>OY728158.1:902156808-907156808 GCA_963277665.1 Viscum album | reverse complement strand
TAAGTAACTTCACAGGACTCATACCACACCCAACTTTGGCATCACCTGCTAGGTTATGTAAATGAAAAGTACATGACTAAATTACATCAAGATGGATATTTAGATTATTTTTAACTAAAAAAATTCATGTATGTCATGAATTTTTATAAAGAAAAATGACAAAATCACCATTTAGTGGGAAATATTAAAGGTATATTGATCTTTCTAAATTAATTTATACTGATGTGTGTGGTCCATTTCCTATTGAAATAAGGTGTGAGTACTCATACTTCGTAACTTTTACTGATGATTTTAAAAGATATGGATATTTATACTTTACGAGGTATGAATTAATTGTCATGAAATGTAAAATTTATTATGATTTTAAGGTTTATCTAGAGTATATGGCATACCCTAGGTCATCTCTCAAGGATTTTTGGTTATTTTTAGTGTGAATTTTTAATAAAATTTACTAAAATAGGGGGTGGTTTTGAAAGAAGTTTTAAAATAAAATGACATAATTTAAAGAGTTTAAAAGTTTAAAAATAATTACGTTTTGAAGAATAAATTACTATGTGATAATTTAGAATTTACTACACCACTTTAAAAGTTACTTATTCTTAATTGATTATTAGGTTTTGGTGTAATCCTTTGATTGAGGGTTAACCAAGATATTGGGTACCCACAACCCCTAAAATAATGAAAATATGACTAAACCCTAACATAAAATCATATAGTCAGGTAAATTCCCCTTATAATTAATTAATTTTTTTCAAGGAACACTAAAATCCCAAATTTTTGGGAAATAATATTCTTATGTTGTCTAATCAGAACAACACAAGTCACACACTTAAAATTGCACACCAATTGGTTATGAAATAAAAAGTGTTTCAAATAAATTAATCAAATGAAGTTAAGATGCATATAAAAGAACAATTAAAACCCACAATATACACTAAATTAGTAGAGGATTATGATCTGGAACTCCCTCTTTAAGTGTGTGGGTCCCTCGCAATGATCACCTACCATTTGGCTCGACATCGAGAGCGGGAGGAAACTCGGGTGGAACTCCTTCTTCATTCTGGACCCCCCCCCCCCCCAGGAGGATAGGGGCCTCAAAAACTTCTATTATGAGGAGGGGACTCCCCAAGGACTCCAAAATTTCATATATATTTTTCTGGTTTGAACTTCCAAATGAGGTACCCATGGTGCCCTTTTATTTCCAAAATGGGAAGTGGCTTTGGGCACCCGATTTTTATGATACCACTTGTGTCTCAGTTTTGGGGTATTAAACAACCATATCACAACTTGGATAAAATATTATAGTTTTTTAGGCCTCTTTTATATATCCATATAAAATTTTTCATCCATTAGATATCTTTATTGGGAGAAATTATCAAAATATTGAACCTAACTTTTGAATTCGAGAAGATTCTATCATCTGGACAGATTCGTTAATATGGTCCACCATATGAATGAATTTCGATTTTGTTTCTTGAGATAAGTTGTAACCCATTTAGTTTTTTATCATCCCAAAAAAATTAATCCCATTTGGGGACACTAGATTCTATAAATATGAATATTGGAAATATGCCCTTGGGTTCCATGAAATTCAGCCCATTTTTATTCTGGATCTTCTCTAGGGCCTCCAAATCACCTCCGCCTACATTGAAATCCTCAAAACAAGTAACATTGACCTTTTTAAAAGTGATAAATACAAAATAATTAAATCCAAAGTGAAGTTTAATTTTTTATTATTTTTATAATTTTCAATACAATACTAGTTTAATACAGTTGTGTAAGGGTGAAAATGAAACAGTGAATCACAGTGCAATCACACCCCCACACCTAAATATTTTCACTCCTAGGAAAAGTCACAATTTAAAAAAAATGATACATGTAGATATTAAAAACTTCATAAAGATTCTACATTCAATGAAATTTAATCAATGATAGAAATGTGATCAATGAAAAAATCATATTGTGGGTTATTCTAAGTGATCATGGAAAAAGATGTCTAATAAATTGTATCAAAATGAAATTATAAGAGATGTATGACACTAATATGGGAAAATAATTCACAAGTTAACCATGTAACTAATTCTCTATGTGTGTGTGTGAAAACCATTAGATGAAATTATTTCCACTTTATATCTAGTGAATATAGGTTATTTTAAAATTTCTCAACTTAATGATTTTGTTCACGGACCTACCCTACATCATTTGATATCAAATTTCAAGACCCACTCAATTAATAATTCCTAAAAGTCAAACCTTAAGATCCCAGCGTAGATATCTCCATATGTTTTACATTTCCTCACTCCCCTCATTTATAATTTTTTTTCAAAAGTTGAACTAGGAACACATTTCCCACCCATCACTCAACCCTTGTTAGATATCCTCACAACACTAATTATAATAGTTATAATAAGACAAAGAATTGAGGAAGAGTGGTTTTTAACCTACCCAAGACATAAACTATATTTTTTATTTATTTCTTTTTCTGAGGGCGTACAACAGTTGGATAAAAAGTACACACGCATAGGTCAATTAGGTTAAGTAATGAAAAAGATTGAATAAAGAACGAACATATGAGAAAAATAATTTTGTTAAGTTGATAAATTTTTACCTATCTTATATTTACCTTTTACTAGGTAATAAATATTTACACTTCATGGTTGGGTGCCAAAATGTGTGGACATATTTAGTGACATAATTTCCCATAAACTACACACACAAAGGATACCATTTTTTCTCAAAGATTTCAAAATGATACAACCATTTATATCATCCATAAACAACCAATTTTCCAGAGAAAGTCATGCTACAATATTGAATTCATTATGAAATTCACATTTCATCGGAGATTTTTTTAACGTTAAAACAACTTGAAATAGGGAAGTTCCTCATGCATGTTCCATAACTTCCATGATTAAATGGGCATCATTTTCCATGATAATGTGGTCATGAAAAAAAATTCAGACCCAAAAGTAAGTGAGAAAATAGAAGGAAAGTGAAGATTTTATTCAGTAGGATAAAAATAGAAAAAGAAAAAAGATGATTAAAATTCCTAATTGACCAAATAAATTCACCCATCCCCCCACACCTAGAGTATGAAGTTCCATAACTATAAAAAGATAATGTGGTAAAGAAGCATAAAACCTAGTGAGTGTTATTGGTAGAATGCTTCTTGAACTTGTATTTCCTCCTTTAGGGACTCCGAAAGGGCTTCATAAATGTGATTAAGATACTTCCCATTGACAGTAAAAGTTTTTTTGGTTTCTTCAATTTGAACCTAAACAACACCAAATGGATAAACATTGGTAACAGTGTATGGGCCAGACCAGCAGGAACGAAGCTTACCTGGATAAAACATCATCTAGTAATTGTAAAGGAGGACCTTCTTCCCAATATGGAATTGGAGATGAAGGATGAGACATTCGTGGGTAGCCTTGGTTTTATAATTATAAATCTTGGAGTTATCATATTAATCTCTTCTCATTTTCTTCAAATGCAGAATCTGTAACTTCCTTTGAGAACCTACACCAGAAAGACTAAAATTGCATTGTTCAATAGCCTAGTAGGCCGGATGCTCCATCTCAATAGGGAGGTGGAAACTCTTTCCAAAAACAAGCTAATGGGGTGGCATTACAATGGTAGTTTTAAAGGTAGTATGGTAATCCCATAACAAATCATAAATTATATTACTCCAATATTTTCTATTAGGTTGAAGTATTTTTTTCAGGAATATTTTTTACCTCTCTATTTGACACCTCAGCTTGACCATTGATTTTTGGTTGATAAGCAGTAGACACTCAATTACAGACCCCATATCAACATAAAATTGATTTCATTGTTCAGTTACAGAAATTATAACCCTGTTCATTGATGATGAACCTAGGTAATCTAAACCCACAAAAAATTTGGGTTCTTAAAAATTACACAACAGTCTTGGAATCATCAGTCCTTGTGGCACAAGTTTATACCAATTTTCACACATAATCCACTTCCATAATATTTTAAAAGTTTCTAATGGAATAGAGAAATTTCCCTATAAATTCAATGCCACAAACATTGAAAATTTCATGGAAGATCAAGGGTGTTTGTGTCATTTCATTTATTTTAGATACATTCCTCATTCTCTAATAGTGAAGATGACATTTACATAAATCATGGGAATCCTAAAATAATGTTGGCCAAAATAGACCACAAATGAAGACCTTCTATATAGTCTGTTGGGGAACAAATTGGCCTCCACAATAAAGAGTGTGTCATAACATAAGGATAGACTAAAACTCTTTATCAAGAACACAACGCCTAACGACTTAATCACTACATTTAATCCAAAGGTAGGGGTCATTAAAAATGTACCAACATGAATCTTATGTTAGAAGGACATCTTGTTTTTTGTTAAAATTATCATCAATTCAAGATTCTATCCAATAATTTACAATTTAAACATACCAAAGAATAGCATCTTAGAGTCTTTACATATGCTCATTAGGAAACATTTCATTTACAGGAATACAAGGGGATGAGTCAATGTCTAAGGATCGTAGGATCCTACTGATATGGTTAGCCACCACATTCTCTAATCCTTTTTTATCTCTAATTTCAAGATTTAATTTCTAAAGGAGGGGAATCTAGAGAATGAGATGTGGTTTGGTTTCTGATTTCTTAAGGAGATACCGGAAGGCTTCATGGTCTGAGAACACAATTAATTTGGACCCTAAAAGGTTTGACATGAATTTATCCAAGGAAAACACAATGAAATGAAATTATTTTTTAGTTGTGTTGTAGTTTTCTTGGGAAGGGTCTAGTGTATGTGAGGCATAAGAAATGAAATACAGAGCTTGATCGACCCTTTGTGATAGGATTTCCATAAATTCCTAGTTAGAGGCATCACACGTGATCTCATATGGTAAATCCCAACAAGGTGGTTGGATTCTCAAGGTTAATGTGAGACTCCATTTTAATTTGTTAAAATATTCCTCGCATTATTTATCAAGAAAATCGTTTTATTTTTGGATTAATCAGTAGAGGGGGAGTGAAATCATACTAAAGTCATGAATGAAACGACGGTAAAATACATCATTTCCTAGGAAAGACCATACATCCCATACATTTTTTGGGAATGTTATAGAAGAAATGACACACACTTTTGATTTATCTACTTGGATATAATCTCCTAAAATGACATGTCCCAATACTATACCTTTTCACTCCATGAAAAGGAATTTTTCATAATTTATTATGAGATTCTTTTCAATACATCGATGTAGGACTAAAACAAAACTACTCAAACATTTATAAAAAGAAGATCCCAAAATAGTAAAATAATCTAGGAATACTTCCATGCAATTATCTTGGTAATCCATAAAAATACTAATCATGCATCACTAGAAAGTACTTGGATCATTTCATTGACCAAATTGCATCCACTTATAGGCAAATGTTTCGAAGGGGTAAGTGAAGGTTATCTTTTCTGGATCGTAAGGGGAAATAAGGATTTTAAAATATCCAGAATACCGACCAAAGAATTAGTGGTGAGACTTCCCTTCTAACCTCTCTAGTATTTGGTTAATGAATGGAAATGGGAAATAGTTCATTCTAGTGTTTTTTTATAGTTAGTGATAGCTTATACATACATGCTAACTATTATATACACAAGTTGGAACCAATTAAATATTTCCATTTTTTTACTGTAAGACCAGTTTTTTTGGAACCACTTGTGCTGGCCAGCCCATTGGCTATCAGAGATGGGGTAAATGATTCCATTAGCCAATAATTTTTTTACCTCCTTTTTGAAAACATCTAGGAGGTTTGGGTTCAATTGACATTGTTCCTTCATTCTAAAGATAGGAATATTTTAAAACTTGAGGTTGTTTTTTTAGTCCCAATTTAGGGGGATTTTGGATTTTTGGTGGTGTGTGTGAATGTGAGAGGTAACTAATATCATATAACTACTCAATGGTGTCATACTTAGATGATGAATGGGATTTTACAAGCTTAGAAGTATCGTGGATGGTCATGTGATCCTCAGTGTTCAAGAAATCATCAATTAACAAACATGCATGAAATTTCTCTAGACCACTACAAGAATCAATGCATGATTCATTTACTATAATTTAAATCAATGGTAAATATTTAATAAAGGAATCATGGGAAAGAAAATATGTTTTTTAGGGGAACTGAGTACATCAATTGAATTAACAGAGAGAGAGGAATGTTCTTTTGAGGGGTTATTAATTGCATCAATAACATTGAAGTGGAAAATGTTGCTACTAAACTCCATAGATTATGTACCATTATGGAAATTAATTTTGTTTTTTGAAGTTTTCAATAAGTTTCTACCCAATATAATATAATAATGATTATTCATTCTATAATATTCAATTTTTATCATATAAAAATCAATAGGAAAAATTAAAATATTCAAATTCATAAGAACATACTCTAACACACTAGAATGGTGTGTTGTACTCAAATTTGATAATTGAACAACAATTCAAATAGGATTTAGTTCCATAACCTGCTGTGAAGAGTAAATAGAGTGAGGCATCATATTTATAGAATCACCCAAATCAAGAATATCATTGGAAAAGGAATACACCCCTATGGTGCACGGAATTTAGAATGTTCCTAGATCATTGCATTTAGTGGGAATTGAATCTTATATAAATGCTAATAAATTCCTCCCCAATATCACCTTTACATAATCTCAAAGTATCCTTTGATGTGTACACATATCCTTTAGAAACTTGGTGTATCTTGGAATTTTTTTCATGACATAGATTAAGGGGATGTTAACCTATACTTTTTTGAAAGTTTTGTATATTTATTTATTAAGTTTCATTTATTTTAGTTTTATTGGTTGAGTTTAAATTTGGGGAAATGGAAGAGGAATGGTTCTTATAGGAAACTCATCAATAGAAACACTATTTCCTTTGGAAGGGATTCTCTTAAGACAAGGTTTTTCAATATCAGTACTAATTTCAATGGTTGTGATGGTGTTTTCATTAGGAGGTGTGACTCTAAAGGAGGGTTCATTTGGATTTTAATTTGAGTTACTCTTTGAAGAGTGATGAAACTAACATTTCCCTTATCCCTAGGGTTTACTAAAGGTTGGGAGGGTAGTTTACCGGAACCATAAAATTGGATTTCCCCCATCAAATTGGCTAGTTTTTATAATTGGGTTTTTAGATATTGTATGACAGTATGGGTGGATTTTTGGGAATGGATATTTTTTTAAGCCATTTTTTTGATCATTTCTTCTAGGCTCTTCTTGGATTTTGGAGGGTTTTGTTGGAATGTCTTTTGGGGTGGTTGAGGATTTCCACATGGTGGTGGTGGATGACTGCTCTATCTTGTCTGGTTTCATGTTTGTTGAGGTTGGTTAGAATACCCCCCCCCCTTGTCTATAGTCATGGTTTTTCTTTCCACCCAGGGTTGGATGGATAGTAAGTTTCTTACCTAAAGGGTTAATTACAAGGGAGTCCTTGAAATATGGTCTCACAACACTCATAAGTTTCTCTCAATTGAGGGAATTAGTCAGAATAATGGGTGTCGGAATAATACATACCATAATGGATTTTGTCCACCTTATTCTTCAATTTAGTACTCTTCACCTCACGAGCACCTCAAATGGGTACACTAGAACTTGAACCAAATTGATGAGTGTTTTGCACCATGTACTCAATTAGGTTTCTTATACCAATTAGGGTTTTATCAACAAGGTCACCACCAGCAGTAGCATCAATCATGTTTTGGTCAATAGGAATCAAACCTTCATAATAATATTGTATTAAAAGTTTATCACTTATTTGGTGGTGTAGGTAACTTGAACAAATACTTTTAAATATTTACCCATATACATGAAGTGTTTCCCCATGAGATTATCTTATCCCACATATTTTTTCCCTTATTATTGAAGTTCAAGATGCTCAAAAGACTTTTTCAATAAAAACGCATTTCATATCCGACCATCCTCTAATTGGAGAAATAACATAATACAACCAATATTTCGTGGTGTCTTCTAATGAAAATGGGAACTCCCTAAGCTTTACATGTTATTCATCCACATTTTCAGGTTTTAAGGTTGAACACACAGTATGAAATTATTTCAAATGCTTATGTGGGACTTCTCTTGAGAGTCTATGGAATCTTGGAAATAAGTGGATTAAACAGGATTTTAGTTCAAAATTAGGTGCCTTACCTTGCATTTGAAAATAAGTGGGTTGGATATCAACATCAGGTGAGGTTCTTAATTTTAGTGTTTGATTATTTTCAGTCATGTTATTCAAGTTTAATTCATTTTTAATGTGTGTTTCAGATGAATAAGTATAAGGATCAATAAGAGTTTTGATGTTTTGTGTCTACTCCTTCAAAGGGTTCTCTTGTGTGTCTCGTTGTCGCTTACATGGGATCCTCAATGGTTCAGGTTAGAAAGGTGGTAAATATCATGAAGTAGAATGTGTCATTTATTGATCATACACAACAAATCAGAACATATAAACATATGTAAAGGTATAAGGGAAAAAATAAATAAATGTTCACAAAATTAACAAATATTTTATAAAAAACACGCACTAAAAACCAAATAGATCCCTAGAAATGGGGAAACAATTGAATTAATTTTCATGAAATGTCAAATAGATTATGATTTTAAGGTTTATTTATAGTAAATTACATACCCTAGGTCATCTCTCAAAGAGCATTGGTGATTTTTAGTGTTAATTTTTAATAAAAATATTTTAAAATATGTGTGGTTTTGAAGACAACTTTAAAATAAAATGAATTAATTTAAAGAGTTTAAAAGTTTAAAATGATTTTATTTCAAATAATAAATGATTATTATGTGATCATTACTAATTTACTTCACCACGTGAAAATGTCCTTGTTCTTAATTGATTATTAGGTTTTGGTGTAATCCTCTGATTGAGGGTTAACCAAGATATTGGGTATGCACAACCACTAAAATGATGAAAATAGGACTAAACCTTGACATAAAAATCATATATTCAAGGTCCATCCCCTTATCATGAATTAATATTTGTTAAGGAACATTTAAATCTCAAATTTTGGGGAAATAAGAGGAGTCTTATGTTGTCCGATTGGAACAGCACAAGTCACACACTTAAAATTGCAAACCGATCTGTTATGAAATAAAAATTACTTCAATTAAATTCTTCAAAAAAATATAATATACATATAAAATAACAATTAAAAACCCTAATATTCACAAAACTAATTTATAATTATCTTCTGTAACTCCCTCTTTAAATGTGTAGCTCCCTCGTAATGATCACCCACCGTTTAACTCAACTTTTGGAGGAGGAGGAAGCTTGGGTGGGACTTCTTATGCATTATTCACACCCATATGAGTAAATGGGCCTAAATAAATTATAATATGAGGAGGAGACTACTCTATTAATCCAAAATTAGATACCTTTCTTTTGGTTCTAAATTTCAAATGAGGTTCCCATGGTTCCCTTTTATAACCAAAAAGGGAAGTGGTTTTGGGCACCCAATTTTTTTGATACTGCTAGTGTCTTAGTTTAGGGAAAGTAAAAGGCCATATAAATACTTGTATAAAATAATAGAGTTGTTTTATAGACTTTTAAATATCTCCATCTCAAATCTCGCAACTATTATACATCTTTATTAGGTGATATAGTTAAAATACCAAACCAAACTTTTGAATTCAGGAAGATTTTGTCCCCTAAATATATTGGTTCATATGGGAAAACATATAGACGAATTGGGATTTGGTTTCTTGATATATTTTGTATCCCATGGTGTTTTAGATCGTTTCAGAAAATATCAGCCTATTTGGAACCACATATTTTGAAAAAAAAATTGAAACAGTGGACAGATATCCTTGGGCTTTCATGCAATTTGGCCCATTTTTCTTCTAGATCATCTTTGGGGCCTCCAAATCACCTCCTAATACAATGAAATCATCAAAAAAATTAACATTTCAATTTTTAATAGTGATAAACAAAAAATAATTAAATGAAAAATAAAGTTCAATTTGTTATTATTTTTATAATTTTCAATAAAAACTAGTTTATCACAATGGTGTAAGGGTGAAAATGAAATAGTGAATCGTGGTGCGATCAAGGTGTAAGTTGGATTCTTTTGAAAAAATCAAGGAGTAAAATAACTAATTATAGAACCATATAGGTAAGAATATTAAGAAAATTTGTTCATACCATGGTTTGTAATATCTTAATCAGTACTTGATTGATTATTTATGGGATTTTGGGATTTTATCTCAGCTCACTCCTCTGTGTACACCTCAGTGGAATGATGTAAGTGAAAGGAGGAATGACACCTTATTATACATGGTGAGATAAATTATGAATCATGAAAGTATTCCATTGTCCTTTTGGAGATAATCATTAAAAACAATAGTATACATACTAAACTGGGTGCCAACTAAATCAATAGACATTATACCGTACCAATAAAAGAATGGAAAGAAACATGTGTTGACAAACTTACCTATGTGGGATTGGAAAGAATTTTTTAAGGCCTCTTTAGGTAACAAGATTTTACCCCGAGGCACAATTTCTATATTTATACTATATCCTAAAGAAACAAAGGGATACCGCCTATAGAATCCTTCAAATAAAAATGTTGTGATTTACAAACATCTCACATTTCTTGAGGAGGATCTTATCTCTAAAATAGTTTGTGGGAGAAATATATACATCGATGAATTCTAGGCTCAAGATATATAAGAGTTGTCATAAGAACAAATTTTACAAAGACCAATTGAAGAAGAAATTATTACAAATAAACAATTACTATGTAGAAGTTCTAAAGAGGTTAGACAACCAGAATGGTATGATTTTCTAGTCATTGAGGATGGTGACTCATTATTAGTTTATAATAATGATCCTATAACCTGTAAGGAAGTATTAAGTGGCACAAATGTTTCCATGTGGCAATAATAAATGAATTCTGAAATCAATTCCATATACCAAAACCAATCTTGTATTTTGGTAGAACCTCCAGTATATGTAAACACCATTGTTTGTAAATGGTTATTTAAGAATAAACTACACATATAAGGACAATTAAGTACCTATAAATAACGACTGGTTGCAAAAAGGGTTTAAACAACATCAATTCATTGAATATGATGAAACTTTTTCACTAGTTGAAATGTTGAAATCCATCATAATTCTATTTTCCATTGTGACATTCCTGGATTATGAGATTTGAAAAATGGATGTCAAAATATCCTTCCTTAATGGTAACCTTTAAGAAGATGTATATAAGACACAACTTGATGGGTTTGTGACTCCAAAAAAATTCAACAAGGTCTGACAGTTGAAAATATCCATTTATGGATTAAAGTAAGCATCTCAGTCCTGGAATGTTCATTTTGATGAGGCTTTAAAAAAATTGGTTACATAAATAATGAATTTGATGTGTGTTTATATAAAAGGTTTAGTGGGAGTAAAGTCACTTTATTAATAATATATGTTGATCAAATATTACTCATTGGGAAAAAAATTCTAGTCTTATAGTCTATTAGGGCATGGTTGAATAAATTCTTCTCTATGAAGGACTTGGGTGAGAAATCATATATTATTAGGATCAAGATCCATTGTGATAGATCCAATAGATTTTTCAGCATATGTAAAAGTACATACATTGAAAATATACTGAAGCGATTTAGTATGGAATAATTCAAGAGATAATTTTTTCCAGTGTCACATGGAATTTATCTTTCCAGGAAAATGTTTCTTAAAAAACATGAGGAAAGAAATATAATAGAAATGATTACATATGCATTAGTGATTGGTTCAGTCATTTATTATATTCTATATACTAGGCTAGATGTCACCTACACATTAAGTGTGGTAGGAAGATATCAAGCTGAAATAGGTTCCCACCATTGGATGGCAGTCCAGACTATCCTTAAGTATCTGAGGCATACTAAGGATATGTTCCACGTTTATGGAGGATATGAGGAACTAGTCATCAAAGGATATATAGATTCTAATTTCTAAACTAATAAATATGACATGAAGTCACAAACAGGGTACATATTTACTTTTAATGGAGGTGTTGTGAGGCGAAAGAGCTCAAAGTAGGATGTGGTTGTATATTCTATAGAAAATTCTGAGTAAATTGTGGCCTCTTAGGCAGTTAGAGAAGTAGTATAGATGTGAAATTTTTTCCAAGATCTTGATGTGGTACCTAGAAGTTAACATCATATCACACCATATTATGATAATACTGTAGTGGTGGATTTTAAAAAAGAGACAAGGTCGCATTAGTGGTCAAAGCACATACTTTGGAAGTATCATCTCTTGAGGGATTTTATTAAAAAAGGTTAATTTTTAGTGATAACTATTTCAATAGAAGACAATGTGGTGGAACACATGACTAAATCCTTGAATCAATAGAAACATGACTACCATGTGAGGTCTAGAGGACTCAATTTCATAGGCTGTTGGCTCTAGTCCAAGTAGGATTTTGTTGGAGTTGGTATCCTAAGATGAAATATTTATACTCTGATTATATAAATATTTTATATATTGAATATTAATAAAATTTATTATTACATATTTTTTATGTTTTTCATGAGTCTAATGTAATAATTTCCTAGAGTATACATCATATTGATAAGGTTATAGCAGTTCCCTGCTAGGATGAGAACCTTGATGTTCTATGATGATATTCTCAAATAATGTTTTGTGGTTGGATAATGTACTATGATGAGACATGTAGTACATAGACTGGCTGGTGTAAGTAATCATAAGAAGATGAGGATTATTCTCATGAAGTTTTCACTTGGTAATCTCTAAGATATGAGATTATGAGAACAGGCCCGCTAGTAGGAATTTCACATTTTTTGGTGTCATTGGATATTCTTATCTATGATAATGTGTGATGGTCCTTATACATTAACATTTTTATTAATGCATGTCAAAACCCACTACATATATGTATTTCAAAAACTATTATGATAATAGTTCATGGTGAAGTTGGATATATTGGGTGTGTCATGAGAAACATGTCATTAATGAATAAGTCGAGGAAGGATTTGTCCCTTTCATATTTATGGAAGCTAATATATTGACCCTTTTATTGGAATAGAACTGTCAAATTAAATTCTATGGCCATGGAGTAACCATGTGTTTATTTTAGATAGTCCAAGAAAGAAATATCGAGCATATAGGTTGGTTACACGGATGTGAAACCTCCTTAATGAGATATTGTGACAAATGTATTATATTACACAATGAGAATTCATATGTGGTGGTTCATGTTGTGACATTAAGTTCTTCCTCTTGGATGCCTTGACCTGTTGCGAGACAGTAATCTTAGACTTTAGGCAAGGCCTACTTATACCAATGATAAAGAATATTAGAAGGTCACACACTAACTTTTTCCATTGATCTTGATTAAATAATATTTGAGTTTAATTAATGGAATAAATATTATTCTTAGGTTCGAGGAATAATTTTATTAAAGTTATATTGATCGCATGGAATAAATAAATGTTTATTTTCTATCTTGTGAATGTAATATTAATTTTATTATCAAATATATTAATAAAAACTTATTTGCTAGATTGTGAATAAAATATATATTTATGAATAAAATATTTATTCAGTAATTCAATAAATGTTGGATGTGATTGAATAAACCAAGATCGAGTCCGGTGGTAAATATTAATTAACAAGATCGTTACATAATATTTATTATTGCACAAGTTGGAGCACAGAAAAAAAGAGTAATAATATAATTATTATGTTCAATGGGGTTTATTAATGATAATAAATGTTATTTAATGGATGGTATGAAATTAAATAATATTTTAACTTAAATCATAACTCTATAAATAGACGGTTACGTCTATTATCAAGATAATTAAAAATTGAGAATAGTGAATTTTTTCACACAAAGAAATCACTCTCAACACATCCTTACCTCTCCATCTCAAGAACAAGAAGTTTAAGAGAGATTTCTTCGAGACTGAAGAATGATAAATCAAAAATTAACAATGAATGATATTAAACATACTGCGCTAGCACCCAGAGATCGAGTGGTGTTTCTTGGAGATCATAAGAGCATATGTGGATCACTACTAGAGGGATTTTATACCTGGATCCTCACAGTGCAATGAAGGTAATCTGAAAGGGTTTTTTGAATGATCAACATTCAACAATGAAGAAGTTTACTAAGAATAAGTATTTATTTCTTCAAATATTAAATAAATTAATTATAAATTTTATATGAAATATCCTCTCTATTGGTTTCAGGTAACGATTATTAATATAAATTTTAATATATTTCCTACCCTTGTACGCTTCCACTATTCCCAAAACCATCAAATAGATTAGTTATGTTCCTTCCTTAATGATTCTCATGTCCATCCTTCAAAAATATAAGAATATTGGATCCTTTTCGATTCTCATCATTGATAATAATGAATGATCCTTCCTACTTAGAGCTTCCTCTACCATATTTTCTTTACCAAGATGGTATTATATTGAGCAGTCATGATCCTTGATAAAATCTAACCATCTTTACTAGCGCATATTAATCTCCTTCTGTGTGAATATATATTTCAGGCATTTATGATTAGTATATATTTCATTCTTCTCTATAAATAAATAATACTGCAAGTTTTTCAATGCGAATATTACAACAGCCTACTCCAAATCATGTGTAGGATAGTTTTTCTCATGAATTTTCATCTTTCTTGAGGTGTAGGCTATCACTTTTTCATTTTTCATCATTATGTAGGCTCAACTATTCTTTGAAGGATTTATGTATACCACAAATATTTCCCCACTTTTCATAATTATGAGTACTACTACAATGATAAGCCTATTTTTTAACTCTTCGAAGTAGTCTTCAAATTCACTAGTCCATAGAGACTTTTCTACCTTCTGAGTCATCTTTGTTAGTGGGTTTGACAATCATGAAAAGTTATTCACAAATCATAGGTAATACCGAGCTAGAACAAGGAAACTACGTATCTTCTTTACAGATGTTTTCATGGGACTCTCTTCGATTTCCTTTGTCTTAAAGGGTCCACATATATTCTTTTGTTGATGATAACATTCCCCAAGAAGGATAATTTCTCCATACAGAACTCATATTTACTATACATTGCATAAATTTTCTCCCTTCGCAAAGTATTTAGCATAGTATTCAAATACCCATCATGTTACCACTTTCTCATAGAGTATATCAGAATATCATTAATAAATACTGCCAAAAATTTGTCAAGGTATTATCTCAATACACTATTCATTAAGTCCATGAATATTTCTGAAGTATTAGTGAGTCTGAAAGGAATCAATATAGACTCATAGTTTCAATAACTTGTTGGAAAGGTGGTCTTGGGAATATCTTCCTTCCTCACCTTTAGTTGGTGATATCCCAACCAAAGATACACCTTGGAGAAATATTTGGCCCCATGAAGTTGATCAAACAAGTCATCTATACTTTTAAGGGAATACTTATTCTTTATCATGATTTTTTTAGCTCATGATAATCAACGTAGAGGTTCATCGATCTATCCTTCTTATTAATGAAGAGGAATGTTTCACCCCATGGTGAAGAAATCATTCATATAAAACCCTTTCCTAGATTATCTTGTAAGTAATTATTTAGTTCCTCAAACTTAATATTGGTCATTCTATAAGATTTATTTGATATATATAGATATCCATGAATAATTTAAAAATATAAATCAACATCTTGTTAATGTGGAAGACCAGGAAATTATTCATGGAACACATCATTATAGTCCCTTACAATGGGCATGTATTAGAGCATGATTATATTTTTTATATCAATAATCTGAGCTAGATGTTCTTGATCATGAGTAAATAATATCCATATGTGAGATGATGATTATGAAGGAGATTCATCCTCTCCATTACACTTATATATAATTGGAGGATGCATTGGTGTGTGAAGAGTGATCTCCCTTTCTTTTAAGTTAATGTTTTCTTTGTATAAAGATAGCTAATACATGCCAAATATAGCATCAAACTCCACCAAAGTAAGTAAGACAATATTTTTTGGAAGGTTAAATCCAAAAACATTAACTTAGGAGGAGTTATATAATTTGGATGAAATAATTTTCCCATTTTTTTCTCACAAATAACTCAATATCTATATTTTAATGTCGGGTTTAAATTTTTCTATTAAACATGAAAGATATGAAAGCATGAATAGAACCATAATCAAATATTACTTTCACTATTCTTGAATTTATAACTAGTGTGTATATCACCACATCATTATCGGGATCCAACTCTATAGTAGTGATGACATATTCTTTCCCTTACTCTTTTTTCTTTGGTGGTTGCTAACACTCACTACCCTAAAGGAATCAATGTTTAGTGCACTGTATTTCGTAGTGACCTTGCTCCCTAAAATTGAAGCATTGAACCATAGTCTGTGCTCTCCTTTCTTCCACTACATTGTTTAGATTCATCATGTCTCTTCAACATTCATGATATTGGTGGCCTTCAATCCCGCACTTGATACATTTTCGCATACCTTTGAGGCAATTACTAGGACTCTTCCACCCATATTTTTTGACATGTGAGTGGTTGAGTTTTATTTACACCTTTTTCATTAGATCCAACATCTTGTAACTATATATTTCATATCTTATCACCATATTCATGGGACCACTCTCCAAACTCCATCACCACTATGATAGCACATCGAACAACTTCTCCATAAATCCTAGAGTCAGAAATTTATGGATCCCTTTTAAGGTGTGGTTTTAAACCACTAAAGAATCTATCCATTTTTTTATCATTGTTGATAACAAAACCTAAGGAATACCATGAAATCTTTGTTAAATTTTCTTCATATTCCATGATAGATTCACCATCCTTTTATTTTAACTCTAATAATTTTACCTCTTTCTTTGACTAAAGAGTTTGAGGGAAATACTTTTTGAAGAAATATTTTATTAAAGTATTACCACTCCATATATTCAATTTCATCCTTTGGTTGAGTGTTCTTAATAAATGTCCACCATTGGTTAGCCTATAAATCTAAATGATATATTTCTAGAGTCTCCTTCTCCATCTCAAAATACTGAATCACATAAAATATCTTATCAATTGAGTTAATCCACTATTCCATAACTATTGGATCAGAAGATCCACTAAATTTTGGTGGTATTGTGCACATAAAAATAATTGATAACTAGTTTATACCTCTTAAGTGAATTCAAACATTCAAATTTGTTCAGGTTATTGTTTATATCCTGAGAAATCTAGGTAACCATCACCATAAAATTTTTAACTCCACCTATCAATGCATTAGAGATGTCATTCATGTAATTTTTACATTCTCCCTCACATGGATTGTTGGATTGGTTTCTCTTAGTTCCCACTATTTTCAAAAAATAGAAATGGTTTGAGCAAAACATAAGTCAACAAGTCATGAATAAATAATTTATTCCTTTTTGTAATTAACTCTAAATCTATATCTTTTGGGATCCCTATGTTTAGCATTTTTATAAAACAAAGATTATTGGGTACTTACTTATACATAATATTATACTAAGTTTTTTCACTATGTTTCTCTAATCCTAATTCCAAAATTAACTAAATCATGCTCTAATACCAACTATAGAGACCCAGCCTTTTCTTACATTACTATTACATTATTTTAAATATAAACAACAAAATAGTGCTACAAAACTACGATCAAAGGATTAGTGTCATATAAAAATTAGGACCATTCATAAATTTTATATAATACGATATAATAATTATTTAATTAATTATTATATAGATTCTTAGTGGCATTCACATTCTTCTTAGTACTATTAATCAGTAGAGGATATACATTAAAGAAAGGGGTGATCTAAAATCTTAGTAACAGGGTAGATAAGAACATGAATCAATATAACCGGGGTTGAGAATAATCATCATCATAATCATAACATAAGCATAGTATAGTCATCATAATATTTATAGGAGTCATTAGATAAATTCATGTAAATTTGGAAATGCATTAAAATGAAACATTGTGTCTTAGTGGTCCACTACCACACATAGTTGTGAACAAAACTAGCATCATTTTTACGCATAACATATGTGAATAATCATGACCTCATTATTTTCGAAAAAGTTAGCATCATTTTCAAACGTATTTCACCTTATCACATGAGATAAATAACATTAACCAATGCATTTGAGTGCTATATAATTATAGGCACACCTGTCACATCATAAAATTTATATAAACATTCATACCACATAGAACATACAACAAATTTTCCATAAAATAACCCATGGAAAGGGAAAAGGTTTCATGATAATTATATAAATAATACATTCATGAATAAATATTAGGGTTCCAAAAAAAATTAATAACATACTTGTTATAATAATCATCAATCTTGAGTGAAGAAAAAACAATCTCAAGAGAATTAAAATATGTGTTTTTAGAAGGAAGGGTTGTTTTGGAAAATTCTTTGTATTTATCACAAACTCATATGGAAATAATTTATATCCCATAAAATAAAATTTAATAAAAAAAATAAATTATATTTGAGGAATATGAAAAGAATATCCACATTGAAATTTTTCATGAAAGAGGAATAACCCAAAGAAAGAAAAATGGGTTGGATAATTCCTTTACCTTATAATTGAATGCTTTACTCATGTTAATATTCTGGATAATAAAATTATATTCATTAATTAATAAATAAATAACCTTTTATACATGTTTTTAATTGCTATAATTTTATTAAGTTCGTTTATGGCCATTTTTTATGAGTTATAGTGTTCAATTTCATCATTATGAAGTGTTCGTCTTCTAGGTTTTCATGATTGGTTTACCTGTATACATGTTTGGGAGTTCATGTAAAATGTGGATAATTTTACAGAATTGAGATTATATTTTATTAATGAAATTATATAAGTTTAAATTATTTTATATTTCATTTTTAATTGTATGAGGATTAATCATTAGACAAACATTAATCTTAATCATTTATATTAATTTGATAGTTTTTCGATCATTGCGAACAAGTTTCATTCTATTGTTTAATATTATGTATATAAGTTAGTTACAAAACATAATAAGGTTATAAAAAAATTTTAAAATCTGTTTCAACCATTATAATATTTTTAAAATCATCCTTGAAGGCAGTAAAGAAAAATGAAAACTTTTCACCCTTGAAGGTGATAAAACAATACCTCACATATGAAGTTTTCATTTTTAGAATAAAAGGGATATGAGAAGAGGATTGATGATGGATTATTTAATTAAAATAATTAAATTATTTTATATATATGATACTTTAGTTACCATTCCACTTGGATAGTGGGAGGTGAGGATAGAATAATAAAATAAAATAAATTTAAAAGAAATTAAAAGAAAAGAAAAAGGATTTTACCTTTTGAATTCTCCTCCTTGAGAACCTCATTAGGGAAAAGGGTTTTTTATTTTTATGAGAAAAATGGATCATGTAAATGGTGTATAGGTTATTAAAGATGATTGGGTATAAATTGAAAATTCTTCAAGTCATTTTAGGTGTGAGGATAAGCGATGGTGAGGGGTGGTTTTTGATTATTTTATTCATTAGCTTATCATTTTGGCACAATAATATGAATAGTTTTACTATTATAACTAGATATATTTAAATAATGAATAATATTTAATTATTTTTGTCTTATATCAGCCTTACTTCATCAATGACTCAAAATTCATATATTTAGATTTTATCATAAATTATCGTATTTTATTGTTCCCCAAAAATTCAAGTATTTTAGAAAAAATACAAACAATTTAACCTAACCATTTTTAAATGTGTAGGATTCAAAAATTAAATCCATTTTATGAAAATAATTTTCTAAATTTGGGAAATTTAATTTTTATTTAAAATCATCAATTACATAGAAAATACATATTTATAAATTATAAATAATTTTATTATACATTAAAAAATTAATTAAGGTGTCATAAAATTAACTTATAGTCATAAGAAAAAAAATATTAATTTATGAATCTATTTTATGAAAATAAAATATATTTTAAAATATTATATTAATTATAAAGTTAAAAATAATCATTTTTGTCTTTTAAAAATACCAACACTTAATTAATAATTTTTTAAAAAAAAATATTTACTTATACTATGATATAATTATATCATATTATCATTTATAAGATATCTAAATTTTATATATACTTTCATAGATGAGGTTACTATTTATTAGCCGAATTACTATTCTTAATGCTCATGTTATTATCAATGGTTAGGTTACTATTCCATCGGAATAGGTTTCTTAATTTCTTGAAATACCTGTTATTTCATTCACTATTCATTTATAAATATTTCATTTTTTATCTATGTGATTTTATGTGATTTATAATATATGGAATAATAATAATAAGGGAGTTTCCATTGATAAAATTATGGGTTGTTACAGAATAGGATTCCTTGGTAATAAAAAACGGATGCATCTTGTTTAAATGGTCCCCAATCACCAAAAAAATATCCAAAACCCATGAATATCTCATCGGGATGGTTACAAAGTCTATAATAATCTCATCCCATTTACATACCATTATAGTATGTGAATAAATTTCAATTTCTATTCTATAATTTTCTATTTTCATACATCGTCAAGTGAGACATATATAGATTAACCCTATGATATCCTTTTTTATACTTGGAAATCAAAATTGGATACAAATATCATGATACATATTTCATAGATCATATATTCACAAACCTTATAGAAGAATGATTTCTTTCATTACAACCTCCCCCATACCTATAATGACTTCAATTCATCTAAGTAAATGTTTAAAGGAATGATAATCTTGATACCAAACATCAAGAATGTTCCCATAATCAAGTGTCACTTAAATAATTATACAATCCAGATTAGATATATGAGATTAATTAATATTCACCATAATAGATGATATAATATTTATAGGGTATAAATGTGTACCAATTAAATTTTCATTTACATATAAATTTATTTCATTCATCATCTAAATCAATATCAATTCTTTATAAGCCTATACACCCTTTAAGGGTGGATTTTATTTCTAATATCATTGAAAAATACAATGCCTTTACTAGTAGCATATTGGATATCAAAATAAAATGATTATATATATTATACCTTCTAATATTTCCTTATATTCAAATCCCATTGTGAAAATATATATTTAAGGATTTTATGGTCATTGAATAGCATAATGTTCTCTCTAAATAGAGAGAACCTATAACTATTTAAATCATGAACAAGAATATCCTACTCTACATAATTTGTAGGTTAGTATTATTCATGAGGATGAGGTTTTCTAGAACCTTACACCATGACATGATGTTATTATATATGAAAAAAAGGAGTTTTTCGAAGTAAGAATCATAATATACCTAAAACCCATCACCTAGTAAATTTAATATCATCATAAGAGCAGTATTTATTCTTTTCATCAACTCTTGGGTTGCTAATTTACAATAGTAATACCATAGAAACTTTTATCATTACTTTGTTAAAGTAGTAATTGGATAATCTATCTAGGATACATACTGAATAAAATGATGATTATATCCTATAAGTCCCAAAAAAATATCTCAAACATGTTTGAATTGAATTTATAGGACATCACAAGTTCCACCTTCATGGGATTTTCTAATATACAAGCTTTAGAAACCACATGAATGATTCAACTAACTTCATTAAACCAAAATTAATATTTAGATATCTTGGAATATAGAGAGAGTTCCCACAAAGTCTCCAAGTCAATATGAATATGTCAACCATCATAATCTCATGATTTTGATTACACTGGGATATCATACCAAATGAATACAATGAATGATTATAAAAAAGTCAGAAATTTCATATTCATCAATTCTAAAAACACAATTTAATCATTATTAAATCTAAGAAGTGTTTCCAAATACTCATAATTTTAATACCGGATTTGAAAATATGGCATTGGGTTGTCTTCAAGACTTACTCAAAGATGATGATACCCTAAGTGTAAGTAAATATTTTAAAACGAACTTTTCCCATTAACTAATTGAATATATCATAAATACTGAGAAAAAGATAAATATTATTAATCATCACCTAGTTTAAAATTTCATATTCTACACAAATGAAAAAAATCCATGATTTTTCTTCACAAAAAAAATAATTCAAACACCCCAAGGGGAATTTTTCGGCCTAATAAACCCTCATTTCTCAATAGAATCTAAATGAATTTTCAATAACCTAAATTTAGTTAGTCCCATAATATATATAAGATTCATATTGATTCAATTCCATAAAACATATCAACATTAAACTCTATTTCTTTCTTACGTGGCGCCCTAAATAATATTCTAGAAAAGAGTATGCAGCCCCTCTCTGATATCGAATATTGATTTTCCCATAACATATATCCTACTCAAACCCACAAGATGACCAAGAGGTGTTAATACATTATTAGATGAATTCACAACTACCAAATATACTTGAAGTCCATGACAAAATACTTGATTAGATCTTTAGGAATGTATTCATCTATCTCTAGTGTTTTGTTCTCTAAATTATGATTTCATTTTCTAAGTTGGCTGGGGTAGCATCCTGACACTCTTTAGCACATATTTTCAAAAACAAATCTCTAAATATCTCTGCATTAAATGAAATCATATCACCACTTCACCTTAAAGGTCAAATTAGGTTTTATATATCCATGTTTTCAACATTCATTACAATGATTAGAAGGTATTTCTGAGATATGAAAAAAAATGTACACCACTTTCTTAGAATATTTGAAAAGAGACACCTTTTCTTATATTTTATTATCGTTAATTTCGTCCATAAGAAGAATATCCACCCAAAGTTC
The DNA here is from genome assembly GCA_963277665.1 of Viscum album. Classification (NCBI taxonomy): domain Eukaryota; kingdom Viridiplantae; phylum Streptophyta; class Magnoliopsida; order Santalales; family Viscaceae; genus Viscum; species Viscum album. Next base: position 907,133,948 of record OY728158.1, on the reverse strand, counting down.
AACTAGATAAGTAGTTACCCATACCAGGTCCTTCTTTATGTCATATATCAATAATAATGGTCATCTTTAACACTTTAGAGAAAGTGTACATATTAAAGATCATTACTTGAGTCTATAATGAATCCTTTAAACCCTTTTCAAATATTACTTTATTTTTATTCCTTGTCTCGGATAATATATATAGAGAATAGAAGTAAATATACTAATTTATAATTGTACTCTACAAAATTCATTGAATCCTACTTAATATCTATAAATTCTAAATCCTTTACTTGAAATAATGTTTCAGGGAAATATAGCTTAAAGAATAATTCCTTAAAAAATTTCAAACAAACAACCTAGACTTTCTTGGCCTCAATCATTCCATATCACCACTTGTGAGATTTCCCTTCTAGAATAAAGTTGTACAATTACGTATGATTTTTATTTGGAGTCCCAACACTCTCAAAAATCGGTTGAAGGGGGTTAATCCTCTTCTTAGCTTTGGAAGGAGATATATCATCCTAAAAAGTCAAAGGGTAATGTAATTGGAAATCCATAAAAACATTATCTACCATAGGATCCCTTTAATGAGCTCCTTCTCCAATATAATGGAGATTCTGAGCAATCCCTTTTATAACTTGAGGTTCGACTCCAAGTAAGGTTGTGGGGTTCATGCTCGTTTATTACTTCATGAATTCTAAGTGTAGTTTTATGGGAAACATGATATATAATAAAGTATAGAATAACATAAGATTCTTTTTACAAGATTATATAATTCAAGATTTAAAACTACCCAATAAAATTCAATTCTGACCCCATGTGTTCTCTCTCTCATTTCTATCGTTAAAAAAATATCTTACTTTAAATGTTTTTTACAAAAATTAAAGGAAAACAATTAAATATAAAAATTTTTAATTATTACTATTAATACCAATAAATATAATTCATAACTTAATTGAATACATTTTTTTATTCACATTATCCAATTCATCATTGGTAAATAAATAGGAAAACACTGTTTATTTTCTATTGATGTTTTAGTTAATAAAAATCAGCAATTGATACCAAAAATAAAATAAATAAGTATTCACAATAAAGTATGTGATATATATTGATACCCTACTTTTTATTACCTATAAATGTTTATAAATCATGAATTATACTCAATGATATAGAAAAAACTCAAAGAATGATTAAAAATAGATCTCAAACTACACCCAAAAACTCAAGATTCCATCATAGTTATTCTAGACATGAATATTTGTGTTTGATTGATTTTTCTTGAAAATAATATCTCTTGAATACACTCAAACCCCATGTCCCTTATGGGGATATGATACCATTTTGTAACTACCATGACCCAAATACCTGAAAATTACCATATTAGGTAACTACAATAGCTCAGGTTTACCTAAAATTTTACAAAGGTTGGCATAGATTCCGATGGATGAATATTATATATATGGTAAATGTTTTTTACTATATGAATAATATATAACGATTATGTCAATATTCTCAATGACTCTTCTCAATGTTAGGTTATAAAGGATGAAAAACCCATCAACCAAATGAAGTACCTATAATATAAAATTGATCAAATGATGTAAAAACTATATAAACATAGGTCATCCAATTTATATCATCCAAAAACAACATAAAACTATTATAAAAGATATAACCAACTACAAATGGCATACTCAGTGTCAAGTGATCCAAACAAACACTACATATGTAAAATATAAGGTTCTCTAAGTGGAATATTCTTTAAATAAGAACTATGGACATCCCATATCAAAAAATCTTGGATAGAACAAAAAATTATATAAAAATATCCAAATAGACTTCTAAATCAATAGTAAAAAAGATCACATTCTTTGATTCATTTCCATTCCTTAGATCATGTGAAAAATGGACTATATGCACCTAGAATTGGGACACCTATAGGGTGTTAGTATTATATACCCAATAAGTAGTCACCACCCCAACTCTACCTACTCTTTATAAACTAAATTGTTTTCAATAGGAATAAAAAATGTGAATAAGTGGAAGAAATAATCAATATTCCATATCACAAATGTCAAACATAGATATCAATCATAGTAATTTACCACCAATATAGGTAGGATCCAAGTATGGTTTTCATCTTTAGGTATACCCTATAATCAATGGAACACGTAAACATGAAATCTAGGGTATTAAATACATCTCATATGAAATGGATTATTTTATACTAATTTAAATAAATGTTGTGTATTATCCCTTAAAAATAAGGTAAAGTGTTATAGTATGTCTGTGTGTTGGGAGCCTTTCCTATTTCACTAACTTTCTTTGTTATATCTTAATTTACCCTTCTCATGTTTTAGGGATTATCCTCTACCTTTTATTTTAGAAATTCTCTATCCTCCCATTATGGTGTTATTTAAGTTCCATTCTTATATATCCTTTATTATTTTCATTTTCCTCCTCCTCCCTTGGTCGTAACCCTACTTTCTTCAATGTTGATTTTTTTTTATTTCTGTTCTTTTTCTCATTGGTCCCTCTTCTCGACGTTCATAATTTATTATTCTTGCTTTATATATATATTTGTTTCCTTAGTAGGTAGTTCCACATTATTCTTATTTATACTCCTTTTATCTCTCCCAATGTGGCAGACCCCATCATGGTCTATCATGATGGTTCCAAGGGCGATTTGGGATTGTGATATGTGTACTCAAAGGCTTTGGGGTTTGATTCATTGTGTTATTTTATATGGAATGCTCTTTATCAAGGGATATGTTTGATCCAAATTCTACTATAAAATCTAGATACATTTTACTGAACCCCATCTCTATCTTTCTCAATAGTTTTTATGGAGGTTTTGGTATGTGAATTTCTTTCTTTAATAATGTTTTGTGGTTCTTTATTTTATTGGTCTTTTTATTCCTTTAGGTTTTGGTGGTTCTCAAGTGGTGATGTTTTAACTTAATCTTAGATATATTATTTATGGTATTTTAAATGGTTTTGTGGTTTTTTAGTAGTGATTGGTGATGTTTTCTAACTAATTTTGATGGTTTCAGTTTGTTCCAAGTAGATTTGGTGGTCCCCTTTTTTATTATTTGGTTTGGATTTATTTTTTTTTTTTGTTCTTGATAACCATTTAATTTTATAGGGGCATGGATTGGTATATTTTGGAGATTCTTCTTCAATTTATTATAAGCGATGATGGAAGTTTCAATTGGTGAATTTGTTAGTCTGTATTTCATTCATTTATTAGAGGACGTTTGAGGGTGTATAGATCAATTGGTTCTAGTAGCATTGATGGTCTATTTTCCAATAGTTTTATGGATAGTGAACATAATGATTGATTATGTTAGGGTGCATGGATCGAGGTGGAATTTGTCTTATTTTTTATTCCCAAGTTGGTGTAATTTTAACTTTCTTTTAAATTTTATCTTTTTCTAGTACATCAAGATATGTATAGTTGATTTGTGGAATTTTTTGGAATTTCACATTTTTGTTGATTTTTTGTTTAATGTTATGGTGTTTTGATTTATGTATTTGAAAATTGTGGGGTTCCCACTCAAACATAGAGTGGATTATTAAAAAGGGTTATGATTTTGTACCCACTCATATATTATATGATATACACATACCCCTTCTTTCATTCTCATAATATTTTAATTAACAATTATAATTAAGTAATAATACTAAACATAAATGATCAAGTTATCATTCCCTAATAGACACTAGTAGTATTTTCATGATAACCTAATTTATAACCAAATCTTTTTTGGATAGTGAAATTATATAATTATTAAACCTATTATGTAAGTTACATAACGTGAATGAAAAAATTAATACCAAAAATATATAATAAAAAATTAGGAAAGAATGTAATACATCAAATAATTCTAATATGAAAAGTATAAAATATATTAACCAAAAAAATTCACCTTTTATAAAATAATTTATGAAAAATTTTATTAGTAAAAAACACATCATATTAATTAAATTCACTTAGACTTGTACTACTACTGGTCCTACCTAAATTAGTAAATAATATTACTTCAAGGTTTAAAAGAAAAGACTCCCCACCACTAAAACAGTTAAACCTACCTTAAAAAAATAATTGGGGCTTTAACAGCTACCAAAAAAGGATAAGAAATATAAAAAAATGGTAGGGAGATGACAATGTTATCTTCCTAAAAAAGGGTAAGAATTATATTTTAATTACTTAAATAAATTTTTATGATGAATTGATGCGACTCTGGTGGTGGTGAGGATAGTAGTTGAAGGTGGCTGGAGGGAAGGTCGGGCAATTTGGTGATGGTGGTCGAGCGGCGGTCCAAGGAGGAAGATGAAATTGTTGTCTCCCCACCATTTTTTGTTATACTGTACATATATATATTCATATATTTATATATAAATATTTACATATTCTATTTCTTATTTATATATATTAATTTTTTTAATATAAAATATAATTATTACCCTTTTTTTAAATGGTTCACATATATATTTAGAAAATGTATTTGTTTATCACTTATTATTTTATAATCAATTCATCATAAACATTTATTTACGTAATTAAATATTTTTTATTCTTATATATATATCACTTACAAGTTAAATAAGAAATAGAATATTTATATATTTATATATAAATATATAAATATATATATGTACAGTATAACAAAATATGGTGGGGAGATGACAATGTCATCTTCCTCCTTGGACCGCCGCTCGACCACCACCACCAAACTGCCTGATCTTCCCTCCAGCCACCGTCAACTACTATCCTCACCACCACCAGAGTCACATCACCAAGTGACCATGATTCCTTCTCTAAGATAGTTCCAATAAATCCCCTTCATTCTACCTGAACACTCACCGATGGTTCCCCCGGTAGAACGCATGTCGACCACCATATGTCATCACTACCAGGTCATTTTTTGATCACAGCCCACACCTTTCACTGGGTCAATGCCTATGTGTAGGATAAGATGATAGTGAAAACCCGTCCTCTATTTATAATTGTGTGGAGAGGAATTCAAGCAATACAGGTATCTATAATAGAATTTTAATAGGTAGAAAATTGATGTGTCAATGGGTATCCCTTTAGAAAAGAAAATCTCAACTTCCTTAGTAATCTACTTCCCAACCAAACCTATATGTATTTAACCTTTTTCATTCGCAAGGGAATCTCATTCAATCATTGAATGACCAAAGTTAAAACCCACTCCCCATTTTCTCACTTCTTCTCCCACTGGTTTAAGAAACCTCAATCACACCCAAGGCTACTTCCTTCACTTGTTTTGAGCACCCCAAATAGGCCACTGTCTGGTTTGGATTTCCAAAAAACATGTAAGGGGATTTTTTATATGAAAATAATTTTTTTTTAATTTCAAGTCTACATATTTCTCAAAATATATATAAGGATATTATTTTCAATCTCCTAGAATATTTAGTTCAAGGTCTTATAATTATTTCAGTACTTTCAAATTAATGTATATGTAATGGAACTTTTTTTATATGAAAATGATTTTTTTTGAATTTCAAGTAAATATATTTCTCAAAATATATATAAATTTATTATTTCTAAACTCGAAGAATATTTACTTCAAGGTTATCTAATTATTTAAGTACTTTCAAATTAATTTATATGTAAAGGGACATTTTCATTTTTAAAATTATTATATATGTATATAATTTTTAAGTTTATTTTTTCTATACATGTTTAAGTTTTATTTTTCATACTCTATGATTAATTACTTCTAAATTATGTAAGTATTTTTAAGGGAGTATTATATATATATTTATAAGTTATATTATTCAAACATATATACATATATGATTTATTCAATGTTCAAGATCATTTGACATATAATTTCAATTTTATAATTATTTTCATATTTATATATATTTATATATATATTCAAGTTTAAGTTATCCAAAACATATATGCATGTACTTCTAATAATATAAGTATTTTCAATTTATACATAAGTAAGGATTTTCAAACATATGATGTGTGTGTATAAATATATATATATATATATATATGTATACATTTTTATATTATTGCATGATTTTTATGAATAAGAAATTTATTTGAAATCATTAATCTTACTCAATTTGATATTTCCAAGTTGGGAAAATTTGAAATGGTTATTTTAAAAATTATTTTTTAATTTCTTTATTCAAGGTTGAGTTTTAAATTATAAAAGTTATCACTTCATTTCCTTTTTTAATAATGCGTATCTCATGAGTTTATGAAGGAATTTTTACTTACATGGATGTCAGTTAACAATCCATGTATTTATGCAAAGTCTAAATATCAAGAGATTTTTTTGTACCAAATTTAACAAGTGATTTGAAAAAAAATATATATTATTTTTATATAAAGATAAGTGTGTGTATGTATTTAATTCTCTTTTATGTTTCTTAAATAAAAAACACTATTGAAATATATGTGTGTGGGTGTGTGGGTGTGTGCGTGTAAGGAAATATCAAAATTATTTTATAAATAAATTGAACTTGGACATTGTAAACATGATAGGGGAGTGCGGAGTGAACTCATTCCTAAGAAAAGTGGCTAGGCATTGACATCCTTAAATGTTTGAAGTGGCCCAATTGTTTTGTTTTTAAAATATTACATAATATTTTCTGAAAAAACACTAGATTAATTTAATAAATTCTCAAAAGTGTAAGTATTTCCAAAAGTGCATTATAATGTTTTAAAAAGTGTAATTATTTTCAAAGGCTTTATAGATTTCACAAAAGTGTGAGTATTTTCAAAAATTATTATAAAATTTTAAAAGGTGTAAGTATTTTCAAATTCATTTTCAAAATAATTTTTTAAAATGATTTTCAAAGGAGTTTTCATAAATAAATTATAATTTGAAAAAAAATCAAAATTATGTTTTCAAAATTATAAGTATTTTCAAAGGATTTTTTATAGTTTTTTACAAATCTATGCCTTTTAAAATTATTTTAATAAAAAATTTCAAAAAAAATTCAAAATTTATAATTATTTTAAAAAATGTTTTTCATTACCTTTCTAAAAACCCTTTTATGAGAAATTTTTCCACATTATGTTTTTATAAAATGTTTTCAGGTTAATTTATTGTTTTCATGGATTTTATCTTCAATATAGAGTTATAATGAGAAAAATCATATCATTTACTTTTTATTTATTATTTTAACTCTAATAATATGTAATATTGGTCTTTTCCTCGAAATCTTAGACTGTAAAATATCCTCATATTTAAATGACTGTATATTTTTCAATTACTTTTTATAAAACAATATAAATCATTTTTTTTACTAGATCTGGAAGCATGGGTATGGGACCTCACACTTTAACTATATTTTAATTTCAAATTATATCCAATAAAATTAAAATTTGAATTTATAAAAAGAAAAATATCAAGAAAAAGTTAGCTTTATTATACACCAAGTTTAAAACAATAATATTTTAGACCAATATGAATCATCCTTAAATAAAAAATATGGATTCATTAAAATATTCAAGGTGATTTAACTGTCACTAAATAATAGAATATTATTTTATATATGATCAATATATTTAAATAATCTTCTCATTCAGATTTATTCTTTTAAAACTATTATAGTTTTAAAGTATTTTATCTTAGTTGTAGATAAGGAAAAAATTCAAAATAATCTTGAATCTTAGATTACATCTCCACCTAAAAGAGTAAATACATAACCAGTAGTGAATCTTTCATCTATAAGGATCATCAAGAAAATATAAATAAAAAATTATTTTATTAGTGATATTTGATATTCCATAATATAATACAATATTTTAAATGTCCTGAATATATCTCAAGTTCTTATTTATTATATTCCAATTATCTCTTTCAAAATCCACTATGTACCATTTAACTACTCCAACTATATATGAAATTTATAGACTAGTACAAAACCTGGAAAATATAAGACTTCCTACTTGTAATTCACATAACAATTGAGACATCTCTATTATCCCTGTATCATTACCAGGAATCATCATAGGGGATAATTTAAAATTAATTATTAGAGGGGAAAATTCAACTTACTATATTTCATATTTAAGTGTTAAAATACTTTTTCAAAGTAATTTATGCTTGATATATAGACATTATAACTATTTTAGTTTCTGTAAATTCAAAACCCAAGAATCCTATTTGAATGTCTCAAGTCCTTCCTATCAAAATCCCTATCCAAATACATATACATATTATTTATTTGAACTTTATTATGCCTTGAAACCAATATGTCATGAACATACAATCGATAAATGATAAAATAATTTCCAATAAAACCCCTTAGTATGCAAAATGCTACTAATGAAGTTTGTTTTATTCAAAACTCATGATATGAGAATAAAATATCTTCTTCCAACATCTTTCCACCTAATTGATACTATATAGATATTGTTTCAAGTTGAAAACCATGTTATATTTTTATATATAAAATTTAATGTTTGGAGTGTAGATATTTCTTCATCCAGACCTTCATGGAAAAATGTTATCTTCACAACTAGCTACTCTAGATAATGACTATATCTAACATATATTATTGAAAAACATAATTATTTTTGAGTCTAACATCAAGAGAAAATATTTCCTTAAAACCAATAACTCTCTTATGAGCATGTACGTTGACTAATAACCCCACATGAAATTGTTCCACCTGGTCATTCACATCCTAATTGATCTTAAATTCCTAATTCTTATTTATGTCCTTCATTCCTTGAGTTACAAGTTTTTTTCTTGTGTACTGATTCAACTTCCTAAAACATTTATGTTTTTTAGGAGTATACATCCAAAAATTGATTATCCTTCCCTAAATATGATGGTTCTCCATCCACCATCAATAACCAGTAAAAAATATTTCTCATAGTGATACTATCATAAAAAAATCACTTTGACTGAAATTGGATCCCAAAATCCTAGATTATATTCCTAGGAAATGCTGATAATGTTAAAGGGTGGATCTTACAGGAACCAATTTTAAATAAGGTTATTATCAGTGGGAGTAATATTAATTTGATAAAAACTATTTAGAAAATGAGAAACTTGGTTTGAGGATTAACTAAATATTATTATGAAGCAATCATGTTGTTAATAATATAAAATATTTTTTCCCAGTTACTTTTAGGAACAATTTCTACAAAATCAATATAAACTACTATGCATGGTTTTATAGGTTGGTTTCTTTAGTGATTGGATCCAACAAGGAACAAGTTATGAAATTTAAGGTTTATTTATCTATGAGTTTTTTATAATGGATATAGTGTAGATAGGAAATACTTTCATTATACAAAATTATCGAGATAAGAAAATTAGAAGGTTTAATTTAAAAAAATATAGAAAATTTAGAGACACTTAATCTTTTAAGATTGTAAGTAAAATTATACCCCTTTATGGTTAATTAAATATTATCCTCAAGTTCCTATAATATTAGTGAAGTGGTGAGGATCATAATATCTCAAGTATTAGTTTGATTAATAATGGTAATTATAATTTATTTCATGATTAACACTGGATTGGATATTTCATAAGTATTGGTAGTTTTCATTTGATACATTGTGGATTAAATTCATAGGAAACGGAATTGAAATTGTAAGATGAAATTTTTTGTGAAGATATGATTTCTACTCAAGTATAACTTTAAATAAGAGATAGATGGATTCTTAGTGAAAGAGGAAAATTAGTATTGAAAAATGTAATAATTCATATGATTTTATTACATTTAAGGGAAAAAATATGATACCTTTTACAATTATATTTTTTTATGTGGATAGATAATTATGATGAATATGGAGGTGATGGTTTAGTGTTTGTGTGTTTAGAGAGGTATTTTTTAGGTCACCAGGAAGGTGCATCATGAATAATCCTCAAGCATGGAATTTCTTATCATGGGATATTGTCTATAACACCCAACCCAATGTTTAAATCTCCTAAATAAGTGATTAGGAAGTTTTTTTATCATATTGTTTAAGAGGTTTATTTGAGGTATTTTATTCATGGTTTTTTTCTTACAATATATAGAGAGAGATTTTAACCCATGTTTTCGTAAAAAGGAATCATTCCTTTCTTGAAAAGACTGTGTGGATGTATGATGAATAATGGTTATGTTCATTGTAAATATATAAGGAGAATAAATTTGATTCCAAGATGATGAGGTTCATTTAATCATCCCAATATCATCAAACAAGCAATATTTGTCTTGAATACATGACGATAAAACAAAGATGATCTTCTAGCAATCTGGAAATGAGATAATGGACTCTGCCTATAAATATTGAAGTTCCTAAACCCATATAGATGATACCAATTAATATATCTCTCATTTCTCCCTAAAATAGAGCACCATAAAACTTTTATTTCGTGAAGAGGAAGAATTTCGGCAAGGTTATCTTCCTATACAAAGAAGGAAAGATCCCACGTGTTCTCGACCTATGCATTAAAAACGCATTGTACTTTGTGGAGAAAAAAGTTACACATATCAAAAGGTACAACAAACCATGTCTCCTTATCTTTTGGGAAGAACCTGATTCATAAAGCATTTTTCCTTCATGATGGAGAAATAAATGAGCATACGATTTGTGCACTCTGAACATTTTCCTTTCTTCGTGAAGAACATAATTCCATGAAATAGTGTCCCCCATGCTATATTTTATAAAGGAGAAGTTCCAATTATAAAAAATATTTACAAAGTTACATTTCATGCTTTGGTGCATGCAGTACGAAAATAATTGTATATTTACTATGTGTAAAGAAGAAGAGTGCATGAAGAAAAGTGGAAGGTAGTCATGACACACAAATAATGGCCCTAAACTGAAGAAACAAGTTAATAGTTTGTGTTCAGGTTTTCATGTAACATTAAATACATGAATGCATTCATGAATAATCATGAAAATGTAAAGAATAATTGAGATACCCAAAACTTGATATTGGGTAGCACAAAAAATAATAAATTAATATTATGATTGTGTTAGGTTTTTGTATGACATCAAACACTTTCATGAAATTGAATTTATTTGATAGATTGTAAACTTTGTTCATACAAAGAATATTTAAGAAGAGTGTGTACACCACTTGTGAACATAATTAAGGCTAATAAATTCATCATAGAAGGAGTATCTACTTGAGAATTTGATAAATTTAGGAATAATTCATCTTTTAGTGCATTGATAATATCATAAATTATTCATTATGAAAAATTAATGAGTTAAAGTGAAATTAGAATCATACACTTATTTAAGATCATAAGACTGACATGCATAAAATATTATTGATTCAGTGGTCGTCGAATTCCTTAAATAGAGAAATAATTTTATCCAGCTAATGCAAAGACATACTATGCATATAGAGATCTTCTTCAAAAGTTTATTGAATATATTTTAATAACTAGTGGTTATAATATAAACAAAACCATTTAATATTGGTGGAACCTATATAAAGAACACTACTAACTCAAAAATATTGTTTACTTCCTGCCTAAATATTATACACCAATTATAAGCGTTTCTAATCACTAAAAGAATAGTGATAATATTTGAATCAACCATAGGTTGATCATGATAATAATTAGGTCCTTATACCAAACCTTATATGTAACACCCCGACCCCAGTTACCCAGAGTCAGGGCATTATTGCGTAACATTGGCATGATCACAAAAGATCAAGTCTCGAAAGACCGATTAGTTTAGTAGCCTTGGAAACACTAGATACATTCATAATTATTACATTGTATCATAAAGTAAAACAAAACTACAACAACATCTTGTCTTTATATCCCCTAATACTATCCATGTAGGTCATTCATAGTATACTTCTTCACATCCTGGAAAAATTAAAACATTGGAAGGGGTGAGCTCAGATCCTCAGTAAAGATAACAATATAGCGGAAGCTTTCATAAATAAACATTAACGTTTAAGGCAATGTACAACTAAAAAAAATCCTTTTGAACTTTACTTTCAACATAATATGGAAAAATTAAAATGAGATAATTCCATTTACTTATTCGCATGGATATTCTACTGGTCGAATAATCACATGCAATATCAATAACCACTTTCATAATGATGGAATGCATAATGCCAAACTATCATAACCACGTAGCCAAAGCCTCGTGCCAAGACCACAAATAAGATTTTTTCAAGGCCTCGTGCCAAGACACTAGTTTGTCTCATTAGACCTGCCGATGCATCGAGGAGCTATAGTGGGCTCCACCCGTCACTTATTAAGTCTAGTGCATTCTTCATATGAATAGGTTTAAACATATCATAAACCATAACATAATCGTATCACATAAAACATGCATAAAAGAAACATAACATTTCCATATTTTAATCTCAAGATATCAATACAACACATTGATATAATAAAAACATTATCAAAACCATTTTCAATACCAAAATAAAAGAAAATTAAAACTTGGTATTTATTTTTCATTTAAAAAAAGTTATGGCTTGTAGAGGAAGATGAAACTCAAATAATAGTCACGGCGGCGGAGAAGTCGTTGTCGTCGCATACGTAAGAAAAAAAAATCATTTTGTCATTTAGTAAAAACGCTTCATATAATAATATTCCTTTTTAATAAAAGTAAAATTCCAAGGTGTTTATACACCATATAAAGGAAAGTTGTGTATAAAACCAAATATGCCTCAATGAAAGGAGATTGACACGAAGTCCCTTAAAAAGATAATTTTTTAAATAAAGTATATCTATTATGTGTATTCACTACAAGTACACATAAATAATGTATAAATACAATATATTACATAATAATATCATGACATAATTTGAAAGTAGGAGATTAACCCAAAGAACAGAAATTGGGTTAAGAAGTTCCCTTACCTCGTGTCCGACTTCACTCGACCGTTCTTTAATCTCCTAAATAAAAAACTAGAGTTAATTTATAATTGATTAAGAAACTTTTTCAAGTTCATTATTCCTTTTATATCACTTATTACAATGTTACGAAAATTATGTAGTCATTTAAGTTAATAACGGTCGTTTTGTCGATCTTTGGTACTTGAGTCAAAAATAAACTTCTTATAATTACAAGTTGTTCATGTGGTAAAATATCCATTATATACAGAATTATATCCATTGTGTAGATATCATATATATAATATATATCCAGTATATACATTCATTCATAATATTACGTAACATTTAGAGGTAAGAAATGAAATGCATCGTTCATGGAGATGGTAAGTTGTACGTACGTATGAACGCTACTTTCATTTATATTTTGTATTTAATGGAATGAAATAATAATGGTATAAAGGTGTATTATAATTCTAGTATAATATCATATATAATATCATTTACTCCATCCTTTATACATCCCACATATGGCATTAATGATTCAAATCACTTTGAGGGGGTGGTAGTCCGCACTTCCTAAAATGAAATTATCATGTTTACCCATAATGGAAATCATAAAGTATGCCATAAATGAGAAATACATAAGCATAAGGAAAACATAAACATAATATATATATCATATATGAAAGTAGTGTCATCAAAATGTCCACCATTATAGGTGTTAAAAAAATATTTAACAATCATCATTTCGTGAGGCAGTATTTCGCCACCCACAGAAACTGTATGTTCTTTAACCATTAGAAGAAGGTGTGTGTAAGTGTAAATTAAATACTTATCATAACAACATCCTAGTATATTGAGGATACTGTTGTTGTTACAAAAGAAAATAATAAAAATAGTTTAGGGGGTTGTAGAATCAAAATAAAACAAAACAACATTAGAGAAGACATTACCTTAAAATTACGTAACTCTTTTTGATTTGAGACAAAGGCTTCCTTGGGAAGAATTACACCCAAAGTGAGGCTTCTAGGAGTAAGATATGGAATTTGAGAGAGTATTTGGGTAGATTTTGGAAGAGCCAAATGGCTTGATGGTGTGAATAAGGTGGTAGAGGTGGGGGCCTTTTATAACAGGAGAGGAGGGGCACTCTTGGAAAGTAATGAAATATTACATTATTATGAAATGATTTTCGGATTCTAAAGGTCCCACAAGGATATATTTCAAGTATAAGGTGATAAGGGTTGGAAATATTCCCATAAAATAGGTTTTAGATAAGTTTAAGACTTATATTTTACATTATATTTTCATTTTATTTAAATCGTTAATTAATGAGGTAATCGCTCCATCATCATGGTGTCATAAATAATTTAATTTATTTAATGTCCAAGAATTATAAAAAAATATCATGATGTAGGAAATCTTTTTATATTTCCAATGAATATTTATAGTCGAAAATGTAACTTATATAACCCCATGTAATAATTGTTTTAGTAAAACAACACATGTTTGTGACAATTTTATTTTTTACCTTAAATAAAAAATTATTATTGTCATTTTCTTACCCAAGTAGATCCAAGGGGTCCCCAAGTTTACCCATGGAATTTCTTGGTCGGCCATGACTCATCCAATATGGTTAGGACAAGTGTAAGGGTATTTTCATATTTTTATAATATAATTTTTACCATAAATTTCACTAATTACCTTTAATCGTGATTAATTAAACTTAAAAGTTATTATTCACCAAAATATTATTTTAATCCCATTGAACCACATTTTACTTTTTAATGAAAACCATGTATGTTGGAATTTTGAAAATCAAATCACAGATGTTTTAATGTTTCATTTAAACAAAAAATCATTATTTTAACTACCACTTAGTGGTTTCACTATTCATAAAAAATTGACGTTTTTCAGAACAATGCCAAAATTTCACCCTAAGCTATAATTGACATTACAAATTCAAAAATGATGTCTATTTTACAAAATTCCAAAAATATATGTTCCATTAATTAATTTTATAATTAATTCCCGTTGTCACAACAAATAGCGTGTTTTTAAGAAACAATATATATCAAAATATTGACAATTGTTTATGTCCAATTTCAAAGTGAAATTAATTCTAATGACCACCATTGGATAAAATGGTAAAAATATATTCTAATTATATTTTAAAACCACTCAATATTATAATTTATCACTATAAATTATTTTGATTAAAAAATTTGTTTTTAAGTATTTTTCACTGTTCATAAAAAATTGGAAGTTCTCAGAAAAATACCAAAAATTCAACATAGGATAATTTCAATATTCCGAATCCAAAAATGAAGTCCATTTTTAAATATGAAATATATATAATTTCAAAAGTTGGGTATTACTATTCATAATGGCTATTTTGATTGGTTGTGGTGCGTTAGAATCTCGAACTTGCGTACAATGAAAGCTATTGAATTATTGAAAGAGAAGCGTATCGTGGAAGCTTGGGGTGTTAAATTATCCCCTCATTCAATAAATTGAGTCCTCGCAATTTGAAATTTTTCTTTGAAAATAAAAGTTTGAAAATAGAAAATACCTTTGTGGAAAACCCACATCAGAAATAGGGTTAATAAAAATATAACATTAAAAGAAAGAAAGAGAGGTACAAAGGTCACCCGAGATAGTCCATACTAGGATTATATGAAAATATGGATATGGAGGGAAAAAACCATCAAGGTCTGATGGAGAGTTGTAGAAAACAGGATTAGGAGAAAGTTAACCACAAGAAAGTCACAAACTTGTGATTGGTTAAACGGTCATTGAATCCCTAGTTGGGAAAGTTAACCGACAATGTTTTTGTTTTAAGTTACCTTTCATAAATTTGAGGAATTTATTTAAGAGATTTACTAAGAACATAAGGAAATATACTTACTTGTCATGTAGCCTTTCATTCTTTAATAAATTTTTACCACGAACCCATGTTTCACTCCAAATGGTAACAGAACTCAAAAATATTCTATTTATCCTAATTTTATAAGGTTCCAAATATTACCACATACCATTTAGATTAGGAAAACTATTTTGTAATAACCAGGGACTTCCTGTAGGCTAGTGGTAGGTAATAAAGGTCTGTCGCACTATGGTTGTGGGTTCGATTCCTACAGCTTTGTTCGATGCGACAGGTTATCCCCCAACCGGCTGGTTGTCCTTTTCCTAAAACTATTGTATTTTAATATTCCAAAAATACTCTTCATAAATGTTTTAACCTTAAAAAATACTATCCAAAGTTCAACTTAATCCATTCCAACCTTTATAGTTATCCAAAATACCTCTGTCCAGACATTCTCTAAAAGGTCTCTAAATTTCAAAATCAATTGTAAAATCAGATTCCCCAAACAAAGTAAAATTTATCTTATTTTCACATACTAAAAATATGATTATCTTAATCATATTAAATTCTTAATGAAAACAACAAGTATTGCAGTACAATCCTTATATATATCACATTATCCTTATAACCAGAATATAATCCTTTGGTCCAAAATCACCAATACATTAATTATTCCACTTCAACTGTAGTAACAACATAAGATTGTCCTTGATCCCTTGGCCTTTTCTGAGGTAAGTTTCCCTAATGATTAGGACATTCATTTGCATAATTCCCCATTTCCCTACAATTCTAGCATTCAACATTGATAGCCTCTTTCTTTCCCTTGAAATCACGAGCCTGGTGACCTTTTTCTCCACATTTATAACAAACTCCCCTTCCTTTTAGGCAAGTACCAGGGTGATTCTTCCCACAATTATCACATAATGGAAAATCCTTCTTTCCATTTTTCCCCTTATCTGTCTCTTGTTCCACCGTTCTCTTCTTCTCTTGCTTTAATTTATTGTCATAAGATTTAGATAATTTCTTTTCTGTTTTGATAGCACATGAGACAATGTCTTCGTACGACGGGAAGGTTTGTGAGACTAATGCTCAACAAAGAAATGGTTTTAACCCATCAAAGAAATGATCAATCTTACTTCTTGGGTTACGTATATAATCTCCAGCATGCCTCGCTGACCTTGTAAAGTTAGCCTCATACTTTGCGACATTCTCATCCTCCTTTTGTCCAAGACTCAGAAATTGCCTCTCCATATCTGCTTGATGGTCACGAGGAAAGTATTTTTCTATGAAAAGCTTTTTGAACTCCCTCCATTCCATATTAGATACTTCTTCATCTTCTTTCGTGTTTTAAATCAATGACCACCATTTATCGGCATCTCCAGTGAGGTGGTAAACTACCATGAAAACCTTCAACCTTTCGCTACTCCCCAAGGCATGGAATATCTTCCCTAAGGAGTTTATCCATTTCTCAGCTACTAATGGATTTGTACCCCCATTAAATGTTGGTGTTTTTTGCCTCATGAAGCGGTCTAACATTGATCCTCCACGTTGTGGATCAAGGTGCTCCATATGAGTAAGGTTATTTTTCATAACCTGAGTGATTTTTCCCAGTATGGTGATAAGGTGATCAGCACCAGTTGTATCTCCAGCTCCACAATAATTTTCTTGAGCAGGAGGGAAATCCCTAAATGGAGTGCGTGTATTGATACAATTTACATTCCTCCCACTAGGTGCCATTTCTAAACAATGGCATAAACTATATTAGTTTATGAATCAAAATACATAATTCCATACTTGTAAACCACTTAACATAAATTGAACGATTTATCGATATAATCCATAATCATAAAAAGAAATGTTTTCTTTGAGGAATTATATACTCATAAACCCTTCATAATGGTTTTTAAATAAAATGAGAATTATACTAAGTATATCCCTCAGGAGTGTCGTAACCAAGAGTGCAGCAATGCCCGTTATCGTGCACCAATTCTCGTTCAAGTCTAGCTAAAAGCGGTGTTTTGGGTTTTACCCCTAGGTACATCTGTGCCAGAGCCACCTCTACCTGCTCGTATCCAGACAGGGATGTATTGCTCAGAAAACTCACAAAATATCTACAACAACAAAATTCTAGGAAGTTCTTCAATACTAATCCTCAAAATCTATCTTATGGCTATGTGCTCTAATCAGAATTTTTCTAAATCTAGCTTCCAAGGTTAGTACTAAACTGCCTCTGATACCAACTGTAACGCCCCGACCGCAGTTACCCAGAGTCGGTGCATTATTGCATAACATTGGCATGATCACAAAAGATCAAATATCAAAAGACCGATTAGTTTAGTAGCCTTAGAAACACTAGATACATTCATAAGTCTTACATTACATCATAAAGTTAAACAAAACTACAACAACATCTTGTCTTCATATCCCCTCATACTATCCCTGTAGGTCATTCATAGTATACTTCTTCACATCCTGGAAAAATTAAAACATTGGAAGGGGTGAGCTCATATGCTCAGTAAGGATAACAATATAGTGGAAGCTTTCATAAATAAACATTAACATTTAAGGCAATCTGTAACTAAAACAAAAGCCTTTTAAACATTAATTTCAACATAATATGGAAAAGGTAAAATGAGATAAGACTATTTAATTATTCACATGGATATTCCACTGGTCGAATAATCACATGCAATATCAATAACCACTTTCATAATGATGGAATGCATAATGTCAGACTATCATAACCACGTAGCCAAGGCCTCATGCCAAGACCACAAATAAGATTTTTTCAAGGCCTCAAGCCAAGACACTAGTTTTTCTTATGAGACCTTCCGATGCATCGAGGAGCTATAGCGGTCTCCACCCGTCACTTATTAAGTCCAATTCATTCCTTATATGAATAGTTTTAAGAATATCATAAACCATAAAATAATCGTATCACATAAAACATGAATAAAAGAAACATAACATTTCCATATTTCAATCATAGGATATAAATACAACACATTGATATAATAAAAACATTATCAAAACCATTTTCAATACCAAAATAAAAGAAAATTAAAACTTGGTATTTATTTTTCATTTAAAAAAAGTTATGGCTTGTAGAGGAAGCTGAAACTCAAATAATAGTCACGGCGGCGGAGAAGTCATTGTCTCCACATACGTAATAAACACCATTCCTTTTTTTGTTTAGTAAAAACGCTTCGTATAATAAGATTCATTTTGAATAAAAGTAAAATTCAAAGGGGTTTATACACCGTATAAAGGAAAGTTTTTTATAAAACCAAATATGCCTCAATGAAAGGAGATTGAGACGAAGTCCCTTAGAAAGATACTTTTTTAAATAAAATAGATCTATTATGTGTACTCACTATAAGTACAAATAAAAAATGTCTAAATACAATATATGACATAATAATATCATGACATAATTTGAAAGTAGGAGATTAACCCAAAGAACGGAAATTGGGTTAAGAAGTTCCCTTACCTCGTGTCCAACTTCACTTGACCGTTCTTTAATCTCCTGAATAATAAACTAGAGTTAATTTATAATTGATTAAGAACCTTTTTCAAGTTCATTGTTCCTTTTCAATCACTTATTACAATGTTACGAAAATTATGTAGTCATTTAAGTTAATAACAGTCATTTTGTCGATCTTTGGTACTTGAGTCAAAAATAAACTTCTTATAATTACAAGTTGTTCATCTGGTAAAATATCCATTATATAAGAAATTATATACATGATGTAGATATCATATATATCATATATATTTATTATATACATTCATTCATAATATTACATAATATTTAGAGATAAGAAATGAAATCCACCGTTCATGGAGACGGTAAGCCGTACGTACGCATGAACGCCACTTTCATTTCTATTTCGTATTTAATGGAATGAAATCATAATGGTATAAAGGTGTATTATAATTCCAGTATAATATCATATATAATATCATTTACTCCATCCTTTATACTTCCCACATATGGAATTAACGATTCAAATCACTTTGAGGGGGTGGTAGTCCGCACTTCCTAAAATGAAATTATCGCGTTTACCCATAATGGAAATCATAAAGTATGCCATAAATGAGAAATACAGAAGCATAAGGAAAACATAAACATAATATATATATCATATATGAAAATAGTGTCATAAAAATGGCCACCATTAGAGGTGTTAAAAGAATATTGAACAATCATCATTTCGTGAGGCAGTATTTCACCACCCACAGAAACAGTGTGTTCTTTAACCATTAGACGAAGGTGTGTGTAAGTGTAAATCAAATAATTATCATAAAAACATCCTAGTATATTGAGGATACTGGTGTTGTTACAAAATAAAATAATAAAAAGATTTTAGGGGGTTCGAGAATCAAAATAAAACAAAACAACATTAGAGAAGACACTACCTTAAAATCAGGTAACCCTTTTTGATTTGAGCCAAAGGCTTCCTTGGGAAGAATTATACCCAAAGTGAGACTTCTAGGAGTAATATAGGGAAGTCGAGAGAGTATTTGGGTAGATTTTGGCTGAGAAAAATGGCTTGAAGGTGTGAATAAGGTGGTAGAGGTGGGGGCCTTTTATAAGAGGAGAGGAGGGGCACTCTTGGAAAGTAATAAAATATTACATTATTATGAAATGATTTTCGGAATCTAAAGGTCCCACAATGATATATTTCGAGGATAAGGTGATAAAGGTTCGAAATATTCCCATACAATAGGTTTTAGACAAGTGTAAGCCTTATATTTTACATTATCTTTTCATTTTATTTAAATCATTAATTAATGAGGTAATCGCTCCATCATCATGGTGTCATAAATAATTTAATTTATTTAATGTCTAAGAATTATAAAAAAAATCATGATGTAGGAAATATTTTTATCTTTCCAATTAATATTTATAGTCGAAAATTTAACTTATATAACCCCATGTAATAATTGTTTTAGTAAAACAACACATGTTTGTGACAATTTTATTTTTACCTTAAATAAAAAGTTATTATTGTCATTTTCTTACCCAAGTGGCTCAATGGGGTCCCCAAGTTTACCCATGGATTTTATTGATAATCCATGACTCATACAATAAGGGTAGGACAAGTGTAAGGGTATTTTCATATTTTTATAATATCATTTTTACATTAAATTTCACTAATTACCTTTAATCGTGATTAATTAAACTTAAAAGTTACTATTCACCAAAAAATTATTTTAATCCCATTGAACCAAATTTTAGTTCCTAATTACAACCATGTATGTCGTATTTTCGAAAATCAAATCACAGAATTCGTAATGTTTCATTTAAACAAAAAATCAGTTTTTTTTACTACCACTTAGTGGTTTCACTATTCATCAAAAATTGAAGTTTTTCAGAACAATGCCAAAATTTCACCCTAAGCTATAATTGATATTCCGAATTCAAAAATTATTTCTATTTTAAAAAATTACAAACATATAAGTTTCATTAATTAATTTTATAATTAATTCCCACTGTCACAACAAATAGCGTGTTTTTAAGAAACAATATATATCAAAAGATTGACAATTGTTTATGTCCAATTTTAAAGTGAAATTAATTCTAATGACCACCATTGGAATAAATGGTAAAAATATATTCTAATTATAATTTAAAACCACTCAATAGTATAATTTATCACTATAAATTATTTTGATTAAAAAAGTTGTTTTTAAGTATTTTTCACTATTCATAAAAAATTGGAAGTTTTCAGAAAAATACCAAAAAATCAACATAGGCTAATTTTGATATTACGAATCCAAAAATGAAATCCATTTTTAAATATAAAATATATATAATTTCACAAAGTGGGTATTACTATTCATAATGGCTATTTTGATTGGTCGTGGTGCGTTAGAATCTCGAACTTGCGTACAATGCAAGCTATTGCATTATTGAAAGAGAAGTGTATCGTGGAAGCTCGGGGTGTTATATTCTCCCTTCCTTCAATAAATTGCATCCTCGCAATTTGAAATTTTTCTTTGAAAATAAAAGGATGAAAATAGAAAATACCTTTGTGGAAAACCCACATCAGAAATAGGGTTAATAAAAATATAACATTAAAAGAAAGAAAGAGAGGTACAAAGGTCACCTGACATAGCCCATACTAGGATTATATGAAAATATGGATATGGAGGAAAAAAACCATCAAGGTCTGATGGAGAGTTGTAGAAAATAGGATTAGGAGAAAGTTAACCACAAGAAAATCACAAACTTGTGATTGGTTAAACGGTCATTGAATCCTCAGTTGGAAAAGTTAACCGACAATGTTTTTGTTTTAAGTTACCTTTCATAAATTTGAGGAATTTATTTAAGAGATTTACTAAGAACATAAGGAAATATACTTACTTTTCATGTAGGCTTTCATTCTTTAATAAATATTTACCACGAACCCATGTTTCACCCCCAAATGGTAACAGAACTCAAAAATATTCTATTTATCCAAATTGTATAAGGTTCCAAATATTACCACATACCATTTAGATTAGTAAAACTATTTTGTAATAACCAGGGACTACATGTAGGCTAGTGGTAGGCAATAAAGACTTGTCGCACTATGGTTGTGGGTTCGATTCCTGCAGCTTTGTCCGACGCGACGGGTTATCCCCCAACCTACTGGTTGTCCTTTTTCTAAAACTATAGTATTTTAATATTCCAAAAATACACTTCATAAATGTTTTAACCTTAAACAATACTATCCAAAGTTCAACTTAATCCATTCCAACCTTTATATTTATCCAAAATACCTCTGTCCAGACTTTCTCTAAAAGGTCTCTAAATTCCAAAATCAATTGTAACATCAGATTCCCCAAACAATTTAAAATTTCTCTTATTGTCACATACTAAAAATATGATTACCTTCATCATATTAAATCCTTAATGAAAACAACAAGTATTGTAGTACAATCCTTATATATATCACATTATCCTTATAACCAGAATATAATCCTTGGGTCCAAAAGAACCAATACATTAATTATTCCACTTCAACTGTAGTAACAGCATAAGATTGTCCTTGATCCCTTGGCCTTTTCTGAGGTATGTTTCCCGGACGCTTAGGACATTCATTTTCAAAATGCCCCATTTCCCTACAATTGTAGCATTCAATGTTGATAGCCTCTTTCTCAGCTACTCCCCAAGGTATGGAATATTTTCTCTAAGGATTTTATCCATTTCTCAGCAACTAATGGATTTGTACCCCCATTAAATTTTGGCGTTTGTTTCCTCATGAAGTGGTCTAACATTAATCCTACACGTTCCGGGTCAGGGTACTCCATACGAGTAAGGTTATTATTCATAACCTGAGTGAGTTGTCCCAGTATGGTGATAAGGTTATCAGCACCAGTTGTATCTCCAGCTCCACAATAATTGTCTTGAGCAGGAGGGAAATCCCTACATTGAGTGTGTGCATTGATACAGTTGTCATTCCTCCCACTAGTCGCCATTTCTAAACAATGGAATAAACTAGATTAGTTTATGAATCAAAATACATAATTCCATACTTGTAAAACACTTAACATAAATTGAATGATTTATGGATATAATCCATAATCATAAAAAGAAATGTTTTCTTTGAGAAGTATATACTCATAAACCCTTCATAATGGTTTGTAAAGAAAATGATAATTATCCTAAGCATATCCCCCAGGAGTGTCGTAACCAAGAGTGCAGCAAGGCCTGTTGTCGTGCACCAGTTCCCGTTCGAGTCTAGCTCAAAGCGATGTTTTCGGGTTTTACCCCTAGGTACATCTGTGCCAGAGCTGTGTCTACCTGCTCGTATACAGACAGGGATGTATTTCTTAGAAAAATCGCAAAATATCTACAACAACAAAATTCTTGGAAGTTCTTATATACTAATCCTCAAAGTCTATCTTATGGCTATGTGCTCTAATCAGATTTTTTCTAAATCTAGCTTCCAAGGTTAGTACTAAAATGCCTCTGATACCAACTATAACGCCCCGACCCCAGTCACCCAGAGTCGGTGCATTATTGCATAAAATTGGCATGATCACAAAATATCAAGTCTCGAAAGACCGATTAGTTTAGTATCCTTGGAAACACTAGATACATTCATAAGTATTACATTAAATCATAATGTAAAACAAAACTACAACAACATCTTGTCTTCATATCCCCAAATACTATCCATGTAGGTCATTCATAGTATACTTCTTCACATCCTGGAAAAATTAAAACATTGGAAGGGGTGAGCTCATATGCTCAGTAAGGATAACAATATAGTGGAAGCTTTCATAAATAAACATTAACATTTAAGGCAATCTGTAACTAAAACAAAAGCCTTTTAAACATTAATTTCAACATAATATGGAAAAGGTAAAATGAGATAAGACTATTTAATTATTCACATGGATATTCTATTGGTCGAATAATCACATGCAATATCAATAACCACTTTCATAATGATGGAATGCATAATGTCAGACTATCATAACCACGTAGCCAAGGCCTCGTGCCAAGACCATAAATAAGATTTTTTCAAGGCCTCGTGCCAAGACACTAGTATGTCTCATGAGACCTGTCGATGCATCGAAGATCTATAGCGGGATCCACCCGTCACTTATTAAGTCCAATACATTCCTTATATGAATAGGTTTAAACATATCATAAACCATAACATAATCGTATCACATAAAACATGCATAAAAGAAACATAACATTTCCATATTTCAATCACAAGATATCAATACAACACATTGATATAATAAAAACATTATCAAAACCATTTTCAATACCAAAATAAAAGAAAATTAAAACATGGTATTTATTTTTCATTTAAAAAATGTTATGGCTTGTAGAGGAAGCCAAAACTCAAATAATAGTCACGGCGGCGGAGAATTCGTTGTCGCCGCATACGTAATAAAAAATATTCCTTTTGTCGTTTAGTAAAAATGCTTCATATAATAAGATTCCTTTTGAATAAAAGTAAAATTCAAAGGGTTTTATACACCGTATAAAGGAAAGTTGTGTATAAAACTAAATATGCCTCAATGAAAGGAGATTGAGAAGATATCCCTTACAAAGATAATTTTTTAAATAAAATAGATCTATTATGTGTATTAACTATAATTACACATAAAGAATGTATAAATACAAGATATGACATAATAATATCATGAAATAATTTGAAAGTACGAGATTAACCCAAAGAATGGAAATTGGGTTAAGAAGTTCCATTACCTCGTGTCCGACTTCACTGGACCGTTCTTTAATCTCCTGAATAATAAACTAGAGTTAATTTATAATTTATTAAGAACCTTTTTCATCTTTATTATTCCTTTTACATCACTTATTACAATGTTACGAAAATTATGTATTCATTTAAGTTAATAACGGCCGTTTTTTCAATCTTTGATACTTGAGTCAAAAATAAACTTCTTATAATTACAAGTTGTTCATGTGGAAAAATATCCATTATATCCAGAATTATATACATGATGTAGATATCATATATATCATATATATCCATTATGTACATTCATTCATAATATTACGTAACATTTAGAGGTAAGAAATGAAATGCACCGTTCATGGAGACGGTAAGTCGTACGTACGCATGAACGCTACTTTCATTTCTATTTCGTATTTAATGGAATAAAATCAGAATTTTATAAAGGTGTATTATAATTCCAGTATATTATCATATATAATATCATTTACTCCATCCTTTATACATCCCACATATGGAATTGACGATTCAAATCACTTTGAGGGGGTGGTAGTCCGCACTTCCTAAAATGAAATTATCGCGTTTACCCATAATGGAAATCATAAAGTATTCCATAAATGAGAAATAAAGAAGCATAAGGAAAACATAAACATAATATATATATATCATATATGAAAATAGTGTCATCAAAATATCCACCATTAGAGGTGTTAAAAAAATATTGAACAATCATCGTTTCGTGAGGCAGTATTTCACCACCCACAGAAACAGTATGTTATTTAACCATTAGACGAAGGTGTGTGTAAGTGTAAATAAAATACTTATCATAAAAACATACTAGTATATTGAATATACAATTTTTGTTACAAAAGAAAATAATAAAAAGAGTTTAGGGGGTTGGAGAAGCAAAATAAAACAAAACAACATTAGAGAAGACATTACCTTAAAATCGGGTAACTCTTTTTGATTTGAGCCAAAGGCTTCCTTGGGAAGAATTATACCCAAAGTGAGGCTTCTAGGAGTAATATAGGGAAGTTGAGAGAGTATTTGGGTAGATTTTTGCCGATCAAAATGGCTTGAGGGTGTGAATAAGGTGGTAGAGGTGGGTGCCTTTTATAAGAGGAGAGGAGGGGCACTCTTGGAAAGTAATGAAATATTACATTATTATGAAATGATTTTCGGAATCTAAATGTCCCAAAATGATATATTTCTAGTATAAGGTGATAAGGGTTCTAAATATGCCCATACAATATGTTTTAGACAAGTGTAAGACTTATATTTTACATTATCTTTTCATTTTATTTAAATCGTTAATTAATGAGGTAATCGCTCCATCATAATGGTGTCATGAATAATTTAATTTATTTAATGTCTAAGAATTATTAAAAAAAATCCTGATTTAGGAAATATTTTTATATTTCCAATTAATATTTATAGTCGAAAATGTAACTTATATAACCCCATGTAATAATTGTTTTAGTAAAACAACACATGTTTGTGACAATTTTATTTTTACCTTAAATAAAAAGTTATTATTGTCATTTTCTTACCCAAGTGGCTCAATGGGGTCCCCAAGTTGACCCATGGAATTTCTTGGTCGGCCATGACTCATCCAATAAGGGTAGTTCAAGTGTAAGGGTATTTTCATATTTTTATAATATCATTTTTACCTTAAATTTCACTAATTACCTTTAATCGCGATTAATTAAACTTAAAAGTTACTATTCACCAAAAAATTATTTTAATCCCATTAAACCAAATTTTATTTCCTAATGACAACCATGTATATCAGATTTTTGAAAATTAAATCACAGAAGTGGTAATGTTTCATTTAAACAAAAAATCAGTTTTTTTTACTACCACTTAGTGGTTTCAGCATTCCTCAAAAATTGAAGTTTTTCAGAACAATGACAAAATTTCACCCTAAGCTATAATTGATATTCCGAATTCAAAAATGACGTCTATTTTAAAAAATTAAAAACATATAATTTTCATTAATTAATTTTATAATTAATTCTCGATGTCACAACAAATAGCGTGTTTTTAAGAAAAAAATATATATCAAAAGCTTGACAATTGTTTATGTCCAATTTCAAAGTGAAATTAATTCTAATTACCACCATTGGATAAAATGGTAAAAATATATTCTAATTATAATTTAAAACCGCTCAATAGTATAATTTATCACTATAAATTATTTTTATTAAAAAAATTGTTATTAAGTATTTTTCACTATTCATAAAAAATTGGAAGTTCTCAGAAAAATACCAAAAATTCAACATAAGCTAATTTAGATATTCCAAATCCAAAAATGAAGTCCATTTATAAATATAAAATATATATAATTTCAAAAAGTGGGTATTACTATTCATAATGGCTATTTTGATTGGTCACGGTGCGTTAGAATCTCGAACATGCGTACAATGCAAGCTATTGCATTATTGAAAGAGAAGCGTATCATGGAAGCTCGGGGTGTTACATTATAAAAAAAAATTATGTGATGTTGTTTCCATTATTATCTACATTTCACATAATAGATTCATTCTTTGTAATCATTGAAGAGGTTCAAGAGTATAAGGGTTAATTGAAATAAAGTAAAATTGGGTAAACCGATTCACCCCCCCCCCCCCCCCCTCGAAGTGTATCTAAATGATACATCCAGGCTCTATAAGTGGTATTAGAGCATTGGTCTACCTATGATTGGATCAAAGTTTTTTATCCCAATTTGTTTTTAAGGTTTATATGAATGGTGGATTTGAAGTTTATTCTAAATCACCTTAGGTGGAAAATTTTATCTCCACTCCTGTTGAAGAAAACATGAAGGTATCTACCAAGACTATAAAAACAAGAAGAAGATACAAGAAAATAGATTAAAAAAAATATAAACGAAAGAATATAAGGATCAATTTTCTCTTGAAAAATCAGTTGATAATGATTCTTATAATGAAACTAGCTCAATCTATGGAGAGTATGAGGATGTGGAATCTATAAAAAATTAAAGGCTTCTAATCTCAATTTGAAAGATATATGAAGAATATTATTGAATAATTTATTTCACATATACTTTTTCCATTCAAGGATCTTTTTTATAAAAAGTGAATAACTTGATGATGAAATAAAAAACAACAAGATGCAATTGTAAATAAATTTAAAAGGTGAAATGTTCTCACAAACCTTGTTGAGGAAAAAGAATAATATGTGAATCTTTTCAATAAAAAGATTTCAATCATTTAAGAATAATTGTAATAAAATTATAATGAGATACTTATGAGAAAACATGTTTTTGGATAAGTAATTAATTCACTAGAAACATTTGTTATTGTTTCCATGAATTTCAATGATGCTCAAATTCAAGAAAAAACATGCAAGGTTAAAGAGATTGACATTTTAGTGGAAGAAAAGACAAAGTCTCAAGATGAATATATATAGAAGAATCATTCCTTGTAAGAATCACATAAATCTACCATCAGTGTAAAGGATTCCCTATTAGAAATTAAATCCATAAGAATCAAACACCTTGACAACAATTTTAATGAAATTAGAAAATAGTATGAAGACTATATTAAAATAATGAAATGACAATGGGAAGGTAGGATTACATCAGTTGAAAATTAGAATTTTTCCTTTATAATGATGTATCTTGAACTATAGTATGAATTGAGTAATTTGATGGAGGCACATACTAGAACTTCCCAAGTTACTAAGAAGATAAATTCTGCCACCCAAAAAAATGAACAGAGTCAAGATCTGAGAAGGGATTTTTCCACTCAAACTATTAATGAGACTAATGTATCTCAATAGACTCATATTAGTGGAAATAATAATTCAAAATCATGTCTTGATCAACCTTATACAGAATAATGGGATAAGGTAACCCATAAACCAGTTAATTCAGTTTACGCTAATGTAGTCACAACTCATACTGCAGGTTCTATACTAAGATCTAGGGAAAATGGTTTGATAAAATTATTGATACATCCACCGAAACAACAAGGTTTTATACTGGAGAGATCAAGAAACATAACTCCTAAAATGATTCTCCAAATAAGGAAAGGAAAATCTAGAAATAAAAAGGCATTAAGTCTAGTAATATTGGTACTTCAAGTAAATGAATGATATTTTTTGCTATTGTATATGCTTATAGAAATTTTTGCCTCAATATATTGATTTTTGGCATAATATGTCATTATGTGAAAATTATATAAGGCCTACATTTTGAGAAAATGATGTGAAGAAATGAATAAACCTAAAAATTGAATCAAAATAAAAAGATGAACAATAATATATATATCAAAAACATATTTTATTATCATGAAGACTTATTTGATTATTGCAACATATGTGGTCACAATTATGATAAGTTATGGTATATTATAACCATGTACTATTCATATGTTTATGAGAAGAAAAGACCAAAACAAATGTAGAACAAGAGAACAAAGGCTAAAAAATATTCCTTGGTGAATAAGTAGAATAAGGAATTTTAGAAAAATGTTAATCAATATACTCCCAAGAATAATGAGAAGTTGGAATCCCAGAATTCTATATTAATGAATGAAAGATACTTATATTTGGGAAATATATTCCACAAAATGTACCACTTAAAACATTACTTGGAAATGAATAGAAGTAAGCTAAAATCAATAATAGAATCAATCAATGAGATAAATCAAAAGATTGGATTTATTGATAATATTCTTGAAGAATATTTTGAAAAATTACCTAATAAAGGTAACTCCAAATCATTGAAGAAGACATGTAGTAAATCTGTGATAGAATATGTTAATAATTAGTTATTAATCATTTACTCTGATCAAGTTTAAGTTTCTAGAGAAATGAAAAATGTTGAGCATGAAGAACATTTTAAGAGAAATTTCAAATGGAAAATAGACGGTTCCACATGAAGATCTCAAATTTCATGAGAAGTTGTCAACACATAAAAAATCAAGTGTCTCGGAAAAGTTTTGTAGAAGGTGAAAGTATGATAGACATAATAAAAATAATTTTATAACTATTCTATTAACTCAAAGGTATATTTTGAAGATATAAAAACAATCACCATGAGAAACCACTTCACTACTTTTATAAGTGAGGATAAAAATCCACACAAGATCGAGTTTAAAAGAATACTTTTTCCATGCTATCAAATAAATATCAATATGTGAAATATAAAAAATACACGAGCATGTAGAGTTCCATACACATTAAATCTACAAAGAAAGGAGTCCTTGGGTTGATGGTAAATCCTCATCCTTCTTGGTCCTATTAAGAAGCTCACAATTATTCTATATTATTCCCTTATTCTTGTGTAGCGTTTGTGATTACATTTCTGGGAATTGAAGGTGATCATCACTCCCAAGAGGAGAACTTGGTGAAAAAAGTGTAGGAAGACAAGTTGGAATAATTATTCAAGATCTGATGTAAACATTAATTTTTCCACAATGGTGGATAATCAATTTTAACATCTTTAATATTATCTGATGAAAGTTTCTACCTGGAAAATTGGAAGGGAGTACACCCCTTGAGAGGGAGAAAATATGATGTATATGATATCAAGTCTTATTTCATTAATATTTAGAAAAAAAATTCATATCAACAGAGGTTAAAGATAGAGGTAACCCAATTACACTTCTTTCCTTTTTCTTGATTATATAAAACATGTGCATGAAGGGGGTGACGGTTGATGAGTAAGCTCATTCAAAGGGGGGTAAAATATTTTTGAACATTAAATTTATGATATGTTTACTAAAGTGTGCAGGATAATATGTTACTTGATAAATTTGTTTTATAAAATCCCTTTATTTATGGAATAAATAAGTTATGAGTATGATATCACATACATGGTTTTTAATGGATAGCATAGACAACCTTGGTTCTCTCTCTTGTTTTATACGGAGGGTTATCCAACTTAGACTTAGAGTAGACCAACTAAAGGCTCTTTTCCAATTAAACTATGTGGTACCATACTTGTTTTATAAAAAAGAGAAGTAATTTTTTGAATTACTTGAAAGGTATAAGATAAACCTTTTCATTTATTGTCAATAATGTGTAGAAGGTACATTGACTTTAAGGAAGTGTTATTAATAAAAAAACAAAGGAGGAGATTTAAAATCCCATGTGGATGGTTGATGAGTAATGTTTGTGTTTTTTTACAATATACAAGATTGAATCAAAAATAAATCTATGATTAAGTCATTTATTATTAATGATTAATAATGGAATGATAATGTAGGAAAGATTTTTAAAAATATTCAAGAATGATAGTGATAATTTTTAAAGAATTTTTATATACTCATTGGTTTTCCTTTGGTAAGAAAATGTTCCATGAGTAGTGATGATTCTAGGAGAATTGTTATGGATTCATAGAGTTGGATATCATGATTGAGCAGTACTTCATGTTTTTAACTCTGATTATTGTTGAACTACTCTTAAGTTAAAAAAATGTGCTTATTGTACTAGGATAAAGCACATTTTCTTTAACATTTGATAAGGTTAATACCATGAAAATATTCATTTTCATGATGCATTTATTTTTGAAAGAATATTTTTCATTACAGAATTTAAATATTACATGAGGAGTTTGTATTTAATGAAGACCAAGAAAATATTAATTTTTATTATGAATTTATTATTAAAGGATGTCCATGAAAAATAAACTTGCATGAAAAAGAAATTTGAATGAAGAGAAGAAGGTGATTTATGATTTCCATGAAAAATATATATATTCCATGAAAAATTTACATATACTTTTCATGAAGAATATAAGAAGAAGTGAAGTGGGTTTGAGTTTTGTCTTGGAATTACTTTTTAAGAAGTATTTTTATTTCATTTAGTTAATTAGAATTTTTCTAAGTATACAATCAGTCTTTACTCAAAAATTAGGTCAGACAACAGGAAATCCTTTTATAGACTCCACCTTAACACATGTGGGAAACATGGTCGACCATGCCAAGGGAGCCCATCCTAGGCCTACCCATTGGCGAAAGAAGAAATATCAGGCATTCTATCAAGCAACAGGGGTTTTTTATAATCCCTTGAGTGCATTCCCATGTGTAAATAATGCATGGGATTTTAGAAGGCATGTAAGTTGGTGGGTGTAGGAGTGTTCCCATAGAATAAGTATGGGGTGGTACCGAGAGGGGGTAAGATATTTTTACCCTATTGTTGGTGCACTTTGATTGATATACTGAAGTGGATAATTATGTTCATTTTGATGTGGGATATAAATGTGGGGGTTACTATTCCCGCATCATTTAAATTTCAGATAGAATTTTGGAAGCTCAGTCATACGATTTTATCCATCTATTCCTTCCCAAGACCATGAGTAAAAATAATAGGAGTTGTCTTCCATCTCCCGACCTTAGATGGCACTGTCGATCACCGAAGAAGATGATTGAGTCATACATTTTTGAACTTAATAACACCATGGTCAATATGATACCAATATTATGAGGTTAATTCAATCAACCCAAGATCATCATGCATAAAATCTTCACCTTGCATGCATTAGGAAAAAATGAAGATGAACGTCGACCGATCTGCAAATAAAGTTACAGAAGGCATTAGTAGTACAATCTTCCACAAAATGAAAATCATGTGATGATCTCATATAAGAGAGAAGAATCATCACAATGGATTATCGTGAGTTAAATAAACCATGTTTTTTAACATATATCGTTTAAGATATCCACATTTGAATATATCAAATGCTGAGATCCTCAGATCTTTGAATATGTCTTCAGCACGGCATGAATCTTTATTCCCTCGAATAATATTGATTCTCAAAGATGATTTGATGGATTCTACCTACAAATATTGAAGTCCCTTGACATATATAGATGTTTCCAATTGAGAGATATCTAATTTCTCCATGAAATAGGGAACTGGAAAACTTATTTTTCATATAGAGTAAGAAGTTTTGTGGGGTTTTCTGCCTATAAGAAGAAGGTAAGATCTCATTGGTTCTCGGCATGTATATTGAACAGTCATTGTAATTCATGAATAAAAAAGTTCTGCAAAGAAAAAGGACATAAATTTACATCCCCTATATTTCATAAAGAACTTGTTCCACAAATAATTTTTCTTTCATGAAGGATCAATCCGCAGGCATACGATCTATGTACACTACACATTCTTCTTTCTTTTTGAAGAACACGATTCCAAAAAATAGTTTCTCCCACACTATATTTCATGAAGAATAAGTTACACTTGTACACAAGATTTATAAAGAGACATTGTATACTTATTTACATGAAATATATTAATAAGTGTGTATTTATTGTGTGAAATGTACAAAAGTGTACGAGGAAAAGTGGAAAGTGTGTATGAAACACAAATAGTAAACCTAAACTAAAGAAATAAGTGAACAATGTGTGTTCAGGTTTTCATTTAACATTCAATACATGCGTGAATTCATGCATGATCATGCACGATTAAAGAACAATTGAGATACCCAAAATTTGATATTGAGTAGCATTAAAAATAACAAAGAAATATTATACTTGTGCTGGGTTTTCTTAATTCATGTAACACTTTCATAAAGTGGAATTGATTTGAGGGAGTGGAAGTTTTTCTCTAGAAAAGAATTTTTAAGAAGAGTGTGTGAACCACTTTAACACATAATTAAGATGGTTAAATTCATCACACAAGGATTATATCCCCAAGAATTTGATAAAGTGAGGAAGAAGTCAACTTGTGGTGCATTGATAAATTCATTAGTTGTTTATTATGAAAAAGAATTTAGTTAAAGTGGAAGTATCATCTTCCACTTATTGAATATCATAAAGTTGACGTGAAAAAAAACATTTTTATTTAGGGTTAGTTGAAGTCCATAAGTAGAGGAACATGATTATCCATATGATGAAAAGACATCAAATGCAAAGAGATGTCTTGTTTAGAAGTTTATTGAATATCTTTGAACAACTGGTGGTGCCAGTATCACAACACCATTAAAGACTGGTGGAACCATTATAAATGAAACCACTAACTCAATAAAATTTTTTATTTCCTACCTGAGCATTGTACACCAATTATAGGTGTTTTTAATTAATAAAAATAATAATGATATCCATGAATCTACCACTGTTTGATCATTGTAAAGAGTTAGTATTTGTAATGAACCTTGTAAAAAATATTTGTGTGATTTTGGCTCCATTGTTAGATGTATTTCACACAATGCATTCATTCCTCTTAACTAGGTCATTGGTTTAAGAGTATAGGGGTTCATTGAAATAAAGAAAAATTTAGAAAAATGTTGGGTACATTTATTCACCCCTGGCCCCACACCACCCACCCCTCTCAGTGTCCCTGTATGATCCATCCAATCTCAACATTTCTTACCATGTATTTTACTTTATTTATGGATTTATATGTTAAGTTATTTTGTCATCAATTTTATATTTTACCTTTATATTCATATTTTTGGGAAGTTTATTCTTCAATAATCACGATCCTAACTGTCATGATAGAATTACCAAACCAATATTATGAAGTCCAAATAGTGGTAACAGAGTGTGTTTCCAAAGAATATGGATCTTCATCCTCTATCAAAAATTTATACACATTTCTATTATACATGTGAATATATCAAAATTTTGAGTTACTACCCCAAAATAATTTGATTTTCCAAATCCTTATGGTTGGTGTACTATATCCCCCCACGGGTAATAAACCTAAAATTAATGGTCTCCCATAGGTGAAACTCATATAATTTTCAACATATCCTAGGAATATAATCCTAAATTTGGGATTTAATTTTGGATATTTCTTATCAAAATTATTCAAAATAATATTCTCCGTATCTCCAAAAAAGACTAAGTATAACACTTCCAAAACTCATATTTTTAATCATCATATTCCTTTTTTCACCAATTATGTAGATATACCTTCCTTTAATTTCCATAATAAAAATTAATCTCATTAAAACTCTTGATATTAATATTTATTATCACACTCTAATCCAACCTAAGCACTTTCCTACCTTGGTTCTGATGCCACTGTTGGGGAATCAAATATTATCACCATGGCTTTGAAGCTTATATCAAGGCCATTTGGATAAGGATAGTAGAATAATAGATTTAAAAAACATAAAAACATTAAAAGAAAATATAAAATAGAGGGGAAAATATTTTAACATGTAATTCCCTTAAATAGAATTTTAACCACATTCATAAAGAAATGATTCCATTATGGGAAAATTAGGTTAAAACGTCTCTCTATATATTACAAGGATAAAAATGTGAATAAAATATCTCAACCATATCTATTGAATAATAGTAATAAATACCCCAAAAATACCCATATAGAATTTTCCTACACTTAGGTTTGGTGTTACAAATAATCACTCATTATAGGAGATTTTGTGCTTGAGGCTTCTGCTAGATGCACCTGCATGATTCCCATGAAATTACCATTTCTCATAGACCACACTATCACCTCTATATTTTCCATAAATATCCACTCATGATATAAATATAACATTGGACATGGTATCACATTTATCTCTTCATTCATGGAAATAAAATCACACAAATTATTTCATGTTGAAATATTAATATTCCTCTTTCATTGAGAATCCAATAGAGTAATGATGGAACACATATTGTATAAATTATGAAATATACTTTTCTAAGATCAGTGTGTCTTGATTTTACATTATAAGTATTGATATAGAACTCATAAAACATTATTTTATATATATAATATAAAGTAACCAAATAAATGAGTCTAAATCATAATTAAAGGCTTGTTTTTTCTTTTATTATAAATATTTTTTACTTTATCGCCTTATTGTTGATCTTCTACTAAGTTTTATCTAGAGATCAACAGATATATATTCATATAATGGAATATTTAATAATAGAAATATGATCTATTGTAACACTTATATACCCATGGTTTGTTTTAACTATGGGTATAGAAAAATATTTACACACATCTCTAAGAAATCATTGGTATGACATAAAAACCATTAAATTATACTAATAGTTTTTTAAAACTATTGGTATAAAGTGGGTTATACCAATGATTTTTTTTAAACTATTTTTTTTAACTATTGATATAACCCCGGTTGTATAGCCAACCCACCATATTATAAATCCCTAATTAATCTCCCTATCATGTGTTATTCCTCATTTAATCAACATAGAAAATCCCCTCGATGTTCATCATGTTTTAATTTTATTCCCCTTTATCACTAAAATAAAGAGTTTTAAATGAATAATTTATTCATAATGGAATCACATTTATTTTTTTCTTGGAATCAAATGACAGTCAATATCATATGAGTTTGAGAATCATCCAAATTCATTGAGGTAATGTTCGTTTATTTTATCTTCATTGTAGTTTTGAATCAAAAATGTGATCAAATTCCATGTATTTTTTTCATCTGCTGCAAATCATTTTTTTCCATTTTTAAAAGCCGGTTTAAAGGGTACCGGTATCCCAACATACAACCACAACTGAAAATAGAAAGACAAACCTTAAAAGACACAGAACAACACAGAATTACACATCATAATAGCTATAATCATCTCTAAAACCCATACACGATTCTTCTTCTCCCATAGCCAATTCCTACTCTGGATGCCTCCAAAAAATTTACACTTTGAACCCGACTTCTAAGCTGTTCTAGTGCAGGCAGCTCAGATGAATCATCCTTGACTACTCTTCCCTTTCCCAAAGAAAGAACCACCTCTCCACTCCACTTAGAGGTGGATCTAGTCCACATCAGCCACGGAAGGTGAGAATAATCCTTCCATGCTCTTATTCTTGCTGGTGTAGACGAAGGCCCTTCGCCTGCAGCTATCCTCTGATTCCCACTCTTAACAATATCACTAAAGTAAAGGCCAGCGGGGCCACTCACAAAGTCTTTTCCTCCCCCTGAATTCTCCATTCCTTTACCAGGTTGTTCCCTCCAAACAGAGACCGGCCAATCTGTGGTATTACCCAACCTCTGATCTGGGGTGCTGATCTCCACTAAAGGGAGGTGCATATATTTAGTCGGAGCTTCTTCCACAGCCATGGAAAATTTCTCCTTACCTTTATTGTAATTACACTTTCTCTTTCCCCTCCTTCCTTGGGCCGAAGTATTACTTTCAGTTACGCACAAAGGCCTATCCCCCTCGATAGGATTCACCACATCCT
Organism: Viscum album; assembly: GCA_963277665.1. NCBI lineage: Eukaryota > Viridiplantae > Streptophyta > Magnoliopsida > Santalales > Viscaceae > Viscum > Viscum album. The sequence goes on along the minus strand of OY728158.1, from coordinate 907,096,922 downwards.
TGTCGACCTCCTCCTGTCCCAGATCCCCAACAATAATCTCCTCCCTGGCTTCCCCCCACACCAGCATCCCCATCTCCTGAAATAGCACCTAAAACGGTTTCAAACCTATCATTACCAAGGCCTTCAAACTGGTTGGATAAATAAATAAAAGGTCTGGCCGCTGGGTCCAAGCCAATAGCCTCCCATGTACAGGAAGCCTTCAAAGAGGGTCTGAATCCCACATCCCTTACTTCCTGAGCCAAACCAGACCCCACTCCAGCAATCACTCTAACATCATCAGCCTTAGCACCTTGACCATCCTCCTCCAACATCATACTGACCTCTACCATTTGTCCAGCCACCATTGGAGGCTGAGCCACCTTACCTTCCCCTTCTGTTTATTTCTCCTCAGAAGCAGGAGTAAGAACCACCTCAACTGTTGCCTTGATAATATCAACTGGTTCACCAGCCACAACTGAAAGTAGGGATCCCTCACCTCCTCCATCAGGCCTAGGTTCCTTCTGATCGCACCCCTCCCTCACACCAAAATCTGATAACCTTCCCCTTGTATCTCCCTCCCTTCGACTGGGTGCAGGCAGGCGCGCCTTCAAAGCTCCACTCCTATGGCAGAACTCTACTCCATGACCTAACCGATGGCAAGAATAACATAAATACATCCAATTCTCGTAAACCACCTATTTCTTGTACCTGTACTCTTCCCCAATCATAATCCACACATAATCAAAAGGTTACCGAGAGGCATCCACTTCCACGAAAATCCGTGGGTTAACCAGGTGGAACACACCATCAGTACGACTATCAGAGCACTAATACCTTCCTACGAGGTTACCTAGAATGCGAATAATAGCAGGGTTCTAGAAGGGGAGTGAAATATTAGGGAATCTTACCCAGACCACTACCGACGGTGATTCACGCTTCATGTGAAAGTCAAAAGACCATCGTAGGAGGAGGAAAAAACATTCGTTGAAGTTGCGAGGGGCTCTCAACCAAGAAGTAATGAGATCTACATCAGATTCGAACCGAATCATCATATGATTCCTGTCAGGAAATACAACGATCATTCTCTCCTGAAGATCTCATGAACCAAAGATAAACCTGTTGAAAGCGTCAACCGAAGGTCACCTATTCCTAAAGCGCACCCATTTATTATCCACTCACTAGATATAGTTGAAATGTTTCAATACTCTTGATCCTCTATTTGTACATAGAAATTAAGCATTAATTTTTTTTAACTATTTATATATTTTGATCCTAAATTATAAAATATTCACCATATTAAATAATTATATAAATTCAAATTCAGAAATATTTTATGCCCCTTATTATTCTCATATATAAACCTTTTAATCATGAACTATAATATTATATTTATTTAAATGTTTATTTTTATATAAATATATTTTTAATCTATTTACAATTCATAATTCAAGTAAAACTGTCTATTTATTTTTATTTTTATCCACATTTAATATTTTAAAAAATCATTGATTAATTAAAATGACTATAACACCTTATTTTAGAAAGGAAATGTCAACTTCATAATTTACTCTTATAAGTGTGCTCACATTTTTTTGATCCTATGATTATTTCATTTTGTTAATGTTTTTAAATATTATTATTCATTCGTATTATTCTCTTGAATCCTATTATAATACCTAATAATAAGATTCAAAAAAATCGTATATAAAACAATAAATTGGGTTTTCTCTCTTGTATTTAACTTCACATATCTTAATATGCATTGAGAGGCATTTCATAATATCATATACTTCTTTATCAAAGTTGAAATCAATTGAAAACTTATTAATTTTCATGAATGCCACTACTTTAAGTTTATTTTATGTTATATGATTTTATTTATTTATATTCACATCATAAGACAATATATTTTTGAAGATCTTATAGTGATAGAAAATTTGAATCTCGATCTCTGATCACATACACTTCACCATTGATATAAGAGATAAGTACTTATAAAATCTAGTTTATAATTCTTATATATTTAGTAATTTCTCCTAGTGTACTCATGGGCCATATTAAATTAAACATATTTTTAAATAATGAATAAATATATTCAAAATGTATTAAAATTATTACACATAATATTTCCCCTCTTTTAAAGTATGTCCTAAAAAATATTATCAATCAAATGCACTAAATTTCATACCATATTAGATAAAAAATGATTATAGTCTCAAATTATCCTTTTTAAAATAATTATCCATTATTTTCCAAATTAACAATGAGTATAACTTGTTAAGGTCTCCAATTTTATAAGGTGATGTAAAAAAATATAAACATTGTTACAAAAGATATGTATATATATATTAAATTATTGAAATATTTTTTATCTAGTTTTTATTATTTCATTTTATTTTTAATTATATAATTATATTTTTTTATGTTTATTTCATTAATAAATTAATTTTTTAAATTGGAATATATATAATTTGGACATATTTCAATTCTCATATATCAAGGGAGTTTCATAATGATATGGATTTATTTTTTGTTTTTAAATTTATAATTTCTTCAAATAGAGGTCTTATTCACTACTCTTATTATGATTTCATTGGAAGGTATTGATTTAATTATGAACAAGTGAGTTACCATACCACAAAATTTGGTTGTTAATCTAAATATTTTATCTCGAATCAAGATATAGAAAAACTATAGAGAGAACTATTGATGATATAAATGAATGGAGTGGAATAAATAATTTGACATTTTATTAGTTTCTATTTATTCATCAATAAACAAATTAAAAAAATTCAATTCCAGAAGACATAAATATGATAACATAATATAAAACTAATGATAAAGATCATGTTGAGAGAGAAAAAATGATGGCATATTCAAGGACGCTTGTATATTGGACATTTGGTAAAATGAAAAGCTTTGGATTTGTAATGTGATTGTATAATTAGAAAACTATGTACCAAATTTATAATATTAGGATTGATTTTATTATTACCTTTTTTAAGTAATTACTTCTTAATGATATAGATATTCATTAACATAATTATATATATAGAATTTATTGATCAACTTGGATTTTCAACAACTAAAATTCATGCTTAGATGAAAGATTATAAATTATTTGGGGAGGAAAATAATGGCCTTAATGAGTGAAAACAATGAGGATATCTTGATGGAATCCTAATGAATATGGGATACAATTTCATAAATCATAAATCATAATTTGGAATGTTTCATTATTTCCTAGGCTTCAAAATATTTTCATTTACGATGAAAATTCAACACATATGTGATGAAATAGTTCTAATATAAATAACATTAATAATGAATTAGTTCATCCCACTAATTTATTGTCAAGGGAGATATTTTATATATGGAATCCTAATTTTTTAGATAAAGTATATAATGTTAGGTTTGGTTTATCATGTGATGGTTTTAATTCATTTGGTCACATGATTACTTTAAATAGTACATAGCTTATTTTTATTCATATTTATATGATTTACTCATGGACATATATGGGAAAACCATTTTATTTTCTTAATATTATCATATCTATACAATCTTATCTTAGAAACTATTTTTTTAGTTGATTATTTCATAAAGTACATAGCCTATTTTCATTCACATTTATAATCATTCCTCATTTTTTATATAGAAAAATAATTTTATTTCATGAATATACTCATATCTAGACCATATGATATTCTAAATTATATAAGAGTATACTTTCAACCCTTAACAATATAGTTGAAATAGATTTGGAATGTGGGTGTGTGTATATATTTTGTGTCTATGAAAGAGTCATTTTAAATTCATGTTATACTTATATAGATGATAAAATATTTTCCTATGTATGGAATGATGTATTTTTGGATTACGAAAGGTAATCTATCTTATCATATTTATATAAATAATACATGATCTAGAATTCATAAAATTCTTTATAGATTTAGTTTCATGGAAAATTTATAATTATTTCCAAAGAATAATTCATTCAAAAAGAATCATTGAAAAAAAATACAATTGAGATCAAAAAGTTACCTTATCATATATCTGGAACTGATATACTAAATTAATTGAAATATAAAATTTTTGGTATTAGGAAATGTTAACTGAAATAAATAAATAGTATGAATTTTCATACAGTATCAAATTATAATTGGAGGGGGGAAATGCTTCTTCTTGGAATTTCCTTATCAGAAAACCAATTTTTAGTATAATTTCTTATATTTAATTTTCATTGAAAATTTTATATGTGAAAATTATATATTAGTGATTATAAATATTAGTGTGAAAATTGATGATTATTTAAGATCTCGGTCTGACTTGATGGATTGGTGTATCATACCTAAACTACATCATGATTTTAAGGATTATAATTAATAGATTGTTTACTATATTTCTTATGAAATGAAAAATTCATAGAAACAAATTTCATGAATTACTTTAGATATTGAGGGTTACATATGGTTTTCTATGAAATATATTGAAATGGGTCAATAAAAGATAGGTTAAACCAATATTTCTAAAAAATCATGATTATCACATCCTTTTTCAGGAGTTGATTCTAATTGTCATGTCAATTTTACAATAAAATAATGTGTAACAACCCAAGATTTTAAAAGAAGAAAATTGTGTTTGGTAGTATATATGACATGCAACATTGGTCTTAGATTATATTTTAACACCATAATAATTTATTATATATTTAATTTTAAATAAATCTAACCTCTTCGATGGCTTGCATAACATGAATCTGTAAGTCTAAATTAACTGTAATATAGTTTATCAATATAAACTAGCCATTAAATTATTGGGTATTAAGAGTAATAAATAAATTATTAAAATTTTATGGTTTACACATTTATAATCAAATTCACTATTTGTCCTTTGATTAGGAATAAAAGATGAAACAATTAAAATAAAAGGAAATATTTTTAAGAAAAACTATATTATTTCTAAGAGGTAGTTGAGTCGTGATAAGGGAACATAATTTAAAGTTAATTTATAATAATTTCTGAAACATTATTTTTAAAAATTATCTTCATGTTTGAAATAATCATTTCATCATTATCTTAGGTTAAATTTTTAGTATTTTTCTAAAAAGATTCATTTTTTAATTAAAAGAGAAAATGCTAAGTTTTATTGAAAATTTCTATTTTTTAAATAATATTCAGGGTTAAATTATATATTATATTAGTATTAAAGTAAAATAAGACCAATTATATTAAAATATAACTAATATTTGTCATTTTAATCAATTTAATAATGAATTTTGATATTAAAAGATTCTATATTTATGAGAACTTCCTCTTTAAAAGCCCGTTTTTTTCATTGTATTTGTTGGTATAATTTTAAATTGAAATCTATGAATTATTTAAAATAAATTTGTAAACATTTATTCAATATTTTGAATAATATTAATTTATATTATATAATAAGTTCAACTTAATTTTTGAACATTATAAATAGTAAAAGCAGTAAAAATTAATTACCATGGTTAAAGTTAAAACTGATTTACTGAGGGTTAAACTAAAAAGATAAAGGATAAAATTACCTAAAAACCTATCAAAAGCTCATTTTATGGGAATATTTCGACCTTATATACTATAAGGGTTTATAATGGCCCATTTTTAGGCTTTTTAGGATAAAATGTTGGTGTAATTAATTATTTTCAAAAAACTCATGTGTTTACTCTCACCCACTTATAAAAGGCAACCCACTATCATCCCCTATTTTCACTTCTAAATCCATTTGGTTCATAAAATAAATAACAAAATCACTTCCTTAGTCCCCTCTAAATATTATATATCCCTTGGTTATTTTATAAATCCATCCCTTTAAGGCTTTGTTGTAAACCAAAAGAGCTCATTCAAAGAAGAGGTAACGTTCTTAAACGATCTTTTTTATTTTATTTCTTCTTCTACCTACTTTAAATATTATTCAATCAAGATAGTATAATAAAAATAGTGTCTTAAATATACTTATATTTTATAATTTTAATTTTATAACCTTTATCCATCTCCTCCTCTATCAAATGGGAAATTAAATCATCGATTGTGTGTACGGAGAACTACCACATCGTGAACCGATGTATCTCATTTTTCATCAATGCATTGCACGATTGTATATAATAAAGGATTTAACACATTTATATTATTTTTATGAAATTATTACACTTATTTTTTTATAATATCACATATATATTCTTAAAGTTTATGTCATTTAAATTATGATAACGTTGCTCATGTTTATGGAAGACTACCGACCCATGAAGTGATGTGATTCGTTTTTTCAATTACGCTTTAAATTAAATGTAATAAGGATAAATTTAATGAATATATGTGATATTTATGAAATTTCAATGATTATGAAAAATTAATATATCACCTACGTTCTTGCCCTTTCATCTGTTAAGGAAATGATAATGTCTCTCATGCATACGTTCGGCCTATGGTCTCCATGAAGCGATGTGATCCGTTCTCCATGTTAAAATTTAAATAGTGATTATAAAATCAGACATAATGAGTTAGTATGATATTTATAACATTAATATTAAAATATAGATTATTTAACTATATAATATGTTTAATAACCAGAACTTTTATGACAAAACATGCATGAGAAAAAATAAAAATATACCCAAAATAATGGAAATAATTTAATATTATTAAAAAATAGGTGGTAAAATGTTATAAGAGGATTATTTATTATATAATAAATATCAATATTATTCTATTATAAATTAATAACATGATTAAAACCAATATATATGATTTTAAATAATGTTTAGATAAAATGAAGCATGACGTAAGATATTTCGTCTCAATTTCCCTTCATTGAGGAATATTTTATTATTGTGAACCTAATTTTATTTATATATTGTACATAACACGCATTTTACATGTTATATGATGAATCATTTATAATTCATGGTATTTTAAATTTCAAATTGAATTATTTCATTAAAGGTAATTTTACTTGAAAGTTACCTATTCAAAAGGGACTTCATCTCAATTTCCCTTTATTGAGGCACATTATAGTGTTATGCACATAATTTATTTTATATTGTGTATATAATACCCATTTTAAATTAATATCATGAATAATTTATAATTCAAGGTATTTTATGTTTTAATTTCCATTATTTCATCTAAGGGGATATAGATACCCAAGTCTTTTATACATACTATTTTATGATTATCCATTAAATACAGACCAAGGATCGAAAAGACTAGTGTATTTAGAATAATTTTTAAATCAATAAAAATTATGAAATGATAAAACATATTTTTTTAATCACCATAATTTTATAAGATAACTTAGGGAATAAAAAGACAAAAGGGGTGAGCTAAAAACCTAATAAGGGAATAAGTATAGGAATGAAGCATAACACATGAGTTAGAATGCATAACATGATAACATAAAATTCATGGATCATGAATAAACATATGTAAGAATAAAATATAAAACATTGAATCATATGACCATCTAAATATAAGAAAATGGAAGTAACATATAACATGAAATAAACATGATCCAAGGATAACTACCAACACTATATCACATGGTGGACAAAGTCCCATGATGGATTAGGTTTACTACCTAATCACATACATAATTTATCATGAGACTAAAAATTTACCCAAGTAATTGGATCACTATCCGAGCACACCTGTTATAACATGTACATGCATATGTGGTCCATATTAAGAAATCAAATATAAGGAATAATCATAAGGGTTTCCCATGGAAAGAAATGGGGTTCGTAATCATTTCATAAGGTATAAACAAAGGGAATATCATAATGGTATAAATTAAATAATATATTAAATCATTCTTATACATTAATAGAGGAAAAATAAGAACGGTTAAGAAAATTTAGAAATGTGCCACTTTAATTCGGTTTTAGGGAAAAGAATAAAAATTGTTTAAAGAGGATAAAGGCATAATTGTTTTCATAAAACTGAAAATGAACTAAAATATTTCTTAATGATATATTGAGTGATTTTTGAAAAATATTGGAAGCTAAAAATATTTTATGAAGTATACATGAAAATGGTTAGGAAATAGAGAAGTTTCTTTTAATCGAGTTTGCTTATTGGGAGGAATATAGGAGGGAACCTTTTAAAATATGTAATTCTCAATAAAATAAACATTAATTGAGATATATACATATTATTGGTATATATAATAGAATATATTATAATTATAAAAGAATAATTAATATATTAACTGAGTTAACGAAATAGAAATCATAACCTAAAGGAAATTTGGATGTTCAGGGAGATCCCTTATATTGCGCTTTTCTTCAGTTGAATGTGATTTACCCTCCTATATAATGGTCAAAATTATTTTATTAATTTATACCAGAACATTATTCATTTATATTATATCATATATAATCTTTATATAACCTATTACCACTTGATTGTTAATAATATTTCATTATTACCATTGTTTCAGGTGTTAACTCCTTTATTTTTCTACGAATGTTTTATCACGTAAGCTCGGGTTCATGTGCATGGGATATAGATTCATCATAAAATAAAAGTTAATAATTATATAATTATCATATTTAATAATTAAATATATTTTTATAAACATTATTTAATGTTGGATATGTAAAATTAGTCGCATGGCTTTGTGGAGATGGTAGGTCGTTTATATGCACAAGCGACGGTATCATTCCCTTAATGGTGAATGGGTAGAGAAATGGATAATATAGTAATATTACAGAATCAATATCATGTCATAAGTATAATATATATTCATTATTTCCATCATTATAACCATTTAATTAAATTGGTGATGAAAACAAATAACATCACTATGTAGAGACAGTAAGTCATACGTACACACACGTGATGCTTTTATTTTTCATAGGATGGATAAAAATTGTAATATGGTTGTATCATAATAATAATAACATATAATTGTATATATGATTCTGGATTTTTTATTTTATTATGGGTATATTATATTAATAGGATGTATAAGAAGAAAGAAATTTGAAAGACTAGGTAAAGACGATTACCTCTTCTGTGAAGGAGCTTCATTATAACTTCTCTTAAGGCACCTAGGGTAGGTCTTTTGGAATGGTCAAAACCAAAATAAATTAAATATGGATTTTTATAAGATAAGGGATTAGATTTATTTTGATTTATATGGTATAAAGTGGTGTAAATAAGTGAAGGAAGGGTTTCCCATTTATAATTGAGGTGAGCGGCACTTTTTTAATTTCTCAAAATATGAAAATATAATAAGACTGTTCTGGAGATAAATTATTCAAAATGGCCTATAAATGAATAGGTTATAAAATTTATGACTATATATTATCATATTTGGTTTTATTTGATATTTTTATGATTTTTAAATATTTTAAAAATTATTAATCCCATAAAATATGATTATTGTCAAATTTTATACAACATTAACTTTAAAATCATCAAGACAATAAGTAAAATTCAAAACAACTATTTTATTATATCCTAAAAAATTCATGGAAATCAATATAAATCTTGTACCACCTTAAATATCTTAAATTATATTTATTTTAATATTATTAATATCATTTATTTTATTTTTTTCATTTATTGGATAATTATTTCACTAGTGTTATGGAAGCATTTAAGGTAATTATTTATTCCCATACAATTAAAAACAAATTACCCTAATGAATATAAAACTTTTTTACTTCTAAATAATATTTATAGTATAAATTATCTTCTGGGTATCCACATATTAAAAATGTTATAATTATTAAAAAGAAGGGTGTGACATGTTTGATTTTTCATTAAATAATATACTATAAAGGTCATAATCTCAACCAAGTGATCATAAAAGGACATATAACCAAAAAATGTATTTTTATGGACAAATTTGACTCATAAAAATTTGTTCTTGTTTTGGGTTCATTTAATAGTACTTATAATTTTATTTTTAACCTAAATTTCCAAATGTACCATTTACCCTCGTAATATAAATTACTATGGTTACTATACATTATGACCAAAAATAAAAGGATTATATTTAATAACTGTGGACCTCAAAATTCAAAATAATGAATCAATTTTTTAAATTTAAAAACACATAATTGATAGGATTTAATTTAATATTAAATTGGAAAAACTCAATAAAAAATAATTTTTATAAAAAATGAACATTTTATGTATAAAATGTTTTATACTAAATTTCTATATAAAATTAAATTTGAATACCAAAATTAGATTATTTATAATAAAATTTAACTGATGAAATTTTAAAACTAAAACAAAATAGAATTTTAATTTGTAGTTATTTAAAATAAAATACAATTTTCAATGTAAATCAATATTTTTCACTATTTATTAAAATTTAAAACTTTTTATAAAATTCAAAAAGATTAATCCTATGACAATTTTTACATGATGAATTCAGAAATAAAGTATATTTTTCAAATAAATTTTCTAAAATCTTAAATTTAATTATATTTATTTTCTCATAGAAAGAAATAAAATTGGCTTTTTTTAGAGAAAATATATTTTAAGAATAAAATTACTTTACAAAAAATTAATTCTTTGTTTCATAAGAATTAATAAAAATAATATTTAATAATATGGTTATTTTTATTCATACCCACCAATTCAAGGGCTAGGATATAATAGTCATGTTAAAATAATAATATTTTAATAGTATATCATGGTTCGTTTAAACTTGGTGTTGCATTCAATACAAGCTACTGAAGAAATAAAATTATTTAAAGATAAATTTTTCATACAAATATCAAGGTGTTACATTATTATACCCTTAAAGAAATTCCCTTGAAATTTCATTTTACATACTAACTTGAAAACATGTGAGGGTACTTCTCCTTTATTACTTCCTCGGGTTCCCATGTCACATCTTTGTGTTTGTGGTTCCTGCATAGTCCTTCAACCAAGTGAGTGGTCCTGTTACGTAGAAATTTATCTATATATTCCAAGATCATCACAATTTCCTCCTCAAAAGAGAGATAATTTTCTATTTGTACCACCTCTGAACTGATTACATGTGATGGATCTCATATGTACTTCATCAATTGGGATGCATGGAATACACCATGTACATGAGACATGGTTAGTGGAAGATCTGGTCAATATTCCACAACTCTAATACAATCAATAATATCATAGTTTTTGATGTACCTGGTACTTATTTTTCCCTTATTACTAAATCTTATGACTCTCTTTCATAGAGATGTGTATAGTAATACCTTATCTCCAGCCTCAAACTCTAAGACTCATCAATGATTATCTGTATAGCTCTTATGTTGACTTTGGGCATCCCAAATATGATGTTGAATGGTCTTTAACTTTTTTACCATCTCCTTTGACATTTTAGATACCAACTTCTTATATTCATTGACTTCATCCTAGTATAATTTTGTTCTGCATATCTTCCCATTAAAAGATTCATATGGATCTATTTGGATGCTTTAGTAGAAACTATTATTGTAAGAGAACTCGACCAGTGTAAGATGTTGATACCATACCCTTTTAAAGTGCATTGAGAATTCTCTCAACATATATTCAATTTTTTGAATGGTTCACTTAAACTAGCCATCAGTTTGAGGTTGATAAGTCATATTGAAGTTCAGCTCAGTGTTTAGAGCATGTTGGAGACTTTTCAAGAACATAGAGGTAAATCTCATATCTCAATCGGATATAATAGAAAATGTTACTCCATGAAGCCTAACCAATTCTTTGATGTATATCCATGTCTATTAATAGAGTAAGAAGACCTCTTGAATTAAAATAAATTTTTTTTATTTATAGGGTGATCTAAAACAACACATATATCATTATTTGCTCTCAATTTCTTCGGAGGTTTAGTGAAAAATTCCAGGGTGATGTTTTCCAATTTCCACATAGGAAAAGTTAATCGTTGTATCATCCCCTTTTAATTTTTCCTTTCATCCTTCACTTTCTGACATACCAAGAACTTTTATGTATATTTATCAATCTCTTTCTTCATATTTTCCAACCAATAGTGCTGTTATAGATCTCAATACATATTTTTCCCCTTAGGTGGATGGAGAATATAGATCTATGTGAATCATTAAAAATCTCCCTATTTGTCCAAGTATTTCATCGTACAAATATTCTTGAACCAAATATTATGATTCCTTCCATATCAATTTTAAAATACAAGGATTTCCCATTTTATATAGATTCCACCTTCTTCTGAATTTTCATATCATTTTTTGAGCATCCTTTATCTTCTCCATTAGGGATGGTTAAGAAATCATTTGAGAAAGAAATTATGATGTTCCTTACCTTATGATTACAATTTCCATTCTTTGTAAGTATATAAAGATTTCACCCTTCTCAATTCTAATCATTGATAAAGTTTCAGGATCATTTCAACTTAGAGAATCTTCCACTTTATTTACTTTACCAGGATGGTAGTGGATTGAGTAGTAATAATCTCTGATGATATCTAACCATATTCATTATCATATATAAATATTTTTATGATGTAATATATATTTAAGTATCATTTGATTGGTATATATCTCACACCTCTCCCCATAGAGATAATTCTGCCAGATTTTCGATGCAAACATCACATCCACTAACTCCAGATCATATGTGGGATATTTTTTCTCATGAACATTCAACTAACTTGAGTAATCAGTTATTACTTTATCATTTTTCATCTGTACACATACTAATATCTTCTTTGATGCATTATTTTATTCCATAAATAATTCCCCACTTGTGGGTAATGAAAGTATTTGTGTTGTGATAAGCCTCTTTTTCAACTATTTAATGTAGTCTTCACATTCATTGGTCTAGAAAAACTTTACTCCATTCATAGTTATCTTGGTTAGTGGGTTTTATAATAATGATAATTTACTCAAAAAAATTTGGTAATACCTAGCTATACCAAGGAAACTATGGATCTATATAACATATGTTGTTCTGGGACACTCCTCAGTAGCCTTTTTCTTAGAAGGTTCCAGAGATATATCTTTTTTGGTGATAACATGCCCCCAGAATGATTCCTCTTTTATTAAAAACTCATATTTAAAATGATTTTATATAGTTTCTCCCTTATGAAATTCTTTATCACAGTATTCAAATGGTCCTCATGCTCCTCCTTTCTCATGGAATATAACAAAATATAATTTATAAAGACTACCAAAAAAATTTCTAGGTAATATCTAAGACTCTATTAATTAAGTCCATAAATTTTTTTAGATAATTAGTGAGTTCTGAGGGAATCATTCTGAACATATAGTGTTCATACACTATTTTAAGGTTGGTCTTAGGAATATCTTCCTTCTTCACCTTTAATTGGTGATATCCTAACTAAATGTCCACCTTAGATAAATACTTGGCCTCACACATTTGATCAAAAAATCCATCTATCTGTGGAATTGGATACTTGTTATTTATCATAATGTTCTTGATCTCATTATAATCAATGCATAGAATCATTGATATATCCTTCTTCTTGATGAATAGGAGTTATACACCCCTTGGTCAAGCACTCAGGCATATGAACCCCTTGTCCAAATTCTCTTATAACTGCTTATTCAATTATTCCAACTCAATGGTGTCCATCCTATAAAGTGTATTTGATATGGGAAGATATATATGTATAATTTCAATTGATATCTCAACCTCTTGATCATGAGAAAGAGCATTCTATTCTTAAAGTAACATATCTATGTATTCCCTCACAATGGGAATTCTTTCAAGTGTAATCCTCTCCTTTGAATCAATAATTTGATCTAGATATTCTTTATCATGTGTCAATAATATCTACACTTTAGTTAATGATTATTAAAGAGATTCATCCTCTTTACACTTGTACCGAATTAGCGGATGCCTCGGGATATGAATATCGATCTCCCTCTCTTGAAATTTGATGTTATATTTGTGCAAATATAGCCAATCCATTCCCAGTATAGTATCAAACTCTACTAAAGGATGTAATATGGTAGTTTCTAGGAGGTACATTCCACAAAAAATGATTAGGGAAGAGTTTTATACTTTAGATAAAATAATTTCCCCATTCACTATTCTCACAGATAACTCAACTTACATATTTTGAGGTGGTGTTTGAATATTTATACTAAACATAAAAGATATGAAAGATTGTATAGAAACATAATTAAAAACTATGTTTTCTATTATTGAATTGATTACCAGTGTACTTTTCACCTTATCATTGTCAAAATCTACATCAAAATTAGTGATATCATATTCCCTTCCTTTCTGCATTGGAGGTTGTTGTCATTGATTATCTCTGACAACCCTTAACTTAGGTAATTGGCTCGCATAATTCTTATGTTTCTTACAATAGAAACATTGTACTGTATTATGAATATTTATCTAGAATTTTCTTTCTTCTACCATGTCAATAGGATTATTCATATCATTTTGGAAAATTTTAGTCTCGTGCCCCTATTTTCCAAATTTGAATCATCTCTTGGTTCCCTTTAGATATTTATTGGGATGTTTCTTGTCACACTTTTGAAACATTAGATGTTGGGTTTTATTTCCTCCATGTTATATTTCTATTGATCCTTACATATTAAACTCTATTTTCCTCTTTTTATATCTAAGTCCAAGAGACCACTGAAAGTCTCCAATCTCCATCTCAACCTTAAAGGAATAGTGGATGATATCCAAATATCTATCAGAGTCTCAAATTTCCAAGTATTTTCATAGACTCGGCATTAATACACTAAATAAGTGGTATAAAATTATTTCAGAATTCACAACAAAGCCATAGAAATATCATACAATCCTTTTAAAGTTTTCCTCATATTCTATAATAGACTCATAATCCTTTTTATTTATTCTAAAGAACTCCCTCTCCATCTTAAGATGGAAATTTCGGGGTAAATATTTATTGAAAAATATTTTTCTTGAATACTTTCCATTAAATGGAATCAATTTTATATTTATACTTAGTGTGTTTATCAATTTCCACCATTTATTAGATTCCCCATCAAAATGATAGACTTTCAACAAGAATTTCTTTTCTTCTTCACATTGAAGGATATAAAATATCTTATCAATAGAGCTAATCCATTTTTCAAACGTGAGAGTATCAGAATAACTAATAAAGGTTGGAGGCATTTTTCACATAAAGGATTCTACCACAACTTGATATTTCTTAGGATAAGAAGGGTGTTACACATGATTCAAGTTATTATTCATAACATGATCCAGTTCATCTAGTATTTTTATGAATTTATGAGATCTTGTTCCCATCAGTTTTTGCATCTCATTAGGGAAATCATCACAATTATTATCACATTGGTTAATAGCATGGGTTCTCCTATTTCTAGAAATTATATTTTTAGAAAAAAAACAAAATAAAATTAGGGTACTTGAGTACTTATCTATTGATAATATAAAAAGGAAACTATTAACATATAAGTATAAACTTATAAATAAAAATTATAACCTAACTTATGATTCCTTGTGTTTATATTTATCTTATCCATGGTGATAGAGTTATCCCTAGGGTTCTTAATTAATTTGTCTATTCATAATCCACAAAAATAACTAGACCATTAACTGATACCAACTATAGATATCCACATCATTTAACCATATTATTACCTGAATTTAGGCACAATTATATATTAAATACAAACCAAGGGTTAAAAATTATAGTTTCTTTAAAATACTATGTACATAAATAGAAATCATGAAACCATAATAGAGAATATTTCTTCAATATCCATAATGAGATCCATAGTCTCTATGATCTCCCACAATTGTATAGGATAACCTGGGGAATACATAGAAAAAAACGAGTGTTCTAAAAATCCCAGTAAGGGAATAAACATTGGAATGAAGTATAAGACATGAGTTAGAAGGCATAATATAATAACATAAAAATGTATTCCTCGTGCATAAACATATAGAAGAACAAAATATAGAACATGAAATAAAATGATCATGTAAATATAGAAAAATGGAAGCAACATATAACATGACATAAACATTAGTCGAGGCAAACTACCAAGACTATATCACATGGTGGATAGAGTCCCCTAATGTATTAGGTTTACTCTTTAATCCCATACATAACATCTCATGAGACTAAAACATTACCCAATGCATTGGAATAGTATCTAGGTACACCCATCATAACATGTACATGAATATGTGTTTTGCATTAATAAATGAAACATCATGAATAATCATAAGGGTTACCCAGGGAAAGAAATGGGTTTCGTAATCACGTCATAAGGAATAACCAAAGGGTGTATCATAATGGTATCAATGAAAGAAAATATTAATTAATTATTGGACATTAATAGAAAAATAATAATCTACCGTGAATAATGATGTTCAACTGAAGTGAAAACAAGAAAATAATGGTTAAGAAACATTATAAATGTGCCACTCTAACACTGTTTTGAGGATAAGAATAAAAAATATTTATAGAGGATAAAGGAATGATTGTTTATATAAAACCAAAAATGAACTAAAATATTTTTTCATGATAAATTGATTTAGTTTATAAAAATATTTTAATATAAAAATATTTTATGAAGTTTACTCAAAAATGGGTAAGAAATAGAGAAGTTCCCTTTAATTGGGTTTACATATCGTGAGGAATTGAGAAGGGGGCCTTTTAAAACATGTAATTACCATAAAAGAAATATGAATTCAGGTACATAAATATGTGTGTTATATGTACATAGAATATAGAATAATTATATAAGAATATTGAAGAGATAAATTGAGTTAAATAAATATAAATTGTAACCAAAATAAAATATGAAGGTTTAGGGATATCCCTAACATTGCGCTTTCCTTTAGTTGAATATTATTTAAACTCCTGTATAATGGGTTAAAGAATGTTATTAATTTATACCCAAACCATATTCATATTTATTATATCATATATAATCCTTATATAACCTCTTACCACCCTCTCATTAATAATACTTCATTATTACCATTATTTCAGGCGTTAACTGCTTAATTTTTTCATGCATGTTTTGTCACGTAAGATCTGGTTCATGTGAATTTGATATATATTAATCATATAAAAAATATTATTAATTCTATAAGTATAATATTTAATTAATTAATACATTTTTATAACCATTAATTATATTTTTATATTGGAAATGAGTCGCATCGCTTCGCGGAGACGGTAGATCATACGTACGCACAAGCAAAGAAATCATTCCCTTAATGGTGAATGGGAAGAGAAATGGATGATATATTAATTTTATGGAATAAATATCATGTCATAATTTATATATATATCCATTATTTACATCATTATAACCATACAATTAAAGTGGTAATGAAAAATGAACAACGCTACTATGTGGAGACTGTAAGTCGTACGTACACACGCATGGTGCTTTTATTTTTTATAAGATATATAAAAGGTGAAATATGGTTATATTATAATAATAATAACATATCAGTATATATATGATAATGGATTTATTATTTTAGGATTCATATAACATATTAATAGTATATAGATGAAGAAATAAATTTCAAAGAGTTGGTCAAGACAATTACCTCTTCTATGAAGGAGCTCCTTTATAACTTCTCTTAAGGGACCTAGGGTGGGTCTTTTGGAAGGTCGAGAACCAAAAAACTTAAATAATAATGTTTAAAAGATAAAATTAATTTTCTTTTAGATATATGGCTCAAATTAGTGTAAATAATGGAAGGAAGTGGTTTCCTTTTATAATTGAGGTAAGGTGCGCTTTTGGAATTTCTCAAAATATTAAAATATAATAAGACTATTCAGGATCCAAATGCTTCCCAATAAACTATAAATGCATAATAGATAAAATTTTAAACCATATATTATCTCCTTTGGTATTATTTAATATATTTTTTATTTTTAAATAATTTAATAATATATTAATCCCATAAAATATCATTATTGTCAAATTTGATACTATTCATTACCTTAACTTTAAAATCATCAAGACATCATGTCATATTCAAACAAACTATTTTATTATATCCTAAAAATATAATGGTCACAAATATAGTTCTTTTATCACCTTAAATATCTCAAATTATAATTATTTCAATATTTTTAATATCATTTATTTGATTTTTCCATTAATTGAATAATTATTGCATCAGTGTTGTCCAGGCATTTAATGTAATGATTGTTTCACTAAAAAATAATAATAAATTACCATGATGAATATAAATATTTTATATTTCAAAATAAAATTTATATTAGAACATATATTCTATATAAAAACATATTAAAAATGTTATACTTATTAAAAACAGCAGTATGACATGTTTGAATTTTCACTAAATAAAATACTATAAAGGTCATAATCACACCCAAGTGGCCATAAAAGGTCATATAACCGAATAATTTATGATTATGGATGTAATTGAATAATAAAATAATTTTTTTAATGTTTTGGGGTCATTAATAGTTCTTACTATTATATTTTTAACATAAATTACATGTTTTACCATTTTTCTATGGTAATAAAAATAAATATGGTTACTATTATTTTTGAAAAAAATGGGTATATTTACTAAAATTGTACCTCTTGATTAAAACTATAGAATCCAATTTTTTAATTCAAAACACATAATCTTTTATAATTTAATTTAGTATTAAACTGAAAAAATTAAAAGAAAAAAATCTAAAAATTACCATTTTAAGTATAAAATATTTTAATACAAAATTCATGTTTAAAATTCAGTTAAAATACAAAAATTATATTATTTATAACAAAAACGTAAGTAGTTAATTTCTAAAAATAATAGAAAATCGAATTTTACTCTGTCAATTCTTTAATAGAAAATACAACTTTAATTTAAATAAATATTTTTGACCATTCATTAAAATTTTAAACTTTTAAAAAAATTATTAAAAATTCATAATAATATAATTTTTACATAATTAATTTAAAAAATAATTTTATTGTATTAAATAAATTTTCTAAATATTCCAAAATTAATTATATTTATTTCTTCATAGAAAACTATCAAATCATTTTTTTTTTGAGAAAATATATTTTGAAGAATAAAATGAATAAAACTAAAAATAAAGTGTTTATTTACTAAGAATTAATAAATAAATATATTTAATAATATTTTTATTTATATACATACCCATGAATTCAACCACTAGGTTATAAGAGTCAGGTTAAAATAATAATATTTTAATAGTATGTCACAGTTTGTTTAAACACAATGTTTCATGCAACCCAATCTACTGAAAAAATAAAATTATTTAAATAAAAATATTCCATAAAAATATAATGGTATTATAGGGGATTTTACTTGAAATTTAAAAAGTGGAAAATAATTTCATCACTCAATTTATTTTCATTGCGTTGTATTAATTTTTTGTTGTATTTGATATTCTAAGATTATGTGTATAATGACTTTAGATTATATTATATTGTATTTAAACTTTTTATTTGGATTTAAATTTGATACACATAATTTAATCATTAATTAATTATCTCTTAAACATTATGATCTTTGTAATGTATTTTGTATCAACTTCCATTTCATTGAGATGTATTTGTTAATATGCACCTATTCACTTTTATGTGGTGTATATACTATGACTTTGATGTATTTAACATGAATACCTATTTATTCATGATAGTTAATATTTAATTTTAAGATTATTATTCATGGGGTTATAATATAAAAGTTACCAAAGAGATAAAAAAATTATGTTATAATTTCACTTCCTTTTGTGATTGTTTACTTTCTCTTGAAGAAATCACTTTCTTGTGATCATTTTTCATTAGAAGCTACATTTCTATTAAATATACATATTATTTTAAGATGTATATGATTATTTCCTAAACCATATACTATTTCTATATAAGGTTTTTAAATTTAAAGTTATTTAATTAACTGACGAAATATTGATGAATCTATATCCTTTACTCAATACGGATATTTTATTTTTTTTAAGTTAGGGTTGAAGATTATTTTTATTATGAATGAAATGACCTTTTTATATCTATGTAGAGGGATATCCATTACATAACCCATAGGAAAAATTCCAAGTTTTCCATAAACATGGCCTAAAGGCCCAGTGCAGTGGCATGCCGCATTGTCTGATTCGCATCACTGGGCTTGCGTCATGCATACGTCACCGCTTTCCTTCATCATGTCAACGTCACCACCTACCCACATCATTAATTTTTCATTGTATACAACATAAATCCCCAAAGAATATTTCTAAGATTTTAACCCTAGTGTTTTTTATGTAGGATTATAGTTTTACCACTCAGTTTCCACCCCAACTCTAACCATAATATTATATATCATTATTAGATATATATATTTGATGATAAGTATAATTATTAAGGAATTAAATCAATTGTTTCGTATATAAGGAATGATTTGGAAATTAAGTGGTTTGTGGGGGTATTTATAAATATCCCCTTGATTCATCAACTAGTCTTATGAGAAGAATCAGTTGGCTAGCCTTAGGTAAATGGGTTTCTGGTGTATACCTACACATCAATTTTAAATTTTCTTGTGAAAGGTCATGAAAGTAGAGGTATCATAATTCTTAATATCATGGAATCCAATAATTAATCATTTCCTTCATTAAAAATTAATTTATTATTTTTCATGATATTTTCACAATGATATTATCTCTAGATGCCTTTTTATTCTCAGTTTGTCAATTAAATGGAATGTTTTTCAGTTATTTACCTTGACATATTGATTATGTCTTATCTAATCATGATATTTGAGTTGTTTAAATGGAATTTTTTTCAGTTATCTATCATTCTATATTTATTATACCTAATTTATTCATGATATTAATGTTATTTAAATGGAATGTGTTTTCAATTATTTACCTTTCCATATTGATTATGCTTTATCTAATCATGATAGTCAAGTTATTGATTAAATGGACTATGTATTCATATATTTAACTTTCCATATTTATTATACCATATCTAATCCTGATATTTTGGTTATGTGTTAATATATTTACTTTTTTATATTTATTATTCCTAATTTATTATTCTTTATTTACTCAGGACAGCTTCCTCTTTATGTTGCTCTTACCGAGTATTTGAGATCACCATTATTGTGTTTTATTTCATTGGAATCCAGAAAGTGTATTATGAATGATATGAAAGGATATTCAAGATTGAATAATTATATTCCAAATAAAAATGTGTTTTAATGTGTGTATTCAAATGTAATATTGGAATTGTGTATGTATATAGTTTACCAAGACTAATAAATTATTTAGTCATTCAGGATGTCATCCCTTGTATCTTATAAAAATGTAATAAACCATACATTGGATCTTAGTTACTGGGGTTGGGGTCATTATAGTTGGTTTAATAGGCAGATTAAGTATAAACCTTGGGAACTAGATTTACAAAGACATATATTAGGTAACATAACCCTATAATAGACATTGATGAAAATTATATAAGAACAACCTACTATTTTGATAAGGTAGATATTATGTGTAATTCCCTAGAAATACATCCCTTTCTAGATACTGCAAGTGTACATGGTTTTAGAAAAAATGTACCTCTGGTTAATAACTCTGAAACATTCATGTTATTATTGACTCAAGTGTTACAGGGTTCATGACAATATACCTTACTGTTCACCTGGTTTCACACTCCTGGGGGATATGATTTAGATAATTCACATTCTCTTTACAAACCATTATGAAGGATTTGAATAGATGATGATAATGAATTAACTAGATTAAACCTATATTGTCTTAGATTGAAAATAGGGTGTCATGATTTATATATCTTATAAATTATTATATGGTTTTCCCATGATGATTATTATAGCTCATAATAAGATTTTTGGTTTTAGTCTATGGCTGGAACCCGAAGGAATCATGTTAATATTGAACATGAATGACAATGTGGTTCCTATGAGAAACCTAAAGGGATGATGACATGAGTGAAATATATCATGATTATGCCTAATAATTTATCTCGAAATATGATTAACAACCTTTACCTAAAAAAACTTTCATAATCAAAAAATAAGAGAAGGATGGTGTTCGCTAAGATATTGAGTGATGGAGACCATCGAGGAAAGAAGGCATGATTTCCTCCATGTCAAAAATGTGTAATGAGACACCCAGGAAAGTGTCTCAAAGTAATGAGAAAATTTTTTATGTGTATAAAATAATTTAATAAATCAATGAATTACTGATGAAAAATTAGTAGTTATATTGAAGAAAATAAATCGCATCCTAGGTATTTGTTTATATTTTTTTTTCTTAAATGTGGGAATCCTAGGTATTGTCCAATTAAATTCCCTCTACTAAATTTTAACCCCAAGATCAAGGAAGGACCTCTGTTGAAATTAAGTGTTTGATGTATTTGTGTATTTAGATTCAACAATTAAATTGTATAAGTATTTTTACCAATGGTGTTATGGTTATAAGAAACATGGAACATCTAATGACTATGTTAAATTTTAGAAGAATAAATATATTCATAAACATATGAGTGATGGATACCATCATGGGTTTATTAGTTTAAGTTTTATCATAAGTTCAAAGTCTTAAAAACCCCTTTTTAAAAAAAATTGGTAGGAATATAACATGATTAATTATATTTTTGGAAATCATTTATGGGAATACAACCCATTGGATTTTTATATGAAAACCTTATTTGAGGAAGAATTCATTTAAATTTTTTGGACATAAGATTAAAAGTATTGGTAACCTTTAAGTTTTATCTTATCTTGGATGTTGTAGTAATTATGGTTCATCCAAATTTAGGAATGTTAAAGGATTTATTTTAATATGGTATTTTAATAGGAGGAACAGATGAATCTATCCATGGAGTACACACCTCAGTCACCTCTTAAAATTCAAAGTTCCCAGCCCACTAATCTGCCTCTTACATTAATGAATGCTTCATCAGCACTTTCCTATTCTACAACCAATCCTTACTCTCATCTCCCCAACCATCCCATCAAGATAAATCCTATGGATCTAGTGGTTGTTTTACCTCCTTATTCTTCTAATGATGCTTTGATCAAACCCTCTATAAAGGAATTGTTTCTCCACCCGAACACTTCCTGGATGAATTGTCTTCCCTCGATTCATGATATCCCAATTGGTGGTTTTTATTCTACTTTATTGGATGGTTCCACAACACTATATTTTACTCTAGACTCCTTCAAAAAAATTGTAACATCCTCATTGGAATATGGTGGCTGGGTTTGGGGTAGATAAACCTCCCCTCCCCTTCTTCCAGAACATTTCCATCTCTTAGGTCCTAGATTCTCAATCTCATGTTTTAGTTCTTAACTAAAAATATTTATACGAGGTTCTAATCTCCCAAGAATATTTTGTGAAGGCATGGTCTTGGAGCCACTGTTACTTTGTAAAATGGATATTTAACTTATTCCACTAGTCTATGGATGATCACTTCATTCATGAATCTTTAAAAGTGGTGGTATGGGCAAATTTTCTTAGCCTTTCCCTCTCTTTTCACAACCTAACATTTATTCCTGGTATAGGATACACTCTTGGTTGTTTCCTCTATATGGATAAGCAAATGCTCTGGATCTAGGATATGAGAGTTTCTTGGATATGTGTTGAGATGGATTTATCCAACCCCCTTCTGGATCTCTTTCTTCTCAGGGTAGGTAATGTGATATCTTGGTTCCAAAATCTAGCTTTCATATCCCACACATAGATTTTTATAGGATTCCATCTACAAGGGATCTTTATTTCCATATTTTGAAATCACCTAGCCAAGAATGCCACTCTCCTCCCAGTGCACGCCCCCACTGCAAACTATCCCTCATCTATAATGGTGAAGTAAACTCCCATGGTAGATGTCAGATCATAAAATTACATGGATAAAACCCCAAATATCCTTTCTAAGGTGACCCTAGTCATTACTTCCACTCTGGATATCCATTTAGAGGCGAATTCACCCTTTCCTCCGGGTCCCTTCCTCACTGATATAAATAACACATTCACATATATTGTGGTTTACTCTCAACCTTTTTCCCCTAGGCCCAGTCTTGGCTTACTATAGGTTACTTCATTAAACCAACCTTAGGTATCCCCCCTTGGGTTAGAAAATTCATAGACATGATAGTTATGAAAACAATAAATGGCAGGGAAAGTAATTTATTATTCCTTTTTTTCTCAACTATAGTGATCCTAACCCCTCATTATCATCTACCATAATTCTCTCAAATGGGTATAGTGTGTTATCTCATGTGGATCAAGTCACGGATGTTTTCAGTATGTCTTATCCTCCCATAAAATCCAAAACCAGAGATTATTAC
This sequence comes from Viscum album, assembly GCA_963277665.1. Taxonomy (NCBI): domain Eukaryota; kingdom Viridiplantae; phylum Streptophyta; class Magnoliopsida; order Santalales; family Viscaceae; genus Viscum; species Viscum album. Next base: position 907,072,650 of record OY728158.1, on the reverse strand, counting down.
AAATGGGAAAAATATTCATTCTCTTGTCATCCTAAGTGCTCATTGATTCTAAGGGAAAAATCCAGGTGCATTCTTCTTCAATCATTTCCTTTGTCCTATAAAATTCTTAAGTCCTAGGTACCTGAGTGAATACAGACTTCCTATCATCTTATTTGTATCAAAACAAGGTTTCCCTAGTTTCTATCCTTGAGTATAAATAACACCCTTCAAAAATTCAACACTTATCTATCAAGATTAGGCTACGTAACTACATGAACAGTGAGTCTGAGAATCATCATATTTGGTTTTTTTGGAATTGTAATATTTCAGTTGAGAAAATTAGTGTCTCTAGAAAACATATATCAAAAAATATCCTAATAGATAGATTCAGTGGCTATTTTTCCTTTGTTTATTCTAAATGTGATGTGGAGTAGAGGTAGTTTCTTTAGCGGGATTTAGAAAACATCAAACTAGTGTATGAGGCTTGGATCATCGGAGGTGATTTAAATGATATCCTTAACACATAGAAGAATAAGGATATGGTGGTTTATTTGAGAAACTAAATGATGGACTTCAATGAATTTAGATCTCAAAATTTTCTATTGGACAAGGGATATATAGGTGATAAATATATGTGGTGTAACAACCTGAAGGGGATCCACCGTAAATGGTGCCTCTTGGATCACTTATAAAATAATATGTGGGCTATATCCTCCTTCAAAAATGGTAAATTTGATCACTTGGTTTGGGAGATCTCAGACCACTACCCACTACTCATCTCTCTCACTGGTAGTAGTTTATGCAGTGATCATTATTTCTTCTAAATTTAGTGAGAGAATGACCTTGATTATCATCTTGCATCTTATTCGTATTAGGATAAATTCATCATTAAAAGTTCATTGGTCAGAATTCACAGTAATCTATGATGCGTAAAAGAGGATCTTATAACATGGGTTTCTAGAAAAACGTTCTCATTTTTTAGACATTGATAGAATAAATATGGACATAGAAAAGGAAGAGTTGTTCCTTGAAGATCAATTAGATGATGTTCTTTTCATCAACCTAGTATTCATGAAGAACCATACGGTTAAATTTCTTCTTAAATAAGAACGAACAATTAGGGATAGGTCTAGAGTGTCTTAGATGAAAGAGGGTGATAAAAATACAACCTTATTTTAGGAATTAATATAGAAAAATAAATACACCAATGTTCCAAACATCCTACTTGAATATTGATACTTTACCAGTAATCCCCACATGGTGGGAGGTATGGTTGCATCTCATTTTAGTTCATTACAAGTAGATTATAATTTGTGTATGCATGATGGATACACTTGAAGACATGTTGAAATTTTTGATATTATTCATCATATGGTTTTTACATCTATAAACTGTTATTTTGAAAACATCCCATATAAGGAGGAGGTTTGGGGGGTGTTATTACACTCAACTCTAGAAGTCCCCCCAGACTTGATGGTTTTCCAGGCTCATTCTACATCGCTTCATGGGACCGCATCAAGAATGAGATAATGGATATCATCCAGAATTACCTTGGGGAGGGAACTTACCTAGACTGGCCTTTGCCACCACCTTGATTCTCATCCTGAAAGTAAATGATTTTTCCTCCCTTAAATAGATCGGGCCAATTAGTACGTGCAACTTACCCTATAAATTCCTTGCCTCAATCATCAAAAAAGGCTCTTGGCTCACCTCCATTAATGGATCACAAATTAACAATGAGTTTTTATCCAAGGTATGTATACACAAGAATCCATTCCCCTGGAACATGAAATGATTAGTGAAATCAATAAAAATGTCATGGGATCTAACATTGTTGTCAAAATCGACATGGAAAAAGAATATGATAGGGTGAAGTGGAGTTTCATCATCAAAGTTATGAGTGGTATAGGCTTCTCTGAATAAGTGGTCAATATTTTCTTAGATGAATCAAATATCTTTTTTTCTTGGTCACATATATGCGTAAAATTTCCGGGTTCGTCAATTTGGTTTTGGGGAGTAGAAAATGGGACCCCTTATCCCCTAGCGTCTTCATTATGGTCTAAGTATCTTTCAGAAGGTATTTAACCAAAATCATCTACGATTTACATGTCATTTTTTCTAGTATAGGAAAAACATCAATAGGGTTAATCATCTCTTCTTTTTTAATTGTCTAATTTTTTTCATCAATGGAAATATCAGGTCTATCCGGGAGCTTTACTGTATTCTTTAAACATACAAAAAATGGAGTGGCCAAATTATCAACCTAGGTAAGAGTAGTGTCTACATATCAAAATCAACTTTATCGGTAAGGGGGAATAAAATAAAATATAGGTTAGTCATCCACAAAAGGTCCTTCCCCATGGATTATTTCGGGACCTAGATCTCCATGGGTAGAATACATACCCATCATTTTGATGGCATGTGGAATATATATCAAACCACATCCTCAACTAGAAAAACTATTTCCTCTCCATTGGGGGGAGAATCACATTGGTCAACTGTGTGTTTAGCTCTATCTCCATGCATTTCTCTTCTTCAACACTTGTTCTTATGTTAGTGCTATGAAATATATATAACCTTATATCCATTTTTATTTGGGATGCACATACATAGGGTAGAAACCATTGGGAATCATTGAATAGGATGGCTCATGATACAGAGGATAAAGGAACTAATATAAGGAGTGTTAAAAAACCATGGGATGCCTTCAATCTTGGATATACTATGATTTCATGAAAGGAAAATCATTGTGGGAAATGTTTAGTCCCAAGAAGTATGGGGCATGTATGGATGGATTGAGGGAAGACGCTCAAGTTTATGGGACTCGGTTTTTTGTCACATCCTTATTCTTTAATAAAACTTTATATAGATCATGGGGTTTGTATTGCTCAAATTATGTAAGGATAATTGAGTGGGGAATGTTTTGGGCTTCCATGTTTTTCTGATTTCATATATCTCTTTCTAATAAGCTAGTAGGTTTCCATCCTTTATCCACTCCATCCTTAAACCACAACAACAAGAGGTGTATAGGATAATTTTGATTATTAATGATCATGAAATTATGGTTTTTACTAACTCTTAACCTGATAACTTATTGTCAAAGAAGTATCAATTTGGTCTATATGTAATCATTGTCCACAATGCATGGGGAAGTAAAACCTGGTGCAATGATTTCCCCACAAAATCTAAATTTCTAGGTTTGGTTTATCTACAAACAGGATCCTCTTAATAATGAAGGGGTAATAATAAAAGGGGTCTCCATTATTTCTAAGTGAAATTGCTACCTTTGACCCAAGGAGGATTCAACCTCTCACTTTTTTTTAAGGAGAATGGTCTTCCTCGGTTTGGAGTAGCTTTAGTGGTTTCAATGGATTAGATGTGTAGGGGCCTTCAAGTGATAACTTTCTCCTCTCTTATTTACATGTCATGGATGATAATAGTCATGAGAAGAAGGTTAGGTAACTAATGATGGTGGTTATCCATTGGAGTATCTGGAATTCATGTAAGAAAGTGAGACATGAGGGGGTTCCCAGCTCGCAACTGGTGATGTTGGTCCAAGCTTGGTCCTTGGCAGTTGTGCTAGTTTCTCTCCATAGAAAGTGGGACCTCACTTATTATTTATGGGTACCAATAGTGGTCTTAAGTTAATTGTTGATGGATCATGTAGTTATAGATAGATGAGGGGAGTGGGTGTTGTTCTTAAAAATTTTGTTTTAGTTATCTTTGCATTCAATGTTTTCATTGGACCAGGGGACTCCCTCATAGAGGAATCCTTTTCCATGTACAAGAGGCTCAAGTTGTTTATCCATCATGTACTTTCACTTAATAGGGTTGAAATTGACTCTTCTATTATCCATGGGTTTATCTAAGACGACATCATAATTCCTTATACTATCATTTATTCATTCTGTAGAGAAAAAATTTCTTCAACAATGGAATAGATCTTTCTCGCACATGATGAGAGGGAAATAAGGTGGCTGAATTCCTCACATAATGTGTCAATATAGAAAACTCATGTATCCTTTTCACTAGAAGAAGTTCACTTCCCCATATTGTGTTAGTCTTGTTTGTGCTAATGCCTTGGGGATCCATTATTTTAGACTCCCTTGAGCTGTTTTTGGTCCTTTCCCACTCTTATCAATAAATTTTCTTAATGATGGATATATATTAACATGGTTTTTGAAAAAGGACAAACCCCATACTGGGTGATAAAATGCCACATCAAAAAAGGCCATCACTCTTAATCCCATAACCAAAGGGTGATAAGGGTTTTACACCTATCACTGTCCTACATGATGTTCTGGTTAATATATCATTTTTTACCTAAATTATTTGACTAATAAATATTAATGTTGAACCATTGGTGTTATTGTTGAGGTTTAGAGATTAATGTATTCTATTGGATAAATTATTCTAACCATATTGGTTTTGGAAAATATTTATAATTAGGCAGAAAGACTTGTCACTATTTTATTAATATTATGATCCATTAAAAGTTAATTTTAGAACTTCAAGGATAAAAAATTCATTTTTGGATATTTATTTCGAAGAGTGAGAGATAAATTAAAATTTTATCAATGTCCAACCAAAGAATGAAATTTTGCTTATAAAATAGAAATATATCAAGAATGTATATTTCCTTATATTCTTAGATAGTAAAATAATTCCTCAAATTTAAGAAAAGTATATTAACATAAAAATGTTATTTTATTACCTTTATATATAATGAATCAATGGTATTTTAACTCTTCATAGATTTATGGTTTTTTTTTGAATTTCTCTTAATCATTCGTATTCTTGTAATCAATTACCTCTATCACCCTCAATCATCATTTGTGAATTATGGTTTTCTTTCATGCCCATATCTTCAATTCCCACCTATGTTCTCCTACTTGGAAACCTAGTTATTTCTTATTCTAGAATACCTTTTATATTTTTATTTCCCTATTATAAGAGTAATTTTCGTTAACCATTTTTATGATGTGGTTTTTTCAAAAAGGAAATTTTAAAATATAAATTCCTTAACTTCCAATCACAAGTTAAAAATTGTGAGGGTGAAATTTATTGAATGTGGGGAGAATATAACCACCAGATATTTTAAAAGAAAATTGGGTTTAATAGCATATATAACATTAAACACTGATCATAGATGATAATTTAACACCATGAGACTTTATGATATATTTTTTTTAAATAAATTTAATCTCTTTTATAGATTTCAGAACACATATCCCAAAGTGTAAATGAACCATAATATAGTATATCGTTATAACCTAGCCTTAAATTAGAGGGTATGAAAATTAAAAATTAAATTATGAAAATTATATGGTTTACACATTTTTAAAAAACTTTACTGGTTATCTATTGATTAGAACTAAAATAATAATCATTTGAAAGGAAAATGAATGTTTTCTGGAAAAACTGTATTTTTTCTAAAAAGCAGTTTAGTCACGCTTTGCACACTTATTTAAAATTAATTTTTACCAATTTTAAAAATTTTATTTTAAAAAATAATATTAATTTTTTAAATTGTTATATCAACATTATATTAGGGTTAATTTTTAGTATTTTTCTGAAAAGGGTCATTTTTTGATGAATAGTGAAAAATATTGATTTTTATTGAAAATTGGATTTTCATTTAAATAATTTAAAATTTTAACTTATAGTTTAAATTTTTTTTAAAAAAATTAGTTCAATTATATTACTATTTATTAAATTTATGTCATTGAAATCAATTTTATATTGAATTTTGATATTTATACCTTCTATACTTATGATAAATTTCTCTTTGGAAATCCGCTTTTATGTTGTGTTTATGGGTATAATTTAAATTTGATTATGCCAATTATGTGAATTGAATATAGTAAAATGTATTCCATATTAGAAATAGAAATAATTTATATTATATAATTATTTAAGATAAATTGTTTACCAGTATGAATAATAAAAAGTAATGAAAATTAATTACCTCAGTTAAGGTAAAAATTGATTTATCAAGGTTAAAACTAAAAATATAAGGGTTAAAATGACCTATAAAATTTTACAACACCAATTAAATGTATATAATTAGACCTTATCATCTAAAATGGTAAATAATGACCAATTGTTATGATTTTATCATGATAAAAAATATGGGTATGAATGATTCTTTTCAAAAACAACTCATGTGTGTCCTCTCCCCAACTTATAAAAGGTCACCCACTTTCCTCCCCTATTCGCACTTCCAAATCCTTTTTTTGTCAATAACATAATAATAACTTAATTATTTCTCTATAAAAATCATAGATAAAAAAAGTATCATAAATCCATCCAATGAATTCTTTTGGTGAAAACCTAAAGAGGTTGTCCAAAGAAGAGGTAACATTCTTAAATGATCATTTTTATTTTATTTCTTCTTATAACTCCTTAAAACATATCACAATTTTATATAATGATGGATTTAAAAAAATTATATTATATTTATTATACTATCATACTTATTTATTTATAATATCACATATAACTTCTTACTTTTCATGTCGTTTAAATTACAATAATGTTACTCGTGTGTATGGGGGACTACCGCTTCGTGAAGCGATGTGATTCATTTCTCACTTACACTTTACATGGAATGTTATATGGATAAATTTAATGAATATTTTTGATATATATAAAATTATATTTACTTTTTAAAATTAATAAATCACATACTTCCTTACCCTTTCATGTGTTAAGGAAATGATAATATCGCTCGTGCGTACATACGACCTATCATCTCCACAAAATGATGTGATCCATTCTCCATGTTCAAATTTAAATAATGATTAAAAAATTATATATAATGAATAAATATTATATTTATAACATTAATATCTTATTGTTTATGATTTAACTATATAATATTTTTAAGAACTAAAACTTTCATGACAAAACATGCTTGAGAAAATAATGAAATTAACACCCAAAATAATGAAAAAAAATGAAATATTATTAACAAATAGGTGGTAAAATTTTATAAAAGGATAATATATGATATTATAAATATAAATATGTTTCTATTATAAATTAATAACATGATTAAAATAATTTTATATTTTTTTAAATCGCATTCAACCAAGATGAAGTGTGGGTTATAGGACTTCATTTCAATTTCCCTTCATTGAGGAATATTTTATTATTGTGAACCTAATTTATTTTATATGGTTTAAATATTTCCCCTTTTACATGTTATATCATAAATAATTTATAATTCATGGTATTGTAATTTTTAACTTGGATTATTTCTTCCAAGTTGATTTTACTTGAAAGTTACCAACTCATAAGGGACTTCATCTCAATTTTCCTTCATTAAGGTATATTGTAATGTTATGCGCCTAATTTCTTTTATATGGTGTATATACTAAACCTTTTAATGTAATATCATGAATAAAACCTAATTAATGGTATTTTATGTTTTAATTTGAATTATTTTTATCTAAGTGTATTTGAATTGAAAATTACCATGTGGTAAATAATTTCATAACTCAATTTCTTTTCATTGGGTTATATTACTTCATCATTGTCTTTGATATTTGATGATTATGTGTCAAATTAGTTTTGATTATCTTATACTATATTTCCAGTTGTTTATGTGAATTTACATTTGATATACATAATCAATTCATTTATTCATTCTAACTTTAATGTTATGATCATTGTAAGATATTTTATCTCAACTTCCATTTATGAGATGCATTTTTTATTATAAACCCATTCACTTTTATATGGTTTATATACTACATAATTATTAAATTTAACATGAATATCTATTTATTAATAAGGATTAATTTTTTTCAAGTTTATTCTTCAAGGGGTTCCAATTTAAAAGTTACTCAAGTGGTAAAAAAAGTAATTTACAATCTCACTTTCTGTAGTGATTGTTTACTTTCTCTTGAAAAAAATCACTTTCTTGTGATCATTTTTCATTAGAAAATAAATTTATCCTAAATATACATATTATTGTATTATTTATATGATTATTTCTTAAACTGTATACCATTTTTAAAAAATGTGTTTTTTAACATTATTTGATTAACTGGGGAAATATTAATTAATTTGTATCCTTTACTCAATATGGATATTTGATGATAAGGAACATTATTAATGAATTAAAACAATTATTTGATATGTGAGTAATTATTTGGACATGTAGTGATGAGTGGGACCTAATTATAGATACCCCCTCAATGCATTTATAGGTCTCCTGAGATGAATTAGTTGGATAAACTTAGTTAAATGGGTTTCTAGTGTATACCTACCCATTAGTTTTAAATTGTGTTGTGAAAGGTCTTAACAGTAGAGGTATCATGATTTATGATATAATTACATTTAGTAATTAAGAATTTTTTTCATTAAGAGTTCATTTATTTTTATCCATGATATTTTTTAATGATATTATCTCTAGATGAATTTTTATTTAGAGTTTATCGATTAAATAGCATGTGTTTTTAGTTATTTTCTTTGGCATATTTATTAAACCTTGTATAATCATGATAGTAATGTTATTTAAATGGAATTTTTGTTTATTTATTTACCTTTCCTTATATAATATGATGTAACTATTTATGATAGTTATGTTATTTAAATGGAATGTGTGTAAAGTTATTTACCTTTACATATTAATTATGACTTATATATAAGTACCTGGCCTTAAAAAATTACATTTAATATCAAAGATTACAAAGTAGACACTTCTACTCAGTTTCCCTTTTTTTTAAATAAATTTTTTTTAAAAAAGAGTAATGTCTAGTTTCATGTTTTAAACAGCATGACATTTCCTTGATCACATCCTTGACCCAAATCCACTTTATGTCCAATGAAAAACATTTCAAAAATATTGGATGAGCACAAAAATCTTAGTAAGGGATACACAAAGAGGAAAATTTGTTAGTTTTTCACAAAAAACAAGTAAACCATGAATACCTTATCATAAGAAATACTTTTTACCTTTATGAAGTAGTAAATACTCTTCACTGAATAAAAGATCATTTCTTACCATTTTATAACCAAAATATTACCATAAAAACCAAAGAAAGAACATATAACATATAAAGGTAACTTGGGACATAAACATACTTAAATGGAATAACAATACGGTAGATTTCCACACATATCACTAAATAGAATAGTCATACAGCCTACTTCCATACCCAATGCATTGGAGGTTATTACGTAACCACCCATCCTAGTTTATCACAGAACCACCCATCATTTGGGTTATCATGTAACCACCCTTCAAATGTCCAAGAACCATTATAAAATAATAACACATTAAACAAATATAAAGGAAAGATAATATTTCCATATTTCAATCACAATATTTCATTTAAATATATTGACATAAAAAATCCATTATCAAAACCGTTTTTAATATCAAAATACGTAAAAGAGTATATGGTATTTATTTTCCTTTTAAAAACATTACGGCTAGTTAAGGAAGCCAAAGATCAAATAATACTCACGGCAGCGGAAAAGGTCATTGTCACCACTTACGTTAAAATATTCTTTTTTTTGTTTAGTAAAACTCCTTGAATAAAAAGTTTTTCTTGGAATGAAATGAAATTTCAAAGGTGTTTATATACCATATAAAATAAAGTTGTGTATAAAACAATATATGCCTCAATGAAAGGAGATTGAGACAAAGTCCCTTACCTCATATCCGACTTGACCCCTTTATTCTTTAATTTCCTGGATAATAAACTTAAGATAATTTATAATTGATTAAGAACCATTTTTAATTTTTTTCCTTTTATATCACTTGTTACCTTTCTATAAAAATTATTTAATTATTTGAGTTCATATCGGACATTTTGTCAATGTTCAGAACTTGAGTTAAAATGAATTTGTTATAATTATAAATTGTTTATCCGGTCAAAATTCCATTATCTTCAAAATTATATTCATGATTTAGATATCATATATATAATATATATTATATATATCCAGTATATATATATATGTATTTATAATTGTACATAACATTTGGAGATAAGAAATGAAATGCACCATTCATGGAGACGATAAGTCGTACGTACGCATGAATGCTAATTTCATTTCTATTTCATATTTTAATGGAATGAAAAAATAATTATACATAGGTATATTATAATTCCAGTATAATATCATATATAATATTATTAACTTCATCCTTTACACATCCCACGTAAGGCATGAACGAGTCATATCACTTTGAGGATAAGGTAGTCCGCACTTTCTCAAATGAAATTATCACGTTTACCCATTATGGAAACCATAAAGGTATGATATAATTGAAAAATATTGAAGAATAAAAAAAACATAAATATAATATATATCATATATAAATATAGTTCCATCATAGTGTCCACCTTCATTGGTATTTGGAGATAATTGAGCAATCATCATTTCGGGACGTTGTAGTTCGTCGTCCATAGAAATAGTATGTTCTTTACCCATTAGATGGAGGTGTGTGTAAGTGTAGTTCGAATGATTCTCATAAAAACAACCTAGTATATTTAGGATACTGGTTTTGTTATAAAATAGATGAATAAAATATTTTAGGGGGTTGGAGAAGTAAAATAAAAGAAAAGAACTTAAAATAAGATGTTACCTTTAAATCGGGTATCTCCCTTTCGTTTGAACCAAAATGTTTTCTTGAAGTACCTTATGCATAATGTAAGGATTCTAGGAGTATTATATGGATGTGGGGAGCTTATTTAGGTAGATTTTGGACAATACAAGGGGCTTGAGAGGTGTTAGTAATGGGTTAGAAGTGGTGCCATTTTATAAGGGGGACGAGGGGCTCTTAAAAAAAGTTTGAAACAATTATTTTATTATAAACTTGTCTTCAGTTTAAAAAGGTCCAAAAATCATTAAAGTCGAAGATAAGATGACTCATGTTCGAAATAAAATCATCCAATAACAATTGGATAGGTTTTGGATATTTTTTTAGTATTTATAATCATATATTTTTAAATCATTCATTAATGAGGTAAACACTACATCATTATTGTGTCATAAATAATTTTATATTTATCATGTATACAAATTATAAAAAAATACCATGATGTAGGAAATTTTTTTATATTTCAAATTAATATTTATAGTCTAAGATCTATGTTATATAACCCTGTGTAAAAATTTATTTACTAAAAGATATTTTTTTATGTCATTTTTTCCTTTACTTTTAGTTAATTAAAATAAAGTGTCATTATCACTCCTAAGTGGCTCCAGGTACTCTCAAAATTGACTCAAGTATTCCCATTGAAGTATATGTATCAACCAATATGATTAGGACACATTTTATGGTAGTTTTATATTATCATAATAATATTTCTTTATCCTTATTTACCTGATTTACCCTTTAACCGTGGTAAATAAAAATTTTACTAAAGTAAATATTCATAATGTCTAAAAATAAAAGTTACCTATTTACATAATTTGGAACTATTGATTCCAAATATGGAATCCATTTTTTAAAATTCAAAACACATAAGTGGCATAAATTAATTTAAAATTAATTCCCGCTGTTAAAACAAAAGGTGTGTTTTTAAGAAATAATAAATATCAAAAGATTGACTCTTATTTTTGTCCAATTTCAAAGTAAAATTACTTAGAGTGACCAAAATTGGATTAAATATTAGAAACATAATATAATTACACTTTAAAACCAATTAAAAAGATAATTTATCCTTATAAATAAATTAGATTAAAAGGCAGTTTTGAATTAAAATACAGTATTTTTCACTATTCATTAAAAATGAATTTGATCAGAAAAATACCAAAATTTCATCCAAAGTAAATTTTGATGTCCAAATTCTAAAAAATAATTTTATTTTATAAAATATAAAATATAAAAGTGACCAAAACTATATTTAAAGAGGGTTCACCATTAAAAGGTGTTAAATTGACCTTTTCAAGAATATTAGAATATTTGTGCTTAAAATTGGATTCATTCACATTTTAAGCCTCTAACTTTTATTTGATAAATGTAAAAACATTTAACAAACATGTATAATAATATTTTAGTTAGTTATATTCATTCCCTCCAATACAACAGCTAGGAATTGACTACCACTTAAAATAATATTATTATATTATTAGTGTGCAATGTAAGATTTCAAAGAGATCTGTTGTTGCGTATCAGATAAGCCATCGAACATAGTGTCCTCTTTAAATTAAAATAAATTTTTAATTCCCAAATATTAATAAATATAAAAATGTATTATTTTTTATTTACCTGGGATGTTACATCCTTCCCCCCTTTTGGAAATTGTATCCTCGCAATTTTTATTCACTTATCAAATAAGTGGGGGTATTTATCCCTCATAGAATTTTCAGATTCCCACATTACCTCTTCAATGATATGGTTTTCCAGAAAACTTTTACCTGATTAATTACCTTATTCCGAAACACTTTCTCTCTTTGGTCAAGAATATGAACTGGTTGTTTCTCATAAGAGATATTATCTTCCAACTGAACTACCTCTATGCTCAAAACATGATATGGATCTGGCATATACTTTATCAATATTGAAACATGAAAAACATTGTGTACCTGGGATAAACTTGGAGGTAAAGCCACTCTGTATGCAACTAATCCAACTTTCTCTAGAATTTCATAAGATCCAATGAACCTCAAACTCAACTTTCCCTTCTTACCAAAATACATCACACTTTTCCATAAAGAAACTTTTAGAAAGACATGATCACCAACCTCCAAAGAAAGATCCTTCCTCCAGTTATCCGCATAACTTTTCTGACTGCTCTAAGCTGTTCTCATGTTCTTCTGAATCAACTAAAATTTTTCTTCCATCTCTTTTACCAATTCAGTTCCCATCAACTTCCTTTCACCTAATTCATCCCAAAAAGTTGTAGTTCGACACAGCTTCCCATATAATGCCTCAAATGGAGCAATCTGTATACTGGAATAAAAACTGTTATTATATGAAAATTCAACCAAAAGAAGGTGTTTGTCCTAACTTCCTTGGTAATCTAATGAACAAGAACGTGGCATATCCACCAAGGTCTGAATTGATTGTTCTGACTACCTATCTGATTGAGGATGAAAAGTTGTGCTAAAATTTAATTCAGCACCCAAAGACTTCTGGAGGAATTTCCAAAATTTAGAAGTAAATCTGGGATCACAATCTGATACAATGGAGAGGGGAACTCCATGAAACTTTACTATCTCTTTAACATAAAACTGAGAAAGTTGATCTAGAGACAAAGTATCTCGAATATGAAGGAAATGAGCAGATTTAGTTAGCCAATCAATAATAACCTAGATTGCATTATTACATCGAGATGTCTTCGGTAATCCCACAACGAAGTCCATGGATATATTTTCTCATTTCCACTCTGGAACCAGTAAATAAGGAAGCATTCCTTTCGGTAACTGTTACTCGGCTTTAACCTGTTGACAAGTCAAACACTTCACAGTAAATTCAGAAATATCTCTTTTCATTTCATCCCACTAGTAATACTCTCAAAGATCTATGTACATCTTAGTATGGACAGGATGAACTAAAAATGGAAAACTATGAACTTCATATAACAATTCATTTTTCAACTGTGAATCAAAAATCATGCATAATCTTTTCCCAAACCTCAAAACACAATCATTATCAATGCTAAATTCAGGAAACTTACCCTTCTGAACTAACTCTACCTTTTTCTGTAACTCACTGTCTTCCTTCTGTGCTTTCCTAATTATATCTGATAGAGATGATTTCACTGACACCTGAAATAACACATAGTAATTTCCTTCACCAACAACTTCTATGAAAAACTTCATCAAATCAAAAAACATAGGATCTCATTCCAAACGTAGCATGGTTAATGTAGCATAATTTTTTCAACTCAAAGTGTCAGCTATTTTATTTTCCTTTCTCATATGGTAAAGGATCGTGCAATCATAATCCTTGATTAATTATAGCATTCTCCTCTATCTCATGTTCAATTCTTTCTGAGTGAATATATTCTTAAAACTTTTTTGGTCAGTATATATTTCACATTTTACTCCATACAGATGATGCCTCCAAATTTTTAAATAAAAAAACAACAGAAAATAATTCCAAATCATGTGTAGGGTGATTTAACTCATGAGGTTTCAACTAAATTGAAGCATACAAAATTATTTGATCATTTTTTGTAAGGTCACAACCAAGTCCTTTCAATGAAACATCACTGTAGATAACAAACTCGCCATTTCTGGAAGGCAGTTCCAAAATTGGAGCATTCACCAATCTTCTTTTCATTTCCTGAAAATAATCATCACATTATTTTGTCCAAATGAACATGACACCTTTTTGAGTTAACTTAGTTTTTGGACAAGATAACCATGAAGAATTATCAACAAAACTATGATAATAACCTACTAAACCAAGAAAACTACAAATCCCTGTTATATTTGTGGGTCTTGGCCATTCTTCAACAACTTTTGTTTTAGCGGGATCAATAGTTATTCAATTTTTTAAAATAATGTGACCAAGGAATGAAATTTTTTGTAACCAAAACTCACACTTTCTGAATTTCCCAAATAGTTTCTTTTCTTTTAAGGTTTGAAAGACAACCCTTAAATGACTTTCATGTTCCTATTTACTTTTGGAATAAACCAAAATATCATCAATAAAAACTACCACAAACATATCCAAAAACTCACAGAAAATTCTATTCATAAGATCCATGAATAGAGAAGGTGCATTAGTTAACCCAAAAGGCATAACTACAAATTCATAATGGCCATATCTAGTACAAAACATAGTCTTCATAATGTCTTATTCTTTTACTTTCAACATATGGTACCCCAAACTCCAATAAATTTTCGAAAAATAATGAGCTCCCTGGAGCTGATCAAACAAATCATCGATATGAGTCAAAGGATACTTTTTCTTAACAGTGATGTTATTCATTGCTCTATAATCAATGAAAAGTCTCATTGAACCATCTTTCTTAATAAAAAACAAGATATAATCACCCCATGGTGATGTGATAGGTAGAATGAAACCTTTATCTAATAACTCTTACAATTGGTTCTTTAACTCTAAAATTTCAATTTGAGCCTTTCAATAAGGGTGTTTTGAAATTTTCTTAGCATCAGGAACTAAGTCAACAGTAAATTCAACTTCCCGATCAGGTATAATACCATGTAAATCATCAGGAAAAACATCAAGATACTCATTTAAAATGGGAAAATCACTAATCTGGATATTTTTTTTCAACAATATGTGGAAGGTAACATTCATTTCCATCTTTTACTAGTTTCTCAGCTTACTGATATGTTATCAAAATTAAGGGTTAATTCATCTACACAAACTTAAATTATTTCTGAAAAGAAAACTCATTATCTCTACTGTCAATCTTAGCATGATAAATAGAAATCCAATTTATACACAAAATAACATCAAACTCTACTAGAGGAAAAAACAATAAGGTTTGCAGGTAGATTCTTTCAGCACACAAGGACAGGAAGGTTCTTATGTTTTCTTTTTGTCTCAAAATTTCCTCCATGTGTTTTTACCATAAGTTCAAGATTCAAATCTTTAGATGGAATTTCCAATTTAATAGAAAACTTCTCAGAAATGAAAGAATGTATAGACCCTGAATCAAACAACACATTGTCATAATTTGAACAAACAAATAGTGTACCTGATACTACTTCATTCGATGACCCAACATCTACTGAAGTATTTGCAAAGGATTTCACCATCACTTTCTACTTGTATTAAAGATTTTTTCCCTTAGTTTAGTTCTTTATTGGACACTTATTTTCATAATGACCCATTTTATTGCACCTAAAACATTTTACCGTTGGTTTTTCATTGCTTGTTTGATCATCTTCCTTACAGTTACGAGCAATATGACCAGACTTACCACGTCAGAAGAACTTTATAGGCTTTGATAAAGATTCTCTTGGATTCTTTTTACCACACTTCTCATAAGATGGATATTTAATTTTATTACCTCCAGGATTTTTTGATGATTTCTTTCCCTTTGCATGCCAATTGGACCTCTTCTTTTTTTTCTCTCTTGAAACACCTGATCATCAGAAAACTTCATTCCTACCTTCTCAGCACATCTGAAAAGTTTTTCATAGCTTTTGAATTCACGAGATGTTAATCCTCCTCGATATGATGGCTTCAGTCCTGAGTAAAATCATTTTATCTTACTATCAAGATCTCATATGAAATTTGGAGCATACCTTTCTAGTCAAGTTATTTTTTCTTCATAAGCAGCCATTAAGTCATCCTCCTACCTCAATTATGATAATTTTTTTCCATCCTAAGATGAACCACCTTAGGAAAATATTTTTCAAGAAACATACCATTGAATTCATCCCAATAAAGAGACTCAATATCCCTACTATCCCAAATAATTTTCACCATCTACCACCACTGATCAGATTCACCTTCAAAACGGTAAATAGTGAGACTAACTTTTTGATGGTCTCACCATCCCATGATATCAAAAATATTCTCTGGTGCATTAATCCACCCTTCAGCTAGCACAGGTTCAGATGATCCTTTGAATGATGGGGGACATTTCCTCATGAAATGCTCCAATACTGATATGTTCCTTTGTGGTTGTTCTGGCTTATCTCATGCATGGATACCACCACCATTTATAGCCTGATTCAATTGTGACATCACTGCAAAAAACTGTTCAATTCTGATTCTGACCATCTCAGGTTGCTGATTTGGAAGGTTATTCTCCTCTGTGTGACTTCCCAACATATTTTCCATGTTTCCTCTGTGGAAAACCATTCTGAACATAGAAATATATTAGGTGAAGCAACATGGTAATCTGTAAATGCTATATCATTTTAATATTACCATAAATTCATTTAACAATATTCTAACACCTAAAGTTTTCTAAACCTACCTCGGATACCAACTATAAGTACCTGACCTTAAAACATTGCATTTCATCTCAAAAATTACAAAGTAGACACTTCTACTCAGTTTCCATTTTTTCCATAAAATAAAAAGTTTTAAAAAAAAGATTTATGTTTAGTTCCATATTTTAGACAGCATGACTTTTCCTTGATCCCATCCTTGACCCTAATCCACTTTATGTTCTGTGAAAAACATTTCTAAAATATTGGATGAGTAAAAAAATCTTAGTAAGGGATACACAAAGAGGGAAATTTGTTAGTTTTTCACAAAAAACAAGTAAACCATGAATACCTTATCATAAGTAATACTTTTCACCTTTATGAAGTAGTAAATACTCTTTACTTAATAAAAGATCATTTCTTAACATTTTGTAACCAAATGATTACTATAAAACCCATAGAAAGAACTTATAACATATAAAGGTAACTTGGGACATAAACATACTTAAATGGAATAAATATATGGTCGACTTTCACAAATATCACTAAATGGAATAGCCATATGGCCAACTTCTATACCCAATCAATTGGAGGTTATAACATAACCACCCATCCTATTTTATCATGGAACCACTCGTCATTTGGTTTATCATATAACCACCCATCAAATGTCCAAGTACCATTATAAAATCCTAACACATTAAACAAATATAAAGGAAAGATAACATTTCCACATATTAATAAAAATATATCATTTAAATATATTGATATAAAAAATCCATTATCAAAACCATTTTCAATACCAAAATAATTAAAAGATTATATGGTAATTATTTTCATTTTAAAAACATTACAGCTTGTTAAGGAAGCCAAAGATCAAATAATACTCACAGCAGCAGAAAAGGTCGTTGTCACCGCTTACGTTAAAACATTATTTTTTTTGTTGTTTAGTAAAACACCTCATAGAAAAATATCCCCTTTGGATGAAATGAAAATTCAAAGGCTTTTATATACCATATAAAATAAAGTCGTGTATAAAACAAAATATGCCTCAATGAAAGGAGATTGAGACGAATTCCCTTACATCGTGTCCGACTTAACCCATTCATTCATTAATTTCCTGAATAATAAACATATGTTAATTTATACTTGTTTAAGAACCTTTTTCAATTTTATTATTCCATTTATATTACTTATTACTATTCTATAATAATTAGTTAATTATTTGAGTTCATATCATACATTTTTTCGATGTTTGGAACTTGAGTTAAAATGAATTTTTTCTAATTATAAATTGTTCATGTGGTCGAAATTCCATTATATCCAGAATTATATTCATGATTTAGATATAATATATATAATATATATCCAGTATATATATATATATATTTATTTATAATATTACATAACATTTGGAGATAAGAAATGAAATGCACCGTTCATGGAGACGGTAAGCCGTACGTACGCATGAACGCTACTTTCATTTATATTTCATATTTTAATTGAATTAAAACATAATTATACATAGGTTTTTTATAATTCCAATATAATATTATATATAATTTAATTAAATCCATCCATTATACATCCCACATTAGGCATGAACCAGTCATATCACTTTGAGGGGGCGGTAGTCTGCACTTCCTCAAATGAAATTATCACGTTTACCCATTATGGAAACAATAAAGGTATGTTATAAATGAAAAATACCGAAGAATAAAAAAACATAAACATAATATATGTCATATATAAATATTGTTCTAATATAATGGCTACTATGAGAGGCAGTTGGAGATAATTGAACAATCATTGTTCTGTGAGGAAGTGGTTCGTCGTTCCCAGAAATAGTATGTTCTTTACCCATTAGATAGAGGTGTGTATAAGTTTATTTCAAATAATTCTCATAAAAACATAATATTATATTTATTATACTGTTTTTGTTATAAAATAAATTAATAAAATGAGTTTAGGGGGTTGGAGAAATAAAATAAAACAAAAGAACTTAAAAGAAGATGTTACCTTTAAATCGGGTATCTCCCATTGGTTTGAACCAAGAGGTTTGATTGAAGTTCCTTTTGCCTAAGTTAATGCCTCTAGGAGAAGGATAGGAATGTTGGGAGATTATTTATGTAGAGTTTGGACAATCCAAGGGGCTTGAGATGTGTTAGTAATGAGTTAGAATTGGTGTCCTTTTATAAGGGGGAAGAGGGTCTCTTAAGGAATGATTGAAACAATTATTTTATTATAAACTTATCTTAGGTTTAAAAAGGTCCAAAAATAATTAAAGTAAAAGATAATATTACTCCTATTAGAAATAAAATCATACAATACTAATTGGATATTTTTTGGATATTTTTTTAGTATTTATAATCTTATTTATTTAAATCATTCATTAATGAGGTAAACACTGCATCATTATTGTGTCAGAAATAATTTTATTTATATGATGTATAACACTTATAAAAAAATACCATGATGTAGGAAATATTTTTAGCTTTCAAATACATATTTATAGTAAAATAGATAACTTATATAACCCCATGTAAAAATTTATTTACTAAAAGATATTTGTTTATGTCATTTTTCTTTACTTTAAGTTAATTAAAATAAACTGTCATTATCACTCCCAAGTGGCTTCATGGGGTCCCAAAATCGACCCAAGGATTCCCATGGTAGGAAATGTAATAAAAAATAATATTAGGACACATGTTAGGGTAATTTTATATTATTATAATAATATTTTTTTACCCTTATTTACCAGATTCACACTTTAACCATGGTAAATAAAATTTTTTCTGAAGTAAATATTCATAATGTCTAAAAATAAAAGTTACCTATTTACACAATTTAGACTTCTTTATTACAAATATGGATTCCATTTTTCCAAATTCAAAACACATAATTGGCATAAATTAATTTAAAATTAATTCCTGCTGTCAAAACAAAAGGCGTGTTTTTAAAAAAAATAACTATCAAAATATTGACTCTTATTTATGTCCACTTTAAAAGTGAAAGTACTTACAATGACAAATATTAGATTAAATAGTAAAAAAATAATATAATTACACTTTAAAACCAATTAAAAATATAATATATACTTATAAATATATTATATTAAAAGGTAGTTTTGAATTAAAATACAGTATTTTTCACTATTCATTAAAAATGAATTTTATCAAAAAAATACCAAAATTTCATCCAAAGTAAATTTTGATGTCTCTATTATAAAAAGAATTTTATTTTGTCAAATAGAAAATATAAAAGTGACCAAAACTAGATTTAAATAGGGTTCTCCATTAAAAGGCGGTAAATTGACCTTTTAAAGAATATTAGAGTATTTGTGCTTAAAATTGGATTCATTCATATTTTAAGCCTCTATATTTTATTGGATATATGTAAAAAAAATAACAAACATGTATAATCATATTTTAGTTAGTTATATTCATTCCCTCCAATACAATGTCTATGCATTAACTACCATTTAAAATAATATTATTATATTATTAGTGTACAATGTAAGATTTCCTAGAAACTCATTATTGCATATCGGGTAATCCATTGAACATAGCATCCTCTTTAAAGTAAAATTAATAATTATTTCAAAAATATTAATAAATATTAAAATGTATTATTCTTTATTTACTTGGGATGTTACATTATATAATCATGTTAGTCAAGTTATTTATTAAATGAAATGTGTGTTCAGATATTTACTTTGTCATATTTATTATACCTTATATAATCAATATATTCATGTTATTGGTTAAATGGAATGTGTGTTCAGATATTTATATTTCCATGTTGATTATGCCTTATTTATTATTCTTTATTTACTCAAGATAGTTTCCACTTTATGTAACTCTTACTGAGCATTTGAGCTCAGCTTTATTTTGTTTCCTTTCCCAATAATCTAGTAAATGTATTATGAATGGTATATAAGGATTTTATGGAGTGAATAATGATATTATAAAATAATTATATTTTAATTTTTTCAATCAAATGTAATATTAGAATCATGTATGTATCTAGATTAACAAGACTACTAAACTATTCGGTCATTCGGGATAAAATTACTTATATTTTATTCCAATGTAATAATGAAGACATCATCTTTAGGTTATCAGGGTTGAGGTTGTTACATAATGTATGTGTGAAAATGATTTTTTTTTATAATTTTATAAATATATTTTTTCTTAATGGTTGAGTAATATTTTATAGAAAAAAAATACAATAATTATAAAAAATAATTATTTCTTCTTTGGGGTCCCATTTCTTATAATTTAATGTATTGTATTTAATGAAAAATATCTGTAATGAAGTATTTTGTTATGAATCTGAATCATCTTGAAATTTTAATTGAAAAGATTATTTAACTGAAGAATGTATGAATTTTTTATCAATGTATTTTGGTGGTGTTAACATAAGATAAAGCTAAAAAATTAAAACCTAATATGAGTAATATTTGAATATTTATCCAAATTTTCTATCAATTACACAAATATGGGGAACTCCTATATTATATTTATTCTTTACTTTAAGCCTTAAATATTTGGAGATATAAAATCGCATGATCTTGTTCAACCTTAATGTATTTGATGGGAATATCAAGTAAGATATTTTAAAATATATATATATTTATTAAATCTTATAAAATTATATATATATATATATACATAATAAATTTCACCAGTGTGTTAAGAAGGTAAAATAAAAATAATTATAATTTGAAGTTTTAAATTATTATCTTTGAGAAGGAGAAATATTTTTCATTGTAAAGTGTTTCTTGTGTGGGTGAAATTGAAGGTAATACCCTTAATTTTATATAAAAAATAGTTGGTAGTTTTTCTTAATTTTAATATAATCGTATATTTTATTTATATAGTTTAATGATGGATGATGTCTCTCTAAAAATAAAATAAATGGATTTTGGTTTTAATAGATAGTGTGTGAATATAAATCACTAGTCATTGATAACTATAAATTTTTTATAACTAATAAAGCATTGAACATGATAGAAAATATGATGGTGTTATATTAACCTTAGTGATATATTATTAGACCAATACAGTGGATAAATGACCTAAATATGAAAATGTATCTTGTTATGTATTTGTAGAGAAAATAACAATATTGGATTATTACTCTCATAGTCGAGTCACTCTGATAAAATTAAATTGGTTTGATTAAATGATTAAATAGTAATATATATATAGATAAATTTGGATTTATTATTACTGACATAAATCACTTCATGCCTACCAATGATCCATATATTATGGAATCAATGGATAAATAAGTGTTTTATGTAAAAGCTCCTATAAAACCTAAATTTTGTGCCATTATTGAAGTAATACCAGGACATATTTTTTATTATGGTCTGGATGAAATTGACACTGCCAATGTCTCCATTGGTCTTGATAAATATATTAAATATAATTATTCAAATACTTTATTTTTATAGTTTATTATGCATGAAAATTAGTAGTGGTAAATTTATATAAGTGATTATTTGTTTAGTTTGATTTGAAAGTTATTTCATCACAGTCTTTTCCTTAATTTTTGTCATACCATTTCTCATTATTTAAATAATTTCATATTTTATATATTAGATTTCTAATAAAATGTGAATTAATTTCCCTATGAAAAATATTTTAGATATTGGATCAGTATATAGGAAAACAATTCTTGAAAATTATTAAGGAATTTGAGATTTGACACAATTTCATTTAGTATCTATTGTGAGAATAGTATTAAAAATTTACATATATATAAAATAAAATTCCATTTTATTTTATTTTATATTTTTAAATTTTAATTTGGAGCCACCATCCCAGAGAAAACTATTCTCCATACATACTAGTTACAATGCTCATTATCATTACCGATCAAAGGGGGGTGGTAGTAGAGGTACTAAAATATACCATCATACTCGATAACACCCAAAACCTTCATCGTATATCCATTATTCTAGATATTATCATCCAATAGTTCTGTTTGAGGCATTGTGGATCTTAGGAACACTTATTATGTCACCATTATTTCATCCATGCCTTTCTTCTCATATACCATGTAACACCCCAAGATTTCATAGTGTGTTAGTTCTTCAAAATAATTCAATAACTTTCACTACAGGCAACACAAAGTTCAAGCACACCATGACTTACCAAACAAGCCGTTCAAAAGAGGTTATGAATAGTATTAGATAAATTTTAATGTTTATATAATCCTTATAATTTTAGAATCCATATTATGAGTTTCTTAGATATAATGCAAGAACAAATTCATTTTCAGTATTGCACTTTTATCAACTTTGATAGTGAAACCTTTTTAAATACAATATTTTAAACTTTTTGACTAAATGGAGACATCAAAAAATTTAAAATGAAACATCCCAAGCTTCCACGGTACGCTTTCCTTTGAATAAAACAGTAGCGTGTGTTGTATGCAACGTCGAGTTTTAACACACACCACAACCGATCAAACTAGCCGTTACGAATAGTAATACCTAAATTTTGAAATTATATATATTTTATATTTGAAAATGGACTTCATTTTTGGATTCGGAATATCGAATTTAGCCTAAGGTGAAATTTTGGTACATTTCGGATAACTTTCATATTTTGATGAATAGTGAAAATTACTAAATTTTAATTAAAAACAACTTTTTTAATCAAAATAATTAATAGTGATAAATTATGAATTTGAGTGGTTTTAAAGTATATTTAGAATATATTTTTACTATTTAATATAATTTTGGTCATTGGACATAATTTTACAATTAAACCGAACATAAACGAGTGTCAATCTTTTGATAGTTATTATCTCTTAAAAACACGCTTTTTGTTTTGACAGCGGGAATTAATTTTAAATTAATTTCTGCCACTTCTGTGTTTTGAATTTAGGAAAATGGATTCCATATTTGGAATCAGGATGTTCAAATTGTGTAAATAGGTAACTTTTATTTTTAGACATTTTGAATAATTACTGCGGTAAATATTTTATTTACCATGGTTAAGGGTAAATCCGGTAAATAAGGGTTAAAAAATAATATTATAATAATACTAAATTACCCTAAAACGTGTCTTAACCCTATTGGTTGATACATGGTCGACCATGGGAATCTTTGGGTCTATTTTGGGACCCCATGGATCCACTTGTATGTGATAATGACACTTTATTTTAATTAAGTTAAAATGAATACAAAAATGACACAAGCATATATCTTTTAGAAAAACAATTGTTACATAGGGTTATATATGTTGGATTTTAGATTATAAATATTCATTAGAAATATAAAAGGATTTCCTACATAATGATATTTTATTTATAATTTTTAGACATCAAATAAGTTAAATTATTAATGACACAATAATGATGCAATGTTTACCTCATTAATAAATCATTGAAATAAATAATATTATAATGATTAAAATATTATCTAAAACCTGTCCAATTCTTATTGGTTGATATTATTTAGAATATGAGTCATCTTAGCTTCTACCTCAATGATTTTTGGACTATTATAAACCGAATATAATTATATTATAAAGTAATACTTTCACTCTTTCCTAAAGAGCCCCTCCTCTCCCTTATAAAAGGAGACCACTTCTACTCATTCCTCACACCTCTCAAGCCACTTGGCTCGTCCAAACTCTGCCCAACTAAGCTCCCCACATCCCTCTCCTCCTCCTTGAAGCTTACCCTTAGGCAGAAAGCATTTCAAGAAGTCCTTTGGTTCCAACCAAAGTGAGTTACCTAAATTAAAGGTAACGATTTCTCTTAAATTATTTTCATTTATTTTGCTTCTCCAACCCCCAAACTCTTTTTATTTCCTTTCTTTTGTAACAACACCAGTATCCTCAATATACTATGATGTTGTTATAAGAAGGATTCAAACTACACATACACACAACTCCATCTAATGGATGATGAACATAGTGTTTCTGTGGATGGCAAACTAACGCCTCACGAAACGATGATTGTTCAAATACATCTTACCGCCTCTCATGGTGGCCATTATGATGGAACTGTAATTAAATATGATATTAATGATATATATTTTATATATAAGCTTCTGTAATTCCATTTTATTTCATACCATTATTCGTTTCATGTTGTATATACATACGATAATTTCATTTGAGGAAGTGCGGACTACCGCCCCCTTAAAATGATATGACTCGTTCATACCACACATGGAACGTATAAAGGATGGTTTTAATGAACTTAAGTAACATATATAAAATATTATATTATACTGGAATAGTAATATACCTATGTATCATTTGGATTCGATTCTTTTAAAATAAAAATTAAATGGAAGTAGCGTTCGTGCGTACGTACGGACTACCGTCTCCACGAACGCGATGAGATTCATTCTCCATCGTATCCATTCAAGTATAATTATCATTTAATGATTTAAAAATGATGTTTAAGGACTTGATATCATTCTGGATATGAATAAGATACAACAAACATGACTTATGTAACAAAACATATAAAAGAAAATGAGTAAGTTAACACACGAAACGACGATAATACTAAGATATTATCAAATCAATATTAAAAGATCATATATGATATCATATTAATGTATATGATTCTTTTATAATTTAATAACAATTATTTCACCATTATACAGGAGGTTAACCTACCCCAACCAAGGAAAAGTACAAGGTAAGGGTTATTTCACAATCTCTTCATTATCCGAGGTTGTTTATACGTAATAATCTACTGGGATATCTTTATCATCCACATCCATGTTTCTTAAAAATGTATTTCAAAACATTTTTACTATTTACAAGAATATGGGTTAAAGTCATTTATACCCTTGTTTGACTTTTTATAAGAGGTTTATAAAGGAATATTTCCGTCGTTTTCAAAACAAGGTCCTTTTTAACCTTTTCGACAAAATTGAGGTAAGAATGTTTTTTTTAACTTATACGGCGGGTGCGGTTATTTTACGCCGTTATAAAATCTTCAAAGCTTTCCTTACAAGCTTATAAGAATATTTTCAAAGAAAATGTTTTATTTTATATGGATCTTAAATGATTTCAAAATAAAAGGAGATATTTCTTTAAAAAGAATTTTGATTTCATCTATGTCAACATCCTTTGATGGATTTTAAGATTATTTGAACTTGATTTATTATGATACAAAACTTCTATATTGTATTGAAGGTTTTGTGATATGTTTGACTATGGATGTGCTATTTTTATACCATTCATAGTTTATGGTGAAATTATTGACATTTCGTATGCTAGTTTTAATACGAATGTTTATGTTATGTTTAAACCTTTTCATATGGGAATGCATTGGACTTAATAAGTGACGGGTGGAGTCCGCTATAGCTCCTCGATGCATCGGTAGGTCTCATGAGACAAACTAGTGTCTTGGCATAAGGCCTTGACAAAATCTTATTTGTAGTCTTGGCATGAGGCCTTGGCTATGTGGTTATGATAGTCTAGCATTATGCATTCCAACATTATGAAAGTGGTTATTGATTTTTGCATGTGATTATTCGATTAGTAGAATATCCATGTGAATAAGTAAATGGCATTATTTCATTTTATTTATGCCATACCATGTTGAAAGTTCATATTTAAAAGGCTTTTATTTTAGTTATACATTGCCTTAAATGTTTATTCTTATTTATGAAAGTTTCCGCTATATTGTTATCCTTACTGGGCATTTGAGCTCACCCCTTTTATATGTTTTATTTTTCCCAGGATGTGAAGAAGTAAGTTATGAATGACCTGCAGGGATTTTATGAGGGGTTAATAGTGTGGATTGTGGAAACATTATGTTGTTGTAGTAGTTTTTCATTTTATGATGTAATGTAAAACTTATGAATATATCTAGTGTTTCCAAGGCTACTAAACCAATCGGTCTTTCGAGATTTGATCTTTCTTGTGATCATGCCAATGTTACGAAGTAATGCACCGACTCTGGGCAACTAGGGTCGGGGCGTTACAGTTGGTATCAGAGGAAGTTTAGTACAAACCTTGGAAGCTAGATTTAGATAAACTCTGATTAGAGCACGTAGACCTAAGATGAACTTTGAGGATTAGTATAGAAGAACTTCCTAGAATTTTGGTATTGTAGAGATTTTGTGAGTTTTCCAAGCAATACATCCCTGTCTGGATACGAGCAGGTAGAGGCGGCTCTGGCACAGATGTACCTAGGGGTAAAACCCGAAAACACCACTTTGAGCTAGACTCGAACGGGAACTGGTGCACGACAACGGGCCTTGCTGCACTCTTGGTTACGACACTCCCGGGGGATATGCTTAGGATAACTCTCATTTTCTTTACAAATCATTTTGAAGGGATTATGAGTATATACTTCCTCAAAGAAAACATTCTTATGATTATGGATTATATCCATAAATAGTTCAATTTATGTTAAGTGTTTTATAAGTATGGTATTATGTATTTTGATTCATAAACTGATCTAGTTTATGCCATTGTTTAGAAATGGCGCCCAGTAGAAGGAATGAGAACTCCATAAATGCACATGATCCAAAGAGAAGGAAGGATCATATCTTTCATGGTCTTAAGCTAGAATTTATAAGAGAAATATTCTCCCATGTATTATCATCATATGAAGAAATAATATCATGTGTTGATAAGATAAGTAAAGATTTTACTGAGTCTTATGGCTTTGAAGGGAAGCAAGAGAAGAAAAGGATAGAAGAGAGAAAGATGGATAAAGGGAAGAGGGAAAAGAAGAATTTTCCCATATGTGGTAACTGTGGAAAGAAACACCCTGGAACTTGCCTAAAAGGAATGGGAGTTTGTTATAAGTGTGGAGGAAAAGGGCACAAAGTACGTGACTGCAAGGGTAAGAAAATGGTTTTAAATGTACAATGCTTCATTTGCAAGGAGTTTGGACACTACGCGAACCTATGTCCCAGTCATCAGACTATGCCGCAAATGATGTTATTGGATAATAATCAAGTTATGATACTACCACAGATGAAGAGGAATGATTAGAGTTCTTATGTTGATTATGTCAATTGAGTGTTGTATCAACAATGTACTTGTTACAATAATCATGGAGTATATAAGGATTGTACTGCAGTACTATTTCATTAAGGACTTGAGATGGTGTGGAACAAAGAAAAGTGACTCAGTAGCAGGTTAAATGTTTGGAAAATATATGGTTGAGAGAAAGATAAACCATAATATGGTTCAGATACTGAGGTGGTGATTTTAGAATAATACATGATTTATTTGGATAAATTATATTGGATATTATTGACTACCTTGAAGCTGATTAATGATTTGTATATTCTATCATTGTTGGGGTTTAAAACATTTTTGGATTAATGAAGTATATCCAGCATTCTATATGGAATAGGGGAGCATGAATGTAATCAATAAGGAATATGGTAATTCAAGATGTTTCAGTTTATTAAAAGAATACAAGATAAAGGTATTCATATGCTATTGTGGGGTAAAAAGGATCTATATTATGTTTACCTTCCTTATAAATGTTGGACTGTGAGTTTGGACAGAAGTATTTTGGATAGTTCTAGTTTGGATTATTTTGGATTACCATAAAAGGAAAACCTGGAGGTTGGGCGGCAACCCGTCGCGTCCGGCAAGGCTGCGAGACTTGAACCCGCAACTGAAGGGCGACAAGGGTGTATCACCTACCAATGGCCCATGAGATGTCCTGGATTAAATAATGTTGTTTTTTTTAAAGATCTTGTAGATTAATTATAAATTCATTTATTTTGGAACCCTGTACGAATAGTATAAATAAATAAAAAAATTACATTCTATTATCTTTTAGAGTGAAAGATGAGTTTGTGGTAGAAACTTATTAATGGATAAAACTCTGATTATAAAGTAATTATATCTCTTTATGATCTTAGCCAATCTCATAAATAAATTCCTCAACATTAATAAAAGGAACTTAGAACAAAAATGTTTCCCTAGATGGTACCTTAAATCATCACTAATTTATGGCTTTGGGATTGTTGGCCTTTTCATAGCCATGTTCTCTACCACTCTCCATCAGATAATTGATGGTTAGATTTCTCTTCCATATCTATATTTTCCTACATGGAACCCTAGTATGTGTTATTTTCGGTAATCTTCATACTTTCCACTTTTTTTTAAATAGAGGACTCATTAATTCATTTTTCGATGTGGGATTTCAACTAAGAAATTTTGAAACGTAAAAAAATGTGTTATCCTAATACCCTATGTTTTGTTGAACCGATGGTATTTCAAATCATCATAGATTGATGAATTTAAGGACCTCAATTTTATACTTTTTTGTAATTTATGACCTCAATTACTACCTATAAATATTTACGTTTTTCCTCCAATTATATGTCTCAAATTTCCACCAATGTTCTCCTAATCGAGATCATAATTTGGTGGTGACCCTTTCATTTCTCTTTTCCTCATATTAAGACTAAATTTTAGTAACCCAATTTCCGATGTGGGGTTTCCCACAAATATATTATATATTTTCAACCTTTTATTTTCGAAGAACAATTTCAAATTGCGAGGACGCAATTTATTGAAGGAGGGGAGAATGTAACACCCCAAGATTTCATAGTGTGTTAGTTCTTCAAAATAATTCAATAACTTTCACTACAGGCAACACAAAGTTCAAGCACACCATGACTTACCAAACAAGCCGTTCAAAAGAGGTTATGAATAGTATTAGATAAATTTTAATGTTTATATAATCCTTATAATTTTAGAATCCATATTATGAGTTTCTTAGATATAATGCAAGAACAAATTCATTTTCAGTATTGCACTTTTATCAACTTTGATAGTGAAACCTTTTTAAATACAATATTTTAAACTTTTTGACTAAATGGAGACATCAAAAAATTTAAAATGAAACATCCCAAGCTTCCACGGTACGCTTTCCTTTGAATAAAACAGTAGCGTGTGTTGTACGCAACGTCGAGTTTTAACACACACCACAACCGATCAAACTAGCCGTTATGAATAGTAATACCTAAATTTTGAAATTATATATATTTTATATTTGAAAATGGACTTCATTTTTGGATTCGGAATATCGAATTTATCCTAAGGTGAAATTTTGGTACATTTCGGATAACTTTCATATTTTGATGAATAGTGAAAATTACTAAATTTTAATTAAAAACAACTTTTTTAATCAAAATAATTAATAGTGATAAATTATGAATTTGAGTGGTTTTAAAGTATATTTATAATATATTTTTACTATTTAATATAATGTTGGTCATTGGACATAATTTTACAATTAAACCGAACATAAACGAGTGTCAATCTTTTGATAGTTATTATCTCTTAAAAACACGCTTTTTGTTTTGACAGCGGGAATTAATTTTAAATTAATTTCTGCCACTTCTGTGTTTTGAATTTAGGAAAATGGATTCCATATTTGGAATCATGATGTTCAAATTGTGTAAATAGGTAACTTTTATTTTTAGAGATTTTGAATAATTACTGCGGTAAATATTTTATTTACCATGGTTAAGGGTAAATCCGGTAAATAAGGGTTAAAAAATAATATTATAATAATACTAAATTACCCTAAAACGTGTCTTAACCATATTGGTTGATACATGGTCGACCATGGGAATCTTTGGGTCTATTTTGGGACCCCATGGATCCACTTGTATGTGATAATGACACTTTATTTTAATTAAGTTAAAATGAATACAAAAATGACACAAGCATATATCTTTTAGAAAAACAATTGTTACATAGGGTTATATATGTTGGATTTTAGATTATAAATATTCATTAGAAAGATAAAAGGATTTCCTACATAATGATATTTTATTTATAATTTTTAGACATCAAATAAGTTAAATTATTAATGACACAATAATGATGCAATGTTTACCTCATTAATAAATCATTGAAATAAATAATATTATAATGATTAAAATATTATCTAAAACCGGTCCAATTCTTATTGGTTGATGTTATTTAGAATATGAGTCATCTTATCTTTGACCTCAATGATTTTTGGACTATTATAAACCGAATATAATTATATTATAAAGTAATACTTTCACTCTTTCCTAAAGAGCCCCTCCTCTCCCTTATAAAAGGAGACCACTTCTACTCATTCCTCACACCTCTCAAGCCACTTGGCTCGTCCAAACTCTGCCCAACTAAGCTCCCCACATCCCTCTCCTCCTCCTTTAATCTTACCCTTAGGCATAAAGCATTTCAAGAAGTCCTTTGGTTCCAACCAAAGTGAGTTACCTAAATTAAAGGTAACGATTTCTCTTAAATTATTTTCATTTATTTTGCTTCTCCAACCCCCAAACTCTTTTTATTTCCTTTCTTTTGTAACAAAACCAGTATCCTCAATATACTAGGATGTTGTTATAAGAAGGATTAAAACTACACATACACACAACTCCATCTAATGGATGATGAACATAATGTTTCTGTGGATGGAAAACTAACGCCTCACGAAACGATGATTGTTCAAATACATCTTACCGCCTCTCATGGTGGCCATTATGATGGAACTGTAATTAAATATGATATTAATGATATATATTTTATATATAAGCTTCTGTAATTCCATTTTATTTCATACCATTATTCGTTTCATGTTGTATATACATACGATAATTTCATTTGAGGAAGTGCGGACTACCGCCCCCTTAAAATGATATGACTCGTTCATACCACACATGGAACGTA
The DNA here is from genome assembly GCA_963277665.1 of Viscum album. Lineage (NCBI taxonomy): Eukaryota > Viridiplantae > Streptophyta > Magnoliopsida > Santalales > Viscaceae > Viscum > Viscum album. The sequence goes on along the minus strand of OY728158.1, from coordinate 907,041,151 downwards.
TAAAGGATGGTGTTAATGAACTTAAGTAAAATATATAAAATATTATATTATACTGGAATAGTAATATACCTATGTATCATTTGGATTCGATTCTTTTAAAATAAAAATTAAATGGAAGTAGCGTTCGTGCGTACGTACGGACTACCGTCTCCACGAACGCGATGAGATTCATTCTCCATCGTATCCATTCAAGTATAATTATCATTTAATGATTTAAAAATGATGTTTAAGGACTTGATATCATTCTGGATATGAATAAGATACAAAAAACATGACTTATGTAACAAAACATATAAAAGAAAATGAGTAAGTTAACACACGAAACGACGATAATACTAAGATATTATCAAATCAATATTAAAAGATCATATATGATATCATATTAATGTATATGATTCTTTTATAATTTAATAACAATTATTTCACCATTATACAGGAGGTTAACCTACCCCAACCAAGGAAAAGTACAAGGTAAGGGTTATTTCACAATCTCTTCATTATCCGAGGTTGTTTATACGTAATAATCTACTGGGATATCTTTATCATCCACATCCATGTTTCTTAAAAATGTATTTCAAAACATTTTTACTATTTACAAGAATATGGGTTAAAGTCATTTATACCCTTTTTTGACTTTTTATAAGAGGTTTATAAAGGAATCTTTCCGTCGTTTTCAAAACAAGGTCCTTTTTAACCTTTTCGACAAAATTGAGGTAAGAATGTTTTTTTTAACTTATACGGCGGGTGCGGTTATTTTACGCTGTTATAAAATCTTCAAAGCTTTCCTTACAAGCTTATAATAATATTTTCAAAGAAAATGTTTTATTTTATATGGATCTTAAATGATTTCAAAATAAAAGGAGATATTTCTTTAAAAAGAATTTTGATTTCATCTATGTCAACATCCTTTGATGGATTTTAAGATTATTTGAACTTGATTTATTATGATACAAAACTTCTATATTGTATTGAAGGTTTTGTGATATGTTTGACTATGGATGTGCTATTTTTATACCATTCATAGTTTATGGTGAAATTATTGACATTTCGTATGCTAGTTTTAATACGAATGTTTATGTTATGTTTAAACCTTTTCATATGGGAATGCATTGGACTTAATAAGTGACGGGTGGAGCCCGCTATAGCTCCTCGATGCATCGGTAGGTCTCATGAGACAAACTAGTGTCTTGGCACAAGGCCTTGACAAAATCTTATTTGTAGTCTTGGCACGAGGCCTTGGCTATGTGGTTATGATAGTCTGGCATTATGCATTCCAACATTATGAAAGTGGTTATTGATTTTTGCATGTGATTATTCGATTAGTAGAATATCCATGTGAATAAGTAAATGGCATTATTTCATTTTATTTATGACATACCATGTTGAAAGTTCATATTTAAAAGGCTTTTGTTTTAGTTATACATTGCCTTAAATGTTTATTCTTATTTATGAAAGTTTCCGCTATATTGTTATCCTTACTGGGCATTTGAGCTCACCACTTTTATATGTTTTATTTTTCCCAGGATGTGAAGAAGTAAGTTATGAATGACCTGCAGGGATTTTATGAGGGGTTAATAGTGTGGATTGTGGAAACATTATGTTGTTGTAGTAGTTTTTCATTTTATGATGTAATGTAAAACTTATGAATATATCTAGTGTTTCCAAGGCTACTAAACCAATCGGTCTTTCGAGATTTGATCTTTCTTGTGATCATGCCAATGTTACGAAGTAATGCACCGACTCTGGGCAACTAGGGTCGGGGCGTTACATACCATTTACCTATCTGATTGTTTCTCCCCATCCTTACAATCAATTTCCTCCTACTCCTATATTTCCACCATTTAATAGTTTTAAAGTCTCTTTGGGATTTTATTCTCAAGATCCATTGACTTATACTCTTAATAATTATGATAATTCAAAGTAATCTGATCATCCTACGAATACATTGATGCATATTGGCCCTTCACGTGATATTGATCCTTCAAAATATATTTATCGTAATGATCCCACTTATATAGATAAAGAAATTTTTATATTTTAATCTATAAAATTATATTATCCAACTTGGTTTTTTATTTTAAACATCACTTTCATTTTTCTAATGGATAATATATGAGGGTTGGATGATTTATGAAATTAAGAGAACTATGAAGAGAATATAAGTTGGAATTATATGATGGATGGACTAGTAGATTTGGAACAAATTTAGAGGGTTTATATACCATAAATGATTGTCCATTTACACATTACCAAGACATTATTACCTAATATAATATTGATGATTTTAAAATATTGTTTAAATTTAATTCTTTTTATGGAAAATGATCATTATTAGTATTAATATTTTAAATTTTTATTGATTTCATTTTTAGGATTCTTTACCAAGGGATAACAAATGGTATTTATATAAATTATACGAACACTTTAGGATAGATAACTATTTAGTAACATGAGAAACACCTAGTATTTTTCAATTATAATAGATTTTGATTACAATGTTTTAGAATTTATTTTTAAATAATAAAAAAATAATTTTCAAAAAAGAACTTGAGTTTGATTAGTTTCTATTATTAATATAGTATCAATGGATTTTCTTTTCTTATATCTCTTCTTTTAGTTATTTAAAATGGGTGGTGTTGAAAATTGAAGTGTGATTACCTTGATGAAAATTGTTTTTTCTCAAGAATAATAAATATATATTTAAATTTTGGATGGACCAATAGAGTTTGTGTAGAGTTAGAGGGTATACCTACCCTTAATGATTTTTTAGTTAAAAATTACCATGAGATGATTACCTAATGGAAGAGTTATGAACTTAAGTTATAATTTAAATTTAATTATTTTGTTTGAAAATTAATGTTATTATTATTAATAATTTAATTTTTTTCATTTATTTTTTTTTTTGGTCGAGTCGAATGAGTGTACCTTGATGAGGGGTTGAATCAATATGTTTCCTAAATTAATATTTTCTTTGATCTTGTTTATCCCTTTTTTGGAACTTGTTCCCTTGTTTGAAGGATCACATTCAATCACACAATCCCTTATTTTCAATCACACTGAATATCAAATATGAATGAAAATTTTAAATTACACAAGGCTGCATAGATTTTACTTAGTTTAACCCCACTATGATATATCCAAGGATCACTCACTGATGATGTTTTGTAGTAATGAAATATAATATACTTAGTTTTAGTGGATATATTTTTATGTCATAGTCACTCTTTTCCAAGGTGTATAGTCTTCATAAAGCTTAAGTGATGGATCAATACCTCCCAAGGGTCACAACCTATTCTTCTCCTATACACACTACATTAGTGAAGGATTTGTTAGTTTATATAAATTATGGTCTCTTCAATAATATATAGACATATGGGTCTCTTAAATATCATCATGTATTTTTAAAACACCTTGCATTATCAAGTCTAGATTTGATGCTCTGAAATAATCTGCTTCACTATGCTTCCAATTCATTAAATCCAGGTGAGATCAACTCCTTCTAAATAGTAAGGTATTTGTTTTCAAAATCAAGATGAGAGAGACCTATTAATTTAAGTTCCAACACTTTTCATTCTAAACTAATAAAAACAACATCAAACTCTTTCCATGTGAAGATAATTCTACAATATAATTATATTTGTTACACTTCATCTTTAACTCTTAAATCAGTCAACTTATCAATGCAACTCTATATTATTCGATCATTGTTCTATTATAAAATAGATGTGATTTTTGGAAATATAATGTGGTTGTTATCAATTATTCTTTTATTGAAATAATATATATTAATGATATTCACTTTCAAACCAAATTTTCAATCTCTATATCTTTCCATGACTACTACGGGTATTTTATATAATTCTTCCAAGACTACAACACATAATATAATATTTGGTATCATTTATTCCTTCATACAATACTCCATGATTGATCCATGTGTTCCAGTCATTTATATTAGTCAAAGCATGCCTCTTTACCTTGTGTCATTTCACAGAATCTCAATCTAGATCTCTTTTTTAATTTAATACAAAACAATATTCAAGTTTTTATAGAAAATTTTCATCACAGTGTGATGCTTATCATTATGGAATTATATGTATTAGTTTCACCGATGTTTCGGACCTACAATCTATTCTAATACTTAACATTAATCAATGCCATTATTAATAAAATATGAAAACTATAGTTATAGTGTCATACTTAGTCTAACTTTGGGGCCACAAAATCTAGTAGAATATTATTTTAAAAATTATGAAATATTATAGTGTGATCATTTCCAATAACCTTAAATATAAAACTTTTATTAGCATGGTGATATACCTCATGAAAGAAAGTATTTCACCCTTATACACTTGATATTTCTTACCTCTTTCAAAAATATGTATCACACATCTCAACTACCAATTTATAACATGATCCTTTATTTCTCTTGATTAGATTTAGTATGATATATCTATTGTGGTGTGATTCAATCATCCATCACATTCTAGTACTTCAACAAAATTCTTCATCCACTTATTAACAACACAAACTATATATTTACAATAAAATAAGATGCGATTTCATGTGATTTATTCTCACATAACCTTTTTTTATTCTTATATATGTTTTTTTTATGGACTCATCCTTCATAATGTGTTTCCTCTTCCATATCCTCATAGTAGCACACCAAATTTTTATGGTAAATATTTTCTATATGATCTGATCCCCATAATCCTAAATTTATCTTTTTTATTCATATGTGTCATCCATTTTTGTTTGTTAGTCTTCTCTACAACATTAATTTCTAATTTCACAATGCAACTCATTCAATTATGTCGTGATATGAATTTATTTCATCAAAATTATTCAATTATTCTCCAAATACATCTATTCTTTATGAAACTTTTATAATTATCTATACAATGCTCCATATACTTTACATGATATATCCTTGATATGTAAATATATAAGGGTAATATTTTATTTATTTATTAAAAATTTCATTTCCATGTATCCTAAAGATGTGATATTTCCACAAATAGTGGTTCCCATGAATGGTAATCATATCCCTCTTTATACATTCATCATCATGCTATATGTCTCTTCATATAGTTAGGATCCCTTCATTTTTAAGCATCCATCACTAATAAGTATGGTCTTTATATATAGGTAACCGCCTTCACATTCCCTTATATAACCCTTATCTTAACTATTATTTTCAACCTATTCATTTGAAAAATACACTAATACTCTGTATGAATTTGAAATAAATATAAATATAATTGAAAACAAATATAACTCATAACCTTCAGAACCTCTGGTTTTAACATTTTCCTCAGGTTTTTTTTAAATTCTATCATAAATCCATATCTATCATAAACCATTGAAATTTATGTATTTATAATGAATTTAATTCTCCCCCATTGAAAATAAAATTCAATGGTCTTTATATTCCAAATATTTCTTTTCTTTTTATCCCCCTTTATCATTGAAATCCATGGGTAAATCCTCATCATAGTTACTCTCACTTCATCAATACAATGAAAATGGTCTATTAATTGTACATTTTTTTATGTTTTCAAAATCTTCCATCAAGTACCCACCCCTTTTATCTATGAACTCCAAGTGGGTTTCAAAATTAACTCTACACCCACTTTTTAAAATCATTATTTCTTTAGATTTATCAGAATGTGTATTATCTTATTATGACCATCACATCCTGAAGACTATATTATTAAATTTATAACTCTCCCATTGACATAAAAAACATAAAATAACTTTGTGATACCACATGTGGGTATACAAAAACTCTTGGCTCTGTAAATCAATTGTAATTTCTCTTCAGAACCTTTGTGATCTTTACCCAACTTCAAAATCAACTTTAGCTCATAAAACCTTGGATAAATTTATTATATATATAGTTCTTAGCACATAACTTTTAATTTTATCTCTTTTATGATTTTGAAAACATTTAGGATCTATCCAATTCTTAAACACCATTTTTATCTTTTACTAATACCACTTATTGGAAAACATTTATTGATTTTATTCCAAGTTAACAATAATTTCAAAATCCTTTTCACCTGTTGGATGAACCATTAAAACTCATCTCCTTAAAATAGTGTTTCACTCTCAATTATTTTATCTATTGAAATTTCTACTTGTATTTGAATGATTAAAACATCTTATATGACTACTTAGTTAGAAATCAGTGTAATAAATAAGAGTTTAAGTGAATAACTTTTTTGTTTTCCCTGGAACTCACTTACTTCCATAAGCACATAAAACTGTAGATTTCAGTTATTTAAATATTTATCCTTATGATATCAATCTCTCTTACACCAAACCTTTAGTGAATAATCAATAATTTAAAAATTATGTGACTCATACAATATTTTTTATGCATTGATACTACTTTTTTTATGAAATCATAAAAATTATGTGATTCATACAATAATTTAAAATTTATGAGATTCATATTTTTTATCCACCATAAAATTATTCTATTGATATTTTTTAGCCATAAATAATTTAAAAAATATGTTATTTATACAATATTTTTTTATTCATACAATATTGTTACCACTATTTTGAGGAAATCATAATACCACTTGATATCCACCTTATTCCTTCTTCACAAGGTACTTATTCCTTTACTAATAATATTAATCATCCTATAAACATTAAATAATAATAATTTATATTTTAAACCAGTTATAACCATTGGTGACACTTACTGATATACAATGTGAGAGTAAAATTTTACAATAGTGTTAAGTATCCTAAAATATAATTAGATGATACCACTTTGTTAAAACAAAATTACATAAGAAAAGATTTATAAATGGATTTATTTCTTCTTCATCAAGACATATTATATTTTCTTTAAGGTTGGATACCAGTAGATATGACATGATATCACTTATTGATAATAAAATTTATATTAAGACTATTTGAATTTTCATTCAGTCCAGATACCAATTAAAAATTCCAACACAACTTTCTATTCTAGATTCATAGGGTTACACTTTAGATTCAATATTGAGCACTGATACAACTTTTAATTACTCTTATAGACACTTTATGTCCAAAATAAGGCACTAGTTCCACTTGAAATTATATATTTATTAAGATGCCACTCTAAATTATCTAACCCCACTTGTTATTTTAGATTTTTCTTTGAAATTGTTATTTCTTTCTATGAAAAACCCTTTTCTATGTTTCTATTTTAAACATCGAAAAACCCCTATGGATCATATCTCTCCCATAAATCAACATAATTTATAGAAATCAGTTAAAATTTTAAGAAAATGGGGAGAGGGGTATTTCCTAAACATCCTCAAGTAGAGGATTGTGGTTGGTCTTGGTGAACTAGACCTTTTCTTACAACACTCTTCCAATACTTCTCAGTGGTTCTCCTTACAATAAAAATTGCACATAATTAACTATATATATTTTATTTAGATTTCTACATCTTCTTTATCATGGGATTCTCTTCTATTGTGAGATTAATTCCACCTGAATAATTTCTTCAAATGGTGTATCTTGATTACATCCATCACCATGATTCCTCCAACATTAGAGGGCTCTTCCATCAGTCTCCTCTTTCTTTGTGGTATATTTTTTATGACCACTTAATTAGGCCTCATTATTATTATCTTTGATAATAATTAATACTACCTAATATTATTTTATCCTTGGTGATTATCTCTTCAAGTTTACATAATTTATTTTTTTAACACGAGAATCTTCCTTATTTTTCTATATTTTTTTTCTTCTCTACATGAATTATTCTATGAATAATCCATCACTGGTGCTTGAGTAACCCATTATCTCATTTTATTATCTCTATCATTTAACTCAAGGAATCTATTTTTCAATGTAGCATATTCTTTATCTTTTTATTCATGCTTCCCCCTCAACATGGTAAGGGGGTCCTCCTCTTGGATTATTTATCATATATATTATTACAATGGATTTATATATGTCCATGGTTAGTGAAAATAAAACATATCCCATTAAATTCATACTTTATGTAGTTTTTACTTTGTTAAAAAATCACTAAATATTTTCTTCCACTATTGAGACCTTAAGCTTCTAGGAACATATCCATGGTATATGCCATAAATATATAATAGTATCACTTTTTGGATACTTTATTTTAATATATTTAACTACTATATTTAAATTAAACCTTACATATATATTCTAACTCCATATTTACACTATTATGGACTCAACTTCTAGAGGATTCTTTCAGAGGTATTTTTATCTTTTTTATCATGATTTTTCAACCTCATTTCAAGCTTATTGATCTCCACATATTTAATTGTAATTTGGAATCCATGTATTCAATAATTTTTCTAGATTTTTTTCTATATTGTATTATTACATATAGTTGATTTTTAATAGGAATAATACTTTCTTTTATCTTTTTTTCTCTGGTTATTTTCTATTATAGATCATGTATATATTCTTAGAGTAAATTATTTTGACATTTCATCTTGGAATACATTTTCATAATGTCATCATTAAAGGAAACCTATTATTTCTTAAACATGTTGTTCTCTAATAAAATATATTTCATGATTTCATAGTCCACACTATTAATGATTTCCAATTGATCCATATTATCATACTAGTCTTCAATCCCATCTTGGTTGTTGCATTATCAACCTCTGAATTGATGACTTGATATCATTTCTAATTCATCCAGGGAATCAAAATTTAATTTAATCTAAAAATGGGAATATAAGTTTCTATATTTTCAAGAATATTGAATAATATTTTTAGAATAATATTTATCATTAGAAACAATCACACTTACCCCAGTGGGTGTGCCCTTTTCTTTGGAGCCTTCTTATTTTTAGTACTCCTCATTTTATTCTCTTTTAACATAAGTCAGTATTATTCATCCTTTGAGGATGATACTCTAACCTCATTTTCCTCTATTTACTTCCTAAAAATAACTTCTAATGATTTCAATATTTTAAATGAAATTTCATAATGGAAATCTTTCTTACATGCCTCACTAGATATTGAACATACCAAGATCTTATATATCTTTATATCACCAATTTATTTACATTATTTCTTTAAATTAAATGTATTGATATATGTACTATATGAAATCTTCACCATAAGCCTATAGAAATAAAAACATTTACTTCTTCTATAAATCATATTTAGATCCATTAAAAATAGGGGGATTCATTATTGAATCCATATATAAAACAATTCCAAAAAAATTATAGATTGAACCTCAAAAAAATTTAGATATAGATCCATATTCTCCCAGGGATCCACTCTTTCATCAAAGATTATCCTAGGTTTACAAGGGTTTATCCAAGTGGAAAACCCACTATGTTGAACCTCTTTATTAACTCTTATATTTAGTTCTATCCCCCCCTACACCTATTTATGCTCATTGGTCTCATCTCTTCTATTTCTCATGACCTCAGTTTTATTTGGTTTTCTCAATGATGTTGAACCCTGGTGTTGATACTTCCTTAGCTTAGATCTATATAGATTCCATCCCATAGAGGAACTTATGGATAAAATTTTCTTGGATCTCCTCATTGATGATGTTCCTTTTGTGGGGTATTTTTTCCCCTTCATGAGAAGAATTGTATTGAATTACCATACCATAAAATATCTTCCTCATTGAAAGTACTCATCATAGTGCCATGTCTTCTACTATAACATCAAACGGAGTCATTGTTGGATCTTGGAGGCTATCATGATCTATGATAGTTTAGGTTCTTCTTTTACTATTTCTCGTCATATATTTTTGTGTTTTTCTTTTTAATGTTGTCTATTCTATCATGGTCTTGGTTATATTGGTGTTTTAGGAAGTCTAGTTTCATTTATGGTGGTTTCATGATGTTCTTGGTTTTTTTGTGGTAGAATTTAGATATAGTGTTGGTGTCTTGGTTGATGTTCTTATTGTTGAAGGTTGTTTCTGTGGTTGGATATGGGTGGTGTTTGATGGTGGTTTATCTTCTTCAGGTTTAGATATTTATTAGTTCAACATCAATGATGAAATATTAAGTGTAACTGGTTTGGGGGTAGTGGTGTTAGGTCTCATTAGTATGGAATTTTCAAGGGGGTGAAATGAATCAGTGATAACCATGACTGAAATTTAAAAAGTTTTTTCCTAATTCAATGTTAATTATGATGAATGTGTATTTGTGATGTTTTGGAAACATTATTATCTGAAGTGGATAATTTTTTCAATGTTTCTCTAGTATTTTTAGAATATTAGTGATTTATATGATGAAGTATTATGAGATGATGATCTATAGTGTCTCATCTGCATCAGTGCTCATGGTAGGGAATGTACTTAGATTGGGGGACATGGTGAGCACCAATCATTTAGTGTTGGACTTAAGGATCTCACATGGTTCGAGGATATATTTCCCCAATAACTTATTCTTTGAAATTTATTTTTTGTTTTTTATTATGGATATTAGATTAGTGGATAGTGTTTGGGTATTTTTTTAATTTGAATTTTGATTATGGGGTTCCCACTTAACCAATGAAATTGGATATATAGAAAATACCAAAATAGGGATTAGAGAAGATTATTTACCATCTGAACCAATTATTAGAACCAAGTTTAATTAATATAGTCAGATAAGGGGAAAATTAGGTTGTCACCAAGAAAATATTTTTCCTTGATCACAATCATCCCTTTGTTGGATTGGGTTCTGATATTTCAATGAATTCATTCCATATCCCATTCTCTCATTGTTGATCACACTAACTATCAAATATGAATGTAGAACTGAAATAACATAAGGAAAAAATTATTTTGATTTTTCACCCACACTAGGATACATCCAAGGAGCACACACTAATTATTTTTCTATGTACAAAATTTTATTATACTCAATTTTTGTGGAAATAAGATTCTTTCATGGTCACTCCATTGCATGGTGCACTGACTTTACAAATTTTGAAGGAAAAAAATTATATCACGAGGATCACCCTATCTTATTATCCTCTACACAATAATTTGGATAAGTATTCATTAGTTTATAGAAATTTATGTATCTTAATAATTTTATATACATGTGTGTTTCTTCAATATCATCATGGATTTCTAAAACACCTTATATCAATAAGTCCATATTTAATGATTTGTTTTTCTCTACTTCATTAACCTTCTAATTCTCCAAATTTGTGTGAGATTAACTCTTTATAAAGAGTTAAGACTTTTTTTCCAAAACTAGATGAGATTGACCTATTAATATAAGGTTCAAATTTTTAATTTCCAAAATAATCACAGCAATGTTTAACTCCTTCCAGATGAAGATAAATCCACACTAGAATTATATTTTTTATGCTCTATATTCAACTATTTAGTTATATAGATGTATCAAAAAAACTATATCTATTCAAGTATAATTATTTCAATGAATCGGATTTTATCATTGGAACTCAGTTGTGGCTCTATTATATGTTTAATATATTAAAACTAAATATATTAATGATATTCTCTCTCAAACAATATTTTTAATTTTTCACCTCTCTCTCTCTATATATTTCTTTTTAAAATAGCATTAAATAGTTTTATATACTTCCTTGAATACTCCAACAATTAATATGATGGTTGGGAGAAATTATTCCTTCTTTTTACCCTCTAAGATAAATCCATGCATACTAATCATTTAGAGTTCTCAAAACATGAATCTTTAAGTAGATTCAATTCCCTAAACCTTGATCCAAATCTCCCCTTTTTTTATTCAAACAAAATATTTAATATTTCATTGAAAAATATTCATTATGGCATGATGTATATTATTTCAGAAATAATTATATTAGTTTCACCAATGTTTTGGCATGAAATCCTACAATAAAAGTATCATTCCTCAAATTAACTATAACAATGGTGTGAAAACTCCAGTTGTGGTGTGGTCCTTAATCAAACTCCATATCAACAAAATTTGACAGAATATTATTTTAAAATGTATTAAAGATAATGATTTGATCCTCTTAAATATTATAAATTATCAATCTTATTGTGGCATAATGATATGCATCAAAGTTGAAATAAATTCTCCCATATCTATATGATATTTCTTGACTTTATCCAAAATGATCCTCTCACTACATAACCACTATAATATGGAATGATCTTTTCTTACTCCTGATTAGTTGAGGAAGAATGTATCTGCTATTTCATGAGTCAATACTCCATAATATTCTAGTGTTATACCTTAATTTCATGTCCACCTATTGACTGATTAAACCATATATTCATATTGTAACCAGATGTGTTGAGGTATAATTCACACTTATGTTACCTTGGTTTATTCATTTTCAATCCTATTATGGTATGGTCGCATCCTTCATTGTGAAATTCCTCATTCATATCTAGTTATTAGAACACCAAATATTTATAACTAAAAATTAGGGCATATCCTTATCCTAGTAATCCTCACTTTATCATTTTCTAATCTTTTGTATCATCTATTACAATATGGTTATCATATCTATAAAACAAAATTCCAATTTCATGATGAAACATCATATACATTTGCTTCACCAAATTTCTTTCATTATTATCTAAACACCTTCATGCATGCTCACACTTACATAAATGTTATATTTTATTCTTTACATTCCATTTCCTTGATTCATAGAGACATCAAGGCGGTCCTTTAATCCTTTATTCACAACATAAATTTCATATATTTTAATGATGTGCCACATCCACCAATAGTGCTTCCCAGGTATGGTAAATATCTCCCTCTCAATTCATGCATCACCATGATCCATATTTCCTCATGTAGTCAAACTTCAATCATTATCATGAGTCCTTCACCACCAAGTATGGTATCCATGTATAGTTAACAATCATTACATTCTATCATATCATCATTAGGTTAACTAGTACTTTCAACATCTTCATCTATGAAATAAATTAAATATGTATATAAATTGAAAACATCTCAAACTATAATTGAAAAAATATCAAACTGATAAACTATAGAACATTTGATTATAACAAATATTTTCCTATGAATATTTACAATGGAAAAAAATGAGAGTTTTATGAGCACACATTTAGATAAACAGATATGTTGGAACATAAGAACAACTAGGTATTTTTTAAGTATAAATGAGAATTATTATGTTTTTTAGGAATTAATTTTTAAAAAATAAGAAGTATCATGTTTAATTAGAACTTGAGTTGTTTATTTTATTTCATTAATATAGTATGAAGGAATATTGTTTTATTTTATCCATTATTTTTCATTAATTGCAGTTCGAGATGTTAAACATTGAAGGATGTGTACCTTATAAAAAAATTTCTTAGTATAATAAAGAAGATAAAAGTTTTTTTAATTTTTAGATGCATGTGAATAATACAAGAATTTTTTAATCATTTAAAATTTTAATATCATTTTCTTAAGTTTATATCTAATTTATATTATCAAAAACATGTTCTAGAGTCTCTTGATGAGATATAAGAAGAAAAATTTAGCTACATTTTCATTTTAAATAGTAATTAGGTGAAAAGAACTAGTTAAAGGTTTCTTATCAACCTTAGAAAACTATTGTTCCCACTTTGGTTGGAATACTTCAAGTATTTAAACCATATTTAGGGGATTTTTATTATAGATAAGGAATATGGTATCTCTTTGAAGTGAATTTTAATAGAAAATAGAGTTGAGTGCACAAGTAAAAATTTTAAGGATTATTTGGAAAATCATGGTATACAATAATAATATAGTAAATTATATACCGAAAAATAATAATGATTCAATAAAAAAGAATAATAGTTTGTTGGAGATGACCTGAATATCATTAGTAGAGTAGAATACTTCATGTTTCTTTTGGAGTAAAGTAGTTGGGATAATAATGCACATACAAAACCGATGTCTATATTGACCTAAATTTGATATGTATCTATATGAGATTAATTATATGAATACTCTTATTTTGTAGTACCTAAGAGTATTTTCATACCCTTTTATTATCAATGTGAAAGGGAAAACATTCTCAAATTTCAGAACAAAGGTGTTGATGTGATTTTCATTGGATATCCTCTAATTGGAAGATGATTTCACTACTATAATAGGGAAACATGTGATATTTCTAGTGTGTATGTGAATGTTTTTAAACACTCGTATAAGGAGTATGGATAGTCAATATTAGAATTATTAAGTGATAGAGATGAATAAAAAATAATAGGATAGTACACTAATAATTTTTGAAAATGGTAAATATTCATGCGATATTTGGAAGGAATATGATTGTTTAATATTATAAAGTGATGAATAATAATAAAGTTTAGTTTATATAATACTAATAAAGTGGATTATAATAATATAATTTGTGTTGATGAAAAATTATTTTAGACAAAGACAAATTCAAATAAAACATCGGATAACTCTCTATATTCACTGGTCGAACAATAAGTTTAAATAAATAATTGAAGTGTCAAGAATGGGTAGATGCTATGATAATATAATTGGGAAAATTTGGGAAGAATGTAACACCCGAGACTTTTATGAGAAATATTTTGTGTTTATATAAATCATCAAAGGAATCTTTCACAACACACAACACTAGCTTGGCTTGCTTTACACGCAACTGCGGCCTTCCTCGATAGCTTGCGTCGTACGCAATACCGTGTTTCACTAAACAACGGTATACTATTAAAATATTATTAAATCTAGCCGTTATGAATAGTATTAACTGAATTTTGAATTTTATAACATTTTTATTCAACTTATACATTTTCTAGAATGAGTTATAAAAGCAAAATCAGTTTTTTTTTGGATAAAAGAAGTATTTTTCAAAAAATGATGTTTTGCCGCCTTTTGATGGCGCACCCACATTAAATCTAGTTTTTGACATGTTTATAAGTTAAATTTGACAAAATAAAATTCTTCTTTTGAATCAGGGTATAAAAATTTACTTTGGATAAATTTTTGATATTTTTCTGATAACTTTTATATTTTGATGAATAGTAAAAATACGCTAATTTTTAATTAAAAACAACTATTTTCATCAAGATAATTTATATGGATAAATTATAATATTGAATGGTTTTAAAGTATAGATAGAATATATTTTTACCATTTAATATAATGTATGTCATTAGCATTAATTTCACATTGAATTCATTGGTAAAAACATTTCAATCTTTGGCAATGTTTTAACTTCTAAAACCTGTTTTCTTAACAACGGGATTTATTTTAAATTAATTACTGAAACTTATATGTTTTGAATTTTGAAAAAAGGATTCCATATTCAGAATCATTGGTTCCAAATTATGTTAATAGGCTACTTTTTATTGTTGGGCATTATGAATAGTAACTATGGTAAATTTTATTTACCATAGTTAAAGGTAAATCGGGTAATTAAGGGTAAATATAAGATTATAAAACTACCCTAACACCTGCCAAAATCTTATTGGATGACTACAAGTAGACCCATATCACCTAAGGGTCTGATTATATTCATTTAATGGACTTTTTTCCATGAAAATAATTTAATTATTATTAAAACCAAAGAATGTGACAACATGTCACTTTCTTAAATCTTATAAGTATAATAATTTTAATTTGGAGATAAACTTAATTAAACTTCGAACATGAATAGTATCCAGAAATTTAATGCAATTATATACATCATAGGAATTTATTTAGAATTTTTAGGGATTAAATAATTATAATTAATTATGACACAATAGTGATGTTGAAATTATTTTATTAATTAAAATATCAAATAAATGGTTTTAAAAATATTTAACTAATTATTATATGCACTATTTAATGTGCTCTACCAATTTTGTAGACACATATGACATTTTATTAATCTATTAAAGCTTTTAGTTCGAACATATCCTCTTTATATATTTTATTTAAATTCAAATAAATGAATAGTGTCAAAATTGACACTATTGTTATTTTATAACAATAACATATTATAAAATTGTTTAAAAATCACAAAAATATTTAAAAATTATAAATTAAAATTTATATGGTCTAAAATGTCATAAAGTGTCAAATTATGGAAAAATCAAAACACATATGTAATTATTAATAATAATTTAAAATTTAGAATATTATTACCACAAATAAAATTAAATTGATAAATAAGGATAAATTAAGTTGATAATGTTTAAAATAAATTCCAAACATGTCTAAATTTTATTGGTTGATGATATTACAACCATATATCATCTAATATTCGGATATGAGTCATTTTGGAAGTTTTTAAGTGGGGTTGAGATTTAATATAAACTAATATTTCTTATATTTCCAAAGGTGCCCCTCTCCTCCCTTATAAAAGGGCACCTCCTCCCTCTCCTCCTCACACCAATTTGAGCCTTCAAGCTCGGCCAAACCCTGCCCATTTCACTTTCCCACTTCCCTAGAATCATCCTATAGGTTCTGGTCTTCTTCAAAGACCAACCCTAGTGCCCTAAGAGGAGGTTAAGAAGAGGCGCGTCAAAAAGAGGTAATATCCATTACCGATCCTTTCCAAATTATTTCTTCTTCAAATTCTTCTTATTTAGTTGTTTCATTATGAAGTAATAACATCCGTATCACTCATATACTGATATGTTATTATAAGTATGAAACAACCCTATTTCAACATCTATCCATCCTACGGAAAATGAAATCGTCGCGCGTGCGTAGGTACGGAATACCGTCTCCACGCCGTAGTGTAATCTATTTTCCCCCACCACCTTACTTGGATGGGTTTAATGGTGTAAATAATTACTATATATGATTATTGTAAAGTGATATTGATTCTGAAATAGTATACATACACTCCAATACAATTCCACGATCATGGGAACGATATCATCGCTCGTGCGTACGTACGGAATACCGTCTCCACGATGTGATGTGATTCATTCTACATGATCTTCATTACATAAGGATTATATAAATGAATTGAATGAAAAAATATGATATATAGTACATTAATACCATTCTGGAAATTATGTATCTATAACCTAAAGAGAAGAATAAGAATTTATACGACAAAACACGCATAAGAACAAAAAGTTATAAACATCCGAATAACAAGTAGCAATGAAATATTACTACTAAGAAGATAAAAATATGACCATATATGATATCATAACAATAATTATGATTATGGAATAAGTCAATAACATTATTTAAATCATTATACAAGAGGTTCGGACACTTACGAGGAAAATCGGACCTAAGGTAAGGGAAAATATCACAATCTCATTTTTATCCTAGATTGTTTATACTTTGGTATTTACTGGGGTGTATTTTATCATCCACATTCATGTTTCCTCAATATGTAATATTATTTCCATCCACCTACATTTTTTTAAATCCAATTGTACTCTTAGGTGAGTTTTTAGTAAAAGATATGAAAGGAATCTTTTTTCGTTTTTCTTAGGAGGTACTTTTTGACTTTTCTGAGAAAAGTATGAGAAGAATGTTTTTTTAACTTATACGGCATGAATGGATTTTTAAAACATTATTTCCAAGAAGCTTCCTTTACAAGTTTTCAAGTTTATTTTTAATAAACTTATTTTAGTTTAAAATTGTATGACATGTTAAGAAAGGAAAATGTTTTTGAAGTAGAAAGGATATTTTCCTCAAGAATAGAGTTCAAGTGTTTTATCAAAATTATTTTCCATCTAAGATAATAAAGGGTTCTGTTTCTATCCCTATTATTACATTGATTTGATTATGTTGTGATGGAATTACTTTTATGAATTCCTTTATCTTATAGGAATTGTTTTATGATTTCATGATTGTTTCGTACGGAATCCGGGGATGACCTCCCGGACGGGAGATTCAAACGTTCCGATCGGTTTCTAACGGGTTTGTTCGTAGAACCGGAAACATCCAATGATTCCACATCCGTTTGGACCTACTTTCCAAAGGCAGGCGCTCATTAGCTTGTGGGCAAATGAGGCTTAGGAATTTGCATTGGTCGAGAGGATGGGAGGTCGGACTCATCACACCTTTTTGAGGGGAATTATTGTCTACTCCGGGACTCTCTTTATAGATTTAAGTTATGTTCGTGAATCCTTATTACATTACCAAGTATAAAATGAGTTTTCCTTTAATTTTAACAATCAATGATCAAGTATGCAAGAAATTTAGAGAATCTTTTATATGTATTCGAGGTTCTTCATCAATAGAGAATCATCTATATTTGTTTAGAGATTCTTGGTCAATGGTATCCTTCAAAACATTTATATAAAAGTCTCTTGGTCATTTATGATGACCAGGCTGGTTTTAAAGCCACTCAGTGGGGCACTTGAAGTTTATAGTCATTCAGAAGGACTGAGATTATTTCAAAGTTGGGATCGAACCCATAAATGGGCTACCTACGTATCCTTTGTTTTGGAAAAGGAATCAGAACCCACGTAGTTCGAGAAATGGATGATGTTTATGATTGATGGCTCAAAGATGAATTTCATAATTACTTTTACACTCTAAGCTCACGTGAGTCATGCTCGGTGTGAGAAACAAGAGGTATTGGTAAAAATTAGACAATTGTGCCATGAAGGATGCAATCATAAGAATTTGTTTGGGGCTTATGTATGGATGACTGCCCAGATAGATGAAGGTTTAGGATTTACTTTTAGGGAGAAAATCCATGAACAGGGTCCATAAAGTTATATGTGCTTCATGGAGATTTGAATACTCTAATCTTGGGGCTTACTCCTAAGGAGGATTCCTAAGTTAGGAGGGGACTTATGATTAGGTTTTAATCCTGAAAAGGAAACCCAAATCAAAGGTAAATTGGGACTGGTTAAGAGAAATTTAAGGGACTTGGGGCTTACTCCTGAAAAGGAAGCCCAAGGTTATGACTGAGTCTTATTCCTGAAAAGGAGACCCAGGTTAGGGGACTTGGGGCTTACTCCTGAAAAGGAAGCCCAAGGTTATGACTGAGTCTTATTCCTGAAAAGGAGACCCAGGTTAGGGATTAAGGTTTGGGGCTTACTCCTGAGGAGGATGCCCATTTTTAAGGTTGAAGCTTATTCTTAAGAAAGATGCTCAAGATTTATAAGACTTGATTGGGGCTTACTCTTGAGGAAGATGCCCAGATCAAAGGTTTTATAACTGGGGATTATTCCTGAAAAAGGAGACCCAAGTTAGGATTCTCTCATCTTAAAGGATGAGGTTGAAATGAATGAACTCTCAATTTTTAGTGACATAAAGATGTTTAAATCACTAGGTTTTGAGAGATATTTCACAGAATTCCTTTCAGACAAAGATGTCAAACCAAGAAATCATGCCATAAATGGCTTTGAAGAGTATCTTGAAGACTGAATCTTGAATAGGAAAGGTGAAATGGCTTAAGAGGGGTAAAATGGGCAAGATGGGCACCCAAAAAGATAGGGGCGCGCAAGTATTAAAAGTCGCGCAAGTCCTGCGGCGGCGCGCAAGTATTGGTCGCGCAAGTATACTTGCGCGACATGAGGGATACTTGCGCGATTTTCAACCAGAGTTGAGAAACTTGAGCGACTCTTTATTAAACCCTTTACCATCCTCTTGAGGTTCTTCCAGAAGAGGGACGCGCAAGTTATATTGAAGGAATTAAGTCGGCGCGCAAGTGTTTGATAAGTTTCAACACTTAGGCCTTCCTTCTTCCCTTTAGATCTTCCATTCTAGGTAAGAAATTACCTTAGAAGTGTTTCGGAAGCTTTGAGAAGAGACTTGGGCGTCGGGAGCTTTGATCCGAGTTTCTGGGAAGAGATCCTCTCGAATGGGGGGCCCACAGGGTTTATTTATAGGCAAAAGAAGACCATGGGCGGTTACCGGGCGGTTACCGGGCGGTTATCACTTAGGTCGCGCAAGTCACTTGCACGACCATAAGGTGTCGCGCAAGTACTTGCACGACCACTAGGCGGCGCGCAAGTGTACTTGCGCGACCATGAGAGAACTTGCGCGGCCTATGGGCAATTTTCTCCTTGTTCATCCCTTTGTCGATTTTTGATGTTTCTTCAAAGGATGAATCACATTGAGCTCAGATATTCCCCTTTTCCGATCTTTAGATTCTGTGACGAAAGGAGCGTCAACAAAAGTCCCCCCTCAGAGTTGGATCTGGAAAGAAATGAGGATTTGACTCTGAGGAAATTGAATACATTCAAAGGAAAAGGGGGCACGCAAGTCTTCAGGGCACAGAAGGCAGCACGCAAGTGTGCTGGAACTTGAATTTTATTCAAAGTTCCTTTGTCTTTTGTGTGGGCAGTTTAAAGTCATGCACACCGGACATAAAGTGGATAATGTTTAAGGTCAAAAATAGCTTTGACCGAAAATGGAAAAAAATGGATTCAATTCCTTGAAAATTTATCTGAAAACATATTTACCATACTCAAGTATGAGGGAAAAAATGTAAACTATGGCTTAAGAATATTTGAATCTGAGGAATGATATGAAAAAAGAGCTAAAAGGAATTTAGAAAAAGTAGTTTCCAAGAATGAAGTTACTATTATTTAACAAAACCCGTTAGGGGGTTGAAATATGCAGGGCCACCTATGGGCATTGGCTGCATAGTCAAATAAAATAGCATCTTTTGGCTGACAAGTCTGTTATGTGGACTGTTTATGCAAGGCCACCTATGGGTACGTGCTGCATAGTCAGGCAAAAGAACTCCCAGAAATTTACTTTCCTAGTGCTAAAAGCCAGTGAAAGTTTATGGAGATTCAAATTTTCTAAAGCATAGAGTTTGTTGTATGGAAAGAGGTACTTGAATATGGAGAAGATATTTCCAAACAAGAATATCGAAGAACTGGATGAATATCACTCCTACGAAGGTCTGCCCCAAACGTAGGGAAGAAGAATAAACCATAGACTTGAATACTTTCAGATCATGAAAAAGGATATGGGACAAATATGTTAAGGATGGCTATTTTTGCGGATCCCTACATACTGTCGTTTAAGACAAATAAGAACAAAAGAGGCATTCTTCCCAAGAATTAAGTTACTATTATTTAACAAACCCGTTAGGGGGTTAAAAACATGCAGGGCCACCTATGGGCATTGGCTGCATGGTCAAATAAAATAGCATCTTTTGGCTGACAAGTCTTTTATGTGGACTGTTTATGCAAGGCCACCTATGGGCACGTGCTGCATAGTCAGGCAAAAGAATTCTTAGAAGTTTGACATTTTTGTGACTAGAAGTCATGAAAAGGGTTATGAAGATCTGAAAATATTTTCAAGTTAGGATTATAACACATAAATATGGGTGTTGTCCAATGTATGTAGAGATACATAGGTCAATGATAACCATAATCATGTTGTGGCTGGGTCCTGAATTGAAATTTTGGACTTCACTACGTATCTCATAAGAATGAGAATCAAGCCATACGTAGTTCTTGAAATGCAGTTTAACGTCGTGCAGGACGAAAGGATGAGTGATCTTAGTTTAGGGTCATAGAATTTGGACCATAATAATGAATACACAGTGTGTGTTTTCATGAGGGCTTTTCAGCCAAGGGACTGAAAGTGAAATTTGGGGTTAGGCCCAAAAGACTTGGGACTGGATTCGAGGGACACTCGAATGTTCCTACGTATCCCATAAGGATGGGAATCAAGTCCACGTAGTTCTAGAATTACCCTTTGTACAAATTTGGTTCGTACATGTGAAGGGTGAAAGGGGACGTTAGTGCAATGATGGTTTAACCTAAAAAAAGTTCAGGCATTACCATGTATGCACGTAGTCTTTTTTAAAAAAATGAAAAACTATGATTGAAAAATCAATGTCAATAATAGTTCTCTCTCAAATGAGGAAATCAAAGAATATTGTAGTTTATTGTCGTACAGGACAAAAGTGTTGTATAGTTTAACGTCGTATAACAAGGATGAAAATGAATCAATGTAAAGATATTGATTCCAGGGGCGGTTTCACAAATCAACATCATATGAGATGGTGGTGAACCGATGTGAAGAGATTGTTTTTTGGGCTTGAACCTTGGGAGGTTGCCTACATACCTAGCCTGGAGGGCAAAGATCAAAGTTTGTGTAGTTCAATTAAAGAATGAATTAATGATCAAATTGTTTTTGGGGACAATGATCTAATAAAAAAAATGTTGTTGGGACTTACACATGGTTAGTGGCCCAAAGGGAGTGTTATGGTTGATGTTCGCTCTAAGCTCACGTGAGTCATACTCGGTGTGAGAAACAAGAGGTAATAACAACCTTAACGATGTACAGTTTAATGTCATGTAGGACATAAAAAAGGGACTTTCTGTACAGTTTAGCGTCATGTAGTTAAGACGAGGGGGACAATATAGTTTAACGTCATATTGGACGGAAAAAAGGGGGACTGTGCAGTTTAATGTCATGCAGTAAGGACAAGGGAGTGTACCATTTTAACGTCATGTCGGACGAAAGTGCGAATAGTTTAAGGTCATATGCATGGACCATGGATGGTGCAGTTTAATGTCATGTTGGACCTTTGATGATTATATAGTTTAACGTCTTTCCGGACGTGAGGGACTTTTATACAGTTTAGCGTCATGTAATTTAGGACGTCACAGTTTAACGTCTTGCTGGACATAAGGGATTTGCAAATAGTTTATGGTCATATACATGGACCAGGGATGATGCAGTTTAATGTCATACTGGACCATTGCTGTATAGTTTAACGTCATATAGCAAGGACGAACTTGTGCTGTACAGTTTAAAGTCATGTAGCTAGGACTAAGGTGAACCAATATGAGGATATCAGTTCTGGGGACTTTTTACAGTTTAACGTCATGCTGGACGTTGGAAGTGCCACACAGTTTATTTTCATGTTGCTAGGACACAATATAGTTTAATGTCATCTCGGACAGAATACAGTTTAGTGTCATGTAGGACAATAAGGGACTTAACACAGTTTAACGTCATGCTGGACGATGAAAGTGTCACACAGTTTAAATGTCATGTCGCTAGGACAAAATATAGTTTAATGTCATCTCGGACAAAATATAGGAACTTCTATACGGTTTATTGTCATGTAGGACAAAATCAGGGACTATGCAGTTTAAAGTCTTGCAGTTAGGACTATTGGTGCTGCACAATTTAGTGTCATGTTGCAGGAACATAAGTGCGAATAGTTTAAGGTCATATGCACGGACCATACAGTTTATCGTCATGCTGGACGTAGTTGTAGTTTAAGGTCATACTGGGCCATTGCTGTATGAACCAAATGTAAGAGTCTTAGTTCTGGGAACAATATTTTGTGTTTATACAAAATACTTCTTCAGAAATCTGGCATTAGTTGGAGTCGTGATGTGTTCTCCATCCATTGAAATCAGAGAATACGCTCCATTGGAGTAGACCTTATGTACTGAATAAGGTCCTTCCCATTTTGGTTCAAGCTTGGGAGGCTTCTTTCCTGGTATCATTGGTGTTCTGAGAACCAATACCAATTCTCCCTGAATGAATGAACAAAGATGAACTTTTTTGTTAAAAGCTCGTGCTATTCGATTCTGATAGATTTCCAAGTGGTGCAAAGTGCACAATCTTTTCTCATCTAACTGTTCCAATTCATTCAACCGCTTTTGGGATTGCTCATCTGTTGATAACTGATCACAAATGGCTATTCTGAGTGAGGGCAATTGAACTTCAATTGGCAAGACTGCTTCTGTTCCATATACCAATGAATATGGAGTAGACCGCGTTGAATTGCGAGTGGTAGTCCGATAAGCCCATAAAGCATGATAGAGTTTATCAGGCCATGACCTCTTATCTTTATCCACCATCTTTTGCAGTATATTTGAAAGTCTTGTTGAAGGCCTCTATCTGGCCATTAGCCGCTGCATGATATCGAGATGAATGATTGGACTTAATGTTGTATTCTTGATACAATCTCTTTACCTCAACAGAACAGAAGTTGGTGCCGTTGTCTGTCAATATGGTATGAGGGACACCAAATCTAGTAATGATGTTAGACTTGATGAAGCTAACAATGCATTTAGAACTGACTTCTTTGAGAGGTACTGCCTCTGCCCATTTGGAAATGAAATCAGTAGCAGTAAGAATGTACTTAAACTGCTTGGCCGTAGCTGAAGGGTAAGGTCCCACCACATCCATTCCCCATGTGGAAAATGGCCATGAGTATTTAGCTGTATGAAGCAACTCTGGAGGTTGATGAATGAAGTTGGCATATACTTGGCATGAATGACACTTCTTTGTGAAATTAACACAATCTTGTATCATTGACGGCCAAAAGTATCCAAGCCTTCGAATTTGATCAGACAATCTATGTCCAGACTGGTGGGCACCACAGACTCCTGCATGCACTTCTTTTATGACAGCCATTGTCTCTTCACCATCAATACATCTGAAGAGAACTCCATCAAAACCACGTTTGTAGAGAATTTTCTCGAGGTGGTTTGGACCATCATAAAGAGTAAAATTGACCACACGTCGCCGAATTTGTTCTTTCTCAGCTCTATCAGGTGGAAGTGTTCCATTTTGAAGGTATTCCCTGATAGGTGACATCCATCCTGTAGTATGACCATATGGTTCAGGAATGGGACTAATTTCATTAATTTCCTCTGTTCTGACTTGAACATAAGGTGAAATTGCACGACGGTGGGCAATACAGATGGTTGTCTCGTCCCGATTTGGATCTGCTAAAGCTGTGGCTATATTAGCCAGTGCATCTGCTTGAGCATTTTGTGATCTTGGGACATAAGAAAATGTCGGTTCTGAAGAGAATTCCGACATTAACTCTCTGACGTAATCATACAAAGGGATTAATTCTTCTTTTCTGATGGCATAATCCCCATTGACTTGTTTGATTACCAGGTCTGAATCACCTTTTACCTTTAAGTGATTCACTTGCGCTTGAAGGGCTAACTCCAAGCCTGTAATGAGAGCTTAGTATTCAGCTTCATTATTGGTACCACCTTCCCATAACAAAAAGGAATAAGGTAACACTGCCTTATCTGGAGAAATGAGCACAATTCCTAAACCAACTTTGTTGAATTTAGGATTTTCCATTTTCTTCCCTGTTGGACTTCTAGAAGCACCATCAAAATACATTTCCCATGTTTGAGGACTCTCTTGAATAGAGAAAACTTCCTCATCAGGGAGTTCGATATCTGAATACGTGTCTTCCACTGAAGGATGTTCAGCCAGGAAATCAGCCAGAGCTTGGCCTTTAATTGCCTTTTGAGACACATACTGGATGTCGAACTGCTGTAGAATAACTGCCCACCTTGCCAGACGTCCTGTAAGCATTGGACGACTAAGGATGAATTTGAGTGGATTATTACGAGATACCAATTGGACCTCGTGATGTTGCAGGTAGTGTCTCAGTTTCTGAACTGCAAAGATTAATGCCAGGCAACACTTTTCAATACTTGAATACCGGGTTTCTGCTTCAAGCATAGTTCTACTGAGATAGTAGAGACTATTTTCATTCCCAGCATCATTCTTTTGAGCGAGAAAGGCACCCAATGATCGCTCTAAAGCTGTCACATAGAGGATAAGAGGCCTACCCTCAACAGGTGGCATGAGTACTGGTGGACTTAAGAGGTATTTCTTGAGAACATCAAATGCTTCTTGACATTCTTTAGTCCACTGGTAAGTGACTCCTTTCTTCAATAATTTGGTAAAAGGTAAACTTTTGCCTGCCAAATTGGCGATGAAACGCCGAATATAGGCTAAGTGTCCTTGAAGTCCTCTTAATTCTTTCAAATTCTGAGGAGGTGACATACCAAGGATTGATTTGGTCTTCTCAGGATCGACTTCAATACCACGATGGCGTACAACAAAGCCGAGGAATTTTCCTGAGGTTACCCCAAAAGCACATTTTAAGGGGTTCATCTTCAAATTATGTTGTCGAAGCTTGTGGAATACGACTTCCAAATCAGTCAAGTGATTAAAACGTTGTTTGGATTTAACCACCAAATCATCTACATAGCATTCAACAAATTTCCCTAGAAAAGGTTTGAAGATACGATGCATGGCGCGTTGATATGTTGCACCTGCATTCTTTAAACCAAAGGGCATCACCCGGTAACAAAACACACCTTGAGGAGCTCTGAAGGCTGTATATTCCTCATCTTCTGGGGCCATTCGGATCTGATTATATCCAGAATATCCATCCATGAAAGAAAGTACTTCATAGCCAGCCATTGCATCAATTAAGAGTTCTGTAATCGGAACTGGAAAATCATCTTTGGGACAATACCGATTAAGATCTCTGAAATCGATGCAAACCCTAATTTGTCCGTTCTTTTTCTTTACTGGGACAATATTAGCCAACCACTTAGGATATTGAACTTCTCTGACGAAGTTAGCTTTGATAAGCTTATCCACTTCAGCCTCAATTTTGGAAGCATAGGTCGGGTGGGTTCTTCTCGCGGCTTGCTTGAATCCTCGATGTTCTTTTGGCAAACCCAAATGATGGGTGGCAACATCAGGATCAAGGCCAGGCATCTCTGTATAATTCCAAGCCAAAATATCTTTATTTTGCTTTAGAAAAGAAATATACATTTCTTGCTCTTCAAGGGTCATGGCCGCACTAATTAAAGTGGGGCGTGGATCTTTCTCTGTACCCAGATTTACTTCTCTGAGTTCATCCACAGTGGTAGAGATACCCTCTTCAAATGCTGGAGGAGCATCTCTAAGATCTTCCTCTTCCTCTTCATCATGTGTTATTTCTTCTGTTTCTACTTGCAAAGTAGATGAAAAAACGAAATTCTCATGATCATAAGAGATGTCACAATTTTCACATTTTGAAGAAGAAGCTTCCATTTCCGACCCTATTGATGATAAAAGGTCTTCTTTGGGAATCAAAGAGGAGATGATGGATTGAGAATCGACATCAATATTCACCTCTGGTGTTGCTATAACTTCTTCTGGCCTGATTAGCGAAGTATAGACTTGTTGGATTTCAGCAGACGAAATGAAAACGTCACCACTTATGCTTTCATCACTGCTTGGTAAGTTACCAATTTCTCCCATGTTGTCTGGCTCGATTGCCGTAATTGACATTATGGATCTTTCCATAAGAGTATTTTGATTTGGGCCTATTTTGTCAATTTGACTGATAGGTAACACATAATCTGTACTCACATGTGAAAATGGATTTATTGGAATTTTTTCCAAACCATATGGAGCATTAACTTTGGTAATTTCCTTCATTGTAGATTTTTCTCTTCCCTTCATGTGATAAAATTCCGCCTCAATGTATTGAGACTCACATGTTTTGAACGGGGCCTTATCACCATACAATGTTCCAACTTGACCATCGAGACAGTATTTGAGACATTGATGGTATGATGACGGAATAGCTGCATGCTGATGTAACCAGGGTCTTCCAAGCAAGATATTGAAAGCTGAGTCTTGATCAACAATCATGAAATCTGAATTGGAAACAAGATCTCCAAACTGAGTTCTGAGCGTAACTTCTCCCAGTGGTTCTTGTTCATTTTTATCATATCCTTGCAACATCATGGTAGAAGGAGATAAATCAGATTCCGTGAGGCCCAATCGACGAAGTGTGCGAATGGGCATGAGGTTGACTCCTGAACCATTGTCAATAAAAGCTCTTCGAACATCTATACCATTGACTTTGCCAGATAGGTACAAAGGTTTTATGTGCCCATGCACAACATCATCTTCATCTTTATCAGTAAAAGATATCACTGCATGACATTCTGCAGGATTATTCTCTATGTGATAAATTTCAGCTGCAGCAATTTCAGCTTCAAACTCCTGAGGACTTGAAAAAGCTTCGATGAGTGCTTCCCGAAGATCTTTTGATAGATTCAAAGCATCCAAAATTGATAATTTGGCTGGTACTTGGGCCAAGTGTTTCAATATATCATACTTTTGATCTAGAGGCCTGCGTTTCCCAATAGGAATATGCGGTTTAGCAGGTACCTTGGAAGCAGATGCTTTGGAAGCTGATGCCTCTTGTATTGAAGTTGGAAACATCTTTGGTTTTGGAAAATTAGACTGATTAGATCCATTTACTTGCTGAGATAAAGAAGATGGAACATTTAATCGGTCTTCCAAAATAACTGTGCCGAAGCTGAGTTGGCCATTGGCAGAAGAACTTGCTTGTTCATTTTGAGCTCGCTGAAGGGCTCTACCACGAGTTTCTGCTGCATATACAGTGCTAGCAGGGGTAGAATTAGAGTAGTGGCTTCAGAAAGATCCACGTCTTCCCCTATATCCTGAACCTCTAGAACTTCCTCGGGTTCCTTTATTTGATACAGGGAATTCAGGCTCATCAAGACTGGAATATGAATCTGTTAATTGAATCATATTAACAGAACCAAAGATCAATTCTTCGTCTGATAAAGACTCTGCCTGGTTGGCCTGTTTCGGCTGTGCCGTTTGGTGGGACGGTGCCCGTGGCTTTGAAGTAGATGGCATGAAATCTGCCAGAGTCAAAGACAATTTAGGCTTTGATACATACTCATCTTCTTCTGATTCCTCTTTCTTCTTTGAATTGCTCTGCCCTTTTGAGGATTTGTCTTTTGATGGAGGCTTTACTGCAGCTTTTGTAGGAGACACAATTGGCTTCTTCAATTGTGTTCGCAAAATGGAATGGGTCCGATTGATTGTCTTTCTGACCATCCAATCATCATATTTTTTCGCAGTTTTGCTTTTGACTTCCTGCCACTCGCCTCCTTCCTCTGGATCTGTAGCGGTAATACACGCTACATGGGCTGAAGAACCCTTCAATTTGACTTGTCCCAAGTCGACCATCTTTTGCAGGAGGTCTTTAAAGACAAAACACTCCTGGATGGGATGCCCCAACATTTGATGAAAGGGACAATAATTGGGACGGTCTTCATCTCCTTCCTTGTTTGGTCTCTTCGGCACTGGTAGTTGGACCAAATTATTTTCCAGGGCTGAAATGAAGTAACCAGGAACTTGCTCACTTCGGAAAGAGTATGTTTTACTCTTCATATCCTCAAATTGTTTTCGTCGTTGATCTTTTTGATCATTTGGACGAAACAGCCTTTGTTGTTGGCGTTCAGGAGGTGGAGCCCTTCGAGAAGATGAAGGTTTTGAAGTAGAAATAGGTACAGGTGCCTGTTTAAGCATAACTGTAGCAGTTTCTGCTTTACCCATTATTCTTCCTGGAGCTGATGGAATTACACGAGATTTAACCTTAGCCTGCATAAGGGAATCTTCAATCTGTTGAGCGATTGAAGTAAGGTCTCGAAACCCTCCTGTGTATTTCACAGGGATCAATGGCGTGCGTAATTCGTCACGCAAATTTGCCACACAGATTGGCAACAATTCCTCCTGAGGGAGTGATAAACTCAAGGAATACGTTAATCCCTTCCAACGAGCAATGAAATCATAGACTCTTTCATTCTCCCTTTGCTTGCAGTTTGTAAGATCGAAAACTGTCGTTTTTGGCAAAGTTGAGCTGAACTGAAGAAGGAATTTTTGACGAAGATCCTCCCATCCGATGACTGACCGGGATTGCAAGCTTGTATACCAGACAAAAGCTGGTCCTTGCAAGGTTCGCACGAAGCATCTGAGTTTCACTGCTTCTTGCTGCTCTGGAGTTCCCATCATAGGATCACAACAAGACACGTAATGCGTCAAATGTTGTTCAGGGTCGCCTGATCCATTGAAAGTAGGGAAAATAGGGTTTCCAAAACTGGATGGAGGAGAAATTGAATCTACCCATTCAGGGTAAACTTTCTTTTCAGGTTGAACTTGCGCCCGTTTCCCTTCCATAGTTTCTAACCGAGCTGTTAATGACTCAATAGTAGTTATTAACTTTTGAGAAACGTCAGGTTGAACTTGGTTTTGGGTAGGTGCAATGAATGGAGCTTGGACAGCCGTGGAGGTTGGTGCTGCAACTAATGGTAGTGCTGCCAACCGTTGTTGCGTTTGACCCGTAGGATTAGACCTCTGTGGGTGTACTGATAAAGGAGGATATTCATGATCCATCTCAGTAGTTACAACAAATTCTTTCGGCTGTCGGACTTCAGTATTCTTAAGAATAAGACTACTCTGAAGTAGTTCTGCATTCAACCTTCTTAATTCTTTCATTTCTTCCTCCTGTTGTGCAAATCTTTGCTCTAATGAGAGCGATTGACCTCCTTCAGAGGAAGGGTGAGAAGTAACCTGATTTTTTCCTTTCCCCTTATTGGATCCTTTTCGGAGAGGGGGAAGTGGGTTACTTGAAGGAATACCCAGATTTTGGGTAAGCCTTTGATTACGTGTGCGCACACCTTCTTCATTTAGGTCTGTGTGCGCAACTTCTTGAGCAGGAACCTCTTCGTCTGATCCCTCTGATTGAGCCTCATCTGGTGAATCAGCAGCAACGGTGGTGATGACATTAATGGATGCATATTTCATGGAATCCTTTCTATCAGCATTTCTGTGATATTGTCTCCTTTTATGTCCATGATAAGACATGGCATTCCGTTGACTTGATCCCTCAGGAATTTCTTTGAGAACCGTCACTTGGAGAGAATCTCCTGATAGCTTGGCTCTTCGTTCCTCTTGAGGCTTCTTCCCTAATCGGGAGAATACTGACCTTCTCTGAGGGAGGGATTGAGGATTTGAAAAAGTCCCCAGTCCGGTGGACTGGGGATGTTCCTGCTGCTTCCGCTCAACTACTCGAATCCCATTTGTTGACTCTGAGGGTTGGGTTAGAGAAGTCCCCAGTCTGGCAAGCTGGGGTGTCTCTTGACATGCTATGTCTGAGATCTTATTGAAATCTCTTTTGATCTTGCGAATCTTAGTTCGGAAATTAGCTGGATGCATTAACCTGTATCCACTTTTATCACCTGGTTCAACAGACCGTTGGATGATTTCCGAAACTTCTGTCATTTGATGACGTGTTTGCTCCAGACGAGAGGCTTGTGCAATATTCTCGCATGCTTGATGTAGGAGCAATTCAACAACCTGTTCTCTATATATTTGATTTTGAGAGGAACTAGTTGAAGCTTGATCTCGAGCAAGATTTTGATTACGAACAAAGCCCATTGACTGTGGCCGGCCATGGGCAATAACATTGCATGAAACCATTTTCGGCGGGCTTTGCTGACCGGAAAGCACTGTGAAATGTAGTGCTCCGTGAACACCCCATCCTCTGATATGAACATTAGATGGAGCATTGGAAATTAACTGACGCAATTTTCTCAGCGCGCCAAGGCATGAACGTTGAAGGGTTCTCTGTTGCTTTTCAGTCTTCGGATATCGAGAGACTGATAGAGATGCCAAATCAATCTGGCGTTGTAACCCTTCTATTATCTTAAGATGATTTTCATATTCATCGTAAGATAATACTTTCTTCTTCAATTGACAAAGAGTCTTCCATATGTTGAGACGAATGTCATGGATTCCATCATCCGTCAACATCTTTGGAATGTCGTACTGGGAGTCAGCCAAAGGCCAAAACATGACTGGTACTTCACCTTTTGCCAGTTTTTTCCTCATGTTCAGCATTTCCTCTTTATCATTAAATGAAGATTCTTCTACCTGTTTGGACCAGAGTTGGTGTTTCCTTGTTGCTTCATCGGATTCAACAAGATTGGTAGAGGAATCACTATTCAAGCTGGAAGATGAATGACCCAGGGAAGGTTCGGAGAATAACCTGAACCCCAAGCTATCTTCTGATGGAGAAAGAGTTTCACCTGCCGATAGTAAAGCCTCAGACATGACTGGTTTTACGTTTGCAAGTGCCTCAAGATAAGAGGGCTTTCTCGGCACTACATTGCCTTCTGAAGAATTTTCGAGACAATGTGAATCACTACTGCGGAGAGGACTTTCGCAGCGAAGTTCATCACCATGAGGAGGACCTTCATGATGGGTTACAGCAAAAGACGAAATCTCTTGCTCCTTGGTCTTCTGACCACACAGAGGGTTCCTGTGGTTCTCATCTGAAGAAGAAACTTCAAGATTGACCGAATTTTCATGAAGCAAGTCTTCATGAGGAAGTGTCTGTTGAAGACCTTCGGGATTAATGTTCCTGTTATTGGGAACTGAGGGAGTAGAATCTTGAATACCAACAGATAAATGTCTGAGGGCTTCAAGAACTCCAGCATCGAGCAAGGCTTGGTTACAAATTGGCCTTTGATCTCCTGACTGTGCTGGGCGGATCTTTTTCTTAGATGCCTTCTTACTCGCTTTAGAAACCACTTGATGATGAAAGTGATTGCTCTGAGCAGGTGTATGTGCCTGATCAGGAAAGATGGTCAGGTTAGGCTGACAATCATCGCTCAAATCAGGTGTATGTGCCTGACTTGGTTGTCCGTATGATATGGGGGAGTATGCCCCATAACCCTCTTGGACTGGAACAGATGTGTGTGTCTGTTCTGGAGTGAATAGTTGATGCGTCACTCCACTGCTAGGGATAGATTTATGTGTTTGTCCCTGAGATGATGCTGAAGATGTTATGATATCCTGGCAAGCATCCAGAATATGAGAAGGAATTTGCTTCTGCTCTTTCACCATTGATAAAATATGCTTGGTGACTTCAGCCGCCGGAACAGGGATATACGTCCATTCCGGGCTTGGAGTAGGTGTATGTGCCTGCTCCTGTCCTCCTTTTCCTGTCAGTGAATTCTGACAGTACTCAAGTGTGGAGGTAGAGAGTTTAGTCTGCCTCCTGTTTGTCGTCGGGACTTTCCGACTGACTTCTCCGGGTGCTACCAAGCGAGACTGTTGGTAGACTTGATTAGTATTAGCAGGTGTATGTGCCTGCTGATTACACTTCGTCAAACGCGGTTGACGAGATCCATCATATGTAGTCAGACGAGCTTGCTGACTAACTGCTGATGTATAAGCAGGTGTATTTTCCTGCCTATGGTACTCCGCCGGAATTGCCTGGCGGGATCGGCTTGATGCTGTCAGACGAGTCTGCTGGACAGCTGAATTAAAACGGGCAGGTGTGTATGCCTGCTCATTATTTGCCACCAAGTTAGGTTGGTGGACTTCTCCGGAGATGGCAGGGATGACAACCTGCCTATTATTAACCGGATTCCGTCTCTGGTGATTCATCTTGCCTGCTCGGGTTCGAGGAACCTGAGCTGAATGCCTGGAGCCGGTACCCTCATCATGTTGAGGGCGCACTACCGCACGAGTCTGGCGGCGATTGTTGATGGGAGCCCTTGAGAAGGACTCCTGTATTTTTGAATTAAGGTCCTGCGGGACCTGCTCATTCACTTCCTCGGAGTAAGGGAGTGAGTGGAAACTGCGTTCCGGGGATAACGACCCGAAACGGTTAGAGACGGTAGTCAGCACCGCCTGCTTCTTGATTGCTGGCCGCCGTTGTCCGGACGACCAGGTAGAATTGTTAACTTGGAGGGCTTGACGAGCGGCCTCCAGAGTTGGGATAGTACCGTTGTGACGGTACTCCTTAACCAGTGCATTTGAAACACAGCGTTGAAGACGCTGAGTTGGTGATGTCATCCTCAGAGCGGATGATGTTCCAGCAGGAGTAGCAGCATTGGTTTTCACAGCAGCAGACCTCACAGTAGAGGTGTTCCCAGCAGCAGTGTTCACAGGGGTGAATTTAAGGAAAGCCATTTTTTGTAGAAGATCTTGAAAAAAGAGTGCATGTTCCATATAACAGACATAATCAAGATGAATCCGGCTACTGCATCTTTTGGATGATCATATGTCAATGATTGCCTTGTTGGCCCAAAGGGCCTAACAGATAAGAAGAACATCACTTTAACTTGGTTAAGGATTCACGTCGGGTTCACCATTTTTGTTTCGTACGGAATCCGGGGATGACCTCCCGGACGGGAGATTCAAACGTTCCGATCGGTTTCTAACGGGTTTGTTCGTAGAACCGGAAACATCCAATGATTCCACATCCGTTTGGACCTACTTTCCAAAGGCAGGCGCTCATTAGCTTGTGGGCAAATGAGGCTTAGGAATTTGCATTGGTCGAGAGGATGGGAGGTCGGACTCATCACACCTTTTTGAGGGGAATTATTGTCTACTCCGGGACTCTCTTTATAGATTTAAGTTATGTTCGTGAATCCTTATTACATTACCAAGTATAAAATGAGTTTTCCTTTAATTTTAACAATCAATGATCAAGTATGCAAGAAATTTAGAGAATCTTTTATATGTATTCGAGGTTCTTCATCAATAGAGAATCATCTATATTTGTTTAGAGATTCTTGGTCAATGGTATCCTTCAAAACATTTATATAAAAGTCTCTTGGTCATTTATGATGACCAGGCTGGTTTTAAAGCCACTCAGTGGGGCACTTGAAGTTTATAGTCATTCAGAAGGACTGAGATTATTTCAAAGTTGGGATCGAACCCATAAATGGGCTACCTACGTATCCTTTGTTTTGGAAAAGTAATCAGAACCCACGTAGTTCGAGAAATGGATGATGTTTATGATTGATGGCTCAAAGATGAATTTCATAATTACTTTTACACTCTAAGCTCACGTGAGTCATGCTCGGTGTGAGAAACAAGAGGTATTGGTAAAAATTAGACAATTGTGCCATGAAGGATGCAATCATAAGAAGTTGTTTGGGGCTTATGTATGGATGACTGCCCAGATAGATGAAGGTTTAGGATTTACTTTTAGGGAGAAAATCCATGAACAGGGTACATAAAGTTATATGTGCTTCATGGAGATTTGAATACTCTAATCTTGGGGCTTACTCCTAAGGAGGATGCCTAAGTTAGGAGGGGACTTATGATTAGGTTTTAATCCTGAAAAGGAAACCCAAATCAAAGGTAAATTGGGACTGGTTAAGAGAAATTTAAGGGACTTGGGGCTTACTCCTGAAAAGGAAGCCCAAGGTTATGACTGAGTCTTATTCCTGAAAAGGAGACCCAGGTTAGGGGACTTGGGGCTTACTCCTGAAAAGGAAGCCCAAGGTTATGACTGAGTCTTATTCCTGAAAAGGAGACCCAGGTTAGGGATTAAGGTTTGGGGCTTACTCCTGAGGAGGATGCCCATTTTTAAGGTTGAAGCTTATTCTTAAGAAAGATGCTCAAGATTTAGAAGACTTGATTGGGGCTTACTCTTGAGGAAGATGCCCAGATCAAAGGTTTTATAACTGGGGATTATTCCTGAAAAAGGAGACCCAAGTTAGGATTCTCTCATCTTAAAGGATGAGGTTGAAATGAATGAACTCTCAATTTCTGGTGACATAAAGATGTTTAAATCACTAGGTTTTGAGAGATATTTCACAGAATTCCTTTCAGACAAAGATGTCAAACCAAGAAATCATGCCATAAATGGCTTTGAAGAGTATCTTGAAGACTGAATCTTGAATAGGAAAGGTGAAATGGCTTAAGAGGGGTAAAATGGGCAAGATGGGCACCCAAAAAGATAGGGGCGCGCAAGTATTAAAAGTCGCGCAAGTCCTGCGGCGGCGCGCAAGTATTGGTCGCGCAAGTATACTTGCGCGACATGAGGGATACTTGCGCGATTTTCAACCAGAGTTGAGAAACTTGAGCGACTCTTTATTAAACCCTTTACCATCCTCTTGAGGTTCTTCCAGAAGAGGGACGCGCAAGTTATATTGAAGGAATTAAGTCGGCGCGCAAGTGTTTGATAAGTTTCAACACTTAGGCCTTCCTTCTTCCCTTTAGATCTTCCATTCTAGGTAAGAAATTACCTTAGAAGTGTTTCGGAAGCTTTGAGAAGAGACTTGGGCGTCGGGAGCTTTGATCCGAGTTTCTGGGAAGAGATCCTCTCGAATGGGGGGCCCACAGGGTCTATTTATAGGCAAAAGAAGACCATGGGCGGTTACCGGGCGGTTACCGGGCGGTTATCACTTAGGTCGCGCAAGTCACTTGCACGACCATAAGGTGTCGCGCAAGTACTTGCACGACCACTAGGCGGCGCGCAAGTGTACTTGCGCGACCATGAGAGAACTTGCGCGGCCTATGGGCAATTTTCTCCTTGTTCATCCCTTTGTCGATTTTTGATGTTTCTTCAAAGGATAAATCACATTGAGCTCAGATATTCCCCTTTTCCGATCTTTAGATTCTGTGACGAAAGGAGCGTCAACAATGATGTTTAAGAATCCCATTTTTATTACATGGGTTATGCTATGATGTCTAGTTTATGATTTTGTGGCACACATAAGAATGGTATCATTATGAGATGGGTGGGACCTATATCTCCCTCCAATGCATTGGGTAAAGATTTTATATCTCATGAGATAGACATGGCTGGAATGGTAGGTTATACCGGTTCAGTGAAACAGGACTGAAACGAGGAGTGAACTCGGTTCAGAAATGGACTTTGTCCACTAAGATAGTATTGGCAATGAGTCTTGACTAATAAGAAATGATTCTCTATGATTATGTGTGTATGCCACAAAGTTTCATGTTTTAAGTTATGATTATTGGTATTTCATTTCACTACTATGATTTATCCCATGTTATGAAATTATGCTCTCTTTTGCAGGTTAAGATTTCCAAAATGTTATGTTCTTATGAATATTATGTGATTGATATTTCTTTTACCCTTACTGAGCATTTGAGCTCACCCCTTTTGTATGTTTTCTTTCCCCAGGTCAGGAAGAAGCTTCTTAAGTAAGATATGCCAAAAGGGACTATAGATATGATGAAATAAATGGGAGACAGTGTAGACGCTTTATGAACCAGTTGTTTATGTTTCCCAGTTTCTAAAGACACTATACCTATACGGTCCTTTCCTAGTTTTGTTATATGTTGTAATAAGTGTGCTTAAATTTTGAAGTAATAACAATGTATGTAAAGTATGGGTCGTTATAGTTGGTATCAGAGGAAAGGTATAGTCAACCTTTGGAAACTAGGATGTGAAAGCCTTAGTAAGAATCCTAAGGATAAGTATAAGCATAGAACACAATCTTAGTGTTTTAGAAATGGCCGTGAACAACCTATGATAAGACCTTAAGTGTGAAATTTTATTCTTGATTATGTGGTTTTCCTATTATAATTAGTGTTTCTCACACTATTCTTCTTGGTTTTAGTCAATGTCTGGAACCCGAAGGAACCGTGTTAATGAGGAATGTGACGGGCAATGCAATGATTGTCCCCCTGAGCAACCAAACGTTATGGGAGCTGGAATGAAAAATCTTGTAGCCATGCTCACACAACTTTCTCAAGCTATGAATCATGAAGGACTTACAAATGAGCAAAGGAAGGAGCAACATTCTATTGAATCCTTCATGAGGCAGCGTCCACCTTCTTTCAGCGGGTCTACTGATCCATTAGTTGCTGAACAATGGATTAGTACTGCTGAAAAGATATTTTCAGTTCTTCAATGTTTTGAACATGATAATGTCATCTTAGCAGTGTATCGTTTGGAACGTGATGCTGATCAATGGTGGAATCTTATCAAGAATACGAGGCAAAGAGATGAAATTGAGTCCATGGAATGGGATGAGTTCAAGAACTTATTTTTCAATATGTACTTCCCTCGTATTCTCTGAACAAAGATGGAGAAAGAGTTTCTTGAACTGAAGCAAAAGGATGATGAATCTGTTGGTACCTTTGAAGTAAATTTTACAAGACTTGCAAGGTATGCTTCTGGTATTATTATCCAACCTGAGATTAAGATCGATAGATTCTTTAGTGGCTTAAAATCAAGTCTTCGAAGGGTATTAGCCATAAGGGACTTCAATAGCTACGAGGAAATCGTTCGATGTTCTCTCAAAGTCGAGATGGAGATTGGAGTAACCCATCAGTCATATGGGTTTTATAAGAAGAGGAAAATTGAATTCAAAGGAAAATCTAAAGAGAACACTGAAAAGAAGATGAGCTTTCCCTTATGCTCAAAGTGTGGAAAGAAACATGGAGGGAGTTGTCTTAAAGGGACAAGTAAATGTTTCAAATGTGGAAAGGAAGGTCATCGGGCATTTGAATGCCGCAATGATGGGAAGAAGATGTCTAATGATGAAAACAAAGGAAGGGACACACAGAATGAACCTACTACACTTCAATGTTTCAAGTGAAAGGAGATGGGGAATTATTCCAATCGATGCCCAAATCCAAGGGTTGATGATGATGGTTGATGTCAAAAAACTCTTAAGGCTAAAGACAAAGGAAAGTCACATGCAATTTCTATCAGCGATGTGGAGTATGATAACGATGTGGTGAAAGGTACACTTACCATCCACTCTAAAGTAGAAAATGTTTTATTTGATTCTAGATCCACCCACTCCTTTATTTCTGAATAATTTTCTAAGGATATTACCGTATTACCTCAACAATTAGATGTTGAGTTAGCTGTGACAACACCTAATGGCACAACAGTCGCATCAAAAGTTTATAATTCTTCTCTGATTGAAGTTTGTGGGAAAGTGCTTCCTGTAAATCTTGGGATCCTTCCTATAGTGGAATTTGATGTGATTCTTGGCATGGATTGGCTTTCTTTATATGGAGATCATATCAATTTCCAAAGAAGGGAAGTCACATTTCATATTCCAGATCAATCTATGATCGTCTATCGATGCAAGAATGAACATAACCTTCCAGTGGAAATTTCTTCCTTCTTATGGGTCTTGATTCCACCTAATGAAAGTTATTTATCTCAAATGGTTGGTGAGAAACTCACAATTAAGAATATGCCCATTTTACGGGTGTTTGATGATGTCTTTCCAAAGGAATTGTCGGGTCTTCCACCAAATCGTGAAGTTGAGTTTTCAATAGAACTTGTATTGGGTGCTTTGCCTATTTCAAAGACACCTTATAGAATAGCCCCAATTGAGTTGCAGGAATTGAAGAAGCAACTCCAAGAGAATCTTGATAAAGGATTCATACGCCCTAGTGCGTCACCTTGGGGATCACCTGTTCTGTTTGTTAAGAAGAAAGATGGATCAATGAGACTCTACATTGATTATCGAGAACTTAACAAGATCACTATCAAGAACAAATATCCTCTCCCACGCATTGATGACTTATTTGACCAACTATGCGGAGCTCAATACTTTTCCAAGATTGATCTTCATTCAGGGTATCATCAGTTAAGGGTCAAAAGGGAGGATATACCAAAGACGGATTTTCGTACAAGGTATGGACACTATGAATTTATAGTGATGCCATTTGGCCTTACTAATGCCCCTGCTATCTTCATGGATCTGATGAATAGAGTCTTTAGAGACTATATTGATCAGTTTGTGGTAGTCTTTATAGACGATATTCTTGTATATTCAAAGAGAAAGGAAGAACATCAAGATCACTTGAGAATTATATTGAAGACCCTGAGAAAGGAGAAGCTTTAGGCCAAATTTACCAAGTCTGAATTTTGGCTTCAAAGAGTTTCATTTTTGGGTCACATAATCTCAAAAGAGGGGATATCTGTGGATCCAGCAAAAACATAGGTTATCGAAAGATGGTCAAGACCAACAATAGTAACTGAGATCCGAAGTTTTCTTGGTTTGGCTGGATATTATCGACGTTTTGTGAAAGATTTTTCACGATTATCTAATCCACTCACCAAGTAGACTTGGAAAGGAGTTAAGTTTGTCTGGACGTAGGAATGTGAAGAGAATTTTAAGGAGTTGAAAAGAAGGTTATCCAGTGCACCTGTGCTCACACTGCCTTGTAGTGGAGAAAGGTTTGTGATCTATAGTGATGCATCCAAGAAGGGACTGGGATGTTTTCTCAGGCAAAATGATATGGTGATAGCTTATGCCTCACGACAGTTGAAAATCCATGAGCAAAATTACCCAACTCATGATTTAGAGTTAGCTGCGGTAATATTTGCATTAAAGATTTGGAGGCATTACCTTTATGGTGAAAGGTGTGATATTTATACTGATCATAAAAGTTTAAAGTATATTTTCACACAAAATGAGCTGAATATGCGCCAAAGAAGATGGTTGGAGCTGATTAAGGATTACGACTGCTCAATTCATCACAACCCTGGGAATGAAAACAAGGTGGAAGATGCATTAAGTCGATAAGACCATTCCAGTTTATCCATAATGAGGATCACAAAAGATCCAATATTTATGGATTTACAAAGGATGGATCTTGGAATTATAATGGAAGGGGAAAAATTGTATCTTTCTCAAATGAATTTTCAACCATCTATACATGTGAAGATTAAAGAGGCACAGAAAGAAGATGTCGAGTTACAAAAGAAGTTGAGAAATGTTCCTGAATTCAACCTTGATTGTGATGGGATAATAAAGTTCAGGAATCGGTTTTGTGTTCCTCCCATCCCTGAATTAAAGAAGGAGCTACCGGATGAGGCTCATAGTTCTTCATTCTCTATTCATCCTATAAGCACAAAGATGTATAGGGACCTGAAAGAGTACTTCTGGTGGGATGGCATGAAAAGTGATGTTGCTGAATATGTCTCTTGATGCTTGGTTTGTCAGCAAGTTAAAGCTGAGATATAGAAGTCTAAGGGGATGTTACAACCATTACCCATACCCGAATGGAAATGGGAAAACATCACTATGGACTTTGTCATAGGACTTCCTAAAACATCCAAAGGCAATAATGCTATATGGGTCATAGTTGATCGTCTTACAAAGTATGCACACTTCATTGCTATTAGAGAGGATTTCTCTCTGGATCAGCTTGCAGGATATATGTAAAGGAAGTTTTAAGATTGAATGGAGTACCACTTTCTATTATATCTGATCGGGATCCGAGGTTTACCTCAAAGTTCTGGAGAAGTCTTGAGCATACTCTCGATACATAGTTGAGTTTCAGCACTGCTTATCATCCTCATACAGACGGTTATTCTGAGAGAACAATTCAAACTCTAGAAGATATGTTGAGAGCTTTCTCTATGGATTTCAAAGGTGGTTGGGATCAACACCTACATTTGGTGGAATTTTCTTATAATAATAGATTTCACTCAAGTATTCAGATGGCTCCTTATGAAGCTCTCTATGGAAAGAAATGAAGGACTCCAACTTGCTGGGATGAAGTTGGGGAAAGAAAGCTATTAGGACCTGATATTGTTGATGAGATGGCAGAAAAGGTCCGATCTATTCAACAACACATAAGAGCAGCTCAGAGTCGACAGAAAAGTTATGCCGACAACCGAAGAAAAGACCTAGAGTTTGAAGTGGGTGATAAAGTGTTCTTACGAATATCTCCCTTGAAGATGGTCATGAGATTTTGAAAGAAGGGGAAGTTGACCCCTAGATATATCAGTCCTTTCAAAGTACTGGATCGTGTTGGGAAGGTAGCTTACCGATTGGAGCTTCCACTGAATCTCTCTCAAGTTCACGATGTGTTCCATGTATCTCTCCTGAGAAAGTACATACCTGATCCTTCACATGTACTCAGCTCAGAAGTTGTACCGCTGGAGCAAGATCTTTCTTATGAAGAACAACCGATAGAAATTCTGGATCGTAGTGAAAAAGTCCTACGAAACAAGACCACTCGCTTGGTGAAAGTTTTATGGAGGAACCACCAATTAGAATAAGCTACATGGGAGCTTGAGGATATGATAAGAGAGAGGTATCCTCATCTTTTTGTTACAAAGTGACGAATTTCGAGGGCGAAATTCATTTTAAGGGGGGTAGAATGTAACACCCGAGAATTTTATGAGAAATATTTTGTTTTTATATAAATCATCAAAGGAATCTTTCACAACACACAACACTATCTTGGCTTGCTTTACACGCAACCGCGACCTTCCTCGATAGCTTGCGTCGTACGCAATACCGAGTTTCACTAAACAACAGTATGCTATTAAAATATTATTAAAACTAGCCGTTATGAATAGTATTAACTGAATTTTGAATTTTATAACATTTTTATTCAACTTATACATTTTCTAGAATGAGGTATAAAAGCAAAATCAGTTTTTTTTGGATAAAAGAAGTATTTTTCAAAAAATGCAGTTTTGTCGCCTTTTGATGGCGCACCCACATTAAATCAAGTTTTTGACATGTTTATAAGTTCAATTTGACAAAATAAAATTCTTCTTTTGAATCAGGGTATAAAAAATTACTTTGGATAAATTTTTCATATTTTTCTGATAACTTTTATATTTTGATGAATAGTAAAAATATGCTAATTTTTAATTAAAAACAACTTTTTTCATCAAGATAATTTATATGGATAAATTATAATATTTAATGGTTTTAAAGTATAGATAGAATATATTTTTACCATTTAATATAATGTATGTCATTAGCATTAATTTCACATTGAATTCATAGGTAAAAACATTTCAATCTTTGTCAATGTTTTAACTTCTAAAACCTGTTTTCTTAACAACGGGATTTATTTTAAATTAATTACTGCAACTTATATGTTTTGAATTTTGAAAAATGGATTCCATATTCAGAATCAGTGGGTCCAAATTATGTCAATAGGCTACTTTTTATTTTTGGGCATTATGAATAGTAACTACGGTAAATTTTATTTACCATAGTTAAAGGTAAATCGGGTAATTAAGGGTAAATATAAGATTATAAAATTATCCTAACACCTGACAAAATATTATTGGATTACTAAAAGTCGACCCATATCACCTAATTGTTGGATTAGATTCATTTAATGCACTTTTTTCCATGAAAATAATTTAATTATTATTAAAACCAAAGAATGTGACAACATGTCACTTTCTTAAATCTTATAAGTATAATAATTTTAATTTGGTGATAAACTTAATGAAACTTCGAACATGAATATTATCAAGAAAACTAATACAATTATCTACATCATAGGAATTTATTTAGAATTTTTAGGGATTAAATAATTATCATTAATTATGACACAATAGTGATGTTGAAATTATTTTATTAATTAAAATATCAAATAAATGGTTTTAAAAATATTAAAATAATTAATATATGCACTATTTAATGTGATCCACTAATTTTATAGATACATATGACATTTTATTAATCTATTAAAGATTTTAGTTCGAACATATCCTCTGTATATATTTTATTTAAATTCAAATAAATGAATAGTGTAAAAATTGACACTATTGTTATTTTATAAAAATAACATATTATAAAATTGATTAAAAATCACAAAATTATTTAAAAATTATAAATTAACATTTATAGAGTCTAAAATGTCATAAATTGTCAAATTATGGAAAATTCACAACACATATGTAATTATTAATAATAATTTAAAATTTAGAATATAATTACCAGAAATAAAATTAAATTGATAAATAAGGATAAATCAAGTTGATAATGTTTAAAATAAATTCCTAACATGTCTAAATTTTATTAGTTGATGCGATTACAACCATATCTCATCTAATATTTGGATATGAGTCATTTCGGAAGTTTTTAGGTGGGGTCGGGATTTAATATAAAATAATATTTCTTATATTTCCAAAGGTGCCCCTCTCCTCCCTTATAAAAGGGCACCTCCTCCCTCTCCTCCTCACACCAATTTGAGCCTTCAATCTCGGCCAAACCCTACCCATTTCACTTCCCCACTTCCATAGAATAATCCTAGAGGTTCTGGTCTTCTTCAAAGACCAACCCTAGTTCCCTAAGAGGAGGTTAAGAAGAGGCGCGTCAAAAAGAGGTAATATCCATTACC
The DNA here is from genome assembly GCA_963277665.1 of Viscum album. Taxonomy (NCBI): domain Eukaryota; kingdom Viridiplantae; phylum Streptophyta; class Magnoliopsida; order Santalales; family Viscaceae; genus Viscum; species Viscum album. The sequence continues at coordinate 906,997,757 of OY728158.1, read as the reverse complement.
GATCCTTTCCAAATTCTTTCTTCTTCAACTTCTTCTTATTTAGTTGTTTAATTATGAAGTAATAAAATAAATATCACTCATATACTGATATGTTATTATAAGTATGAAACAACCCTATTTCAACATCTATCCATTCTACAGAAAACGAAATCGTCGCGCGTGCGTACGTACGGAATACCGTCTCCACGCCGTGGTGTAATCTATTTTCCTCCACCACCTTACCTGGATGGGTATAATGGTGTAAATAATTACTATATATGATTATTGTAAAGTGATATTTATTCTGAAATAGTATACATACACTCCAATATAATTCCACGATCATGGGAGCGATATCATCGCTCGTGCGTACGTACGGAATACCGTCTCCATGATGTGATGTGATTCGTTCTACATGATATTCATTGCATAAGGATTATATAAATGAATTGAATGAATAAATATGATATATAGTACATTAATAACATTCTGTAAATGATGTATCTATAACCTAAAGATAAGAATAAGAATTTATTCGACAAAACACGCATAAGAACAAAAAGTTATAAACACCTGAATAACAAGTAGCAATGAAATATTACTACTAAGAAGCTAAGAATATGACTATATATGATATAATAACAATACTTATGATTATGAAATACGTCAATAACATTACTTAAATCATTATACAGGAGGTTCGGACACTTACGAGGCAAATCGGACCAAAGGTAAGGGAAAATATCACAATCTGATTTTTATCCGAGATTGTTTATACTTTGTTATTTACTAGCGTGTATTTTATCATCCACATCCATGTTTCCTCAATATGTAATATTATTTCCATCCACCTACAATTGTTTAAATCCAATTTTACCCTTAGATGAGTTTTTAGTAAAAGATATGAAAGGAATCTTTTGTCATTTTTCATACGAGGTACTTTTTGACTTTTCTGACAAAAGTACGAGAAGAATGTTTTTTTAACTTATACGGCATGAATGGATTTTTAAAAAATTATTTCCAAGAAGCTTCCTTTACAATTTTTAAAGTTTATTTTTAATCAACTTCTTTTAGTTTAAAATTGTATGACATGTTAAGAAAGGAAAATGTTTTTGAATTTGAAAGGATACTTTCCTCAAGAATGGAGTTCAAGTGTTTTATCAAAATTATTTTCCATATAAGATAATAAAGGGTTCTGTTTCTATCCCTATTCTTAAGTTGATTTGATTATGTTGTGATGGAATTATTTTTATGAATTCCTTTATCTTATATGAATTGTTTTATGATTTCATGATGTTTAAGAATCCCATTTTTATTACATGGGTTATGCTATGATGTCTGGTTTATGATTTTGTGGCACACATAAGAATGGTATCATTATGAGATGGGTGGGACCTATATCTCCCTCCAATGCATTGGGTAAAGATTTTATATCTCATGAGATAGACATGGCTGGAACGGTAGGTTATACCGGTTCAGTGAAACAGGACTGAAACGAGGAGTGAACTTGGTTCAGAAATGGACTTTGTCCACTAAGATAGTCTTGTCAATGAGTCTTGACTAATAAGAAATGATTCTATATGATTATGTGTGTATGCCACAAATTTTCATGTTTTAAGTTATGATTATTGGGATTTCATTTCACTACTATGATTTATCCCATGTTATGAAATTATGCTCTCTTTTGCAGGTTAAGATTTCCAAAATGTTAAGTTCTTATGAATATGATGTGATTGATATTTCTTTTACCCTTACTGAGAATTTGAGCTCACCCATTTTGTATGTTTTCCTTCCCCAGGTCCGGAAGAAGCTTATTAAGTAAGATATTCCAAAAGGGACTATATATATGATGAAATAAATGGGAGACAGTGTAGATGTTTTATGAACCAGTTGTTTATGTTTCCCAGTTTCTAAAGACACTATACCTATACGGTCCTTTACTAGTTTTGTTATATTTTTTAATAAGTGTTCTTAAATTTTGAAGTAATAACAATGTATGTAAAGTATGGGTCGTTATAAAGAAAAACTCTAGGGTTTTGGTACCTAATATAATAAATAATAATTTTATTGAAAAAAGTTTTTGTTCCATAAAAAGTTGAATGAAAAGGGTGATATGATGAGGAATAAATCAAGAATCTTCTATAAATAATATTATTATGTTTAATGGATTGAATTATATTAGACATTATTAACAGTACCAAAAATTGAAACCATAAGTATTTTTCTTTCTATTTTTTCTAAAAGATGATAATAAATTTCCCAAATGGATGTTAATTTTTTCATCTAAAATTATTATCATGAAGATGAAGTATACATTGAGAAATGTGATGGTTTCAAGGTTAGAGAAAATGAAGGAAGTGTTAGCAAGTTGAAAAGGGTAATTTATTGGATAAAACATGTTCTTAGGTACTATTATTCAATTATTGAATTATATTTGATGAAATTTAATTACAAAAAAATAATAGTAGACAACATGATCTAGGTAAAAGTGATTAAAAAGGAATCACTTATAATTATTTCCCATGTTGATGATATGATACAATTTGGAAATAGTTTCAAAGACTTGGAAAATTCAAGGAAACGTTTTTCTTAAATTCTTTGGAATTTTACGAGTCCGCAGTTTCTGACGGCGCCTGATTCTGAGGCCCGGTGTGCCTGAAATAATTTTCTAAAGTTTTTTTTGGGTAAGTTCAGTAAACGTACATGTAGGTTTTTCTATCTTTTGAACCGATTCTTGGAATTGAAATATGATGACACTGATGAACTCGCAACACCGGTATTCACTTTTGGGTACCTTTACCGCAGTTGCGTTTTGTACAGGTTGAAAGTTAGTTTTGGGGATTCTTTATAAATTTAATAAAAAATTATGTGTTACATAATTTTTTGTTAAGTGGTGGTTATTATCTTCAAAGGGAGGTTGGTGGTAGGGCCCACTCCCACATAAGCTCTCATGAGAGGATAATGTTTGGTGGGTACCTCCTGAACTCAAACTCTTTACCTCCCCTTTAAACTCCCACGAAACCCCTTTAACTCCTAAACTCTCCACATTCCACCCTCCTCCCATGAATGTGCTAACACACTCTAAATTAATGAACAATTAAATAATTGGATCCTCTAAATTTTGAATTATTTTTAAATTTATGTCAAGGATAAAATAATAGCCAAGCTATTATTTTGGTTTGGACATATTGTTGGGGAGGCTTTGTAAGAATTGGAAAGGAAGTGTTCTTTCCACGAAGAACATCTCCAATAAAGGATGAAGAACATCTTCAATAAAGAACGACATCCTTTCCAATGAAGAACGAGCCAGAATGCTCAAGCCCGGAATCGGTAGCGTGTGACGGGCGCAACGTACGATGTCCTCTTCGAATTCTCTTTCTGCAACACCGACAAACGAACAACATTCTTGAATCAAGCTAGGGGATACGATTAATTTTAATTGAATAAATTTATACCTCATTATTCGTTGAATACCTTGGTTTGTCAATGGCCAAATGTTATCACCTAATACGAAGGGCAAGGGTTGAACCAACACGGCCCGATGTTCCTCCATTTCTTGTTGGTTTATTTAGTGATGGAGGTGGAGCCGGAATGGTGTGGTGCCATCACACCGTGCTAGAGGAAGAGGCCATGGCCATGAGGTGGCGGCGAACGAAGGAGGCGGAAACCGAAGGCTGTGGCCAGGCCAAGTCGCAGCGGTGGAGGACCGGCGCAGTCGCACTAGATGCGTGGAAAAAACAGTGGCCCGTGGTGTGGGCCACTCAGACGAAGTGAGCTTGCCGGCCGTAGCCGGCTGGGCTGGAGGACCGCGGCCCCTCCTTGGCGCCACACTGCGGGGGGATCGCGGCCCGCTGTGTGGGCCGCATTGTAGGGTGAACCGGTCGGCCGCCTGCTGGCCGGGCTGGGAAGACAGCGACGCCTCTTGGCGCCGCGCTGTGAAGGAACCACGTCCCGTAGTGGGGGCTGCTCATGCTGGACAAAACTGGTCGGCTTCGGCTAGCCGGGCAGCAAGGAGGGGCGGCGCCGCTCGGTGCCGCCGGGCGAGCCGAACCGGCCCGCAACCTCGGGCCGGGACCGCGGGTGTGTCGCGCCCCACTGGGCCAGGACGACCCCCTAACTAGCTCGAACCCACTGGTCCAGGTCCCTAGGTGGGCCGCACTCCACCAGGCCGGGCCGACCCCCAGCTGGGGTGGACCCGCCGAACCGGTTCGAGCCAACCAGCCAGCCCACTTGGCTTGACGGGTCGGGCCCGTTTCACTCAAACGCGAATATCTTCTAGACCGCGCGTCTGATTGATGCGCCGTCTGCAGAACTGGGGTCCTTGCAACGAGGCGGTACTTTGGAGAAACTCTAAGTGAGTTTTGGACAACTTTGGAAAACATCTGGGTTTGGAACGACCGTAAATCCAACCGGGCCTCTGGAACAAAAATCCAATAACTCTCAGACTGGGCGTCTGATTGACGCTCTGTATGTCGTGTTGAGTTATTTTTTATGCGACGGAACTTTGATATACATAAACTCTAGACTTTGTGATAGTTGATGTATCAACCCCCTTTTCTCGACGAGCGGACCCTCTCGGAATCAAGCGTGCCGTGTGCGGGAACCCTTGAGCTGGCTGCGACTGCGACGACTACTGTACTGGGATCCTATGTGGGTTTGGCAGCGATGACTATTGTACTGGGATCCTCTATGGGTTCGACAGCGAAGACTATTGTACTGGGATCCTACGTGGGTTCGGCAGCGACGACTACTGTACAGGGATCCTCTGTTGGTTTGACAGCGATTACTTCTGTTCTTGTATCCTATATGGTTCCAACAGCTTAGATGAATCAGTGACAACAACTAATCCTCTCTATCTCTATACAAGAGATGTATACTTGTGTGAGCTGAGTCTTGATTTTCAATCATTATCTTCAATGTGATTGACTTTACTTCCTATGTGGACTGGGTTGTGCTTGGGATCGAGAGTTGGAGCCGAACTGAGATTGATAACTTAGGTATATGTATGGCCATATACGTAAGTAGGGTTGGTTGATACTTCATGATTGTATCTTTCCTTTTTGGTTTATCCTTCGTGGATTCTCAGAGACCTTTAGGGGTCTCAGGGTCCTTACTGAGTATCGTTATACTCACCCCTACACCGGAAATGCCCGCACATTGTTGTGTTGGTTGTAGAGGACGGACAACACTGATCGAGATAGAGACTTATGGAGCTGGACGGTACCTAGAGGTGGACCACTTGGTGAGACGTACACGGAGCAGATGGAAGGATCCGGGGTGCTGAGGAGTCCATTTGTACCCACCCATCAGGTGGGATTACCGGAGGATGATTTAGTATTTGTTGTTTTACTTTACTGTTGTTGTACTAGCTTTTCAATTGCAGTATACTTTATTGTTGGGCTTGTATTTTCGGCCCTTTCCTTTCAGCACTTTCTTTTGTATTTAGTTTTACGTAGTGTTTACTTTCAATTGCGTACTCTGTTGTTTTTGTTTACTTTATAAAGGAAATGCCTTCCCTTTTTATCGGGAATTACGCCTTTGGTGCTTGTTGCCAGCCCCTGGCCTATGGAAGGCAGGCTTGGGGTAGTCATGGAATGGGCCCCGAGGACGGGTCATGACAAATTGTTATCAGAGGAGTCAGATCTACCGCAAAACTCAGGACTCTAATCTTTATTTTCTGTGTATCAATAGTGTTAAGAGTATTGAGGGTGGTTTTCAGTCTATGAAGTCCAGTGTTGGTGCAGCGGCCGACGTATCCATACACTAGGACCCTGACCTCCGATTTCGGACTCAGTGCACGAAAACACTGATTGTGTGTGTGTTTCCTTTGAAAAGTTTTCTTTGTGATTACTTTGTGCCAGATCACCAGGTATACTGTTCTAACCATGGCACACCTGTTTCTTTACAGGATGGCCCCATGAAGGCATCCATTTAGGGTTCCGAGTTACGTACGAGATGGTAGCCCACCGAGCGACGAGGCCTCGGTGCAGGGCCCCATCACAGCGGAGGTACCAGCAGCACCTCTACCCGCTGGACCACCGATACCACCAGCCCTAGTAGCAGAGAGTGCACGCCACCTGAGTCCGTTGCATGAGTTCCAGCACCAGAGGCTTCCCAGATTTTGAGGAGAGACAGACCCATAGGTAGCTGAGGATTGGATTGAGGCTGTCGTGAGAGTTTTCAGATTGGTAGGGACACCAGCCAACCTTATGGTGATCCTTGTTGTGAGTCTCCTACATGTAGCAGTAGGTAGATGGTGGAGCTTGATGCTCCAGGTTCATGACGAGGCATCATTGCTCTCGACGGACTTTGAGAGTCTCTTTCGCTCGGAGTTTGTTCCAGCCACCCTTCATGTGGTGCGGATTCAGGAGTTACTTCATCTACAGCAGGGCAACATGACGGTAGCTCAGTACTCAGCGAGGTTCACCGACCTCTCGTGCTACTCCACGGATATGGTACGAGGCCCATTTTTTAGGGCTTGGACCTTTGAGTAGGGACTCAGGAACAAGATCAGGGCTTCGATGATTCCCCTCAGCATCCTGACGCAAGCAGGGGTGCTTTAGAGATCCCTTCTAGTGGAGAGTTTTCTCGCTGAGCAGTCAACAGCGGTGAGACCCACCGCAGGGCAACACGTAGTGGAGTCTTCTGCAGCTGGCATTAGATAGTTGATGCAGAGGTCCAAGAAGACCAGGCCATCAGGTGGGTGATCTCAGGATGTAGGTTCGGTTGTAAGGGTCACACGAAACAGAGCCATCCATACGAGGGGCAGGCAGTGTTATGCATACGGCGGGCATGGTCACATGGCTCGAGACAGCCTGACCCACCATGCGGATGAGAAGAAGATAGTAGAGGGACCTATTAGGTAGAGGTAGAGGTTTTACCATGGTGGTCCTTCAGGAGCGGGTGGATGTGGCAAAGGAGTTGGCCGAGTAGCGGGTGGTGGACGACATTTCAAGGAACTACCACCACCACCACCAAGAGGTCCACCCCGACCAAAGGGAGCTGGCAGAGAGAGGTGGGCTCAGCTCCAGGAAGTCGAGGCCTACGATCACGGCGCACCTGAGATGAATCGAGGTACTATCTGTGTCTACTCCACCCTTGTTGCAGTACTTATAGACACAGGTGCGAGTCATTATTTTATTTCCACTGCCCTTGTTCGGATCTCGGAGATTCCGACAGAGTCGTTTGCTCGATCCTTATGGCTAGAGACTCCGATGGGAGTAGACTCGATGATTACACACTGGGGTCGGCAGTGTGATCTTACTCTAGGAGGCGAGAGCTTCGGCTGGGATCTTCTTGTAGCGGCGTCGAGGCCTTACGATGTCATCTTGGGTATGGACTAGTTATCCATAGTTCATGCTCAGATTGACTGTATTAGGCACAAAGTGCGGTGTATCTGCACGAATGGGACTAGGTTCACATTCACCGATGGGAAGGGAGCCTTTGAAGCGCGGGATGGACTTAGGCAAATGAGGAGGTAGCCGATCACACATCAATTGGCTAGTCTCATCCTCAGAGCGGTTGATTTGCGGAGTCCGAGTTTTCCTATTGTGGTGGATCAGTATGCAGATGTTTTCCCTGACGACATTCCAAGATTGACTCATTGTAGAGAGGTATACTTCTACATTGATTTGTAACCCAGGACAGCACCGATATCTACTCCAGCATATCAGATGGCTCCCATCGAGCTTTGTGAGATGCGGGTATAGATAGAGGACTTGTAGGGAAAGGTATTTATCTGACCCAGTGTTTCACCCTGGGCATCTCTGATTTTGTTCGCCAAGAAGGTGGATGGGAGCTTGCGACTGTGTGGCGACTACCGTCACCTGAATCAGGTGACCGTGAAGAACAAGTACCCACTTACGAGGATTGATGACCTCATCGATCAGCTAAAGGGAGCACGATGGTTCTCAAAGATAGACCTCAGTTCAGGCTATCACCAGCTCAGAGTTTGAGACGAGGATATGTAGAAGATGACCTGCAGGTGTCGGTATGGCCACTATGAGTTCTTGGTTATTCCCTTCGGCGTAACCAACGCTCCAGCAGTGTTCATGAGTCTCATGAACGGGATCATTCAGCCTTACCTCGATCGCTTTGTCATAGTATTCATCGACGACATACTGATTTACTCGACTACTGAGGAGGAGCACGCCTACAATTTACGGGTAGTACTGGAAACACTCCGAGAGCACTAGCTTTATGGTAATCTCTCAAAGTTCCAGTTCTAGATTTGAAAGGTTCGCTTCTTGGGACACTTCATCTCAGAGGCTGGAGTTGCAGTGGACCCAGTGAAGATTGAGGCAGTACTTTCTTTGGAGCCACCCAGGAGTTTGATGGAGGTTTGGAGTTTTCTAGGTCTGGCTGGGTACTATTAGAGATTTGTGCTAGACTTCTCCAGAGTTCCAGCACCTCTTTCAGTATTGATGAAGAAGGGTAAACCCTTTGTGTGGTCCGAAAGATGCCATCAGATCTTTCAGGAGTTGAGGAAGAGATTGACCAGTGCGCCCATCTTGAGGCTACCAGAGGAGGGTGTTGGGTACATAGTTTACTGCAACACATCAGGGACCAGACTCGGGTGTGTCCTGATGTAGGAGTGAGTAGTGATCGCGTATGGTTCATTGAAATTGTGATAGCACGAGCAGAACTACGCTACCCATGACCTGTAGTTAGCAGTAGTGGTCTTAACCTTGAATATGTGGTGGCACTATCTGATGGGAGAGCGCTTTACAGTCTACTCTGAACACCATATTCTCAGGTAAATATTCTCACAGAAAGACCTAAACCTGAGATAGCATCAATGGCTCGAGTTCCTCTAGGACTACGACTTCGAGATAGTCTATACTCCTGGGAAGGGTAACATTATAGCTGATGCTCTCAGTAGGAGATCGTGCATTCAGCTGCTAGGAGAGGTGACGAAGCAGCTACCGCGTTGCAGATATCCTTTGTGGATAAAGATAGAGCAGCCTTTCTTTAGTCCCTCATAGTCACTCAACTTCTTCAGCGAGTCAGGGAGGCGCAGCGAGGGGACGTTTACTGTGAGACGCGAAGTGCTCAGATATCCTTAGGACAGGCACCAGATGGGTTTTCTGAAGGTGGAGAGCACGTTATCCTATTCAGAGGACGTACCATGGTACCAGTTTCATTACAGGAGGAGGTGTTGAGGGAGTTACACAATTACCCTCTAGCGATACATCCAGGAGTGGAGAAGATGTATCATGACCTCAGATAACAGCATTGGTGGCCGGGTATGAAGAAAGAAGTAGTAAATTTTGTCTCTCGATGCCTCACTTGTCAGCAAGTGAAGGTGAAGCACCAAGTTTCAGCAGGGTTGGTTCATCCCTTAGAGGTTTCAGAGTGGAAGTGGGATGGGATATCCATGGATTTCGTGATAGGGCTCCACGTACATCGAGAGGACACAACTCTATCTGGGTGATCGTAGACCGACTCACCAAGTCGGCCCACTTCCTACTGATTAGAGAGCAGGGCTCAGTAGAGAGATTGGGACGTCTCTATGTTCAGAAGATCATACGACTTCAGGGTGTTCCATCGATTATCTTCTCCGATAGAGATACTTGTTTCACTTCCCGGCTATGGAAGGGGTTACAGGAGGCTTTTGGCATGCAGCTTCGCTTGAGCACCACCTTCCACCCTCAGACGGATGGTCAGATTGAGAGGACCATTCAGACTCTCGAGGACATGCTATGTGCATATTTCTCGACTTTGGTCGCAGTTGGGAGGATCACTTAACCTTGGTGGAGTTTGCATACAACAACAGCTACCACTCCACCATCAGGATGGCAGCTTACGAGGCACTGTACATCCGACCTTGAAAATCACCTCTATGATGGACTAACACAGGGGAGTCAGCACTTGTAGGACCAGAGATTGTGCAGGCTATGATGGAGAAGGTGAAGATCATCTAGGAGCAGATGAAGAATGCACAGAGTAGGCAGAAGTCCAATGCTGATAAGAGACGGAGACCACTGGAGTTCGATGATGGTGACCATGTCTTTCTACAGGTCTCACCTCGACGAGGTCTACAGAGATTTTGACGAGGTGGCAAGTTGTCTTTGCGATTCATCAGACCTTTTCAGGTTCTCATTAGGGTAGGTGAGGTGGCTTACCATCTGGACCTTCCACCTCAGTTGCAGCGGGTGCACGATTTCCTCCACGTATCTCAGATGAGGAGATACGTGCACGAACCATCCCACATCATCGACCATGGGGTGCTGGACATCGATGATGGGGAGACATTCACGGAGATCCCAATAGATATTGAGGATCGATAGGATTGGGTCTTGCGTGGATGGTCGATTCCTCTGGTGCGTGTTCGCTGGCAGCATGGGAACCTCCAAGAGAGAACATGGGAGTGGGAGGCTTAGATGCGTGCTCAGTACCCTCTTTTGTTTCCCTAGTGTGTGTTGTAGCTTTACAGGGACGTAAATCCCTAAGGTGGGGGCAATTTAAAGACCCAGAAATTTCAAGGAAATTTTTTATTAAATTCTTTGTAATTTTATGAGTCTGCAGTTTCAAACGGCGCCTGATTCCGAGGCCCGGTGTTCCCGGAATAATTTTCTGAGGTTTTGTTCGAGTAAGTTCAGTAAACGTACGTGTGGGTTTTTCTATCTTTTGAACTGATGCTCGGAATTTAAATCTAAGGACACTGATGAACTCACAGCTCCGGTATTCGCTTAAGGGGACCATTACCGCAGTTGCGTTTTGTACAGGTTGAAAGTTAATTTTGGGGATTATTTATAAATTTAATAAAAAATTATGTGTTACATAATTTTTTGTTAAGTGGTGGTTATTATCTTCAAAGAGATGCTATTGGTGGGGCCCACTCACACATAAGCTCTCATTAGAGGATAATGTTAGGTGGGGCCCTCCTGAACTCAAACTCTTTACCTCCCCTTTAAACTCTCACAAACCCCCCTTTAACTCCTAAACTCTCCACATTTCACCCTCCTCTCATGAATGTGCTAACACACTCTAAATTAATGAACAATTAATTAATTTGCTCCTCTAAATTTTGAATTATTTTTAAATTTATGTCAAGGATAAAATAATAGCCAAGCTATTATTTTGGGTTGGACATATTGTTGGGGAGGCTTTGGAAGAATTGGAAAGGAAGTGTTCTTTCCACGAAGAACATCTCCAATAAAGGATGAAGAACATCTTCAATAAAGAACGACGTCCTTTCTAATGAAGAACGAGCAAGAACGCTCAAGCCCGGAATCGGTAGCGTTTGATGGGCGCAACGTATGATGTCGTCTTTGAATTCTCTATTCGTAACACTGACAAGCAAACAATGTTCTTGAATTGAGGTAGGGGATACGATTAATTTTAATTGAATAACTTTTTACCTCATTATTCGTTGACTACCTTGTTTCATCAATTGCCAAATGTTATCATCTAATACGGAGGGCGAGGGTCGAACTAACATGGTCTGGCATTCCTTTATTGCTCGTTGGTTTATTTGGAAACGGAGGCGGAGCCGGAAGGGGGTGGTGCCGTCACACCGCGTCGTAGGAAGAGGCGGCGGCCATGAGGCGGCGGCGAACAATGGAGGTGGCAACCGAAGGCCGTGGACAGGCCGGGTTGTGGTAGTGGAGGATAGGAGTCGTCGTGTCGGTCGCGTGGAGGAAACCGCGGCCCGCGGTGCAGGCCGCTCGGACGAAGCGAACTGGCCGACCATAGCTAGCTGAACTGGAGGACTGCAGTGTCTCCTTGGCGCCACGCTTCAGGAAGACCTCGGCCTACTATGCGGGTCGCTTTGTAGGGCGAACCGGCCAGCCGATTGCCGGTCGGGCTGGGAAGACAGTGGCGCCTCTTGGCACCGCGCTGCGAAGGAACAGCGGTCCGCTGTGCGGGCCGCTCGTGCCGGACAAAATCGGCCGGCTTCGGCCGACCGAGCAGCAAAGAGGGGCGGCGCCACTCGGTGCCGCCAGGCGAGTTGAACCGGCCCGCAACAGTGGGTCGGGTCTGCGGGTGGGTCGCGCCCCACCGGGCCGGGCCGACCCTCTAACCGAGTCGAACCTGCCGGGCCGGGTCCCTGGGTAGGCCACGCTCCACCGGTCCGGGCCGACCCCCAGCCGGGTCAGACCCGCCGAACCAGGTCGGACCGACCCACCAGCCCACTAGGCTTGACAGGCCGGGCCCGTTTCACTCAAACACGAATATCTTCTAGACCGCGTGTCTGATTTACGCGCCGTCTACGATACTAGGAACCTTGGGAATAGAAGTTCCTTTTGCGTTACTCTAAGTGAGTTTTTTACCACTTTGGAAAATGCCCAGGTTTGGAATGAGTGTAAATCCAACCGGGCCCTTGGAATGGAAAAGCAAATAACTCTCAGACCGGGCGTTAGATTGACGCACCGTCTATCACGTTGAGTTCCTTTTGATGAGACGGAACTTTGGGATACATCAACTCTGGACTTTGTGGTAGTTTATGTATTGAACCTCTTTGCTCGAGGAGTAGACCCTCCCAGAATCGAGTGTGTTGTGTGCGAGAATCCTAGAGCTAGTTGTGACTGGGACGACTACTGTATTGAGATCCTACGTGGGTTTGGCAGCAACGAATACTATACTGGGATCCTCTGTGGGTTCGATAGCGATGACTACTGTACTGGGATCCTATGTGGTTTTGGTAGTGATGACTACTGTACTGGGATCCTATGTGGTTTTGGCAGTGACGACTACTGTACTAGAATCCTCCGTGGGTTCGACAGCGATGACTACTATTCTTGTATCCTGTGTGGGTGCGACAGCTTAGATGAATTAGTGACTAAAACTGATAATCTCTCTCCCTATATAAGATATTTATACATGTGTGAGATGATTCTTGATTTTAAATCATTATCTTCGATGTGATTGACTTTACTTCTTGTGTGGACTGGGCTGTGATTGGGCTCGAGAGTTGGAGCCGAACTGAGATTGATAAATTATGTATATTTTTGGGCATATACCTAAGTAGGGTTGTTTGATACTTCATGATTGTATATTTCCTTTCATGTTTTATCCTTCATGGATTTTGGGAGACCATCGGGGGTCTCGGGGTCCCTACTGAGTATCGTTATACCCACCCTTGCACGGGCAATGCCCGCACTTCGTTGTGTTGGTTGCAGACGACGGATAGCACTAATCGAGGTATAGACTTATGGAGATGGATGGTACCCAAAGGTGGACCACTTGGTGATACGTACACAGAGCGGATGGATGGATCTGGGGTGCTGAGGAGGCCATCTGTACCCACCCTTCAAGTGGGATTACCGGAGGATGACTCAGTAGTTGTTGTTTTACTTTACTGTAGTTGTACTAGCTTTTCAATTGTATTGTACTTTACTATTGGGTTTGTATTTCTGGCCCCTTTCCTTTCATCACTGTCTTTTGTATTCAGTTTTACTTAGTGTTTACTTTCTGTTGCGTAATATATTGTTTTTTTTTACTTTCTAAATGCAATTCCTTCCCTTTTTATCGGGAATTACGCCTTTGGTGATTGTCGCCAGCCTCTGGCCTATGGAAGGCGGTCTTGGGGTAGTCACGGCATGGGCCCTGAGGACGGTTCGTGACAATAGTGAAGTTATTTTTAAGGAGTTTAAAAATTAAGTAAAGGAGTGATATAAATATTTTTGAAGGTGAAGTATTTTATGAGTCTCCAAATTTCTCAAGAGGAGGATTAAATTTTTATTTTTCAAGAGAATTATGTCATGTAATGTTTGAAGAATTTTTGTGTGGAAGTTGAAAAGACAGTCTCTACAACAATTAAAGTGTGAATAAAACTTTCTATAAATAATTTGTCTAAATATATGAATAAAAAATAGTTCAAAAAAAACATTGGTAGTATACACTACTTTACTACTTCGATACATGTTATCGTATATGTTGCCATGTTGTGTGAAAGGTATCAAATTGCACAAAATTAATCTCACTTAATAGTAAAAAATTATATTCTACGGTATATAAAAAATAATATCAACTTTGGAATACATGTTATATAAATGGAAAGTTGGTTATATATATATATATATATATATTGATTGGGCTTGAAGATTTGATGATAGAAATTCTACATTTGAAAGACTATTCTTCTTTGGAGAAATAATTTTTTCTTGTCCCATTAAGAAGAAAGGTTCCATTACATCAAGTATAGAATAATTAGAATTTTTAACTTAAACCCAAGTGACAAAAAATTTAACATTGATGATATCTCATCTTTAATATTTTAGAGATGAAGTGACTTCTCCATTAATTTTAGGCTATAATAATTAGAGTTTGATCGATCTTTCAAGAAATATAGTATAACACTATCAATATAAGTAAAAATTTATCAAGTAACACATTAAAAAGTAAGTTCTTAACAAATTAGTTTTGAAGATGGAATTTATTCCTAAAAAGGAGTAAGTGAAAGATGAATTTACCAAGACAAAACCAAAATATGAATTCAAAATTTTAAGGTTAATGATTTGATTTCAGCCTTATTCCTCCCAAGGATAAGGTATGATGTACCATACCCTATCTCACTTTTTTGGATGTTTTTATAAAATATGTATAACATGAAAACCAAAAACCAAATATATATATATATTCTTAAATGGGAGACAAATCTACTATAAAGGGGGAGTATATATTTAGGGGGTGTTTCTAAAATGGGAATTCTTTGAATAAATAATATAAAGTTTTATAAAATTTCTAGTGAGTATTTATATATAAAATTATTTATTTGGTAAACATACAGAAATAATTTTTAAAAGATGTGTTGGAAAGAGAAGTGAAAACTATTTAGAGGTGGATGTCAGTTACCCTAATGAAAATATTTGATATTGTAGTTAATAGTTCTTGTATCCTATAAAAATTCTTCAAAAATAGTATTATAATGATTGAATAATAATTTGTTTCTTATCGAAAGGGTTATTTATTACAAAACCCCAATATTTTATAAAATATTTCTCTTTAAATAATTTTATTTCATTGATAGTTTGCATTATATGCAAACGAACCATGATATATTATTAAAATATTATTATTTGTGATAGTTATAACCTAGATGTTAAATTGGTGAGTATGAATAGGATTAAATAAATTATTAAATATAAATAAATTTCCAATTAAATATAAATGTATTGATAAATCCATGATAAATAATTGGTCAATTTTTTTTAAATTTTTTTTACTTCTTCAAAAAAAATATGTTATCTTCAAAAAAATTATTTATTTTTGTGAGAAAATATTGGTATTAATTTCTTTAAATTTTAGAAATTTTATTTTATAAAATGACAACAATCCATTTTTTTATTAAGATTCCACTTTTTGGAAAATTTAGAACCATATAAAAACCACCACCTATCACCCACACATACTCCACCTAGATGATCCCCAAACATCATGAAAATTCAAAATTCAAAAAACCACTATAAGAAAACCCAACCGACACTTTTTCCTACCTAAAATCATAAAATACTAAATTCAAAAATCAAGATAACATCAACCAACTCAATGAACGGGTCCTCTTGATTCCATTGCCACCTTGAGCCTCACACCCTGCCTCAATTCAGACACCTTACACAAAGTCTACCCTATCTGCATCAAACCAGACTGCTAAAGAGCTTCACCGACATCTTTCATCACCATCGTAGTCACCATCAAAAGATTCACTATCTATGACATACTCAAAACATGAAATTTCATGTCGTCATCCATGGGTTTAGATGATTCCTGACATCGGACCATCGTCGTCTTAACACCACCACCACCATCCATGACCGAACACCACACCGTCATCGAGGCATGACAAAGCTAGAAAAAAACCTTACCAATAGAAGAAGTCAAAAAGAACACTAAAAAATCCTCATATAAAGCCACTGTCATTAAAGGAACACACAAAACTTCGTCAAACCCGTGCGAAACATGTCAGGTGAGAAGCATTAGTTGCCACCAAATCCCACCTCCCAATACCTTTGAGGAAACATCTCTCCAACACCAACTAGGATAGGATCATAGGACCATGTGATCAGGGTAGGGATAAGAGTAGTTGACACCTCCAAATGACACCATCTCGCTTGAGATGAAATATGAAGCCGAAACCAAGAACATGATGACATAGGAGCGCCTGGAAATCCCTCGACCACCATTCTTCTTTTCCCAAAACCATGAAGTACCCATCACAATATATTCAACCTAGACAGAAGGGCTAGAACATGAGGCCAAATAGGGGACGAAGTGGACGGGGGATGCAGCAACAACCATCATCGGAAGAAACAACCAACCTGTAAAAAAAGACCAAAAAACCAAACCTCAAGAGAGAAAAAGAAGCACGAAGAATGAAATAGGGATGTTTGAAAAAGTGAGAGGAAGTAATGAAGGATGTAAGAGAGGGAGAGGAGAGGAAATGATGTTCATACGCACTGTTAGCCCCGAAGATAAGGGTTTCGAGAGAAACGTTAGATGAGACCTAGAGTGGGATGGGGGGCTGGGGGAGAAGGGAGACATTCTCTAGCTATCCCACCCATTTTATAAAATGAAAATAATTTTTTAAATCATTATATTAAAATTATATTAGGATTTATTTTTGATAATTTTCGGAAAAGATTGATTTTCCAATGAATGGTGAAAAATACTAATTTTATTAAAAATTGTATGTAAAAATATCCATTTTTTAGAATGTTTTAGAGGTGAAATTAGTTTTATTATATTTTAAATAATCCAATAAATTTTATTAAAATAAATTTTCTTTGTCTTAATTTTGTATAAAAACATTTTTATAGGTAAAACAACATTTTCCCGAAATATTGTCTTATACGCATAATTTATTTTTATATTAATAAATTAAGTAGATCAGTATTATTGAATTATTTTAATGGAATATATATATTATATACTCATAATAAGTTTTAACATTTACCTAATAATTGTTTTCTAGGTATGGTATAAGAACAAAAAATCTTTTAATCTTAAAACTATATTTTTCTAAAAAGTGATTTTCATCACATTTTACGCACTTTTGTAGGTATTTAATTTGATAAAATGGATTTAATATTTTGAATAATGAGTTTCAAATTTTTTAAATGGTCCCCTTTTATTTTTGGTCAATACGAATTGTAATCTTGGTAAATTTTATCACCTCGGTAAAGGGAAAATTAGATTAATCTAGGGTAAATTAATTGATAAGGCCCTAATTTTTCATTTTAATTGTGATTAAATGAATTTAATTTTACCATTATCACATTAGAATATAAATTTATTGGTTTAATTGATAATTTTATATGAAAATGACCTATATAATATTTAATCCAAACAAAGTTACAAAATCTCACTCTCTTAGTTTTAAATATATCTTATATGTCCACATGGGGACAAAAGGAAGTTATGAATGAATATAAGTGTCTATTTGGATATTAATGAAATAATTTTCATGATATAAATTTGTTTCTAATTTTTATTAATTATATAATGACCATAAATTCTTATGTACCATCGATGCAATATTTATCCAATTAATAATAAAAAATATAAAATGATTTAAAAATTATAAAAGTAATACAATTTGAGTGATTTAATATGTGACTTTATTTTTTTAGATAAATATGACATATTATTATTATTTTAAAGAATTATATTTTAATTATCTTTTTCTTTATGTATTTAAATTCAAATTAAATGAATAGGATTAAAAAGGACATTAATGATATTTAATAATGAATTATATTTTATTAAATGGTATAAAATTCATAAAAATACTGTATTCAGCGACATGAATTTCATATAAATTTATAAATCAACAATTGTACATTTATAGCTCGTTTTTCAATTTATAGTAACATTATTAATGCTTAAATCTTATAAAACTTTAATATTATGGTATTTGTCAAAAGGGCAGATGAAGGGTTAAAACAAAACGATATGTGTAAAAATGATATCTGAACTTGTCCAACTTTTATTGGATGATATTTATTTACTAATTATCATATTATAATTTAATATTATAAATTTTTATCCATTTATACATCAAAATTAATTTATATTAATTTAACGTTGTAATAAATTCCAAGAGTACCCCTCCCCCTAAATTATAAAAGGTCACCCCTCCTTTCTATTATTCACTACACTTTGAGCCATATAGATCAAAAAAACTCTACCAATTTATCTTATACACTCTCTTATTAACATTATAGAGGTTATGATCTTCGCAAAAGACCAACCCCAAATCCCTTGAGAGGGGATCTGAATGAGTTATTTCAAAGAAGAGGTAATCACCTTAACCAATCACTTTTTTTAATTATTATTTTATCTACTATAAAAATGTTATATTATTAAAAAATAATAAATTATATATCTTAAATATAATGAAATTTAATTATGGTTATTAAATCACCTTTATTCACCCTCTCCATCAAATGGAATTGAAAATATCACTCGTGCGTATGTATGGATTACCATTTCCATGTAGCGATAGAATTCATTATCATCACCATATTTTATGCATGAGTATTATGATGAATTTTAATGTTTATATATTTTAATTATGATATAATTATACATATGTAATAATGATATAATATCTACCTTATTACCTTAAAAATCATTAGAAAATTATAATGTCGATCATATGTGCATGTGGACTACCACCACCACAAAGCAATGTGATTCATTATTAATTTTTTTACTTGGATGGTAATAAGTATAATTTTAAAGAATATATATTAAATATATTATATAATAATTATTCTTTAAAGTTTATTTATTATTTATCTTTATTTCTTTCCATCTTTTTAAAAAATGAAAACAACGTCCACACGTACGTACGGCCTACCATCTCCATGAACAATGTAATTCATGTTTTTATGTATATATTTTATGAGTTAATATAAACATGTTTTTAATGAATTTATATTATATTTACATCATTATTAAATTTTTTGAGATTATGGAACCATTTTCAAAATACAAGGACCAAAACTACCTAACCAGAACATACATGAAAAATGAAACAGATATCACCTCGAATGGTGATTTTAATACGTTAGTGTTTAAAAATGGGTAATGAAAGTATATAATTAAATAATATATGGTATTATATATATGATTATGGTTATTTAATATATTTATAATAAATACTTGTTTATTACATAGGAGGTTCTAATGCATACAAAGGAAGTTGGACCTAAGGTAAGGTACTTTCATCCCACATTTATTTCGGCACATGTCATATTCACCACTTGTTTCTTTTATGTAATGTATATAATATAAATTAATGTATTTTATGATTAATATTATTAAATTTATGGGTATTTATAAATCCATATAATTTTATTTCTTTCATGGGGCTTATGATTCAAAATTTACCAAAGTCATCATTGTTTTAGGTTACAATCTCATTGTTTGTGAGGATTGTTTATGATTAAGTTACTCATAAGGAATTAATATGATATATCCCTCAATAAACTCATGAATTTTATTATTATATAGTTATTTATTGAGAATAAATGTTTTCCTTTCATTTTTTTACCTTAAGTACTCAATAGACCAAAAATTAGTTTTTAAGGAAAATCGACCTTATTTCTATATTCAGTTGAAAAACCCTTTTTTCATATAATTTTTTTCAAAAAAGGTTTTAAAGAAATTTTTTAATATTATCCTATGATTTTTAAAATTCATTTTTTCCCATTTTTTACTTTTAAAAAAATATTTTTAAAATGAATCTTCTTGTCGTTTTTCAAACAAGGCACTTTTTGACTTTTATAAAAAGTGTAAAAAGAATGTTTTTCTAACTTTTATGACATGAACGAAATTTTATACCATCATAAACACTAAATGATCTAAAGATTAATTTATAATTTTTCATGGTTAATTTAAAATAAAATTTGTTCCAAAATATTTTGAAAAAAATTAAATTTTAAAGTGATTTCAAAATTAAAAGGTTATTTTCCTCAAGAATGTTTTAATTATATTTTAATGGTATTTATATTCATAAAAGGAAATAAACCATTATTTCAATTATTATTTTCTATGTATATGATCCAATTATACCATAATTATTCTATCTCTAGATGGTTTATTTTTATTATGACAAGATATTTATGAAACTCTTTCCTTTTCCACAGGTTATGCTATGATGAAATGATAAAATGTTTATGGAACTCATTCCATTTCCATGAGTTAATCTCTTATGAAATTTTTAAAAAGATAATTTCTTTTCATGGGTCATTATATGATTAATTTTTTATGATCCTTTGGCACACATATACATGGTTTTCATTATGATAAATTGGTTACATTATAAAATAGGATAGTGGTCAAGTTATAAAAAAGCACGGTTTCATGTTATAACAAAGGATATTGGTCATGTTATAACCTAGTATGGGTGGTACTTATATATCCCTCCAATTAATTGGATAAATATTGATATCTCATGATATAAATAGGACCTTAATGGGGAGTGAACCCAATTCAGTAAGGGACATTGTCTACTATGATAGTCTTGGGAGTAAACCTTCACTACTGTGATTGTTTTCTGAGTGAACCTATTCCACTATGATATTATTATCAATGAGGCTTGAATAATATGAAAATAATTTTATATACTTATGTGTACACAACAAAAAAATATGTATTATTAAAATTTTATGCTCTCATGAATCATTTTATTTGATTCCTTTATGATTCATGTCTTACTAAATTTCAAGTTGTATGCCATGACTCAAGATTATGATATATTATATTTGGGGTATAATTCTCAAATGTTATTATTGTGTTATCATACCCCTATTTTCAAGTTATGATCAATCGATGACTCCCTTTTTTACCCTTACTGGACATCTGAGATCAATGTTTCCTACATTTATTTTCCCTTAATTTTAAATAAAAGTACTAAGTATGATATGTATAAGAAGGGTGATAGTTATTATGAAATTAGTGGTACATTATTTAAATAATTTATTAACAAGTTGTTTTTGTGTATAATTTTTTGAAGGCACTAGAACTATATGATTCTAGCATGGATCGTTATGTTATTTAATGAATATTGATCTATTAATATGTGATGTCTAAGTATAAAAATCCAGGGTCTATATATTTAAGTTTTATGGTTGAAAAAACATCTAAAGAGGGATATTTTTTAGATGAATAATATTTTTTGGGATGAAGTTTACCCCAAGAGAAGGTATATATCAAAGGGGGTTTGTTGGTGGAGAAGTTGAAGTGGATATTATTTGTGACTGCATGTTGGTTTAATTTCAAAATATTATTCATAATATAGATCATATTTATTCTTAGTTAATCATGGTGTTTCAATAGATTTGTAAGTAATTTAAAAGGTTGGTAGTGATAGAAATAAATTTTAGATAAGTTTCTAGTTGTGTGAAATAAATCATGCTAAAAAGGTAGTTATCATGAATCAATATTGTTGTGTATTATTATCCTTTTATGAAGGGAATACATATCATAGTCAAATGTATGTCGTATTTCAAAATTTGATTCTAAAATATGAAAATGTTTTGAACTGGTACTTTATAACATGGATATCAATCTACAATGATCAATATGTGATTTTTTATGTTCATATAGTTTTGAGAGAGTTTGTGGATTATATTGCGGTGAAGATGATTGTAGTGTAGAGAGGATTGTCAAATTACAATTTATACGGTCATGAAATTTTGGTGATTCACTATATTGGGAGTAATAGAATACAACACAATGATTGGTGGTCACGAAACAATTTTTTGGAAGTTAACATCAGTTGTAAAAAAACACTTATTGCACCATAAATCATTCCATGACATGATCTTGTATTATAAAATATAGTTTTAAAGTGTTTTGATGTCATGGATCAATGGAACACCAAAGTGATAATCTAACATTAATTATCAAGTCTCAAAAATATATCTAGGGTGACTAGATTCTTTGGATTTATCTAAGGAATTTAAAATTAGTTTGAGAATTTTAGATTGAAATTTATCATTGGAATTTGGATTTAAAATTCAAAATTCCATTGAAATTATATTGGAGACTACTAGGGAAAATATGATAGTGTAAGATTGTGTGTATAGAGGTTTGTAAAATAACAAAAATAGGGTTTTATGAAATTAAAGAGTGTGATAAAGAAAAAGGAGGAAGAAAAATACACCTAATAATTTGTGATAAAATTCATCAATTTTATTCTTGAAGTAGGAATACTTTGAATATGAATTCCAAAGACTTTGTTCAAGGAGATGTCAATTTCTAATGAATAATTAGTTAACTTATGATATTTTTTTATTCATTTAAGTTCAAAGATATATTTTTAATCAAGACTAGTTACTAGATAAGTGAAGTAGATATTTTGTGTTTGAACAATGTGTTCATTAACTATTTAATGATAATATTAGTGCATGATAATGAAAAGATGAGTTGATAATATTCTTATGAAAAGTGGAGTCTCTTAGGGAAGGTTGAAGACTCTTCTTAAAGTATCTTTTAAATAACATTTTTTTATTTTATAGGTTTGTGTTACATTAGTTGAGATACACATTTATATAACATGATTTTAAGGATAATCCCTGATAATTTGTATCCCTGATAGTGATTCTAGTGGATTGTGTGGTCTGAGGTTTTATTAGACCATGTCAAGGAATTCTCATACATTTTGAATAGTTAGAGTGTCTGGATAATGATTTTGGGGATTAAGATCCAAAAAATTCAATATTAAATAAGAAGGAATTTTTTAGAAATAATAAATTCATTAAAATTAACAAATGATGTGGATTTTTTAGCAGTAAAACATAAAAGTAATTGATAACCTAATTCACCCCTTCTCAGTGTCTATGTAGATCCTACTACCAAATTGTATATATGTATCTCTCAGGCTTATAGAAGAGTATTTCTAGGAGAACAGGGGTCAATTCACATGATGAGGCTAAATATACAAAGGATATGACTAAAAACTAAGGACTAATATATGTCAAATAATATAGGTTACCAGTGTGTGTTAGAGGATTTATGATGTAACAATTATGATATAATGATAAAAAAATTGATAAATAATATGCTCCCTCAGTATTATAAATTCCTTGAGCATACATGTTGATAGTTCTTATCTAATTTATTTTTGTTATCACATGGTTTATCAGTTGATTCAGTGTTAAATATTATTGAGGTAGTCATCTACCTCCATTATAAATAAGTAAGTCTCATTTTGAATATTTGGAGTGGACATTGATTTTTTTTGTGTTCCATTATAATAGTGAGTAATAGAGTAATATTCCTTATAGAAATAGTCCTACATTAGACTAATTTATATCATTTTTAAATATATAGGGGGATTTATTGATAGATCATTGTAGTCAAAGTTTTAGTAATTTAATAGAGTATCAACCATTAGTAGATGTTTGTAGATATTCCTTATCTACTTGAATCAATTTTCATCTTCTATAACCAATATTCCAAAGGTTCTATTATAAATTTCACTAAATTTTATTATTCACTCTTCTTTATTCTTTCTTGTCTAATATCATTATAGTTTTTAGTTTCCATAATTCTATTTTTCTATTATCAGCAACATAAACTATAGATATATCATAGTTATCTTGGTTCTTATCATTTTTATTGTAGTATAGTATACTAATTTAGTACATCAATATTTGTTACCTATAAGAACTACATGTATCTATATTTATTTAATTCAATTTAAGTTTATATAATTTTTTATAGTGTGACAATTATAGTTTGGTTTTCTTGGTTGAATATTTTTGTTTGATTTGTGGAGTATTAATTTATTATTTAATCTATATTGAAATATCCAAAGTTTTTGTTTCCCTGAAATATGTAAGTGTTCCCCCAAATTCAAGTTACATGAGGCATAATGCTTATAATGATTTAGTTATTCCATCATTACATGATTTCACATTGGGTTTACCACTTTTGTTTCCTCTTAAGATCTATTGGGGCCTGAAAATTGATTATGGGGGGTTTAATGTGTTTCAAAACCCTCCACATCTCGTTTATCATTTTTTAATATTCAATAGAAACTCCCAATGGTTCACACATCCATAACTACGTATGAACCTTCTTTCCAAAGGAAAGAATTTCTTTGGTATTTTATACCCAACCCAACTTAGGAACTCACATTGGTAAAGAGGATGTGAAGCTAGGCTCATCACACCCTTTTGGATGGATTTTTTTCCTGCTCTAGGACTCTATTATAGATTTAAGATCTGTTTACAAATCTATTCATAATTCCAATACAAAACCGGTTACCCTAAAAAAATGGTCAGGGGTTGAATAATTTTATATGTAAAGGGGGTTTTATTAACGAGTCCATATATATGTATTTGAGGTTATTCATCTGTTCCCATCATTTCTTAACAACGGGTAGCTTCTTATATTTTGAATCCATATAACTAGGCACTCCTGAATTTTCTTCCATCTAGGGAGGCAATTAATATTTCAAGTATGGTATTGAACCTATATGATGCATCATACATATCCTATTTATAACATGAAACAAATACCATGTAGTTAATTGAAACCATACAGTTTAATGTCATGTGGAAAGAAAATATATGAGGTAACTTAGGCACTGAATATTTTTCTTGATCCTTGGGAAAGAATATTGTGTATCCCACTTATGATAGGAATCAGAGCCATCATATTTTGATGTGTCGTTGGTACTTACCCCGAGTTGGATTCCCTTTTATGGGAGTAGTCGTATAGTGTCACTTAATGGGGATTACACACAAAGTTTTACCTGGTTGGGAGAAATTCATGATGCAAGAGATGTGATTATTAAAAATACCTAATCCTATGTGATACATGCTCGTTGTGAGAAACAAGAGATATAAATTGATCAATCTAATTTCATATGTATTTGGGGAATATACAGTGATGTAGCCCTGATGGGATGTTTGATAAAGATATCATTCCTTAAAAAGGCATCCTACATATCCTGGATATACCAGGAATAAGAGTCTTCATAGTTCAATTGACTCCTCAGTCTACTGATGGATGAGGGAAAATGATAAATCCATTTGATATATTGGGTACCAATGGTTAAAATTTCTGATATAAGGGAGTACTTACACTGTGGTAGATTCTCGTTGAGCTTAGGACTTAGGAAGGAATCCTACATATCCTAGTTATAGGAGGAATTAGAGTCTTCTTTGTTTAGTTTTGACTTCTTGGTCTACTGATGAATGAGGAATAATGATAAACCCATGGGATTGATTTGGTCCCAATGGTTGGAAGGATTGAGATATAGGGAGAATTACCCTATGGTAGATAACCATATCACTACCATAAAACAGGACAAGGGAAGCGCTGCCTTTTATCAGTGCTAAGCAGAAAGTGCTGATAAAGGGGTGGGCCTTTATCAGCGCTATTATTAGTACTGATAAAAGTTTTTAATAAAAAATATTATGAATTTATATAAAATTATTTTATTTATATTTAAAAATAATATTTATTTTTATACATAAAATAAAAAACAAATGTTTATAATTAATATATATATATATTAATAATTCAAAAAAAGATATATATAATTTCTTAATTAAAAAAGGTATTTCTAAGTATTATTATTAAATATATAAATATATATATAATTGAATAATTATAAGATTATAATAAATTACATAAAATAATAAATATATTTATTTAATTTATTATATTTAATAGAGACTTATTAGAATTATATTTATTAGATTTATTGGATTTATTGGATTAATTCATTATATTTTTTATATTTTTTATATTTCATATATTTCATATATTTAATATATTTATAAATATATAATACATTTTAATATATATTTATAATTAAAATTATTGAACATATATGTATTTTCCAATGAATTTGGCCAATGAATATATTGATTATGAATATATGTTATGCATAATGCATGAATATTCATTTATACATTACATCAAGTTGTCCATTGATGTGGTATATTAATTAATTCATAATGTTACCCATATGAACTATATATGTTCTAAAAAATGTACTTATAAAATTACATTAAATATATTTAAACAATAAATATATTTTATTATATTTTTAATGATATATATAAATACTTTTCAAATACATCTGTAATTATAATTATAACTATATATATAAATAATTATGAAATTATATATATAATATTATAATTTTATTCATATATAAATTAACAATTATATACAAATATTTATATATATTTACTATTTATAGTTATAATTATAAATGAATAAATATATATTAATCCTATATATCATTTTAAATAAATATATAATAATATAAATAAATTATTAAAATTATACCTTTATCAGTGCTTTTTTAGCATTGATAAATATGGATTTTATCAGTGCTAAAAAATCCCTGATAAAAGATGTCTTTATCAGTGCTATAATTTTAGTGCTAATAAATAGGTCTTTTATTAGTACTTTTTTAGCACTCATAAAGGCCTATCTTTATCAGCACTTATAAAGCATTGATAAAATAAGTCTTTATCAGCACTATAATTTTACCACTAATAAATAGATATTTTATATGTGCTTTTTTAGTGCTGATAAATGCCTATATTTATCTGAGATGATAAAGGTATGTTTTATCAGCACTTTTAATTTTAGTGCTGATAAAACATACCTTTATCAGTGCTTTTAACGTGGGCTGATAAAGGTTCCAATGGGTTTTTTAAAAGAACCCTGACAGGATCCTCCTCCCTCGCACCATTTCAAGCCTTTGTGGAAGCAGACCCCTACGTCGTCGAGCCCTCCTCCGGCATGACCCCACCTCCTCCTCTTCTTCTGCCACTACCTCCTCCTCCTCTGCGACCATTGAATCATCCTCCTCTATTATCATTGTTACCTCCTCCCCAAGGATGCCGCTGACTCGTCCTCCTCTGCCTCCACTGCCTCCTCCTCCTCTTCCTCCTACACCACCACTGCTTCTTCCTCCTCCTCCTCCTTTGCACAGATTCATCAGTAAGTTCTCATTATTCTCCATTCTTCATAGATCCATGGTTCTTCCCTCTCTTGGAATCATAGACCAAGTCTATTGGGGATAGTTATTTGGTCTATGTTATTGATCAGGATGCAATTTTTTTGGATCTAGTTAAGTTAACATGGTTTGTGATTAGATATTGAATTTTTCTTATTTCATTATTCATTTTTGAAAACTGTTGTGATGTATGTTACTTCCCTCTAATCTCCAATTCTCTTTTAACATAAATAATTTGTTTTGACTAAATATTTTCATTTAATTTTTTTGGAAAAACATGCATGACTCTTGAAGTAAATCCATTGTTAAATGGTTTTGAAAAATTTGGTTGGCATTTGGAAAACCCTCTTATTATATAATTTTTAAGTTATTTTTTTAAAATTATGGTTCTATTTTGACACATGAAAAGTATTTGATGAAATAATTCAAATGAAGTTTTTTTTTTGATTTATTTGGAATGGTATTTGTTTAATATGGTTGGCATGATTTCATGGGTTGGACTTGAACATAAATAAGGGGAGTAATCCATTGGGGAACCTGGATTTTTTTTACCATGTGATGACTTGGTGGATCAATGAGGTATCTCTCTTGAGTATGGAATTTCAACTGAGCATGCATGGTGAGTGGGTGGAGACATAAATCTGGCTATTCCTAATAATGGAATTAAATTTTTTTGTACGAACAATGGTTTTCCTTAGAGATTATTTATGATTTTGGGATAAGCAGTTTAAATGATTTCAAATGCTTTTATATAAAACTTTCTAACATTTTTTCCAAGTGGATTGAGTTTGGAAGTCACTGGGAAAATAATACTGAGTTTATTCTTACCCCCTTTCTTCATAACTATTTACTATTTGAAATTATCATCTATCAAGACACATAGAAGGTCAAGGTATCTTAGTTCTTTAGTAATGTGTCATGATACCATTGAGTGGGAGTTGGTGTCATGTTTTTTAGAATCTTTTATATGTGATAGATCAATATGGACAAAGGATCATAAGGTGTGTGGGAAATTATTCAGAAGAAGATTTGTTGGAAGTATAGAGTTTTTTTGAAGGGTGTGGGAGTTTCACATGGGGGGGCTTCAGGGTTATGGGAATTGCAGATAGTTTCAAGCTCTAAAAGTAGGATTATTGGCATATAAGGGATCAGATGACTAGAAGAACGAATCTGATGCATTTGTGTCATGAATGAAATATAGTGATAGGGAATGAAGGATGATAAATATTAGTTGTGTGAATTATTGCTAAAAATCGGTGCTATATGGTTCAATATTCAGTGGTCACAATAGAATTACAGGTTTCAATGGATTCTCTCATGAAGGCCATTGTACTTCAAATTAACTTTCACATTGACTTGGGTTGCTTATAAAATATTTATAATTTTTTTGGCCCGTAAAAAAATTGTTCATAAACTAGTTATCTAGTTATAAAATTGTTTATAAACTAGTTGAGTTGTTTATATAATTGTTTCTAAATTGTTTGGTTTGTTTGTACAATTGTCGATAAATTGTTTGGTTTATTTTATAAAGGTATCATCATTCTAGAGTTTTGATTGATGTTTTATGGAAATGATTTTGTGTGTGTTTGGAATGGATAAGGGACCTTTTGGAAAATGTGAAATGTTTGGGTGGGTGTGTGTTTGAAACTCAAGGGAATGTTTGGAACTTTCACATGATTTATGTGTTTTACATTCTCAACCTCTAGTTTTAGTCTATGATGCACATCCTTGGATGCTTGATGCACCTATTCTTATTGAACCTCATGCTGGAATAACACAACAAACCTAAATATAATTCCTTACACCAACTTTATTATAATAAAAATTATTTAATTAATATTTAAAAACATAGCCACATCATCATTTCCATCAACATCTCCACATCATTCATCCCCCCCCCAGATTATCATTTACACATTCCACATCACTTGTAACTATATGATGAATGAAACCAAACCTATTAATATTAAATGAGGTTTGTAAGATATTTCCTATATATTTTTCTATAGTTTATTAAGTCATCACATAAGTTTTAATCTTCTTTTAGTTTCTAATGTATACTTCACACACTAGGTTCAACAAACATTACTACCCTAGAAAAGAGGAAATCCTTAGTATTGAGTACTCTAATATCCAATATATAAAATATTTATCAGATATGATACTATCAGGACCCACCCCCATAGAAACTCTAGTGGAGTTGGGAATATTTTAGTGTCTAACCCCCCCCCCCCCCATCCTATATTTAAATGGACATGGGTCAATTATAATTGGAAATGTAATGATACGACCCAGGCTGGTATCATAAACAACAAATGACCTAACATTCCACTAACCTAATAGGAATTCACGATCCATATGGGATAGCAATGCTCCCCTGGTAAAAAGATACAATTAATAAGGAATATTTTACCCCTAAATTAGAGTAAATTAAAAATGATCTTTCTCCTGAAAACCAAACATGTTCCATTCATAAGTTGAACATCTAGGAATATAGTAGATGTGCAAAAAATATAGAAACAGGAAGCGGATATCATAGATGGAAAATAAAATCCAACTATTGACTAATAAAATTGTTTAACCATACATGTCCCATTCCTAAATATCATTGGACCTATTTTGGATAGGTATAACATATGAGTTCTCATTTTATGTTTTCTTTTCAGTTGGGAATATCATATGTCGCGCACCTCTCCTCTACCACGAACGCACCTCTGCCGCGTACTGAACAACACCTTCATGGTGAGTTTTCTCCTCTTACTCATTGGTTTACCCTTGTTCGTATGTTATTACTGTTTTATATTGATGGTTATGTTGTGAATTGTACGGGCTAAAGACCCCCCTGAAAATCATGATCATTGGTGGTCCTTGTTTGTTAAATAAATGAATTGCATGTTGGTTGGTTCCTGTTGAACATTTGAATATAGAAATTGGTAATTTACTTATACTTGGATGATGAATGAATTCCCCGGGATGATAAAACTTCCGTGATAACCCCTGAATTAACAATTGAAATTGAATAAGGGATGCTTTGTAAAATCTGAAAATGGGTTTGTTTGGTTTTTATGGTGTTGCGATTGTGAGCACGATTGTGTGTTTTTATGGTGTTTCATTTGTTGGTATGATCGGTATGCCATTTGTTTTCCATTTTGTAGTTCCTCCACCATTTAACATCAATCCAAAACTTACCCATTTCAATGGCACCACCACATTTTTACTAGTGCAATTCCACTGAATCTTAGAAAACCACTTCACTAGAGGACTCTATAGGACACTTTATGGAAACCCTAGGAAAATAACCATGACAACACATGTAATGAATCGTTCCACCAGAAATTAATCTATGGAAAATCATACCATCTATTAGTTTAGTACCGGAGTTCTTAACTCGAGACATTATATTTCTAGAGAAACACTAAAAAATCGGTTTACAACAATGCATATAGATCACATGTGGAATACTATAACATTCTAGTGTAAGGGCTTCTCATAGCTATTTCCAATGATCATGTGGTAGGGAATATGGGTGTGATCTACTTTGGTCCTGAGTAATACATAGAGAGGTGAGGGTATTGTTTACCATAGCTATTTCCATTGATTATAGTTGGATGATGACCCTAGTTGAAAATATTTTATGAAATTATTTTGTTAAATATTAATATTACTGAATCAAATAGAATGAAAATGAATAAATAATGGTTGAATGCCAATCGGTTGACAAAAGATTATGAAGATGGAATGAAATAGTTTATCATGTTTGTAAAACATCATGCATATGACACTTCTCAAATCCTTTGTCCATGTTTACACTACTGTTATTCAAGAAAAATTAGTCCAGAGGAGTTGGAAGAAAAATTGATATATCACGGAATAGATCAATGTTATACATGTTGGAATAAACACGGGGAAAACAAATGTAGGTAGTGGCTGGGATAGAACTACATTTTATGGATCATCTGATATGATTAAAAGCGTGAACAATGAAGATAACCGTATAGATGATGTGATTATATATGTGAATGATAATGAATATCATATTGAGAAATGACAAGGATAGTTGAAGATGAACTTTATGATTTCCCAAAATTCTTTGAGAAGTTAAAGAGTTGTTCAAAGATGCCATTGTATGCTGGTTTTACTAAATATACAGCATTGTTAACCGTACTGAAACTGTATAATTTGAAAGCAAGAAATGGGTGGAGTGATGCAAGTTTTACAAAACTACTTTCTCTCTTGAATGACATTCTCCCAGAAGATAATGAGATCTTGAGCTGAACATACGATGCCAAACGAATGCTACACTCTATGGGTATGATCTTTGAAAGAATACATGCATGCCCGAATGACTGTATATTGTTTATCAAGGACCAAAAATCACTTAAATAATTCTAAAAGTGTGGTGATTCTCGATAAAAGAAAGATTAATCCAGTCCTATGAAAGTTTTATTGTACTTTCCAATCATTCCAAGGTTTAGACGCTTATATGGAAGTGAGGAGACTACAAGAAAATTGACATGGCATGTAGATACAATAATTAAAGATGGGAAACTACATCACCTAGATAACTCTCCTTAGTGGAAGATAATTGATCATGAGTATCCTGAATTTGGAAACGAGTTGAGAAACCTTTGTCTTGCGTTATATATAGATGGAGGGAATCATTTTGGTTTTCAAAGAAGAAGTAACAGTACATGGCCATTTATGTTGGTAAATTATAACTTACTACCATGGTTATGCATGAAAAGAAAATACATCATGTTATCTATACTTATATTAGGACTAAAACAACTGGGTAATGATATTGATGTTTATTTAGATCCATTGATCGAGGATTTGAAATTATTGTGGGATTCAGGAGTTATGTTTTATGATTCTTACAAAAATGAAGATTTCACTTTGAGATCCATGTTGTATGGGATGATAAATGACTTTCCTGGTTATGGAAATTTGTTAGGATATAGCAGTAAAGTAACTCAATGGTGTCCCATTTGAGAAAAAAGGTACACAGTCAATTAGGTTGAAACATTCATCAGAAATTGTGTTTCTAAGACATCGCATATTTATAAACTGATACCATAAGTACCGATCTTGGATGACATCATTCGATGGATGTTCAGAAGAACATATAGTACCATCTCCAGTAATAGTTTATCAATTTTTTGAGAAAGTAAAAGATGTGGTCACTACTTTTGGTAAACTGTTTTCGAAAAACCATACAAAAACGGGTTGGAAAAAGAGATTAGTTTTTTTTAATTACCATACTGAAATTTTTTGTATGTCAGATTTTTTCTAAATGTTATTCATGTTGAAAACATGTATGTGATAGTGTTATCAGCACGTTTCTAAATGCACTTAGAAAAATAAAGGATGCAATTATGGCTAGGTTGGACATGGTTGAGATGGTAATACGAGAAGAGTTGGCACCAGTGAAGGGTGAAAAACAAACATTTCTTCATCCCGCTTCTTACACCCTTCCCAACCAGGAGATATATTAGTTTTGAAACTTCTTGAATGATGTAAAGATTCTAGAGGGGTATTCATCAAATATCAAGAACATCATGTAAATGAGAGATTTAAAGTTAAAGGGTCTAAAATCAAATGATTCCATGTTTTTATGAAAGATTTAATTCCTATATCTTTACATATCATTTTTTCCAAGAATTTCTTTCATAAATTAACAAATCTTTGTTTCTTTTTCAATGTTATATGATGAAAAGTTATAGAACCAAAGAAATTTCCAACTATAGAAAAGGAAATCTTCATTATATTATGTGAATTGGAAATGTTCTTCCTATTGACATTATTTGATATGATGATTCATTTGATGTTTCATATGGTGAGAGAGATTCGACTATGTGGTCATGTATATTATAGATTCATCTACCCCATTGAACGGTATATGAATATTTTGAAAGGGTATGTCAAAAACTGAATTCGGCCAGAGGGTTGTATTGTAGAGCGATATATTGTTGAGGAAATGATTGAATTCTGTACCAAATACTTGTTTGGTGTGGAAATCATTGGCCTACTGAAATCTCATCACACTAGGCAGCTTGAGGGTGAAGGAATTTCTGTAATAGAGGTTGAAAAAATAAATATTATAGATTGGGAGCAGGCCCACCTTCAGGTTTTTCATAATAGTTTTGATGTTGACCCATATGTTCAAACCCAAAAATAAATTCTTAGGCATTTGAAGCCATATATTGATGAAAATGGATATTAGATACACATAATCGAAAGTTTATAGGATGGTTTTGGGACCATATTTTTTAGAAGTTAGATGAAAATCCATACTCAATTTCAGAATGACTTCGATGGCTAGCCGGAGAACCAAGTGTGTATGTATTATATTACAATTCTTATTTAGTTAATTTTTATACATTATATACTATTGAACATGATGAAGATATTATTATGAAGAATAATGGGGTTAAACTTTTGTTAGAAGCGATGCTTGTTTTTGGTGATAAGGACAGAAATCCAATTTATGCAAATATTCCATACTTTGGTATCATCAAACAAATATAGGAGTTGGATTATATGAAATTCCAAGTATTGGTTTTTCAATGCAAGTCGGTAGGTAATAGGAGTGATGTTAAAATAGATGAATTAGGATTTTTGAAAGTTGATTTCAGTAAGGAAGGGGAGAAAGAAAAACCATTTATAATGGAATCATAGGAAGTACAAGTATTTTATGTTCCAGATACCTCAAACTAAAACTAGTCAATTATTTTGTTCTCGACAAAAACAACTGAAGGGTCGAATGAAAATTCAATGGAGGATGACCATTTCATTGGGACTTCAAAATCATTTATAGTGGTCCCAATGTAGATGGAATTTTGTATGTCATAGGAGACCAAAATAAAGGGATTTATATAGTCGATAGATAGGTCAAATCTCTTCAGCCTTTAAAAAAGAGAGTTCAATAATCAGGTTGTCTTATTTATTGTAATATAAATTTTGTTACCTTATGTTATTATTTGTTCATTGTTGCTTTTATGAAATATAGATTAAATGTTATACCACTTTTGTAGATAATGATTTTTGTACCTGCTGATGTGCCCAATCTAGAGGTACAACAGGTCTCTCAACCTATTGTTGTTGTTCCTAGTGTAGAGGAACAACAAGTCTCTCTACCTGTTGCTACTGGTCCCATTATTGAGGTAAAAAAGGTTTCTCAACCTATTGTTACTGGTCCTAGTGTCGATGCTAGCGCTTCAGATGAACATAATTATGATACTAAAATTTATAAAATAGTAGGAAATGAAACCCTGGTGGCACAAAAAAACAATAGCTCAATAGTTTGACAGTGTTAGCCAAAATCCTTAAGTCAAAAGAAAAAGGCATCAATTTTGAGGTGGGATGGAATAAGCAAGGCCAACATGTTAACTCCAACAAAGCCAGGTTTAGTAGCTACATTGGAATCATCACTCGACATCACATGTCGATTGATGTACAGTCGTGGAACCATGTTATAATAGGGATTAAGAAACTAATGTGGGAATAGATTATGGAAGCATTATGATATAATTTCTTTAATTTATTAAAATAAAACAAAATACTAAAACTTTGACATGCTCTTCATCACCCCTTGTAGAGTTCATTTATAGTCGATGCCTCGCACAAGGAGTTTGTATTAAGAGTTGTAGGAAGGATTCATAGAGGCTTCTGCACAATTTTAATGAAATACCATCTTAAATATGTTGAATGGAAAATGAATCCACACCCGCATCCTATTTATGAACACTTGATATCCCAAGGAGTGTGGGATTCATTTAGCCACCATCATGTGGAGCATACTTTTCAGGTACATTTTGTTCGGTAATATGCTATTTGAAATTTCTTATATTCATCATTTTGATTGATAGTTTTTTATTTATGAAACAACAATTGAGTGACAAAAATAAGGAATAGGAAGCAAAACCAGCGTACTCCTACCGTAAAGCAAGGATGGGGTACGCTTCACTTGAAAACAAAATTGGTATGTATTTTAAATCTATCGTAATACTTTTATGTGACATAAAACAACTCCATAACCATTTTCCTCTATTTATATGCATATTGATGAATCGAAATTGAAATCCACTTCCATACCATGCCATGTTCTATCAAAGGAGGCTCGTGTAAATAAAGAGGGGATGCTAACAGATGAAAAAACACAAAAAGTGTGGGAAAAATGTGTAATTATGAAATAATATAAATTTGTTTTTCTTTAAATTGTCCTTACATAACAATGATTACTTATTTTACTATATTTTATATCTGACATATTCATAGGAATAAACAACACCCGCATTAGATGAAAATATACTTTTAGTGGCCTTGAAGCAGCCAGAACAGTATGGCTACATCAGTTGGGCAGTTTTTTGGGTCAAACCTTGAACATATTTTCAGAAAGAAAAGAAAGTGGAGGATCAAAATGAGTAAATTAAAAAGCTGAGAGAAACATTATATATGTTTCAAGAATAATTAAAATACAAGATAGATCTAATACAAAGTTTGATGGGGTAGGAAAAGAGAATAAACAATTCAAGAACAACCCATGTGTGAAGATACAACCCCAACCCCCACCAGTTTTGAAGTGATCCATTCCCCTTAAAACCTAACTTAGATGAGGTAATAAATGTTCTAATAATTGTTTCTACAAAATTTGAATCACATAGATACTGATACCTTTCCTATATTGATATTCTACAGGGTGAAAATGACAATGATTTATATCTATCAACTCATACATGTTTCCTTGTAGCGAGGGCTACGGTGTTCAATATGCAGAATGACATTCTACACAATAGACCACTTCCAACAGGTCATGTTAGAGTTTTTATTAACATAGATCATGATCCGAGCATCGAGATACTTTTTCAAAATGAATATTAATACATTAATATGGTCGAACAAGTTGTTGGAACACTCATCGCATGGCCACCAATTCTTGTAAAAAAACATGTCGACAAGGAGGTATTCATTTCCAATTTATTTTTCAAGATAAACCTTTAACATTTAATGAAAAAAAATTTGAACCGATGAATGTTATTAAAGAATGGAAAAGGGAATGGGGTGAAAAGAAATATCAGCTCAAAACTATCTCCAACATCAACCAACCTATCTAAATGATCTACTGAGAGCACCTTCACCCCACCCATTCTATATCCACATTTAATATCATTGTTGGATCATGTGGATACGAAGTTGATATATAGAAAATCTAACACATATGCTTTTGAAAAAAAATATAAATAGAGGGGAAGAATCATATTACAATAGTGCTGAAAATTTAGATGAAATCCTAAAGTATGAATCGTTAGGCACATTAGTTGTAAATTTATACATGAGGTATATTTTCGTGATTTGATTTTACAAAAGCTGATATACTATGATAATTATGACTAAATACATTTCATATTTTTCACAAGCATATATATGAAAAACAATTGAAGGGATTTCCCGAGGAACAAAATTTTGGACTCATTAGTCCTCACATTACCTATTCAAAAGAA
The DNA here is from genome assembly GCA_963277665.1 of Viscum album. Taxonomy (NCBI): domain Eukaryota; kingdom Viridiplantae; phylum Streptophyta; class Magnoliopsida; order Santalales; family Viscaceae; genus Viscum; species Viscum album. Next base: position 906,961,334 of record OY728158.1, on the reverse strand, counting down.
GAAATAAATTTTGATAAAGAGGTTGAAATAATGTCATCCTGGCTCAAATCGTTTGAAAACAAAATTACAGATAATAGACTCTTTTTAATACCAACAATATAGGGTTAAAACTCTACAATTTAATCATATCAACTATATTTTCATTTATTTCATTACTTATTCCTTTTTGTGTTTTTAGGTAGCATTGGATGCTCATTACAGTCAATTTGGATACTCTGAAGATTTATTTTTAGGATTCAATGCATGGATATCAAACAAACTGACCACACATGATGGCATTTGTCAATTTTTAATTCACTAGATCCAACATTTTAGAACTAAAAATCTAGTTATATAATTTATATTATCTTTTAATGAGGATTGTCTTATGATATGGCAGTGCATCAATATATTCTACTTCATAGAATGAATCCAAGGCCTAAGAACAAGAATTCCCATGAGATCTACAACTGGAAACGTATCACGATATATATAATAAGGTTTCACTATCCAAACACATATCAGAACAAATTAATAATTTTTATTGATGTTTATGTATTGTCCAAAATAAACAAATGGAAGGGACTGTGGTTTTTATGTTTGTAAATTTATGTAGGAGATCATATTTCTTCAAAAGACTAGTATCCTTGAAAAGGTATTTTAGAAAATAATTACTATTTCATTTAAAATATTTATTAATCCTTTGTGTGTTTATATTTTTTTAGTACTGCCATGACTATCACGAAAACTCATATTTAGAATATGATATAGATGTGTTTAGGAATGAATGGGCGACATACCTGATGGAATATTGTACAAAAATAAGATGAAGGTGAATTCCTACTACTTATTTTATCCTTATATGATCATTGATATCTCCCTTGTTTACACTTATTGAGCATCTATGATCACCATTTCTTATGTTTCATATCCTTAGGTTAGGAATAATTGTTTTAGAAATGATTTGTCTTTCTAGTAAATAATAACTTAATGAGAGACTCTTATGAACTAGTTCTTTATGTTTCCATGCTTCTAAAAGAACTAGACCTAAACTATTATGGCATGGATCATTTATATTCTATATTTTGGTCATTTATGATGATGTATCTACTGATGTGGCATGTTGGAAGAATATTGGTTGTGAATCACTCACAAATTTAATAAAAAAACTAAGGATTCTTCACTATTGTTGGTTAACTACCGCTTTGCATAGCATCTAATATAAACATCTGATCAGGCTTCCCCGTGATTCTCTCATCCTACAACATCTCTATGGTATCATCATTCAGATTTCACTTTTCCTTATCTTCCTACACCCATTGTAAATGGGTGAAGGACGAGAAGTAAAATTTAACGTTGAATGATAATACCATAGAGATGGTGTCGGATGAGGGCTTCAAGGGGATTCCAAATCGGAATTTCAGATCAAATGATATGCTAAGGGGTAGTTAACCAACAGTAGTAAAGTGCAAAAAGAATCATTAGTTTTTTTATTATCTTGTATCTAGACCAAATAAACCCTTTGGAAATATGTAAAAGTAATGTTATGATATAATATCTCTATTTTAATGAAAAATTATATAATGAAATGTAGATTTTATTTTCATTATTCTTTTTAGGGTTCATTTATTTTAGAAGATTTTTTTCCATGTTTCATGCCTTTGTAGGAAGAGAACGACTCTTTGTCTACTCAATCATATAGGTAATATTGATGTTTTCACAGTTAAATCATTATCCATATAATTAATTCATTTTTTTATATTTATATTTAATTTATTTCTTTTATGTAAGGAATATTAATCTACTCATATGTGATATCAATGTATGAAATGTTTGAGTTATTATAGTTGGTATCAGAGTAACTGACCTATTAAAAATTGAGAAAATACATTTACTTGTTTTGATACTTTAGGGAGGTGATTCATAAGTCGTTTTAAATGGGTAGGAATCAACCCCACCTCAATATGACACACAATGTGACTAGTATGACTCAAAGTGTCTTTTTATTTAAAATTGACATTATTTTTAGTAAAAAGAACAAGTGACACACTTAAAACTGAGAAAATGCATTCTGATTGTTTTTATACTTTAGGGAAACGATATATAAGTCTTTTTGGACCTGTAGAAATTGACCTCACTTCATTTCAACACACAATGTGACTAGTATGACTCAAAGTGTCTATTTTTATTTAAAATTGACATTAATTTTATAAAAAACACAATTAACATACTGAAAACCAAGAAAATGAATTCATATTGTTTTAATACTTTAGGAAAACAATCCCTGAGTCATTTTTTATGTGTATTAATCAACCCCACCTTAATCCAAAACACAGTGTGACCGGTATGGCTAAAAGTTTCTATTATAAGTTTAAAATTTACATTTTAGCTCAAAATGTGTCACTCATTGAAAACCAATAAAATTCACTAAAATTGTATTTATAATTTAGGATAAATATTCATAAGTTCTTTGTGGCATGTATGAATCAATCTCATATCAAACCAACACACAATCTGACTAGTATGACTCAAAATGCGTGTTTCCAGTTTCAAATGACAATTTAGTAAAAAAACACAAGTAACATACTATAAACTGAGTAAAAACATTCATATTTTTTGATACTATAGGACAACAATAAAAAACTAATTTTTGACATGTAGGAATCAACCTCACCTCAATTAAATGCACAATGTGACTGGAATGACTCAAAGTGTCTCTTTTTATTTAAAATTCACGTTAATTTTAGAAAAAAACACAAGTGACATACTGAAAACTGATCAAGTGCATTTGGATTGTTTTTCTACTTTAGGAAAACGATACATGAGTCATTTTTTACAAGTAATAATCAACATCCACATCAATCTGACATATGGTGTGACTGGTATGGCTAAAAGTGTATGTTACCAGTTTAAAATTGACATTTTCACTCAAAACGTGTCACTCACTGAAAACCAAGAAAACCTGCTCCAATTTTCTTCATAATTTAGGATAATTATTTATAGTTTCTTTTTTATGTGTATGAATTATTCTCACATCAAACCAATTCATGATGTGATCAGTATAACTCAAAATGTGCGTTTCTAGTTTGAAATAACATTTTAGTAAAAAAACAACTGACATAGTACAAACTGAGAAAACACATTCAGATTTTTTTAATACTTTAGAAAAATGATCCATAAGTAATTTTTGAAATGTATTAATTTACCTCACCTCAATTCAATGTACAAAGCGACTGGTATGACTCAAAGTGTCTCTTTTTATTTAAAATTGGCATTTATTTTAGAAAAAACACAAGTGACATACTAAAAACTGATAAAATGCATTCATACTATTTTGATACGTTATAAAAACAATCTATGAATCATTTTTGATATGTAAGACCCAACCCCACCTCAATATGACTCACGATCCGACCGTTATGGCTAAAAGTGTCTGTTATGACTTTAGAATTGACATTTTAGCTCAAAACGTGTCACTCATTGAAAACCAAGAAAACCTGCTCCAATTGTCTTCATAATTTAGGATAATGATTCAGAAGTTCCTTTTGATGTGTATGAAGTATTCTCATATCAAACCAATGCACTATGCAACTGATATGACTCAAAATGCTTGTTTCCAGTTTGAAATGACATTTTAGTAAAAAAAACACAATAGACATACTGAAAACTGAACAAACACATTCAGATTGTTTTGATACTTTAATAAAATGATCCATAAGTCATTTGTGACATTTAGTAATTTACCTCACCTCAATTAAACACACAATGAAACTAATACGACTCAAATTGCCTCTTTTTATTTAAAATGGACCTTAATTTTAGAAAAAAAATGCAAGTGACATAGTGAAAACTAAGAAAACGTATTCGTATTGTTTTGATACTTTATGAAAATGATCCATGAGTCATTTTTGACATGTAAAAATAAAATTCACCTCAATTTGATGTAGTTTGTGACTGGTATGGCTAAAAGTTTCTGTTATTAGTTCAAAATTGACATTTTATCCAAAAATGTTTCACTCATAGAAAACCAAGAAAACCTGCTCCAATTTTCTTCATAATTTAGTATAATGATTCATATATTCTTTGTGATGTGTATTAATAAGTATCATATCAAACCAATGCATGATGTGACTAGTATGACGCAAAATACATGTCTCTAGTTTGAAATGACATTTTAGTAAAAAAAATAAAACTAACATACTACAAACTAAGAAAACATATTTGGACTGTTTTGATACTTTAGGAAAATGATCCATAAGTAATTTTAGACATGTAGGAATCAACCTCATCTCAATTCAATGAAAAATTCTACTATTATGACTCAAAGTGTCTCTTTTTATTTAAAATTGACATTAATTTTAGAAAAAAATACAAGTGACATACTAAAAAAAGAGTAAACACATTCAGATTATTTTGATACTTTAATAAAATGATCCATCAGTCATTTTTGATGTGTATGAATCAACCACAACTCAACCCAATGCACGGTTTGACCGTTATGGCTAAAATTTTCTATTATCAGTTTAAAATTTACATTTTAGCTCAAAATGTGTCACTCATTAGAAACCAAGAAAACCCGCTCCAATTGTCTTCATAATTTAGGATAACTATTAATAAGTTTTTTTTTTAGGTGTATGAATAAATATCATATCAAACCAATACATCATGTGAGCTATATGACTCAAAATGTATGTTTCAAGTTTGAAATGACATTTTAGTAAAAAAACACAACTAACATACTACAAACTGATCAAACACATTCAGATTGTTTTTATACTTTAGGAAAATGATCCATAAGTCATTTGTGAAATTTAGGAATCTAATTCACCTCAATTCCATGCACAATTCCACTGGTATGACTCAAAGTGTCTCTTTTTATTTATAATTGACATTAATTTTAGAAAAAAACAAAAGTGACATATTAAAAATTGATCAAACACATTCGCATTATTTTGATACTTTAGAAAAATGATCCATCGGTCATTTTTGATATGTAGGAATCAACCACACCTCAATTGGGTGAATGATGTGACCGATATAAATCCAAATGATTCATTTAAATTTGATATTAATTTTAGTAAAAGAACAAGTGACATACTCAAAACCAAGAAAACCCGTTTGTATTGTTTAAATATTTTAAAACAATGATCGGTGAATCATTTTTTACATGTAGAAATCAACCCCACCTCAATACGATGTATGGTGTGACCGGTATAACTCCAAATGTGTCTTTTTTGTTAAAAATTGACATTTTATTATTGTATGACTTCATATTAATGTTTAATTTGTTTTATTATTGTATTACTAACATAATATTTTTTTCTTATATAGGTGGAATTTTTTTCTTGAGTTAGGATGCTTTGTTTGGCAACTAATACCCTGGGCGACAATTTTTAAGAGGGGATCACGGATTCCAAAGGATGTAACATTAATTTTTTTAATTGTTTGTTGGATAATTATAATTGTAACCATATAAAACATTGTTTGAAAAATATATAGTAGTGTTTTTTTGTATTCATGATATCAAGTAAATGTATATAACATTTTTTTCGAAACTATTGTGTGTGTTGTTTCATTATTTTATTCTTTTTTGTGTACAGGTGATGTTTTTTGTAGGTGTACAGGTTTCGGGTGTGCTATTAAACAAATAGCACATAACAGGAAACTAGGCCTTTATCAGTACTCAAAATAGCACTGATAAATGTGGCCCTTTATCCACGCTAAAAAACTTCTAATAAAGGAGGAACCTTTATCATTGCTTTTTTTAGTGGGGATAAAGGGGCAACTTTATCAGCACTTTTTTAGCACTGTTAAAGGGGACCCCCCCCCCATCTTCACCATGATTAATAGTGCTTTTCTAGCACTGTAAAAAGTGGGTTCTAGAACTTTTAAAATCATTATTTGTATTCATGCTTTAAGATTGGTCCATAGGAAGGCATCCTATATATCCTAGTTATAGTAGAAATTAGAGTCTTTATAGTTAATTTTTGTAGGAATGCCTAAATATGTCTACCGAGGATGGTTATCATGTCCCAGGGTTTGTGTCTGACATATCCTAATTGTCTTCCTGACATGTCCTAATTGTCTTACTAACATATCTTGAGTTTCTTCCTAAAATGTCATGAATTTCTGCCTAACATGTCATGAATGTCTTCCTAACATGTATAAGGATGTTTGTATATTACTGGGTTTCCTAACGTACATGTCCAGAAATAATCACATGATATAATTGACTTGTTTGGAGGGAATCACATGATTTTTATGGTATGTCTAAGAGGTTGTTGCATGATCAACACAAACATGTCTTGGTACTTCTTCATGACTTGGATGAAATGTCCAAGGGATGTCACGTGAACTAGATGACATGTCCAAGGAGCATCGTATGACCTGGATGACATGTCTAGAGGGAATCATGAGACTTGTTTAACATGTCTAAGTGTCACTGTATTACTTGGTTGACATGTTTAGGGGTCATCACATTACTTGGACAACATTTCCATGTGTCGTCGCATGAACTGGATGACATGTCTAAGGTTCATCGCATGACTTGGCTTACATGTCTAGAGGACATCTTAAAACTTTTTCAATATGTCATAATTCCTCCACATAACTTGGATCACATGTCTAGAGGTCTTTATAGGACTTTTTTAACATGTACGGATGTCACCACATGACTTGTATGACATATCCTAAGGGCTTCATGAGACCTGGGTGAAATTTCTTGGTGTCTTCTCATGATCTGGATAAATCGAGTGAATCACATGATGCCTTCGAATGAAAATTATAATATCCATCTATGTATAAATCTTTCACAATTTTTAATATTTATTATATATGTTCCCCATGGTTTTTCAAGAATTAGTCTGTTTAGGTTTCACATGACCCATTCAATGTGTGGAAACACCTTTGAATAATCTCTATGACATACCATAATTCCTTTATGTTATCCAAAAAGTGATCATGTGACACACATATTAATGTTTCATGTTCCCTTACATAATTCCCTAAGTTTTACTTTGTGGAAGACCTAGCGATTTAATGACCGTCCACTCCTACACTCTCGTGAAGTAGTTTCAGTCATCTGTGTTTTTGTTTTTGTGATTAGGAGGAGGGATTTATAGGACTCTATTCCTGGATTATCCACCTCCTTTCATGGAAAGTATCTCATAAATATAAGATAGATTCAGTGGAGGGATTTTTGTATCACTCTCTTCACATGATCCTACCAAAAGTTTTCTAAGGCAGTGCATCATCTTCAGTGATAGCGAGAATGTACCTCCATCACCATATTTACAAGACCAAATTCTATCAAATATCTTTCACATAACCATGTTGACATGTCAAAGTGCCTTTAAAAGGTCAAGCTAATATGTCTAGGTGTCTTCGTGAGATCAGGATGCCTATGTAAATTCTTTATTTTGATCAAAGACAACTTTTTTTAGGATATTCATGAGACTAAGGAAGATTATAAAAATCCTGTCATGAGATCATGAAAACTTGTAAAAGGGGAATCCACAGGACCAGGATGACACATCAAAGGTCCCTCATGTGATACGATGTTAATAACCACTTTCTCATAAATATTAATGTATATTCCCTTCATGAAAATCTTTCACCTTTAAATGTCTTATTATCTTCCCCATTTTATAAGGACAGGGGATCTCATGACGTCATGTGAGCATTTTTTGTTGAGAATAAATCTTCTTGCCTCTGGTGCATCGCATGATCAATGTTGTGTCTCACGATGTTATATGAGAATTGTTATGGACAATCCCTCCTCTTTTCTATGGTGTTTTTTGTGTTCAATGATGGTTCTCATGATGATGTTTGAGAATTATCACGGACCATCCCACCATTTCTATGTAGAGATTATGGGGAATTACATAATCAAATGGACATGTCTAAGGTTCTTTGAATGATGAAGGTGACATGCCAACATTCTCTCTTACAATAAAATGGAGATATCACCAGGGGAATCACAGGGTATTCAACACTTCCCTAGGTGCTTTCTCTTGAGTAGGAAGGTCTTTCATAGGGGCCTCATGTTATAAATGGTAGATCATACCCGTAACATGATCTGTTCATATAACTTTTTAACGGTCATGTGATCATGTGTTCTTTTGAAGGTTACATGATCTGCATGATTTGTAAACCTTACCTTCCTTTATTTTATAGAGAAAATAATACCCATGATTTGGGTATCTCTTGAATTATAGATTTAACAATTCTCATTTAGTGGGAATCAACAAATTCCCCCTCCAAGAGTGATGTATTCAAGGAAAAGGACTCAGTTCTAAGGAAAGTAAATGCCTACCTGGTTCCTTGGGACTACTGGTAATCTGTGTCTTGGGTGAGGTTTGGTCTTCTGAGTGACTCATGTTATTCCGCAAGATGACTTTAAAATAAGGGGTGAAGGAGTGGATCATTCCTCTGGTGACTCCAAATTTATAAATCTCTCACAATTTAATCCCAAGACCCCATTTCAGGATCTCTTTCTCAAGGTCTCTCTTTTAGAACCAATCATAAGAATAATTCTCAATATCTAATTACAAGAACCAACTACAAGACTACTTCATGGGACTATTTCATGGAATTCATTCACGAGATCCAATGGCATTCTCTACTTTTATTTAGCTATTGTTCTAATGAATCATGAAATAACACTTAGTATTTTCTTAAACCTTAACCCAAATCCTCATTTGCATGGATTTTTTTGCAAACCCTACATGATCTTCTAGTTCAGTTGCATGATTTTTTGGCTATCATGCGACTCACGTGGCCATTTCAAGGTCACACAATCATGATTTTCATAACAGATTACATGATTCTGAGATTCTTTATGGGTTATGTGATCTATAAGGTCTACATGAGTCATATGGTTTATGAGACCTGTATTAGTTCATGCGGTCGTGAGTCCTGTATCAATTCATGTGATTTTTATTATGATGTTAGAGTCGTGCATCTCTTTTGACAAGCTTTTTTGATCATCTGCCATGTTTTTCTTATTTTATCCAGATGTCTTCTGGTTCTCATGTAACTTCCAACATATCTTTCCAAAGGACCTTGATTTTTGGGAATCATAACATTGATCCTCTATATCCCATGTGTTCTGACAATTAGGTTTTGAAGGGGATGATCCCTTCTAAACTTTATAGATATCCCTTGTCACATCAGATTCCTCACTATGGATTTGGATTATTAGAAGATGTTACCATTCCCTCTCCTGGCTAAAATCTTCAATCTTGTAAGTTTCCATATTCCATCAATTTTATTCAAACAACAATTTCCAATGATAGTCAATTGGTTTTATCATGGTCCCCAGGGTTGTCCTATATTATGGAAAACTACCCTCGAGGTCTAGAAGGTTGCAATTTTTCCACCCAACCAATTTCTCAAAGATACTCAAGTATATTTGTCTCAAATTTAAGTAACTTTTAAATTGGTTGGAACTCTAAATGGGTCTTACAAGCTGGTGGTAACTTTTATGATGAATGGGCATAAACATTTTGGGTTAGGAAGAGCTTCTCAGAGTTCTGGGACCAGTTACATGTTATTCATATTTATGATGTAGTATGGGTTTCTCAGTTCATCATGTATCTTCAATAATAACTTCTTAAAGAGTTGATTAGACATTGGTTTCCTTACACTAATTCATTTAACCTATCCTACCACAATGTAGGAATCATCTTTTGGGATATCTACTTACTCAGTGGGATATCTCCTTTTGGGGAGATGTATGATGAATTCCTTCCTACCGCAAACATATGGGATGACCCCTCATAGAATCTAGTCTTGTAAAAGATCATGCTTAACATTTTGAAAGATAATTTAAGGAAGGAACTAAATATAAACTCCCTTATTTCCATCAAGGGTTGTATTAACATTTTTCTTGGACATATAAGATCTTGGATGACCACTATATTCCCTCCTCAGTGCCCTTCCTGGTAGGATTGTGATAGTGCAGGATATTATTGGGAAATCATTGAGGCCAGAGAGTATACCATATGAGGTTACCAAGTGAGTCCATAATTATCCCTAAGAATTAGGTTGGAAGGTTTCTTGGCCATGTTATTAAACAGATTGCTTTTCTTGACTAGAGATGGATGCTCAAAAATCTGAGTTGGAATGTTGGTGATGCATGATTGATTAGAAAAAGGGGGTCCCTTAATCTATTCATACTGAGTATTTCTTGCCTCTAATATCTTCTGATCCATATTCAACAAGGAAAAATCCCCTATAGGATTGGAATTCCTTTCTAGTTATTATTAAAATGTATTGAAGAGTATTTTTATGTTCAAAATACCAAAATAGTACTAGAATCACTAATGTCTCATTCTATATTAGGTTGGTAAACATTTTTGGGGTTGAGGTAATGCTACTAGGCCCTGATCAGGTTGCTGAAAACCTGTTTTGGCTCAATAATTTCAACTTTATTCCCTATCCCTCTCCATCTAGGATAATTGTTGATAATTATAGTGGTTCTCCCAATAAGAGGTCATATAAAATCTCTCTTCATGTTGGGGTTATCACTTTTGGTGTGGATGATATGATTATTTACAAACTATACATCCCTTATTGGTTCTCTTTTCAATTTGGTTGTATTCAAATGGTTTCTCATATCCCTCTAGTAGGTGTATGGGGAGAAAAAAATCCAAGTATTATCCACCAATTTTGGATCATATTGACACTATAGATACAAATAATGAAATTATCTTTCTAACCATTGGTTCCATTGTCTTCCTATCTTAGGACTATTCCTTGTCTTAGGTGGAATCCTACCTGGGCAGTGTTTGAAATAGATTTTTCCATTAGGTGGATAAATAATGTACCTCATCGACCCCATTATCTGTAGCAATAGTGGAATTGATTAAATACTCGAGTGAGCCTTTGATGAAGTATCCCCATCCTACCGATGACTATCCAACTAGTGGGGAAGAATTTATTGAGGAATCTAGTCCTTAAATATGAGTAATAGATGATACATTATCTAAGAGAAGGGAACATGGAACTTCCACTCTTGCTTTTTCATCAGCTCATCTAATCATCCCCCCTTCTGATGTACCTGCCTTAGAAGTTGAAGAATTCCAAGAATGAATTAGGATAATTTGGAAGTACATTCACACCTTGATCACTAATCCTCCCCTGGAAATATTTAATGACCAAGAGTAATGAATTCTTTAGCTCTTTCATGATTTGGGGTGGGAATTTTTGTTCTCCATCCATTATATGATATCATGCTGCAAATAATTGTGACCTGAAATAACTATTTGATAGTGAAAAGGGTCTGAAATATTTCAATGATGGGACTCCCCTAGTATAACTAATAAGGGAATCTTTAGAGGTTTTAGAATAAAGACATCAGATAATCTCTCATCTGATCAGCCAGATGGATTCCTAGACCACACAGATAGAGAGACATTAGAAGATAATATCTCACTCAAAGTTTGATATTTTAGCATCATCATCCTCATTAATGACCACTCATAAAATATTTGATAAGTTATATTATTTAATTGAGATTTTTTGTCCTCGGGTAGCAGTAAAAGAAGCAAGGAAGGAAGAACTTCAGCGCTTAATTTATTTTTCTCATCAGACTTTAGCCGACTTGGAAAATTCTGCTGATCAAATCTTAATATTTTCTGATCACCACTACATTTTTCTGATTGAATCCTTGGAGAGGCTACGAAATGTGGATATTCCTCTATTATGTTCACCTTATTGATGAATAAACACTTTGAATGTTACATGTAATTTTTCCAGCTTTATTTCATTCATGATGTGGATGACATTTCATTGATTTGATCTCTTATTATTCGTAGAATATACCCATCATTTACATAATACCAAGTAAATACAAACACCTAGATTTGAATGTATAAATCACAACAGGTTTTTCTTGATAATTTATCATGAATTCCCACCGAGATTAGATTCCTTGTTGATGTACCTACTCTAGTTTTCTTGAGATAACCTAATTTAAAAGAATAATTTGGGTAAAATATGAATGTCCCAGAGGGAGAGTTCTCAAAAAAAATCTTAGTAAATGGAATTAGAAATCATAGATTGGTTTTTATAGGGAAAAATGATGTTCCCTATAAGCTTCATATCACTTTATTTATATTTCCCTAACTTTTTCCTAATCTTTATATAGGGGAAGGATTAATAGGAATGGACTTGAATTTTTATCATTCTTTCCTCTTATAGGTTTTTATCCTGATAAGTTTTTTTTCCTCTTCTATTTATGAGTGCTTAATATTTCTTAGATCACACAAAGTGTGTGTCCAGTGAGTAGAGACTCAAATTTTTCGTAGGATTCCCTTATTGGTTTTTCAACCTAGAGAGCATTGTGTGTCTCCTGATTGAATATTTCAAGTTTTTGAAAACTGGACCATTGTTATGTTGTAGTTTAGGGTCTTTTAGCTTGGACCTTATGTTGCTGGTTGTTTAGAGTATTCTATCTTGAAATTTCTATTGTTTTCATATACCATTTGCAATGTAATCATTCACCATGAAGTTTAAGGTCATGCGGTAAGGACATCTGTCATGTAGTTTTAATTTCATGCGGTAAGGACATGTTCTGTGAAGATTAACATCATATGGTAAGGACACTTTCAATGACGTTTTAATGTATTTCAGTAAGGTTGTATTATGTGTAGTTTAATTTCATACTGTAAGGACATGAAGTCCTGTGTATTTTAAATTCTTTCTTCTAGGACATGATTGATGAATATATAATGGGGAAAACATACCAAGGATGACCCAAAATGCCCTAAGGTGTTGATTTCTACCGTGATGTTTCTAGGGCTCATAAGTATTGTAGTTCCTTTCCTATAAGGAATACATGCCACTAGTTGGTAGGTCAAATACCTTATGCATATCTATAATTATCAATAAAAAGGTATCTCTTCTCTTTTCTAAGGTTCATGAAATATTTATGGGGATAGTATTGGTTAAGGATAAAATATCAGGGAATCTGAGTAAACCTGGATAGTTGGAATATGGGTGGTGTAATTAATAACCAAAATGTTTGAACCGATGAATATGTAATAGAGAATACATGCCTAGGATGACTCAAAATACCATAAGGTGATGAGTTTCTCTATGGTGTTTGTGGGGATCATGGGGATCATAGTTCCTTACTTCTAAGGAGGATATACCTCTAGTTGGTGGGTCACAAGCCCTTATGCATGAGCCCATAGGGATTAAATGCATGGCCAATAAAAGAGTATCCCCACTCTTTTCCAAGGTCCATGGAAGATTTTTGAGCACTCAAATATCTAGGTGATGAAGTCAGGCATGGAGCGATCATTTCAAAACAACCTAATTTGGATACCCAAGGTCAAGAGTACTCCAAAATTATTTTGAGTGGGAGGTGAAAATGTTGTAAATCATGGATAAATGTTCTTGGTTCATGAATAATTATATGGGATAATAATTATAGGGACGATCCAAAACAATCTAAGGTGTTGTGTCCTGCCACAGTGATGTCAGGGATCATAAGGATTAAAAATACATTTTTCAAGTTATGACACATTTGATTGATGGCCTGGGGATAATATGTAGGAACCAGGGGTAGACATACATATTCAAACAAAGGCTTCCTTAAAGTAGGGTATCCTTTTACAAGGTTTATAGAAGGTTGGAGGAGACCTTAGGTGCTCAATAAATGAAGAGTGATTTATAGATTAAGGTTCTTAAAAGATGATGAAACCACCCCATTCTCTGGTTGACCAACATCAAGTTATTGTGGTCCTTTGATAAGGAATGAATCTGGGTGATGTACTACACATTTTAACATCATGTACAGGGGTTGTATTTTTCATACAGTTTAACATCATGTTGCAAGTATTTTTTTCCTTACTGTTTAACATCATGTGTTGAATATTTTGTCACACACTATCATATCATGTGACTAGGACCGATATGTTGCGGTTGGACCTAGGATTTGAGATCTAGATTTCACTACATATCTTGTGTTAATAAGAATCAATCCACATGATGTTCTTGAATAGAGATATTCCCTATGTTGATCTGAATCACACACAGGGATGGGGACACGTAATTTTTATTTTGTAAATATTTAGCAGGTGTGTGCTGAATCATGGGTGGGATGATACTCCCTACATAGTTTAACTTCATGCAGTGAGGAATTATTCCATGATTTTTTAACAACATGTGGTAAGTACATATCATTATGTTTAATTTCATGCGACCAAGACAAAAGACATTGTGTTGTTTAAGGTCTTGTTTTTAGGAATTATTCTCTAATGTTTAACATCATGTGTTTAAGATATCTTCCATACCATTTAATTTCATTTTGTAATGATATATCATGCAGTTTAACATTATCAAACCAAGAAATTTTCCTCATAGTTTAACATCATGTGTTCAAGACTTATTTTGTTTATTTTAACATCATGTGGTAAGGACATATTATGTAGTTTAATATCATGTGACCATGATGAAAGAATTTTTTAATTTTAAGGTTTTTTTTTCTAGGAATTCTTCCGTATAGTTTAACATCATGTGGTTAGAACATATTTTGTACAGTTTAATATCATGTGGTCAAGACGTATTGTATAGTTTAACATTGTGTGACAAGGATTTTTTCCTCACAGTTTAACATCATGCGGTCAGGACTTCATCTATGAATTTTAACATCATTCAGTAATAAAATATCATCCATTTTAACATTGTATAATCAGGAAATTTTCCTCACAGTTTAACATGATGTTTTCAGGATGTATTCTATAAAAATTAACATCATACAGTAAGAACATATCTTTCATTTTAACATCATAATACCAAGACCTTTTTCTCATAATTTATATTCATGTGGTAAATATTTCTTATGTATGGTTTAATTTCATGTGCTTAATACATGGTAGGATTTGATGGCAGCTATGTAGAGTATTTCTTAAGAAACCTCACATTGATGGGGGTGTGACTTATTCCTTATCCATTGGGTCCAGTGAGTACGCTCTGTTGTGATGGGCCTTATATATGATATAAGTCCCTTCCCATTTAGGTTATTTATTTGTAGGTTTCTTTCCCATTATCATTAGGGATCCAAGGTCTAATACTAGTCCTCCTTTAATGAACAAATAGAGGTGAACCTTTTATTGAAGGTTCATTCCATCCTATTTTTATGGAATTCGAGGTTGTGCAATGTATACAACATTTCCCATTGATTCTTTCAAAATCATCCAATAATTTTTCTGATTAATCATCATCTGATAGATTTCCACATATATCTATTCTATGTGAGGGAAAGTGGAATTATATAGCAAACACTACCTCGATTCCATACACCAATGAATATGGGGTTTCTTGTGTAGTGGTGTGTGTGGTGGTACGGTAGGCCCATAAATCATGGATGATCTTGTTCATTCAAGACTTATTGTCTTTATCTATCATCTTATAGAGTATATTTGAAAGAATATTATTGAAGGATTCATTATATCCATTTTCTACTACATGATATCAAGATGAGTGGTTGGACTTGATATTTTACTCCTAGTATAATTTTTCAACTCAGTGGAATAGATGTTGGTGCCATTTTCTGCCAATATTGTGTGAGGGACTTTGAATCTAGTGATGATGTTAGACTTCATGAAGTTAATGGTATTATTCATCCCAAATTCGTTGAGGGTAATTTCCTCAACCAACTTGGAAAAGAATCGAGTAACATTAATTACATACTTAAACTACTTAGTTATGGTTGGGGGATATGTCCCCACAACATCAATTCTATATATGGAAAATGATAATAAATATTTAGCTATATGCATCAATTTTTGGGTTCAATGGATGAAGTTTTCATGAATCTATATTAAATTACATTTCTTGTTTAGTTCTACATAGAACTATATCGTTTTTTCCAATAATAATCAATCCTTCTAATTTTATGGGAGATCCTGGTCCCAGACTGATGAGCACCATAGGAGCCCGCGTGGACTTCCTCTATAATGGTGGAAAGTATATTGATAATCCTCTTGTAAAAAATCAATAATTTACGCTTGATCCAGAGTAGCCAATTTTTTTTTACTTATTAGAGGGTTGTTCTGCCATGGTTATAGGTATAAGAATATGTGTTTTTATCTGTATCTATATTAGTGTTGAAATATTCTAGTAGAGTTCTTCAGCTGTTTTTAGGATGTAATGACACTTTATCAAAGTGTGTGTAGGAATATAGGCCTACAAATTTTCTATTTATAATATGAATTGGTAGATATATTCGATTGAAGTAGGGATATATTCCCAATACTATCCTCTTTATTCCATTAGAATATGATGATGTGCTTCATTATTAGAGGTAGGGATATGCACCTTCCCCATGATTTTAGTAGTAATATACCTACAGACTTGATCTGAGTGATCAGGGATATGAGCCTGCTCACTGAATACTACCAGAATATATCGGCGCACTTCATTATAAATAGTAAGTATATGATCCCACACTCATTTATCCATGTATTTCCATGACCAAAGTGACTTCCTTGGTACTAATGCATGAGCATCTGACATGGAAATGTCTTGGGTGGTGCCCTTAGTGGGAGATTAAGGGTAACCGACGGGATGGCATTATGAAGGAAGGTGACAAGATCCCTCCTTGGTAGATCCTAAACTATAATGGAGCCATATTTGGTTCCTTTAGCCACCTTACTCATAAATATAAGGTACTTATTATTGTCCTCTAGAGATAAGCTATTGAATTGATGTGTGGTGGTAATGAGTGGCACTGTCTTTACTACATATTTTTTTGGATGATGTGGACTCATCAATTTCATTATTTGGAGACCCTTGGGTGCAGCCTCAAGGGTCGGGATTGCACCATGTTGATGGTATTCTTAGTCCATTGATTTTGATACAAAAAGATGAAGGTTTTAGGTGTGTGAGGTTGTCTTGTGACACATAGTGGATACAGTCATAGCCAATTTTCCAAAATAGTTTCTAGATGAAGACATGATATTAGGTTGGGGTATTATTTTTGAGATTAATATCTGTAGTCACAAATACAACAAGGAAAAAGGTCACAAGTCAATGTGTCATCACAAGTATGATATATACTCAATAATATATGCATAAGTAAAACAATTTTCCTTTCTTATTCCCAGTTCATCCATCCAACTCATGTGGACTTGTCACAATGAGGGTGGATTTATTTCATGGTAATCCCAGTTATATTTGGTTAATTGATTATTTTTTTCATTTGAAAGATTCATGTCGAGTTCACTATTTTTGTTTCCTAGAAATACATGCATTATTCCCCAAGTTCATGATATATGAGGTAAAATTCTTATAATGATTAAGTTATTCCATCATTACATGATATCAAATTGGGTTTACCACTTTTGTTTCCTTTGAAGGTTTCTTGGGGCCCAAAAATTGATTATGGGGGGTTGAAAGTCTTGCAAAATCCTCTATATCAGGTTTACCATTTTTTAATATTCCATAGAAACTCCAAATAGTTCCCACATCCATAACTAAGTATGAAACTATTTTCTAAATACATCCAGTCCTTTTGGTTTTCAGACCCAATGTCACTTAGGAACTCACATTGGTCTAAAGTACGGGATTTTGGTCTCATCACACCCTTTTGGGGGGAATTGTTGCCTACTTTGAGACTATATTTTATATTTATGATATTCTTGTGAATATATTACTTGTCTTGATATGGAATTGATTACCCTAACAAAATGATCAATGGTTAAATACTTTTATGTGTAAAGGGGGTTCTTTTAATGAGTCCATTTGTATGTATCCAAGGTTATTTATCTCATCCTTTCACTAATTAACAGTTAATATATGATTATATTTTTAAGCCATATAAATAGGCACTCAGGAGTTTTCTTTCATACAAAGAGGTGATTAATATTTTGACGACTAGATTTGACCTCTATGAGGCGTCCTATGTATCCTGTTTATAATAGGAATCAAAAACCATGTAGTTTATTGAAACCATGCAGTTTAACATCATATTGAAATGATATATAATAGGGAACTTAGGTAATATATACTATACTTTATCTTTAGGAGGAAAACCTATGTATCCTAGTTATGACAGAAATAAAAGTCCTAGTAGTTCAATGTGCCACCAAGACTTACCTTGATGTGGATTCCCTTGTATGGGGGTAATCATATTATACCATTGAATGGGGATTATGCATTGAGGTTTCCCTAGTTTGGGGAATTTCAAGATTTGAATGACATGATTATTGAAAATCCATAAGAACATGTGATCCATGCTCAGTGTACTAATAAAAAATTGGGTTTTTCTAGCACTAGGTCTTTAACAACGATACCTAAAAATACTGCTAAAGACCCCCTTTCTCAGTGCTAAAAAAACAATGTTAAAGGGGGTCTTTAACAGTTCTTTTTTAGCACTGTTAAAGGGGGTCTTTAACAGTGCTAAAAAAAGTGGTGTTAAATGGGGATATTTATTAGTGCTTTTTTATAAGTACTAATAATTGATGAATTTTATCAGCACTTGTAAAAAAGCACTGATAAATGGGGGGGTTATCAGTGCATTTCTAGAAGCACTGATAATGACCCCCCTTTATCTGTGATTTTTTACAAGCACTGATAAAAGTATACTTCAAAAAACTATTTCATTACAAATAATATATTAATATATAAACATATTTATTTTGACATTAATATAATATATATTTTTTTAAATATGTTTTTGATAAGGTAAATAGGAATTTACATTTAATATATAAGATATTTAGTGAAAATGGCATATAAAATAACAAAAAAAAATTAATTAATAATGTTATTATTATTACTTATTAATATTCATTTAATATCTATTTGAAGACAAAAAAATCAAAAAAAATAATAAAATATATAAAATAATTTTAAAACATAACTCTAACTTCAAACGGCCATACCTTTTGATTTGGGTGTCCGTTTGGGCTATACCACATATAAAATTGAAGCCTATGATGATATATATGCCATTATGATGGTGGGTTCCCTAATAACTATTTTTTAGGCAATAAAAAGCACATAATACTTCCAAAACTTAATTTTTAGTTGGGGTGCCCCAATTTTTTAACTTTTAATGGATTTTAAGCCTCATTTATGGGGGTCCTTTTACCCTTTTTTAGTAGGGAATGAATTTATTCCCAGGTCATACATTCATATTGATATTATGAAATTTAAATTTTATTATTTTTTATAACATAATTCTATTTATAATAAAATATATAGAAATATATACACATTTTTTATATATTCACACATAAAAATTTAATTTTATAAATAAATAAATTAAACATATTTACATATAAAATATATTTATTAATATATATACTTGTATATAAACATATATATAAACATATATATAAATATATAAATAAATAAAATTTAACAAAATATATATAAATATATAGATATATCATAAAATGTGGAACAAAATAATATATGGGAGTGGAAAAGGCTTCGATATATATGTTATATGTATAGTGTTCGAAACTCGTTGGAGGTAGGGGCCCAATCAGGAGGATGGGATTATCTAAAGCACTAATAATGGGTGGGGGGAAGCACTGATAATGGGGTGGAAAGGTGGGAAGCACTGATAAAGGGGGGTGTGTGGGGTGTGGGAAAAAAATTATATACCCTTTATCAGTGGAGCCTTTATCAGTACTTTTTAGTGCTTTTAAATGCCCCCTTTAATAGTGATAAAAAAGCACAGATAAAGGGTACATATGACAACAATAAAAAATGACGTTAAATTACCCTTTTAATAGTTCTTTTTTTAACACTGTTAATGTGGGCCTTTAACAGCACTTTTTTAGCGATGTTAAAAGTTTCTGGCTTTTAAAGGTGCTTCGATTATCAGTGCTTTTTTGGCACTGATAAAGGCATTTTTTAGAACTTTTAAAGGTTGATTTTATAGTAGTGTTGTGAGAAACAAGGTATAGAAAATGATCAGTCTCACTGCATATGGATGCAGGACCAATGCACTGAGGTATCCTAGATTGGATTTTTGATATGGAGCTTGGACCTTAAGAATGTATGTTTCGAGCACAGCGGAAGCATGCGATGGGTCGTGACCAAGTTTTCTTTTTTCATGATAAATGATCAATCTGAGATATACATAGTGATAAATATCATGATCTGTAGAATCGAATAAAATAAAATAGAAAAGGGATATAACACTAGAACTAGAGAGCGGATCATCACATATTATTTATAATTAATTTAATTAATTAAAGAATTACCTGATGAAATTATTTCTTCATTGATGTATTTAAAAATAGATATGTGTTTTACCATCATTATATTTTTATAATCAATAACATATTCCCTATAGCTGTGGAGACCCGAAGCTTGACGTACATGGACATTACACTACTTTAGCGGAATACTTAATACATAACAAAAACAGACACACAAGGACTGTAATAGTTTATTGTCTTTTGAAACTTGGAACGTAATCTTCTAATCATGGTGAAAGATCTTCAACATCTCCCATAAAGATCTTCCCTTTTTTTCTTACCTAAAACCTTTATTTATATCCTGGGGAAAATAAAACATAAAAGGGTGAGCTCAAATGCTCAGTAAGGGTAAGCTTGGATAAAAAAACATACCATATACATTTGAACTTAAAAACATGAACATAATGTTTAAACATCAAAAGCTTGAGAAATGAAATAAAACATGGAAGTACGTAAGGAATAGATCATAAAGAAGCATTACGAATGATAAAATAGCATGGTAATAAAACATTTAATTGTGGCAACCCTTAAGCACATGATATGATTTCCATATTAGCCAAGGCATTGCTTCTAAGACCATCTTAGTGGAAAAAGTCCCTTTCTGAATCGAGTTCACTCCTCGTTCCAGTCCTATATTACTGAACCGGTTTAACTTGCCATTCTAGCCATGTCTATCTCATGAGATATAAATCTTTACCCAATTCATTGGAGGGAGATATAGGTCCCACCCATCTCATAATGAAATCATTCTTACTTGTTCCACAACATAAACATAAATCATTCATCATAACCAAAAGAATAAAATGGGTATTATAAACATCATCCCATCATAACATAATCCATATAAAAAAATGGATATAATTTCATCATAAGAATAGTGAAACCATGTAAATCATAGAGACATTATACTTGAAACATACACATATGAAATAATGTCATCTTAGATGGAAAATTATTTTTATAAAACACTTGAAATGAATTCTTGAGAAAAATATCATTTCTTCTTCAAAATCAATTTATTTTCAAAAAACATCATGAAATTTTAAAATAAAATAATTTTGTTGAAAATAGTCATGAAATATTTTGGAGGAAGCTTCATGAAAATAAGGCTTTATAAAACTGTAAAAATCCTTTCATGCCGTATAAGTTAAAAAAACATTCTCCTCGTACTTTTGTCAGAAAAGTAAATAAAAAGTACCTCGTAACGTAAATAAGAGAAAGATTCCATACATACCATGTAGTAAAAGTAAAAAATGTGTAAAAAGGACTTTATACATACATTAAAACACTTTTATAAAACATGGACATGATATAAATAGCCCCATTAAATACTTACGAATAATCAATCTCGGATAAAAATGAGATTTGCAAAATTATCCCTTACCTTAGGTCTGATATGCTTCGTACGTATCCGAAACTCCTGTATAATGATTTAAATAATGTTATTGACTTATTACAGAATCATATTAATTGTTATGATATCATATAAGGTTCACTTATGACTTTATATTACCCGTTCTTTTGTAAATTCCATGTTAAAGAGCGTTTTGGGTAAAATCGTTTCATTTGCCATCCGTGTTTTGACTTGTAATTATTCATATGATTACTTAGATCATGATTACTTACATACAGAATGTAAAACATGATTTATATATAATATATATTCATAATATACATATATATAATATATCAATAAAGGGAAATAAATACACCGTTCATGGAGACGGTAGGCCGTACGTACACATGAACGTTGTTTTCGTTTCCTCATTGAATTGAATGGAATTAATTGGATGACATACATATATATATATATACATAAATCAAGTATCATTATTATGTCATATATTTCATTATTACTTATTATATATACTTTATAATCATTTATTAATGGTTAATCATTGAGAATGAATCTCATCGCGTCGTGGAGACGGTATTCCGTACGTATGCACGAGCGATGATATCGTTCCCATGATAGTGGAATTTTATTGGAGTGTATGTATACTATTAAAGAATCAATATCAGTTTACAATAATCATATATAGTAATTATTTACACCATTATACCCATCCAAGTAAGGTGGTGGTGGAAAATAGATTACACCACGGCGTGGAGACGGTATTCCGTACGTACGCACATGCGGTGATTTTGTTTTCCGTAGGATGGATAGATGGTGAAATAGTGTTGTTTCATACTTATAATAACATATCAGTATATTAGTGATACTTATTTTATTAATTCATAATTAAACAACCTAATAAGAAGAAGTGGAAGAAGAAATAAAGGTGAAAGAATCGGTAACGAAAATTACCTCTTCTCTGAAGCGCCTCTTTGAGACCTCCTCTTAGGGCACTAAAATTAATCTTTGAAGAAGACCAGGACCTCTAGAATCTTTCTAGGGAAGTGGAGAAGAGAATTTGTCAGGGTTTGTCCGAGCTTGAAGTCTCAAAGTGGTGTGTGGAAGAGAGGGAGGAGGTGCCCTTTTATAAGGGAGGAGAGGGGCACCTTTGGAATTCTTAAAAATATTAATTTATAATAAATCTAAACCCACTTAAAACCCTAAAACAATGACTCATATTCGAATATTATATGATATAGGGTTTTAATATCATCAAAAAATCAAATTTAGACATGTTTGGATCTTATTTTAAACCTTATCATTTTGATTTATCCTTATTTAATCTATTTAAGTTTATTTGTGGTAATATAATTCTAAATTTTAAATTAGAACAAATAATTACTTATTTGTTGTTAATTTTAAATAATTTTTTAATTTATAACATTATAGACCATATAAATTTAAATTCATAATTTTTAAATATTTTTGTGATTTTTAAATAATTTTATAATATGTTATTTTTATAAAATAACAATAGTGTCAATTTTGACACTATTCATTTATTTGAATTTAAATAAAATATATACAGAAGATATGTTTGAACTAAAAGCTTTAATAGATTCATAAAAGGTCATATGTATCTATAAAATTATTGGATAACATTAAATAGTTCATATAATATTTATTTTATTATTTTTTTAAACCATTTATTTGGTTTATCTCTTAATAAAATAATTGCTACAACATTTTTGTGTAATTATTTAATATACTTATTTGTTGCATAAAATGAAAAATAAAATCCTATGATGAATATAAATCTATTAACTTTTACAATAATACTTTTACTCGAATTTATCATCTTAAAATCACAATATTTAAATTGTTATATTTATTAAATTATGAAGGTGACAACTTTGGCATCATTTAAAATAAAATAATATAAGTGTCATAATCACTTTTATAAGGCTCCAAACGGTTATATATTAGTTCATTGGATGATTAATGTGTATATATACACTAAAAATAAGTTTTGGTCAGGTTTGTGGGCCTTTTAATTGGTATTATTATTTCAATAAAAACTATATTACTTATTTCCCACTTAATAAATAATTTCTGTATCATTAATGTATCACCATTAATGACAATTATTTAATCAATAAAAATTCTAAATAAATTATCATGATGTAGATAATTTTATTATATTTCTGGATACTATTCATTTTTGATGTTTTATGATGTTTATCACTATATTAAAATTACTATACTTATAAGATTTAAGAGAGTGGCATGTTGTCACTTTCTTTGGTTTTTATAATAATTAAATTATTTTCATGGTCAAAAGTCCATAAAATGAATCTAATCCGACCCTTAGGTTATATGGGTCTAATTTTAGCCATCCAATAGAATTTTGGTATGTGTTAGGGTAATTTTATAATATTATATTTACCCTTAATTACCCGATTTACCTTTAACTATGGTAAATAAAATTTACCGTAGTTACTATTCATAATTCCCAAAAATAAAAAGTAGCTTATTAACATAATTTGGGCCCACTGATTCCAAATATGGAATCCATTTTTCCAAATTCAATACACAAAAGTTGCAGAAATTAAATCAAAATTAATCCCGTTGTCGAAAGAAAACGGTTTTTTCTTTAAAACATTGCAAAAGATTGAATTGATTTAACCTACGAATTTAATGTAAAATCAATTCTAATGACATACATTATATTAAATGGTAAAAATATATTCTATTTATACTTTAAAACCATTCAATATTATAATTTAACCATATAAATTATTACGATGAAAAAAGTTTTTTTTAATTAAAATATAGCGTGTTTTTACTATTCATCAAAATATGAAAGTTACCAGAATAATATGAAAAATTAATCCAAAGTAAATTTTTATTTCTTGATTCCGAAGAAGAATTTTATTTTGTCAAATTGAACTTATAAACATGTAAAAAACTAGATTTAAAGTGGGTGTGCCATCAAAAGGCGGCAAAACTGCATTTTTTGAAAAATACTTATTTTACCCGAAAAATTTATTTTGTTCTTATACCATGTTCTAGAAAATGTGTAAGATGAATAATAATGTTATAAAATTAAAATTTTAGTTAATACTATTCATAACGGCTAGTTCATAATAATATTATAATAATGTATCGTTGTTTAGTAAAACCCGATATTGCGTACAACACACGCTATCGAGGAAGGTCGTGATTGCGTGTAATGAAAGGCAAGTCTGGGATGTGTGTTGTGCAAGCTCCTTTTGGTGTAGCGTACAACACAAGACATTAATTAAAAAGAATAATTTTCATAAAATCTTGGGGTGTTACACTAGCAGTGATCCACATGTATTCCAAAAATCTCCAAACATCTCCATAGGAATCTCTAGGTTCTAGCATAATAGATCTTGTCACTTGTGTCATCCACCTTTATCTCCTTGATAACTGATTCCAAAGAATTATCCTAGATCTCTCTTGACTTAAGAGTGGGAGGTGTAGAAATATCTCTCTCTATTCTTGGGATAATTCTTAAATAATGGATCTCTCTTGTTATTGAGAAGATTCTCCAAATCTATTGTGCACAACCAAACAAATTAATGACCTCTCTAAAAAAATAATACAACTTCATTTACATATCGGTAGAGTTAAAATGAAATAATTTTAAAAGTTTAATTTATTATTTATTTAATCTATGTGGAACCCCATGTCAAGTAATATTATTATTATTATTTCTCACCATGCAATTAACTTGAGAATTAAATTAAATATTATTTAATAAAATAATATTCAATATTTTTTATTTCTTACTAGATCGTTAATATCGGTCTTCCATTACTCCATAAAATTTATTGATCCTTGAATAATTACTATTTATTTATTAAATAAATATTACTTCATTATTCTCAAATAAATAAATAAATATTATATTCAATAAATTACAAATAAATATTTATTAAATATTATAATCATATTATATTTTCATGAATATCTGGTGATGTAATATATGTGATCAAGAAAACATGAATAAGTATTAAACCACATGAAGTAATAATATATATTCAAGTTCTTAAATATTAAATATTATTATTATTTAACTGGGATTCTGGATACACTTAGTGTGTGGCCATCTAAGCCCCTTTCTCAGTGGCATTAGGTGAAGAAGCCTAAATTCCATGGTTAGCATCTAGAAACACACCAAGGCACCCATAGAGAAATAATTTAATGCTGCAACAACATAATACCTCATTTGTATGCTTATTGTGTAATATAATCCTTTTATCATGATATCTCAAATCAATCATGTTGTATACTGGTTCCATCAACCTATGTGTTCGATGTATCTTTCTTTGACTTCCTAGAATTTGAAATTTACTATAGAACACCATGGACATGGATTTATTTAGGCTATAACATTTCCATCAAAGGGCCTAAGATATCAACTATCGTTAAATAATAGAAGGGACAAATCCTTTCTGGCATTATTCATTAACACAATATACCCAATGTATCCTACCTCTCCGTGAACATATGTCATCATAGTTTTCATCAATACATAAAAGTATGTAAATCATAATACTCAATAATATTATTATTAAAGTATAAGAATCATTAAACACATCCAAATATAGGAACATACAATGACACATATAAATTTGGATTTCCTACTGGAAAGTCTTGTTCACATAAGTTCTTACACTAGATATTACCATGGTGTACACCATGAGAAGGTTCCTCAAAGTCCTATGAGTCTCCAACCTTGATAAGATGTATCATTTGTGTCCCTTAAATGATATCATTTTCCAATATAAAATATATTTAATAATAGTGTTTTATCACTTCTAGATTCTCATCATAGCGGGGAACTGCTATAACCTTTTACTATGATAGATACTCTTGGGAGATTATCACATACTATGTCATGAAGAATAATCAGGATGTGATAATAAGTTTTTTAATATTCAAATATATGAATAAAAGTTATCTTAAAGTACACATAAGTTGGTTTTAGGGCATGAACTCTAACAGACTCCCACTTACACTTGAACCAACTACTAACAACCTTCATTCTATAAGATCTCACATGATACTCGTGTTTCTGCTATGATAAGACTTTAACAAAGGGGTTTTCTATGTTCTCTTACATGGGTACTCTACATAATGAAACTTAACCCCTCTAATAAAAATTCTTCAAGAGGTGATACATATGGATTATATGTTTTGTTTGTTGGGGTAACCTTGTCTATTTTTCAAGATCCATCGTAGTAATATTATCACAATAAAATGTGATAGGGTCATTACTACTAGGCACCACATCAAGATCCTAGAAAAATATATCCATCCAAATGGATTCCTTGGCTACATAAAAATATGCTATATATTTGGACTCCACTGTAGAATCAACGACAACTGGCTTCTTTTAACTCTTCTAGCTCACAACTCCTCTACTGAGGTAGAAAACATACCCTAAATCTAAATTCAGATCATTATGATCTATATAAAAAATAGAATCTGTATAATCCATAATGACTAGATTCTCATTTCTTCCATACACTAGGAATATATCCTTATTTCTTCTTATATACTTAATGATATCCTTAATAGAAGACCAATGATTTTCTCCTAGATTTGATTAATATCTTCCTACTATGCTCAATTCATAGGAAACATCAATTATAATACATAACATGGCATACATGATTGATCTTATCATTGAAGAATATTGCATTTTTATCATTCTCTCTTTCTCCTATTGTGTAAGAGGAAACATTTGCTTAAAAATATTTAAACCATGTGACACTAGAACCAATCCTCTCTTATATTTTTCTATACTATATCTCTTTAGTATCTGGTCAACATATATACTTTTACTTAGTCCAAGTATCCTCTTGGATATATCATGAATTATCTTGATCCCAAGAATATAGGATTCTTCACCTAAATCCTTCTTGAAGAAACACTTGTTTAACTAGTCCTTAATAAACTATAAGACTGGTATGTAATTTTCTATAAGTAATATGTCATCAACATATAATACTTAGATAATGACTTCATGTCCATAAACATCTTGTAAAAACATGGCTCACATTCATTCTTAATAAAACTAAATTTTTTATGGCTTCATTGAATCTAATATTCCATGACCTGGATTCTTGCTTCAATCCATAAATGGATCTCCACAAATTGAAAATCGTTTTGGTATTAATTGGAGTCACAAACCCTTCTGGTTGTGTTATATAGACATCTTACTGAAGGTTATCATTAAGGAATAAAGTTTTTACATCCATCTATCAAATCTCATGGTCATGGTAATCTGTTATAGCGAGTAGAATTCCAATGGATTTAAACATGGAAATTGGGGAAAAGGTTTCATCTTAGTCAATTCCTTAACACTTTTTAAACCCTTTATCCACTTGCCTATCTTTATAGGTAGTTAATTTACCTTCCATGTCTAGTTTCCTCTTAAATACCCATTTTTATTTAATGGGATTTTTATAAACTGGTTCATCAAATAGAACTTGATCTTGGTTCTAATACATGAAATGCATTTTAGAATTTATGGCTTCTTGACATATTTTAGCATATGATATCTCTACTACCTCTTTTTAGGGTATAGTTTCATCATTTTCAACCAATAATGAGTCACCATCTTTGGTGACTAGAAAACTATATCTCTCTAGTTCTCTTTCCTCTCTTTTTCTCCTATAGAGTACTTATTTTTTAGAAACTACTTCTTCCACAGGGAC
The DNA here is from genome assembly GCA_963277665.1 of Viscum album. Taxonomy (NCBI): domain Eukaryota; kingdom Viridiplantae; phylum Streptophyta; class Magnoliopsida; order Santalales; family Viscaceae; genus Viscum; species Viscum album. Next base: position 906,933,039 of record OY728158.1, on the reverse strand, counting down.
CTGTGGAACCTGTTCCTACTCCAACTCTTGTGTATCTTATGCATATACTTAATCTAAGTCAATATTTATCCTTATTATCCTTTTGAGGGTGTGTTCCATTTCAAGAAATGTTTCTTGTCTGAAGATAGTCACTTTCTTATTTGCGGGGTTTTATAGGTATTATCCCCTTATTTCCTTGGGATATCATATAAAGATGCACTTTTTTCCCCGACATGCTAGTTTGTTTCTTGATAAGGCCTTAACAAATACCTTGCAACCTCATACCCAAGTATATGATAAAATGCTTTTCTTTCCATTCCATAACTCAAAGGAAATACCATTTTCCACTTTATTTGGAACTTGGTTTAAAATGTATTCTATGTTTTGTAATTCATATCCCCAAATGAATAATGGAAGATCTGCATGACTCTTCATTGACCTTACCATGTCTAACAAGTTATGGTTTCTCATTTAACTAAAACCATTCCATTATGGTGTGTAAGGTGGATTGAGTTTAGATAGAATCCAAAACTCCCGTAAAAATTTAATGAACTCTTGGTTAATATATTCTCCACCTTGATCTTATCAAATATTATTTATCTTCTTTCCAATTTTATTCTCTACTTCATTATTGAATTCCTTGAATTTATAAAAGGACTTGTACTTATACCACACCAAGTAAACATATCCATATTTACTCAAGACATCAGTAAAATTTATGAAGTAGAATATTTACCCCTATCTTATAATGAAAATGATTCACATGCATTAGTGTATACTAATCCTAGAAGCTATGTGTCCCTTTTACCCTATCCACCAAATGGTGGTTTGGTCATTTTTTCTTGTAAACAAGCATGAGATATTTTAATTGGTTTTATTTGAGAAGATTAAAAATAAACATCTTGATAGAGATCTGTTAAATGATTATTTTTTATATGACCAAGATGATGATACCAAAGATGGGTGTTATATGAGTCTTGTGAACATGATTTATTATAAATTTCCAATACTTGGTTTTCATAATTTTATACATAAAGACCATTATTTAAATGTTTCATACCATAACATATGTTGTCTTTATAAAATAAATAACTTTTATTTCCAAAATTGAAAATAAACCAATCTGCATCAAGGAATGATATAGAAATTATGTTTTTGGTTACCGTAGGTACATAATAACAATATTTTAAAACCAAAATCATTCACATTGTTAGTGAAAGGTGGAAGTCACCAATGGCTAGAGCAGCTAGCCTCGCACCATTGGAAGATCCCAGATCCACCTATCCTCTAACAATATCTCAAAATCTACTTGGTTCTTACATTTGGATATAGATATAAGCACCAAAATTTGTATCCAATACCTAATGTGAAGATATTGAAAGATTATACACAATAATGAATGCACCTTTATCTTCCCCTTTCTTCTAGGTTTAGTTACTCTTCTAGTGGTCTAGCTTTCCACATGCAAAACATACCACCTCTTTTTCCTTTCCATACCTATGGATCATCCTCTTCTTGAAGGACAATGCTTAGGAGCTTTAGACTTCTCTTGAGATTTGGTCCCCTTTTCCTTGTTATTTCCATTTCTTATTCACCATAAGGACCACGGGTTTATAACGACCCATGTCCTTATCCACTTGGCGATTCAAAATAAGATGTTCTAAAAGACTCTTCTCATTATTGCTCATATTGTAATTAACAATAATACTGGAGAAGGTTATGTGAAGTGATAAAAGTATGAGATCTATACACAACTCATCTAGGAATTTAATCCCTAATGTGTCTAAACATTCAATGTAGCCAATAATATTAACTATATGAGGCTTAGCTTTCTTAGAATCTCCAATAATAGTTGTAAAAAAATCATTGGAATTCTCATACATCTCTTATAGTTCCTTCTCTTGATAGAGATTCTGATGTTGAAACATCATTCTATATGCATCCATGTCCTCATGTTTCTTCAAAATCTCATTGGTCAATGATGAAAGCAAGAAACATTGAACATATATGGAATCGTTCAAATTTTTCTCATAGAGTGATAACTTTTCATCACTTTCCTCTTTACGAAGTGCATTAGGAACAGGTTCTTCCAACACATACAACTTCTTTTCATGTAGAAGGATAATGTGTAAGTTCCTTTTCCACAGTTTTAAATTTTTGCTGCTGAGAATGTTATCCTTCTCAAGTATGGATCAAAATGATATGTTTTAAGTCATTTTAATTCTGTTTCTACAAATTAATATGGGCATAATTTTATAACTTTATCTGATAAAATTTAGATAAATAAATAAATATTATATTTATTAATCTCCCACTATTTTATTGAAACCTGATATACCTCACCATTGGCTTTAAAATATCATGTTTCTTAGTAATTCAAGTGGAAAGGATCCATATTCCCCTTATCATTACCCCAAATTTATATGGTCAAGAAACTTTAATGGTTTCAGGAAGGCATTCTAAATTCCAATTGAATTGACTCACTATTCCTTGATCTATTGAGATGACTCCCCATTCTAAAAATACTTAAATTGGATTTCCTTAACCTTTTCCTCTCAGTTAAACCTAGTCTTTCTTTTGAAGTCAACCCTTGATGTGAACTAAGTTAAGTCAACCCAAAAATTCAAGTTATAATTCCTCGATAATTTAAATCACCATAACTTTGGTTGATCACGTACTTTGAACTATGGTTCTATTTTAACTGAGGTAGTGGAAGGCCATACTAAATTAATATATATTACTTATGAATTTTATAATTTTATGCCTAAATTTCAAATTACTATATTTATAACATTATTATTAATATTAATTGTATTTACTTAAGTGATTAAACATGTCTTAGATAATATTTATGCATGTGACAATTTATTTTAGTTCTATCTTATATGATTGTTAATTTAATTAATTCGTTTGATCAAAATAAAACATCCATAATGAAATAACCAAGCAACGTGACAAAAATAAAATAATTAAGTAGTAGAATTGTGATCTTTTAATAATGGTTATTTTATCTAGCAGTTGATAAACTAACCGTTGACCTAGGGGAAAACACCTTGAACTAATTAAGGTTCATGTTATTAGCTTTTCACTTTCAACCTATGCATCTGTCTTGGGTTGGTTTTTCATTAGCTCTAAACTTGAACTGTATCCACTATGTTGGGAGATCCATCCATTACATATTATTTTACTCACACACACGTGATGTAAATAAGGGGTTTACAAAAAATAAACCATGGGCACATAGGACCTTAAATAATAAGTAGAGAGAAGGCACGTAGGCCAATATTTAATTTAATAATAAATTAAAATAAACCAATAACATAAAAAGGTCTATTCTATTATCATGATCATCCACATGCATGAAATGAATTATGTGTTTAATTAAACTATCATTCAATTCTTAATTGTTCTTATTTTAGATAAATCATGCTCAAATCAATTAATTATCATATTTAATTATTCAATTATTTTATCTTAATTCTCATCTGAATTTCTTTTAGATTATCATCCATCATAGTTTAAAACAAATTAAATAAATTTATTTAAAATTTAATGTGTACATAAATCTACCTTGGAGGCAACATGGTGAATAGTCGACTGGATCTTCAGAACCATGTTGACATGTCAAAGTGCCTTAACAAGTTCAATCCTAAATGTATAGGAGTCTTCGTGAGATCATGATTCCAATGGAAAGTATTTATTTTGATCAAATATAACTTTTTTTATGTCCTTTGTGAGACTAACTGAAAGCTTCTGTTGTGGTAGATTTCAAATGAAGTTTGGTTTCAGGTAATTTAGGTGTAGCAAAGTGGCTGACCAAAGTCATCTCTCAATGGAGGAAGTAATTTAAGACAATATATTGAAGGTATTTTGAAAATAAAATTAAATAACTTAAACATGCTACTTGAAAATATGGAGGTTTTTTTATAATATATAAAACGAGAATAATTTTTCTGGAAAAAGATTGCATTTTTTTGTTTTTATGTTTGAAATGAAGTTCGATTAAAAATACACAACAAGAAGATGTTTTTTTAGAAAATATTTTAAAAGTCGTAATCGATCTAACTCTAACTCTTCACTAACTTATTAATCATTATAATTTAAATTAATATAAACTTAATTATGATCCCATAATTTTTTAACCCTTGAACCCTATGGGAGTTAACATAACCACAAAGATAAAATTAATTAAACTCGAGGCTAGCTTCAGAACATACAATTGTAACACCCTGCTTTGATTGAAGTTATAAGTCTAGGTTATAGTAAGTGGTAAATTAAGACACATATCTACTCGGAAAATTAGGATTAATTGATCTTAGTGATTTTATTTTAACTCTACAAATTTATCCAGTATGTTCTGGTTTTACTGATTAATTTTGCGCTCTCACAATTTACACAAATTCTCAACCTCGCATGTTTTTGTATCAATTGTTCAATTTCTTTCTTAGTTTATTATAATTTTAAAAATAAATTCATGGATAATATTTTTTGAATTTAAGTATATTAATGATTCAAAATAAATAAATTAATAAGGTAAGAGGTATATAAATTACTAAGAAAACTACTCTTCCATGGGCGACATAGTCATCGTAGAAACGTTTTGCATTCATGAGGGTTTAGAAAGGGAATAACTAAATCTTGTTTATACTCTTGAATTCCAACCCAAATAGGAAGATTAAGAGAATAAAAAATTTAATATAACAGAATAAATGGAAGAGAAAATAATAGATTATTGAAATCACAAAAATATTACAAAGTGAAGAAGAAGAAGAAGAATGTTTCGATGAAGGGATCCTAGCTTCAAAAGATATCCATGTTAAAATGACCAAATTAATGGATTGAAACCAATTATCCTCTACCTTAAATATACCAATGAATTTCCTAACCCCACAAAATGATAAAAACACCAATTTATAGACTGTAGAGGAGTCTAGGTTTTAATAGGTTTTAAGTGTGAATGGGTAAAGTTTGACAAATAATTTAATCCAACTTACACTTCTTGATTGACCACCAAAACACGTGAACCATATGTACTTAAAAATGATTATTTTTGGAAAAATGGGTCGTCAATATCCTCTCCAAATTTTGGTCTAATCCAAGCAATTATTTAGATTTTATGGCCTAAATACATAACTGATGTCCAATCTGGCGAGTCCATCCCATATTTGACTTCATGTCCCTTTTACTCCAACCAAATGCATGGGTTATCTTCATAGTCCTGAATAAAAGTGGTATCCCATTGAGCTAGAATTTTTTTTTCAAAATTTTAAGTTCAAATAGGTCAAATTAAAATATTCATGTTCTAAATACTACATTGGATTTTAAAAGGGAAAAACTAGATTTTTTATCAAATTTGGAAATGAATGATCTAATCCCAAATATTCCATAAATGAACATCTTTACCACAATGTGATGAAATTATATCATTTATTATGAATAAAATATTCAATAAATTTTTGTTTTATCAACTCCCCCACACTTAACTTTTTGCACTCCCAGGAAAACCTCATATCATGTATTCCAAGAAATTATGACAAGTAAACATCAATATCAAATCAAAAAAAATATTTTAAAACACATATCCTTGAGATACAAAAATTCATCACCAAGAAACCAAAGATATCATTCCTCATAAAAAATCATTATTTCATGTGCTCCATTTATATCATTTGATATATTTCCTCTTCATTCCTCTTCCCATGCACACAAAACACTTACCTCACTTGAATTTTCTTTTATCACAAAAATGTCAATTTTTCAATAATGTATTTCTAATCCAAACTCATCCAAGGGTCACCATAGTATTGATAAATTCCTACATCTCTACCTGATGTTAGTCAAGGACATATTTTTATCATTAGGACTTTTTATGGTTGTTCTGTGGCTTTTGGTGGTTAGGATTTAGATGTGAAAAAATCTGAGGCTGAAGGAGGAGTTGTTGACTCTTTTTGAAGAAAAATTTCATTATTCTAATTTTCAATCAAGTATGGTCTCCTCCTCACTCCCCTTAGTATCAATTCAGCTCCATAATCATGAAAAATCATGGAAATTTTACACAATTCATCATTTCATCAAAAAAAAGTCAATCCTCTCAAGCATAGTTTTTCATAAAAGCTCCAGATAGGCACATATTTATTTCTTCATTGGAAGCTCCAAAAAGGTATAGCTTATTTTATCATGAAATCTCCAAAAAGGCATAGATTTCAATAGAATGATTTTTTTCAGCATAAAACATGTCTCTTTAGAATTAAATTTTCCATCCAAATTATCAAAAAATGTGGCATCACAACACAAGATAGCTTAGGTTCAAATAGATTATGAAATTTCACTTCAAGAGTTGGTTAGATTGAGAAAATTGGCTGGTAATGTGGCTAACATAACAGGTCGTTTATGGATTCTAAGGGGTACAATGATTAAATGTTCAAGTTATTCCATTATAAAAATGGATTCTTATGAAATATGGTCTTTAATACCAAACAAACTCCTCAATCATTTAAAACACAAGTACCTCAAACCCTTATGTTTTGACAAGAATAAATCAAATTTTGGTTAAATCAAGCATGGTTTAGTTCTCTTAAGAAGTGAGGTAAATGTAAATAATGTGAAAATAATGGTTCAAAAGCCTCAAAAGAAAGTGATTTTGAATATAAATACAGTGTGATGTGTCATGGGATTCAAAATTCAGATTACTTTTATTGAAATTACTAAAGATTTGAACTTGAAATAAAGTCATTTTCATCATTCATTTAAACTCATTTCACTGGGATAAATTTTTACACTTATTAATATGGATTTAAAAATGGTGATGAGAATCATTTCAGCTCAAAAGTTCATAAACACCAAAAAAATTAAAAACACATGATTGTTTTTTTGAAAAATATAAAAACAATTGAAATTACTAAACTAGAAGGTTCCCTCCACCACACTTAAAATATTTCATTATCCTCAATGTGAACCCATGAGATGATATGTGCACATGAAATGAATAATTTTAAATATTAAAAATATTATAATAGTGAAAGGGTTCGGAATAGCCTCATATTCTCAAGTGAAGATGTGGTCATGTAGTGGGATGAAATCCACTGCATCAGTAGAAATTCCCTTAATTTATGGTTTCAAATTTTTCCCATTGATTATAAATCTTCTTCCAGTGTTTTCTTGTGTGATCTCCATAGGCATAAACTTTATTCATGAAATATAGAGTGTGACTCTCTCTCCAACACAAAACTCCCTTTGTTGGATCATTCCGTCATGAGAATATTTTGATCTTTCCTTGTAGAGCCTTGAGTTCTCACATAAAGACAGTAAAATATCCTCAAGATCTTGAATTTGCATCTTCTTTTGGATTATGGATTCGGACAAATCCATGTTGCATTTCTTTATATCCCAACATGCATGATGCTCAAATTCAACAAAGAGATGATAGGTTTTCCAAAAAACAATCTGAAATGGGGACATATCAATGGGAGTTTTGTATTCCATATTATAATCCCAAAGTGCATCATCTAAGTGCTTTCTCCAATCCTTCCAATTCTATTGCATGGTCTTCTCCAAAATTTGTTTCAACTCATGATTTGAAACCCCAGCCTATCTATTTGTTTGGGGATGGTATGGTGTTGATGTTTTGTGTCTCACCCCATAAATTTGAAGGAGAGAAACCAAATTCCAATTGCAAAAGTCTGTCCCTTGGTCACTAATGATGGCCTTCGTACTCCAAACCTGCAAAAAATCCATGCTTTAACAAAGTCCACAACAACATGAGAATCAGAAGTCCTGGTGGCCTTAGTCTCCACCCATTTTCTCACATAATCAAAAGCGACCAAAATGTACAATAAACCAAAAGAACATGGAAAAGGACCCATAAAATGAATGACCCACACATAAAAAATCTCATAGAACAATATGGGTCATTAAGGCATCTCATGTATCCTAGAAATGTTTCTTGTTTGTTGGAAATGTGATCACAACTTACAAAATATATGAACATCATGGAATAAGCTAGGAAAATATAATATAGAGTCTAAAACATTACTAGCTATCTGTTGGGGTTCAAAGTGTCCTCCACATGAAATTGTATGGAAAAAATGAAAAACAGACTCAAACTCATGATCAAAAACACACCTCCTAATGACTTGATCACTACACATGTTCCAAAGGTAAGGATAATCCCATACATAATACTGAGACTCACTTTTTAATTTTTGGACTTGATGTTTCTTTAAATTTGTAGGGATTTCAGATGCAACAAGGTAGTTAACTAAACCATCATACAAAAGATGAATACCTGATATGGAATAAGTATACTCATTAGGGAAAGTGTCCCGAAGTGGTACCTGGTCCAAGGTGCCATCCTATAATGTGTGAGTAAGCCTACTCATGTGGTCTGCCACCAAGTTCTCGGATCTCTTCTTGTCCTTTATCTCAATATAGAGTTTCTGAAGAAGGAGCATCCATTGGATAAGTTTGGGCTTTGCATCTGGCTTTTTCAAGAGGTACCTTAGAGCTGCATGGTCAGAAAAAAACTACTTTAGAGCCCAATAAATATGAACATAATTTATCTAAAGAAAATATAACGTAAAGAAATTTCTTTTCTCTAGTTGTGTAGTTTTATTGGTATGAATATAGTGTCCTCAATTCATAGGCAATCACATGTAAAAATCCCTCCACCCTTTGAGATAAAATAGATCAAACAGCGACGTTGGAGGCGTCACACATAAGCCCAAAAGGAAGCTCCCACTGTGGGGGATGTATGATCAGTGGACTGGTCATATTATTTGTTAGATCATCAAAGGAAGTCATGCAAGAATCATCAAACATGAAGTCAATATTTTTTTGAAGTAATTGATATAAGGTTAGAGCTATCTTACTGAAATCTCGGATGAAGCATCGATAAAAGCCTTCATGCCCTAATAATGATCTAACATATCGCACACATAAAGGATATGGTAATAATGAAATAATATCTAACTTTTATATATCAACCTCTATCCCATGTTTTGACACTTCATTCCCTAAGACAATGCCATCTCTACCATAAAATGACACTTTTCAAAGTTCAATACCAGATTATTCTCAATTAATTAATTCAACACCTTTCCCAAACTAAAGATACATTCATCAAATGAATATCCATACATTGTAAAATCATCCATAAATACCTCCATGAAAGTCTCAATGAAATATGAAAAAATAATCACCATGAATATCTAGAAGGTGCCTAGGGCATTGAAAATTCTAAATGGCATCATTCGGTAGGAAAATGTATCGAATGGACAAGTGAATGTTGATTTCTCCTGATCCTATGGAGTTATAGGAACATGAAAATATACAAAAAAATCCATCCAAGAAACAATAGTGTGTTTTCCATGCTAGTATCTCAAGCATTTGAAAAATTAATTAAAGGGGAAATGGTCCTTGAGATTGGATTGATTTAGTTTCCTATAATCAATACACACATGCCAACTGTTTTGCACCCTCATTAGGACTAACTTCTCTTTAATATTTTTAACAAAAGTAACACCACTTTTCTTAGGCACAACCTGAATAGGACTCACCCACTGAGAATATGAAATGGGATTAATTATACTCACCTAGAGAAATTTTTCAACTTATTTTTTAACAACTTTCAGAATAGTTGGATTCAATCTCCTTTGTGGATGCATCACTAGTTTATCCCCATCCTTCAAAATAATCCTATGCATGAAAACGGAGGGGCTAATACCAGATATTTCATCTAAGGTCCACCCAATTTCCCTAATGTTCACCCTAAAAAGATTTCAAAAAACATTCTTCATGTTCAAAAGAGATATTGTTAGAAATTATAACAGTTAACCTATCACCACTCAACAAGTTTGAATAATTTAGATTTTGTGGCAATGGATTGAGTTCCAATGTAGGGGTGATTTATGGATGGATAAATTGATGGAATTGAAATATGTGTATAATGAACATTAGTATCAGAATATACATCATCAAAATTAGATAATAAAGCATCAAATCCATCAGCATACTCAACAGCCATGTCATAATCAGATCTTACATGATCAAAATCAGATTATGAATCCATTTCAAAATCAAATATAAGAGTGGTTTTTGCATTATAAAAAGGTGTGGATGTTATCTTAGATATCAAACTAGAACTAATACTTATAATCTCCCTAATCATAAGACAAAAAAATTCTATGGGGTTTTTATTTGGTGGTTCTAAATGGGAGATAACAAAAGTAGAATGGTCATCTGATGGGTATTTCATGGAGTCCATAACATTAAATATCACAACTTCATCTCCAAACTCCATGGAAAGTATACCCTCATGAAAATTTATGATAGTTTTTGTATTTTTGAGGAAGTTTCTACCTAAGATAATGGGATCATGAGAACTTACCTAATCATCCTCCATGATAAGAATGTAGAAATTTTCTAGAAAGATCATGTCTCTTACCCAAACAAGTACATCCTCAACGAATCCTACTGGATATATTATAGATTTGTTCACCAACATCACCTCTACTCTCATTGGATTCAACTCACCAACCAGTAAATAACAGAATATAGAGTGAGGCATCACATTTATAGAAGCTCCCAAATCTCTAAGAGCATCAAAAAAGTGCAACTCCCCTATAGTGCATGGTATGGTGAATGTCCCGGGGTCCTTGAACTTTATTGGAATTGCTAGAGTTAGTGCAATGAATGTTGAAACATTCCTTCCAATATTTATCCTATCATTTCCCTTTATCCCTCTTCGATTGGTAAAAAGTTATTTTAATAATTTGTCATACCTTGGGATTTTATTAATGGATTCAAGTAGAGGGATGTCGATCTCCACACACTTGAATATGTCCAAAACCTCTTTTTGAATTGCCTCTTCAGAAATATTCTCGGTTTGTACCACTCTATTTGGAAATGGAATGGGTTTAGGAGGAACATCATCAATATTGTTTTTTAACTTTTTCTCTCTCCTTATGCTACTCCCATGGAATACTGCTGCACAATCCTCTAACTCTTGTAATTGGGGGAAATATTCAGTTAGGTGGTCTCTTTTAGTGAAAATTCCACATGGCCTCATAAGAGTGGGTAGCGATGTCTTTTGATCCAAATAAATATTCCCTTCCATTGAGTTCAATTATCCCAACATAATATCAATCAAATGATTTTCAAGAGAGGAAGGACTTACCTGACGTACTCCTCTAACATGTGTTGTACCTCAATCGCCAAAATTTTGGAAGTTTAGTGTCATCTTGTCGATCAAAGTGTATGGAGCTACTGGTGTTTTGTCGACTAATTCCCCTCTAGCTATGGCATCCACCATGCTTCTCTCCATAGGTGTGAGTCCTTCATAAAAGTATTGGATGAGTATTTTCTCACTGATATGGTGATGTGGGTAGCTTGCACACAATTTCTTGAATTGCTCACAATACTCATACATTGAATCCCCTTGGGCTTGATTGATTCTTGAGATCTCTTTGTGAATGGAAGTGGTCCCTAATTCTGGAAAACATCTCTGTAAAAAAAGAAATTTCAAATCATTCCAAAATGTTATATATTCATGTTGTAAATAATGAATCTAATCCTTCGTAGCTCCATCAAGTGAAAATAGGAATTATCTTATTTTTATTTGATATTCAGAGAAAATTCTTGGTTTAAGGGTTGAGAAAACCACATTAAATTCTTTTAAATTTTTTTTGATCCTCACCAGATAATATATGAAACTTTGTAAGAAGGTGAATTAACCCATATTTTAATTCAAAGTCCGATTCGAGGTTTGGGTATGCAATAAAATTTGGTTGATAGTTAATTTCAGGTGAATTAAATTCTAAAATGGTTATATTAAGTTCATTGTTATTATTTTCAGCCATTAGTTCTTGTTTTATGTTTGATTTAGAATTACTTCTAATTTCAATGTTACTAGAATTGAGGAATTCTCCAACTGGTTGAATGTTGAAACTTCTCGTAGACTGAGAATGTCTAATTCGAGCTCAAAATCTATATTCAGTCTCAGGGTACAGATCTAATAGATCCTCGATATTAGTTTTTTTCATAAATAAATGAAAGATAAATAGGAAATTAAGAAAAGTGGGCCATAAAAAATTATGTGAATTTTGATTTGATAGTCTGATAAAAAGAAAAGACGAAGAAAATTGAAAACTTGAGAAGGGGAAAGACGAAAGAAAGAGGAGAATAAAATAATAAAAATGAAAAATGAAAAAAATTCCTATAATTGGTTTAATAAATTACTTGCCTTCATCGAAACAGTTCCAACTTGAAAGGTGCTGTCGTGGGCACTTTTAAATGATGTTTGGTTTTGGGTTATTTAGGTGTAGTAGAGTGGCTGACCAAAGTCATCTCTCAAAGGAGGAAGTAATTTAAGACTACATATTGAAGGTATTTTGAAAATAAAATTAAATAACTAAAACATAATACTTGAAAGGATGGAGGTTGTTTATCATTTATAAAACTAAAATAAGTTTTATGGAAGAAGATTTCATTTTTTTATGTTTGAAATGAAGTTCGATTAAAAATACACAACAAGAACATATTTTTTAGAAAATATTTTAAAAGCCATAATTAATATAACTATACATATTAACTTACATATTAATCATTATAATTTAAATTAATATCCACTAAATTATGGTCCCTTAATTTTTTAACCCTCAAACCCTACGGTATTTAACAAAACCACAAAGATGAAATGAATTAAACCTGAGGCTATCTTCGGAACATACAAATGTAGCACCCTAATTTGATTGACATTATAAGTATAGATTATGTTCAGTGGTAAATTATGGCACATATCCACTCTATAAATGAGAATTAATTTAGCTTAGGTATTTTATTTTAACTCTACAAATTTATCCCATGTGGTTTTGTTTTACCGATTAAGTGTTCACTCTCACAATTTACACAAATTCTCAACCTCATTTATTTTTGTGTCAATTATTCAATTACATTATTAGATTATTATAATTTTAAAACAAAATTAATGGATCATATTTTTTGAACTAAAGTAGATTAATTATTCAAAATATATAAATGAATAAGGTAATAGGTATATCGATTACTAAAAAACTACTCTTCCGTGGGAGGCATAGTCATCGTAGAAACGTTTGGAATTCGCAAGGATTTGGAAAGGGAATAACCCAATATTGTTTCTACACTTGAATTCCAGAACAAATAGAAATATTAATAGAATAAGAAAACTGAAAATAATATAAGGAATGGAAGAGAAAATAAGAAATTATTGAAAGCATAACATTATTACAAAGTGAAGAAGAAGAATAATAAGAAGGCTTTGATAAAGGGATCCTAGATTCAAAATCTCTCCCTCTTTAAATGCCTATATGAATGGAGTGAAACCAATTCTACCATTCCTTCAATCTACCAATTCACATCCCAAACCCTCTAAATTATAAAAACACCAATTTATAGAGTGGAGGGGAGGCTAGGTTTTAAGAGGTTTCAAGTGTGAATAGGGAAATTCGGTCAAATAAATTAATCCAAATTTCATTGCCTATTGGACCAAAAAAATGAGTGAACCAGTTGTCCTTCTAGGAAGATTATTTGTGAAAAAAATTATCCTAGATATCCTCTCCAAATTTGGGCCTAATAAAAGAAATTATGTAGAAGATATGGCCCAAATAGAAAACGGATGTCCAATCTGGAGAGTTCATCCCATATTTGAATTCATGGCCCTTTTACTCCAACAAAATTCATGAGTTAGCTCCATATTAGTGAATAAAAGTTGTATCCCGTTGAGTGAGGAATATTTTTACAAAATTTTAAGTTCAAATAAGTCAACATAAAATATTTATGTTTGAAATACTACAGTTAATTTTAAATGGGTAAACTAGAATTTTCATCAAATTTGAAAATGAATGGTCTAATCCCAAATATTCCATAAATGAAAATATTTACCACAATATGAGGAAATTATATCATTTATTATCAATAAAATATTCAATAAAGTTTTGTTTTATCACTAAAACATCTTATCAAAATCCTCTCATGAGATCATGAAAACTTGTAAAAGGGGACTCCACGAGACCAGGATGACACGTGAAAGGACCCTAACGTGATACAATATTAATAACCCCTTTCACATAAATATTAATGTATATTCCCTTAACAAAAATCTTTTACACTTACATGTATTATTATCTTCCCCATTCTATAAGGATAGGGGATCTCATGACGTTAGTTGATCATTGTCGTGGAGAATCAATCTCCTTGTCTCTGGTGCGTCGTGTGATCAATATTGTGTCTCTCGATGATGTGTGAGCATTGTCATGGGAAATCCCTCATCTCATATATGGTGTGTCATGTGTTCAATTATAGGTCTCGTAATGATTTTTGATCATTAACATGGACCATGCCTCCATTTTTTTGTGGAGCTTATGGGGAATTACATAATCGAATGGACATGCCTGAGGTTCTTTGAATAGTGAAGGTGACATGCCAACATTATCTCACACAAAAAAGTGGAAATATCCCCAGGGGATTCACAGGGTCTTCAGTGCTTGCCTACGTTCTTTATCATGAGTAGGAAGGTTTTTTAGAGGGGCCTCTTGTGATAAATGGGAGATCATGCATGGCACATGATCCATTTGTATAACCTTCCAATGGTCATACGATCATGTGTCCTTCTGAAGGCTACATGATCCACATGATTTGGAAACCTTCCCTTACTTTATTTTATGGAGAAAATAATACCCATGATTTGGGTATTTCTTGGATTCTAGATTTAGCGATTCTTATTTGGTGAGTATCAACAAATTCCAACTTCAAGAGAGACGTCTTCAGGGAGAAGGACTCTGTTCTGGGGAGAGTAAATGCCTACCTAGGTCCTTGGGAATGCTAAAAATTGATGTCTTGGGTGAGGTTTAGTCTTCCCAATGACTCTTTTTATTCTGTGATATGCTTTATAAATATTTGAGAAGGAGTGGATCATTCTTCCAGTGACTCAAAATTTATATAGCTCTTGTGATTTCTTCCCAAGACCTCATTTCAAGGTCTCCTTCTCAAGGAATCTCTATGCGAACCAATCATAAGAATATTTCACAAGATCTGATTGCAAGAAACAAACACAATACTACTTCAAAGGATTATTTCATGGAATTATTTCATGAAATCTGATCACATTCTCTACATTTCTTTAACACTTGTTCAAATGAATCATGAACTAATTCTCAGTAATTTCTTGAACCTTGACCCAGATCCTCAACTGCATGGATTTATTTGAAAACTCTGCATGATCTGCTAGTTTGGTCGCATGATTGATCATCCATCATGAAACTCACATGGCCATTTCAAGGTCACACAATCATGAGTTTCATAACAGATTACATGATTCTAAGATATTTTATGGCTAATTTCATCTACAAGGTATCCATGGGTCA
Source organism: Viscum album (assembly GCA_963277665.1). Classification (NCBI taxonomy): domain Eukaryota; kingdom Viridiplantae; phylum Streptophyta; class Magnoliopsida; order Santalales; family Viscaceae; genus Viscum; species Viscum album. The sequence goes on along the minus strand of OY728158.1, from coordinate 906,917,665 downwards.
TGTGGTTCATGAGACCTGTATTAAGTCATGTTTTCGTGCATCCTATATCAATTCATGTGATTTTCATGATTATTTTAGATTCATGAATCTCTTTTGAAAATATTTTTCACTCATCTAACATGCTTTTATTATTTTATCCAGATGGATTCTAGTTCTTATGCAACTTCCAACACAACTTTCTAGAGGGGATTAATTTTTGGGAATCATAACACTGACCCTCAGTATCACATGTTCTCTGACAATAAGGTTTTTAATGGGATGCTCCCTTAAAAACTTCAGAGCTATCCCTTATCACATCGGCTTCCTCTGTATGGTTTGGTTTATTAGATGATATTATCGTTCCCTCTCCTAACTAAAATCTTCAACACTGTTGGTTGTAATATTCCCTCAATTTTATTCAAACAACAATCTTTAAAGACAATTAATTGGTTATATCACAGTCCCTAAGGTTGTCCTATATGCTAGAAAACTCCCCTCCAGGTCCAGAAGGTTGCAATTTTTCCCACCAATCAATTTATTAGAGATACTAAAGTATATTTTTCTCATATTTAAGTAAATTTTAAAGTATTTGGAACTTAAAATCAGAATTAAATCCTGGTGGTAACTTTTATGATGAATGTGAATAGCCATTTTGGGTTAGGAAGAGCTTCTCATAGTTCTATGACCAGTTGCATGCTATTCATATTTATGAGGTGGTATGGGTTTCTAAATTCATCATGTATCATCAATCAGAACTTCTTAAAGATTTTATTAGACATTGGTGTCCTTACACTGATTTATTTAACCTTTCCCATCATGAAGTAGGAATCACCCATTGGGATATCTACTGACTAGGTGGGATATCTCCTCTTTGGAGATGTATGATGAATTCCTTCCTACCGCGGACATCTGGGATGACCCTTAATATACTCTAGTCTTGGAAAAGAGAAACCTTAACATTTGGAAAGAGAATTTAAGGAAGGAACTGAATATACACTCTCTTAATCCCTTCAAGGGTTTGATTAACATCTTTCTTGTCCATATTAGAGCTTGTATGACCACTATATTCCCACCTTGGTGCCCTTCCTGGAAGGTTTGTGATGGTGTAGGATATTGTTTGAAAATCATTGAAGCTAGGGAGTATACCATATGGGGTTACCAAGTGCGACCATAATTATCCCTAAGACTTAGGTTGGAATTTTTCTAGTTTATGTTCTTAAAATGAAGGCTTTTCCCTACTAGAGATTCAGTCTCAAGAATCTGAGTTTCCATGCTATTGATGGAAGCTTGATTATAAAAAGGGTGGCCTCTTTATCTAGTTGTACTAACTCTTCCTCACATTTACCATATCCTATTACATATTCAAAAAGGAAACATCCCCTATAGGATTTTAATTCCTTTCCAGTTATTATTCAGATGGATTGAAGAGTATTTTTTATGTTAAAAATACCATAACACTATCAAAAACACTAATGTCTCATTCTATCCCAAGCTGTTAAACATTTTCAGGGTCGAGGTAATGACGCTAGGCCTTGATGAGGTTACTAACATGCTAAGTTGGATCAATAATTTCAACTTCATTCCCAGTCCTGCACCATCTAGGATAATTTTTTATAATGGTAGTGGTTCTCTCAACAAGTATTCATATAAAATATCTCTTCAGGTTAGTTTTATCACTTCTGGTGTGGATGATATGATTATTTATGAACTATACATCCCTTATTGGTTCTCTTCCCAATTTAGTTGTATTAAAATGGTTACTCCTCTTCCTTCATCAGGTGTGTGGGGATAACAATGCCTTGGTATTATCCACCAATTTTGGATCATATTAACACTGAAGATACAAATAATGAAATTATCCTTCTTCCCATTGGTCCCTCTATCTTCCTATCTTATGATTATTCATAGTATTATGTGGAATCCTACCTAGGTGGTGTTCTAAATAGATTTTTTCATCGAGTGGATAGATAATGTGACTCATCGACCACATTATCATTAGCAAAAATGGAGTTGATTTGAGACTCGATTGAGCCTTTGAGGAAATATCCTCATCCTACAGATGATTATCCCATTAGTGGGGAATAATTTATTTAAGAATATGGTCCTTTAATATGAGAAATAGATGATTCATCATCTAAGATAATGGCACATAGAACTTCCACTCTTCCTTCTTCGGATCAGCTAATCATCCCCCCTTCTGATGTACCTACCCCAGTAGTTGAAGAAGACCAAGCATGGATCAAGATAATCTAGAAGTAGATTCACACCTTGATCACTGAGCCTCCCCTAGAAATGTTTCATGACCAAGAGGAATGACTTCACTTGATATTTCATGATTTGGGGGTGGTCAATTAAAACTGCCATCCGTTATATGATATCATGCTGCAAATAATCATGAATCAAAAATAATTGTTTGATACTGAGAAGGGTCTGAACGATTTCGATGATGGGATGCCCCTAGCCAAACTAATAATGGAATATTTGGATATTCTAGAATAGAAACATCATATAATCTCTAATCTTCTCAGCTAGATGGATTCCTTAACCACACAAATAGAGAGACATTAGAAGATCATAGCTTGCTAAAAGTCTAATATTTCAACCTCGTCATCCTCATTAATGACCACACATAAAATATTTGAGAATTTTTCTTATTTTATTGAGACTATTTTTCCTTGGGTAGTAGTAAAAGAAGCCGGGCAGGCAGAACTTTAGCGCTCAATCGATGCTTCTCATCAGACTTTGGCTAACTTGGAAAATTTAGCAGATTGAATTTTGTTGTAGTCTGATCACCACTATTTTTGTTTTAATTGAATCCTTGGAGAGCCTCAAAAATGTGGATATTCCTCCATTATGTACTTTTTATTAATGAATGAAACCTTTGATCTTTACATATAATTTTTCCATCTTTCTTTCATTCATGATGTGCATGACATTTCATTGATCTAATGCCTTATGATTCATCAAATATACCCATCCTTTACATAATACCAAGTAAATATAAACATCTATATTTGAATGTATAAATAAAAATATGTTTTTATTGAGAATTTATTATGAATTCCCTCTAATATTGGATTCCTCGTTGATGTACCTACTCTAGTTTTCTTGAGATCACCTAATTTAAAAGGATAATTTGGATAAAATATGAATGTCACGAAGGGAGAGTGATCAAGATTTTTCCTTATTAAATGGAAATTAGCAAGCATTGATTGATTTTTTATAGGGACAAATGATGTTCCCTACAAGATTTAGATCTATTTATTTATATTTCCCTAACTTTTTCCTAAGCTTCATATAGGTAAATTCTCATCAGGCATGGGCTTGGATTTTGCTCCGGTTTTCCTCTTATGGGTTTTCATCTTGATAAGTTTTCTTCCTGTTACATTTATGATTGTTTAACATTTCCTGGATCACACAAAGTGTGTGTCTAGTGGGAAAAGACTCAACTTTTTCTCATAATTCCCTTATTATTTTTTAAACCTATAGAGAATTGTGTCTCTTTTGATTAGATATTTTAAGTTTTTGAAAACTAGAACATTGCTATGTTACATTTTAGGGTCTTCTAGCTTGGACCTTATGTTGTGGGTAGTTTAGAGTCTTCTATCATGAAATTTATATTTATGGTAATATACCATTTTCAAATTAATCATTCACCATGTAGTTTAATGTCATGTGTTAAGGATATATGTCATGTAGTTTTAATGTCATATGGTAAGGAGATATTCTATGAAGATTGACATCACATGGTAAGGAAATTTTCTATGAAGTTTTAACGTATTGTATTAAGGATGTGTTCTCTCTTTAGTTTAATTTCATACTATAAGGACATGAAGTGATATGTATTTTAATGTCTTACTTCCAGGAAAAGTTTGATGAATATAGAATGGATCATACATACTAGGGATGACTCAAAACACCATAAGGTGTTAAGTTCTACCGTGGTGTTTCCAGGGCTCACAAGGATTGGAGTTCCTTTCATAAAAGGAATAGATGCCTCTATTTTCTAGGTTAAATAACTTATGTGTAACTAGAATTATCAAGCAATGGGTAACACTTTTCTTTTCCAAGATTCATGAAATATTTATGGGGATAGTATTTGTTAAGGATAAAATATCAGGGAATCTGAGTAAACCTGGATACTTGTAATATGGGTGGTGTAATTAATAACCCAAAATTTTTAACCCATGAATATGTATTGGGTAATACATACTGGGGATGACTCAAAATACTCTAAGTTCATGAGTTCCATTGTGTTTTTTATGGGGCTTATAAGGATCGGATTTCCTTACTTCTGAAGAGGAGATGCCTCTAGTTGGTGGGTAACAAACCCTTATACATGATCCCATAGATATTGAATGCATGGTAAATCAAAGAGGATCCCCTCTCTTTTCCAAGGGACATGGAAGATTTGTGAGGAATCAAATATCTGGGTGATGAAGTCTGACGAGGGGCGATTGTTACATAATAACCTAATTAGGATACCTAAGGTCAAGAGTACTCCAACATCCTTTTTAGTGGAAGGTGAAAATTTTGTAAATCTTGGATAGAGGTTTTTTGTTCATGAATAATGATATGGGATGATCATTCTAGGGTTGATACAAAACAATCTAAAGTGTTGTGTCCCACCATAGTGATGTTAGGTATCACAATGATTACAAATCCCTTTTTCAAGTTATGACACATTTGATTGATGGACAAGGGATAATATGTAGGAACTGAGGGCATACATGATTAGTCAAACAAAGTTTCCCTTAAAGTAGGGTATCCTTTTACAAGGTCCATGGAAGGTTGGCAGAAACCTGAGGTTCTCAATAAATGAAGAGTGATTTTTGAGTTAAGGGTATTAAAAGATGATGAAACCACCCCATTCTTAGGTTGAATGGGGTCAGGTTATTGTGGTCCATTGATAAGGAATAAAGATTGGTGATGGACTGCACATTTTAACATCATGTACTGGGGTTGTATTTGTCATGAAGTTTAACATCATGATGCAAGGATGTTTTCCTTACATTTTAAGGTCATGTGGTAAGTATATTTACTATGAAATTTAATGTCATGTGATTAGAATGTTGTTCCTGATCTAAAGTGTTCCTCGATCGCATCCTCCTAAGTGGGCTATTAGGATTCCTAAGCTCACATGATCCATGCTTGACATGAGAAAAAAGGGAAAACTAGGAAATCAGTTAAGATGTGTGAGAGTGGGTCTCATATGAATTAAAACATAGGTCTAACCCATATGAAATTGGGGGTGAATTTTTATCATTTTATATATTGCATATGAACCCATTATTGGAGTTTTGTGCATCGTTTCATATCCTATAAATACAAGAATAAATCCACACATAGTTCTTGAATGTGAAACTCTCTATGCAGGTCTAAGCCATACCTAGAGGGGAGAATTGTTCCCATTGATTGTTGTCGTTGGACCCAATATTGGAGATCTGGGCATCACTACATATCCAATGGTGATAGTAATCAATCCACATATAGTTCTCAAATGAAGGGGTGGTGGATGACCAAAACCAAGGATAGAGGTCCTCTCGGGTGATTTCCATGGAAATGTACAATTTTATGTCATACAAGAGACATCATCCATGCATTTTAATGTCATGAGTTAAGGATTTATGTTATGCCTTTTAAGGTCTTGAATCTAGAACCATGTTGACCCTGTAATGAACTAATATGTATCAATCATGTGAGGAAGCCTTTACTAGAGTTCCTAATCCCATGTGATCTATAGTCAATGTGAGAAATAAGTAACGGAAAAGTTTTCTTTCTTTATATAGAGGTGATTAAAGGAAATGATAGGGGTATTTTGTACCATATGGTGGATGTAAAAAGATATAGGATCTAGGAATCCCTATATATCTCATTGGAATGAGAATAAATCCATACATAGTTCTAGAAAACTGTGAAATTTAGTGTCATGCGGTGAGGAAATCATCCATGAAGTTTAAAGTTTTGTGGTATAGATGAAGGTGACTCGATGTGAAAGAAAAGAAATGTTGTGGATGGACCCAATAATAGATATTTGGGTGTCACTAAATATCTTATGATGATAAAAATCAAGCCACACATAGTCCATAAAAAGCAATGTAGTTTAGTTCCATGCCACGATGACATTAGCCATATAGTTTAACGGCATACAGTAAGGATGAAGGTTACCCAAAGTAAAAATAAATAAGTCTTGAATCCCTATAAATGATGTTTGTTAATTTGTGAAATCATCTCATGATATTTATCCTATGTTTTTGATATAGGGATTCCTAAGATGGTTACCCAAGGAATCTTATGCTTAGTACCTAGGGTAAGACTACCTTTTAACATCATGTGCTGAAGATGTTGTCACATAGTCTCATATCCTGTGACTAGGACCGATATGTTGTGGCTAGACCTAGTATTTGATATCTAGGTGTCACTAAATATCATGTGGTAATATGAATCAATACACATTAAGTTATTGAATATAGATATTCACTATATTGATCTGACTCACACACAGGGATGGGGACACTTCATTTGTCTTTCATGAAGATCTAGCGGGTGTGTAGAGAATTATAGTTGAGATGATACTCCCCACATATTTTAACTTCATGCAGTGAGGAAGTATTTCATGATATTTTAATAACATGTAGTACGTACATATCATGTCGTTTAATGTCATGCGTCCAGGACAAAAAAACATTGTTTTTTTTAAGGTCTTGCTCCTAGGGATTCTTCTGTAATTTTTAACATCATGTGGTCAGGATATCTTCCATACAATTTAATGTCATATTGTCAGGATATTTCATGCAGTTTAACATCATTAAACAAATACATTTTACTCATAGTTTAACATCATGTGGTCAAGATGTATTTTTTGTAGTTTAACATCATGTGTTAAGGATATATCATGTAGTTAAACGTCATGTGACCAGGATGAAATTATTTTTGAATTTTAAGGTCTTGATACGATGAATTCTTCTGTAAGTTTAACATCATGTGGTTAGAACTTATTTTTTATAGTTTAACATCATGTGGTCAAGATGTATTTTGCAGTTTAACATTGTGTGACAAGGATATTTTCCTCAGAGTTTAACATCATGTGTTAAGGATATCTTCTATTCGTTTTAACATCATGTTGTATGGAAATATCATGAATTTTAACTTCATAAGATCATGAAATTTTCCTCATAGTTTAACATAATGTTTTTAGGATTTCTTCTATACAAATTAACATCATACGGTAATAACATATCATGCATTTTAAAATAGTGTAATCAATACCTTTTACTCACACTTTAAAGTCATGTGGTCAATATTTTTTTTTATAGTTTAATATCATGTTTTTAGGACATGGCAGTCTTTGAAGACAACCATGTAGAGTATTTATTCAGAAACCTCACATTGATGGGGGGTGTGACATGTTCCCTATCTATTTTTTCCAGTGAGTAGGTTCTGTTGTGATGGAACTTATATATGATATAATTACCTTCCCATTTGGGTTCTATATTTATAGGTTTCTTTCCTAGTATCATTAGGGTTCTAAGGACCAATAATAGTTCTCCTTGAAGGAATGAATGGAGGTGAATCTTTTTATCGATTGTTTGTTCCATCTGATTCTGATGGACTTCGAGGTTATGCAATGTATTCCAAAATTCCCATTGAGTTATTCCAACTCATACAGTTGTTTTTTTATTACTCATCATCCAATAGTTTTCCATGTATAGATATTCCAAGTGATGGAAAATTGAATTTTATGGGAAACACTACATTGATTCCATACACCAATGAATATGGGGTTTCTTGTGTAGTAGTGTGTGTGGTGGTATGTTAGGCCCATAAATCATGGATGATCTTGTTCGGTGAGGACTTATTGTCATTATATACCATCTTCAAGAGAATATTTTAAAGAGTCTTATTAAATGCCTCATTCTATCAATTTTCTACTACATGATAGAAGGATCATTGGTTGGACATTATTTTTTACTCCTAGAAAACAAATTCAAATCAGTGGAATAGAAGTTGGTTCCATTTTCTACCAATATCATGTGAGAGACTCTGAATCTAGTGATTATGTTGTAATTATTGAAGTTAATGATTTTATTCATCCCAACTTCTTAGAGTTTAGTTGCCTCAAATAACTCGGAAAATAATTTGGTAGCAATAAGGATATACTTAAACTACTTATTTATGGTTGGGGGATATGGCCCCACAACATCAATTCCCTATATGAAAAAAAACAATCAATATTAGCTATATGTTTCAATTTCATAGGTCGATGGATGAGTTTTCATGAATCTATAATGCACTACATTTCTTGGTGAATTCCAAATAGTACTATATCATTTTTTCCAATAGTAATCAAGCCTCCTAATTTTATGGGAGATCATGGTCCCATCTTGATGAGCACCATAGGAGCCTGCATGGAATTCCTCCATAATAGTGGGAATTACTATTTCTTCTATTCATATGAGGAGGATTCCATCGAAGCCTCATTTGTAGAGGGATTTTTTCTCATTTATCCCATCTTAAAGGGTAAATTTTTCTGTTTGGAACTGAATTTGTTCCCTTACAGATTGGTCTATCTAGAGGGTCCCATTTTGAAGATAATTAATTGTGGGTTACATCTATCTAGTTTTGGATATTGTTTCATCATACTATAGAATGATATTTATTTTATTGATCTCCTTCATGTCACAAATGATGACATATGAGACCATCCTTTTGTGAGTGATGTGTAAGACCACCTCATCCGGATCAAGGTCATCCAAGATTGTTTCTACATTAACCATAATGTCAACACAAGATTTTGAGATCAGGGAACATGGTGCAATGTGGGCTCAAAAGGGAACTCTAAAATATTCCCTCAAAAATAACTAGTGAGAGGATCCAATTCCTTTTTTATTGATGGAATATTCATTATTGATCTATTTTATCACTACCATTGAATCCCCTTTTGTGTTTATGTATCCTATCTATAGCTATAGGGATAGTTCCAAGAAAGAAATGGGGGCTTGGAATTCTACCAGGTTATTATTATAAATTTTGAAGATTGAGAAATAATAGGGTAAAATTTATTTGTCCAGAGAAACAAACACAATCCATAGACCAACCCAATTGAGATTTAGGTTTTCTAACTTCTTTTATATAGGAATTTTGGCAGCACAATCAAAATAAATCTTCTATTTTCAAGGAGTTTCATGGGAATAGAGAAACTCTACATCTATAATTTTTGTGTCCACTGGTGTACTTTCTGGAGAGGGATGTGTTGTGAGGAAATCAGAAAGGGTCTTCCCTTTCATTGACTTTTATGACACAAACTCGATGTCATACTTTTTTAGAATAACTTTCCATTGGTCCAAACACCTATCCAACATATGGTGTCCAAGGATGTACTTGAGTGGGTCAATACGATAGGCTAAGTGGACTTTATGGTGCCTCAAGTAATGCCTCAGCTTTTTCACTACAAAGATGAGTGTGAGGAAATTACTCTCGACAATGAAATATCATGTCTCAGTACCTACCATGATTTAACTAAGGTAATAGGGACTATTTTCTCTCCCCTTATCATTATTCTATGTGAGGATATCACTGATTTATCATTCCATGGAGTATACATATAAGATGAGTTGATTTCCTTCCACTGGAGGCATCAAGACTGGTCGGTGTAGCAAATATTGCTCAAGACTATTAAAGGATTCTTGTAATTGCACATCCCATTTGTAGGTTACTCCATTCTTCATTAACTTGGTAAATGGGAGGTAATTTCTGACCAAGTTATCTATGAAACGTCGAATGTAAGTGAGGTTTCCCTAGAAGCCCCTCAATTATTTGAGATTCTAAAGGGATAAAATTACTATAATTGCACTAGTATTTTCAATTTTGACCTCAATGTAGTAGTGGCATATAAAAATTTCAAGTAATTTCTTTTATGTTACCCCAAATGATAATTTTAGCAGATTCATTCTTCAAACTGGGTTGTCGTAACTTGTTGATGACTGTTTCAATATTTTTGAAGTGAACACATCACTACCAATATTTGGTGACCAGGTCATCGACATAATATTCTGTTATTTGTCCCAATAAGGGAATAAATATATAATACATGTAGTTTTGGTAAGTGTAGATAGTTTTCTTTAACCTAAAGGGCATCACCTGTTAGAAAAAGATCCCCTGAGGTGCTCTGAAGGAAGTGGATTCCTCATCTTTAGGGGACATATTTATTTGATTGTACCCTAAATACCCATTCATGAAGGAAAGGGTTTGGAAGGTATTAGTTGAATTAGTAAAGATTTATTTGATCAGAAATAGGAAATTTTAGTTTGGTAAATGTCAATTGAAGTCTCTGAAATTGATATAGACCTTAATCTACCTGTTCTTTTTCTTAATAGAGATAGTGTTGGTGAGACATCTTGGGTATTTCAATTCCCATAAAAAATTGGATTTGATCAATTTTTTAGATTCTAACTCTACATTAAAGCATGATAGGGATGCATCCTCTTGGATGGCTACTTGAAACCTAAATGTTCATTGGGAAATCTGAGATGGTGTGTAACCAAATTGGGTTTTAGTCCAGGTATCTCCATATAATTCCAAGTGAACACATATCAATGATTATTTAGAAATAAAATATCATACTTATCAAGATCCATGTAGTCTCTAATCTATATATTCCATGGGTCTTGTTCCATTCACAGATTTACCTACCTAAGATCATTTATGGTGGTGTAGATTCCTTCCTTAAATATGGGAGGAACATTCCTGAGATCATCCTATTATTATTCTTCTTTTGTGTCTATAGAGGCATTTTTAGACATGGTAGGTAATCTTGGGGTGTCTTTTTCACAATTAGGGTGAAAGAAGCCATGGGAAGAGACATTGTCACCCTGAAATTCCAAAGTTGTTACAGAGAGATTCCCGAGATGATAATTTTCTTTCATGTTTTCACTAGGGACAGGAGGATATTTCGTATCTGGGATTAAGTCTACTACATTGATCAGGTTTATGCGTACCACATAATCATTGTCAAGCGTACTCTGGGAATTTTTATTGTAGTTACCCAAGACATTGTAGGATGAAACATGTATATTTTCCTCCACTATTGGTTTTTTGACTTCCCTTTTGTATAAACCTGCCTCAACATATGTGTCTTCACAAGAATCAAAGGTGGCATTGTCACCATGTAGTTTTTTGACCTTCCCATCAATGGAGTATTTCAATAATTGATGAAATGTTGAAGTTACTTCCATGTGGATGTAAATACAAGTCCTTCTAAGTAGGAAATTATATATTTTTTCATATATGTCCCTGGATGACCTCCTCCTGATCTTGATCTATGAACGAGATGGTAACATTGAATTCTAATGGTATAGTCTCCGCTCGAGAAACCTAGAATACAAAAAAATCAATCTCAAACTCCTATGGTATCTTAAGGTATAGGAAGATTGCTTCTCTTAGTTATTTTAAAAGATTCAAAGAATCCATGATTGAGATTTTGGATGTGAAAACAACTATCTATTTCAGAATTTCATACTTTTGTGCCAAAGTTTGGCACTTATTGATGTGGGGTTTACCTCTATTATTTTTATTATGAGCTGATTTATTAATGGTGTATAGGCTTGTAGATTGAGTAGAGTTCAAGGGAGAATATGCTTCTAGTGTTGTAGGTTACACCATCCTTCACCTTTGTCTATGTTGGTCAGAAAATCATACCCCAGTTAGGTAGTTGTGTAAGATGACTGGGTTGAGACGACCATTAGAGGGTTCTAGGGAACCTATGTGTTTCTATTGGGCTTGCTGGAGTTCTCATCCATGGGTATCAACTATATATATATCCTCTATGGGTATGTGACCAAGATATTGGGTTCGACTATGCTCGTGTTGTCCCGTGTGTCCTCACCTACTGCATCTTCGACCTATAAATCCCCATTTAAGTATAGGAAACTCATATTTGGAGGTTTATTCATCATAATAGAAGGGGTATATTAATTTTATTATGTTAATAGAACCAAATATGAACTCTTCATCTGATGAGGGTTCTATTTGGTGGGGTGGTTCACATTATTCAGATATTGTAGGAAAGAAATCTATACAAGTTAGAAATTGAATAGGAGTTGAATATGACTCTTACTCTTCTATAACTTCCTATGTTCAATGATTAAATCCACCTATGGGTGGGTTTTTTATGTCACCTCTCTTAGTGGAATGATCTTTATGTTTTTTTGAAGCTATTCTCTCAGGGTCTCATGAGATCAGTTAACTGTATTTTGAGTCATCTGGTTATCAAAATTCATCCCATGCCCAGCCAAAACTTCTTTCCAACCAGCCTATTCCTCTGGTTGGTAAAATGTTACATAGGTCACCTATTCTAGGGAATTTTTCAACATCAACTTACTATAATCAACCATGATTTAGATTAATTCTTTGAATACAAATAAATATTGGATGGTGTGACCCATCATCCTGCGAAAAGGGAAGTAGTTGGGTGACTAGTGAGGTTGAAATCCTTGAGTTTCTTGGGATATGGAAGATTGAGTAGGTTACTTTTCATATTTGAAATGAAATAAATAGGGAACTACTCATTTCAGAAGGAGTATTATTTATTCATCCATTACTTAAATCCCAAGAGGCCTTGATCTCTTTTTGCTTCTGGTCGAGGATGATTTTGTTGTTGTTGCCTCGTGATGGGAGGCATAAGATGATCCAAGGCCTGCTTGGGTGCTTGAATGGGTACTGTTACTGTTTTCAGGGTAAAATTGGTATTCTCTTCCTTAACAAGCCTTTTCTCTTATGTTGAGATCATGGGATGATATTTAGATAGGGTACATTGAATGGAATCCTCTAGGCATTGCATCATTTCAATAAATTCACAAAATTCACCATAATACCTAATCAGTATGAGAGGCATCTATAGCTCATCCTGAAGATTTTCAACACATAGCTTTATAAATTTATCTTATGAGAGAGGGATGATGAGTGAATAGTTTAAACCCTTACATCTGGTAATGAAGTTATACACCCTCTCATTATCACATTTCTTTGAGTTTTTAAGGATGAAAATTTTCATTTTCCTTAGCATAGAGATGAATTAGTAAATAAATTTATGAAGAAGGTATTACCATCCTATAATGGATCATGTTGGAAGAATGTTGTACCAAATAAAGGGTTTCCCTACCAGAGTCAGTAAAAAACAACTCATATTGGGAGGGCATCATCAGGCCACATCGGGACATGAAATGTGTGAGATGTTGTTCTGGATCTCCCACGCCATTAGAGTTTGAGAAGGTAGGATTTATAAAATTGAGTGGAGAAAAAGTTTCAACATCTCATTTGGGATAAGGATTTTTCTCAAGCTGAAAAAGTGCATGTCACCCTTCCATGTCTTCAATTCAGGTAGTCAGGGATTCAATAGTGGTGAGTAGTTTAAGAGGTATTATTTTCTGGGCCACCTATTATTTATAGGGAATGGGTGGGGCTTGATGAGGTGGACCCATTTTCATATCATGTTGATTTTTTATCTATGATAGTTTGAATGATCACTATATAAAGGGAGAGGTTTCCACCTTAATACAGGGAATTTGTGATCATCATATACTTACTCATTTATATATACTAGATGCCTAGATCAAGTGCCAACCTAACAATCAGATTCCACTCTTATAGGCGGGTAGGCTCGTTCCTAATATGTCGAAGGAGGGATATTCCCATCTTTCATAAGACAATGCCCTATAGGAATTTTTCCCATGAGTAGGTCCTCATTGATTTGTCTAAGATTTCAAATCTCATTCACATATTATTCTATATTTTCCTCTATAAAATGAATTGTGGCTCTTCTGGGTGGTGATTGTAATATAGTTTGACCTTTAAAATTATCTTTAGAAGTGTTCTACAATAGAGGTGGCATATCATTATTTAGTGGTGATAGGTTTAGGGTTACTCTCTGGTTTCATGTAAGTGCAGCCTCAGTTGGTGCTTTCAGATCCCCATACTCTCATGGTATTTCTTTTGTATTGTTTCCCTATATATTTTCATCTTGATCCACATTTTCTGTTGTGTTGATGGTGAAAATATTAACTAAGTTGTATTGAGAAATGTTATTTATCCCATTACTCTCGATGAAATGGGGTAATTATTCCCTTCTTACATCAGGGTCATTTCTCTGACCCATGGACATATTGGGCCTTTTTGGTTTATTCCTCATTCAGGGTTTCATTTCCTTCACCGTACATTCCTCCTATCTTAGCCTATGAGTAATAAATTTGAGTGAGTTTTTTGTCATGTTTTCTAAATGGGCCCCAAATAGAAAAGGTTTTTCCTATTATAGGAGGAACATATGGGATAATGATCATTGATATTTATCTCCCATCCTAGATAAGGCTCATTCCCTCTATAGTGATGATAATGATGAAAATTCTCCCACACCTATGGGTTGGGGACTATTCTAGGCTGCAATTGGATTTTTTTTATCATGTTTTTAAGGATTTTATTAATCTAGTTGGGGATTTTATGACTCATGGGATGAAAATTGAGATATAAATTCCCCCAGATGAGCGGTATGTGTTGATCTATAATCACTTTTAATTTCTCTAGGACCCTCTCAAGGTGTGATGAACCTAGTTATGGAAATTGAGATAAAAATTCCCCCAAACCTGTGGGTTGGGTTTGAATTTTAGTTACTACCAATATGTCATAGATCCTCTCAGGGATTGATGGACCAAAGGGTATAGGTTGTGTTAAATATTACCCCAACCCAATGGGTTGGGTTTTCTCTTGGAAGGTTGTTATGGTAGATACTATTGTAACCCATTTTATTTGGAGAAATTTTTCTCGTGTATGAGCCAGATATAGTAGTATCCCATGATAGGAGTCGTTTATATGAGAATCTATTAATCTGAATGAAACTCCAGCTTCTTTATCTAAAATGTGTTCCCATTTCATTGAGGGTACTTGTTTAAAGGTCTGTCGGCAGCCCTATCCTTCTATTTATGATGCATTGTCATCATTAAAGTGGGGTTATTTCATTTTAGTGACCAACTGAATTGTATTTTACCTAGTCCAATGATCTTACTGGAGGATATGATGTTACAGGATGCCATATTTGGGGGGCATTACTATTATAGATACATAGTGAAGTGTAATGATCTATATTTCAGCCATACTAGGATGTGTATTTCTTATAGGTATTTGGAAATTATTTTATAGAGAGTTTTCATGATATGAGGAAAAAAATACGTAGGCATTTATCATGATCTTCCATTCCTGGGTTTTGGGATATGGAAAAGGTGTCCATATCCAGTTGAAAACAAAGTGTATTAATGATCTAACGATGAATCTAATATCTTAGATAATGGATATTTCTAGACTTAAATCCTTGATGAGTTGAAAACATATTTTAACATAGGTAAGGCACGAACTCCTTTTCTAGATCATTTGGGATCTCATAGTCAAAAGTGGTGAGGGGAAAGAACATGGTTTGGAGGTTGTTTTTGGATAAATATTTATGTATTTCCATGTTATCTTCCTCTTCATCAGAATCACACACATCCACATGGTCATTCCAAAAAGGTCTCTACTCTAGGTTTCTTATAAACCATGGTGAATTATTGCTAGTGGATGATGGGGAATTATATATGGTTGACACCAGTGTTTCAAGAACCACTCTATAAAAATGTTTTAGTGTTTTGAGAAACTCTATATAAGGTTTTTGGGAAAGGGGGTGATTTCTTTTTCGAATGGAGATATCACCATGGGGAGGTTGACCACAGAGGATGTTAGGAGTAGAGTCCCTGTGATCCATCTACACAATACCATGAGGAGGAATATCGTAGTAATGATCACCTTATGCTTTTTTTGAAGAGTCGAAGGACCCTTTAGGTGTTGAAAATATATGTCAAATAGCCTCAAGAACATTGGCATTGATTAGGTTAGGGATATTCACCTTCCCCATCCTTTAATGAAATATGTTGATAATCCTCCTAGGAAAAAATCAAGAATGTGCGCTTTCTCTAGAGTATCCACTATTTTGTACTGATCAGAGGGTTGTGCTACCATGGTTATAGGTTTAGGAATATGTGTTTGTCCCTGTATTTAAATTGGTGTTTTAATATGTTAGTATAGTTCTCCAACTGTTTTTAGGATGTAATGACACTTTAGCAAAGTGTGTGTAGGAATATAGGCCTCCACATTTTCTATTTATAATATTAATTGGTAGATATATTTGATTGAACAAAGAATATATTCCCTATCCTATACTACTTATTCCATTAGAATATGTTGATGTGCTTCATTCTTAGAGATAGGGATATTCTATGTCCTCATGCTTGTTTTAGTAATATACCTAAAAACTTGACCTGGTGAGTAGGGATATGAGCCCACTCGTTGAATGCTGCCAGAATATATTGGTGTGATTCATCAGTGAGAGTAAAAATCTGATACCACTCTCATTTATCAATGGATTTCCATGCCCAAAGTGAATAAATTGGTACTGGTGAATAAGAATCTGAGGTGGAAATGTATTGGGTAGTTCCCTCAGTAGGCAATTGAGGGGCATCAGTGGGATGGCACTGGTGATGGCAGTTAACAAGATACCTCCTCAGTAACTCCTAAACTATAATGGATCCATAGTTGGTTTATGTGATCTGATATCCCCATAAATAAACGGTACTGATTATTGTGCTCTAGGGATAATCTTCCGAAGTGATTGGTGGTGGTAATGAGCTGCACAGGATTTACTACATCTTCTTTTGGATTATGTGGACTCGTCATTTTTAGCATTTTGAGACCCTTGTGTGAAGATTTGAGGTTCGAGATTGTACCATGTTGATTGTATTCCAAGATCATTTCATTCTCCACCCAATTATAAATGTTTCAGGTGGGTGAGGTTGTATTTTGACCCATAGAGAATACAGTCATAGAGAATTTTCCAAAATAGTTTCTATATGAAGACATGATCTCATGTTGGGGTATTATTTTTGAGATCAGTGTCTGTAGCCACAAATAAAACAAGGAAAAAGGTCACCACTCAGTGTACCATTACAAGTATGATACATTCTCAATCATATATACACAAGTAAAACAATTTTTCTTTCTTTTCCCAATTCATCCATCCTACTCATGTGGACTTTTCACAATAAGGGTGGACTTATTTCATGATAATCCCAGTTATATTTTGTCAACTGATTGTTTTTTATTTGATAGATTCATGTCAGTTTCACCATTTGATTTTCCCATAAATATGTGGATAGTCTCTCAACTTCATGAGACATGAGGTCAAATGCCTATAATGATTCAGTTATTCTATCATTACATTCCTTCACATTGGTTTTACCACTTTTGTTTCCTTTGAAGGTTTCTTAGGGCCCAAAAATTGATTATGGGGGGTTGAATGTGTTTCTCAATCCTTTATATCAGGTTTAACATCTATTAATCTTCCATAAAAACTCCTAATGCTTTCTATATCCATAACTAAGTATAGACCTATTCTCTAAATCTAGCCATTACTTTGGGGTTTCAGACCCAACAGCGCTTAGGAACTCACATTGGTTGAAAGGATGGGAGTTTGGACTCATCACACCCTTTTGGGGGGAATTGTTTCATACATTGGGACTCTATTATAGATTTATGATATTTTTGTGAATATCTTACTTATACTGATATAGAACTGGTTACCCTAACAAAATGATCAATGGTTGAATACTTTTATGTGTAAAGGGGGTAATTTTAATGAGCTCATATGTATGTATCCAAGGTTCTTCATCTGATCATATAATTACTTAACAATGGGTATCTTCTTATATTTTAAATCCAAATAACTAGGCACTCTGGAGTTTGTTTCCATCCAATGAGGTGATTAATATTTCGATGATTGGATTTAACCTCTATGAGGCATTATATATATCATGTTTCTAATAGTAATCAAAACTCATGTAGTTCATTGAAACCATAAAGTTTAACGTCATGTTGAAATGATATGTATGAGGGAAATTAGGTAATATATTTTATGCTTGATCATTAGGAAGGAAACCTATTTATCATAATTATGATAGGAATAAGAGTCCTAGTAGTTTGGTGTGACACTGGGACTTACCCTGAGGTGGATTCTGTCGTATTATATCATTGAATGGAATTTCTTCATTGAGGTTTCCCTAGATGGTGGAAATTCATGATGTGAATGATATGATTATTGAAAATCCCAAAACCCATGAGATCCATGCTTGGTGAACTACTATAAAACTGGGTTTATCTAGTACTAGGGCTTTAATAGTGATACCTAAAAATGTTGTTAAAGACCCCCTTTCTCAGCGCTAAAAAACATTGTTAAAGGGGGTCTTCAACAGTGCTTTTTTAGCGTTATTAAAGTGGGTCTTTCACAGTGCTAAAAAAAGCGCTATTAAAGGGGGACCTTTATCAGTGCTTTTTTATAAGCACTAAAAAATGAGTTCTTTTATCATGGCTTGTAAAAAAGTGATGATAAATGGGGGTTTTATCAGTACGTTTTTAGAAGCGGTGATAATGACCCCACGTTATCTATTCTTTTTTACAAGCACTGATAAAACCATACTTCAAATAAAATTATATATCATTAAAAATAAAATATTAATATATAAATATATTTATATTGATATAAATATAATATATATTTTTTGAAATATGATTTAGATATGGTAAATTGGCATTTACACTTAATATATAAGATATTGAGTGAAAATAGTTTATAAAATAACTAAAAAATATTTTTAATTAAAAATTTGCTTATTATTACCAAATAATAGTCATTTAATATCAATTTTAATAAAAAAATCAAAAAAATAATAAAATATCTAAAATAAGTTGAAAATGTAACTCTAACTTCAAATGGGCATAACTTTTGATCTGGGTGTCTGTTTGGGATCTACCACATATCAAATCAAATCCTATGATGATATATACATCTTCATGATTGGTGGTACCCTGATCACTATTTTCTTGAGTACAATAAAGGAATATAAGGCTTCCAAAACTAAGTTTTTAGTCAGGGTGCCCCAATTTTTTTAACTTTATATGGATTTTAATCCTCATTTATGAGGGTATTTTTTTCCCTTTTTTAGTGGGGACTAAATTTATTCCCAGGTATTGTATTCATATTGATATTATGGATTTAAAGTTTTATTTTTTGCATAACATAATTTTATTTATAATAAAATATATGACAATATATACATATTTTTTATATATTCACACATAAAAATTTAATTTTATAGATAAATAAATTAAACATATTTATGTATAAAATATATTTATTAATATATAAACATATATATAAACATATATATAAATATATGAATAAAAAATGTAATGAAATATATATAAATATATAGATATATCATATAATGTGAAACAAAACAGTATAGGGGAGTGGAAAAGGCTTTGATATATATGTTGCAGATCTAGGGTTTAAAACTCGCTGGATTTAGGGGCGTGTGTGGAAGGTTGGGATTATCTAAAGAATTGATAAAGGGTTGGGGAAGCACTAATAAAGGGGTGGGCAGGTGGGAAGCACTGATAAAGGGGGGTGGTTGGAGCTTGGAAAAAAATTATATACCATTTATCTGTGAAGCCTTTATTAGCACTTTTTAGTGTTGTTAAAGGCCCCCTTTAACAGTGCTAAAAAAAGCACAGATTCATGGGGCATTTAACAATGATAAAAAAGTGATGTTAAAGGACCCTTTAATAGTGTTTTTTAGCATTGTTAAAGTGGGACTTAAATAGTGCTTTTTATCTCTCTTAAAAGTTTCGGGATTTTAACCACGCTTCGATTATCAGCACTTTTTTAGTGCTCATAATGCCCTTTTATAGCACTATTAAAGGATGATTTTGTAGTGGTTTTGTGAGAAACAAGGGATAGAAAATGATCAGTCTCATTGCATATGGATGTGATACCAATACGATGAGGTAGCCCTGATGGGATTTTTGATATAGATCTTGGACCTTATGAATGTAGGTTTTGAGCCTAGTGGAAGCATGTAATGGGTTAAGCCAAAGTTTTATTTTTTCTTGATCAATGATCAATCTGAGATTTACACAATGATAAACATTATGATCTATAAAATTGAATCAAAAAAACATAAAACGGATAGAACACTAGAACCATAGAGAGGATCATTGAATATTATTTATAATTAATTTAATTAATTAAGGAATTACCTTGATGGAATTATTTATTCATTTATGGATTTAAAAATAGATCTATGTTGTACCATCATTGTATGTAGGAATCAAGAGAAGATTCCCTCTAGCTGTGATCCACATGTGTTCCAAAAATCTCCAAACTTCGCTATAGGAATCTCTAGGTGTTAGCATTGCAGATCCTATCACTTGTGTTGTCCACCTTTGATCTCCTTTAGAACTACTTCTAAATAATTATCCTAGATCTCTCTTAACTTGATAATTGGAGGCAGATGAAGATCACTCTCTGTTCTTGGCAGCGTTCTTGGAGAAGGGATATATCTAGGTCTTGGGAGGATTTTCCAAATCTGTTGTGCATAACCAAACAAATTAATTATCTCTATCAAAAAATAATATAATTGGGTTTATATATCGCTAGAGTTAAAATAAAATAATTATAAAAGTTTCCTTTATTATTTATTTAATACTTGTAGAACCCCATGTTAAGTAATAATATCATTATTATTTCTTGACATGTGATTAACTTGAGAATTAAATTAAATATTATTTAATCAAATAATATTCAATATTTATTATTTCTCACTGGACCCTTAATATCGGTCCCCCATTCTTCCACAAAATTTATTAGGCCTTTAATAATGACTATTTATTTATTAAATAAATATCTCTACATTATTATCCAATAAATAATAAATATTATTTTCACTAAATTGAAGATAAATATTTATTAAATATTCTACTCACATTATATTCTCTCAAATAACTGGTGAGGGAATATATGTGATCAAGAAAACATGATTAATTATTAAACCATGTTTAGGAATAATATTTACTCAACTTGTTAAATAATAAATATTATTATTATTATTATTTAACTGAGATTATGGATACACTTAGTGTGTGACCCTCTAAGCCTCTTTCTCAATGGAATTAGGTGAAGCAGCCTAAATTCCAAGGATAACATCTAGAAACACACTATGTCACCTATATATAAAGAAGTTAATGTTGCAACAACATAATACCTCATGCAGATTCTTACTGTTTAATACAATCCCTTTATCAAGATATCTCAAATCAAGTATGTTGCATACTAGTTCCATCAACTTATGTGATCGATGTATCTTTATTTGACTTCGTAGAATTTGAAATTTCCTATAAAACATCATGTATATGGATTTATTTATGTTATATCATTTCCATGAAAGGGCTTGAGATATCAACTATCATTAAAGAACAGAAGGGACAAATCCTTTCTTGCATTATTCATTAATGAAATATTACTCATGACCCACCCAATGTATCCTACCTCACCATGAATATATGTCATCATGGTTTTCATCAATACATTAAAGTATATGACTCATAATACTCATTAATAATAATATTAAAGTATAAGGATCAATACACACATCTGAAGATAGGAACATACAATGAAGCATGTAAATGTGGATTTCCTACTGGCGGGTCTCGTTCTTATAATATCTTACACTAGATATTTCCATGGGTGCACACCATGAGAAGTTGACTCAAATTCCTATGATTATACAACCTTGATAGTATGTATCATTCATGTCCCTTAAATGATATCATTTGGATATAGAACATATATTTAAGAATAGTGTTGTAGCACTTTTGGGTTCTCATCATAGCGGGGAACTGCTATGACCTTTTACTATGACAGCTACTCTTGGGAGATTATCACATACTAAATTATGCATAACAATAATTAGGATGTGATAAGAAGCTTATTAATATTCAAATTTATGAATATAGGTTATCATAAAGTACACATAATTTGGTTTTAGGGCACCAACTCCAACAGACTCCCACTTTCACTAGATCCAACTACTAACATAGTTCAATCTGTTAGCTCTCACATGATACTCATGCTTTTGCTAAGATAAGCCTTTAATCCAGGGTTTAACCATGTTCTCTTACCTGGGTACTCTGCTTACTGCAACTTCACCCCTATGATAAATATTCATCCATAGGTGATACATACATATTATATTATTTGTTTTTTGGTGTAACCTTGTTTCTTTTGCAATATCCACCACTATAGTATTATCACAATAAAATGTGATAGGGTCTTTACTACTCGGCACCACATCAAGATCTTGGAAAATTTTATGCATCCTAATGGATTCCTTGGATTCATTAGAAGATTCTATATACTTGGACTCCGCTGTAAAATCAGTGACAACTGGATGCTTTGAACTCTTCCAGCTCACAACTCCTCTATTGAGATAAAATACATATCTTGAATATGACTTCAAATAATTCTAATCTATCTAAAAACTAACATCAATATAACCCCTGATGATAGGCTCCTAATCTCTTATATACACCAAGAACATATCCTTAGTTCTTCTTATGTACTTAAGGATAACCTTAACAATAGACCAATGATGTTCACCTAGATCTTTTGATATCTTCCTACCATGATCAATTAATAGGAAACATCAAGTCTAGTACATAACATGGAATAAATTATTGATCCTATCATTGAATAATATGGTATCTTTTTCATTCTCTCTTTCTCATATTGTTTCTGAGGACACATTTTTTTTAAAATATGTAAACCATGTGACAATAAAACCTATAATATCCTGGATTGTTCCATACTAAATATCTTTAGTATCAGGTCAATATATGTAGTTTGACTTAGTACAACTATCCTCTTGGATCTATCTTTAATTATCTTTATCCCTAGAATATAGGCTTCTTCACCTAAGTCCTTCATAGAGAAACACTTCTTTAACCATTCCTTAATAGACAATAAGACTGGTATGTCATTTTCAATAATTAATATTTTATAAAAATATAATACTAGTATAATGTATGAATTTTCATTAAACCTCTTGTAAACACATTTATCACATTCATTCTTAATGAAAACAAATTATTTTATGGCTTCATCAAATCTAATGTTCCATGGCCTCGATGAATGCTTCAATCCATAAATGGATATATGAAACTTTAAAATACTTTTGGAATTACCTAGAGTCACAAATCCTTATGGTTTTGTCATATAGACATCTTCTTAAAGGTTCCTTATTAAGGAATACATTTTTTAAATCCATCTACCAAACCTCATGTTCATGGTAAGCTGTTACAGTGAGTAGAATTCTGATGGATTTAAACATGGAAACTAGTGAAAAGGTTTCATCATAGTAAATTCCTTGACACTATTTAAACCCTTTATCCACTAGCCTAACTTTATAGGTATTTACTTTACCTTCCATGTCTAGTTTCTTCTTGAATACCCATTTTTATTCAATAGTATTTTGATAATCTATCACATCAACTAGAACTCGATCTTGGTTATGATACATGGAATCTATTTTATAATTCATGGATTCTTTCCATCTTTCATCTTATGATCTATATACTACCTCTTTGTATGATATAGGTTCATCATTGTCAACCAATAATGAGCCACCATCTTTGGTGACTATAAAACCATATCTCTCTGGTTCTCTTACATCTCATTTACTCTTACACGGTACTTGTGTTTCCAAAACTACATCCTCCACAGGGACCTATGGAACCTATTCCTACTCCAACTCTTGTGTATCTTGTGAATAAACTTTATCAAATTCAATCTTGATCCCACTATCCTTTTTAGGATGTGCTCCCTTTAAAGAAATATGACTTGTCTGGTGATAGTCACTTTCTTATCTGAGGGGTTGTATAGGTAGTATCCCTTTATTTCCTTGGGATATCCTATAAAGATACACTTTTTTCCTTGAGGTGATAGTTTGTTTCCTAATAAGGCCTTAATAAGTGTTTCATAGCCCCATAAACATGTATATTAAAAAATGGGTTTCTTTCCACTCCATAACTTGAAGGGAATTCCATTTTTCTATTTAGTTGGAACTCAGTTTAATATGTATGCCTCAGTTAGTAATTCATATCCCCAAAAATATTATGGAAGATCTTCATGACTTTTCATTGACCTTACCATGTATAACAAGGTACATTTCCTCCTTTAACTAACACTATTCCATTATAGTGTGTAAGGTGGTGTGAGTTTAGATATAATCCCAAACTCCCATAAAAAGTTGATGAACTCTTGGTTAAGATATTCACCACCAAGATATAATCAAAACTTATTTATCTTCTTTCAAATTTTATTCTCTACTTAATTCTTGAATTCCTTGAAATTATAAAGGACTTAGAGTTATACCTCATCAAGTAAACATAGCCATACCTACTCAAGTCATCAATAAAATTCATGAAGTAAGAATATCCACCTCTATCTTATAATGGAAATGTTTCACACACATCAGGGTATACTAATCCTAGAAGCTATGTGTCCCTTTAACCCTATCCGCCAAATGGAGGTTTGGTCATTTTTTCTTGTAAAAAATCATGAGATATTTCAATTGGTTTTATCTCAAAATAGTCTAAATAACCATCGTGACAGAGCTTTTTCAAATACTTATTGTTTACATAACCATGATGATGATGTCAAATCTAGGGGTAATATGAGTCATGTGAACATGATTCATTATCAATTTTAAATACTTGATTTTCATAATTTAATACTTAACTACCATTATTTAAATTTTTCATACCATAACATATGTTTTCTTTATAAAAGAAAAAACTTTTATTTCCAAACATGAAAATAAACAAATCTGCATCAAGGCATGATACAGAAATTATGTTCTTGGTAACCATAGGTACATAATAACAATATTTTAAAAAATAATAATTAGCATTGTAAATTAAAGGTGGTAGTCACCAATGGATAGAGCGTCTTTCCTCGCACAATTGGTAGATCCCAGATCCACCTCTCCCATCACAATCTTTAAAAATCAACTCGGTTCCTATATTTGGATATAGATATGAGCACCAAAAGATATATCTAATACCCAATGTGTAGATATTGAAATATTACACTTGATAATGAATGAACCTTTATCTTATCCTTTATTCTAGGTGTATATTCTCTTCTGGTGGCCTGGATTTCCACATGAAAAACATACCGCCTCATTTTCCTTGCCCTGCCTCTGGATATTCCTCTTCTTGAAGGATGATACTCAGGATCTTTAGAATTGTTTTGAAACTTGGTCCCCTTTTCTTTGTTATTCATTTTCTTATTCACCATAAGGACCATGGGTTTATCATGACCCATGTCCTTATCCAGTTGGTGATTTAAAATAAGAAGTTCTAAAAGACTCTTCCCATTATTACTCGTATTTTAATTAACAATAAGACTGGATAAGGTCATGTAAAGTGATAAAAGTATGAGATATATACACAACTTGTAATACCCCAGAAAATTCCTTGTAAAATTTTTACATTTGAATATAATTATTTCGAGACCATGCTCTGAGACGGCGCCTGATTCTGATGCCCAGAGAGGTCAGAATGTATTTTATAACTTTTTTTAAAGTATGTTAAGGAATCGTGCGAGCAGGTTTTTCTAACTTTTAAACTGGTACCCAGATCAAAGATCTGAGGACACTATTGAATTCAGAATACTGAGATTCGATTAATAAGGGACTAACCTTGACTGGTAAAGATCGACCAAAAAAGATAAATTTCAGACTTTAAGTGAAAAAAACTTAAAAGAAATTCAAAGTTTATTTTATTCAAACTATTTCCACTATGACGCAGCGACCAATCAGCGATGCGGTGCAGCGATGAGGTGAATTTGAATAATTATTGAACCTCATTAATGAAACGGTGTGGAAACACACAATTTTTCTCCCTCCTTTAATTAAACAGGGATCTGGAGTTGAAAACAACCCTAGGAAATCCTCTGATGAATAAGGAATCTCTCTCTCTCTCACTGACGACGATGAACACCATCGACGACCTCCATCGAATCAAGGATTAACGAATGCCGGTGGGATGGATTCAAGATAAAACAAATGATGATGGATTATAATGGGTCTAGGATCGACGATAGCTTGGAGCTTCATCCCTCATTAGCAATGGATCCTCAATCCAGGTTGGGGTTATGTGATTTCTCTGTGATTATTTCTTCCTGTTTTTCTTTTCAAATGACGAAAGTGGGTCAACCTAAAAATAGTTTGACCCATAGTTTGTTCATTCATGTGTGTTGGGAAATGATATTTTAGGGAGTTATAGGATTTGAAATCCATGTTAGAATTATGAAAACCCCGTTAATATATGTTTGTAAATTTTAATGCGGACGGATCAGGCCGACACGAAAAAGACATGGATCCCTCCATAGTGGAAATTTGTGTTTTTTGTGATCGAATGGAGGAAATGAAAAAATAGTGGCCCTAAGTCTATGGTAGTGATGGTGGTGAGCTGAGAGGCCTGAGGTCGTAGATGGATCTAAGATCGGACCACCAGACCAGACTTGGTGGCCCGTGGAAGTTGTTGCATACGCGACACCATCGGCACGGCTGCACTGGCAACTGGCGATGGTGTCCTATGATGGTGGACATAGGCAGAAGGTGGTTCCACCCAGGCGCTGCATGCGGGACATGGCGGGTTTCCCTTGTCGGCCGCACTGGGGGAGGGGGCACACCACCAAGTACGTCGCGGTGGAGCATCAGGAGCCGCCAGTGCTCGGGCTGGTGGTTGGCAGAGGCGACGTGCGCCGCAGCGGATGAGGGTCGTGGCCCGTTAGCTGAGGTGTCTTTCTAGACTCGGCGCCAGCATGGTATCGTTTGGTTGTAGAGGTCCACTCCATGTCGGTCGTGTATTGACAAAGGGGGCAGCTGGCTGACCGGCCACGCACGCCCCAACCGGACTGACCGCGCCGGTCCGAGCCAAACCGGGCCAATGGCCTAGTAATTTTTTTTTGAGTTGGTATACTTTAGAAAACCAGGCCGACGGGATAAATTCGGGTCATTGGGTAGCCCAGCCTAGGAAAAGAGACCAACCCACCTGTGCGGGCCAGGCCAGATAAATTCGAGTCACTGGGTGACTGGGTAGACTGGACCCACATCCAACCTTGACTAGGTCCAATGAGGCCCAGTGGACCAAACGGACTGGATCAGGTAATGTGGGACCCCAGTCCAGGTTGGTTGGGTCAGTATGAACGAGTCAGACCAGGCCCAGATGCAATCAGCCCCTGTTTACAAAAAGGACGTATCTCTCAGACCGTGCGTCTGATTGATGTGTCATTTGTGTCATTGGAACCCACATGACGATGAGGTCCTTATGAAATACTCTAAGTAAGATTTCATAGATGTTGATCCAGAATTTTCCACAAGACTCAATTACCCAGTGAGGCTCCGTGACTAAGCTATCAGTGAAGCATCATGACTCAGCTACCTAGTGAGGCTCCGTGACTCAACTATCAGCGAGGCTCCGTGACTCAGCTACCCAGAAAGGCTCCGTTACTTAGATATTAGTGAGGATTCATGACTCAACTACCCAATTAGGCTTTGTGACTCAGCTACCCAGTGAGGATTCGTGACTCAGCTACCTAGCGAGGCTTCGTGACTCATCTACCGAGTGAGGCTTCGTGACTCAACTATCAGTGAGGCTTCATGACTCAACTACCTAGTTATTATTCATGACTCATCTATTGAATAGTTCTAGGTGACCTAGATATCCTAAAGTACTAATTGGGGATGAGTGCCTTTGTAGTGATTAATGTTTCGTGTTTGCAATCATTGGTTTTTCCATCAACTCTTTAAGTTATACCTATGTTAAGATGACTCTAGTGACTCCAATATTAGTGCATTATTTTGTGATTTACTTTATGGATTTCTATGAGACCGGAGTTGCTTTCAAGTTCCCTAATGAGTATTTTTATGCTCACCCCTACACGGGCTTCACCCGCAGTTGTTGTGTCTTGTGCAGAAGATGGACATCTTAGACTGAGATCATGGAGAGCCAATGCTAGGTGGTGTTTGGAGGTGGATCTATAGATGTAGTACACTTCAGAAACATCTAAAAGTGAGCTACACCTACCCTTCAGGTAGGATCCCTGGCGAGCAACCTCTAAATCTTTTACTTACTTTTACTATACTTTCCTTTTTAGTTGGGTTTTTATTCTATACCCTCTTTTATTTTGAGTTACACCTTTACTATGTGGTTAATTCCTTGTGTGACATACTTGTCATTGGTATCCTAGTTTCATAATTACTTTCAATAGTATGGGTTGTGTGTGTGTGTATGGTTTTAAAGGAAATGCCTTAATTTTTTGGGATATTCCTTTTGGTGCTAGTTGCTAGCCCATGGACTATGGAAGGCGGGCTTCGGGTAGTCACGGAACGGGCACTGATGGATGGTTCATGACAAAGTTGTATCAGAGGGAGGTTATGTTCTACCAGAGGAACTAAGAATCTGTAAAATATTTTATGGGGAAATGATGTTAAGTGTTTCAAGTTTGTATTTTAGGCCAGGGAGTCTAGTGTTGGTATGAAAACCAACATATCCATACACCAAGACCCTAAATTCTTATGTCTTACTCAGTGCATGAAAACATTAGTTTCTTACATCTTTAAAATGTTTTTCATGATCTCTTTGAGTCGAAGTCATTTCACCAGGTATATTTAATTGATTTTGGTTCATCTCGATTTATCTCAGGATGCCTCCACATAGATATCCAATCAGGATCCTGGTACAGGATTAGAAAGATGGTCCACTGAATGATGAGGCATCATTACATGGACTAGTTCTAGAGATAGAACCTCTGGGAGGTCTTCCATAGGCACAACCACCTATCAAGTAGTAGTTTCTACCAGCCTTACCAGTAGAGGATGCATGCTGACTGAGCGCATTTCATTAGTTATATAGGTAGAGGCCTCTGAGGTTTCAAGGTGAGACAGATCCTCAGGCAGCTGAGGATTGGATGGAGGTGGTGACGTGAGTTTTCTGACTGGTAAAGACACCTTCATACCAGATGGTGGTTCTAGAAACTAGCCTTCTATAGGGCGCAGTAGGGAGATGGTGTATCTTGACACTATAGACGCATGATGAGGCAAACCTCACCTAGGTAGACTTCGAGTGCATTTTCAAGGTGGCTCATATAGGATCTGCTACACTTATGGTAGGGCAGCCTAATTGTGGCTGAGTACTCTGTGAGGTTCACAGACCTCTCCCGATACTCTTCTGATATGGTGTGGGGACCTTTCTTCAGGGACTAAACCTTTGAGTAGGGGATCAAAAGGGAGATCAGAGTATCGATGATCTCTCTCAGCATCCCTACATAGGTTGGGCTACTAGATAAATCTCTTCTAGTGGATAACTTCATATAAAAACATGCACCAACTGTGAGATATACCATCGGGCGGCAAGTAGTGGAGTCCTCTGCAGTGGGTATCTGAAAGCTGACACTAGGGTCCAAGAGGAC
This sequence comes from Viscum album, assembly GCA_963277665.1. Classification (NCBI taxonomy): domain Eukaryota; kingdom Viridiplantae; phylum Streptophyta; class Magnoliopsida; order Santalales; family Viscaceae; genus Viscum; species Viscum album. Next base: position 906,888,243 of record OY728158.1, on the reverse strand, counting down.
CATAACCTCCCCGGTACAACTTCGTGATACTATATTGACAGTATAAGACCCCAAGGGCAGTGGACACTAGCAGTGGGGTAGGTTGTGCTTCATGTGCAGCAAGCAGGGGCACATAGCTCGAGGTTGACTGTAACGCCCTAACCCTAGTTACCCAGAGTCGGTGCATTATTACATAACATTGGCATGATCACAAAAGATCAAGTCTTGAAAGACCGATTAGTTTAGTAGCCTTGGAAATACTAGATACATTCATAAGTTTTACATTACATTATAAAATGAAAAACTAAAATAACATAGTCTCCATAGGCCACACTCATGTCCCTTATACTATCCTTGCAGGTTAGTCATAATATACTTCTTCACATCCTAATAAAAACAAAACATAGAAAGGGGTGACCTTAGATGATCAGTAAGGATAACAATATAGTGGAAACTTTCATAAATAAGCATAAACATTTAAGTCAATGTAAGACTAAAACAAAATCCTTTTAAACATGAACTTGAACATAATATGGAAAAGATAAAATCAAATAATGTCATTTACTTATTCACATGGATATTCTACTAGTCGAATAATCACATGAAAAATCAATAGCCATTTTCATAACGATGGAATGCATAATGCCAGACTTCATAACCACATAGTAAAGGTCTTGTGCCAAGACTACTAATAAGATTTGGTCAAGCCCTTATTCCAAGACACTATTTTGTATCATGAGACCTAATGATGCATCAAAGAGCTATAGCGGGCTCCACCCGTCACTTACGAAGTCCAATGCATTCCTCATATGAAAAGGTTAAAACATAACAAAAACATTCGTATTAAAACTAGCATACGAAATGTCAATATTTTATCCATAAACCATGAATGGTTTAAAAATAACACATCCATAGTCAAACATATTACAAAACCTTCAATACAATATGGAAGTTTTGTATCATAATAAATCAACTTCAAATAAGATTGAAATCTATCAAAGGATGTTGACATAGATGAAATCAAAACTTTTTTTAGAGAAATATCTCTTTCTATTTTGAAATCATTTAAAAGTCATATAATTATAAAAGAAAACATTTATTTTGAAAATATTCTTATAAGCTTTTTAGGTAAGCTTTGACGATGTTATAATGGTATAAAATATCTGCACTCACCATATAAGTTAAAAAACATTCTTACCATAATTTTGTCAAAAAGGTCATAAGGTACCTTGCTTGGAAAAAGACGGAAAGATTCCTTTAAAACCATTTTATAAAAAGTCAAACAATGTTATAAATTAATTTAACCCATAGTCTAGTAAATATTAAAAAAATTGGAATACATTTTTAAGAAACATGGATGTGGATGATAAAGAGGTCCCAATAGATACTTATGTAAAAACAACCTCAGATAATAAAGAGATTGTGAAATTAATCCTTACCTTATACTTTTCCTTGGTAGATGGTATGTTAACCTCATGTATAATAGTTAAATCATTGTTATTAAATTATACAATAACTCTATACATAAATATGATATCATATATGATCTGATAATATTTCTTTGTTTATGATATTTCAGTTGTATCATCGTTTTGGGTGTTAACTGATTCATTTTCCTTTATATGATTTGTTATGTAAGTAATGTTTGCTATGGATAGGATGTATCTTATTAAAAGTCTTTAAACATTATTTTTAATCATGAAATGAAAATTATTCTTGAATAGATACGATGGGGAATGAATCTCATCGCGTTCATGGAGACGGTAATCTGTATGTACGCAAGAGCGACAATATCATTATTTTGATATTAAAATCATATATAATTTGATTTTATATCATATATACAGAATCATTATCATGTTATATTTATTATTTACATCATTTATACTCATTATTATACCCATCCAAATGATGAAGTATTTTAATAACAAACTACACCACGACGTGGAGATGGTAATCCGTACGTATGCACATATGGTGACTTTATCATTTATAGGATGGATAGAATAATGAATATGGTTGTACCATTTTTATAATAATATGACAGTATAAAGAAAATATTGGAGTTATTATTTTATAATGGAAATAATAAAGACAGAGGAAGTGGAAGAAGAAAAGAACTTGAAAGAGGTGATGAAATATTTACCTCTTCTTCGGGTTCTTCCTTTTGATTTGATCAAAAGGGCTCCTTAGGTTAGTTTTCTGACTAAAGGAAGGCCTCTAGGATAAAGGGATGAAAGTTGGGAGGATATTTTGGTAGGGTTTGGCCGAGCCAAATGGCTTTTAAGGTGTGAATTTGAGATAAGGGGAAGTGTCCTTTTATAAGAGAATTGAGGGTCACTTTAGGAAAAGCTTGAAATATTATTTTATAATAAAATCATTTTTGATTTATAATGGATAAAAAATGAATTATTTAAAGGATAATGTAAGTTGGGTCTAAAACCTCTCAACTAATAGGTTTTAGACATGTTTAGGTCATCATATTAACCTTATCTTTTAAATTTAACACTTAGTTAAATAGTTTGACATTTACCATGTCTCTTTGTATTTTTATATTATATGGTTAATAAACTAACTATAATATTCTAAGATAACCCCAAGTGGTTAATTAATGACATATATAATATTATTTAAGACCTTTTTCTGAACCTTAGATTTTTAATAATACAATACCAATTAATAATATAATATTTGTTTTAAAAACTCTTTTATGTTAATTTTGACACAATTTGGTATTTTGTTTTGTTAAATTCATAACAGCATTATTACTTTGAAAAAAATTCATTTAATCAACCCTAAAATGTCATATTAACCTAGAAAATTAGTGTAATTTATTAAAAGTATCAAATTAGATTTATTTGGATATTTATAATATCAATTATTTTAATATTTATTTAATAAGGTAATTATTGTATCATCATTGTGTCATAAATAAATTTAATTATTTAATGTCTAAAAATTATAAATAAAATAAAATTATGTAGTGAATATTTTTATCTTTCTAATTAATATTTATAGTCGAATTTATCTTATGTATAAACCTATATTAAAAATGGTTTAGTTATTAAACTTTGATTTTAACTCTTTTAACTCTTCTTTAAATAAAATAATAATAAATGTCCTAATCTAATCCAAGTGGACCTAAAGGATAATATTTTATTCATAAGGTTGTTTTTTTATCGAATTACACTTATCCAATATAATTAGGACATGTTTTAGGGTAATTATGATATCATTTTTACCCTTAATTACCCTATTTACTTTTAATCGTGGTAAATAAAAGCAAAAGGTTACTATTCATAAAAAAATATTTTCATCTTATTGAACCACATTTTACTTACTAATATTAACCATGTCTCTCAGATTTTTGAAATTCAACTCATAGAAGCAGTAAAATTAAGTTTTATACAAATTTGTAAATTCTCCTAGGATGTGGGTAAAAGACGGTAAATAGTTCGATAAAATTTTATATATCTAAACTTATTATAAAATGACTCCATTTAATTATGTTGAACATGTATATATATTATGTATCTATTTTGACCTAAAATAAATTAAAATAAAATAAATAATTATTTAAATAAAAATTCGGCTTTAACCAATAACGCAGTGTTTTTTCACTATTCATCAAAAATTGAAAGTTTTTAGAAAAATACCAAAAATTAACCCTAAGATAATTTCGATATTCAGAATCCCAAAAACAAATTATATTTTTAATGTTAAAATTTATAAGATTTCAAAAGGTTGGTATTACTATTCATAACGGCTATTTTGATTGGTCATGGTGTGTTAGAATCTCGAAGTTGTGTACAATGTGAGCGATTGCATTATTCAAAGGGAAACGTACCATAAAATCTTGGGGTGTTACATTCTTCCCTCCTTCAAATAATTTCGTCTACGAAATTTCTATAATAATACCGTACAAAAATATTTGGGTGGTTCTTCATCATAATTTCCTCTAGTTCCCACGTTGCCTCTTCCATCTTATGGTTTCTCCATAGAACTTTTACAAGACGAGTCGCCTGGTTTCTCAACACTTGTTCTCTTGTATCAAGAATTTTAATAGGCTCTTCACAATAAGATAGATCAGTTTCCAGTTCAATTTCCCTATAGGTGAGTACATACGTTGGGTTAGGCGTGTATTTTCTCAACAGTGATACGTGGAACACATCATGATCTTTGGAGAGACTTGGAGTCATTGACAAATGGTAAGCTACAACCCCAATTCATTATGTAATTTTGAAATGTCTGATGTACCTGGGACTCAATTTACCCTTATTGTTGAATCATATAACTCCCTTACATGGAGATACCTTCAAGAAAACACGATCTCGTACTGAAAATTCCAAATTCTTCCTTCGGTTATCGGCATAACCCTTCTGCCTACTTTGTGCTGCTTTGATGTGGGTTTAGATAACCTTCAAATTTTCCATCATTTCCTTAACAAGTTCTAGGCCTACGAGTTTTCTTTCACCAACATCATCCCAACAAGTTGGTGTGTGGCATCTCTTTCCATATAACACTTAATATGGTGCCATCTAAATACTTTAATGGAAGCTATTGTTATAAGAAGATTCTACCAGAGGTAAATATTGATCCTACATACCTTGAAAGTCAAGTAAGAAAGATCTCAACATATCTTCTAAGATTTTAATAGTCTGTTCTGATTGTCCATCAGTTTGAAGGTGGTAGGCAGTGCTCAAACGAAGTTCAGTATCCAGGGATTTCTGAAGACTTTTCCAGAACTTGAAGTAAAACGGGGATCATGATTAGAAACAATCAATAAGGGTGCTCCATGAAGTCTTAAAACTTCATTAATATATAGTCTTTCTAGACGTTCAAGTGGTAAATATTCTCTTATAGAAAGAAAATATGTTGACTCGGTAAGAAGATCAAAAATTACCCATATTGCATCATTCCTTCTAGGAGTCTTTAGTAGGCCCATGACAAATTGCATCGTAATATTATCCCATTTCCACTCAGGTATGGGAAGAGGTTTCATGAATCCTCCAGGATGTTTCCTTCCATCTTTCACTTGTTGAAAAACCATACATCTTGATACAAAATCAGAAATCTCCCTCTTTATGTTGTCCCACCAAAAATGTTCTTTCAAATCTCTATACATCTTGGTGTTACCAAGGTGTATAGAGAAATTGGATCTATGAGCATCATCTAACAATTCTCTTTTTAGATCCGGTATATCAGGAACACAATGTCCCTTTCCAAATTTCAAAATCACATATTCATATATGAATTCACTCAATCTCCCATCATTCACATCTTTAATCATCTTTTGAAACTCCTCATCATCAGTCTGAGAACTTTTTGTCCTTTCTATTAAAGATGGTTTGGAAACCATTTGAAAAAGTATTTATGTTTTACCTTCCATGATTATTCCCATATCCATTTTCACTAAATCCATGAAAATAGGATCCCTTTTAACTATCATCTTGTTAAAAATTCCAAGATCCTTTCTGCTCAAAGCATCTTCCACCTTATTTTCCTTCCCCGGGTGGTAGTGTATTGTGCAATCATAATCCTTGAGTAGTTCAAGCCATCTCTTTTGCCTCATGTTGAGTTATTTATGTGAGAAAATATACTTCAAACTCTTGTGATCAGTATAAATCTCACATTTTTCACCATAGAGATAGTGTCTCTATATATTCAAAGCAAAGATTATAGCTTCTAACTCAATATCTTGGGTAGGATAGTTTTTATCATGAATTTTTAGCTGTCTTGAGGCATAGGAAATAAATATATCATTCTGCATAAGGACACAACCTAGTCCTTTCTTTGAAGCATCACTATAAATAACCAACCCATCGTTTCCTGATAGAAGAGTCAAGATAGAAGCATTGAATAATCTTCTCTTCAGTTCTTTGAATCATTATTCACACTCTTTTGTCCAAACAAATTTAACCCCTTTACATGTAATCTTGGTTAATGGGTTATCCAATCAAGAAAAATTATGGACAAAACACTGATAATAACCTACTAACCTAATAAAATTGTGTACCTTAGTTATACTCATCGGTGCTAGACATTCTTGGATTTCCTTGGTATTTTAAGGATCAATAGATATTCCATCCTTAAAGATAATATGGATAAGAAAATAAATCTCTTGAAGCAAGAATTCACACTTGATAAACTTCCCATATAATTCATTTCTTATGAGGGTTTTCAGAATGGTGCATAAGTTATTTTCATGATCTTCATAGATTTTATAGTATACCCAGATATAATTAATAAATACCACTAAAAATTCATCAAGATATTCCTTGAAATCTATGTTTATTAGATCCATGAAAACAGAGGGTGCATTAGTCATCCCAAAAGGAATTATTGTAAACTCATAATGCCCGTACTTGGTTTAAAATATTGTTTTTTGAATGTCTTCCTTCTTCACACACAACTGATGATATCCAGATCGAAGGTCAATCATTGAAAAATATTGATCTCCATGAATTTGGTCGAATAAATCATCAAATTGAGGTAGGGGATACTTGTTCTTTACTGTTATAGCATTGATCTCTCTGTAGTCAATGTACAACATCATAGATCTGTCTTTCTTCTTAACAAAAAGAACAGTGGCTCCCCATGGAGAAACACTAGGGTGAATAAATCCCTTATTAATCAATTCATATAGTTGTTTATTTAGTTTCACTAATTCCATAGTGGCCATTTTATAAGGGGTCTTTTATATGGGCCTTGAACAAGGAATTAAATCAATGGAAAAATCAATTTCTCATTCTCAAGGATGTCCAGGTAAATCCTATAGAAACACATCAAAATATTCTTTTACAAAAGTTACATCCTCTATTTGAACATTATTTTCTTCTCCCATAATTATTTCATTCTCATCCTCCCCAATAATTGAATTTATTAGAGCTACTGGGGGTGGATCTCAATAAGAATCAGGTGGTGACATTTTTTCTCTAAAGATAAGGTACTCCTTATCATCATCGAAAATTGTAACCTCCTTCTTCTTACAATAAATTTTCGCATCATGGTACAAAAACCAAAACATACTGAGGATTATATCAAATTCAATCATGGTTATGTTGATTATATCAGTAGATAAAGAACATTTATATTCCATAATGGGAATTAATTCACAAAACTTTGTTGCGATGATACTTCCCTTAGGTGTTTTGACTGAAAACTTCCTCGTTAAGTCAAATTGAAAATATCTAATTTTCTTAGAAAACTATGAAGATATGAAACAATGAGATGATCTAGAATCAAATAAAGCATTGGCTAAACTTGAGGAAACCATTAAATTACCTTTCACCATGTCTTTCAAAGATTAAACCTCAGTAGTATTGATCGCGTAAGCTCGATGTTTCTCCCTTCGCCTTTTATGTGGTAAGTTCCCTTGGCTCTTAGGAAATTCATTTGCATAATTCCCCTTTTCTCTACAATTCCAGCATTCAACATTGACAACCTCTTTCTTCCCCTTGCAATCACAAGCTTGGTGGTCTTTTTCACCACACTTGTAACAAACTATCATTCCATTCAGGCAAGTACCAGGGTGTTTCTTCCCACATTTACTGCAAGATGGATATTCAACTTTTCCATTCTTCCCTTATTTCCATTTTCATAGTGTTCAGCAGATCTCTTATTCTCCTGCTTTACTTTAAAGTCGTAAGACTTAGAGAATTATTTCTCTGTCTTGATAGCACATGAGACAATATCTTCGTATGATGAGAAGTATTGTGAGACCAATGCTCGACAAAGAAATGGTTTTAACCCATCAAATAATCGGTCAATATTACTCCTTGTGTTATGTATATAATTTTTTGCATGTCTTTCTAACCTTGTAAAGTTAGCCTCATATTTTGTGACATTCTCATCATCTTTTTTCCATTGACTCAGAAATTGTCTTTCCATATCCGCTTGATGGTCACAAGGAAAGTATTTTTCTAAGAAAATCTCTTTAAACTCCCTCAATTCCATATTTGATATTTAATCATCTTTCTTTTTGTTTTGAATCAATGACCACCATTGATCTACATCTTCTGTGAGGCGATAAACTTCCATGAAAATGTTTTCCCTTTCGCAACTCCCCAAAGCATGAAATATTTTCTCTAAGGAATTTATCCATTTCTCAACTACTAATAGATTTTTACTCCCATTGAATGTTGGTGGTTTTTGCCTCATGAAGTGTTCTAACATTGATCCTCCTCATTGTGGATCAGGGTGCTCCATACAGGTAAGGTTATTATTCATAACCTGAGTGAGTTGTCCCAGTATGGTGATAAGTTGATCCGCACCAGTTACATCACTAGGTCCACTGTAATTATCTTGAGTATGAGGGAAATCCCTACATGTATTACATGCATTGATATGGTTTCCATTCCTTCCACTAGGCCTCATTTCTAAACAATGGCAAACACTATATTAGTTTATGAATCGCAATACATAATTCCAAACTTGTAAAACTGTTAACATAAATTGAATAGTTTATGGATATAATACATAATCATTAAAATCTTTTCTTTGAGGAAGTATATACTCATAAACCCTTAATAATGGTTTATAAAGAAAATGATAATTATCCTAAGAATATCCCCGGGAGTGTCGTAACCAAGAGTGCAACAAGGCCCTTAGTCGTGCACCAGTTCCCGTTTGAGTCCAGCTCAAACCGGTGATTTAAGGTTTTACCCCTAGGTACATCTGTGCTAGAGCTACCTCTACCATATCATATCCAAATAGAGATGTATTACTTAGAAAACTCACAAAATCTCTACAATACTAAAATTCTTGGAAAAACATCTATACTAATCCTCAAAGTCTATCTTAGGGTAATGTTCTCTAATCAGAGATTTTTTAAATCTATCTTCCAAGCTTTGTACTAAACTTCCTATGATACCAACTATAACACCCTAGCCCTAGTTACCTAGAGTTGGTGCATTATTACATAACACTGGCATGATGACAAAAGATCAGGTCTCGAAAGACCGATTAGTTTAGTAGCCTTGGAAATACTAGATACATTCATAAGTTTTACATTAAATTATAAAATGAAAAACTACAACAACAGAGTCTCCATAGGCCACACTCATATCCATTATAATATCCCTATAGGTCAGTCATAATATAATTTTTCGCATCCTGGGAAAAATAAAACATAGAAAGGGGTGAGCTCAGATGCTCAATAAGGATAACAATATAGCGAAAACTTTTATAAATAAGCATAAACATTTAAGGTAATGTCAGACTAAAACAAAAGTCTTTTAAACTTGAACTTAAACATAATATGGTGAAGATAAAATCAAATAATTCCATTTAATTATTCACATGGATATTCTACTAGTCAAATAATCACATGCAATATCAATAGCCACTTTCATAATGATGGAATGCATAATTCTAGACTTCATAACCACATAGTCAAGGCCTTGTGCCAAGACTACTAATAAGATTTTGTCAAGGCCTTATTTCAAGACACTAGTTTGTCTCATGATACCTACTGATGCATCAAGAATCTATAGCGGGCTCCACCCGTCACTTAATAAGTCCAATGCATTCCTCATACGAAAAGTTTTAAACATAACATAAAAATTCATATTAAAACTAGCCTACAAAATGTAAATATTTTATCCATAAACCATGAATGGTGTAAAAATAACACATACATAGTCAAAAATATCACCAAACCTTAAATACAATATGGATGTTTTGTATTATAATAAATCAACTTCAAATAATCTTGAAACCCATCAAAGGATGTTGACATAGATGAAATCAAAACTTTTTTTTAGAGAAATGTCTGTTTCTATTTTGAAATCATTTAAAATTCATATAATTATAAAAGAAAACATTCATTTTGAAAATATTCTTATAATCTTGTAAGGTAAGCTTTGACTATTTTATAATGGCATAAAATAGTCGCACCCACCGTATAAGTTAAAAAAACATTCTTACCTTAATTTTGTCGAAAAGGTCATAAGGAGGCTTATTTGGAAAACGATGGAAAGATTCCTTTCAAACCATTTTATAAAAAGTAAAACAAGGGTATAAATGAATTTAAACCATAGTCTAGTAAATAGTAAAAATGTTTTGGAATACATTTTTAAGAAACAAGGATTTGGATGATATAGAGGTCCCAGTAGATACTTGTGTAAAAATAACCTCGGATAATAAAGAGATTGTGAAATTAACCCTTACCTTGTACTTTTCCTTGGTAGAGGGTACTATAACCTCCTGTATAATAGTTATATCATTGTTATTAAATTATAAAAGAACTATATACATAAATATGATATCATATATGATCTTCTAATATTTCTTTGTTAATGATATTTCAGTAGTATCATTGTTTCGGGTTTTAACTGATTCGTTTTCCTTTATATGCTTTTTTACGTAAGTAATGTTTGTTATGGATAGGATGTATATTATTCATATTAAAAATGATATTATGTCTTTAAACATTATTTTTAATCATCAAATGAAAATTATTCTTGAATTGATATGATGGGGAATGAATCTCATCGCGTTCGTGGAGACGGTAATCTGTACGTACGCACGAGTGACAATATCATTCTTTTGATATTAAAATAATATATAATTGGATGGTATATCATATGTAAAGAATAATTATCATGTTATATTTATTATTTACATCATTTATACTCATTATTATACCCATCCAAAGGATTAAGTATTTGAATAACAAACTACACCACGACGTAGAGACGGTAATCCGTACGTACGCACGTATGGTGACTTTGTCATTTATAGGATGGATAGAATAATGAATATGGTTGTACCATTTTTATAATAACATCACTGTATATAGAATATATTGTAGTTATTATTTTATAATGGAAAAAATAAAGAAAGAGGAAGTGGAAGAGGAAAATAACTTGAAAGAGGTGACGAAATATTTACCTCTTCTTTGGGTTCTTCCTTTTGACTTGATCAAAAGGGGTCCTTAGGATGGATTTATGACTAAAGTAAGGCCTCTATTATGAAGGTAGGAAAGTTGGTAGGATATTTTTGTAGGGGTTGGCCGATACAAATGGATTTGAAGGTGTAAATTTGAGATTAGGGGAAGTGACCTTTTATAAGAGATGTGAGGGTCACTTTAGGAAAAGCTTGAAATATTATTTTATAATAAAATTATTTTCGGTTTATAATGGATCCAAAATAAATTATTTAAAGAATAAGGTATTAATGGGTCTAAAACTTCTCAGAAAATAGGTTTTAGACAGGTTTAGGTCATCATATTAACCTTATCTTTTAGATTTAACTCTTAGTTAAATAGTTTGACATTTACCATGTCTCTTTGTATTTTTATATTATATGGTTAATAAACATACTATAAACTTTTAAGAGAACCCCAAGTGGTTAATTAATGACATATATAATATTATTTAATCCATTTGGGTGATCCTTAGATTTTTAGGAATATAACACCAATTAATAATGTAATATTTGTTTTTAAAACTCTTTTATGTCAATTTTGAAACTATTTGGTATTTTGTTTTTGTTAAATTCATAAAAACATTATTACTTAGAAAAAAATTTAATTTAATCAACCCTAACATGTCATAATAACCTATTAAATCATTTTAATTCATTTAAAGTCTCAAATTAGATTTATTTTGGTATTTATAATATAAATTATTTTAATCTTTCATTAATAAGGTAATTACTGCATCATCATTATGTCATAAATAAATTTAATTATTTAATGTATAAAAATTATAAATAAAATACCATTATGTAGGAAATCATTTTATCTTTATAATTAATACTTATAGTAGAATTTATCTTATTTATAACCCTATACTAAAAATGGTTTTGTTATTAAACTTTGATTTTAACTCTTTTAACTCTTCTTTAAATAAAATAATAATAAATTTCCTAATCTAATCCAAGTATACCTAAAGGATCATATTTTATTCCTAAGGTTTTTTTTGTCTAATTACACTTATCCAATATAATTATGACATGTGTTAGGGTAATTATGATATCATTTTTACCCTTAATTACCCTATTTACTTTTAACCGTGGTAAATAAAAGTAAAATGTTACTATTCACCAAAAATTATTTTTATCTTATTGAACCACATTTTACTTACTAATATTAACTGTGTCTATCAGATTTTTGAAATTCAACTCATAGAAGTGGTAAAATTAATTTTTATACAAATTTTCAATTGCTCCTAGGAGGTGGGTAAAAGACGGTAAATAGTTTGATAAAATTTTATATATCTAAACTTATTATAAAATGACTCCATTTAATTAATTTGAACATATATATGTATTATGTATCTATTTTGACCTGAAATAAATTAAAATAAAATAACTAATTATTTAAATAAAAAGTTGGTTTTAACCAATAACGTAGTGTTTTTCACTATTCATCAAAAATTGAAAGTTTTCAGAAAAATACCAAAAAATCACCCTAAGATAATTTTGATATTCCGAATCCAAAAATGAATTCTATTCTGAAATATAAAATTTATAATATTTCAAAAAATGGGTATTACTATTCATAACGACCAGTTTGATTGGTCGCGGTGTGTTAGAATCTCGAAGTTGCATAAAATGCAAGCTATTTCATTATTCAAAGGGAAACATACTATGGAAGCTTGGGGTGTTACACTGACTGACCCACCCTACAGACGACCAGCAGACGGTTGAGGGGCCACCAAGGTAAAGGCATAGAGTTGAACATGGTGGTCCAGAGAGAGGTGGATGTGGTAGGGGAGCAGGTAGAGCAGTAGGCGGTGGGAGGAGATGTGAGGTACTACCTCCACCACCCCAAGGTAGTCTACCACGGGCTCCTGGAGTTGGCGGACAGGGGTGAGGCCAACTTTAGGTGATGTAGCCCTATTACCACGGTGCTCCAAATATTATTAGAGGTACAGTATATGTGTTCTACACCTTAGTTGCAGTTCTTATAGACACAGGTTCCAGTCACTCTTTCTTTTCCATGGACCTTATTCGAGGCTTAGAGATTCTGGTGGAGCCATTGGCTCGATCCTTATGATTAGAGACTCCTACGGGAGGGTATTCGATGATTACACACTAGTTTCGGCAGTGTGAGATTATTCTAGGATGCGAGAGTTTCGGCTGGGATCTTCTAGTAGTGGCATCGAGGCTATACAACATCATCTTGGGTATGGATTGGTTATCTATAGTCCATGCTTAGATCGATTGTATTAGCTGAAAAGTGTGGTGTGTCTGCAAGGTTGGGACCAGGTTTTCCTTAACAAGCGAGTAGGGAACTTTTGCAGCATAGGATGGAATTTCTTGAAGAAGGTTGCAACTGATCACTAACCAATTGGATAGCCTCACCCTCGGTGTGGTGGATGAGAGGAGTCCAAGATTTCCTGTAGTAGTGGATGAGTATGAGGATGTCTTCCTAGAGGATGTTCGAGGACTACCTCCTCACAGAGAGGTAGACTTCTGTATTGATCTATACCCTAGGACATCACTAATATCTACTCCTACATATCATATGGATCCCACAGAGCTTTGGGAGCTGAGGATACAATTAGAGGACTTGAAGAGGAAGGGGTTCGTGAGGCCCGGTGTTTCACCCTGTGCATCCCTAGTGTTATTTTCCATGAAGGAAGATGGAAGCTTGAGATTGTGCGTGGACTTATGGAACCTAAACTAGGTGATTGTGAAGAACAAGTATCATCTACCAAGAATTTATGACATATTTGATCAGCTGAAGAGAGAAAAGTGGTTCTCAAAGATAGACCTCAGTTCAATTTATCACCATATTCAAGTATGAGATGAGTATATCTTAAAGACAGATTTTAGATGTTTCTACGGCCACTATGACTACTTAGTGATGTTTTTTGGAATGAATAATTCCCCATCAGTGTTCATGGGACTCATGAACAAGATATTCCAATCGTACCTAGACCAGTTTTTTTTGGTCTTCCTTGATGACATCTTAGTGTATTCAGCATACAAGGAGGAGCATGTGATACACCTAAGAATGGTTCTAGATACACTCCAAGAGCACTGGCTTTATGGAAAGATCTCGAAGTGTGAGTTCCATATATTAAAGTTCCATTTCCTTAGAAATTTCATCTCAGAGGCTGGAGTTGTAGTAGATCCAGTGAAGATCGAAGTGGTTCTTTCTTGGGATTCATCCAAGAGTGTTACTGAGGTGTGGAGTTTACTTGGGTTGGATGGGTACTATCAGAGGTTTGTACCTGACTTCTCCCGAGTAGCATCACCCATGAAAAAATTGAAGAAGAAGAGAAAACCCTTTGTTTGTATAGAATGATTCCAGAAGAGTTTTCAATAGCTGATATAGAGCTTTAATAATTCTCATATCCTGAGGTTTCCATATAAGGGAATATACTACATTGTATGTTGTGATGCATTAAGAACGGGACTGGGGTGTTTCATGATTCAGGGAATCATAGTGATTACATATGGCTCACTATAGTTGAGACTGCCTGGACAGAACTATGAGACTCATGACCTTGAGTTTGAAGTGGTATTCTTCACACTGAAGATGTAGAGACACTACCTTATGGTCAAGAGTTTCATCATCTACTTAGACCAAAAAAGTCTAAAGTATATCCTTTCTCAGAAGGATTTGAATCTGATATAGTAGCAATGGTTGGAGTTCCTCTAGGACTATGACTTTGAGGTAGTATATACTTCTGTGAAGGGGAACATGGTGGCAGATTCTCTCATCAGAAGATTGAGTTCACATTTACTTGATGAGGCCTCATAACAGTTGGCCTCTCTTCAGATATCCTTCATTCATAGGGAGTTGGTAGCTTTTTTTCAGCTGATGGTATTTTCCCCTCCACTCTTACATCGAGTTAGGGATATGAAACTCAGAGATACTAGCTATTAGACTACACGTGCCCAGATATCCATAGGGCATGCTTCTAATGGATATTCAAAAGGTGGGGAGCATGTCATCCTTTTCATAGGATGCACAGTAGTACCAGTGACTTTGAGGGAGGAGTTTTTGAGGGGGTTCCATACATCCCCTTTGGCGGTGCATCCAAGTGTGGAAAATATGTATGAGGACCTTCGACGTCAGTACTGATGGCCAGGAATAAAGAAGGTAGTGGTAGAGTTTGTCTCAAGAAGCCTCACTTGTTAGCAAGTGAAGGCTGAGCACCAGGTTTCAGCGGGTTTGGAATATCCCCTAAAGGTACCTAAGTGGAAGTGGGATGAGATATCGATGGACTTCATAATATTCTTAACATGTATGTCCCGGAGGCATGATACCATCTAGGTGATCATCGACTGACACACCAAGTCATCCCACTTCCTACCCATTCGAGTGCAGGGTTCAGTAGAGATCATGGGATGCCTCTATGTGTAGGAGATAGTTCGACTCCACGGAGTCCCATCTATGATAGTCTCATATCATGATGCATGATTTATATCCTGATTATGGAAGGTATTTTAGGAGGATTTCTGGACTCTGCAGCACTTGATCAAATACTTTCACCCAAGATGGATGGTCAGACAGAGCAGACCATTCAGACCTTGGAGGACATGCTTCATGCTTGTTTCATGTATTTTGGTAGTAGTGGAGAGGACCACTTACCACTGGTGGAGTTTTCGTACAACAACAGCTACCACTCCACCATCGTTATGGCACCGTTCAAGGAAATGTACAGACAACCATGTCGATTACCGTTATGCTGGACAGACCCAAGGGAGTCAGTACTCATGGGACAAAAGATGGTACAGGCTACCACCGATAAGGTGCAAGTCATCTGATAATGGATGAAGACTGCACAAATAAAACAGAATTCCTATGATTATAGGCGATGGAGACCCTTAAAGTTTGAGGAGGGGGATCATGTGTTCTTACAGGTCTCTCCTTGATGAGGGATATAGAGATTTGGACGAGATGGAATGTTATCACCAAGATTCATTAGACCTTTTTAATTTTACATAGAGTATGTGAGGTGGCATACCACTTATCTCTAATTCTATAGTTGGAGAAGGTGCATGACATCTTCCAAGTATCCCAGCTGATGAGATACGTGCATGAACCTTCTCACTTAATCGACCATGGAGAGCTGGAGATTGACGACAGGGCAAATTTCAAGGAGTACCCAGTGGAGATAGAGGATTGATAGAAGAGGATCCATCATGTATAGTTGATTCCTCTAGTGGGTGTTTATTGGTAGCATGGGAATTTCTAGGAGAGAACATGGGATTGAGAGACTCGGATGTGTGATCAGTACCCCTTCCTTTTTTTAGCCCTTGTTTGGATTTCGGGGACTAAAAGTCCTAAGGTGGGGAGAATGTAATACCCCATAAAATTCCTTATAAAATTTTCATGTTTGAATGTAATTATTTCAAGACTAGACTCTGAGATGTAACGTGATTTTGAGGCCCAGAGAGGCCGGAACATACTTTAGAAAAAAAAGAAATGTACGTTAAGTAATCATGCGGGTGGGTATTCCTAACATTTAAACCAGTGCCCGAACTGAAAATTTGAGGGCACTGTTGAATTCAAAACACTGGGATTAGCCTATGAAGGGTCTAACCTCGACTGGCGTGGGTTGACTGAAAAAGATAAATTTTGTAATTTTAGTGAAAAATAAAATAAATTTAAAATAAATTTAAAGTTTATTTTATTCAATCTGTTTCTATTGTGACACAACGACCAGTCAGTGTTGCGGTGCAGTGACGAAGTGATGATGAATCATTAATGGACCTCATTAAGGAAATAGTGTGTTGGCACACAATGGGTCTCCCTCCTTTAATTAAACAGAGATACAGAGTTGAAAAACAACCCTAGGAAATCCTCTAATAAATGAGGAATCTCTCTCTATGAAAACGAAGAACTCTATTCAATCAAGGATCCAAAAACACCGGTGGGACGGATTTGAGAGATGAAGAATGAGAATGAACTCTAACTGATCAAGGATCAATGATGGATTGGAGCTTTGTCCCTCGTCAGTGTTAGATCCTCAATCCAGGTAGGGGTTATGTTCTTTATTTGTGATTGATTCTTCCTATTATTATTTTCAAACAACGAACGCGGATCAACCCACGAATAGGTTGACCTGTGGTTTGGTCATTCTTTGGGGTTGGGAAATGATATTTCAGGGAGCTATAGGATTTGAAATCCATTTTTGAATTATGAAAACCCCACATTGATATCAATTTTTAAATTATAATGCAGAGGGATCGGTCTGACACAAACAAAGCATGAATCCCTCCGTAGTGGGAGTTTGTGTTCTTCATGACCGAATGGAAGAATTGAAAAACTAGTGGCCCATAGGTCATGGCACTGATGGAGGTGAATTGAGAGGCCCAAGGGTGTATATGGACTTGAGATTGGACCACCAAAGCGAACATGGCGGCCTGTAGAAGGTTCTGTCGGCATGGAGGCACTGGTGACCAGCGGCGACAGCCAGCGATGGAGGCCGGAGGGAGGAGGCAGCACCACCCAGGCACCTCATGTGTTACATGGTAGGTATCCCTCATCGATCGTACTAGGGGAGGCAGTGTGCAACTGGGTGTGTCACGGCGGAGCAGCAAGAGCCACTGACGCTCAGGCTGGTGGCTGGAGAGGGGGCGTGACCGGCACGCACCGCGGCAGAGGAGGGTCGCAGCCCGTCGGCCGCAGCAGCTTGCTGGAAGCAGTGCCAGTGTGGCGTTGTGTAAGTGGAGCGACCCGTTCCACACATGCCACATGTTAACAAAGGGGGGTAGATGGCTGACCGATTGTGTGCGTCCAAAATGGACCGCCCAGCCCACCAGGCCACGGGGCAGCCCAAGCTGGTAAAAGAGACTGGCCTTCTAGTGCAGGCCAGGCTGGATAAATTCAGGTCACTGGGTGACTGGGTGCACTAAACCAATAGCCAACCTTAGCTAGGTTTAGTGCGGTCCAATGGGCCAGATGGACAAAATTGAGTCATGTGGGACCCTAGGCTGGGTTTCTCAGGTTGGTCTGAACTAGTTGGATCGGGCCCAGAAGTAACTAGCCCCTATTTACAAAAAGGGATGTATCTCTTAGACCGTGTGTCTGATTGACGTGTAGTCTATAGAATTGGGACCCACATCATAGGGTAGTCCTTATGAAATCCTCTAGGTAATATTTCATGGAATTTGACCCATCAAGGCTTTGTGACTCAGTTGCCTAATGAGGTTTTTTGACTCATCTATCAGTGAGGCTTCATGACTCAGCTACCTAGCGACGCTCTGTGACTCAACTATCAGCGAGGCTCTATGACTCAGCTACCCAAAGAGGCTCTATGACTCAGCTATCAGCAAGGATTCATGACTCAGCTACCCAGTGAGTCTTTCTGATTCATCTACCTAGCAAGGCTCCTGAGTGAGGCTTTATAACTCAGTTATTAGCGAGGCTTTGTGACTCAGCTACCCAGCGAGGCTTCGTGACTCATCTACTGAATAGGTCTAGATGACCTAGAAATACTAAAGGAATCATCGAGGACGATTCCCTTTGTAGTGATTAATGTTCCGTGTTTTCAACTGTTGGTTTTTCTATCAACACTTTATGTTATACCTATGTCGAGCTGACTCCAATGACCACAATATTTGTGCATTCTTTTGGGATTTCCTTTGTGGGTTTCTATGAGACCCGAGTTTGTTTTGGGGTCCCTACCAATTGTTGTTATGATCACCCCTACACGGGCTTCGCAAGCACCTATTGTGTCTTGTGCAGACGACAGACAGGTTTGACTGAGATCTTAGAGAGCCAGGGCCAGGTGGTGCTCAGAGGTAGATCAACAGACGTAGTATGCTTCAATGAAATCTGACAGTGAGCTACACCTACCCTTCGGGTAGGATCCTTGGAGGACGACCTATGGAGATTATAATTCCTTTTACTATACTTTTCTTTTCAGTTGGGTTTGTATTTTGGCCCCCTTTTTCTTTTCAATTACACCTTTACTTGTGTGGTTGCTTCCTTTTGTGACATACTTTTTGTTGCTATCCTAGCTTTAATTTATGTAGTATGGGGAGTGTGTGTGTGTGTGCAGTTTTAAAGGCAATGCCTTCCCTTTTCAGGATATGCCTTTTGGTGCTAGTCGCCAGCACCTGGCCTATGGAAGGTAGGTTTGGGGTAGTCACAGCACGAGCCCCAGAGGTCGGGTCGTGACATAACTCATCTAGGAATTTAAACCCTAATATGTCAAAACATTCAATGTAAACAATAATATTAACTATATGAGTCTCATATGGCACAGCCTCTCTATGCTTAGTTGTTAACAAAGCATTGGATTTCTTGTACCTATTTTTTCTCACCTTCTCTTGATAGAGATCCTAAAGGTGAGACATCATGTGATACACATACATGTCCTCATGTTCCTTTAAAAGATCTTTGTTCAAGTATTAAAGAATGAAATATTGAACATATATGGATTTTTTAAAAATTTTCTCATATATTGATAACTTTTCATCACTTTCCTCATTACCAGGAACATCAGGAATAGGTTCTTCAAACACATACAATTTCCTTTCATGGAGAAGGATAATGCATAAGCGCATTTTCCACACTTGTAATTTTTTTCTGGTGATAATGTTATCCTTCTAAAGTATGGATCAAAGTGATATATTTGAATTCATTTTAATTTTGTTTCTATAAATTAATATGGGAATAATTTTAGAACTTTATCTGATAAAATTTAGACAAATAAATAAATATTATATTTATTAATCTCCCACTATTTTATCAAAAATCAATATCCCTCACCATTGGATTTAGAATATCATGTTTCTTAGTCATTCAAGTGTAAAGGATTCATATTCCCCTTCACATTACCCCAAATTTAGTTGGTCAAGAAACTTGAATGGTTTTAGGTTGGAATTAAAAATTCTAATTACATTAACTCACAGTTCCTTGATTTGTTTAGTGGACTCCCCAATCCTAAAATCCTTAAATTGGATTTCCTAAACCTTTTCCTCTCAGTTACACCAATTCTTACTTTGGCAGTCAACCCTTGATGTGAACTAAGTTAATTCAACCCAAAAATTCAAGTTAGAATCCTCAAATAATTGAAAGCACCCCAACATTTCCCAGTCAAGTACTTTTAACTATGTTTTGATTTTAATTTAGGTATTGGAAGGAAATACTGAATTAATAAATATTACCGATGGATTTTATCATTTTATGAATAAATTTCGAATTATTATTTTTATCACATTCTTGTTAATATTAATTGGATTTACTTGTGTGATTAACCATGTATTAGATAATATTTACGCATAAGCCAATTTAATTTAGTTCTATCTTGCATGATTATTAATTTCATTAATTCATGTGATCACCAAAAAACACCCATAATGAAATAACCATGAAACATGACAGAAATAAAATAATTAAGTGGTAGGATCATGAGCTTTTACTAATGATTAGTTTATCTAGAAGTTTATAAACTAATTGTTGACCTAAGGGAAAACACCTTGAACCAATTAAGGTTTGTGTTATCGTCCTTCCAATTATCAACCTATATATCTCTCATGGATTGGTTTTGGCTCAACTCCAAACTTGAACTATCTCCACTATCTTGGGAGATTTAGCCATTACATATACTTTTACTCACACACAGATGATAGAAACAAGGGGTTTACATAAAAGAAAACATGGTCACATAGGACCTTACATAATAAGTGGAGAGAAGTCACATAGGATAATATTTTATTTAATAATAAATTAAATGAAACCAATCACATACAAAGGTCTGGTCCATGCTCATGACCATCCACATACATGCAACAAATTATGCATTTAATTAAACTGGAATTCAATTCTTAATCATTCTTATTTATGATAAATCACACCCAAATAAATTAATTATCATCTTTAATTAATTAATTATTTTATTTTAATTCTCATCTGAATTTCCTTCAAATTATCATCCATCATAATTTTAAACAAATTAAATAAATTTATTTAAAATTAAATGTGTACATAAATGTACCTTGGAGTCCACATGGTGAATACCCGTCTGAATCTACCCAACATGTATTATACTCATACATAGTTTGTTCTTTGTGAAATATATAATACATGACTTATCAAGTACTTTCATGATGAGTAGTATCAATTTAATGATTACAAAAATTACAGGATTTTTCTGTAACATGTCATGCTTTATTTCACATAGAGTAACAACTGTAATATGACTCATACATGATATGCATATCTGAACATTATAAAGATATTATTTAAACATTTGTATATATATATATATATTAAAACATATCACATGTCATATCCTATCAACGTAATGACCACACACAAGCACGTGTCGATAAGGTTTACACAGTATAAGAAATAAATTTTAAATCTCTATAATTTGGTATAAGTACACTGTGTGTACAGGCAAGCTGCACGACATATAATTCCCCCACCGTGTATTTGAGGAACATGACTATGGACTCATCATGTAAATTGTGGTCTATAAAATTTTAGTGAACTGTGTGTATAAGCGACTACACGAGGTGTGGACTCCAAGTTACATGGTCACCAGCCAGGTAGGTCATGTATGGTAATATACGGCATGAATGTGACTTAAAGGTACTACATTCCATGTACGTGGGCTAAACGACATGAAATTCCACTGACTATGCACCACCCTAGCCAAGTCAACACGTGGTGTAAGAATTAAATACACCCCATGTCATCAATGAAAATAGTCTGAATTAATTTCCAAATTAATTCTTAATGCACTGAACATAGGTACATGGCGTGTAACACTGGTTACACGGCGTATACTCCTATGTTATCTGGCCATAATCCTTGGCCCCACTAGATGAATTCTTCAATTTTATTTTGTTCATAAAATTAATCGTATTGATTATATCTATGAGAAATGAATGATGAAGAATAAGATCTCACATTTCAGATTAAAAGAATGATTAAACATGAATTGAAAACTAAATAAAAAATGTGTAAATCAATCAATGATATTTAAATAATTATAAATAATTATGTGACTTCTATAATACCACTTATAGGTTCCAAGCATAGTGGAAGCATGTGATAGGTTGTGCCCAAATTTGGATTTTTTCATGATCAATAATCAATCTGATATTTACACAATGACAAACATCATGATATAATGAATTGAATCAAAGAAAATAGAAAAGGGATATAATTATAGAACTAAAGATAGAATCATCACATATTATTTATAATTAATTTAATTAATTGAAGAATTACCTTGATGGAATTATTTATTCATTGATGAATCCTAAAATAGATCTACATTGTACTGTAATTGTGTTGTAAGAATCAAAAACAAATTCTCTCTAGCGATGATCCACACATGTTCCAAAAATCTCTAAACTTCATCATAGGAATATCCATGAGTTGGAATGGAAGATCATATCATTTGCATTGTCTGCCTTTGATCGCCTCAAGAACTTATTTTAAATAATTCTCCTAGATCTCTCTTGAATTGATAGTGGGAGGTGGAGTAAGATCGTCCTCCATTCTTATGATCGTTCTTGGAGAAGGGAGCTCTCTCGGTTTTGAGAGGATTCTCCAAATCTATTATGCACAACCAAATAAATGAATTAGAACTCTAAAAATAATAATATAATTGGGTTTATATATTACTAGGTTTAAAATAAAATAATTATACATGTTTACTTTATTATTTATTTAATCCCTATAAAACCCCCTGTCAAATAATATTATTATTATCATTATTTCTTGACATTTTCTTAACTTGAAAATTAAATTAAATATTATTTAATTAAATAATATTCAACATTTATTATTTATCATCGGACCATAAAACTTGGTCTACTATTCCTCTACAATATTTATCGATCCTTGAATAATGACTATTTATTTATTAAATAAATACAACTACATTATTTTCCAATAAATAAATAAATATTATTTTCACTAAATAGAAATTAAATATTTATTAAATATTTTTCTCACATTATATTATCACGAATAACTAGTGATGGAATATATGTGATCAAGTAAACATGAATAATTATTAAACTACATGTGTGATTAATATTTACTCAACTTGTTAAATAATAAACAATATTATTATTATTTAAAAAAAGATTCTGGATACACTTAGTGTGTGATCCTCTAGGCCTCTTTCTCAGTGGTATTAGGTGAAGCAGCCTAATGTCCAATGTTAGCATCTAGAAACACAACAATGCATCCATAAAGAAATAATTTAATGCTGCAAGAACATAATATCTCAAGCAGATGCTTAATGTGCAATATAATCCTTTTATCACAATATCTCAAACCAATAATGTTGTATACAGGTGCCATCAACCTATGTGCTCGATGTCTCTTTCTTTGACTTCCTAGAATTTGAAATTTTTTATAGAACACCATGGACATGGATTTATTTAGACTATATCATTTCCATAAAATGGACTGAGATATCAAACATCATTAAAGAATAAAAGGGATAAATCCTTTATCACATTATTCATTAATGCAATATTACTCAGGACGCACCCAATGTATCATACCTCATCGTGAACATATTTTGTCATGGTTTTTATCAATGAATCAAAGTATATGACTCATAATATTCATTAATAATAATATTAAAGTCTAAGGATCAATATGCACATCCAAATATAGGAACATAAAATGACACATATAAAGGTGGATTACCTACTAGCAGGTCTTGTTCTCATAATATCTTACAATGGATATTACCATCGGTGTATACCATGAGAAGGTGTCTCAAAGTACTATAATTCTTCACCCCTAATAGGATGTATCATTTATGACCCTTAAATGATATCATCTGACTATAGAACATATATTTAAGAATAGTGTTATAGCACTTCTAAGTTCTCATCATAATGGGGAATTGTTATGACCTTTTAATATGAAAGCTACTCTTGGGAGATTATCACATACTATGTTATGAAAAATAATAATCAGTATGTGATAAGAATTTTATTACTATTAAAATCTATGAATAAAAGTTATCATAAAGTATATATAACTTGGTTCTAGGGAACCATCTCCAACAAAGAAGGCATCCTATGTATCCCAGATATAGCAGGAATTAGAGTCTTTTTAGTTCAATTGACTCATAGATCCACTGATGGATAAGGAAAATTGATAAACCCATGGGAGATATAGTTATTGAAGGTTAAAATGTATAATATATGGGGGGAATTACAAAGAGGTAGATTCCCATTAATATCAGGCCTTAAGAAGGTGTCCTACATATCCTGGTTATAGAAGGAATTAGAGGATTTATAGTTCAGTTTTAACTTCTTAATCAACTGATGAATGAGGAATAATGATAAACCCATGGGATAGATTGGGCCCTAAGGGTTTTAATGCTTGAGATATGGGGGGGTTTAAACTAAGGAAGATTATCATTGATCTCATACCTTAGGAAAGATTCATATGTATCCATGTTATAGTAGGAATCATAGTCTTTACAGTTCAGTTTTGGGTATATGCCCAAATATGTCTATCGGGCAAGGTTATCATGTCCTAGGGTGTGTGTCTGAAATGTAATGATTGTATTCCTAACATGTCCTAATTGTCTACCTGAAATATCCTAAGTGTTTTCAAAACATATCCTAAATATTTGTCTGAAAAGTCCTGAGTGTCTGCCAGACATGTCTAAGGATGTCTGAAGATGCCCTATTTTCCTAACGGACATGTACAAAGACAATTGAATGATCCATTTGACTTGTGTGGATGAAATCGCATGATCTGGGTGTTATGTATGGGAGTCTATCGCATGATCAACACAGACATGTCTTGGTGTTGTCGCATGACTCAGATGACATGTCCAGGGGGAATCGCATGACCTAGATAACATGTCCAAATGGCATCTTGAGACTTGTTTGACATGTTCTGGAGATGTCGCAAGACTTGGATGACATGTCTGGGGGTCATCGGATGACTTGGATGACATGTATAAGTTTCATCACATGAAGTGTATGAAATGTATGGTGGTCATCTTATGACTTGGATGAAATTTCTAGAGGGAATTACAAGACTTGTTCGACATGTCCGGGTGTCACAGTATAACTTGTATTACATTTCTTTAGGGCTTCATGAAACTTGTTTGACATTTTTGGGTGTCACCGCATGACTTCTTTGACATGTTTTGAAGGATTTTTGAGACGTGGGTGACATTTAATGGCACCATCACATGATCTAGATATATCATGCGAAGTATATGATTCATTATCATGAAAATTATCATATTAATCAGTTCATAAGTCTTTCACCTTTTTCAGTATATATTACTTATGTTCCCCATGGTTTGTTAAGAATTAGTTCGTTTTGGTTTTGTGTGACCTAGTCGAAATGTAAAAACCCCTTTGTATAATCTAGATGACATGATGAAAGTCCTTCATGTGATATATTAAGTGATCACACTAAGAAAATGTTCATTTCATTTTATCCCTTAGGTCATTCCTCAAGTTTTACCTAGTGGAAGACCTTGTGATCTCATGACATCACACTATGATAAGTCCACTCCTACACTCCTGTGTTGTAGTTTCCATCATCTATGTGTGCCCTTTTTTCTAAGGGGGTGATTTATAAGCCTCTCTACCCCAGTTATATGTCACCTTGCATGGCATGTGTCTCAACAATAAGATCTGAAGTTGATGGAGGGATTTTTGTATCATGCACTTTGCATGATCCAGCCACAGGTTTTCTGAGGCATCACATGATATTTTTTGACTGTGAAAATATTCTACCGTCACCATATTTATTAGACCTAGTCTTATAAAAAGTATTTTGTATAACCTTTCTTACATGTAAAAGATCCTTCATAAGGTCAATCTAACATGTCTAGAAGTCTTCTCAATATCAGGATTCATTTAGAAATACTTTTTTGTGATCGAAGACAACTTTTCTAGGGCCCTTTGTGAGACTGAGGTGTCTTATCAAAGGCCTCTCACAAGATCAAGATAGCTTGTCAATTGGGCCTTCATGGGATCAGGATAACACTTCAAAGGGACCTCTCATGATATGAGGCACATATCAATTTTTCATGAAGGTTAATGTATCTTCCATTCATGAGAAGGTTCCTCCTTTACTCATTTTACAAGGATAGTGGATCTTACGACATTGTGTGAGCATTACTGTACACAATCACTCTTCTTGTCTATGGTGTGTCTCATCATCAATGTTATGTCTCACAATGATGTTTGAGAATTATCATGTAAAATACCTCCTCATTTATGTGGTGCATCATGTGATCAATGTTGGGTCTCACAAAGATGTGTGACCATAGTCACATATAATCTCTCCATTTTTTTATAGAGCTGAAGGGGAATCACATAATTGAATGGACATGTCTGAGGTCCTTCACATGATGAAGGTGACACGCCAACATGCTCCCACATAAAAAATTGGACATAACGCCAGGGTATTTGGGGGGTCTTCATCTCTTTTTTAGGTGTTATCACAAGAGTAGGAAGGTTTTTCATAGGGGCCTCACATGATCAATGAGAGATCATTCACATCACATGATATATTCGCATGACATTCCGAAGGTTATGAGATCATGTGACATTTTTAAGGTTGTGCAATCAATGTGATTTTCCCACCATCCATTAATTTGTTTTATATAGAAAATAATACCCATGCATCAGTTATTTATTCAATTATAGATTTGTCAATGCTCATTTAGCAGGCGTCAACAGTTCCATTAATCTAATTCAAATGGATTATTGAGAGTTAGAATAGAATTTCACTCATGGATTATAATCCATCATCATAAATTAACTAGAAAATATTAATAAATTGTTAATTATTTAGTTTCTAATTAATAATGAAAATTTCTAATCTATTTTTAATTATAAGATTCTATGTTCATTTTGAGATTACTTTTGAAACATGATGATATTTTTTCTATATATAAGAGCATGAATAGAATTTATATATTGTACATGATATATATCATTGTGTTATAATTTTAATTACCTAATTTTATGCATGGTATTATAACCCACTCTTGCACATAGATAAATAAGTTAATGAAAGTAAAACACCAACCTTGAGAGAGAAATAAAGAAATGAAAAAAAATACAAAATTACTAAAAGAGTTATAATTTCTATATGTAAATTAGGATACATATAATTTTAATAATACTAAATTTTATCACCATTTTTGGGGAAGATAAATTTTTCATTTAATATAATTTAGAAAATTTAAAAAATAAAATGATAATTAAAATATTAAAAAAAATATTAAAAAATCATTAAAAAATCACAAAATTTAAAACATTGAGTTGAAGTATAATATTTTATTTATTGTAAACTGGTCATTATTATTGTTTTCATATATTTTTAAGAGTATTTTCTCACTGTTGGTGTTAGTTTGTTGAATTATGATTATATGAAAAAAAAATTAAAGTGTTTATTTATATTACACAGACACACAAAATGAGTAGTTTGCAACTACTAATGTAAATTTATCTGAATGTTTCTAGTTTTTAGCTATTGTGATCATAGTTTTGAAAATATAACATCAATATTTGATAAAATTATTATTACTCAAATATTTTTCAATGAAAAAAATTCAAGAATATAATTATATTATATTTGAAATAATGTTAAAGACAATTCCTTAAGCCAAAATGATTTTCAAAACCAAACTAATTTTTAAAATCCAAAATCATATAATTTTAAATTTACCTCTATCAAATTATTTTAATAAAAAAAATAATAGACCTCTCAAAAGATATTTTATTAAATAATAACTATGAACCACCCCATTTAATTTAATTTTAAGTTCATTTTTAGAAAATAATGAAAATATCAATTTAAATTAAACATAAAATTTTCAATATAATCAAAACTAGAATGGTTATAATAAATATTAATAATTTAGTCAAAATGGATCAAATTAAATATCTCAAAATCGATATGGTGGTTATTTCAATCAAAAAATGATTTTAAACAATTAAATTCACTTAAAATGGAACCTTTTAATTTTAATTTTCTAAAGCAATATGATAAAAAAAATTATGTCAACAATATTGTGAATTTTCAAAGATTATTTCAAATTTTCATTCATATGTTATTTGGTTTAATCCAAACTTTGGTAATAATTTTTTAAAATAATTTGATAATTATTTTAATAATGGGGAAACCCAATTTAAAATCAATTTAGACTTTATTTTTAATTTAAAAATCTATAAAATAACTACTCACCCTCATTTCCCATCAAATTTTACTACTATAAAAAGGGATATTTCCGCACTTGTATACCCATGGTTTTTAGGAATCGTGGGTATAGGGTACCCTATACACATTGTTCAAAAAAACTTTTGGTATAGAGTAACCAAATATTTCATAATCACACCCCCATTTGAGATCTGATTTTCCCCCTTATCCTCTAATTTGTTCATCCATTCATCCAATGTTAAAAAAAATTGATTAAGATCCATACTTTCTTTAGCTAATCATTGCCTTTATTTTTATTTAGGTGTCAATCGGTAGTTGACATTCCAATAGGTCGTGACTCCACTAGATTTATTATGTTGATTTTGTTTTATATTCCCTTCTTAGAATTGATGGATTCTATATTTGATTGAACTCCATGTATTAATTTTTTATTGTGGTAACTTACCCCTTCCAAAAAAATCAATCTAAATTAATATTTATATATGATATATATTTTATATAAATATACCATAAATATATATATGAAAAGTAATTGATTGATTGTTTTATTTATGAATTAATGAAATATTATATATTTATCAAGTTTAGAAATAACATCTAAAATACATAAAAACTGATGATAAATTTTATTGTAAAATATAGAATATTATTTGAATTTAATATGAATTTTCAAAGGGTTTAAAGTTTTTGTAATCAATTGGAGATGATACGAATCTTCAATACATATTTGATAATTTAGTATGGGATTATGTAATCCTAGATTTGATAGTTTTTTATTGATGTATAATTAAAAAATCTAATTAATTATATTATAATATGGTATTAAATTCAATAAATTTCCCACTTCTTTTTTCTAATGTTTTTATAAGTATTATAAGATTAGTGTTATATTTTTTTAGAACTTGGGATAAAACTTATTACGATAAATTCTTAGTTACATGTACTTTGTTTTTGTAAATTCATTGTTAAATAATTGATATAATAAAATAGTGAAAATAACTAAAATCATATTGAATGTTTGTGGAGTATAGTTGTAGTGATTTGAGGCCTGAAGTAACTATATATATTTCATTATCATTTTGTTTTTTTTAATTTATTACACTATGAAAACTAAACAAAATCACAATATTTTATAAAATTAAAAATTTATATACAAATATTGTAATTTTAATTCTATATTATACTTTGTATATAGGATATGTCATAATTTACCATTATAAAAACTACAATGAATCAGTAGATTCAATAATGTATTAGGAAAAATAAGAATATATAAAAAAAATACTAATATGATTAACATATATATTTATTTATTAAACTAATTTTTTATTCCTATTTGTATTCTAAAGATTCATTATTTTTTATTTTATTATGATTATGGTATACTAAATTTATATTTACAAAAAATATATTTTTTTATATCAACAAATATAAAATTTTGATACGTATTACCGATTAGATATCAACTATTTTTTATATTGAGTTATTTTTTATAGTTTTTTTCATTTAATAATAATTCTTATAGAGGTATTATTTATTTTCCTTTTTATTATTATGTTATAAAGACATAAATAATTAACTAATAACTGAGTTTCTATATCCCAAAAGTTGGATTTCATAATAACTATTATACCTGGTATTATAATAGAGAAAATAAATCATGAGAGGAAGATAAATGATATAAATGAAAAGAGTGTAATAGAGAATTTAATATTTAAAAAAATATATTTCATCATCATTATGATAATGGAAGTTTAAAAATTTAAGAAAACATTGGTTTGAGTTTAGATTATACAACTAATGAGAATAATGATGTTGTGTGTGTTAAAATATTAATACAATATGTGAGGAATTGGCTATATTTCACATGTTGTAAAATAAAAAAATATTAATTCATAATGTAATTGTGTCATCGGGAAACTTTGAATAGAGTTTTGAATACTATGATTTATTATAATCTTACATTTTTTAAGGAATTACAACCTGATTATATAAATAATCTCTTAAGACATTATATAGAAATGAAGGTGATTGAACAATTTAGATTTTCTACTACTAAAATCCATGATTTCCTTAAATATTAATGATTATTTTGAGAGGAAAATATAGGATTAGATGAGTTAAATCAATTTGGTACATCTTAATGGATTCCAAATTATGATGAGAGACCATATCATGTTCCATAAAAAGTAATGTGATGCTTTCCATGACCCCAAGACTTAAAAATCTATTTATACATAAATAATTAAACAAATATATGATGATATGAGTTTATGTGAAATAAGGATATTAGTTAATTGTTTCATCCTAATGGTGGATTATGGTGGAAAATATTTAATGCGCAACATGATGATTTTTCAACTGAAGTACATAATATGAGATTGAGTTTATCATACAGTGGTTTTAATCAATTTGGTTAGATAATTAATTCACATAGTATGTGGGTTTTTATTATTCATATTTATAACCTTATCACATGCATATATATGAAAAAACCAATTAAATTTCTGTATATACTTATATCTAGAGCTTATAATATAGTAAATGATATATTTATCTACTTTCATCATTTTATAAAATTTTTAAATCTTATATTAAATTTGGAAATGTGTATAAATTATTCTTTTGTAAAATAGATTTTTCAAATACATGTTACACTTATGTAGATGATAAATAATTTTCCTGCTTATGTAATGATGATTGGTTGGATTACAAAGTATAAACTATCCAAACCTATTTTTATAAATAATAAATAATCTTTTTATTATATTTTTTTGGTATAGATATGATTATTTCAAATGAATCATCCACATAAAAATATTTATTGAAAGATTAAAAATACTATTAATAAAGAAAAACCACCTCAATTTATGATTTAAACAGATATACTTAATTAATTGAAAGATATCATTTTTATGCTTCATAAAATTTATGTTAATTCTACAATGTAAATGAATTTTTAAATAAATCCAAAAAAATGGGTAAAAAAGTTTTTTTATTTAAATTATTCAAAATATAACTTGTTTCATCACAAATTAGATGTAATTCATATTGAAAAAGATAAATTTAAAATGTCACATTCAATTTTAATAAGTTTTAGGTGATAAGACAAAGATAATTTAGGATCTCTTCATGACTTTATGGATTGGGGTATCAAACTTGAACTTCATCTTGAGTTCATAAGTTAAAATAATTAGAATTTTCCTTTTATAGATTTTATGATAACAAATTTAGAAAAAATAATAATTTTTGGAAGTGCTAGTGAATCTAAAGGTTCAGAACAGTTATACAAGTGACATATCAAAATGTGTAAATTATATATATGTTAAATTAAAATCTATAAAAACTCATGATTATCACATAAATTTACTTTATTTTTTCTATATACTTACTTGAAATTTACTATCAAATAATTTAAGAGTAATAGTGATTTGATTGTGTCTTTTTATAGATATATTTGTGATAAAATTTTGATTTTAAATAAATGTTGCAATATTCATAAATAAATCTTTGCGAATTTTGAAAAACTTTTACTCTATTTTTTTCACTTCCATGATGGGTATAACTATCCAACTTCCAATAAAATTTCTTATTGGTGTTCTTATTTCCTCACAATATATATATCCAACAAAAAATTATTCAAAAATGAATTCTTATGTTAGAAACTAGATTCATCCTGATGGATCCATTATGAATGATTATTTAGATCATGAATAAATATATTTATAATAAATTTATTATAGTGATGTCATCATAATATATAGTTGACTGATGAGAACTAAATTTGAGAAATATGATATGATTAGGCCAAATTTTCAAACATGTCCTCAAATAGGAAAAAATCTTGGATTATATGTGTTGGATACTTTGAGCCTTGATGAGCGGGAGATGGCACATTACATGGTCTTATTCATTTGCGATGTGTTGGATGACTACATCATGTATATAATTTGAATATATATATATATACATATTATCTTTTATGTCATAATACATATATTTTAAAATTATAATTTCAAATTATATATGGAAAATAAAGAAATTATACATAAAATTCATTGTTCATTACCTCAGAATAGAGAATTTCCATAGTAAAGTGTTTCCTCTATGGGTGAAATCGATAGTAGAATCATTTATCTTATATAGTAATTAGTTATAAGTCATTATTGAATTTAATATACCTTTATATTTTAGGTACATATTTTATCAACAAATGATTTATCTTCTAAAACAAGATAATCAAATTTTGTTATAATAATGAGGTCTGCGAATGTAAATCACAAATCATCAATTTGTATAATTTCATTATAACCAGTCAATCAGTGAACATAACAACACAAAAAGATAATTTTATACTAACTGTAATGATGGGCCATTATCTTAGTGCATGGAATACCTGACCTTGATATAAAATGAATCATATTATAGAATTGTAATGGAAATAGTCATACTGGATTATTACTATCATAGTCAAGTTTCCATGATGAAATTCAAGTGTTTTGATTCAATTTCATGATCAGTATAATATATAGGTAATTATGGATTTAGGGTTATTGAAATGAAATGATTCCTTCCTAAAGATGTTCTATATTATGACATTAATGTCTAAACAAATATTTTTTTATAAAACAACCTTTAAAAACCTCAATTCAGTGTTGTTGTTAAAGTTACCCTAAAGAATATTTTCAAATAAAGTATGAATAAAATTAATATTGTAAATTCCTTCACTGGTGTTGGAAAAAATATTATATATTATGATGAGAATACTAAAAATTTTAGATTTCATTGATAACCATAAGTTATGGTGGGAAATTTATATTAGATATGATGTGCTTAGTTTTTTTCTCAATTTTTCATTACTGCCATTTTTTAAGTTTATCATATGTATTATAAGTTATATAACTATTATTAATTTTTTAATTATTTAATTTTTAATAATTTCAAAATTAATTGGAATATATAGAATATGTCAGAGTATGGGGAGAAATGAATTAAAAAATGTCTTAAAATGATTACCGAATTTAAGAATTTGGACTGAATGTTATGATCACCATTATAAGTATATTATTTCATTTTATTCTCTTTATATTATTTCATATAACATAATATCATTTTAGGAACTATCATCTAGTAGAAATATATTTTTTAGTCATATAAAGAACACGCCTTAAGCATTTAATGAATATTTTTTCTATGTTTAGAAGCAGTTTAAACTATAGCTAAATCTTTTGTCGTTAATCATTTACCGGCAGTTATAAAAATCACTACGAAAATATTTAGTGATAATTTTCTTAAAAAATAGAAGAATCATTTAGTAGTGGTTTAAACTTCCACGAAATCGTTTCGCGGTAATTTGTATTTTTTAATTTTTTATTTTTTATTAACATTAATTAATTAATTAATATTTATTTATTTATCTTACTATGTATACATATTCCATATATATTTCATGCATGTCATGCATAAATTCGGCATATATAGGTGTTAAGTGAGATTTGAACCCCTTACCTATTGGTTATTCTCCAAAGATTTTACTAGTCCATCAAACTCTTCGTGTGGTGAGAAAATAAAATTTAATATATTTATATATATATATAAATAATAATATTAAAGAATGATAATAATAAATATCTAACAAATGATTAATAAATAATGTGATAAATAGAAAATAATTAATAATTAATAAGTAATAAGTAATAAATAAATAGTAAATAAATTAAAAAATAAATAATAAATAAATAATAAATAAATAAATATTAAATATTAAATCAATATATGATAAATAAATAAGTAATAATTAATAATTAATTAATTAATATTATTAATTAATAATTAATAATTAATCAATTAATATATAATAAATAATACTTTAATAATAAAATAATAATAAATATATAATAAATATTAATCTAGTAATAAATTAATAATTAAATAACAAATTAAAAATAAATATTGGAAAATATTTAATAATATATAATAAATATTAAATAAATAATAAATAATAAATAGAGAATAATTATACATAATTACATATAAATTTTTTTAAATACAGTTATATATATTTTATAAAAAATTATAAATATAAATAATTTTAAATAAATGTACATAATTACAAGTACAGAGACACATACACACACCAACAAACATGATACACAAAAAATATATATATACCAACATCATATATATAAATGTACATTAATTTATATAAATATACATTAACATATATTTATATACATTAACGTATATAAATATACATAAATGGATATAAATATCTATATATATATACCTATAACAAAATTTATATAAATATATATAAACACATATTTATTACATAAATATATATAAACACAAATTTATATGTAATTGTATATTAATATAAATTGATATATAAAAATAATTAAATATATACATACCCACATAATATATTAAAATATATATATATAAATTCCTATAAATATTTATAAATGTATATAAATAAATAAAAATATCTTTAATACATATAAATATCTATGCATCGATACAATTATATATAATTTTAAATAAATATTGACAAATATATTTAAGTTATAAATATATATATATGTATGTATGTATGTATGGAAATATATACAAATACAAATATATAATAGATAATAAATCACTAAGAGAGGGAAAACCACAATAATTACAATGCCTTTAAATAAATAAGAATGTAAATCCATGGAATAAAATCATATAAGACCCAATATTAATGATAGAAAGACACTCTTAAACGAAGCTGAAATCACACCGAATGTTCAAAAAGCAGGGTTTCTGAATAAAAAAACACAGTTCTGGATGTTTTATTAACCGTTTTTTACCTCAAAAAAATATTAACTAGGGTCATCTTTTTTCAATAAGGCATAGATATATTTGTAGGTTTTGATTTGACATCTGGAGGATCCCAAACGGACACCCATATCAAAATTTATGGTCATTTAAAGTTTAAATTTGATTTTCAACTTCTCTAAAAATTGTAATCAATTTTATTAAATTAATTATTACTAAATTATTATCGAATTTTTTTGAATTTCATTTCATAAGATTATATTTGATTGGTTTTAGAAATAAAGAAGACACTATGATCAAAAGTTATGGTCATTTGATGTTGAAGTTTTATTTTCAACTTATTTAATTTATGTTTCAATTAATTGCTAACTAATAATTATAAAAAATTATTAATTAACACATATTTCCTAATTGAAATTATAAATAATAAAAAATTTATAAATATAAATAATAAATTATTATTACTACTATTAATTAATAATTAATTATTTAATATTTAATATTTTGTTCCTTTAATTTCATGGTATTTTTTAAGAAACTACCTCTAAGCCATGACGGTTTTTAAAAACTAGCACTAAAAAACAATTTAGAAAATAAAAAAAACATATTTATCAGCAGTTTTTGAAAAACCACAGATTAAAATAAATTATAAAATTTAAAAAAAATAAGAAATAAGAAATATATAGTGGCAGTTTTTAATACCGTTACTAAATTCCAATTTTGGTGAAGTGATATATCCCTTCTTGAAATATTTATCATGATATAACTTTTCTTGGGGGGCTAGGTGTTTTTATACTGAAATGTTTTCTCCATCATTTCATCTAGGCCCCATGGATCATATCCCTTATAGTTTACTTTCTCATCCTATAGTTCCCCTTGAGGCCCTAGTTTATTTTGGATCATTGACGTTGTCGCTGCAATTTCCCTTTTCTGGTGATACCTACCCATCCCTACTATAAGTTTCCAACCACTTCTATATATGAATCATTTCCAAGTTCAATCATCTCTTTTTCATACACATTTGGATTCTACTCCCAAGTCTATTGATTATCATAGGTTACCAATCATCCCAAGAAAACTAATCCTTAATATTGTACTAATATTTCACAACATATTAATTATCTTGATTCAGTTTTATCTTTGTAACTTTATTAAATTCTTTTAAAAAAATTATTTATGTAAAATGAGTACTAATTTAGGATTTTTATTTTATCTTTTAGAGATGAATCTAATACTAGATTACATGGTCATACACTCATGATTGATATTTGGATCTACCATACATATGAAGAATCGTCCTAGGCTTTTATCATACCTAGCACCTAATCTGGCATGTCACAAGCCCTGAAGGGAATTTCCAATCCCCATAGGCTGGAAACAAGCTCCTGGGCATCACAAGAACTCCTTTAGGAATGGTTTTTCTAAAATCAGAGATAAAACAATATAAATAAATAAAAAACATGCTAACAGGTCATAACCAGCTCCCATGATCTAACCCATTTGAATATACATAAACAACATCCATAAACAAAGATCCATAGACATGAAGGACAAGGCATGAACAAAACTAACCAAAAAGAAACTACTACAAACCAACCAACTTGATATGATCCTGAAATCAATTCCATGGAGCCTCTGGTTTCTCACCACCACCCAACTCACCCCATATCGGTCACAAAAAATGAGAAGGAATCAATTGAGAACCTTAAACCTGAAATTTTTTAGGTTTGATCTAAAAATCCCAGTAGGTCACCACAACCCGCAAAAACTATAGAATTCATTTCATAAGTAAATTCATTAATTCTAGTTTGAAAATAAATCTAAAAAGTAATATTTACATATGTACAATTCATATAAATTAAATCAATTCTATAATCAACTTTCAAAACATTTTCATTTTATTCCCCAAAACCTAACACACATGTCTGGAAAACAAATCCATCTATCGAATCCATTTCAAAACCACACATACAATTATCATTTCTCAAAAACAACTCAAATTTGTTTCATCTAAATTTAAATGGTTACTTTAAAACATTTCACCAGATGAATCCATATTTAAACCTGAGATCCATTTTGAAATCCACCTTAAAGTTCTCACACAAGAGTCTTTAAGAAATTCAAAATAGGTTTTTATAAACTTCTTTGAAAACTCATTTTCAAATGAAATGACCTAAATCTCACAGTTTAAGAATAAAAAGTAGGCACCAAATATATATATATAATAATGCATATAAAAATGAAACATGATAAAGTAAGGTGTTGTATCAAAGAAATCAAGTTAAATGAAACAAATAAGCACTAGACCAAACTCCCCTCAATCAATAACTCACGAAGAAAACAAAAATTTCATGGTCCTATGCAAAGTCACTAATATGCCAATCATCTAACCATATATTGTTATAACCAACCAAACTAGATACCATCATATGCTAAGTCCATATTATTATCCAAGTATCCCACAAAAACCTCATTAAGATGAAAACCCCCACTTATCCCTTGTTCCTAGCAAGACTGGTGGGAAACAAGTGGCGTGTTAACCAACTAGAGGAACAAGATAGATCTTCTACTTAATAAATGACATCTCATGATCAATAAAGGAAGTGATTTATAGTGTAAACAATCCAATTATACCCACAAGTAATAACCAAAGATACCCTCACCCCTAACATATAATAATGAAAATCCCCATACACTTAACATGCACACAAGTCATAACAAGCACATTCCGACACAAGGGGTGCAACAAGTATCACATATTGATCACAAACCCACACAAGGGGTACATAAGAAAGTGGGAATCAAGGGAACCATCCACATATTACACTTAAAACCAAAGTTCCAAATATTCCTTTAACACCAAAACATGGCTAAGATTTCCAATACCATTCACCTTTACTTAAATAATTTCCAAACACCAGTTGGAAAATGATAGAAATCACTCACACATTTAAAATTTTTTAAATTAACCCATACACAAGGGATCTATTATTTTAAAATATAAAATATTTCCCTAGACTTTATTTCCATCAAACTTTTCATAAAACACTAGTTAAACATTTTAATAGTTCAAAATAAATCATCCATTTCTTTTAAAACAATTCAAAGCTACCCTTCAACAAGGGTATTCTACTTTGAAAACCAAAACAAGGCCAAAAGTCCAACCATTTTCCATTAACCCATTTAAAACAAGTCAAAATGAAATTTTACAACGAGTTAAACTACACACACATTTCAAATCACTATTTTAAACCTGTTTTCAAATCATTTTGTGTTCTAAACCTTAATTTTAAACCAAATTCCCTTTAAAAAATATTTTTCACTCATTTAAAACAAAAAATGTGTAAAATACCATTAAAAACATGGAAAAAAATTCAAAAATTCATAAGGTACTTCACAAGAATCTTATAATCTTTAAACATTCCATTTCAAGCATTAAAACATGGAATTTTCATGAAAACCCATTTATACTAAGCTCGAAACACAAAGAAATGGTTCCAAAACACCACAAGTTTATCACTTATAGTTATAATTCTATAAAATAGAATTTAGAAAGTGTAATAATGCTTATAATTCCAAAATGAAACAATTACATGGTAACACCTATATCACAAAAGCGGGAATCAAGCTGAAACATCCCAAAACATGTCACATTCAATGGTGATCACACCCACGGGAGAAGCACTGATTTCTACAACCCATATACACTAAAAAATACATTAATAAATCCACAAATAACCCTAAAATTAAACCACATGATACCTATGTTTTATGGGGGAAGTGAAATTAAAGAGAGAAGATAGGGGGAAAGAATAAGGAGGTAAAAAGATAAGAAACTCACCTCAAACCTCTTTAAAAACACCATTAGAAGGGAAAGAATCAAGGAAGGAGGAAGGTGGAACACTTAAAAGGGTTCCAAAGGGTATTCCAAATCATTTGGGTGAGAGGAGGGGTGAAATACCTATTATTTAGAAATATAAAAATGGGAGTTACCCAAATTTTTAAACACCTGGACAACTCACATAGTTTGGCCACATTATTAGACAAATTGTGTGCCAATCATGTGAGTTCCACTACCTCACAAAAAACATAAGCCGCATGATTTCTCCTGATAGGTTTCTTAGTTAAAAAAATCATTCTCTTAAATCTTGAACTACCCCAAGATTTTCACACCCTCTTGGGGTTTCATGCACGGTTTGAAAAACTGTGCAGAAGATGTGAAAATGGATTCGTCAAAAACTACCGATCCAACTGCACATTTTTCACATGATTTACCAAAATGTGCACAAGATGTGTGAAACACCTTAGATACACCAGGAAACCCACATAATTTATCCTAGGGTACTCATGGTTTATACTTAACCATGTGTATCGTGTGATAACAAACCATGTACAGTTCAAAATGGACTAAAAAGACTCCTTGTGAAAGGATGCAGAATGATTTCCCTCTAATTGTACACCTTAACCATGAAAAGTGGTAAAACCCTCAAAAATTTCCAATTTATAAGCTATAACTTCATGGAAACTCAAATTGGATCTCCAATTATCAATAGAACACAAAAGGAACAACACCGTGATACGAGGGGCATCACAAACTCCCCATCATGCCACTATATACCCTAAAAAAGTTCTGATTGAAATGAAATACAATGGAAACAGAAGATACAAAAAACAGCTAACCAATTGATCCACCTAACATGAATTAACCTCAAACATAACCAAAAATATTCTCAAAAATGATCAAACTAATAAACCATAATAGAATCAAACATCTCCAAGTAGAATAAAAATAATAACCTCAAATAGGAATCACTATAAAATACAAGAGACCTAACATTTTCTCCCCATCAATTATAATTCCTCTAAAATGGTCTTCCCACCATTTAGAGATCATATAATATGGTGGCACAAAATAACCACTACCAAGAATGAATGCTTGAACAATAAATAACCGAGCAAATATGAGAGGAACATACTCTTAACCACAAAGACTTTCCAACCCAACGAAAAGAATAAAAACCATAACATCATAAAAATAATGATAAGATAACTCACCTTGGTTCAAAAAACATATAGATAACCACGTTTCAAACATTGGATCTCCCTTACATGGTGAAACCTATAAAATTCCCACATCCACACACTGGTTAGTATACCACACTCAAATACAGTATCACACACCCAAGTTAACCAATTGTGCACAAAAAGGCATTTATAAAGTCCAGAAAATGACTACCACTATGCTCAAAAAAAGAACTAGAACAACCCACTATTACTAAGAAAGGTTTTCCTTAACAAAAAAGTCTCAAGAAAACAACACTCACAACCTAGACACAAAACACCCAAGAGGGCGTGAAAAGGGAGAAAACATTCCTCAACAGAAACAAAAAATGCCATAAAACAACATTAAAACCATCCATAAAAACATCCCAAAGGGAATAATCCATAAAGAACAACATAAAAAGGGAAAAAATCATACAAAAAACGAACCACAACCAAAGATCATGAAACTAAGGTCACAACCTTCAAAGGAAAAGTCCTAAAACAACAAACTCATCCTTAAAAGGATTGAACTCAAGACCTCTTCCCAAAAATAGGCTTAAAAACCTTCCATAATTCAATAGAGGAGGAACCAAAAACTCGTACTACCTTGATTATAAAACCCCAACAAGATCTTAATATCTCTAATTTGAGAGGATTCAGGTGTCATAAGATAATTGATGGCCACCTCAATCTCTTCCATCCAACTCTCTCATTCTAAACTCAATGAAATTTCCATGTACACCACTCTACTTGGAGTATGGGTTGGAACTAGAACTAGAAAACCCTTTTCATCCATTCTGGTGGACATAAAAGTAGATAAATTAGCTACCTAAATTCATGTATCAAAATATAAACCAAGTGATTACTTTATAAGAAAGTAATTAAATCCACTATAGGCACACCATGAAATTCCTGTTCACTGGAAAAACCAAGCCTCTAAATATTATTTTCAAAACCTGTATCCCTTTTTAAAAACAATTTCCAAACTTGTTTCAAAAATGAAAAATCTTTTTGAACCACCTTTTTTCCAAATAAAACAAGGGAAACTACCATTTTCATAAAACATTTTATAAAACCATTGGAATTTACTCTTCCCATTATTTACAAAACTATATTTGAAAATAAATGTTTTTACAAAACCCATTTATTTTCCAAAATATGGTTTCTAAAAAAAATCACACACTAGAAATAAACAAGAAAAAAGAAAAGATTCACAAAAACCACATCCCAAAAGGTAAAAAAACACTTCTCATTCCACATGCAACAAGTGAAAACTACTTTTGGAGAAATATAGAATTCAAGTGTACTTCATAGATGATAGATAGAGAAAAAAGTTTTATGCATTCCTTGACCACCAATGTTTAACAAACCAAGTGTCAACCATAAAACACATCTTGAAAAAAGGTAAGACTCAACCATAAAAGCATAACATGGTTCCCAAGCTATGTGATTTAACTATACAGCTCAAGTTCCCTTCCACCTTAAATTCAAAGAGTGGTCCCCAATATCACTCAATAGTAAAAGGAAACCCAATAATGTAAATCACATAAAAAACACCATAAAAATCTAAAAGAAACTTCAAATTCACAATTCTAAACCCAAAAACCCCTATAAGATTAATTTTTGGGATAATTTAGAGCTATAAAGACTCTCTCCACCCTTACATGTCAAGCTCTGATAGCCTTAATCTTCTTTATACTAGGAAATCCCAAAATAACAAAGGTTTTGTAAGAAGGTTAGGCTCCAAATAAGGAAACTTGAACCTCTAATACCATTTTTGATGAACCATCTTGGGTTGTCATCCTACCTAGAACCCAATTCATCCCATCATAAGGTATGATGCATTTTTATGATCCCCATGGGTTGGAAATAAGTTCCTGGGAATCACATGAACTCATTTGGGAATGGATTTTCCCTAATCAAAGATACAAAAGTGGAAATAAAAAACATTTTAATAGTTCATAACTAACTATCATGGTCTATATAAATTTCATGTACATAATCAACATTCATTTAAAAA
Source organism: Viscum album (assembly GCA_963277665.1). Taxonomy (NCBI): domain Eukaryota; kingdom Viridiplantae; phylum Streptophyta; class Magnoliopsida; order Santalales; family Viscaceae; genus Viscum; species Viscum album. Next base: position 906,846,292 of record OY728158.1, on the reverse strand, counting down.
TAGATACATGTGGGTAGGAGAAATTATGAATAAAACTAACTAAAAAGTAAACTACTACAAACCAACCAACTCGATTCAATCCTGAGACCAACTCCATTAAACCTTAGGTTTCTCACCACCACCTAAATCACCCCACATCGGCCATGATGGACAATATGTATTCAAATAATAATTAGAATCCAAAAATTATGTAGGTGTGGGATAAAAATCCCAATAAGTCACCACAACCTACCGAAACTATGCAATTCATTTCGTAAGGAAATTAATTAATTATAGTTTTAAAATAAATATAGAGAGTTATTTTTACATATATATAGTGCATGGAAATAAAATCAATTCTATAATACACATTTGAAACACTTTCCATTTATTTCTCAAAACCAAACACACGTGTTCTGAAAACAAATCCATCATCCAAATCTATTTCAAAGCCACATGCACCATTGTCATTTATCAAAAATAATTCACACTTGTTTCACCATCCAAACCCATCTTTAAACCCAAAACCCATTTTTAAATCCACCATAAAGTACTCATGCAATATTCTTTAAAAAAAATTAAATTATGTTTCTATAAACATATTTAAAAACTCTATTTCAAATGAAACAACCCAACTCACATGTGTTAATCACAACAAGAAGGCACCACATATATATATCATATGGAATATAAAAATGAATCATAGGAAAGGAAGGATCTGTATCAAATAAATAAGGGGAAATTATACAAATAGTCACTAGATTAAACTCCCCTCAATAAATAACTCACCAAGAAAACAAACATGTCATAGTCCTACCTGAAGTCACAAATGTGCCAAGCATCTAACCATATATGGGTATAACCACTCAAATTATCTACCGACTTATGATAAGTCCATATCATCACCTAATTAGACTATAAAAGCCTCATTGAGATGAAAATACCCCACTTATCCCTTATTCCTAGCATAACTGGTGGAAAACTAGTGGCATGTGAACCAACTAGAAGAAAAAGATAGATTATCCACTTAGTACCTCACATCTCATGACCAATAAAAGAAGTAATAAATAGTGAAAACAATCCAATTATACCCACAATTCATAATTATAGATACCCTCACCCATAATTCCCAATGATAAAATCCCTATACATTAACATCCACACAAGTTATAAAAAAAATTCTCACACAAGGGGAGAAATAAGTATTACATAGTGATCACAAACCCACACAAGGGGTACATAAGCAAAGGGAAATCAAGGGTTCCATCTACATACACTATTTAAAACTAAAGTACCAAATGAGACTTTAACACTAAAACATGACTTGTATTGTTAATCCCTTTCAAATTTCATTAAATACTTTCCAAACACTAATTGGAAAACTATGGAAATCACCCAAACATTTAAAACGTTTCAAAGTAACCCCTTCACAAAGTATCTCTGGTTTGTAAATCTAAAACATGTAAAAATACTTTATTTCAATCAAAGTTTTCATAAAACACTACTTGAACATTTTAATAAGTCCAAATAAATCTCTCATTTATTTTAAAATAATAAAAATCTACCCTTAAACAAGGGTATTACTCTTTGAAAACCAAAACAAGGCCAAAAGGACATCCATTTTCCATTATCGGATTTAAAATAATCCACCATGGCATTTTACAAAGGGTTAAAATACACAAAACTTTAAAATCAAAATTTTAAATACATTAAAACAGCCTTTTACAAATCATTTGTAGTTCCACACCTCAATTCAAAACCAAATTCCCTTTAAAACATTATTTTCACTTATTAAAAACCAAAACTGGGTTAAATCCCATTTCACAAAATAAAAACCATTTCTAAAATTCATTATGTACTTCAAAAGGATATTAGAATGTTTAAAATTAAATTTGAAGCATGAAAACATGTAATTTACCTAAAAACCATCTATTATAAGCTTTAAACACAAAGAAATGGTTCCAAAACACTACAAGTCTATCACATAAAGTTATAATTCTATAAAATAGAATTTAGAAAGTTTGATCACACTTATAATTCAAAAACTAAATAACTATATAGTAATAACTATCTGAAAAAATCATGAACTGAGCCTAAACATGTCGCCTTGAATGATAACCACACCCATAAGAGAAGCACTGGTGTCTAAAACCCATTGAAACCAAAAACCACATCAATAAATCCAACTAGAACACTGAAATTGATCCACATGATACCTAGGGTTCATGGGGGAAGCAAAGTTCAAGAGAGAAGATAGTGGGATGGAAGGAGAGAAAAATATGAGAAACTCGCCTCAAAATTGTTAGAAAATACCATTAGAAGGTAAATAATCATGGGAGGATGGATTTGGAACACATACAAGGGATTTCAAGGGTCAACCATATCATGTAGAGGAGAATAAGGGAAAAATACCTCTTATTTTGAAAGGGAAAATTGGAATTACCCAAATTTTTTAATATTTTAAAATTTTTCACAGTTTGGCCGCATGGTTAGACAAAAATTGCACCAAATGTGTGAGTGCCACTTTCTCACAAAAAAACTAAGCCTCACAGTTTCTCCTGATAGGACTAATAGTTAAAAAATGTGCTTCTCACTTTAAAACCACCCCAAGCTTCACACAGACTCTTGGTATTCCTTGAATGGTTTGAAAAAGTGTGTAGAAGCTGTGAAAAAACTCTTTCAAAAACTACAAAGCCAACTGCATGCTTATCGTATGGTTTACCAAACTGTACGCAAGTCATGCAGCACACCTTAGACACACCAGGTACCTAAAACAGTTTCTTATAAGGGATATAGGTTTTGAATTAACCATGTTCAGCCCATGCTGACAAAGCATGCACATTTTAAAATGAACTAGAAAGGATCCACAAGAATCTAGGTTTCATGGTTTCCCTCTAACGGTGCACCTTAACTTTGAACAGTAGTAAAACCCTCTAAATTTTCTAAGTTCTGAGTCAGAACTTCATAGAAACTCAAAAAAGACCTCCAATTATAAAAAAACATTAAAAGAACAACATTGTGACATATAGGGTGTCAGAATACACATGTTATTTTTGAGTTTAATAAAATCAAGAAAACTATTGGGAAATATGGAAAGGAATATAAAATAGTTATGAAAATACTTAAAAAAATATAGTGATATCATTACCAATTAACTAATCTCTCAAAGGATAACATATGGAGAGGTATGGGTTAGGAAATTTTTTTTCTATAAAATGTATATTATTATTATGTTTTCTTAATTTAATATATTATTTACATCCTTTCTTTAATTTTCCTAAAGGAAAATATGTGAGCTAAATATGGTTAATGGAATTAGTAGAACCATAGAGATCATATAATCATGACAAATATATGGGATATAAAAATATATTTTCCACTGTGCTAGAGGATATAATTATCCAAAATTATTTTTCATTTATGTAGTACTAGGAGATGTGAGCATACTAAAATTTTTATATGCTTATGGTATTATTGAAATTTTATGTTTTTTTATTGAATATTAATATTAGTGTACAATTACTTTAATTACTTTTATTATTATTATAATACTAAAAATATTATTTTTCTGTTTTTTATTAAAATTGTTATAGGATTATTTATAATATAATAATAAAAGCAGAGGACCATGAAACAATTGTATATAATGGTATAGGCTTCTTTTAAAAATCATGAAAAAATAGGTTTTTTTTTACACTTAATTTTTATGAACTCATTTTGGGATTTAGTTTTCATGTAGAGGAAACATTTTTCTTCCTAAAAGTTAGATTGAGTTATTCTCTTAAAAATTCTATTATGTTATTTTATTAAATTGAGATTATGACATTGATTTGGTTAAAAAAGTGGTATAATATCATTAAAATATATTTATTCGGGAGTATAACTTATCATATAAAAAATATACTAAATATATTCACCATCTTGTATAAAGTGATATATTTATTGCAAGAATAAAAATGAATATATTTTTTAAATGGTTATAATTTTATTTACATGGTGACCAAAGTGGTCATGTTTTTTGGGTAATTATGAAATCAATGATTTATTTTTATGTTATATTCTTAGAATTTCCAATTTTATTTTTTAATGAAGGAATAAAAATGATATTTTTACTAATTAAAAAAATATTTATGTTATTAATAAATATGAATATATATTTATAAAAAATGAATTATTTTTTTGTTATAGGTGTCTTTTTGTTTTTTATTTAAAAACAATGACATAGTTTACTGAAAAATAAAATTTTGAGATTATCTTATTGTTTGAGTTTTAGAATATAATTATAAAAATGTAAATTTTTTATTTTTTAATTTTTTTATTGAGAATTAATAAATATTTATGTTTGTGTACCTCAATGAAAATTTATTTTCACAATAATAAAAAATAAATATGGAACCATTATTAATGTTCAGGCACAAAAAAATGCTGTAAGAAATTTTGAGATCATTTTCTTTTTTTTATCATTTTATTCAAGTAAAATATTATTTGAACTATGAAAAATGTTCTTCATAATATCTTGATGTGAAAGAATGATAATAATGGGATAAATAATAATTTTCATGATATATTTTGTGAAGATATCCAAGTGAGGTTTGTTGTCAACTAGGTAAGATTATCATTCCCCATAGGTATTTTTCCTCTTCATTTTACTCTAACATCAGTTCTATTATTGGAAAGTAGTTGCATGAGTCCATTTTATTTGCATCAGAAGTAATGAAATTGGTAATGTAATAGAGTCAAAAAATCATAAGATCAACAAGAAGTTTTTAAATGAAATGAGAGTTATGTGTTCATCACATTATATAAATATTTCAGTGGTTATTAATACTTTTATGACAATAATCCACTCATATTTTATTTCCTCGGGTGATGGTGAAGACATTACTGGGTATGGCTATCATGGAAATGATTTTCTAGTCCTTAGTGGTCATAGAAATGATATTTTTAAAGATAAATATCCTTGTAACAATTTTCATGTTGATGATACTTCTAGGCATGTTGTTAGTGGTTACTAGGATAATTAGGGTTTTGATTATAATGGTGATCTACAAAATTTCTGACTTTTTTGTTTAACACTACTAGGTTTCTTTTCTATTGATTTTTTACTAAGTGAATAAACCTTTATAGTAAATTTAATTTATTAAATGAATGTATGATAAAAAATCTTTGAATATATATTATTTTCTATGTTATTTTAAAAATATATAATTATTGATACTAATAATGGTTAACTATAAACTTTTGTTTAGTTATAACTGATTTATTAGTGTTTATAGGTTTAAATAGTGTTTTCTAGAGGTGGATGTGAAGTAGAAGCACCAACTTGATGATATATGGGGGCCTTATAGGCATGTTTCAATGAAACCATGATAGTAAACACTACTAAATGATGTTATAAAACCATGTCTATAGCCATATATTCCCATAGTTTAGAAAAACTATTTCTATATTCCAATATAAAAGAAATATTTTTCCAATGTTCACCAAACCATGAATTTAACATATAGCCACAGTTTTGGTAGATCTAGAGATAGTTTTAAATCAAAACTATACCATTCATTTCGAGTAGTGTTTAATGATAAATTTATATAAAAAATGAAAACATATTTTTTTTTAAAATAAAGTAAATCAACTCCAAATTATAGGGTTTTATTTGGAATTTATAAAAAAATAAAATCAAAGAGAAAAAATTAATGAAGAATATAAATTTAATGTTATTTTTTAATTTACTCAACTTATCCTTGAATTTTTATTTATGGATGTTGAGGCTAAAATTTTATTTGTCCCCTACTTAGTTTTTTTCAAGTGATGAAGGTAGTAAATTTGAGTGTGTAATTAGAATGAAGGTGAAATGTTAAATTTTTGGATTTTGGAGGAAACTCAATCATTTTTTGGTTCTCACTATGTCATTTTTGGTATATTTTCCCCATTGTAGTTTTCTTTATCATGGTGTTGATGATATTTTTCTATAAATGAGGAGTATAACACCTGCATATTATCTTTTTAAATAAATGATTGTTATTATAATAATTTTGGAAATTCAATAAATTGAATTTTATTTTTTACAAAATATTGATTGATGTGTGGGTTGAGCATGGTTTGGTAAACCATGGATCATTGAATAATTAGTAAAATAGATCCCATGTGATTAGGGTATGGTTTTCTTAATCATAAAACATAACCATGAACCCCTCCTTAGATGAATAGAAACTTTGTTCTTAATATCTCAACACCATATGACCCTTTATAACTGGATTAGAGATTATAGTAAAAATATTAGGTCCCTTGATGTCTTTTGATGTTATTTTAAATCTAGTTCCAATATGTGCATGATTGATTACATAATTTTTTGAATGATGAAGTTTAATATGATGATATAATATACTTTATAATTGTTTTTTAGGCCATAGAAATTTAGCTTTTATAAAAAGGTTCTTTTATAATTTATAAAGTATATTATATTGATATTAAATTATATAATCAAAATTTAAAATGTGAACAAGATTTATAATTTCTATTTATAGATTTTAAAATGAAATAAACATAATTTTTACTTTATTGTAAGTTTCTTCTCATGAATATATAGTCTTAGTATTTTTTTGAACATTATATTGTTTATATTATTGTATTTTCACAATTGACAATGAATACTTTGGGGGGTTGTGAAAATGATTTTTAAATAAGTGGGTTTTAAATATTTTTAATACTTTTTATAAACCTAGAAGTCTATAACTTATTTTAATCGTGTTTATGTATGATTTTCATTGTCTAGAATGTAATGCTTGTTTTTATTATTTAGAATGTTGGCCTTGTTTTATCTTGACATAGTTAATTTTGATTGCATTTAATTGTTTTAGTAAATTGGTTAATTATGCTAGGATTCCATAAAAATGTAATGAGGCTTATTCTAATTTAGATGTTATAAAATAATTTTCATATATAAGGCTAAATGGTTTAATTGGTGGCCAAATTAGAAATGGGTTTCCATCTCATTTTTCAGATCATTCTGTTCTATTTGAAATTATTCTTTATATAACTGAATATATGAGGTTCTAATTAGTTGTAAGTATTAAATTTATGGAATTTTTCACTGGTTCATTTTAAAAATTCTTTTGATTATATATAAACATTGATGATTATTTCCCTCTATAATTTTATGCAACTTCATGGATCATTACTTTGCATATTTCAGGTGTTGGGTGCATCATGAGAAGTGTATAGGACAAAAAAGGAGTTGAAGATTGAATTTTAGATGGAAGTATGCATTTATTTATGACCCTATTTATTGTGTTTTGAATATTTGGTTAGAATATAGGGTTGTTCTATATTATGGTGCATCCCACTATGAAGGGTTGAGGAATGGTGTGGTTTATGTGTTTCAGTATAGGGGAGGAGTTGTGAGGTTTTCATTTATCTTCATCTTATAAGGGAATTATGATTATGATGTAATGTTTTTTATTTTTATAGTTATGTTATAATGATTAGTTTTACATAAGAGTGTATTTGGGTTAATCTAACAAGAATGTTCTTAAATTTATTTTATATAAGTTTTTTTGTAACGTGAAGAGTAATGTTGTAGTGTGGCGGTCTCAGGACGTTTGAGTTTATATTATATGAGTTGGTTGTCATGTGAGACATATTTATTTTATCTTAGTCAAGAATTTTATTTAATCTTCTATAAAGGATATTATGACCCAACTCTTATCACTACATTGTAGATACCTGGGTGGTTGGTTTCCAAACTCTATATCTCTAATTTATGTTACACCATAGTTCCTTTTATTATATTTTACTTTAGTTTGGGGTGTTCTAGTTTTGAGGAAAGGAGGTCTAGGATCATTTCATGATCCTCAAGATTTTGGGTTTTATATCATGGTGGACTTATTTTCACCATGACCTTTTTATTAATATCAATTTAATATGGTTTGATTATAAGATTTGGGGATGTAACATGCCATGGTTTTCATATTGGGGTTTCATTATGGCATGATAACCCCTATCACATCATAATTATTTTGTTTTTTTGAATGGTTATAAATCCATGCCTCTTATCAAATTATATCTTATTTATTTGTCTTCCCTCAAACCCTAGTCAACCAGGGGTGAATATTTATAGATCTTTATCAATCCTTCGATTGGATTTGACCCTCAATATCAAAAGATCAACTCTCTGGTATCTATGGTGAATTCATTTTATCTTATTCTTTATTCTCTTCTTCTCCTTTCTTCATGAGTGGCTATGATAGTAGTAATAATTAATTTATAGTGTAGGTGTTTCATGGTTTTTATGGGAAATGGACATGTGTAGGACTAATAGTTTATCCTTGTGTGTTGGGTGGTGTTTTATTGGAGTATTTTTCTCATTCTTGTGTAGTAGATTTTAAAGCTTAGGTTGAGGTAGAGGACACAAGACTTATCTTTGTTTAGTTATTTTAAATTTGAGGAATTATCATATTTTTTTAGCTGGGTGGATGGTAGGGATTATCCTAATAAGATAATGAATTATATTAAATATAATTTAAGGTAAGAGGGTGACTCTCATGTGTTTTATGAAATTCCATGATATAGATTATATATTGATGGTTTTGTTCATGTTTATCATGAGTGATTTATAATTGTTACTATGAAATTAATTTCATATTTCTATAAAAAATATTTGAATCACCTTTCATAAAGGGTTAATGAATTAAAGTTGGTAATGAATTGGTTGTATGGAAATATAGAATTTATGTTTTGATGTTTGAAGTTATAATTTTTTTAATATAGAAGAATTATTAATAATAAGTTGTTCAATATGACTGCCATTATTTTTTATATATATGGGGTAATTCTTATAGTGGTTAGAGTGGTACTAGTTGATTTTTTTAGATTTTTTTAGTGATGGACTATGTATTAGTAATGATAGTGATGGATGCTAGTTTTTGTGTGGTTATGGAGAGGCGGTATGGATGGTTTTGTGGAAAGAAGGTGGTTTCATTGTAATGATGGTGGTTTTTAGCATGTGTTGTGTGGTATTTTATGTGGTGATGGGTCCAACTGATGTGATATTATGTTATAGCTTTCCAATGGAATGGATATGGTTGGAAATAAATGAATTTTATCTAGGGTAATGATTTATAATTTTTAATAATTTTACAATAAACGAAAATATTGAAATGGTTGGAGTGGTTATGGTTAATTAATAGTAAATTTTAGATTAAATATAAATAATTATTAATGAGTGACTTGAAGTAGTAAGTGGTTTAAAGAATTTTTTGACATTAAATATGGATAATTTAATGTAATGTGGCTCATAATAATGAATCTATAATTTATTTATGATAAATTAAATGGGAAGTTGGTAAAGATTATTATGAGAATTTTATATGATTAGTTAGGCCTAATTTGTGGCATAGTGATGGATTCATTTGTTAGTGAGGGTCAGTAATGATGTATTGGTTGTTGTGGGTGTTTATATTGTGATTTTGTATATAACCTTAGGTTGGTATTATGTGGATAGGTTATATTATTATATTTTCTTATTTTTTCTTACTCAGCACCACCCAAGTCTAGTAACCTGACAGATTCCTATATGAGGACATGGGTTGTAGGAATTTCCTTCAACCCATGTCCTCATATGGGAATCTGTCAGGTTACTAGACTTGGGTGGTGATGAGTAAGAAAAAAAATAAGAAAATATAATAATATAACATTCCTCGATAGTGTGTGTTGTACGCAATACCGAGTTTCACTAAACGAGATATTATTATAATATTATTATGAACTAGCCGTTAAGAATAGTAATACCCACTTTTAAAAATTTTATAAATTTTATCATTCAAAATGGACTTCATTTTTGGATTCGGAATATCTAAATTAGCCTAGGGTGAATTTTTGGTATTTTTTTGAAAACTTTCAATTTTTGATGAATAGTGAAAACACTGGGTTACTATTTAAAAACCAACTTTTTATTTAAATTATTATTTATTTTATTTAAATTTATATTAGGTAAAAATTGATACATAATACCTATATAAGTTAAATTTAATTCATTGGAGTCATTTTATAATAATTTTAGATATATAAAAATTTTATTGAACTTTTAACCGTCTTTTACCTACCTCATAAGAGCTTTTTGCAAACTTACATAAAACTTAATTTTACCTATTTTGTGAATGGAATTTCGAAAATACGAGAGACATGGTTAATATCAAAGAGTAAAATGTGGTTCAATAAGATAAAAAAAAATTTTGGTAAATAGTAACTTTTTGCTGTTATTTACCACAGTTAAAAGTAAATAGGGTAATTAAGGGTAAAAATGATATTATTATTACCCTAACACATGTCCTAATTCTATTGTGTAAGTTTAATTCGACCAAAAAAAACTTAGGAATAAAATATTTCCCTTTAGGTCCACTTGGATTAGATTATGACATTTATTATTATTTTATTTAAAGAAGAGTTAAAATAGTTAAAATCAAATTTTCAGAACTAAAAAATTTTAATATAGGGTTATAAATAATATAAATTCGACGATAAATATTCATTAGAAAGATAAAAATATTTTCTACATAATTTTATTTTATTTATAATTTTTAAACATTAAATAATTTATTTTATTTATGACACAATGATGATGCAGTAATTACCTAAATAATGAAATATTAAAATAATTCATATTATAAATACCCAAATAAATGTAATTTGAGACTTTTTATGAATTCCACTAATTTTCTAGGTTACTGTGACATGTTAATATTTATTCAATTAACTTTTTTAGAACTAATGATGTTATTATGATTTTCACAAAAATCAATTACCAAATAGTGTCAAAATTGTCATAAAATAGTTTTTAAAAGAAATATTATGTTATTAATTTTTATTATATTCCTAAAAATCTAAGGTTTCTCAAAATGACTTATATAAGGTTATATATGTTAATAATGAACCACTTGGGGTGCTTTTGGCTTGTTATAGTAAGTTTATTAACCATATAGTGTAAGAAAACAAGAAGACACGGTAAAAGTTAAATTATTTAACTTAGAGTTAAATCTAAATGATAAGGTTAAAATAGTAACCTAAACTTGTCTAAAACTTATTGGTTGAGATTATTTAGACCCATACCCACTTTAGCTTCTAAATAAATCAATTTGGAGCTATTATAAACCGAATATGACTTTATTATAAAATAATATTTTAAGTTTTTCCAAAGGTGGCCCTCTACTCCCTTATAAAAAGGGCACCCATTCCCTCTTCTCTTCACACCCTTTTGAGCCTTGAAGCTCAGAAAACCCCTGCCCATTTACCTTATAATCTTCCCTAGAAATATTATAGAGGTTCTGGTCTCCTCAAAAGTACAACCCTAGTGCCTTAAGAGGAGGATAAGAAGAGGCGCGTCAAAGAAGAGGTAATATCCTTTACCGATTATTTCCAATTTATTTCTTCTTATACTTATTATTCTTTATTTTTTTCATCATAAATTAATAACATCAGTATCAATAATATACTGATATGTTATTATAAATATTAAACAACCCAATTTCATCTTCTATCCATCCTACGGAAAATGAAATCACCGCATGTGTGTACGTACGGAATATCGTCTCCACGTCGTGGTGTAATCTGTTTTCCACCACCACCTTACTTGGATGGGTATAATGGTATAAATAAATAACTATATATGATTATTGTAAATTTATATTTATTCTTAAATATTATACATACACTTCAATACAATTCCACGATCATGGGAATGATATCATCGCTCGTGCGTACGTACGGACTACCGTCTCCACGAACGCGATGAGATTCATTTTCCATGATTAAAAATTCAAGTATGATTATAAAGTATATATAATAAATAATCATGAAATATATTACATAATAATGATACTGGATTTATTTACATATATGTTTCATTTACTTAATTCCATTTAATTCAATAAGGAAACGAAAACAGCGTTCATGCGTATGCACGGCCTACCGTCTCCATGAACGGTGTATTTCATTCCATTTATCGATATATCATATATATTTATATAATGAATATATATATTATATATAAATCATGTTTTACATTCTTGAATTAAGTAATTCGGGATATAAGTAATAATATCAAGAACAACATGAACGATAAATGAAACGATTTTACCCAAAACGCTGCTTTAACATGGAATTTACAAAAGAATGGGTAATATAAAGTCCTAAGTGAATCATATATGATATCATAACAATGAATATGATTCTTTAATAAGTTAATTACATTATTTAAATCATTATACAGGAGGTTTGGATATGTACGAATCATATCGGACCTAATGTAAGGGATAATTTTGCAATCTCATTTTTATCTGAGATTGTTTATACATAAGTATTTACTGGGGTTATATTTTTCATCCATGCCCATAAAAGGTTTTTCATAAAGTGTTTAATATTCATCCATTTAAGTTTAATGTCATATTTAACCCTCTTTTACTTTTACTTTGTGCTATGTAAGGAATCTTTCTTTTGTTTACCATATGGGGAACTTTTTTACTTTTCCGACAAAAGTACGAGGAGAATGTTTTTTTAACTTATATGGCATGAACGGATTTTTACAGTTTCATAACACCTTATTTTCATGATGCTTACTCTATAAGATTTAATGACTATTTTCAAAAAAACCATTTTCTTTTAAAATTGCATGGCATTTTGTGAAAATAAAATGATTTTGAAGAAGAAAGGATATTTTCCTCAAGAAATCATTTCAAGTGCTTTATCAAAACCATTTTCCATCTAAGATGAATTTATTTCATATGTGTATGTTTCAAGTATAATATCTCTATTATTTACATGGTTTCACTTTTCTTATGATGAAATGATATCCATTTGTTTTATATGGATTATGTTATGATGGGATGATGTTTATGAAACCCATTTTTATTCTTTGGGTTATGATGAATGGTTTGTGTTTATGTTGTGGCACAAGTAAGAATGATTTCATTATGAGATGGGTGGGACCTATATCTCCCTCCAATGCATTAGGCAAAGATTTATATCTCATGAGATATACATGGCTGGAATATTAAGTTAATCTGGTTTAGTAATACAGGACTGGAATGAGGAGTGAACTCGACTCAGAAAGGGACTTTGTCCACTAAGATGGTCTTGGCAGCAATGCCTTGGCTACTATGGAAATCATATCATGTGCTTAATGGTTTCCACAATTAAATGTTTTATTCCCATTCTATTTTATCATGGTTGATGTTCCATTATGAACTATGCCTTACGTACTTCCATGTTTTATTTCATTGCTCAAGATTTTAATGTTTAAACACTATGTTCATGTTTTTAAGTTCAAATATATATGGTTTGTTTTATTTTCTCCATGCTTACCCTTACTGAGCATTTGATCTCACCCTTTTAATGTTTTCTTTTCCCTAGGAAATAAAGAAAGGTTTTAGGTAAGAAAACAAAAGGGGAATATCTTTATAGGAGATGTTGAAGATCTTTCACCATGATTAGATGATTATGTTCCGAGTTTCCAAAGACACTAAACTATTATGGTCCTTTGGTGTCTGATTTTTTTATGTATTAAGTATTCCGCAAAAGTAATGTAATGTCTATGTACGTCAAGCTTTGGGTCTCTATAGTGGGGGTCATTTATGGTAGGGTAGGGAATAAGGTTTATGTCCTTCAAGTTCACAACTCCCTAATATGATTGTTATTTGATGTATGTTTGTGATATGGATATTATTTTTGGTATATTTCTATGATATATGGATATGTGGTTATGCAGTTATATGGAAGGGGTTCAAGCACAAAGATTTTATACCCCTAAAATTTCAAGGCAAGTTATGAGTTTAACTGTTTTCCTAGACATGTGTGAAAGGGTTAATTCTGGATTTTATAGGTTTCAATATAGCTTGGGAGTGCTTTCGGGAGGGCTGGGAGAGACCTGTAGCTAACTGGGAGCTATAGAAAGGGTTTTAATGCATGAAAGAATCCTTCACGTAGTGAAAAATCATGTTAATGACTCAAGGGTGTTCTCTATCAAATATACGTAGAGTGAAAAAAATATCATACCAAGAAATGATTTTTGAGATATTTTTTCAGGGGTAAAGTCATATTTTCCCCTTATACACCCTTATTTCCTCCCCTCCCCTCCTCTTGACCCCCATATGAACCAGGATATGAGAGGATCCCCCTTTGGTGATTTATGGCCCCTCCTATCATCTCTTGGGAGTTTGATGTGTTTTTCATTATTACTGATTCTTCTTAGTGATTCTAATCCCATCCATGGCCTAAATGAATCTTTGTTCCTCTATTCTTGTTTTTTATGTAAACCTTAATGTATTAAATTAAATGGACAATTTTTATGGATTTATTATGTTTTTATTGTCAAATGAAATGATTCTTGGAAATTTTGATTCATCAACCTTGAGGTAGAAAGTCTTTACCATTTAATTCATTTTGTATAAAATTGTATTCCTTGATTTGTATGTGCATGTGTGTGTATCCTTGTGAGTCCTCTTATTTTGGTGTTAAAGTAAGAAGGTGAGGTCCTTATCAAAGTGGTTGGTCTCTTAGAGGGGGTATGAATTTTACACCATGGAAATGATGAAAGTAATTCACATATAAATAATTCATGTAGGGATTTCTGATTAGAATTTTGGTCTTGGAATGAGCCTTTGGGGCTCAATTAAGGCTAGTGTAACTAGGGTGTGATGACTCGTGTCATCATGGGTTGGTAAAATTGGTGAAAATTTAAACCTTTTTGTTCCCATGAGTGTTCAGGGGGAAATGGTAATTTAACTAACAAGATGATCTCAAATAATTATTCTAACCACTCTGTTGGTCCTAAAATAAGGTGTTTAACCTAAGATAGAAGTTTGGTGGAAATCTAAGCCGCTCAAATTTTTTCATAATATTTAATATTTAATTAATTAAATATTAATTTATTTTATTGTGTTTATTCAGTGGTATATTTCAAATTAATCATCAAATTGTGATTTTATCTCTGTGGTTGTGTCTATAATGGTGATGTTTTTCTAGGTGAGTCATAACCTTACATTAAGCACCAGGGCTGGGGCCGATCCCCTTTTCTTTTCTTTCCTTTTTCTTTTTTCTTTTTTTATTCTTTTTTTCTTTTTTCATGTTATTTTTACCTTCCTCCTCTATATTTTCTCATATGTATATCCCCTTTATGGGTTTTTCTTGACCGAGATAGGGAGAGGGAGAAGAAAAGTTGTCGTCAAGGAGCTTTGGCAACACCGGATCGTCGTACGACAGTTCTGGATCACAGATCAATGTGACTCTTTGGAGATTTCTACCCAGAGATAGTCCTATTTTACATTTTATTCCTAAAATCCCTAAATTTTAGTTTTTTTAATTTCTAACCTTGTTTTGGGTTGTTGAAGACCCTTAGTAGGTCGATCTATGGCTTTTGTGGAGGAATTGGGCATTTTGGGGATTCCCATTTGAGGAAATCCATGTAAATAGTGTGTGGTTGTATAAAAAAATAATTTTTGTTATTATATTTTAGTGAATATGAGGTTTATGGGACTAAAAACTATTTACCATGGGTATACACTATGTAATACGCTTCTAGGGTATGGTCGAGTGCTCAACCAAACTCCCTGTTAATGCTCCTTTCTGTCACAGAGTCTAACGAATGGAAAAGGGAAATTCCTTAAGCACAAAGAGAGTCATCCTTTGAAGAACATCAAAAATTGAAAAAGGCATGAACAAGTAACCTTTTACACATGGGTCATGAAAGTTTCCTTCTGGTCACGCAAGTCACTTGCGCGCCACATATGGGTTGCGCAAGGGACTTTCACGTCCTATTCTTTTTTCGCCCAAGGTGTTCAGTAGCCTAAAAATACCCCCTGTGGACCCCCCCATTTCAAGGACGGATTTTCCAAAACTCATAATTAAGCTCCGGTCGCCCTAATCTCTGCTTGAAGTCTTCCGAACACTTCTAAGGTAATTCTTTACCTATAATGGAAGCTCAAAAGAGGAAGAATAATGCCTAAGTATTAGAACTCATCAATACTTGCACGCCTAAGTATCCATCCCTTTTAAGAGAAGTGATGATACTTGCGTTCCACCTTTCTATCTCAAGGAAACTTGTGCACCACCCATCTAAAATCCTCTAGGGATGATACTAAGGGATCCAATTCAAAGTCACCCAAGTATTACCCTCCAGGTTCTCTGTCTCCCAAGTGAAATCATGTCGCGCAACTATACTTGTGTGACCAGGACTTGCACGCCCAAATAGGACTTGCACGCCTGCCTTCTTTTTGGGTGCCCCTCCTTCCAATTCACTTCCTATCCTCTTCAAGATTTAGCCTTCAAAACCCTCTTCAAAGACACTTATGGCATGGTTTCTTTGTTGGATTCCTTATCTGAAAGGAATTCTGTGGAACATCTCTCAAAAACTTGTGATTTATATAACTTTATATCACTATGGTTAGAGGTTCCCTTCATTCAAACTCATCCCTTAAGAATATAGAGTCTTTGATCTGGGAATCCTCCTTAGGAGTAATCCCCAATCATAAGTTAAAGTCCCCTTAAACTGGGCCTCCTTTTTAGGAATAATCCCCAGTCATAATTTCCCTTAACTTGGGCCTCCTTTTAAGGAATAATTCCCAGTTATAATTTCTCTTAACCTGGGCCTCCTTCTCAGGAGTAAGACCTAATCATAAGTCCCCCCCTAATTTGGGCATTCTCATCAGGAGTAAGCCCCAAGTTAGAGTATCCAAATCTCCATAAAGCACAAATATCTTTATGGAAAGTGTTCCTAGGATTCTTTCCAGAAGTAAATCCTAGTCTTCATCTACTTGGGTAGTCACACATACATAAGCCCCATATCATTCCTTGTGACCACATCTTTTGTGGCACAAATTGTCAGGTTTACTAATACCTCTTGTTTCTCACACCGAGCATGACTCATATGAGCTTAGAGTATAAAAGTAACCATGATACATCTCTTTGGTCCGTTAATCATACGTAATCCCCACACTTCTTAATCGAACTACATGGACTTTGATCTCTGCCTTAAAAGTAGAGTAAGTAGGAAACCTTTCTAAGGTTCATTCCCATTACCCATTAATTATCATCTGTCCCATATAACGTTAAACTATATCTTAATTCCCAAACTACATGGGTTTTGAATCCTTTTCTAACAAGGATACGTAGGTAGCCCATCTGCGGGTACAATCCCAACTCTAAAATAATCCCTATCATTCTGAATGAAAATAAACTTCAAGTACCCCACTGAGTGGCTTTAAAACCAGTATGGTCATCATAATGACCAAGATATTTCTATATAATGTATTGAAGGATATCATTAACTAATAATCTCCAATACATACAGATGATTCTCCATCAATGAAGAACCTCAAATACATATAAAAGATTCTCTAAATCTCATACATATCAATCATTAATTGAAAGATCTAAAGGAAGAATTCATTTTCATGCTTGGTAAATTAATAAGGATTCGTGAACATAACTTAAATCTATAAGAGAGTCCCGAAGTAGACAATAATTCCCCCCAAAAAGGTGTGATGAGTCTGACCTCACATCCTCTCAACCAGTGCAAATTCTTAAGCCTCATCAATCCACAACTAATGAGCACCTAACTTTGGAAATTATGTCCAAATGGATATATAATCATTGGATGTTTCCAGTTCTACGAATAAACCCGCTAAAAACCGATTGGAAAGTTTGAACCTTAAACAAACAAGGTCATCCCCATTTCTAGAAGAAACAAAAATGGTGAAACCGACATGAATTATCAACCAATTTAAAATGATTTTTTACTTATTTTTTTGGCCCCTATTAAAACTCAATATGATGGCCAACAAAGCAGTCAATAACATAAGCACTCATCCAAAAGATGCAGTCTGGCCAGACTTATCTTGATTATGTATGTTATATCAAACAGGCACTCTATTCCAAGATCTTTTTGCATTACAGAAATGGCTTCTTTAAAGTTCACACCTGTGAATGCCTTAGCCACTACTACTGTTGGATCATCGTCCTCTCTGAGGACGACATCACCTACTTAGCATCATTAATGCTGGGTCTCGAATGCGTTGGTGAAGGAATACCGTCAACATGGTACCATCCCGACCCTGGAGGCTGCTCAACAAGCCCTCCAAGTTAACAGCTCACCCTGGTTGTCCAGACAGCGATGACCAGTGATCAAGAAGCAGGCATTGCTAACCATCGTCTCCAACTGTTTCGGGTCGTTATCCCCGGAACACAACAACCAGTCCCTCCCATATTACGAGGAGGTAAATGAAGAGGTCACGCATGGCCTCGGTTCAAGAAGGAAAGAGTCCTTCCTGAGGACTCCCATCAACAATCACTGCCAAACTCGTGCGGTAGTGCACCCTCAACATGATGAGGGTATCACCTCTAGGGGTTCAGCTCAGGTTCCTCATACCTGAGCACGCAAGACGAACCGTCATAGGTGAAATCTGGTCAATAGGGAGCAGGTTCTTACCTATGACCCCTCCGGAGAAGTCCATCAAGCCAAATTGATGGAAAACAATGAGCGGGCATATACACCCATCCTTCTTGATGTTACTACCCATCATACTCATCTGGTAGTAACACACCAATCCCACCAGGCAATTCCGGTGGAGTACTATAGGCAGGCACATACACCTGCTTATAATTCATTAGCTATTCAGCAGGCTCGTCTGACTGCAACCAAAGAAACTCACCAATCAAATGTGGTGGGGAAAAATTAGCAGGTATATACACCTACAATTCATCAGGTTAACGAACAGTCTCATTTAGTATCACCCGAAGATTTCAATTGGAAAGCTCTAATGACAAGTAGGAGACAGACACAGTTTTCTTCCCCCACACATAAGTACTGTCAATATCCATTGATAGGAAAAGGAGGATAGGAGCAGGCACATACACCTTCTCCAAACACATAATGGATGTATATTCTCATTCCGGCCACTAAAGTCACCAAGCACATTCTGACAATGGTGAAAGAGCATAACCAAATCCTTGCCCATATTTTGGATGCCTGTCAGAATATTATAACAACTTTAGTAGCATCACAAGGAAGGAATCATAAATCTATCCCTATCAGTGGAGTGACTCATCAACATGTCACTTTGCAACAGATACACACCTATGTTCCAGTCCATGAGGGTCATGGGGCATACTCCCTCATGTCATATGGACAATCAAGTCGGGCACATACACCTGATTCAAATGGAGATAATCAGCCTAACCTAGCCATTTATCCTGAGCAGGCACATACACCTGCCCATAATAACCACTTTCATCAATAAGTGGTTTCCAAAGTTAGTAAGAAGGCATCTAATAAAAAGACTCATCCAGTACAGTCGATAAATCAAGATCCAATCTGCAATAAGGCCTTGCTCGATGCTGGAGTTCTTGATGCACTCAGACAATTGTCTGTTCCAACTCAAGATTCTACTCTATCATTTCCCAATAGTGGGAATAATAATTCTGAAGTTCTTCATCAGACACTTACTCATGAATTCTTGCTTCATGGCAGTTTGGTCGATCTTGAAGTACCATCTTCAGATGAGAGCCATGATAACCCTCTGTATGTCCAGAAGATCAAGGAGCAAAAGGTTTCGTCTTTTGTTGTAACCCACTAGAGTGGTCCTCTCCATGACGATGAATTTAGCTACGAAAGTCCTCTCCGCAGTAGTAATTTTCATTACCTAGAAAATTCATCAATAAAAAATGCAGTAATGAGAAAGCCCTATTATCTTGAGGCACTTGTAAATGTTAATTCAGTCATGTATGATGCTTTATCGCTAGAAGGTGAAATAATTTCTCAATCAAAAGATAGCCCGGGGCATAGGTCATTCTCCGAACCACCCCTGGGCTATTCATCTTCTAATTTGATAAATTAATTCTCTACCAATCTTGATAAAGCATCAAAGAAACACCATCTTTGGTCTATTTAGGTAGAATAATCTTCATCAAATGATAAGGAGGAAGTGCTGAATATGAGAAAATAACTGGAAAAAGGTGAAGTGCCAGTCATGTTTTGGCCTTTGGCTTAATCTCAGTATGATATTCCATAAATGTTGACGAAATATTTTATTCACGATATTCATCTCAACATGTGGAAAAAAAATTCAATTAAATAATAAAATTGTATCTTATGATGAATATGTAAATCGTGTCAAGATAATAGAAGGGTTACAATGACAAATTTTCTTGGAATCTCTCTCAGTTTCTTGACATCCAAAGGTTGAAAGTAGTAGATAACCCTTCAGCATTCATGCCTTGGTGCGTTAAAAAGGTTGTTCTAGTTAATTACCAATGCCCCATCTGGTATTCATATAATGGGATGGGGTGTTCATGGAGCACTGCATTTCACTGTACTCTCCGGTAAAAAGTGGTCTCATGCAATGTTATTGTTCATGGTCGGCCACAGCCAACTAGTTTTGTGTGTAATAAGATTATTGCTCAAGAACAGGCCTCAACTAGTTCTTCCTAAAGTCAGACATATAAACAACAAGTTGTCAAAATACTCTTGCATCAAGAAAAATGAGAATATTGAACAGGCTTCTCATTTAGAGTAGACACATCATCAAGTGACAGAAGTGTCAGAAATCATCCAACTGTCATTTGAGACAGGTGATTTGAGTGGATGTAGGTTGATGCATCCGACCAATTTCCAGACTAAAGTCTGAAAAATCAGGAGATATTTTAAGAAAGTCTCAGATGTAGCAGCTCAAGAGGCACCTCAGCTTGCCAGACTGAGGACTCTTTTAGCCCAACCCTTGAGATCAACAAATGGGATTTGAGGAGTTGAGCAGGAACAGCAGGAACAACCCCAGTCCACCGGACTGGAGACATTTTTTCAAATCCTCAATCTCTTCCTCATCGAAGGTCATTTTTTCCTAAATTAGGGAAGAAGCCATAAAAGGAATGTAGAGCCAAATTATTAGGAGATTCCCTCCAAATTAAGGTTCATCAAGAAGGTACTGAGGGATCAACTCAACAAAAGGAAATGTCTCATAAAGGAAATAGAAGAAGAAAATATCGCAGAAATGTCGATAGAAGGGATGAAATGCGTTATGCATCGATAAATGTCATCAATGTTGTTTTCACCGATCCCCCAGAACATGAGGCTCACTCAGAGGAATCAGATGAATAAGTTCTTATTCAAGAAGTGGTACACACAGAAACAAATGAGGAAGGTGTGCATACCCAGAATCAAAGGCTTACCCAGAATCTAGGTATTCCTTCAAATAACCAACTCCCCCCTCTACGAAATGCATCCAACAAGGGGAAAGGAAAAAAGTCATGTTACATTCCACCCTACCTCTGTAGAAGTCCAATCACTCTCATTAGAGGAAATGTTCGCACAACAAGAGGTGGAAATGAAGGAGTTATGGAGGTTGAATGCAGAACTACTTCAAGGTAGTCTTCCTCCTAAGTGTGCTAAAGTCAGTCAGTCAAGGGAATTAGTTGCAGATACTGGGATGGATCAAGAATATCCTCCTTTACCAGTACACCCTCACAGGTCCAATCCTATGGGTTATACGCAACAACAACTGGCAATACTACCATTAGTGGCAGTCCCGGTCATTACACCCATCCAAACTCCAGTTATTGAACCTACTCAGTTCCAAGCTCAACCAGATGTTTCTCAAAAATTAATAACTATCATTGAGTCATTAACAGCTTGGTTAGAAGCTATGGAAGGAAAGTGTGCACCAGTTCAACCGGAGAAGAGAGCTTACCCTGAATGGGTGGATGTAATTCCTCCCCTGTCAAATTTTGCAAGTACCAGATTCCCAATTTTTAATGGTTTGGGAGATCCAGAACAACACTTAACACATTTTGTTTCTCATTGTGATCCCATGATGGGAACTCCTCAACAACAAGAAGCAGTTAAGCTCAGGTGCTTTGTACTGTCATTACAAGGGCCTACTTTTGTTTGGTATACAATCTTGCAATCCCGGTCAATTACTGGGTGGTAAGACCTTCGTCAAAAATTCCTTCTTCAATTCAACTCAACATTTCCAAAGACAATAGTTCTCAATCTTACCAATTTTAAGAAAAGGGAAAATGAAAGAGTTTCAGATTTCATTTCTCACTGGAAGGGATTAACATATTACTTAAGCTTAGCACTCCCTCAAGAAGAATTTTTGTCAATATGTGTGATGAATTATGCACACCGTTGATCCCTGTGAAATACACAAGAGGGTTTCGAGACCTTAATTCAATCACTCAGCAGATTGAAGATTTTCTTACAAAGACTAAGGCTAAAACCCGTGTAATTTCATCAGTCCCATGAAGGAGAATGGGGAAATCATAGACTGCTACAGTTATGCTTAAACAAGCACCTATACCTGCATCCACTTCAAAACCTTCATCATATCAAAGGGATCCGCCACCTGAGTGTCAACAAAAATGGCCACCTCGTCAAGATGATCAAAGATATCAAATGCAAAAACAGTTTGAAGATTTTAAGAACAACGTTTATTCTTTCCGGAATGAACAAGTTTCTGTCTACTTCATCTCGACTCTGGAAAGCAATTTTGTTCAATTACCAAGGCCCAAAAGGTTGAACAAGGAAGGATATGAAGACCTTCCCAACTATTTCCCGTTTCATCAGATGTTGGGGCATCCTATTCAGGAGTTTTTTGTCTTCAAATACCTCCTACAAAAGATGGTGGACTCTGGATAGGTAAAATTGAAAGGCTCTTCAACCTAGGTAGCATGTGTTACTGTTACTGATCCAGAGGAAGAAGGTGAGTGGCATGAAATAAAAAGAAGAAATGCGCAGAAATATGATGATTGGATGGTCAAAAAAATGATCAACTGAACTCATGCCATTTTATGAATGCAATTGAAGAAAACAATTGTGTCTTATACTATGAATGTCACAAAAAACCCCTTCATCAGAAGGAAAATTTTCAAAAAGGCGGCATAATTTTAAGAAAGAATAGTAGTCAGAAGAAGATGAGTTTGTGTCAAAGCCTAAATTATCTTTGACTCTAGAATATTTTATGCCATCTACATAAAAATCACGGGCACCACCCCACTAAACGGTACATGTAACACCCTGACCCTAGTTGCCCAGAGTCGGTGAATTATTACATAACATTGGCATGATCACAAGAAAGATCAAGTCTCAAAAGACCGATTAGTTTAGTAGTCTTGGAAACAGTAGATACATTCATAAAGTTTACATTACATCATAAATTGAAAACTACAACAACATCTTGTCTCCACACTCATAACCCCTTATACTATCCCTACAGGTCATTCATAAAATACTTCTTCACATCCTGGGAAAAATAAAACATAGAAAGGGGTGAGCTCAAATGCCTAGTAAGGATAATAATATAGCAGAAACTTTTATAAATAATCATAAACATTTAAGGCAATGTATAACTAAAACAAAAGCCTTTTAAACTTTAAATTTATCATAATATGGAAAAGATAAAATGAAATAATGTTATTTACTTATTCACAAGGATATTCTACTAGTCGAATAATCACATACAATATCAATAACCACTTTCATAATGATGGAATGCATAATACCAGACTATCATAACCCATAGCCAAGGCCTCGTGCCAAGACTACAAATAAGATTTTGTCAAGGCCTTGTTCCAAGACACTAGTTTGTCTCATGAGACCTACCGATGCATCGACGAGCTATAGCAGTCTCCACCCGTCACTTATTAAGTCCAATTCATTCCTCATATGAACAGGTTTAAACATAACATAAACATTCGTATTAAAACTAGCATACGAAATTTAAATACTTTCTCCATAAACCATGAATGGTATAAAAATAACACATCCATAGTCAAACATATCACAAAACCTTCAATACAATATGGAAGATTTTTATCATAATAAATAAACTTCAAATAAGCTTAAAATCCATCAAAGGATATTGATATAGATGAAATCAAAACTATTTGAGAGAAATATCTCTTTTTTTGAAATCATTTAAAAGTAAAATAATTATAAAATAAAACTTTTACTTTGAAAATATTCTTAGAAGCTTTTAAGGGAAGCTTCGAAGATTTTATCATGGCAGAAAATAGTCGCACCCACCATATAAGTTAAAAAAATACATTCTTACCTTAATTCTGTTGAAAAGGTTAAAAAGGACCTTGTTTGGAAAACGACAAAAATATTCCTTTATAAACTTCGTATAAAAAGTCAAACAAGGGTATAAATGACTTTAACCCATATTCTGTAAAATAGTAAGAATGTTTTGAAACACGTTTTTAAGAAACATGGATGTGGATGATAAAGAGGTCCCAGCAGATAATTATGTATAAACAACCTCAGATAATGAAGAGATTGTGAAATAAACCCTTACCTTGTACTTTTCCTTGGTTTAGGGTAGGTTAACCTCCTATATAATGGTGAAATAATTTTCATTAAATTATACAAGAATCATATACATTAATATGATATCATATATGATCTTTTAACATTGATTTGTTAATAATATCTTAGTATTATCGTTGTTTCGGGTGTTAACTTACTCGTTTTCTTTTATATGTTTTGTTACGTAAGACGTGTTTGTCATGGATAGGTTGTATATTATTCATATCCATAATGATATCAAGTCCTTAAACATTATTTTTAATCATTAAATGAGAATTAGTCTTTAATGGATATGATGGGGAATGAATCTCATCGCGTTCGTGGAGACGGTAGTCCATACGTACGCACGAGCGACAATATCATTATTTTGATATTAAAATAATATATAATTGGATGGTATTTCATATATACAGAATAATTATCATGTTATATTTATTATTTACATGGATTACACATCATTATTATACCCATCCAAATAATAATTTATTGAATAACAATTACACCACGACGTGGAGACGGTAAGCCGTACATACGCACATATAGTGACGTGTCATTCAAAGGATAGAATAATGAATATTTTTGTACCATAGTTATAATAACATCATAGTATATATAAGATACTAGAGTTATTATTTTATAATAACAAATAAATAAGAAGTTGAAGAAGAAATGAACTTGAAAGAGGGTGGTGAAAACATTACCTATTCTTCGGTTTCTTCCTTTTGATTTGATCAAAAGGGCTCCTTAGGTTGGATTTATGATCAAACTAAGGCCTCTAGGTTGAAGTTAGGGAAGTTTAGAGAGTATTTAGGAAGGGTTTGTCCGAGCCAAAAGGCTTTGAATGTGTGAATTAGTGAGAAGGGGGAGTGCCCTTTTATAAGAGGGGTGAGGGGCACCTTTGGAAAAGCTAGAAATGTTATTTTATAATAAATTCATATTCGGTTTATAATGGCTCAAAAGTGGATTATTTAAAGGTTAAGGTGGGGATTGGTCGAAAACCACTCAACCAATATTATTTGTTCAAACTTTGCTCCTGTTTCTTGCTATTCGGATATGCTTGAAGATTGGATCTGGTTTTCTTGGAATGCATGCACCTGGACTCTGTGATTTTGTTTGAAGTTTAAAAAATATGTAGACTACTTTGGGAAGGCTTGCATTTTATGACCTGTTTATGTTCTCTAATTTAGCGCGGGTAGTTCTGTTGTGTTTCTAAGGGGTTTTTTGGGCTCCTGGCTCTGAGCGCTCTTCTTTGGTTGTTGTTCTCCCTGTTATAGCATGGTATTACTTTATTGGCATCAAGGCTTGTTCTTGTTTTTTCATGGAAGTATGCTTATGGATGGCCATGCAAAATAGGATGTGCTCTTCATCAATCCAGCACAGAGTTAATGATGTATAATCGCCTGCTGTTCTTGAGTTTCAACTGGACTGGGTTGCTAATTCATGTTTGGATCTAGTAAAATGCTGCCTCTTATATTCTGGATATATTATGATGGGGTTTCTAATGCTGGAAACTAGGCTGGATCATATTATTCTTTTCATTGGATCTGAGGGGAAGCTTGCATCTGGATGAATCTGGTTTATATGGAAGTGCTTGATACTGCTCTATCTTTTTATGGTTCTGCTTCCATAATCGAGGTGCTGGTCTCTTGCTACTACTATTTTTAGACTGCTAGAGGATAGATTGCTCTGTTCATTCATGTTTCATTTGATTTGTCTGTGGCTTTCTATTTTTGATGGTGTAACTTCATTACACCTCGGGTTTTCACTGTAAACCTTGTTCTTAATAAATTTCTTTGGGCATGGATTGGGAAACCAATCCATGTCACTTTCTTAAAAAAAATTACCATGTCACTTTGTATTTTTATATTATATAGTTAATAAACTTACTATATACATCCAAGTGACTCACAAGTGGTCCATTAATGATACAGCTATCATGATATAAGTATCTGGGACGAACCTTAGATTTTTAGGAATTTAATATCAATTAATAATATAATATTTGTTTTAAAAACTCTTTTATGTGAATTTTAACACTATTCAATAATTGATTTTTGTTAAAGTCTTAAAAACTTTATTAATTCGAAAAAAAAATTATTTAAGCAATCCTATAATGTCATATTAAGCAATAAAATTCATTTATGTAATCAAAACTTTCAAATTATAATAATTTTAACATTTATAATACCAATTATTTGATTCTTTCATTAATAAGGAAAATACTACATCATTATTGTGTCATAAATAATATTAATTATTAAATGTCTAAAAATTATAAATAAAATACCATTATGTAGGAAATATTTTTATATTTCTAATTAATATTTATAGTCAAAAATACAACATATATAACCCTATGTAAAAAAAATTTTTCTAAAAGATATATGCTTATGTCATTTTTTTATTTATTTTAACTTAATTAATATGAAGTGTCATTATCACTTACAATTGGCTCCATGGGGTCCCAAAATCAACCCAAAGATGTCCATGGTCGGACATGTATCAACCAATAATGTTAGGATACATTTTAGGGTAATTTATTATTATTATAATATTATTTTTTACCCTTATTTACCGGATTTACCCTTTAACCATGGTAAATAAAATATTTACCGAAGTAATTATTCAAAATGTCTAAAAATAAAAGTTACCTATTTACACAATTTGGACATCCTGATTCCAAATATGGAATCCATTTTTCCAAATTCAAAACATAGAAGTGGCAGAAATTAATTTAAAATTAATTCCCGTTGTTAAAACAAAAAGAGTGTTTTTAAGAGATAATAACTATCAAAAGATTGACACTTGTTCATGTCCAGTTTAATTGTGAAATTATGTCCAATGATAAAAATTTTATTAAATGGTAAAAATATATTCTAAATATACTTTAAAACCACTCAAATTCATAATTTATCACTATTAATTATTTCGATTAAAAAGTTGTTTTTAATTAAAATTTAGTAATTTTCACTATTCATCAAAATATAAATGTTATCCGAAAAGTTCCAAAATTTTAACCTAGGCTAATTTTGATATTTCGAATCCAAAAATGAAGTCAATTTTGAGAGATAAAATTTATAAAATTTCAAAAGGCGAGTATTATGATTCATAACGGCTAGTTTGATTGGTTGTGGTGTGTGTGTTAGAACTCGAAGTTGCGTACAACACACGCTAATGTATTATTCAAAGGGAAGCATACCATGGAAGCTTGGGGTGTTACATTCTCCCCTCCTTAAAATAATTTCATCCTTGAAATTTCTAGAATACTACCACATTAAAATACTCAGGTGGTTCTTCATCATAAGTTCCTCGGGTTCCACGTTGCCTCTTCCATCTTATGGTTTCTCCCCAAAACTTTTACCAAACGATTCATCTGGTTTCTCAATACTTGTTATCTCATATCAAGAATCTTGACGGGATCTTCGCAATAAGACAGATCGGGTTCCAGTTCTAATTCTTCATAGGTGAGTACATGCGTTGGGTCAGGCATGTATTTCCTCAACAGTGATACGTGGAACACATCATGAACTTTGGAGAGACTTGGCGGCATTGCCAAACAGTAAGTTACAGCCCCAATTCGTTCTAGGATTTCGAAAGAACCGATGTACCTGGGACTCAATTTACCTTTCTTTCCAAAACGTATAACTCCCTTCCATGGAGATACCTTCATGAAAACATGATCTCACACCTGAAATTCCAAATCCTTTCTTCGATTGTCAGCATAGCTCTTCTGCCTACTTTGAGCTGCTTTGATGTGGTTTTGGATTAACTTCACCTTTTCCATAGTTTCCTCCACCAGTTCTGGGCCTACAAGTTTTCTTTCACCAACGTCATCCCAACAGGTTGGTGTGTGACATCTCTTTCTGTATAACGCTTCATATAGTGTCATCTGAATACTTGAATGGAATCTATTGTTATAGGAAAATTATACCAGAGGTAAATATTGATCCCACATACCATGAAAGTCAAGTGAAAAAGATCTCAACATGTCTTCTAAGGTTTGAATAGTCCGTTCTGATTGTCCATCTGTTTGAGGGTGGTAAGCAATGCTCAAATGAAGTTCAGTATCCAAGGCCTTCTGAAGACTCTTCCAGAATCTCAAAGTAAAACGGGTATCTCGATCCAAAAAAATCGATAAGGGTACCCCATGAAGTCTCACAACTTCATTAATATATAGTCTTTCTAGACTTTCAAGTGGTAAATCTTCCCTTATAGTAAGAAAATGTGTTGACTTGGTAAGACGATCAACAATGATTGCATCATTCCTTTTAGGAGTCTTTGGTAGTCCCATGACAAATTCCATAGTGATATTACACCATTTCCACTCCGGTGTGGGAAGAGGTTGCATGACTCTTATAGGTTGTTGTCTTCCAGCTTTCACTTATTGAAAAACCATACATCTTGACACAAAGTCAGCAATCTCCCTCTTCATGTTGTCCCACCAAAAATGTTCCTTCAAGTCTCTATACATTTTGGTGCTCCCAGGGTGTATAGAGAAATTGGAACTATGAGCATCTTCCAACAATTTCCTTTTTAGATCAGGTATATTGGGAATACAAAGTCTCTTCCCAAATTTCAAAATTCCATCTTCATACCCAAAGTCGTTCAATCTCCCATCATTCATATCTTTAATCTTCTTTTGAAACTCTTCATCACCGGTCTGAGAACTCTGTATCCTTTCTAGTAAAGATGGTTTGGAAACCATTTGAAAAAATCACTAATGTTTCACCTTCCATGGTTATTCCCATGTCCATCTTTACTAGATCTATGAAAATTGGATCCCTTTTAATTCTCATATTGTTCAAAACTCCATGATCTTTTTTTCTCAAAGCATATACCACCTTATTTTCCTTCCCTGGGTGGTAGTGTATCATACAATCATAATCCTTGAGTAGTTCAAGCCATCTCCTTTGCCTCATGTTGAGTTCTTTTTGTGAGAAAATATACTTCAAACTCTTGTGATCAGTATAAATCTCACATTTTTCACCATATAGGTAGTGTATCCATATATTAAAAGAAAATATCACAGCTTCTAACTCAAGATCATGAGTAGGATAGTTTTTCTCATGAATTTTCAACTGTTGTGATGCATAGGCAATAACCCTATCATTCTGCATATGGACACAACCAAGTCCTTTCTTTGATGCATCACTATAAATAACGAACCCATCATTCCCTGATGGTAGAGTCAATATAGGAGCATTGAATAATCTTCTCTTAAGTTCTTCAAAACATTCTTCACACTCTTTTGTCCAAAAAAATTTAACCCCTTACGTGTGAGCTTTGTTAATGGGTTAGCCAATCGGGCAAAATTCTGGACGAAACGTCAATAATAACCTGCTAAACTAATAAAACTGTGTACCTTAGTTATACTCATAGGTGCTGGCCATTCTTGGATTGCCTTGGTCTTAGAAGGATCAACAAATATTCCATCTTTAGAGACAATATGGCCAAGAAAAGAAATCTTCTGAAGCCAGAATTCACACTTGCAAAACTTCCCATATAATTCATGTCTTCTCAGAGTCTTCAGGATAATGCGCAATTGATTTTCATGATCTTCGTAGCTTTTGGAGTATACCAAGATATCATCAATAAATACCACCAAAAAATCATCAAGATATTGCTTAAAAACTCTATTCATTAGATCCATGAATACAGAGGGTGCATTAGTCAGCCCAAAATGCATTACCGTAAACTTGTAATGCCCATACCTTGTTCGAAATGCTGTCTTCAGAATGTATTCCTTCTTCACACACAACTGATGGTATCCAGATCGAAGTTCAATCTTTGAAAATTATTGAGATCCATGCAGTTGGTCAAATAAATCATCAATGCGAGTTAGGGGATACTTGTTCTTTATTGTTATAGCATTGATCTCCCTATAGTCGATACATAACCTCATAGATCCATCTTTCTTTTTAACAAAAAGAACAGGGGCTCCCCACGGATAAAAACTAGGGTGAATAAATCCCTTATTACTCAATTCCTCTAGTTGTTTCTTTAGTTCAACTAATTCCACAGTGGCCATTATATAAGGGGTCTTCGATATAGGCCTTGATCCAGGAATTAAATCAATGGAAAACTCAACTTCTCGTTCTGGACGATGTCTAGGTAAATCTTTCAGAAACACATCTACATATTCTTTCACAATAGGTACATCCTCTATTTGAACATTCCTTTCCTCGCCCACAATCATTTTATTCTATTACTCCCCAATAATTGAATTTAGTTGAGCTACTGGGGGTGGATCTAGATAAGAATTAGGTGGTGGTCATTTTGCTCTAAAGATAAGGTGTTCCTTATCATCATCATCAAAAATCATAACCTACTTCTTCTTACAATAAATCTTCACATCATGGTCTGAAATCCAATTCATACCAAGGATTATATCAAACTCAATCACAGGTATGACGATGAGATCAGCAGATAAAAAACATTTATGTTCTCTAATGGGGACTGATTCACAAAAATTTGTTGCAATGATACTTCCCTTAGGAGTTTTAACTAACAACTCCCCTGTTAAATCAAATTGGAAATATCTAATTTTCTTATAAAATTGGGAAGATATAAAACAATGCGATGATCCAGAATCAAATAATGCATTTTCTAAACTTGAGGAAACTATTAAATTACCTGCCACCACGTCTTTCAGAGCTTCTACCTCAGCAGTAGTGATAGCATAAGATTGGCCTTGATCCCTTGGCCTTTTCTGAGGTAAGTTCCTCTAATGCTTAGGAAATTCATTTGCATAATGTCCCATCTCCCTGGAATTTTAGCATTGGACATCAGTAGCTTCCTTCTTCCCCTTGCAATCACGAGCTTGGTGGCCATTTTCACCACACTTGTAACAGACTCCGATTCCTTTTAAGTAAGTACCGGGGTATTTATTCCCACATTTACTGCAGGATGGATATTCAACTTTTCCCTTCTTCCCCTTATTTCCATTCCCAGATTGATCAGAAGATCTCTTCTTCTCTTACTTTTCTTTAAAGTCATAAGACTTAGAGAATTCCTTTTCTGTCTTGATAACACATGAGACAATGTCTTCGTACGACGAGAAGGATTATGAGACTAATGCTCGACGGAGAAATGGTTTTAACCCATCAAAGAAACAATCAATCTTACTTCTTGGGTTATGTATATAATCTCCATCATACCTTTCTAACCTTGTAAAGTTAGCCTCATACTTCGTGACATTCTCATCCTCCTTTTGTCTCAGACTCAGAAACTGTCTTTCCATATGTTCTTGATGGTCATGAGGAAAGTATTTTTCTAAAAACAGATATTTGAACTCCCTCCATTCCATATTTGATACTTCATCATATTCCTTCATGTTTTGAATCAATGACCACCATTGATCAGTATCTCCAGTGAGGCGCTAAACTGCCATGATAACTTTTTCCCTTTCACTACTCCCCATAGCCTGAAATATTTTCTCTAGGTAATTTATCCATTGCTCAGCTACTAAGGGACTTGTACTCCCATTGAATGTTGGTGTTTTTTGCCTCATGAAGCGATCTAATATTGATCCTCCATGCTGTGGATCAAGGTGCTCCATACGGGTAAGGTTATTATTCATAACCTGAATGAGTTTTCCCAGTATGCTGATTAGCTTATCAGCACCAGTTGCATCACCATCTTTACTATAATTATCTTTAGTAGGAGGGAAATCCCTACATGGAGTGTGTGCATTGATACGGTTTCCATTTCTTCCACTAGGCGTCATTTCTAAACAATGGCATAAACTAGATCAGTTTATGAATCAAAATACATAATTTCATACTTATAAAACACTTAACATAAATTGAACTATTTATGGATATAATCCATAATCATAAAAAATGTTTTCTTTGAGGAAGTATATACTCATAAACCCTTCATAATGATTTTTAAAGAAAATGAGAGTTATCCTAAGCATATCCCCCAGGAGTGTCGTAACCAAGAGTGCAGCAAGGCCCGTTGTCATGCACCAATTCCCGTTCGAGTCTAGCTCAAAGCGGTGTTTTCAGGTTTTACCCCTAGGTACATCTGTGCCAGATCCACCTCTACCTGCTCATATCCAGACAGGGATGTATTTCTCGGAAAACTCACAAAATCTCTACAATACCAAAATTCTAGGAAGTTCTTCTATACTAATCCTCAAATTCCATCTTAGTTCTATGTGCTCTAAATCTAGCTTCCAAGGTTTGTACTAAACTTCCTCTAATACCAACTGTAACGCCCCGACCCCAGTTGCCCAGAGCCGGTGCATTATTACATAACATTGGCATGATCACAAGAAAGATCAAGTATCGAAAGACCGATTAGTTTAGTAGTCTTGGAAACACTAGATACATTCATAAAGTTTACATTACATCATAAATTGAAAACTACAACAACATCTTGTCTCCACACTCATAACCCCTTATACTATCCCTATAGGTCATTCATAAAATACTTCTTCACATCCTGGGAAAAATAAAACATAGAAAGGGGTGAGCTCAAATGCCCAGTAAGGATAACAATATAGCGGAAACTTTTATAAATAAGAATAAACATTTAAGGCAATGTATAACTAAAACAAAGGCCTTTTAAAATTGAACTTCAGCATAATATGGAAAAGATAAAATGAAATAATTCCATTTACTTATTCACATGGATATTCTACTATTCAAATAATCACATGCAATATCAATAACCACTTTCATAATGATGGAATGCATAATGCCAGACTATCATAACCACATAACCAAGGCCTCATGCCAAGACAACAAATAAGATTTTGTCAAAGCCTTGTTCCAAGACACTAGTTTGTCTCATGAGACCTACCGATGCATCAAAGAGCTATAGCGGGCTCCACCTATCACTTATTAAGTCCAATTCATTCCTCATATGAATAGGTTTAAACATAACATAAACATTCGTATTAAAACTAGAATATGAAATGTCAATACTTTCTCCATAAACCATGAATGGTATAAAAATAACACATTTATAGTCAAACATATCACAAAACCTTCAATACAATATGGAAGATTTGTATCATAATAAATAAACTTCAAATAAGTTTAAAATCCATCAAAGGATGTTGACATAGATGAAATCAAAACTATTTGAGAGAAATATCTCTTTTTTTGAAATCATTTAAAAGTAAAATAATTATAAAATAAAACTTTTACTTTGAAAATATTCTTAGAATCTTGTAAGGGAATATTTGAATATTTTATAATGGTGGAAAATATCCGCACCCACTGTATAAGTTAAAAAAAGACATTCTTACCTTAATTCTGTCGAAAAGGTTAAAAAGGACCTTGTTTGGAAAACGACGGAAAGATTACTTTATAAACTTCTTATAAAAAGTCAAAAAGGGTATAAATGACTTTAACCCATATTATGTAAAATAGTAAGAATGTTTTGAAACACATTTTTAAGAAACATAGATGTGGATGATAAAGAGGTCCCAGTAGATAATTACGTATAAACAACCTCAGATAATGAAGAGATTGTGAAATAAACCCTTACCTTGTACTTTTCCTTGGTTGAGGGTAGGTTAACCTCCTGTATAATTTTTAAATAATTTTTATTAAATTATAAAAGAATCATATACATTAATATGATATCATATATGATCTTTTAACATTGATTTGTTAATAATATCTTAGTATTATCATTGTTTCGGGTGTGAACTTACTCATTTTCTTTTATATGTTTTGTTACGTAAGACGTGTTTGTCATGGATAGGTTGTATCTTATTCATGTCCATAATTATATCAAGTCCTTAAACATTTTTTTAATCATTAAATGAGAATTAGTCTTGAATGGATACGATGGGGAATGAATCTCATCGCGTTCGTGGAGACGGTAGTCCGTACGTACGCACGAGCGACAATATCATTATTTTGATATTAAAATAATATATAATTGGATGGTATTTCATATATAAAGAATCATTATCATGTTATATTTATTATTTACATGAATTAAACATCATTATTATACCCATCCAAATAATAATTTATTGAATAACAATTACAGCACGACGTGGAGACGGTAAGTCGTACGTACGCACATATGGTGACATGTCATTCAAAGTATAGAATACTGAATATGGTTGTACCATATTTATAATAACATCACAGTATATATAAGATACTTGAGTTATTATTTTATAATAACAAAGAAAGAATAAGTTGAAGAAGAAAGGAACTTGAAATAGGGTGGTGAAAACATTACCTCTTCTTCGAGTTCTTCCTTTTGATTTGATCAAAAGGGCTCTCTAGGTTGGATTTCTGATCAAATTAAGGCCTCTAGGTTGAATTGAGGGAAGTTGATAGAGTATTTGTGCAAGGTTTGGCTGAGCCAAAAGGCTTTTAATGTGTGAATTATTGAGAAGGAGGAGTTCCCTTTTATAAGAGGGGTGAGAGGCACCTTTGGAAAAGCTAGAAATATTATTTTATAATAAATTCATATTCAGTTTCTAATGGCTCAAAAGTGGATTATTTAAAGGTTAAAATTGGGATAGGTCAAAAAAACTCAACCAATATAATTTAGACAGGTTTGGGTCATTATATTAACCTTAACTTTTTTTTTAACTCTTAGTTAATTAGTTTAACATTTACCATGTCACTTTGTTTTTTTATATTATATAGTTAATAAACTTACAATATACATACAAGTGACCCACAAGTGGTCCATTAATGATACACCTATCATGATATAAGTCTCTTTGCCGAACCTTATATTTTTAGGAATTTAATATCAATTAATAATATAATATTTGTTTTAAAATCTCTTTTATGTGAATTTTGACACTATTCAATAATTTATTTTTGTTAAAGTCTTAAAAACTTTATTAATTCGAACCAAATTCATTTAATCAATCCTATAATGTAATATTAAGCAATAAAATTCATTTATTTCATCAAAACTTTCAAATTATAATAATTTTAACATTTATAATACCAATTATTTGATTCTTTCATTAATAAAGAAAATACGGCATCATTATTTTGTCATAAATAATATTAATTATTAAATGTCTAAAAATTATAAATAAAATACCATTATGTAGGAAATCGTTTTAGTTTTCTAATGAATATTTATAGTCTAAATTCCAACATATATAACCCTATGTAAAAAAAAATTTCTAAAAGATATATGCTTATGTCATTTTTGTATTTATTTTAACTTAATTAATATAAAGTGTCATTATCACTTACAAGTGGCTCCATGGGGTCCCAAAATCGACCCAAAGATGACCATGGTCAGACATGTATCAACCAATAAAGTTAGGACATGTTTTAGGGTAATTTATTATTATTATTATAATATTATTTTTTACCTTTATTTACCGGATTTACCCTTTAACCATGGTAAATAAAATATTTACCGAAGTAATTATTCAAAATGTATAAAAATAAAAGTTACCTATTTACACAATTTGGATATCCTGATTCCAAATATGGAATCCATTTTTCCAAATTCAAAACATATAATTGGAAGAAATTAATTTAAAATTAATTCCCATTGTTAAAATAAAAAACGTGTTTTTAAGAGATAATAAATATCAAAAGATTGACACTTGTTCATGTCCAGTTTAATTGTGAAATTATGTCTAATGACCAAAATTGTATTAAATGGTAAAAATATATTCTAAATATACTTTAAGACCACTCAAAATAATAATTTATCACTATTAATTATTTTTATTAAAAAAGTTGTTTTTAATTAAAATTTTGTAATTTTTACTATTCATCAAAATATAAATGTTATCTGAAAAGTTCAAAAATTTTACCCTAGGCTAATTTTGATATTCTGAATCCAAAAATGAAGTCAATTTTGAGAGATCAAATTTGTTAAATTTCAAAAAGTGGGTATTACTATTCATAACGGCTAGTTTGATTGGTTGTGGTGTGTGTGTTAGAACTCGAAGTTGCGTACAACACACGCTACTGTATTATTCAAAGGGAAGTGTACTGTGGAAGATTGGGGTGTTACAGTACATCCTAAACTGGATAATTAGTTAGAATCTTCATCAAAAGAAGATTTTATCTTTGGTTCTGTTAACATGATTCACTTAACGGATCCCTATGCCAGTCGCAATTTCAATCTTGACGAGCATGAGTTCCCTGTATCAAACAGAGGAATTAGAGAGAGTTCCATAGGTATAGGATATAAGGGAAGATTTGGATATTACAGAAGCCACTATTTCAATCCTACCCCTGCTAGAACTGTATATGCAGTAGAAACTCGTGGAAAAGCCCTTTAGCGGGCTCAACAAGAACAATAAAGTTATTCCATGCATGGCAGATTCAGTCCTGGTACTATTATTTTGGAATATAGGTTAGAGGTTACACCTTCTTCCTCTCAGTAAATAAATAGGCCTATTTGATCTAATCTGCCAAAGCCAGGAGTATTTCAAACTCCTACCCCGATACAAGATACATCTACTTCCAAAGCATCAACTTCTAAGGCACCTACGAAACCACATGTTCCTATTGGGAAATGCAGACCTTTGGACCAAAAGTATGATGTCTTGAAAAATTTGGCCCAAGTACCATCCATGTTATCAATTCTGGATGCCTTGAATCTATCAAAGGATCTTCTGGAGGCACTCATTGGAGCTTTTTCAAGTCCTCAGGAATTCGAAACTGAAATTGTTGTGGCTGAAGTCTACCTTATAGAGAATGATCCTGCAGAATGCCATGTGGTGATATCTTTTACTGATGAAGATTAAGATGATGTTGTGCATGGACATATTAGACCTTTGTGTTTATCTGGCAAGGTCAATGATGTAGACATCCGATGAGCTTTCATTGATAATGGTTCAGGAGTCAAACTCATCCCTATTCGTACACTTCGTCAATTGGGTCTCACCTAATCTGATTTATCTCCTTCTACTTTGATGTTTCAAGGATATGATAAAAATGAACAAGAACCACTAGGCGATATTACACTCAGAACTCAGTTTGGAGACCTTGTATCCAATTCAGATTTCAAGGTTGTTCGTCATGACATAGCCTTCAACATTTTGCTTGGAAGACCTTGGCTACATCAACATGCGGTTATACCTTCATCATACCATAAATACCTCAAATATTTTTTCAATGGTAAAATTTGGACATTGTATGGTGATAAAGCCTCATTCAAAAAATGTAAATCTCAATACATTGAGGCGGAATTCTATCACATGGAGGGAAAGGAGATATCCAATACAAAGTAGGTTACCAAAATTAATGCTCCATATGGCTTGGAAAAGATTCCAGTAAACCCATTCATCCATGTGAGTATAGATTATGTGTTACCTATCAGTCAAATTGGCAATATAGACCCAAATCCAAATAATCTTATGGAAACTTCCATAATGTCAATTACATCAACCAAGCCAGACAGCATGGTAGAAATTTTTGATTCATCAAGAAATGATGAAAGCTCAAATGGAGATGTCTTCATTTCATCCGTTGAAATCCAGTAATTCTATACTTCATCATCCAGGCCAAAAGAAGTTATAGAAATATCAGAGATAAATGATAATGTTGATTCTCAATCCATAACCTCCTCTTTATTACCCAAGGAAGACCCTTCATCATCAATAGGGTCAGAAATGGTATCCTCTTCTTTAAGATGTTCAAATTTTAACTTCTCTCCTGATCATGGAAATTATGCTTCATCATCTACTATGAAAGTAGAAACAGAAGAAGTAACACATATTGAAGAAGAAGAGGAAGATCTCAGGGATGATCCTCCAGCATTTGAAGAGGGTATCTCTACTACTGTGGATGAATTTGGAGAAATAAATATGGTTACAAAATAAGATCCACACCCCCACTTTAATTAGTGCAGCCATGACTCTTAAAGAGAAAGAAATGTATACTTCATTTCTAAAGAAAAATTGAGATGTATTTTCTTGTAATTATACAGAAATTCCAGGTCTTGATCCCGATGTTTCCACTCATCATTTGGGTTTTCCAGAAGAACATCAAGGATTCAAGCAAGCAACAAGAAGAACACACCCAACTTATACCTCCAAAATTGAAGCTGGAGTGGATAATATTATCAAGGCTAACTTCATCAGAGAAGTTCAATATCCTAAATGGCTGGCTAATATTTTCCCTGTGAAAAAGAAGAATGGACAAATTAGAGTTTGCATTGATTTCAGAGATCTTAACTGGCATTGTCCCAAGGATGATTTTCTAGTTCCGATCACAGAACTCTTAATTGATGAAACAGCTGGATATGAAGCACTCTCTTTAATGGATGGATATTTTGGGTATAATCAAATTCAAATGGCTCTAGAAGATGAAGAATATATAGCCTTCATGTCCCCTTAGGGTGTGTTTTTCTATCGGGTAATTCCCTTTGGCCTGAAGAATGCAGGTGCAACGTATCAACGTGCCATGCACTGTATCTTCAAACCCTTTTTATGGAAATTTGTTGAATGTTATGTGGATGATTTGGTTTTTAAATCCATACAATGTTCAGATCATTTGGCTGATCTGGAAATCATATTCCACAAACTTCGACAACACAATTTGAAGATGAACCCCATGAAATGTGCTTTTGGGGTAACCTCAAGAAAATTTCTCGAATTTTTTGTACGCCATCATGGTATCGATATTGATCCTGAGAATACAAAATCAATCCTTGGTATGTCACCTCCTCGAAATTTTAAATAATTGAGAGGACTTCAAGGACACTTGTCCTATATTCGGCGTTTCATCGCCAATCTGGCAGGAAAATGTTTACCCTTCACCAAATTAATGAAGAAGGGAGTCACCTACCAGTGGACTGAATAATGTCAAGAAGCATTCAATATTCTCAAGAAATATCTCTTGAGTCCACTGGTATTAATGCCAACTGTTGAAGGAATACCACTTATTCTGTATGTAACATCTTTAGAGCGATCATTGGGTTCCTTCCTTTCCCAAAAGAATGATGTTGGGAATGAAAATGGCCTTTACTATCTTAGTCGAACTATGATTGAGACAGAAACTCAATATTCAAGTATTGAAAAGTGCTGCCTAGTGTTAATATTTGCAGTTCATAAATTGAGACACTACCTACAACATCATGAGGTCTAATTGGTATCTTGAAATAACCCACTCAAATTTATCCTTAGTCGTCCAATGCTTAGAGGACGTCTGGCAAAGTGGGCAGTTATTTTTGCAGCAGTTTGATATCCAGTACGTGTCTCAAAAGGTAGTAAAGGTCCAAGCTCTGGCTGATTTTCTTGTTGAACACCCTTCAGTAGAAGATACATCTTTAGATACTGAACTTCCTGATGAGGAAGTCTTCTCTATTCAAGATAATATTCAAACATGGGAAATGTACTTTGATGGTGCTTCCAGAAGTCCAATAGGAAAGAAATTGGAAGATCCTAAATTCAACAAAGTTGGGTTAGGAATTGTGATTATTTCCCCATAAAAGGCAGTACTATCTTATTCCTTCTTATTGTTGGAGGGAGGTACAAACAATGAAGCAGAATATCAAGCTCTCATCACAAGATTGGAGTTGGCGCTTCAAGCACAGGTGAATCACTTTAAGGTTAAAGGTGATTCAGACTTGGTAATCAAACAAGTCAATGGGGATTATGCCATCAGAAAAGAAGAGTTAATCCCTTTGTATGATTACTTTAGAGAGTTAATTGAGGAATTTCCTTCGAAACCGACATTTTCTTATGTCCCACGATCACAAAATGCTCAAGTTGATGCACTGGATAATGTAGCCACAGCTCTGGTAGATCCAAATCGGGACGAAACAATCATCAGTATTGCCCACCGTCATACATTTTCACCTTATGTTTAAATCAGAACAGAGGAAATCAATGAAATTAGTCTCATTTCTGAACCATATGGTCATACTACAGGATAGATGACACCTATCAGGGAATACCTTCAAAATGGAACACTCCCACCTGATAGAGTCGGGAAAGAACAAGTCTGGTGATGTGTGGTCAATTTTACTCTTTATGATAGCCCAGGTCAATAAAAAATTCTCTACAAGAGAGGTTTTGATGGAATTCTCTTTAAATGTATTGATGGTGAAGAGACAATGGTTGTCATGAAAGAAGTACATGCAGGAGTCTGTGGTGCCCACCAGTCTGGACATAGACTGTCTGATCAAGTTCGAATGCTTGGATACTTCTGGCCTTCAATGATACAAGATTGTGTTGATTTCCCTAAGAAGTGTCATTATTTCTAAGTATATGCCAATTTCATTCATCAACCCCCAGAGTTTCTTCATACAGATAAATAATCATGGTCATTTTCCACATGGGGAATGGATGTAGTATGACCTTACCCTTCAGCTACATCCAAGTAGTTTAAGTATATTCTTACTGCTACTAACTTCTTTTCCAAATGGGTAGAGGAAATACCTCTAAAATAAGTTAGTTATAAAATCATTGTTAGCTTCATCAAGTCTAACATAATTACCAGATTTGGTGTCCCTCATACCATATTGATGGACAATGGTACCAACTTCAGTTCGTCCTAGGTAAGGAAGTTGTATCAAGAATACAACATCAAATCCAACCATTCATCTCGGTATCATGTAGCGGTCAATGGTTAAATAGAGGCCTTAAATAATATTCCTTCAAACATACTGCAAAATATGGTGGATAAAGAT
This sequence comes from Viscum album, assembly GCA_963277665.1. Lineage (NCBI taxonomy): Eukaryota > Viridiplantae > Streptophyta > Magnoliopsida > Santalales > Viscaceae > Viscum > Viscum album. The sequence goes on along the minus strand of OY728158.1, from coordinate 906,805,365 downwards.
AAGAAATCATGGCCTGATAAACTTTTCCATGCTTTATGGGCTTATCAGACCACCACCCGCACTACTACGCGGTCAACTCCATATTCATTAGTATATGGAACAGAAGCAGTCTTGCCCATTGAGGTTCAATTAAATTTGATCAGGGTAGCCATTTTTGATCAGTCATCTACAGATGAACAATCTCAAAATCAATTGGATGAATTGGAACGATTAAATGAAAAAAGATTGTGCACCCTGCACCACTTAGAAGTCCATCATAATCGAATATCATGAGATTTCAACAAAAAAAATTCATCTTCATTCATTCATTAAAGAATAATTGTTATTGGTCCTCAGAACTCCAATGATACCAAGAAAGAAGCCTCCAAATCATGATCCAAAATGGGAAGGACCTTATTCAATACATAAGGTCTACTCTAATGGAGCTTATTATTTAATCTCAATGGATGGAGAACTCATTACAACTCCAACCGATGCAAGATTATTGAAGAATTATTTTGTATAACACAAATTTACAATATTTCCTAGCTACATGATGCTAAATTATGCAGCACTGGTCCATGCATATGACCTTAAACTATTTTAGTCCTCACTGCAAGACTTTAAACTGCATGGTCCCCATAGTTCTTACTACAAGACTTTAAACTGCATGGTTCCCTCATTCGTCCAACATGACTTTAAATCGTGTTCCCATTTTTCGTCCTACATGACATTAAACTATACATATTCATCCTGCATGACGTTTAAACTATGAAAAATTCCCTAAATACATCCCACATGACGTTAAACTGTGCATCGTTAGGGTTGTTGCTATCTCTTTTTTCACACACCGAGCATGACTCACGTGAGCTTAGAGTAAGATTCAACCATAACACCTTCTCTGGGCCACTAACCATGCATAAGTCCCAACATAATATTCAGGTTGTACTCAAACACAACTCGATCATCAATTCATTCTTCAATTGAACTACATAGACTTTGATCCTTTCCTTCTAGGTTGGGTACGTAGGCAACCTCCTAAGGTTCAAGCCCAAAACCAATCTCTTCACGTCAGTTCACCTTCGTTTCATACGATGTTGATCCGGGAAGCAGCCCAAAACCACTCTCTTCACGTTGGTTCACCTTCGTCCCACATGATGTTAAACTGTGTACATCCCTTTTGTCCCTACTACATGACACTAAACTGTGCAGCACCATTGTCCTTGTTATACGATGTTAAACTATACAGTCCCCCATTGTCCCTCACCTAAGAGAGAATCATCATTGACATTGATCTCCAATCATGTCATATTTCAAAGACTATGTGCATACATGGCAATGCTCGAACCTTTAATCTTAGGTCAAACCATCATTGCACTAAAGTCCTCTTTCACCCTTCACTTGTACGAATCAAATCTGTACATAAGGTATTTCAAGAACTATGTATGGCTTTATTCCCATCCTTATGGGATATGTAGGAATGTTCGAGCATCCCTCAAACCCATCCCCAAGTCTTTGGGCCTAACCCCAAATTCCACTTTCATTCCTTTGGCTGAAAAGTTCCCCTCTGAAAACATGAATGTGGTATGAAAACCCTAGTCTTCATTCACATCAGGTTTATAAAACACAAAATTTGTATTCCTCATTATGGTCTGTGCTCTAAGACCCTAAACTAAGATCTCATACACTCTCATCCCACATGACTTTAAACTGTATTTCAAGAACTACATATGGTTTGATTCCCATACTTATGGGATACGTAGTGAAGTCCAGCATCTCAATTTAGGACCCAGCCACAACATGATTATGGTTAGCATTTGTCTATGTATCTCCTTCATGCATTGGACAATACCCATTTTCATGTGTCATAATCCTAACCTTAAATACTTACAGATCTCTATAACCCTTTTCTTGACTTCTGGTCACAAAATGTCTGATACCCAGGAATTATTTTTCCTGACTATGCAACATGTGCCCTTAGGAAGCCTTACATAAGTAGTCTACATAACAGACATGTCAGCCAAAATATGCTATTATTTGACTATGCAGCCAATGACCTTAAGTGGCCCTGCATAATTCAAACCTCCTAACGGGTTTGTCAAATAGTGGTAACTTCATTCTTGGGGAGAAAACATTTTTTTCATTATTGGTATTAATGACAATATGTAGGGATATGCAAAAACAACCATCCTTAACATATTTGTCCCATACTCTTTTTCATGATCTGAAAGTATTCAAGTCGATGGTTTATATTTCCCTTCCCTATGTTTGGGTCAGACCTTCGTAGGAGTGACTTTCATCTAATTCTTTGACAATCTTTATTGGGAATATCCTCTCCATATTCAAGTACCCCTCTTCATACAGCAAACTCTATGCTTTGTAAAATTTGAATCTCTATAAACTTCCACTGGTTTTTTAGCAATAGAAAGGTAAAATTTCTAAGAGTTCTTTTGCCTGACTATGCAACACATGCCCCTAGGTGGCCTTGAATAAGTAGTCTACATAAAGGACATGTCATTCAAAAGATGCTATTATTTGACTATGCAGCCAATGCCCTTAAATGGACCTACATAATTTAACCCCCTAACGGGTTTTTCAACTAGTGGTAACTTCATTCTTAGGAAATACTTTCTCTAATGCCTTTTAGCCCTTTTCCCATGTCATTCCTTAGATTCAAAATTTCTTAAGTCACAGTTTACAATTTTCCCCTCCATACTCGAATGTGGTAATATGTTTTCAAACAAATTATCAAGAAATTGAGTCAATTTTAATCCATTCGGTCAAATCAATTTGAACTTTAAACATTAGCCTCTCTTTTTATGTCCGATGTGCATGAATTTAAACTTCCAACAAAAGAAAAAGGAACTTTGAAAAAAAGTCGAGTCCCAGCTCGCTAAACATACATATTGTATGATTTAGGAAATATTGAGCATCAAAAGATGCAAAGTTTGTGGGGTCGTTTGTATCACCCTAGAAAAAAATCAAACTGTGCTTACTAGGCCCATTGGATTAGGTAAAATTAATTAAAGCAAGTAGCAAGAGAATGCAGGAACAAATGATTAAAGATGAAAGTGTTTTTCATTGATGCACAAGAGTTAGAAAGACATCCACATATTTCAGTCTCTTCTCTTTTTCAAGAATTACAAGAGGCTTTCAACATAACTCTTCATTTGATTTACGGCATCCCGAGCTTCATCAGCAGCCACTTGGAATTCCTTCATTCAACTGGATACAATAAGAGACATAGTGATACCAGATCTTCTTGGAACAATTGTAAAAGAATGTTCTTGAGTACGGTTTGAGAAAATTTTCTGCTGATCAAACAGTGACTCTGTTTCTGTCCAAGAGACTTGGAAGATGGATACATGGATTTGAGAATGGAGCATTGGAAGTAAAGATCCATTTGGAGAGAGTACTCTTTTCAGATATTGTTCTAATGTCATGATAGTCTTCTCTCCACCAACCAGCAGCAGAAAACATATCATCCCATGGATTTTATATTTTCATATCTACAAGGAAATGGCATGGAGGAAAATTTTGAAAGTTCACACCATTGTTTCTGCTCTTAATGCACAGCATAACCGAAATAGAAGGATAACAATGCGGCTGCAGCTAAGGCTTGTGAGGTTTCAAATCTGGGGAACAAGAGATATGATGCATTATGTAATCCTTCTCCACTGTTCCAGCATTGACAAATGATCCTGCAACTGAAACATTTGTTGAAGAAAAGTTGGTGTAAGTATGAAACTAGGAATGAGGAATGTAATTCTTTGCCTCTGGAACATTGACTCCTTGCAGATGACCACAACCATATAAAGGCAGATAAATGCTCTGTGGGAAATTGACATGATATTTCTTCAAGTACTTAGCCAAATCTGGGAGAGTACTGTCACAGATATCATAGTAATCATGGCCAACGATGTCCATCATGTCATCAATCCACTTGCTAGCCAACTCATCAGCTGATCCGATTCTTTTGGGAGCCATTGAATCTGCACAAAGATCTAATAATTAACTTTTAAGTAAGTTGGTTTTTCATAAAATTTGTGTAGAAATTGAAAAAAAATGGATAAGGAATTAAGGTGTGCAAGTATAAACTTGGATCGCAAGTCTAAGTTGGCCACGCAAGTTTTACCGCACTAGTACAGGTGCGCAAGTCAAAAACAAACTGAGGAAGCTCGACGCAAAGAGCAGAAACACGAACGAGTGAAAATCCAGACACCTACGCGACGAGAGTGAGAAGCTTTGGAAGTTGGGTGCTTTGCACGAGAATGATGCCTGTATATATATACGAGGTCATACCCCTATGCACTGAAACCTGCGCACCAGAACAATACTTGCGCGCCTACTACCTGCGCATCGCGGCACCTTGTTTCTCGTTTTCCTCAGAGTCAAATCATTCTTCCCTTTTCGGATTCGGCTCTAAGGGGGTACTTTTGTTGATGCTCCTTTCCATCATAGAGTTTAACGAATGGAAAATGGAAATTCATTAAGCATAAAGAGAGTCATCCTTTGAAGAACATCAAAAATTGACAAAGGCATGAACAAGGAACCTTTTACACATGGGTCGCGCAAGTTTCCTTCTGGTCGCACAAGTCACTTGCGCACCACATATAGATCACGCAAGGGACTTTCGTGCCCTATTATTTTTTTTTTCAAGGTGTCTAGTAGCCTATAAATACCCCCTGTGGGCCCCCCATTTCGAGGACGGATTTTCCAAAACTCATAATTACGCTCTGGTCTCCCTAGTCTCTGCTTGAAGTCTTCCAAACACTTCTAAGGTAATTCTTTACCTAGAATGGAATCTCTAAAGAGGAAGAATAAGGCCTAAATATTAGAACTCATCAATACTTGCATGCCTAAGTATCCATCCCTTTAAGGGAAGTGATGATACTTTCGCGCCACCTTTCTCTCTCAAGGAAACTTGTGCGCCACCCATCTGAAAGCCTCTGGGGATGATACTAAGGGTTCCAATTCAAATTTTCCCAAGTATTACCCTCCAGGTTCTCCGTCTCCCAAGTGAACTCATGTCTCGCAAGTATACTTGCACGACCAGGACTTGTGATCCCAAACAAGACTTGTGTGCCTGCCTTATTTTTGAGTGCCCCTCCTTCCAATTCGCTTCCTCTCCTCTTCAAGATTTAGCCTTCAAAACCCTCTTCAAATCCACTTATGGCATGGTTTCTTTATTGGCTTCATTATTTGAAAGGTATCCTATGGAAAATCTCTCAAAACCTTGTGATTTATATAACTTTATATCACTATAGTTAGAGGTTCCCTTCATTCAACCTCATCCCTTAAGATGAGGGAGTCTTTGATCTGGCCATCCTCCTTAGGAGTAAGCCCCAATCATAAGTTATAAGTCCCCTTAAACTAGGCCTCCTTTTCACGGATAATCCCCAGTCATAATTTCCCTTAACCTGGGACTCCTTTTTTGGAATAAGCTCTAGTCATAATTTCCCTTAACCTGGGCCTCCTTCTCAGGAGTAAGCCCCAATCATAAGTCCCCCCTAATTTGGGCATCATCCTTAGGAGTAATCCCTAAGTTAGAGTTTCCAAATCTCCATAAAGCACGAATATCTTTATGGAACTTGTTCCTAGGATTCTTTCCAGAAGTAAATCCTAGTATTCATCTACTTGGATAGTCACACATACATAAGACCCATATCATTCCATATGACCACATCTTTCGTGGCACAAATCACCAGGTTTACTAATACCTCTTGTTTCTCACATTGAGCATGACTCACGTGAGCTTAGAGTATAAAAGTAACCATTACACATATCTTTGGGCTGTTAATCATACGTAATCCCCACACTTCTTAATCAAACTACGTGGACTTTGATCTCTGCCTTAAAAGTAGAGTACGTAGGAAACCTTTCTAAGGTTCAAGCCCATTACCCATTAATTCTCATCCACCCCATATGATGTTAAACTATATCTTAATTATCGAACTACATGGGTTTTGATTCCTTTTCTAACAAGGATATGTAGGTAACCCATCTGCAGGTACGATACCAACTCTAAAATAATCCATGTCTTTCTAAATGACAATAAACTTCAAGTGCCCCACTGAGTGGCTTTAAAACCAGTATGGTCATCATAATGACCAAGATATTTGTATATAATGTATTTAAGGATACCATTTACTAAGAATCTACAATACATACGGATGATTCTCCATCAATGAAGAACCTCAAATACATATAAAAGATTCTCTAAATCTCATACATATCAATCATTGATTGAAATATCTAAAGGAAGAACTCATTTTCATTCTTGGTAAATTGATAAGGATTCAAAAACATAACCTAAATCTATAAGAGAGTCATGGAGTAGACAATAATTCCCCCCAAAAAGGTGTGATGAGTCTGACCTCCCATCCTCTCGAATAATGAAAATTCTTAAGCCTCATCAGTCCATAACTAATGAGCACCTAACTTTGGAAAGTAGGTCCAAATGGATATAGAACCATTGGATGTTTCTGGTTCTAAGAATAAACCCGTTAGAAACCAATTGGAAATTTTGAACCTTAAACAAACGAGGTCATCCCCATTTCCAGAAGAAACACTCCCCATGCAGCAATACTTGGCCATGTAGAAGTACAAATCCAATTCCTATGTAGGTTGCAGGATATGTATCCATACATAACCAAGTGGTGGAAATAGACATGTACATAGTCAAGGAACCCATGTGGGGGTACACACTATGTATTTTCATTACATTATGTGTACTTGGGTGTTTTACATGTCGAGTGTGGATGAGGTACATAGAATGGTGCCCACGTGGGGGTATAGGCCATGTATAGGGCTGAAACACTGTGTACTTTAGTAAATTACATGCCAAGTGGCCTATGGAACATGGAAAGGGAGGAATTTTAGGATGCACACTATGTACCTGGGGTACATGTTGTGTGTTGTTTCCTGCCTCATACTGTTTTGCCTATTTTTCACCCTGATGTGAGAATTGGACTTATGAGTAGTCCATTTTGAGTATTTTTTTCACATAGATAACATTGGTGGAATATTTTTGGTGTTTAGAGGTTGGGGGTATGGTGTTTTGAACTATGAGAGTTCAATAAGAGGTTTTCTTTGATGTTTGGTTTTATAATCATCCAGTGGATTGGGTTAGGAGCTATGAGGCCCAGTGAGGGTTGTGAGCTCATTATTAGGGTTGGATTATGGATTTCAGCATGTCTTTTTCAAGGTTCTTTCAAACAGATCTTGAAAGGTGGGATTGAGTAGTATCTCTAAGAAGATCTTGGTTTGTCCCTGCAAGTCAGGACCAGTTTCTTGAGGTTAGAGTAATTGAGTTTTAGCTCTTGTGTTCATGGATCAGAGTTTTTAGAGCCTTTAGGCTGGGCTGATGCCTTCAAATGGAGGTTATGGATGGGTTACATTTTGTTTTTGATATGATTCTAATACACTCTCAAGGATACCCTATTGGTGTTGTTAATGATCGAGTGATTAGTGTTTTTCGTAGTTGTCCATTGAGAATGACTGTATGCCATGCTTTTATTTATATTGATCCCTTATGAAGGGTCCTACTTTAAGGAGTTCTTGAGGACTATTGTGAACATCCATGTTGGTGGACTTGTTCTCTTGGATTCCCCTTTAGGTGTGTTGTTCATAAATGATCAGTTGGAGGCTATTGAGGGATGTTTGTAATGTTTCTACACTGGGCATGTCCCATTATTTTGGAAAATCTAGAGGAAACCGCATAGGGTGTTATACTCTTTCTATGGGATTTTGGCCATTCAAGGATGTTTCTGTGGGCATATACTGGGATTTTGGGTGTGTTAGGGAAGTCCCTAGTTGTATGTCACTTTATGTTATGACCCCAGGGACCTTGGGATCCCCTAGTTTTGGTTTGTCCCTAATGTGAATCGTTGAGATCCCGTGGTGGCTATTTTTTGGATACTAATATAGGGTACCGTGAGAGGACCCATGCTTTGTTGGATGATATTGGATCAGTATTTCTAGTTCCACTATTTGGATGGTGGGTTCGAGGTTGGATCATCCCATGTTTGTTTAGCCTTTATCTATGAAGTTTGATGAAGTTTCTACTTAGGATTGTGGTTTGAGGAGGAAACCCTTGGGATATCTTGGATCGGGCATTGGCCATGAGTTTTCATCTAGTTTTCTCCCACATTGGCTAGTTGTGGTTATATAGTCTTATGAAGCTAATGGAGGATATGGATAAGTGTAACCCCCATCTAGTTGATTGTAATCCCTAACTAGTGTGTCTTTGGGATCATGTGGTGTCGAGGCACTCACATAGTGGTTTTATTATGCTGTGAATTATTTTTCACTCTTGGATCCATGGATGTCATGTGCTCTTGATTTTTTTATGGAGTGTATATTTTTTGGTCCATATCCGGTGCTTGATTTTTTTTGTGTGACCATCAGGACTAATGGGTTCTCTATTTGTGTTGGTCTAACTATTCTTGTTTCCATTTCAAGTCATTCAATTAGAGTCCTAGAGCCCTATAGATTCATGTTGTTTGTGTATATGCCTATGGTTATGCCTTTTGGTCCAATATTCATGCCTATTTCATTTATATGTCTTATATATCCTATGTAGATCTAGATGAAATTCCATTTTTCATGTGGTTGGGTGATCCATGTGTTGTATATCCTTTCACGGGGGCTAGATCATTGGTAGATTTACCTCAGATGTTAGACTAGAACTTGCAGTTATCTATTTACCTTGTGTTGTTTTCCTCCATTTTGTTTTTATGAGGTTTTTTTATTTGTGACATCTATTGTTAGTTTTCATATAGGTTGGGAATATCACATGTGAATGCACTTGTTTTGATAACAGATCTATATTTTCACCATTGGGGAGGCCTACTATGATTCATTTTTCACCCCTTGTATGTGCACTTTTATGTTCTTACATACCTGATGTCTTCTTTCGGTTTGGGTCATAGGTTTCATGATGGATGGGGATGAGGACCAATTCTTCTTAATCGAGTGAATTAACTCATGTAGAGTTTTAAGATTGGGCTGGTACAACTCAATCATCATGTAGACGTGGTATGTCATTGGGCTCAGTGTTGGCAGTGGATCCAATTGTATTTATTTTTTAGTTTATTTTTTGTATTTTTTTGTTGGCATAATGGGTGACTAGCTATTGTATGTTTTTCATGCTTTGAGTCTGTAAGATTGTATGTTGCATTTCATTTATTATAGCATTCTCTGTTTTAGTTTAATTATTATGTGTACTCTAATGTTCATCCATATGTTTGGAATTAGTTATTTTTTGATGTCATTGCACTCTAAATAGAGTGTATAGTCTCCCCACTACACCTTTTAGACCCTCACCATTATTCAGCAACCTCTGGTGCTTGAGGAGGCGCACTTGAGGCCATATGGAGATCCAAATTAAGGGACATGTCAGGTCGACCCGAGATAGTTCATTTCAAAATTTTATCAGACCTTTTTGGTTTTATAATTTTGGGAGTTGGTATACAGGAGGTCTAATAATTTTTTAGAACTTGTGATGGATTTAAGACCGGTGTGTCTCAAAAACCTTTGTTGATAGTAAGTCCAAGTTTCTAGGGCATGGGATTGTTTTTCTTGGATTTTGTGTTTACATTTGTGTGATTTTACCTAGTGTGATGCATTTGGGTTTGTGTATTTATATATTATTCTAGTTTTTTTATATTTTCCCATGGGTAAGATTCTAATGTTCATGTAATATTCTAGTAATATAGGATTCACATGACATTTTCCTATCTATGTTGTTTTACTATATATATTTTCTTCTGATTAGAGGTTGTGTGGATCGTGTGGTGAGAGGTTCTTGTTTTTCAATGCATTATCCTAGTTTTATTATGACTTGGATCATGTAAGTGTGAGTCATGTTGTTCTCTCGAAGAGTATAGTAAGAAAATACTTATGGTGGAAAGTGTGCCACAGATCGTTGGAGGTTGTGATCCTTGTTTTAAATGGTTTTTTGAGTATGGTGGTTGTGGATTTTTTGTTAATACTTAGTTTTGTGTTGTTTGGACATGTATATCCATTATGTTCCGTGATTGATGTATTGTGGCCTGTTTGGTCTGTCGTTTGGGAAATGGGGTGATGATAAGGATACTCATATGGTGGGGAGTATTAGATCGATTATGGTTGATTGTCTCTCGTGTTGGGAGAAAGTTGGTGTCATTATAAGTCTAGTCGTTGGATGGTCAAGATAGAATTGGATGTGCTATAACTTGGGTGATATCATGGTTGTTGGTTTTCCATTGAGGCTTCTTGGCAGAATAAATCATTTGTGTTAGGAAGTTTGTAACAACTCGTGTCGTCACAGGTTGTGAAAATTAGGGGAAATTTGAAAATTTTTGTTCCCAATAGTGTTCATGGGAAATAGTTATTTATTATATAAGATGATCTTGTATAATTTTTATGACCACTTAATTGGTTTTAGAATAGGTTTTTTACCCTGGGATAGGATTTTTATAGAAATTCGAGTCATTTGAATTTTAACAGAATATTTAATATTTAATTAATTAAATATTAATTTATTAGCATGTGTTCATTTGGTGGTGTTGGACTATAGATAATGTGGTACACTATCTCTAACTATAATGGTTTTAATTATCACAAATCATGTCATATATTAACATATATATTACCTCATGTTAGGTCCTATATTATTTCAAAACATTGACCTGAATATCATATCATTTCAATCATATAATGTTTTATGTGTGTTTAAGTCTAAAAAAGCTTATAACTGATTATCTATGTGTAATTATGAGTATTACCATTCTCTAACTTTGTTGATTTTTAAGATAGAAAAAACATCTAAAATTATCTAAGTATGAATCACTAACACTGAAAGACAGGTGAATCACTAACAGACTTATGACTCACTGACAGACAGTTCAGATAGGAATATGTTCTAAGTATGTGAAGATGACACCATTGGAATGACTCAACGTTGCACACGAAATTGATGCACATGACTCTCCATTACACATGACATTGATGCTGACAACTTACTGACATAGATGACCTACTGTCAGTACCAAGTGACCTACCGTTGCATGGTGCTACCAATGCAGGGACTCACCATCAATTGAGATGAGTCCATGTTGGTTCAATTGTCTCACCAACAGAAGGAAATACAAAGACTAACCGTTGAAACAAGTCATCGATTTAATGACTCACCATTGAAACAAGTCACTGATGTAATGAGTCGCCAATATATGTCAAATACTGACAGAAGGAGACACCGACAGAAGGAGACACTGATAGATGAGTCAACGATAGACAGTTTAAATCTGCATTTATTAATATTATTTCTAATAGTCATATTTGTGTTATTTAATGACTATGAAATAATTAATTCCTACTTAAAGACTTTATAGCAGACAGTATGATGTATGATGTATCTTCACATGCACATTGTCGAGCTAAAAATTTTAAAAAAGAGGCAAACAAGCATGTGAGAAAAGGCGTGGAAGAGAAGTAGTGCATGTTGTGTACAAGAGAGATATATTGAATAACATAAACTCTCATACAACCACTATTAACCCAAAAACTAAAAAGGAAGAAAATACTGTGAGATCAAGAAATCAAGCTAAACCTACTGAGCTGAACCTGAACATCTTTTGAACAAGAATCTGAACATCTCATACTCCTGGAAGCCAGCACACAGAGGCTGCAACACTCTGTTTTGGAGTGAACTTCAAGAAGAGGACTTGAACTTAAAATCCACTTCATCAAACAAGTCCAGAGCTTCACTACATAACAAATAGAGCCTTCTAAACCTATCTCTACATCTTTAGCTCAGTTGTGTTCATTTAGTTACATATCTAAGCAGTGTCTATATCTATTTTTTACACACACACTATCTCATGTGCATAACTGAAGGATACTTTATATCCTCAAACTCGCACTCATTTTATCCTTTTTTATCCCATGTAGAACTGTGGAAGAGGTCTTTTGTGACCTGGTTGTTTCTTTTCCCACAAAGAACTATGGTAGAGGTCAAGTGTGACCTAGACAGCCTTTTGTGCTGTTGTGAACCCCAATCCAGGGTGTGGATCAAATTGTTCATTAATTTAAACTTCTTGGTGGAAGTTGATCACAAAGTGGAGAGGATTAAGTCTTTTCTTGAGACTGAACCTCTTGTTTTTTTCTGTTGTGTTTACCTTTTAGTTTTACTCTGTTTTATCACATATTTCATAAAACTAAATTGAAATCTGATAGTTAGTCTTTGAAAGTGTTTATAACAGTATTGACTTATTATGTTAGTTTCAAAATCTCTATTAATTGTCAAATTGATACAACTGAGAACTAATCAATCTCTTGAGAAATTAATTGATCAATCAAACTCTTATAAATTCACTGTTGGATAACTTGGAAATTGAATTTTAGATATTGGATGAATTTTAAGTTATACATTTTTAACATAAATTTTTATAGATACTCAATTCACCCCCCCTATTGAGTACTCTACTCTGACCAACATTTGGTATCAAATGTTTGTTTAAAGTTTCAATTTTCAAATCTTCTTCAAATATTTTCAACTATAATTTTAGTTTGATTTCAAAGATCTTAAAATTTCTATTAATACTAAATTTTTATCTCTTTAAAATATTGTTCTAAAATTTTTATTATGGTTAATAGACTATAAGGTGATACTACCAACAAACCTCCATTCTTTAATGGAACAAATTATCCCTAATGGAAAATTAAAATGAAAATTCACTTAGAGAGTATGGGTTCAAAATTTGGTATTCAATTATTGATGAGTATAAGATTCTTTCTACTGCTATAAATACTTGGGATGACCCAAATAAGACTTATTATAATAATAATTACAAATCCATGAATTCCTTATACTGATCTTTAAGAGATGAGGAATTTAAGAAAATTTCTGCATGTAAAACAGCCCATGAAATTTGGAATACTTTGTCTATTTCACATGAAGGAACTTATAGTGTTAAGGAAATAAGACTTAACACATATATTATTAAATATAAAAATTTTAAGATGAATCCTGATGAGCTTATTTCTAACATGTATCTTTGGTTTAATGAAATAGTGAACACTATGATCTCTCTATTAAAAGATATTACTACCAAAGAACAAATCATGAGGATTATCGTATGATAACCTGATATATAGAGAGTAACTTTTGTCTCAATAAGAGAATCATGTGACATCAGCAATTTACTTGTCAAAGAATTCATTGGAAAATTTATGATGTATGAGGAAGAGATGAAAGTCAACAAAGAATAGAAGGATGAACCTAAGAGAAAATTTGTAGTCTTCAAGACTATTACCTCTAAGAATAAGGAAAAAGAGAAGGTGTTAGCCTCTATTGAAATCTCTAGTATTGATGAATCAACATCAGATAGTGATGAAGAGATCAGATAGCCAAAAGATTCAAGAAATTTTATAGAAAGAATAAGTTTTTTTAGAATCCCAATTACAAAGGAATATATAATAACAAGGGAAACTGGAAAGGGGACTGGAAAAGAAATGAAAAATCATAGGAGATTGTCTACTATGAATGAAAGAGGATAAGACATGTCAAGGATGACTATACAAAGTTAAAATACAAAGATAAGTATGAAAACAAATATAAGAAGTATAAGAAAGCTATGAAGTCCACCTGGAGTGACTCTGAGGATAGCTCTAGTGAATCAGCATAATCTCATGATGAGAAAGATGACATGGAAAATATGTGTTTTTTGACAAACACATCTGAGGTAACCTTAGACTCTCCTGCACACAATTATTATTATTCTGAAAATGAGAGTGATTCTGAGAATATGACAAGTGATGAACTATTTGAATACTACAACATGATGGAAGAGACTTTTAATGAACTAAAATATAAATATAAATCTTTAAATAAACAGAATTCACTTAATGTAACTATTAAATCTGAACTTACTACTAAAAAGAAAAAGAATTCTCAACTGCTCGAAGAAAAAAATGAATTAAAAATGTATAATGAGAAATTGAAGAAAGATTTAGAGAATTTTACCAGTAGAAAAAATACTCTTACTCAAATTCTTGGTAAACAGATAGCTCCTAAGTACACTTTTGGTATTGGATATCATCCTGAACATAAAAAACTATCTAAAATACATTTTGTAACTAAATCTGGAAAATCTATTCTTCTACCTAAAAATAAAAACTCTGCTACTAGTACCAGTTCTGAAAAATATTTTAATACCTCTAGATTTTCTAGACCAAATAGTGTCTATTTTTTAAATATGTTACATAATGATTATAGGAAACCCATAAGGAAAATGTTGGTACCCAAAGAATTGATTACTAATGTCACTAGACCAAAACACGTTTGGGTACCAAAATCTATTTTTGTTTGATTATCATGTAGGAAAGCTATTTGAAGAGATCCTACAAGAGTCAATGGTACTTGGATAGTGTATGATCAAGATATATGATAGGATACTACTCAATCTTCAAGAACCTAATCAATATTGATGGTGGATATGTCACCTTTAGTGATAATACTAAATGAAAAATAATTGTCCTAAGCTATATTGGTAACTCTAACTCAGTTTTAATTTATAAAGTACTTTTTTATGGATTAAAGTATAATTTTATTATTATTTCACAATTATGTGATGATGGATTTCATGGTAAATTTGAAAATTATGCTTGCAATGTTTTTACCTATAAAAATGAATTAGTATTTTCTACTTTTAGAAATGAAAATGTATATTCTGTTAACTTAGATTTTTTCTTTCTAATGGCCCAAAGGCCTTCAAATATTTTTATTATTGATAAATATCTCTTTTAGGGGAAAAGGGGGGAAACCCAAAGGTATTCATGGACTTAGTAAAATCACACCCAAATGAAAAAAGACTGAAAACAAAACTAAAAACCAGATCAACCCCTCCCCAGTATAAAAATATGTTGAATCACTTCAACGTTGCAAGGAAAATCGGCAAGCAAGTGTCTTGTGTCAAAGAACAGGCCCAATCCGATAGTTAGTGTCATACCCTCTAAAAAAACCAAATCCAAAAATCACTACAAATATGAAATTACAGCTTTGAATCCTCTAATGGACCTGTTCTAAGCGATCGAGTCTAGCTGCACTAACTTCCCACCTCCAGGATCAAACAAAACAGATTCCACCAAGCACATCAATCGAAGCCTCAGCAACCATCAAGGATAAGATCCAGAATTCAAAAATTCAACTGAAAATTTTAACTGTAAAAAATCCAAATCACCAGTAGTATCCAGGAAGACAAACTACTAGGTAGATCCAAGTTGAACTCTCCCTTAGAAATCACCGTGGGACTTGTTTAGACCTTCTCAAGTTTCTAGTTTAAATGGGAAGCACTATGTTTATGTTCTTGTATATGAATATTCTAGGTATACTTGGACTTATTTCTTAGATCACAAAATTGAAGCATGTACTTACTTCACCAAGTATGCTAAAATAGTGAAAAATATAATTTGTCATAGAATAAAATCCTTAAGAAGTGATCATGGTCGTGAGTTTGAAAATCAAGACTTTAAATCTTTTTTCTCACACAATGGATATAGTCATAACTTATATGCCCCTAGGACACCTCAAAAAATGGGGTTGTGGAAATAATGAATATAACCTTACAAGAGACAGCCCAAACAATGCTTAATGAATATGATTTACTTGTTTACTTTTGGGTTGAGGCTGTAAATACAGCTTACTATATAATTAACAGAATCTTAATTAGACCTTTTCTCGAGAAGACTCCTTATGAGTTGTGGAACAATAGAAAACCCAAAGTTAGTTATTTAAAAGTTTTTGGTTGAAAATTATATATCCTTAATACAAATGAAAATCTTGACAAATTTGCATCCAAGAGTGACGAAGGAATCTTATTAGGTTACTCAACCTCTAGTAAATCCTATAGAGTCTTTAATAAAATAACCAAGTGTGTGGAAGAATATGTGCAAATCAAATTTGATGAAACAGATCCACATAAACCTAATACCTCTCTATAAAACCTTGAATATGATATGTCAAAACTATACATAAATGCAAAATCACCTAATCCTTCTATCAACCAATCTGTTAAATCAAATAGTTCTGGAAATTCTTCATAATCTAAACATGATGAATATGAACCTCTAGATGAACCTAAAGTTATTACCCCCTATTTTTCTAGACCAACTAGAACTCTCAAGAACAATCCTTTAGATGATGTTATTGGAGAATTAGAAAAAGGGACACAAACTAGATCTTCTCTTATAAATAAAGTTAAACATCAATACTTCTTGTCACAGCTTGAACCTAAAAACATCAATGATGCAATTAACGATGAATTTTGGGTGATGTATATGCAAGAAGAACTTAATAAATTTGAAATAAATAAAGTTTGGAAACTTTTGGATAGACCCAAAGACACCTTGACCATAGGCACTAAGTGGGTGTTTTGGAATAAAGTAGATGAATATGGTAATATTGTTAGAAACAAATCTAGATTAGTTGCACAAGGTTATAGTTAAGAAGAAGGAATTGACTATGAGGAAACTTTTTCACCTGTTTCTATACTTGAGGCCATCAGAATCATGCTTGCTTATGCTGCCCATATTAATTTCAAACTGTATCCAATGGATGTTAAGAGTGCATTCCTAAATGGATATATATTTGAGGATTTTTTTTTTGAGCAACCCCCTGGTTTTACAAACCCTCATTTTCAAAATCATGTTTTCAAATTAACAAAATCTTTATATGGATTAAAACAAGATTCAAGAGCTTGGTATGATAGATTAAGTAGTTTTATTATTTCAAAATGTTTAATAAAATGAATTTCTAATCCTAATGTTTTTATAAAACAAATTTATAAAGCTATTTTAGTAGTTCAAATATATGTTGATGATATTATTTTAGGATCTTCAAGAAATTATTTATGTATTGAGTTTTCAAAGATGATGAAAAAAGAATTTGAAATGAGTTTAATGGGTGAACTCAAATTCTTTCTTGGATTTTATATTTTTCAAAATAAATAAGGTATCATTTTAAATAAAAGTAAATATACAAAAGATCTTTTAAAAAGATTTTTTTTTTTGATAGCATTAAAAGTAGTGACACTCTGATGAGTACTTCTTGTAAGCCGGATCTTGATAAAGATGGTAAATCTATTGATCAAACCACTTACAGAGGAATGATTGGAAGTTTTTTCTACTTTACTACTAGTAGTATAGATATAATGTTTAGTGTGTGTATGTGTACCCATTTTCAAGATAATCCCAAAGAATCTCACTTAAATTTTGTTAAAATAATTTTCAAATACCTCAAACATACTATCAATTTAGGTTTGTTTTACCTCAAAGGACAATCATTTGATATAGTGAGTTATTCTGATGCTGATTTTGGTGGATGAAAGTTAGATAGAAAGAGAACCTCTGGGACATGCCACTTTTTTAGAAAGTATTTGGTTTCATGGTGTAGTAAGAAACAAAATTTTGTTTCATTATCTAATACCAAAGCTAAATACATAGGTGTTGGTAGCTGTTGTGCACAAATTTTGTGGATGAAACACACTCTTCTAGAGTATGGATATCAATTTAGACATGTACCTATAAAATGTGACAACACAAGTGCTATTAAAAATTATAAGAACCCAGTTTCTCACTCTAGAACAAAACATACTGATATAAGACATCAATTTTTGAGAGATCATTATTAAAAGGGTGATATCACTTTAGAATTTATTGGCACTGAATATCATCTTGCTAAAATATTCACTAATCTATTGAACTCTGAAGGAATAAATTACATCATACATGAGTTAGGAATGATCAATCTGTTAGACCATGTGTTTGTATTTCCTTTAATATTTTTCAGTGAGGTTTTCATGCTGACACCATTGTCATGATGACACTGTTTTCATGCTAACACAATTATCATGCCAACATTTTTGTGTTGCCGACACTATTTTTACACTGACACTGTCAGTGTTATACAAAGTCTGTCATGACGACACCGATGACTCATTGCTTTTATATGTTTTTTTATCAAAATGACATTATTTAGTTAATTCTAATGAACTCGGTTCGCGATGTTGTGATTGTGTAATTCCAAATCCCTAAATGATATAAATTTGAATCAATCCACTCTAATCCCTTTACCGCTACTCTCTTGCTCTCTCTATCTCTCTCAGTCGCCTCTCTATTTCTTTACTCTCGACCTTTCACCTTCAAACCACCAGACTGAATTGTTCAGAATAGAGCGAGTGAAGCGAGATCTGGAAGAGGGTGAGTCTCATGCATCCAATAAACATAAAGGAGAATCAAGCAAACCTTCAGGTCTTGTAAATCCTATTTTGGAAAACTGTGTCATAACCTCAAAGAAAGAATTCATGGTGGAATGGATCTTAGAGAGTAAGTATTTATTGTTGAAAGTGATACAAGATCAAGGATGGCTTGAATGGTTTGAAAATAATGCCATAGTTTTATACCTGAAGTTGGTATATGAATTCTATATGAATATGGAACTTTTTCTGGAAGGAAGTCATGTTGCTTGGGTGAAGTCAATTGTTAAAGGGTAGATAATCTCTTTCTCTTTAAGACATTGGTCTGAATGTCTTAACATACTTCATGAAGGAAGTTTTGATGATTATCAAGATAATTATCCTCCTAAAAGTGATATATTTTGCTATGAGATAGCTCTGAAAGAGATAACTGGAAATGAGGAACACAAGAGACCTATTTCCTCAGTATTTAATTGTGAGTGTATAATTCTATTTAAGTTTATTCTGCACCAGATTTGTCCCAGGAAAGGGGAATTTTCTTCTCCTAAGTATCAGGATGTATACTTGGTGTATTTTCTTCATAAATGAGTTAAATGGAATCTATGCAGATATATGATGGTGCACATTAATTAGATGATAAAACCTAGTTGTAATTCAAATTCTCTTTCCTATTCCAAAATGATTTCAGTAATGCTAAAGGAGAAAGGTTGTGTAAGTGAAGCTGATGATGTTGTAGTTAGTGAATGAAGTGGTATCTATTTAAGTTTTGATATCTGTAAGAGAATGAAAATTAATTGGGACACATGAATAAAGTAATGGGTTGGTGATGGATATAGATTGTATAAGAAGTTCAATCCTATAGATCATCCAGTTAGACCAAGGGATTTAGTGGATCTTGGCCTCATTCTAGATGAACAAGTAACCTATTATTCAGATGAGGAAGAGGAGTACCTTACTCCTATCAGAGATATGGGATCACCAGTTGACGATTGAAGCGACCCAGACACTACTGGACCAACAAAAAGAGTCTCTATTAGACCTTAAAGGCCACCTCTGGACATACCATTTCATGAACCTATTCTCAAATATACTAGAAGTGAAGAAATAGAATTTGAAGGTAGTGTAGAGTATGCCAGTGAATCCAATGAAGAAGAAGATGAAGAAGAAGGAGATGATAGTGTTGAAAGTGGTTCAGAATCAGGAAGGGAAGAAGAATATAAGCAAGTTTATGATGAATTTGGGGATGGAAAGTATGAAGATGGTGATAATGAAGAAATTAGTAAAATTGGAAGTGAGATTGAATTCAATCATCCTGGTGAGAATCTAGATGCTATAAGTATGGAAGTTTCTGAAGCTAATTCTGGTGTATCTTTTGAGGGTGTTGTTCAAGAAGAAATTTTTTCTCCAAATGAACCTGTTTATCAAGTTTTATATACTAGGAAAAGAACCCTGCATAAGGAAAAGCAACCTAGGTAGGAATCCTTGACTGAGGGGGATAAATCTACCCTGAAATTTGACACTAAGAAGGGCCTCAAGGAATAGTTTCTCAATTTGATGAATAGAATCAAACTGGAAGGGTAATACTTGATACTCTTACTCCTCTATATTCTGATATTTTGGCAGAATGGGTGAGAAATCCTAGTTATGTGGCCCTGGGATTGGATTATGAAGATTTTGATGATGAAGTTGTTTCCCTTGCTGTAAGGGAATCAATGGATGAGACCTCTTCTAGTGACTATGTCACTAAATATGATTTTGAACAATTCAAGAAAGATATATGTTCCTCCATAAGACACTCATTACAATATAAAATGAGGTATAAAATTGATGAATCCAAGAGAGAGAATATTGAGATGACTGAAAATTTGAAAGCAATCTGATCTATGGTTGATGGTGTAAAGCAAGATGGTGCTTCTAGTTCTACTCCTGCCTTAACTAGTCTGTCTCAAGCTAATGCTACTTTAGTTTCAAATATGGTGATAAAATAAATTCATCCTAATTTAATCACAACTACAAAGACAATTATGACAAGAAATACTAATCTCATGAATGAATTGAAGAAGTTAAAAACTGGGATCAATGACTTGACCACCGAGTATAGGAATACAATGGAAACATTCATGAAAGGAATTTATAATCTTGTTTCTCATTTTAAATCTCTCAAATTTGACAAGATAAAAAAAGAAGTTCAGGAACTTACCTCATATTATCTTGCTTCAACCACTACTCCACCTTCTCAGTCTTTCCAATTTAAAAATCTTGCTACTGTTAGTTCAGTTTTGAAAGAGGAGCTGTAAGATTTAATTTCAAGTATGGCCAAAGTTGAGGACACTTCGGATAAGGTTCATGATCATGTGAAGTTTTATACAAGGATTTCTTCAAAAACATAGGAATATATGACTAAAAGGATTAATGATTTTTTTCCCAAACTCATCACAAAACATCAAATGAATATCATATTTAAGTATTTGGCCACCAATATTACCCTTCCTCTAGTAACAAAGGCTTTTAAGGATCAGATTCGGAAGTTGAGAGAATTCACTCCCTTGTTGGACAAGTTTATCGAAAACAAAGATGATTTTGAGAAGTCTATGAAATATGGTGGAGAGATAATTGAAGAGTCCATCAAGCTATTAAAACAATATCTCCATGTACAAAGTGAATCAATCGTGGTACCTCCTACTACACCACTTTTCCCTTCTAGTTTAGTGCCTTCTCAACCTCAGATGTTAGTTTCTCAGGATTTATCTCAGATCAGACCAGTCATTACAGAAACTATTCAACCTTAGATTCTTTCTCCGCAAAGACCTTCCCTAGAATCTACAGTTCCTAAAGGAGTGCCTCTACCTCCTCTTAAAATCCACTCATACCCTCCCACTTCTCAGACTAACCCTCTTGATGAACCATCCATAGATCTTTATGATAAGTGGAAGGAACACCTTGATCCTACCTTGTATTTTGGAGTGATTTTTTTATAGTGCTGAATCATTGTACCTTTTCTTTTTCAGTGTACTATATTTATTAATGCTATTTCATTGTTTATACTTTTCTATTTTTTGTGTTCTTTTTACCTATAACTTTTTTTGATCCTAAAAGGGGGATAATTTTATTAATAATTATTAAAATTGATAGGTATTTATTAACAATTATTATGAGTTTAAACATTATTATGTGTTTATACATTATTATATCTGATACATTAGACCTTTATTAACCATTATTATGAGTTTAAACATTATTATGTGTTTATGAATTATTATCTCTGATAAATTATTTTAATATTCTCTCTGATGCATTATTATGTGTTTACTTTAATCATTCTCCAATGGTACTTAATAATGTCATGATTTGTGATCATCAAAAGGGGGAGATTGTTGGACCATAGATATTGTTGGTCACTATATATAACTATAATGGTTTTAATTAATACAAATCATGTCATGTATTAACATATATCTTAACTCATGTCAGATCCTATATTATATCAAAACATTATCCTGAATATCATATAATTTCAATCATATAACTTTTTATGTGTGTTTAAGTATAAAAAATCTTATAACTTATTATCTATGTGTAATTATGAGTATTACCATTATCTGAATTTATTGATTTGTACGATAGAAAAAACATATAAAATTATCTAAGTATGGTTCACTAACATCGATAGATAGGTGACTCACTAACATACATATGAATCACTGACAAACAGTTCAGACAGGCATATGTTATATGTATGTGAAGTTGACACCGTTGGAAAGACTCACTGTTGCAAATGAAATCGATGCAGACGACTCACCATTGCACATAACACCGACGCAGACAACTCACCGATGTAGATGACCTACCATCAGTACTAAGTGACCAACCATTTCATGGTGCTACTGATGCAAGGAATCATCGTCAGTTGAGATGAGTCACTGTTGCTTCAACTGTCTCACCGACAGAAGGAAAGACACAGACTCATTGTTGAAACAATTCACCGATGTAATGACTCACCATTGAAACAAGTCACCGATGTAATAATTCACCAACATATGGAAAAGACTAATATAAGGAGACACCGACAGAAGGATACACTGACAAAAGGAGACACTGATAGACGAGTCACCAATAGACTATTTAAATATTCATTTATTAATATTATTTCTAACAGTCATATTTGTGTTATTTAATGACTCTGACATAATTAATTCCTACTTTTAGACTTTAAAGCAAATAGTACGATGTATGAGGCATCTTCACATTCACATTTTCAGGCTAAAAAGTTCAAAAAAGAGGGAAACAATCATGTGAGAAAAAGCATGAAAAAGAAGTAGTGCATGCTGTGTGCGAGGGAGATATACTGAAGAACATCAACTCTCATAAAACCACTGTGAACCCAAGAACTAAAAAGGAAGAAAATATAAAGAGATCAAGAAATCATGATAAACCTGTTGAGCTGACCTTGAACATCTTCTGAATGAGAAGCTGAACATCTCATACTCTTGGAATCCAGAACATAGAGGCTACGACACTCTGTTTTGGAGTCAACTTCTAGAAGAGGACTTGAACTTCAAATCCACTTCATCAAACAAGTCCATATCTTTACTGCATAAAACATAGAGCCTTCTGAACCTATCTCTACATATTTATCTCTATTGTGTTCATTTAGTTACATTTATGAGGAGTGTGTGTATATGTCTATTACACACACATTGTCTCTTATGCATAACTAGAGGATACATGATATCCTCAAACTCACACTCCTTTTATCCTTTTTTATCCCATGTAGAACTGTAGAAGAGGTCATGTGTGACCTGGTTATTTATTTTCCCATGAAGAACTATGGTAGAGGTCATGTGTGACTTGGACAACCTTGTGTGCTATTTTGAACCTCGATCCAGGGTTTGGATCAAACTATTTATTGATTTAAACTGTTTGGTGGTAGTTGATCACCAAGTGGAGAGGATTAAGTCACTTCTTGGTACTGAACCTCTTGTTTATTTCTGTTGTGTTTACCTTTTAGTTTTACTCTGTTTTATCACATATTTCATAAAACTAAGTTGAACTCTGATAGTTAGTCTTATCAAGTGTTTATAATAGTATTGGATTATTAGGTTAGTTTTAAAAGCTATATTAATTATCAAATTGATACAACTGAGAACTAATAAATCTCTTGAGAAATTAATTGAACAGTCAAGATCTTATAAATTATTTACTGGCTAACTTGGAAATTGAATTTTAGATATTGGGGGAATTTCAAGTTATACATTTTTAACAGAAATTTTTATAGATACTCAATTCACCCCCCTCTTGAGTACTCTATTCCGACCAACAGGTGGTATCTTTCAAATTGAGTGTCATATTGATATTTCAAATCCATGGTTAAGTCCATAATACCTATAATCGGGTGTCAGGGATGAGTCTGGGCCCCTTTTATTTTATTTTATTTTCTTTTTATTTTATTCCCCTTCCTTGTTTCTTTTCTCCTTTTATTTTTCCCTTGGTCCTTTAGCTTTTTTAGTACATAGATCCTCCCCTATGGGTGTCACTAGACCGAGATAGGGATAGGGAGATAAGATAGGTATGTGGAGAAGAGGAGGTGTCATCATGGAGCTTGGGTCGCACTGAATCATCGTCTGATAGATGCATATCAAAAATCAGTGTGAAACTTTAGTAGTTTCCACTCAAAGATAAAACTATTTTGTGTTTCATGCTGACCCCCCACCCCCCACCCCCAATGCATTTTTTTTTAATATTTTAACCCCATTTTTTAGTTTTTGGGTTCCCCTAGTGGTTCAATTTGTGGCTTATTTAGGGAAATACAGCTCTTTGTGTCATTTAAAGACTTTCCATTTGGGGAAATCTGTGTACATGGCATGTGGTTATATGAACATATGTAATTTATTCTTCCTATTCATAGAAAATGAGGTTTTTGGGACTACATGTTGTGTAATAGGAGTACATGACATGTGGTGCACTTCTGGGGTATGGTCAAGTGCTCGGCTAGACACCCCATGTGTGGGTACTTGGCCATGTAGAAGTACACATCCAATGCCCATGGCGGTGGACAACATGTAAGCGTACACACCTAGTTGATGTACATGGATAGGTACATGGGTGGGGATCCCATGTGGGGGTACACACCATGTACTGATAGTACACATTGTGTACTTAGGCATTTTACATGCCGAGTGGGACTAAGGTATATGAGTTGGTACCCATGTGGTGATACATACTATAAATAGGGATGGAATGCCAAGAACTTTGGGAAGGTACATGTAGAGTGTCTGGTGGAACATGGACTGGGAGGAATTTTGGGATACACACTGTGTACCTGGGGTACAGGTCATGGTCTTTTTCCTACCTTAGCATGTTTTCCTATTTTTCACCTTGATTTCAAAATTAAACTTATGATTAAACCATTCTAGGAATTTTTATACATAGATCACATTGGGGGAATTCTATAGGTGTTTAGAGGAATTTTGTATGGAGTTTTTGACTTTGAGATCTCAGTATGAGGTTTTCATTGAGGTTTAGTTTCAGGATACTCCTAGGGGTTGAGTTGTGAGTTCTGAGGCCTAGGTGAGTGTTTTGATCTCATTAGTGGGCCTAGATTGTGGATTTTAGTTTGTATTGTTCGAGGTTCTTTTAAATAGATCCCAAAAGTTGGAATTAAGTAGTATCTATGAGGATATTTGATTTTTCTATGTGTATCGATACTGGTTGCTTGAGGTTAGATAAGTTGATTTTTAGATCCCATGTTCATGAATCAGATCTATTGAAGCCTTTAGACTGGGTTGATTATTTTGGATAGTGGTTATGTATGGGTGTTATTTTTCTATTGAGATGAGTGAGAGGGAATCTCAAGTATTACTTAGTGGTATAGTTATCGACCGTGTAATCAATAGTTTCTGTAGTCAGTTGTTGA
Organism: Viscum album; assembly: GCA_963277665.1. Taxonomy (NCBI): domain Eukaryota; kingdom Viridiplantae; phylum Streptophyta; class Magnoliopsida; order Santalales; family Viscaceae; genus Viscum; species Viscum album. Next base: position 906,780,237 of record OY728158.1, on the reverse strand, counting down.
GAATTATCATATGGCATGTTTTGGATTGTTCTAAAGATCCTTGTGAAGGGACCTACTTTGAGGTGGTCTTGAGGACCATTATTAATACCCCTATTGTCAATCCTATTCTCTTGGATTCCCCTTTGGGTGCGTTGTTGGTTGAGGATCTGTTAGAGGCACCTGAGGGCCATTTGGGATTTTTTTCACTGGGTGTGTCTTCTAATTTTGGAAGAGATATAGGAACCCTCATAGGGTTTCTGATGCTTATTGTGGTATTTTGGCCATTTAAGTATGTTTATATTGGAAAGTATTGAGATCTTAGGTGTAGTAGGGGAGCCCCTAGTTGGATATCACTTTATATTGTAACCCTATGGACTTTGGGATCCTTTAGTTTTGGTGTGTCTATGTGGTGGGTTGTTGATATCTTGTGGTGGTTGTTTGTTGGATTTTGATCTAGGGTGTCATGAGAGGACCTATGCTTTGTTTTCCAAGATTTGATCAGTGATGCTACTTTAGCTGTTTGGATGGTGGGTTTGAGTTCATATCATCTCATGTTTGGTTGCCCTTTTCCCTTAATTTTTGAGCCAGTTTTTACTTAGGACTATGATTTGAGGAGGATAACCTTGGGATATCTTGGATCAGGTATTGGCCTTGAGTTTTGACTTGGTTATCTCCTCCATTGGTTGGATGTGGATAGATGGTATTAGGGAGGTAATAGATGATTGGGATTACTAAAATATCCATCTAGTTGAGTGTTAGCCTTGGATAGTGTAGATTTAGGCTCGTGAGGTGTTGAGGCACTCAAAGAGTGAGTTTTATGAGTGGTTTATTCCTTTTCACTTCTGGGTCCATGGATGTCATGCACTCCCAGATTTTTTATGGATCCCACTTTTTTTTGTCCATATATGGTTCTCAATTCATTATACAGGACCATCAGGATAGATGTTTTTTGTTGTTGTGTTAGCCTAGGTGTTCCCGCCTCCAGTTCAAATCATGTTATTAGAGTCCTAGCGCCTGGTAGATGCATTTTGTTTTTGTGGATGCATATGATTATTACCTAGGTTTTAGAATTCATTCATATTACATTTATATTTCTTGGATATCTTGTGTATATCTAGTGGACGTTCCAGTTTTCATGTGGTTGGGTGATCCACATGCTATAAATCATCTGAAGAGGGGTAGAGATGGAGTAGTTTTACCTTGAGTGTCATACTAGAACTTGTGGTTTATTTTTTCATTGTGTTTTACCCCCTTTTGTTTTTATGTAGTTTTTTTCTTTATGTCAGTTGTTGTTAGTTTTTGGTTAGGCTGAGTATATCATGTGTGCATGCACTTGTTATAACAATATATTTATAGGTTCACTATTGGGGTGGCCTACTGATATTCATTTCTCATCCCATGTACATGAAACTCAGTGCACATATAGACCTGATGTCTACTTTTAGGTTGGATTATAGATTATATGATGGATGTTATTGAGGCCTAGTATTTCATGATCGAGTAGAGCTACCCGTGTGGAGTCTCAGGTTCAGCATGTTATAGATCGACCATCATGGAGACCGAATATGTGATTGGTATCAATGTTGGAATTAGAGCTTGTTGTATTTATTTTTTAGTTTATTTTTATATATGTGGTTGGCCCAATGGGTGACCATATGTTGTATGTTTTTCATGCTTTTAGTATGCATGATTGTATTCTACAATTAATTTATCAGAGAATGCACTATTTCAGTTTATTTATTATGAAAAATCTGATGTCCATCCTTGTGTTTGGGCTTGGTTATTTTACATTTTTATTACACTCTTATTAAAGGGTATAGTCTCCCCACTACACCTTTTAGACTCTCATCACTAGTTGGAAACATCTAACTCTCAGGGAGGAATGATTGAGTAATTTTGGTGATCTATATCAAGTGACATGTTAGGTCGACCCAATCTTGTTCATTACATAGGTTAAGTGGCATAGGGGTTTATATAGTGAGTCACCTTGAGTGTTCCATGGAAACTATAAAAGATATACTTGCATGGGATATAACTCTAGGGTTATATTCCTAGATAAATTGGCTTGGAATATTTAATTTTGGCTCAAAACAGGCTAATATGACTTAAGTAAATGGTGTAGGGTCTTGGTTGGTTTTCTCCCTTGATCACCTGGATTTTTTATACAATATGATGGTTGGGTTCATGAGATGAAGTGGGTTAGTTAGGAGTATTTTGGAATTGTTGGATATGTGATTATTAGATGACTATAAGTGAGATGGTTTGGTCCCACTGGGATAAGGATACCATCATGAGTGAGATGCCATGTAGGGGTATGGTTGTATAATGGTTTCTGATTCATATTGATGTGTGAGTTCACTATTTGTATGTGGTCTCCCCAAAACAGATAGGGATGGAATGGTATGATTGTATGTGGCCTCCCCAGAGTATACAAGTATGGACTAGTGTTTTTGATTGGGGCCTCTCTATAGTCTTTGAATATGGGATGATGTGATTAATTTATATCCCTAGAGACTATAGGGATGGGTCATGGTGAATTGATGGACCTCACTAAGAATGTAAGAATGGATTAGGGTGCTTGAAGAGATAGTGAACTGAGTGGCAGGAATCATTCATGGGTTTCATGTGTTACTATGGTATTATTATACATTACTTTAGATAATGATATGTAGAAGGTAGGGTCAGAGTTCATGGTGTCCTCATTAGTATAAGATCACCTAGTGGGTTTTATGTTTATTTATGTATTTATTTTCTATCATCTCATGAACTTTTATATGACTTACTATATTTATGATAAGTAAACAATAATGGTGTTTTACTGAGTTTATACTCACACCTTTCACGGGAATCTTCATGCGTATGTAGATTCATTTGGTCAGGGATTCCAGATGAGGAAAAAGATCCTACCTAGGGAAGTTGAGTAAGATAATCATATTGGTCAAGGATATGTCAAGGTATATTTTGATATCACTTTATAGAGATTTTACTTTTTTTTCTTTTTTTATTGTATATGGATAATTTTTATATGGGGATCTCTTTAATTATATTATGGGATATTATATTTCATTTTTTATAACAAGGATTGATGTTATTGTTTATTGCTTCCTTGTTTAGTTGTGTTGTTTACTTGGATTATTACTTCCATTATTGTGTACTCTGATTGTGTAACTATTACCAAGGTCATAGTCTCCACATGTTACTACCTAGGCCCTCATAGATAGTTGGTATACTCTTGTATATGGGGAGGAATACATGAGGTCCATGTGGTATCCCATTAGCCTGGGTCGGGTGATCCCAACCAGGGTATCACAAAGTGGTATTGAAGCCCTTTCACTTTTGTCTTGCTATTTGGGATTTAGTATATAGGAGATAAGTAATTTTTGGGACTTGTTATAGATCTCGTTCCTAGGATTAGATAACCCATATATTAGGTAATTCTATGCCTCTATGGTGGTATTTCTATTTTGGTTTTCACCTTTACTATTGATTGATTTCACCTTGAATGATGCACATGATATTGGTGTTGTGATTTATGGGATTTTTTTCTCTTGGATCGATTGGGTATATTTAGTGGGTTCATGCATCATGAATAGGTACATAGGTTTACTTTTAATGATCTTGGTTACCTATGGTTGATAGAGGTTTTAATTAATTAAATTACAGTAATAATATATCTAGTGTTTTCCTAAATACATTATTGGTAACATTTAATTAATTTAACCAGATTATGTTTTATTTTGTTATGTGTGACAATGACTATCTTATAGGTACTGATGGTATAGACTCAAACCATTAGTAAGAAGGTAATTTGGTTTTTTGTGCCTTTCCCTTTGTTTTGTTGGATGTTTTTAAATAATTTTAAGTTTTTAAAAGGAAAATTCCCTTTTCATAAAAGGTGTTGAATATTTTTTTCATGTTATTTGTGAAAGATATGTTTTTTGAAAGGGATTTTTGAATGCCAAGTGGTTGTATAAATTTTTTAATGTTTTTTTTAAATGTTTTTTGGTTTTAAAATGATTTTTTCCCTATTTTTCCTATTAACTTTGTGGAGTTTTTTGGTTTTTATGTAATGGTTTCAATTAGGGGAAAATGGATAGGTTATCTCAAGTGGTTTTAAATGAAAAGGGTATTGTATATTAATTATTTTAAAATGTTTTTAAATGTGGTTAATAAATTTTTTAGTGAAACAAATGGATTGAAATGAGATTTCAAAAGGTGTAAATGGATTTTTGTGATGATATGGGATTTTAGTGAGGCATGTTTATCAATTTTTAAACTATATTTTTATGATGTGTGTGTGAGACCCTTTAGGGGAATCCTGCTTGATATATTTGAAGTATAGTATAGTTCAAGGGGAATGGTTTATGTTGGTTTCATATTTTAGAGAATAACCCCCTTGTATGGGATGTACTAAGAGGTTGTTAACTAGATTGTATTGAATTTTTTAGTTAAAAATGGACCCTCTAAATGGGTGGTTGGATTTTGAGGTTTCTTTTTGAAGGTTGTGTGGCTCTTTTAAGAATGAGTAAAGTAGTGTTTTGGGTGGTAGGTGGCTATGTTATTTAGAGATAGATTAAAAACCTCTAGTTTTTGGCTGATGTACCTGATTTTTTCTTACCTTTTCATACATTGTATTGAGTATTAAAGCATTTTTTCACCATATGCACATTGTTTTGTGGATACAATGCTTTATTTTAGTGTTCTTGGTGATTTTTTAAGAGATTCCAGCCAAATTCACAAATCAAGAGTAATCATAATGAAACATTATTTATACACAACATTTAATTTATAAAAACACACCATTTAACATTTCCCAAACAAGGTTCATCCCACCCGAGTACACACCCTTATAGCCGACCAAAGACAAAACGCCATATATGCACTGTTTTCCCACCATGTGCATCCTTCAAGATGAGGTTGGTGGTTGAGATAGCTTCTACACACTATGTATGTTGGTTCCTTACATCATTTACCCTCACCAACTGATTGTTTATGCATTTAAATCAACTAGAGGCATGGTAGGCCACCTTCCAACAAATAAAAAAGACAAAAGGAAGTTAACTCGAGTACAGAGTGTGTACTTTTGGGTACACGATGTATAGTCTATTTGTCTATAAATAGAGGTACCGACATCTGAGTCCGGTGTTGGAAATATAGGGGGGATTCTTCTCTTCTGAACGATCTCTCCCAAATTCAAATTTGAGTTTTTTTACTGCTTTCATTTCTATATTAGTGTAATTTTCCCTTCCCACTTTTTTTCTCTCGTATCCATGGTAGGGGTTAAGTTTATGCTCAACCAACACACTGTGTACATGGTAATAATAGGATAAGTTTCTTATGTTGGGGTTTTAATAATATTATGGGTGTTTTTTAATTGAAATTCTGAAGTTTTTTCTATTATCGTGATTTTCACTTTATAATTATTTTAATGGAAAATTTTCCCATTACACCAATTGTGACATATCGAACCAAGAATGACACAACTTTGGAAACTAAAGGAGTTACAATAGGTGAACCCATAAACATTAGATGATCCTATTTACACTATTTAAGGGGTGATTATCTTGATTTGAATTTGAACATTCAATCACCAGACCAAGGGATTGGTGTTTAAATACAAAAATACCTATTATTGGACTAAGAAATGGGGTTTTAATTGAATCTGTATGGTAAAAGTATTTCATAAATAATTTTAATACTAAATAATGATCATTTAAATAAATCTTAATTGAGTTTCAACCCTGACATGTTTGTTTTCCTATTTTTTATGTCATTTATGTTGTTTCACTTGAATTTTCACAAATAGTTTCACTTTTTCATCCCATTACCTTTAATCTTTTTTTTGGATAATCGAATAAGATTCGTAGAGTCACACTGATTGTTAATTTTACATTTCCCTATGGTATAGACCCCAATTTCCACTAGCTATGTAATTAGTCAGATTATAAGGGAATAAAACTTTCAAATTTTCCATGCCTCATGATGGGAGTGGTTAAACTATGGCACCGTTGTCGGAGAACATGTAAAACTGCAGTGCGTGTGTGAGTTAAGGTTGGTTTACCCAGAATTTTCCTTTTTCTTTTCTTGATTCTTTTCTTAGGACCTTTAACCCCACATTATTATGGATTGTTATTAGACTATATATTGGTATGATCTTCCTGGAGATTATTTTTATCTAAATGATCCAATTCTATTATACTCGTATCTAGAAGGGTATTATCTATACATGTATGATGGGTTTCAATATGAGGAATATACATGTATATTCTTCACCACTTCAATCTCTTATTATCTTCCAGAACCATGTGTTTACAAAACCAAAGCACTAATATCGATGAAAGAATCCTTAACCACACACCAGTTGGACCAAACTGAAAGGTTGGGATGACTTAGAAATATGGTAGAGCAGTTTTCTGAGATAATTTACAATATGAATAATCTGGTTGAGTTTGAAAATGTGTAAGGAATCATATTATGTTATGGGACCAATGTGAAATTCACTTATAATTTCTAAAAATTATTTTCAAAGAACAAATTTTGAATATGGGAACATGTCATGCCATGCTCATTCTAAATTTGATAAATTATTTATTTTTTAACCCTCAGATGATTATTTACCTTATTTAGAGGATGTCTGCAATTATTTTCATGTTTTTAGTATCACAAAGAAGAAACCTAATGAGGTATAGTATGTACGTGATCAGAACAAGGAAAAATTTCACCTTTGGCATTTGTTGGCCATAGAGCAAGGATACCACAAGCCACCTCCCAGACCACCTGAAGACCAAGAAAATTGGCTACAAAACAGGGGAACCAGAAATATGTTGTGGTTCGCACAATGGAATCCACTTTAGCCTTTGTATTATGGGTAAGTATCCTACCTCAGGTCGAGCCAAAGACCTTAAACAAAGGTGCTTGCTGGGAGGCAACCCAACTACTTTTCTCTCTCTTTCTTTAATGTTTTTAATAATTACACGGTGTATAATTCTCTACCACATGTTGTGTACCACCCTTTCTTCTAGACACTATTTGAATAAGAATAAAATGAGGTTACATATCATGTGTCACCTCACACATGGTGTGTGATTTTATTTTTAGTGTATATTGTAATAGAACTTTTAATATAAATAAACATTGATTAAATGCATAAACAGGAATGAAGCTTTTGTCGATGGTAGGGTTGTTAGAGTGTATCTGAGTCTTCACTGGTTTGAATCACTTTGAGCCTACCTTTGGTACAGTATTCATTCTTTTTCATCCCATGTTTTAATTAAAAGTTAGGTGTGATGTTTTTAAAAAATTAAATAAAACCATTTTAAAATAAAATAAAATTTATGGTCTGGATGAATTGATTGTAGGCTCATATACCACATATCCAAAAGACCTAGGTTTGATTCCTACTAGTTGGTTCAGTTCCACCCTTTTTCACTAAAATAAAACCACACATCATGTATTTGGATATACATTGTGTTATGTGTTTCATATTTTCAATAATAACTTTAAAACGTTTTTAAAAATAAGAAATAACCATAGGGTGATATGGGTTGATTGGCAGAGTTGTAACCCATGGTTCAAAAGACTCGGGTTCAAACTCAGCTAATATTTATACATCATACCAATCTTCAATAATTAAAACCACACATCATTCATTATTCTTTTCATTGTGTAGTACTATAGATATAATTTAAATATTAAAAGATAATAAAACTTGAAGTGCTAAAACCTTCGCTCTAGTGGTTGAGGGAACACATTTGGATAGTCAGGTCACCGGTTCGAATCGCGCCCCGAGAACCAAACTAAAGATTGTAGTTCTCGTTTTCAAATTTTATAAAACACGGAATTTATTTCTATGATACACTGCATGTATAGGTTTATTTTCATGTGTAAATATATTTATTTATTTTTAATTATAAATAATATTTATCATAAAGTTTATTATAATAACTATACATAAAATATTCTAAAAAAATACTAACATGGAATGTGTGTCGATGCACATGTCATGTTGTTCAACTATAAAAGCTTGGAAACCCTAGCCCCATCTAGCCACCCCACCCCCATTACATCCCTCACCCTCCCAAAGACTTCAGACCTCATTGTTGTGTGGTGGGATCTTGTCGTCCCTAACCACAAGTATGCTCCTACCTCACAGAAGATCACCCTAATCATTTCCCCTACCCACCTTCCCATGATAGTGATATTGACCCTATAACAACCATGATTTTTATTACACACTTAAACCTAATTTATTACATAAAATATTCACTTGATACAACATAGAATATCAAGAGGTCTAGTGTCTTTAGGGCTTAGTAACATTACATAACAGTTTAGAACACACAACATCTTTATTTAAAACTTCCTTTACATGACCACTACATTCCCTTATACTTAGCATTGCATGGGATAACCTGAGGACATGCATAAGAAAAGGGTGATCTATAAAGCCCAGTAAGGGAATAAACATGGAATAACATGAGGAATACAATACATGTAATAAAATAGGAATATAAATGGAGCAAAAAAGAAACATGGACATAAATGCATGATAAAGCATGATAATCATAACATGGAAATGTTGCAACAACACTTAACATGGAACTAGCATGAACCAAGGCTCATTGCACATGGAGAATGAGTAAACCCTCATTAAACATAAAGCACGAGTAAAACCTCTTTGAACTTGAATTAGCATGAGTCAACACCCATTTCACATGATGTATCGTGATATTATACTTTACCCAATGCATTGGAGTGGTATCAGGGCGCACCCTTCTTAAACATTTCATTTCATGCATAAGTGTGCCACATGGATCATACATCATGGAATCAATCATCATCATTTATTCCATAATAAAAAGACATGGAATACATACATGAAGCTTTATAATAAATAATTAAATTTTCATAAAGTTGAATACCCTTGATATAGAAATGGGCATGGTATTCACTACACAATGACTTTGGCTTGGAAAATCGTAGTGCAATTCCGGCAGCATAACGGCATGAAATAAGAACTCAAAAAAAGGTTGATGAGAGAGAAAGGGGTGTCTCATAATATTTAAAATAAATTAACAATAATGGGTCATATATATACATGTTACAACAAACTTAATGGAATTTAGATGCATAATACAAAATAATTACTTGGATGTAAAAGAGGAGAGAGAAATCCATCACGGAATTTCAACATGATAATGGGTGTACATGGGAGGTATTTATGAGAGAGAAATGGGTCTCACATCATCCAAAAATAAATATTAAAGTATGTGGGAGGTACTAAATCATACCCCAACATTTTTAATTGAAAAAAAAGGCATAACGACTTAAAGAAAATTGGACAAAATGAGAAAAGAAGAAATTCCTTACTTGGAAGTGTGATCCCAAAGGATTGGGAGTGGCCTGAGAGAGGATTTTTGGGAGCTTGGGGAACCTAGGGAGGATTATAGAGAGATTATTTAAAGGGTTGGACGAACTCCAAAGTCTTTGAGTGAAGATAAAGTGGGATCTTGGGTGGGTTTATATAGGAAAGGATAGGGAATTCTTTATTATTTAGGTTTGGGTCACCACACATTAAACTAATCAATACCACAACCCAGACCATAGTTTTTGCCCATGGTTTTTTCCAAAGGGGAGTGGAGAAAAATATTTTATAAGTACAATGGCCTAACTTCTTAAAATAATAGAGTTTCTTATGTGGAGGTGAGTCACACTCTCAAGGAAAACAATTTAAAAAGACAAAATGTTTTATAAGTCTTGGAGGGTCCACAAAATCTTTGTAAAATAAATCAAACAAATATAAAATCACATTATTTTAATTCTAAAACATATATTGGCCGATCATAATGTTCATATTATTTTATTACATCACTATTGGGTCATTATGATGTCATAAAACACATTATATATTTAAACAGTATTTAATTTTTACCCAAAAATTCTACTGTCTCAGAAAATTATGAAAAAATAACTATTGGATAATTTCAACATCCTGATTCCAAAAATAATATTCATTTTATATAAATAATTTTATAAATATGTGAATTTTTACTTTCAAAATAAAAACCAACATTTACTAAAAATTCATGGGTTCTGACAAAAACAGTTTTCAAAGTTTAATAAAAATTATAATTGCATTCATAAAATTATATGATCATTTATATTTAATAAAAAGTAATTTAATTAAAATATTATTTAATTAAAAAACCCATTAATTCATCAAAATATATTTCTTAGTTGAATATTAACTAAAAATACTATTTGTGCTTCAAAAAACTATTTACAAAGTAACAATAATAAAATGAATGCACATTCTTTTTACAAACAATAATGTACATAGTAATAGTGATAGGGTATTGTTACATAAACCCTTATAACACCCGCATAAGATTGAAGGGTAAGGTGTGTGATGGTGACAGACTCTTGGGGTGGCTCAGATAACATCGCTCGAGTGGTAATCTCTATTAACTTCCACTTCTCCCATAGTCGGTTCCGCTCAAACTTAAAGTGTTTAAGCTCATCTTGGGCTTGGTCAAGAGAGAAGCCCAATGATGCCACCTCCTTTCCGAGCTCTGACAAATGGGATTCATATGGGGAAAGTCTACTGGATAAGGTCATCGCTTCCTTTTTCTGAGTAAATTGGATTTGTTAAAGCCCTATATTTATACTAATCATGTGATCACTGTTCAATGGCTATATTAGCAACGGTCACAATTCATAACGGTATTTTAAAATCCAGAAACATAGAACCAATAAAGTTAACATTTTATATAACCATAATAAGATATTTAATTAGATCAAAATGAATTTTAATTAATAAAATTTTGGGTCGTTATAATATTCCCCCTTAAGAAATTTCACCATCGAAATATCCTTTTACCACTCTAAAACAAATGTGGGTAACTCTACTTCATCACTTCTTCCAATTCCCACGTTGCTTCTTAAAAATTTTGGTTTCACCACAACACCTTGATGAGGGGCATTGTCTTATTTCGTAGAACTTTTTCTCTACGATCTAAGATCTTCACTGGTTTCTCTTCATAAGAAAGATCATCCTATAATTGTACTACCTCTGAAGAGAGTACATGTGAAGGGTCTGGTATGTACTTCCTTAAGAGGGATACATGAAATACATCATGTACTTTGGACATGATAGGTGGAAGTGCTAGTCGATAGGCCATAGCCCCAACACGATCAAGAATCTCAAAGGGGCCAATGTACCTAGGACTTAACTTTCCTTTCTTTCCAAAACTCATGACCTTCTACCATGGAGATATGCGTAGAAATACGATGTCTCCAACTTTAAACTCAAGGTCTCATCGACAGTTATCTGTATAACTCTTCTGTCGACTCTGGGCTACCTTGATATGCAGATGAATGGTTTTCACCTTCTCCACCATTTCTTCAACCATTTCTAGTCCTATCAACTTACGCTCACTGACTTCATCCCAACATGTCGGTGTTCTGAACATATTCCCATACAGGGCTTCATAAGGTGTCATTAGAATGCTCGAGTGGGAACTATTATTGTAGGATAATTCAACCAGTGGAAGATATTGGTCCCACCCTCCTTTTAAGTCCATAGAACACACTCTCAACATGTCCTCAAGTGTTTGGATAGTTTTCTTGGATTGGACATCATTTTGAGGATGATAAGTTGTATTTAAATTTAGCTCAGTATCTAGAGCATGTTGAAGACTCTTCCAAAACTTAGAGGTGAATCTTGGATCTCAATTGGATAAAATATATAGTGGTACTCTATGTAGCCTTACCACTTCCCTAATATATATTTGTGCTAGTTGATCTAATGAGAAATCCTCCTGAAATGTAATAAAGTGTGCAGAATCTGTAATACGATCGACAACAACCGAGATTGCATTATTTCCTTTGGATATCTTCGGAAGTCTGGTGACAAAGTCCATGGTGATGTTCTCCCATTTCCATGCCAGTATAGGCAATGGTTGCATCATCCCCTTAGACTTATGCCTCTATTCCTTCACTTGTTGACACACTAGGAACTTTGATGTATACTCAGCGATCTCCTTCTTCATATTATCCCACCAATAATGCTCTCAGAGATCTTGATACATCTTTGTGTTTCCTAGGTGAATAGAGAAATTTGAACAATATGCATCATCCAAAAGTTCCTTCTTCAACTACGGACATGATGGAACACATAGTCTTTTCCCAAATCTCATAATTCCTTCTTCATTAACATTGAACTCCAAGGATTTACCTTTTTTGATAGCTTCCACTCTCTTCTGAATTCTCATATCATACTTTTGAGCATCCTTTAACCTTTCCAAAAGAGACAGTTGAGCAATCATTTGTGAAAGGATTGATGATGTTCCCTTATTTATGATTCTCATGTCCATATTCATCAAATATAATAATATTGGGTCCTTATCAATTCTCATTAATGATAGAATTGTTGGGTCCTTTCTACTTAGAGCATCCACCACCTTGTTCACTTTCCCAGGGTGATAATAGATTGAGCAGTCATAGTCTTTGATCAGCTCTAAACATCTTCGTTAGTGCATGTTCAACTCTTTATGTGTGAATATATAATTGAGGATTTTTTGGTCCATATATATTTCACACTTCTCCCAAAATAGATAATGCCGAAAAAATTTTAAAGTGAAGATCACCGCAACCAACTCCAAATCATGTGTTAGATAATTCTGCTCATGAACTTTCAATTTCCTTGAAGTATAGATAGTGGATTTATCATTTTTCATCAATACATAGCTCAGTCCCTTCTTCGATGCATCACTAAATATAAAAAAAAGTTCTCCACTTATGGGTAAAGTGAGAATGGGCGTAGTGATAAGCCTCCTTTTTAACTCCTTGAAGATTTCTTTGCATTCATCACTCCAAGAAAACTTTAATCCTTTCTAAGTTATCTTGGTAAGAGCATTTGAAAATCGTGAGAAATTTCTCACAAATCGTCGATAATATCCAGCTAACCCCAAGAAGCTACGGATATCGGTTACCAATGTTGGCCTCGTCCATCCCTCAATTGCATCTTTTTTGGAGGGATCCACAGATATCCCATTACTTGTGATGATATGTCCCAATAATGAGACCTCCTTCAACCAGAACTCACACTTGTTGTACTTTACATAGATATTATCCTTTAGCAAGGTATCTAGTACAGTTCTTAGATTCTCCTCATGATCCTCCTTGGTTTTGCAGTATATCAGAATATCATCTATAAATACTACCACAAATTTTCTAGGTAATCCCTAAAGACTCTATTCATCAAGTCCATGAATATTTCTAGATAATTAGTGAGTCTAAAAGGCATTAATATGAATTAATAGTGCCCGTATCTTATACGAAAAGCAGTCTTAGGTATATCTTCCTTATTCACCCTTACTTGATAATATCCCGACCACAAATCCACCTTGGAGAAGTATTGTACTCCACATAGCTGATTGAATAATTCATCAATTCATAAGAGATGATACTTGTTCTTTATCGTGATTTTTTTAAGCTCATGATAATCGATGCAAAGGTGCATTGACCCATCTTTCTTCATGACGAAGAGGACTGATGCACCCCGTGGTGAAGCACTTGGACGTATAAACCGTTTATCCAGATTCTCTTGTAGTTGTTTCTTTAGCTCCTCAAGCTTCACAATAGCCATTCTATACAGAGTCTTGGATATTGGCAACTCCCCATGTATAAGATCAATTGAGAATTCAACATCTCTTCTAGGCGGAATACCAGACAATTCCTCAGAAAACACTTCAGTAAATTCCCTCACAATAGGCATGTCTTCAAGGATGGTTTCCTCCTTATAATCAATCATCTGAGCCAGATAAGTAGGTTCATAGGGCAGAATATCCATGCTTGAGATGATGGAGCTAAATAAGATTCATCTTCCTCCTTACACTTGCATATAATCGGGGGTCGATTCTCCACATAGAGAGTTAGTTCCCTCTCATAGCAATTTATGTTGGATCTATATAATGAAATCCAATTCATGTCAATAATTGCATCAAATTCCACTATAGGTAGTATTATGAGGTTCACTGGGAAATTAAATCCACAGATTATAACAGGGGGGGAGTTATATTCATGGGATGCAATGATTTCCCCATTTTCCGTACTCACCGACATCTTTACTTCCATGATTTGTGGTGGTGCTGGGATTGTTCTACTAAACTTTTGGGATATAAAAGAATGCATAGAACCTGAATCAAAAATTATGTTCGCTATTTTTGATTGAATAACTAGCGTACCTATCACCACTTTGTTGTTGGGGTTCACTTCGGTAGTAGTGATGGAAAATTCTCTCCCTTCCTTCCTTGGAGGTTGTTGGTTGCCTCTGAAAACCCTTGTCTTAGGGAACTAATTTTCAAGATGCCATGGTTTTTTGTAGTTGTAGCAATGAACAATGCGTTGAGGTTCGAACAGATAATTCCTCTCCTCTGTTGCAGTGGTGGGTTTTCTTTTCGGGAGCTAATAGCTAGGTGCCCTTTTCTTCCACACCTAAAGCATTTCCTCATCCCCTTCAGGCAATTTCTGGGGTACTTCTTTCCACACCTTTGGAAAGTGTGGTGCTGGATCTTATTAGCACCGTTGGATTTATCCATCTGACTACTAGCATTGAAGTACACCTTACGCTTCTTATCCCCATGATACCCCTGAGATTATTCGATCTCCATTTCGACCTTGAGGGTACATCAGACAATTTCTTCATAGATGTCGAAGTCACGGATCGCCAGCACTTTCTGTAGGCTAGGTTTCAGCCCACCAAAGAAGCGATCAACCTTGCATTCGGGGGTAAAGACAAATCTGAAGGCATATAAATCAATCCTTGTGAAGTTTTCCTCGTACGCTTCAACAAATTCATCATCTTTTTTCTTAAGGGCAAAGAAGTCCCTTTCCATCTTAAGTTGGAGGGTGTGTAGAAAATATTTATCGAAAAAAATCTTCTGGAAACCCTTCCATTCCAATGCCTCGATCTCTTCCTTAGGATTCATATTTTTTATCAAAATCCACCATTGATCATCTTCACCTTCCATACGATAATCATCCAGAAGAACCTTATCTTGTTCAGAACATTGAAGGTTGGAGAATATCTTTTCAATGGAGTTGATCCATTGTTCAGTGATTGAGGGATCAGACGATCTATTAAAATTAGGAGTCCTTTGTCTGATGTAGCTCTCAATAGAGACTTGTTATTTCTTAGGGGGGTTGAATGTTCCTATTGACCCATGTTTCTATTCAAATCTTGAGTTAACTCAAAGAGAATCGTGACAAAGTTCGTGATTCCTGCTCCTATCGGATTGGTCATCTCATTAGCACAATCATCACATTGATCTTCACATAGTTTGTTAGCCTGAGTCCTCCTATTACCAGCTATTAGATGGAATAAAAGGAAATTTAGGGGTAACACATAAAGGTTAATCCAAGGAAAAAATTGATGACTTATAAATAACTTTTATTTCCTTAACTTATAAATCTATATGCTTCAATATATGTTATCCATGATCTACTTCCTAACATGTATTCTTAGAGGAATTTTTTTTATTCCCTTAATAATGGTTCATACTAAGATTTTTAATTTACCAAAGAATATCCCTCAGGAGTTTCATGAACAAGAGTGCAACAAGGTCCATTGTCATGCACCAGTTCCCATTCAAGTCTATCTCAAAGTGGTGTTTTTGGGTTTTACCCCTAGGATACATCTGTGCCAGAGCCGCCTCTACCTCCTCGTATCCAGACATGGGTGTATTTTCTTGATAAAACACTTACTCAATACTCACCAATACTTAGGTATGTTTTTATTATACTTATTCCTGTCTCTAAGTCTTCACTAGAGTTTTCTAATCCTAATTCCAAAAATAACTAAACCTACCCTCAGATATCAACTATAACAACCCTGCTTTTTATTACACACTTAAACTTGATTTATTACATAAAATCTTTACTTGATACAACATAGAAGATCGAGAGGTCTAGTGTCTTTAGGGCTTAAGAACATTACATAATAGTTTATAATACACAACATCTTTATTGAAAACTTAATTTACATGACCACTACATTCCCTCGTACTTAGCATTGCATAGGATAACCTGAGGACATGCATAAGAAAAGGGTGTGATATAAAGCCCGGTAAGGGAATAAACATGGAATAACATGAGGAATACAATACATGTTATAAAATAGTCATATAAATGGAGCACAAGAGAAACATGAACATAAAGTCATGATAAAGCATGATAATCATAACATGGAAATGTGGAAACAACACTTAACATGGAATTAGCATGAGCCAAGGATCATTGCACATTGAGCATGAGTACACCCTCATTACACATGAAGAACAAGTAAAACCTTGTTTCACTTGAATTATCATGAGTCAACACCCATTTTACATGGCGTATCATGATACTATACTTTACCTAATGCATTGGAGGGATATCAGGGTTCACCCTTCTTAAACATTTCATTTCATGCATAAGTGTGCCACATGGATCATACAACATGGAATCAATCATCATCATTTATTCCACGATAAAGTTATGTGTAATACATACATGAATATTTATAATCAATAAGTAAATGTGCATAAAGTTGAATACCCTTTATAGAGAAATGGGCATGGTATTCACTACACAATGACATTGTCTTGGAAAATCGTAGTGCAATTCTGGCAGCATAACGGCGTGAAATAAGAACTCAAAAAAATGGTTGATGAGTTAGAAAGGGGTGAATCATCATATTTATATGAAATTAAAAGTAAGGGGGTCATATAGATACATGTTACAACAAACATAATGGAATTTAGATGCATAATACAAAATAATTACTTGGATGTAAAGGAGGAGAGAGAAATCTCTCATGAAATTTCAGCATGGTAACGGGTGTACATGGGAGGCATTAATGAGAGATAAATGGGTATCCCATAATCCAAAAATAAAGAGAGAAGTATGGGGGAGGTGATAAATCATACCCCCAACATTTTTAATTGAAAACAAAAGAGCATAATGACTTAAAGAAAATTGGAAAAAATGAGAAAGGAAGAAATGCCTTACTTGGAAGTGTGATCCCAAAGGCTTGGGAGAGGCTTGAGAGAGGATTTTTGGGAGATTGAGGCAAATTGGAAGGATTATAGAGAGATTATTTAAGGGTTTGGACGAACTCAAAAGGCTTTGAGTGAAGAGGAAGTGGGATCTTGGTTGGGTTTATATAATAAAGGAGAGGGATTTCTTTATTATTTAGGTTTGGGTCACCACACATTAAACTAATCAATACCACAAACAATACCATGGTTTTTTACAATTTTTTTGAAAAAGGATATTAGAAAATAATATTTTATAAGGCCAATGTCCGAAATTCTTAAAATAATAGGGTTTCTTATGTGGAGGTGAGTCACACTCTCAAGGAAAACAATTTAAAAAGACAAAATATTTTATAATTCTTGGAGGGTCCACAAAAGCTTTGTAAAATAAATAAAACAAATATAAAATCACATTATTTTAATGATAAAACATATATTGGAAAAACATAATGTTCATAGTATTTTATTACATCACTATTGGGTCATTATGATGTCATAAAACACATTATATATTTAAACAGTATTTAATTTTTACCCAAAAATTCTACTGTCTCAGAAAATTATGAAAAATTCACCATTGGATAATTTCTACATCATGATTACAAAAATAATATTCATTTTATCTAAATAATGTTATAAATATGTGAATTTTTTCTTTTAAAATAAAAACCGACATTTACTGAAAATTCATGGGTTTTGACAAAAACAGTTTTCAAACCTTAATAAAATTTACAATTGTATTCATAAAATTATATGATCATTTATATTTAATAAAAATTAATTTAATTAAAATATTATTTAATTCAAAAATCCATTAATTCATCAAAATATATTTCTTAGTTGAATATTAACTAAAAATACTATTTGTTCTTTAAAAAACTATTTACAAAGTAACAATAATAAAATGAATGCACATTATTTATACAAAAAATAATGTCAATAGTCATAGTGATAGGGTATTGTTAAATAACCCCTTATAACACCCGCATAAGGCCGAATTATAAGGTGTGCGATAGTGATAGACTCTTGGGGTGGATCAGATAACATTTCTCGGGTGGTAATCACTATTAACTTCCACTTCTCCCGTAGTCGTTTCTGCTCAAGCTTAACGTGTTAAAGCTTGGCTTGGGATTGGCCAAGAGCGAAGACCAATGATTACACCTCCTTTCCGAGCTCTGACAAATGGGCTTCCTATGGGGTAGGTCTACTGGATAAGGCCATCGCTTCCTTTTTCTGAGTAAATTGGATTTGTTAAAGCCCTATATTTATACTAATCATGTGATCACTGTTCAACGGATATATTAGCAATGGTCACAATTCATAATGGTATTTTAAAATCCAGAAACATAAAACCAATAAAGTTTACATTTTATATAACCATAATAAGACATTTAATTAGATCAATAGGAATTTTTATTAATGAAAGTTTGGGTCCTTACAGACCCGGTACCACCCCATCCACAAATGGATATTCCTTTCTCCACCCCTCCCCACTCTTTCCTTCATCCCCTCCTCTTTCACCATTACTTATTATTTTGGACCATCCACAGCCCCACCTCCACCTAAACCCTTATCTGATCTCCTAGTTTCTCTCCACCTATCCACCTCGGACCACTGTTAGGAAATCATGGAGCACCGCCTAATTTTCATGGATCAAAAACTTCACTATATGGAGGTAATGTTGGGCCTAATTCTTTATCACCTAGGCATTCAATTCTCCCCAGGGCATGCTCCTTGTCCAATTACTCATCCTTTAACATCGTCAGCCCTGTTTACAGATCTAGACATAGATTTTGTGCTATTATCTACTATTGGACCAGATGCTACTTTTACTACTATGACTAGAGATGCACCAGTCACACCAATGCTACTGAGCAAGGAACCAGTGCCTACATATTCCACTTCCACTGCCCTCCTCTTCCAAATTCCCCTATTTTAGGAATTACCTCTTATGAGGTGACACAGTGACTATTTCTACACACCTATTTCATTATATATATATATTGTTCTTCTTGTGATGTGATGGTTTGTATTCTTGAATAATTATTTTTCCATTTCATCGAAAGACACAGGTACTCTGTCACATCATGGGAATCCCCATTCGAATTCCTTCCACCTTTTCAATCTCTCCATGAGGGGAGTATTATTTTAGTGTTTATTTTCCTTAATTTTCTTTAGATTAATTTGTTCGCTCCTCTTTATCCCCTTGTAGTTGTTGTTTTTCTCCACATCCTCTTTTCTTCCTTAGTGTTTCACTTGGAGGACCATGAGCGATATTAAGTGTGGGGGAGAGTCTCTTAACTAAACTAATCTTTACCCTTAAAATAATCTAGGATACATCATTAAATATATGAAATATTTTAAAATGTGGAAACTTTTTTATTAATTATAATTATAAATAATAAATATATAGATGTGAATTTTAAAAGTTATATGGTTATTTTAATTTTAAAGTATTTTAAAATGATTGCTGATATAGTTTGATTTTTTATTTAAATTCTTGGCCATTTTATTTTATTATAATTATTATTTTTATTCATTTAATTACCTGATTGACCCATTATTATCCTCATTCCTAAGAGGTATTCTGATCCCTTTTGACATATTACTTCCTATACCCTTTTTCTTGAGATATTTTTGGGATATGCGTAACTACTATAACTTGTAGGTTTTTCTCCTAAAAACATAAATATTTTTAATCATCTTAAAATGATTGAGGCATTTGATTGATATTTTCATCCCCTTTGACCTTGAGACCCACCCTGCATCTAACCTATGTGAGATCCTTAGAGACCATGAACTGCCTTGATAGGAAGCTACATTACAGGCCTATTTATCCTTCCTATCCTAATTATTTTATAATAATTCATGATTATTCATTTGAGTTTTTAATAGGGAGTTTGTATATTCATGGTATATTTTGGTGAGCGACCATGAAATTAGGTGTGGGGGGAGTGCCTCTTTTTCATTTGGGAAGAAGGGTTCCAAAACCACTATTCATTATATTCTGAAGTGGTACCTCTTAAAAATGATGAAAAAAGATGACCAAATTCATTAATTATACTTATTAATGGTTTACAAACCCATGTCGGCAAGGTAAGATCGTGTTAATGATTAAATTTGAGGTATATTTATGGGGATGCATTTTCATTGAGTTTTCATTGAATATCATGCATTGTTATTCAATAATCATGAATCCTTTCTCAAGTCTCTGAGATTATTTTTCACATTATTGCATACCTAACCTTAGCCTCAAAAACATACAACCTTATTGAAATACTGCATGATTTTTTTGATTTAATTTATAAGTACAGAATGAGAATACTTTCAAGCCTATAGATATAGTGCATATACTTGAGATTGAGAATAAATCTTATTAAATGATCTTGAGTGATGATTGTGTCATTTTTCAATGAGGTAAATAATCAGGTGACATTCATATTTATGAAAAGTTGAAAAATATAATTAAAATAGGATGAAGACTTTAATTCAATTATATATGAGGCATGATTAGAATATATTTGGAACTAAAATATGTTTTGTACCTATTAAAATCCTCTAATATGACTATAGTATTTATAACTGTAATTAATTGAATTCTCCCTTTTTTTGGAATACGGATTATTTTGATTAGATGTTGAGATTTTTCTTAAGGGAAAGAAAATGACTAAGTGTAGGGGAGTTTTATGTGTCGGATTTTTTATTACCTTTTTATACATTTTATTGAGTATTAAAACGTGTTTTTAATTGATTCATCTTGTTTTGTGGATAAAATTATTTATTTCAATGTTCTTGGTGATTTTTCAGAAGATTTCAGCCAAAGTAACAAATTGGTTGTGATTAGAATGAAAATTTATTTATACACAACATGTGCCTTAGAAAAAAATGTTGTGTACCATTTCCCAAACATGGTTCGACCAGCCCGAGTGCATGCCCATGTATCCTACCAGAGAAAACACATCATGTACGCACTGTTCACACACCGTGTACATACATCTAGATGCAGTTGGTGGTTGATATAGACTCTAAACTCCATGTATTTCAGCACCACACACCGTGTACCATCACTAACTAACCGGTGATTCATTGAAATCAACGAGCGGTATGGTAGGTCACCTACCAGTGGATAAAACAAGACAAAAGGTAGTTGACCCAGGTACATAGCGTGTACTTTTTAGTACAAACTGTGTTGTCTATTTTTCTATAAATAGAGGGGTAGGCCTCTGAGTTCAGGGTTGTACATCCAATGTGGAGGTGTTTCCACTCATTTGACCAATCTCCCATTAATCCAAATTTGAGTTTTCTTCCTGCTTTTATTTTTGTTTTAGTGTAATTTTTCTTTCCCCCTTCTTTCCTCTCATATCCATGTTAGGGGTTGATTTTCTAATTAACATGAACATCAATAACATGGTCATAAGAGGCTATGTTTCTTATGTTGGGGTTGTAATAATATTATGGGTGTTTTGTAATTGAAATTATAAATTGATTTATATTATCATGAATTTTACATTATAATTATTTTAATGAAATTTTTTTCCATTACACTAGTTTTTTCATATCGGACCAAGAATAAAACAATTAGGGAAACTAAAAGAGTTTCAATGGGTGAACCCATGAACATTGGGTGAGAATTATTCTGCTATTTAAGAGTTGATGATCTTGATTTTTATTTGAACATTCAATCACTATACTAAGGGATTGGTGTTTAAATACATAAATGCATGTTATCAGATCAAGAAATGGTGTTTTAATTGAATCTCCATAGTAAAAGTAATTCATAAATAATTTTAATACTAAATAATGACCATTGAAATAAACCCTAATTGATTTACAACCATGACATGTTTGTTTTCCCAATTTTTTTATCATTAATGTTGTTTCACTTGATTTTTTGAAAATAGTTTAACTTTTTCATCTCATTTATTTTGGTAGTTTTTTTCTAGATAATCGATTGAGATTTTCCAACTCACACTGAATTTTTCTTTTCCATTTCCCTATTGGAACGACCCCAACTATCTCTAGCTACCTAGTTAGTCATATTTCAAGGTAAAATACTTTTAAATTTTTTGTGACTCGTGACGGGTGTAGTCATTGTCTTAGTAGAATGTTGTTTTGGGTAGAGATATATGAGTTAGATGGTTTTTGGGTGATATTGTCCTAAGTTATTAAGACATGTCTCTAGGTGTGAGAACTAAGGAAGTAGTAGTGTAGGTAAATAGTTGATCTTATCAGCAATTGGTTCTTCACTGGTTAATGGGATATTCAGGATTTATAGGCCTTGATGGGAATGAAAGTGGGATGATTTTCTTAACTTGAATAGAAAGTGGGTGGGGTGTTTATGGAGTTAGATTCATGGTAGTGCATGAACTATGTGGTGTAGACCTTTGGTGAAAATTCTCAATTAATGTAGGACCAAGAATTTGTCTTGTTTTTGGCTGTTTTGAGCCTTGTGAGTAGCTCGAGAGTGCGTTTTGTGAAATTGGACCAACCAATGGATGTAGTGTTTCTACCTACAGTGGTTCACAACATGAACCATGAGTTCAGACCATTAATGGGATTTCAAATAGATTATTAAGAATTTTATTGTGTATATGTTGGAATCTTTGTCTTTTTGTTTTGATTTTCAAACCAAATTTGGTCTATAGAGTGAGATGAGGCTACTAGTTATTCCTTGGAGAAGGAAAGGACATGAGAGTCATGGTGGTCTTGAGATGTTATAGGATGTGGAATTCTTATATACTCACCTTTAAATGTATTTAAGGATTTGAGTTTAAAGGTTCAAGGAACTTTTATTCCTCATATGGTTCATTAGAGAATGGAATTTGGGTGAGTAGTTTGATGTTGGTATGCAATGCCAGTGGGAAGTTACTTCTAGAGAATTTGGTGTGGTTGGAAATGCCTCTGATGGGTAGTTACTTAGTGAAAAACATTAAGGTGTACATTTTGTGGATCTCCAAAACTTACCTTAGTGTTTCTTTATAGTGGTAAGTGTTAACATTCCATTGGATTTCCATAGAACGTGTACCAAGTTCATAGAGGAGCGTGGGATGTCTGTAATGATCATTAAAGAATCTATAGTTGAGTAGATTTAACATGGTAGAAATAAAGAAGCTGTAATATTGATTCTAGAATGGAATGTGTGTCCTCCTCATGGTATATTATCATTATTTTATGATTAGTTAAGATTAAATTCATATACAAGGTGGTATCCTGTGATGATAAGGATTGCCAGTGCCTCTATGGATGGATCATGGTTTAGCGTGGTGAGTTTTTGGGAAGTGAGGGTTAACATTTGGGAACCATGATGTAGATTCAATTGTCTCTTTATATGGAGGATATTTCACCATGGGAATTGGTATTTTTCATTGTTTGGTGGTGAATATTTATGATCATCAAGATAAGCAAGGGTCATTAAGTTGTTGGAAATGTGAGGTCTAAGATTGGTGTCTTAGGTTGAAGTTTTTAGGTCTTGTGAGTTTTATCAGAGTGTCACAAGGAATGATTGGTGGAACTTTGGAAAGGGGTGAAGATTAGCATCGAGTTGTGTGATTTTGAGGTTGGATAATATTTTGATGCTTTTTTTTTGTCACTGTGAGGTATGTCAAGGTTTATGGTTTGGTGGTAGCTGAAAGAGTGCTGTCGTGGGCGCCTTCAAATGATTAGTGTGATTTTGGGGTACTTAGGTGCAGCAGAGTGGCTGACCAAGGTCGTCTCTCAAAGGAGGAAGTGAATTAAAATAACTTTTCAGAGGTATTCTAGAAACAAAATAAAAGGGAATAAAAACACTACTTGAAAGGATGGGGGTGGTTGTTTATAGTTTATGAATCTAGAAGAAGTTTGCTGGAAGAAGATTGTATTTTTTTTTTTGTTTTTAGTTTTGAAATGAAGTTTGATTAAAATGACACAACAAAAAGATGTTTGTTTAGACAATATTTAAAAGACGTAATCGATCTAACTCTACCTCTTCAATCATTTATTAATCATTATCATTTAAATTAATATTCACTTAATTATGATCCCTTAATTTGTTAAATCTCGAACCCTACGAGAATTAACTTTACCATGAAGATTGAAGTGAATTTTAACCTTAGGATAACTTCAGAACATGCAATCGCGACACCCTGCTTTGATTGATGCTCTAAAATTAGTTTATGGTCAATGGTAAATTAAGGCACATAACCACTCTGGAAATGAGTATTAATTGAGTTTAGGGATTATATTTGAACTCTACAAATTGATCCCATGTGGTTTTGAATTACCGGTTAAGGTTGCGCTCTCACAGTTCACACAATTCCCGACCTCGCGTGTTTTGTGTTAACTATTCAATTGCTTGCTTAGTTTCATTTAAATTAAAAACTAAATTAATATATCATAATATGTGAATTACATTATCTTATTGATTCAAAATAAATGAATTAATAAGGATAGAGGTCGATCGATTACTAAAAAGAACTACTCTTCCATGGGTGGTGTAGTCATCGTGGAGACGTTTTGCATAAGCAACGGATTGAAAGGGTAGAACCCAATCTTGTCTCCAATCTTGATTCCAAACCAATTAAGAATATTAATATAAGAATAATAGGGATGAACACAGAATATTATTTGAAGAAAAATTCAAGAAACAAACATGAAAGAAAAGAAATACAAAGAAGAGGTGAGAGAGGAGAGCCTTTTTGGAAGAGAGGTTTGCACAAAGGCTTACTTCCTCCAAGAGTTGTGAGGGGATACCAAGAGACACCCTTTCGGCCACACCTTCCCAAAGCCTCGACCACCCCTCTCAAAGAGTTAAAACCCCCTTTAAATAGAGTTTGTGAGGGCTAGGGATACATAACTTTTTAAGTGTGAAATGAAAATCTCGGCCAAATATTTTATTCCAAGTTGCACCGCCAATTTGACCTCCAAAACGCATGAATTTACCGGCCTTCCAGAAGGATGATTTGTTCCAAATCATGTCCCCGAGCTTTCCTCAAAATATGGGCTCAATCCAAGCCCGTATGTAGACGATATCGCCCAAATACAAAACCCATGTCCATTCTGCCGAGTCCAGCCCACCATTGGATTAATGGCTCATTTACTCCATCCAAATGCACTCTTTAGCTCTAGTGTCCTGAATTAAAGTTGTATAAAATGAAGTTAGAAACACTGTTACAAAATTTTAAATTCAAATAATAAATATAAAAATATTTATCTTCGAAATACTACAGTGCACTATTAAGGGTAAAACTGGAATTTTCACCAAATTTTCAAATGAATGATCAAATCCCAAATATTTTATAAATAAACATATTTAACACAATGTGAGGAAATTATATCATTTATTATCAATAAAATATTCAATAAAATAGTGTTTTATCAACTCCCCCACACTTACCCTTTTGCACACCTGGGCAAAACCTTATATCAAGTAAACATCAATATCAAATCAAAACCAATTTTAAAACACATATCTTTAAGATCAATCAATTTCACACCAAGAATAAAAAAGATATCATGCCTCATAAAAAAACTTATTTCAAGTTCTCCATTTATATCATTCAATATATTTCCACTTCATTTATCCGCCCATGCACAAAACACTTACCTCGCTTGAATTTTCTCTCATCACTCAAATATCAATTTTTTTTGCAATGTATTTCTCATCCAAACTCATACAAGGGTCACCATAGGCTTGATAGATTCCTACATCGCTACCCTATGTGAGTCAAGGACATATGTTTATCATGAGGACTTTTCAGGGTTGTTCTGTGGCTTTCGGTTGGTAGGATTAAGATGTGAAAAACTCTGAGACTGAATGAGGAGGGCTTGACTCTTTTGAAGCAAAATTGCATTAATCTAATTTTCACTTAAATATGGTCTTCTCTTCAATCCCCATAGTATCAATTCAGCTCCATCATCATGAAAAGTCATTAAAGGTTTACACCATTCATCATTTCAGCATAAAAAATGTCAATCTTCTCAAACATGATTTTCTTGAAAGCTCTAGATGGGCACAGCTTTCCACCTCAATTAGAAGCTCCAGAAAAGGCACAGCTTCACTTGTCATGAAAGCTCCAGAAAAGGCACAGCTTTCCCTTGTCATGAAAGCTCCAGAAAAGGCACAGCTTTCAATATAATGACTTTCTTTAGCAGCAAACACATCTTTTAATAATTTAATTTTCCACCCAAAGTATCACATAATGTGGTGGCACAACACAAGACAGCTTCCCCCACACTTAAGCTCAACTAGATTATGCAATTTCACTTCAAGAGTTGGTTGGATAGGGAAAATTGGCTTGTAATGTGGCTTAACCTAACAGGCTGTGCATGGCTTCTAAGGGCTACAAGGATTAAATATTCAAGGTAGGACATTATAAAAAAGGATTCTTTGAAATAGGGGTTTTAATACCAAACAAATGCCTCAATCATTTAAACACAAGTACCTAAAACCCTCAAGTTTTGACAGGAATAGATCAAATTCTGGTTAAATCAAGTATGGTTTGGTTCTCTCAAGAAGTGAGGTGAATGTAAAGAATATTAAAATAATGGTTCAGAAGCCTCACAGGAAAGTGATTTCAAATATAAAGACAGTGAGATGTGGCATGGGATTCAAAATTCGGTGTACTTTCCATGAAATTACTAAATATTTGAACTTGAAACAAATTCATTTCAGCATTCATTTAAGCTTAGTTTCAAGGGGTAAATTGTTTCACTTATTGATATGGATTTAAAAATGGTGATGAGAATCATTTCAGCTCAAAAGTTTCAAAAACACACAGAAAATTGTAAAATAAACACACAAATTTTGAAAAACATACAATTTTTTTTTGGTTTTTTTTTTAAAAAAAAACAGGAAAACAATTGAAATTACTAAACTAAAAGGTTCCCTCCCCCACACTTAAAATATTGCATTGTCCTCAATGTGAACCCGTGAGATGATATATGCACATGAAATTCAGAATTTTTAAATAGGACAAATAATATAAAAGTGAAAGGGTTAGGAACAGCCTGATGTGATCAAGTGATGATGGGGTCATGCAGTGTGATAAAATCCACTGCATCAGTAGGATGTCCCTCAATGTATCTCTTCAAACGTTGCCCATTGACTGTAAAGCTCCTTCCAGTGTCCTCTTGTGTGATCTCCACTGCACCATAAGGAAAAATATTAGACACAATATAAGGACCTAACCATCTGGAACGCAACTTACCAGGCATCAACTTCAGTCGTGAACTATAGAGAAGGGCTTTCTCTCCAACATGAAACTCCCTTTGTTGGATCATTTTGTCATGAGCTGCTTTGGATCTTTCCTTGTAGAGCCTTGATTTCTCATATGATGATAGTCGAATCTCCTCAAGCTCTTGAATTTGCAACTTCCTTTGAATTCCAGCTTGGGCCAAATCCATGTTACATTTCTTTATAGCCCAATATGCCCGATGCTCGACTTCCACGGGGAGATGACACGCTTTCCCAAAAACAATCCGAAATGGGGACATACCAATGGGGGTCTTGTATGTTGTCCTATAAGCCCACAATGCATCATCCAAGCGTTTACTCCAATCCTTCCTATTTGGCTGCACGGTTTTCTCCAAGATTTGTTTCAACTCATGATTTGAAACCTCAGCCTGGCCATTTGTTTGGGGGTGGTATGGTGTTGATGTTTTGTGTGTCACCCCATACTTTCGAAGGAGGGAAGCAAAATTCCTATTGCAAAAGTGTGTCCCTTGGTCACTGATGATGGCCTTTGGTACTCCAAACCTGCAAAAAAATTGTGCTTTGACAAAGTCCACAACAACATCAGAATCGTCAGTCCTGGTGGCCTTGGCCTCCACCCATTTACTCACATAATCAACAGCAACCAAAATATACAAGAAACCATATGAACTTGGAAAAGGACCCATAAAATCAATGCCCCACACATCAAAAATCTCACAGAATAGTATGGGTTGTTGGGGCATCTCATGTCTCTTAGAAATGTTCCCAGTGTGTTGGCAACGAGAGCATGACTTACAAAACACATGGGCATCATGGAATAATTTAGGCCAATATAATCCAGAGTCCAAAACCTTTTTAGCTGTCCGTTGGGGTCCAAAGTGTCCACCACATGCAAGTGTATGACAAAAATGCAAAACAGACTCAAACTCATGATCGGGAACACACCTCCTAATGACTTGGTCACTACACATGCGCCAGAGGTAAGGATCATCCCACACATAAAACCTGGACTCACTTTTTAATTTTTGGACTTGATGTTTCTTTAAATTTGCAGGGATTTCAGAAGCAACAAGGTAGTTAACTAAATCAGCATACCAAGGATGCGTACCTGAGATGGTATAGAGATGCTCATCAGGGAAAGTGTCCCGAAGTAGTACCTGATCCAAGGTGTCATCCTCTAGTGTGTGAGTAAGCCTACTCATGTGGTCTGCCACCAAATTCTCTGACCCCTTCTTGTCCTTTATCTCAAGGTCAAACTCTTGAAGAAGGAGCATCCAACGGATAAGTCGCGGCTTTGCATCTGGCTTCTTCAGGAGGTACCTCAAAGCTGCATGGTCAGAAAAAACAACTACTTTAGAGCCCAATAAATATGAACGGAATTTATCTAAAGCAAATATGACAGCAAGAAACTCTTTTTCTATGGTTGTGTAATTTGATTGGGCTGAATCTATTGTCCTTGATGCATAGGCGATCACATGTGAACGTCCTTCCACCCTATGAGATAAGACAGCTCCAACCGCGAAGTTGGAGGCGTCACACGTAAGCTCAAATGGAAGGTCCCACCGTGGGGGCTGTATGATAGGTGGAGTGGTCAGACACTTCTTTAGCTCATCAAAGGAAGTCCTACAAGAATCATCAAACACAAAATCAGAATATTTTTGAAGTAATCGTGACATAGGAAGAGCGATCTTACTAAAATCTTTGATGAAGCGCCGATAAAATCCTGCATGCCCTAGGAAAGATCTAACATCACACACACATGAAGGATATGGTAAGGATGAAATAATGTCTATCTTAGATCTATCAACCTCTATCCCATGTTTGGACACTACATTCCCTAAGACAATGCCATGCTCTACCATGAAATGACACTTTTCAAAGTTCAGGACCAGATTCTTCTCAATACAACGATTCAACACCTTTCCCAAACTAATTAGACATTCATCAAATGAAGACCCATACACTGTAAAATCATCCATAAATACCTCCATGCAGGTCTCAATAAAATCAGAAAAAATACTCACCATACATCTCTGGAAGGTACCTGGGGCGTTGCAAAGTCCAAATGGCATCCTCCGGTAGGCAAATGTGCCAAAGGGACAGGTGAATGTAGTCTTCTCCTGATCCTCTGGAGCTATAGGAACCTGAAAATATCCAGAAAATCCATCCAAGAAACAATAGTGTGTTTTCCCAGCTAGTCTCTCGAGCATTTGATCAATAAATGGGAGGGGGAAATGGTCCTTGTGAGTGGTCTGATTTAGTTTCCTATAATCAATACACACACGCCAACTGTTTTGCACCCTCATTGGAACTAAATCATCTTTCTCATTTTTAACAATAGTAAAACCAGTTTTCTTAGGCACAACCTGAATTGGACTTACCCACTGTGAATCTGAAATGGGAAAGATTATACCTGCCTCGAGCAATTTCTCAACTTCCTTTTTAACAACTTCCAGGAGGGTGGGATTGAGTCTCCTTTGTGGTTGTCTCACCGGTTTAGCCCCATCCTCCAAGAGAATCCTATGCATGCAAATGGAGGGGCTAATACCTGATATGTCAGCCAAGGTCCACCCAATCGCCCTGATGTTCTCCCTCAAAATATTCAAAAGCCTTTCTTCATGTTCAAAAGGGAGATTGTTAGCAATGATAACAGGTAATCTCTCACCACTCAACAAGTATGAGTATTTCAGATTTGGTGGCAATGGCTTGAGTTCTAATGAAGGAGGGTGTAGTATGGATGGAGACATTGAAGGAACTGAAATGTGTGCACAAAGAGCATCCGTATCAGAATATACATCATCAAAATCATAGAATAAAGCATCAAATCCATCAGCATACTCAACATCCATTTCATAATCAGAGTGAACATGATCAAAATCAGAATATGAATCCATTTCAAAATCAAATCTTAGAGAGTCTTGTTCCTTAAAAATGGGTGTAGAATTATTCTTAGACATCAAACTAGAACCAATACTCATAATCTCCCTAAGCATAGGACAATCCAATTCCATGATGTTTTTACTTGGTGGTTCAAAATGGGAGATAACAAAAGCAGAATGGTCCTCTGAGGGGTACTTCATGGAATCCATAACATTAAATATCACAACTTCATCTCCAAACTCCATGGAAAGTGTACCCTCATTGACATTTATGATAGTTTTTTGCAGTTTTGAGGAAGGGTCTACCTAAGATAATGGGGGCATGAGAACTTACCTGATCATCCTCCATGTTAAGCACATAGAAGTCTGCTGGAAAGATCATGTCTCTTACCCGAACAAGTACATCCTCAAGAACTCCTGCTGGATATGCCGTAGCTCTATTCGCCAATTGCACCACTACTCTTGTTGGCTTCAACTCACCAACCTGTAAGGAAGAGAATACAGAGTGAGGCATCACATTTATTGAAGCTCCTAAATCACAAAGAGAATCAGAGAAGTGCAACTCCCCTATGGTACATGGGATGGTGAATGTCCCAGGATCCTTGAACTTTGTTGGCATTGCTAGAGTTGGTGTAATGAGTGCCGAGACATTCCTTCCAAGGTTGATCCTCTCATTCCCCTTGAGCCCTCTTCGATTGGTGCAGAGTTCTTTTAAGAATTTGGCATACCTTGGGATTTGCTTAATGGCTTCAAGTAGAGGAATGTTGATCTCCACACGCTTGAATGTGTCCAAAACCTCCTTTTTCATTTCTTCTTCAGCCATCTTCTTGGTTTGAACAACCCTGTTTGGAAAAGGAAGGGGTTTAGGAGGAACATCATCAATCTTTTTCTTACCTTTATCTTTCTCCTTGGATTGCTCATCAGTTGGTATGGAATGCGGCTTCTCTGAAGTTGAGGTGAATCCCGGTGGAATGGTAGGTACAGATGTATCGTTCATTTGCTTCCCACTTCTCAATGTGATGGCACTAACATTCCCCTTTGGATTTGGAGTGGGTTGGGAATGTAGATTTCCAGAATTTTTACTCACAGGTTCATGGAGGGCGGTGGCAATCTGGCTCATTTGAGTCTTCAACTCCCTCAGCTCCGAACTTTGACTCTTCAGCTCATTCTGTTGATTAAGAACAATTTGCTTCAAAAGATCATCAGTATTAGAATCTACCTTTGGTGGATGATTCCCTTGTTGCTGACTCGTTGATGTTTGAGCTTCAAATCTCCTTTGGGGTTGTTGGAAACCCTGTTGGTAAGGTGGAGGCTGCTGGAAGTTTGGTTGAAAAGGGGGCCTTTGTTGTTGTCCAGAGCCATACCTCATGTCCGCTAGATCTTTCCACCCTTGTTGTATGTTGGATCAAACTTCTTTTGGGGATATGGTTGTTGTTGTTGCTGCTAAAATGGTCTCCCAGGGAACACTGCTGCACAATCTTCTGTTTCTTGGAGTTGTGGGCAACAGTCAGTTGGGTGGCTTGTCTCAGTGCAAATACCACAAGGCCTTGAAGGATGGGGTTGGGATGTATTTTGAGCCAATGCAATCTGCCTCACCATAGTTGTCAATTCTTCTAACTTAGTATCAATCAAATGACTTTCAAGAGAAGAAGGACTTACTTGATGTACTCCTCGAACATGTGGTGTTCCTCTATCACCGAATTGTTGGGAGTTTTGGGCCATCTTGTCGATCAACGCATGCGCAGCTACTGGTGTCTTGTCCACCAATGCTCCTCCAGCTGCAACATCTACCATGCTCCTCTCCATGGGTGTGAGTCCTTCGTAGAAGTATTGGATGAGGAGTTGCTCACTGATTTGGTGATGTGGGCAGCTTGCACACAACTTCTTGAATCGCTCCCAGTACTCATACATTGACTCCCCTTGTGCTTGCTTGATCCCTGATATCTCATTTCGAATGGATGTGGTCCTTGATGCTGGAAAAAATCTCTGCAAGAAAAGACGTTTCAAATCGTTCCAACAAGTTACATCTTCGGGTTGTAAATAATACATCCAATCTTTCGCAGCTCCATCAAGTGAGAATGGGAATGCTCTTAGTTTGATTTGATCTTCAGAGACATTTCTAGGTTTTAGGGTTGAGCAAACCACATTAAATTCTTTCAAATGTTTATTGGGATCCTCACCAGAGAGGCCATGAAACTTTGGAAGTAAGTGAATTAACCCAGATTTCAGTTCGAAGTCCGATTCAAGATTTGGGTATGCAATACAATTTGGTTGATAGTTAATATCAGGTGCAGCCAATTCTCGAATGGTTCTATTAAGTTCATTTCCATTGTTTCCAGCCATTGGTTCTTCTTTTATGTTTGAATTTGAATAGCTTCCAATTTCAATGTTTCCAGAAGAGAGGAATTCACCAACTGGTTGAATATTGAAACTTCCCGTAGATTGAGAATGTCTGATTTGTGCCCTAAGGCTACGTTCAATCTCAGGGTCAAGATCTAAGAGATCTTCGGGATTAGTTCATGTCATCAATCAATGAAATATGAAAAGAAGGAATGTGGACCATATTAAAATAAAAATTAGAAGTTTGAGTTGATGGTCCAAAAATAAGTAGAAAGAGATAAAAGAAGAAGAAAAAAAAATCAGATTGGGTAAAGACGGAAGAAAGAAGAGAGGAAGAGAATTAAAATGTAAAATAAAATAAATACCTCTAATTGCTTGAAATAATTACTTGCCTCCCCGGAAACGGCTCCAATTTGAAAGAGCGTTGTCGTGGGCGCCCTCAAATGATTAGTGTGATTTTGGGGTACTTAGGTGCAGCAGAGTGGCTGACCAAGGTCGTCTCTCAAAGGAGGAAGTGAATTAAAATAACTTTTCAGAGGTATTATAGAAACAAAATAAAAGGGAATAAAAACACTACTTGAAAGGATGGTGGTGGTTGTTTATAGTTTATGAATCTAGAAGAATTTTGCTGGAATAAGATTGTATTTTTTTTTGTTTTTAGTTTTGAAATGAAGTTTGATTAAAATGACACAACAAAAATATGTTTGTTTAGACAATATTTAAAAGACATAATCGATCTAACTCTACCTCTTCAATAATTTATTAATCATTATCATTTAAATTAATATTCACTTAATTATGATCCCTTAATTTGTTAAATCCCGAACCCTACGAGAATTAACTTTACCACGAAGATTGAAGTGAATTTTAACCTTAGGATAACTTCAGAACATGCAATCGCGACACCCTGCTTTGATTGATGCTCTAAAATTAGCTTATGGTCAGTGGTAAATTAAGGCACATAACCACTCTGGAAATTAGTATTAATTGAGTTTAGGGATTATATTTGAACTCTACAAATTGATCCCATGTGGTTTTGAATTACCGGTTAAGGTTGCGCTCTCACAGTTCACACAATTCCCGACCTCGCGTGTTTTGTGTTAACTATTAAATTGCTTGCTTAGTTTCATTTAAATTAAAAACTCAATTAATAGATCATAATATGTGAATTACAGTAGCTCATTGATTCAAAATAAATGAATTAATAAGGATAGAGGTTGATCGATTACTAAAAAGAACTACTCTTCCATGGGTGGTGTAGTCATCGTGGAGACGTTTTGCATAAGCAACGGATTGAAAGGGTAGAACTCAATCTTGTCTCCACTCTTGATTCCAACCCAATTAATAAGATTAAGATAAGAAGAAGAGGGATGAACACAGAATATTATTTGAAGAAAAATTCAAGAAACAAACATGAAAGAAAAGAAATACAAAGAAGAGGTGAGAGAGGAGAGCCTTTTTGGAAGAGAGGTTTGCACAAAGGCTTACTTCCTCCAAGAGTTGTGAGGGGCTCCCAAGAGACACCCTTTCGGACACACCTTCCCAAAGCCTCGACCACCCCTCTCAAAGAGTTAAAACCCCCTTTAAATAGAGTTTGTGAGGGCTAGGGATACATAACTTTTTAAGTGTGAAATGAAAATCTCGGCCAAATATTTTATTCCAAGTTTTACCTCCAATTTGACCTCCAAAACGCGTGAATTGACCGGCCTTCCAGAAGGATGATTTGTGCCAAATCATGTATCCGAGCTTTCCTAAAATGTTGGGCTCAATACAAGCTCGTATGTAGAAGATATCGCCCAAATACAGAACCCATGTCCATTCTGCCGAGTCCAGCCCACCATTGGATTAATGGCTCATTTACTCCATCCAAATGCACTCTTTAGCTCTAGTGTCCTGAATGAAAGTTGTATAAAAGGAAGTTATGAACACTGTTACAAAATTTCAAATTCATATAATAAATATAAAAATATTTATCTTCGAAATACTACAGTGCACTATTAAGGGTAAAACTGGAATTTTCACCAAATTTTCAAATGAATGATCAAATCCCAAATATTTTATAAATAAAAATATTTAACACAATTTGAGGAAATTATATCATTTATTATCAATAAAATATTCAATAAAATAGTGTTTTATCAGTAGCATTGCAAGCTTCCAGTGATCCTGGAGGTTGGCGGATTTCAGAAATCCATCATGTAGTTTTTAGCTCTATGTAGTGGTTTGGGAATCTAATAATTCATCCCATTTTTTGAATACTTTTGGATTCATAAATTTCAGTTGGTCTGAGAAGTTTTATAGGTTCTCTTAGTTGTTAGTGTTTCGTAGATACTTAGGAAAGTTCATGCTTGTGGATTAGTTGTGGAGTTTTCTTGGTGCATGCCAAGAGTGATGTGAAACTGAACCTAACTCAAAAAAAAGAGGTTGGGTTTAATAGTACATGTGTGGAAGTATCCATGTTTTTTTGATAATGAGAAATTCATATGTGAAGGTATCAACTAAAGATAATTAGGTGTAAACTAAAGGCACCAACCAGTGGATCGAGGATTGTTCCTTTAAAAAGGTTTTCATTAGAAGCTGGTAAGTTTGAGGGATGTTTAATGGGGTGAACCATGACTCATGACCTATTTCAAGAGATAAAACTATGTTTCATCATCTGATTTGGTGTTTTAGTTTGATTTATCACATGATTGATGGGGGAATTTTTTTTTCACAAATTCTTAGGGTGAACCATGTGATAAAATGTGATAAAGTTTTTTTTGGGCATCAATGCTTGGGGAAGCACGGAAAGTGGTACCATGGCTTGCGGGCTTGAGGGGACTTGGTTTTTAGGTCATAATAATGATGAAGGTACAAGAGCGGTGAATTTTTTCCATTTAAAAACTCTAGAAAATTTTCGAACTGATCCCCCTTTGAAATTTTTAAAATGATATTGTTCCATTTTCTTTAAAAAGATTATGTTACAGATTATAAAGAAAAAGGCACAATTATTTTTATAGTGGTTTGGGTAAAAAAAGATACCCTAGTCCACTCCAACAACACCCTCTCTATGAGTTTAGTGATTTTTATTAGTAGATCCATTTATAAGGGAACTCAACAGTTGAGTGTAAGTGACTACAACTTGTTAAAAAAGATCTTACAAGGCTTTAAACAGGACAAATAACAGTCCTCAAAACACTCCACACCTGATTATTCAAAACCAAAAGAAATTTTCTTTGGTTGGATAAATTCTCTTTGAAAGAGTTAAAATGTATCTGTTGTAACTGAAAAATGCAGAGATCTTTAGATAAATAGAAGAAATTATTTGAATAAATGTCTTCAAGAAGAATCCATGGGTTGCTATATAAAATGTTCAGATAACATAGTAGAAGAAAAAAAACTTCTTAGAAGTTGGAAAACACAAAATAATATATTATAATATTTATATATCCAAAGTTTAGTTCTAAAAATATTCAATAAACTTCAGCGGATATATTACAAATAAGAACAACAACAGTTGTAGAAAAAAATGATAATCTCTTATATACCGAGAAAGTTACAATGTACAATTTAGATAAATAGATATTTCCTTTTAAAATACCTTCATCAATATAGCACAGTAGTATATCAGATCATCGATATCTCACATTTTAAATAATCCTTTGAAAATTAAATAAGTATCCTAATTTAATTCTTGTCAAATAGATCTATAAAAATCACCAGATAAAACATGATCTTCAAAATAATCACCATATTTGAAATCCGAAATAAATCAACCACAAAAAGAATAACATACATTAGAAATAATAATGAATTAATATTTTTTTAAAGAGCCTATGAAATGGTCTTTGAATCAATTTATTAAGATATTTACTCTAGTGAAATCATAGAAGAAATATTAGAATATCCAAAATTCAAATCCCACATATGAAAAAATCAATGTGTGGTTACTCTGCATGTGGATAACTCCAAAAGTATGGTTTATAATTTTCAGTTTATTTTAAACATAGAATACCAAAGTGTGAGTTTCAATACCAATTTTAGGTTAACATACCAAATTTTAGGTACTCAAACGTGGGGTTTCTTTATAAAATTTAGGTTTCCCAACTTAACATTCAGTTTAAACATGAGGTTCCAAAAGTGATGTTAGGTACTAAAACATGAAATTCCTTATCAAAAGTTAGGTTTCCAAACATAACATTATGTATAAATTTGGTGTTCCAAAATTAGGGTTGGATACCAATAATAGGTTGCAACATCACTTTTTGAACAATGATTCCAAACTTCATTGAAATATTTATAATACTTCATAGAATAAAATTTCATCCAAATTATAAGTAAAGAACTTTCAGAATTCCAATTAAATGAAATAAATATTCAATTAAATATAATCCTGAATTCCACTTAAATAAATTTCATTAGTAAAAAAATGTGGGTGTTTTTTAGAATCAAAATCAATGATAAATTAATGAGAAATTGTTATATCAACATTCGTATTCCCAACACTGATGTGTGGTGAATTTGGAAAAAATGTCGTGCTAAAGGCAGTCATTTCATTTATGGACCATCCCATGTGTGTTTTGGGCCTAAAAAGTAAAAGGATATGGGGAATGACATATCCTTTTTCTTGACCATTATATTTTCTGGGATGCCTCCTAGAAACAGTTTTGAGAGGAGTTGAATGTTTAGGCTGAGAACTCGGGTTGTTCAAGGGATACCATTATGGAGACTTATTGAGGATGATAAATCATTAGAGGAGTATTCTGTAACACCTCTCAAATTTTAATGCATGTTACAGGATTAAGTTTTTTTCTAGTTGTGTGTGATTGGGTCTTTTATAGCTACTAGAGGTCATAAGGTAGATTGAGAGTGCACTCAGGAGGACCAAGAGATGCCTATAGATAATTAGGATCTATATGAATGGTTTCATGGTTTGAAGAAATCCTTCAAACTATAAAAAAAATCTAAGGGCCAGGGGTTTTTAGTTCAAAATTACATTGCATGAAAAAGGTTTCACATCATGAAATGATTTTGGGTAGTTTTTTAGGGTGAAAGTCATATTTTACCCTTGGAACCCCATATTTACTCATGTCTCCTCTAACTCATCCCAATAAAAAATAGGTAATGGGAAGATCTCATTTTTGGTGATTTTTTGTTCCTCATCCTCGTCTCTTTGGAGTTTGATGTGTCTTTCATTGTGATTGCTTCATCACTATGAGTTTAAGCCCATCCATGCCATAAATGCATCTCTTTTCCACTATTCTTGTTTATATTTGATGTAAACCCTAATTTATGAAATTGAATGGTGTATTTTTGGGGATTAAATAAATTTTTCTTATTGTAGGTAGCAATTCTTTTCAATTAGGCTCTGTCAAGATTTAAGTAGGAATTCCTTATAATTTTACAGATTTTGTATAAAATTATATAACTTGATTTGTATGCATGTGTGTGCATAGACCAGTGAGATATTTTTTTGTGTTAAAGTGAGCGTTTGAGGTTTGTATTATAGTGTTTGGTCTCTTAAAGGGGGTAGTATGACTTTTAAACATTGAAATATTGAAATATAGTTTCTTATTAGGAATACATGTAGGGTTTTCCACTGGGATTTTTGGTCTTGGAATTAGTCATTCATTATTGTTTGAGGATAATGTAGTCAAGGCAAGTTGCATAGGGTTTTGGGTAGTGAATCCCCTTGGGTGTTTTCCTTGGAAACAATGAATGAGGGTCTTGTACAAGCTATAACTCTAGGGTTTTATTCCTAGGTAAAATAGTGTGGGAAGTGTTGTTTCGGATAGGTAAGGGCTAGGATGACTTGGGTAAATGTTGTAGGGGATTGATTGGTGTTCTCTCTTTCTCACTTGGAGTTTGGATATAAGATAATGGTTTGATTAATGAGATAAATCGGGTTAGTTATGAGAATTTTGGTGTAGATATACATGTGATGAGAGTACAACCATGAGTGAGATAGTTTGGTCCTACTAGGATTAGGATGGTCATTATGAGTGAGATTTTGTGTTAGGGTATGATTATGCAATGGTTTTGATGTATGTTGATATGTGTTCATGTTTCTTGTATGTGGACTAATTAAAACCAATGCGTATGGGATGGTGTGATTTTATGTGGGATCCCTGGAGTCTATGATGATGGGATGGTGTGCTTGACTATGGCCTCCCTATAGTCTGTAGGGATAGGACTGTGTGATTGATTTACCTCCCTAGAGTCTATAGGGATATATCAGGGTGACTTGATGGAACTCCCTAAGTATGTAGGGATAGTCCAAGGTGATTAAAAAGGATATAAAATAAGTGAAAAGTGTGTTCCATGGGTTATATGTTTTACTATGGTACTAATAGAAATTCCTTCCAGTAATGAGCTGAAGTAAGTAGGTTTAGAGTTTATTATATCCTGGTAAGATAACGATCACCTGACGGGTTATATGTTTGTTTATATAATTATTTTTCTTCATTTCATACACTTTTATATGAACTAGTGTATTTATGATAATAGTGTTATGGTGGTTCCCTATAGGGTTTATACTCACACCCTACATGGGTGTGATGTTCCAGGCCTAGTCCACTCATAAATAACTGAACCTGAGGTCCACATTACCTCAATCATGCCTCCTCATATTCCATAGGCTACCAACTAGAAATGAAGGTGTATGGTGGTATGGTAGGTATACTATAACCTCTTTATCAGATTGAAACATAGTGGTAAATAAAAATAAATTAGTGAAAATGTTAATGGGGCAGTGGAAAATAAACCACCCAAATAATAGAACACATACATAAACAGTAATAGGATCAAATACAGGTGATGATGTCTTGATATAATACCTATATCAAATAGGTAGATATAGTAGCAGGGGTGAAACACTACCAGTATAAATAAAAGTTAAAAAATTAAAAAATAATCATCCCTATTATAATCATAAGAATTGGCTCAGTCATCTACTCCCAAGCTTCTATATAAAAGGAAATCAAGCATCTATAGTTGTTCACTTACCTTTATCCTTAATTACATCCTTGTAATTTGTTCAGGTACCAAGTAGTGGTCTAAAAAGAGTGTGATTAAAACTCGGTAGGATACCATCAATAGAGTCTAATACAAATATATTTTATGAGTATAAAATGTAATAGTGTGCGGGTATAACAAAAGTAAGGCATTAAATAAATATTAATCAAATCAAGATCAGGATCCTCAAGGACACCTGGACGACCCTACCTGATTTAGCTTATGCTAGATATATTTGAGCATAGGATTATTAATTAGTTAGGGAACCAAGGAATATATCCAAGGAATCCAAGAATAATAATTATTAGGGATCTATGAGAGACCCATGGAATCCTTGACCTTAGAAGTCTGATCCATCTCATAGTGATCATCTGAGATGTTAGACTAGGGGTATGGGTGTAATACTAGGGGTTAACCCTTGGTATTAAACCCAAAAAAATTAGTCCATATCAAGGAAAAGTCCAAGGTAATATTGTTATAGACTTTATTGGATCCCAAAGAGATAATCCAAGATGTTTCATATATGATTACATCAACCTAAATCCAAGGAGATGATCCAAGGCATTCTAATTTCTGTAAATAAAGGTGAATATTTGGTGTCAATATGATGCATTCACAAATATAATACATTGACCAATCCCAAGTGTGGTGTATCACTGGGCAGTCGTATTAATGAATTAGTTAGCATCCTATGATTTTGACCAAGGCATTCTAGGCCAAGAATCCAAGTCTTACTCAAGGCATGCCACACATTTAAATTGATCAAGGTCCATAATAGTTGCCAACAATATATTTAATAATTATTCATAGGCCATGTAAAGTATCCAAACTATTTCATATTATTATTAATTCCATTTTTCAATTTATTTATAAGTGATCAAAAGTACTGAGGGAAGTATCCATTCCCTATAACAATTCAATTTAATAATTTTGGTCATTCCTTTTACAAATGACAAACCAAACACTCTTGAGGGTTGTTTCGGTTAAAGGCAGTAATGATCATCAAATAAAATTTAAACTAACACATCATAAGGGGTGCTTCAAGTTGAGTTCATCAACGTCTCATATCACTTCCAGAACAATATTTAGACAAAAATTTAAAGAAATAATAATTTTAGGACAAATGCATGGAAATTCCAGCATGCAGTACAATGAAGACAAATAATAAAACTCAAAACTTTTAGGGAAAATAGTATACCACCTATCTAAACCTTGTATAATAATCCTCATCTAGTATTGGCCTCAGATTTTGGATGGAACGAGAGAAAATGGGAAACCAAAAAAACACCCTGAAAATAGGGAATATTAGCTCTCATAGAGACAACACCCAATATGGTGAATAAAACTAAGAAATGAAGTAAGAAGTGTGCTATACTTACTAAGTGGAATCCAAAAAGATAAACTCTGATCAAATCAGAGTCTCAATGAGGGAGACACACTAAATCCTATAGGAGAGGATAAAAGGAGATCTCATGTATAGATACTTTGAAAATGAGGAAGGAGAAGAAGAAAATAAGGTTTAAAAGAGAAGAGAGGAAAATTAAATTTTCTAAAAAAATTCATGGGGAACACGGTTTGGCTGCATGGTAGCCCATACCATGTTCTAGACATGTGATAGACACTATCCATGATCCCACACCTCAACATCTTAGTAAAACGTTTAGAAAAACTATGTGTGAACCATGTGTGGTAAACCTATAATAAATTGAAGTTTTTTCATGGTTTTTAATCCCCCTTAAAATATTTTATCAAAAAATGATCCTCTCTTTTTGTTCTCCATAGATGAGGTGTACAATTAGTTTAAATTGTGTGCTAACTGTGTGGCTCAACTTGTTTCTCCAAAATTTGGAACTCCAGGCCCTGAACCAAGCTTGAACACTCCTAAAACCTCCATGGGCCCTTTATAAACTTACATTAAGGTAAAAAAATATGTTTATAATGAAATTAAAAGGATACATACCTTTATAAAAAACCATGATCTTACGATCTCCCCTCCTTAAAACAACTTGTCCCCAAGTTTCCCTTCTGAGAGTGGTTTATTTTCATCCAAGAATAAATACATACCCTGAGCATGTATATCAAACTCTTGTTCCCACATTTCCTCTTATACATGGTCATTCTTCCATAGCACCTGAACTATAGGAACCTTCTTACCTCGTAGATTCACCATGATATGGTTGAAGATACAAACTAGGTACTCCTCAAAAGAAGCATCGGCTTCCAAATCAAATTCCTTAGGATCAAATACATTAGATGGGTCAGATTAATAATGAAAGAGATTATAAAAGTATAATATATCATTCATATCATTGTAACACTTAGGAATAATTATCCAATATGTCAATATCCTGAACCTCTCCAAAATCATGAAAGATCCAACAAATCTGGGTGCCATCCTACCCTATCTTAGAATCCATCAATGACCCAATATTAGAAAGACTCACAAGAATAACTAATCTATAACCTCAAACTATAGAGGTCAACATTGAAAATAAACATATTCCTTATTCCTTGACTATTCTATATCCATATATTTCTTGATCTGATGTACCTACTCTAATTTCTCCTAAACAAGATGAGGTCCCAATAGTGTTGCCTCTTCTACCTTTAAATAGCACAGAGGTGAATTGAAAATCCTACTGTAGAGTACCTCATACAGATCAATCTAAATAGTTTCTTTGAAACTGTTATTATAATAAAACTTAGCAAGAGTAAAGTACATTTCCCATGAGCCTCCAAAATCAAGGGAACATTCTTGAAGCATGTCCTCTAATACCTATATAGTGTGCTTGGACTGACCATTGGTCTAAGGGTAGTATGTTATACTTAGAAGTACCTATGAAAAAAGATCCCTCTGTAACCCTACTAGAACTGAGAAGTTAAACAAGTGTACTAATTTGATAAAATTTTATATAGAATCCCATGAATTTTTATGAACTGTTAGACATATATCCTTATAGGATCATCACTAAGAAGGTCTCCTGGATAGGCAAAAAGTGGGAGACCTTCATCAGTCTATCCATAATTACCCAAACATCGTCATTTTCTTGAGGTGAATTTGGTAATTCCATTACAAGATACATGGTGATTTTATATCATTTTTACACTGTTAATGGTAATGGTTATAACAGGCCTATGGACTATTGTGGTTCCCCTTTCACCTTTGTATAGATAGACCACTGAGTAACAAAACCAAAAATTTCCTTTTTCATCCTATGCCACCAATACTGACAGTGTAAGTCACATTACATCTTGGTGATTCTATGATGTACTTCTTATTTGTAGGCATGATATTCTCACATAAAATCCTCTTTAATTGCTACAAGAACCCATACATTACCGTGAATATACAGAATCTCATCCCTATCAACTACCCAACTAGGTTGTGGGTCCTCACCTGAAACACTTTACCTAAAAATAAATCCATTGGGATCTAAAATCTTCCACCTATTTTTCATATCAAAAAGTGATGAATTTAAAACTAAATACACAAGGATAGGTTGTCTATGACATTACTGAAATTCGATATGAATTTTAGAAAGAAGATTCATCAAATTCAATTCACTACTGGCTTTCTGAATAGCTTGAGACTGATTATTCCTACTCAGAGTGTTAGAAACTACATTTCCATTCCCTAGTGTATAATCAAGCTAATATTTTAAATACTAAAGATATTCAACTCATATTA
The DNA here is from genome assembly GCA_963277665.1 of Viscum album. Taxonomy (NCBI): domain Eukaryota; kingdom Viridiplantae; phylum Streptophyta; class Magnoliopsida; order Santalales; family Viscaceae; genus Viscum; species Viscum album. The sequence continues at coordinate 906,737,094 of OY728158.1, read as the reverse complement.
ATTATTGGAGGTTCAATTCATACTAATTTAATTTGTACTTAAGACTTTTATGGTTCGTGTACAACATAAACTATTCCCCCAACAAATAATGTCTTCAATAATGTAAGGCATGAACAACTGGTAACTCAAGATCATGTATTGGGTAATTATTCTCATGTTTCATAAACTTAGGAGACCTATACACCATGAACCATTATCCTTTCATAAAAATAGCTCCAATACTGATGCCTGATGCATCACACTAAACTGTATAGCCTCTGTCAGGATCAAGTAGAATTAAGATCGATGTTGAGTTTAACCTTCCCATTAACTCCTAAAAGGATTTATATGAAAATATTCATATAGTCCATACCTTTTTTGGAAATATGTATGTGTTATATTTGAGGGTTTAACTCTTACCTGGTGATATCCTAATCTCAATTCAATCTTCAAGATGACCCTAACTCTTAGGAGTTGATCAAATAGATCGTCTATATGAGGAATTTGATAGTGGTTTTTAATGGTACACTAATTCAAAATCCATAAATCCACACATATCTTTAAGGTTCTATATTCCTTCTTGGTGAAAATCACTAGTGAAACATAAGGAGAAGTATTGGGTCAGATAAACCCATTGTCTTTCAAGTCCTCTAATTTCATCTTGAGACCCTAAATCTTAGTAGGATCCATATTATATAAAGGAATAGATGTTGGTTCTACTCCTGGAACAATATTCATAGTGAAGTAAACCTATCTCTTAGGAGGTATCCCAAAAATTAATTAGGGAAAACATCTCTGAATAAGTCTACTATTATAGGAAAGATAGTTTGTTGTACTCTTTGATCATCAATAAAGATACTAGAAATCTGGGCTAACACTCCACCCAATACATGATGATCAAGCCTACCTTGAATTTCTTGGACATCCCATTATCCATTGTGAACATAGATACTTTCATAAGGTGATGAGAAGGATACACTTTAGTAATAAAAATTGATATGGGATCGATAAGGCACTAACTAGTCCATCTTAAGATTTATTTCAAATCCTATCATCTCAAGGATGAAAAGGTACCATAAGAAATGATAACCTCTGATCTCTAGGAGACACTCCTTGCATCAGAAACTAGTTTATGGAAATAATACCAATGTAGTATCAAGATAAATTTTTCCACAAATATTATTCAATCTTGAGCCCAAGAATATCCATTAATGTCACAAATATTAATGAGTGTGAAGATAAAGTGTCAAATAAGGTAGACACTAGAGGCGAGGCTACTAAGATCATACTACATGTTACAGATGTCCTGAAACTCTACCCTTATGATGTAGTCTACACTGTATATAACTATCCAAATACATGTCCCTGAGATACAATGTTACCTCCCTGATTAGGTATTCTTTGCTACTGATACACATCATAAGTCTGTCTTCCTTGACCTCATCCACCTCCTCGGCCTATATAGCTAGTGTTACTCCATCTCCTGACATAGAGTTGTGCCACTAATCCAACTCTATAATTTGGATCTAGTGTATATCCTCTACCACTAGGAACCTATGGAAAAGTCCTAGAAAATATATAGTGATGGCCAATTGTGATGTAGTCATGATACTCTATTGGGTCTCTTCCATACTCTGGATATATGTGATCCAGTCTTCCACACTGATTGCACATCATATATCTGTCAGTGTGTATACACTGACTACCACTTCCCAAAGGATTAGTCTTAAAGAAATTCTTTCTACCACTAGATAATGCACTTCCCAGCCTAGGTGCTAAACCACCATCACCTATTCCTTCATCTTCCCTTGTATTATGCTCATAGATGAGGGTGTGTCTCACAATATCATAGATAGTAGTCATCAAAAAGATGCTCACCTTAGAGGTCATGGCATACCAAATCCCATAATCAAAGAATCTCTCTCTAGAAAACTCATCACCAGTAAGATTTGATACAAATCATTGGAGATCAATGAATCTAGATAAATAGTTCATGATAGACATAGTTACCTTCTCTAAGTGCATGAATTCCCTAGCTCAATCAACACTCAACATCTTCAGGAAAAATTAATTGTAGAAGGTAGTATAGAAGTCCCTCCAGACCATGCCCAAACATCCCTCCATAATTTTTTAGATTCCTAAATAATATACATTTTGATCTTAACCCTCCTTTCTAGATGATCAAAGATCAAAATCCTAGCCTCAATCCATGATTTTTTATCCTAGGGACCCCCTTTCTCTAAAAAAATAGGTGGGTACTATAGTTTTAACTCTCTCATCAACTCTATCATAGTTGGTGCAGATTTTGGATCTCTATCAATATTCTACACAATATGTGGAAAACACTCCCTGATATGAGAATTATTTCTTATTCTTAGTACAACTAATGTCCCTACTATATGTGCCGCTGTTGGAACTATTGGTGTGCCAGGTCCCACAACCTTAGGAGCGTGGATGTTACCACCTTCCTAAAATTCGACCTGAGGCTCTATTGAAGGAATGTATCTACAATCCCAAGAACACACCTCAGAAAACATACAAGATATAAAGGATTAAAAATAGTAAAAATAAGGATAAGATCATTTCCTAAGTTCTATATGTATGCATTATAAACTACCCATGTCTAAGGTCAAGTTATGTTGTGAGATTTCAAGTTCTTTCATAAAGGTTAAGTCATATGGGGTGTCAATTACAAGTTATATAGGAAAATTCTCTTTAATTTCCAATTAGTATCCCCATTTAATGGAAACCGGTTCCTTTCAGAGTCATAATTTAGTGAGTTTACATATATATATATATATATATATATATATGAAGGTTTAGTTAGATGCATTTCCATTACCAGGTTATAAATACATAAACATTATAAGTTATAATTGGAATTTCATATAACTATAACTAGCCTTTTATATATAGTCTTAGAATGTAACAAGACCATATAAATTGGTTAAATTATATGGATTTTCATTCACAATTTATATAGTTTTACACTATAAATTTCAATTGACATACATTTAATCATAACCAACGAATGTTTCATCCCATGTAAATAAAGTCTCATGGCTTAAACATGTCATAATTGGTTAGTTAAGGTTCCATCATCAAGCTATATGAGAAAACTCCATTTAGGTTGATGCATACATTTTAAGTAACTAATCATCTTTGTCCCTTCAAGAAACATTAAAAAAAATTAAATCATAATAATTAAGGCTCATTCGATAAAATATAGGTAAACAGGAAATGTAGTAAACATGGCATGGCATATTTATAACATAGAAATATCTACATGCCTATAATGATACATGAGTCAATGCTCCCTTACCATAATATACTAAGGGTAATAATCTATAAAAATAACATCGTAAATCATGTGCATAACCCAACGGTTAAAATACTACAACTGTTACAGGTAAAATCCAGAACAATAAGTTTCATCCCTAGTAACTTGTGTTTTCCCTCACGCTTGGATTAGTTACTCCTAGAAATGTCTTATTAACAAGTTATGATAGGTCCAATTCTCCTGTATACCAACCCAAAATTGTAATAAAAGGAAAAAAGATACTCCTATGATGCCACTTTGTAACATCCCTTGCCTGATTCACATGTAATTAACTGAACTAGAGGGCCACATAGACACAAGGAAGCCTCTCCATATGTTAGAGGCTTCCAACTAGTAGTAAGGGTGTGTGGTGGTATGGTGGTGGATACTATACATTATTTATTAAAGTGAATCACAATAGTAAATAAAGATTAAACTATGGAAATAATAACTAGTAAGTGGAAAATAAACCGTCCAAATAATAACAAAAAATACATAAATAGTAAAAAGATCATATATAGGTGATGTTTTCATGACTTAATAAATATATGAAATAGGTAGACATGGTATCAGGCATAAAATAGAACTATTATAAATAAAATGAAACAAAAAATCCAAAACAACTATCTCTGTGAGCATCTTGAGGACTAGATCAGTAATTTTCTCCTAATCACCTATACAAAAGGAAATTGAGCGTCTATAGTTGGATTTTTTACTTTATCCTTACCTGTATCCATGTAATATTCTAGGTTACCAAACGGTGGCCTGTACAGGGTGTAAGTACAATTTATTATTCCACCACCAATGATGTATAATGTAAATCTAGTCTGTTAGTATAAAATGTAACAGTTTATAGGTGTAGAAAAAGTAAGGTAGTAAATAAATATAAACCATTTTAATCTCAAACTCCTCAAGAGATACCTGACTGACCCTACCTACTTTTCACTAATACATATGTCCTTAATCATAGGACCATTAATTATTTAGTGACCCAGGGAACATATCCAAGTCATCTAAGAGTAATAATTACATGGGATCCATGGGAGACCTATGGAATCCTGGACCTTAGAAGGTTAATCCCACTTGCAGTGATCATATGAGATGTTAGGCTAGGGGTTATAGGTGTAATCCAATGGGTGAAAACTAGGAATTTCACCCTAAAAGTTTCTAACTAAGCCTGAGGAAAACTCTAAGGAAATATTGGGATATAATTTATTGGATCCCAATGAGATAATCTAAGGTGGTCCATATAACACACCGACCCCTCTAAACTGGAGTCGGTGCGTTACTTGTGATATTGGCATGGTTATAAGGAATAAAAATACCAAAGTAATGATCAGTTTAGTAGTATTAAAGAAACTAGATACATAGATTTTACTCAAATTACATTGGAAAAGTTTACAAAATACAATACATAACGAAACTAAAAACTGCATCCACAAGAACTCAATAAACGATCTCCTCTTTGTCACCTGTTGAAAGTAGACAATGAAAGGGGTGATCTCAAACGCTCAGTAAGGGTTACAAATAGTGGAATCATGAGTACAATAATAAGTGAATCACAATAAATCTGACATAATCAATATGGCATAGTGAATAAATGAATAACTAATGCCATTAATAAACTGAGAATGAAACTACATCCAAAGATTTTGTCATAGTGAAAACATCACGAATAATAATAGTAACTGATAATGAATAAAGAGAATTCTTATTAATTGTATTTCATTTATCCGGCACATTAAACCATAATACTGTAAAAACGGTTTAGTTCTATGGGTAGAAACTCGTCTAATTTTTGGAAACAAACTCGAAGGGTTTGTCGCCAAACTGATTTATCTCATGAGACCTACTGATGCATCAAGAGGCTATATCAGGCCCCACCAGCCACTTCATGTCTAAATAATTATTTATACATTTATTCAATAAAATATAAATATTTCTTTTCAATATCTATATAGAGTAGAGTATACAGATTCATCAACATTTCCATAATTAAAATAACTTTCCAAATAAACACCATATGTAAAATGGTATACGGTTTAGACAAAAAAACATATCCATGATGTGAGATTATGGATATTTAATATAAATATAATTTTAAAATGAAAATTTATCTCAAATTTGTAGTAGGTACACCACATAAGGATTATTAGGTGCACAATACAAAGTTAGTCACAACAAAATAGTAGTTAAGACAAAGTCTCTTACCACAATGTAATCGGTCGAATCATATGAAAAGAACTTAATAAACCTCAAATGAATCATTTAATAACATGAATATAAAAATAATAATGTTATTATATATCAAATGGTAGTACACATATACCACATACAAGAAATAAGTGGCGAACAATGAAAATCTCACAGAAATGAAAGTGAGATGAGAAACCCCTTACAAACATTTCGGCATGGTAACGAGTGTTATTGAGAAGGATTAATGAAAGGTAAAGGGTTATTACATTATTTATATGTCACAAGTTAAGTATGGGGGAGGTGAGAAAACATACCCCATCATTAGTAATTAAAAATAAAAGGGTGAAACATAGGGAAGATTCTTGAACAAAAGTGAGAGAGGGGATCCCTTACAAGGATTGTGTCATTAGAGTGACGATGAATCAATGAAATATTTATGTGTGACAAATAAAAATCAATAAAATATAAGTGGATATAAAATAAAAAATAATCCTAGGTCATTCACACATATTCTTGGAACAATGTAACCAGTGAAATAGATGTTTAACTCAAAGAATGAAAATTGAGTTAAGCAATCCCTTACCTTATGCTTGAAGGTGTTCTTGAATTGTTATTTAAGACCTGAATAAACAAATTAGGCTTATTAATTCATAATTCCAGAACATATTATATATGTAAATGATTTTTTATAACCCTTTTTAGTTCATTAAAAACCTTTTTTATTAGTTACAAGGTTCAATTTCATTGTTCGGGCCCGTTTGTTTACTTGGTTTTAAATGATCGGTTCACTTATATTCAAGTTTGGATATATATATATATAAGATGGATGTGGTTGTCCATAAATGAATTTATATTCTATTAGTGAACATACAGAAGATTATATGGTTTTAAATTTAATTTGTTTACTTATAGTGAAGTCGAATTATTATATATATAACCTTAGTGACAACCGTTTTGGCTAAACGATGGGTTTGATTACAGTGAACATGTTTTACTTTATAAATTAATACCATTTGTACAAAAGGATTACAGAACTAAAAATATGATATATTACGTATATAATAATATGTTTCAACTATAACACAAATGTTTTCATGACCAGAATTAAAGATTATAATAGAAATTGATAAACTGTTGTCCTTGAATGTGCTAAATTAGCACATCTCAAACGGTGCTTTCATTTCTTTAAAATAAATAGTGGGTAAAGGAGAGAAGGTAATGAAATATTCCATTAACATGAAAACATTCCATTATATGTATGTTACTGGATTTATCATACTATTATGGTGAGTAAAGAAACAAAAATAAAAGAACTTAAAAGAATTGAAGGAATTGGAAAGAGAAATTTACCTCTTGAGACTTCCTCCTTTGAGAACCTCTTAAGGGGAGAGGTTTTGGTATTTTAAAGAGGCTAGGAGATTTTGGACATGGGGGGATCTTGGGGAGAGACTTGGGCAGAATATTTTCAAGGCACAAGGCTTGAGTGGTGTGAGAGGAAGAGGGGTTGAGGGGTGCTTTACATAGTGGAGGGGAGAGGAGTTTTCTAAATATTTTAATCATTAATTTATTACTTCCTCTCAAGAAAACAAATAGTGAGTATTCCATGACCAATAATAGTAATATATTCATGTGACTTCGAAACAATTGGTCTTACATCAGCAGATCATCATCAATGACTCAATTAATCCATTATTTAGCATTTATTGTGAATTATCGGATTTTACTATTCATCAAAAATTCAAGTATTTCAGAAAAATCCCAAAAATTCACTCTAACCATTTTTCGACTTGTAGAATCTAAAACTAAATTCCATTTTTCAAAAATAATTTTTAAAATATGATTAATTAAATATTTAATTAAAATAATTATTTAATCAAAAAATATATACACTTAAAATATTCATCTTCATTTTTAAGGTGCCTAATTTCATTTATACCTTCAAGGGAATGGATATCATTCATAAGAGACATATTAATATTCATAAGGTTAAGTTACTATTCATAAGGGTAGGTTACTATTCATAAGGGTAGGTTAATATTCACTGAAAATTAAGTTAATTCTATCAGACTCTAAATATCATCTTGAACACAACCGTGTATGTCAGATTTTTAAAATTAAAATTATAGTGTTGAAAAATTTAAGTTTAATGGCTAGGTTATGGATATATCCTATAAGTAACCATCTTTTGTTCCATAGAGGCTCGGTGATTCTTGAAATATAGGATATAACTAAAATATATTTAAGAAAAACATACCATAAAATGTTTGGGGTGCTACATTATTCCCTCCTTCATAAATTTCATCCTCGAAATTTTATGTATGAAACTCACCAAAAATATGTGGGTGGTTCTTTTTCATGAAATACTCTAGTTCCCATGTTGCTTCCTCCATGTTATGGTTCCTCTAAAGAACCTTTACAAGACGAGTTGTCCGATTTCTTAATACTTTCTCCCTTGTGTCAAGATTCCCAATAGGCTTTTCACAGTATGAAAAATCAGGTTCCAACTCAATTTCTTCATAGGTGAGTACATGCATTGGGTCTAGCATGTATTTCTTCAACAATGACACATGGAACAAATCATGGAATTTGGAGAGATTTGATGGCATCTCTAGAAGGTAAGTTACAGATCTAATTCTTTCCAGAATTTCAAATGGTCTGATATACCTGGGGCTCAGTTTCCCTTTCTTATTGAACCTTAGGACACCCTTCCATGGAGATACTTTCAGAAAGACATGATATCCCACCTGTAATTCCAAATCATTTCTCTGATTGTCAGTATAACTCTTCTTCCTAATTTGGGCTGCTTTAATATAGTCTTTTATTGTCTTCACCTTTGTCGTGGTCTCTTCAATAAGTTCTAGGCCTATAAGTTTCCTCTCACCAACTTCTTCCCAACAAGTTGGAGTTCAACATCTCTTTCCATATAATACTTCATATGGAGCCATTTGAATACAAGAAGGGAAACTATTGTTGTAAGAAAATTCCACCAAAGGCAAGTATTGATCCCACATACCTTGGAAGTCAAGAGAGCAAGACCTCAGCATGTCTTCTAGAGTTTGAATAGTCCTTTCAGATTGTCCATCAGTTTGGGGGTGATAAGCAGTACTCATTTGAAGCTCAGTATTCAAAGCCTTCTGGAGACTTTTCTATAATTTTGATGTAAATCGGGGATCTAGATCAAACACAGTTGATAGAGGTGCACCATGAAGTCTTACAACTTCATTAATATAAAGTATTTCCAAGCGCTCAAGTGGAAAATCCTCTCTTACAGGAAGAAAATGTGCTGATTTTTTGAGCTGATAAACAATTACCCATATTGCATCGTTCCTTTTAGGTGTCCTTGGTAGTCTGGTGATAAAATCCATCATAATGTTATCCCACTTCCACACAGGTATAGGTAAAGGTTGCATCACTTCTTTGGGATTTTGTCTCTCTACCTTCACTTGTTGACAAACTAGACATCTTGACACGTAGTCAGCAATTTCCTGCTTCATATTATCCCACCAGAAATATTCCTTCAAATATCTATACATCTTGGTGTTACCTGAGTGTATAGAGAAATTTGAGCTATGAGCATCGTCTAATAGTTCCCTTTTTAGCTCAGGTACTGATGGAACGCATAACCTCTTCCCATATTTCAGAACTCCTTCTTCATACACGAATTCAGCCAGTCTCCCATCCTTGATAGCATTAATTTTCTTATGCAGGTTCTCATCATCATATTTAGATATTTTTATATTCTCTAATAAAGATGGTTTAGCAATCATTTGAAAGAGGAAATATGTTTCCCTTTCCTTAACAATTTCCATATCCATCTTTAGTAGATCCAAAAATACAGGATCTCTCTCAATCCTTATTTGAGTCAGAAGTCCATGATCTTTCCTGCTTAATGAATCTGCCACCTTATTCACCTTTCCTGAGTGGTATTGTATTGAAAAATCGTAATCTTTGAGTAAATAAAGCCATCTCTTCTGCCTCATGTTGAGTTCTTTTTGTGTGAAAATGTATTTCAAACTCTTGTGGTCTGTATAAATCTCACATATCTCTCCGTAGAGATAATGCCTCCATATTTTCAGAGAAAAGATTACGACTGCTAACTCAAGATCATGAGTTGGATAATTTTTATCATGAGTCTTCAACTGTCTTGATTCATAAGTAATAACTTTATCATTTTTCATAAGGATGCAACCCAGTCCATTCTTTGATGCATCGCTATATATTACAAATCCACCAATTCCAGATGGAAGAGTCAAAATTGGAGCATTGATCAATATTCTTTTCAATTATTTAGAGCATTCTGTACATTATTTTTTCCACATAGACTTAACTCCTTTATGTGTGATTTTGGTTAGCGGGTTAGCCAGTTGGGAAAAATTCTGAACGAAATGTCGATAGTAACCTGCTAAGCCAATAAAACTGTGTACCTCAGTTATGTTTGTTGGTGTGGTTCAATCTTGGATTGTCGTTGTCTTCACAAGATCAACTAGGATTCCATCATTAGAGACAATATGTCCTAAAAAAGAAACTGATTGAAGCCATAATTCACATTTTCTAAACTTCTCATATAATTTATTGCTTCTAAGAGTTTGCAGAATGACCCTCAAGTGATTCTAATTGTCTTCATAGCTTTTTGATTATATGAGTATATCATCGATGAATACCACAAAAAAATTATCAAGATATTCCTTGAAAACTCTATTCATTAAATCCATGAAAACTGAGGGTTAATTTTTCCGTCCAAAAGGCATTACTGTAAACTCGTAATGCTCATACTTGGTCTAAAATGATATCTTAGGAATATATTCCTTCCTTACATGCAACTGATGATATCTGGATCGAAGGTAAACCTTCTAAAAGTATTTATCTCCATGAAGTTGATCAAATAAATCATCAATATTGGGTATAGGATACTTATTCTTTATTTTAATAGCATTGATTTCCCTATAATCAATGCAAAGCCTCATGGAGTCATCTTTATTCTTGACAAAGAGGATAGGGTTTCCCCATGGAGAAACACTAGGTCGAATAAATCCTTTTTCACCCAAATCCTCTAGTTGTTTCTTTAGCTCTACTAATTCTACAGTATCCATTTTATAGGGAGTCTTTGATATAGGTCTTTCATCGGAAATTAAATCAATAGAGAACTCAACTTTCCGCACTGGAGGATGTCCAGGTGAATCTTATGGAAATACATCAATGTATTCTTGAACTATGTGCACATATTCAATTTGAAGATTTATTTACTTGCCCATAGATATTGGTTTATCTTCCTCTCCAAGTATTACATTCAGTAGAGATACTAGGGGTGGTTCTAGATAAGAATCAGGTGGCGAAGTTTTTTCCCTAAAGACAAGGGATTCTACACCATTTTCAAAAATTGTAACTTTCTTCTTCTTACAATAAATCTTCACATCATAATTTGAAAACCAATCTATACTGAGAATTATATCAAATTTAGTCATTGGTATGATGATAAGGTTAGAAACTAAAGCACATTTTGGTGTCTGGAGGGGGACTAATCGACATTCCTTTGTTGCAATGATACATCCCCTGGGAGTATTGACTGAAAACTCCTTTATTAAATCAAATTGGACATATCTAATTTTCTTAAAAAACTGGGAAGATATAAATGAATGCGATGATCCAAAATCAAATAAAGTATTGGCTAAGTTTGAGGAAACAATTAAAGTGCTTGTCACCACGTCATTAGGAACTTCAACCTCTACGGTTGTAATCGCATAGGCTCTCCCTTGTTCTCTTGGATTTTTTTTAGGCATGTTTCCTTGCCGCTTAGGACACTCATTTTTCATAGTGTCCCATCTCTCTACAATTGTAGAATTTAATATCATTTAATTGTTTCTTCCCCTTACATTCATCATATCTATGACCCTTTTCCTCAAAATTATAACAGACTCCCATGCCTTTCAAGAATTTCCCAAGATGATTCTTTCCATAGTTCTCACATAATGGGAATAGCTTTTTTCCCTTGCTCTTCTTTGGTGCTTCTCATTTTCCTTTGTTATTAGAGTACCACTTCTTATCTTGGTTTCCTTTGAAAATATTTGATCTAGAAAATTCCCTCTCTGTTTTGATAGCACTTGATACAATTTCATCATATGATGAAAATGATTGAGAAGCCAGTGCCCTTCAAAGACTTGGATTAAGACCTTCAAAGAAATGATCAATCTTGTCTGTCGAGTCATGTACGTAATCTATAGCATACCTGGCTAGCCTTGTGAAAGTATCCTCATACTCTACAACACTATATTTTTACCTTTGTTTTAAGCTAAGAAATTTCCTCTTAATTTTAGTTTGTTGCTCATGAGGGAAATATTTTTCGAAGAATATTTCCTTAAAATTCCTCCATTCTATATCTTCTATTTCTTCTTCCTCCATGGTATTCTGAATCAAGGACCACTATTGATCAGTGTCACCCTTGAGATAGTATACTGCCAGTACTACCTTTTCATTTTCATTACATCTTAATTCCATGAATACCTTTTCAAGGGACTTGATCCATTGCTCAAAAACCACTGGGTTAGTAGTCCCACTAAAATATGGGGGCTTCTACTACATGAAATGATCCAACACAGGTGTGGAATGGTTATTCGTTACAACCTGAGTAAGTTGTCCCAATATGGTCATGATCGGATTTTCTCCAACATTGACTGTGTTGACTTGCTCAGTAGGGAGATCCCTACCTTGCCCATAAGTATTGATTCCCATTCTTCCATTAGAAGCCATTTCTAAATAGTGTGATACACTAGATTATTTTATGAATCTCAAATAGTAAATCACTCAACATAGATTGAAATTCTATGCATATCTAATCTTATAAACATGGTTTCTCTGAGGAAAAATTTACATTAAACTCCTTCATAATGTCTTGTAAAGAAAAATGTGAATTATCCTAAGCATAACCCCCGGGAGTTTCGTAACCAAGAGTGAAGCAAGGCTCATTTTCGTGCACCAGTTCTCGTTCAAGTGTAGCTCAAAGTGGTGTTTTCGAGTTTTACCCCTAGATACATATGTGCCAGAGCCGCCTCTACCTACTCATATCCAGACAGGGATGTATTGCTTAAAAGATACACATAATATATTCCTTGCCAAAATACCAGGACGTTCTTGAACGTTTATCCTCAAATACTACTATAGGGATTTTTTCTCTACTATAAATTTCTGACTCTAGTTTCCAAGTTTCCTACTAAACTTCCTCTGATACCAACTGTAACACCTGAACCCTCTAGACTGGAGTCGGTGCGTTACTTGTGATATTGGCATGGTTAGAAGGAATAAAAATCCAGAAGGAATGATCAGTTTAGCAGTATTGAAGAAATTATATACATAGATGTTACTCAAATTACATTGGAAAAGTTTACAAAATACAATACATAACGAAACTAAAAACTGCATCCACAAGAACTCAATAAATGATCTCCTCTTTATCACCTATTGAAAGTAAACAATGAAAGGGGTGATCTCAAATGATCAGTAAGGGTTACAAATAACAGAAGCATGAGTACAATAATAAGTGAATCATAATCAATCTGACATAATCAATATGGAATAGTGAATAAATGAATAACTAATGTCATTAATAAACTGAGAATGAAACTGCATCCATAGATTTTATCATAGTGACAACGTAATGGATAATAATAATAACTCATAATGAATAAATAGAATGATTATTAATTGGACGTCATGTATCTGGCACATGAAACCATAATACCGTAAAAACAGTTTAGTTTTATGGGTAGAAACTCGTTTTATTTTTGGAAACAAACTTGAAGGGTTTGTTACTAAACTGATTTGTCTCATGAGACCTACCGATACATCGAGAGGCTATAGCAGGCCCCACCCACCACTGAATTTCCAAATAATTCTTTATACATTGATTCAATACAAGATAAATATTTATTTTCAATATCTTTATAGAGTAGAGTATACAGATTCATCAATATTTTTATAATTAAAATAACTTTCCAAATAAACACCGTATGTAAAATGGTATATGGTTTAGAAAAAAAACATATGCATGATGTGAGATTATGGATATTTAATATAAATATAATTTTCAAATGAAAAATGATCTCAAATGGGCATTAGGTACACCAAATAAGGATTATTAGGTGCACAGTACAAAGTTAATCATAACAAAATAGTAGTTGAGACAAAGTCTCTTACCACAATGTAATCGGTCGAATCATATAACCAGAACTTAATAACCCTCAAATGAATCATTGAATAACATGAATATAAAGATAATCAGGTTATTATATATCAAATTTCAGTACACATATACTACATACAATAAATAAGTGGCAAACAATGAAAATCTCACAGAAATGAAAGTGAGATGAGAAACCCCTTACAAACATTTTGGCATGGAAACGAGTGTTATTGAGAGGGATTAATGAAAGGTAAAGGGGTATTCCATTATTTATATGTCACAAGGGAATTATGGGGGACGTGATAAAACATACCCCATCATTAGGAATTAAAAATAAAAGGGCGCAACATAGGGAAGATTCTTGAACAAAAGTGAGAGAGAGGATCCCTTACAAGGATTGTGTCATTAGAGTGACGATGAATCAATGAAATATTTATGTGTGAAAAATAAAAAACCAAAAAATATAAGTGGATATATATTATAAAGCAATCATAGGTCATTCAAACATATTCTTGGAACAATGTAACCAATGAAATAGATGTTTAACTCAAAGAATGAAAATTGAGTTACGCAATCCCATACCTTATGTTTGAAGGTGTTCTTGACTTGTTATTTAAGACCTGAATAAACAAATTAGGCTTATTAATTCATAATTAAAAAACCTATTCTATATTTAAATGATTTATTACAACCATTTTTAGTTCATTCAAGGCCTTTTTTAATAGTTATAAGGTTCAATTTCATTGTTCAGGCTCATTTGTTTACTTGGTTTTAAATGATCGGTTCACTTATATTCAAGTTCGAATAAATATATAAGATGGATGTAGTTGTCCAGAAATGAAGTTATATTCTATTATTTAACATCCAGAATATTAAACAGTTTAAAATTTAATTTGGTTACTTAGAGTGAAGTCGAATTATTATATATATAACCTCAGTGACAACCGTTTTGGCTAAACAGTGGGTTTGATTACAATGAACATGTTTTACTTTATAACTTAATACCATTTGTACAAAAGGATTGTAGAACTCAAAATAGGATATATTACATATATAATAATCTAGTTCAACCATAACACAAATGGTTTCATGACCATAATTAAAGATTATAATAGAAATTGATAAATCGTTGTCCTTGAATGTGCTAAATTTACACATCTCAAATGGTGCTTTCATTTCTTTCAAATAAATGGTGGGAAAAAGAGAGAAGGTAATGAAATATAATATTAGAATGAAAACATTCCATTACATGTATGTTACTGGATTTATCATACTATTATGGTTATTAAAGAAACAAAAAAAGAAAAGAACTTAAAAGAATTGAAGGAATTGGAAAGAGGAATTTACCTCTTGAGACTTCCTCCTTTGAGAACCTCTTAAGGGGAGAGGTTTTGGTATTTTGAAGAGGCTAAGAGATTTTGGACATGGGGGAGGATCTTGGGGAGAGACTTGGGAAGAATATTGGCAAGGCACAAGGCTTGAGTGGTGAGAGAGGAAGAGGGGGTGAGGGGTGCTTTATATAGTGGAGGAGAGAGGAGTTTTCTAAATATTATAATCATTAATCTCTCAAGACAACCAATAGTGAGTATTCCATGACCAATAATAGTAATGTATGTATGTGAATTTAAACCAATTGGTATTATATCATCATATCATCATCAATGAATCAATTAATCCATTATTTAGCATTTATTGTGAATTATCGGATTGTACTATTCATCAAAAATTCAAGTATTTCAGAAAAATCCCAAAAATTCACCCTAACCATTTTTCAACATGTATAATCCAAAAATGAAGTCCATTTTTAAAAAATAATTTTTTAAATATGATTAATTAAATATTTAATTAAAATAATTATTTAATCATAAAATATAAACACTTAAAATATTCATCTTCACTTTTAAGGTGCCTAAATTCATTTATACCTTCAAGGGAGTGGATACCATTCATAAGAGTCATATTACTATTCATAAGGGTAAGTTACTATTCATAAGGGTAGGTTACTATTCATAAGGGTAGGTTACTATTCACCGAAAATTAAGTTAATTCTATCAGACTCTAAATATCATCTTGAACACAACCGTGTATGTCATATTTTTAAAATTCAAATCGTAGAGTTGAAAAATTTAAGTTTAATAACTAGGTTATGTATATCTTCTATAAGTAACCATGTTTTGTTCCATAAAGGCTCAGTGATTCTTGAAATATAGGCTATAACTAAAATGTATTTAAGAGAAACATACCATAAAATGTTTGGGGTGCTACAATCCATGTCTAAGGACATAAAGATGAATCTAAAGAGATAATATAAGGCATTATAATTTCTAAAAATGAAGGTAAATCGTCAATTTTAGGCCAAGGAATTTATAAATCTAAGACATTGACTGAGCCTAAGTGTGTTCCCTCGCTTGGTGGTCACATTAATGAATCATCTGGTATTTTATGAGTTTTACCAAGGCATTCCAGGTTAATAATCCAAGTCTTACTCAAGGCAGTACATGTCTCTAAAGTTATCCAAGTCCATAACCATAACCAATAGTATATTTAATAATTAATCATAGGCCAAGTAAATTATCCAAACCATTTCCTAATCCAATTCATTCTATTGGTTCATTTCATTTATAAGTGATCAAAAAGACCAACAAAAGTATAAATTCCATATAAAAAATAATTTTAATAATTTTTCTCATTCCTTTTATAAGTAAGAAACAAACACACCTGAGGGGTGTTTTGGTTAAAGGCATGAATAGTTGTTAAGAGAATTTAAACTAACACACCCTATGGGGTGGTTCAAGTTGAGGTAGTTAACCTCCAATTATTTTAATGCTCTCATATCACTTCTAGAAGAATCTTTAGACAAAAATTTAAAGGAATATTAATTTTATGAGCAAAGTGTGGAATGTCCAGCATATGGCACAACATCAAAAAATTATAAGCCTCGATAATTTTAGGGAAAATTAGTCGACCTCCTACCTAAACCTTTTAGATGAATCCTTATCTAGTATCAACCTTAGATATGGGTTGTAATGAGAGAAAATAAAAAATCAGACAAACACCCTAAAAATAGGGCATATTATCTCACATAGAGATAACACCCAATATGGGAAAGAAAACTAAGAAATAAAATAAGAGGAGTGATAGACTTACTAAGGGGGTATAATGTGATGAATGGAGATAAAATCATTGTCTCGATGAGGTAGATACACCAAATCATGGAGAATAGGAGAAAAGGAGAGCCCCTATGCGTCTATTGTGAAAATAAGGGAGGAGGAGAAAGAAATAATTTTTAAAATATTAGAGGGGGAAAGGTAATTTTCTATAAATATTAATGGGTTTCATGATTTGGATGCATGGTTGAACAAACCATATAACAACCGTGTGATGCCCGTTTTCTGGTATCCCACACCTCACACAGATTAGGTATATGGTTAGATAAATTGGGCGCAAACCGTGTGTGGTGAACCCACAATAAATTGAAAGTTTTTCATGGTTTCTAGTCCCCCTTCACATGGTTTATCAAATTTTCATCCTATGTTTATGGGCTTCATGGTTGAGGTGTATAGTTAGTGAAAGCCATGTCATAACTACCTATATGAAAAATCATAATCTTATAACCTCCCTTCTTAATACAGCTCGTCCCTGGGTTTCCCTTCTAAGGGTAGTTGATCTGGATCCAAGAATAAGTTCTGCCACTCAGCATATATATTGGAATCCCATTACCAAGATTCCTCATATACATGGTTGTTCTTCCATATCACCCAAACCATAGGAACCATATTGCCTTATATAAGCTTCATGTTATGATTGACAATACGAACTAGATACTTCTCAAAAGAAGCATCAGCCTCCAACTCAATTTCCTTAGGATTAAAGACATGAGATGGGTCAAAGTAATAATAGCAGGGATGAGGAATATAGAAGAAATCATAAATATCCATGTATCACTAAGTAATATCTATATGATATGCTATTAGAATTAACCTATCCAAAATCTCAAAAGGTTCAATGAATCTAGGTGTTTTCTTACCTTTTCTCTGAATCTGTTGATGACCCAGTCTAGGAGAGACTCATAAAAACACATGATAGCCCACATCGAATGATAGAGTTTATTCTAGATGATCGATATATGGATTCTTCCTAGTATAAGTCCTATACATATTTTTCTTTATTATTTTAACATGTTATTATATCTCTTAAACAAGACAAGGTCCCAATAGTGCTACCTCTCCTGCCTCTAACCAACAGGTAGGTGAATGGAAGGGCCTACCTTAGAGTGCCACATACGAAGCCATATAAATAATTTTTTGGGATCTATTATTATAATAAAACTCAAAAAGGGGAAATTTATTTTCTCATAATACTATAAAATCAAGGATACACACTTTAACTATGTCCCCCAATACCTGTATAGTATGCTTGGACTAACTATCAGTTTCATGGTGGTATGATGTACTCAGAAGTACCTGTAAAACAGTAGTCCTCTACAATCCCTTATGAAAATGATAAGTGAACTGAGTGTCCCAATCTGATATAATGGTGTGTCTAATCCCATGAAGTTGTATTACCTCTCAAACATATAGCCTTCCAAGATCATCCACTGGTAAGGTCTCCCAAATAGGTAATAAGTGGGTGACGGTCATCAGTTTGTCCACAATTACCCATACGGGGTTACCACCTCAAGGTGAATTTGGAAAGCACATTTCAAAATCCATTAAGACATCATCTGATTAGTCACTAAATGTGGATAATATTCATTGTTAATATCTTTATATTAATTGTTCCAAAGTCCATAAACATTTTTTTTAGTGCATTACATAAATAGAACTTCATATCTCATCCTAAATGCAATTCAAGTTTAAAATGCAAATTTGGGCCCAATCATTCAATTGTTTGTGGACAAGATTATATTCATTTTATGAATGTGAAATTTTGGGATATTATTTATCACTTTGTTTGGAACATTTTATATTTTAGGTCTGATGGATGAATCCCAAAGGAAGATGGATAATTTTGCACCTGAATGCAGAAATTTGCTGGAGAAAGCATAATGGGCCTAAGGCCAATCAAACAAATGTGGGGCCCACAAACCAAGCCCAATGAAGCTAAATATTTTACAGTAGAAATAGAAAAATATATGGATCATTTTATTTAACTGTGATCAGAGCTAATTCGGAATATTTAAATGAGATACAAGGGGATGAAGTTTAGAATTAAAATGGTGGGCCATAGCAGAATTTTCATAAAAACATCCCACCTTGTTGAACATAACTCCAAAACGGATAAACCAAATCACCTGAAATTTTGAGAGATTATATAAGACACATGGAAGAAGATATTTTCTATTTACGACACCTTCATGTTCTGTCTTATGAAGTGTCAAACGCACACGTCAAAATAGAGGATGAATCTGGCTGGTTTTGTGGTCAACTTTGTAACGTTAATTTCTTTTTGATTCTTCACACTCTTATTTTGACTCTCTTAATTTTTGGGGGTGAATTTATTGTTGGGGTGGACCTAAGGCTCCTAATATGCCTATATAAGGAGCTGGTGGTGAAGGTAATAATCATCTAACATTTTTCTTTGAATCCATGTTTTTTTTCTTTCAATTGTAATTTCCCGCTTTATTTTTGTAATGGCATCGTCAATTTCTCTAATGTAAGTTTTTCATTCACGTACAGTATTTTAATAAAATTTATTCTTCTTCATTTTTTATTTTAATTTTCTTCACACATTGATACTATTGAATCAAGGTGTGAAATTATTCACACCAGCACTTGTGATTTCAATCACACAACTGTGGAGTGTTCGTTCTTTTAATAATTTTCTTCTTCTTCAATTCCACCCCCATAAGTCTACATCCCGCTTCCATTGGTAGAATAGCATCAATGGAGGGATAAACTCTTAAGGTTTGATCCAAGGGAGTATCAAGGTCAGGGATTTAATATTATTTCATGTACTTAATATTTAAATCTATTCGTTATTTTAGGATTTCCATTTGATGAGTTACATTCTTTCTCATCTTTTCCAACTTTAACGATGACACATTTTGAGTGCTAGTACGATCTATTTCCTTTGAGTGCTCATTAAAGTGATCCTCAAAGTGAATTGGTGATTGGCCTTAGAATTGTGTAGGGATTAAATTGGTGAATGATTTGGAAGAATTATCTGATTGTTTGGATATGTCTTGAATTAATGACATGAAATTTTCTAAGAAAAGAAATTCATCCAATCCACCCCAAGAAAAACCCTAAGATCAACCCACCATCAATAATTTTTTAGTTCACATCATTTTTTATTATATGTTATTTAAATTATATCTTTAGTTCTCCAATTAAAATCTACCTCAAAGTTGGCCACTTCATAGCCAATCCATCAACAAATCATAGTGTCTCAAGGTTTCTTCTTCGGTCCCTGTGGATTCGATCCCTACTTGTACTTCAACGACCGCTTTTACCAGTAGGGTAAATTTGGGCGCAACCAAATTTTGGTGTCGTTGGCGGGGACCCAGGTAAGTACCTTAGACACTCATCTTCTTTTCTCACCCCAATTTCTCTATTCTCATATATGTTTCTCTTCTCTTTTCCCCTTTCTATTTTTTTTGGGTTTCTAAAAATCACAATTCCAAATTTACAAATAAATACAATGGAGTTTAATCAACAATATCCTTTAAAAAACTCAGGATGGAATCAGTTAGAGAATCCACATTGGGAATCACCAATATTTTTTAATTACATTGATCAACCTTTGAATGAATACCCCATACCCGATAACATGAACAATCAATGGGATGCTGATTATTTAAAGGATCGATTTACATACCTCTCAAGGATGATTGAAGAGATCAAAATTAATGAAGTGTATGACATCCAAACATCTATCAACCCTAATCCTGAAAAAATTCTTGAACATTTGTGTGAAAAAAATGTTAAAATGAATTCATAAGTTTTATCCATGAGAGTAGAACTACAAAGCATTGAATCATTTTTGGATCCCACTCTAACTCAGGTTGTCACTTCCACATCACTTATAGAAGAATCTTGTTTCCCACATAACTTATTTGAATTTAGTGAAGAACCCACTTTAAAATATGGGAAAACAGAGTTGTATAATGAAGATAATTGGTCAGGTAATGTTGAAAGTCAAGCCAAAGAACATGAGGGAATTGTTAATGAGTGTTTAAATCAGGATGAAATTGATTTCATGAATTTACAAGAGGGAAATTTTTCTTCATGGATTGAATGCCCGGAATATTTCTCCAATGATAATTTTTTAGAAACACCAATCACTGAACCATTAGGAGAAATCACAAACATAAAATCCATACCCATTCATGAAACTCATCTAGAAAACTTTGGGGTTGAATCTTCAATTCAAATGGAACCAATTGTGTTGGGAAATACTGAAAATGAAATTGATTTTGATTCTAATTCCTTATCTATGTTTGAATGTCCTATCCAACCTGAACTCAAAATCAATTTCCTTACTTCCCCACTGAGGTATCCCATCATAGGTGATAAACAAGACATTTCAGTTGTCATTGATCCATATCATGAAATCAATAATGTAGGAATGATCCTTGGTGTCTAAGGAAAGACTATAGAAACAACTCGATCAACCATTTTAGATATTCCTTGGATTTTACCAATCATTGTAGAAAATATGATTTCATACGAAACAAATTTCAAAAAAACAATCAATCTCAATCTTGTTGAAGTGGAGAAAGATTGGTTCATTAAAATTTTGAAAGTTGGAATTGGATAAGTTGGGGGGTTCAAGTCGAGCTAACGACGTTAAACAAAAGAGATGCATGGGAGACAACCCATGGTTTTCATGTTTCTAATAATTTTGAATCATTTTCTTTTTTATATAATAAATTAACATAGACTGTTGACCTGTTCTTCTTTTATGAGTAAGGATGGGTATAAAAGGGGAGCGCCATTTTCATCCGTGTCACTTGGAATGATCTCTGAGTAATACCTTAACCAGAAATCTAAAAAGAAGACAATGTATCATCAGTTTATTTTGTTTTGTTTATTTTTATGTATTTATAGGTTAAAAAAATAAAAGTACATGTCATAAGTCATAAGTAAAATCCATTCACCACCATCCAAGCCACTGAGACTCAAATCCAGGATTGAAGAAGGACTATGGCATGCACTACCATCATCAACCACCAGGTGACTTCATTACATGATTATCATTTTAAATTTATTCTTTGAACTCCTCTCCTACCCCCCTTCTAACTTTTCTTTTCTTTAAACACTGGGGACAGTGTTATTCTATGTTGGGGGGAGGTGAAATAAAAAATGATTTTTTTTCAATAAGAACATGCATGGAAAGAAAAAATTCCATTAACCTTGAACATGATAACACACATTACAAACTCTAAAATTGGATATCGAAAAATTTGGATGCTTTGATTCTGATTTTAATGCAAGTTTAAGTTCATGAGCATAGTTTTTGGAAAGTCCGGTTGTCTAATGTGATTTTTCAAATTTTACATTTTTATCCTCTTAATAAAAATGCCACAATGCACGTCTACTGGATTGTGGGTGTAAATTTGAGTTCTTGGGTCCCTTTTATTATAGCATAGGGTTCTCGGGTCACTTTTAGTTTAATTTGAGTGTCTAAAAAACAACCAAAAAACAAAAAAAAATTGAAAAAAAATAATGGCCACATAGAGCAATATTTTGTCCAAATGTGTGGCGTCCGATACTTGGGGATCGTGACTCCATAGTTGTCTTTCCCAGAGTTAGGCTTTATATCTCTATTTTAGAGAATGGAATTGACAATATGTGTGGCATCCGGCACTTGGGGATCACGACTCCATAGTTGTCTTGCCCAGAGTTAGTCTTTTCATATCTATTGAGGTTAAAAAAAACAAACAAAAAAACAAAAAATTGGATACTCATCTTAAGGTTTAATGTGATTCCCACCTAGCGCTTCCATTTTTTCCCCTTAAACAATAAAATGGGCCCCATATCTTTTGTGATGCACAACACTTTATCATGATTAATTGTAATTGGATGAAATGTGGCGATGAATTTGAACAAAAGAATGGGCTTGGGCTTGGAATATGCTTATGGACCTAGATTGTTTTAAATTATTTTGATGGGTTTCATAATTTTTTTGGTATGAGGTCTTTGGGTGAGCAATGTGTATTAAAATGTTTTTGGAAAAGGGGATTTGAATTTCATATTTGTAATTTATTTTGCTCGGGACTAGCAAAACTCAAGTTGGGGGGTGTGATTAGTCACTGAAAGTGGATAATATTCAGTGTTAAAATCTTTATATTCATTTTTCCAAAGTCCATAAACACTGTTTTTAGTGCATTACATAAATAGAACTTCATATCTCATCTTAAATGCAATTCATGTTTAAAATGCAAATTTGGGCCAAATCATTCAATTGTTTGTGGACAACATTATATTCATTTTATGAATTTTAAATTTTGGGATATGATTGATCACTTTGTTTGGAACATTTTATATTTTAGGTCTGATGGATGAATCCCAAGGGAAGATGGAGAATTTTGTACCTGAATACAGAACTTTGTTGGAGAAAGCATAATGGGCCTAAAGCCCATCAAACAAATGTGGGGCCCACAAACCAAGCCCAATGAAGCTAAAATTTTTACAATAGAAATAGAAAAATATATGGATAATTTTATTCAACTATGATCAGAGCTAATTCAGAATATTTCAATGATATACAAGGGGCTGAATTTTAGAATTAAAATGGTGGGTCATAGCAGAATTCTCATAAAAACAGCCCACCAATTTGAACATAACTCCAAAACTGCTAAACCAAATCACCTGAAATTTTTAGAGCTTCTATAAGACACATGGGAGAAGATGTTTTATATTTATGACACCTTCAGGTTCTTCCATATGAAGTTTCAAATGCACATGTAAAAATGGAGGATGAATGTGGCTGGTTTTGTGGTCAACTTTGTAACGTTAATTTCCTTTTGATTCTTCACCCTCCTTTTGACTCTCTTAATTGTTGGGGGGTGAATTTATTGTTGTGGGTGGACCTAAAGCTCCTAATATGCCTATATAAGGAGGTTGTGGTGAATGGAATAATCATCTAACATTTTTCTTTGAATCCATGCTTTTTTTCTTTCAATTGTAATTTCCCGCTTTCGTTTTGTAATGGCATCGTCAATTTCTCTAATGTGAGTTTTTCATTCACGTTCAGTATTTTAATAAAATTTATTCTTCTTCATTTTTTATTTTCCTTTTCTTCACACTTTGATACCATTGAATCAAGGTGTGAAATTATTCACACCAGCACTTGTGATTTCAATCACACAACGGTGGAGTGTTCGTTCTTTTAATAATTTTCTTCTTCAAGTCCACCCCCATAAGTCTACATCCCGCTTCCATTAGTAGAATAGCATCAACGGAGGGATAATCTATTAAGGGTTGATCCAAGGGAGTATCAAGGTCAGGGAATGAAAGTTATTTCATGTACTTAATATTTAAATCTATTCTTTATTTTAGGATTTCCATTTGATGAGTTACATTCTTTCTTATCTTTTCCAACTTTAACGATGACACATTTTGAGTGCTAGTATGATCTATTTCCTTTGAGTGCTCATTAAAGTGATCCTCAAAGTGAATTTGTGATTGGACTTGGAATTGTGTAGGGATTAAAGTGGTGAATTATTTGGAAGAATTATCTCATTGTTTGGATATGTCTTGAATTAATGACAAGAAATTTTCTAAGAAAAGAAATTCATCCAATCCACCCCAAGCAAAACCCTAAGATCAACCCACCATCAATAATTTTTTAGTTCACATAATTTTTTATTATATGTTATTTAAATTATATCTTTAATTCTCCAATTAAAATCTACCTCAAAGTTGGCCACTTCATAGCCAATCCATCTACAAATCATAGTGTCTCAAGGTTTCTTCTTCGGTCCCTGTGGATTCGATCCCTATTTGTACTTCAACGACCGGTTTTACCAGTAGGGTAAATTTGGGCACGACCAAATTTTGGTGCCGTTGCCGGGGACCCAGGTCAGTACCTTAGACACTCATCTTCTTTTCTCACCCCAATTTCTCTATTCTCATATCTGTTTCTCTTCTCTTTTCCCCTTTCTATTTTTTTTGGGTTTCTGAAAATCACAACTCCAAATTTACAAATAAATACAATGGAGTTTAATCAACAATATCCTTTCAAAAACTCAGGACGGAATCAGTTAGAGAATCCACATTGGGAATCACCAATATTTTTTAATTACCTTGATCAACCTTTGAATGAATACCCCATACCCGATAACATGAACAATCAATGGGATGCTGATTATTTAAAGGATCGATTTCCATACCTCTCAAGGATGATTGAAGATATCAAAATTAATGAAGTTCATGACATCCAAACATCTATCAATCCTAATCCTAAAAAAATTCTTGAGAATTTGTGTGAAAAAATGGTTAATTAAAAGAAGAATATTGTTTCCCACATAACTCATTTGAATTTAGTGAAGAACCCTCTTTAAAATATGGGAAAATAGAGTTGGATAATGAAGATAATTGGTCAGGTAATGTTGAAAGTCAAGCCAAAGAACATGAGGGAATTGTTAATGAGTGTTTAAATCAGGATGAAATTGATTTCATGAATTTACAAGAGGGAAATGTTTCTTCATGGATTGAATGCCCGGAATATTTCTCCAATGGTAATTTTTTAGAAACACCAATCACTAAACCATTAGGATAAATCACAAACATCAAATCCATACCCATTCATGAAACTCATCTAGAAAACTTTGGGGTTGAATCTTAAATTCAAATGGAACCAATTGTGTTGGGAAATGCTGAAAATGAAATTGATTTGGATTCTAATTCCTAATCTGTGTTTGAATGTCCTATCCAACCTGAACTCAAAATCAATGTCCTTACTTCCCCACCGAGGCATCCCATCATAGGTGATAAACAAGACATTTCAGTTTTCATTCATCCATATAATGAAATCAATAATGTAGGAATGATCCTTGGTGTCTTAGTAAAGACTATAGAAACAACTCGATCAACCATTTTATATATTCCTTGGATTTTACCAATCATTGTAGAAAATATGATTTCATACGAAACAAATTTCAAAAAAACAATCAATCTCAATCATGTTTAAGTGGAGAAAGATGGGTTCATTAAAATTTTTAAAGTTGGAATTGGATAAGTTGGGGGGTTCAAGTCGAGCTAACGATGTTAAACAAAAGCGCTGCATGGGAGGCAACCCATGGTTTTTATGTTTCTAATAATTTTGAATCATTTTATTTTTCATATAATAAATTACCATATACTATTGACCTATTCTTCTTTTATGATTAAGGATGGGTGTGAAAGGGGAGTGTCATATTCATCCGTGTCACGTGGCGTGATCTCTGAGTAATACCTTACCCAGAAATCTAAAAAGAAGACAATGTATCATCAGTTTATTTTGTTTTGTTTATTTTTATGTTTTTATTGGTTAAAAAAATAAAAGGACATGTCATAAGTCATAAGTAAAATCCATTCACCACCATCCAAGCCACTGAGACTCAAATCCAGGATTGAATGGAGACTATGGCATGCGCTATCATCATCAACCACCAGGTGACTTCATTCCATGATTATCATTTTAAATTTCTTCTTTGAACTCCTCTCCTAACCCCCTTCTAACTTTTCTTTTCTTTAAACACTGGGGACAGTGTTATTCTATGTTTGGGGGAGGTGAAATAAAAAATGATTTTTTTTCAATAAGAAGATGAATGGAAAGAAAAAATTCCATTAACCTTGAACATGATAACACACATTTCAAAATCTGAAATTGGATATCGAAAAATTTGGATTCTTTGATTCTGATTTTAATGCAAGTCTAAGTTCATGAGCATAGTTTTTGGAAAGTGCGGTTGTCTAATGTAATTTTTCAAAGTTTACATTTTTATCCTCTTAATAAAAATGCCACAATGCACGTCTATTGGATCGTGGGTGTAAATTTCAGTTCTTGGGTCCCTTTTATTATAGCATAGGGTTCTGGGGTCACTTTTAGTTTAATTTGAGTATCTAAAAAACAACAAAAAAAAACATAAAAAAATTGAAAAAAAAATAATGGCCACATAGAGCAATGTTTTGTCCAAATGCGTGGCATCCGAAACTTGGGGATCGTGACTCCATAGTTGTCTTTCCCAGAGTTATGCTTTATATCTCTATTGTATAGAATGGAATTGACAATATGTGTGGCGTCCGGCACTTGGGGATCGCGACTCCAGAGTTGTCTTTCCCAGAGTTAGTCTTTTCATATCTATTGTGGTTAAAAAAACAAACAAACAAAAAATTGGATACTCATCTTAAGGTTTAATGTGATTCCCACCTAGCGCTTCCATTTTTTCCCCTTGAACAATAAAATGGGCCCCATATATTTTGTGATGCACAACACTTTATCATACTTAATTGGAATTGGATAAAATGTGGCGATGAATTTGAACAAAAGAGTGGGCTTGGGCTTGGGATATTCTTATGGACCTAGATTGTTTTAAATTATTTTGATGGGTTTCATAATTTTTTTTGGTATGAGGTCTTTGGGTGAGCAATGTGTATTAAAATGTTTTTGGAAAAGGAGATTTGAATTTCATATTTGTAATTTATTTTGCTCGGGACTAGAAAAACTCAAGTTGGGGGGTGTGATTAGTCACTGAAAGTGGCTAATATTCATTTTTAATATCTTTATATTCATTTTTCCAAAGTCTATAAACATTGTTTTTAGTGCATCACATAAATAGAACTTCATATCTCATCTTAAATGCAATTCATGTTTAAAATGCAAATTTGGGCCCAATCATTCAATTTTTTGTGGACAACATTATATTCATTTTATGAATTTGAAATTTTGGGATATGATTGATCACTTTGTTTGGAAAAATTTATATTTTAGGTCCGATGGATGAATCCCAAGGGAAGATGGAGAATTTTTCACCTGAATGCAGAAATTTTCTAGAGAAAGCATAATGGGCCTAAAGCCCATCAAACAAATGTGGGGACCACAAACCAAGCCCAATGAAGCTCAAATTTTTACAGTATAAATAGAAAAATATATGGATCATTTCATTCAACTGTGATTAGAGCTAATTCAGAATATTTCAATGATATACAAGGGGATGAATTTTAGAATTAAAATGGTGGGCCATAGCAGAATTCTCATAAAAACAGCCCACCAGTTTGAACATAACTCCAAAACGGATAAACCAAATCACATGAAATTTTTAGAGCTTCTATAAGACACATGGGCAAAGATGTTTTATATTTATGACACCTTCAGGTTCTTCCTTATGAAGTGTCAAACTCACATGTAAAAATGGAGGATGAATGTGGCTGGTTTTGTGGTCAACTTTGTAACGTTAATTTCCTTTTGATTCTTCACCCTCCTTTTGACTCTCTTAATTTTTGGGGGGTGAATTTATTGTTGGGGGTAGACCTAAGGCTCCTAATATTCTTATATAAGGAGCTGGTGGTGAAGGTAATAATCATCTAACATTTTTCTTTGAATCCATGTTTTTTTTCTTTCAATTGTAATTTCTCGCTTTCGTTTTGTAATGGCATCGTCAATTTCTCTAATGTAAGTTTTTCATTGACATTCAGTATTTTAATAAAATTTATTCTTCTTCATTTTTTATTTTCCTTTTCTTCACACATTGATACCATTGAATCAAGGTGTGAAATTATTCACACCAGCACTTGTGATTTCAATCACACAACGGTGGAGTGTTCGTTCTTTTCATAATTTTCTTCTTCTTCAATTCCACCCCCATAAGTCTACATCCCGCTTCCATTGGTAGAATAGCATCAATGGAGGGATAACCTCTTAAGAGTTGATCCAAGGGAGTATCAAGGTCAGGGATTGAATGTTATTTCATGTACTTAATATTTAAATCTATTCGTTATTTTAGGATTTCCATTTGATGAGTTACATTTTTTCTCATCTTTGCAACTTTAACGATGACACATTTTGAGTGCTAGTACGATCTATTTCCTCTGAGTGCTCATTAAAGTGATCCTCAAAGTGAATTTGTGATTGGACTTGAAATTGTTTAGGAATTAAACTGGTGAATGATTTGGAAAAATTATCTCATTGTTTGGATATGTCTTGAATTAATGACATGAAATTTTCTTGGAAAAGAAATTCATCCAATCCACCCCAAGAAAAACCCTATGATCAACCCACCATCAATAATTGTTTAGTTCACATCATTTTTTATTATATGTTATTTAAATTATATCTTTAGGTCTCTAATTAAAATCTACCTCAAAGTTGGCCACTTCTTAGCCAATCCATCAACAAATCATAGTGTCTCAAGGTTTCTTCTTCGGTCCCTGTGGATTCGATCCCTACTTGTACTTCAACGACCGCTTTTACCAGTAGGTTAAATTTGGGCGCAAACAAATTTTGGCACCGTTTCTGGGGACCCAGGTAAGTACCTTACACACTCATGTTCTTTTCTCACCCAAATTTCTCTATTCTCATATTTGTTTCTCTTCTATTTTCCCCTTTCTTTTTTTTGGTTTCTGAAAATCACAATTCCAAATTTACAAATAAATACAATGGAGTTTAATCAACAATATCCTTTCAAAAACTCAGGATGGAATCAGTTAGAGAATCCACATTGGGAATCACCAATCTTTTTTAATTACCTTGATCAACCTTTGAATGGATACCCCATACCTAATAACATGAACAATCAATGGGATGCTGATTATTTAAAGGATCGATTTCCATAACTCTCAAGGATGATTGAAGAGATCAAAATTAATGAAGTGCATGAAATCCAAACATCTATCAATCATAATCCTGAAAAAAATCTTGAACATTTGTGTGAAAAAATGGTTAAAATGAATTCAGAAGTTTTATCCATGAGAGTAGAACTACAGAGCATTGAATAATTTTTGGATCCCACTCTAACTCAGGTTGTCACTTCCACATCACTTATAGAAAAATCTTTTTTCCCACATAACTCATTTGAATTTAGTGAAGAACCCACTTTAAAATATGGGAAAATCAGAGTTGGATAATGAAGATAATTGGTCAGGTAATGTTGAAAGTCAAGCCAAAGAACATGAAGGAATTGTTAATGAGTGTTTAAATCAGGATGAAATTGATTTCATGAATTTACAAGAGAGAAATTTTTCTTCATGGATTGAATGCCCGGAATATTTCTCCAATGATAATTTTTTAGAAACACCAATCACCTAACCATTAGGAGAAATCACAAACATCAAATCCATACCCATTCATGAAACTCATCTAGAAAACTTTTGGGTTGAATCTTCAATTAAAATGGAACCAATTGTGTTGGGAAATGCTGAAAATGAAATTGATTTTGATTCAAATTCCTTATCTGTGTTTGAATGTCCTATCCAACCTAAACTCAAAATCAATGTCCTTACTTCCCCACCGAGGCATCCCATCATAGGTGATAAACAATACATTTCAGTTGTCATTCATCCATATCATGAAATCAATAATGTAGGAATGATCCTTGGTGTCTTAGGAAAGACTATAGAAACAACTCGATCAACCATTTTAGATATTCTTTGGATTTTACCAATCATTGTAGAAAATATGATTTTATACAAAACAAATTTCAAAAAACAATCAATCTCAATCTTGTTGAAGTGGAGAAAGATGGGTTCATTAAAATTTTGAAAGTTGGAATTGGATAATTTGGGGGGTTCAAGTCGAGATAACGATGTTAAACAAAAGCACTACATGGGAGGAAACCCATGGTTTTCATGTTTCTAAAAATTTTGAATCATTTTCTTTTTCATATAGTAAATTACCATAGATTGTTGACTTATTCTTCTTTTATGAGTAAGGATGGGTATGAAAGGGGAGCGCCATATTCATCCATTTCACGTGGCGTGATCTCTGAGTAATACCTTACCCAGAAATCTAAAAAGAAGACAATGTATCATTAGTTTATTTTGTTTTGTTTATTTTTATGTTTTTATAGGTTAAAAAAATAAAATGACATGTCATAAGTCATAAGGAAAATCCATTCACCACCATCCAAATCACTGAGACTCAAATCCAGGATTGAAGGGAGACTATGGCATGCGCTACCATCAAAAACCACCAGGTGACTTCATTCCATGATTACCATTTTAAATTTATTCTTTGAACTCCTCTCCTACCCCCCTTCTAACTTTTCTTTTCTTTAAACACTGGGGACAGTGTTATTCTATGTTAGGGGTAGGTGAAATAAAAAATGATTTATTTTCAATAAGAACATGCATGGAAAGAAAAAATTCCATTAACCTTGAACATGATAACACACATTGCAAAATCTGAAATTGGATATTGAAAAATTTGGATGTTTTGATTCTGATTTTAATGCAAGTTTAAGTTCATGAACATAGTTTTTGGAAAGTGCGGTTGTCTAATGTGATTTTTCAAAGTTTACATTTTTATCCTCTTAATAAAAATTCCACAATGCACGTCTACTGGATCGTGGGTGTAAATTTGAGTTCTTGGGTCCCTTTTATTATAGCATAGGGTTCTGGGGTCACTTTTAGTTTAATTTGAGTATCTAAAAAAACAACAACAAAAAAACAAAACAAAATTGAAAAAAAATAATGGCCACATAGAGCAATGTTTTGTCCAAATGTGTGGCGTCCGACACTTGGGGATCGTGACTCCATAGTTGTCTTGAAAAGAGTTAGGCTTTATATCTCTATTGTAGAGAATGGAATTGACAATATGTGTGGCATCCGGCACTTGGGGATCGCGAATCCATAGTTGTCTTGCCCAGAGTTAGTCTTTTCATATCTGTTGTGGTTAAAAAACAAACAAACAAACAAACAAAAAATTGGATACTCATCTTAAGGTTTAATGTGATTCACACCTAGCGCTTCCATTTTTCCCCTTGAACAATAAAATGGGCCCCATATCTTTTGTGATGCACAACACTTTATCATGCTTAATTGAAATTGGATGAAATGTGATGATGAATTTGAACAAAAGAATGGGCTTGGGATTGGGATATGCTTATGGACCTAGCTTGTTTTAAATGATTTTGATGGGTTTCATAATTTTTTTTGGTATGAGTTCTTTGGGTGAGCAATGTGAATTAAAATGTTTTTGGAAAAGGGGATTTGAATTTCATATTTGTAATTTATTTTGCTCGGGACTAGAAAAACTCAAGTTGGGGGGTGTGATTAGTCACTGAAAGTGGCTAATATTCATTGTTAATATCTTTATATTCATTGTTCCAAAGTACATAAACATTGTTTTTAGTGCATTACATAAATAGAACTTCATATCTCGTCTTAAATGCAATTCATGTTTAAAATGCAAATTTGGGCTCAATCATTCAATTGTTTGTGGACAACATTATATTCATTTTATGAATTTGAAATTTTGGATATGATTGACCACTTTGTTTGTAAAATTTTATATTTTAGGTCCGATGGATGAATCCCAAGGGAAGATGGAGAATTTTGCACCTGAATGCAGAAATTTGCTGGAGAAAGCATAATGGGCCTAAGGCCCATCAAACAAATGTGGGGCCCACAAACCAAACCCAATGAAGCTCAAATTTTATAGTAGAAAGAGATAAATATATGGATCATTTTATTAAACTGTGATCAGAGCTAATTCAGAAGATTTCAATGAGATACAAGGGGCTGAAGTTTAGAATTAAAATAGTGGTCCATAGCAGAATTCTCATAAAAACAGCCCACCATGTTGAACATAACTCCAAAACGGATAAACCAAATCACCTGAAATTTTGAGAGATTCTATAAGACATATGGAAGAAGATATTTTCTATTTATGAGACCTTCAGTTTCTGCCGTATGAAGTGTCAAACGCACACGTCAAAATGGAGGATGAATCTGGCTGGTTTTGTGGTCAACTTTGTAACGTTAATTTCTTTTTGATTCTTCACCCTCATTTTGACTCTCTTAATTTTTGGGGGTGAATTTACTGTTGGGGTGGACCTAAGCCTCCTAATATGCCTATATAAGGAGCTGGTGGTGAAGGGAATAATCATCTAACATTTTTCTTTGAATCCATGTTTTTTTTCTTTCAATTGTAATTTCCCGCTTTCGTTTTGTAATGGCATCGTCAATTTCTCTAATGTAAGTTTTTCATTCACGTTCAGTATTTTAATAAAATTTTTTATTAATAATTTTTTATTTTCCTTTTCTTCACACATTGATACAGTTGAATCAA
Organism: Viscum album; assembly: GCA_963277665.1. NCBI lineage: Eukaryota > Viridiplantae > Streptophyta > Magnoliopsida > Santalales > Viscaceae > Viscum > Viscum album. Next base: position 906,704,212 of record OY728158.1, on the reverse strand, counting down.
TGTGTGAAATTATTCACACCAGCACTTGTGATTTCAATCACACAACGGTGGAGTGTTCGTTCTTTTAATAATTTTCTTCTTCTTCAATTCTACCCCCATTAGTCTAAATCCCTCTTCCATTGGTAGAATAGAATCAATGTAGGGATAACCTCTTAAGGGTTGATCCAAGGAAGTATAAATGTCAGGGATTTAATGTCATTTCATGTACTTAATATTTAAATCTATTCGTTATTTTAGGATTTCCATTTGATGAGTTACATTCTTTCTCATCTTTTCCAACTTTAATGATGACACATTTTGAGTGCTAGTGCGATCTATTTCCTTTGAGTGATCATTAAAGTGATCCTAAAAGTGAATTGGTGATTGGACTTGGAATTGTGTAGGGATTAAAATTGTGAATGATTTTGAAGAATTATCTCATTGTTTGGATATGTCTTGAATTAATGACATGAAATTTTCTAAGAAAAGAAATTCATCCAATCCACCCCAAGAAAAACCCTAAGATCAACCCACCATAAATAATTGTTTAGTTCACATCATTTTTTATTATATGTTATTTAAATTATATCTTTAGTTCTCTAATTAAAATCTACCTCAAAGTTGGCCACTTCATAGCCAATCCATCAACAAATCATAGTGTCTCAAGGTTTCTTCTTCGGTCCCTATGGATTCGATCCCTACTTGTACTTCAACGACTGCTTTTACCAGTAGGGTAAATTTGGGCGCAACCATCATCCCATTTCCAATCTAGGATAGGTAATGTTTGATATAGTCCATTAGGTCACTGGTATTCTGCTTTCACCTTTTGACATGTGGAAAACTGAGTAACGAAACCGATGATTTCATTTTTCATCCTCGACCATCAATACTAGAGGCATATGTCATTGTACATATTGGTGATTCCGTGATATACTAAACATATAGAGGCTTGATATTCTCAAATTAACTCCTCTCACATGCCTATAGGAACCCATACATGCCCATGAATATAGAGGATCTCATCCTTGTCAACAACCTAACAAGGTTATGGGTTCTCACCTGAAACACTTTCCCTGTGGATCAAGCCTTTGAGATCTGAAAGTTACCCCCTCTTTATCCTATCCAAAAGTGATGAATTCACTGAAAAATACACAAGGATAGGTTTTACATGACATTACTAAACTTCCAAATTTATTTTATAAGGAAGATTCATCAACTCCCATTCAGTACTGACTTCCTCAATAGCTTGAGTTTGATTTTTCCTACTCAGAGTATCAGCAAATTCATTGTCATTACCTACAATATAAGAAATATCGAAGTTTAAATACTAAATATATTCTACCTATTTTAACTTTATAAGGTATAAGTCATGCTGAGTGAATATTTATTTAATACTTTTATGGTCAATGTGTACCAAAAATTGTTCACCCAATAGATAATGTATCTATTAACATAAGGCATTAACAAAAGATACTAAATTGTGATTGTGTGTCAGGTAATTATACACATGAGGCATCATCTAATGAGACCCATATACCAAAACCCATTACCCTTACATCAAAATAGATCCCATCCTACTTCCCGATGCATCATAGTAAACTGTATAGCCCATTTCAAGATTAGGTAGAATCTAGATCAGCACTAAGATTAACCTTACCTTAAATTATTTAAAGTATTTCTCATAAGATTCAGACCTTGAGAACTTAACAACCTTCTCATTCAAGCCTATAAGTGGTGTTTTAATGAATGATAATTTCTGGATAAAGCACTAATGGTAACCATATATCCCCAAGAATATTCTTAAATAAAAAACATTATTGGGATGATACCAGGAAAAAATGGCTCTAACCTTCTCTGGATCCACTAATATTATTTCTTCTAATATAATGTGACCTAGGAAGTGAACTTTATCAATTCAAAAGTGGAATTTTGTTATCTTGATATTGGCCCTATGTTCTCTTAGTGTAATATGTATGATGTAAAGGCATTATCATGATCAAATCAAGTCTAAGAATAAACTAAGATAATATCCATGAAAACAACCACAAAGGAATCTAGGTACAGGTGGAAAACCCTATTCATCATATCCATAGAGATAGAATGTATTATTGTTGGGCCAAAAAACATAATGATATATTCATATAGTCCATAATTACTTCATAAAGTTATACACGGTATATCTGAGGGTCTAACCCTTATATAATGATATTCTGATCTCAAGTACATCTTAAAAAATACCCCGGCTCCTCATAGATGATCAAAGAAAACATATATACATAGAAGTGTGTACCGGTTCTTAATGGTAAGCTGATTGAAATTCCAAAACACCACACATAGCCTTAAGGTACCATCTGAATTCTTAGTGAAAAACACAGGAGAACCCTAAAAGTAATGTATTGGATAAACACACTCCTATAAAAATTATACTTAAAAAGTCTAAATTTTACCACCCATGTCAATTGGGTGAACCTTTATTTTCAAGAGTCTACCCGATTATAACTCCATAGTTAATCATGATTGGTCTAGATTGTAACATCCCAGGTAAATAAAGAATAATACATTTTCCATAATTATTAATATTTGTTAATTAATTATTAATTTTACTTTAAAGGGGTTTCTATGCTCGATGGATTACCCGATACACAACAACGGGTTTCTTTGAAATCTTATGTTACACACTAATAATATAATATTATTATTTTAAATGTAGTTAACGCCTAGTAGTTGTATTGGCGTGAATAAATAGAAATAACTACGATATGATTATACATTTTTGCTAAATGGTTTTACATTTATCCAATAAAATTTAGAGGCTTAAAATGTGAATTAATCTAATTTTAAGCATAAATACTCTAATATTCTTTAAAATGTCGATTTACCGCCTTTTGATGGCGAACCCTAATTAAATATAGTTTTGGTCACTTTTATATGTTATATTTGAAAAAATAAAATTCTTATTTAGAATCAGGACATCAAATTTTACTTTGAGTAAATTTTTGGTATTTTTCTGATAAAATTCATTTTTTTTAATGAATAGTGAAAATACTGTATTTTAATTCGAAACTACCTTTTAATATAATTTATTTATATAGTTATATTATCTTTTTAATTGGTTTTAAAATTTAATTATATTATTTTTTTACCATTTAATCCAATTTTGGTCATTGGAATTAATTTCACTTTGAAATTGGACATAAACAAGTATCAATCTTTTGATAGTTATTGTTTCTTAAAAACACGCTATTTGTTTTGATAACGGGAATTAATTTTAAATTAATTAATTCAAATTCTATGTTTTTAATTTGGTAAAATAGATATCATTTTTGAATTCATAATATCAAATATAGCTTAGGCTAAATTTTTGGTAGTTTTCTGAAAAAACATCAATTTTTGATGAATAGTGAAACCACTAAGTAGTAGTTAAAAACTGACATTTTCATTTAAATGAAATTTTTCCACTTTTTTGGATTGAATTTCAAAAATACTACATACATGGTTGTTATTAGTAATTAAAATGTGGTTCAATAAGGTGGAAATAATTTTTGGTGAATAGTAACTTTTGACTTTTATTTACCGCAGTTAAAGGTAAATAGGGTAATTCAAGGTAAAAAGAATATTATAATAATAAAAAATTACCTTAACACTTGTGATAACCTTATTGGTTGAGTCATTTAAGACCATGGTCATATTTGGGTCGATTTTGGGACCCCATGGAGCCACTTGGGAGTGATAATGACACTTTATTTTAATTAACTTAAAATAAAGACAAAAATGACATAAACAAATATCTTTTAGTAAATTAATTTTTAAAAGGAGTTATATAAGTTATATTTTAAACTATAAATATTCATTGGAAACATAAAAATATTTCCTACATCATGGTATTTTTTTATAATTTTTAGACATCAAATAAATTAAATTATTTATGACACAATAATGATGTAGTATTTACCTCGTTAATAAATGATTTAAATAAATAAGATTATAAATATTAAAATAACATCCAAAACCTGTCCAATTATTATTGGATGAATTTATTTCGATGATGAGTCATCTTATCTTTGACTTTAATTAGTTTTTGACCTTTAGAAACCGAATATCATTATATAATAAAATAATATTTTCACACTTTCCTAAAGAGCCCCTCCTCCCCCTTATAAAAGGACACCACTTATAACACATTACTCACACCTCTCAAGCCCCTTGGCTCATCCAACACCTGCCCAAATAATTTCTAAAAATCCCTCTCCTCATCTTATAATCCTTTCCTTAGGTATAAGGCACTTCAAGAAGTCCTTTTGGTTCAAACCAAAGGAAGTTACCCAAATTAAAGGTAACGGTTTCTCTTAACTTATTTTCTTTTATTTTACTTATACAGCCCCTAAAATATTTTTATTCATTTATTTTATAACAACACCAGTATCCTCAATATATTAGGATGTTTTTATGATAATGATTCAAAATACACTTATACACACCTTCATCAAATGGGTGAAGAACATACTGTTTCTATGGATGGAAAACTAACGCCTCACAAAATGATGATTGTTCAATTATCTCCTACCGCCTCTCATGGTGTCCATTAAGATGAAAATATATTTATATATGATATATATTATGTTTATGTTTTCTTTATGCTTCTGTATTTTTATTTTATAGCATACCTTTATGGTTTCTATTATGGATAAACGCGATAATTTCATTTGAAGAAGTGCGGACTACCGCCCCCTCAAAGTGATATAACTTGTTAATGCCATATGTGGGACGTATAAAGGATGGGTATAATGATATTATATATGATATTATAATATAATTATAATATACCTATTTATAATTATGTTTTAATTCCATTAAAATAACAAATAGAAATGAAAGTAGTGTTCATGCGTACGTATGGCTTACCGTCTCCATGAACGGTGCATTTCATTTCTTACCTCCAAATGTTATTTACTATTATAAATACATGTATATACTGAATATATATGATATATATGATATATAAATCATGAATATCATTCTGGATATAATGAACTTTTGACCATGTGAACAACTTGTAATTATAAGAAGTCCATTTTTGACTCAAGTACCAAATATCGACAAAACAAATGTTATTAACTTAAATGATTACATAATGTTTATAACATGGTAATAAGTGATATAAAAGGAATAATAAACTTTAAAAATGTTCTTAATCAAATATAAATTAACTTTATTTTATTATTTAGTAGATTAAAGAATGAACGAGTCAAATCGGACACGAGGTAAGGGACTTCGTCTCAATCTCCTTTCATTGAGGCATATTTTGTTTTAATACACGAATTTCTTTTACACGCTGTATAAACACCTTTTTCTTTTCATTTCATTCAAAGGGAATATTTTTCTATGAATATTTTTACTAAATGACAAAAAAATAATGTTTTTTTTAATGTAAGCGGTGACAACGACCTTTCCACCGCCGCGAGTATTATTTGATCTTTGGCTTCCCTAACAAGCCATAATGTTTTTAAAAGGAAAATAAAATATCATATACTCTTTTATGTATTTTGGTATTGAAAATGGTTTTGATAATGTATTTTTTTATGCCAATATATTTAAATGATATATTGTGATTGAAATGTGGAAATGTTATCTTTCCTTTATGTTTGTTATATGTCTTACGAATATGTTATGGTTCTTGGGAATTGTTACGTATATAGGTGGTTCCATGATAAACCTAGGGCAGGTGATGTAACACCCCAATCTTCCATGGTACGCTTCTCTTTGAATAATACAATAGCGTGTGTTGTACACAACACTGAGTTCAAGCGCACCACGACTTACCAAACTAGCCGTTCAAAAGTGGTTATGAATAGTATTAACTGAATTTTAAATTTTATATTATCCTTATAATTTTAGAATCCATATTATGAGTTTCTAAGACATAATTTAAGAACAAATTCATTTTTTTCAGATAAAAGAAGTATTTTTCAAAAAATGCAATTTTACCGCCTTTTAATGAAAAAGCATTTTTAAATCCAATATTTGAAACTTTTATATATTAAATTTGACAAAATGAACGTCTTCTTTAGAATCAGGACATAATAATTTAGTTTCAATAAAGTTTTGGTGTTTTTCTAATAACTTTCATATTTGGGTGAATAGTGAAAAATACTATATTTCAACTGAAAACAACTTTTTTAATCAAAATAATTTGTATTGTTAAATTATACATTTTAATGGTTTGGAAGTATAAATAGATTATATTTTTACCATTTAATCCAATGATGGTCATTTTAAGTAATTTCACATTGAAATTGGACATAAACAAGTGTCAAACTTTTGATAGTTATTATTTTTTAAAAATACGCCTTTTGGTTTTAACAGCGGAAATTAATTTTAAATTAATAAATGAAACTTCTATGTTTTGAATTTGGTAAAATAGACTTCATTATTGAATTTGGAATGTCAAAATTAACTTAGGGTGAATTTTTGGTATTTTTCTGAAAACTTTTAATTTTTGATGAATAGTGAAAAACACTGAGTTATAGTTTAAAACAGAATTTTTATTTAAATAATTATTTATTTTATTTAAATTTATTTTAGGTAAAAATAGATACAAAATACCTATATAAGTTCAATTTAATTCATTTGATTCATTTTATAATAATTTTAGATATATAAAAAATTTATTGAACTTTTCACCGTCTTTTACCCACCTCCAAGGAGAATTTGTAAATTCACATAAAACTTAATTTTACCGCTTCTGTAAGTTGAATTTTGAAATTCCAAGAGACACGGTTAATATCAAGGAGTAAAATTTGGTTCAATGAGAGAAAAATAATTTTTGGTGAATAGAAACTTTTGACTTTTATTTACCACGGTTAAAGGTAAATAGGGTAATTCATGGTAAAAAGAATAATATAATAATTCAAAATTACCTTAAAAATTGTCCAAACCTTATTGGTGGAGTCATTAACAACTATGGTCATCCTTGGGTTGATTTTGGGACCCCTTTGAGCCACTTGGAAGTGATAATGACAGTTTAGATTAATTAACTTAAAGTAAAGGCAAAAATGAAAAAAAAACGAATATCTTTTAGTACATTAATTTTTACAAAGGGTTATATAAATTATATTTTAGACTATAAATATTAATTAGAAATATAAAAATATTTCCTACATCATGGTATTTTATTTATAATTTTTAGACATTAAATAATTTAATTTAGTTATGACACAATGATGATGCAGTAATTACCTTATTAATGAAAGAATCAAATAAATTGTATTATAAATATTAAAATAAATATAATTTAAAAGTTTTCACGACATAAAAGAATTTTCTAGAAGAATATGAAATATTAGGATTGATCCAATGTATCTTGTTCGAAGTAATCAAGTTGTGATGACTTTCACAAAAACAAAATACCAAATAGTGTCAAAATTGACAAAAAGGAGTTTTTAAAACAAATATTATATTATTAATTGATATTATATTCCTAAAAATCTAAGGTTCGGCCAAAGGACTTATATCATGATACTTGTATCATTAAATTACCACTTGTGGGTCGATTGGAAGTTTATAGTAAGTTTATTAACCATATAATATAAAAATACAAAGAGACAGGGTAAATGTCAAACTAGTTAACTAAGAGTTAAAACTAAAAGATAAGGTTCATAAAGTGACCCAAACCTATCTAAAACATATTGGTTGAGTGTATTTAGACCCATCACCACCTTATCCTCGAAATAAATTAATTTGAAGCCATTATAAACTGAATATTAATTTATTATAAAATAATATTTGAAGTTTTTCCTAAGGTGCCTCTCACCCCTCTTATAAAAGGGAACTCCCCCTTCACTCTAATTCACACCATCTAATACATTTGGATCGGACAACCCCTGACCAAGTACCCAATAAAATATCCTACCTTCAACTTAGAGGCCTTATTTTGATCATAAATTCAACCTAAGGATCCCTTTTGATCAAATCAAAAGGAAGAACCCGAAGAAGAGGTAATGATTTCACCACCCTCTTTCAAGTTTCTTTCTTCTTCCACTTCCTTTTTCTTTGTTGTTTCAATTATTAAATAATAACTCCAGTATATTCTATATAATTTGACGTTATTATAATTTTTTTACAACCAAATTCGTTATTCTATGCATCTTATGAATGATAATGTCACCATGCGTGCATTCGTACGGCTTACCGTCTCCATGTTGTGGTGTAATTTGTTATTCAACACTATGTTATTTGAATGTCTATGATGATGAGTAATATGTATATAAATAATTAAAATAACATGATAATGTCTCTGTAAAATTAATATACCATCCAATTCCACATCTTTAAGGAAATGATATTGTCGCTCGTGCGTACGTACAGATTATCGTCTCCACAACGCGATGAGATTCATTTCCATATTCACCATTCATCGACGATTATAAAAATATATATTACTAATATGTTTGTAATATATGACATAATAATTCTACTAGAGATATATATATATATATATGTACTTACATATATTATATTCCCTTATTTCTGTTCAATACGTTATGAAAACGGAAACAGTGTTTATGCGTACGTACGGAGTACCGTCTCCATAAACGGTGTTTTCCATTTCATATATATGTCTATTATACATATTTATATTCTAAATATATATGATGTTTTATATTCTGGAAGTATTTAAATCATTATCTAATTGATACAATCAAGAGTAACAAGTTAAAACATGTATGATAAAGAAAGCGATTATTACCTTAAATGTTAATTTAACATGGAAATTATTATTAAATGGGTAGTATAGAGTCATAAATGAATAATTTATGACATCATAAATATTAATATGGTTCTGGTATAATTTAATAACATACTACGGTCTTTATACATGAGGTTAAACGTACCCTCGACTAAATGAAAGTGCAAGGTAAGGGGTTTTCATCTTACTCCTTATTGCCGTGAGATTCGTGTCATATTGCCACTATTACCTTTTGTGTGGTGTATGTACTGCTGATAATTTTATTATTTGTGTAATACACTTTAATTTATGTGTATTTACATATTCATTGTGTGATACCTCTTTCATGGGGTGTATGTTTCGTAAGTTACCAAATTGGTAAGGGTTAATTTCACAATCTCTTTGTTATCTGAGGTTGTTTTTACGTAAGTATCTAATGGGACATATTTATTATCTCTATCCTTGTTTCATGAAAGAGATTTCAAAGAGATTCTTTTATGGCACTTTTTATAAAAATATCATTTCAAATGTTTTAAATATTTATTCTTCTAAATCATTCTCATTAATGTTCATGTCTTCAAAATGGTTTTTAAGGATTTATCTATATGGACATGAATGTTTTTAAAATGTTAATTTCAAAAGTTTAAAAGTGGTATGGGACACTTTGATTTAAAAATTTATTTAAATATATTCCTTTCTAAATTGTGTGACTTTCAAATTTTTTCATGATAAAGGGATATTTCTCTCAAAGAGTTTTACAAATCATTTTAATCTATGTCAACATCCTTTGATGGATTTTAAACTTGTTTGAAGATGATTTATTATGATACAAAACTTTTGTATTGTATTGAAGGTTTTGTGATATGTTTGATTGTGGGTGTGTTATTTTTATACCATTCATGATTTATGGTAAAAGTATTGACAATTCATATGCTATTTTTAATACGAATTTTTATGTTATGTTTAAACCTTTTCATATGGGAATGCATTGGACTTAGTAAGTGACGGGTGGAGCCTGATATAGCTCATCGATGCATCGGTAGGTCTCATGAGACAAACTAGTGTCTTGGCACGAGTCCTTGCCAAAATATTATTTTTAGTCTTGGCACGAGGCCTTGGCTACGTGGTTATGATAGTCTGGCATTATGCATTCCATAATTATGAAAGTGGTTAGTGATATTAAATGTGATTATTCGACTAGTAGAATATCCATGTGAATAAGTAAATGGAATTAACTCATTTTATTTTTACCATATTATACTAAAGTTCAAGTTTAAAAGGATTTTGTTTTAGTTATACATTTCCTTAAATGTTTGTGTTTATTTATGAAAGTTTATGATGTATTTTTATCCTTACTGAGCATCTGAGTTCACCCCTTTATATGTTTTATTTTTCCCAGGATTTCAAGAAGTGTATTGTGATTAATATGCAAGGTTAAGCCAAGGGAATAATGGCGTTCATAAAGTATTATTTATGTTGTTTTGTATCTTATAAAGGGTAATGTAACATTCATGTATGTAATCAATTTTCCAAGACTGCTAAACCGATCGGTCCTTCGGGACTTGATTCCTTGTAATCATGCCAATGTATTAAAATAATGCACTGACTCTGGGTAACTGGGGTCGGGGCGTTACAGTTGGTATCAGAGGAAGTTTATCAATAACCTTGGAAGCTAGATTTAGATAAACTCTGATTAGAGCACATAAACCTAAGATAGACTTTGAGGATTAGTATAGAATAATTTCCTAGAATTTTGGTATTGTAGAGATTTTTTGAGTTTTCTGAGAAATACATCCATGTATGGATACGAGCAGGTAGAGGTGACTCTGGCACAGATGTACCTAGGGGTAAAACTAGAAAATACCGCTTTGAGCTAGACTCGAACGGGAACTGGTGCACGACAACGGGTCTTGCTGCACTCTTGGTTACGACACTCCCAGGGGATACATTTAGGATAATTCTCATTTTCTTTGCAAACCATTATAAAGGGTTTATGAGTATAGACTTCCTCAATGAAAACATCTTTATGATTATGGATTATATCCATAAACCGTTCAATTTACATTAGGTATTTTACAAGTTTGGAATTATTCATTCCAATTCATAAACTGACCAAGTTTATGCTATTGTATAGAAATGGCACCCAGTAGAAGGAATGAGTACTCCAGCAATACGTATGATCCAAAGAGTAATAAGGGTCATATCATTCATGGTATTAAGACAATATTTAGAAAGTAAATAGTCTCCCGTGTATTATCATCATATGAATAAATAGTATCATGTGTTAATAAGATCAGTAAAGAATTCTCTGAATCCTATGGCTTTGAAGGGAAGCCAGAGAAGAAAAGGATGGTAGAAATAAATATGGATAAAGGGAATAAGGGAAACAAGGATTTTCCAATATGTGATAAATGTGGAATGAATCACCTTGGTAAATTCTTAAAGGTAATTGGGGCTTGTTATAAGTGCGGAGAAAAAGGACACCATGTACGTGATTTCAAGGGTAAGAAAAAGTTTTCAAATGTAAAATGCTTCATCTGCAAGGTATTGAGACACTACGTGAATTAATGTCCCATTCATAAGAGTATACTGAAAATGATGTTATTGGATAATAATCAAGTTATGATACTACCTCAGATGAAGAAGAATGACTAGTGTTCTTATGTTGTTATTATATAATTATTTCATTTGAGTGTTGTATCAACAGTATAATGGTTATATGAATTATGGAGATGAATAATGATAGTACTGAAGTACTATTTTATTGAGGATTCGAGATTATATGGTTCTAAAAAAAGTGACTTAATAGTAAGCTAAGATTTTTGGAAAATAAATGGTTTAAGGAAAGGTAATCCTTAATGTGGTCCTGATAATGAGGTAGTGATTTTAGAATAAGAGATGGTTGATTTTGGTAATTCAGGATGTTGTAGTGTTTTAAAAGAATACATGGTGAAGGTGTTCACATGTTATTATGTGGAAAAAAGGATCTTCATTGTGTTTACCTTCCTTATAAATTTTGGACTGTGAGTTTGGGCATAAGTATTTTGGATAATTCTAGTTTGAGATTATTTTTGGATTTCCATAAAAGGACAACCTGGAGGTCGGGTGGCAACTTGTCGCGTCCGGCAAGGCCGCGAGACTTGAACCCGCAACCGAAGGGCGACAAGGGTGTATCACCTACTACTGGCCCACATAATGTCCTGGATTGAATAATGTAGTTTTTTTTAAGTTCTGGTAGATTAATTATAAATTTATTTCTAGAACCCTATACAGTTAGGATAAATAGAATATTTTTGAGTTCTATTACCTTTTGGAGTGAAAGATGGGTTTGTGGTAAAAATTTAGAAAGGAATGAATGTCAACAAGACAAGTAATTATATTTCCTTACATTATTATTAAATATCATAAATAAATTCTTCAACTATATGAAAGGTAACTTAAAACAAAAACGTTGTTGGTTAAATTTTCCTACTGGGGAATCAAAGACTGTTTAACCAATCACAAGTTTGTGATTTTCTTGTAGTTAACTTTCTCATAATCCTCTTTTATACAACTCTCCATCAGACCTTGATGGTTTGTTTCTCCTCCATATCCATGTTTTCATAGAATCATAGTCTGGTCTATCTCGGGTGACCTTTGTACTTCTCTTTCTTTCTTTTAAAGTTATATTTTTATTAACCCTATTTTCGATATGGGTTTTGCAAAAAGGTATTTTCTATTTTCAACCTTTTATTTTCAAAGAAAATTTTCAAATTGCGAGGATTAAATTTATTGAAGGAGTGGAGAATGTAACACTCCAAGCTTCCACGGTACGCTTCTCTTTGAATAATACAATAGTGTGTGTTGTACACAATACTGAGTTCAAGCGCACCACGTCTTACCAAACTAGCCGTTCAAAAGCAGTTATGAATAGTATTAAGTGAATTTTAAATTTTATATTATAATTATAATTTTAGAATCCATATTATGAGTTTCTAAGACATAATTTAAGAACAAATTCATTTTTATCAGATAAAAGAAGTATTTTTCAAAAAATGCAATTTTACCGCCTTTTAATGAAGAAGCCTTTTTAAATCCAATATTTGAAACTTTTATATATTAAATTTGACAAAATTAAAATCTTCTTTATAATCGGGACATAATAATTTAGTTTCGATAAAGTTTTGGTGTTTTTTTGATAGCTTTCATACTCAGGTGAATAGTGAAAAATACTATATTTCAACTGAAAACAACTTTTTTAATCAAAATAATTTATATTGTTAAATTATACATTTTAATGGTTTGGAAGTATAAATAGATTATATTTTTACCATTTAATCCAATTATGGTCATTGTAAGTAATTTCACATTGAAATTGGACATAAACAAGTGTCAAACTTTTGATAGTTATTATTTCTTAAAAATATGCCTTTTGGTTTTAACAGGAGAAATTAATTTTAAATTAATAAATGAAACTTCTATGTTTTTAATTTGGTAAAATAGACTTCATTATTGAATTATGAATATCAAAATTAAATTAGGGTAAATTTTTGATATTTTTCTAAAAACTTTTAATTTTTGTTGAATAGTGAAAAACACTGAGTTATAGTTTAAAACAGAATTTTTATTTAAATAATTATTTATTTTATTTAAATTTATTTTAGGTAAAAATAGATACAAAATACCTATATAAGTTCAATGTAATTCATTTTATTCAGTTTATAATAATTTTAGATATATAAAAATTTTATTGAACTTTTCACCATCTTTTACCCACCTCCTAGGAAAAATTGTAAATTCACATAAAACTTAATTTTACCACTACTGTGAGATGAATTTAGAAATTATGAGAGACATGGTTAATATCAAGGAGTAAAATGTGGTTCAATAAGATAAAAATAATTTTTAGTTAATAGTAACTTTTGACTTTTATTTACCGCGGTTAAAGGTAAATAGGGTAATTCATGGTAAAAAGAATATTATAATAATTCAAAATTACCTTAACACTTGTCAAAACCTTATTGGTGGAGTCATTAACTACCATGGGCATCTTTGGGTCTATTTTGGGACCCCTTTGAACCACTTGGAAGTGATAATGACAATTTAGATTAATTAACTTAAAGTAAAGGCAAAAATGAAAAAAAAAACAAATATCTTTTAGTACATTAATTTTTTAAAAAGGGTTTTATAAATTATATTTTTGAATATAAATATTAATTATAAAGATAAAAATATTTCCTACATCATGGTATTTTATTTATAATTTTTAGACATTAAATAATTTAATTTATTTATGACACAATGATGATGCAGTAATTACATTATTAATGAAAGAATCAAATAAATTGTATTATAAACATTAAAATAAATATAATTTAAAAGTTTTTATGACATACAAGAATTTTCTAGATGAATATGACATATTATGATTGATTAAACGTATCTTGTTCGATGTAATCAAGTTGTGATGACTTTCACAAAAACAAAATACCAAATAGTGTCAAAATTGACATAAAAGAGTTTTTAAAACAAATATTATATTATTAATTGATATTATATTCCTGAAAATCTAAGTTTCGGCCAAAAGACTTATATCATTATATTTGTATCATTAATGGACCACATGGGGGTATATTGGAAGTTTATAGTAAGTTTATTAACTATATAATATAAAAATACAAAGAGACATGGTAGATGTCAAACTAGTTAACTAAGAGTTAAAACTAAAATATAAGGTTAAAAAAGTGACCCAAACCTGTCTAAAACCTATTTTTTGAGTGGATTTAGACCCATCACCACCTTATCCTAAAAATAAATCAATTTGTATCCATTATAAACCGAATATGAATTTATTATAAAATAATATTTTAAGTTTTTCCTAAGGTGCCCCTCACCCCTCTTATAAAAGGGAACTCCCCCTTCAATCTAATTCGCACCTTCTAAGCCATTTGGCTCGGAAAACCCCTGACCAAGTACCCTCTAGGCTATCCTCCCTTCAACTTAGAGGCTTTATTTTGATCAGAAATCCAACCTAAGGAGCCCTTTTGATCAAATCAAAAGGAAGAACCTGAAGAAGAGGTAATGATTTCACCACCCTCTTTCAAGTTCCTTTCTTCTTCCACATCCTTTTTGTTTGTTGTTTCCATTATAAAATAATAACGCCAGTATATTCTATATAATTTTATGTTATTATAATTTTGTTACAACCAAATTCATTATTCTATGCATCTTATGAATGATAATGTCACTATGTGTGTGTTCGTACGACTTACCGTCTCCACGCTGTGGTGTAATTTGTTATTCAAAAATATGTTATTTGAATGGATATAATGATGAGTAGTATGTATATAAATAATGAAAATAAAATTATAATGTCTCTATAAAATTAATATACCATCCAATTCCACATATTTAAGGAAATGATATTGTCGCTCGTGCGTACATACAGATTACCGTCTCCACGACGCGATGAGATTCATTCCCATATTCACCATTCATCGACGATTATAAAAATATATATTACTAATATGTTTGTAATATATGACATAATAATGCTACTGAAGATATATATATATATATATATATATATATATATGTACTTACATATATTATATTCACTTATTTCCGTTCAATATGTTATGAAAACGGAAACAGCGTTTATGCGTACATACGGAGTACCGTCTCCATAAACGGTGTTTTCCATTTCATATATATGTCTATTATACATATTTATATTCTAAATATATATGATGTTTTATATTCTGGAATTATTTAAATCATGATCTAAGTGATACAATCAATAGTAACAAGTTAAAACACGTACGATAAAGAAAGCAATTATTACCTTAAATGTTAATTTAACAAGGAAATTATTATTAAATGGGTAGTATAGATTCATAAATGAATAATTTATGACATCATAAATATTAATATGGTTCTTTTATAATTTAATAACATACTACGGTCTTTATACAGAAGGTTAAATATACCCTCGACTAAAGGAAAGTGCAAGGTAAGGGGTTTTCATCTCACTCCTTATTCCCGTGAGATTCGTGCCATATTGCCACTATTACCTTTTGTGTGGTGTATCTACTGCTGATAATTGTATTATTTGTGTAATAAAATTTAATTTATGTGTATTTACATATTCATTGTATGATACCTATTTCATGGGGTGTATGTTCCGTAAGTTACCAAATTGGTAAGGGTTAATTTCACAATCTCTTTGTTATCCGATGTTGTTTTTACGTAAGTATCTAATGGGACATATTTATTATCCATGTCCATGTTTTAGGAAAGAGTTTTCAAAGAGATTATTTTATGGAACTTTTTATAAAAATATCATTTCAAATGTTTTAAATATTTATTCTTCTAAATCATTCTCATTAATGTTCATGTCTTCAAAATGGTTTTTAAGGATTTATCTATATGGACATAAATGTTTTTAAAATGTTAATTTCAAAAGTTTCAAAGTGGTATGGGACACTTTGATTCAAAAATTTCTTTAAATGTATTCCTTTATAAATTGTGTTACTTTCAAATGTTTTCATGATAATGGGATATTTCTCTCAAAGAGTTTTACAAATCATTTTAATCTATGTCAACATCCTCTGATGGATTTTAAACTTGTTTGAAGATGATTTATTATGTGACAAAACTTTTGTATTGTATTGAAGGTTTTTTGATATGTTTGATTGTGGATGTGTTATTTTTATACCATTCATGGTTTATGGTAAAATTATTGACATTTTGTATGCTATTTTTAATACGAATGTTTATGTTATGTTTAAACCTTTTCATATGGTAATACATTGGACTTAGTAAGTGACGGGTGGAGCTCGCTATAGCTCCTCGATGCATCGGTAGGTCTCATGAGACAAACTATTGTCTTGGCATGAGGACTTGACAAAATCTTATTTTTAGTCTTGGCACGAGGCTTTGGCTACGTGGTTATGATTGTCTGGCATTATGCATTCCATCATTATGAAAGTGGTTAGTGATATTGCATGTGATTATTCGACTAGTAGAATATCCATGTGAATAAGTAAATGGCATTAATTCATTTTATTTTTTCCATATTATGCTGAAGTTCAAGTTTGAAAGGCTTTTGTTTTAGTTATACATTGCTTTAAATGTTTATGCTTATTTATGAAAGTTTATGTTGTATTGTTATCCTTACTGAGCATCTAAGCTAACCCCTTTTTATGTTTTATTTTTCCTAGGATTTCAAGAAGTGTATTGTTATTGATATGCAAGTTTAAGCCAAGGGAATAATGGCGTTCATAAAGGATTATTTATTTTGTTTTGTATCTTATAAAGTGTAATGTAACATTCATGTATGTAATCTATTTTCCAAGACTGCTAAACTGATCGGTCCTTAGGGACTTGATTCTTTGTAATCATGCCAATGTATTAAAATAATGCACCGACTCTGGGTAACTGGGGTCAGGGTGTTACAGTTGGTATCAGAGGAAGTTTAGCAATAACCTTGGAAGCTAGATTTAGATAAAATCTGATTAGAGCACATATACCTAATATAGACATTGAGGATTAGTATAGAATAATTTCCTAGAATTTTGGTATTATAGAGATTTTTTGAGTTTTCCGAGAAATACATCCCTGTCTGGATACGAGAAGGTAGAGGCATCTCTGGCACAGATGTACCTAGGGGTAAAACCCGAAAACACTGCTTTGATCTAGACTCGAATGAGAACTGGTGCACGACAACAGGTCTTATTGCACTCTTGGTTACAACACTCCCGGGCGATACGCATAGGATAGTTCTCATTTTCTTTACAAACCATTATGAATGGTTTATGAGTATAGACTTCCTCAATGAAAACATCTTTATGATTATGGATTATATCCATAAAGAGTTCAATTTACATTAGGTATTTTACAAGTTTGGAATTATTCATTTCAATTCATAAACTGACCTAGTTTATGCTATTGTATAGAAATGGCATCCAGTAGAAGGAATGAGAACTCCAGAAATACGTATGATCCAAAGAGTAAGAAGGGTCATATCATTCATGGTATTAAGCCAATGTTTAGAAAGTAAATAGTCTCCCACGTATTATCATCATATGAATAAATAGTATCATGTGTTAATAAGATCAGTAAAGAATTCTCTGAGTCCTATGGCTTTGAAGGGAAGCGAGAGAAGAAAAAGGTGGTAGAAAGAAAGATGGATAAAGGTAATAAGGGAATGAAGGATTTTCCAATATGTGATAAATATGGAATGAATCACCTTGGTAAATTCTTGAAGGGAATGGGGGTTTGTTATAAGTGCGGAGAAAAAGGACACCATGTACGTGATTTCAAGGGTAAGAAAAAGTTTTCAAATGTAAAATGCTTCATCTGCAAGGTATTGAGACACTACGTGAATCAATTTCCCATTCATAATACTATACTACAAATGATGTTATTGGATAATAATCAAGTTATGATACTACCTCAGATGAAGAATAATGACTAGTGTTCTTATGTTGTTATTATAGAATTATTTCATTTGAGTGTTGTATCAACAGTATACTGGTTATATGAATTATGAAGATGAATAATGATTGTACTAGAGTACTATTTTATTGAGGATTCAAGATTATATGGTTCTAAGAAAAGTGACTTAATAGTAAGCTACGCTTTTTGAAAAATAAATGGTTTAAGGAAAGGTAATCCTTAATATGGTCCTGATAATGAGGTAGTGATTTTGGAATAAGAGATGGTTGATTTTGGTAATTCAGGATGTTGCAGTGTTTTAAAAGAATACATGATGAAGGTGTTCACATGTTATTACGCAGAAAAAAGGATCTTCATTGTGTTTACCTTACTTATAAATTTTGGACTGTGAGTTTGGACAGAAGTATTTTGGATAATTCTAGTTTGATATTATTTTTGGATTTCCATAAAAGGACAACCAGGAGGTCGGGCGGCAACCTGTCGCGTCTGGAAAGGCCGCGAGACTTGAACCCACAACCGAAGGGTAACAAGGGCGTATCACATACTATTGGCCCACGTAATGTCCTGGATTGAATAATGTAGTTTTTTTATGTTCTGATAGATGAATTATAAATTTATTTTTGGAACTCTATACGGTTAGGATAAATAGAATATTTTTGAGTTCTATTACCTTTTAGAGTGAAAGATGGGTTTGTGGTAAAAATTTAGTAAGGAATGAATGTCTACAAGACAAGTAAGTATATTTCATTACATTCTTAGTAAATCTCATAAATAAATTCTTCAACTTTATGAAAGGTAACTTAAAACAAAAACGTTGTCGGTTAAATTTTCCTACTGGGGAATCAAAGACCGTTTAACCAATCACAAGTTTGTGATTTTCTTGTAGTTAATTTTCTCCTAATCGTCTTTTCTACAAATCTCCATCAGACCTTGATGGTTTTTTTCTCCTCCGTATCCATGTTTTCATAGAATCCTAGTATGGTCTATCTCGGGTGACCTTTGTACTTCTATTTCTTTCTTTTAAAGTTATATTTTTATTAACCCTATTTCTGATATGGGTTTTCCAAAAGGGTATTTTCTATTTTAAACCTTTTATTTTCAAAGAAAATTTTCAAATTGTGAGGATGCAATTTATTGAAGTAGGGGAGAATGTAACACCCCAATCTTCCACGGTACTCTTCTCTTTGAATAATACAATAGTGTGTGTTGTACGCAACATTGAGTTCAAGTGTACCACGACTTATCAAACTAGCCATTCAAAAGCAGTTATGAATAGTATTAACTGAATTTTAAATTTTATATTTTCATTATAATTTTAGAATCCATATTATGAGTTTCTAAGACATAATTTAAGAACAAATTCATTTTTTTCAGATAAAAGAAGTATTTTTCAAAAAATGCAATTTTACCGCCTTTTAATGACGAAGCCTTTTTAAATCTAATATTTGAAACTTTTATATATTAAATTTGAAAAAATGAACTTATTCTTTAGAATCAGGACATAAGAATTTAGTTTCAATAAATTTTTGGTGTTTTTCTGATAACTTTCATATTTGGGTGAATAGTGAAAAATATTATATTTCAACTGAAAACAAATTTTTTAATCAAAATAATTTATATTGTTAAATTATACATTTTAATGGTTTAGAAGTATAAATAGATTATATTTTTACCATTTAATCCAATTATTGTCATTGTAAGTAATTTCACATTGAAATTGGACATAAACAAGTGTCAAACTTTTGATAGTTATTATTTTTTAAAAATACGCCTTTTGGTTTTAACAGCGGAAATTAATTTTAAATTAATAAATGAAACTTATATGTTTTTAATTTGGTAAAATATACTTAATTATTGAATTTGTAATATCAAAATTAACTTAGGGTGAATTTTTGGTATTTTTCTGAAAATATTTAATTTTTGATGAATAGTGAAAAACACTGAGTTATAGTTTAAAACAGAATTTCTATTTAAATAATTATTTATTTTATTTAAATTTATTTTAGGTCAAAATAGATACAAAATACCTATATAAGTTCAATGAAATTCATTGGATTCGGTTTATAATAATTTTAGATATATAAAAATTTTATTGAACTTTTCACCGTCTTTTACCCACCTCCTAGGAGAATTTGTAAATTCACATAAAACTTAATTTTACCACTTCCTTGAGTTGAATTTATAAATTCTAAGAGAAACGGTTAATATCAAGGAGTAAAATGTGGTTCAATAAGATAAAAATAATTTTTGTTGAATAGTAACTTTTGATTTTTATTTACCGCGGTTAAAGGTAAATAGGGTAATTCATGGTAAAAAGAATATTATAATAATTCAAAATTACCTTAACACTTGTCAAAACCTTATTTATGGAGTCATTAACTACCATAGGAATATTTGGGTCTATTTTGGTACCCCTTTGAGCCACTTGGAAGTGATAATGACAATTTAGATTAATTAACTTAAAGTAAAAGCAAAAATGAAAAAAAATATCTTTTAGTACATTAATTTTTACAAAGGGTTATATAAATTATATTTTCGACTATTATTATTAATTAGAAATATAAAAAGATTTCCTACATCATCGTATTTTATTTATAATTTTTAGACATTAAATAATTTATTTTAGTTATGACACAATGATGATGTAGTAATTACCTTATTAATAAAAGAATCAAATAAATTGTATTATAAATATTAAAATAAATATAATTTCAAAGTTTTTATGACATCAAAGAATTTTATAGATGAATATGACATATTATGATTAATTCAACGTATCTTGTTCGAAGTAATCAAGTTTTGATGACTTTCACAAAAACAAAATACCAAATATTGTCAAAATTGACATAAAAGAGTTTTTAAAACAAATATTATATTTTTAAAAATCTAATGTTCGGCCAAAGGACTTATATAATTATATGTGTATCATTAATGGACCACTTTTGGGTCAATTGGAAGTTTATAGTAAGTTTATTAACCATATAATATAAAAATACAAAGAGACATGGTAAATGTCAAACTTGTTAACTAAGAGTTAAAACTAAAATATAAGGTTAATAAAGTAACCCAAAACTGTATAAAACCGATTGGCTGAGTGTATTTCAACCCATCACCACCTTATACTCAAAATAAATCAATTTGGAGCCATTATAAACCGAATATGAATTTATTATAAAATAATATTTTAAGTTTTTCCTAAGGTGCCCCTCACCCCTCTTATAAAAGGGCACTCCCCCTTCACTCTAATTCACACCTTCTAAGCCATTTGGCTCAGAAAAACCCTTCCCAAGTACCCTATAAACTATCCTCCCTTAAACTTAGAGGCCTTATTTTGATCATAAATCCAACCTAAGGAGCCCTTTTGATCAAATAAAAAGGAAGAACCCGAAGAAGAGGTAATGATTTCACCACCCTCTTTCAAGTTCCTTTCTTCTTCCACTTCCTTTTTATTTGTTGTTTCCATTATAAAATAATAACTCCAGTATATTCTATATACATTTATGTTATTATAATTTTTTTACAACTAAATTCTTTATTCTATGCATCTTATGAATGATAATGTCACCATGCGTGCGTTCGTACGGCTTACCGTCTCCATGCTGTGGTGTAATTTTTTATTCAACACTATGTTATTTGAATGGATATAATGATGAGTAATATGTATATAAATAATGAAAATAACATGATAATGTCTCTATAAAATTAATATACCATCCAATTCCACATCTTTAAAGAAATGATATTGTCACTCGTGTGTACGTACAGATTACCGTCTCCACGACGTGATGAGATTCATTTCCATATTCACCATTCATCGATGATTATAAAAATTTATATTACTAATATGTTTGTAATATATGACATAATAATTATACTGGAGATATATATATATATATATATATGTATGTATGTATGTATGTATGTATGTATGTATGTACTTACATATATTATATTCACTTATTTCTATTCAATACGTTATGAAAACGGAAACAGCGTTTATGCGTACGTACGGAGTACCGTCTCCATAAACGGTGTTTTCCATTTCATATATATGTCTATTATACATATTTATATTCTAAATATATATGATTTTTTATATTCTTAAAATATTTAAATCATGATCTAAGTGATACAATCAAGAGTAACAAGTTAAAACACGTACGATAAAGAAAGCGATTATTACCTTAAATGTTAATTTAACATGGAAATTATTATTAAATGGGTAGTATAAAGTCATAAATGAATAATTTATGACATCATAAATATTAATATGGCTCTGTTATAATTTAATAACATAATTCGGTCTTTATACAGGAGGTTAAACGTACCCTCGACTAAAAAAAAGTGCAAGGTAATGGGTTTTCATCTCACTCCTTATTCCCGTTAGATTCTTGCCATATTGCCACTGTTACCTTTTGTTTGGTGTATGTACTACCGATAATTGTATTATTTGTGTAATACACTTTAATTTATGTGTATTTACATATTCATTGTATGATACCTCTTTCATGGGGTGTATGTTTCATAAGTTACCAAATTGGTAAGGGTTAATTTCACAATATCTTTGTTATCCGGTGTTGTTTTTACGTAAGTATCTAATGGGATATATTTATTATCCATGTACATGTTTCATGAAAGAGCTTTCAAAGAGATTATTTTATGGCACTTTTTATAAAAACATCATTTCAAATGTTTTAAATATTTATTCTTCTAAATCATTCTCATTAATGTTCATGTCTTCAAAATGGTTTTTAAGGATTTATCTATATGGACATGAATGTTTTTAAAATGTTAATTTCAAAAGTTTCAAAGTGGTATGGGACACTTTGATTCAAAAATTTCTTTAAATTTCTTCCTTTCTAAATTGTGTGACTTTCAAATGTTTTCATGATAAAGGTATATTTCTCTCAAAGAGTTTTACAAATAATTTTAATCTATGTCAACATCTTTTGATGGATTTTAAACTTGTTTGAAGATGATTTATTGTGATACAAAACTTTTGTATTGTATTGAAGGTTTTGTGATATGTTTGATTATGGATGTGTTATTTTTATACCATTCATGGTTTATGGTAAAAGTATTGACATTTTGTATGCTAGTTTTAATACGAATGTTTATGTTATGTTTAAACCTTTTCATATGGGAATGCATTGGACTTAGTAAGTGACGGGTGGAGCCCGCTATAGCTCCTTGATGCATCGGTAGGTCTCATGAGACAAACTAGTGTCTTGGAATGAGGCCTTGACAAAATCTTGTTTGTAGTCTTGGCACGAGGCCTTGGCTATGTGGTTATGATAGTCTGGAATTATGCATTTTATCATTATGAAAGTGGTTAGTGATATTTCATGTGATTATTCGACTAGTAGAATATACATGTGAATAATTAAATGGAATTACTTCATTTTATTTTTGCCATATTATGCTGAAGTTTAAGTTTAAAACGCTTTTGTTTTAGTTATACATTGGATTAAATGTTTATGCTTATTTATGAAAGTTTCTGGTGTATTGTTATCCTTACTGAGCATCTGATCTCACCCCTTTCTATGTTTTATTTTTCCCAAGATTACAAGAAGTGTATTGTGATTGATATGAAATGTTAATCCAAGGTAATAATGGCGTTCATAAAGGTTTATTTATGTTGTTTTGTATGTTATAAAGTGTAATGTAACATTCATGTATGTAATCTATTTTCCAAGACTACCAAATCGATCGGTCCTTCGGGACTTGATTCCTTGTAATCATGCCAATGTATTAAAATAATGCACCGACTCTGGATAACTGGGGTCGGGGTGTTATAGGTGAGCCCAATATATATCTCCAATGCATTGGGTAACGTGATGGAGGTAAACGTGAATGTTTCTCCTAAGAGATTTAGGGAATATACTTTGATGGGTATTCCAAATGTAACTCCCTACATATCTGAGATAGCTACAATGTAAGTATGATGTTAATGCCACAAGTTACCTTTATGATTTATATTTTCTATGTTTTATTCATAAATCTTATGATTTCATGAGGTATGTTAAAGTGATTATGTTATGTATGAAATGATGAACTAATGTTTTCTTTCTTTGTTTTATAACTCTTACTGGGATTTTTATGCTCATCCCAAGTTTTGAAATGTCTTTCACAAGACCTAAAGATGAATAGGGTCAAGGATGGGATCAAGGAAAAGTCGTGTTGTCTAAAACATGGGACTAGACATGACTTTTTTTTCAAGAGTTTTTATTTTATGAAAAAATGGAAACTGAGTAGAAGTGTTTACCTTGTAATTTTTGAGATGTAATTTAGTAGTTATGGCCTAATTCTCTAAAACACTAAACCTGAAAAGATCCTCAATGTGACTTATTCATTTAATTCAAGATTATGAAATGTTTAAGGTCAGGTCCTTATATAGATTATTGTTAGGATGGGTGAACTCCTAATAATTTTCTTAGGGTGTGTGTAAGTGAGGAGAAAGCACATTGAAAGAACATGTGTTAGCTTATGGGGATAGTATCTAGTCTGATAAATAAACTTAGTGGGTAATAGCCTATTATGTGTTGGGAAGGTAACCAAGGTATTATAGGAGACTCATGGGGTCAGATGACCAGGATCATAGGTCAGGGAGGTCCGAACATGAAAAATTATGTGACAAGGGGAGACATCATACTTTTTTCTATGTAATTTTCTAGCTATATTTACTAGATAATATCATGATGGAATAATTTTCATATAGAAGAAGGTATAAGTTTTGAAAAATGAAAAAACTATCTGAATTCAAAATTGAAATTAATGTAATCATGATAATTGGTAAAAGGTTATTTTTATTATTTTTATTGAATCTAATGATGATTTTTTTCTAAGAAAATCATAGCTTTACTTTCTTTATACAACCCAAAAACACCAAGATGCATAGATTACTTTGAGAGTATTATTTTTAGGATAATATAAAACATGAGATATATGATTACACTAAAATATGTTTGCTATTTCAAGAAGTTAATATTTATTGATAATTATCTAAAGGGGTTATGAAACCTTTACTCATACTTTTATGAAAGAAAAATAATATCACCATTCACTTTAGTATTGTTCTTCCTAAAACCTCAAGAACAAATTATGTTATATGGTTTATTATTGATCATTTAATTATGTCCAAAAACTTTCTATAAATATGGTAGGATATATCCCTTGATCATATTTTCACACTATATAACAATGATATGGTAAAACTTCATAGTGATCCATTATAAATTTTGTTGGATCGTGATGCATGGTTTGCATCAAAATTTTAAAGGATCCTTCATAGGGTGTCAAATAATGAGGTAAATTTTAACATCTCTTATCATCCTAAATTATATGATAATTTTTAAAGAAAAATATAAAAATTGGATGTTATGTTGATATATGATTCCTTTGATTTCCAAGGATGTTAGGAAAAAAATACTATTTATTAGTAGAAATCTCATATAATAACAATTATCACTTAACTATACTAATGGCCCCATATGAAGTTTTATACAGAAAAATGTGTAAAAGTTTGAATTTTAAGGATGAAATTGTAGAAACAAAACTATTGAGACTATAACTTGTATAAAATAAAATAAATAAGACCCAATATTTCTAATAAAAAGTAGATATAAGAGTTATTTCAATATTCTAACAAAAAATTGGAGTTTCAGGTGAAGGATCATGTTTTACATAGAAAGGAATTGTTAGGCATTAGAAAAGAGAAATTATGCCCAATATATATTAGGAATTTTGAAATGTTAGATCATATAGGATCTATGTCATATTGGTTGGTTTTTTTCAACATTTCCTAATTACATGATGTTTTTCATGTCTTAGTTATATGAAGGTATTTGTCAGACCTAACATAAATACTCAACATCAATGGAGTAAAACTGGATTTTTACTTATCAAATAAAGAAGAGTTGGTTCAATTCCTTAATTAAAGGGATAAGGGGTTTCTCAATCAACAAATTCAACTGATGAAGGTACTTCTAATGAATAACAAACATGGAGATAAAATATAGGAGTCAAAGAAGGTGATGAAAGAAAAATACTTCCATTTATTTTTAAAATGAGGTATTATTTAAATTTTAAGAATTATTTTTTTAATAGGGGAAAATGAAATGGTAAAAATTCTTAGATAAGTGGATAGATAAAATATATTCACTATCCTACCCAAAATAAAAAAATAAAATTTTTTATTTCATAATTAAATAGTTAAATAAAATTTATTTATATATATATATATATATATTCAACATAATTAATAAAAATAAAATTAATTAATACCTAAAAACAAGTCATAAGTAGGAGATGTGAATATATTAGTGAGTAATCTATGATAAGAAGTGTAATTAAAAGAAACCCAATTGTGGGAGAAAAAATTATTAGTTTTGAGATAGACATTTTTTGTAAAAAAACTAAAACTTTTAGAAAAATCAATGAAATCAGAAGTATAATTTTATAGGATATGTTTGAGAGAAGTTATAGAATGTTACAAGGATATTGTAGAAATTACATTGCCATCAAAATATGATATAGTTTTTATTATATGATTATTGATAAGGTGGATGACTATTGGGAGTAGTAAGTGGTAGGAATGAACTATGACATTAAGTAATAGAAACATACCATAAAAAATTCACAAATATAAATTTGGGAAGAATGTAGTGTTAAATTTTTCTTTGAACCAAACCCAAGTTGAAATTCAAAATGTATGACTAGGATGGAATCATGTGCAGAATAAGTTTGAACAAGTAGATACCACTTTGATATTCATATTGGTTGAACCGCTGTATAAATATAAATCCTATAACACTCCAATACTTTAGAATATATTTCTCTTTAATAAATTCAATGTTTTCGATAGTTTGTGTTGCATCCAACACCTAACTTAAGTGAATAATGACTTATTAAAATATAAAATGAAATTCAATAATATTTTTTAAAATTTATAAATCTGAATTAATAAAATAAAGTAATAACATTCATGAAATATTTTAGAAATTATATGGAATGTTAATCAAGTGATTTTTAGCTAAATGGGAATATTTTGTTTACAAACAGTGTATTTATCATATATGTATTATTTAAAAATAATTTATTTTATTTTGAGTTTAAAAATTATGAAAAATTGTTTTTTACACATATATAAAAATTATTTATAATTTATAAATTGATTATTAAATGGTTATAAATTAATATAATATCATTATAATGTAAAAGGATATATTTTTTATAAAATTGTTTTTATGCTCGTAATGTATTTTTATGTTAAAAAATTAAATTAATGATTATTGATGAATGATTATAATGAAAGGTGTATTTAATATATTAAATTAAATAAATTATAATTCTTTTAATGGTTTTTACTAGGAAATGAATGATTATAAATCATTTTTATGCTTAAAATACATTTTTTCTAAAAATGGGTTTTGCACATTTTGTGCGTGGATATTAGAATTAATTTATTCCACCTCTAGGAATTGAATCTTGAAAAATGTATTCCATATTTATAATAATAATAATAAATATTACTTAATAATATAAACTTCAATATTAATCCATAATTAATAGTTACCATGGTAAAAATCTTGTCACCATGGTAAGGGTTAAAAGGGTTAATGAGGGGGTTAATCTATGAGATAAGGCTTTAATTGTCACTAAAACTTGTATAAATATGATTGGTTGGGTTATTTTAAAACATATATTATCCTATATTCAAAAAAAAATCCATTTTTTCCACTTTCCTATGAAGATGACTTTATATTATTTTAAAGCATTAAATATTTACAATGAAACTCCCCTCACTTATAAAAGAGAACATTTTCTTCTCATTTATTCACACAATTATAACACTCTAGTTCATAAAAGGCCTATCCAAATCTCCTATAAACTTTCATACATGTGTACTATAGGTCCTAGTATCACCAAAATACTATCCTAATAATTCTTAAGTTGTAATAAAAAGGAAGATACTCAAAAAATAGGTAATTATATTTACCAGTCTATTTCATGTTTATTTCTTCTTACACCTCCACCAAATATTCTAAAACCATATTAATATAATGAAGTTAGTATGTTTATTATAATTAAATGTTTTTATGTAAATTTTATAACCATTTTTTATCTCCTTTTTATCCAATTTAAAATGAAATTGGTGCTCATGCGTATGTACGAACTACCATCTCCATGAAGAGATGTGTATCATTTTTCATTACCGCCTCACATGGATGGTTATGTTTATAGATTTAATGAATATATATAGTATTTATTATATAATTATTATTTAAAAAATATCAAATTATTAATTACCTTCATTTAATTCTATCCATAGAAAAATAAAATCATCACCTTTGCATACATGTGGACTATCGCCTCCACGAAGTGATGTAATTCATTTTTCATCATTGTCTTTCATGGATTTTTATAAAAGTTTATATAATTAATAAATATGATATTTATGGTATGATTAATTTTCTAGATATAATGAAACCATGACCAAGGTGTGAGGACTGGAATCACCATACTGGAACATGCATGAAAAACGAAAGAATTAACACACATAATATTGATTTTAGTAGAGAATTACGAAAAAATGGGTGATTAGAAATTATGAATAAAAAATATATGGTAATATAAGGATGGATATGGTTATGATATATTTTTATAATAAATATAAATTTATTATATAGGATTTTAGATCATGTATGAAGAAAGTCACAACTTAAGGTAAGGGTTTAGGTTGCAATCTCATTTTTAATCATAATTTTTCATGTTTAAATTTATTTCATGGAAATTATATGATATATATATATATCTATAAAAGATCACAAATTTTCTTATCTTGTGGTTATTTCTGAGGTTTTAAAGTATTATTTCCATTTTTCCCTCTTTTTTACTCAAAAATACTCAAAGAATGTTTTTAAGAAAATACAACCTTATTTCTCCTCTTTTTGTTGGGAATCTTTTTCTACATCTCCATGTTCTTAAAAATTATTTTATAGAAGTTTTTATATACAATTAAATTTGTCATAAATTTATTTTATACTATCTTTTACTTTCCTTACAAATGATTAAAATATTTTTTTAAAATATTTTCCATACAACTCACTTTTGAATTTTTTTACAAAAGTGTAAAAAGAATGTTTTTATTAAACATATACAGAATAAACATATTTTCCCACAATAATGTAATATATTCATGATTTAACTTCATTTAAAAGTTTTAATGTTTTTAAAAAAAATCTTATTCCCATTTTCTTGTGAATTTTTAATTTTTAAAATTTATAAAAAGAAAAGGGATGTTTTCTCTTGATTTTTAGAGCATATTTTTAATGATTTTATAAAATTATTTTTCATCTATGTCAACATAATTTAAGTATTTTTATTATTCATTAGGGATATGATCTTATTATACCATCAAAGTTTTTTCTATGTATGACTTATGATGATGATGTTTTGAGGATGTTTTAATGAAACCTATTTTTCCCTATGGGTTAATTAACCTATGATGAAATGATAAATGTTTTTATGATCTCATGGAATGCATATATATGATTTTATTTATATAATGTGTGGGTACAGAATTATATAGCCATCCAATTCATTGGGTAAAGATTTATATCTCATGGGATAATATGAAATGAAATCAGGAGTGAACATAATCTAATATGGAACTCTATGCACCATAAATGAAAAGTGAATGGGGAATGAACTCAATCCACTATGGTGATATGTCTACTATGTTATGATAGTCTTGGTAGTGATACTTGAATAATGAAATTATTTTATATTCTTATGATTTTTTTACATTACTATGACATGTTATTATGCTTATGATATTCTCTCATGGATCATGATTAATTATTGATGATTTCGCACTCTTATGAATCGTGTTTTATGTTATAAAAAAAATTTATTCCATGAATCATGATTTATGATCTATGAATGATTGGGTATTTATTACATAAGTTATGATCAAGATATTATACCCTTATTCTTAACTTATGTTCACGTATGATATGCGATTGATGTCTCATGTGTGTACCCTTAATAATCATCTAAGCTCACCCTTTCTTATGTTTCCATTTTTTTAGGTTATGAAGAAAGGTATTAAGTGGGATATTTATAATAAGGGTAATACATGAGAATAAATTTATGGTATATATTTAATATCATTCATGAAATAAGTTGATTATATATCTAGTCTCTAAAGACACTAAACATTTATAGTTTTGGGGCATGTATTATTTTTAGATATAGTGAATAATCATTTAAAATGTTGTAATATTTATGTATGGAATTTTTGGGTCACCTAAATTGGTATCAGATCAAGTTTTAGTTATTTTTATAGATTTTTTTATAAATAATATGAGGAAATAACTTAATATGTCCTATGATGAAGAGAAATTAATATTGGATAAACTTAAAGTGTTATAGGATGATAACAAGGTGTTATAATTTAGGAAATCTTAGGAATGATTTTCATTATTGTATGATTTACCACTATGATTAAAGATTATTGATTCTTATTCTATAATTTATGGTTTTAGTCAATGTATTGAAGTGGGAGGAATAATTTTAACAACAAATGTGGTGGGAAATTTAATGATTTTCCTCAAGAGAAATTGAATGGCATGGGGACTGGAATGAAAAATATTATTATTATGCTTATGAAACTCTCTCAAGTTATGAATCATATTGAGATTCAAAATGATCAAAGGAAGGAAAAATATATTGTTGATTTTTTCATAAGAAAACATCCACCTTCCTTTAGTAGGTCCTCTGATCAACTAATTGAATAGAAATGGATCAGTACCACTGAAAATATATTTTATGTTCTCCAGTGCTCAGAGCATGAAAAATTTGTCTTGGTTTTTTATCATTTGGAAGGTGAATAAGATAAATGGTGCAATATTATCAAGAATAAAAATAAATATAAAGAAATTTACTCTATAAAATAGGAATGTTTTAATAGGTTTTTCTTCAATAAGTACTTTCCATAAACTCTTTTCTTGGAAATAGAAAGGGAATTAATTGAGCTAATAATAAGGATGATGAATCCATTGGTACCTAAAAGGAAACTTTTACAAGAAATTTGAGTTATGATTCTAGATTTATCACTGACCCTGAAAGAAAATTTTATCTATTCTTTAGTGGATTAAAAACAAGTCTCTGAAAGGAATTATCCATGTGGGATTTTAATAGCTATGAATAAATCATTTGATGTGATCTCAACGTAAAAAAAGTGACTGGAAACTCCAATTATTATCATGGTTTTGGGGATAAGAATAAAAATATGGAATTTTATGGAAAATATAATAATAAACCCCATGGAATAAAGAAAAATAATATTCCTTTAAGTTAAAAGTTTGGAAAGAAGCATGGGAAATTTTTCCATAAGGGGACTGGTAAATGTTTTAAGTGTGAAAAAGAAGGTCATCAATAAAATGGATTTCAATGGGGTATGAATAGGTTAGTAAATGAAATTAATAGAGATAAATATAAACCAAATTAACCACCCACACTTCAATGATTCATTTGTAAATATTATAGGCATTATTCCAACCAATTCATGAATCTGAGGGTTAATGACAACAGCCGGAATCAACAACCTCTTAATCCATGAGACAAAGGGAAAATCATGTGATCACAATGGTTTAAGTGGATAATGAGAATGAAGTGGTTAAATGTACACTTATCATCCACTGTATAAATAAAAATGACTTATTTTATTTAGTATATACCCACTTTTTATATTTTAATAGTTTTCTAAGAACATCACATCACTACATCAATGATTAGATATTGAATTATTGATGGAAACTCTTGATGGTATGATGATAACATATCAAGTATATAATTCATATCTAATAGAAGTTTATGGGAATGTGATTCCTATAAATCTTATTACTCTTCCTCTAGTTTCATTTGATGAGATTTTGGGTATTTATTAGATCTCTTTATATAAATCCCATATCAATTTTCGAGAAAGGGAAGTCATGTTTTATATTCTGAATCAACCTATGATCATATATCAGTGTGAGGATGAACTTGAACTTCCAAATAAAATCACTTCCATTATATGGGTCTTACTACCTATTCATTAGGGGTATTTATATCCAATGGTTGAGGAGAAACTCAGCATTTAAGATATGTCTATTATTCAGGAATATTCTAATGTATTTCATGAATAATTTCCTAGTATTCCATTGAATCGTGAAGTTAATTTTTCAATAGAACTCATACATATTGCTACACCTATTTCAAATATTCCTCATAGAATGGACCTAATTGAGTTTTAGGTATTGTAGAAGAAACTCTAGGAGAATCTAGATAAGGGATTAATTCATAAAAGTGCTTTGAAAAGGGGTGAACCTGTTCTTTTTTGTTAAAAATAAAGATGGGTCAATACATATCTATAGTGATTATTATGAAATTAATAAGATCATGATCAAGAAAAATTATCGCCTGCCCCATATTGATGATTATTTTGATCAACTATGAAGCGGTCAATACCTTTCCAAGATTGACCTTTGATATAGATGTCATTGGTTAAGGGTCAAAATGATGATATACCTAATACATCCTTCCATAAATGGTATGGACACTATGAATTTATAGTGATTCAATTTGGACTTACCAATTCCCATTCTATCTCATGGATACAATGAATTTAGTATTTATAGATTACCCTAATCAGTTTGTGGTATTATTTATGAATAATGTTCTTATATATTCCAAGATTAAGTAAGAGTATGAAGATAATTTAAGGATTATGTTGAAGACCTTTTAAAAGGATAAGTTGTATACCAAATTTAGTAAGTATGAATTTAAGCAATGTAAAGTATCATTATTGGGTTATATTATTACAAGTGATGGAATATCAGTGGATAATTCAAAGATGAAAGTTTTTGATTAATGGCTCAAACCAACCATTGTGACTGAGATCCATAGTTTTCTTGGATTGGATGGATACTAACGATACATTATGAGAAATTTCTCATGAATATAAAATCCACTAACCAAGTTGACATGTAAGGGATTCAAGTTAATTTGGACCAATGAATGTAAAGAAAATTTCAAGGAACTGAAGAGAAGGTTTTTTAGTTCACCTGTTCTCACACTACCACATAGTGGAGAAGGTTTTGTGGTCTATAGTGATGTATTAAAGAAGGTATCGGGATGTGTTATCTTACAGAATTACATGGTGGTAGCATATTTCTCACACAAATTAAAGGTTCATGAGAAAAATTACCCAAATTTTGATTTGGTGCTGGAAGTGGTAATTTTTATTTTTAAGAAATGGATGAATTATATTTAAGGTTATAGGTGTGATATATGATGGTATTGGGTTTAGTAAAAGTGTGTGGTGGTGGATGATATATTAAAATTTCTTTTAATAATCATTTCCTGAAACCATGAGTGAGGATCTTGCACATCAAATTTATAATTAATTTATTTAATATCTGAAAAAATAAACACCTGGGGTTATGAACTTTATTTGTTGATGGATGTTGATCATCCTAAAATACCCTTATGAATTTCCTTTATTACATTGTGAGGATATGAGGATAGAATCCCTCTATTGGTGATCCACATGTGCTCTAATGATCTCTTATCAACACCACTCAAACTTTTAGTGCTAGCATGGTGAATCGAATGTCTTGTATTGTTCGTTCTTGATAACTCATTCTTCTATCTTGAAGAAATATCTATTGTGTTTCTTGTTCTTGAGAGGTAGGGAGAATATGAGTCGATAGATAATTCATTTTTCACAACAATTCTATATTCTCAATTTTTGGATGCAATACACAATAGACATAACCATCTATTTATAAAGTTATGGTTTAGGTTAAAATATTATTTAATTTCATGTAGACCATTAAATAACATTTAAAACCTTTAATAAAACCCATTCCATATAATAATATTATTATTATTTTGTGGTGTGTGCCAACTTCATCAAATTGATAAATATATTTACTATTTTATGAATAATTATTTATCATAGGGATAATTCTTCATCTTTTCAAAATCCTTAGTATTTATTGAATACCAAAATAAATATTTTATTCAAAAATAAATATTTCATTCACAATCAAGGGAATAAATATTTATTAAAATATTTTATAAATAAAATAAATATTTTACTCAAAATCCACTAAATAAATATTTTATATATATTCATGTAATCAAATAAAATATTTATTAATAAACAGATAATTATTTATTACCTTGTGAATATTAGAGATATATAAAACTTGAATAAAATTACTCTTCGGTATTGAGAATAATATTTATTCTAATAATTAAATTCAAATAGAATTTAATCGAGATCATTATACTCAGTTAGTGTGAGAATCTCTAGGATTCTTTCTCATTGGCATTAGGTGGACTTTCTTAAAATATAAGATTACTATCTAGAAATGGGTCAAGGAACCCAAGATAAATAACATAATATCATAATGATGATATCCACATATGAATGATCAGTGTGTAATATAATACCTTTATCACAATATCTCATAAATCATGTTACACATCCATGTCACCAACCTATATTCTCATTATGTCTTTCTTTGACTATTTGAAATAAACACATCATTATACCATGTCCATGGAATTTAATGTGATGGTATTATTCCAATCAAGGGGTTGATATATTAGATTCCATAAATATGGAAGGGATAGATCTTTCTTCAACTTATCCATTAATTACATGTTACACATAATGCACCCAATGTATCCAATTTTTTCTTCAACTATTATCATCATGGTTTACAAAATACATCTAATTATGTGAGTTGTAACATGAATTAATAAAAATATTTAAGTATAAGGACCATCACACATACTCGCGGATAATAATATCTGATGACACCAAAACATACAGAATTCCTACTTGCAGTTTTGTTCTCATAATATCCCATCTTGGAGATTACCAATTGAAAACTTCATGAGAATAAGAATCATCTGGTTATGATTACTCTCACCTGATAGTCAATGTACTATGTGTCTCATCATGGTATATTATCTAACCACATAACATTATTTAAGAATATCATCATTGAACACCATGGTTCTCATCATAGTGGGGAACTATTATGACCTTATCAATGCAATGTATACTCTAAGAAAATTCATACATTAGAGTCATGAAAAATAATGAACAATATATAATAATAAGTTTTATTAATATTTAATACCTTGAATATACATATAATCAAGGTAAAAATAGTTGGTCTTAGGAAACCAACTCCAACAAAATCCCACTTGGACTAGAGTAAAATACTTATGACCTAAAATCCGCTAGACCTAACATGATAGTCATGTTTCTGTTTATTAAAGGCTTTAGTCAAAGGGTCCACCATGTTGTCTTCCATGGAAATATTTCTCACTTCAACTTCACATCTCTGAGAAAAATCCCTTAAGAGATGATAATTTCGAAGTATGTGCTTCATCCACTGATGTGGCCTTGGCTCTTTTTCAAGAGCCACCACTACAGTATTATCACAATAGAGTGTGATATGATCTTTACTATTGGGCACCACTCCAAGCTCTTAGATGATGTTGTGAAACCATACTTCTTCTTTAGATACCTCATAAGCCACAATATACTCATACTCTGTTTTAGAATCTGTGACCATGGTCTACTTTGAACTCTTCTAGCTCACAACACCTTTATTCAAAGTAGAGATGTATCATGTTTGTGAATTCATGTCATCTTTATCAGTTTGTAAACTAGAATCTTCATATCCTATGATGACTAGTTCCTCATATCCTCCATAAACTAAGAACATATCCTTAGTAGGATTTAGATACTTAAGGATTGTCTTAACTTCTATCTAATGGTGGTTATATGGATCGTATTGATATCTTCCTACCACACTTAATGCATAGGTGACATCTAGCCTAGTACATATCATAACATACAAGAATGACCCAATTATTGATGTGTATGGAATACTTTCCATTATTTTTCTTTCCTTATGTGTCTGAGAACATATTTTCTTGGAAATATGAATTTTGTGTGATTTTGGTGACAATTCTCTTTTGGATTATTTCATACTTAATCTCTTCAGTATCTTTTCATTATATGTACTTTGAATTATGCCTAGAAACATCTTGGATCTATCATGATAGATCTTGATCCCAATAATATATGTGGTCTCACACAATTCCTTTATAGAGAATCATTTATTCAACCATGCCTTAATAGACTTTAAGACTAGTATTTCATTTCCAGTGAGTAATAAGTCATCAACATATACTATTAATAAAATGAATGTACTCCCACTAAACAATTTATAGACACACATATCGCATTCATTCTTTATGAAACCAAATTATATTATGGTCTCATAAAAATAAATGTTCCATGATCTGGATGCTCTCTTTAATCTATATATGGATCTTTGAAACTTGCATAGTTTTTTGGTATCCTTTGGAGTCACAAACCTTTCAGGTTGTGTCATATAGAAATCTTACTAAAGGTTTTCATTAAGGAAGGATATTTTAACATCCATTTTTCAAATATCATAATCATGAAATGTAACAATAGAAATTTGAATTATGATGGATTTCAGCATTGAAATTGGTGAAAAGTTTTTGACCTATTTAATGACTTGATGTTGTTTAAACCCTTTTGCAACTAGTCACACCTTATAGGTACCGACTTTCCCTTCCATGTTCAATTTCTTCTTGAATACTCATTTAAAACCAATATGATTTATATCTATTAGAAGGTATACCAAAATCCAAACTTGGTTTTGGTACATGGAATCCATTTAAAAATTTATGGCCTCTTTCCACTCGACAACATCTGTGTGACTTACTACTTCTTTTAC
Source organism: Viscum album (assembly GCA_963277665.1). NCBI lineage: Eukaryota > Viridiplantae > Streptophyta > Magnoliopsida > Santalales > Viscaceae > Viscum > Viscum album. Next base: position 906,667,225 of record OY728158.1, on the reverse strand, counting down.
GTTAGAGGTTCATTATTATCAACTAATAATGAGTTACTATCCTCAGTGACTATAAAACCATACCATTCTGGTTCTCTAACCTGTTTAGTACTCCTATGCAATAATTGTGTCTGGAAAATTTTCTACTTCCATAGGGATATTTGAAATTTTTTCATGTACCAACGCATGTGTATATTGAGCCTAGACTTCATCAAAGTCTATCTCTCTCCCACTATCACTTTTAGAGATAAGATAATCCTTAAGAAATGTGGGACGTATGTCAACCGCAACCTTTTTATTTCAAGGATTGTATAAGTATTATACATTTTTTTCTTTGGTATATCCTATAAAGATAAATTTTGTTCCTTAGGGTGAAATCTTGTTACCATAATAGGCCTTAAAAAATGCTTCACAACCCCAAAAATGTAATTATGACAATACAGGTTTCTTTCCATTCCATAATTGTTATGGTATACCATCTGTTGCTTTAGTTGTCACTTGATTTAGTATGTATGTTGTTGTTTGTAATGTGTATCCCCAAAAGGATAATGGAAGAATCATGTGACTCATCATTGTTCTCACCATGTCCAACAAGGTACGGTTCCTCCTTTTTCTTACACCATTCCATTGAGGCGTATATAGAGGATTGAGTTGAGATAATATCTTGAAATCCCATAAATAGTTAATGAAGTCTTGATTAAGGTATTATCCACTATAGTCTAAGTGGAGTTTATTAATCTTCTTACTAATCTAATTCTTAACTTTATTCTTGTATTCCTTGAATTTATCAAAAGAATCCAACTTATACCTCATTAAGTAGATATATCCATATCTACTAAAATCATCAGTAAAAGTTATTAAGTATGATTACCCACCCCTTGCCTTAATAGGAAATGGTTCACACGCATCGGTGTGAACTAATTCAATAATATCATTAGCCCTTTCACCTTTTCCACTAAATAGGGCTTTAGTGATTTTTCCTTTTAAACATGTTTGATATACACCAAGTGGTTTTAGTTTAAAAGAATCTAAATATCCATCTTGATGTAATTTAGTCAAGTTTTATTCATTTACATGACCTAGCCAATGATGCCAAAGTTGGGTGTGGTGTGAGTCATGTGAAGTAACTTCACTATTCATTTACATTACTTGGTTCATGTAATCCAACACATAAAGACCATTATTTAAATGTGTCTTGCCATAAAAAAATTTATCTTTATAAAAGAAGCAATATTTATTCCCAAATTTGAAAATAAATCCATTTGTATCTAGTCTGGATATAGAAATAATGTTTTTGGTATCTAAAGGAACATAATAATAACTCTTTAAAAATAAGATCATTCTGGTCAGCAATGTGAGGTGGTAGTCCTTGATAACTACAATAGAAAATTTAGCTCTATTGTCTGCTCATAGATATACCTCCCATTAGTCAATCTTTTTTAATATACTTGATTCCTATATTTGAATACATATGTGAGAACCATAATCTATATCTAATACCCAATTTGTAGAAACAAATAAATTGAACTTGATAACAAACTCACCTGAAGCTTCCCCCTTGATTTTTTGTCTGGGTGCAGTTTTTCTTCCAGTGGCCATTCTTGCCACAGGTGAAATAGGAAGAATCTTGTTCCCTTGCTTACCCCTTGATCTCCCTCTTCTTAAAAGTTAATGAAGAAGAGTTGGGCTTAAATCTCTTCGTTTTCCCTTTCTATTTGTTCAATATAAGAACATAAGGCTTTTCATTCTTTGTATACTTATCTAATTGGTGAAGGAAACTAATAAGATCTGGTAGAGTCTTTTCAATGTTATTCATATTAAAATTTAAAAAACAAATGGAGAATCTATGAGGGAGTGATGTCAGAATGAGATTGGTTCCCAGCTCTTTGGGGATTTTTGTAATGGCCCAGACCTCTCTGGTTCATTCCTCTACTAAAATCTAGTGGTTGAGGTGTTCTGGTGGTCAAGGTGACTTATCCCAACACTTTTCCAAATTTATAATTCTACGAACAATTCCATCGGTGAGACTGATGCGAACAGTACCATCAGTGAGACCAATGTGAATAGTTCCATCGGTGAGACCGATGCGAACAGTTCCATCGGTGAGACCGATGGAAACAGTTTCATCAGTGAGATCAATGCGAACAGTTCCATCGCTAAGAGCGATGCGAACAGTTCCATCGGTGAGACTGATGGGAATAGTTCCATCAGTGAGACTGATGCGAACAGTTCCATCAGTGAGACCGATGGGAACAGTTCCATCGGTGAGACCAACGTGAACAGTTCCATCAGTGAGACCGATGCGAACAGTTCCATCAGTGAGACCGATGTGAAGAGTACCATTGGTGAGACCGATGTGAACGGTTCCATCGGTGAGACTGATGTGAACGATTCCATCAGTGAGAACGATGTGAACAGTTCCATCGGTGAGACCGATGTGAACGGTTCCATCGGTGAGACCGATGTGAACGGTTCCATCGGTGAGACCGATGTGAACGGTTCCATCGGTGAGACCGATGTGAACAGTACCATCGTTATCGGTGAGTCATTATATGAAGAGTACCATCAACATCGGTAAGTCGTTCTTTGAATAGTACCATCGGCATCGGTGAGTCATCGTGTACAGTGTTTCCAGGATAGGTAGGTGTACAGTTCTTCTAGGATCATGAACAGTGTTTCCAACTTCCTACAGTTTCACCCCTTTGACGTTTTCTTTGACATAAAATAGAATCAAGGCCTTGTTTTAAGGGATTTAAGGCCAAATCAAATCCCATAACTCCTATATTAATTTTTCTAAGGCCCGGGATGTCTTTACTTGGTCAAACCGTGTGGTTTAATGCGATCCTCTTTTAATGGAAAATCCAACATATCATAAACCATTGCTCCATAAATCTTCTAAAGGGACAAGATATCTTCCTCCCTTGTTCTACCTTGTGTGAGACGCTCAAACATTTCCTTATTCCAATATTAGCGGTGTGATCGAACCTTAATCCTCAGATCGTTTCCCCTTGAAGTTTCTTCTTGCTACATGTGCACCCCCTATTTTGGTACAAGAAGCAAGGGTCGATCCTTAATCGATATAAGGTATGTTTTATTGTCATTATTTTATGTTTATATTCTCTTGTTTCTCCTTTTCATGTTATGGTATGTGATCTCCATGCTTCTAATGGAGTTTTCTTGGGTTTCGATTGTTGCGGTCATATCACTACATCCTCGGGTGGATGCAGTTGTCACGGGAAGAGGTGATCATGATCCGTTGTGTGGGTTGTTCTCATATAAAGAGCGTCAAGAACCATCTGAGGTAAGGGATTCATTTCTTCTCTATTATTTTACGTGAAACTATAGAGTTATAATGTTTTATCCTACTAGATCACAATGGAATTGACATAATAAATATTTGAATTGGATAAATAAATTGTTATCAATCTTATGTTATTGCCTCTTTTTTTCTAGATAGTGTGATATCTATGCTTGATTCGTTTAGGTTTTCTTTATTAATGGAAATTGGTAAAGAATGTAAACTGGGATTAATTGTAAATTAATTTTCAAAGATAAAGAGGCATGTAAATGAATCTGTTTCTTCTTGTTGTAATTTTATGTTAAGCAAATTGATGTAGTAAGCATGTTTAATCAATTTTTGATAGCTTACTATTTGGGTTTCCCAAATTTGGAACCTACAAATAATAAATCAGTTAATTCAATATGGATTAAAGAACTGGTTGTTTGATAAAAGATAATTCCATGTAGGGTTATGAGTTACCCTCTTTCTTGTTTAAGGGCCAAGAACCCAATTGATATGATGTTTATTTTCCTGTTGCTTGTGTTGTGATGTGATACTGGAAGGTTGTTGTGATATGTGGGGCAGGGAGGCCTATTGGTTGTGGCAGCATTTGATGCCTTGAGTGGCGAGATACATCGGTTTATGCATGTGGGTGTTGGGGAGGATACTGTAGATGATGGAACGGGTTGGATTTGAATGTTTGGATGCTTGTTGTTTCTTATTGGTTGTTTATCTTCTTTACTTTCCCTGCTGCTCAAGGTAGTTGGTTTGCTTAACCTTCTTCCAAAAGGGGTGAATACGTGCAGGGTATGCCATGTGATTTTTGTGTTTAGCTTCCCGAGGGAGGATGGGTCTACGATCTTGTTATAGGTGGAAAATACTTGACGGGTAGTTCACCTACCCACCATGTTGATCCCCTTGTGTTTAGTATCTTAGAATATTTTTCTAGAATCCTAGAAATATGGGAAAGTAATAATGTTGTTAATAAATGATTGAATAAATGATATTAACCTATGGGGTTGGATCTTGTTGGGACGCAATATTGAGGTTGCAATTTAAAGGAATAGTGGAATTTGGGTGTGATACTAATGAAATATAATTTGGAAATTTTTAATAGTTCATTAATGTTTAAATAATTAATGAATGTAAAGTGAAACTGATAAAAAGGGAATTAATGAATGTAATCAAGTTCTTTAAATGGTTGTGTGCTTATAGGATACATAGTCTTAGAAGTGGCAGTCGGGAGTCCGAGAGACGTTAGTTGAAGTTGATTATAAGACTAGGTTATTCCCATAGTGTGGTTGTGAGCTATAGTATATTCTATAATTGTTGTGAATCTATACGCTACTCCACCCTATCATTTAGTAAAACTAACACCCTAGGGATTTTGAGCTCTGGGGGTGTTTTCCCCAACATTCTGGTGGGAGGATTGATGGCTTACTACCCCCTTTTTCCCTGCTCTCTTCTCTTGGTATTTACTTGTGCTGGTAGAAATAGCGGTTAGTTTTCCCCATATATGTGTGTAGAGGGCTACAATGGATTTTGGTTATTCACACAAATATATTCTGGATATAGTTTCCTATGGATTACTATAGGTGTAACGTGTATAAGCTGTGATGGCTTGAGGATCCTTACTCGGTGTGTGGGCTATAATGGCTTGAGGTATATTTCCCGATGTATGATACACGTTATGCGAGTTTCGATGGCTCCTGAAAACTAACTAGTTACTTTTCTTACGTGGACATGGTGGTTTTGTTGCATGATGTGCATGTTGTGGTGATTCACCCAAGTGTTTGTAGGCAAACCTTTTTGGAGAGAGATGACTTAGGACGTGTGACATTGGGGAAAATCATCAAACTAGTGGGGAAGTAGTAGCGAGGTGCCCTTGATATTCTTTATTATATTATATACTATTGTATGTGATACTTGGTGAGAGTAGCCATGGTGAGGTTTGGAACTTAGTATACATGTTTAGGTGACGAGTTATTTTCACTTGTTGTTCACTGTGCTTTATCATGCTTTATTACTTTTGCATGAGAGGATCTGGGGAGGATCCTACTGAGTATACTATTATACTTACACTATGTATATATATAAACTGTTTTTCAGGTCACTTGAAGCAGGTTGGAGATCAAGCTAGTTTCTACTAGCTTGGGGTTGCAGGAGCTGTCCGGGCTTGTGGTTGCTGTTGTTTTTACTTTCCTTTGGTATTTTCAGTTTTTTCCCTTTCATTTTTAGTAGTTTTTCATGACATTACATATGTGTACTTGGGATTTCTTTTATATTGTTTTCTGAGTTGGATTTGGCTGGTGTCTGTCTTATCTCTCTCTTCTGCATGTGTTCCCTTAGAGGGTAATGCCTCCCATTTGTGCGTTTACTATACCCTCAGTGCTAGTCGCCAACCCGGGGCCTACTAGAGGTGGGACTTATAGGTCATTATCTCCCTTCTCACATTGTCGTCCCAAGAGTGGTACACCTTATGGGGAGGGTTTGTGACAATTTTAAACCCAATAACCTTTAGGTTCTTAATGTATCCAATGAGCTTAACTACATGAGGCCTAGCTGGGGAACCCTCTCTAAGCTTTCTCTAAAATGGTACCTTGTGAATCTAGAATTTTTCTTTTCTATCTATCTCCTAGGAAAGACCATAGAGGTGCTCAAGAATTCTATATGCATCCATGTTTTTGTGAGACTTCACGAGTTCACTAAATATAGATGAAAGCATCAAACATTGAATGTTGATCACATCATTCATATATTTCTCATAGACTAGGAACTTTTCATCACTCATATCCTTTGCAGGTGGATTGGGAAATGAGGATTCTAGCAAGTAAGATTTATGTTCATGGTGTAGCACAACCTAAAGGTGTCTGTACCATTCCTGGAAGTTACTGCTGGTTAGGATGTTGTCTTTATACAATATTGATCGTAAGGATAATGTGGATGAATATATTTCCATTTTATTCTACAATTAAAAGAGTGAATTATTATTATTTTTCTTGATTACAAATTTGGTGAGATATAATAAATTAATTGATTTTATTAAATCTACCACTATTTTTTCAAGTCCCAGTAGACCTCTCCATTGAACTTGGAATATCTAGTTTCTATGAAATTCTAGTAGTAAGGATCCCCATTTATTTTCTTAATGATTTTTACTTCATCCATGAAAATCATAAGAAAATAATTAGGTGGGTGGTCTTTCCAATTGCAGGTTTGTAGCTCCTTGATCTATTGAGTGGATTCCCCTATCCTGAAATCCTGACTTGGATTTCCTCAACACTTGTCTCCAATTTTTTTTCCATTAAACACAATAAAAGTTTAGTTAAGTCAACCCAAAAATCTCATAAGAACTCCCCGATAAAAGTAAGTGTCCAAACTTTGGTCATGTACTACACTTAGTTCTATGGTTTCATATCAACCAAGTAATGAAAGGCTTAGTCTAACTTAATATTAGGATGAGGGATTTTAATTAATTTATGCATAAATTTTATCTTTTTTTCTTCTTTACATGTCTTTTTAATATTAAGTTGATGTTACTTGATTAATTAACCATGTCAGATAAAATATGTATGCATAATTCATTTATTTAATTTTTATCTTTTCATATTAATTCATTCATTTATGTGATGTGGTCTTACATACATAAAATAAATAATACATAGATATAAATAAATAAATAAAGTAAATGAACCAATCATGAGATTATCTAACGGTTGATTTAATGATAGAACATTAAATTAACCTATGACCTAGGGGAATAACTCCATTTTCCATCCATGGTATGAGTTACAGCATTCCACCTGTATATCTATGTATCACTAAGTTGGAATCATCATGGTTTCATCTTGAACCACCTCCACACGCCTCAGGATGCTCCATTAATTACAAGTATTTATTATTCACATGCAGGTGAGGGGATCCAAAGGATTGTATAAAGGGGATTACATAAATATCATTAGACATGTAGGTCCTATATAATAATGGAAAGAAGGATGACTTGTAGTCCATCATTTAATTTAATATTAAATAATTTAAAACCCATGCAATAAATTAAATTAAATAAATTCCAACACATACATAGGGCTTGTTCAAGCTCATGATTGGTCATACATGCAGCGAATTTGAAAAAAGTAACTGGATAACATTCATTTTGATATTCATTCTTTATAATTAATATAAACATGATTGCATTAATTAATTACATTTCATCTTAATGGTCAAATGAACTTAATTGGAGATACCCATCATTAATGGAATTTATGGAAAATAAATGGAATAACCAATAATGACATATTTATTACAATGAATTAATTAATAATTTAATAAAACCATTATTAAATTGTAAAACATGCAATAGGTGTTGATCGATAGATTGTGGTTTTAATGCCTCAATTTTCAATTTAATGTAATTTAATTATGCCATTTATTGGGAGACTACATGACATGTATAATCCAGCTGCACGATGTGTACCTCGGTTGTCGTGTATCCAAGTCATATGCTTGGGGATTCGGCGTGCTAACTCGGTCGGACTACATGGCATGTACATGTCAGATACACACCATATATCTTCTTGTTGTGTTATAGGTTAGCCTGGTCAACACATAGTATGCAAAAATTCACCACATGTAATTAACTGCTTGGTGCATCCAAGTACAATGCACATGGGTACATGGCGTTTACTCCGATTATACGTCATGTAACCTAGTTTTATTGGCCAAAGATTTGGAACTTCCCTATGGAATCTCTAGTTATTATTCATCTATTATTAAACCTGTAATAAAATGAAACACTAAACAAACATGATAAATATGTTGATAACATATTAATTCAAATCGTATTAAAGAATGAATAACATGAAATGAAAATATAACCACAATTGTGCATAGATCAACAATAAAATAAATAATTATAAATTTAAATATGACCACTATGATACCACTTGATGGATCTAGGTGAAGTAGAAGCATGTGGTGGTGGACGATATATTAAAATTTCTTTTAATAATCATTTCCTGAAACTATGAGCGAGGATCCTTCATATCAAATTTGTAATTAATTTATTTAATATCTAAAGAAATAAATATATGGGCTTAGTAACTTTCTCCATTGATGAATGTTAATCATCTGAAAAGACCCTTTAGGATTGCCTTTATTGTGCTATGAGGATCAAAGGATAGAATCCCTATAACGGTTATCCATAGGTTCTCTAATGATCTCTAAGCAACACCACTCGATCTTTAGGTGAATGTATTACATTGTTTGTTCTTGATCACTCATTCTTCGGTATTGAATAAATATCTCTTTTATTTCTTGTTCTTAATAGGGATAGATAAGTAGGACATCAAGGTTCTCATCATTGAAGGGAAATTTTATGACCTTATAAATGTGATGTATACTCTAGGACATTATTACAATAGAGTCATGTAGAACAAAGAACAATATGTAATTAGAAGTTTTATTAATATTAAATACATTGAATATACATGTAATCGAAGTAAAAAAAGTTGGTCCTAGGACACCAACTCTAATAATATATATACTAATAATAAAATATTGAAGTATATATTCACAAGAAAATAGTTAAATATATTCCAAATGATATGGTTGGAGTTGATTAAAGATTATGACTACTCAATACATTACCACTCCGGGAAGGAGAACAAGGTGGATGATGCTTTGAGTTGGGAAGACCATGACATTTTCTCCATAATGAGGATTGAAAGAGATATAATATTTAAGAATTTAAATAGTATGGATCTTGAAATAATGATTAAATGGGATAAATCCTATATTACTTAGATGAATGTTCAATAATCCATTTATATGAAGATTAAAGACTCACATAAAGAGGATATGGAGCGGTATAAGAAGGTAAGGAATGTTCCTGGATTCAAATATCATAGTGATGGAATGATTAGGTTTAGGAACCACGTATGTGTCTCATGAATACCATAATTGAAGAATATACTATTGAATGAAGAATATAACTAATCGTTATCTATCCATCTTGGGAGTATAAATATTTATAGAGATCTCAAAGATAATTTCTCATAGGAAAACATGGATAGAGATATTGCAGAGTATGTATCTTGATGTCTGGTATGTGAGTAAGTTAAGGCTGAATGTCATAAGTCTAAGGGGATGATGCAACCATTACTCATAATTGTATAGAAATGGGAAAACATCACTATAGATTTTTTCAAAGGACTACCCAAGATATCTAAAGGCTATAACACCATTTAGGTTGTAGTCAATTACCTTATGAAGTTATTGTGTTTCTTTTCTATTAGAGAAGATTTATATATTGACCAACTTTCTAGGATATACATTAAGTAAGTGGTAAAGTTTCATGGAGTACCACTCTCAATTTTATCTGATTGAGATAAGAGGTTTAAATCAATGTTTTGGAGAATACTTCAACAAACTTTGAATATTGAGTTAAAAATTAGCACTGCATATCATCCTTAGGTAGATGGATAGTCTAAGATAACTATTTAAAGCCTAGAAGATATGCTGCTAGTTTTCTCTATGGATTTCAAAGGTGTTTGGGATCAACACCTTACTCTAGTAGAATTTTCTTATAATAATAGCTTTCACTCAAGCATTTATATGACTCCTTATGAAGTCTATTATGTAAATAATTACCAAAATAAAATGTTGGCATGAAGTTATAGAAAAAAATTTATTAGGATCTAAGCTATCTAAGAAAATAGAAGAGAGAGTTAGAGTCATTCAACAACACATTAGGGTAGCTCAGAGTCGATAGAAGATTTATGTCGATAATCATTAACTGGATCTAGATTTTGATGTTGGAGAGAAGGTATTCTTTTGGATATCTCCTTGGAATAATGTAATGATATTTTGAAAAAAGGGGAATCTTAGACCCAGATATATCAGTCCTTATGAGATTCTTGATCATATCGGGACAGTAGCTTATCTCTTAGACCTTCCACCAAACCTCTCACAAGTTCATGATGTGTTACACCTGTATCTTTTAGGGAAGTACATACTTGATCCTTATATGTACTTAATTTGAGGTTATATTATTATATAATGATATTTCTTATGAGTAACAACTAGTAAAAATCTTGGATCGTAGAGATAAAGTGTTACGGAACAAGACCACTCACCTGGTTAAAGTTCTCTAGAGGAATCATAAATTTGATAAAGCTATATGGGAACCAATAAATGTAATGAGGTAGAAGTTTTCTCATATGTTTTCATTAGAATAATGTAATTTTTAGGGTGAAATTATTATAAAGGGGTAGAATGAAACACCTAGATATTTTAGAATATATTTATCTTTAATAAATTTTATGTGTTCAATAGTTTGTGATTCACACAACACCAAACTTAAGTGAATAATGTATTATTAAAAATATAAAATGAAATACATTAATATATAGATAAATTGATAAAAAAAATAAGTAAAATCAAGCAATAATATTCATGATATAGTTGAGAAATTATAAGGAATGTTAGTCCAGTAATTCTTGGCTAAATGGAAATTTTTTGTTTACAAATAGTATTTTTATCATATATATTTTATTTAAAAGGTAATTTATTTTATTTTGACTATTAAAATTATAGAAAAGTATCTTTACACATATATAAAAATCAGTTATAATTCGTACATTTATTATCAAATGGTTATAAATTAATATAAAATCATTTGAAGGTAAAAAGGTGATATTTTTTAGAAAATAGTTTTTATACACGCAATGTGTTTTTATGTTAATAAATTAAATTAATAACTATTTATGAATGATTTTAATGAAATTTTTAGATAATATAGTCAATAAAATCATCAAAATTCAACTAATGGTTATTACGAGGAAAGTAATGAGAATAAAATATTATATAATCATCTTAATATAATGAATTAAGTTTTTTTACTATACTGAAATGATTTTATATTAATGGTACAACCATTTTCTATCTCTTTTTCATCCAATGGAAAATGAAATTTTTGCTCATGCATATGTATGGATTACTATCTCTATGAAATGATATGTTTCATTTTTCGAGACTACCTCATATGGTCGGTTATGTTGATGGATTTAATGAATATATATGATATTTATGATATAACTATGATTTTTTAAAGATAAAATATTATTTACCTTCCATTATTTCCATACATTGAAAAATGAAAGCATCACTCATGTGTATATGCAGACTCTTGTCTACACAAAGTTATGTAATTCATTTTTCATCACCACCTTACATGTATTTCTCTAAAAGTGTATAAAATGAATAAATATGATATTTACAGCATGGTTTAGTGATGCAAAATGGGCCCGAAGCATGCAGGCTACACGGGTATAGGGCGGATGCAGGGCAGGCCTAAAAATTTTGATCATTTAGAGCGCAGCCCAATACAGGTTGAGCCCGCGTGAGTGCGGACCAATGCAAGTTGAGTCTGTGCAGGTGCAAGCTTACCCACAAGCCTAATTTAAAAGAAATTTTTTTATAATATATTTTTCTTTAATATTTTAGTTTTTTAATAAAAAAATATGATTAGACCATGACATATTATTTCTTACTGTAATAATCATACTAATTCACCATTCATTCACATGTGAATTTTAAATAGGTTTATATTTATTGTTTTAATATGATATTACAATACTTATATTGTAATTATTCATCATATTCACATGATGTGTCATCTCACCTGTTGAAAAATGGAATTCATCTCCCCTTTACATGGTTTCAATTCTAAAAAAATTAATATAATCATAATATTTTTTGGGTCGATTTAATTTTGTTATTATTTTATTTTATTTTTTTATTAAGAAAATAGGAAAGGATCTCATGGGGACCCTAATAGCCTCCTTTGAAACCGGTTGTTGTTTAGAATTTCATCGTTCATTCCAGCCATTCGCATCACCACACGACAAACATTATCATTTTCACCCCTCACTGATCACTCGCCTACTTTGCATCGCAACAATTCTCCACCACATCGTTGTCATCGCATGCTACCATTAACTCATAGAAAAATGTTTCATTGCATCCCTTAAAACTCTAGTCATTGTCAATCTATAATTCTCCCAACAACAACCATTAAGAATGAGAAAAAATGCAATATTTAAATTATTATAAATAGTATATATTTTTTTAAAATGCGATCAGCCCGCAGGAAACCCATGGGATTATGCGGGGCGGGGTGGGTTTGAATTTTTTTTGTTCACATTACATGTGGGATTTTGCAAACAAACCCGTATGGGCTCAAACCCATGCAGGCTTGGCCCGCCCTGCCCCAGACCTCCCGTTTTGAATTACTAGCATGGTTAATATTTTTGGATATGATGAAACCATGACCAAGGTGAAAGTATCGAAATCACCAAATTGGAACATGTATGAAAAACGAAACAATTAACACCAAGAATATTGATTTTAGTGGAGAATTATTAATAAATAGGTGATTAGAAATTATGAATGAATCATATATAGTAATGTAAGAATTAATATGGTTTTGATATATATTTATAATAAATATAAATTTATTATAGAGGAGGTAAGATCATTTACAAAGCAATTAAAGACTTGAGGTAAGGGTTTATGTTGTAATCTCATTTTTAATCAAGATTGTTCATTTTTTAAATTTCCATTAGGTAAATAATATGATCTTACTCTCTTAAACCTCATATATTTTCTTCTCCTCTATCTTTTTTAAGTTTTCAATTATTTGTTCCATCTTCACATCTTTGGTGGTCAAAAAATATTGAAAGAATGTTTTTAAGAAAATATGTGACCTCATTTCCCTTATTTTGGTTGGAAATCTTTCTCCTCCATATCCATGTTCTTCAAAATTGTTTTATGAAAGTTTTTATCAACACTTATAAAGTTATTTTATACTAACATTGAGTTTCCTTACAAATGATTAAAATGAATCTTTTCAAATGTTTTTCGTATGACTCACTTTTGACTTTTTTTAAAAAAGTGTGAATAGAATGCTTTTTTAAATGTATATGGCATGAATTTATTTTCCCACCTTCATGTCCTTTCTTCATGATTTAACTTCAATTACAAGTTTCCATAGTTTTATAAAGAAAATCTTATTCATGTTTTCCTATGAATGTTTAGTTTTTAAAAGTTACCAAAAGAAAATTATATTTTTTCCTAATTTTTAAAGCATGTTTTTAATGCTTTTATAAAAAAATCATATATATCATCATCCTTTAAGGATAGTTATGATTCACTGGGGATGTGATCTTATGATACCATCTACATTCTTTCTCTGAAAATGATCTTTTGAGGATGAATTCATGAAATTCATTTCTTTCTCATGGGTTAATCAAGCTATTATAAAACGATGAATGTTTTTATGATCTTGTGGAACACATATGTATAGTTTTCATTTTATGATGGGTGGGCCTAGAATTATATATCCTCCTCCAATGAATTGGGTAAATATTGATATTTTATGAGATAATATGAAAGGGAATGGGTAATGGACCCAATCTAATATGGGACTATGTCCACTATGAATGAAAAATGAATGGGGAGTGAACTCAATTCACTCTGTGACTTTTTCCATTATGTTATGATGGTCTTGGTGGAGTATCTTGACTAATGAAATGATTTTTTATGCTTATTATTGTGTTATATTCCTATGGCATATTCTTATGCATATGATATGCTCTAATGACTCATAACTGATTAATAATGATTCTGCACTCTTATGACTCATGTCTTTTGTTATGGAAATGTTTTATGTCATGACTCATGATTTATAATCTATGACTGACTGGGTATGAATTTTATAAGTTATGATCAATCTCTCATACCCATATACTTATCTTATGTTCACTTTTGATATTCAGTTGATGTCTCTCATATTTACCCTTACTAAACATCTGAGCTCACCCTTTATTATGTTTCCATTTCCCTGAGTTGTGAAGAAAGGTCTTAAGTAGGATATGTCTAGGAAGGGTACTATGCAAGAAGAAATTTTTGGGAGATGTTGAAGATCTTTCATGGAATAAGTTAATTGTGTATCTAGCCTCCAAATACACTAAACTTTTATGGTTCTTGGTCATGTATTGTTATGATATTTATTTAATATTCATATAAAATAATTAAATATTTATGTATAGAATGCTCAGGTCACCTCGCATCCATTATCTACCTCCCCTTTAAGGCATGTGTTGTTGTAATACGGGGATTGGTATCTAAGAATTAGGTTGGTATTCATGTATAATTATCAAAGCAATAAAAGTTTAATTTAGTAGTTATAAAATATTTTTTTTGCATTAATAATCATTCTCAATAAAATATATAATAATTAAAAATAATATTTTTTTTCATAATTAGAAATTGAATTTTATTAATGGTTTGCAAATTTGGAAACATAATGTTGAAATTAAGGAAGGGGTAAAATATTGAATTTTGTATTTTTTTTAAAAAAGAAAAATGTTGTGTAAATAGTTAATAAAACATACATATGAATGGAAATATCATTCAATGTATATACATAGAATAGTCTTGTTCCACTTTACATGGATAGTTCCACTAAAACTGAGTGGTGAGAGCACTAAATTTAGTGGTGAGATCACTTAATATAATGGTGAGTGTATATGATAATTTATTCAATTATTTAAAAAATATATCACTCACAAAACTTACAAATACTCATCAGAGATCTTAGATAATTCAAATGTATTTATCTATGCATAATAAATAAGTACTCAATTTTTAGTAAAGTCATTTTATACTTCAAAAATATGTTTTCTTCAAAAATGGTTTTTATTGCATTTTGTGCACAAACATTATAATTAATTTATACCATTTTTAGAAATTTTATTTAAGAAAATGAATACCATTTTTGAATTCATCATGTCAATATTTTCTTAGGGTGTATTTTTAGGATTTTTCTAAAAAGATTTATTTTTCTGTGAATAGTGAAATAGTGATTTTTGTAAAACTGTTATTTCTTTTTATTAAATCAAGTAATTTAAAAGTCTCATTATGATTTTAATTTGATATTTAAGTAACATAAGCCTCTTTTAATTAGAACTAATCTAATTAATTACATATAAATCATCATTATACTTGATTTTTCTATAAGTTCATTTTTTACCTTAAAAACTCATTTTTCTAAAAAATATTTTTATGTGCGCAATGTGTTTTTATATTAATTAATTTAAATAAATAAATATTTATTAATGATTTTAATGAAATTTATAGATTATATATTCAATAAAAAAATTAATATTTATTTTTTGGTTTTTATTGCACATGGAATAAGAATAAATCTAGTTTTATACTTAAAATGTATTTTTCTAAAAATGGGTTTTCATTGCATTTTGCCTGCTTATTTTAAAATTAAATATTTTCACTTATAGAAATTGAATTTTATAAAATGGATTACGTATTTGGAATCATCATGTGAAAAAAATTTAATGAAGAAACTTTCATTTTTAATCATAATGAATGGTAAAAACAGTAAAAATCTGTTATCATGAGTTAGATTAAAACAGGTTTACCGAGGGGGTTAAACTAAGAGATAAAGGTAATATTGTCACATAAAATTATCTAATTATTATTGGTTACATATTTTATGACCCTATATTATCTTAAATTTAAATTTTTGGCCATTTGGAAGCGTTATATTTGAGAAAGACATTAATTATATTTAAATCTTTCAAGTAATTCCATGTTTGTCATCTCCCTCACTTATAAAAGAGAACCTCCTCTTTTCCATTATTCATGAATTTTGAGCCTTTTATATATGTCAATCTATACCCTAATACCTTCATATCTACCTTCTCTTCATCCTATAGCTCTTGGTCTTCTCATAAGAGCAATCATTCAAGGCTTAATGTGTAAGACAAAGAAGGTCTCTCAAAGAAGATGTATAAATCTTAACTGAGCTCTTTCAATTTTATTTCTTCTTTCACATTCTCTAAACCTGTTGTAACCATCATAACATGATGAATCTAGTATCTTAAATATATTAAGATGTTATTATGATTATGGAACAACCATTTCCCAACTCATTTACAACAAATGGGAAATGAAAGTATCGATTGTGCGTATGTATGGATTATCACCTCCATGTAACGATGTGATTCATTTTTTATCATCATCATTCATGATTGGTTATTAGGATGGATTTAATGTATATATATGATATTTATTACATGATTATGCTTCTTTAATTATAAGATCTTATCTAGCTTCTTACCATTCCATTCGTTGGAAAACGACAACGTCGTTTGTGCGTACGTGTTGACTATCACTTCCACGAAGCGATGTGATTTATTTTTCATTTATGACATACATGGATGGTAATATGGATAGATTTAATGAATATATATGATATTTATGATATAATAATGATTCTGGAAAGATGAATTGTTATTATTTACCTTTCTTTCGTTTCATGCGTATGTACGGACTGTCGTCTCCACAAAGTGATGTAATTTATTTTTCATCATCATTTTATATAAATGGTTATAAGAGTATATAAGATGAAATATGATACTTATGAAATGATTAATATTCTGGAGGTGATGGAACAATGATCAAAGTGTAAGGACTGTAACTGTCAAATTGAAACATACATGAAAAACAAAACATTTAATACCCAAAAATGATGATTTTAATAAAGAATTTTTAATAAACAGGTGTTGAAATGTTATAAGCATATCACATATGATATTATAAGCATGTATATGGTTCTAGTATAGATGTATAATAAATATAAATTTATTATATAGGAGGTTGGAGCACTTATGAAATCAAGTCATACATAAGGTAAGGGTTCTTCGTCTCAATATTGTTTCGTTGAGACATGTTTGATGTTATGCACCTTTTTATGTTTATGAGGTGTATATATTGATCATTTGATATGTTATAACATGAATATATTTATATTAATGATATTTAAACTTTCATTTGAAGTTATTTATTTCATGGGGTTATGATACAAAAGCTACCAAAACGGTAATGATTTTACATTTTAATCTCATTTTTACTGAGGTTGTTTATGCTTAAATATCCGATGATGAAATTATATGATATATCTCTAAAAAATATCATGAATTTTATTCTCTAGTTATTTCTAGAGAAAACATGTTTTCCTTTCATTTTTCTCTTTCAAGTACTCAAGAGACAGAAAAAATGTTTTTAAAGAAAAACGACTTTATTTCTCTTTTCAGTCGAGAATCTTTTTATTCCGTGTTTATATTTTCTTTGGATTGTTTTCAAAAAAAATATTATTCAATAATGATTGATTAAATTCATTTTTACCCATGTTTGTCTTTCGATAAAAATGTTTAAAAGAAATCTTCTTATTGTTTTCCAAACGATGTACTTTTTACCAAATGTGTGAACAGAATCTTTGTTTTAACGTATGACTTGATGTTACTTATGCTTGGGATATAATTCTATAATATTGTCCTTATTTTTTTTTGGAATGATTTATGGTTATGATGATGAAATATTGATGAAACTCGTTTTCTTTTCCATGAGTTAAGTTATGATGGAATGATAAATGTTTTCATGATATTGTGTCATACATATAAATAGATTATGATTATGTGACGGGTGGGTCTGTTATATCTCTTCATTGCATTGGGTAAAAATTAATGTTTTATGAGCTCAAAGGGTACATGGGAAGTTAGCTCAATGTCACGACCCAATCATGGGGGTCCTATCCCACACCAGCAAGAACATCAAAGTTGTTGTTCATCTGGTTAGCCTCTATCAAAGAGATGGGAGTCGCCCCGACAAAGAGGATGATGGTGCGTGTCAACCTTGACACCACTGGTTGGGAGTTGGGACCACTCTCCTGATGAGTCCATGGCAGGACGAAACCAGTGAACCTCACATATGAAGAGCTGGAAGGCTGAACTCCGCCCACCTAGGAGGGGGCTGGGGTGCCGCACGGGCGAACTGTTGTGCTGAGACGCTCAGCCCGTGACAAGTGGTATCAGAGGGAATGTGTCTTGTGGTGTTGCGGAATGCTGCCGGATGGACCTTGGTGGTGGGACCGGAGTCCCGGGGTGTCATGCTGAGGTGACACGACAGAGTAGGTCGTGCTCGAGAGAAGTCTGAGGCAGAGACGCCACTATGAAGGGTGGGTCTTGTGGAGGTGGTTTTCGACCCTGAGAGAGAGGGTGGACCACAGTGGTTTGCGACCCAGAGAGTGGGTGGGCCATTGATGCCAACCACATGGAAGGAGCGTCCCCTGAGGCCATTCTTGGTAACCGGTTAGTTGGAAGCAGTCGCGGACACACAGAAGGCCACAATCCTACATGCACGAGGGCGTGCATGGAATGGTGGTGGGAGAATGTCACGACCCAATCATGGGGGTCCTATCTCACACCAGCAAGAACATCAAAGTTGCGGTTCATCTGGTTAGTCCCTATCGAAGAGATGGGAGTCGCCCCGATAAAGAGGATGATGGTGCGTGTCAACCTTGACACCACTGGTTGAGAGTTGGGGCCACTCTCCTGATGAGTTCATGGCAGGACGAAACCAGTGAACCTCACATATGAAGAGCTAGAAGGTTGAACCCCGCCCGCCTAGGAGGGGGCTGGGGTGCCGCACGGGCGAACCGATGTGCTGAAACGCTCAACCCATGACATCAAGCCCAAAAGAGGGAGGGAGGTTATCCCAAGCCCGAAACATATATATAGATGGTTAACCCAAACCTAACATGTGATGAATGTCTTGGTAGTTGCCTTAACATAAGATTTCTATGATTATGATAATGTCACGCTTTATGTCACTCTAATGACATAATTTTATGTCAATGTTATACTCTCATGATTCATGTTTTTTTATTCCTTTATGATTCACATCTTATAAACTAAAAAGATTTATATCATGACTCATGATTGTGATTGGATATGATTTTCAAATGTTAAGCTCGTGTTCTCGTGCCCTTATGCTCTTATGTTTAATTGTTTACTCTTACTTAACATCTGAGTTCGTCATTTATTATGTTTCTTTTTTCGCAGAATATGAACTAAAGTGTTAAGTATGATATGTCTAAGAATGATGTTAATTATGAAAAACTAAGAATATGATATAGATCTTTTATGTAGCAATTGTTTATGTATCCAAGTTTCCAAAGACACTAAACTTTAACATTTGCGACGTGGATCATTAAAATATATAATGAATATTTAATATTTATATATATAACATTTGGATCGCCTCATTGATATTTGGAGGAAATTGACTCATGGAATTTAAATAAATACCATGAGTACATCCATACATAACAAAATTATTAGATATATGGGTACAAACTCTTTCCTTGAGAGTTGCAACTCCTTTTTATGAGGGAGATAATTGGTGTCGGGATAATACTTCGTGCTCATACCTTGTAAGGCTCAACAAAATCCAAATAAGGTTTCATTTTAAAAACAATTAATGGTAAGATGAGTTAACCCACCAATCTTTATATGTTTCGATGAGAGCTTGAGTGCGTGACCTAAGATGATTGGTGTCAGGGTCATCCTTCTAAATCATACCTTGTCAGGCCAAATAAGGTTTCGTCATAAACCAATAGGGGATAAGATGAGTTAACTCACCAATCTTGTATGTTGGTCAAGACTTCTCCTTCCAATCAATGTGGGATAGTTTGCATCCACAAGGATACACAGCAGGATCATTCTACCAGCTCATGGTTTGTACAAAACACATATAAACCCAATCCATCCAAAAATCACTTAATGATAGAAGTAACCCGCCAAACATACGCGTTAGCAGACACTATTAAACTGATATGGGGTTTGAAAAGAACGGTTATTGTACAACAGTTTCCAAAACACTCAAGGTTTCAAATTGAATCCAAATACAATACAATTTCATAACGAGTCGAGGTAATATTCATCACTTGTCCAGATACACAACCGCATTAAAAGCATCAGTCATGGGGCATGGAACTCAGTAGTCGATTGAAAGTGTCGGATGGGTAAACTGAGAAAACAATAACAGGGAGAGAAAACACAAACCGTGGCAATGGAGCATGGCCGATTAACAGGAGTCCTCTTGGCACAACACAGAGAAAGCCTCAGTACTGGGAGGACCAATTGGCAGCACTCCCAACACGGGGCATCCCAGCATCCTTCTTAGAATCCACATCCACCTTGAAGGTTGCACCACACACCTCCCCCGAGCTGTCCACCCTCGGCACTGCCTTCAACTCGTTCAATGGGTGCTCATAGCTCCTCAGCCCCCCGGAAGAGGAGAAAAAACACCCTGGCCAGAAAACCCAAACGAAACGGATCAACCAATCCAGCAGCAAGTGCTTATGGCTTTCAATAATCCTGGGATTAAAAAGATAAATTGAATCACATACCTTTTGGAAAGGGTGCAAATGAATTACCACAGCCCTTCTTCACAATCTCTGCATCGTCCGAAAGAACAAGATTGCCGTCCGAATCAGCTCCCCAGAAGAACGGCACACTCCCATCAGCATCCTGCATGAAGAAATTTTGATCTTCACATGCAGAAGATAAAGGGAGATGCAAGGCCAGTTTCGTGTTTATGATTATATACTTACAGCTGCTATGAATGTAGCTTTTGCGGAGGCGTCATAGAGAATGAACGAGTATTTCCCAATAATGTCTCTAACAACCTGATCAGGGGGATAAGGCCCCCTGTCCCTGAGGGTTCTGTAAGCTTCGATCACAATGATCACCTCATTTGCGATCTTGTTTAGCCCGTACTGCTGCTTAAGAGGAGCAACATTCTCGATGTGACCATTGAACAAGCAGAATATGCCATCTACAACTGCAAACAATCTGCAAGCCAAATGAAGAAACAGAAAAAATTCACACCTGTCTCCGATACAGCCAGATTAATTGCCATTGGCAACATGAATGTACAACAAAAACATGTGTGCTCGAAAATTGAATGTCATGCATGAAACTAGATCCTAAAAAACATAATACAAAAATCAGATCATTTCATTCATCGCCTGGCGCAGACAGATGATTTCAATGATTTTGAATTAACTTTCTTTCAGAATGTTTGTTTCTAAAAGAAAAGGAAAGGAGGCAAAATACTAGAAAATATGGGCGTTCAGCTAACAAGTCTGCTCTAAAATTGAATGTCATGCATGAAACAAGAATCCTAAAAAATATTATAACAAATCAGATCATTTCATTCATCGCCTAATGTTTCAAATCAGACTGACGATTTCAATATTTTAGAAACAACTTTCTTTAAGAAAACTTATTTCTAAAAGGAGAGAGGGAGACAAAATAGTAAAAAACATGGGCGTCCAGCTAAAACAAGACTGCTCTAAAGTTGAATGTCAAGCATGAAACAAGAATCCTGAAAAACATGATAAACAATCAGATCATTTCATTCATCGCCTACTGTTTCAAATTTGCAGATCGATGACTTCAATATTTTCGAATCAATTTTCTTTAAGAATATTTGCTTATAAAAGAAAACAAGAGAGAGGTGGCGAGGGAGGTAGGCAGAATAGTAGAAGATAAGAGTTAAGGATGATCGCAAGATCTTCCAATAAAATCCTTATCATGAAGGATGTATGTCGAACTTGAAATCAGACAACCGCAGAATACCTCGTTCTTTGTTCAGGAAACATCACGAAAGATTGGATCGGTATCATAGGACAAGCTAATCGTTAACAAAATTAACAAGAAAAAGAGGAAGAAATATGCAATCATTTTCAAGAAGTGGACGAAAATGATATCAACATAAATGTCGTCGTAGGAGAAATCGAAATTAAAATTCGCATCCGCTGCATAACGATAAAGATCGTACGCTCCAAGAAACCGATGCGTCCGGACACTGAGGCAAACCGTAAACCTAACAAAGGCGGAGAACAATGCAACGAACTGTGTTTAACTAGAAAAGATCATGGAGATCTGCTTCTAATAGTAATACTGAAGTAAAAAACGGATGAGATTAATTCAATTTCATTCGATCGTCTAATTTCATGAGAAACAAACACGAGTGCAGGGAGGATCAAAGACGGATATGATGGATGCAGTCGAGATCAGATCAAAGAGCCAAAACGGGAAAGGAGACGAAAAATAAAAAAATATACTAAACCTGGGGGAGAGGGGGTTCTTATTGTCGGTGGAGTAGGAAATGTGGCCGCTATCGCCGAGGGTAATAGAGACGGCACTGGAACGAACAGCGGCGAAGTGCCTGGACAGGAACCCGTCCTTCAAGGCGGAGATGGAACTGGAGTGAGGACTCTGAAGGCCCTCGGGGCTCTTTGCCACGGACTGGTCGAAAACTGCAAGCATTTTCACCTTTCTTGTTCCTGTTCTTCTATCTCGATCGGAGCTACACCGGGAAAAACACACGACGGGCGGGCGGTCTCCGTGAACGAATAGTGATTCTGGTCTAAGCGCGCGTTTGTCTTAGCGTGTGTGTTTATATAGTGGGAAGGAGTGTAAATTTCCCAATTTACCCTCCGACGATATTATTTTTTCATGGTACACAAGTTTTTCGGTAAATGTTCCGTGAAATGATTGGTGGTGAAAATTGAATCAAAAACTGACAATAATGGTAAATATTTTTTAAAAAAAAGGAGAGATAATAGTGCGGCGGGGCTCTTTTGGTAAATTGATTGGGCAGCGCCAGAATAATATTAAAAATAGAAAAATGAAAAAGAAAATAATTTGGCGCTGGCAGAGCGTGAGTGGCGGGGCTCACGGGTGCCTAAACACAGGTGGGGAAATTGATGAAAACTTAAATCAATGGATGGATAAGGTTAAAATGTACGACCTAGCGAAGTAAAAAATGGGGACCACGTGTCATTGACCACAAAAATAGCAAGATGAATTGAGTTTTCCAAATTACAAGATGAAATTTAAGAATTGAAACTAATTTAAAACTCTTAATTTAAATACATATTAATCAATAAAAACGATGTATAAATGATTTAATATTTTCTTAGTAATGATCAATACATGGTTAAATAGTTTAAGAATAATATTAACTTTTAAAGTATATTTACTCACAACAAAAGCAAATTCAACAATTGAAGGTATAGAATGTCATAGAATAAAACAATTTTGATAAAACCACTATTAAAAAATATAATTATCATGTCTCGTTTTTTATATTGGTTATTTAATAATCGATGTAAATAATATTTTTAGTGTCAGTTATTAAAAAACCGACATCGAAACCAGTAGTATTTTAAAAGCATTTTTTTACAAAGCATTTTTTAATTTGGTTTTATGTCCAATAGATATAAAAAATAATTTTAATGGTAGTTAAGAAAAAGTGACATTAAAGAGGTGTTTTTTTTTGACATTTTGTATGTTGGGTTTATTTTATAACATATGTTAAATGTTTAATTTGTCAAGTTAAAAAAACAATCTAATATGTTTTGTACTGTACTTTAATGTGTAACCCACCTGATAAAATTTTAACCCTGATTTTAATTTTAATCTATCATGAAAGAACAAAAAAACCCTAATTTTATGGTGCGCCTGTCATCCCTTCTCCACTTCCTCCCGCTTCTTCTCCACTTCATTGGCACAACTGTTTGCTCTTGCCGCTTCTTTCTCGATTCCAGTCCCCTCTCCTAGCTACCTTTTCATCCCACCATGTCACGTCTCTATTTTTATCTTGTAAAACTTGAAAATACTATAAAAAATATTTTTGGAGTCAGGTGCTGAGACAGACATAAGATTTTGGGGTCCGAAGAGCCTCAGTATTGATATATTAAAATATTAATATTTGTCAAAGCACGCGCGCGTAGCTTTTAGAAATAAACGATTTTCCCATTATTTGGGATCTCGTATGAAAAATCTGAGGCTATGATTATTTTTCAGGATGCGGGATTTACCCTAAGCGTGACATAAAGTTGGTCGGCATCAAACACTTGGTGGAAGGCGTTTGAAGGGCACGAAAAAATGATTAATTTAATTAATAAAACAATTAAATGGATAAAAATATTTTCCTCCACCCTCTTACCCCCTACACACAGAGGAGAAAGGGGGGGGGGGTGAGTTCTCTCCCCATGCTCGATGGACGAACCGAAGGAAGGAGAGGCGCCACCGGACTTCATCCTTGACGTTGATCAAAACCGGATCGAGGTGCAGCTGATTTTGGGTGTCGCTTTGGACCCGAAGTTTCAATGTTTTCACCACAAGATAGACAAATTTTGAGTTTTGAGTCTCGGTCCTCATATATGTGTTGCTTTAAAGTTTCGAAGCCTTTTTATGGTTGTTAATGGCCCCCTGAGGGTCAATATGGGCATAGTTGGGGAAAAACAGGGATTTCAGGATGATCACAAGGATTTTCCGTTCGAAAACCCCGATCACACGACATGTAGTTTGTTAGATTGGAATAATATAAAGATACACAAGAGGGGGGGGGGAGTGAATTGTGTTCCTTTTAAAAACTTGACAAATTTAAACTTTATCCATCTTCATATATTATGAAGATATACAACTTTCTCCTCTTTAAGCAAGTTGTGTAACAGAAAAATAGAGAAGAACATAACAATTTTTATAGTGGTTCAAGGTACAAAGATCCCTTAATCCATTCCACCAACACGCTCTCGGCAAGTTTTGATGATTTTCACTAAATATATCTTCTTATCATAAGACCACCACAAGCCGAGTGCAGACATTTGAAACTTTTACATTAAGGCTTTTACAGGACCTTCTGGTTTTTTTACAGGAAATCGAAATATCCACAACTTAGAACAAGAATTCGACACTCCACCAACGACTGAGTACGAGCAGTCGATACTATAAGAAATGAAGATTAATTGATCTGATTGGAAACAAATTTAGGTTACAGTTGCAGCAAGAACTGACAAATAATGGACCTTCTTCTTCATAGATAAGAGTTTTCAAGAAAGAACAGTTTCGAAGAGATCCTGATTGCAAATGATCTTCAAGAAATACAACAACATAAACAATAATAGTAGCAGTAATAGAACAACAGTTAAACAGTACAAGAACATAATATGTATGTCTCCAAACTGTCGCTATTCATAATAGCAGAGATGTTCACTCTTTTCAAAAGGTACTTCTTTCTGAATGAAATGCCTCTTGGTATTTAACAAGGGAAACTTGATTTTCTTTCAGTTAAACAAATCCAAAAATATTGCCCGACAAATCACGAGTATTTGAATTTAAAACGCTTTAAGAAAGTCATAACTTCCCTAAGAAATAGAAACGATTTAACCTATTGAAAATGGGCCTTTGAATCAATCTTTAAGTAGCTTTAAAGGAGATTAAATAATCTCATCAAGACCGTTGAAGAAATATTAGAAAATATCTTTAATTTAAACTTCGTAATTGACAAGTTAAACACAGGGTTTACTCCAAAAGTACAATTGATAACGTACGATTTACTTCAAAATGTTAGGTTGTTGAACCATACATTAGTTTCACAAACGTAGGGTTGCTTCTCAAAAGTACAGTTCCTGAGCAATACTTTTACAACAGTGCAGGGTATCTGATCCATGCGTTCACTCCAAACATGGGGTTTGAAAACCATACATTCCACTTACAAACGTAGGGCATAAACTGTGTTTCCAGACAACTTTAAAATGTATCCCAAACACTTTATACCAAAAATTTAACCCATAAGTAAGATAAGTTTTTCAAGAAATATATTCCTGAAAAACACTTAATGAAATTTCTTTAGTAAAACAAACAAGGGTATTCGTGAGTATCAAAATCAACAAGATTCATAGCATATTGTTGAGACAATACATGCCCAACAATCTCTCCTTTTTTGATGATAAAAAAACCCATATATTAAAAACTTATAGAAAATATAGGAAATATAAACACAAATAAAATAGAGTCTTAAATAGATATAATATAAATTATAGTTCACATTTAATGTTTTATAAACTATGGATAAACAAAGAATATTACAAAAAGTTTACGTTGATCAAACTAAACAGATTTATTTTCAACATCGATCTCTGGTTTAATACATTATGATCATAAGAATGTTTGTGTTTTACATAATTTTCTCCCACCTTGTGATATAAAAAAGAAAATATAGAAAAATGGTATATAACATAGTTAATGTAGCAGGAAACTGGTAGTAAATGTTTTGTAAAGCTAAGACAAAAAAACGATTCTTGTTCAGTCAATAAAGGTGGCAAGATAACAAGAAATAAATAAACACAATTATAATGAAGAAAATAATTTCATTAAAAAGTTGTTTATGATCACAAGAAATATTTGGATCAAAAATTTAAGAAGCATGATTGGACGAGGGCGAAGGTTCTGGTTCAGATAAGGTGTTGGGTGTGAATGAATCTCGAACAACCTGATGAACATCCTTGGGTTCTTCCATCTTTCCTTTAAAATTGTGATCAAACGTCTCAAACCAATGTTTCATCAAAATCTTTGAGTCCTACCCCATTTTCAGATTTTCAACTAAATTTACCTTTAAAAACTTATGGACAGTCTCTGCTGATTGTGAAAACTTCGTCAACATCTCACTTAACCGATTGAGAAGTCTTCTAATACCGGGCTCATCAGAAGTTAACCTGCCAACAAGATTTTTATGATTTTCAATCAAAATTTGAAGTGGAACTCTATCATACCAAAGACTCTTAATCTGATCATTTATTGCAGACAAAACCACAATAATAGATCTAATCCTTCTTATTAAATTTGGAGAAGTTGGATGACTAGAAGTAGAATACCTCACTTGACTTGAGCTACTTCTTATCGATTCAAATTGACTTCCCATAAATTTCTTTAATTCTCCAAAATCTATCTTTGAAAATGATTCTGGCTTGAGCTTCCCAAGTTGGTTAGACATTTCCCTCTAAAATGCATCAAAATCTCTTCTTAAAATAGAATTTTCATGAAGGTTGTGTAGCTGAGTTTGAACTGACTCTAATTCGACTTTTGTAAAAGATGAACTCTTCAAATATTTTAATGATTTTTAGACACTTCTAGCTCACTTTGAAAAGTTGAATTCTCTTCTTTCATCTAATTATATTTTCAAACCAATTGTTCAATTTTATCATTAAGAGAATCAAAAGATTCATTTCTTGAATTCGAGATGGTTGTCCCACTTCAACTACAACTAGGGATTGACCTTCATTATTCTCACTGGATGATGATGACAATGGACCAAGAACATTATCTTCTCATTGGATTCACTAGTATCCTTTTCCAAAGATTATATAGTAACAAAAACTATCCAATTTTCAATTATTTCAATTATTTCAACCACTGATGTTTTCACTTTCTCACCATCTTGGGCATTCTTTTCAACTTGTTCTTCTGCACGATCCTCATGCTCATCTCTATTCTCAGTCGATCTTTATACAAAAGTATTTGTTATACCTATAAACAATTGTTGTTCAATTTCTACAACTTCAACTTCTTGTGCCTAAACTTTAGGTTCTTATCTTTGTCTAGGTTTTGTTATAAGAGCCTCATTGTTTATTTCTTCCGAGGGTTTTTCAAAAGAATGATGGGAATCTATTGCACTGGTTCCCCCCCTAAGCATGAGCACTAGATACTTGTTGATCATCAACACCAACATTAATAAACTTTCCTTTTGAGGTTCTCCAAAAGAAACCAAATTTTCTTAAGGTTCCAACAGAAATAACATTACTGTGATGACATCTAATGACCATATGAATATCATAGATCTTGTTTTGTTATAAAAAATCAGAGAAATAATCCTTCATATGGATAAAAGGTCATCCTAGACTCTTTTTGACAGTAATGATGCATATACCCCAATATATATCTACTGAAATTCAACTTGATGTCACTTAACCTAAAAACCATGATATACATATCTGGAAAGAGAATTTTCTCTAACTAAGAAATCCTTGTCACTTTTATATATTGAATAAATTTGACCAAAACCTTCTGGTCAACTGCAATATCTTTTACAAGAATTTTTCTTACTAGGGTGGATCTAAAAAGAAAAGACATAATATCCTTAGATTTATGCTTCTCATCTCCAATATACCGTAGATTAAAGTGAAAAATCCCTTCGTGGGGACACTGAAAAATCTTGGTTATTTCTACTGAAGAGATAAAAAACTCCATATTATTTACCTTTGAGGAGACAATGTTCTTTATGTCACAAAAACTAAACTGGGTGTGTTCATAAAACCATTTTTCTTTATTTTAAAAAACATACTCTGTATTTTCACCATTGAAAATAAATCCTAAACCTTGAAAAGATAAAGCTTTCTTTAACATTAGGTATGTTTGAAATAACCACTCAAAGTTGACAACCTTCCCTTGAAGGATTCGTCTGTCAGTAGTGTGTTGGCGCTTAGATCTGCTCAGTCTGGTTTCTTCTATCCTCATTGACTTTGACATTATAGAAAATTTTAAGGTTTGAGGTTCAAATTTTAGGGTTTGGAAGAGAAATTGAGAGCTCTAAAATTCAAAAGGGTTCAAGATTGAGGGATATATATATATATATATAGTTTATGATTATTTTTGTTGATGTTAGTTGGGTTTCTTAAGCCAAAATATTCAGAGTAATCATTATAGATTTTAATTTTAAAAAGAAACATTTTCAAAAAGAGTAATAAATCCATAATTTATTAAATAATAAATAAATAAACAATATCTAAACATAAAGTATAATAAATAAATAAAACTACATTAAATTAAAAAGTAATCAAAAAATTTATTTAAAATTAAATATACCTAACCCCCCTTAATAAATTTAAAACTAGCAGTGAGAAGTGGTTTAGTGAAAATATAAGAAAGTTGAAATTCATTATTAAGAAATTTTAAAGATATATCCTTTTTTTATAATATGATATCTTAAAAAATGATGCCTTATATCAATATGCTTAGTTATTTAGTGACTTATAGGATTTTTCAAAATATTAATTACACTTGTATTGCCACATGAAATAAGAATATTATTGGAATTCAGTCCAAATTCTAGTAGTGTATGTTTCATCCATAACACTTGTGCATAACAACTGCCAATAGAGATATATTTTGTCTCAACTATTGACAAATCAACTGAATGTTGTTTCTTACTTGACCATGAAACTAAGGACTTCCCTAAAAAGTGATAGGTTTCTGAAGTACTCTTTATATCTAACCCACATCCTCTAAAATCAACATATGGATATGAGATTAAATTAAAATTAGAAGGTTTTGGGTAAAGTAAAGATTGAAAAATAGTTCCTTTAAAATGTTTAAAAAATATTTTAATAGCAGTACGATAAAATTATTTTGGGTTTAATTGAAATCTAGCACAAAGATAGATAAAAAACATAATGTCTGGTTTATTATTAGTAATATATAACAAACAATCAATCATACCTCTATACAACTTGTTGTCAACTAATTTTCTATCTTCATCCAAATCAAGTTTTATATTGGTACATATGGTAGTTGTATAAGTTTTAATGTTTTATAGTCCATTTTTTCAATAAATCAATAATATATTTACTTTAATTTAAAACATTCCTATAATATTTTTGATAGATTTGAAAACTGAGAAAGAAATTTAATTCTCGCATCATACTCATTTCAAATTCATTTTTCATAAGTTTTTAAAAAACATTACAAAGATTTTTATTAGTTGAACAAAAAATAACATCATCTACATAAATATGTACTAATAAAATATCATAACAAATTGTTTTCTTAAAGAGAGTAGGATCTTCCAATCCTATATAAAATCCATTTTATATTAGAAAAGAACTTAGTCTTTTATGCCAAGCTCTTTGTGATTTTTTATGGCTATAAATAGATTTATTAATTTTAAAAACTAAATTTGGTAGATGGAGATTTTCAAAACCTGGTGGTTGTTTAATATAAACTTCCTCCATTAAATATCCATTTAGAAAATTTGATTTTATATCTATATAATATAATTTAAAATTAATACTCAATGCATAATCTAAAAAGATTCTAATAGCTTCTAATCTAGAAACAGGTGAAAAAGTTTCATCATAATATATTCATTCTTCATAATTATATCCTTTAGCTACTAATATTTCTTTATTTCTAGTCATTATCCCTTGGTCATCGTGCTTATTTATAAAAACCTATTTGGTTCCACTATTGGATGATTGGATGGCCTGCCAACCAATTCCCAAACTTTGTTTCTTCTAAACTGGTTAAGCTCTTCTTATGTAGCTATTATCCAAATTTTATCTTCTAATGCCTCCTCTATAGTTTTAGGCTCTAATTGATATACAAAGGTAGAAAATTCAACCAGATTTCCTAAAATTCCTTATTGTCCTAACTCCTATATCTAAATTTCCTATTATAGTTTCAAAGGAAGATCCTTTAAGGTTCTAGGATGTCTAAGTAAGACACTTTTTGGTTCATTAGTTTCATGTTCTTCTAGACCAAACTGAATTTAAGCACATTCTAGTTTATTTTAAAAAACATCTTTAGGAGTTTCAAGACTTACATTGTCTAAATAATAAGTGACTTCATCTAGTTGATTTTTGATGTGATCAAAATGGTTACTTTCATAAAACTTCACATGAATAGATTCTTCTACTATTTTTGATTTTTATTATACACTATATAAGATTTAAAAGTAGAAGAATATCCTAGAAATATTCTTTCATCAGCCTTTGGATCAAATTTACCAATATTTTCCTTAGTATTTAAGTTACACACCTTGCATCCAAACACTTTAAAGTACATGACCATGTGTTTTCTGTTATTCCATAATTCATAGGATGTATTTTTAAGAAAGGGTCTTATTAAAACTCTATTTATGATGTGAAAAGTTGTGTTAATAACTTTTGTCCTAAAATAGGTAGGAAGACTATATTCTTTCAACATAATTATTATCATTTATTAAATAGTTCTATTTATTCTTTCTATAATTACATTTTGTTAAGGTGTTCTTAGAGTAGAGAAGATATGTTTAATACCCAAGTTTGAAAAAAAAAAGAAATAAATTCTTGATTCTAAAATTCTCCACCACAATCACTTTTCAATGAAATTATTTTAAAATATTTTTTATTTTGGACAATTTTACAAAATCTTACAAAAATAGAGGAAACCTCACTTTTATGTTTTAAGAAATAAACCCAATTAAATCTGGAAAAATCATTAACAAAAACAAAAACATAATATCTCCCATATAAGATTTCTAATCTTGATGATCCAAAAAAATCCATGTGGATAAGTTCTAGTGGTTTGGATATAACAACCTTGTTAATAGATTTGAAGGATAACTTGTGTTGCTTTCCTATTTGGCATGTATCAAAAAATCTATCTTTATCAAATTTAAGACTTGAAAAATCAGAAAATAAATGTTTCTTAGATAATTTTTACAAAATAAATACATTACAATGTCCAAGTATCCTATTACCAATCTAGTATTCATTTATCTCAGCAGTTAAATAATTCAATTTTTGTTCAAATAAGGAATTAAGATCCAAAGTTAAAACATTTTTAATTTTGGGTGCTCTAAACTTAAGCAGTTTATATTTAAAAATAGACCATGCATTATCAGATAAATCAACATAAAAAATATCATCACAGATTTGAGAGATACTTATCATATTTTTCTTCAACCCTTGAACATATAGTTCTTTGTTGATTAAAATTGATTTTGGGTTTTCAACTGATCCAACCCCAACTATTTTTTCTTTTTCATCACCAATGAAGGTAACCAGGCCTCCATTAAATTTTCTAATCTATAAAAATTTAAATATTCTATACTCATGTGTCTTGAGCAGCCACCATCCATATACCACACTACATTTTTGTCCCTGTGACCTTTTTCCTACACAACATTTAAATAAAATCTTGTTTTGGTACCCTAATTTTCTTAGGTTCAGTTGTGTCAGCAAGCAAAGATCCAGGTAACTAGATTTTCCTAATTTTTCCAAAGTTTATAGGAATAGCTTCAGTCATATTTCTAGAAATGAACACCATTTTTATTCCACTGATTTTGGGATTTATCAAACAACAATTATTAGAGTAATGACTTTAATTTCACAATAAAAGCAGGTGAATCTTGATATGTTTTTATTCTTAAAACTAGGTAAAAAATAATTTATATATAATCCTGATTTTTCTTTACTACTTCTTATTCCATATTTCTCATTTTTATGAACATTTTTACTAATAATATGATATAGATATTCTTCTACCTTAGTTAATATACTAGAAACACTTTTGAATGACTCTACTTCATCTTGTAACTCTTTATTTTTGTTTTCATGAACAATGCAGTTTGAGGTAGATTTGCTAAATTTTTCTTTTAAGTATAAGTGTTGTTTTATCATGGATTATTTTTCATTTAAAGAAAAAATATCGATATTTTTAATGATTTTTTTTATAGATTCATACTTTTCTTCATGCATTGAACAATAAAAAGCTAATTTACTATTAGAGAAACTTTTATAATCAGAAGCATAAGAATAGAAAGATTATAAAAATTCTTCTTATTTATATATAAAGTACATATTTACTTTAAATTTGGTTGGATATCTTTCTAAATCAGTTTTAGAAGTACCATTAGATTTTTCAAAGACACTTTAATTATCTTTCATAGCGTTTTTATCTTTGCGCTCATAATTAGTTCTCATATGATACTTTATTTATTTTCCATTTTTCTTTTCTCTTCTTTTAGTTGGGAGAAATTAGGTATGATATGTCCTATTTGATTTCTTTCATAGCACATTACTTCTTTGAGTCCTTGACCATCTTTATTAATATTGTTGAAGGACTTTTTGAAGCTTTTATTCTTCTTATAAAATTTACTAAATATTCTGGATAGATGAGCCATTTCCATTCTAGGATCTGAACATTATGAATTATTTAAGGATACAACATCCTCTTTTTATTTCATTTTATATTTTTGAGTAGTAACTTTAAGAGTATAATTTTCCCTTTTATATCACCCTATGATCTTTAGCTTAAGCTTACATTTCTACTTTATACACCATTAGTGTTCCAATCAACTATTTCATTGTCAGTTTTGAGAATAGAGTGGATTTTCTAATTGTAGCAGATATCCCATTCCATTTAGAGGTTAAGAATATTAGATTTTTTAAAGATCGATCTTCTTGTTTAATTGGATATCCCAAGTCAGAAAAACCATTGACTATTTCATTCAATCTTCAATTCATATGAGTAATTATTTCACCATTATACATTCTAAAAGTGTCGAATTTCATCTTTGTAGTTTTGTATATTAATTTCCTGACATTTTTGGTTCCTTCATAAGAAATAGTGATAGTTTTTTATATCTCATAGACATTAGTACATTGAGATACATGATTAAATTCATCTGAACCAAGTTAACATATAATATCATTCATGGATCTCAAATTAACATCATACTCATCTTCTTTAGTAACATCCCATTTTTTTAGTTCTTCAGGGATTTTGTAAGGTTTGAAAATCTTCATGTAAACTTTGAATCTAAGATTCTTCAAATAGATAATCATGCGAGCTTTCCATCATCCACAATTATCACTATTAAAATAAGGAGTATAGATCACTAACATTCATTATTTTAGTTCTATCATCGAAATTTGTCTTTTTATAGACCTTTTACTCGATCTTGCTAGAGCTTATCAGTATTCTTCAAAAAATCACTCCTATTATACCAATTTTTAGGTCATAATAATATGAAGATACATAGGGGTGAATTTCACTTTTTTAAAAACTTGATATATTCAAAATTTATCCCTCTTTATATATTATGAACATATAAAACATTCTATATTTTAAGAAAGTTATGTAGCGAAAAAATAGAGAATAAGAACACAATAATTTTTATAGTGGTCTAGGGTACAAAGATCCCCTAGTCCACTCCACCAAAACTCTCCTAGCGTGCTTAGTGATTTTCACTAAATAGGTCCTCTTATCATTAAACCTCTACAACTGATTGTGAGAAGTTGACACCTTTATAATAAGGATTTTACAGGGACTTTTGATTCTTTTATAGGGAACCAAAATATCCACAACTTAGAATGAGAATCTTACACTCCATTGATTACTGAGTATGGGCTACTAATACTCTTAAGAAATCAAGTTTATTTGATTTGATTGAGAAAAAAATTTATCTCACAATTGTAAAAATAACTGACAAATAAGGGATATTCTAATTCGTATATAAGAGTCTTCAAGAAAGAACAACTTCAAAGAGATCTTGGTTTCAAATTATCTTTAAGAAATACAACAATAGAACAATAGCAGTAGCAATAATAGAACACCAATTAAATAGAATAATATCATAATATGTATGTATCCAAAGTGTATATCTTTAGAAAAGAAAATATGTTCATTCTTTTTTAAAGTCACTTCTTTCTAAATGAAATATATCTTAGTATTTAACAAGAGAAACTCGATTTTCTTTTAGTTAAATAGATCCAAAAATATCACCTAAAAAATCACGAGTATTTGAAATTAAAACGTTTAAAGAAAGTTGCAACATCCCTCAGAAATAGGAAATATTTAATCCTTTGAACACAAGCCTTTGAATTAGTAAATATTTAGATTTAAAAGGGAATAATACTATTAAGAACATTGTAGAAATAACAGAAAATATATTGAATTTAAACTTTGTAGTTGACTAAGTCAAATAAAGGGTTAACTCTAAAATTAATATTGAAAATATACGGTTAACATAAAAATGTTGGGTTGTTGAACCATATATTAGTTTCACAAACATAGGGTTTCTTTCAAATGTATGGATCCTAATCCATATTTTACAATAGTGTAGGGGATCTGATCCATATGTTTACTCCAAATGTAGGGTTTGAAAACCATACATTCCTCTAAAAAATATAGGGAATGAATAGTGTTTCTAAACTACTTTAAAACATATCTAGAGAAGTTTATACAAAAACTTTAACTCATAAATTAGATATATTTCTCAAGAAATATAATCCTGAAAAACACTTACGGTAATTTAATTAGTAAAATAAAAAGGGGTATTCATGATCATAAAAATCAACAAGATTCATAGAGTATTGTTGAAACAATACTTTCCCAACACAGTTTAGGAGAACATGTCATTTGTTCTTCCTATTCATAGAAGATTGAGATTTGGGATTACACATCATGTACTTTCGGTGGACGCCGTGTAGTAGGACTTTACCATGTATCCAAGAGCATGGTAAGACACCTTGTGTGAATAGGACATATCCATGTACTCAAGAATGGGAATGGGAATAGACACATCCAGGTACCCAGGCATGACCACTGTACACAACATGAATAGTGTACATGGGCACAAGAAAGTGTATACAGGAATGAAAACAAGTATTTCCAGGTTTAGGAGTACACGTGGTGTACTTCTTATACATGTTGTGTACTTCGTCTAAGGAAGATTAGATCCTCCCTGCTCCTCGGTTCAGTGGAATGTCAGATAGGTGCGTTTCCTCTTCCACTTTAGTTGGGTACGTTCCCTATTCTTGGATCTATGTGGGTGAGTTTTTTTTGTTCTAGAATGAGTTTTCTCATTCCATCACTGGGAGGGTTCAATGTGGCATCCTATTCTGAGCACATTTTAGGATCCCCTTGGAAAATTAGTGTGGGTATCTTTCTATGAGTCCCATATTTAATCATCATTCCCATCCTTCTTACTTATATAAGGGTTTTAGGCATCATCATGACCAACATACATAGGCATATGATCCCCTACCTAGAGATTTATTCTATTTAGGGTTTTAGGAATCCTCTAAAGGCTTTGGGTGAGATAAACTATTTGTGTATTGAGATATTCTGAGTTCTAGAGTATGTATTCTTCATGGAAAGTCCTGATAAGCATGACCTCTTGAATGAGCTCTATCTGTGTTAGAAGGCTCGTGGAGTGAGTTCTCCCAGATTAGTGTTACTTTAAGGCCTTGAGAGGAATCTTAGTATGGTTGTATGGTTGTAACCCACTTGAGACTTAGTGTCTATTTAGAGTATATATAATGTTGGTTTTCCTTTACCCTCTTGTTTATGGGTTGAGATGGCTGTTTCCTTTTAATTTCTATTTCCTTTGGGATTTTAGGAGAAACTATTGGGTATTTTTATACTAACCTGTGCATGTTATACCCACACATGTCATGTATTATGAAGACAACAAGACTTTTTATGGATCCCTAGGAGGAACATGAGCTGGCAGAGCATAGAGATATAAACAGGTCATGGTTCATACTAGGTGTTTCACTTGATCTTATTCCCCTCCTTCTTATTAGGTTAGACCCTTTTTTAGCTTTTGTGGGATTTTATTTGGCTAGTACGTTTTACAATACTTTTTTTCATACTCTTTTTGTGAGATATAAATGTATTCATGCATTTTTTATTAGTTGTATTTTACCTTTCAACATTGTATGAGTATTTAGATATGTGTGCATGTGTATGAAAATACCTCCCATGTGTGAGCTATGACTACTCGACATTGGTCACCAGTCCTTAGCCTATTCAAGTCGGGCTTGGGATGTCACTCTCGATTAGTTACTATCCAGGTGATCCCCAGTGGATCAGGTTGTGACAGAGAGGTATTTGAGCATGGTTTTACCTTAAGACCAGATTTTGGGATTTTTCTAGCTGTGAGGTTTGGTTTGGGTTTTATGAAAATAGTGTTAGTGTTTAGAGACCAACTTTCAGATCAGGGAACCCAATGTTGGTGAGATTAATGATGTATCCATTCATCAGGACTCTGTTAACCTGCTTGTTGAATTGATATATATAGGCACTAGTTTCAAGAAAAACATTGGTACATGCACCATATAGGACTGGGTTGTGGTTTCCATGTCCTTGATTTAGCTTCACAGATATAATCTTTGACCATTGTGCATATCGACTATTTTAGGATTCCCCCTCATCGATATCCATCCAATATTCCATGATAGGATCATGAATATGGTCCACCAATTTATGAGGATTCGATACAAGGACTTGTGTTAGAGGTGATACCTCCAGGTCATTTTCTAGAATTTCCACCACCTGTTGAGAAGTAGGTAGTCTCGATAGTACAAAAAAAAGGATGTACATAGGCTGAGCACACTTCATGAGTTTCAATGGCCATGACCACTCAAGTTTTTGGGTGAGCCTGACCCTCAGTCAGTATAGGGCTGGCTTGAGGTATTTACATGAGTTTTCCACCTTGTTAGAACACCTACCAATCAAATGGTGGTCCTAACAACAATCCTTATATATAGATCTATAGGTAGATAATGGGTTCTTGTGACCTAGGTGCATGATGAGATGACACTCACTTGGGCATAGTTTGAGTGTCTCTTCATAGAAGAGTTCTTTCTTACTAAGCTGAGAGAAATATGCATCTAGGTGCTTCTAGATCTCCAAAAGGGAAACATATCAGTTACTGGGTATGTGTCGAGGTTCACAAACATCTTGTGATTCTCCACAAATATGGTTCTAGATGCATTATTTTGAGTATGAACTTTCAGGTGGATCCATTAGTGAGATATCAAGGAAGAAGTGACATCTTTATGCATTCCTACCTATGTTGGGGTGCTCGAGTGAGCCTCTCTAGTAGAGAGCTTCTTAGTGGAGAAGTCGTTGATGTTTGGTGATGATAGTGGGCACCATAGAGCTGTGTTTTTGGAAGTTGGTAGCTGATGATAGACTAAAAATTTTAGGCGGGCTGGATATTTTTGGAGAGAGTCTCAAAATAGAGGGTATGCGGTATAAGGATCATAGGATGGTTTGAACCAGCTAAGGGAGTGGTGATGTTACTCTTGTAATGATTGTGGACATATCTCTAGGGATTGTCTGACCCATTGTATGGTTGATAGAGAGACAATCGATGGTCTACCTAGGTAGAGGCATCGATTTGATTAGGGAGGTCTGCAAGGAGACAGACATGGTAGGGGAGTTGTGAGAGCAGTAGGAGAAGCCTGATAGTTTGAGTTATTATCATCACCACCCCCAGGTGTTCCCCACCAGGCTCAAGGAGCTGGTGGTCAGGGATAAGGGCAGCTGCAAAAAGTGGAGGCCTTTGACCTAGAGTCTCTAGGGATGATTTGAGGTATTATCTGTGTCTTTTCTACCTTAGCTACTGTATTGATAGACATAGGTGCGAGCAATTCCTTTCTTACCACATCCCTTGTTTGAGACTTAGAGATCCTCTTTGAGCCTTTGGATCAAACCTTACATTTAGAGACTCGTATATAGGTAGATTCAATGATCTCACACTTCTATGTATAGTGAGACTTGACTCTCAGGAGAGAGAGATTATCATGGGATATTTTCATAGTAGTGATGAGGCCTTATGATTTCATATTAGGTATGGTTTGGTTGTTCATAGTTCATGCACAAATTGATAATTATAGGCAGAGGATACAATGTATCCGCATTGATGGGTTGAGATTTTCCTTCATCGGTGAGAATGAAGTTCAAGTAGAGTAGGATGTTCTCGTGTATAGGAGGATATATTTATTCACTCACTAGTTGGATAGTATCACCATTATCATGGTAGATGTTACAAGTGACCAGTTACCTGTAGTGGTGGTGGAGTATAATAATGTCTTCTTTGAGGATGTTCTCAACTTACCCCCACACCATGAGATTGAATTATGTATAGAATTTCACCTAGGGACAACCTAGATATATGTTCTATCATATAGGATAGATCCAAAAAATATTTATGATCTAAAGGTGTAGTTGTAGGATTTATAGAGGAAGAGATTTTTCAGACCCATTGAGTCACCTAGGGCAGCCCAAGTGTTGTTCACCAAGGACATGGATAAGATCTTCAGGTTATGTGTGGATTACCATCACCTAAATTAGAAAACTATCAAGAATAAGTAATAACTTACAAGAATCAATAAACTCTTTGACCATTTGAGAGGGGTTAAGTAGTTTTCAAATATTGACCTCAGGTTGGGTTATCACTAGCTTTGAGTTCATGAGGAGGATATACCAAATATGACATTCGATTTCACTATGGTTGCTATGAGTACTTGGTGATTCTTTTCAGCATGAGGAATTCCCTAGCAGTGTTCATGGGAATCCTAAACCATATATTTTAGCTCTTATTATACCAGTTCATGGTAGTCATCATCAATGATATTCTAGTATACTCTATGTTTGAGGAGGATCATGTGAGAAACTTGAGGATGGTTTTAAACATACTTTGAGAGAACCATATTTATAGTAAGTTATTGAGGTGTTAGTTCTATATTTGATAGGTTCACTTTTTAGGACATGCCATCTCAGAAAAGGGATTAACGGTGGATTCAACCAAGATTGAGGTAGTGTTATCTTGGGAACCACCCAAGAGCATGAATGAGATGTAGAGTTTCCTTGAGATGATAGGTTAAAATTGGAGGTTTGTGCTTGATTTCTCTAGGATCATGACACCCATGGATTCTTTGACCTAGAAGGGGTATAATTTCATGTGGAAATAGATATTCTTGAAGGTTTTACAAAAGTTATGATAGAGGTTGGAGAGCGCCCCAATCTTGAAATTTCTAGAGGAGGATATTAAGTACATAGTGTTTTGAAATGCCTCTAGAGATGGGATCAGATGTGTTATGATAAAGAGACAAGATGTTATTTCCTATGGGTCTATACATTTGAGACCCCATGAGTAGAACTACATGACCCACAATCTAGAACTTGTAGCAGTGGTCTTCTCCCTAAGGATGTGGAGACACTCTCACATGGAAGAGTGGTTTATCATCTATTATGATCAAAAGAATCTCAATAATATCATTGTGAAAAAATATTTTAACTTAAGACATAAGAGATGGCTAGAGTTTATTTATTATTATGACTTGGAAGAAGTATATACTCCATGGAAGGGGATCATGGTGGTAGATTCTCTACATATGAGATCTTGTTCATAGTTATTGAGTGAGGAAACATAGCTATTGGTTTCTTTACAGTTTACCTTAGTAGAAAAGGATGATATGACATACCTCCAGTCAATGGTTTTTACCCTAATAGTTTTACAACATATTAGAGAGGCTCAGTTTGGTGATACTATAATAGCCTAGAATTCTCACTTCCAGATCTGGTGCAAAAAACTTAAAAAATACATTCCTGACTTTGATACTGATAAATGTGACCCAAATTTTTCCAACAAAACTTACAAATTTGAAAGAAAATATTGGATAAATTACCTATACAATGAACTGTTAGGTTTAGAGTTTTAAATAATTAGGATAATATCTGAACAACTTGGGTTCATAAAAAACTGGCTCATAAAGATCAACATTATTTCCCACTATACCCAACTCTCACAATAGGTCATCAACATCATCCATGTGAAATCCTTCTAGACATAGTTCATTTAACATATTTCCTTATAACCCGAGGAAAAGAAAACATAATAAGGGTGAGTTTAGATGATCAATAAGGATAAATATAAGAGTAATCAAAACATGATCATATGAAATCATAAGATGATCATATGAGTATTGATCATAAACACACCATTTTAAAATTATACCTTGTATATCAAAGGTCAAAATCTTGAATCATGAAATAAAACATAGATGTTCATAAGACACGAGTTATAAAATAATAAAAGAACATGATCCATAAGATCATAACATAAAACATAGAATTATGGAAATAAAATATAACATGACATAAACATGAGTCAAGGCTAACTTTCAAGACTATATTACATGGTGTACAAAGTCCCATAAAGGAATTAGGTTTACTCCCTATCCCAACATGATGCCTCATGAGACTAAAAAATTACCCAATGAATTGGAGAACCATCTCAGCACACCCATTAAAACATTCTCATTCATATGCGTTTTAAATAGATAATAAAACATAAGGAATAATCATAAGGTTTACTCATGGAATTAAATGAGTATTGTAATATTACGATGAAGCATAACCAAAGGAAATATAATAATGATATCAAAATAGTACATCCCTAGTCGAAATGATCATAAATCATATAATAAAATATGGAATATGTTATTATAATATATCAACTATAATGAAGTATAATATTCAACAAAGGATTTTGACATAGATGAAAATACATTAAATGAGATTATTGAAAAATTATTCAGGAAAATACCCTTTTCACTTTGAAAATTAAATAGGTTTAAAATGCCGCCCAATTATAATTTTTTTATTTGAATTTAACCTTTTAAAATTATAAAGTAATATTAAAAAATTAAAGCATTATGAAGGCATAAAATTCCATTCAAGTCGTATAAGTTAAAAAAAATCTTCTATATTTTTGTCGTAAAAGTATCAATGAAACTTGTTTAGAAAATGATGAAATATACTTTTCAAAATTTTTTGTAAGAAGTAAAACATGAGTAAAAATTTCTTAAAAAACATGGGATAATAGTAAAAAAAATTTAGAAACAATTTTATAAAACATAGACATGGAAGAAAAATAGAGTTTTATGGTAAACTTTAAAAGATAATTTTTTAAAAGAAAATCCCTTGAAAATTAGAGTGAGCATTATCAAAATTAATAGAATATGTGTATTCTATATAAAGACAAATAAAATTAGAGGAAATATGATATATTATATCCAAAATTAATTTCACAAATAATCTTGGTACGACATAATCAATAAAGTATAAGTTTAACCCAAGGAATGAAAACTGGGTTAAGAATTATCTTACCACTTTGTAGCCAGTAGAATCCCATGCCCCACAAAAGTAAAAAGATTTAACAAATGAAACATTGAATACCATGAATATTATTATATTCATGGTAATATGTACCAAAGGTAAGTATATATACACCACACACAATAAATAGTGGTGAATAAGATATATATCTTATAGAAGTAAAAATTGAGATGAGAGACCCTTACTTCATGCTTCTATTTAGTTTTTCATACTTAAAACTTCTATATAATGTTTTAAAGAATGTTATTAATTAATTAAAGAACCATATACATGTTTATAATACCTTATATTATGTTTTTATAATATTTTATGACCCTTTCATTAATAATATTTCATGATTTTCATTGTTTTGGGTGCCTTTGTTTGATGGTTTCATGATCGGTTTTCTTGAGTATAATTATAGATTTTATTATAAAATAGGAATAAAAATATAGTAGTGGAATGAAATGGTATTAATGAACTTACATGAGTATAAATGTTCCTATATATAATCTTGGTTTCTAACATGAGTATGATTCATTTGATAAAATATTAATGATAAATGGTTAGTTTATTTTGGCGGTTTTTCCAAATATCATGAACTAGTTTCGTTTTATTTAATATTATTTATATATATATATTAGTTATAGAAAAAAAAATAGGTTATTATATACCTATTAAAATAATATTTAACTAGAATAATAGTTTTATGACTAAAAATGAAGTCAGTAATGGAAAACAAACAAAAACATTATTCATGGAGACGGTTAATCACCATAACTTGGGAAATGGTTTCATTTCTTTGAATAAAAGAAGAAAATAAAAGGTATGGATATAAGATATTATATTATAAACATAAAACTACATTATATACATTATTATTGAGTTATCATGCCTTTATGGATGAAGGAGGTGAGGAGAAAGTAGAAGAAGAAATGAAAATAAGAGAGGTATTTTGAGAAAATTACTTCTTGAATATCACCTCATTGAGAGACCCTTGAGGACCTTGGATTTGGTATTTTGGTGATACCAACATAACTAGGACATGGTTATAGTGATAAGGATAGTTTTGGGTAGATATTCTAGGATATTAAAGGCTTTTGGGTCTAAATGGGATGGTGAGGGGTGGTATTTATACTTGAGGAGAGGTGGGTTTAAATGATTAAAATAATGATTACTTAATATCTAAAGAAAACCACATTGAGGTGGAATTAATTTCCATGAATTTGGATGATAATTAATGTTTTAAATTAATTTTAGGGTCAATAAATACCTCAAACAACCATTAAATTTTTTAATATTTAGTTATGTTAAGATTTTACCTTTTAACTTTAACCCTTGTCATTATTTTACCTATACTCTAATAAATAATTTTTTTACCATGATAATTTTTTTATATCTAAAAATAAAATTGTCCATACATAATAATTTTGAACTTATGATTCTAAATATTAAATCAATTTTATAAAATTCAATTTTCATAATTGGAAAAATTAGATTTAAAATTAATCCCACATAGACAAAGAGAAAGCGGGATTTTAAAGTGATATGTTCAAAAGTTCTGAATGTTTTTATATACAATTCCAGTGTGAAATTGATTCCAATAACCTAAATTGGATTTATTAATATATAATTTCACTAATTATACTTTAAAATCAATTAAAAAATAATTTAAATAAATAAATAAATTATACCAAAAAGAAGTTTTCAATTAAAATTTAGTACTTTTCACTATTCATCAAAAAATAAAACTTCTCTAAAAAATACCAAAAAATCAAACTAAGATAATTTTGATATTAATATTTTACAAATTAAGATTATTTTTTCTAATAAAATTTATAAAAGTGTTAAAATTTATTTTTAAAACAAGTGTTCCATTAAATGGCGACAAAACTACCTTTAGAAAAATATACCTTTTTATGCTTAAAATTGGATTTATTCTTAAGCCTATAAAATTTATTTTATGAATTAAAAACATTTTATTAAATATATAACAAATAAATTTTATTAATATCTTTCATTAATACTGATTAATTTAATTTATAAATTTAAAATTCCATTATGGGCATAAAAATAGTTTTTTTATAAAAAAACACTTTCTTTATGTTCAATTGGATTTTATATTCACTTATAATTAATTTGTAATCAATGAATTCATTTTATAAACATGTTTAAACTGTATTTTCATAATTTAGTTAATCTCATTCATTCCCTCCATTCCAACAACTATGTGATAACTATCATAATTAAATAATAATATTTTAATATTTTGTTTAAGCTTAGTGTTCTGTGTAATGTAAGCTATCAAAAATTGTGTTATTTTAAAATCTAGGGTTTAAATGAATTATAATTTGTAAATTTGGTAAAATAATATACTTTAAAATATTGGGGTGTTACGTTCTCCCCTCCTTCAATAAATTGCATTCTTGCAATTTGAAATTGCATTTAAAAAATTAAAGGATGATACTTGAAAATTATTTTGTGGGAAACCCACATCATAAATAGAGTTAATAAAACATAACCTTAATAAAAAGGAAATGGAAATGAAAAGGTCACAAAAAAATAGTATTTTGAATAGGATAACATTAGTGTGAATTCAAAACCGATACATGAAAGATAAATCAAACTAACAAGTTTTGATGGAGAGTGATAGAGTACATGGTCATCAGAAAGTACAAGGAATTAGAATTTCTTGAGGGTATGCAACGAGATATTCTCCTACTTTGTGATAACAACATCCTCCATGCTGTTCCCTCCCCCATGGTAGGGGAGGGAGCGGCGATTCCATTTTACCCCTTTTCAAATCTTGAGATCCTTCCTCCATTCCCAAATTGATCTTTGTGCCCTAAGGTTCTCGATGTGTACCAAGGTTTCCCTAACCTCCCA
Organism: Viscum album; assembly: GCA_963277665.1. Classification (NCBI taxonomy): domain Eukaryota; kingdom Viridiplantae; phylum Streptophyta; class Magnoliopsida; order Santalales; family Viscaceae; genus Viscum; species Viscum album. The sequence continues at coordinate 906,622,591 of OY728158.1, read as the reverse complement.
ATCTCAATCGTGGAGTTCAATGAAGCTTCAGCTCTCCTTGGTCAGACTTTTACCACTCGATTCTCAAATAGAAGGCCTTCGGTGGATGTGTTTGACCAGTTTGTGTTCGGATCATGGGATCTATAAGAGAGGGCTACCGTGGGGTTGATCAATATTAAGAACATCATGATATAGTTTGATTCGGATGAGGATTTGATCAAAGCTTGGAATTTTTCACCACAAAGCTACAATGGGTCAAGCTTCTTCCTCTTTAGATGGTCCAATGCATTTCACATGAAACATGACTCTCCCTTAGTACCAATTTGGGTGAGATTTCTCAACCTTCCTTTACCCTTTCAAAATCCTGTGATTTTTAGGATGCTAGGGAATCTCGTTGGTAGGTTCTTGTGTTCAGATAACCGTACTATAGCTTTTTACAATCCCATTAATCCTCGTTCCCATGTGAAAATTGATACCTCAAGAATACCTCCCTATTTTTTTTGGATAACAGTAGGAGAAGAGTTTCATTTTAGAAAACATGTTTTTTTGAATCCTGGGTTGATTTCTGTTCATTGTGTATGCGAATGGGTCACTATTCAGAGGTTTGTAGATGGGGGTCTAGACAACTGGATATGAAAGTGGAGGCAGTAGGCAATGGAAAGTCTCATATGGCTTGTTTTGTTGCAGTTTCTTCTGATTAGGGGTAGGTGGTTACTAAGACCGTACTACAGGTAGACCAATATGAAAATCAGGAAAGAAATACCTTGGTTAGTAACATCTTCAGTAGACTGAGGAAGGATATTAATGGTTCAAAGACTTATGAGGATGATCCTTTGGCACAGAAGAGTCTGGATATGGGGAAGGAGGCTATTTCTACTTTTTAGTCTCAGATGGTGGATATTGTAGATTCCAAGACTTCCTTGGGCGCATCATATGCAGAGGTGGTGTGCCCAAGGAGAGTTATTAGTTCTAGTGGCTAAGAAGTGGCCTCTATTGAACATAGGGAGGGTAATTATATAAGTTATAATTACTTGAGAAATAATTTAGGTGGTGCAAACTTAATCAGGATAAGTCCTTTTTGGGTGGTGGAAACCATCGAGTTGGGTAATCACTTTGAATGATTACCGGTTGATGAATTGGTTCATGAGTTTTAGGGTGACCTAGTTAGGATCTCCTTGTATGGGAAGAAGGTATGAAAGAGTGAATTTAGTGCGGTGAATTATATGAGGATGTCCAAGGAGATAGGTCTCCGATCCCAAAGAGTTTCAGGATCCGAAAGGGCATTCATAAAGAGATGAAGGACTACTCATTTTTGTCTCCTCCAATGGAGACATGATCAGTGAAGAATTTGAATGATAAGTAGTCAAACAGCGAGGCTACTCATCAGTAGAGGAAGTTAGGTGATGGTTTTGTGCAATACTTTGAATTTCTTTTGATCTTGGAAGACGAAGTGGTTGAACTGATTCAGTCTCTCAATGATACTAAAGAGGAAGACACTAGAATTATGGGGAGGTCATTGAGGATGAATCTCAATGAGGAGTAGTTTAACTGGATCAAAAAGTAGGCTTTGATTCTTTTTGGGGGATTCAATGATGGGAATATCAACCTTAGGGAGTATATATAGTCTTGGGAAAAGTTTTACTTTCAGTTTAAAGATCTTCTAATGGAGTATCCAGACACTCAAGTACCCAATATCTCTTGGAAATTATTTAGGGAGATTATATCCGGTAGGATTAATTTTCTTTCAATGGACCTGTCATCTCCTTTTGTGGATGAAATCATGATTTATCACTTTTTCCTCAAAAGTCTTTGAATAATAAAAAATTAATTTTTATTCATGGTTATTAGAAAGTATACCATCACAAAACCGTAAATCTGTGATAGGTTAAAGAGGCTATTAACTTCTTAGTAAGAAAATTAAACGAATAATGTTTTTTCTTCAATATCCTTTTCATAGAGTTGAGGAATTACATTACTTCCTTATTTAATAACATGAGTAAATATACTTATTTGACAAGTGGAGTTTCATCCTTTAATATTTTTCCACCATAAATTCATCTTTTTCTCCAAATAATGAGTGTGATTTTTTATGCTTAAAGCACTAGAATCAACTTCTACAGATCACTAAATCCACAAAAATATAAAAATACATTCCTTATATCTTGAGGAATTAACAAAAACCAAATTGGTTAGTACAAGATATAATATTCCAATAAGAATAAACCATTATATGATGAAAAATCACTTTAATCTCTAAAATCCAGTAGTAATACCCAAAGTTAAACATAAATCATTCGATAAATAACTATCCTTAAAATTTCTCAAAACTATTATAGACTAAGATTGAAACCCAAAAATCATAAGGATTTGATCACATAGTCTTCCAAGATAAATTTTAATATTTATCCACAAATAACATTAATCACTTTAAATGTATCATACCACAAATTTAATTCCCTAAATCACATAATCTCCAAGATATGTTAACTATTCCCATAAATAACCTGAATCATCATAAAAAAAATTATATGTGAATCCAAAATATAAATCATCCTTTATTACTCAAATAAAATCCCATAATATTCTACTTACCTTAATCATATAGTGATTCCAAAATTGTGAACATCTTCTAAAATAACATTAATCACTTAATCACTAAATCATTTACAATTTCATGGTTATCTATAAAACATATTTTCCAAAAATGAACTTAAATTTTATTCATTATATATTTTAAATAATATAAAATAATTTTATACTAACCAAGACATCATGTATGATAGTGTTAGGTGATTCACCCTTGTCACCCTTTGGTTGTGGGTTCAATTCCCACAGCCTTGTCAGATGTAACGGGTTGTCACCCATCCCATGGGATGTCGTTTTCCTAAAAATATATTATTATAATCCTTATAAAATTCCATAAATTTTAGAAACATACTAAAAAATAACCTTGATATGTTTTAACCTCAAAGGTTATCTCATACCTTTCATTTTGCATACCAAAATATAATAACCTATAATTACCTCAAAAATGAATGTCTCTAAAAAAATACCATTATTCACTTTAAAATTTCATAACTTAAAGCCTCAAAATGGAGTTCTATGACACTAAACTTATGATCAAAATGAAAATTATAAACCTATGATGATATCCATAACTCTTAAGAATACCACAAAAGAAAACACCATAATCTCCAACATTTTCTAAACCCATCTCTGATACCAACTATAATAGCCTAGAATCTGCACTTCCAAATCTAGTTTAAAAAACATAAACATTATATTCCCAAATTTGATACTGATAAATGTGACCCAAATTTTTCCAAAAAAAATACAATGTCGAAAGGAAATATTGGATCACTTACCTACCCAAGGAACTTTTAGGTTTAGAGTTTTAAATAATTAGGAAAAACTATTAACAACTTGGGGTCATAAAAAAATGGATCATAAAGATCAACATTATCACCCACTATAGATAACTCTCAAAATAGGTCATAAACATCATCCATGTGAGATAATTCTACTCACAATTCATTTAACATATTTCCTCATGACTTGGGGAAAAGAAAACATAATAAGGGTGAGATCAAATGTTTAGTAAGGCTAAATATAAGAGTAATAAAACCATGATCATATGAAACCATAAGATGATAATAAGGGTATGTGATCATGAACATAAAATTTGAAAATTATACCTTGTATATCAAAGGTCAAAATCTAGAGTCATGAAGTAAAACATGGATGTTCATAAGACACGAGTTATAAAATAATCAAAGAAAATGATCCATGAGAGCATAATATAAAACATGGAATTGTGGAAGTAATATATAACATGAAATAAACATGATATAAGGATAAGTTCTAAGACTATATCACATGGTGAACAAAGTCCCATAAAGGAATTTAGTTTACTCCCTATCCCGACATGATTTATCATGAGACTAAAACATTACCCAATGCATTGGATCTCTATCTAGACACATCCATTATAGTATTCTCATGCATATGTGTGCCATATAAAGAATAAAACATAAGGAATAATCATAAGGTTTACTCAAGGAATGAAATAGGTGTTGTAATACCATGATGAAGCATAACCAAAGGAAATATAACAATGGTATCAAAATAGTACATCCCCAATAAAACTGATCATAAACCATATAATAAAATATGGAATATGTTATCATAATATTTCAACTACAATGAAGCGTATGATTCAAAAAAGTATGTTTACATAGATGAAAATTCTTTAAATGAGATCACTGAAAAATGATTTATAAAAATACCCTTTTTCACTTTGAAAATTACATAGGTTTAAAACACCACACAATCATAAAATAAAACATTTTCTTTTAATATAACCCTGTAAAATTGTAAAGTAAGATTCAAAACATTAAGGCATCATGAATTTATAAAATTCCACTCATTCCATATAAGTTAAAAAATATTCCTTCTGTATTTTTTTCGAAAAAGTATTAAAGAAACTTGTTTAGTAAATTATGATATATAATTTTCAAAACATTTTTTAAAAAGTAAATAACAAGTAAATGTGTATTTAAATAACCATGGGAGAATAGTAAAAAAAAAATTTAGAAAGAATTTTAGAAAACATGGACATGGATGAAAAATAGAGTTTTAAAGGAAACTTTTAAAAGATAAATTTTTAAAAGACCCTTATAATTTGGAGTGAGAATTAATCAAATGAATCGAATATGTGTATTCTCTATAAAGGAACATAAAATGAGTTAAAATATGAAATATTATATCCAAATATCATTTCAAAAGTAATCTTGGTACGACATAATCAAGTATGTATAATTTTAACACAAGGAATGAAAATTGGGTTAAGAATTACCTTACCACTTTGTAGTTAGTCAAATCATATGCCCCACAAAAGTAAAAAATTATAAAAATGAAATATTTAATATAATGAAGAAAATAATATTCATGGTAATATATACCAAATGACAGTATATATACACCACACACAATAAATAGCGGTGAATAAGATATATATCTCACAGAAGTAAAAAGTGGGATGAGAAACCCTTACCACATGCTTCCCTTTAGTTTTTCGTAATTCAAACTCCTATATAATGTTTTAAATAATATCATTAATTAATTAAAAAAACCATATTCACCTTTTTAATACCTTATATTATGTTTTTTATAACATATTATGACCTATTCATTAATAATATTTCATGATTTTATTGTTTTGGGTGCTGCATTCATTTGATGGTTTCATGGCTGGTTCTCCTGAGTATAATTATGGATGCTCTAGTAAAATTGGATTAAAACTATAGTAGTGGAATGAAATGGTATTAATTAAATTTAATTATTATAAGTGGTACCATATATAATTTTTGTTTCTAACATGATGATTATTTATTTGATAAAATGTTAATGATAAATGGTTAGTTTATTTTGGTGGTTTTGCCAAATATCATAAACTAGTTTCTTTTTATTTAATATTATATCTATATATTAGTTATAGAAAATGGTATAGGTTATTATATACATATTAATGATAATAATATTTTTATGACCAGTAATGAAGGTGGTAATGTGAAAAGAACAAAAACATTATTCATGGATACAGTTAATCACCATAACTTGGAAAATGGTTTTGTTTCTTTGAATAAAAGGATGTAATAAAAGGGATGGATATAATATATTACATTATCAACATAAAAATATAGTATATACATTATTATTGAGTTATAATTACTTTATTGATGAAGCTAAAAGGATAAAGTATAAGAAGAAATGAAAATAAGAAAGGTATTTTGAAAATATTACCTCTTGAACATCACCTCCTCGTGAGACCCTTGAGGACCTTGTATTTGGTATTTTTGTGATACCAGAAGAACTAGGACATGGGGAGAGTGAGTATAATAGGTTTGGTCAGATATTTTAGGATCTTCAAGGATTTTGTGTCTAAATGGGGTGGTAAGGGTTGGTATTTATACTTGAGGAGAGGTGGGTTTAAGTGATTAAAATAATGATTATTTTATATTTAAAGGCAACCACATTGAGGTAAAATTAATTTCCATGAATTTTGAAGATAATTAATGTTTTAAATTAATTTTAGGGTTGATAAATACCTAAAAAAACCATTAAATGTTTTAATATTTAGGTATGTTAATATTTTACCTTTTAACTTTAACCCTTGTAATTATTTTACCCATACTACGGTAAATAATTTTTTTACCATGGTAATTTTTTTATATTTAAAAATGAAATTGACCATACAAACTAATTTTAACATTATAATTCCAAATATTTTATCCATTTTAATAAATTTAATTCTCATAATTGGAAAAATTATATTTAAAATTAATCCTACAGACGCAACGAGAAATCGGGTTTTTAAAGTGAAAAGTTCAAAAGTTTTAAATGTTTTAATATCCAATTACAATATGAAATTGATTCCAATGAAATAAATTGGATTTATAAATTTATAATTGAACTAATTATACTTTAAAAATAATTTAAAATATAATTTAAATATATAAATAAATTAGATGAAAAAACAGTTCCAATTAAAATTCAATATTTTTCACTATTCATCAAAAAATGAAACTTCTTTGAAAAATTCAAAAAATTCACCCTAAGATAATTTTTATATTAATTATTCACAAATAAATTTTATTTTTTCAAATAAAATTTATAAAAATGTCAAAATTTAGTTTTAAAACAAGTGCGCCATTAAAAGACGACAAAACATCCTTTAGAAAAATATAGTTTTCCATGCTTAAAATTAGATTTATTCTTATCTTAAGACTATCAAAATTATTGGATGAATTAAAAAACATTTTATTGAATATATATAACATATAAATTTCATTAATATATATCACTATTAGTGATTAATTTAATTTATTAATTTAAAATTCCATTATGGGCATAAAAATAGTTTTTTCATAAAAAATACTTCCTTTATGTTCAATTGGATTTTATTTTCATTTATAATCAATTGGTAGTTAATGAATTCATTTTATAAAAATTTTTAAACTATATTTTCATAATTTAGTTAATCTCATTCATTCCTACCATTCCAACGGCTTTGTGATAAGTATCATAATTAAATAATAATATTTAAATAGTTTGTTTAAGCTCGGTGTTCTATATATTGTAAGCTATCAAAAATAATGTTCTTTTAAAATCTTTGGGTTTCATGCATTGTAATTTTTAAAAGTGAAAAAATATACTGTAAAATCTTGGGGTGTTATAGATACCGACTGTAAGACCTTACATAATCATATATCCACTAGACGTGCTCTTGATGGATTTTATGAAGGTAGGGAGCATGTCATCCTTTTCTGAGGGTAGACAGTGTTTATAGTGATGTTACAAGAGGAGGTTCTGAGGGAGTTCCATACAACCCTTAGAGGTACTCCCAGTAATTTCTAAGATGTATCAAGACCTTCAATATTAGTTTTGGTGGCTTGGAATAAAGAAGTTGTTGGAGTTTGTATCCTAGGACCAACTATTTATACTTTGATTACATGTATGTTAGATCATTTGAATATTAATAAAAAATCTTATTAAATATTTTTCATTATTCTACTTGAATTTATTAGAATAATGTCCTAGGGTATCCATCACATTGATAAGGTAATATCAGTTCCCCATATTGATGAGAACCTTGAAGTGCTATGCCAATATTATTAAATATAGTTCTATGATCAGATAACATTCTATGATGGAACACATAGAATGTGCCTATAATGTGTGATTACTCATAAGTGGATGAGGATTATTCTTATGAAGTTTTCACTTGGTAATCTCCAAGATGGTATATTATGATAACAAACCTACCAGTAGGAATTCTGCATGTTTTGGTGTCATCGAATAGTCTTATCTGCGAGTGTGTGTAACGGTCCTTAGACTTTAAGATTATCACCGATGTATTTCATGACTCGTGAACTTAGTTTAATGAACAAAACCATAATGCCATATGTTGGTGAGAAGTAGGGTATGTTGGGTTCATTACGAATGACATTTTATTAATGGCTAAGTCGAGGAAGGATATGTCCCTTCCATCTTTATGGAAGCTTATATCTCTTCCATTTGATTAGAATAGAACCATCACATTAAATTCTATGGATATGATGTAATGACTTGTTTATTTTAGATAGTCAAAGAAAGATGCATCAAGAACCTAGGATGATAATAAGGATGTGAAACCTACTTGATGAAATATTTATACAAATATATTATATTACAAGGTATGACTGTCATCGTTGCAACATTAAGTTACTTCTATTGAGTACTTTAACCCATTTCTAGACAGTATTCTTGGACTTTATACGATCTCATATAATTCCAATAAGAAATAATACTAGAGGGTTACACACTGAAAGAACGGCCAATTGTCGCCTATCAATTTTTCAAAGTTCCAATGCTCTGCTAATGTGTATAGCAGCACTCGGGTCGAATCCTCAGCGATGATACTTTTAATAGTCAATTTTTTTAGTTGATTTTATTCTGTTTGGGGGGGGGGTTGTTTGTAGAGATTATCAAATAATTTATGGATAATGTTTTATTAATATTGATTCAACAATTTGATAAATATTGGGGTGAGTTCATCAATAGGTAGTTAATCTTGTGATATCATTGAGCCTTGATTTGTATTGCATTAAATTAACACCCATGTCACAAGTTGATGTTGATTGGAATTACTAAGTTTTAAGGATTTAATCCAAGACTTAACTTAACTAGGATTCTAATATCAATCAGTACTTTATTATGGTATTGTATTTATGGTTCCAATAATTCATGGAATCCATACGTTAAACAAAATATGTCATTAATCCATGACATGTTAAGTTCAACATACACAATGTTAATTCAAATAATACTCATCGACCAAAAGCTATCAATCGCTTAACATCCCTAAATTATAACTCACCCCAATGAGATATTTACTCAGAAATTTAAATGACTAGTAATCTGGTTATAATTATTATGATGATAAATTGAGAAGATAAGAAAAATAAAGGGATAAGAAAAGAGTGGTGCGTCGAACACACACACAAACGACAATGATAATTAAAAATGAACTTTAGATTGAATGAGAAAGCCAAAAAAGGGAAGGGGATTCAACTGTATTTAAACTATTTTAATAACATCAATATTAAACTATATAAGGTGGATTATAATAATAGATATTGAATAAGAAACTTGCATTAAAACAGAATTACAAAAAAAAAAGACTTACAAGATTAAGATAATGAAGAACACAAAAGTAAAAGGAAACAAAGAGAAGAGGAAGGGTATCTCAAGTGAAAACTTGAGTATGTTAGGTCCTCCAAAGCCCTTGAAAAGGATTTTTTCATGCCAATATGTTCTCTTATCTTCTGAAATTCCAACTCTTTTAAGGTGAGGAGGGGGATGTATTTATATCCCAATGTTGTGGGCTGTTTGCATTCTAAAACTACCCCTCCACTTGCATCGCCGATTTGATAAATTAGACAACCTAATATAAACATATTATCTTATTAAAAGTTTTATATATTTATCTCCTATGTCTAATCTGAAAATTTGGTGGCCATTGGACTTAAAGAGCCAATGTTATGGTGGTTTTATTAAACAATTTTAATCTGTCCATTTCAATCCAAACTTTTTGAAGGCTAAAATGTGAATGGATTTTTGAATAGGAATATGCCTTCAAATATGAAAGATTTATTCAAAAAAGTAGGCCACCTATATCTCATATTTCACACTGAAAAATATCAGATTGATTTGATGATTACATCATGAGCTATATCATGAATAGTGTCTGGATTTTAATTCCCGGCCAGAATGGTGAGATGAGTTTAAATGAATTAGTTGGTCCCCTTGTATTTGGAGTTATGCCTTGGGATTTTTATCCAAGACTCCTTAAATTTCACCCAGAAAATTTTAAGAGAATAAATGAATTTGGAATTATGGATTGAGCCCAGTAATTTAATCTTCATAGCTAGTTCAGTTTCTTCACAGATTCTATATGCCTTTTTCTATGGACCATATGGCACTTAAAATGGAATAATTGGCCCAAGATCCCTTATAATGAAATGTTGTATATTGAAAGAGGAATCCTACAAAATAAAAAACATTCAATTTTTATAAATAGGGTGATATTTTTAAATAAAAAAGTAAACTGAAATCGATTGGATTAATTCAAATAATACTCAAAAATTACATTTAATATTTAAACTTTAATATTTCACACAAATTATGCACATTTCATATAAAATAAGTAAATGGAGTATATAAAAACTTGTGAAAATATTAATAACACAAACTCCCCCACACTTAGTCTTGTTCATGTACTTATGTGCAATAAATATAAAAAACATGACAATATCATTTTCAATCACCAAAAAATATTAAAATTTTGTTTTCTCCACTCAGGGGAGGTTTAGAAAATTTCACTCATCCATATTGAATTCCACCACAAGTTTTTATAGAAATAATGTTCCAAAAAAAATTCATTTTTTATGATAAAATTTAGAAATGGAAAATGGTGGCACACAAAACTTACTCCTCTCAAGATGATAAAATTAATTTATGGAGCTTCACTCATTCACCAACCAAAAGTGAAAATCTTAGAGTTTGTAAGAGATCTCAGCTTCCAATCTCTATCCTAAAGTGATAAAAAAAATCAAGAGGTATTTTTAGGGGTTTTTATATGGCTATAGGATGGTAGGAAGATGATATCTAATGTAACACCCCAAGCTTCTATGGTACGCTTCTATTTGAATAATACAGTAGCGTGTGTTGTACGCAACTTCGAGTTCTAACACACACCACAACCAATCAAACTAGCCGTTATGAATAGTAATACCCACTTTTTGATATTTTATACATTTTATCTTTCAAAATGGAATTCATTTTTGGATTTTGAATATCAAAATTATCTTAGGTTAAATTTTTGGTACTTTTCTGATAACTTTCATATTTTGATGAATAGTGAAAATTACTAAATTTTAATTAAAAACAACTTTTTTAATCAAAATAATTAATAGTAATAAATTATGAATTTGAATGGTTTAGAAGTATAATTAGATTATATTTTTATAATTTAATACAATTTAGCCCATTCTAAGTAATTTCACATTTAAATTTGACATAAACAAGTGTCGATCTTTTGGTAGTTATTATTTCATAAAAACATGCTTTTTGTTTTGACAATGAGAATCAATTTTAAATTAATTTCTGCCACTTATGTGTTTTGAATTTAGAAAAATGGATTCCATATTTAGAATAAGGAGGTAAAAATTGTGTAAATAGGTAACTTTTATTTTTAGACATTTTGAATAATTACTTCGGTAAATATTTTATTTACCATGGATAAAGGGTAAATCTGGTAAATAAGGGTAAAATAAATAATATTATAATAATATTAAATTACCCTAAAACTTTTCCTAACCCTATTGGATGATACATGTCCGACCATGGGTATCCTTGGGTCGAATTTGGGACTCCATGGAGCCACTTGTAAGTGAAAATGACACTTTATATTAATTAAGTTAAAGTAAATACAAAAATGACATAATCATATATCTTTTAGTAAATTTTTTTTTACATAGGGTTATATATTTTATCTCTTAGAATATAAATATTAATTATAAATCTACATAATTTTATTTTATTTATAATTTTTAGACATTTAATAATTAAAATTATTTATGACACAATGATGATGCAGTATTTTCATTATTAATGAAAGAATAAAATAGATGGTATTATAAATGTTAAAATAAATATAATTTGAAAGTTTTAATGACATAAAAAAATTTTATAGGTTAATATGACATGTTATGATTGATCAAATGAGTTTAGTTTGAATTAATAAAGTTGTTAGGACTTTTAAAAAAATAAATTACCAAATAGTGTCAAAATTGACATAAAAGAGTTTAAAAAAATATATTATATTATTAATTGATATTCTATTCCTAAAAATCTAAGGCTCAGCCAAGAGACTTATATAATGATAGGTTTATTATTAATGAACCACTTGGGGTTCTCTTGGAAGTTTATAGTAAGTTTATTAACTATATAATATAAAAATACAAAGAGACATGGTAAATGTCAAACTAATTAACTAAGAGCTTAAACTAAAAGATAAGGTTAATATAGTGACCCAAACCTGTCTAAAACCTATTGGTTGAGTGGATTTCGACCCATACCCACCTTATTCTCAAAATAAGTCACTTTTGAGCCATTAGAAACCGAATATGAATTTATTATAAAACAATATTTCTAGCTTTTCCTAAGGTGCCCCTCACCCCTCTTATAAAAGGGAACTCCCCCTTCTCTCTAATTCACACCATCCATTTGGATCGGCCAAACCCTGCCCAAATATCTTCTAAACTTCCCTCACTTCAACCTAGAGGCCTTATTTTGATCATAAATCCAACCTAAGGATCCATTTTGATCAAATCAAAAGGAAGAACCCGAAGAAGAGGTAAATATTTCATCACCTCTTTCAAGTTCCTTTCTTCTTCCATTTCTTATTTATTTGTTATTTCCATTATAAAATAATAAATATAGTATCTTCTATATAATATGATGTTATTATAAATATGGTACAACCATATTCAGTATTCTATCTATCCTTTGAATGACATGTCACCATACGTGCGTACGTACGGCTTACCGTCTCCACGTCGTGGTGTAATTGTTATTAAAAACATTATTATTTGGATGGGTATGATAATGATATTTAATTGATGTAAATAATAAATATAACATTATAATGATTTTTTATATATGATATAACATCCAATTATATACTATTTTAATATCAAAAGAATGATATTGTCACTCGTACATACGTACGGAATACCGTCTCCACGAACACGATAAGATTCATTCCCCATCATATCCATTCAAGAATAATTTTCATTTGATGGTTAAAAATAATGTTTAAAGACTCAATATAATTCTGGATATGAATAAGATACAAAATATCCATAAAAAACATGGCTTACGTAACAAAGTATATAAAGGAAAACGAACCAGGTAACACCCGAAACAACGATAATACTAAGATATTATTAACAAAGCAATGTTAAAAGATCATATATGATATCATATTAATGTATATGATTCTTTTATAATTTAATAACAATTATTTCACCATTATACATGATTTTAACCTACCCTCAACCAAGGAAAAGTACAAGGTAAGGGTTAATTATACAATCTCTTCATTATCCGAGGTTGTTTATACGTAATTATATACTGGAACCTCTTTATCATCCACATCTATGTTTATTAAAAATGTATTTCAAAACATTCTTAATATTTTATAGAATATGGTTTAAAGTCATTTATACCCTTTTTTTTACTTTTTATAAGATGTTTATAAAGGAATCTTTCTGTCATTTTCCAAACAAGGTCCTTTTTAACCTTTTCGACAAAATTAAGGTAAGAATGTCTTTTTTAACTTATACAGCGGGTACAGCTATTTTCTGACGTTATAAAATCGTCAAAGATTACCTTACAATATTATAAGAATATTTTCAAAATAAAGGTTTTCTTTTATAATTATGTGACTTTTAAATGATTTCAAAAAGAGATATTTCTCTCAAATAGTTTTGATTTCATCTATGTGAATATCCTTTGATGGATTTTAAGCTTATTTGAAGTTGATTTATTATGATAAAAAACTTCCATATTGTATTGGAGGTTTTTTTATATGTTTGATTGTGGATGTGTTATTTTTATACCATTCATGGTTTATGGAGAAAGTATTTACATTTCATATGCTAGTTTTAATACGAATGTTTATGTTATGTTTAAACCTGTTCATATGAGGAATGCATTGAACTTAATAAGTGACGAGTGGAGCCTGTTATAGCTCCTCTATGCATCATTAGGTCTCATGAGACAAACTAGTGTCTTGGCACAAGGCCTTGAAAAAATCTTATTTGTAGTCTTGGCACAAGGCCTTGACTATGTGGTTATGATAGTCTGGCATTATGCATTCCATCATTATGAAAGTGGTTATTGATATTACATGTGATTATTAGACTAGTAGAACATCCATGTAAATAAGTAAATGGAATTATTTTATTTTATTTTTTCCATATTATGATGAAGTTCAAGTTTAAAAGGATTTTGTTTTAGTTATACATTGCCTTAAATTTTTATGTTTATTTATGAAAGATTCCACTATATTGTTATCCTTACTGAGCATCTAATCTCACCCCTTTCTATGTTTTATTTTTACCAGGATGTGAAGAAGTATTTTATGACTGACCTATAGGGATAGTCTGAGGAGATATGTGTGTGGTCTATGGAGACTATGTTGTTGTAGTTTTTCACTTTATGATGTAATGTAAGACTTATGAATGTATCTAGTGTTTCCAAGGCTACTAATGTAATCGGTCTTTCGAGACTTGATCTTTTGTGATCATGAAAATGTTATGTAATATTACGCCGACTCTGGGTAACTGGGGTCGGGGCATTACACCCAAAAGATAGGAAAACAGGGGGTAAAATACTAACATGGAAAAATAAATGCATATTTTTTTTGAAATGAAACATGGAAGGAAATGTAAACACATATTTATAGGGGAGTAATTATGTGAATAAAGACACAAGAAAGGAAGAAAATTTGAAGGGGATGAGAAGATGAAATATTTATAAAACACAAAACTTCTCCCAATGACATAAGTGTTCTTTTTTTTCTTTTCTTTTTTTCATTTTTCTAAATTTGTACTTGAAAAAGATCTCACACTCATATCTCAAACCATGATTGATCTCCTCAAAACACTAATTATAATAGTTATAGCAAGATAAAGGGTTGAGGAAGAGTGATTTTTGACCTACCCAAAACACAACCCATTTTTTTGTTCTTTTCTTTTGATTTTTTTGAACACTTGTCAATAACATTTACAAAATTACATAAATTAAAATACATTACATTCTCAAAAACTCACTGAATAAAAACCTCTCCCCCTGACTAAAATGGATGCTTTCTCTCAAGCATATGATAACTCATTGAAAATCAATAAAAGGGAACCCAAAAGATGAAATCCATTCCCCCAAACTTAAATTACAAAAAAAATTATAATATGAAAATCCATGTTGATATTGGGTGAGAAAAGGTATTGGGATTGTAATGTGGCTATCAAAGAAAAGGTTTTCATAGGCTCGAAAGGGCTTTCAAAAATAGGATAAATGTAAGGTAAATGGGAGGATATTTGGCCATTGTGATTCTCATGTGGTTCAGAAAATGCCTCTATCATATTAATTCACACCAAAGTAGGAAATTCAGATTGATGGTCCACAAACTCAAGACTCACAAATGGGGGTGAAAAACACACATTTTGAAAATATGGCCATAGGTAGTATTGGCATAAAAGAAAATGTTGTTCCTCATGGGTGGGGAAAATCAGTTTCCAAATAAAAAATTGATCATTCAAAATTTTTTAGGTTTGACAAAATATTTTTTATCCAAATATATGATGAAAACACAAGATTTTTTAGATGAAACAATGTCTTTTGACTCCCCAAAATGGTTGGATGAAATTTCAAAATCGGTTGGTGAGTAAATATGACTCTTTTGGTTTTTTTACATTTATTTATTTATTTATTTATTTTTTATGTTTTAAAAATACACACCCACACAAAAGAGAGAGAAAAAGAATGGGTTTGATGAAGAAAGTGGTAAAAAAATGAAATAGAGAGGAATAAGAAGAAAGAGGTAGAGAGAGGAAGAGAGAGAGAGAGAGAGTTAAAGGGAAAGATGTGCCCTTGGTTTGGATTTGGTGGGTTACCATCTCTATCCAGTGGTAGGTTGACTGCAGAAGTTGTGGATCTGATGGAAGTGGAAGTGGTTCCCTGAAAAGGAAAAATCATTATTCATCTAATGAAAAACTAAAAATAAATTAAAATTTCATAAAAGTAAAAGAAAACATGGGTTGCCTCCCAAGAAGCACTGCATTTATTTATATACAGCTAGACAGTTACAGTGGACTACCCATAGTCTGACGATGACCATCGTATTTTCTCAACTCTAGTGTGCTTCCAGAAAAACTTTTCCTTTGGGAGGCCTGATTATTCATTGGATAATTTCATCCCTTCCTTATTGTTTCACTTGCAATTCAATGGGGGATGGAAAGAGAATATAACTATACTACCTTTGGAATTCAACGTGAGAACTGATTTTATCAACAAATTGATGATTTTCTATGCTTGGAAATTCAGGAAGATGTCTCAATTCTGACGGTTTATTTATGTAAGGTTCAGATAACACAAAACTAGAGTATGAGAACCCAATTGTTTTTGACTCATTTATTTCATCACTTACCTATGTAGAGTAATGAGGATCAGTAGAGTCATACGACTGAATAAAATTTTAAATATCCTTTATATCAATTTTTTTCACTAAGGAATGATCAATTTTAACATCACTAGTAATCACTTTATTAATTATGGAACAAATATCACAACCTTCACTCCCATCGGGACAATATAAACACATTGGTTCGGGGTTCACCTCACATATAACAGAATTTTCAGAATCATGGATAGGAAATGATGAATGTTGGATAATATGATTTGAATAAAAAAATGAACATGCTTGTTCGTTTTCGCCATTACCATCCAAGTTTGAGCAGTTGATGTCAGAGGTGAGATGGAATTCTAAATAGTTTTAAAGATCCTTTAGACCAATGGGGTTTTCATTTTTAATGTCAACCTCGACTTCTCCATTTATGACTCAGTTAATGAGGATTCAATACTCATAAACTCCTCTATCAGTAGAACAGTAAGAACATGATGGATTGGGATTCAACACACTCTCAGAGATACTTTGGGAAGCATAGATAGAAAATACAGATTGAATCTATGATGGGTATCACATGAATTCAAAAATATTGAACTTGACCAGTTGATCACCAAATTCCATGGATAAGATGCTAGCATGGACATAAATTTTGGTTTTAGATGTCATAAGGAAAGGTCTTCCTAGAATTAGGGGAGATCGAGAAGAGTTCATCTCACCTTCCATGTCAAGGACATAGAAATCAGTAGGGAAGATAAGACCATTCACACGAACAAGGACATCCTTGATTATACGCTTAGGACTAGTAGTGATTTGATTGACCAATTTAATGACAACACTTATTAGATGTAAGAGACCTAGACCAAGGTTGGAGAAGATAGATTTAGGTATGACATTAATTGAGGCTCCTAGGTCCATGGGTGCATCATTAAAGTTGGAACTTCCAATTTGGCATGGAACCGTAAAGGTCCCTGGATCTTTGCACTTTATGGGAATAGACTATTGTGTGGAAACATTTTCAAAGGTCATAAGTTTCCTCTTGTGGGTGCACAATTAATTAAGAAACTTTTCCTACTTAGGGATTTGTTTTATGGAATATAATAGGGAAATGTTGACCTCAACACGTCTAAACATGTTGAGCATTTCAAGATCAAGTTCAAAGGACTTCTTTGTCTTAGAAACAACTTGAGGAAAAGGAATTATATTCCTAAGTGAAATGGAAGGAGTTAAGGGAATGGCTTCAGATTCCTTTTCATGTTTCTTTTTCTTTTCATTTTCTAGGTCAACATTTAAAGTGGGGTTGGAGGACTTATATTGAGTCATATCAATTTTCTTTCCTGATCTAAGTGAAATTTCACTTACATTACCCTTAGGGTTGGGTAATGGTTGAGCTGGGAGTTGGGAGGAATTTGATTGTTGTTGCTGGCTAAGGTGGGATGCAAGTTCACCTATTTGGGTTTCAATGTTTTTAAGGATGGAATGAGTGAAAGAGGCAAGATCTTCAACTGCACTTTCCCATGGTTGCTTGGAAGAAGATGCTTGTCTCAGATTGGAATTTACTTGATTTTGGTTCTTGGGAAAGTGATTGTATTGGTTTGGGAATTGGGAAGGCTCACTTGGATAGTGGAAGCCTGGAGGAGTATAAGGAAGATTTCTCCTTTGTTGTTGAGGAACAAAATGATAAGGTTTTTGGAATTTACCAATACCTTGACCATATTGAAACTAGTTTGAGATTTTAGGAGGGAATTGAGGGGGATAAGAGATGGGATTACCATACCTCAGGCCTTGGTTATAGGAAGAAGAAAAGGTATCAGAGTGAGGTTGGTTGAAGTTTATAACAAACTGGCCTAATAGTTTAGGGTTGGTGTTCTACAGAGCATAGGCTGCATTGAGCTCCATTGGTCCAGATGAATCAGATGGTTCTTCTTGAAGTTGTGGAAAAGTGCCTGTTGGACGAGCTGGTGAGTTGCAGATTCCACAGTTTTTGATAGGTCCAGGGAATAGAGATTGTGGAGAAGATGAGGTTGGGGCTTTGGTTTCCACAACCAATTGTCTCACAAGACCTGTAAGTTCACTCATCCACTTGGTCATCTTGTTGGGCTCTACAGATTGATTCTCTTGGGATTTTTTGACTTGATCATGTGATCGAGTATGGAATTGTTGTGTGTTTTTATCCATGTTACTTATGAGATCTATTGCGGTTGTAGGAGTTTTATCAACAAGAGCACCACCACTTGTGGCATCAATGAGAGTTCTCTCCATAGAAAATAATCCCTCATAGAAGTATTGGATCAAGATTTGGTCAGGTATTTGGTGATGTGGATAGGTTGCCACAAGCTTTTTGAATCTCTCCCAAAATTCATGGAGTGATTCATTAGGGAATTGACAGATACCACTAATTTCCTTTCAGATAGAAGCAGTACGAGAAGCAGGAAAGAATTTCTCTAAGAAGAGTCGCTTCATTTCATTTCATGTGGTTATGGAACCAAGAGGGAGGTAGTAAATCCATGACTAGGTAGTGTCAGCTAGGGAGAAGGGGAATTCTCAGAGTTTGATTTGTTCCTCATAAACCCCTTGAGGCTTCATGGTAGAGAACACCACTTAGAACTCTTTAAGGGGGAGATGTGGATCCTCAACGACTAGCCCA
Organism: Viscum album; assembly: GCA_963277665.1. NCBI lineage: Eukaryota > Viridiplantae > Streptophyta > Magnoliopsida > Santalales > Viscaceae > Viscum > Viscum album. The sequence goes on along the minus strand of OY728158.1, from coordinate 906,603,677 downwards.
TGGAAATGAGGAAGAATATGAATAAAACTTGATTTGAGTTTGAAGTCAGCCTCTATGTTTGGATATTGAATACCAAGAGGTTGGTAATTAATATTAGGGGAAGCAAGTTCTTTTAATGTCTGTTCCCTAGGATTGGCCATATCCAATCCAATTGGTTGGACAAGGATAGGTTCTTGAATGAGTTGATTATCTATTATGTTCCTACTAATTTGGAAAAGTGTTTGCTAAATTTTAGGGTAAAACAAATATGATAGATTGTTTGGGAGGCTACGGGGCATTCATAGATATTTTGAAAGAAAGAGGAATATGAGTTTTTCTTTGTGTATTTTTTTATTTTTTAAAATTTATATTTTTTGTTTTTTTACAATAACCAGAAACTAATAACTATTTAATTGCACCATCCCCAGCAACGGTTCCATTTGAAAGCACGAACTATTATCTCCTATCGACCTTTCAAAGTTCTAATGCTATGCTAATGTGTATATCAACACTCGGGTCAAATCATTGGTGATGATAATTTTTAATAGTCGATTGTTTTTAGTTGATTGTATTCTGTGGGGGGGGGGTTTGTTTGCAGAGCTTATGAAATAATTTATGGATGATTTTTGATTAATATTGATTTAACAATTTGATAAATATTGGGGTGAGTTCATCAATAGGTAGTTAATCTTGTGATATCCCTGATCCTTACTTTGTATTTTATTAAATTAACACCCATGTCACAAGTTGACGTTGATTGGAATTCCTAAGTGTTATGGATTTAATCCAAGCCTTAACTTAACTAGTATTATAATATCAATTAGTACTTGATTTTGGTAGTGTATTTATGGTTCCAATAATCCATGGAATCCATACATTAAACAAAATATGTCATTAATCCATGACATGTTAAGTTCAACTTACACAATGTTAATTCAAAGAATACTCATCGAGAAGAATCTCTCAATCGATTAACATATCTAAATTATAACTCACCCAAATGAGATATTTAATCATCCATTTAAATTATTATTAATTTGGTTATAATGATTATGATGATAAATTAAAAAGATAATAAAAATAAAGGGATATGAAAAGAGTGGTGTGTCGAACACACATACAAATGATGATGATAATTAAAAACAAACTTTAGATTGAATGATAAAGTAAAAGAAGGGAAGGGGATTCAAATGTATTTAAACTATTTTAAGAACAACAATATTAAACTACAGAAGGTGGATGATAATAATATATATTGAAGAAGAAACATTTATTAAAATAGAATTACAAAAAAAAAATACTTACAAGATTACGATAATGAAGAACACAAAAGTAAATGGAAACAAAGAGAAGAGGAAGGGTATCTCAAGTGAAAAATTGAGTATGTAAGGTCCTCCAAATCCATTTTCAAGGATTTGTTCATTCCAATATGTTCTCCTCTATTCTGAAATTTCAACTCTTGCAAGGTGAGGAGGGGGATGTATTTATAGCCCAATGTTGTGGGCTGTTTGCATTCTAAAACTGCTCTTCCACCTTCATTTCCAATTTGATAAATTAGACAGCTGAATATTGAGATATTATCTTCTTAAAAGTTTTATATATTTATCTCCCACGTCTACTCTGAAAATTTGGAAGCCATTGGACTTAAGGAACCAAAGTTATGGCGGTTCTATTAAACAATTTTAATCTGTCCATTTCAATACAAACTTTTTGAAGGCCAAAATGTGAATGGGTTTTTGAATAGGAATATGCCTTAAAATATGAATTATTTCTTCAAAAAAGTTGGCCAAATATATCTCCTATTTTAAAATACAAAATATTAGCTTAATTTGATAATTACATCATGAGCTATGTCTTGAATAATGTCTGGATTTTAATTCCCAACCAGAATGGAGGGATGAGTTTAAATGAATCAGTTGGCCCCCTTGTATTTGGATTTGGGCCTTGAAATTTTTATCCAAGACTCCTTACATTGTCCCCCAGACATTTTAGGAGAATAAAGGAATTTATAATTCTATATTGGGCCTAGTAATTCAATATTCATATGTGGTCCAGTTTCTTCACAGATTCTGTAGGCCTTCTTCTGTAGACCATATGGCCATTAAAATGGAAGAATTGGCCCAAGATCCCTTCTAATGAAATGTTTTATATTGAAAGTGGAATCCTAAAACATAAGAGCAATTCAATTTGTATAAGTATGGTGATATTTTTAAATAAAACTATAAACTAACATCGATTGGATTAATTCAAATAATACTCAAAAATTACATTTAATATTTCACAAAAAATATGCACATTTCATATAAAATCAGTAAAGGGAGTATATAATAGTTTTGAAAATATTAATAACATCACACACTAAGTGTTTCCATTAATCTTGATTAAATTATATTTTAATTTAGTTAATGAAATAAATATTATTCTCAATAAAAAAGAATAATTTTATTCATGGTTTATCGATCAAAAATATTTATTGATGAATCAAATATTTTATTAAATATTTATTCAGGTATTCAATAAATTCGGAGGAGTTTGAATGGACCAAGACTGTGTTTGGTGATAAATATTAATTTATAATCCGGTAAAATAATATTTATTATTTCATAAGTTAGAACACACACAATAAAATAATAATAATAATAATATTATTTTTTGTATGAGGTTTGTTAAAGATTATTATATTATTTAATGGTAGGTATGTAATTAAATAATATTTTAACCTAAATACTAGCTCTATAAATAGATGGTTATTTCTATTGTGTAGGTTTAATAAAAAATTGAGAACAGGGATTACTATACAAAATATACATCTCTCTCTCTATCTCTCTTGAATTTTTCCTCTCTTCCTCTCAAGAACAAGAATAACTCCTTTAAGTCTAAAGAAACTTACGTGACCAAGATAAAAAATGAAAGATAATTGATTTTATACACCAGAAACCGATAATCAATTAGTGTCATTTGTTGATCAAAGGAGCACATGTGGATCACCACTAGAGGGATTATAAAATTGGATCCTCCAAGTGTAATGAAGGTAATCCAAATAGGGTTTTTAGATGACCAACATCATCAACAAAGAAAGGATCCTAAGATGAGGTAATAATTTCTTCTAGATATAAATAAATGAATTATAAATTTAACATGAAATAACCCCTCTTGGGGTTTTAGGAAACTCTAAATTAAAAGAAATTTTAATTTAACACCCACCAAAGGTGCTTCCACTACACTCAAAACCTTAATGTGATATAAAATAGGTCAAATTTTAAATTTTAAATTATTTATTTGATTGTTGATTTTTATGCACAATTGTGGTTAAATATTTAATTTCATATTATTCTTTATTTAATCCAATTTGAATTAACATTATTTGAAATATTAATCATCTTCGTTTAGTGTTTCATTTTTCTAAATTTATAAGAATAAATGAAGAACGACAGAATTTTCCATCACGAAGTGCCACATTTTTGGCTGGTAAGACTAGGTTACATAGAATGTAGTTGAAGTACGTGTTGGGTACCCATGTAAATTGTATATAGACATGTCATAGGATATAATACATACCAAACAATAACTACACACAATGCATTTATTTCACACCGCATCTGTACTGGACTTGTCTGGAACACATGTTTATAGTTTACATGGAATGTAGCTGGCGTATACGTCATGAAATCTGAATGGGTTAGTGTTGAAATTCACACAATTTGAGTGGTCATTATACATGGTCAAACTGCATGAGACTAACAATTTGAAGCATTAATGATATACATGATGTGTATGTGGTGTATACGGTGTGTAGTTAATAATTTCCCACATCCAAAATACACACCAATCCATTTAGTGAGTTATGCAGACACATGACATGAGAGATACATGGTGTGTATCTAGTCTATACACATTGTGTATTTACAACAAAAAAACTCACCAAGTTATTTGGAGGGTTGAAAGGACACATGAAAAGAGTGATACATGGTGTGTAGCTAGATTGTACATGTCGTGAAGTCTAACCGAGGTACACACCAAATCCCCAAATATGTAACCCCAATACATGAAAACCAAGATACATTATGTGTAACTCATAAGTACATGCCACGTAGTCTCCCAATTAAGTATAGAATTAAATTACATTAAATTGATAATTGCAGCATTAAAACCTTATTTTATTGATTGAAACCTTTTGTGTTGGATAATTTAATAATGGTTTTAAAGAATTTTAAATTCTCAATTAATTTATTATAATAAATATATGATTATTAGTTATGTCATTTATTTTCCATGAATTCTATTAATATGTGTATCTTTAAATGAATTAATATGGTCATTAAGATGAAATAGAATTAATTGATTGATTGATTAATTAATTAATGCAAACACTTTTATCTTAATAATAAATAATGAATAAAAAATGAATGTTAATTGATTTTACCTTTTCATATTCATTGCATATATGACTATTCATGAGCTTAACTGAGACCCGTTTATGTGTTAGATGTTTTAATTTAATTTATTGAATGAATTTTTTATTATTTCGTATTAAATTAAATTGATGACCTGTGTGTCATAACTCCCTCCATTATTATGTAGTAACCTCATGTAAATGATTATTTATGTAATCACCATTAACCAATCCTTTGGTTCCCCTCACCTGTGTGTGAGTTATAAATACTTTTAATTAAAAGAGTATCCCAAGGTGCATGGTGGTGGTTCAAGATAGAATAATTATGATGCCAACCCAAGTGATACATAAGTGAATGAGTGGAATACTATAACTCATGTAAAGACTATAATAATGAGTTATTCCTCTATGCTAAAGGTTGATTTATTATATGCTTAATAAATCGACTGTTAGATAATATCAAGATCTGATCATTTATTATTTATTTATTTCTATCTTATGCATTATTTATTTTATGGATTAAATACCTCTATTACATAAATAAATGAATTAATGTGCAAAGATGTAATTTAAATAATTGGATCATGTGTAAATGTTTTAAACAATATGGTTATTTAATTAAGTAAAATATACTTAATATTAACAAGTTATGTAAAGGATAAAACAAGATATTTTTTTATAATAAATTAAAATCCCTCAAAATATATATTAAGTTAGAATTGGACTTCCACTACTTGATTATGAATGAAATCCTTAGAACTAAGTGTTTGACCAACCATCATTGGGACACTTACTTTTAATGAGGAGTTCTTATGAAGGTTAAGAGTTGACTTAACCATCTTCCATCAATAGAAGTATCCCTTGATAGACATGATGCAACTTGGAGGTAAGTGTTGAGGAACTACAAGTTAGGATTTCAGGATTGGGGAGTCCACTCAATGAATCAAAAAGTTTAAAGACCATATTTTTCAAAGACCTTTTTACCTAAATACCTTCAAGTAGATTAACCAACCCTCTTTGGGGTTATGTAAAGGGGTATATGGATCCTTGCCACTATTTCCTAGAAACTAGACACTTCAAGTTCAATTTTGAGGGCTATTGGGACTTGATAAAATAGTGGGAGATTTAATAAAATTAATTATTATTATTTATATCATAATATGTAATAAAAAATTACTAATAATCTATTATTTTGTAATTGTAGAAAATGGAAAGTTTTTCATCTGCACTATCCCTACAATATATATTGAAGAAATACCATCACCTCACTAGAAGTAACTTCTAGGAGTGGTTCAAATGTCTTTAGGTTGTGCTGATCCATGAATAGAAACCCTAAATACTAGAATCCTCAATTTCTGATCCACCTACCATGGAAGTGAGTGATAAAGAGCTCATTTTCTATGAAAAAATATGAATTATATAGTTGATGTTCAATGTTTGATACTATCACCCATGTCTAGTGAAATCCTGAAGTCCCACGAAAACATGGATACTTATAGAATTCTATAGTATATCCACGGTCTATACTAGGAGAGATATATACAAGAATATTTTGAGATATCAAAGTCTCTTTTTTAGAACAATCATGGAGAGTGTTATCTAGATATGCCTCATACAGTCAAGATCATTAGCTACATTGAGCACCTAAAGGTTCTAGGATTTATACTCCCCTAAGAACTAAGAATCAACCTCATTACCGCATCACTCTCTTAGATATTCTACAATTTTTTTAGTAATTTTAATATGAACAACATTGATAAGTCTCTCATAAATTTTCTTAATCTTCTTCACCAAGTAGATAAGGAGATGAAGCGTGAAAATCCTTTCATTCTTATAGTGAACAAACAGAAAGGGAAAAAGTAGAGATCTAAGACCAAATCTTATTCATGCCATTATAATAATAGTAAGATCAAGGGGAAATAAAGGGAACATGATGCTTTTTATTTTTCATGTGGAAAGAAGGTCCATTGGAAGAAAAACTGCACCTAGGAAAAGAAGTAAGAGGAAGATTCATGCATGTTTATTATTGAGTGAAATTTATCCATTTCTATAAATTGGGTATTAGATGAAAATTCTAGTTATCACATAATTATTAAAATACACGAACCAATTATATTTAGAAAGAATGACTGAGGGGAGGTAGATTTATAAGTAGTGAACAAAGTTAAACTTGATGTTGTATCTATCAGTGACTATTATCTCACTTTTTTAACTGAATGATCTTGATTTTAAAATATTATTATTATGTGGAATCTATTACCAAAAACATTATTTCTATATCTATAATAGGTATAAATGAATTTATTTTTAAATTTTGGGAATAAATTTTTCTTCTTTTATAAGGATAGAATTTTTTATGGTAAGGAACATTTAAATAATGGTTTTTATGTGTTGGATTATGCAAACCAAGTAAATGAAAATCATTTTACTAAATTACATAAATATGGATATTTAGATTCTTTTTAACTAAAACTAATTAATTTATTTCATGCATGTTTATAGGGAAAAATTACAAAATCCCCATTTTTTCGAAAAGGATAAAGATCCAAATAGTTTCTTGAATTATTTCATACCGATGTGTGTAGAACACTTCATATTTAATTAAGGTGTGTGTACTAATACTTCATAATTTTTACTAATTATTTTAGTAGATATGACTATTTCTACTTTATGTGATATAATTTGGATTCTTTTGAGATATTTAAGGAATAAAATAATGAAGTTGAGAGCCATCTTAGTAATAATATTAAGAAACCTTACCCAAACTGTGGTTTAGAATATCTTAATCAAGACTTCATTGATTATTTATGAGAGTTTGATATTCTATCTCAACTGACCCTTCTTTATACACCTAAGTTAAGTGGTGAAAGTGAAAGGAGGAACTGCAACTTTTTGGACATGGTGAGATCAATGATGAGTCATGCAAGTCTTATATTATCCTTTTGGGGATACATGTTACAAACAATGACACTAATACTAAACCAAATTCCAACCAAGGTAGTATATAATATACCATACCAATTTTGGAATGGAAGGAAACCTGTATTTTCATACTTATATTTGTGGGGTTAGAAAGTGTTTGTTAAGGCCTCTTCTAGTAAAAAACTTACATCCTAAGGCACAAAGTGTACCTTTATAAGATACCCTAATGAAAAAGGGGTTATTACCTATACAACCCCTTAGAAAAAATGGTAATAGTGAAATGATATGACATATTCCTTGAGAGGTAGTAAATCTCTAAAAGTGATAGTGGGAGAAAGATAGAATTTTATGAAGTCAAGGCTCAAGGTACATAAGAGTTAGAATAAGAATAGATTATATAAATCCATGTGGAAGAAGAAGATATTCTAGAAACATAAGTACAATGTAGGAGTACAAGATATGTTATAGAACTATAACAGTATGGTTTCTAGTCACTAAGTATGGAAACTCATTATTAATTGATAATATTGATCCTATAACATACAAAGAAGTTTTAAGTGGCACATATTTTTACAAGTGGAAGGAATACATGAATTATGAGATAGATTCCATATACCAAAACTAATTTTGGATTTTGGTAGATCCTCTGGTGGATGTAAAGTATGTTGGTTGTACATGTGAATTCAAGAAGAAGTTAGATATGGATGGAAAAGTGAATACCTATAAGGCACAAATGGTTTCAAAATGGTCTAAAAAGCATCAATATATTGACTACGATGAAACATTTTAACCAGTAACTATGATTAAATCCATTAGAAATATTATTTTCATTACGGTCTTCCATGATTATGATATTTGGAAAATGGATGTCAAAACAACCCTCTTTAAAGGGAACCTTTAGGAAGATTTCTATATGAAACAACCTGAAGGGTTTGTTACTTCAAAGGATTCCAAAAAGCCATTAAAGTTATAAAGATACATTTATGGATTAAAGTAAGCATCTAGGTCATGGATTATTCATTTTTATGAAGACATTATGGAATTTGGTTTCATAAATAATGAATGTGAGCCACGTGTCTATAAAATTTTTAGTGGGTGTGAAGTCATTTTCTTAATAGTAAATATTGATGACATATTACTTATTGGAAATAAAGTACCAGTATTATAGTCTATTAAGTAATGGTTGAATAAATTATTCACTATGAATGGATTAAATGTGGTGGAATACTTTCTTTGGTTCAATATATATTGTGATAGATTCAAGTGATGGATCAGCCTAAGACAAGGTACATATATTGACAAGATATTGAAGAGATTCAGTGTAGAACAATCCAAGAGGGAATTGTTGCTAGCGTCAGATGACATTCATATTTTTAGAAAAATGTTTCCCTAAACACATGAGGAATGAAAAATAATGGCAAGGATTCCACATGTCTTAGTGATTATATCAGTCATGTATGCTATGATATGTACTAGGATAGATGTCACCTATGCATTGAGTGGATTAGTTAGATATCAATCTAATATAAGTGAACACCATTAGATGATAGTCAAGACTATCCTTAAGTATATGAGGTGTACTAAGTATATATTATTGGTATATGGATGATATTAGGAACTAGTTATTAGAGGATATGTAGATGCGATTTTACAAAAAATTCAATATGACATGAAGTCTCAAATGGGATACATATTCACTTTTAATGGAGGTACTGTGAGCTGGAAGAGCTCCAAGTAGGATGCGGTCATAGAGTCTGAGAATATTTTGGATTCTAAGGTAGCTAAATAAGTAGTAAAGATATAAAACTTCATCCAAGTTCTTAACATGGTACCTAGAAATAAAGATCCTATCACACTCTATTGTGATAATACTACAATGTTGTATCTTGCAAAAGAGTCAAGGTATCATTAACGAATGACGAATATACTTCAGAAGTATAATCTCTTATGGGATTTTTCTCAGAGAGGAAAGGTTACATTGAGTAGTATTTCCATGTAATAAAATGTGGATAACCCCTTTACTAAAGCCTTGACTCATCAAAAACATGATTATCATGTGAATTCTAGCAGACTAAAAGTCATAGGCAGTTGGCTCTAGTCTATGTGGGAATTTGTTGGAGTTGGTGCCCTAGGACCAACAATTTGTACTGTGATTTCATGTATATTTAATTTTTTTAATATTAATAAAATATATTATTACATATTTTTCATTTTTCTACATGACTTTATTGGAATAATGTCTTAGGGTATTTGTCGCATTGATTAGGTCATAACAGTTCCCCACTATGATGATAACCTTGAAGTGATATGATTATATTATTAAATATAGTTTTATAGTATGATAACATTATATGATGGGAAACATATAATGTGACTGTCAACTTCCAATACTCTTAAGTGGATGAAAATTCTTCTCATTAAGTTTTCACTTGGTAATCTTTGATATGGAAGATTACGAGAATAGATATTCCAATAGTAATTTCACAAGTTTTAGTGTCATTAGATATTCCTATCTGTGAGTATGTGTAATAGTACTTAGAATTTAATATTATCATTGATGCATGTCATGACTCACACACTTAGATTTAATGACAAAAAACATCATTCCATATGTTGCTAGGAAGCAGGGTATATTGGGTGCATCATGAATGACATGTTATTAATTGATAAGTAAAGAAAGAATGTATAACCACCAGTTTTAGGTAATTGACCCTATATTTATGTATTTTAAGTATATAAATTTATTAGGTTATGTTTGGGAAGGTTTAGAGGTGTTTTTCAAGTTTTTGAGTCTTTTTTGGAGGTGCACGATTTGAGCATGGTTATTAGAAACCGTGAAACACCTCCAAGAAACTATGTAAGTAAGAACATGGATCACTAGGTAGACATATGATTGGAACATGGTTTGACCAAACCATGTGGTCACCCAGGGAATACTGTGCATGTTCTAGATAGAGGGAAAATCATGGTTGGCACACAATTTTTCTAACTATATGATCCAACCGTGTGATGGGTGTTTGGAGGTAGTGGATGGCACACAATTTTCACACAGTTTACCTAACTGTTCACCTAAAACATGAAATGTTAAAAATTATATCTATATTTTGTGTATCTAGTTCCATTTACACCCTAAGACAAATGTTTTTCCCTTAATACAAACCTAACTCAATTTCTTCTCCTCCCAAAGGCTGTGGGGACCCTTTCTCTTGATCCAGGAGTGATTTGTTGGTGAATCTTACAATGTTGGAGGCCCAGATTCACTATTGGAAAATGAAACTATCCCAATGGATCTATACCCATGGTTTAGGAGAACCATGGGTATATAGGTGCTTATCCAAGCCTATACCAATGGTTTTTTAAAAACTTCCATTATAGGTTGGTCTATACCAACGTTTTTTTGAAACTATTGGTATAGGCTTCAAAATATTTGAATCCCACTCGAGATCCTTCTCCCCTCCTATTTAGTCGAGACCTACTACCCTCATGTGAATCTGCGTATCCCCCTCCCCTTAGGCAACCTTGGACAGCCTCCTCCCCCCTCTGGTGTTTTCAATCACCACACTATCCTCTTATGGCGCCTTCATCTACCCCCTGCCGTCCTCAAGTGATTTTGGATACCCCACTGCCCTCTTTATATGATTTCGGCGACCACACTCTTTGTCTAGCGTTTTTTTGCGATTTTTTAGAGGTAACATTTTATTCTCTCCTATTATTTATTATCTATATTTTTTTAATATTTTTCAAGTGTTTTATTGATTTAGACATGGTTTTAATGTTTTTTGTTGGTAAATTTTCTATTGCATTCATTTATATTTATTTTTTATCATGTGGGAAATGGGTGGAATTTCTTGATTGAAATGGAATATTGATGGGAAATGGTTTTTTATAAACTCCCCATGTTTAATAAAATTATATGATTTGTTTTCATAATAAAACACACATTTTTTTGGTATTATAAAAAAAATGAGGCTTCCAAAGTGGGTTAATTTTTTGTGTTAAAAATTGATTTCAAGTTTTGATGGTATTTTTGGATTCAAAATATGAATGGAGATATCCCATGAATTGTGTGGTTATAATTATTGATGAATATATTTCCTTTTGTAATTTTGTTGGCATGGAATATTGTTTTGTACAAAAAATTTCAATTTTGTATGTTGTATGTATAAATGTGAAGGCCTAGTTAGAACCTTGTTATTAGTTGATCATTGATGGGGCCCTTTTTTGTCCCCATTGATTTTGTTGTTGTTTTTCTTATTCATGGGATGGATTCTTGGTTATGTAATGTATGTTGTGATTTTGTGTTGGGGGTCACATTGATAGTAGTGTAGGATGTGGGAATTATGTGATAATGTTGTTAGCCTTAATGGCTTGTTATTGTCTAGTGATGATGTTATTGTACATGGTACACCTAAATTATTATTCCATGAGGAGACCAAGGTTACTAAGTGGGTAGTAGTGAGACATTTCTAGGATAGTAAAGGCCGTGCCATTGGATAGACCCCCCTTAGTTGTATGAAAAACCTTGATTTTTGTTTTTTCACTAAGGAGACTATATAGAGCGATTTAGTGGAAAGATGTATGATTTTACCCTACCGAAAACTAGGTTCATGTTTTAATTTCTTTTGTTGTCATGTTAGTCATTATAATTTCACCTATAGGCCTAATGGACAAATGTATAAATGAATGATCCATAACATAAATACATCAATAGTCCGATAGGCCTATAGGCCAATTGGTGATTAGGCATAATGGATAATTAGCCATTAAGCCTAATCAAATAATGTCCAATGGTCCTATAGGCCTAATGGACAATGGGAATAATGGACAATGGTCCTAATGACCAATGAGACTAATGTAAAATGGGCCTATTAGACCTATAGGCCAATTGACTGTTAGGCCTATAAGCCGATTGGCCATTAGACTTATAGGCTAATTGTCCATTAATACTATTAGACCCATTGGACATTAGGTCTATAGGCCAATTGCAAATTAGGACTATAGGCCAATTGTATATTAGGCCTATACACCAATTAGACATTATTCTATATAGGACAATTAGAAAATATACCTAATCTCCAATTGATGAAGTGGATATCTTAAACCTTTTTTATCCCATTCATTTAAAGTGAAAATGAAAACTTATTTTTCCACACATTGTCTTCAAATTTATTTCTATAATAAAATGACTTAATGAGACTCATGGTAGTATCCTACTAGCTTCGTCTCATACCCAATAATGTGGAGAAACGTCTTTTATATCGATTGTATTTCCATGTTCTTAGATTATTGTATGGAACCTATATTCTTGTTGTTTACCCTTTTTGTGTGGGTTGACATAGTGGTCCCTAACCATGTACTTATTATTTGTGTGTGGTTTACATCTTTATGTTTTGAATAGGGATTTTTAAAAGTTTTAAAATAAAAAAAGATAAAGTGTAATCATATAGTTATTTCAAACTATTTTTTAAATGAATTTGACATGGTGTGTTCTTTAAAGTGTAAAATGTTGTTTCCAAAATAGTTTTTAGAATAAGTTTTATAGAAAATCATGTTTTTCGTTTTAATGAAAATATATGTGTGTGTTCATTTTAAAAACAATGTTTCAGGAAAATGTGCCAAGTTTTAACACACTTTTTATGTGTTTTCATTTCATTTCATAAAAAATTATGAGAAATGATTATTTTTCATTTCAGTCCAGTTTGTTGCACATCTTGATCTTCATGGGGATATTTTTTGTATATTGACCATGATAGTGAATTCTTAAATTTTAGAGATACCCACCTTGGTTTATTATTTGTAGTCATCACTTATAGAATATGTTATTTTTCTTATTCTTTGTTTTGATAGAAACTAGTATGATTTTATGAATTTAATATTAAAATTAATTATAATGAATTTTTTAATTATGGTTTACATTTTTTATTGGATGATAATTTTTTTCCTTGTAATAGAATGGATAAAATATGGATGTATCATACCGATTAGATTTCAACCGTGTTTCAAAAGAATTTAGATTTTTTTTTAGATTTTTCTTTTTAGAATGCTTCAGATGGAGGTTGTATATAGTGCCCATGCTATAATTATGTTGTAATACCATGGTTAATCCATTAAGAAGTTATCTACCATATAATAAAATATGAATTTCAAACAAACTATTCCATTTGGTATCACCATAGATATATGAGACAATCTTCAATTGTTCATGAAAGAAAAAAAAGAATTGGTATGGAAAATTTGATATTTGATCGATTTCGATTTGTGAATCATCATGAGAGAGATAGTATGCTAGTGAAAGATGACAATGATTTCAATACACATTAGTAAATGACTAAAGATGATGATGTTGAGAGGGTGAAAATTTTAATGGATGATGCCAGAACTCCAGTATATTAGGAATGTACTAAAATGACCAAGTTGGAATTTTTAATGTGGTTATACCAAAGAAAAACAATTTATAGAATTTATAATACCAAAATTTATTATATTCTTACATTTTTTAAGGAATTTCTTCCTGATGGTGAAAATATTCCTTCAAATAATTACAAGTAATGGAAGTTAATTAAGCATCTTGAATTTTCTACTAATAAAGATCATGATCATATGAAAGACTATGATTTATTTTGTGAGAAAACAACTAACCGTAATGACTGTAAAGAATGTGGAACATCTTGATGGAAGGAAAATGCAGATGGAACACCATCTCATGCGCCACATAAATTCATGTGGAACTTTCCATTGATTCCCAGACATCAAAATCTATTCATGTCTATAGAAATCTCATTCAATATGCGATGGAATGATGCTGAGATAATTAAAGGTAATGTTGTTTTTGTTCATTCTGTAGATGGATTATCATTGTGGACATTTGATGCACAACATCATGATTTTGTAGCTAAGGTGCAAAATATTAGATTGGGTCTATCCTGTGAAGATTTTAATTCATTTGGTCAAATGCTTACTGCTCAAAGCACGTGACTAATTTTTATTCATGTTTATAATATTCCTATATGGATGTGTATGAAAAAACCTTTCACTTTCTTGAGTATAATAATATCTAGACCTTTTGATACTGGTAATGATATAAATGTCTACTTGTAGCCTTTAATAAGAGAGTTGAATCATCTTTGGTATATGGGTGTGCAGACATTCGATGCTTCTTCAAAAAATATATTTTAGATGTGTGATGCCCTTCTATGGACTATAAATGATTTCCCTACTTATGTAATAATGTCTAGTTGGAGCATGAAGGGAAAACTATCATATCCTGTATGTATGAATAATACCAGATCGATAAGGATTAAATATTGTCATAGTTTTAGTTTCATGGGGGCATCGATGATTCTTTCTAATGGATCATCAATACAGGAAGAATTGTCAGAGGTTTGATAATAATGTTGAAACTAAAAAACCACCTCAATGTATGTTAGGTAGTGATGTTCTTAATGAATTGAAAAATTTTAGTTTTTCATTAGGGAAAGGTCAGTGGAAATTTAAAAATAGGAAGAATTTTGACACTGAATCCACTTACAATTGGAAAAAGAGAAGTATATTTTTTGAGTTTCCATATTGTTATACCAATTTGTTATATAAGTTTTTAGAAATAATTCATATTGAGAAAAATATATGTGAAATTTTACTTAAAATTATTCTAAATATCAAGGGGATTACCAAAGATGACTTTCGATCTTGTCGAGACTTGTTGGATTAGGGTATTTGAACAAAACTTCATCCTTTGTGTATCAGTGAAAACAAATGTAATGTTCCTTGTGCTTCTTATGTGATGACACTATCAAATAAAGATCAATTTGTAGAATTATTGGATAATATAAAGGTTCCTAATAGTTCTTCTCACAATATATCTAAATGATTCAACATAAGGTATTTCAAACTAAAATCCCTACAAACTCATGATTATCACATCCTTTTTCATTAATTTGTTCCAATAACAATTTGGAATTTTCTATTCAATAATGTAAGTGTGAAAATGATTTGATTTTGCTATTTTTTTAGATACCTTTGTGATAAAAGGTTATCCAAGGAATTTTTGATAAAAAAGAAGTTGGAGGCGCCCTTAATTTTTTTGAGACGGAAAATAATTTTCCTTCTTCCTTTTTCACTTGCATACTAAACTTAACAGTCCATCTTCCAATTAAAACACTTCTTGGAGGACCAGTTTATTTTTGGTGGATGTATCCAACTGAAGTAAATATGTTCATAATGAAATCATATGTCTGAAACAAGAATTACCCTAAAGGTTTGATTGTGATAGGTTATCTAGCTCAATAATTTACGGATTTTTTTTCAATGTATTTATATGATGCGAGCACTAGAAATAAACGACCAATGAGAAATGAAGATGAAAAGTATGTAAAAATTGATCCCTTGTTTCCATATCTCCACTAAATAGGAGGAATTTTTTGGTCTTATACATTGGATACATTGAGCCTTGAAGAGAACGATATGACACATCACACAGTCTTATTTAACTATGGTTTGTTCAATGAATATATCAAGTACATAATTTGGATATTTACATGTTATATCATATTATGACATTTCACATATACCATAAACTTTTATTATTATTTTATGTTGGGTACATAAGCAAATTATAAGTAGAGTTCATCGATATTTTCCTTTGAGAAGTGGATAGGATTTACATAGCCTAAAGTTTCCTATTTAGTTGAAATCAAAGGTATGACCATTACTGTAATTAGCTTAAAATATAGATATACATTTAATTGTATTATTTATAAATATTTAAGGTCATGAGTTTACCTGTTGAATCCATTTCTCAATAATTAAGAGCATTGGATTTTGGTCCCAATTATTTGGTTTGTGAATGAAAATATTTAATAATCAATGGGTATAAATTTGTTACAACCGATTGAGTGGAGAAAAGGAAAACACAGCATGATGACATTATGTTAACTACTACAATAGATTGTTATGACAGTGCATCTGATAGTCGACCTTGATATGAAGATGTGTATTATTATGTACATGTTGAGAAAATATTGTTATTGGATTACTACTCTTAGGGCCGAGTCAATGTGATGAAATGTAAGTGGTTTGATTTGATGATGCAATAGGGTACATTTATTGATGACTTTGGATAAAAGTTATTGACATGAGTTCATTCCTACATACCGATGAACCATACATTTTGGCATGAATGAAAAAACAAATGTTTTATGTGAAAGATCATCTAAGACCTGATTACAGTGTCATTAATGATGTAATCCCAAGACATATTTTTCATGATGCTGGTGATGAAGTTGCCACCATTCACACCCCCATTAGTGTTCACCAAAATATTTCATTTCATGATTCAAATTTTCCCATTGTGAGAGTTTATATTGAGCCTAAAGTAGTGATGGGTAATATATAGAAGCAACCTTATATGTTCATTTTTCATTTAGTTTACCTTGACATGAGTTTATTAGGTTAGTATTACTATAATTACTTTAATTTAGTTTCAGTTTGGAATGATAAGTTTGTTTTAGTATTTTTTGGCGTCCTTTCATTTAATTAGATTTATTTTAATTTAGAAAACTAGGTTTAAAACAAGTTTAAAAAAAATTATAACTTGGTTTTAAATTATTGTCACTAAAAGATGTTATTATATTGGTTATTACTTATTTGACTTATAATTTGTATGTATTATTTAGAAAAATTGTTTCTAAAAAATGTATACCTCATTCTTATGCAGATTATACCAAATACTTCAGAACTTATAAGGAAGCAACTATTTGATCCTGATAAACAGGTGCGCGAGCGTGCGTTGCGTCCTTCGCTTCCCTCAGTGAGTATAATAATTGTAATGTTTTTATTCTGTATTACATATAATTTCATGTTAATATTATTTATAATTTTTTTAGGGACATTCAGTTCCACCAGAGTTGACTCCTCATCCTGCTATCATGGGTCCAAGTGGGGATGCTCCTAGACCTAGATGGAGCACCCTTCATACCTGTTCCCACACTGACCCACCAATGGACACCCCATCTACCAAAAATTTCCATACTCTATTTGAGTCTCTAGGGATGTTCTTATACATGCCATCATCATCATCATCATCTCATCTACCCTCTTATTCACGTAGCATGTCTATTCCGCATCCTAGGATGATCCCACTGATTCTTACATCATCTCATTTAGTCTCTTCTACCCATACCATGTCTACACCACCTCCATGTATGTTACAACCATTACCATACCCATATCTGACGATGTATCCCCCAGCCTACTACCCATATTATTACATGTCTATTCCACCTCCAATTCCTACCATCCATCCAACATCTGATGATTCTATTCCTTCATCTTCCACTTCAGTGCATGAAGACCACCCAGAGCATGCATTGGAATAGATACTTCGTTCAGAGGTTCCTGATCCAAGATAACCCATATATCCATCATTGTCTACTGATAAGCCTATAGAAAGTTATTTTTATTATAACTATGTAGAATTATATCACTTTTTTTGTCATGTTATATCGTGACTTAATTCTCCCCCCCCACTTTTCTTATTCTGTTGGATCTTCTGCTAGGTGATGTGGGCACACTCATATGTTGAAAGCCTGGAATCTCGAAACATAGATAATGGTGGACTAAAATAATGAAAATCATATGGTAGGTGAAAATTAAAGGCAACATAGAAGTTTTATGGCCACTTTAGTCAAATTCCATGATATTATTCCGGTGGAACCGGTATCATGGAGACAACTCAGTAAAGGCATCAAGGACAAATCATGGGAGCAGATATGGGTAATAAAATTTTATAAAATTATATATATATATATATATATATATTATTTTTGTATTTATATAAAATAACATGTTCATTTTAGAGTCAGTTTAACTTTCCCAATGGATAATCTACTAAGGCTGCAAGGTTGATGGATGTTGGAGAGTTATGGCTGTCATACAAGAATCACTTGAATGTTTGTTAGAAGAGCATAATAGGTTATAATTTAGAGGGTGTACCCACATTCCCCAACTATCCAAAAACTGAATATCAAAGAATTATTTCACATTGAAAGACTAATTAGTTTAAGGTATTCCCAATATTTAATGGTTTTCATATAAAATTTAATTCTTATTACTTGTATTGGATTTTTTAGGAAGCATTGGGGAAATAAAAAAAGAATAAATATTCAATGACATATGTACACACATTGGGCTTCACTATAATGCCCAAGCAAGAGAAGTTTTAGGTACTTTAATCTGAATTAAAATAATGAACTTATTTATATTGTTACTTAGTTAGATTTGAATGATGAATTTTAAGTTTTATTATCATTAATCCATTTAATAAAAGGCTTAAAATACCCATTTCAAATGGCCTATAGGTTTAAGGGACAATTTTACTATAGGCCTAAGGGAAATTGACCTTAGTCTTATAATCTTAATGTTCAATTGACCTATAGGAATAATATTCTAATTGTCCCTTAGGCCTAATGGAATAATGTCTAATTAGCCTATAGTCCTAATGACCAATTGGACTATAGGCCTAATGGCCAATTGACCTATAGTCCTAATGACTAATTAGAATATTAGGCCTAATGGATTAATGTCCAATTAACCTATAAGACTAATGACCAACATGCCTATAGGACTAATGACCAATTGCCTATTAGACCTAACAACCAATTATCCTATAGGCCTAAGGGCCAATTATCCTATAGGCCAATTATGACTAACGACCAATTGTCCTATAGGACTAACAACTAATTGGACTATTAGGACTAAAATCCTAATGTCATAATGTCTAATTGGCCTATAGTCCCAATGAACAATTATTCTATAGGCCTAGTGTCCAATTGGACCATAGGCTTAGCGGCCAATTGGACCATTGGCTGATTGGCCATTAGGCCTAAGGGACAATTGGCCTATAGGCCTAAGTTACAATTTCCCTATTAGGCCTAAGGGCCAATTGGCCTATTAGGCCTAACAACCAACTGTACCATAGTTTGAAAGGCGAATTGTTCATTAGGACTAATGGAATAATTTAAAATTGGCCTATAGGACTGATCAATTTTCTTATAAGCCTAATGGCCAATTGGCCTATAGGCCTAATGGATAATTGGGCTATTAGGACTAAACACCAATTGGCCTATTAGAACTAATGGACAGTTGTCCTAATATCATAATGTATAATTGGAATACAGGAATAATAGACAATTGGCCTATAAGCATAATGGATAATTGGCTTATAGGCCTAATGGGAAATTTTCCATTAGGCCTATAGGCGAAATTACCAATTTCTCATGAATGTTTATCGCATTAATTATGAAATTTTCATTTATTTAAAAGTTATTAAATTTTATTATTATTCAAGATTATAAAATGTTTACATTATTAATATGTGTATACTAATCAATGTCATTTTTAGTAAGCTATATAGGGCATCTGAGGTCGTCTACCTCAAACTAAATTATTTTTCTCAAGTAGGAAGAAAAAAGATGGAAGTGCAGTAAATGCACAAACAAAAGAAAATATTATAATTTTTTTATTTATATTTCAAATATTTATATGAAATTAATAATTAAATATATTGTTTATATTTTCAATATATTTCCCTCAAGACCCTTGATGATAAATAAGAGGACAACTTCGGGCCGAACGATCATTTGAGTCAGGCTTAAGGGATGAGAACCCGGGCATAGTCCGATGTAGACCTAGGAAAAACATCATTCCCTATAGGTATTGGTCCTCATAGGGCTCCTCTCAAGGCTCTTATACCACTGAGATGAAAATTTCTCCTATATAAGCAGCTAAAGAAAAAAAAGCTTTAGAGGAGTGCAAAAAAAGTAAACAAAAGCATGAAATAAATAAGATGATCACCAAGAAATTCCTAAAATTTATGTCAGTTATGAGTAAATCACTTCCATTAGAGGCTACTAGTACTATTGATTCATATATGGAATCAATGAATTCTTTAAATGATGCCCCAAGTGATGACAATGATGGTCCAAGTGGTGATCGAGCTGAAGGTGGAGGTGATGATGTTGTTGATGATGTTGTTGCTCAAAATGATGTTGTTAGTGAGGATGTTGATTCTGTTGATGATGATGTTACTGAAGGTGAGGATGAGGATGTTGGTGATGGGAAATATATTGATCCCCTTCATTTTTGAATTAGAAGGAATGACACTTGTGCTATTTTTTAATAACTTAAATTGATTTTTTATGGATTAATATGTATATTTTAATATTTTATATGGTTTGAACATTATTAAAAATTGTTGGTTGGATGATAAATGTAGAAATATATACTACATTGAATGTATATTTTTTGGTTTATTTTATTTACAGGTTTAAGCATTTGGGGAAGAAAGTGGTGGGGCTACTATTGTAAAGACCCAGATTTTTCCATGTATTTTTTTTTTAATTATATGGGAATATTATGAGTCCGCAAAAAATTGATGGCGCATGATTATGAGACCCGGTGTGCCTGAAATAAATTTCTGAACTTTTTTTTGTTACGTTCAGTAAATGTGTGAGAGAGTTTTTGTAACTTTTGAACCGGTGCTCAGAATTGAAATCCAAGGACACCATTGAACTCACAACGCTGATATTCTCTTAATGAGACCTTCACCTCGACCGCAGTAGGTCGAAGAAGGAAGTTAGTTTTTCTATTTTATGTGGGAGTAGAAAAATAAAATATTTGACATTTTATTTTTCTTTTTGAAACCTATCTTTTGAAATTATATAGGTGGGGACCACATGAGCTAGAAAACCCCCCAATTTGAATTCTTGGTGGTGGGGACCACTTGAAATCCTCTTAATGGGGGAAAACCTCTCAAATCCCCAATCAATTAATTGATCCAACTACAATTAATTAAACATGTCAACTTTAATTAATTATTAGACTTATTTTTAATAAATTTTCTCTTCATTTTTTTTGGTTGGGTTGGAGGATTTCATTGGAAAAGGATCTTGGGAGAATTGTGGAGAAACTTTCTCTCCAACGAAGAACATATTTCAGAATCAAGAACGAGGACGATGCACGAGCCCGACTTTGGAAGCATGTTGCAGAAGTGACAAACATTGGCACCCTCATTTCCTTCACCGAATTAAACTCACGACACCTCCAATGAACCTTTGAGGTAGGGATTTTTGTTTTGAATACACCCTTACCCGTTCTTGATGTTCTTTATGATTCAAGAATAAAAAAGCCGCTTGCTACCGTTCTAACGTGGAGGGTTTGGTCCAAACAAACACAACCCAACCTCTCCGCAACCATTGTGAATTTTGATGGTCTTGAAATTATGGCGACTTTTCGAGACAAGTGTGGAAGTCTTCGGAATGAAGAACGGGCCACCAGGGCATGCTCAGTGACCTGAGGAATGTCACCGGCGACCCGTGCCAGTGACCGACACCAGAGGGACTCGGGAGTGGCGGTCGACACTATGACTGGCCATGGACCATTGGTCATGGCAGAGCAGGGAATACATACGACGCATGTCCTACCGTGCGAAGGGGAGGTGGTGGCGCACGTCTACACCACCGGGTGTGCAGGAGCTATAGCCTTGTGTCGTGACTGCGAAGAGAGGGCGACCTGCTCACTGCCGGCCGCCACTGATGGAATGGCGCACAGAGGAGGGCTGGCCGTCCGAATAGCTGCGATCTGAGCAGGCCACCCATCGCGGGCCGTACCGGACCCAGCAGACTGGGTAGGACCAGACCCGGACCAACTTCGACCCCCTTTTGCTCTTTCGACTATAACTTGAGTTACATGCGTCTATTTGACGAACCGTCTATGGCACCAGAAACCTTGGATCGAGATGGTCCTTTTGGTATACCCCACTTGAGTTTTAGATAAAGTTGGGGTATGACTAGGTTAGATCGAACACAAATCCAACCAGGCCCTCGGGACTAAAAGGCCAATAACTTACAGACCAGGCATCCGATTGACGCACCGTCTATTTCATTGAGACCCCTTTTACATGGAGGTCCTTTGGGATACTTCTTAGTGAGACTTCGTGGTAGTTGGTGTATCTAACTATGGCTTGAGGAGAGTAACCTCCTAGAATCAATCGAGCTTAGTGAGGGAACCCTGTAGTTGGCTGTAACATGAGAAAGGGATCCTATGTGGGTCTGTGCTTTGGGATCCTATGTGAGTCTATATTTGAGAGTCTCACTTGGATCTACTCTAGGAATCCACGTGGGACTACTCTAGGATCCTACACAGGTCTTATGTATTAGGATCCTACGTGGGTATGATGATTTAGGATCCTACATGGGTCTACCTCTTAACAGAGTAAGATGATTCAGTAGTTAAATATAATAATCTTTACTACCATACCTAAGTTATATCTATGTGAGCTGAGTCTTTAACTTTGTGGAAATATTCTATGTGTCATACCTTTGTGGTACTTACTTTCATGGTGATACCTTTGTGGTATTCTTCTCTGTGAAGTATCTTTGTGGTACTTACCTTCGTGGCGATACCTTTGTGGTATTCTTCTGTGTGGTGTTGCCTTTGTGGTTCTTACCTTTGTCGTGTTACCTTCATGGTATCTTTTCCTTCATGGAATAGATGAGATTTGGGATAATGAGTTGGGCCTTGTGTTTCCTCATGAATGAGATGAGTATACTTGATAACTTAGGTATATGTATGGGCATATACCTATGTAGAGTTTTCAGTTGTTTTCATGCTTCATGGTTTATCCTTTGTAGATTTTGTGAGATCTTCAAGGGTCTCGAGGTCCCTACCGAGTATCATTATACTCACCCCTACACAGGCTATTCCCGCACCTTATTATGTCTAGGGCAGACAATGGATAATGCTAACTGAGGACGAGGGCACCAGGACTGGAGGTAGCTCAGAGGTGGACTTTAAACGAGGCGTACCTCAAAGAAAATCATTCGAGAGATGTACCTACCCTTCAGGTAGGATCCTTGGCGTGAGTTCACAAGAGATGTTTTAGTTACTTGTACTTTTCAGTTTCTTGTACTTTCTAGTTGGGCTTGTATTCTGGCCCCTTTTTCTTATTGTACACACTCTTTTCCTATACAGTTTACTTGAATTCGTATCTTGCTGTGTGCTTGGTTGTTTGTGTTTATAGGTTATAAAAGAAATTCCTTCCTAGTTTAGGAAATACGCCTTTTGGTGCTAGTCACCAGCCCCTAGCCTATGGAAGGCGGGCTTGGTGTAGTCACGACATGGGCCCCAGGGGATGGGTCATGAAAGCTGCCAAATACAGGCAGCAACCTATACCCACGGTTTGTATAAGCATGGATATAGGTTCTCTGATGGAATATATATACCCACGTTTTGAAAACCATGAGTATAGAGATATACCCACGATTCATTAAACCATGGGTATAATAAAATACATCCCATATATACCGATGACTTAATTGGACATGATTCTAAAAAATGTGGGTATAAGATATACCCATGGTTTTGGGGTCTATACCCACATTTTTAAACCATGGGTATAGGTGCCTTTTCCATTAGTGATTCCTTGGTCAGTTCTTGTTCGTGGTTGTTTTCCTTAGTTTTATTCTTATTTAATCTCTTGTATTCATGGATATTATTAGTTGGGGATAGGTTAATGGTACGTGATAATAATCACGATGATATATGGTTGTTTTTTTGATAGGGAACAATATCTAAGGTGGTTTTTTGGAGTTTCAATCCAGTTTTGTTGAAGAATTTGTGCCGTTTTTCATTTTCACCTATGTTTGCGAGGTATATGGATTTAATATTGAATCCTACAATTAAAAATTTAAGGATTGATTTCAAATTTATTTAATTAAAATGTGAAATTAGTGTGAAAATATTGGTAAAAACCCTCTTTAGTGATGGTTTTTGAAATTGTGGAAATTATTTGTTGTGAAAAGTGCTTTGTTTCATGATTTTAAAATGATGATTTTAAAATATGACTTGGTTTTGATTCATGGAAATGATTTAATAGAAATTTTTTTAATTAAATAAATGTTTTATCTAAGTGGATTGAAATGGTTGGTTTGTCATGGGTTTTGGAATAAACTATTGAAATGTGTCCATTTTCATTGACATGACCCTTTGGAAGGGGTGTGTGCCATTAGAGAACTTGATATATGGTTACCTTATGTCAACTTGGTAGATTTATGAGAGACCACTCATGAGTAAGGAACTATCACCTAGATATGCATGTGTGGATACATTAATGTGTGGAATGAATGGGTTTTGTAAAATGGGACTTGAGAAACGAGTTAAAAGGATTTACTTGTTTTTTCCATGAAAATGGTTTTGGTTTGGAAAACTATTTTCTTATAAATGAATTTGGTTTTGATATGAAATGTTTTAAGTTTTTTTATATAATTTTTTTATATATATTTTATAACATTTTCTATCATAGTGGTGTGAGTATAGAAGTCATTTGGGGAAAACCTACTGAGTCATATAATCACCCCCTACTTGGGAGCTTTGGTGTGTTTTTAGATATTGTATATTGGGATATAGGTAAAGGAAAAGTATCTAATTTCTTTAATGATGCATCATGATAATTTGGTAATGTATTATGAAGTTGGAACTTGGAGCATGTTGGGAGCTTTGGAGTTTATGTCCTTGGAGTCTTTGGGATTTGTTGGTTTCATCTTCCAATTTTTATTCTGATTCTAATTTGGTTTCCTATTTGTTCTATGATATGTATCATGGCTGTAGTTTTGTTTTATTATTAGTTTATTATACTTTGAGTTATATTACATTATTTCCATGCATCATATAGTGATTTTTTTTTGGTTATGGTATTCTTGGTTCTAGTTGTTTTATTTTTAAAGGGAAAATCATCCCCCAATTATATTGAAGCCCTTGAAATTTATTACCGGACCTTAGTGTCTTGGGTATGCCACATAAGGCTTAGTAATATTCCACATCTTCCCAAGAAAATGGGTGAGGGGAGATACATTACAAATGGTATCATAATTAGTCGGTCTATCTTTGTATTTGGGACAAATGGTATTGGTTTGTCGGTCTTGCAGTTGAAAAACCATTCTTGTTGAGTCCTTAAGTTGAGATAGTATAAAGGAGTAAGATTGTTAGAACTTGAAATGTAGAGCATAAAAATAGGTATCTAACATATTTATTCTAAAAATAAAGTTACTAGGTATTTGGGTAAATAAATGTTTTAAGACACTTATAGGAGTTGTAACCTCATCACCACGAGTTTAGATGATGAGAAGAGAATGACATGCATTGATAGAAATGACTTACCACTATAAGTGAATATTTTATTTTGAGTAATGAATTATAATTTGGTGAAAAATATTTTATTTTTGAAAAGTGTTGAAATTGTTTTCAAATGTGAGATCATGAAAAGGCATGAAAATGGAATTTTGAAAATGGTTTGATTTTTAAAATCTTGGTGGTATTTTAAAAAATGGTTTGAAAAGGAAATATGTTGAATTTTGGAAAACATTATTGTGATATGTGTAATATAGAAAATTTAAAATTGATAATCCTTTAATTTCTATATAGTGATACTAAATGGTGTTTTCTTATGGTTATAAAAAATGGAACTCATAGGAATTGTAGAAAACAACTAGAGGAATCTGTTGAAAAAACGGTTTCACCCAAGCCACAGGTAAACCAACAGCTATTTTAGAGTATTTTCCAATATTTTCAAACTATGGATATAGGGAACATGAGGTATTAACCAAGCAAAGTGGATAATTCCATTCATTTCCAAAAGAAAAATCCACCCATCTTTTAGGGTGATTCAGAACTAGAAAAAGAAGAGGTGTGCCTGAATAGGATGAATTGAATCATCAATTTCCTGGAAACACCAGCTAAGTTGAAATTCAAGTTAGAAATATACATATTTGAGGATCTAGAATTATATTGGTGGGATTTAGCAGTTCATGCTAAATTGGACCAAGGAATTTCATGGGATGATTTTGAATAATTTTTTAATAAATAATTACATACTCACACATTCAAGATTTCTAGAAAAACATAAAATTTCAGCTTGAAGTGATATAATATCTTAGTGTCATAGTACACATCTAAATTCATGAATTTAGTCCACTTTTCACCCAAAGTTACTGAAAGTGATTCCTTGAAGGCACACATTTTTGAATCGGGGTTGAGGCTAGAGATTCGCTTGAAGATTTTTGTGCTTTGTATAAAGGATTTTATGGAGATGGTCAATATAGTTATGGTGGAATAAAGAGACATCCTAGGTAGTACGGGTGGAGGAATAATGTTGATACTTATAGGAAATGGTGGAAAATCTAATAATAGGAATAAGAGGAATAAGGAAACCTATTTCCAAGGTAGTGGTATGACTCAGAATTAGATGGATAGATTAGTGAAACTTAATCATAAACCAAAGGGTAATTCTGGATTCTTTTAGTGTGGTTATCTTGAACACATGAAGTGGGATTGTATGACACCACCTAGGGAATTCCACAATTACTACTAGATGGGGGAATATTTAGTGTTATTATCGTAGTTCTCCAAGGTTGGGTGCTAGGGACACATCTCATGTTTCATAGATGTTGTATGCTTAAATTGGAAAAGGGAAGGAAGATAATTTTCATCAAAAAAAATTGAGCTATCCATGGTGATTCCAATATTAAAATGAATCCTCAAGTAGTGCAATATCAACAGGGTAACAAAGAGAAAATTGCAGTGAGTAAGTAGTTGTATAGGGATGAACAAGTGATCTTAGATGATCAATATGGGCCTTAAATAGTGAGAGATATGATTATTTTTAATTATACCCTTATTAAATATTTTTTTGATATAGGTGAATCCCATTCATTTATTTCTTCTCATACAATTGATCTTCTAGGATTTCATGTTGATATGATGCCTTTTATTTTGAAACTTTAAACTCTTCTTGGTCAAAGAGAATGTTTAGACTTTATGTGAAAATTATGTTCTATATATATTGATGGGGATGGATTAATTTTGGATTTATCTATGATTGATATGGATTTATATGAAATAATCTTGGGTATATATTGGTTGACAATTTTCAATGCACACATCAACTATTATACCCGAAGGGCTAGTTTTACAACTGAGGATGACATCAAGAATCTATTTAGAGGAGATCGAAATGTAAAAGAAGGTAAAGGAGGATTTTTGGTACCATAAGTTGGAATGATATCATACCATTTGGAAACTTTGAATCTGGAATTGGTGGATGAGATCTAGAATAACAGTTTTATAGTAATTTTTGACCAGTTTATGAATATTTTTTTCTGATAATTTCTCATAGTTACCACCAAAACAAGAAGTGGAGTTTATGATTTATCTCTTACTAGAAACTAATCCAATATAACTTCATTATTATTGTACAGAACCAATATAATTAAGGTAATTGAAAGTTTAATTGGAATAATTAGAAAGAAAATGGTTCATTCGGCCTAGTACATCTCTATGGGATATGCAACGACCCGAACTACTATAAATAAAATTTCCCTTGAAATTTAATTAAATGTATTATGGTAAATAAAACACATGAAATTATTTGGATTTATATATTATTGGAATTAAAATACCATTAAGAATCATTACCATTGATAAAATAACTGTTTAACAGTGATCACATGATAAGTATAAATGGAGGGTTTAACAAATCCAATTGATAATGACAAAGGAAGTGATGACATCAACCTATAGGATCATACCCTACGAAGACCATTTATCCGAGATTTTGAGAGAGGTATACCATTTTGATTTTTGGCCTTGACCAATCTCAAGTTGAGATCCAATAACTTAAGCACATGTGAAACCATTTATAGGAGAAGTTTAAGCTCATCAAGATCACAACCCAAACCATATACATCGAACCACCACATGAAAGTCTCACCATCAGAAACCATACTATTAGAGAATTAACTGGTGTATTAAAGGGATATGTATCAAGACCCTAATAAAATTAATACGTATATTTTATGTAATAATGAATATATTTTCATTTTATTATTGTTACTTTTTAAATGATTTTGATTTTTATTCAAAAATTGTATTCGGGTAATGTTCAAATTCAATTAAGGCATTTATTTTCATGAATTAATAGATTTTTTAAATAACTAATATTTTAATAAAATATTATTATTAAATAATTTTTATTAAATATAAATGATCATATATTTTTATGAATTTAAATGTAATTTTTATAAGGGTTCAAAAACTATTATTGTAAAAAAACCCAGAATTTCTCAATAAATGTCGATTCTTATTTTAAAAGAGAAAATGAACATATTTATAAAATTATTTTGATAAAATGAATATTTTTTTGTAATCCAAATATAAAAATTCTCTAATGGTTAAGTCTTCATAATTTTCTGAGACATATGAATTTTCAAGTAAAAATTAAATACCGTATAAATATATGACGTGAATTACGACATCATAATGACCCAAAACTAATGTAATAAATACTATAAATGGTATCCAGGAAAAAATATACGTTTTAATTTTAAAATAATATGATTTTATGTTTATTTTGTTAATTTTATAAATCCTTTATGAATCCTCAAAAACCATTAAAATATTTTAAGGTTTCAAAATCATTTCTTTAAGAGTATGAATCATCTCTACATCACCAAGGGTATTATTTTATTAATTTCAGACCTTTTTCTTATAAAATAATGAAAAAATACCCTTTGGTATGAAACATGGTGAACAAACATTAGAAGGTTTGTGTTTTTGGTTATTTTATTATATATAGTCCAAAACCTAAGTTTGAGAAATAATAAAGAAATCCCCACTCTTTTCCTATATAAACCCATCCAATATCCCATTTATCTTCACTAAAAATCCCTGGATCACTTCCTTACTCTGACCTCCCCTCTCTATATTTCTCCCAAGGTTCCCCAAGCTCTCAAGAAGCTTATCCCAAACATTTTTAGTCACACTCTCAAGGTAAGGGATCCTCTCATTCTCCTCTTTATTAAAGTTTCTTTATTATCTTATGCATTTATTTCCAATTCCTAATGTTTGGATATATATATATATATAAATTTTTCTATTACATCTCATTTTATCTCAAAATTATTATAGACCCATTTCTCTCTCATAAATCCATTTTATGAATTTTTAAGTGATGCCATTATGGTGCCAAAATTACACTGCGATTTTCAATGTCAAGACAATTGTGAAGTGAATAACATACCCAATTAATATCAAGCATATTCAACTTTATACACTTATACTTCTATGACTTGGTACTTACATGTATTTATTACAAACTCCTTGATCATGAAATAAAATATTATGATGAATGAATCCATACTGTATGATCTATGTGGCACACTTAAGCATGAGAATGAAATAAAAGTGATGGGTGCACTTAGAATTATATAGTGATCCAATGCATTGGATAATGTTTAGTCTCATGAAATGTCATGTTGGAAAAAGTAGTGAACCTTATTCTTTTATGGTAATTTTTTCATCATGATTTCTTGTCATTTATCCTTGACCTATGTTTGTGATGTAGTGTTTTAAGTTGTTGCCATATTTTCCATGTTTCCCTTATATATCATGCCTTATTATTCATGTTTATGAATCTCACCCATTTTATTATCCATTTATATTCATATTGTCTAAAATGTATTATCTTCTTAATTTTATTCCATGTTTATTCCCTTAATGGGCTTTATATCTCAACCAATTCTTATGTATGTCCCCAGGTTATCCCATGTATTTTTAAGTACGAGCATGTTAAGGAAGTTTTCAATAAAGATGTTGTATTCCCTATTTTAAGTTGTTATGTAATGTACCTATTTCCCAAATAAACTATAATTATCAATATTCCAGGTTGTATTATGTGTAATTTTATGTAATAAATCATAAATTAATGTGTAATAAAGAGAAGGATTATCATATTTGGTATCAAAGTAAACGTTTAGTTATTTTTGGGATTAGGATTAGAAAACTATAGAAAAATACTTAGGGATAAAACTAAATATAAGAAAACATACCTAAATTTTGGTAAGTATAGAGTAAGTGTTTTATCAAGAAAATACATCCTTGTTTGGATACTACAAGTGGGTGTGGCTCTAGAATAGATGTACATAGGGGTAAAACCTAAAAACACCACATTGAACTAGCCTCAACTAGGAACTGGTGCATGAAAATGGGCCTTACTACATATAATGACCCATACTTTACATACATTGTCATTACTTCAAAATTGAAGCACACTTATTACAACATATAAAAAAACCATGAAAGGACCGTATAGGTATAGTATCTTTAGAAACTGGGAAACATAAACAACTGGTTCATAAATCATATACGTTGTCTCACATTTATTTCATCATATCTAGACTCCCTTTTTGGCATATCCTACTTAATACCCTTCTTCCTAACCTGGGGAAAAGAAAACATACAAAAGGGTGAGATCAAATGCTCAGTAAGGGTAAACAAAAGAAATATCAATCATATCATATTCATAATAACTTAACATTTTGAATATCTTAACCTTCAAAAGAGATCATAATATCATAACATGGGATAAATCATAGTGGTGAAATGTAATCCCAATAATCATAACTTAAAAAATGAAACTTTGTGGCATACACACATAATAATAGAAAATTATTTCATTTTATTCAAGACTCATTGCCAAGACTATCATAGCGGACAAAGTCTATTACTGAACCGAGTTCACTCCTCGTTCTAGTCTTGTATCACTGAACCAGATTAAATTGTCATTCCAGCCATGTCTATCTCATGAGATATAAATCTTTACCCAATGAATTGGAGGGAGATATAGGTCCCAACCATCACATAATGATACCATTCTTATGTGTGCCACAAGATCATAAATCATACATCATAGCATAACCCATGTAATAAAAATGGGATTTTTAAACATCATGCCATCATAACATAATCCATATAAGATAAAAGGACATCATAAAAATAATACCATCATAACATAATCAAATCAATGTAAAAATAGGGATAGAAACAGAACCCTATATTATCTTATATGGAAAATAATTTTGATAAAACACTTGAACTTCATTCTTGAGGAAAATATCCCTTTTACTTCAAAAACATTTTTCCTTTATTAACATGTCATACAATTTTAAACTAAAATAAGTTGACTAAAAATAAACTTGAAAAGTTTTAAAGGAAGATTCATGGAAATAATGTTCTAAAAATCCATTCTTGTCGTATAAGTTAAAGAAAAACATTCTTCTCGTACTTTGGCCAGAAAAGTAAAAAAAGTACCACGTACTAAAAATGACAAAAGATACCTTTCATATATTTTACTAAAAACTCACCAAAGGGTAAAATTGGATTTAAAAAATTGTAGGAGGATAGAAATACTATTAAATATTGAGGAAACATGGCTGTGGATGATAAATATTCCCCAGTAAATTCTGAAGTATAAACAATATCAGATAAAAATGAGATTGCGAGATTTTCCCTTACCTTAGGTCCGATATGCTTTGTACATGCCCGAACCTCCTGTATAATGATTTAAATAATGTCATTGACTTATTCCAGAATCATACTCATTGTTATGATATCATATATTGTCATATTATTAGCTTCTTATTAGTAATATTTCATTGCTACTTGTTATTCAGGTGTTTATTGCTTTATGTTCTTATGTGTGTTTTGTCGCATAAATTCTTATTATTATTTTTGGGTTACAGATACCTCATTAACAAAATGGTATTAGTGTAATATATATCATATTTACTCATTAAATTCATTTATATAATCATTATTCAATGAAGATCATGTAGAACGAGTCGCATCACATCGTGGAGACGGTAGACCGTACGTATGCATGAGCGATGATATCGTTCCCATGATCATGGAATTGTATTGAAGTGTATGTATAATATTTAAGAATAAATATCACTTTAAAATAATCATATATAGTTATTCTTTACACCATTATACCCATCCAAGTAAGGTGGTGGTGGAAAACAGATTACACCACGGCGTGGAGACGGTATTCCGTACGTACGCACGCGCGAATATTTCATTTTCCGTAGGATGGATAGAAGGTGAAATAAGGTTGTTTCATATTTATAATAACATATAAGTATATGAGTGATACTGATGTTATTACTTCATAATGAAACAACTAAATAAGAAGAAGTATAAGAAGAAATAAATTTGAAATAATTGGTAACGGATATTACCTCTTCTTTGACACGCCTCTTTGAAATCTCCTCTTAGGGCACTAAGATTGGTCTTTGAAGAAGACCAGGACCTCTAGGATGTTTCTAGGGAAGTGTAGAAGATAAATTTTCAGGGGTTGGCCGAGATTGAAGGCTCAAAGTGGTGTGAGGAGGAGAGGGAGGAGGTGCCCTTTTATAAGGGAGGAGAGGGGCACCTTTGGAATTGTAAGAAATATTAATTTATAATAAATTAAAACCCCACTTAAAAACCTCCAAAAAATGACTCAAATCCGAATATTAGGTGATATAGGGTTGTAATATCATCATCCAATAAAATTTAGACAAGTTGGGAATTTATTTTAAACATTATCAACATGATTTATCCTTATATAATCTATTTAATTTTATTTGTGGTAATAATATTATAAATTTTAAATCATTATAAATAATTACTTATATGTTGTGATTTTTCCATAACAGTATACTTTATTACATTTTAGACCATATATACTTTAATTTACAAATTTTAAATATTTTTGTGATTTTTAAACAATTTTATAATATGTAATTTCTATAAATTAAAAATAGTGTCAATTTTGACACTATTCATTTATTTGAGTTTAAATAAAATATATACAGAATATATGTTCGAACTAAAATATTTAATAGATTCATAACATGTCATTTTTATCTAGAAAATTAGTGGGGAACATTAAATAGTTTATATTATATTTATTTTAATACTTTTAAAATCATTTATTTGATATTTCAATCAATAAAATAATTTCAACATCACTATTGTGTCATAATTAATGATAATTATTTAATACTTAAAAATTATAAATAAATTCATATGATGTAGATAATTTTATTAGATTTTTGGAGACTATTAATATTTTATGTTTCATGAAGTTTATCACTACATTAAAATTATTATACTTATAAGATTTAAGAGAGTGACATGTTGTCACTTTCTTTGATTTTAATAATAATTATATTATTTCATGGTAAAAAGTCCATGAAATGAATCTAGTCTGACCCTTAGGTGATATGGGTAGAATTTTATTCATCCAATAGGATTTTGGAAAGTGTTAGGGTAATTTTATAATCTTATATTTACCCTTAATTACCCGATTTACCTTTAACTGCAGTAATTAAAAATTACCGTAGTTACTATTCATAATATCAAAAAAAAGTAACCTATTAACATAATTTGTACCCACTGAATCCAAATATGGAATCCATTTTTCAAAATTCAAAACATAGAATTTGCAGTAATTAATTTAAAATTAATCCTGTTTTTAAGCAAATGAGTTTTTAAAAGTTAAAACATTGTCAAAGATTGAAATGTTTTTACCTATGAATTCAATGTAAAATTAATGCTAATGACATAAATTATATTAAATGGTAAAAATATATTCTATTTATACTTTAAAACCATTCAATATTATAATTTAACCATATAAATTATTGTGATGAAAAAAGTTGTTTTTAATTAAAATATAGCGTGTTTTTACTATTCATTAAAATATGAAAGTTATCAAAATAATATGAAAAATTTATCCAATGTAAATTTTTATATCCTGATTCCAAAGAAGAATTTTATTTTGTCAAATTGAACTTATAAACATGTCAAAAACTATATTTAAAGTTGGTGCGCCATCAAAAGGCGGCAAAACTGCATTTTTTGAAAAATACTTATTTTACCTAAAAAATTTATTTTGTTCTCTTAGCATGTTCTAGAAAATATGTAAGATGAATAATAATGTTATAAAATTTAAAATTCAGTTAATACTATTCATAACGGCTAGTTTATAATATTATAATAATATATCGTTGTTTAGTGAAACTCAGTATTGCGTACTACACATGCTATCAAGGAAGGTCGCAATTGCGTGTAACACTAGACAAGATAGTGTTTTGTGCCGTGAAATATTCCTTTGATGTTGCGTATAAAATAAGACATAAAAAAATATACTTCTCATAAAACATCAGGGTGTTATATTCTATCCCCCTTAAAATGAATTTCACCCTCTAAATTCCTCACTTCGTAACAAACAGATGGGGATACCTATCCCTCATCATATCCTCAAGCTCCCATGTAGCTTATTCTAATTGGTGGTTCTTACATAAAACTTTTACCAAGCGAGTGGTCTTGTTTCGTAGAACTTTTTCACTACGATCCAGAATCTCTATCGGCTGTTCTTCATAAGAAATATCTTGCTCCAGCGGTACAACTTCTGAGTAGAGTACACGTGAAGGATCAGGTATGTACTTTCTCAGGAGAAATACATGGAACACATCGTGAACTTGAGAGAGATTCGGTGGAAGCGCCAATCAGTAAGCTACCTTCCCAACACGATCCAGTATTTCGAAAGGACCGATATACCTAGGGCTCAACTTTCCCTTCTTTCCAAATCTCATTACTCTCTTCCAAGGAGATATTCGTAAGAACACTTTATCACCCACTTCAAACTCTAGGTCTTTTCTTCGGTTGTCGGCATAACTTGTTTGTCAACTATGAGCTGCTCTTATGTGTTGTTGAATAGATCTGACCTTTTCTGCCATCTCATCAACAAGATCAGGTCCTAATAGCTTTCTTTCCCCAACTTCATCCCATCAAGTTGGACTCCTGCATTTCTTCCCATAGGGAGCTTCATAAGGAGCCATCTGAATACTGGAGTGAAAGCTATTATTATAAGAAAATTCCACCAAAGGTAGGTGTTAATCCCAACCACCTTTGAAATCCATATAGAAAGCTCTCAACATGTCTTCTAGAGTTTGAATAGTTCTCTCAGACTGACCGTCTGTCTGAGGATGATAAGCAGTGCTGAAACTCAACTCTGTATTTAGAGTATGCTGAAGACTTTTCCAGAACTTCGAGGTAAACCTCGGATCTCGATCATATATAATGGAAAGTTGTACTCCATGCAATCTTACAACTTCCTTTACATATATTCTGTCAATCTGATCTAGAGAGAAATCTTCCCTAATAGCAATGAAGTGTGCCGACTTCGTAAGATGATCAACTATAAACCAGATAGCATTATTGACTTTGGATGTTTTAGGAAGTCCAGTGACAAAGTCCATAATGATGTTTTCCCATTTCTATTCAGGTATGGGTAATGGTTGTAACATCCCCTTAGACTTCTGTCTCTCAGCTTTCACTTGCTGACAAACCAAGCATCGAGAGACATATTCAGGAACATCTCTTTTCATGACATCCCACCAGAAATACTCTTTCAGGTCCCTATACATCTTCGTGCTTCCAGGATGAATAGAGAATGAAGAGCTACGAGCCTCATCCAGTAGCTCCTTCTTTAATTCTAGGATGGGAGGAACACAAACCCGATTCCTGAACCTTATTATCCCATCACAATAAAGGTTGAATTCAGGAACATTTCTCACCTTCTTTTGTAACTCTACATCTTATTTTTGTGACTCTTTAATCTTCACATTCATAGATGGCTGAACATTCATTTGATAAAGATAATATTTTTACCCTTCCATTATAATTTCAAGATACATCCTTTGTAAATCCATAAATATTGGATCCTTTGAGATCCTCATCATGGATAAGCTAGCATGGTCTTGTCGACTTAATGTATCTACCACCTTGTTTTCTTTCCTAGGGTGATAATGAATTGAGTAGTCATAATACTTAATCAGTTCCAACCATATTATTTGGCACATATTCATCTCCTTTTGTGTGAAAATATAATTAAAAATTTATGATCAGTATAAATATCACACCTTTCACCATAAAGATAATGCCTCCAAATCTTTAATGAAAAGATTACCGCATCTAACTCCAAATCACGAGTTGGATAATTTTACTCATGGATTTTCAACTGTCATGAGGCATAAGCTATCACCATATCATTTTACATGAGAACACACCCCAATACCTTCTTAGATGCATCACTGTAGATCACAAAACTTTCTCCACTACAAGGCAGTGTGAGCACAGGTGCACTGGATAACCCTCTTTTCAAATCCTTGAAATTCTCTTCACACTCCTCCATCCACACGAACTTAACTCCTTTTCAAGTCAACCTGGTGAGTGGATTAGATAACCTTGAAAAATCTTTCAAAAAACGTCGATAATATCCTGCTAGACCAAGAAAACTTTGGATCTCAGTTACTGTTGTTGGTCTCGACCATCTTTCGATAACCTCTGTTTTTGCTGGATCCATAGATATCCCCTCTTTTGAGATTATGTGACCCAAAAATGAAACTTTTTGAAGCCAAAATTCACACTTGGTAAATTTGGCATAAAGCTTATCCTTTCTTAGAGTCTATACAATTCTCAAGTGATATTCATGTTCTTCCTTGCTCTTTGAATAGACAAGAATATTGTCTATAAAGACTACCACAAACTGATCAAGATAGTCTCTAAAGAATCCATTCATCAGATCCATGAATATAGCAGGGGAATTAGTAAGACCGAATGACATCATTATAAATTCATAGTGTCCATAACTTGTACGAAAATATGTCTTTGGTATATCCTCCCTTTTGACCCTTAATTGATGATACCCTGAATGAAGATCAATCTTGAAAAAGTATTGAGCTCCGCGTAGTTAGTCAAATAAGTCATCAATGCGTGTGGGTGGATATTTGTTCTTGATAGTGATCTTGTTAAGTTCTCGATAATCAATGCAGAGTCTAATTGATCCATCTTTCTTCTTAACAAATAGAACAGGTGCTCCCCAAGGTGACACACTAGGGTGTATGAATCCTTTATCAAGATTATCTGGGAGTTGCTTCTTTAATTCCTACAACTCAATTGGGGCCATTCTATAAGGTGTCTTTGAAATGGTCATAGCACCCGGTATGAGTTCTATTGAAAAATCAACTTCATGATTTGGTGGAAGACCTGACAGTTCCTCCAGAAAGACATCATCAAACTCCCGTACAATGGGTGTATTATTAATCATGAGTTTCTCTCCAACCATTTGAGATAAATAACCTTCATTTATTGGAATCAAGACCCATAAGATGGGAGAAATTTCCACTGGAAGGTTATATTCATCCTTTCATCGATATATTATAGTAGATTGATCGGGAATATTAAATGTGATTTCCTTTCTTTGGAAATTGATATGAGCTCCATATAAAGAAATCCAAACCATGCCAAGAATCACATCAAATTCAACTATAGGAAGGATCACAAGGCTTGCAGGAATCACTTTCCCACAAAATTTAATCGGAGAATAATTATAAACTTTTGATGCGACCGTTGTGCCATTAAGAGTTGTCACAGATAACTCAACATCTAATTGTTGAGGTAATACGAAGATACCCTTAGAAAATTCTCCAGAAATAAAAGAGTGGGTGTATCCAGAATCAAATAAAACATTTGATACTTTAGATTGGATGGTAAGTGTACCTTTCACCACTTCGTTATCGTACTCCACATCGCCGATAGTAATTTCACATGACTTTCCTTTGTCTTTGTCCTTAAGAGTTTTTTGACGTCGATCATCATCAACAACCCTTGGATTTGGGCATTGATTGGCATAATGCCCCATCTCCTTGCACTTGAAACATTGAAGTGTAGGAGGTGCATTCTGTGTATCCCTTTCTTTGTTCACATCATTAGACATCTTTTTCCCATTATTTCGACATTCAATTGCCCTATTACCTTCTTTCCCACACTTAAAACATTTGCTTGTCCCTTTAAGATAATTCCCTCAATGTTTCTTTCCAAAATTTGAGCATAAAGGAAAACTCATCTTCTTTTCAGTGTGGTCTTTAGATTTTCCTTTGAATTCCATTTTCATCTTCTTATCAAACCCATATGACTGATGGGTTACTCTAATATCCATCTCAACCTTGAGAGAACATCGAACAATTTCCTCGTAGCTATTAAAGTCCCTTATGGATAATTCCCTTCGAAGACTTGGTTTTAAGCCACTAAAGAATCGATCTATTTTACTCTCAGGTTGGATAATAATCCCAGAAGCATACCTTGCAAGTCTTGTAAAATTTGCTTCATAGGTACCAACAGATTCCTCATCCTTTTTCTTCAGTTCAAGAAACTCCTTATCCATATTTGTTTGAAGAATACGTGGAAAGTACTTATTTAAAAATAAGTTCTTGAACTCATCCCATTCCATGGGTTCAATTTCATCCCTTTGCCTCGTATTCTTGATAAGATTCCACCATTGATCAGCATCACCTTCCAAACGATACACTGCTAAGATGACTTTGTCATGTTCATAACATTGTAGAACTAAAAATATCTTTTCAATGGTACTAATACATTGTTCAGTCACTAATAGATCAGAATACCCACTGAATAAAGGTGGACGCTGCCTCATGAAGGATTCAACAGAATGTTGCTCCTTCCTTTTTTTGTTTGGAAGTCCTGCATGGTTCATAGCTTGAGAAAGTTTTGTGAGCATGACTACAAGATTTTTCATTCTAGCTCCCATAAAGTTTGGTTTCTCAGGGGGACAATCATTTCATTGCCCGTCGCATTCATCATTAACACGATTCCTTTGGGTTCCATCCATTGACTAAAACCAATAAGCATAGTGTGAGAAACACTATCATAATAGGAAAACCACATAATCAAGAATAAAATTTTACACTTAAGGTCTTATCATAGGTTATTCATTGCCATTTCTAAAACACTAATATTGTGTTCTATGCTTAGAAATATCCTTAGGGTTCTTACTAGGGCTTTCACATCATAGTTTCCAAAGGTTGACTATACCTTTCCTCTGATACCAACTATAACGACCCATACTTTACATACATTGTTATTACTTCAAAATTGAAGCACACTTATTAAAAAATATAACAAAACCATGAAAGGACCGTATAGGTATAATGTATTTAGAAACTGAGAAACATAAACAACTGGTTCATAAATCATCTACGTTGTCTCCCATTTATTTCATCATATCTAGACTCCCTTTTTGGCATATCCTACTTAATACCCTTATTCCTGACCTGGGGAAAAGAAAACATACAAAAGGGTGAGCTCAAATTCTCAGTAAAGGTAAAAAAAAGAAATATAAATCATATCATATTCATAAGAACATAACATTTTGAATATCTTAACCTACAAAAGAGATTATAATATCATAACATGGGATAAATCATAGTGGTGAAATGTAATACCAATAATCATAACTTAAAACATGAAACTTTGTGTCATACACACATAATCATAGAAAATCATTTCATTTTAGTCAAGACTCATTTCTAAGACTATCATAGCGGACAAAGTCCATTACTGAACCGAGTTCACTCCTCGTTCCAGTCCTGTATCACTGAACCAGATTAACTTTCCGTTCCATCCATTTCTATCTCATGAGATATAAATATTTACCCAATACATTAGAGGGAGATATAGGTCCCACCCATCTCATAATGATACCATTCTTATGTGTGCCACAAGATCATAAATCATACATCCTAGCATAACCCATGTAATAAAAATGGGATTTTTAAACATCATGCCATCATAACATAATCCATATAAGATAAAAGGACATCATAAAAATAATTCCATCATAACATAATCAAATAAATGTAAAAAATAGGGATAAAAACATAACCCTATATTATCTTATATGGAAAATAATTTTGATAAAACACTTGAACTTCATTCTTGAGGAAAATATCATTTTTACTTCAAAAACATTTTTCCTTTCTTAACATGTCATACAATTTTAAACTAAAACAAGTTGATTAAAAATAAAATTGAAAAGTTGTAAAGGAATATTCATGGAAATAATGTTCTAAAAATCCATTCATGTCGTATAAGTTAAAGAAAAACATTCTTCTCGTACTTTGGTCGGAAAAGTAAAAAAAGTACCACATACTAAAAACGACAAAAGATACCTTTCATATCTTTTACTAAAAACTCACCGAAGGGTAAAATTGGATTTAAAAAATTGTAGGAGGATAGAAATAATATTACATATTGAGGAAACATGGATGTTGATGATAAATATTCCCCAGTAAATTCTGAAGTATAAACAATCTCGGATAAAAATGAGATTGCGAGATTTTCCCTTACGTTAGGTCCGATATGCTTTGTACGTGTCCGAACCTCCTGTATAATGATTTAAATGATGTAATTTAATTATTAAAGAATCATAATAATTTTTATTATATCATATATGGTCATATTATTAGCTTCTTATTAGTAATATTTCATTGCTACTTGTTATTCGGGTGTTTATTGCTTTATGTTCTTATGTGTGTTTTGTCGCATAAATTCTTATTATTATTTTTGGGTTAGAGATAACTTATTTCCATAATGGTATTAGTGTAATATATATCATATTTACTCATTAAATTAATTTATATAATCATTATTCAATGAAGATCATGTAGAACGAGTCGCATCACATCGTGGAGACGGTAGGTCGTACGTACGCACGAGCGATGATATCGTTCCCATGATCGTGGAATTGTTTTTAAGTGTATGTATACTATTTAAGAATAAATATCACTTTAAAATAATCATATATATTTATTCTTTACATCATTATACCCATCCAAGTAAGGTGGTGGTGGAAAACAGATTACACCACGGCGTGGAGACGGTATTCCGTACGTACGCACGCGCGGTGATTTCATTTTCCGTAGGATGGATAGATGGTGAAATAGGGTTGTTTCATATTTATAATAACATATAAGTATATGAGTGATACTAATGTTATTACTTCATAATGAAACAACTAAATAAGAATAAGTAGAAGAATAAATAAATTTGAAAGAATTGGTAACAGATATTACCTCTTCTTCGACACGCCTCTTTGAAATCTCCTCTTTGGGCACTAAGATTGGTCTTTGAAGAAGACCAGGACCTCTAGGATGTTTCTTGGGAAGTGGAGAAGAGAAATTGGCAGGGGTTGGCCGAGCTTTAAGGCTCAAAGTTGTGTGAGGAGGAGAGGGAGAAGGTGCCCTTTTATAAAGGAGGAGAGGGGCACCTTTGGAATTATAAGAAATATTAATTTATAATAAATTCCAACCCCACCTAAAAACCTCAAAAAATGACTCAAATACGAAGATTAGGTGAGATAGGTTTGTAATATCATTAGACAATAAAATTTAGACAAGTTGGGAATTTATTTTAAACATTATCAACATGATTTATCCTTATATAATCTATTTAATTTTATTTGTGGTAATAATATTCTAAATTTTAAATCATTATAAGTATTTACTTATATGTTGTGAATTGCCAATAATTGTATACTTTATTAAATTTTAGACCATATATATTTTAATTTACAATTTTTAAATATTTTTTTGATTTTTAAACAATTTTATAATATGTAATTTCTATAAATTAACAATAGTGTCAATTTTGACACTATTCATTTATTTGAGTTTAAATAAAATATATACAGAAGATATGTTCGAACTAAAATATTTAATAGATTCATAACATGTCATTTTTATCTAGAAAATTAGTGGAGCACATTAAATAGTTCATATAATATTTATTTTAATACTTTTAAAATCATTTATTTGGTATTTCAATCAATAAAATAATTTCAACATCACTATTGTGTCATAATTAATGATAATTATTTAATCCATGAAAATTATAAATAAATTAATATGATGTAGATAATTTTATTATATTTCTGGATACTATTCATGTTCAAAGTTTCATGAAGTTTATCACTACATTAAAATTATTATACTTATAAGATTTAAGAGAGTGACATGCTGTCACTTTCTTTGGTTTTAATAATAATTATATTATTTCATTGTCAAAAGTCCATGAAATGAATCTAGTATGACCCTTAAGTTATATGGGTAGAATTTTATTCATCCAATAGGATTTTGGAAAGTGTTAGGGTAATTTTATAATCTTATATTTACCCTTAATTACCCAATTTACTTTTAACTGCAGTAAATAAAAATTACCATAGTTACTATTCATAATCTAAAAAAAAGGTAACCTATTAACATAATTTGGACCCACTAAATCCAAATATGGAATCCATTTTTCAAAATTCAAAACACAGAAGTTGCAGTAATTAATTTAAAATTAATCCCATTGTTAAGCAAACGGGTTTTTAAAAGTTAAAACATTGCCAAAGATTGAAATGTTTTTACCTATGAATTCAATGTAAAATTAATGATAATGATATACATTATATTAA
The DNA here is from genome assembly GCA_963277665.1 of Viscum album. Taxonomy (NCBI): domain Eukaryota; kingdom Viridiplantae; phylum Streptophyta; class Magnoliopsida; order Santalales; family Viscaceae; genus Viscum; species Viscum album. The sequence goes on along the minus strand of OY728158.1, from coordinate 906,561,135 downwards.
ATGGTAAAAATATATTCTATTTATACTTTAAAACCATTCAATATTATAATTTAACCATATAAATTATTGCGATGAAAAACGTTGTTTTTAATTAAAATATAACGTGTTTTTACTATTCATTAAAATATGAAAGTTATCAAAATAATATGAAAAATTTATCCAATGTAATTTTTTATATCCTGATTCCAAATAAGAATTTTATTTTTTCAAATTGAACTTATAAACATGTCAAAAACTAGATTTAAAATTGGTGCGCTATCAAAAGGTGGCAAAACTGCATTTTTTGAAAAATACTTATTTTACCTAAAAAATTTATTTTGTTCTCTTACCATGTTCTAGAAAATATGTAAGATGAATAATAATGTTATAAAATTTAAAATTCACTTAATACTATTCATAAAGTCTAGTTTATAATATTATAATAATATATCGTTGTTTAGTGAAACTTGGTATTGCGTACTACACACGCTATCGAGGAAGGTCGCGATTGCGTGTAACGCAAGCCAAGATAGTGTTGTGTGCCGTGGAAGATTCCTTTGATGTTGCGTATAACATAAGACATAAAAAAAATATAATTCTCATAAAATATCAGGGTGTTACACTACACACCTGGTTTGACACTCCTAGGGGATATACTTTAGTAAATTCACAAGCTCATTACAAAAAATTATTAAGGTAAAAAATTCCCAGAAGAGTATATGTTAGGAAATAGATCATGGATAACATAGATTGAAGCCTAGAAATTCATAAGTTAATAAAATACATGAAATTTATAAATTATATCTTTAATGTCATTATATTCCCTTATATGTGTTTAATAGTTTAAAAATAATCATCCATAATTTTCCCTTTATTCTATAAAATGTATAAAAATAGGAGGAATCATGTAAAAGTCAATGTAATGGGCAATGTGATGAATTCCCCATTGATATAACCAACCTTATGGGAGGGGGAGTCATGAACTTTGTGATGATACTCTCTCATCTGACTCAGGTTATGTATAGAAACCTGGATCAGGAGGAAGCCAAAATCCCCCTAAGAAATAACAAGCTGTAATTGCAGGATTTACATGAAAATGGCCTATGAATTTAAATGGATCATCTGATCCCTTAATCATGAAATAATGGATAGACTCCATTGATAATATCTTCTCCATCCTTCAATTTTTTGAACAAGAGAAGGTTCTACTGGCTATTTATTGTATGGAGGAAGAAGCTGAGCAGTGGTGGACATTGATCAAGAATATAAAGTATGAGGAAGAGATTCAAGAGATGGGGTGGATGGAATTCCTAAAAATGTTTTTCGATAAATATTTTCCTTTCAATATTTAATATAAAATTGAAAGGGACTTCCTTTCCCTCAAGAAAAAATATGACAAATTTATCAAGGCATACAAGGAAAACTTCACAAGATTTGCACGATACACCACCATTTTTTTCATTACCCTCAAATGAAAGGTTGACCATTTCTTTGGTGGGATAAAAATGAGTCTATGAAAATCCCTAATGATATAAGACTTTTATATCTATGAGGAAATTTTCCTATGTTCCATTAAAGTCAAAATAGAGATTAAATAATCTCAAGTGTGTCATTTGGATAAGAAGTGGAAGGTAGAGTTTAATTCTGGAGGTTTGATAGATAAATATAATGGTGCTAAGAAACTTCAGCACCCCACTTTTCAAAGGTGTGGAAAAAAGCACACCATAAATTTTCTAAGGGGTACGAAAAAAGGATTTAGGTGTGGGAAGGAAGGACACCTAGCTAACAATTGCCATTCGGAGAAACCCACTAATACGACATAGGAAAGGAATTCTCTAGTCAACTCTCGATGAATTGTTCATTTATTTAACTTCAATTAAGCATGGCACTTTTCAAACCAATGCATTAAGCCAAGGGTTTTTTGAGACAACCAACAAACTGCAAGGAATCAGGGGTGAGATTTTTCCATCAAAACCATTGAGGTGGATCCTAAAAATGAAGCGGTGATAGGTACACTAGTTATTCATTCAAGAATAGAAAACATACCTTTTGATTTTGGTTCTATGCATTCCTTCATATCACAAAATTTTAGTATAACTATTCAAGCACCACCACAAATCATGGAAGTAGAGCTATTGGTGAAAGCGAAAAATGAGGAATTATTGCATCCTAAGTATATAACTCCTCCCACATCAATATCCGTGGGATAAAATTCCCAAAAAACATTATCATACTCCCTTTGGTATAATTTTATGAAATTCTTGTCATAGATTGGTTTTCCTTATATAGATCTAACATAAATTTACATGAGAAGTAAATCACTCTCTGCATCGTGAATAGTCCTCTGACTCTATGCAAATTCAAGGAGATGGATGGATATTTTTTAGCACCAACATCCCAAGTATTAATACTATTAACCTATGAGAAAGAATATTTGTCTCAAATCATTGAGTCTATGGAAAGTATTTTCCTTGAAGACATGACCACTATGAGGTAATACACTGATGTGTTTCCTAAAGAATTTTATAGTCTTCCTCCTAGCTGAGAGGTTGAATTTTAGATCAAGCTTATACTTTGTTCATTACCATTATCCAAGACTCCATATAGAATATATGTTGTGGAACTTGATAAGATGAACAAAAAACTACAATATAATCTTGATAAAGGGTTCATATGCCCATGTGCTTCACCTTAGGGTGTACTGGCCATCTTCTTCAAGAATAAGGATGGGTAAATGTTCCTTCACATTGATTATTATGAGGTCAATAAGATCATGATAAAGAAAAAGTATCTAATACCATGGATTGATGATTTTGTTGATTAGCTACATGGAGCACAATACTTCTCCAAGGTAAATCTATAGTCGAGATATTACCAAGTAAGGGTGAAGAAGGAGGATATCCCTAAGACCACTTTTCGTACAAGGTATGAGCACTATGATTTCATAGTAACGCCTTTAAGACTCACTAATACTCCATAAATATTCATGGACTTGATGAATAGAGTCTTCATTATCACCTTAGAAAATTTATGGTAGTCTTTATAGATGATATTCTAATATACCCCAAAATAAAGGATGAGCATGAGGAGCATTTGAGCACTATACTAAAGACCTTATGAAAGGATAAGATTTATGATAAGAACAAAAAATTTGAGTTTTTGTTAAAGGAAGTATCATTATTTGGGAATATCATCACAATAAATGGGATATCTATGGACCCTTAAAAAAATAGAAGAAATTGAAGGATGACCGATGCCAACATTTGTGACATATATCCATATTTTCCTTGTATTATCTGGAAACTATCGTGAATTTGTGAGAAATTTATCATGATTTTCAAACCCTATAACTAAGATAACATGGAAGAAATTCAATTTTTCTTGGAATGATTAATGTGAATGGATCTTTAAGGAGTTGAAAAGGAGGCTTATCACTACACCTATACTCACACTACCCACAAGTGGAGAAATTTTCGTATTCAGAAATGCTTCAAATAAAGGATTAAGATGTGTTTTAATGAAAAATTATAAAGTGATAACCTATGCCTCAAGGTTGTTGAAAGTTCACAAATATAACTTCCCAAAATATGATCTAGAGTTGGATATAGTGATCTTCACATTAAAAATATGTAAACATTACCTATTTGGGTAGAAGTGTGAAATATATACGGATCATAAAAGCCTCAAATATATATTCACACAGAAAGAGATAAATATGCACCGACAAAGATGGTTAGAGATAATAAAGGACTATGAATACTCAATTCACTACCATCCTGGGAAATAAAATAAAGTGTTAGATACTATAAGTAGAAATGAACCAGAAATTATATAATTTTTGAGAATTGAGAGGGATCCGACCTTCTTAGATTTGGAAAGGATGGAAATATGAATCATAAAGGAAGGAACATAATCAATCCTTTCATAAATAATTTCTAAACCATCCCTTCTAGAGAAGATAAAGGATTCTCAAAGAGATGATGTGATACTTTAGAAGAAAGTAAAAACTATAATTGTAGGGAAATCCTCATAGTTCAATGTTAATTAAGAAGGGGTTGTGATATTTGGGTCATGACTATGCATAATATCAAATCCTAAGTTGAAGAAAGAGTTATTGGATAATGTACATAACTTGAAATTATATATCCATCCTAGAAACACAAAGATGTATTAATATATCTAAGAGCACTATTAGTGGAATAATATGAATAAGGAGATCAAAGAATATACATCAAGATGTCTTGTATCTCAATAAGTGAAGGAGGAAAGGCAAAAATATAAGGGGATGATGCAACCATTATCTATACCTATATGGAAATGGGAAAACATAACCATGGACTTTATAAATAAACTTTAAAAGACATAAAGAGGAAATAATTCTATCTGGGTTGTGGTGGATCATCTTATAAATACTACACACTTCATTGTAATTTGAGAGGATTTCTCACTCGATCAACTTATAAGGATATACATTAGAAAAGTGGTGTGGAAAAATGATACACCACTATCAATTTTATCTTATTGAGATCCAAGATTTAACTACAAGTTTTGGAAGAGTATTCAACATGCTCTAAATACTGAGTTGAAATTCAACATGGATTATCAACCACAAACTAATGGAAAATTTGATCGGACTATCCATACACTTGAAGACATGTTGAGAGAATACTCAATTAACTTAGAATGGGATCAACATATTCTTCTAGTTGAGTCATCACACAATAAAAATTTCCACTCAAACATCTAAATGGCTCCCTATGAAGCCTTTTATGGGAAGTGGTGTAGAACACCTACATTTAGGGATGAATTTTGAGAATAAAAACTAATAGGTCTTGAAATGGTTGAGGAAATAATAGAAAAGGTTAATACAATTCAATAGCACATTAATACTTCTCAGAGTTGACATAAGAGCTATGTTGAAAATCATCGATGAGACCTAGAGTTTGATGTTAGAGATATGGTATTCCTACACACATCTATATGAAATAATGTGATGAGATTTGTAAATAAGGGAAACCTTAGTCCAACATACATCGGTCCCTTTAAGATCCTTGATCGCATTGAAGCGGTGGCTTATTGATTAGAAGACCCAACCAACCTATCTAAAGTACATGATGTATTCCATGTATCACTCTTGAGGAAGTACATACTAGAACCATCACATGTACTCAATCTAGAGGTTGTACCATTGTAGAATGACCTTTCCTATGAGAATCAACCGATAAAGATCTTATATCTTAAAGACAAAGTTCTATGAAATAAGACAATGCACCCAGTCAAAGTGCTATGGAGAAACCACAAGTTTGAAGAAGCGATGTGGGAATTAGAGGAGGTGATGAAATAAAATTACCCTCATCCGTTTTATTGTGGGAAATAGAAAATTTTAGGGTGAAATTTATGAAGGAGGAAAGATTGTAACGACCCAAACTATTATGAATAAAATCCCCTTATAATTTAATTAAATGTATTATTACGTATTATGGTTATAAAAAAATTTAATTATTTGGATTTATATCTTATCAAACTTAAAATACCATTAATCATCATTAACATTGATAAAATTTATATTGGATAATGATCCCATGATTAGTATAAATGGAGGGTTTTAACAAATCCAAATGACATAGATAAAGTAAGTGATGGCCTCAACTAGTAGGACCATACCCTATAAAGTCCATTTATTGGATATTTTGAGGGAAATAGAATCTATGGGATTTTTTCTTGACCAATCCCAAGATGATATCCAACAACTTAAGTATGAGAGAAACCGTTTATGGGAGAAGTTTAAGTTCATCAAGATCATGACCCAAACCATGTATGCCAAACCACCCCATGAATGTCTCACCATTACACACCTTACTATTAGGGTGTTCGCTAGGGAATTAAAGGGATATGTATCTGTTTTGGTGCGGATGTGCGTCGGGTTACGCTGTTCCGCCAGGACGCATTCGCGCGTGCACCTGTCGACCCGAGGGGATAGGCGCGCGGCTTGTGGTCCCACAGTCCCGCTTTCCAAGGGCGGGCGGCATCCGTCCCTTATTCAGGGGTGTCTGCTCCTTGATCGAAACCGGGATGATGGGATGTCAGCTCCTCCTCCCGTGGACGTCTCCTCGGAACTCGTCGCCTAATCCGGGTCTCCCTCATAGACTTAAGAATGTTCGTGAATCTCGTTCCCGGCGCCATATCTTCATGGACACCGGTTAATTACGCTGCTTCCGCCCAAACGCTCCAAGGAGTCCGGTCGGGGAAGCAACCTGCGGTGAGGAGACCGGGTGGCTCTGGGTGTCGGGGGCGTGTCTTGACACTGCGACTCTGCACATCTGTCTTCCGTCCCTAATAGGGCTTCTCGAAGGCGTGATGGCCTGAGGCATCCTGCACTGGGTGCGGGGAACTGTGTCACCTGAGGTTTTCCTCAGCTTCCCATGTTTAACATGGGGTATGCCGCGAGTTTAGCGTCCAGCGGGGACGGCATCGGACTGATCAACACGAAGAGTGGATCAGATGACAGAACCCCTTGCGGGGAACCTCTGACGCTGGGGCCAGCGCATGGGCGGCTTCCCGAGTGAAGTGGAGTGGAATGAAATGGCATGACCCCACCGGGATGTGGCGGCTCGGGTAAGGATCAGGGTGGATGATGGAGTGAAGAGCTTGGACCCCGTAGAGGCTTCCTACGTACCGCGCGTTAGCGTGGATCAAAGTCGACGTAGTTCGGGTATACAGTTTAACGTCATGCTAGACGTCGGCAAGCCGACTCACAGAGAGATCGAGGCCGCCGGGCGGAGGATTGAACCGAACCACCTCGCACAGAGGGGGATGGAACGGCCGGGTGGATCACAGTTTCACGTCATGCTGGACGTTGGCAAGCCGACTCACAGAGAGATCGAGGCCGCCGGATGGAGGATTGAACCGAACCACCTCGCACAGAGGGGGATGGAACGGCCGGGTGGATCACAGTTTCACGTCATGCTGGACGATAAAAGGAGAAATGAGAAAAGGGGCTGTGGGGAGGCACAGTGGAGATACACACGGGCAGTCTCCCACAGGGGCGGATTCATAGGTGAATCGACGCAATCGTGAACCCTGGAGGGGTCCACTGATGGACGAACCGACGTGAATACGACCGGGATGACAAGGTGGTGGGCTTGAACCTCAGGGAGGCTTCCTACGTACCCTGTGTAGAAGATAGGGATCAAAGTCCACGTAGTTCATTCTGTCAGGACTTACGCACTTGAGGCAGCCCAGATGCGGCAAAACTCAGTTGGAAGGGACTTGGATCGAAAGTAGGAGACACCTCGATCCCAGTCACACCCTCTACTGGCTTCGGCAGTGGGGGAGCGCAATGGAGATACACATGTGCAGCCCCCCACAAGAAACTAGGGGTTTGTAATACCCTACCCCCGTAGGGAAAAGCCGCTCCCATTAAATCGTCCCTAAAGAGGGGAAATCCCGACATCCCTGCAGAGACGAGCGGGTGGGGGCCACATCCAAACCGGGGGGGACCCTGCGTGCGAGGCACGGGATCGGGTGATGCGGACGGTTTAACGTCTTGTCAGACGAAGTACAGTTTAACTTCGTGTGTTGAGGACGAAGCGGACGGTTTAACGTCTTGCCGGACGAAGTACAGTTTAACGTCGTGTGCTGAGGACGAAGGTGCTTGGCAGTTTAACGTCTTGCAGAACGGACGATAGGGGCTAGGCAGTTTAGCATCGTGCAGCTTGGACGTAGTACAGTTTAACGTCATGTCGGACGGATGCAGTTTAGCGTCATGCGGGACGAATGTGCAGTTTAACGTCATGCTGGACAAATGTGCAGTTTAACGTCATGCTGGACGTTGGTTGCCGCCGATGGGTCCGTGTCACTTCGCGCGAGCCTGGAGGGCCGCACGGAAAGACAACGCACGGTGCGGGCACCCAGGATGAAGATCGTCGGGCGCCACGCAGGTGGGTACCCTCAGGGGGTCAAAGGGGGCGACCCCGGCGGTTTGCGCGCAAAAGAGGAGCTTTGCGCGCAATACCGCGGGCCGGCGCGCAATTGTACGGGCTGGCACGCAATTGGGCCAGCGCTTTGCGCGCAGATGATTGAGATTGCGCGCACCGGGCTTCGGACAGCTCGCGGGGGCAACAGCTCATTCTCTAACGAACGACCACTTTGAAAAGGGGGGTGCGCGCAATCGGGCTGGATTGCGCGCACCCGGGGGTAATTGCGCGCAAGAGGCTTCTTTTGCGCGCAAAGGCCTTCGGGTTAAGGATTATTCAAAGGAAAGGAGCCAAGGGGATTGCGCGCGAAGGCGAACCCCAAGGCTCTATTGCGCGAAAGAAAGGAGGTTACCTGAAGGTCGGCATTGCGCGCGGAAGGGGTTGGATTGCGCGCACGAGAGACCTTTCGAATTCCGGCAACCTTCAAAACGTCGGGGGTCACCTTATATTTATAGGCAACCCCGGGCGCGGAATCCCGGCCGTGGGCGCGAAATTCGCTTCGCGGGCGCGGAATCAGGACCCGGCGCGCAAGGGCGCCGCGCAGGCCACGGGCGCGCAAAGTAGCGCGCCGGCCCAGCGCATTGCGCGCATCCCGAGAGGATTGCGCGCCGCGACTCAACTTTGCGCGCGGGTCTCCGAAATTTCACGCAAGTCCTCCGGGCCCTCCGGAACGTACCTCTGACTCCAAATATCACTTCGCTTTCCGCATCCGGAGCTTCGTTTGGGAACAACGGACTTTTCCGGCGTCTACAAAAGCCCCCCCTCGGAATCTGATCGGTGAGAGATCGCAACGATCGGGTTCCGAGGGAGACGCCGGAATGCCGAAGTCCTGGGCTGCGCGGGACTTAGGCACGCAAAAAGGGGCGCCGGGCGCGAAATTCGCCGCTGCGGTCGCGCAAAGCGCTTTCCGCGCAGCGCGGACCCCGGCCTCGCCTATAAATTGGGGCCCTGGGTCCCGCGTTCTGTACTCAGGCCTTCCGCGCGATAAGCTCCAACGCTCTCGTGCGCGAAATTGCCTTTTCCGGTCGCGAAATTCTCCCGATCGGCGCACAAAACCATCCGGAATTCGCCTGTCTTTGCGCGAAAACCCGGAACTTTGCGCGACATTCTTCCCGATTTCGCGCCGTCCACTTGGATTGCGCGCCAACCTTCAAACTTCTCTACCAGCCTCGTCCGATCCCGCACGCTTCATCCCTTTACCCGCACGACTCCCGGAGCTTCTGAGATGGCCGCGCATCAAGGAAATGAGGGGGATGCCGCCATTCGCAGAGCAGAGATGGCGGCGAACGAGGAGGTTTACGGAGCCAAGGAGATTGTTTCCAACAATCAATCCCTGTTCGACTTGCTGACGCCGGCCCAGAAGACATATCCGCTGTCGGAAAACCTGCCGCTCTGGAACTTCAGCATCCTAGATGAGGTTCCGGTGCCAGGGTTCGAGATTGATGCGCCGCGGACCTGGGTGACCCGGGAGGACGAGCTTCTCCGCTATAACATCACCAACAACGGGCATCCTGCCAGGGAGACTAGACACTTGGATGTCTATGTCCTGAACCCGAGGACGCGAACCATCGTCGGCAGTGAGCCTACTGCGGAGAACTCTCCAGCCCTCTACTCGAGCATATATCGCCAGAGCGTCATGGACGACACCAAGGGATGGCTGAAGGACTGGGACTTGCGGTCTGGGGGCAATTTCACCAGCGAGTGGGCCTGGGCATTCTGGGTACGCCACACTTGCGATCACTTCGCGGAGGAGCTGCGGTACATCGGCCTGTTTGAGGCGGTGTGGACGTCGCAGTTCCACTTCTACCAGCAGTCCGAGCTCGGGCCGGAGCTGTTCACCCGCTGGTCCCCGGATACCAACACCTTCCACCTTCACCATGGGGAGGTCGGTATCGGTCTCTGGGACATCCACTGCATCGGAGGTATCCCGCTGGAGGGTTACCAGTATGATGAGTTCCTGCCACCGAAGAACACCTGGGAAGACAGGTCACGGACTCCCATTCTGACCTGGCATCTGCTTGACCTGGCTACGTAGCGGCTCGGGATCAAAGACTTCCAGAAGGACATAGCCTACAAGGAGTGGTTCGGCCAGTTCTTGGAGCATGACCCGGCGGTCAAGATGCCAGGCAGGGGGAAGCGGTGCCCGACCGCGGCTCAGAGGAGCCGGAACGGGTCGTACTGGCGGGTCCTGGAGACGGGCGACTACCGCTCATGGGGGTATCGCGTCATCGAGGCCCGGGACCCAAATGTCCGGTACGCGGCGTTCCTGGCCGCCTTTCTGAGTGGGTGGCTCCTGCCGGTGCGGGACGCGAGAATGGGTGTTCGCCCGGCGACACTGGCGATGGCGGGCGCTATGGCCGCCAACAAGAGATACAACCTCGGGGTCCCAGTGTTGGCGAAGCTGTATGACATCCTGGGACGCATCTCACAAGGGGGGTCGCCACGAAGGATCTGTGGGCCCTTCCAATTCTTCCACGGCTAGGTGGCTGCTCACCTTGGTGGGTATACGTTTCCGAACGCCATCATTCCTCCGGGAAACGGCCTGCGACCCTCCCTGCTGAACATTGCGGGGGTCGCTCCGTTGACCCTAAGTGAGGAGGGCGTGAGGATTCGGATTGGCAATCATGCCAATTTCAACTTCATCCCGTTCCCCACTCCCGTTGGCCAAATGATCGACAACGGGCAGGGTCCGCTGGAGCAGCATGAGTACTTCCTGAACATGCGGGGCGGGGTGCTCGTGGCTCGGATCGACGGGAAGGTGATCTGCGAGCCTTACGTGCCAACCCGGTTCGCCAGGCAGTTCGGGTGCCTTCAACGGATGCCGAAGAGGGTATTCACTGCTGTCCGGGAGGAGACGAACCCTGGCGTCCTTCGTCAGATGTGGCTGATGTTTGCCGCTTTCGGCTCTGGCGACGTCATCACTCTCCCTCCTACCGGAGTTGACGCAGGCTTGGCAACCGAGTACGCCGAACATTGGGCCATCGCGTACCCCGAGGGGCTTCTTCGGAAGCCAGTTCGGCGGCTCGAGGTCACCCGTGCGGAGGCCGGGCATCAAGGAAGGAGGCGAGGCGCCGCCACACGGGGGAGAACGGAGGCGCGCCAAGCAGCGGAGCCGGCGCGAGCAGGGACTTCGGCGGCGGGTACATCGCAGGCTGCCGCTACGACCTCGGCGCCCAGAGAGGGGGCGCGTGCGGTGGTCGAAGAGCGGCCCGGGAAGCAGGTAAGGCATCTGCTCGAACCCTCCCACGATGCAGTCTTCCCGGCGCTGTGGTCGGCCTGGATGACCCTGCGGCAGTCATTGGGGACCGACGTCATCTGGCGAAAGATACTCAGAGAAGGGATCTATCTGCCAGAGGTCGGGCACCTCCAGATCGCCGACAGGGTGGACTTAAACCGACAGTATGCATATCTGACGGCCATGGACGAGTACGCGCGCCAACGTGGTCAGCGTGCGAAGCCATCCCTTCTGGTGAAGGTGATGCTCGGTCTCGAGCCCGCTCCAGAACAGATGCCGCTGGGAGAAGATGACAATAACGACTCCGAGGAGGAGGAGGAGACGGGGGAGGATGAAGGCTCCGAGGGAAGGTCCCATCGGGGGAGCCCGCGGGAGAGCGGCGAGGTGGCCGGCTCTGACAATGTTGATGTCACTGAGCTCCTCGAGGTCCGCTTCTATCCCTACTCAACCTGCTTTATCCATTCTCTTATGCAGCTTCTAACCCATTTCTCCACCTTTCTCAGGAGCACACGGATGTTGGTAAAGCGTCCTCAGCAGGAGTAGGAGAGGCGCCAGTAGGACAAGGCGGGGGCCAGACACCCATCATTGAACTGACAAGCGCTGAGGGGTCCCCTGCTGCAGTTGCTCCTGCGGCGGCCGGGATAGCGGAAGATGACGCTTTGAACTCCCGTAAGTCTCCTTACTTTACTGCTGGCGCTTGCCATTGACGATCCGTGACTAACCACGGCATGCCATGCGCAGTGATCTCAGGACTGGAGGCTCGTCGGGTTGCCGAACCCGGGCCGTCCACGAGTGGACCAGCAGCAGACATGCTGCCTGCTCCGGAACAGACTTCTCAAACCGAGCCGGCCCCACCAACTGCTGATCAGGGGGCTACGGACGTCGGCGGTGCTGCCGTCGGAGAGATGTCGGGGGCTGACGAGGGTGCCAATGCCGCTGGGGCGGGAGAAGAAGGTCGCCCAGATGTTGGGGAACCTATCCCCCGTGAGGACATCCCAGGGGCGGACCCTGCAGCAGACCTGCTGGCTGCCTTCCCTGCCTACCGGCCTGCCGACCCCGAGGAGATGGATGACTCGGACGCGGAGGCGGTCGAGGAGAGCCGGATAGCGCGCCGGAGGGGGTGGAAGTGTATCCAGCGCTTCCTCAAGCGAGACCCATCGGAGTGGCTGGGGCGCATGGGGTCACTCCAAACCTGGCTGCGCTTCCTGTGTGCCGGGGGAGCTGATGCTCAACGCCTCCATCTGACGGTCCGTGATTTCATGGCCGAGAAGATGCGCGAGAGCCGCCAGCGTGCCGACGTCGCACAATGTCGGGACATGTCGGAGAACACGCGGGTGCTCCTCGCGGCGGAGCAGGAAGTCCGGCGTCTCGAAGGGCAGGCGGCAGAGAAGGAGGCCTTCGTCGCAACATGCACCGAGCTTGTGGAGCAACTAGAAGCCCAGCTGGTTGACGCCCAGGTACAGCTGACGGAGGTGGGCCAACAAATGGTCACAATTCAAGTCGAGCGGGAGTGTGCACAGGCCAGAATCGACGAACTGCGTGCTGCGACCGCCGACGAGGAGAGGGCACGAAGAGAGCGAGAAGCAGCTCTGGAGGCCGCCAGCCAAAGGGTAGCGGCGTTAGAAAGGCTTATCCAGCACGCTAATCCTTAGGGGCTTTGTTTTTGCCACTCCCAGAACATTTTCTTCCGCTACTTTGATCCATTTGTACGAACCAATATATTTATCTGCATCTTTTGGCTTAACATGCTCGACCACAATTCTTTGTCTTGCGGGAGCGTTAACCAAGCATCAGGCATCCATAATTGGGCCTGAATTTCTGGAGAAAAGAGGGAGGTCATTCCTAAGAAAGGAGACCTCAAGCCTAATCAATGTATCATCCCCCCAACTTGTTCCAACACACGAGCGGGACAATGCCAGGGGCGTTGAGATTTTATCCGATCATAGGGAAATGAGAAAGGGTGAATCGCGTGTCCCGAATCCAGACATCCACAACGGTCGGCCTTCCAGGAAATGCCCAAGACGGTAGGCGGACAGTGGATCGACCATAACAACTGCAATAGACGGACCGAAGGTCATCATTCATATTGCAGGAGGCGGACCACATGTCATCATGAATACCGCTTTGGGGGTTCCTTCAGACACAAGGGTGGAAATCCAGATCAACAGGGCATGCGAAGCGTGGGGCGAAGTGACGATTTGTTCGGACAGAATCCAACGCTCTCAAAATTGCGCCACCGTGGGGAAAGCGTATTAGGCGGATGCACTAATCTGGCCGTGAATCACCTCAATCCTCAGACAGCACCTCTCTGACGAGGAAACCGTCGCTTCCCACCATCGCAATGGGGCATCCCGAGCTGAATCGGGGAGAATATCACAACTGCACCACTCTACCATAAGCCAGGCCAAACGGCCGGCGACGAGGAGGGGCGGGACTTAGCGATCCCTGAGGATGGACCCGAGTCGGAATGTTCGGGCGTTCCTACGTACTCCATCAGGCTGGAGATCAAGCCACACGTAGTTCTGAAAGTGCAGTTTAACGTCATGCGGGACGCAGAACCCCATTTGGGGAGATCTTAGTTTAGGGTCGTAGAGCTCGGACCATAGGGGTAGATCTTAGTTTAAGGTCTTAGAGCTCGGACCATAGGGGGAGATCTTAGTTTAAGGTCTTAGAGCTCGGACCATAAGGGTAGATCTTAGTTTAAGGTCTTAGAGCTCGGACCATAAGGGTAGATCTTAGTTTAAGGTCTTAGAGCTCGGACCATAAGGGGAGATCTTAGTTTAAGGTCGTAGAGCTTGGACCATAAGGGGAGATCTTAGTTTAAGGTCGTAGAGCTCGGACCATAAGGGGAGATCTTAGTTTAAGGTCGTAGAGCTCGGACCATAAGGGGAGATCTTAGTTTAAGGTCTTAGAGCTCGGACCATAAGAACCTCAAAGTACGCCACATCGTGGTCCTATCCCCTGGATATGCGAAGATGCACTGAGGGATAGTGTCAAGAGTGTCGAGATTTCACCTGGTCAGAAGGGGAGGTGGAAAATGTGAATCATGCGGCCATTCACTCAAGGACTGGGGGCACCGGAGTAACGATATGGGAGTACTGCCGACCGTGGCGGAAAAGCAGCATCAATATCGCACTAACTGTTGGTGGAATGAGGCAGCAAACGAGCATCGACCGCTCAATCGCAGGATTCATATCGATTTGCTGCCCGAGGCCATTGGGGGTACCGGCCCGAGTCGGTGGGAGAGCACTGAGGCATTGTGTCCGAACCGTTCACGGGGGCTCCACCCAGGGCGTAGACGATGGGTCCGAATGAAAGGGAGCACGAAGCCTGAAAATGGGGGAAACCTGACCAAGCGGATCCTGACCCTCCTGGCAATAAACCAGAGTACTCTTGACACCGGTGGACCACTGCAAGGGGTCGGGGAACACGCCTTGAGGGTGACCTGAAGGCAGCGGATTCCCCAGAGAAGGGGGAATCTCTAAGAGGTGGGGGGCTGGACCCGAAGTTTCAAACATCCAGGCCTTCCTACGTATCCCATAAGGATGGGAATCAAGCCACACGTAGTTCTTGAAGCGCGGCGCAACACAATCAGGCACCAGCGCGGGGAAGAGTGCGGGTCTGACCCTCGCACACAGAAGGAGCAACATTTGATATTTCTTGTTTGTCCTTAAAGATGAATGATTTTTCTTTGTGCGGCGACATGCCTGTGATTGAGAAATCTCTGGCATCGCCACAATAATCAAGCCATGAGAGGCATTGATGAATGGCGTGGTTATTAACCAGCGCCCAACGTGAGTGTCCCCTGAGGAGAACATCACGATGCAGTGCCGTTTCTCGTCGGGCGGCCAAGACGATCACAGTTTACGGTCGTGTGGTAGGACCAGACAACACAGTTTAAGGTCGTGTGGTTCGGACCATGGAGGAATCCGCTTATCGCGGTACGGCGGACACGACAGAGGTGGGAACATACCCAGCCCTGCGGTCACGCACGATTCCAGGAGAAGAGTCTTGGGATAGGGGTCTGCGTATGTCCATCACCCGAGGGGCAGAGATGCTAGCCTCCAGATATACTGGGCCCAGAACGCGATTGTTCGGGCGACTCCTTCCTCCTTATGGGGACGAGGGTCCAGCTACGCATGGCCCTTAGGGAGGATATCCGCATATATCCTTGGTGCTCAGACCATGAGAGCCTCGAACGACATCATTACCCTGGTTGGTCTGTCCAACGTGTAGAGGTGTACTGAAGGTCAGTATGAAGAGAGTGTCGAGATTCCACTACAACGCACAAAGGCGGAGTGTGATGAGGACTGCGCAACCAATGTTCAGAGCCTGAAAGAGCCGACATGGCGATCAAGGACGTTGCTGACCATATTCGCAACACAACATCCGATCGCGTCAGCCTAAGACGGGGCAAGCAAACGAGCATCGACCGCTCAATCGCAGGATTCATATCGATTTGCGGCCCAAGACCCGCCGGTAAATCGACCCGGAGTGGTAGGAGAGCACTGAGGCATCGTACCCAAACCGCTAACGAGGATCCCTTTGAGTGAAGGCTCAAACAAGAGGAAGCACGCAACCTGACAAGCAACACAGGACTTGCCGGGATCGCATCCGACACTACGGGCCATAGACCAAAGTACCCAAAACATGTTAACAGATCACCGGAAAGGGTCGGAGGACTCACCCTGAGAGCAACCAAAAGATAGTGGATCCCCGTGATCAACCAAAAGACAGGGCTGGACCTGAAACACAAGCGTCCAGGCGGTCCTACGTATCCCATAAGGATGGGAATCAAGCCGTACGTAGTTCTTGAGAGGCAGTTTAACATCATGCAGGACGATGAGGGGTGTGAGGTAGTCTCACACACGGGGGAGGCGTACGGCGCGGCCAGTAGACCGACGTGAATGAGGACATAATCCCCCGCTCACGCTACACCCCTCGCACAAAAAGGAGGGGAACTGGGGCCAGAGGCCCAACGCGGGATAGAGATTCCCGAGAAATGGGGCTGGGCCTGAAACATGTATGTCCAGGCGGTCCTACGTATCCCATAAGGATGGGAATCAAGCCGCACGTAGTTCTTGAAGTGCAGTTTAACGTCATGCAGGATGAAAAGAGAGGAAAAGGGGGGAGCAGAAGGCATCCCCAAACGTGGGGGGCGTACAGCGTGGCGAGCAAACCGATGTGAATGAGGGCATAGCCCCACGTCCACACCATACGCCACATACCCAGAGGCAACTAGGCCAAGGGCCCGAGATGGGATGGAAATTCCCAAAGGATGGGGCTGGGCCTGAAACATGAATGTCCAGGCGGTCCTACGTATCCCATAAGGATGGGAATCAAGCCGCACGTAGTTCTTGAGGGGCAGTTTAACGTCATGCAGGACGATACGCTGGGCAGTTTAACGTCGTGCAGCTTGGACGTGGTGTAGTTTAGCGTCATGCAGGACGAGGCACTTGGCAGTTTAACGTCTTGCAGCGCGGACGAATGCTGAACAGTTTAACGTCTTGTAGCCTGGACGAATGCAGTTTAACGTCGTGTTGGACGAATGCTGAACAGTTTAACGTCTTGTAGCTTGGACGAATGATGCTTGGCAGTTTAACGTCTTGCCGCGCGGACGTATGCAGTTTAACGTCGTGCAGGACGTGGTGCAGTTTAGCGTCATGCAGGACGAGGCACTTGGCAGTTTAACGTCTTGCAGCGCGGACGAATGCTGAACAGTTTAACGTCTTGTAGCCTGGAAGAATGCAGTTTAACGTCATGCAGGACGTAGGCACACTCAGACAAAGTACTGCTTGAGGAACCTAGCGTTGGTGGGAGGAGTGACACGCTCACCATCCATAGTCGCCAGGGAGTACGCGCCAATGAGATAGACCTTGTGGACAACAAAAGGTCCCTCCCACTTGGGCTCCAACTTGGGTGGCTTCCTGCCGGGGATCATTGGCGCTCTTAGGCATAGCACTAGGTCACCCTGCAGGAAGGAGCGGAGGCGAACCTTCTTATTGAAAGCTCTAGCCATTCTGCTTTGATGCCTCTCCAAGTTGTGCAAAGCGCGAAGTCTATTCTCATCCAGTGCTTCCAACTCGACTAGACGGGCTTCAGCAACTCTGTCTGGCGCTTTCTGGTCGTAGACCGCAGTGCGCAAGGACGGTAACTGGATCTCGATGGGCAGGACGGCCTCAGCTCCATACACCAGGGAATAAGGGGTCATCTGGGTGGAATTGCGAGTCGTCGTCTGATAAGCCCAGAGGGCGTTGGGGAGCTTGTCCGGCCAACTCTTCTTGTTCTGACCAACCATCTTTTGCAGAATGTTAGAGAGGGTTTTGTTAAACGCCTCGATCTGTCCATTCGCCTGCGCATGATAGCGAGATGTATGGTTCGAGCGAATGTTATACTTGGCGTACAACTTCTTCAACTAGGCTGCTCGGAAATTGGTTCCGTTATCCGTGAGGATAGCGTGAGGCACTCCAAATAGATAGATGATGTTGGAGGTCACGAAGTCAGCGATCGAACAGGATTTGACCTCTCTGAGCGGAATCGCCTCTGCCCATTTGGAGAAGAAGTCCGTGGCGGTCAGAATGAACCGGCACTGGCGAGCCGTCGCCGGCGGGTAGGGTCCCACAATGTCCATCCCCCAGACTGCAAAGGGCCAAGAATACCTGGTGGTATGGAGAGGCTCCGGCGGCCGATGCACAAAGTTCGCGTGAACCTGGCACGCATGGCACCTCCTGGCATACTCGATGCAGTCATGGATCATGGAGGGCCAGAAGTATCCCAACCTCCGAATCTGGTGGGACAGCTTCGGCCCAGTCTGGTGGGCACCGCATGAACCGGCATGAACCTCTTGCATGACTCGTGGGATCTCAACTCCCCGAAGGCAACGGAGGAGAACACCATCAAACCCGCGTTTGTAGAGGATCTGCTCTAGGCCGGGGATGCTCTGGAGGACAAACTGCGATGCGCGGCGTCGAACTCGCTCGCGCTCGGCCCGATCTGATGGGAGAATGCCATGTTGTAGGTACTCAACCAAAGGCGCCCTCCAATCAGGGGCTGATTCGACTGCCATATCTGGGGTACTCGGGGCTCCGGGCACAGGGGCAACCGCGGTGAGATTACTTACCGACGGGCCGCGATCTCCCTCCGGGATAACGGGAGCAATGAGCCTGCGGTGCGTCACGCGGACGATCAGGTTATCCTGTTCAGGCTCTGCAAGTGACGCAGCAAGGCTGGCCAAAGCATCTGCTCGACCGTTCTGCGACCGGGGCATATGGACAATTTCTGGCCGAGAAGGGAACCAGGCCATCAGAAGGAGGGTGCACTCCAGCAACGACACAAGTTCCGGCTTCCTGACAACATAGTCGCCATTGATCTGCTTAACAACCAGCTCAGAGTCCCCTTTCACACACAGATGGGGCACGTCGATCTCGAGAGCTAACTCGAGGCCAGTGATGAGGGCATGGTATTCCGCCTCATTGTTGGTACAGCCCTCTGACAATAGGAAAGAGTATGGCAGCACGACTTGCTCCGGGGTAATGAAGACGATACCCAAGCCCACTCTGTTGAGCTTAGGATTATCAAGTCTTCTACCGGTGGGGCTCCGGGAGGCACCGTCAAAGTGCATATGCCAGCATGGACCGGCTCGATCGACCGAGAGGATGGCCTCATCAGGAAAGCCTAGATCCAGTGGCTGATCCGCGGAGGTTGGGTGAGCAGCCAGAAAGTCTGCCAACGCTTGCCCTTTGATGGCCTTCTGAGACACATACCTGATGTCGAACTGCTGGAGAATCACAGCCCACCGCGCTAGACGGCCAGTCAACATAGGCCGGCTCAGGATATATTTCAACGGGTCTACCCGAGAAACCAACTGTACCTCATGGTGCTGCAAGTAGTGTCGTAGTTTCTGTACGGCAAATACGAGCGCCAGGCAGCTCTTCTCGACGGGGGAATATCTGACTTCCGCATCGAGGAGCATGCGACTGAGGTAATAGAGGCTATTCTCTGTTCCCTCGTTGTTCTTCTGGGCGAGAAGGGCGCCAAGGGACCGTTCCAGGGCGGTCACATAGAGGACCAGCGGCTTCCCAGATACAGGCGGCATCAGAACCGGAGGTTGCAGCAGGTACTGCTTGATTTCCTCGAAAGCGGTCTGACACTCTTTATCCCATACATAGGTGGCACCTTTCTTCATGAGCCGAGAAAAGGGCTTACACTTGCCGGCCAGATTCGCGATGAATCGGCGTATATAGGCTAAGTGGCCTTGGAACCCTTGCAGTTCCCGGATGGTACCTGGGGGAGGCATCTGGCTAATCACCCTGATTTTCTCTGGGTCGATCTCAATACCCCGGTATCTTACCACAAATCCAAGGAACTTTCCGGAGGTGACCCCAAAGGCACACTTCAACGGGTTCATCTTCAGGCAGCGAGACCGGAGGAAGCCGAACACTTTCTCAAGATCTTTGAGATGGTCCTGACGCTGGCGCGATTTGACTACCAAGTCGTCGACGTAGCATTCCACCAGTGTGCCGAGGATTGGCTTGAATATGCGGTGCATCGCCCGTTGATAGGTGGCACCTGCATTCTTCAGGACGAAGGGCATGACCCGGTAGCAAAAGGTACCTTGGGGGGCCCTGAAGGCAGTGAACTCCTCATCCTCAGGGTCCATCCGAATTTGGTTATATCCGGAGTATCCATCCATGAAGGAGAGGGCTTGGAACCCTGCCGTGGCGTCAATCAACAGCTCTGTCACTGGAAGGGGAAAATCATCCTTCGGACAGTGGCGGTTGAGATCGCGGAAGTCGATGCAAACTCTAATCTGCCCGTTCTTCTTCCGGACCGGCACAATGTTGGCCAGCCATTTGGGGTACTGAACTTCCCTCACGAAGTTGGATTTGATAATCTTGTCAACTTCGGCCTCAACCATGGCACCGTGGGATGGGTGCATCTTCCTGGGAGGCTTCTTGAACCCGCGATGGTTCGCCGGGAGACCAAGGCGGTGGACGGCTACCTGAGGATCTAGCCCCGGCATCTCGTCATATCCCCAAGCGAACACATCACGGTGCTGCCTGAGAAAGTCCACGTACTGCTGCCGCTCCTCAGAGGGCATGGCTGCACTGACCAATGTGGGTCTTGGATCGGCCTCGGTTCCAAGGTTCACCTGTATTAACTCATCGACCGTGGCGGAGACGCCCTCCTCAAAGGCTGGGGGTGCATCTTCCACGTCCTCTCCACTCGGGGAGGGATCTTCCACGGGAGAGACTGCGTTGGCAACTGCATTGGGGCTACCAGATCCTGCTGGGCCACTGGTGCTGGCGCGGGCGGTCGCGGTCATCTTATTAGGAGACTCGCGGGCCGTCGAGACCATGGCCACATCCAACCGTTGAACAGGGAGGACGTAAGCGTCATCCAGACTTGCCCAGGGATCACTTGCAACAGCGACAGGCTCGACCTCACCTGCCAGGATCTGCTTATCCTTGCTCTTGTAATAGTCCGCGTCCAGATAACGGGCTTCACATGAGGCAAAAGGAGAGGCATCTCCTTGAAGCACGCCTACTCGACCGTTAAGGGAGTATTTGAGGCATTGGTGGTATGACGAGGGAACCGCCGCGTGAAGGTGGAGCCATGGCCTGCCCATCAATGCGTTATACGCAGTGTCCTGAGAGACTACCATGAATTCGGTGTTGGCAACCAAGTCACCGAACTGGGTCTTCAAACGTATCTTGCCGACCGGGGTTTGCTCGGTGCGGTCGTACCCCTGGATCCTGAGGTCGGAGGGAATCAAGTCATCCTCAGACAACCCCAATCTCCGGAGCGTCCGAGTTGGAATCAGGTTAATCCCGGACCCCGTGTCGACAAGACAGCGCCGGACTTCAAGGCCATTGAATTGGCCAGTGACATACAGCGGACGAATATGTCCCTGTATAGGAGGGTCTTCATCCTTACCAGAGAACGAGATAACTGCCTGACATTCGGCGTCCTCGATCGTTTCGGCGTGAAAGGCCTCTGCAGCCGCAACCTCTGTCTCAAACTGGAGGGGGCTCTTCAGGGCTTCAGCGAGTGCCTCGCGCATCTCAGATGACATGCGCAGAGCCTCAAGTATGGAGAGCCTTGCTGGGATGTCAGCCAAGTGCTTCAGGACATCATACTTTTTAGCCAAGCGTGAGCCCCTGGTTACAGGAGGTTGCTCTACGGTTGGAGGCATGACGGGCCTTGCCGGTTGGGCCGGCGGCCGACTGGTGCTTGGCGCATCTCGCTGTTCATTGGCTGCAGTCCGGGAAATGGTCACCGTACTGGGGTCAGGAGGCCGGGATGGACTCGTGGCAGGGCGGAGCTGGTCGTGACGCGGCTGAGGCGGTTCTGCATGGTCCCATACCACAAACAGTGGTGGAGGCGAATCCGTCATCCCCGAATGGGGGGCCTGCGCACGTTGAGCTCGATCTTGAGCCCGCTGCCTAGTCTCAGTGGCGTGCACGGCCTGGCTGGAGGTACCAACGGCTGTGCCCCGGCGACTCCTGTTGTTGCGGCTCCTCCGACGGTGGCGACGACCGGGGACACTAGGGAGGTCCACCTGGTGTTCTTCAACGTCGGGAACCGAAAAGGGATTTACCAGCTCGACGGTGTTAACCGAAGCGTACCCAATACTGTCATCGGACGAATCATTCACCACGGGGCGGATCCGAGGAGGGATCCCCATCTCCGGGGGCATGAAATCGCCGAGAGTGCGGGATAGTGGCGGAACCGGCGGGGCGCGCTCTTGCTTCTTGCGCTGCCGCCGTTTGCTCCTCTTGGAAGAGGCAGGCTGGGACGACGATGCCGAAGCAGCACCCGCAGATTCTGGGGGATCAGGCTGATTCAAGCGCGCACGGATGATTCCATGGGCGCGAATGATCGTCTTGCGGGCCATCCAGTTTTTATACTTCTGGGACCCGCGGCCATTCGTCCTCATCGCCGCTATCGTCATCTGATCCCACGAACACGCCCGCCACCTGTGCTGGAGCTGGGCCCAACCTGATTACATTGTTGTTAATCTGGTCTTGGAGCCAATCCTTAAACACATAGCACCGCTGGATGGTGTGCCCCAGGGCCCGATGGTAGGGGCAGTAGCGGGGGTTATCCGTGAGATGTGCCTCCTCTGGCCTCCAACACTCAGGCAGTCGCACAATCCTCTGCTCCAGGGCGCTCCGGAAATAACCGGGGACCTGATCCTCGTGAAATGAGTAGGTCAGGTATCACGGGCCCCTGGGAGCGTGGTCTTGACGAGGGGCTGGAGGGGCCGGCCGAGGAGGTGGACCCTGATTATCTCGCCTGGGTTGTGGCGGTACATTACGCGGAGGGGCCGGCCGGTTCTGAGGCTGCCGCTGCTGGGCCGGGAACTGAGCCCGTGGAGGCGGATTCCTATGAGGCTGTGGAGCTGGTCTCGCCGGCAGCAGCTCCAATGGCCTGGGGGCCTCTATCTGGGCCACAGCAGCGGGCTCAGCCCTGCTGGCTCTCCTTGCAGGAATCATTGGAGGCAGCGGGTGTGCCTGGCTGGCCTGTTGCAGGGCTTCCTCAAGACGTTGAGCTTTGTCTGAGAAGTCCCTGAACCCTCCGGGGTAATTCTGAGTGATCAGGGAAGGGACCAGCTCGGTCTTGACGTTCCCGATGCACATTGTCAGCAACTGCTCCTGAGTCAATGGCATGTCAAGGGAATACGTGAGACCCTTCCATCGGGCGACGAAGTCCGCGACTCGCTCATCAGGCCTCTGCTTGCACTTGAAGAGGTCTGCGATACTCGTCTTCCGGGTCATGGAACTGAACTGGTAGAGGAATTGTCTACGAAGGTCCTCCCAGCTAGTTATCGACCCGACGGGGAGCTGGCTGTACCAGACAAATGCTGGCCCTTCCAGTGTCTGGAAAAAGCAGCGAAGCTTAGCGGCCTCTTGCTGCGCCGGATTCCCCAACATAGGCCCGCACCTCGAGTTGAAATGGGCCAAATGTTGTGGCGGATCTCCAGTCCCGTTGAAGGGGGCGAAAGTGGGATTCCCGAATCCTGGAGGCGCCGGCATGTCATCCACCCATGCTGGGTATGGCTTGCCGTCCGGTGGGATTGCCACTTGTCGAGTCTCCAAGGCTTCCAAGCGGGCAATGAGCGCCGCCATCGGATCGTCCGGACATGGGTTCCAGTCCTGGCGAGGATCTCTAACCACGAGCGCATTGCATGGCCCTTCAATCGGGTCGTCGACCGGGTCGTCGAACTCGGCAGCTCGTGGGATGGCGGGCGGAGCGGCCCTTGGGGCAGCGGGAGGAATCTGAGCGGGGTCTCTCAGGTAGTCACGCCACTCGGGAGGGTGTGGCGAAACATACCGCGCCCTCTTGCCGTAGGCAATGGCCTCTCTCCTGTCGGCGAACACGGCGTAATCACGGTTGCCCGGGAGAGTCTCGTCGAGGAGCGGTTGTTCCGGTCCCTGCTGTCCTGGCCTAGGATCACCGTAGTCAGGCCGCTGTTCTGCAGCGCGCTCGGCGAGGAGCTGGTCAACCATCTTCTTCTGTTCGGAGAGCTGCTGACGTAGCGTAGCCTTCTCGGGATCCTCCTCTGCCCTCTGCATGGAGGCAGATGGGTCGGCGGGCTTTATAGCCTCGCTGTGCTCTTTTCCTTTGCTGACGTTTCGGCTCAACGTCAGTGCTTCAGTGGGTGCGGGGAGCCCCAGGAGGTTCCTCTGATGACGAGTGACTCTCACCGATGGCTCTGACGACGGCTTGTCTTCGGGGGGGAAGCCCCCGTCGAGAAGTTCCAAGTCGTTCCCCTCTCCCGACAGGTCAGCCATATTGACCGTTTCTGTCCCTGGGGATATACCCTCAGGGCCACCCAGCGAATCGGGCTGTCGGCGAATCACACTGAAGCGTAGGGCAGCGTACTGCCCCCATCCACGGATATACACGTGGGGAGTGGCTTCCTCGATAACTTTGCGGAGTACTTGAAAACACTCGACGCATCGTTGTTGGAGGGCCTCGTGGTGCCCAAATGACCCGGGGTGCCGAACCGCGGGGAGCGTGGCCAGGTCAATTTGACGGCACTGCTCACCAATATCCTCCAGGTGTGCTAGGCTCCCGGGGTATGGCACTTGTAGGCAGTGAAGACGGGAGTGAGTCTCCCGGAGAGTTCGGCGGAAGCATTCGAACTCATCCGGGGTGAGCGATTCGGGTGCATCAAAGCCCGGTCCTGCGACTGGCCAAAACTTCTCAGGGAAGTGGCCCTCTGCAAGGACGGTCCAGAAGCTCCACGACTCAAGCTCGGGACCCAGATCTCCTTGGTCCTCTTCAATGGCTGGGAACGGACGGGGAACCGGCAGTGGTGCCGAGGCGGGCCGCCGGGCTGACGGGCTGGCCGGCGGTGAATACGGCGAACAGGCCGATTGGCCTCCATATCCCGGGCCGCCCTCTGAGGGTGGCGGTGCCCTGGCTACCACATCACGATAGGACAGGCCGGCGAGCGGACATCCTGCCGTAGCGTCGGTGCTCGCCGAGGGTGCACTAGATCGTGGTTCGACCGTCGGTCCCCAGAAAAAGTCTCCGGCTTCTCCGATCGAGACGGAAGGCACTTCCGGAGGGGCCGGTACCAACCGCAAGTTTGATCCTTGGGGGTCTACCAGGCCCTCGTTACTCCGGATATACCTTCGGAGAGAAGCGGGGATCACATCGATCTCGCTCTCGGGGAGCACGAGGCTGACGTGCCGCATTCCTACCCCTGCCCTTGACTGGCGGGATTGGGGAAAGGGCTCTGTCGCCGAATCGTACTCCGCCTCTGAATCAGAGAAGCGAACCGGTCGGATATCTGTCCGGAATTCCGTAACATTCTTCCCTCGGCGTCGACGCCTTGCCTTCCTGCCCCTGGGTGGTTCTTCGGGGTACGGCTGATCTCTATCCTGGCGTCCTCCGGCCGCACTGGTGCTGGGGCCAAGGGGACTGGAAACCAAGGTGCGAGGAGCACCGGGACAGATATCAAAGGGGACGCGGGAAGAAATGATTCCGGGCGGGCCTCCGGGCCGAAATCGGAAGGTGGGATGACCCATGCCTCTTGGATCGGCCACACGGAGTAGCCCCTGTTGGTGAATAGCGCTACCGCGAGGTGGTCCGCGGTGGCTATTGTCTGTACCAGCAACCGAGAGAGTCAACCCAACCTGCCTTTGGGGTGGTCGGGGCCTCGATCCGGGTCGGGCATAGAAGTGCCCCCGCTCAGGATGCGCAGGGGCCTGGTGGCTGAAGCCAGCAGTGGCTTGAGCCAACGCGGCTGCTGTTGCTAGGGCCCCAAGGTGGGCATCCTCTTCCGCTCGTGCCCGACGTTGGCGTCGAGACAGACGAGTCGGGATGAGCGGCGCAGGCAGGTGGAGAGCCTGTTCCTCGACTTGAGGGGCCTGGCGGCGGTGTCGCCGTGGCCTGGCGGGATCCCTTATCGTGGATCCCTGGAGTGGACCTCGGATAGGGTAGTCCCGACCATCTTCCACTTCATCCGCATAGGGGAAGGAGTTGTCGGAGCGCTCCGGGGATAAGCTCCCAAAGCGGTTGGACGTCGAGGTAGGCAGCGGTGCCTCCCTGCGCGGCCCTCGGGGGCGGCGTTGGCGGCGAGGTGCAGCTCCCTCGAGGTCTAGGCGAGCCATGTCCCTGGTGGGGATGACTCCCTCTTCCTCGTATCTCCGCACCAAGCTGTTGATCACCCTTCTTTGGATGACCTCCGAGGGGGAGAGAGGGCGTGGTTGTCCCGCAATGGCGGCTGCTGGGACAACTGTGGAACGGGCGGGACCGCGCGGAGTAGCCGCGTCGGTGTTTCCCCCACCCCTGCGCCAGTGGGCGGGTGGCGATCGGGCACTGGATTGGGCGACTTGACTTCTGAAATCAGGGAGAAAAACCCGTTAACACTGACAGGAAAAGGAATCGACAACCAACCATTAGTGCCACGACGCCTTCCGTGGGGGGGACCTAGGCCCTCGACGTCGCGAGACGGAGTGCCCGAGTTCCTTTCCCCAGCCCCTGGCGGGTAAAACTGAATGCTCGGTCGAGCAGCATGCTGGTCTTCCAGCACCTCTGAAAGCCATCGGTCTTCGTATCGAGGAGAAGAGATTCACGTCGGGTTCACCATTTTTCTGTTTCGGTGCGGATGTGCGTCGGGTTACGCTGTTCCGCCAGGACGCGTTCGCGCGTGCACCTGTCGACCCGAGGGGATAGGCGCGCGGCTTGTGGTCCCGCAGTCCCGCTTTCCAAGGGCGGGCGGCATCCGTCCCTTATTCAGGGGCGTCTGCTCCTTGATCGAAACCGGGATGATGGGATGTCGGCTCCTCCTCCCGTGGACGTCTCCTCGAAACTCGTCGCCTAATCCGGGTCTCCCTCGTAGACTTAAGAATGTTCGTGAATCTCGTTCCCGGCGCCATATCTTCATGGACACCGGTTAATTACGCTGCTTCCGCCTGGACGCTCCAAGGAGTCCGGTCGGGGCAGCAACCTGCGGTGAGGAGACCGGGTGGCTCTGGGTGTCGGGGGCGTGTCTTGAAACTGCGACTCTGCACGTCTGTCTTCCGTCCCTAATAGGGCTTCTCGAAGGCGTGATGGCCTGAGGCATCCTGCACTGGGTGCGGGGAACTGTGTCACCTGAGGTTTTCCTCAGCTTCCCATGTTTAACACGGGGTATGCCGCGAGTTTAACGTCCAGCGGGGACGACATCGGACTGATCAACACGAAGAGTGGATCAGATGACAGAACCCCTTGCGGGGAACCTCCGACGCTGGGGCCAGCGCATGGGTGGCTTCCCGAGTGAAGTGGAGTGGAATGAAATGGCATGACCCCACCGGGATGTGGCGGCCCGGGTAAGGATCAGGGTGGATGATGGAGTGAAGAGCTTGGACCCCGTAGAGGCTTCCTACGTACCGCGCGTTAGCGCGGATCAAAGTCGACGTAGTTCGGGTATACAGTTTAACGTCATGCTGGACGTCGGCAAGCCGACTCACAGAGAGATCGAGGCCGCCGGGCGGAGGATTGAACCGAACCACCTCGCACAGAGGGGGATGGAACGGCCGGGTGGATCACAGTTTCACGTCATGCTGGACGTTGGCAAGCCGACTCACAGAGAGATCGAGGCCGCCAGATGGAGGATTGAACCGAACCACCTCGCACAGAGGGGGATGGAACGGCCGGGTGGATCACAGTTTCACGTCATGCTGGACGATAAAAGGAGAAATGAGAAAAGGGGCTGTGGGGAGGCACAGTGGAGATACACACGGGCAGTCTCCCACAGGGGCGGATTCATAGGTGAATCGACGCAATCGTGAACCCTGGAGGGGTCCACTGATGGACGAACCGACGTGAATACGACCGGGACGACCAGGTGGTGGGCTTGAACCTCAGGGAGGCTTCCTACGTACCCTGTGTAGAAGACAGGGATCAAAGTCCACGTAGTTCATTCTGTCAGGACTTACGCACTTGAGGCAGCCCGGATGCGGCAAAACTCAGTTGGAAGGGACTTGGATCGAAAGTAGGAGACACCTCGATCCCAGTCACACCCTCTACTGGCTTTGGCAGTGGGGGAGCGCAATGGAGATACACATGTGCAGCCCCCCACAAGAAACTAGGGGTTTGTAATACCCTACCCCCGTAGGGAAAAGCCGCTCCCATTAAATCGTCCCTAAAGAGGGGCAATCCCGACATCCCTCCAGAGACGAGCGGGTGGGGGCCACATCCAAACCGGGGGGGACCCTGCGTGCGAGGCACGGGATCGGGTGATGCGGACGGTTTAACGTCTTTCCAGACGAAGTACAGTTTAACGTCGTGTGTTGAGGACGAAGCGGACAGTTTAACGTCTTGCCGGACGAAGTACAGTTTAACGTCGTGTGCTGAGGACGAAGGTGCTTGGCAGTTTAACGTCTTGCAGCACGGACGATAGGGGCTAGGCAGTTTAGCGTCGTGCAGCTTGGACGTAGTACAGTTTAACGTCATGTCGGACGGATGCAGTTTAGCGTCATGCGGGACGAATGTGCAGTTTAACGTCTTGCTGGACAAATGTGCAGTTTAACGTCATGCTGGACGTTGGTTGCCGCCGATGGGTCCGTGTCACTTCGCGCGAGCCTGGAGGGCCGCACGGAAAGACAACGCACGGTGCGGGCACCCAGGATGAAGATCATCGGGCGCCACGCAGGCGGGTACCCTCAGGGGGTCAAAGGGGGCGACCCCGGCGGTTTTCGCGCAAAAGAGGAGCTTTGCGCGCAATACCGCGGGCCGGCGCGCAATTGTGCGGGCTGGCGGGCAATTGGGCCAGCGCTTTGCGCGCAGATGATTGAGATTGCGCGCACCGGGCTTCGGACAGCTCGCGGGGGCAACGGCTCATTCTCTAACGAACGACCACTTTGAAAAGGGGGGGTGCGCGCAATCGGGCTGGATTGCGCGCACCCGGGGGCAATTGCGCTCAAGAGGCTTCTTTTGCGCGCAAAGGCCTTCGGGTTAAGGATTATTCAAAGGAAAGGAGCCAAGGGGATTGCACGCGAAGGCGAACCCCAAGGCTCTATTGCGCGAAAGAAAGGAGGTTACCTGAAGGTCGGCATTGCGCGCGGAAGGGGTTGGATTGCGCGCACGAGAGACCTTTCGAATTCCGGCAACCTTCAAAACGTCGGGGGTCGCCTTATATTTATAGGCAACCCCGGGCGCGGAATCCCGGCCGCGGGCGCGAAATTCGCTTCGCGGGCGCGGAATCAGGACCCGGCGCGCAAGGGCGCCGCGCAGGCCACGGGCGCGCAAAGTAGCGCGCCGGTCCAGCGCATTGCGCGCATCCCGGGAGGATTGCGCACCGCGACTCAACTTTGCGCGCGGGTCTCCGAAATTTCGCGCAAGTCCTCCGGGCCCTTCGGAACGTACCTCTGACTCCAAATATCACTTCGCTTTCCGCATCCGGAGCTTCGTTTGGGAACAACGGACTTTTCTGGCGTCTACAGTATCAAGACACTAATAAAATGAATATTCATATTTTATATATTAATGAATATATTTTCATTTTATTATTGTTACTTTATAAATGATTTTGTTTTTTATTCAAAAATTGTATTTTTGGGTAATGTTAAAATTAAATTAAGGAATTTATTTTCATGACTTAATGCATTTTTTAAATAAATAATTTTTTAATAAAATTTTATTTTTAAATAATTTTTATTAAATATAAATGATCATATATTTTTTATGAAGTCAAATGTAATTTTTATAAGGGTTTTAAAACTATTATTGTAAAAAAACCTAGCATTTCTCAATAAATGTCGATTATTATTTTAAAAGTGAAAATTAACATATTTATAAAATTATTTAGATAAAATGAATATTTTTTTGGAATCATAATGCTGAAATTATCCAATAGTGATTTTTTCATAATTTTTTGAAAGTTGAATTTTTGGGTAAAAATTAAATACCATATAAATTTACAGTGTGTATTATGACATCATAATGACCCAAAAGTGATGTAATAAATACTATAAAGTATATACATGACCAAATATATGTTTTTAATTTAAAATAATACCATTTTATATTTATTTAATTAATTTTATAAATCTTTTATGAATCCTCCAAAACCATTAATACATTTTAAGGTTTTAAAATTATTTCTTTAAGATTATGACTCACCTATATGCAACCAAGGGTATTATTTTATTAATTATGGCCCTTGGACTTAAAAAATAATTAGAAACACCCAATTTTGTGGATTTTTTTTTCAAAAAACATGGTAAGGTTTTTAGTTTTGGTTATTTTATTATATAGAGTAAAAAACCCATGTTTTAGAAATAATAAAGAAATCCCCATTATTTTCCAATATAAACCCTCCCAATCTACCATTTTCTTCACTAAAAATACTTGGATTAGGTCCTTAATCTTACCTCCACTCTATAGAGTCATCACAAGGTTCCTCCATGCTCTTAAGAAGCTCCTCCCAAGTATTTGGAGTCACACTCTCAAGGTAAGGGATCCTCTCATTCTCTTATTTATTAAAGTTTCTTTATTATCTTATACATTTTATTTCCAATTAAAAATGTTAGGATATATCCTTAAATGTCCCTATTACTGAAAATTTTATGTCCAAATTATGACAGACTCATTTATTTATTATAAACCCATTTTATGAATTTTTAAGTGACACTATTATGCTATCGAAAGTTCATCATGATTTTCCATGCCAAAATAGTTGTGTAGTGAATACCATACCCATTTCTTATCAAGGTTATTCAAATTTATACAATTATAATTATATGACTTGGTAATTACATGTATTTTTTCCACACTACTTGATCATGTAATAAAATATGATAATGAATTAATCCATGTAAGCATGAGAATGAAATGAAAGTGATAGGTGCACTCAGGATTATATTGGGTAATGTTTAGTATCATGAGACATCATGTTGGGATTGAGAGTGAACTGAATCAATTTATGGTAATTTTTCTATTATTATGTTTTGGTAGTTATCCTTGAACTATGTTTATGATGTAGAGTATTAATTTGTTACCACATTTTCCATGTTTCCCTTATGTTATCATGTAATATTATACCTTATTATTCATGTTTATAATTCTCACTGATTTTATTCCCTATTGATATTACTATTCAATAAAATGTATTATATTCTTAATGGTATTACATGTTTATTACCTTAATAATCTTTATAGCTCACCCCTTTCTTATGTATTTTACCAAGTTATCCCATGTAGTTTTAAGTGTGAGCATGTTAAGGAAGTTTTCAATAAAGATAATGTATTCCCTATTTTAAGTTTCTATGTAATAAAACTAATTACCAAATAAACTATAATTATAAATATTATGGGTTTTATTATGTGTAATTTTATGTAATAAATAAATAATTAATGTGTAATAAAGATAAGGGTTTTCATAGGTTACACCGGTTTTGTGTGTGAAAAAGGTGGATAAAACTCTTCGGTTGTGTGTGGATTATCGTAAGATTATCCAAGTTGCAATAAAATATCAATACCCACTTCCATGAATTTATGAATTGTTTGATCAATTGAAAGGATCCCAGTGGTCCTATAAAATTGAATTATAATCAGGATATCACCAATTATAGGTTCAGAAGGAGGTCATTCCAAAAACAACTTTCAAGAATAGATATGGACATTATGAGTATGTTGTTATGACTTTCAGTCTTACAAATTCATGAGAAGTATTTATGGAATTTATGATTCAAATATTTTAAATGTATTTTTTTATTTTTTTGTGGTGTTTATGGAATAGATATTGATGTATTCAATCACAAGGTCTGAGCATGAGAAACACTTGGGGATAGTGTTGGAAATTTTATAGGATCATCATTTGTATGAAAATATTTCAAAGTGTGATTTTTGTATATAATATGTATGTTTAATTAGACATTAAAATCTATGAAATATGTGTTTCTATGGATCCAGAAAATATTGAGGTTATAATCTCTTGGAAACCGCTAAATAATGTCTTCACGATATACAATTTTCTTAGATTAGATAGTTATTACTAACATTTTGTTCATGATTTTTCATGACTAGCTTCACTAATGACAACTTTTACAAGAAAAAATGTTTCATTCCAATGGAATTATGAATGATATATTTATTTTAAAGAGATTAATTTTTTCCTTACATCAGCACCGATCTTAATATTTCTAGAATCAGGACAAGGGTATGTGGTGTATTTTGATGCTTCAAGATTGGATTTGGGGTGTTTTCTCATTAAAGGTGATCATTTTTTTGTTTATGTATCATGACCATTATGGTATCATGAGAATAATTACCCAAAACATGATTTGGAGTTAGCTACTATAGTCCATGCTTTGAATACTTGGCATCATTACCTATTTGATGAGAAATTCACATAGTTTACAGATCATAAGAGCTTGAAACATATTTTCTCACAAATGGATTTGAATTTCAGAAAAATAAAATGGATTAATTATCTCAAAATGTTTGATTTTGACTTGATGTATACACCAGGTAAAGTAAATTCCATGGTAGATGCATTAATCAAGAAGTCATATGGTTAGTTGGTGAAAAAGGCTTCAGATCAATGAAACTTGATGTTGGTGATAACTGACATGAACTTAGATTGTGAAGAGTACAGTAGTGTTGTAGTTTTATTTCCATTTTCTTTTGTTCATAATTTTTTTGAGAAAATTAAATAGGCATAGACATCCAACTCTGAATGTGTTTCTATGAGGAAAAAAACTCAATAGTAGGGAGACCATTGATGGATGGAAATTGGACATAGGATCGGTGTTGCCTTTTTAAGATCAAATGGCCATAACTTCATATTGTCAGGAATAGATTATTCATACTTACCACCATTAAATATAGTCTTTTCATAATGAAATACAAAATATATATAATGTGTTTAAAGCAAAATTTTGGTGGGTGGGCATGAAAAGAAAGGTGGATGAGTTTTTTGTGAGATGCCTCTCTTATTAGCAGGCTAAGGTAGAGAACTAGTGGCCAATGAGTATATTGTATTATTTACCTATACCTATTTAGAAATGGGAGAAAATACCCATGGATTTTGTGATAGGTATCCCAAGTATGGTTTGAAAACATGGTTCCATATGGGTGATAGTGGATCATATCACTAAGTCAGCCTATTTCATCTCTATTTTTGAATCTCATATGGTGGATAAATTATCCAAATTCTATATGCATAAAGTGGTAAAGAGGTATGGTGTATGATTTTTGATTGAATTGGATAGAGAAATGATGTTTACATATTTTTTATGGAAATATTTATATAAATCACTTGGGATTCTATTGACTTTGACTATGGTGCATCATCCTTAGACGGATGAAAAATTTGAAAGGATGATAAAAATATTAGAAGATATGCTTAGGGATTGTTTAATGAATTTTAGTGTCTCATGGGAGGATCACATACCGTTAGTGGATTTTTCTTATAACAATAGTTATTAGGTATCAATACATATGGATCCTTTTGAATCATTGTATTGGAATCCTTATCTTTATCTAGTTTTTGGGGTGGAAATAGATGAGACTTCACTAGTTGGACCAAGGCTTGTCCAAGAGATAATGGATACGATTTAGTTGATCCAAAAGAGAATAGATATGCCTTAGAGTCATCAAAAATAATATGCGGATCATCATATATGATCATTATAATTTGAGGTGAGTGATCATGTGTTCTTGAGAATATCTCCAAGGCTTGGGCATCATTATTTTTGGAAGTAGGGTAAGTTATATCCTCGATTCATAAAACATTTTGAGATATATTAACTGGTTGGTGAGGTGGAATATCAATTAGATTTTCCATGAA
Organism: Viscum album; assembly: GCA_963277665.1. Lineage (NCBI taxonomy): Eukaryota > Viridiplantae > Streptophyta > Magnoliopsida > Santalales > Viscaceae > Viscum > Viscum album. The sequence goes on along the minus strand of OY728158.1, from coordinate 906,527,654 downwards.
GGTTCAGTTCAGTGCATAATATGTTTCATGTATCTTATTTAAAGAAGTATCAACCTAATATTGACCATGTGATTTTATGGGATCATGTTGAACTATATCTAGATGCTATATTGGTTCATATGATAGTTCATATTATGGATAGGAAAGAAAAGTTCTTGTTTGGGAAAAGCATCAGTATAGTGTAGGTTTTATGGAAACATGGTCCAATTTAGGAAGAAACTAGGGAATAGGAAAAGGAAATGGTCTAGAAATGGTCTGAGATCTTTCAAGAAAGTGGTGGTATTAATCTTATTAGGGATGTAAATACTAATAGTGGGGAGAAGGTAATAACCCTAGTTTTAGGTAATTAACCCTTTATTTATTTATTTTAATTATATAAAGTTGTCGGGTAAAGTTTGGGTAGGTTTGGAGGAGTTTTGGAAAGTTTTTGGGGATTTTATGGAGGTTTACTTTTTGATCACAGTTAGTAAAAACCATTCAACAACTCTAGGAAATTGTACAAGGGAGAACATGGGTCATTGGGAAGGTACGTGGTTGGCACATGATTTGACCAAACCATGTGGCCACCTAGGGGAAACCATGCATGTTTTGGATAGAGGGATAAGCACAGTTGATGCATGATTTGTATAACTATGTTATCCTACCATGTGAGGGATGTTTAGAGGAAGTGGCTGGTGTATGGTTTGTGCACTTCTTGACTAACCACCCACTTAAACCGTGCAATGTTAAAAATTAGATCTAGATTTTGTGGATCTAATATAATTTACACAATAAGACACTTTTTTTTACCTTAATACAACCCAAAATAAATTTATTATCCTCAAAAGGCTATGAATACCCTTCCTCTTGATCTGGGAGTGATTAGTTGGCAAATTTTGGTGCGTTGGAGGCCTAGATTCCTTGGTAAGTGCTCGTTATTGGTTGTTTTCCTTAGTTTTCTTCTTATTACCTCTCCTAGATTCATGGATCTAGTCTGTTGGGGGGTAAATCCATGGTGTGTGATGATAATCATGATTATATATGATTGTGTTTTTAATAGGGAACAAGATCTAAGGTGGGTTTTTTGAGTTTCAATCTGGTTTTGTTGAATATTTTTTCTATTCTTCGTTTTCACCTAAGTTTTGGAGGTAGGTGGATTAAATATTGAATACTCTTATTAGAACTTTATGGATTGATTTGAAATTTATTGAATTTATTGAGTTTAAATGTGAAATTAATGTGCAAATATGGGTAGAAACTATTGGTGTGTGTTCATTTTCATTGATGTGACCCTATGAAAGTAGTGTGTACCATTGGGGAACTTGGTATATGGTTACCTTGCGATGACTTGGTAGATCAAAAATATACCAATCATGAGTATGGAACTGTTACCTGGTCATTCATGTGTGGATGTGTGAATGTGTGGAATGAATGATTTATGCCAAATGGGACTTGAGAAATGGTTTTGAAGGATTTGCTTGGTTTCTTTCCATGGAAATGGTTTTGGTTTTGAAAACTGTTTTATTATAAATGGATTTGGTTTTGTATGAACTATTTTAAATTTTTTTATATAAATTGATTTATATAATTGTACTAACATGATATCCTAGTGGTGTGATTAGTGATTTCATTTGGGGGAAACCTACTAAGTTATATACTCACCCCATTCTTGGGAACTTTGGTGTGTTTGTAGATATTATATACCGAGAAATATGTAAAGGCAAAGCATCTCATTTCTTTAGTGACTTATCATGGTACTTTGGGAATGTCTTGTGGAGTTTATGTATTAGACTCATTGGGATTTTTTGGTTTCATCTTCCTCTTTGTATTTTGATTCTAGTTTGGTTTCCACTTTTTACTCTGATATGGTTCATGGTTATATTTTGGTTTGATTATCAGTTTATTATACTTTGAATTTTATTACATTATTCCCATGCATCATATAGTTTTTTGTTTAGGATATTATTTGTTGTGGTTGTTTTATTTTCAAAGGGAAAATCACCCCCCAAATGTATTGAAGCCCTTGGAATTTATCTCTGACCTTTGTTGTCTTGGGGATGTCAACTGAGGCCTAGTATTATTCCACCTATTCCCAATCCAATTAGTAGGGTAAGAAATTAGAAAGTATTTGTCCCTTCAATATTTATTGAAGCTTATATAACAACCCTTTTATTAGAATATAATCATCACATTAAATTCCATGGCCATGGTGAAATGATGCATTTATTTTAGATAATCAAAGAAAGAAGTATCAAGCACATAGGTTGAATACACATATATACAACCTACTTGATGATATATTGTGACAAATGGATTATATTACACAGAAATAATTCATATTTAGTTGTCTTTGTTATGACATTAAGTTCTTTATCTTGGGTGCATTGACCCATTTCTAGACAGAAATCTTAGAATTTAGGTGATTCTATCAAATGACAATGAGAAAGAATCCTAGAGGGTAACACACTAATTGTTTCCAATAAAATTGATTAAATTATATTTTAATTTAATTAATGAAATAAATATTATTCTCAAGTTTGAAGAATAATTTTATTCATGTTTTTTCAATCACAAATATTTATTCAAGTATTCAATAAATTTTGAGGAGTTTAAACAGATAAAGACCACTTCAGGTGATAAATATTAATTTACAACCTGATAAAATAATATTTATTATTATGCAAGTTGGCATGTAAGACATTAAATAATAATAATAACAATATTTTGGAATGAGGGTTGTTAAATATTATTATATTATTTAAGGTCCAGTATAAAATTAAATATCATTTTAAACTAAACCCTAGCTCTATAAATAGATGGTTATGTCTATTATGTAGGGTTAATCAAATATTGAGAAAAGAGAATCATTGCACACATCAGACTTCTCTCTCTCTCTCTCTCTCGAATTCCTCCTCTCTTCCAATCAAGAATGAGAATAACTCCTTTCAGCTCAAAGTAACTTGAGTGATCAAGATGAATAAAAAAAGATGATTGATTATCTGTACTAGAACCTGATAATCAATCAGTTTCATTCATAGATCAAAGGAGCATGTGTGGATCACCGCTATAGGGATTATACACTTGGATCCTCTAAGCACAATGAAGGTAAGATGAATAGGGTTTTCTAAAGATCAAAATCATCAATGAAGAAAGGATCCTATGATGAGGTAATCATTTCATCTAGATCTAAATAAATTAATTATAAATCTAACATGAAAGATCATCTCTTGGGGGTTTATGAAATTATAAATTAAAAGATATTTTAATTTAACTCCCATCAAATGTGATTCCACTATTCCTGGAACCTTTATAAGTGTGTAGAAGAGTTTTTCTATCGATGCATTACTTTTTAGGAGGTGAATATTGATCACCAGGTTCCCGTGGGGTTTTATTAACTTCTATAGGTTCTAGAGTGGAAGTGGGATGGTATATCCATGGAATTCATGATAGAACTTCCACCATCAGGATGAGGCCAAAATGCTATCTGGGTAATTTTAGACTATTCACTGAGTCATCCCAATTACTATCTATCTAAGATTGGGGTTCAATAGAGATCTTGGGACACATTTATATGCATAAGATGGTCCAGCTTCACAGGGTTTCCTCAATGATCGTTTCAGACCGTGGTGATCGCTTGATGTCAAGATTATGGATATGATTACATGAGGCCTTTTGGACTAAGTTGTGTTTGAGCATGGTGTTACACCCCCTAGAATTATGGACAAATAGAGTGAACCATTAATGTTTTAGATGAAATTATTTAGGATTTCATGTTGAAATTTGGCCTTAATTGGTAGGGTCGCCTACCCTTGGTGGATTTTATGTACAACAATATTTACCACTCCACTATTGTTATGGAACCATTCAAATCCATTTAAGGGAGACACTATAGGTCAACACTATGTTGGACTGACCCATAAGATTCATGAATTATGGTCCTAGAGATGGTGTGAGGAATAATAGAGAAGGTTCAGATCATTTAGGTGTGGATGAGGACTACCTAGATCCATCATAAGTCTTATGAAGACCGATGATGGAGGCATTTGGAGTTTGATGAGGTAGAACATGTATTCTTGAAGTTATCACCTTAGTGAGGATTATGAAGAATTGTTGTAAGTAGAAAGTTATCTCTAAGATTCATTGGCCATTTCCAAATATTGAATAGGGTTGGTGAGGTGGTGTACCGCTTGGCCCTACCGACATAGTTAGACTGGGTACACGATGTCTTCTACATGTCACAACTGAGGAGTTATGTGCATGACCCATCACATATGATCAACTAGAGAAATTTGGACATCGATGATATGGATACCATTGTAGAGTACCCAATAGAGATTGAGGATCAACATGATATAATCCTTCTTGGGAGAGTTATTCCATTGGTTCATGTCTAATGGTATCATGGGAATCTATAGGAGAGAACTTGGGAGTGTGAAAACTAGATGCGAGCTCAGTTCCCCTCACTTGTTTGAGTAGGATTTTTTCTTTTTGGGACAAAAAAATTATAATATGAGGAGAATGTAACATCTTTGTTTTTTCCTTATAATAATTTAGAATATTATAAAGAATATTTTTAAAGCTAGGCACTAAGACGACATGAGATCCCAGGGCCCAAAGATCCTCGGTATTGATATATTAAAATATTAATTAATGTAAAGGCATGCACATGTATGTTTTTAGAATAAATGGTTTTCCCATTGTTTGGGACCTTAGATGGGAAATCTTAGGCCATGGTTATTTATAGAATGTGGGGTTTATCCTAGGTGTGACATAAATTTGTTCAGCATTGAGAACTTAGTGGAAGGTGTTAGAGGGTTTGGGAAATAATTCATTTAATTAATTAATAAATTAAATTAATAATAGTATTCTTCCCCACCCTCTTATTTCCCACAAACAGAGGATAAAGGGGATATTTCTCCTCCCATGCTCGACAGATGAACTAAGGGAAGGAATGACTCTGATGAACTTCATCCTTGATAGTGATCCATACCAGATTAAGGTGAATCGACTTTCGAGCATCGGTTTGGACTAGAAGATTTGGTGTTTTCACCATGAGTTAGGTGCATTTTTTTAAGTCCCAATTCCCATATATGTACCACTATAAAGTTTTTAACCATTTTTTATGATTTATAAAGATCCCTTGAGGGTTGATCTGGGAATAATTGGGGGAAAATAGGGGTTTTAGGAGGATCACATGGATTTCCCATTCATAAATTCATATCACATAGTACGTAGTTCAAAAACACATGCCATGCGTTATTCCTGTTCGAGGAAGATTGAGATTTGGGACTACACACTATATACTCTAGGTTCATGCTGTGTAGTAGGAATTGGACATGCGACCAAGAGCATGGGAAGACACCTAGTGTGGGTAGGACATGGCTGTGTACTTGGGAATGGTTATGGGAACAAACACGACTAGGTACTTGGGCATGACCACTGTACATGGAATGACTGGATTACACAAGCATGTCTAGTGTACATGGGAATGGGAAGATGTACATGGGAATGGACACATGCAGGCCCAGGTTTAGGAGTACATGATATATACTTCCTATACACATTATGTACTTACTATTAGGTAGATTATAGCCTATGTTCTTCTCATTTTAGTGGAATTTTAGATGGGTAAGTTACTTATTCCACTTTATTTGGGTGAGTTATCTCTTTATGGATATGTGTGGGTGATCTCCTTTTGTTTCGAAATGATTTTTCTCAGTCCTTCACTATGAGGGTTCAATGCAATATCTTATTACAAGCACCATTTAAGACCCCCTTGGTAGATTAGATCATGTATCTATTCATGAGGCCTTTAGTTGATCCCCATTCCCATCCTTCTTCCCTAGATGTGGTTGTTTAGGCATTTTCGTGACCAATATAGATAGGTGTACAATCCCCAACCTAGCGGGTTATTCAAGTTAGGGTTTTAGGAATCCCCCGGAGTCCTTGGGTGAGATCCCCTATCTTTGTGTTGAGATATTCTAAGTTTCGAGATATATCATCTTCATGGAGAGGCCTAATGAGCACGACCCCTCAGATGAGTTCCATCAATGTTAGTAGGCTCATGGAGTGAAATATATCAGATGATCGTTACTTTTAAGAATTGATAGGAATCCAAGGGTGGTTGTATAGTTGTAAAATACTTGATTATTAGTGTCTATTTCAAGTATATCTGATGTTGGGTTTCATTTACCCACTTTCTTATGGGTTTAGGGGATTATTTCCATTTAGTTTCTCTTTTTTTTGGTATTTTTGGGGAATTTATTGGGTATTGTTATAATCACCCATACATGGAATCTTCCCAAACATGTCATTTATTATGAAAATGAATAAACTTTTGACAGAGTCCTAGGGGGACCAAGAGAAGGTGTAACATAGAGATATTGAATAACTTTGGTTTATTCCAAGTGTTTCACTTAATAGTAGTCTCTTCTTTCTTAGCAGGTTAGAACCTTTTTCATCTTTGGTGGGATTGTATTTTTCTCGTATGCCTTCCAATAATTTTTTCATAATTGAGTTGTGGAATATAGATGCATGCATGCATTAGGAATCAATTGTATTTTAAATTTCAACATTATTTGGGTATTTGGAGATGTGTGTGTGTGTAAATGTACCTTAGGAAAAGGCCTCCCATGTGTGTGATGTGTCTACTCAGTGCTGGTCGCCAATCCCTGGCCTATTGAAGGTGGGATTGGGATGACACTCTTAATTCATTATCAGATAGGTGGGCCCTGATGGGTTGGGTCATGACACTCCTTAAGACCTATTTGGTATAAAGGAAGAGTATTTATGGAACATAAAAGGGAATTAAAATAGAGAAAAAATGGAATGGGAGTTGGAATAAAGATAAAAACCATGTTTGGTAAAATTAAAGAATTTACGATGGAATAAAAGATAATTTTTTTAAATTATAGAATTAAACTTATTTTCCTTATGACATCACTCGTCATTCAGTCATTGATGCCTTCCCCTCATCACAGCCTCACATTCCTATAGCCCCACCAACCACTGCAACCCCACACCCTCATTGCCCATCAACCACCACAACCACACACCCATATCACCTATCACAAACCCTCACCCTCATTTCCCATTGACCACCAAAACCATGCACCCTTGTAGTTCGTTGGCCACAATAACTTTGTACCCCTCATCGCTTGTCACAACCCCATTGCTCGTCGACCACTAAAAACCCAAACCCCCATCAGTCATCGACCACTGCAACCCTGCACACCTATCTCCCACCACAACCTCATCACTCATCATGTTTCACACCATAACCCTATCATCAATTTCATCCCCATTGTCCATAACTCACCAAACGACCACACCCCCATCACCCAACATGTCCCTATCATCCACTACAACCCCATAAACCATTAGGTGTGGTCATCAGTTGTTGAGTGTGGCTGTCAAGCATGGAGCAGTGTAGAGAGTAAGGTATAATGTGATGGAGAGAGAGGGGTAACATAGTCTAAAAAAGGTTCCCATGTAACTATTTGGGTTGCAGGTCAAAAAAACCTATCACGAGTAGTTTTTACCATCATTAATCCAAAATAGTGGAACTTAAAACATTGGAAGTAAAGCATATTCTAATCATCCATCCCCTATGAATTTAAAGATCAAAACTTGGAAGACCTCTTAACCTAGCCACCACATTGAGTTTTCCTTGATCTTGGATCCCTATGGTATTTTTCAATATATAATTCCCCTTCCAAAAAATTCACATGTGATTAAATACATGAAAAACACACACAGATTCAAGCACAAATTACAAAAAAAATCAAATAAGGGATTACATGGTTCAAAATTTCTTCATGCATACACGGGAGAACAACACCCCTTTCATTCCATTAGAAGTACATCTGAGTTACAAGGGATGTTAAAAATTCAAAAATATTACCTAGATCACCATAATAAGCCATAAAAATTCCATTTTTAGTTTCATATTATAGTTCTTCTCCTCTTGGTCCTTAGCCTTCATCATTTCAGCCTCCAACACCCTAATGTGCCAGTTTCACTCATTCCAAATCTACCTCAGCCTTTAGGTCTAGCTGCGTCAGTTTCTAAGAGTCATCAATCTTCCATATCTCTACACATGTAGACTAATGAATTTTTAATACAATTACCTAGTCAATAAACCAGTTAGAATCACCATCCAATAGATGCATATGCCCCTATGTTGAATTATGCAACCTCTGATTTCCTGTAGCAATGGATACATCAACCGCTGACTCCCAAAACTTTTCTTTATGGAATGATGTTTATGGAACAAGGATGGAGACTAGTCCAACTTCACCAAGGATGTTTGAATTAATTCCAATAGAAGTAACAACATCATCCATATTTTTGATACAGTAACCCAAAAGGAAGGGTCGTTCTGAATGCATCATTGAGGTTTAATAGGAAATGGGGAAGTCATAAGCCTACTAATTCCATTAAATGCTACATTATATTAAAATGATCTTATGTAGGTGTAGCATTGAGGTTTTAAAGGTTATGTCAGATTAATATAAAGGTATTTATAAGATTAGTTTGGTAAGTGCATAATGACCTAAATACTAGCATGGGAGTACAAAAACTAGAGGACGTTTTCATAATCTTGTATGTGATGCAAGAAAAGTGGTTAATAGTGTAGAGATTCCATTATTCACAAAAGGACTAGTTTTTGTAGTGGATCTTAGCCAGTTTCCTTGATATAATTGAGTCATCATGAACCAAATTGGGTCACCCCTCAACCAGGTACTCGAGCCCACCTGTGGTAAAGCCTGAAGGGCTTTTACAATCCCAATGGTCTAGAAACTAGTTCTTTGGCATAAAAACCAGATTAATGTGAATAATTTATCCAAATAAATGATAAAAAACATGAAACAAAATTATATAATTTTTTTTAAATTAAACATCCTTATGTTGTACTTCCATGAAAAAGAAAATGATTAGATACAACATATAAACAAATCAAAATATGTATAAAATACATATATCTAAACAACTAGCTTATGATAAATATACAAACCAAAACCAGATCCAAAAAACACAATAGATTTTTTAATTAGATAATACATCTAGGATACAAAATGAAAGCCAAAATAAAAAATAATGATCTCCACGTGACCTCAAGGTCACCATCGTACTATCAACTCAAAACCTGCACCCAGAGAGGTCCAAAATATAGAGTCCACTGAGAGTCACTTTTCAATACTGAAACCCATACTTGAAAAAGCCACTCAGTCTACAAAAACTGAATAGTGTGGGTAGGGTGTGAGAATAAACAACATAGTGGAATTTTACCAAGTATTCCATGCATTTAATTTAATAAAATACTCTATAAATGATAGTTTGAGATATACTATTTGAGAATAGAGTTTTCAATAATTAAGGAAAAAATTATAATCATTTTTCCAAATCCCCCTTTATAGCCTAAATAAAACTATAATAAATATTGAGAACTTAATTTAAATAATCTACTTAAAACATATCTTTGAAATTTATTCTTTTAAAATCCATTTTAAAGCTAAGTGAAGTAAAAAATAAAAACAAAGGATAGATAATCATGAGAAATTCCTAAACAACATGTGAGACAATCCTAGGTGTAATTTGGTGAAACCATCTATAAGCCTATCGATGTTTCCCTAGTCCACAACCTATTAGATTATATAAGATAGACTCACCATTGGAACTCACCCATGAACAAGAAAAAACCTATACCAAGGTGGATCTGTTAGTCTCATCATGAATATATTGTAACCACTTCTCAATTCCTCACTAAGACACCTAAGATCACTATAATGATAGAGACTAGAGGAGAGTTAAAATTAATCAAATTTCAAACAAAATCAACACATTTCAATATCATAACCTCATCCCACCACTATAAACCCACCAATGTAAATTCCCTCTAGGTTATACGTAACAAACTCACAATCACATAAACTTACAAAATCACACAAAAAATGAGGATACAAGGCCTCTATATAGGGTGAAACTCATTTGAGAAAACCATTTAGAATGTATAAAAAGGATTTATATTTTAAATTTAGTAGTATTCATATTTCCTCTAAAAAACCATTTCTAAATAGACATCACTTGAAAATACATTTTAAAGTGAAAATGACCCTTAAGGTTTTATTTTAAAAACCTCTTTAGGAGTCCCTCTTCGAAAAACAACTTTAAAATAAAAAGACCTTTCCAAACGTATTTTTATATATAAGAAACCAATATTCTATAAAAAAATTTCTTACTTTATATAGGCACATTCGTTAAAAATCATTGAATAACATATGAATAATCATAAACATGAATCACATGAAGAGAACCCATTAACATATATAATAAATCCATAAAACCCTTTAAAAAAAATAAATTGTACATGTCCAAAAATAACTCAATCTCATAAATTAATTCACATGAAAAAATTTATAAGTTCAAAGAATAAAATAAATACCCAAACCCCTTTTGGAAAATTTCTCAATAATTTTATCAAATATATAGTATGAATCTATTTTTGATATGAAACAGTACGAGCTAGAAACCATGGGTAACCACTTTTAAAAACCTGTAAAACCATTAAGATTAATATAATAAATCACCAATATTTCACAAGACATTAATTTTAAAGAAAACCATATTATCAAACCCAAACATTTCATGGTGTGTCAAGAAATGAAAAAATCTTGGAAACACCAATCTCAAATGGAGCATGCATGATAAAAAGCCCTCTAACATGGAAGAAAAAGGACACAAAGATCAAATCACACACCCTAATATAACAATACAAAATTAGTAGGTTGAAATCACTCCATATGGTTTGGATAACAAGGACCCATAATAATAAAAATAAGAGGAAACAAGTAAAAATGGAAAAAGAGGAGAAATACGATTTAAACCTTAAAGGAATCCACCTAGAATAAAGGAAGGGAGGCCAAAATTGAAGTATGGAGAAAGGGGGAGGTTCCCCTCAGTCTCCTTTGGGAGGGATCAAATTATTGAGGTGGAGGATATTCCTTTGGAGGTTTAATTAAGGTAAGGTAATTTTTAGAAATTCAAAATTTTAAATAACTAGTAAAGTCTCATGATTTGGTCTCATGATTTACCAAGCCATGTGCTAGTTGTATTCCCCTCAATAGACAATAAAATGAGTGTTTTATAGTTGAAAAAACTATGTTCCAACTGTGAAAATAGCTCTGATAAAACTTGTATCCCCTTTAACATGATCATCACATGGTTTCCACTAACCTTGTAATAACCACGTGATAAAATTTACAAAATTTTAAAAAGGACCCAAAACTCAAATACAATAATGAAATCAATAAATAAGTAAAATAATAAAGAAAAATAATAATAGGGTGTAATAATTATCTCTACTATAACAATTTGTTTCCCCAAAAAATCACCAAGTTTCAAGGATAAGGGAAGACAAGCCAATAATTATAACAAAAAATAAAGAGACAATTATCATACAGTCTCTAAATTCTACAAAAAACAAATAAAATTAAAATGTACATATGAATATCCAATTTACAACTCACACCTGAATTCCCCAATATAATATCATTAAACAAATGAACAAAATGAGCCTCCCCACCATTTAAGAATCTACTAGCTTAGTGGATTAATATAATAACTAATAGAAACTACAAAACACAACCTGAATTTATAACTAAGAAAATTAAAGCAAAAATACATAATCTAAAGCATAGAAACAAATTCACAATAACAAACATTCACTTTCCAAATGTACACAAGTCACTAAATATCCCAAAACACATTCCATAGATCCAAACTAGCAGAAATAAAAGAGTAAGAAGAATGAGAAAATGGGGAGGGGGAGGAAGTAATACCTCAAAAGATTTTCCAAATCTCCATTAATATTTAAGATATGGTAGGGACTTCATCCTATATATACACTTAAATATATAGAATTTATGGATTTGTATCAACTGGCCAGAATAATGATAGGTATTTGGAACATTTGAGCAAGGGGGCTTATAATTCCCAAACATTCCACACTGAAACCACACCAAAGATTGATTACTTTATTGAGGAGCAGAAGTAGAAAGGAAATACTTCTGAAAATAATTTGGATTCTCAAACTCAGTTTCCTCTATCTTTCGACTCCTACTAGATATGAATCCTTCACCATAATCTAGGGAAATATGGATTCTACCCACTATAGTTCTCCCTCTAGAAACCAATTTCCCATCAACAAAATTACCAAAGAAGGTTGACCCAGAAGAGAGTACCATGGAGCCAAATTATGGATGAAGATACTTTAAAAAGATATTAACATTCAAAAATTCATAGGTTTATATGTCTAGTGAATATGTAACAAACTCATTTAGTTGGTTGACATACTCCTTCACTATTTTCTCATACTGATGGAGGATTATGAGCTCCAAAACCTTTCATATATTAACTTAATTTTAGAAAAACCACTAAATGAACATGGTTTTAAAGAACTCCCATGTTATCCCATCTTGAAATTAGTATATGATGATCATCTTCCACCAAACTCAATTAGGCCCCTAAAATAAATCTAATACAACTTTCACCTTCAAGGATTTAGGAGTTCCCATGGATTTAAAAATCTATTCAACCCCATATAACTACTCCAATACCTTTATAAAACTCTAGTTTCTGTTAATGATAGGAAAAAACTAATAGGAATCATGCTCCACCACTCTATTATGAGTTGGAGTAGAGTCATCAATGGATAAATCCATACTCAAAATCCAAGATATAAATCTTTTATGATTCATCAGAACCCTTTTGAATGGAATACTATAAATAAATTAAGTAAACAAAAAAATTAATCAATAACCATTCAAACTCAAATTATACCTAGTTTTAAATAAACCTCAATTCAAAATAACATCCCATAAAATAAAATCACAACCACCACTTAGATAAATCATGGTTCCAAAAAAGTTGGAAAGTTATTTTTAAACCATTATAGAATCCATCACTTAAATATTGAAATATTAAAACCCCAAATTTTAAATTTTCAAAACCATAGAAATTCACTTAAAATACATTTTAAAAATACATATGTTTATGATTTAAAAAACTACCAATTCCAAATCACTATGTCCATTCTGATTCTCTATAGAAAACATCCCTATTTACTTTAAAATTTACCCTCACCGTTTAAATTCAAATACCATTTTAAAATATTATTGAAATAAAACCAAATAATATCAATTCACCATAAAAATACTCTCTAATTTATCCAAAATAAAAATTATACATACCATAAATAAATTAAAGGACAAAGGAATCCAAAATAAAAAATTTCAATGGGGCTAGAGATAGTGCATGGTTTGGCCGCACAGTTTGGTAGACCATGTGCCAATCATGAAATTTTCACTAGAAGGCAAAAAGAACACTACACACTGAATTCAAAAATTTTTCTAGTCCATGTAATATAACTATTCACCTAAATATATTCCTCCATTTTTACCCCTAAAATATGAAAAATATTTAAATTACACATATAATTTTGATATAATCTCAAGCACCACCAATTTAAATCAAAGGAAAAAAAAATAAATAAATAAAGATTAAAATTTAGGATTCATAACCCAACATACCCTGATAACTTGAGTATTATAGAGAGTAAGATCTATTTAGACTCTTCCCACATCTACCTATCAAGTTACAACAATCCTAACTCCAATCTATTTGACTCACCCAAATAATAGAGGGTTATAAGATACCGTTTTTTCATGAACCATCCCAGGACACCCCTGAACTAGTCACCTGATCTAGCTTATGGAAAGGCTCAAAGGGAACTCCTAATCCCCACATGATGAAAACTAGTTCATATGATTCAAAACATTATTAATGGGAATAATTAAACCTAATAAATAATAATAAACATGTAAGAAATTATATCAAAATTCCGACATGATCTATCCATATGTTGTACTTCCATGAAAAAAATGAGTAGATAAAAAATATAAACAAACCAAATGAGGAATAAAAAATGGATAACTAAACAACCAACCTATAAGAAATAGAAAAACTAAAACTAGATCCAAAAAAATATAAAGTAAGTCCAAGCTATCTGATATATTTGTTAGTCCAATGTGTGTTGGTATCATTTTTTGTAAATATATCAATATGTGTTTGTAGAAGAAGTTACATGGAGAAGTTTAAGAGTAGAGTTATTTCTTAGTTTAGAAAAAAATTGTAGTATCAGGCAATTCTTTATTGATCTTCAAATAACCAAACATCATAAACTTATTCATGACTCTAGATGATTTTGTGCAACAGTTAAAGTTATACAAACATGAGTTTTCTAGAATTATGTTATCATACATTCCCAACGGATGGTATCAGATGGACCAAACTTATGTTATAATATGTATTGGATAGATTTTATTGGACATAGGTATAACTTTGAAAATACAAGTTATAAAGACTGTATAGAGTACAAGTTATAAAGACTATATAAGGTCTAAGTTATAAAGAATTTACAAAGTCCAGGTTATAAATAATTTACATAGTTCAAGTTATGAAGTCATGATGTCATGGTTGTATAAAGTTTATATCTAGGTTGATCAAATTAAAAATTTTATGAGGCTAAAAGACTGAGTTTAATAGATTAAATCTTGATATTATACCAGACTGAAAAATCTATAAAGCTGCATCAGACAAAGATATATACGAGTTCATCAGATAATAAATTAAGGTGTCATCATATGGAGAAATATGAAGTTATACCAAAAAAATAAATACTTTAAGTTACATAAAGAGAAAGGGTGTAAATTTTTTGAGCTGAAGTTGAGTTGTAGTGAACAAAGAGAATACATTATTTTATTGGATGAAGAGACGTATGAAGTATACCATATGGAGAGAGTTGATGATCACAAAACAAAATTCCATCAGATAGACTCTTGAATGATCATTTATAGAGAAGATCATATAGACTCTCAAAAGATATATCAAATAGAGAAATCCATGAAAATATCACTGGATAAGGAAATGTGGGTTCATCAAATAGATGGTATCAGATAAATAAGTTTTTACACTCGACTGAGGTTTGAGGAGATTTACAAAAAAAATTAAATTCAGAC
Organism: Viscum album; assembly: GCA_963277665.1. Lineage (NCBI taxonomy): Eukaryota > Viridiplantae > Streptophyta > Magnoliopsida > Santalales > Viscaceae > Viscum > Viscum album. The sequence goes on along the minus strand of OY728158.1, from coordinate 906,512,598 downwards.
TATTGTAATTATATTGAGATATAATTTTAATGGTCATAAATCTATTTGATATTTGAGAAATTTTTGAAGATATTGTTGATGCTGATATTTATTGAAAAAATTTATGAATATTGTTTACTCTGAAGTTTAGAGGCTTTGAAGGCAGTCAAATGAAGTTTGAGTTTAGTGGGAAATTGAAATCGAAGATCACACTTCATCTTATTTTCTTGGAATAAGGATTCATATATAATAGGGTGAAAGATCATTGAGAAGTTACCAATACTATTTCTAAAGAGTGAAAATGCTGAATTTTTTGAGAGATAACAACATGAGTTACCGACCAAGATTATGCTTGCATAAAGAAGAGGAGAATAAGATGGAAGAGATATGGATAGAGAACCATATGATAGAGAAGCACCATATGAACAAATTACTAGATGGAGAAGGAGTTTCAGACTAAGGTGCATTGAACAATGTAGTATCATACCAAGGTTGACCAGATATAGGTTCGTCATTCAGAGACTAATGGACCAAGGGGTACTAAACAAAGATACATCATACATAGCATACCAAATCAAGGAGAATTAGACACCTCATACCAGATAGATTATTATAGGACATAATTTTTATAAGGAATGTTCGTGAAAAAAGTTTCGGAAAGTTGAGGTTTGAGAAGATCCTTGTCTTTCACGATAAGGAGGAAGTTTCGAGACTAGTAAAATATTTAGTGAGTTGTTGAAGATATTGAAGAAGTTCTAAATAGGAAAATTAAATCTCACTTTATTATGGAGGAATACTATCTAAAGAATTATATCTTTCTATAATTAATCAACAAAGAATAATGAAGATCATGTGGTTGGGGTTATAACCAATTGCTAAAGAGGCTTTTGGCTGGGGGGTATTACCAATTGGGAAGGAAGAGGGGATAAGAAGAATAGTTGGGGGTTATAACCAACTATGGTAGAAGAGTTAGTCACTAATGGTTAGAACTAGGGTCAATTGGAGGAATTATTATTGGGAGTTATAACTAGTTGTTCCCATACCTTTGTAATCCTATTGAAATTAGTGTATAATCTATGTTGGGGGTATTCCAACATGATAAGGATAGGGTAATTGTAATGAACCTTGTAAATATAATTTTATGATCTCAATATTTATATTTAATATATATGAGGTAAGGTTTAGATATATCTTTGAGTGGATTGAGAACTCTAACAAGTACCATAGGCTGAGTTCTAAGAATAGTTCATAAAATAAAGTGATCACTGATTCACCCCTACACCTCTCAGCGATATTACACTGATATGGAAACTTCAATTGGTATCATAGTGATATTCCTCTAAAATATTCAAACATCTAATAATGATAGAGAATATAAATTCAGTGAATAATAGTTATGTTCCTATATTTGATGGAAAAAACTACCATAGTTGGAGGAATAAGATGTTTCCCTACCTTCTATCTCTAGGCCTAGAAGGTATAAATGCTACTACCATGAGATTTACTCCAATTAATGATGTTTCTATGACAACTATTGATAAAAAACATTAAATTTTATGTAAAAGCTCAAAATTCCATTTTGATGCCTCTCTCTAAGAAGGTTTATACAAAAATTATGGGGCTTTCAACCAGTAAAGAGACATGTAATAAGTTGAGTAGTAGTTATGGAGGAAGCATAAAAGTCAAAGAGGCTAAGTTACAAATATATAGAAGCATATTTGAATATATCAAGATGGATAATGATAAAAATATTGATAATTTCATTATAAGGGTCAATGATATCATCAACAATAATAAAGGCTTTGGTGAGAACTTAGAATATTATACTATTATTAATAAACTAATGATAAAATTTATAGATAAGTTGGATGTCAAGGTTTCATCTCTGGAATATCGAGAGGATCTTGTATAAACTTAATAAATATTATCATAGAATATTAAATGAGAAAATAAACATCCTTTAAGAATAAGTCTAAGAAAGAAATATACTTTGAATCTTTTTTAAAAGGGAAAGTGCTTCATCAAGCAGTGATGATGATGGAGAAAAGAGAACATAATTAGAGTAGATTCTGAAATAAAATTTTGAATCAACTCTTGAGTAAATTACATAGTGCAAGAAGGATAAGAAAAAGTGAAAGAAATAAATTGAAAATATAACTTCTAAGAATGTTCAACATATAAAAAATGAGATGACACACATAAATTAGATTAGATCATATACACTGAAAGTGTTTGAGTTAGAAAATAAGATTAAAGATCATTAATAAAAACCAAATTGAGAGGAGGATCTCAGCAGGAAAGGAAAAAAAACTTATTGAGGAAAATAATAAAAACATATTGATGTTAACTGAGTTTGAGAAGATGTTAAAAGATATTGAGGAAAAACTAGCTGAATAAGAAATAGAGTTGTATGAAACATAGTCAATTTGTCTTATAACACAAAGTGAGTTAAATAAGATTAGATAATACTTCACCAAAGAAGTTGTGGTTAATTGTGAATCTTCTCAAGCTAGTGAAAATAAGGGTCCATATAGTTAGGTTTATTCTTTCCCAAGATAATATCAATATACATCTTCCAATACCAACAATGCATGTTAAAAAGTTAAGATTGAATTAGCTAAGACAAATAAGTTTAGTGATAGATCATCTTCTATGAAGAAAGAGTGTAATACATAAATAATATTTCCCTTTAACAAAGATATCTATGGTTTGTAAAAAGAAATCAACAACAAACATCAAAGAAAAAAATACTATCAATATAAAAGATCAAGGTTTATAGGTCACTAGTGGTGTTGTGGAGAATTAAAACATAAAACATACTCATGTTGGTACAATATGTCACTACTGGAAAGTGGTAAGAATCAATGGGGATTTATGATAAGTAGATAAGAATAAAATTTTCAAGAAATAAAGATGAGGTAGAAAAGAAAGTTCAAAATATAAAAATTGATAAAGATTCAAGTGATGAATGTGTGAATCTCAAGAAAGATGATCATGGAAAGAATCTTAAGAAAGTTGAGCAAAGAAAGAAAGAGTTCTTAGCTATTTTTATAGATCAAATATCCAAGGATAGAAAGATAGATGAATCAAAAAATTAAACTGAAGAAAAAGTGAAGTGACATGCTTTAGAAGTTGATAATAAAGTTGATGAAAATATACCAACAAATGATGGATTAAATATATATAATTAATTAAAGAGGTGTGAGAAATATTTAAATGATACTAAAAACTATATGACTATCATAACAACCTAAGAGGAAAGTATGAAAATGTTGTTGTAAATTCCAGGGTACAACGATATTTTTAAAACTAAAGAGAAGATAATATCTTTATCTAAATATTCAATATATTAGAATAAATCCATTACAAAATCTATGAAGGCTGATTAAAAGAAAAAAAGTACATCCCATGATAAGTCTAAGAAGAATAAGAATAAAAAAAGTATATAATGAGAGAATACTCTTAGTCTGAATTTTACTTATAATAAGAAATATTGAGGTTCATCATTATTACCATTATCCTCATTTATTTAGACTAACTTATAGGGAATTGAAGGAGAAGAAGTAGATGATCTAGCCAAGTGTTATAATAGTTTTCTAGTAAGAATATATATTCACTATGAAACATTAAAATCACTATGAATGGGGATAAAGTGATACCTTTCAGGGGGATAAAGGTTGAAGATAAAGTATGAGTATCACAATTTTCTAGGTTTTATCTAAACTAATATTCAAGGAGGATTGTTGGTTGATGAGAAAGTTGAGATACAGGGGGAGTTGTGTTTATACATTTGAATTGTTTTAATGTGTTTATTGAGATGAGTGTATGGTTTATCTAAACAAACATACTCAGATTGACCATGATATAAAGATGACATAATCAAATTGAGGAAAGTATTACATAAAAAGAATTATTATAGACAATAATGAACACCTTGATTATACACTCTTGTTTTCTATATTGAGTTCACCCACATAGACTCAGAGTTTTCTAATTAAAGTATCTTTGTTTTTAGAATCATGTTATACTTTTCTTCCCTTGATAAAAGTTTTCAGGATTATAAAATAAAAGAATATTATATGAAATTTCCCCTATATTTCCATTATCATTTTATTATAATAAGGGGTATAAATAAAATGCACATACATATGGGGGAGAAAGAATTTATCACACATATTAACTTCAATGATGTGTGGGTATATTGAAAAAAAACACAAAGGGGGATGTTTTTAGTACAAAGTGTGTTGGATTCATTTTTTTTATCAATATGTCAATATGGGTTTGTATAAGAAATTACTTGGAGAAATTTAGAGAAGTTTGAGAGAAGAATTTTTGCTTAATTTAAACCAACATTATAAAATCATATGGTTATTTTTTGATCTTAAAAGAACCAAACATCATGAAGATATTCATGATTCTAGTTGAGTTTGTGCAAAGGTTTAATTTTTACAAACATGATTTTTCTATACCAATGTTATCGAATGAACCAGACTGGTGTTATCATATGGAGGTGCAGTTGTGAAAACTCCAAGTTATAGATGCTGTACAAATTTTAAGCTATAAATATATGAAAAGTTAAAGTTATAAATACTATAAAAATTCTATGTTATAAAGACTACATAAATTATAAGTTATAAATACGGTAAAAATTTGAATTTATGAAGCCATAGAGTTATGGATTTAAAAAGTTTAGGTTAAAGAGTTCAGATATAGGCTGATCAGAAGAAGAATTTTATAAGGCTACCAGACTGAGTTTAATGCAGCTAGCCTTTTGATTATACTGAATAGAGAAATATATGAAGATGCATTGGATAGAGAGATATATGATGTCATTGGATAGAGAATTATGATGTCATTGAATGGAGAAATATGAATTTGTACCAAATAGAGAAATATATGAAGATCTGGATAGAGAAAGGGTGTGCAAATTTTGATATGAAATTGAGTTATACCAAACAGAGAGAATACAATGTTTTACCAGATGGAGAGAAGTATTAAGTATACAAGATGAAGAGAGATGATGATCACCAAAGTTTCATTAGACAAAATCTTGAAACATCATTGGATAGAGTAGATAATATAGACTCTAGAAATATTCACCAGACAGAGAAAACTATTTGAAGATCACTGGATAGAGAAATGTGAGTTTATCAGACAAATTAGATTAGACATAGAAATTTGTACACCAGTAGGAGGTTTGAGGAGCTTTACAAAAACATTGTAAATTTAGTCTATTGTGACAATTCTAAGCTGTAATTTCAGAAAATAGAAATATAGTTGATATTTGATAAAGTTTTTAAGAGATATTGTTTTGTAGAAATTTAAGTAAAATTTGATGAATAATGTTGAATCTGAAGTTTTAGAGGCTTTGAAGGTAGTCAAATGAAGTTTTATTTTAATGGGAAATTAAAAATAGAGTTTGAAATTTATCTTGGTTTTATCGAAGATGTCTGTATAAAGGGGTTCAAACTCATTTGGAAGTTTCTAGTGCTATTGTTAGAGATTGAAATTAAGGAAGTTTTTAAGAGATCACAACATGAGTTTCTAACCAAGATTCCACTAGTTAAAGAAAAGGATAACTAGATAGAAGAGTTATAGATAGAGATCCACTAGACAGAGAAGCACCATACTGATGGAGTACAAGACAAATAAGGATATTCAAAACAAGGTACATTAGGTAGAGAAGAATACTATCAAGTTTCATTGGATAGTAGTGCATTAGTTAGATCACAATAGGCAAAGGATTACTGGATAAAGGTGTATTGGATAGAGTACATTGAAGATAGGATAAGCTGATATAGCATACATGATAGAGTATTACCAGATGAAATTTTTACTAAATAATATTTCTAGAAAAATTTATGGAAAGCTAAGGTTTGATAAGATCCAAGTCTTTTAAGATTAAGAAAAATTTTTGAGACTAACAAACTCTTTAGAGAGATGTTAATGATCTTGAAGAAGTTGTACACTGGAAAACGCAATCCAAATTACTTATAAATGAATACCATCTAAAGAAAAAGATATTTATACAGTGGATCAAAAAATAAGAAGGGAGATATTATGGATGGGGGTATAAAGAATTTCTAAAGAGGCTCGAGCATGGGGTATAACTAGTCAAGAAGGACGAGGAGAGAAGAAGGATAGTTGGGGGTATAACCAACTATGGTAGAAGAGTTGGTCACTTTGGGGTAAAACCATGGCCAACTGGAGGAACAATTATTGGGGGTATAACTATTTTTTCCTCTTTATTTTTAATCCTATTGAAATTAGTGGTGAATACTTGTTGGGGTGGGGGGGGGGGTGGGGGGGGGGGTATAACCAATACACCATTGAGTAATTATTTTTAGAGAACCTTGTAAATATCATGTGCTGATCTCACTCTTTATATTTACTATATATAAGGTGAGCTTGATAGATATCTTTGAGTAGATCGAGAACTCTAAAAAGTATCATAGGTTGATTTATGAGAAGAATAAAAAAAATAAAGTGATCATTGATCCACCCATCCCCTTATCAGTGATCTTATACTGATATGGGAAATTAAATATATAGGATAAAAAATAAAGACCAAAATACCAAATGATGATATCCATGTGACCTCAAGACCACCATCTAATCTTCAACTAAAAACCTGTTTCCAAAGCATCCCAAAATACCGAGTCCATCGAGAGGAACTCCTCAATAATGGAAAAAAGTTACTCATTTTGCAGAAAATAAGTGGTGGGAGTAGGGTTTGAGTATAAATATCCTAGTAGGATTTCACCAAGGACCCCATTCATTTTATTTAACAAAAAATACTACAAATTCTAGTTTAAAATACAGTATTTGAAAATAGTCTTCTGTATTTTAGGAAAACAACTCATAACATTTTTTCCAAATACTTCTTTAAAACCCAAAAAAAACTTTGATAAATTTTGAAAACATCCATTAAATAATCCATTTAAACCCTATCTTTAACAACTAAAACTTTTATAATTGAAACTCCACTTTTGAACAAATAAATTCATTATAATTTAATTTGGTTATATAAAACACATGAACTAATTTGGTTATTTTAGGACTGTTATGTAATCGATTAGATTTAAAATACCATTAAGAATTATAGATTTTGATAATATATCAATTGTATAGTTACCATTAAGATTAGTACATTAAGGTTTATGGTAAAGTCCAATTGACATAGAAGGAAGGAGCGATGGCCTTGACCAATAAGATCATACTCTTAAAAGCCGATTTATTAGATCTTCTAAAGGAGATAACATCATTGGGATTTTCTCTTGACCAATCCCAAGATAATATTTAACAACTAATTCATGATCAAAACTATTTATGAGAGAAGTTCAAGCTCATTAGGATCATGACCCAAACCATGTTTGCTGAATCACTCTAAAAAAATCTCACCATCGCACACCTTAGCCTTAAGGTATTCAATAGTGTAATAAATGGTAATGAATATTAAGCCTAATAGTAAGAATTTGTGCAGTGAATACCTATCACCATTTCCACTCAAGGGTATTAAATTATATTTAAATACAATTAATTTATTATAAAATTACATATATTTATCCCACACTCCTTAATTATGCGATTAAAAATGATAAAGAATATTCTTATGTTGTATGATCAATGTGGCACACTTATGCATGTACATGATATAAATGTGACAGGTGAGACCAAAATTATATAGCCCTCCAATGCCTTGGGTAATGCTTTTCTCCCATGATGTGAAATTTATAATGCATAATAGTTTATCCAAAGCACACTATGTTATGATTTCTTGGTGGTTATCCTTGACATATTCTTATGATGTCATGTTTTATGTTGTTTCCACATTTCCATGTTGTCTTTATGTTATCATATTATATCATAATTTGATGATAAAGTTTATGATTATCACCAATATTATGTTTCATTTATATTCCTATTTACTATTATTTAATGATTTATCTTATTCTATTATTTTATTATTACCTTATTGGGTTTTATAGCTCACTATTTTCTTTTATACACCCCCAGGTTATCCCATGCAGGTTTAGAAGATTCATGGAATATAAGCGCATGTTATGGAGTTTTTAAATAATGTTTTTGTTTTTATTTTTTAATTTTTTATTTTATACACCTAATTACCCAAATACATTAGGCATCACAATATTTTGGAGTTTTATTAATTGTTTCTTTATGTAATAAATAATTAAATAAAGTGTATGAAATATATGGGTTTTTGATAGTTGGTATCAGAGAAAAGTATAGTTATTTTGTGGGATTAGGGTTAGAAAATTCTAGTGAAAGCCTTAGGTTTAAGAATAAACATAGAAAAATGTCCCTAAATTTTGTTAAAGTATATAGTAAGTGGCTTCCAAGAAAATACATCTCTATCTGGATACTACAATTAGATGTAGCTCTGGTATAGTTATACCTAGGGGTAATAACCCCCAATAGGGTGCATTGAGATAGACCCAATCATCACCTAGTATGAGAAAATGGGAATTTATACGCACCTAGTTTGAAACTACTAGGGGATATTATTTAGTAAATTCACAAGCTCCTTACAAACCATTATTAAGGGAACAAAAATGACCATAAGATTTTATGTTAGAAAATATATCATGGATAACTTATATTAAAACCTATAAATTCATAGGTGAAAGAATATATATAATTTATGATTTATTACTTTAATGTTCATATTTTACTATTTATGCCTTTATTTTTTAAAAAATTCTCACCCCTAATTTCCCTTTATTTCTAGTCAATGATCAGAAATAGGAGGAACTGAGTTAATAAATAATGTGGGGGGAAATTTGATAACTACAAAAATTAGATTCCAAACCCAATGATAGAAGGAATAAAAAAATTCATGATAATAATTTCCCAATTAAATCACATTTTGAATATAAACCTTAATTTGGAGGAACTCCCAAACACCCCTAAGAAATTTCAAGATACAATTGATACCTTTATATGAAAAAGGCCTCTAAATTTTAGTGTATCTTCCAATCATTTAATCACAAAACAATAGATCAACTCCATAAAAATTATCTTCTCCATCCTTCAATGCTTTGAGAAAGATAAGGTCATGTTGGATGTTTATCATATGTAAGGATAAGATGATCAATGGTGGATGTTGGTAAAAAATACAAAGCCCGAGGAGGAGATCAAAGTGTTGGAGAGGAAGTAATTCCATATAATGTTTTTCAAAAAATATTTTCCTTTTACTCTAGAACTTAAAATAAAGAGGGATATAATTAGCATCAATAAAAAGGATGATGAATCTATTGAAGATTATGATACAAACTTCACAAGAATTTCATGATACACCTCTATCTTATTCATTAACATTGAAATTAATGTTGACACCTTATTTAGTTGGACAAAGCTTAATATATGAAAAGAACTAGATATTCATGACTTTGATAGATATTAGGAAATTTTATGATGTTCCCTAAAAGTTGAAATAGAGATAAGTGAATCTCAATTGTCTTATATGCCCTGAGATAGGAAGTGGAGAATAAAATTTAATTTTGGTGGTACGATATAGAAATACCACAGGGGAAAGAATGTATAACACCAAACTTATAAAAATTATGGGAAGAATAATCATAGAAATTACCTGAAGGAGACATGGAAATTATTTAGGTGTGAGAATAAAGGGAACCTAACTAGAAATTGATGATAAAAAAAATCCACTAATGTGATGGAAGAATGGAATTTTCTAGTAAAATTTCAATCTATTTTCCATTTTTTCAACTGCAAGGAATAATGAAACTATGAGAATCAATTCCCCAATCCAAGTATTATCATGAAAAAAACCTCAAAGGCCTAGATATTAAGGGTAAGATTATTCAATTACAGTTTCTAAGGTTGATCATGAATGCAATGTGGTGATAAGCACACTAGATATTAATTCAAAAATAAAGAACACAATTTTTTATTATATTTCTTTTCATTCTTTAATAACATGAAGGTTTAGTAGAATTATTCAATCGACTCCTAAAAACATGGAAGTTGAGTCATTATTGAATAAAAGAAATGGGTCAATTATTATATGCCAAGCATATAACTTATCCCTTATCCATATTTACAGGATAAACTTCCTAATGAACCTTGTGATACTACCTTTAGTAGAATTTTATACAATTATGGTTATATATTAGATTTCCTTATATAGAACCAACATAAATTTCCATGAAAAGGAAACTACACTCTGTATAATGAATTCTCATCCAATTCTATACAAGTGTAAGGAGGAGGATGAATCTTATTTTCTACCAACATATCAAGAATGGATATTATTACCTTAAGAGAAAGAAAATCTAGATTAAATGATTAATACTAAAGAAAATATCATCCTTGATGACATGACCATTATAAGGGAATTTACTGATGTGTTTACTAAATAATTTATGGCTATCCCTCCTAACCAAGAGGTTAATTTATTAATCATACCTATATAAGAATATTTTCTAATATCCAAGATTCCATATAGAATGGACACTATTGAACTTGAGAAGATGAAGAAGCGTCTACAAGAGAATATGGATAAAGGGATTATATTCCCAAGTGATTCACCATGGGGTACATTGGTTCTCTTCATCAAGAAGAAGTATGTGTTAATTCACCTCTATATTGATTATCACGATCTAAACAAGATCACGATAAAGAACAAGTATCTTCTTCCATATATTGATGAATTATTTGATCAGATAGATGGATCCCAATACTTATCTAAGGTGGATCTTCATTCAATATATTACCAATTAAAGGTGAATAAGGTGTATATCCTCAAGACTTCCTTTCATACAAGTTACAAGCACTATGAGTTCATAATTATTCCATTTATACTCACTAATTCTCTATCAATCTTCATGGACTTGATGAATAGTGCATTATGGATTACCTTGATATATTTTTGGTAGTATTTATAGATTATATTCTTATCTACTCAAAATAAAGGATTAACATGAGGAGTATTTAAATATTTTACTAAATACCTTATAAAAGGAAAATTTATATGAAAATTATAATAAATGTGATTTTTATGTTGGAGAAAGTAACATTCTTGGGGAATGATATTACCAAAAAAGGGATATCTGTAGATCTATAAAAAAAGGTAGGGTAAGGATGGACCAAACCAACATATTTGATGAAAATCCATAGTTTCCTTATATTATCTGGGTACTATCATCGATTTGTGAGAAACTTTTAACAAATTTCAATCCCACTAACCAAGATTACTCAGAAGGGTATCAAGTTTGTTTGGACTGATGAATGCAAAGAAAGCGTTAAAGAGTTAAAGAAGAGGATAATAACTAAACCAATTATATTAATGTGTTTAAAAAGGGATTGGTTTGTGTGTTCATGTAATATAATCAAGTGATATCCTATTCCTCCATCCAATTAAAAATCCATGAGAAGAGCTACCCAATGATTGATCTGGAATTGGAAGCAGTGATATTTTCATTGAATATTTGGTGACATTATCTTTAGAGAGAAATGTGTAACATAAATATTGATCATAAAATCCTCAAGAATATATTCAAAAAAAGGATCTTAATAAGTACCATTAAAGGAGGTTAGAGTTGATCAAGGATTATATTTTTTTAGTCCATTACTATATTGGGAAGTAAAATAAAGTGGTAGATTCTCTGAGTAGAAAGGATCCCACAACCCTCTTTATGATGAGGACTGAAAGGGAGCCAATATTCTTAGACATGAAAAGTATAGATATGGGAATAATAAAAGGATATTTATCATAACTTTCTCAAATAATCAATTAACCATATATTCTTGAGAGGATTAAGGAATCCTAGAAAGATGATGAGTTTCTATAGAAGAATATAGAGAATATTCCACAGTTCAACTCTGTTGAAGATGGAGTTATAAGGTTTGGAACCAAGATATGTGTCCCGTAAAAAACATAACTAAATAGGGAACTTCTGGATGATGAACATAGCTCCTCATTCTCTATTCATCTATTAATAACTAACATGTATAGAGATTTAAAGAAAAAATTATGACGGGATAACATGAGAAGGGAGATTTAGGAATTTGTATCATGATGATTAGTATTCCAAAAATTCAAGGATAAATGATAGAAGTCTAAGGGTATAATGAAACCATTACCCATATCAGTATGGAAATGTAAAAACATAACCATGTATTTAATTGTATGACTCCCTAGGACCCCTAAAGGTAATAAAACCATCTGGGTGGTAGTTGATCACCTTAACAAGACATCAAATTTAATTGCTATCATGGAAGATTTATCTCTTGACCAAATATCCAATATATACATAAGGTAATTGGTAAAACTACATGGGGTTCCACTCTCTATTGTATTTGATTGATATCCAAGTTTTACCTAAAGGTTTTGAATAAGACTTTAACAATCACTGGATACAGAACTAAGCTTCAACACTACTTATCACCCTCATACAGATGGTTATTATGAGAGGACTATTCAAACTCTAGAGGATATGTTGAGATCATGTTCAATGGATTTCCAAGGATTTTGGGATCAACACCTTCCCATAGTGGAGTTATAATATAACTATAGTTTTAATTATATCATTAAAATGGAACCTTATGATATTCTATATGGGAAGAGATGTCGAACTATAATATGCTAGGATGAAGTAGGAGAGTGGAAGATGGTGGGACTTGATCTTACATAAGAAATGATATATAAGGTTTAAACCATTCAGTTTCATATGAAATATGCACAAATTCAACAAAAAATTTATGTAGAAAATCATTGATGATACGTAGAGTTTGAGGTTAGAGATAAAGTGTTCCTTTGTATATCACCTTGGTATAAAGTCACGAGTCTTGGGAATAATGGAATTCTTAGTCCTAGATACATCGCCCCTTTGAGATCCTTGATCACATCCAAGTAGTTTCCTATCGACTAGCAATCCCACCTAACCTATCTCAAGTACATGACGCATTCTATGTATCCCTCTAGAGGAAGTACATACCCGACCCTCACATGTACTAAATCCATTGGTGGTACCATTGAATAATGATCTTTCATACGAGGAGCATTCAGTGAATATATTAGATCATATAGACATATTTATATGAAATAAGACAACTCACCAAGTCAAAGTGTTGTGGCAGAACCACATGTTTGAGGAATAAATATGAGAATGATAAGTGGTGATGAAATATATGTAACCTCACTTATTTTTTTGTATGAATTTAAATTTTTTATAGAAAAATTTTTGAAGGGGGAAAAATGTTACAACCTGAACTTTTATAAATGAAACCGCATTTTTGAATAAATAAATTCCTTATCAAGTAATTAATTTATAGAAAACACATGCACTACATTGGTTATTTCGGTAATTTTATATAATATATCAAATTTAAAATAATGTTAAGAATCATAGCTATTGTATAGTAACCATTATATTAAGGGTTATGATAAAGTCCAATTAAAATAGAAGGAAGGAGATATAACCTCAACTAGTAGGATCGTACCCTATGAATCCCATTTATCGAATCCTTAATGGGAGATAATATCATTGGAATTTTCCATTGAAAAAACCCAATATGATATTAAAAAACTATATCATGATCAAATCCATTTATGAGATAAGTTTAAGCTCATTGAGATCATGGCCCAAACCACGTTTGCCGGACCACTCCAAGAAAATATCACCATGCCACACCTTACCATTAGGAAATTTACTGGTGTAATAAATTGATATGTATCTAGAACCTAATAGTATGGATTTTTATATCTTAAATAAAAGAATTATTATATTTATCTTTTATTACTTTATAATGATTAAATAATAAGTTTTATAAAAATCATATTTTGATAAAATAAAAAATTGTATTTTTGGGATATGTATAGTTTCAATCAAGACACTCTTTTTGATGAATTCAAGAAATTTTAAAGTAAATGATATTTTAATAAAATAATATTATTAATTAATATTTATTAAATATAAATGATAATATAATTTTATGAAGTAAAATATAATTTTAATAATGGTTAGAAAACTCTTATTATAAAAAACTCCATTATTTTTAAATAAATGGGAATTTTGATTAATTTTTTTTAAATTATTATATTTAGAGAATTATTTTTATAAATAAATATTATTTTTTAAATCATCTTGTAAATATTATTCAATAGTTAATTTTTCATAATTTACTAGGGTAGTCAAATTTTTGGGTAAAAATTGAATACAATATAAATATACGGTACGTATTATGACATCATAATGACCCAAAAGTGATGTAATATTCCATAAATGGTATTCATGAACAAATATATATTTCATATTTAAAATAATATATATATATATTTAATTTATTTGATTAATTTTATAAATATTTAATGAATGATACAAAACATATATTATATTTTAAGTTTTTAAAATCAATTATTTATAAACATGACTCACTTCCACATCACCAAGGGTATAATTTTAATGTTTTAGATTATAATCATTAAAAAATAATAAAAACCACTTCTATTTTATATAAACATTGGAAAAAAACATGGTAATTTTTTTGTTTTGATTACTTTATCATATAGATTCCAAAACCTAAGTTTTGAAATTAATAAAGAATTCTCCTCTCATTTTCTATATAAATCCACCCAAACTCCCATTTATCTTCACCAAAAAATCTTGGAGAAAAAAATTTAATCATCCCTTGCCTTTATATGTCTCTCCCAATGTTCTCCCAATATCTTAATAAGCTCTTATCATGATTTTAGATTTTCCCTCTCAAGGTAAGAGATCCTTCTCATTCTCCTCTTTATTCAAGAAACTTATTTATATTATGCCATTTGATCCCCAACAGTTCGTGTTGGGATATGTTTTTACACTTCCCTATTACTTTTTTATGATTTAAAAGTGATGATAGTCCCCTTTAACTATCATTAAACCCTTCCATGAATCTTTATGCAACACCATTATGCTATCAAAATTATCCTACGGTTTTTATGCCAAACATTTATATAGTGAATTCCCATCCCCATTTTTACTCAAGTGTATTCACCTAGTTGTAACTATCCTTAATATATTGGGGGATTCCATATATGTATTACAAAATCCTTAATAATGGGATTAAAAGTGAATAAATACATTATTATGTTGTATGATCTATGTGGCACACTTATGCATGTAAATGATATGAATGCGACAGGTGGTCCCAAAATTATATAGCCCTCTAATGCATTGGGTAATATTCTCATATCATGAGAATACATTTATGGTTTATAGGATGTTATCCTAATCACACTATGATATGATGACATTGTAGTTAGCCTTGAATTATACTTATGATGTCATATTTTATGTTGTTTTCACATTCCCATGTTTCCTTTTTTTGTTATCTCATATCATGATTTGATAATATTGTTTATTATTCTAAACCCACTTATGTTTTATTGATATAAATATTGACTAGAATTGTCACGACCCGTCCTAGTGGGTCTCGCGCCGCAACTCCCCAAGCCCGTCTCTAATAGGCCATGGGATGGTGACTAGCACCGAGTAGGCATATCACTAATATATGAGGTATTTCCTAAGTATATGTATGCACACACACATCTCCAAGCCCACAAATTATGAAATTTAAAAACCATTAAGGAAAAAAATGCATGCATTTAACTAAACCCAACCAACAGAGTACAATGGAAGCAAAGTGAGAAAAGTAAATTGGGATAGAATACCAGCCCACCAAAACAAGAGTCTTCAAACTAAAAAGTCCAAACTATAATAAAGAGAGATGTATTGGGACTAATGCTCGTAGCCGTAGGAACACCTCAGCCTGTAGGGAACTCAGAAAACTCAGTCTAGCCCTGGTCCACCTTGGAATCCATCAAAAGGCTGCTCGTCTGCACAAGACACGACACGTGTGGGAAAAGCCCGTGCATGGGTGAGTATAACAATACTAAGTAGAGGAACCTAAAAACCACAAAGAAATATACAAAGTAAAGGTACAATCAGCTCTACACATTATATTTCTACTGAACATATAGAAAGAGAAACACATCCATATATACTTGAAACCCAGACCTGTAGTCTAGAATGACCACATACCCACTCTAGAGATTTAGTTTGAAGATTCCACAAAACACTCATCTTGGATAACTCACTCCCCAAGTCTGATAGCTCTGATGACGTCCATTCGAGATGTGCTGTTTGTTGGGAAAAGCCATGAGAGAGGTAGATGCATAGATCAATTTAAAGAGATAACAGACACACTCATTCCAGGAGAACACACTCCTGAGTGGTGAAAGATCATGATATATAGATGGGGATCATTACCAGGGCCTTGGAATATACCGCGACTCATCTTGATTCAAATGCTAAGTAGAGGATCAGTATCCTGTAGGATAATTCACGTTGATACCAAACTCTACCTAGGGTCAAGAATGGATAGAGGATCTTTCTTTGGGCCTCTCAGAGGGATACCTGACTCTATCTCAGAAAGTCCTACTGAAAGTATCATACTCCTATAGATGGAAATGATACCTAAACTTCAGGGGAATGAGAAAAAGGGGAACCAACCCAAATAAAACTTGTCCAAGGAAAGGTGGACAATAGAATTAAACCATGCAGAAGGGAGTACATGACCTATAGGAGTGGTCACACACCGTGTCCTTTGACACTGGGTACTGCCCGTGTACAACAACCAGAGTGTGGAGAACATGCCATGTAAGAAAATAATATACATGGCATATAGGAAGGATCACATGCTATGTCAAGGTATACAGGGTCCACTTTGTGTACACTAGCCATGTGTCGTACATAGCCTCAACCCTTGTATGCCAACCCGTGTAACCAGTACATGGGGTGACCAGCGTAACCAGCATCGTTTGGATGTGTGGTGGAGTACATGGTGTGTAATCCACCCCATGTCTATATATCATCTAAGATACATGCTGAGTCCCATGTAAGGACCCACACACCTTGTGACAGTGGTCACACTCCATGCCTACACTTCTTGCCACCCAGAACTCTAGCCGCCACTGGGTGGGGCCCATACACCATGTCTTCACCATGTACATGCCATGTCCTTCACCCTGTACAACGTGTGAGACCTGGTCACCACCATACTGACCCCACACAATTTTTTTTTCAGGATACACGCCATGTTTATTGTGATTTTCTAGAATCACCGTTCTTTGTCATCGTGCTTCGAGTGATCCTCCAATCTTTGATCCGGCCACCTGATTGCTTCAAAACTCAAGGTTAAAGGTTTTATCAACACTTCAAGGCCATTTCCATTGGTTTCAGGCCTCCTATCATCCCCCAAAACAAGTATCGATCTACCCACATGAAGAACGCTCGATGGTAGATTTCTCCTGAATCATGTTGATTCATCCACCGCTGCCATCGTCGTACCTCTGTTAGGTCATCATGATGCCAGGTCTGTACTTTGGGATCGTTGTGTTGCAAAATGGATGCGCAACGATCCATTGTTCATTGCCCCATGAAGAACGTGAAGAATGCAGGGCAGAGGAGGATTAAAATTCAATAAAAAAAAGAGGAACGCGCCTCCATTATTGTTCATCAGGGCATCTATCCACTCTCGTTAATTGGTTTAAGGGGAGAATCAAATGATAATCCAAAAATTATCATAAAATCAATTCCTGAATCAAAACCCCAAAAGGAATGGGAAATAACACCCTCCCACAAGAACGCACGATCTGTGTATCAACCTATTCATGGGTTAATATGTGTTCTTCATTTAATTAAAGAACATTGAAAGAAAAAACTGAAAACAAAACCCCTACCTTGATCATTGACATAGAGGGAGATCAACCATCGGTCTAGATTTGATCTCGCTGCGCAAAGATCCATGCGTCATTGTTCATCAAATTTTTTCAAGATTTCTCTAAAGGTGGATACTCTCCAAGTATCTATAAGATTATAGGAAGTTTTCCAGGGTTATGATCCTAAAACTAGGCTCATGATTATTTAAAAGAAAAATAAGCATTGTTCCGTTATGGAAACATTTAAAATAAAATAAATTATTAATTTATTTTATTTCCTTTAAAACGGAAAAAAACTAACTCCTACAATTGACCCATTCTGTTCAATGTTATGCCCCTCCTAAAGAAAAGTCTTTGTTGTGAACGCAACGATGCCCTTGGATTTTTGATCCGGGCACCGATTTAAAAATTATTCCCCTTTTTTAGGAAAACTGCTTGTACGCGCTGTTTAAAAGTTTAATTTATTTCAAACATTTATTCCGGGCACCCCAGGCCTCAGAATCATATGCCGTCCCAAATAATGGTCTCAAATTAATTCAATATAATATTTAAAAATAATACATATAAAATTTGAGACATTACATTCTCCCCACATTAGGGATTTAATTCCTGAAAATCCAAAACAAAAGGCTACTCAAACAGATGTGGGTACTGCACACGAATCTGAGAATCCTACTCCCACATGCTCTCATGAAGATTCTCGTGTTTCCAAAAGACACACACTAGTAAAATCTCTCACCCAAAAAGGATCCTCTCCAATTGATCATCGATCTACACTAGGTACTCTGCAAAGGTCGCTCCATCCTCAATGTCCAGCTCACCCCAGTCGATGACGTACCATGGGTCATGAACGTACCTCCTCAGCCGAGACACATAGAAGACATCATGAAACTGGTAAAACTATGGTGGTAGAGCTAGGCAGTATGCTACCTTTCCAACTCTGTGCAGTATCTGAAAAGGGCTGATAAACCTTGAAGAAAATTTGCTGCCCTGAACAAATATCTGCAACCCTCATCAAGGTGAGACCCAAAGGAAGACATGGTATTCCTCCTCAAACTCTTTAGCATAAGAATTATGCCAGATCTGTGTAGTCTTCATCCGCTCCGGGATGATCTGCACCTTCTCAGTGGTAGCTCGTACCAACTCTGGACTCATGAGAGATGAATCTTCGGGGTCGGTCCAGTAAAGCGGTGATTGGAAGGGTCACCCATATAAGGCCTCGAACGGTGTCATGCCAATGGTGGAGTGGTAGATGTTATTGTACGCAATCTCCACCAGTGGAAGGTGGTCCTCCCAACTACGAAAAAAGTCCAAGATATAGGCCCACAACATATCCTCCAAAACCTGAATGGTCCTCTTCGTCTGAACATATGCCTGGGGATGGAATGCTGTGCTCAAGCATAGCTAAGTCCCAAAATCCTCCTAAATACCTTACACAACTGGGATGTGAAAAGAGCATCATGATCTAAGTCTATCTTCAAAGGGACGCCATGAAGCCGAACTATCTGCTGCACATAGAGGCATCCCAAGATCTCTATGGAACTTTGCTCCCTGATAGCTAGGAAGTAAGCCGACTTGGTGAGTTGTTCAACAATCTCCCAGGAAAAATTGTGTCCCTTGGATGTTTGTGGTAAGCCCATCACGAAGTCCATTGATATTCCATCCCACTTCCACTTTAGAACTTCTAAGGGGTGATCTAGCCCTGATGGAACCTGGTGCTCATCCTTCACCTACTCGCATGTATACATGTCCACCAGAACCGACATCAGAGGTCCTGGTACATTTTCACCACTCCAGGATATACTGCCAAGGGGATGTATGAAACTACCTTAGAACCTCATCTCACAATTCCACTAGAAAAACTGTGCATCCTTTGAAAAGGATGACATGATCCCCACCTTATGAATATCTATCTAGAGAATATCCTATAGATAACTAAGCATGTAAAGTCTCAAAGTCGACATCCCCTAGCTATGCCTCCCTGAATCACTGTAAGAGTGGAGGGGTGACAACCATTGACTGGATATAAGCCGCATCATCTACATACATGAAGAATAACTATAGCAAGGCCAACTGCTCTGTCACCTCACTCAGCAGCTGCAAACTCGATCTCCTTCTGAGAGAATCTTCCACAACATTCCCCTTCCTAGAAGTATAGATGATCTCAAAGTCACAATCCTAGATGATCTCTAGACATAACATCTGCCTAAAATTTAGATCCATCTATGAGAATATGTACTTGAGGATCTTATGGTCATAGTATACGATAAACCGTTTTCCCATCAGGTAGTGTCACCACATATTCAATGCAAAGATTGACACTACCAACTCAAGATCATGGGTTGCATAGTTCTTCTCATGTGGAATTAGTTGGAAAAAACTATAAGTAATAACCACCTATCTCTACATCAGAACACAACCAGGCCCAGTCCCTAATGCATCGTAGAAAACTATGTACCTGACAGCCTCCTCTGGTAATCACAAGATCGGTGCGCTCGTCAAACTCTACCTAAACTACTGGAAAGCCTGCGGGAACTTCTCCGTCCATAAAAAAGGCTACCCCTTATGGGTCAAGGATTTCATCAGTGCTAATATTCAGGAGAAATCAGGGATAAATCTCCAGTAGTATCCTTCCATCCCAAGGAAACTCTGTACCTATGTCACGCTCTAGGGTGGCTCCTAGGATAACACAACCCCGACCTTGGATGGGTATACTTCTACTCCATATACTGAGATAACATGGCCTAGAAATTGGACCTCCTGTATCCGGAATTGGAACTTCGAGATCTTCCAATAAAGTTGGTGCTCTCAGAGTACGTCTAGAACCATCTGCAGGTGTCTCACATGCTCCTCTTCTAACGCCGAGTACATAAGTATTTCGTCGATGAAGACCACTACAAACCGGTCTAAGTATGGATGGAAGATCCGATTCATAAGCCCCATGAACACTATAGTGGATTTCTTGATTCCAAGAGGCATCACCAAGTACTCGTAGTGACTGTAGAGGCATTTGAAAGCCGTCTTTGGCACGTCCTCATCCCGTACTCAAAGCCAGTGATAACCCGACTTGAGGTCAACCTTAGAGAACCAACATACCCCTCTCAGATGATCGAAGAGGTCGTCAATCCTTGAAAATGGATACTTATTCTTAACCATTATGTAATTCAGCCACTGGTAATCCAGGCACAACCTCAAACTCCCATCTGCCTTCTTGGAAAACAAAATTGGGGCTGCCTAGAGTGAAACTATGGGTCTTAAGATGCCCTTACTCTGGGAATCCTCCAACCGCAACCTCATATTGTGAATCTCTATGGGAGCCATCCAATACACTGGTGAGTATATCAATGTCATACCAGGATTCAAGTTGATGCAGAAGTCAATCTCCCATTGGGGAGGTAGCCTTAGAACATCTTCTGGAAAGATGTCATTGAACTTCACCACTACTTTTGGGAAGTGGAAGATCACAATATCTACTGCTCGAGGGTAAGGTTATCCAAATAATGAGTGATCAGCTGTGCCCTCCTATGAATGAGCCCATTTTGTGCTACCTGGGTCTCCTTTTCATTGAAAAAGGAAAACCTCATCCCATCACTACAGACACATTGCACTCTTCGCCTAAAGTAGTCAATCTGGGAATGGAATAAAGATATCCAATCCATATCGAGAATGACATCGTAAGACCTCCATGCTTCCAAAAAGAGGTTCCAACCGAAACTCTCACCTCCAAGGTAAATATCCCAATGTCTTTAAAGATGCGTGATCATAGAGTCTCCTCCCATATGTGTCTCCAAGTGTAAGGGTTGAGTAAACATCTCTACCAGAATCTCAAGGTTTCGCATAAGACTTGTGGTGAGGAAGGAATGACTGGAACCATTGTCTATAAGTATGAAAACTAAGGTAGAAAAGACACAAATTGCACCTTAGATCATCCTCAGAGTCTCTAGGTTATACTACTCGACCCCATGAAGCTATCAGCTCCCCTGTCCCCCAGATCCCTAAGCCTAGTTCTAACCTCCTGGGGGTGGTGGTGGAAGTAGATCAAAGCGTCTTCCACCACCTACAACTCTCCCTGCTCCTCTTCCACATCCGACGCCTAGAAAGTCTGCCTACTCCACTCTATGCCTCTAAC
This sequence comes from Viscum album, assembly GCA_963277665.1. NCBI lineage: Eukaryota > Viridiplantae > Streptophyta > Magnoliopsida > Santalales > Viscaceae > Viscum > Viscum album. The sequence goes on along the minus strand of OY728158.1, from coordinate 906,490,747 downwards.
TCGGTGGTCTATCCACTGCCTCCTTGTCAGCAGCTTTAAGGGTTGGGAAGTCTTGAGAGAGATTTTCTATACCATCACATGAGTAGCATTGCCTCTCCCTAGGCTGACTGGATCCATCCTGAGTGCCCTGGACTATCGATCCCCTATCCTGGGTCCTCTCGTGACATCTCCCACATCCTGATCCCTATTACAGACATCAGCTCCCTACTGCTGAGGTATCCTCACCTGTCTGTCTACTACTAACTGTCACTGTCTGTCTCTACTCCGCCAAGAATCTCTCGATCACCAAGGCCTGCTCGAGCACTCCGGTATAAGTCGAGATGCACAGAGGCACGAACCTAGCTCGGATGTCCTATTGTAGACCTCTCTTAAAGGGATGAGATCTAAAGTACTGGTACCTGACCATATCCATTGAGTACCTGGAGAGGTTGGTGAACCTCAATGAATAGTCATCCACCTTCAAACTACCTTACTAGAGATGAAGAAGTTCCTAGATACACACTTCTCTTAGCGTAACTAGAGATAAATCCCCTCTAAAGAGTCTCTTGAACTCTGTCCATGAAAGAGTCTCCTCGTAATGAGTCTACATGGTAAAACTACACCAATATCCTGATAAACCTTGAAGAAGGATCGCTCCTAGGATCACCATCTGGTCTTCCAGTGTCCTCACTAGATGAAAAACTCTGGTCACCGCCTCAAGCTAGTCCTCAGCCGCCTGAGGGTCATACTCACCTCGAAACCTAAGGGGTCTCTGTCTCTAAAACCCATGGAGCACGCTCAGTCTTCAATCCTTTCATGCTGGTATAGAAGGTACCACATGCTTCTCCACCGGTGGTGGTATAGCAGGTGTACCACCTGGAGGTAAAACCTGGGGAACCAGTCCCTGTATCAAAGCCTCATCACTAAGGGGTTCATCCTCGTGAGCGATCAGCTGAATCCTAGAGGGTATGCATCACCGAGGCATCCTATAAGGAGACAAGATGTACCACGTTAACGAGTATATCTAGATAGCTGACACAAATGACATGGAAAACACCACCCATTCCTATATGATGCATATACCATTCTTTATTTCCCCTAAACTAGTATTTTCATGTACCAAGTCAAAAAGTAGGTTATTAGAGTCCTGGTGTATGGATACGTTGGCTGCCCATACGGACACTAGAGTCCTTGGCCTGAAAGATGAGCTCGAAACACTTAATACTATTTCCCCAAACCAAATTCACAGACTCTTGGTCCTAAGGTAGAACCAACCACCTCTGATACCACTTTTTCACAACCCATCCCAGTAGGGACCACACTGTGACTCCCCAAGCCCGCCTCCAATAGGTCAGGGGCTGGTGACTAGCACTGAGTTGGCATATCACAAACATGGGAGGCATTTCCTAAGTACCTGTATACACAAACACATCTCCAAGCCCAAAAATGATGAAATATAAAAAACACTAAGGAACAAAATGCATGAATACAACTAAACCCAACCAATAGAGTACAACAGAAGTAAAGTGTGAAAAGTAAACTGGGCCAGAATACAATCACACCAAAAACAAGAGTCTGAAAACTAAAAAGTCCAACCTGTAAGCAAGAGAGAGGTACTGGGGATGCTTCTCATAGCCATAGGAACACCTTGGCCTGTAGGGTAATCAGAAAACTTAGTCCAACCTTGGTCCACCCTGGACTCCGTCAAAAGGCCACTCATCTACACAAGACATGACACATTTGGGAAAAGCCCATGCAGGGGTGAGTATAACAATACTCAGTAGAGGACCCCAAAAACCACAAAGAAATACAAAAAGTAAAGGTATAGTCATCTCTACATAGTATATGTATAATGAACATATAGTGAGATAAACACATCCAGATATACTCAAAACCCAGACCCGTAGTCTAAAAAGACCGCATACCCATGCTAGAGATTTAGTTCAAAGATTCCACAAAGCACTCGTCCAGGAGAAATCACTCCCCGAGTATAATAGATCTGATGACATCTGTCTGAGAAGTTCTTTTCATTGGGAAAATCCATGAGAGAGGTAGATACATAGATAGATTTAAAGAGATAACAAATACACTCATTCCAAGAGAATACACTCCTCAGTGGTGAAAGATCATGATACACAGATGAGGATCACTTCCAGGGCCTTGGAGGATACTATGACTCACACAGATCCACCTACTAAGTAGAGGATCGACATCCAGTAGGATTATTCACGTCAATACTTGACTCTAACTAGGGTCAATAATGGATAGAGGATCTCGCTCTTGGCCTCTTAAAGGGATACATGACTCTATCTCAGAAAGTACTGCTGAAGGGATCAAACTCTTGTAGATGGAAATGATACCTGACCTTCAGGGGAATAAGTAAAAGGGGCAATAACCCAAACAAATTTTTTCCAAGGAATGATGGAAAAGAGAATCAAACCACGAAGAAGGGAGTACGCAATATGTAGAAGTGGTCAAACGCTATGTCCCTTGAATCCAGGTACTACCTGTGTACAATGACCCGAGTCTGGAGAACATTCTAGGTAAGAAAATAATATACATGACATTTAGGAAGGACCGCATGCCATGTCAAGGTATCTGATGTCTGCTCCATGTACACTGGCCATGTGCCCGTACACGACCTTAACTCATGTATGCCAACTCGTGTAACCGGTACATGGAGTGACCCACATAACCGACCTCATCTGGCTGTGTGGTGGAGTACATGGCCTGTACTCCACACCGTGTTCATGTATCGTTCAAGATATACACCAAGTCCCATGTAAGGACCCACACGCCGTGTCTATGATTCATGTCATTCGAAACTCCAGCCACAAATGGGTTGGGCCCATATGTTGTGTCTTCACTGTTTTCACACCATGTCCTTCACTATGTGCAGCATGCGAGACCTGGACACTTCCATGCTGATCCCACATGGTGTGTTCTTTGATATATACACTGTTTTTATAGCGATTTTCCAGAATCACTGTTCATTGTCCCCACACTTCGGGTGATCCTCTGATATTTGATCCATCCATCCGATTGCTTGAAACTCAATGTTCAAGGTCACCCCAACACCACTTGGTCGTTTTCGTTTGTTTTGGACCTCTAATCGGCCCTGAAAACAAGTCTCTATCCACCCACACGAAGAATGCTCTAAGTTAGATTTCTCCCAAAACATGTTAATTCGTCCCCCACCGTCATCATCGAACCTCTGTTTGGTCGTCATGATGCCAGATCTACACTTTGGGATCATTGTATTGTGAAACAGGTGCACAACAACCCAGTTTTCATCACCCCACGAAGAAGGTGAAGAATACAGGGTAGAGAAGGAATAAAATTTAATAAAAAAAGGGGAATGCACCTCTGTCGTCATTCATCATGGTATTGATCTTCTCCCATTAGTAGGTTTAATGGGTGAGTCAAATGATAATCCAACAATTATCATAAAATAAATTCCAGAATCAAAACCCCAAAAGGAAGGGAAAATAACACCCTCTCGTAAGAATGCATGATCCACAGATCAACCTGTTCGTGGGTTGATCCATGTTCATCATTTAATTGAAGAACATGGAAAAAAAATTCAAAAACAAAACCCCTATCTTGATCTTTGACGAAGAGGAAGATCGACCGTTAGTCAAGATTTGTTCTCGCTACGAAATGATCTACACATCGTCGTTCGTCGGTGTTCATCAATAATTTTCCAAGGGTGGCTCCTCTCCAAAGCTCCAGAGGATTCTAGGGATTTTCCAGGGTTATGAGCCTAACCCTAGGCTCTTAATTATTTAAAATTAAAATTAGAATCATTGAGTTATATTAACATTTAAAATAAAATAAACTATTAATTTATTTATTTTCTTTAAAACGTTCAAAAACTAACTCCTACAGCTGACCCGCGCGGGTTGATGTTAGGAATTACCTAAGGTAAAGTCACTGCTCTGAACACAATAGTTCCATCAGATTTCTAATCCGGGAACTCATTTAAAAGTTATTCCACTTTTTCAGGAAAACTACTTGCACGTGATGTTTAAATGTTTAATTTATTTCAAACATTTATTCTGGGCACCCCGGTCATCGTAATTGCACGATGTTGTAAATCTTGGTCTCACAATAATTCCATAAAATATTTAAAAATAATACACAGAAAATCTGAGAGATTAACGACATGTACTACTTTTCCTTATTCTATTATTTTATTATTACTTTACTGGGCTTTATAGATCACACCTTTATTATGTACATCCCCAGGTTATCCCATATAGTTTTATAATATCCATGGAATATAAGAACATGTTATGGAGGTTTTTAAAAATTTCATTTTTTATTTTGTAAGTTGTTATTCTATGTACCTGATCACCCAAATACACTAGGATCCATTATCTTATGGGGTTGTATTAAGTGTATATTTATGTAATAAATCATGTAATAAAGTGTATGAGAGATATGGATTTTCATAATATCATTGAAATTTATTATTTTAAAATATATTTTATAACTACACTTAAAATATCTCATAAAGAATAAAGTAAAATCAATTGAATAAATAAATAGAATTGATAAGATGAAAAAAATAGATATTAGAAAAAACGTGGTACCAATAAAATAATAAATCAGAGGAAGTAATAATAAATCAAGTATTTATGGAAGAATCATAATATTAAATTGAATCTAGTAGAACATGTAATGAGAGAGTGATGAATAATAATGAAGTGGTACAATAATAAAAATAAGTGTAGTAAATTGAAAAAAATAAAGGATATATAATAGTGGGAAATTCCTAATCATCCTATGAGATGATCCTAAATGTACTTGGGTAGAGCCATCTTCTAGCCTATCAATACATCCCTAGTTCATAACCAGTAAGATTCTCTAACCTATTCTCAACAACTACACTCCCCCATGGTGAGTAAAATCCTATACCAAGAATTATTTAGTTAGTTTCATCATTACTAGATAGTAATCACCTCTAAATCACTCAATAAGATACCTAATATCCCCATGATTATAATTAATAGAAGTTAGGTAACATTAATAAAATATATACACAATAAATATAATCAACATAATCAACATAATCAATAAAATCAACACAATCAACAAAATCAACACAATCAACACAATCAACACAATTAACACAATTAACACAATCAACACAATACACATAATCAATATAATCAACACATAAAAAATATCATAACCTCATCCCACCTCTATACCCCCACTAATTTGAATCCTATATAGATTGTATTTAAAAACATCACAATCACATAAACTTACAAGTTTATACATACATTGAGGATATTGGGATTTCATTGATGGTGAAAATAATTTTAGAAAACCATTTAGAAGTTCCAACTGGGACTTGTAATTGAAAACTTATAGTATATTTTCAAAATTCCTTTGAAAAACCATTTATAAATTGATCATACTTGAAAATCCTTTTTTAAAGTTCCAAATTGGCCAATTTTTTTCAATTTATAGACATACTGAGGAGTCTCTCTTTAGAAAACTACTTTGAAATCTAATGAAATTTTAAAACCTCTTTTGATTTATAATAATACATGATGCTATCAAAATATTTATTACTTCACATAGAAACATGAATTAAAATATCACCGAACAACATATAAATAATCATAAACATAAATCAAATAAATAAAAAACATAAAATTATTTAATAAATCCATGAAACCCCTTAAATAATATTTTTTCCAAGTTAAACAATATCTCAATCTCATAAATAAATTCATAATTTTTTTTCAAGTTAAAAGTATAATATAAATACCCAAACTCCCTTTTAAAATCCTCTAATTTTTTTTATCAAGCTTATACCATATTTGTATTTTTTATATGAAACTATATGATCTGAAAACAATGGGTAACCTTTTTTAAAAGCCTATAAAATCATTAATGTTTGTATAGTAAATCACAAATTTTCACAAAACATGTATAATTTTTTTGTAAATACATTATAGAAAATCCAAAAAACTCATGTTTTATCAATAAATTAATGAATAATGGAAACACATACCTGTAATAGAGTGTATATTGTAATGAACCATGTCATCACGGGTTGAGAATTCCAGAGAGAATTTTATTTTTTACTTTGGTGTGGGGATATTTTTTAGAATAATGACTCAATTTGGGATTCTTAGTATTTATAAATCAATAATATATTTTTTTGGATGAGTAACAAGGATCATATGGTGATATGGGTATTCTGGTTGGCATTGTAGAAAGGTTAAAGTCCTTAAAATTTTGTTGTTTCTTTAGTAGTTCGCATTGTGAACCACCGAGGGTTTCACCGCAAACCTCCTAGAGTTGTTCTGTGAAAGGATACAGTGGGGGTTTTCACATTGTGAAAGAGAGAATATTGCACCATGAAGGTATTGGGACTTGTTTTAGGTTTTGTCTATAGTGCTTCAGACCACAACTCAAAGGGGTCATACCACGAAGATATTGGGCTGAGGTATTTTCACCTCTACCTAAAGGGAGGTTACACTGAAAACCTTTAGTGTATCACTATGAGAAAGTGTTGGGTGCCTTTTTTAAGGTCCTTTTAGTAATTCCTAGGGGTTTTACTTAGGAACCCCCTTAGGTTTCTTGGCCACTAAATACATGAGAGGTGGAGAAAGATACCTCTAGGATCTTTTTTTGTTATCCCTTAGTGTTCCTTAAACCCATCTTTTTTGAGAGACATTTTTTGTTTTTATTCATAGTAATATCCCTCCCACTATTCCCCCAATTACTTTATCTTGTTCTCACTAATTTTTAGTTAAAAAAAATAGGTTTTTGAGAGACTATTTCAATAGAGAATGGAGAAATCATCCCACTTGTTAAGGGTTTTTTTGTTCGACTTTTAGAGGATGTTTTGAGAGGAGTAATATAAAAACCCTACACTTTATTACAAATTAATTAATGATTTATTACATAAGATTACATATAATACAACCATAAAGATCAATAATTTTACTGTATTTAGGAATTAGGTACATTATATAACAACTTAAAATAGGTAATACATCATATTCATTGAAAAATTCCTTAACATGCTCACATTATTCCAACATACTTAAAACTACATGGGACAACTTGGGGATATACATAAGAAGGGGGTGAGATATAAATCCTAATAAGTTAATAAACATGGAATAAAATGAAGAAATTAATATATTTTATACAATAGGAATATAAATGGGTTATAAAAATTGTGAGAATAATAAACATGAACAATGATTTATGATATATCATGATAACATAAAGACAACATGGGAAATGTGGCAACATCTTTAAACATGGCATCATAAATATAGGACATGGATAACTGCCAAGAAATAATGTTGTAAAAAGTAAAATGATATATTAGGTTCACTCCCTAATCCATTTCATGGTGTCTCATGAGACTAAAACATTACCCAATGCATTGGAGTTATATATAATTTTGGGCGCACCTGTCACTTTCATTTCATTCACATGCACAAGTGTGCCACATAGATAATACAAAATGGATTCATTTATCATCAAATTTTATTCCAAAATCAAGGATTGTGGAATAAATAAATGTAATTATACAATAAAATAAGTATAAGTGCATAAATTTTAGCACCCTTGATAAGAAATGGGTATGGGTATTCAGTACATAATTATTTTTGCATGGAAAATCACATTGAAATTTCGGTCGTATAATGAGGGCATATAAATGTTCATGGGAGCGATTAATGAGAGTGAAAGGGGTATATCATCATTTAAGAATCATAGGGTAAGTAAGTTAGATGTATGAGAACATATAAAAACATTAATAAATGGAGATAAAAGGCATAAGATAATGAAGATTCTTGAATAAAGAGGAGAAGGGGAGGATCCCTTACTAATTTTTGGCATGGTAACGAGTGTAAATAAAGGTTCATGGGGGGGGGGTATTAATGAGAGTAAAAGGATTATATCATAATTTATAAATAAAATGTATAGTAATTGGGATATGGATGAATATATCCCAATATTAGGAATTTCAGATAAAAGTCATAACATAAAATAGGTGATTGAATAAAAAGCAGAGTGTAAGATCCCTTACCTTGAGAGTGTGATTAAAAAAGCTTGGAAGGAGCTTATTGAGAGATTGGGGGCACCTTGGGGTGACTATATATAGCGTATTAATGAGTAAGTACATTATACAAGATTTTTTAGTGAATATATATAAGATCTTGGGTGGGTTTATATAGGTAATGAGAGGGGAATTCTTTATTATTTCTCAAGCTTAGGTTTAGGATTCTATATAATAAAGTAATCAAAACCAAAAACATTACCATGTTTTTTCCTATATTTTCTTCAAATGAGGGGTGGTTTTCTTTATTTTATACATATAAGGGCCTAAATTATTAAAACAATACCCTTTTGTTGTGGAATCGAGTCATGTCCTTAAAGAGATTATTTTAAAACCTTAAAATATATTATAAGTTTTGAAGGATGCAAAAAGGGTTTATAAAATTAATCAAATAGACATAAAATCAAATTATTTTAATAGGTAAACATATATTTGGTTATGGATACAATTTATATTATTTATTATATATATTTTTAGGTCATTATAATGTCATAATACACACTATATATTTATATCATTTTTAATTTTTACCCAAAAATTCAATTATCTCAGAAAATTATGAAAAATTCACCATAGGATAATTTATAAGTTATGAATCCAAAAATAATATTTATTTTATCCAAATAATTTTATAAATATTTTAATTTTCACTTTTAATATAATAATTTATATTTTTTGATAAATGATGGGTTTTTTTGACAATAACATTTTTTGAACCCTTATAAAAATTATATAATAATTTATATTTAATAAAAATTATTTAATAATAAAATTTCATTAAAATATTATTTATTTTGAAAATCCATTAATTTATAAAAAGGGATGTCTTAATTTAAATTTCATATGACTTAAAAACATTTATTCTTTATCATATCAAAATATAATTTTTATCAAACTAATTAATTAATAATTTACAAAATAAAAACAATAAGGAATAAATAAAAAAATAATTTAAATTAAGAGTAAATATAAATATTCATAATATTAGGGTTACTTTGTTTCTAGTCTTCGTTGAATTATTTTTACCTTTAATTAACCTATTTTCCTTTTACTGTGGTAATAAATATTTACTATAGTTACTGTTTATGTTGTTCAAAAATTAAGTTGAAATCATTACCTAATATTAATTATGATGATTCTAAATAAAGAATATATTTTATAAAAATCAATTCAAAGAGGTGAAATAATTTAATTTTATATAAAATCTATAAGTATGATGGAAGTGGTGTTCAAGCCATCAACCAATTTTTTTAAAGAAAGGATAACAAAAAGGAATGGAGGGCCCTGACTTAGGGGGGGAAAAATAATGAAGTCCTAGATCATCACCTAAAACAAGACTCACACACTCTGGGGGCAAGGATCCCAGGCTGGAGAAGGAGACAAAGTCATCATCTTGAGGAAAAAAGAATGCAAGAAAGTCTTCCACTTTGTTGCCCTCACGCCAAGTATGAAATAACCTGATGCTGTTATCCATGAGAAGTTTGGAGTGTCAGATATGGTATAAAATGATCCAAGGAGTGGAGATGTGGTCTATCAGTGCGCTGTAGAGGGTTTTGGAGCCAGTTTTGATCTCTGAGAGAATTAGATGATTAGACAGTCTGAACTAAATTCCTTTTAGAAGAGACCAAGCCTCGGCCTGAAGGGAGTCTCCACTACCGAATCAGGCTGTGTACGCTGCTACCACACTACCCCTTGAGTTGCGGATCACACCGCCACCCCTCATAATTCCCATAGCACAGGACCCATCATAATTGATCTTCAGCCCATCAGATGGTGGTCTCCATCATATCCATCGACCCACCAAGATCCTGTTGTGGGTAACCTGCACCTTGTACCGAAGAAACTTCCTCAGTGAAGGAGCTTCCTCCAAATTTTTCAGGAGGACCCCCAGGTCAGCAATCATCCATTTAGATCTAGTGATCATGCCCACCTTCGAGTACTCAATTCCTTCAAAATGTGATTTTTTCATCGGCTCCCAAGTGCACTAATAGCCGGCTGAAAGAAGGATTTCCCTCGCTTGCTTCTCCGAGTTATTAGCGCCAGCTCCTCGGAACCACCGTTGTAAGAAGGAATCACCTAAACCGATTGGAGATGACATGCTGGAGAACTCCCCGACTGCTTCCCAGAAAATTCTGGCCCATTCACTATCGAAGAATAAATGAGACGTGGTATCGACACAGGGGGTTTGACAGTAATAACATTTGGAAGCAGTTGAGACCCATCTCCGACGGATCTCCTCATCTGTAAAGATGGCGAGGTGACGAAGCCTCCAGGTGAGAAAATTATATTTTGGAGGAACTATTTTGCACCAGAGGAGGTGGCCCCATGGATCCTGATCTTGGGAATCCTGAAGGATCGACCTGTAGGATTTAACAGAAAAATAACCTGAAGAGGTAGCCTTAAAAATTCACCTATCTGGGTCATCCGAGAGTTTGATGAGATTGATTAATCTGAACTGTTGTTTATTCAAGACTGCTTGGATGAAATAAGGATGATCACTTGCTTGCTTGAAGGTGATGTCAGTGATCGAGCAGCTAGGAAAGCCGAGAATATCCCCTGACCAGTTGTCATGCCAAAACCTGAAGTCACTGCGACCGATTATCCAACTAGACTGGCTAAGAAGGCGAGGTATATGCCCTTGAATAGTGCTCTAAAGTTAGTAGGAGTTGCTCGTTTGTTCCTGGTTGTGCCCGTACTTTTCCTTAATAAATCATGCCCATAACCTACTCCCAACAACTACCTCCCATTCCAGCCTCACATGTAGGAAATGCATCATTTTAGAGACACTTCTCAAAAGAAATGACAATTTTACTTAAAAAATTGTATTTTTCACTATTCATTGAAAAATCTATATTTTCAAAAAATCCAAAAATTCTACCCTTGTTAATATTTATATGATGATATAAAAAATGGATCTCATTTTATTAAATAATTTTTTTAAATTTTCTACAAAATAATTATAATATTTTTTATAAAAATAAATAAAAATCATTTTTGAAGAAAATACATTTTGAAAAACAAAAAGACATTACCAAAATTGATGCTTATTTACTAAGAGTTTATAATTATATTTCGGATATATATATATATATATATATATATTTAATAAAGTATTTAATACTACTCATATCCAAAAATTTAATAAAATTGTTAAAATGATCATATTTAAATAGTCATTGTTTGTTTGGGTTCGATGTTGCATATCACATACACTATCGAACATAGTTTTCTCTTTTTAAAAAACTTAGGGTTTTACATTCTCCCCCCCTTTAAAAAATTTTATCCTCACAATTTAAACTAGAACTTGGTAATAAATGTTTTGAAACTTGAAAATATTTTTATTGAAAACCCATATCATAAAAAGGGTTAATGAAGCATCCACTTAGAAGGAGAGAAAGGGAAGTATGAAGATCGTCAAATAATTAGGTTTTCAAGTATGAGAAAATTAATGGAAGTGAAAAAATAGACAAGGAATAGAGAACTATCACCAAAGAACTTATAGAGTGTGATATAGAACATTATTAGAATAATGTTAATAACTATAATACCATAAATATATGATGGTTGATAAGACCATCAATTCAAAAAAAAATGATCATAAAAGGGATAACTTATAAATGAAATTTATTCCTTAACTTATTAATTTATATGCTTCAATATATGTTATCCATGATCTATTTCCTAAAATATACTCTTATGGGTATTTTTGTTGCCTTAATAATGGTTCATAATGATCTTTTGAAATTACCAATTCATATCCCCCAGGAGTGTCAAACCAGGTGTTCAGCGATACATATTTTCATGCACCAGTTCCTGATAAAGTCTAGATCATTGTAGTGTTTATAGGTTTTTACCATAGGTACATCTATTCCATATCCACATCCACTTCTAGTATCTAGACATGGATGTATTTTTTTGGAAACCACTTACTATATACTTTACCAAAATTTAGGTATGACTTTTTTGTGTTTAGTTTTATCCCTAAGGATTTCACTAGAGTTTTCTAAACCAAATCCCAAAAATAACTAAACTTTCTTTTGATATCAACTATGACAACCATGCTCCTTATTACACTTTATTTTATGATTTAGTACATATGATTACACATAATATAACCCAAAAGATCAATAACTATAGTGTTTTTGGGATTTTGGTATAGTAAATCTCAACTTAAAATAGTGAATACATCATCTTTATTGAAAACTTCCTTAACATGTTTATATTATTCCATCGTACTTAAAACTGCATGGGATAACCTGAGGACATATATAAGAAATGGGTGATCTATAAAGCCCGGTAAGGTAATAAACATGGAATAACATGAAGAAAGTAATACATTTTAGACAAAAATCATATAATTTGGGTATAAAAGGGGTGATAATAATAAACACGAATAAAGAGGCATGATATAACATGATAACATAAAGGTAACATGAGAAATGTTGTAACAACTTTAAACATGGAATAATAAACATAGGTCAAGGATAAATACTAAGAAATCATGATATAAAAATTACCATGATGGATTTGGTTCACTCCATAATCCCTTTCATGACGACTCATGAGACTAAAATATTTCCCAATGCATTGGATCAATATATAATTATGGGTGCACCCGTAACTTTCATTTCATTCACATGCATAAGTGAACCACATAAATCATACAGAATGGATTCATTTATCATCGTAATTTATTCCATTATCAAGGATTTTGGAATAAATAAATGTAATTACCCAATAAAATATGTATAAGTTCATAAAGGTGAACACCCTTTATAATAAATGGGTATGGTTATTTACTACATAATTTTTTGGCATAGAAAATCGTGGTGAAATTTTAGCTGTATAATGGGGGTGTATAAATGTTCATGGGAGGGATTAATGATTGTAAAAGAGTTATATCATAATTTAGGAATCATAGGGGAAGAAATGGGAATATTTAATAACATATACCAAAAATATTAAATGGAGATAAAAGGCATAAGATAATGAAGATTCTCGAATAAAGAGGAGAAGGGGAGGATACCTTACTAAATTTCGGCATGGTAATGGGTGTGCATAAAATTACATGGGTGGGGGAGGAAGTGTCATAATGAGAGTAAAATGGGTCTATAATCATTTATAAATAAAATTTATAGTAATGGGGATATGTAATAACATATCCAAAAATTAGGAATTAGAGATAAAAGACATAACATAAAATAGGTACTTGAATAAAAAGAAGACTGGAAGATCTCTTACCTTGAGAGTGTGATTCCAAAAGCTTAAACGAAGATTATTGAGATGTTGGGGGAAACTTGGGGGGAATTTAGAGATGTTATGGAAGAGTAATGACATGCTCCAAGGCTTTTGAGTTAAGAGAAATGATATATTGGATGAGTTTATATAGTAAATGAGAGGGGAATTCTTTATTATTTCTCAAACTTAGGTTTTGGACTCTATATAATAAAGTAACAAAAAACATAAAGCTTACAATGGTTTTTACCCATTTTTTATACCAAATAATGGTGTATTTAATTATTTTATAATTATAAGGGCCTAAATTATTAAAATAATACCATTTCTATTGTGGAAGTGAGTCACGTCCTTAAAGAAATTTTTTTAAAACCATTAAAAATATTATATGTTTTGGAGGATTCATAAAGGATTTGTAAAATTATTCAAATAGAATTAAAATAAAATTATTTTAAATTAGAAACATATATTTTTTCTTTGATACCATTTATAGTATTTATGATATCATTTTTGGGTCATTATGATGTCATAGTACACACCGTAAATTTATATCGTATTTAATTTTTACTAAAAAATTCAAATGTCTTAGAAAATTATGAAAAATTCACCATTGGAAATTTTTTACATTATGATTCCAAAAATAAGATTTATTTTTCCCAAATAATTTTCTAAATATTTTAATTTTTACTTTTAAAATAATAATTTACATTTATTAAGAAATGTTGGGTTTTTTTGATAATAATAGTTTTCAAACCCTTATAAAAATTACCTTTGACTTCATAAAAATTATACGATCATTTATATTTAATAAAAATTATTTGATAATAATATTTTATTAAAATATTATTTATTTCAAAAATCCATTAATTCATCAAAAGGTATGTCTTAATTAAAATTTCATATTACTTAAAAATACAATTTGTGCTTTATTGTATCAAAATATAATTTTAATCAAACTAATTACTTAATAATTTATAAATTAAAAAAAATAAGGAATAAATATAATCCTCATTTAAATTAAGAATAAATATAAATATTCATACTATTATGGTTACTTTGTTTTTAGTCTTTGTTAAATTATTTTTACCCTTAATAAACATATTTTCCTTTATTGTGGTAATAAATATTTATTATAGTTTCTATTTATATTATTCAAAAATTAAGTTATTTTATTACCTAATATTAAATATTATGATTATAGATATGGAATAAATTTTATCAATATCAATTCATATATGTGAAATAATTTAATTTATTACAAAACCCACAAGAATGATGAAAAGTGGTTTTCTGAAAAAATACATTTTTAAGGAAAAAATAATTTTACTTTAACTATATATTTAGTAATATTCATTATATGTATTTCAATTAAAAAATATTTATATATAATCTAAAAATTTCATTTATATTATTTCTCATTAGAGATTATTTTAATATATTATAATGTAGAAACATTATGCATTTTAAAACAGTTTTCAAAAAAATGCTTTTTTAATCCTAAAAATAACCTTATACAAAAATCCTGTATAAAGTTGATTTAAACGAAATTAATTGAATTAAATATAAATAAATAATACCTATGTTAACTTTAAATCAAATTAAAATAATATTTATACTTTTATATTACTTGATTTATCAAAATAAATGACGATTTTACTTAAAACATTATTTTTACTATTAACTAAAAAATCTATATTTTCGAAAAATACCAAAACTTCACCCTATGTTAATCTTGATAAAATGATATAAAAAATTTATCTCATTTTATAAAATAAATTTTATAAATGTTATAGAAAATAATTATAATAATTTTTATAAAAATAAATAAAAATCATTTTTGAAGAAAATATATTTTAAAGAAAACATATTTTGAAGAACAAAAAAACATTGAAAAAATTGATTGATTATTTAATAAGAATTTGTTAATATTTATAGGATATATATATATATATATATATTAGAAATTAGTTAACACTACTCATATCCACAAATATAATAGAATAGTTAAAAGAGATATATTTAAACAATCATTGTTTGTTTGGGTTTGGTGTTGTGTATCACATATGCTATCAAACTTAGTCTTTTCTTTTAAAAACTATGGGATTTACAAATAAATCAATTCATTGTTTTATTCTTAACTTAATTTATGTTTTATAGTGAGTTTCTTTGCAGTTTTGGATGATTTAGGGTTAATTTAACTGTTGATTATGGATTATAATTTGGGTATTTTTCATGGATTAGGTCTAGGTGTATGTAGAGAGTAGGACAAAACTTATTACTTATGGATTATACATTGTGAGGTTACACATCAAGTTTTTATTTGATTATGTGATTTAGGTTTTTGGTTTTAATTGTTTAATTCATTAATTTAATGTTGTTTATTGATGAGACTAGTTCTTATGGGCTAGGAGGTTGGTATGAGTATGAGATCAATTATTAGATCATAGGTTGAGGTAAGTGGCCTTTTATTTATTTGAATCTATTAGTTAATTGGTTATTTTATGTTTTTGTGCCATCATTAGTGTTATGTAACTATATGTTTTATGACTGTGTGGTTTTTCTATAAGGTTGGGACAAGCTCATTTCAGCCTAACAGTCAACATAAACCACACACATTTCTAAATAGTTTAGTGGTGGAACCATATTCAAATGAGTGATTACATCCCAAATTATGGTATGTTTGATGGAATGTATTTTATTTTGGAAATAAAATAGATTTCCTTTTTAAAATGCGTTTCAAAAAAGGGTTTTGGTTCTAAGTGGAATTTCAAGGGAAATGGGTGATTTTTGAAATGAAATTTCAAAATGAGAAAGGAGTTTTCTAAAGAGGTATTTGATGAGATTTTGGCCAAGGTACTTACATGAGTAAGATGAAAATGTTATGCCTTTTTAAATGGTTTAAATAAAGATAATTTTCCTAGTTTCCAAAGGAAATTTTGAGAGTCTTTATTGAATTTTTTTCGTCCATTTGACCTCATGTGGGTCATTACCTATTTTCTAAATCCTATGTGTTTATTAAGCTCCCTAGTTGTAAATTCATGTTCTATTACTTGTTTTGTGATGATGAATGTTGAATGTTAATCCCTGTGAGAACCTTTATTTTAGTATCAAAATAGTGGGTTGGTCTGAGTGGATGTAATATAACCCCTAGAGGGTTGAGATGGGTATGAGATGTGTTTGAGATGTGACACTAGTTCCTGAGGTATTGGTGCTTTGGTTATGAGCTAGTAAGTTGTGAGACTGGTTGTGTACCTTATTTTTTAGTGCCTATGTGTGATGATTATGATAACCCATATATATTATACACTTTATTTCATGATTTATTACATAAAAGTACACATAATACAAACCTAAAAGATCATAAATCCAAGTGTCTTTAGGAAATTAGCTATATAGAATAACTACTTGAAATGGGAATATAATTATATTATTTAGAAAATCCTTAACATGATCCTAAAATTCCATCATTCTTCTAAAACTACACAGGATGACCTGGGGATGTAAATAAGAAAAGGGTTAGCTATAAAAAATAGTAAGTGAATAAAAAATCACAACATAAGGTAAAGTATTATATGTGATCTAAGATTCATATCAAGGTAACATAAGATGGATGAGAATCATAATATTGAAAAATTATACATGATATAACTTGATAACATAAAGGAAACATAGGAATGAAGAAACAACAATAAACATGAAATCATAAACACAGGTAAAGGATACCTACTAAGACATCATGTCATGGTGGAATAAGTCCCATAATGGGTTAGGTTTACAAAATAATTCCATACACAGTGCCTCAATATACTAAAACATTATTCAATGCGTTGGAGTGCAATCTAGGTGCACCCATCATTTTTATATCTTGTACATGAATAAGTGTGCCACATGAATTATACAACATAAATATACCTTTCATAAATTTTAATCCCATGATCAAGAATTTTGGGTTATATTCATGGATTTACCTAATCAATTAATTATGTACATCTATGTGAAAACGATTGAGTGGAAATAAGGATGGGTATTCACAAAAAAATGCCTGGCATGGAAAAATCATAGGATAATTTTGGTAGCACAATGGGGGTACGTAAAGGTTCATTGGTGGGATTACTTAGAGTTTCAAGGGCCTCTAACCACTTTAAAATCATAATTTAAGTAATAGGTATGTGTGAAATCATATCAAAACATGAATAATTGGAAAATGGGCATACTATAAAGGTGGTTGTTGAATAAATATGAAAAGAAGAGGACCCCTTAACTTGAGAGGATTCTTCAAAAAGATTGGGAGGAAATTCTTAAGATATTAGGGGAACCTTGAGAGGAATATAGAGAGAGAAGTATAGTGTAATTTTGTGCTCTAATGGTTTTTGAGTTAAATGAAATGGGAGGTTGGGTAGTTTTATATAGAATAAGTGAGTAGAGTTCTTTATTAGTTTCCAAACTTATGTTTTGGACTCTATATGATAAAGTAATCAAAACCACAAAACATACCTTGGTCTTTTCCAATTATTTCTATTAAATTTTAGTGGTTTTTATTTTTTTACATGATTAAGAACTGATATCATTAAAATAATACCCTTGTTTATATAGAAGTGATTCATGTTTACACAAAATTGATTTTGAAACACTAAAATATAATATAGGTTTTTGAGGATACATTAAGGGTTTATAAAATTAATAAAATAGCCTAAAAACACATTATTTTAAATGGTAAATATTCATTTGTTCATTGATACATTTTTTTTTCATATATTAAATCACTTTTGGGTCATTATGATGTCATAAAACACAATGTATATGTATAACATGATTAATTTTTATCTAAAAACTCGACAGTATCAGAAAATTATGAAAAATTCACCATTAAAAAATTTAGATGTGATTATTGAAAAAATAATACTTATTTAAAAAAAATAATTAGCTAAATATGAGAAATTAAACTTTTAAATAAAAATCTCTATTTATTGAAAAATACTAGTTTTTTGACAATAATAGTTTTACGACCCAAATAAAAATTATATTTGATTTCATAAAACTATATTATCATTTATATTTTATAAATATAATCTAATAATATTTTATTAATATGTAATTTATTTAAAAAATTCTTTAATTCATCAAAAAGAATTTCTTGATTGAAACTATATATTTCCCAAAAAATAAAATTTGTGTTTCATTATATCAAAATATAATTTTTATCAAAATCATTATTTAATCATTTAAAAAGTAATATTAAAAAGGTATAAATATAATCATTATTTTATTAAAATATGATATATAAATTCATACTATTCATGTTTAGATATATATCCCTTTATTACACCAATTAATTCCTTAATGGTAAGGTGTGCGATTGTGATATTTTTATGGGGTGGTTTGACATACATGGTTTGAGCCATGATATCGATGAGATTGAATTTCTCACATAAACAGGTTTGTTCATGTTTTATAGTAAATGAGAATATAGTTTATAAATACTAACATAAATTTATTGAGTTTATCTCTAAATAATCTATTCATCAGGCCCAGGAATATTGTTGGAGCATTAGTGAGTCCAAATGGAATCACTATGAACTCGTAGTGCCCGTACCTTGTAAGAAAAGAATTCTGGGGGATATCCTCCTTTAACTTTACTTGATTATATCCCAATGAAAGATCCATATTAGATAAATAATTTATCAACATATATAATTGAACAATTCATCAATCCATGATAGATTATACCTTTTCTTCATCATGATCTTGTTGAGATCATGATAATAAATGCAGAGGCACATTGACCAATCTTTTTTATTGGCATAGAGGATTGGTTCACCCCATAGTGAAGCACTTGTACATATGAACCCTTTATCTAGATTCCCATGTATCTTCTTTTTCAAATCCTCAATTTCAAAAACAACCATTCTATATTGGGTCTTGGATATTGGTAAAGCTTTTAGTATAGTATTAATTGAAAATTCAACCTCTTAGTAAGGAGGAATTCTAGAAAATTCTTTGGGAAATACATCAGAGTATTCCATCATAATGGGAATGTATTCAAGGATGATATTTTATTTAGTATAAATCATTTTATCTATATATTATTTATTGAAAGGAAATAATATCCATGCTTGAGATGTTTGTACCAAAGAGGATTCATCATCCTATTTTAACTTGTATAGAAACTGAGGGTGATTCGTGACACAGAGGGTGATTTAATTCTCTTGAAAATTTATGTTGGAACTATATAAATAAATCCAATAAATACCCATAATTGTATCCAACTATGATAAAATATGTATCATAAGTATCACTGGGAATTTGAACCCAAAAGTTTGACAGGAGATGAGTTATATACTAAGGATGTAATAATTACCCCATTTTTTGTTTTCACTAATAGCTCTACTTCTATGATTTGTGATATTGTTTGAAAAATTATACTAAAATTTCATGATATTAAAGAATTCATAGAACTATAATCCAAAAGTATGTTTTCTATCCTTTAATGAATAACTATAATACATATCACCACTTTGTTATTGGGATCCACCTCAACAGTTGTGATGACATAAGCTCACCCTTGCTACCTTGTAGGTTGTTGGTGTTTATTATCTTGGAAAAACATTGTCTTAGGGAATTGGATTGTATAATTTCTATGTTACCTACAATTAAAACACTATACTATTAGCTGATGGTTTACTGGAGCATTCCTTTCTTCTATCACATTGGAGGGTTTTTCCCGTCAGCAATCTCTAGTTAGGCTCCCTTCCTTCCCGCATCAAAAGAATTTACTTATCCCCCTTAAGAAATTTATAAGATTTTTCTTCCCATAATTTTTAAAAGTGGGATATTGGAATTTATTTCCACTATTATATTTATAAATCACACTTCCAAAATGAAACTCTATTTTTCACTTCTTATCCTTATGAAAAAATTAAGATTCACTAATCTCTACTTTGACTTTGAGAGAACATTGGAAAATTACCTCATAGATTTGAAAGTTCTGATTCTCCAAGGATTTTCATAAACTCAACTTAATCCCAAGAAAGAAGTGGTTAATTTTACATTTAGGGGAAATTAAAAAGTTGTTGGATTATTGTGAATGTATTTTGAATTTTTTCTCGTACATCCTAATGTATTCATAATCCTTTTTCATTGAGTCTAATAAATTCCCTCTCTATTTTTAGTTGAAGGGTGATAGGAAAATATTTATCAAAAATCATTTTTTATAATTATTTCCCCTCCATTAATTATATCTCCTCCTCTAGCTTCATATTTTTAACCAACATCCACTATTTATCAGTTTCTACTTCCATATGATAAACATCTAATATAAAATTATATTGCTTAAAGAATTGAAGGATAGAGAAGATATTCTCAATGGAGTTGATCTTTTGTTCCATGATTAAGGTATTGGAAGATCCACTGAAATTCATAGGCCTTTATCATATAAAGGTCTCAATTACAAGTTTATATTTCTTAGGGGGATTTGGATGTTCCTCCTGATTCATGTTTCTATTCAAAACTTGAGTTAAATGAAAAATTATTATAATGGATTTCTTGACTCTTACTCCCATCAGGTTGGGCATCTCATTTGGGTAGACATTACATTTCTCATCACATTGGATGTTGACATAGTTTCTCCTATTTATAGCCATTTGACTAGAAAAAAGATAAAATTAGGGATAAATATTTTTTAAATATCAAACACAAAAATGGTAAACCATGAACATTAAAGGTATAAATCATAAATTATATATATTCTTTAACTTATGAATTTCTAGGTTTCAATATAAGTTTTACATGATCTATTTCCAAACATAAAATCTTATGGGAATTTTTTTGTTTCCTTAATAATTGTTAGTAAAGAGATTGTCAATTTACCAAAGAATATCCATAGGGAGTGTCAAACCAGGTGTGTATCAAGTCTTTTTTTCGTGCACTAGGTAATAATCGAGTCCATCTCAATTCACCCTTTTCAGAGTTATTACTGCTATGTGTATATGTTCCAGTGCCACATCCAGTTACAGTATCTATAAATGGATGTATTTTCTTATAAAAAACTTAATATATACTTTAACAAGATTTTAGTATTTTTTCATATTTTTAGTATTACCCCTAAGTCTTTTACTAGAGTTTTATAACCCTAATCCAAAAAATAACTGGGCTTTTCTTTGATACCAACTATGATGACCCATATCTTTAATACACTGTATTTCATGATTTATTACATAAAGGTACACCTAATATAATCTCAAAATATCATAAATCTTATTGAATTTTATAAATTAGGTAAATAACATAACTTTAAACAAGAATACTATTAAATTATTGAAAACTTCATTAACATACTCTTAAAATTATATTATTCTTCTAAAACTACACGTGATAACCTAGGTACATACATAAGAAATGGGTAAGCTATAAATCCCAGTAAGGGAATAAATAAACCATAACATAAGTTAAAGTAGTAAATGTGATCCTAGAGGCATATTATGGTAACATAATAGGGTTGAGAATCATAATCTTGAAAAATTATGCCTGATGTAACATGATAAAATAAAGGAAACATTGGAATGTGAAAACGAAATCAAACATAAAATCATAAACATAGGTTAAGGATAACCACCAAGAAATAATAACATGGTGGAAAAAGTCCTATAATGTATTATTTTACTCCCTAATCCCATACATGATGTTTCATGAGACTAAAACATTACCTAATGCATTATAGCTCTATCTAGGTGCACCTATCATTTTCATATCATGTATATGCATAAGTGTGCCACATGAATCATACAACATAAAGATTTCTTTAATAAATTTTAATACTGTCACGACCCGTCCTCGGGGCCCATGCCGTGACTACCCCAAGCCCGCCTTCCATAGGCCAGGGGTTGGCGACTAGCACCAAGGCGTAAATCCCCGTAAAAAGGGAAGGCATTTCCTTTGAAAAGTAAACAAGCACCACAGAGTAAGAAAGCGGAAAAGTAAACACTAAGTAAAAACTGTACAAGCTGTGCTGAAAGTAAAAGCGGCCGGAAATACAAGCCCAACCGTAAAGTACAACTGAAAGGAAAAACATCAACTGAAAGGAAAATCCGCAGCGTCGAGCCGTCCTCTGGAAGTCCCACCTGAAGGGTGGGTACAGATAGCCTCCACTGCTCCTCGGGTCCACATGACCGCTCTGAGTACATCCCGCCCAGTGGTCCACCTCCAGGTACTCTCCTGCTCTGCATGCCTCCACCACGATCAGCGCTGTCCGTCGTCTGCAACCAACACAACGTAGTGCGAGCATAGCCTGTGCAGGGGTGAGTATAAGATACTCAGTAGGGACCCCGAGACCCCTGAAGGTCTTTCGAAATCCACAAAGGATAATCCACAAAGGAAAGATACAATCATGAAGTAACATCTGACACGGCTTAGGTATATGCCCATACATATACCTAAGTCATCAATTCCCGTTCGGCTCCAACGTCCGAGCCCAAGCACAACCTAGTCCACACAGGAAAGCAAAAACGTATACCCAAACAGGATAGCACAACACAATCCACAAAGGAGAGTAAACAGTAATCCACATAGGATAGCTCAACACAATCCACAAAGGAGAGTAAACAGTAAATCCACACAGGATAGCTCAACACAATCCACAAAGGAGAGTAACACAAGATTCAGCTCACACAGGTATACTTCTTCGGATGACGATAAAGATGATCACTGATCCATCTAAGTCGTCGGACCCACAAAGGATCGATAGGTAACTAACCCCCGCAAAGACCCACACAGGATCGGGCCCACACAGGACCTGTAGGCGCTGGCTCACACAGAACTGCTGAGCGCTGACCCACATAGGATCGGGCCCACACAGGACCTGTAGCACTGATCCACGTAGGATCGCTAAGTGCAGTAGTCGTCGCAGTCCACTGAGGATCTCTGCACAGTCGTCATCGCAGTCCACTGTGGATCTCTACACAGTCGTCGCCGCAGTTCACTGAGGATCTCTGCACGGTCGTCGCTGTCAAAGTAGCAGTCGCAGCCAGCTCTAGGGTTCCCGCACACAGCAAGCTCGTTCGGGAGGGTCCGCTCCACGAGCCGAGAGGCCGATACATAAACTGTCACAAAGTCCGAAGTTGATGTATCCAAAAGTTCCGTATCGTCAACAGGAACTCAACGCCGCAAACGGCGCGTCAATCGGACGCCCGGTCTGAGAGTAATTGGCTTTTTCGTCCCAGGGGCCCGGTTGGTTTTTAAGGAAAAACCAACCCAAACATACTCCACCTGCGTCTAAACCTCGGGTGGAGTATGGAAAAAGATCCGTCTCACTTAGAGGAAAACAACAAAGCTGACGGCACGTCAATCAGACGTCTGTAGCTCAAGATATGAGTGTTTCCGCTCCGAAGGCCCGGTTGGTTTCGTGTACGAACCAACCGGTCGAACTCAAAGTATTCCGAAACCTTGACTGCGATATACCGAAACAACCGTATTAATCCAAGGATCGCGTTGCCGCTAACGGCGTGTTGTTTGGAGGCCCTTAGCTCAAGTTACGGGCATTTAACCGAAAATGGTCCGAAGACGGGGGGTTCGGGCCCGGGCCGACCCGGGCCGACCCCCTCTGGGTCGGCCGAACCGGGTCGACCCGACCCGGTCCGAACTCGGTCTGGCCTGGCTAGTGTGCGGCCCGGCCGGTCAGACCGGCCCGGCTCGGCCAGCCCGGCCCGGCTCGGCCGAGCGGCCGAGCGACGCGGGGGGGAGCCGCCACCCCCGCGGCACCCGCGGGGTGTCGTCCAGACAACCGGACACGGCTGAAGCCGCGTCCCGCGCGCGTCTGACCCGCGCCACCGTGGGTCAGCGGGCGCCGCCGCCTCCAGCCGCCGGTGACCCGCACCGCTGCCGGCTTCCGCGGGCCACCGGAGTCGCTCCGGTGGTCCGTTTTCCTTCCCATCTGCACCGTTGTCCCTCCCGGGATCCGTTCTTCACTGCGGGATCATCAAACTGCTCTTGCGTCACGTTCCGTCGTCACCCATCAATTCCGCACAATCACGAAGAACGACGGAGGGTTGTCGGGCCGTGTTCGTTTGGCCCGCACCCTCCGCGTTAGATATAAACAACGGGAGAATTTTTATTCCACACAGGAAACAACAATTTTAATAAATTTAAATTTGTTCATGAATCCGGTTATTTAACTTTTTAAAGAAACATTTATAGGAAGATAAAAAAAAGGGGTAATTCCAAAAAAATAAATCCCTACCTCGTAGTCGTCGTTGTACGCACGTCCTTCGCGGAATTGCTCGTCGCGGAAGGAGGAGATCGTCGCGTCGTCGCGGAAGGGCGTCGTGTCGTCGCGGAAACCGGCGTTGAGTCTGCGAACTCAACGGACCAAGAAACAACAGATTTAATTTAATTAAATAAAATTAAATCCGTGTTTTGTTAAAAGAAACACAAGGGAGATTTAAGAGAATCCCGAAGTCTCTTACCTCAAACAGCTGATCAAAGATTCGTTACGGAGGAAGAGACGTCGCGGAAGAACGTTGCAGGAAGGGAACGTCGGCGTCACGGAACACGGCGTCGCGTCGTCGACTTCTGCGGGTTCGGCGTTCTTCGTCGGAGGTTGGTGTTCTTTGCGTTCTTCGTGTTCTTCGCGAAGGAGGAGGAAGGCTCAAGAACCTCTGACAAAATCTCTCAACGAGCAATCCTCCCAAAAGACTTGTTGGTCTTATTTTATTAATACGCCAACAAACGAAAAGGTAAGTAACAACCCATCAATTCGTTGTATTAATTCAACGAAAGTAACAGCTCATTTAATTCACGAAGAAAACCGCCTAATTAAATGGTCTATTAAGAATTTAAGAAAACGCGTCAGTTGACTTTCATAATGACGGGTTTTCGCGGGTGCGTTACTTAGCGGAAAGAAACGGCGGGGCTTGTGCGGGCCCCACCTCACAAATATCCTACCAAGGGGGTAGGATATTTCTGGATAGCACCCTATCCGTTTTAACTCAGTTTAATCTGCTTTTAAGTGGCTCCAAGTGGCTTCCAAGTGGCTTAAGTGAAATAAAATAAAGTTGTCGCAAAATTATTTTATTTCTTAACCTTAAGCCCGAAAATTTAAAAACCACACCCAAGAAAACACAACTCCGGAAGAGGCGTTTCTAAGCGAATACTGGCGCTGCGATTTCATCGGTGCCCTTAGAATTCGATTCCGGGCACCGGTTCAAAAGTTAGAAAAACCCGCTCATCCGTTCACTGAACGTACCCGAGCCAAACTTCGGAAAATGATTCCGGGCACACCGGGCCTCGGAATCAGGTGCCGTCAGAAACTGCGTTCTTGTAAAAATTCCAAATAAAATTAAGAAAAAAAATTTCCTTGAAATTTATGGGTCTTTACATTACTCCCACCTCAGGGCTTTACGTCCCCATAAAGATACATCATAAACTAGGGAAAAAAATGTGGGTACTGAGCACGCATCTGAGCCTCCCGCTCCCATGTGATCTCCTGGAGGTTCCCGTGCTGCCATCTGATGTGCACAAGAGGAATCGATCGCCCACGTAGGACCCACTCCTGTCGATCCTCTATCTCCACTGGGACCTCCGCAAAAGTCACCCCATCATCCACGTCTAGCTCCCCGTAGTCAATGACGTGCGTCAGGTAGTGCACGTATCTCCTCAGCTGAGATACGTGGAAGACGTCGTGCACCCGGTGCAACTGAGGTGGTAGGGCCAGGCGATAAGCCACCTCGCCAACCCTACTGAGGACCTGGAATGGTCCAATGAAGCGTGGAGACAACTTGTCGCCTCGACCAAATCTCCGCAAACCACGTCGAGGTGAGACACGCAAGAAGACGTGATCGCCATCCTCGAACTCTAGTGGCCTCCGCCTCCTGTCAGCATATGACTTCTACCGGCTCTGAGCTGTCCTCATCCGCTCCTGGATGACCTGGACCTTCTCTGTCGTGGCCCAGACCATCTATGGTCCCACAAGTGCTGACTCCCCAGGGTCTGTCCAGCACAAAGGAGATCTGCAAGGCCTGCCGTACAACGCCTCGTATGGTGCCATCCCGATGGTGGAGTGGTAGCTGTTGTTGTACGCGAACTCCACCAAGGGTAGGTGGTCCTCCCAGCTGCGACCAAAGTCGATGACACATGCGCGGAGCATGTCCTCGAGAGTCTGAATGGTCCTCTCCGTCTGACCATCCGTCTGAGGGTGAAAGGCGGTGCTCAGACGTAGCCGCGTCCCAAACGCCTCCTGCAACCCCTTCCAAAGCCGGGAAGTAAAGCGAGTGTCCCGATCAAAGACGATAGTCGATGGCACACCATGAAGCCGTACAATCTCCTGAACATAGAGACGCCCCAAGCTCTCCACTGAGCCCTGCTCTCGGATGGGTAAGAAGTGTGCCGACTTGGTGAGTCGGTCAACAATCACCCAAATGGAGTCGTGACCTCTGGAAGTGCGTGGAAGTCCAATCAAGAATTCCATAGATATCCCGTCCCACTTCCACTCCGGGACCTCCAAGGGCTGTACCAAGCCTGCTGGTACCTGATGCTCTGCCTTCACCTGCTGGCAGGTGAGGCACCGTGAAACGAACTCTGCCACAGCCTTCTTCATGCCCGGCCACCAGTGCTGTCGTCTGAGGTCCTGGTACATCTTCACCACTCCAGGATGTAACGCCAAAGGAGAAGTGTGAAACTCTCTCAGCACCTCCTCTCGTAAAGCGAATGGTACCAAGGTACGTCCTCTGAAAAAGATGTCGTGCTCTGCTCCAAAGGAGAAGCCATCAAGTGCCTGTCCCGAGGATATCTGTGCACGTCGCGTCTCACAGTCACTATCCTCACGCTGTGCCTCTCTGACCCGCTGCAGTAGTGGAGGAGTGGCTATGAGATACTGAAGGTAGGCTGCTCCATCTCTATCCACGAAGGATATCTGCAAGGCAGCTAGCTGCTCTACCGCCTCCTCAAGTAGCTGGATGCCCGTCCTCCTGCTGAGGGCATCGACTACCACGTTCCCCTTCCCAGGAGTATAGACTATCTCAAAGTCATAGTCCTAGAGGAACTCGAGCCATCGCTACTATCTTAGGTTCAGGTCCTTCTGCGAGAAGATGTACCTGAGACTCTGGTGGTCAAAAAAGACTGTAAAGCGCTCGCCCATCAGATAGTGCCGCCATGTCTTCAGAGCGAAGACCACTGCTGCTAACTCCAGGTCATGGGTAGCGTAGTTCTGCTCATGCGGCCTCAACTGATGTGATCCATAGGCAATCATGGACCGCTACTGCATCAGGACACACCCGAGTCCGGTCCCTGATGCATCGCAGTAGAATACGTATCCAACTCCCTCCTCAGGAAACCTCAAGATAGGTGCGCTGGTCAATCTCTGTCTCAGCTCCTGAAAGCTCTGCTGACATCTGTCTGACCACACAAAGGGTTTACCCTTCTTCGTCAAAGATGAGAGTGGCGCCGCAACTCTGGAGAAGTCTGGCACAAATCTCCGATAGTATCCGGCTAGACCTAAGAAACTCCGCACCTCCGTCACGCTCCTGGGTGGCTCCCAAGCTAGCACTGCTTCGATCTTCGCGGGATCCACTGCAACTCTCGCCTCAAAAATGACGTGCCCCAAGAAGTGGACCTCACGTAACCAGAACTGGCACTTCGAGAGCTTTCCATAAAGCTGGTGCTCTCGGAGTGTGTCTAGTACAACCCTCAAGTGGTAGGCGTTCTCCTCCTCAGTGGTCGAGTACACCAAAATGTCGTCGATGAAGACCACGACAAATCGATCGAGGTACGGCTGGAAGATCCTGTTCATGAGGCTCATGAACACTGCTGGAGTGTTGGTTACGCCTAAGGGCATAACCAAGAACTCATAGTGTCCATACCGACACCTGAAGGTTGTCTTCTACACATCCTCATCTCGAACTCTGAGCTGATGATAGCCTGGCCTGAGGTCTATCTTCGAGAACCACCGTGCTCCCTTGAGCTGATCGAAGAGGTCATCAATCCTGGGTATCGGATACTTGTTCCTCACAGTCACTTGGTTTAGGCAATGATAATAGACACACAGTCGCAAGCTCCCATCTGCCTTCTTGGCGAACAATATCGGCGAAGCCCAGGGTGAAACACTGGGTCGGATGAACCCCTTGCCCTGCAAGTCCTCCAACTGTACCCGTAGCTCTCGAAGCTCGGCGGGGGCCATCCGATATGCTGGAGTGGATATTGAGGCTGTCCCGGGGTACAGATCAATATAAAAGTCTACCTCTCTACGAGGAGGTAGCCCTGGAACGTCATCGGGGAAGACATCCGCATACTGATCCACCACTGCAGGAAAACTAGGACTCCGCACGTCCACTGTTCCAAGGATGAGGCTAGCCAACTGATGAGTGATGGGTTGTCCTCTCCTCTGCGGGAGTCCATCCTGTGCTGCTAAGGCTCCCTTCTCGCCGGTGAAGGTTAACCTGCTCCCAACGGTGCGCACACATCGCATCTTGCCCCTAATGTAGTCAATCTGTGCATGGAGCATAGATAACCAATCCATTCCCAAGATGACGTCGTAAGGCCTCGACGCCGCTACAAGAAGATCCCAGCCGAAGCTCTCACCTCCTAGAGTAAGCTCACACTGCCGGCACCAGTGCGTAATCGTCGAGTCTGCTCCCGTAGAAGTCTCTAGCCATAAGGATCGAGCCAACGGCTCTGTCGGAATCTCCAAGCTCCGAACAAGGGTAGTGGCTATGAAAGAGTGACTTGCTCCTGTGTCTATAAGAACTGCAGCAAGGGTGGAATAGACACAGATCATACCTCGAATCATCTTTGGCGCGTCGTGGTCATAGTCCTCCACTGCCTGAAGCTGTGCCTGTCTCTGCCCACCAGCTCCCTGTGGTCGGGGTGGACCTCCTGGTGGTGGTGGTGGCAGAGCCTCAAAGCGTCGCCCACCACCTGCTGCTCGGCCAGCTCCTCTGCCTCGTCCGACTCCTCCCTGTGGACCTCCACGATCAACCCTATGCCTCTGCCTGGGTGGCCCCTCCACCGTCTGCTGCTCTTCAGTACGGCGGGTCGGGCAGTCACGAGCCATGTGGCCCTGCCCGCCGCACGAGTAGCACTGCCTGCCTCTTGGAAGGCTGGCTCCGCGCTGTGTGCCCCGCACTGCTGAGCCAGTGTCCCGAGGTCGTCTTCCGGAAGGCCTGGTCTGTCTGGAACCCTGAGTCATCCGTCGGCTACCTGCTGCTGAAGACTCCGCTACCTGCCGCCCTGCGGTAGGTCTCGCTGTGGACTCAGCCAGAAATCTCTCGATCAGAAGGGCTCGCTCTAGCACCCTTGCCTGGGTCTGGATGCTGAGGGAGATCAGCGATGCCCTGATCTCGTGTCTCAATACCTGCTCGAAGGTCCGGGCCCAGAAGAAGGGGTCCCGTACCATGTCGGTCGAGTAGCGAGAAAGATCGGTGAACCTCGCCGCGTACTGGGCGACCGTCAAGCTGCCCTGCCGTAGCTGAAGAAGCTCCTGAATGCGCACCGCACGGAGGGTGGCCGGGACGAACTCTGAGCGGAAGAGGCTCTCGAAGTCCGTCCAGATGAGGGAGGCCTCATCGTGCACCTTAAGCATCAAGCTCCACCATCATCCTGCTGCTGCGTGCAGTAGGCTCGCCGCGAGGATCACCATGAGGTCTGATGGTGTCCTCACTAGCCTGAAAACTCGAACAAACGCCTACAGCCAATCCTCAGTTGCCTGGGGGTCCGTCTCCCCACGGAACCTGGGTGGTCGCTAGTGCTGGAACTCATGCAGAAATCCGAGGCGTCGTGCATCATCAGCGGTCAGCGCTGGAAGCATCGGGGGATCAGCGGGTAAAGGTACCGCCGGTGCCTCTGCTGTCAACGGGCCCTGTACCGAGGCCTCGTCGCTCGGCGGGCTGTCGTCGCGCTCTACTCTCGGAACCCTAGCTGGATGCTGTCGTCGGGCCATCCTAAAAGGAAACAAGTGCGCCACGGTCAGAACAATATACCTGCTGAGCTGACACAAGTAATCACAAAGAAAAATTGAAACACACATGCAATCAATGTTTTCGTGCATTAAGTCGGAAATCAGAAGTCAGGGTCCTGGTGTACGGATACGTCGGTCGCCGCACCAACACTGGACTCCCTGGACTGATAACCACACCCAATACGCTAAACACTATTACTTCTCATAGAAGAAAGATCAGAGTCTGCGGTAGAACCGACCGCCTCTGATACCAATTTGTCACGACCCGTCCTCGGGGCCCATGCCGTGACTACCCCAAGCCCGCCTTCCATAGGCCAGGGGCTGGCGACTAGCACCAAGGCATAAATCCTAGTAAAAAGGGAAGGCATTGCCTTTGAAAAGTAAACAAGAACCACAGAGTAAGCAAGCAGAAAAGTAAACACTAAGTAAAAACTGTACAAGCTGTGCTGAAAGTAAAAGGGGCCGGAAATACAAGCCCAACCGTAAAGTACAACTGAAAGGAAAAACAACAACTGAAAGGAAAAGCCGCAGCGTCGAGCCGTCCTCTGGAAGTCCCACCTGAAGGGTGGGTACAGATAGACTGCACTGCTCCTCGGGTCCACCTGACCGCTCCGAGTAAGTCCCGCCCAGTGGTCCACCTCCAGGTACTCTCCTGCTCCGCATGCCTCCACCACGATCAGCGCTGTCCGTCGTCTGCAACCAACACAACGTAGTGCGGGCATAACCCGTGCAGGGGTGAGTATAAGCTACTCAGTAGGGACCCCGAGACCCCCGAAGGTCTTCCAAAATCCACAAAGGATAATCCACAAAGGAAAGATACAATCACGAAGTAACATCTGACACGACTTAGGTATATGCCCATACATATACCTAAGTCATCAATTCCCGTTCGGCTCCAACGTCCGAGCCCAAGCACAACCCAATCCACACAGGAAAGCAAAAACGTATACCCACATAGGATAGCACAACACAATCCACAAAGGAGAGTAAAAATTAATCCACATAGGATAGCTCAACACAATACACAAAGGAGAGTAAACAGTAAATCCACACAGGATAGCTTAACACAATCCACAAAGGAGAGTAACACAAGATTCAGCTCACACAGGTATACTTCTTCGGATGACGATAAAGATGATCACTGATCCATCTAAGTCGTCAGACCCACAAAGGATCTATAGGTAACTAACCCCCGCAAAGACCCACACAGGATCGGGCCCACACAGGACCTGTAGGCGCTGGCTCACACAGAACCGCTGAGCGCTGACCCACACAGGATCGGACCCACACATGACCTGTAGCACTGATCCACGTAGGATCGCTGAGTGCAGTAGTCGTCACAGTCCACTGAGGATCTCTGCACAGTCGTCGCCGCAGTCCACTGAGGATCTCTGCACGGTCGTCGCTGTCAAAGTAGTAGTCGCAACCAACTCTAGGGTTCCCTCACACAGCAAGCTCGTTCGGGAGGGTCCGCTCCACGAGCCGAGAGGCCGATACATCAACTGTCACAAAGTCCGAAGTTGATGTATCCAAAAGTTCCGTATCGTCAACAGGAACTCAACGCCGCAGACGGTGCGTCAATCGGACGCCCGGTCTGAGAGTTATTGGCTTTTTCGTCCCAATGGCCCGGTTAGTTTTTAAGGCAAAACCAACCCAACCATACTCCACCTACATCCAAACCTCGGGCGGAGTATGCCAAAAGATCCGTCTCACTTAGAGGAAAACAACAAAGCCGACGGCACGTCAATCGGACGTCCGTAGCTCAAGATATGAGCGTTTCCGCTCCGAAGGCTTGGTTGGTTTCGTGTACGAACCAACCCGGTCGAACTCAAAGTATTCCGAAACCTTGAGTGCGATATACCGAAACGACTGTCTCGATCCAAGGATCGCGTTTCCGCTAACGGAGCGTCGTTTGGAGGCCCGTACCTCAGTTTATGGGTATTTGACCGAAAACGGTCCGAAGACGGGGGGTTCGGGCCCGGGCCGACCCGGCCCGACCCCCCCTGGGTCGGACGAACCAGGTTGACCCGACCCGGTCCGAACCCGGTCCGGCCCAGCCAGGGTGCGGCCCGGCCGGTCGGACCAGCCCGGCTCGGCCAGCCCAGCCCAGCTCGGTCGAGCGACGCGGGGGGGAGCCGCCACCCCAGCGTGACACCCCCGCGGCACCCGCGGGGTGTCGCCCAGACAACCGGACGCGGCTGAAGCCGCGTCCCGCGCGCGTCTGACCCGCGCGTCCGTGGGTCAGCAGGCGCCGCCGCCGCGGCTGAAGCCGCGATGGTTCTTTCGGCGGCGCACCGGGGTGTCGCCGCCTCCGGCCGCCGGTGCCGCCGCGCTGGCGACTCGCTCTGCCGCCGGCTTCCGCGGGCCATCGGAGTCGCTCCGGTGGTCCGTTTTCCTTCCCATCTGCGCCGTTGTCCCTCCCGGGATCTGTTCTTCACTGCAGGATCATCAAACTACTCTTGCGTCACATTCCGTCGTCGCCCGTCAATTCCGCACAATCACGAAGAACGACGAAGGGTTGTCGGGCCGTGTTCGTTTGGCCCGCACCCTCCGCGTTAGATATAAACAACGGGAGAATTTTTATTCCACACAGGAAACAAAAATTTTAATAAATTTAAAATTGTTCACGAATCCGGTTCTTTAACTTTTTAAAGAAACATTTACGGGAAGATAAAAAAAGGAGTAATTCCAAAAAAATAAATCCCTACCTCGTAGTCGTCGTCGTACGCACGTCCTTCGCGGAATTGCTCGTCGCGGAAGGAGGAGATCGTCGCGTCGTCGCGGAAGGGCGTCACGTCGTCGTGGAAACCGGCGTTGAGTCGGTGAACTCAACGGACCAAGAAACAACAGATTTAATTTAATTAAATAAAATTAAATCCGTGTTTTGTTAAAAGAAACACAAGGGAGATTTAAGAGAATCCCGAAGTATCTTACCTCAAACAGCTGATCGAAGATTCATTGCGGAGGAAGAGACGTCGCGGAAGAACATTGCAGGAAGGGAACGTCGGCCTCGCGGAACACGGCGTCGCATCGTCGACTTCCGTGGGTTTTGCGTTCTTCATTGGAGGTCGGTGTTCTTCGCGTTCTTCGTGTTCTTCGCGAAGGAGGAGGAAGGCTCAAGAACCTCTGACAAAATCTCTCAACGAGCAATCCTCCCAAAAGACTTGTTGGTCTTATTTTATTAATACGCCAACAAACAAAAAGGTAAGTAACGACCCATCAATTCGTTGTATTAATTCAACGAAAGTAACAAATCATTTAATTCATGAAGAAAACCGCCCAATTAAATGGTCTGTTAAGAATTTAAGAAAATGCGTCAGTTGACTTTCATAATGACGGGTTTTCGTGGGTGCGTTACTTAGCAGAAAGAAACGGCGGGGCTCGTGCGGGCCCCAGCTCACAAATATCCTACCAAGGGGGTAGGATATTTCTGGATAGAACCCTATCTATTTTAACTCAGTTTAAGCCGCTTTTAAGTGGCTTCAAGTGGCTTCCAAGTAGCTTAAGTGAAATAAAATAAAGTTGTCGCAAAATTATTTTATTTCTTAACCTTAAGCCCGAAAATTTAAAAACCACACCTGAGAAAACGCAACTCTGGAAGAGGCGTTTCTAAGCGAATACCGGCGCTGCGATTTCATCGGTGCCCTCAAAATTCGATTTCGGGCACCGGTTCAAAAGTTAGAAAAACCCGCTCGTCCGTTCACTGAACGTACCCGAGGAAAACTTCGGAAAATGATTCTGGGCACACCGGGCCTTGGAATCAGGTGTCGTCAGAAACTGTGTTCTTGTAAAAATTTCAAAGAAAATTAAGAAAAAAAATTTCCTTGAAATTTACGGGTCTTTACAAATACCTAGATCAAGGATTGTAGGTTATATTCATGAAATTCCCTAATAAATAAAGGATAATTAGATCTTAGTGAATAATCTTGAGTGGAAATAAGGATGGGTATTCACAATGAAAATTTTTGGCATGAAAAAATTACAGGATAATTCTGGTAGCATAATAGGGGTATGTAAAGGTTCATGTGAGAGATTAATGAGAGTTAAATGGGTATATCATCACTTTTAAATCATAAGGTATGTAATATGGATGTGTTAAATCATATAATAATAGGAACAATTGAAAAAAGGGCATAATATAAAGGAGGTTCTTGAAAAATGAGGAGGAGAGGATCCCTTACCCTGGTAGTGTGATTCTAAAATCTTGGGAGGAGCTTCTTGAGAGCTTGGTAACTTTCGGATGACTATACAGAGGTAATGGAAGAGTAATATCACTCTCCAAGGGTTTTTATTCATGATAAATGGGAATTTGGGTGGGTTTATATTGTAAATGGGAGGAGAGTTCTTTATTAATTTTCAAACGTAGTTTTTAGACTCAATATGATAAAGTAATCAAAACTAAAAACCATAAAATGGTTTATTCCCATGGTTTTTGCCCATGGTTTCTATAAAAGTGGAGTGGTTTTCATTATTTTTCATGTTTAAGAACCAATCTCAATAAAATAATACCCTTAGTGATGTAGAAGTGAGTCATGTTTAAAAATAAATTATTTTAAAATCCTAAAATATAATATAGGTTTTAGAGGTTTCATTAAGGGTTATAAAAATAAAAAAATAAAATAAAAAAACATTATTTAAATTTTTAGATATGTATTTAGTCGTGGATACCTTTTATGAAATATATTAAATCACTTTTGGGTCATTATGATGTAATAATACATACCAAATTTTTATATTACATTTATTTTTTACCAAAAAATTCTAATATATTCAAAAATAAAATAAGAAATTAACCATTGGATAATTTCAATGTCATGATTAAAAAAAATAATATATATTTTAATAAAATAATTTGTTAAATATGATAAAGTACACTTTTAAATAAAAAACCCGATTTATTAAAAAATACCTTTTTTTGACATTAATATTTTTGGAACCTTATAAAAACTATATCGACTTCATAAAATTATAATTTATATTTAATAAATATTGTCTAATAACATTTTATTAAAATAAAATTTATTTCAAAAGATATTGAATTCATCAAAAAGAGTGTGTTAATTGAAACTATATTTTTTTCCAAAAAAATACAATATGTGTTTCATCATATCAGAATCTAATTTTTATCGAACTCATTATTTAATCATTTTAAAATTAATGTTAAAAATGGATAAATATAAAAATTATTTTATTAAAAGAAAATATAAAAATTAATACTATTAGGTTCAAGATATATATGCCTTTATTGCACTAGCTATTTCCCTAAGGGTAAGGTGTGTGATGGTGAGATATTCTTGGAGTGGTTTGGCATACATTGTTTGAGATATGATCTTAATGATATTGAATTTCTTCTATAAATGGTTTCATTAATGATTTAGTTGTTGAATCTTAGCTTGGAAATGATCAAGTTAAATTTCCAATGATGTTATATCCTTAAGAATATCTTATAAATTGGATTCATAGGGTATGATTCTACTAGTCGAGGCCATCAATTCTTTCATCTTTATCAATTGGACTTTATCATAACCCATATATATACTAATCATATGATGACTAAAGAATGTCTATATTAACAATTATTATGATGAATAATAGTATTTCCAAATATTTATACCATATATTTGTTCAAAATAACAAAATTAATGCATGAGTTTTCTATAACTTCCTTACCTGATGAGGTATTTAATCATTAAAAAAGGGAATTTCATTTATAAAAGTTCTAGTCGTTACAATGATGGAACTCTCATGATAGGTGATGAATTCTAGTGGGGGTGCTGGATTCGGATGCTTGGCCCCACTATGAGAGAGATGTGGTCCTAGTTATGCATGATGTGTAGACCAACCTTGAGTTATAAGGTGTGGATTGGGATGAGATGTGAAGCCTACCTTGAGTAATAAGTGTTGGAAAAGTTAATTCATGTGAGACATATCTTAAGTGAGATAGTATGACCATGATACTTTTTGTGTGACCTCCCTTGAGTGAGAAGGGATGATTTGAGACTTGTGGATGTATGATCATGCCCTATGCCTTTGGGTAGTGGGTTAATGTTTTTGATGGAACCCTGCCCTAAAAATTTAGGTAGTGGCTAAGATTTGGAATGGAACCATAACTTGTATCTTCAGGTATGGTCCGATTTGTGGTATGAGGTGACCTTATTCATTCTAATATGGTGCCAAAATAGGCAAGGATAGTTGTCATGGTGTCTGGGTTATCACATGACTACTTGACTTGTATGATTTTATGTTAATTGTATGTTATGTTTACATGTGGGTGTATTGAATGGATGAAAATTCATCTATTTATATTTATTACATGAACATCAATTGGATCAAAACAATTAGTATGGTTGAGGTATTGGAGATTACTATTGGGTCATTAGACTCACCCCTACCTACATACATGGCATGGGTTTCGATGTATATGGATAGATTTTTCTATTTTTTATGAGGAAACATGTATCTCTTAGAGTTAGACACTTGGTTCAGTTAGAAACTCATGGAGGATGAGGTTTTGATAGGAAGATTATGCATCTTGGGCTGAAGGCTGGTGTATGTATTTTATGTTATTGTTTAGTATGTACTGGACAACATGTTGTTTCTTATATATAATGCTTGTTTTACTCTTTATCTACTGCTACCACTCTATTATGTTCTGGTGAATCATGTTGTTAATTTACTACTTTCTATTCGGGACTAAAGGGGCCCTATTGAATACCTATTTTATGTTTATAAGTTTTTGAGATGTCTGACATATGGATAGTTCATGCTAAATATTCAGTAGATTTGGGTATAAACCTCGGGCCTTATTTTAGATTGAATGGTCTCCCCATGATTGTGTGCCCTTGCTACTAGTTTGCAGCCTCAGGTATATAGAGAGGTGCATATGAGGTCATGTAACACCCCCATTTTAGTGATGTTTGGGGGGGTCCAGGATAAGGCATTACAAAATGGTACCAAATAATGATTTTGGATGAGATAGTGTATGTTGAGGTGGAGTTAGGTTTTTGGGACTTGAGAGGTAGACAACACACATGTTTTTCTATCACGAAATCAGTTGAGAACCAAGTTGTTAGGGTAAGTATAGTGTTGTGACTAGGTACTCTAGGATGAGTGAGGTGTTGGATTGGATTGAGAATCCCAATGTGGGATGGGTGAGACATAGGATAATTCATGGGGCTCAATCAAGATGCATTGAGTTGTTCATGAATCATGATAGTATCATGCTTAGGGCATGATACATGTGCCTATGGGTGGTGTTGTTCTACATGAAAAATAATCCTAATAGATTATTATTTGAAGAAAATTATCACATAATTGATGTTTTCTTTATTACATTTTAAGGGGTGATGGGATTATTATCGATATAAGGGGCTTGTTTGATTGATTTTGATGTGTTTGTTTAGATTCCATATGGAAATGTTTTTTGAGAGGGTTGGTTTTTGAGAAAAACTTGTTTTAATAAGTGAAACCCATTTTTGAAAGGAAAAATCATGCATTGACATGAAATGTGTGTAAAATAGTTTTAAAAGTAAATTTTACATGGAATGGATCATGTAAATAATGATTTTAATTTTTAGGATTTGAACTAATATATGGAAAATAGTTTTTGAAATTGAATTTTAAAATGGTTTTGAAAAAATGGGATTAGTTTTTGGGAATTTTACTAGCTTGGATATGGATTTTAGTGACTTTGGTGAAAACCCTTAGATTCTAAGGGGCATTATGAAAACTTGGGTGAGTTTTAGAAAGTGAGAAATTTTTTGAAATATTTTTCAAAACAAGTAATTTATATTGTGTAAAATGGGTTTTATTATATTTTGATGTGGTTTGACTATAAATGACCTAGATTATTGAATTGTGCTCAGCTTGTATTCCATGTTTTTTTAGAATATCCTTGAATGACTAAAGGGTGTGGATCTATTTTGGTTCGATGATGGGAAAAGTGACTAGTGTCTGTGTAGATCGGGTTATCTTGAGTTTTAGTGCTTGACCGGGAGTGACCCAGGTGTTGGATTTTACATTTGGTGGGTATTCCATGAACGTTTTGTGGGATATTCTTACAGTAGACTCATGGATAGATGTTTGATTTTGGGCTTGAGTAGCTGGATGTGGTTTGGTGGGTTCATGCATTGAACCCTAGATGTGTTTTTTAATTATTTTGTGTGTTGGATCACTTAATGTTTGTTTTTTTTAAGAAATTACTTTGGAGGGGAGTACTATAAGTCTAGGGGTAAATAAATTATTTAAAATTCATTACTTGGGATCAATGGGTGATATTTTATACTATCTATGTGCTTGGTGATCAGTGTTTCATGTTTAGCACTCGGGTTTGAGAAGGATGCTTGAGATTTGGTTTTGAAATATGGGAGTAGTTTTAGTTATTTGTAAAATAATAAGAATACCCCTATGATGGTATGAATATTATCAGTCTTAGGTGTATGGCCCTCATGTTGGAAGGTTTTTGAGAACAGTGTAACATGTGAGTGGATGGTTGAGGAGATAGTGTGATTCTGGTGTGTGGGTGGACTCAACTAATTATGTACCACAATGAATACTAGATTGGGGATTTAGGTTGGGTTTAAAAAGAGTCCTTGTGTTATATATTGGATCAGGATGGTGGTATTGGGTTCTGAGAATGAGTCTGATTAGTAGAGCATCAAATAAGGTGGGTAGAGTGTGGTTGTGATGTGGTGATGCATCAATGGGTGATGTCAGAAATTTTTAGGTAAAGTTATCCATATAAGGATTTAATTGTGATTTTGTGTAGAAATAAATGTGATGAGGAATAAACCTAACTAGGAGGGTCATTAGGGGTTTGTTTGAGGTGGTTTATGGATTGAATTGAGACATTTGAGGAAATTTCGGTGTATTTGGAATTGTTTTTTGGAGTTGCATAGTAGAATCATGTTTGATGCATATCAATGAGACACAATAGGTTAGTCATGGATTGATGAATGAGGTAGGTTATGTGGCATGGTAGGAGGAATACCATGAATTATCAAGGAAAATAAATGCTATGGTGGAGATTTTTTAACAACCTATGTCATTATGGGTTGTGAATTCTATAGATAATTTGATTTTTTTGGTTTTATGAGGGGTTCATTTTTAGAACTAGGAATCAGATTGGTATTCTAAGTGTTTTGAAGTATTTAGGAGATGTTTTTGGATAGGTATTGAGAACCATATGGTGATTCTGGTTCTCATGTGGGCATTAGATAAAGGCTTAGTGGCCTTACTAAAATTCTTATACTGCTACAGTAGTTCGCACTATGAACCCCCTAGGGACACACTACAAAAGGCTACAACAAGAGCCATCACATCATGAAAGAGAGTATGTTTCACTATAAAGGGGAAGTGCCTCAAGGATAGTTCTATTTTTAGTGATTAGAACCATGAAATAGAGGGGTCACCCTATGAACATTTTGGGCTAAGTGGTCGATCCCGCTACCTGGATGGTTGTTGTATTGAAAACCCCCTGGGTCATGCTATGACCCAACACTGGATGCCTTTTTTAAGGGAATTTTTTTGGTGTTCCTCTGATTTAGATTATTTGGGAGAGATTTGTTTCTTTAATTTGTAGAAAGATCTATCCCTCTCTTTGACTTGTTTCTATTATTTTTTATCCCTAATTTTTGTTTAGATGGATTATGTTTTGAGAGATTATTTCTATAGAGCATGGTAAAATCATCCCTATTATTAGGGATTTTTCATGTGTTTTATAAAGGAAGTCCCAAGAGGAGGAAATAAAGCCACCATTAAATTCTTGCCTTAACATTTGCTACTCAAAGAGTTTTTATGGGTTGGGATTATTTTAGGTTAAATTGAACATTGATTTGAGTTTATAATTTGGGTATTTTTCATGAATTATGTCTCAGTATGTGATGGGAGTGAGCTGCACCACTTTTCTTATAGATTCAGCATCGAGAGGTCACCTGATGAGTCTATAATCAATTAATCTGATTTTAGTTCTTATTATTAATTGATTAATTTTTTAACTTGAGGATGTTTATTGATGAGGTAGGTACTCATGGACTCAATGGAGGTCAGCACAAGCATAATATTGATTATTGGATCATTGATTTAGGTAGGTGTCCTTGGATGTATTTGAGTCTATTGGTTAATTTGGGATTTTATGTGTATGTTACATCACTATTATTATCTTATTGCATGTTGCATGACATTGTGGTTTTGATCTAAGGTTGGGATGGGATTGTGTTTGCCAAATAGTTAGTATGAACTATATATATTGATAAATGGTTCGATGGTAGAATCCTATTTTAATGAGTTCTAGTGGATCTCATTGTGATATGTTAGGTGGCATGAGTTAGATTTCAAAAACAAAAATATATTTCCTTTTTAAAATGTGTTTTAAAAGTGATTTTTTCTTATAATAACTTTAATGTAAATGGGTTATTTGAGAAAATGGTTTTGAAATCATATTTAAAAATATGAAAGGGGTTTTAAAAAGAAGGTTTTGATGGGATTTTAGATAATTTTATGACATGAGTAATATGACATATGATGCCTTTTGAAATGGTTTAAAGAAATATAATTGTATTGGTTTCCAAAGGAAAGATTATGAGACATATAATGCACCAAGATTTCACTGTATATTCTCTTTAAATAAATAATATATTAAATATAATGTTCCACACTCTATACTAAACTAAAATGAAAAAACTTTATATATTTTTATATTAAATATTATTATTAAAACATATCTATTAAATAAACTAATATAAATTAAAGTAACCATATCACAAAAATCAATAAAGAAAGTAAAAATAAATGACATCCATAAGCATATTTATTCCTTATGAAGCCCATTTGTCTGGGCATGGAAAGGATGTAACTTTACTAGAGTTTTCCCTAGTCCAATCCCATGTCCAACTCAACCAATTATAGTTTGATTAAAATCATATATAGAAGAATTTCAAGTTCATGGTGATTTCCATAAGATCCATTATAGCCAAAACACCACCTAAAACTATAAATAGAGTTTATCTGATTCTTAGGTATTATACGAAGATCATAAGTGGTTATCTAAGTAGAAATTAGTATTGTATCAACTTGTAATAATATATATATATACATCATGAATTTTTATTCTTTTCGAAAGGTCATTTTTTTATAATTCACTTTATGCTTAAAAATATATTTTCCATAATTTGGAAATTTATTTTAAGTGACTAAATTTATTATGATGGAATAATAAAAATATATATTGATTTTATGAGTAATAATTTAACAATATATTAATTAGTATTTTATATTAAAAAGAATAGTTAATATACCAAAAGTTATTATTCTATAGAAACAACTTTTTGTTATATTTTATGTTTTTAATTAAAAAAAAGATTCATAAATTTTAGAATTTTATTATGATAAAATTAACTTCATTTTTATATTTATAATTGAAAAATTATCTTAAAATTATTTTTTATGTTTTTTATAAAAAAATTGTTTTTTTGGTAAATAGTGTAATATGCTATTTTTAAAAATACTATACCTTTTATGTAATTATTAGTTTATAAGAATGATTTGGAAATTTATGAATCCATTTTTAGTAAAAATAAGAATTTTATAAGTTATATTATAAATTTAAAAATATTTATTCTAGTTTAAAAACATATATTTAATGTTTTAGAACTTAATTAATCTTTTTATAAGAAATTATTTATAATACATCATATACTAATTATTTTAAAATTATTTTTTATCACTTTTAGAAATTTAATAAAATTAAATTTATTTATTTATTTTAATAATTATTTCCATATTATATAATAATTAACATTTTATTTTTAAGAATAAATGATAAGTTACTTGGGCAAAAACTGGTTAAAGCGATAAACACCAAAATGGTAAAAATCAAAATCTATGAGTATGTGACCAAAACCATATTTTAAAACTGTGTGGGAATGTGTATTTGAGGAACTGATAAACCTTATTACTTATCCTATCCATTATTTCTCAATTTCGGATCCTCTTTACTTGATAATGGAATCCCATTATTAAAAAGTTACAGATATTTACAAAAAATGTCCTCCCTTTTTACTTATAAAAGGGACTCTCTTATCCTCACTCCTCCTCACAAAAAACCCCCATAAGATCTAAATAAATCTTAAAAAACCTATAATAAACACTCTTATACACATTAAATAGGTTTTTATCTTCTCATAATACCACCCCTTAAAGGTTTAACAACCTTTTTAATGGAGATAACCCGAGTTGTGCGGTATAAATTTCTAACCGCTCCTTTTTCATTTCTATTTATTTATGTGAAATTATTATTCATAAAATTACAATAAATAAATTAAAAATTATAAAATAATTATTAATAGTATACCAATATGTTATTATAATTATGGTATGATCATTAACCACCTTTCCCTTTTCCATTATGAAAAATGAAAATGTGAATCATGTGTATGTGGAGACTACCCCCTCCACAAAGTAACATGTTTTTTCCTTGACCACATAATATGGATAGTTAAAAATAAAATTTAGTGTTTAAATATGATATTTTTGACTTATTTATGATTAGTAAATGATAAAACATATTAATCCTCTCTCCTAATCCATGAAAATGAAATCATTTTCCATGCGTGTGTATACATTAGCACGTCCATGGATCAATGTATTACATTTTTCATTACCACCTTTCATGGATGGTTCTAAGAATGTTTTTAAATGATAAATATTATTTTTATGATATGAATAAGGTTATGTTAATAAAAATTTAATAACCTATTAATGATATTAATGTTAAATAATCATTATAAAACTATCCGTCTTAGAAAAACAAACTAAAAAGGAAAACGATTTATTCATACTATAAAATTTCTTCATATACATCATGTATTATCCTAATTATTTATAATTATAATATATATAAATAAAAAACACTAATTTATATCATTATTCTACTATTATAATGAAATTTAAAACAAATCACCTCACAATCATCCATTAATCATGGTATGTTCATGTTTTGGGTCCGTTTGACCACATACTTGAATAGTGCTATGAAATTATATCATGGATGAATATGAAAACATAATTAATGATATAATATGATATAAATATTTAAATAATGATTTGGTTTTGTTTATGGAAAGGATACATAAATATTTAACTCAATTATTAATAAAACAGCTTCTGTTGGTTAAGAAAAGCATCGAAGTGTGCTTATTAACCAATTCATCTTCAAGGATAATGAATGAAACTCTCACAAAAGGAAATTTAAAATTCATAAATCATTATAAGTAGTATATTATTTCAACTTTAGTGATATTGGAATGATAAAATTTGGAATAATAATGAATACCAACACCACTCCTACGAAACTAGTACAAATGGTCAAAACTATAAACACCCGACGTGGGAAAATAAGCAAAAACTAACTAATATACATATAAATAATGATTATAAAAAAATTATAAATAGTGTTAGGTATGAATATTTTTTTGAAAAAAATTATTAAGATATTTATTTTTTATACCATAGGTTAGAGAATATTCATTGAAGATAAGATCAAAGGTAAGGGTTACTTGTCTCAATTTTCGATCACTTGAGACATACTTCTTTTTATACACATTTTTTCTTTATAATTGTGTAATCACTTACCTACAAATTTCATGTGGGGTAATAATCTTAAATTTCATGGTATTTTAAGAATTATTTCTATAACCCCCTCTCATATTTGTTTGATTCAAACATTCTTTGAATCGCAAGGGACTTTGGTAAATAAAAACTATTTCTTTGAGTTATAAAATTTCATTTGATTTTTGAACTTCAATGATATATATATTCAATGATATCTTTTTACATATGGTTTCCACTT
Source organism: Viscum album (assembly GCA_963277665.1). Taxonomy (NCBI): domain Eukaryota; kingdom Viridiplantae; phylum Streptophyta; class Magnoliopsida; order Santalales; family Viscaceae; genus Viscum; species Viscum album. The sequence goes on along the minus strand of OY728158.1, from coordinate 906,446,647 downwards.
TTATCTCTTTGGATAAAATGATTTCTTAATTCAAACCCCCTTTCATTAATTATTATTTTTCCATAAAATCATAATATGTTTTGAATAATTCCAATCCTCTTAATTTTTGATTTCTCTTAAATGGATATTTATTTCAAGTCTATTTTTCACTTACTACCAATGTTATCCTTTATTATTTTGAAATAAAAATATGTATCAATTCATGTGATATTTTTAATTTCATTTTAAATACAATATTTTTTTATTATATTTTATGATTTGGATTCCATTTAACTCTTTATATTAAAATTAATCTATTTTCCAAGATGATATATTTTATAAATCACCCTCTAAATGATTTTTTGAAGTTATTTTTTGGTTGATTTAATTTAGTATCAATTTATTTGGTTTATGTGGTTATTTATGGGAAAAGTTTTAATATGTAATGTGAAACCCATTCTTATTACTAGGTTTTAATGATGTGATGATTATATATTTTCTTATAAAAAACATGTGTATGGTTAATATTTAAGTTATTAATGGGACCTATATAACCCTTAAATGAATTGGTTAAAGCTTTACATCTCATGAGATAGTGGTGAAATGAGTAGTAATGCTTGATAAAAAATGGAAAACATGTTTCAATGACTGATTTAATATGGGAAAAGGCTATGATGCCCGATCCTCTCTGGGAAACATGTCATGATACCTTATCCACAATGATGCATTTCCATGATTATGTTGGTTCCAAACTCATTCGATATTTGACTATTCTATTCCTCCAAACTCTTTATTTAAGTATCATGTTTTTCCTAGTCTTTACACTATTTTACATGTTTGATCATATGTGGTTACTTATTCTATTATCATAGAATATGAATTGTTTTTATGATTCCATGTTATTTTAATCAAATATTTCTCTCATGCTTATTTTTATTATATTATTCTGATCTCACCCTAGGTAACTTGTTGATATATTTATTTTTATCTTACTAGGAATTTAAGCCCACCCACTTCTTATGTTTCTATTTCCTAGTACATGAGGATGAGTTTAACTTGAGAGATGTTTAGAAGAAGATATAGTATGATGAAATTATGGGGGAATGTTCACAAGAATTGTAAAATAAGTTTATGATATAGATATTCACTAAGGAAATTAAACCTATTGATTCTTAGTATATTGAGTTTATTATGAAATTTAATGTATTATTTATGGAAATGATGTTGAGTAAAGGTATGTTTAGCTTGGGTTGCCTCAGTTTCTATCATAGGGAATTATTAGTTATTCTTTGAGATTAGTTTAATTACCATTGGTATTAAGGTTATACAACCTTAGTGAAAACCATAGATATCATAACCTGACCCACCAGATCCCACTTGATCAGCAGAAGGTCAAGCCACAACTACCCCAAGCCTACCTCCACAGGTTAGGGGTTAGTGAAAATCATCGAAATACATAACTAAAATGGGAGTCCTTTGCCTAATTTACTTGTACACACACACCCAACCATCTCAATACAGAAGTACAGAGGAATAAAAGAAAAAAGGCAAAATGAATAAAGTGATAACAATACACATATATAACCACTAAGGAACACAAGAGTACAATAGTGTATACTAAAAGGAAAAAAGGGAGAAATACATGAAAAACAATAAAGATGTCTCAACAAGACAAAAAATGGAAAAGTAAAATGTTGAGAGAGCCTAAATCCTAATATCCAAGCCCGACCACCATATGTGGTCTGATTCACCCAGTATCCCTAAGCTACTCTGTAATCATGGTCAACCTATCCATCATCTGAGGAAGAAATGACATGTGTGGGAAAAACCATACAAGGGTGAGTATATACATACCTAGTAGAACACCCAGAAAGGGGTGAAGGGTGACAAGTTAGATATACAATAGAATAATAAGGTAGTATATAGAATAAGGTAGAATGAGGGAGTGCACCTCAACCCCAACCAAGAGAGTGAAAGTAAGCTCATCCAAACATAAGGATCCCAACACAGTGAGGAGATAAACTCCTCATCAAGTCTTATCTAGCTACAGTAGGAGAGTATAATCATCTAACCACAAGAATCTAGACATAGAAAGCTCATGTAAATATCATAGAATACCCCACATGTATTCTCTTATCCTAGAATGAGAGTAACCAATTTCAAGGAGTGGATCCAGAAGAAAGAATATATATATAATCTCAAAGAATCCCAAATGAAAGAGTAAGGGGATCTCTATCTCACAGATCATCATAGAAAAAGAGTCACCATTAGTTCTAAAAGTCCATCAATGATGCTCATTATCTCACACATATTTACAAATAAGTAATCATATAAAATCATGCCTCATCACTTTGCTGCACAGTTGAGGGGCCATATCTCAATTTTGAGGACCCATGGCCAGCCTGGCTGGAGGGTTCCACTCTAGTGTCATTGAGGACCCATGCCCATCCTAGTTGGAGGGAAACACTTGGAATAGGTTGGGGACATATGCCCTGCCCAGCAGGATGATTCCACTCTGAAGATCACCGATGACCCATGCCCAACCCGACTAGAGGGTTCCAATTAGAATAGGTGGAGGACCCTTTCCCTTCCCAATAGGAGGGTACCACTTTGAAGATCATTGAGGACCCATGCTAAACCCAGCTAGAGGGTGCCACTCAGAATAAGTTGAGAACCCATGCCCTCCTCAACAGGAGGGCACCACTCTAAATATCATTGGGGTTCAATGCCCAGCCCAGCTGGAGGGTTCCACTTGGAAAGAATCAAAGAACTACACTGCTCATCCATGTTGGATGGTAAGCCCGTGATAATCTGATATGCTAGTGCCTGATCATTTCCATCATCAAACGTCTCATGAATAAGCATTATTCCCATAACATATTTTATCATATATCTAAGTCCACCACATAGGGAACCATCGAGTTCTATGTAGAAAAACACTCAAGATAGTTTACTCACAGTCCAAAATATAAGCCCAAAATAATGAGATACGAGAGGTAGAAGATTCATAATTAGGTACATGACATATATGGGGGCCACACAATGTGTTACCCCCCCTCATCACCTGGCTATGTACCTATACATAGTCAGATATAAAACTATGTACATGTACCCCTAGGTGTGACAGTGTACTCCCAAAGTACATGGAATATCTAGCCAAAAGGATGACGAGCACACGATGCTCATTATTGATCTGAAGGAAAAAAATGTAATTTCACTAACATGCCTCCTCAAACATCCCCAAATAACCAAATGTATCACACTGTTTTGATCCTTGTAGAAAATAACATATGATTTACTATTCATCCGCCTGAATGAGACACTTGGTGAAGAAGCTACATTTTACTACATCGTGCATGAATAGTGACTCATAGAGCCCATGTATTGGTCCCAAAATAAAATATTCAAATAACACCATTGTGATCATAATGAAAAAACTCATGGAATATACTATTCATTTGTCCAAATCAGACACCTGGTGAAAAAGTCACATTTCACTGCAAGATGCCCGAACCGGGCTTCATGGGGCATGCGCCTTGATCTCAATTTAAATACCTGAAATTGGTATCAAAAGATTCTCCTCAAAACTGAGGTATCTAAAATAGTGATGATTCTAATTATAAGATGATACCTTGAAATATTTTAAAATTATTGAGTAAGTGGTTTTACTAGAAATACATTGCTATCTGGATACTAGAAAGTGGATGCATCTATGAAATATATGCTTCTATGTAAGAACCTGATTCTTATCTTTGAGGTACGAGTTTATTATTTTCTTTTTTACTTAAGTGTTTTTGAGAAATTAAGGAAAATTGGGAAAATCCTTAATTTTGGGGGTACACGCCGTGTACTTTTCCACGCACCGTGTACTTTGGCCGTGTGGGATGAGTACACAGGGCGTGTAGGCCTGTCAGCGATGAAGGGTGTAAAACTAAATACATACCGTGTACTTGGTATTTACACGCCGTGTAATCAGTCGGAAGGGGAACAGTAAGGCGGTGGGAGTAGCTGCCAGGGGAGCGACAGTACACGCCATGTATTTAGGAATACAAGCCGTGTACTCAAGTCGACAGATGAAAAGTTCGGTAGTGAAATGTAGCCGCTAAGGGAATAGTTAAAAAAAAATGAAAAGTACACACCATGTAGTTTTTATTTTCTCTTAGAATGGTAAATAGCCTCCTCTTTTAACAGAGGAGGCAGTGGACGCGTTTAGAGCACCAGGATAGAGGCTAGAGCTTGGAGGAGCTCCCGATCACACACCAGGAATCCGTTTCTTTCACTGTCGATCTTATTTGAACCATGAGGGTAAGAACTTACTTCTCCTTGATCCATTCTTATCAATTATTTCATGAGGGGTAGTTATTTACGTTTGAATGAGTGAATGTTTCTCCCAGATCTACGTCGTTCACAGAAGATTTGGGAGGCATCGTTCACGTATATCGATTAGTGGAGATTGAGGTAGGTGGTCTGATGTTTAAATCCAACTGTCATGTTGTTTTTGTGTACCATTGTGCTATGCACCCATGTTTGGGGTGTTGTATGGCTGAGGCCTTGACTAGTTAAATTCCTATAATTTCATAGTTAATTTAATGAATATTTATAAATTGCTGTATGGGATCATTGCATGGATCCAGGGCCACCCCATGGGTGTGTTTCCCTCATTTAGCCATTTGGCCAGGATATGCAAGGGTATGTCGTGATTATAGCATGCTTTGACTTTTTGTGAGAGAAAATGTATATAATTTCTTGATTATGTGTTGGGCTCAGCCCAATTACTTGTTCAGCCTGAGGGAAAGGTTCTATTCAGCCTGAGGGCAAGGAACTATTTAGCCTGAGGGCAAGGTTCTATTTAGCCCGAGGGAAAGGTACTATTCAGCCTGTGGGCAAGGTTCTATTCAGATTGAGGACAAGGCCTGAGGGAAAAGTACTATTCAGCCTGAGGGCAAGGCCTGAGGGTATGGTACTATTCAACTTGAGGGCAAGGTACTATTCATCCTGAGGGTAAGGTTCTATTCAGCCTGAGGGCAAGGCATGATGGCAAGGTACTGTTCATCCTAAGGGAAAGGTTTTATTCAGCCTGAGGGCAAGGTCTGAGGGAAAGGTAATATTCATTCTGAGGGAAAGGTTCTATTTAGCCTAAGGGCAAGGTTCTATTCAGCCTAAGGGTAAGGTACTATTTGCCTAAGGGTAAGGCCTGAGGGAAAGGTTCTGTTTGGCCTGAGGGAAAGATTCTGTTCATCCTGAGGGCAAGGATTCTTATGTCTGAGGACACTGTTTACTTTGTATATTCGCCGTGGTGATTTTACATGATACCAACCAAGCTAAATCATAGGCTTGGTATTGTTTTACCTTGTACTGGTTAGATAGCTGTTGTGGTTTTTTCTGCAACACTGTTTTGGAGATTGTCGACTGAGGCTAAGTCTCGTGAACTTATAATTCAATTTTATTGAACTGTTAAATAATAATTAAATGGAAATGGAATTGGTAGGAGTAGCTACTTTTGAGTACTTCCTAGTTTACTGCTTTTCCATTACTGCACACTGCTATTGCACAAATTCACTGACAGTTGGGCATGGGCCTTTGGTGGTTGCATACTGGGATTTATTTCTCACACACTATTTGGGTCATGTCTTGGGCCCAAACAGATTATATTGCTTCAGGTGTAGATAAGGGAAAGAGTCCCTATACAAGTACTTGATTGTTGTAGAGGAGTAGGAGAGCATGGGACCGAGATTAGGCTTGCGATGCTGCTGAGTTCCTACTGCGCTGTTTATATTGCTTTGTTGTATTTGTCCCTTGTATTGTATTGTTTTAGATTGTAGTGTATCATGTTTTGGCTGCTTTCCTAGACTTAGGGACATATTTCATCATTATATATGACTATTGGTCATTTATTTATTTCTGTACTATTGTCCATTTCAGCTTTGGTATTGTTTACTGCTTCTGCTTTTGTGTGCTTGTATTTTGTTCCGTTACATTACAATTTGACAAATGAGGGCATAGTTTCCCCAATATCATACCTAGGCCCTCGCTGCTAGTCGGCAGCCTCTGGCTTTTGGGGAAATGCACTTGAGGTCATGTGAGCAACCGGGTTCGGGGCACCCGTTGAGTGGCACCCGGATCCGGGACGTTACAAAGTGGTATCATAGGGGTTATTTTCTTTGAATTACTATTTGGAGCCTATAGTCAGGGATAGGATATAATTGGTATTTGGTAATAAACTATGCCTAGGAGTAGCTAACCCGTGTACAGGGAAAAACCAATTTACCTCGTGTTGCAATTTTTTTTGATTTTGAAATTTTACAACTGATTTGATTTTCACCATTGGGTGACACACTTGTTGTGTGATGTTTATATCTTTATACTTGGGCTCTATTTAGTTTCAACCTGATGAGATGAGGGTATTCCATCTCATGCATCAATTAGGCACATTTTAGATTCACATGTCATGCATAGTTTCCATGCCATGTAGGTGCATTAAAAATTGTATGTTGTTGTGATAGATGTTGTGCTAGTAAATGCATGCTGTTGTGATAGATGCCTTGATAAAATACCTACTATTAGATAGGGTAATGTTATGTAAGGTTCTGTGAATGAATTCCAATTTTTTTTTGAGGAGTATGAGCCCTCATCAACCGGAATTTGGTAGATCATCAACTTGTTTACCTTGTTATAACACGCATAAAATGAAAATATTTGATTCATAGGGAGTATGGCCCCTCACGGATTGGAATTTAGCACTTAGGTGTTGGTTTTAGTGTTTTTCTGGGCTTTAGAGTAGTTTATGAGGCTTACTGTCTGGAAAAACCCAGAATACACGTGGTGTAGTTTTGATTACATGCCGTTTTAATCTTCTGTTTAGGAAGAAATGAAAAAAATTAAGTACACACCGTGTATCATATATACACTCCGTGTAGTTTCTACCTGTGTCATAGGCCGTGTAGGTAGAAACATGGGATAGGGAAAATTCAAGGAACACGCCGTGTTGTTATTATACATGCCGTGTTGTGTTGACCCTGTGTTCGCCGTGTAACTAACAACACAAGCTAAGAAATCTGAGCTTATACATGCTGTTTCAATGACAAACACACCATGTAGTTTGACCTGGGGATCCGGCCGTGTAACTAAAAAACATGGGTCGGTGTTACCTCCTCCTAAAAACGCCGTGTACCTGAGGGACACGTCATGTAGTCTTGACCAGTGAAAGACCACGTGGACCTGGACGTGTGGCTAGGGAAATGGGGTGTTTTACACGCCGTGTGTGGGTGTAACACGCCGTGTAGTGTCAGCTGAGTATCCAGCCATGTCACTAATAACACAGGCAGTTGGAATCTAAGCAGTACACGCCGTGTCTATCTTGAACACGCCGTGTAGTCTGAGCTGTGTACCCGGCTGTGTAACGGACAACACAGGTCGGTGAAGCTCATCTAGTACATTCCGTGTAGACCTTATACATTCCATGTAGTCTCGTTCAAAAGAGATCAGTGTGGCTAAGCCGCGTAGAAGGACGCAGACAGGGGAATAAAATTCAAGTACACGGTATGTGTGTGGACAACATGCCGTGTGTTTGGGGTGTTACATGACCAGTTTTGGCAGAAGTACACTCCCATGTGAAATACTTGAGGGAACACACCATCTAGTTATTATAAACACCATGTAGTCTTGTTTAGTAATACTTGAATGTTTTCTTTCTCCTGTTCACTTCTTACACTCCTTGTTTTCAGTCCTTGATGATCTTAATCTCAGGCGTGTGTTTGACCTTGTAGAGTCATGCCACTGAGGTGACCATGATTTTTTCACCAAGAGAGCGACAATGAGTATACTCCAGAGATGGTAGGCCACGGGCTACCAATGGATCCTACAGTAGATATAGATGTGGTGTAAACCATTATACCTGACACATGCGCGAAAGTGTAGTTCTGTGAAGGCTTTATGCGATTTATACAAACCTTTCATGGAGCACCGTCGACTGCCACATCTATGGTAGAGCTGAAGCGTATATTCCAGCACCAGCATTCGCCTACATTTTCAGGGTATGGAAGAACAAAGGTTGCGGATTATTGGATGGGTTCCATGTAGACTATCTTCGAGCATCTCTAGACGCCTCCAGGGCGGAGGGTCAAGCTCACTACATATATGCTGCATGATTCCGCCAAGATACAGTGGGATGTTACAACCCAGACCAAGCATCACTGAGACATGGAGTGGGAATATTTTAAGGTAGTCTTTTATAATTTTTTCTTTCCAGAGACATTGAGGGTAGAGAGAGCTCGAGAGTTCATGAATCTGCAGTAGGGCACCATGTCAGTGATGGACTATTCTACCCGCTTCACCGAGCTACAACGTTTTTCACCTGTTCTGGTGGGTGATGAGACGTTGAGGGCTCAACTCTTTGAGGATGGTCTTTAATATGACATCAAAGCACTGGTGAATGTTTTTAGGTTGCCTACAGTGCATGCTATTGTGAACCAGGCATTGATTACTGGGCGGAACATGCGGGAAGCTAGTGGTGCAGGTTAAAGCGGTTTGACACCAGTTTATAGTACTATTTCTACCGGTAAGAGGAAGAGATAGATGGATTTCTCTCACAGTGGAAGTACTAGCCAGAGGAATTCTTCAGGTGGCCCAATGATGTGCTACCAGTGCGGTAACGAGGGGCACAAAAGACATCAGTTTCCACGTGACACTATAGAGTACTGAGCTTATAGAAAGATGGGTCATCTGTAGCGTTTTTGCGGGGAGTTTCCACCAATGTCTAGTGGGAGGGGTTCTTTGCAGACTCTACTTATGGGAGCAGGACCAACAGCTTCATACCATTCAGGAAATTGGAATACATTGGGACGTTCAGGCAGAGGTGGTGGTCATGGCCATGGTATCCAGATACCAGGATATTAGAGACAGCAGGGTGGGTTAGCTCAGGGTAGCCAGGCTGTGTTGCAGGGCCGCAGCACTAGGCAGGCATATGTAGTGCAACAAAACCAACAAGAGCAGGATCCCAGAACTTCCACTATCAGAGGCATAATTCTAGTTGCTTCTGTTTTGTCTTCTATACTTTTCGATACGGGTGTTACACATAGCTTTATATCTGTGCCCATTTTAGAGAGCCTTGGGCTCCATGTTTCTTCTTCTTCTACTGATATTATGACACTAGAAACTCCGTTGGGGACTATAATGGAAGATGTGAATCAGTGCAAGGAGTGCCCCTTAAAGGTTGGTGGGTGTCACTTTCTGTGGGACCTTTACGTCTTAGAGATGACGAGCTATGATGTCATTCTCTAGATGGACTGGTTGGTACCCTTTCAAGCCTTTGTAGATTTCTATCATCGCATGGTGAGTTTCACGTCACCAGAGGGTGGGGAGTTTCTATACAAGGGAAAATGGGATGTCCAGGTGAGCCGAGTTGGACCCAAGCATCACGGGCGAGGTGGAGTGACAGACCAGATTTTGAGTTTATATCTGGATGACTAGGGAACTTTCCAGAAATATTTCCCTCCAGTATTTGATCATTTCAGGGATGTCTTCCGGGATGACTTCTTAGGTCTACCTCTAGAGTGAGAGGTTGATTTCTCTATTGAGCTAGTGCCAGGAACGACACCCATTTCCATTCCTTTTTATAGGATGGCTACACCAGAGTTGCAGGAGCTCAATAGGCAGTTGGAGGAGTTGTAGGAAAAGGGTTTCATCCAGCCCAGTACTTCTCCTTGGGGTTCACCTGTTCTGTTTGTGAAGAAGGCAGATGGTACCCTCAGACTTTGTGTGGATTATCGGAAGCTGAACCAGTTGACGGTCAAGAACCGATATCCCTTGCCAAGGATTGATGATATTTTTGATCAAATTTGAGGAGCACGAGTGTTATCGAAGATTGACTTGAGATCCGGATATCATCAGTTGTGCGTTAGACCATCGAACATACCACTTAAATATTTTTGGAGAAGACATGGTCTATACGAGTACTTGGTCATTCCATTTGGACTCATGAACGTACCATCAGTTTTCAAGGCTTTGATGAATCGTGTGTTCCACCCATATCTATATTATTTTGTGGTAGTATTTATATATGATATCTTGGTGTACTCTCACACTCAACATGACCATGCTACCCATCTTTAGATCATTCTGAGTACACTGAGAGAGTATAATCTACATGCTAAGCTCTCAAAGTGACACTTTTTGATGGACCAAATACACTTCCTAGGTCATATTATCTTAGAGGCAGGAGTTGCGGTAGACCCAGAGAAAGTGAGAGCAGTAGTTTCTTGAGGGAAACCTAAGAAAGTGTTTGAGATACAGAGTTTCTTGGGGATGGATAGTTACTATAGGCAATTTATACAGGACTTATCACACTTAGCAATGACGTTGATGGGTTTGACTAAGAAGGGTGTGAAGTTTGTTTGGTCAGAAGCTTGTGACACATCCTTTCAGGAGATGAAGGAATGGTTGACATCAGAACCAGTCCTGATACTTCCAAAGCAAGGGAAGAGATATACAGTTTACTGTGATGCATCAGGTATTGGGCTGGAAACAATGTTGATGCAGGGTGATCGAGTAGTTACATACGAGTCTTGGCAGTTGAGGCCACATGAGAGGAATTACCTGATGCATGATCTCGAGTTGGCGCAGTTGTTCATGCATTACGCTGTTGGAGACATTATCTCTTGGGAGAACATTTTGTGGTGTATACGGACCATAAAAGTCTCAAGTACATATTTACCCAGCGTGACTTGAACTTGAGACAACAAAGGTGGGTCGAATACCTTCAGTCCTTCGACTTTGAGCTTGCCTATACACCTGGTAAGGGTAACGCAGTTGCTGATGCACTGAGTAGTAGGACTCAGATACAGGAAGTGCAGGAGGCCAGTGGTGAGTGGAAACTTGTGGATTTATTCTCTGAGATGCATTTGGAGGTGCAGGATAGTCAGGGGAGAGCCTAATTTTAATCCTTTTTTGTGACTTCTACCCTCCTGGATAGAGTGAGGATGAGACAACTATTAGATTCTGAAGGCCTAGTTCTACGGGAGTCGGTGGAAAGTGAGGACCCTCCTCCTAGTTGGAGGATAAGTGATGATGAGGTACTTCATATCCATGGATGGGTGTGGGTTCTAGGGGATATACATAAGGAGTTGATGTGGGAGTTTCATGATTCAGCTTGGACAATGTATCCTGAAGTTACCAAAATGTACCATGACTTGAGACATCAGTATTGGTGGCCGGGTATGAAACAGGAAGTTGCTATTTTTTTTTGCTAGATGTTCACCTGTCAGCAGGTGAAGGCGGAGCATCAGAGGCCAGCCAGACTGTTATAATAGTTACCCATTATGAAGTGGAAATGGGATGATGTTGCGATGGATTTTGTGACCAGGTTGCTGAGGTCACCTTGAGGCAGTGGTTCCATGTGGGTTGTTGTGGAGAGACTTATGAAGGTAGCTCACTTTTTACCAATCAATGAGACCTTCGGTGTTGATGAGCTCAGGATGTTTTATATCTGAGAGGTAGTACATATTCATGGGGTTCCTCGTTCTATTATTTTAGATAGGGACACCCATTTTACATCTTGTTTCTGGAAAAGTTTTTAGAGGGCACTAAGGACACAAGTGCTTTTGAGAAAAACTTACCACCCTCAGACTGATGGCCCATTAGAGCATACAATACAAGTGCTATAGGACATGCTGCGTGCATGCGTCCTGGTCTTTGGGGGCTCTTGGGAGAAGCACATACCTCTGGTCGAGTTTTCCTACAATTTTAGTTTTCAGGAAACTATTGATATGGAACCGTACGAGGCTTCATATGGTAGGACATTCCAATCACATTTTTTCCAGTTGGAGGGAGGTGAGGTAGCTTTACTAGGACCACATCTCATGCAGGAGACTTCAGAGCATGTCCACTTGATTCAGAAGCGGATGACTACTGCACAGTCTCGTCAGAAATCTTATACTGATCGCCATAGACGACCCTTGGAGTTCATGGTCGGGGATCAGGTTTTCTTGCATGTTTTTCTGAGGTTGGTACATTAGTGGATCATGATACAGGGTAAAATTTCACCATGGTGTGTGGGGCCGTTTGAGATTCTGGATAGATTCAGGTCTGTTGCCTATCGGTTTCAGTTACCACAGAGGTACCGGGCCATGCATGACGTCTTCCACATATCTCAGCTAAGCCGTTATCACTCAGACCCATTTCACGTTTTTCAGCCTGAGGAGGTTGAACTTTAGGTTGATGCATCCTTTGAAGAGCATCCGATTCACATTGTTTATAGGAGCACGAAGGTTCTCCGAGGCCGGTCAGTTCCTCTCTTACGGGTGCTATGGCAGCATGACCGTGTGCAATAAAAAACCTGGGAGCGGAAGACCGACGTACGTTCTCCGTGGCTAGAGTTGTACACCACTTTATCGTCACCACCCTCAGAAAGGAAATTTGAGGACAAATTGCTTTAAGTGGGGAGGTTTGTAAGAACCCGGTTCTTATCTTTGAGGTATGGGTTTTTTCTTTTCCTTCTTCCTTATGTTTTTTTGAAAAAATAAGGAAAATGGGGAAAAATCCCAAATTTTGGGGGTACACGCCATGTACTTTTCCACACGCCGTGTACTTTGGCTGTGTGGGATGAGTACACAGGGTGTGTAGGCCTGTCGCCGATGAAGGGTGTAAAATATGGCTACACACTGTGTACTTGGTATTTACATGCCGTGTAATCAGCCGATAGGGGAATAGTAAGGCGGTGGGAGTAGCCACCAACAGAGTGACAGGACATGCTCTATATTTAGGAATAAACACCGTGTACTTATGTCGACATATGAACAGTTCAGCGGTGAAAAGTAGCCGCCAGAGGAACAGTTAAACAAATTAAAAGTACACACCATGTACTTGAGAGTACACACCGTGTAGTTTGTTTTCTTTGCTTAAAATGGAAAGTAGCCTCCTCTTTCAGAAGAGGAGGCATTGGACGCATTTGGAGCACCGGGAGAGAGGCTAAAGCTTGGAGGAGCTCCCGATCACACACCAGGAATCCGTTTCTTCCACCATCAATCTTATTTGAACCATTCGGGTAAGACCTTCCTTCTCCTTGATCCATTCTTATCAATTATTTCCCAAGTGGAAGTTATTTACATTTGAACGGGTGAATATTTATCCTAGATCTACATCGTTCATAGACGATTCGAGAGGCATCGTTCACTTATATTGATCGGTGGAGATCAATGTAGGTGGTCTGATGTTTAAATCCATCTGTCATGTTGTTTTTGTGCATCATTGTGCTACATGACCATGTTTGGGGCGTTGTATGGCCGAGTCCTTGACTAGTTAAATGCCTAGAATTGAATAGGTAATTTAATTAATATTTATAAACTGCTATCTGAGATCATTGCTTGGATCTAGGGCCACCCCATGGGTGCGTTTCCCTTGTTTAACCGTTTGGCCAGGATACCCGAGGGTATGCCATGATTATAGCATTCTTTGAGTTTTCTTGAGAGAAAATGTATATAATTGCTTGCTTATGTGTTGGGCTCGGTCCGATTACTTTTTTATCCTAAGGGCAAGGTTTTATTCAGCATGAGGGCATGGTACTATTTAGCCTGAGGGAAAGGTTCTATTTAGACTAAGGGAAGGGTACTATTCAGCTTGAGGGAAAGGTTTTATTTAGCCTAAGGGAAAGGCCTGAGGGAAAGGTACTATTCAGCCTGAGGGCAAGGTTCTATTCAGCTTGAGGGCAAGGCCTGAGGGCAAGGTACTATTTAGCCTTAGGGAAAGGTTCTATTCAGCCTGAGGGCAAGGCCTGAGGGAAAAGTACTATTCATCCTGAGGGTAAGGTTCTATTAAGCCTGAGAGAAAGGCTTGACGGTAAGGTAATATTCAGACTGAGGACAAGGCTCTATTCACCCTGAGGGCAAGGTTCTATTCAGCTTGCGGGCAAGGTACTATTCGCCTGAGGGAAAGGCCAGAGGGCAAGATTCTATTTGGCCTGAGGGAAAGATTTTTTTTAGACCGAGGGCAAGGATTATTATGTATGAGGAAACTGTTTACTTTTTATATTCACTGTGGTGATTTTACATGTTATACCAACCAAGTTAAATCACAAGTTTTGTATTGTTTTACCTTGTACTGGTTATATAGCTGTTGTGTTTTTTGCTGTGGCACTGTTTAGGAGATTGTTGGCAGAGGATGAGTCTCGGGAACTTATAATTCAATTATATTTAATTTTTAAGTAATAATTAAATGGAAATAGAATTGGTAGGAGTAGCTACTTTTGAGTACTTCCCAGTTTCATGCTTTTCCTTTACTTCACACTGCTGTTGGACAAATTCACTGACAGTTGGGCACGAGACTTTGGTAGTTGCCTACTAGAATTTATTTCTCACACCCTGTTTGGGTCATGTCTTGGGCCCAAACAGATTATATTGCTATAGGTGTAGATAAGGGCAAGAGTCCCTATACAGGTACTTGATTGTTGTAGAGGAGTAGGAGAGCATGGGACCGAGCTTAGGCTTGCGATGCTGCTGAGTTCCTGCTGCACTGTTTATTTTGCATTTCTATATTTGTCCCTTTTATTGTATTGCCTTATATTGTAGTGTATCCTATTTTGGATGCTTTTCTAGACTTAGGGACATATTGCATCATTATATATGACTGTTGGTCATTTCTTTATTTCTGTACTGTTTTCCATTTCATCTTTGGTATTATTTACTGCTTCCACTTTTATATGCTTGTATTTTTTCCCACTGCATTACACTTTGAAATATGAGGGAATAGTTTCCCCTCTATCAGACCTAGTCCCTCACTGCTAGTTGTCAACCTCTGGCGTTTGGGGAAATGCGCTTGAGATCTTGTGACCAACCGGGTTCGGGGCACCCGTTGAGTGGCACTCGGATCCGGGACGTTACAAAGTGGTATGAGAGGGGTTATTTTATTTGACTTTCTATTTGGAGACTATATTTAGGGATAGGATGAAATTGTTATTTGGTAATAAACTATTCCTGGGAGTATCTAACCCATGTATAGGGAAAATCCAATTTACCTCGTGTTGCAATTTTTCTGATTTTGCAATTTTACAATTGATTTGATTTTCCTTATTGGGTGATGCACTTGCTGTGTGTTGTTTATATTTTTATACTTGGGTTCTTTTTAGTTGTAACCCGATGAGTTGAGGGTATTCCATATCATGAATCAATTAGGCACATTTTAGAATCACATGTCATTCATAGTTTCCATGCCATGTAGGTGCATTAGAAATTGCATGTTGTTGTGATACATGTTGTGCTAGTAAATGCATGCTGTTGTGATAGATGACTTGATAAAATACCAGCTATTTGATAGGGTATAGTTATATAAGGTACTGTGAATGAATGCCAAACTTTGGTTGTTGAGGAGTATGGGCCCTCATCAACCAGAATTTGGTGGATCATTGACTTTTTTACCTTGTTATAACACGCAAAAGATGCCAAGCTTTGATTCGTGGGAAGTATGGCCCCTCACGGATCGGAATTTGGAATTTAGGTGTTGGTTTCAGTGTGTTTATGGGATCCGGAGTAGTTTACGAGGCTTACTGTTTGAAAAAACACAGAATACACACCGTGTAGTTTTTATTACACGCCATTTTAATCTTCTGTTCGGGAAGAAATGAAAAAAATAAGTACACACCGTGTACCGTATGTACACGCTGTGTAGTTTCTAACCATGTCATAGACCGTGTAGGTAGAAACATGGGATAAGAAAACTTCAAGGCACATGCCGTGTTGTTATTATACACGCCATGTTGTGTTGACCCTGTGTCCGCCGTGTAACTAATAACACGGGTGGAGAAATCTGAGCTTATACACACCGTGTAGTTTGACCTAGGGATCCGGTCGTGTAACTAACAAACACGGGTCAATGTTACCTCCTCCTAAACATTCCATGTACCTGAGGGACACACTGTGTAGTCTTGACCAGTGAAAGACCGCATGGACTTGGCCGTGTGGCTAGGGAAACAGGGTAGTGTACATGCCGTGTGTGGATGTAACACGTCGTGTAGTGTCAACCAAGTAGCCGGCCGTGTCACTAACAACACAGGCAGTTGGAATCTAAGTAGTACACGCTGTGTCTATCTGGAACACACCGTGTAGTCTGAGTTGTGTACCTGGCTGTGTAACATACAACATGGGTCGATGAAGCTCGTCTAGTACATGCCGTGTAGTCTCATTCAAAAGAGACCCGTGTGGCTAATCCATGTAGAAGGATGTGGACAGGGGAATAAAATTAAAGTACACACCGTGTGTGTGGACAACACGCCGTGTGTTTGGGGTGTTACATGACCAGTTTTGGCAGAAGTACACGCCCATGCGAAAGACTTGAGGGAACACGCCATGTAGTTATTATACATGCTGTGTAGTCTTTTTTAGTAAGACTTGAATGTTTTCCTTCTCCTATTCCCTTATTATACTCCTTGTTTTAAGTCCTTGATGACCTTAATCTCAGGCATGTGTTTGACCTTGTAGAGTCATGCCGCTGAGACGACCACAAGTTGTTCACCAGGAGATCGGTAATGAGTATACTCTAGAGATGCTAGGCCACAGGCTACCGATGGATCCTTCAGCAGAGCCAGATGCGGTGCCAGCCATTATAACAGACACAGGCATGGAAGCGCAGTCCTGTGAAGGCTTTATGTGGTTTATGCAGACCTTCCAGGGAGCACCGCCGGCTGCCACATCTTTGGTAGAGTTGACGCGTATATTCCAACAGCAGCATCCCCCTACACTTTTAGGGGATGGCGGACCACAAGCTGCGGTGTCTTGGATGGGTTCCATGCAGACTATCTTTGATCATCTAGAGACACTTCTAGGGCAGAGGGTCAAGATCACTACATACATGCTGCATGATTCCGCCAAGATATGGTGGGTTGTTACAACCCAGACCGAGCATCACTGAGACATGGCATGTGAAGATTTTCAGGCAGTCTTCTATGAATTTTTCTTTCCAGAGACACTGAGGTAAGAGAGAGACCGAGAGTTCATGAATCTGTAGCAGGGCTCCATGTACGTGATGGACTATTCTGCCCGCTTCACCGAGCTATAGTGTTTTGCACCTGTTTTGGTGGGTGATAAGACATTGAGGGCTCGACGCTTTGAGGATGGTCTTCGATATGAAATCCTAGTGATGGTGAATGTTTTTAGGTTTCCTACAGTGCATGCTATTGTGAACCAGGTGATGATTACTGAGCGGAACCTGTGGGAAGCTAGTGGTGCTGGCCAGGGCGGTTTGGCGCCAGTTTATGGTACTATTTCTACCGATAAGAGGAAGAGACAGATGGATTTCTCTCACGGTGGAAGTACTAGCCAGAGGAATTCTCCAGGTGGCCTAGTGATGTGCTAACAGTGTGGTAAAGAGTGGCACAAGAGACCTAAGTGTCCACATGACCCAGTGGAGTGCCAAACTTGTGACAAGATGGGTCATCTGTAGTGTTTTTACGGGGCATTTCTACCAGTGGCTAGTTGGAGGGGTTCTGTGCAGACTCTGTATGCAGGAGCAGGACCAAAAGCTTCTTACCAGTCAGGGAATTAGAATATGTTGGGATGTTTAGAAAGAGGTGGTGGTTGTGGCCATGGTATCCAGACACCGGGATCTTAGAGACAGCAGGGCGGGTCAGCTCTAGGTAGCCCGCCTGTGTCGCAAGGCCGCGAGACTGGGCAGACATATGCAGTGCAACAGACCCAACAAGAGCAAGATCCCAGAACTTCCACAGTTAGAGGTACAATTCTAGTTGGTTCTATTTTGTCTTATGTACTTTTCGATATGGGTGCTACACATATCTTTATATCTGTGCCCGTTTTGGAGAGCCTTGGGCTCTGTGTTTCTTCTTCTTATTCTGATATTATGACACTAGACACTCTGTTGGGGACTAGAATGGTAGGTGTACATCAGTGCAAGGAGTACCCCCTAGAGTTTGGTGGGTGTCACTTTATTTGGGACCTCTACATCTTAGAGATGACGTGCTATGATGTTATTCTCAGTATGGACTGGTTGGTACCCTTTCGAGCCTTTGTATATTGCTATTGTCACAGGGTGAGTTTCACGTCACCAGAGGGCGGGGAGTTTCTATACAAGGGAGGATGGGATGTCCAGGCGACCCGAGATGGACCCAAGAATTGTGGGTGAGGTGGAGTGACAACCCATATTTCAAGTTTATATTTGGATGACCAGAGAACTTTCCAGAATAATTTACCTCCAGTAGTTGATCGTTTCAGGGATTTCTTCCCGGACGACTTCTCAGGTCTACCTCCAGAGCGAGAGGTGGATTTATCTATTGAGATAGTGCCAGGAGGAGAACCATTGTCCATTCCTCCTTATAGGATGGATACACTAGTGTTGTAGGAGCTCAAGAGGTATTTGGAGGAGTTGCAGGCAAAGAGTTTCATCTGACCCAGTACTTCTCTTTGGGGTTCGTCTGTCCTATTTGTGAAGAAGGTGGACGATACCCTCAGACTTTGCGTAACACCCTAAGATTTTATGATATATATATATATATATATTTTATGTATTATGTTATACAAAACACAAAATTAATCTTTCACTACACCCAATACTGGCTTGGCTTGCGTTACACACAAGAGAAACCTTCCTCAATAGCTTGGATTGTACGCAATACCGAGTTTCACTAAACAATGATATATTATTATAATATTAAGAACTAGACGTTATGAATATTTTTAACCTAATTTTTAATTTTATAACATTATAATTCATCTTACACATTTTCTATAATGAGATATCAAAACAAAATCAATTTTTCGATAAAAGAAGTATTTTTCAAAAAATGCAGTTTTACCGCCTTTTGATGGCGCACCCATTTTAAATATAATTTTTGACAAGTTTATAAGTTCAATTTTATAAAATAAACTTCTTCTTTTGAATAAAGATATAAAAATTTACATTGGATAAAATTTTGATTCTTTTTTGATAACTTTCATATTTTGATGAATAGTAAAAATATGCTAAATTTTTCTTAAAAACAACTTTTTTTCATCAAGATAATTTATATGGGTAAATGATAAAATTTAGTGGTTTTAAATTATAAATAGAATATATTTTTACCATTTAATATATTTTATTTCATTACCAATAATTTTACATTGAATTCATAGGTAAAAACATTTCAATCTTTGACAATGTTTTAACTTTTAAAAACTTGTTTTCTTAACAACAAGATTAATTTTAAATTAATTACTGCAAATTTTGTGTTTTGAATTTTAAAAAATGGTTTCCATATTTGGATTAATTGGGTCTAAATTATGTTAATATGTTACTTTTATTTTTTTGATATTAATAATAGTAACTACGATAATTTTTTATTTACTACAGTTAAAGGTAAATCGGGTAATTAAGGGTAAAAATAAGATTATAAATTTACCCTAAGACCTGCCAAAATTCTATTGGATGAATAAAAGTCAAATATTATCACTTAAGGGTTTTAATATATTTATTTCATGGAATTTTGACCATGAAAATGATATAATTATTATTAAAACCAAAGAAAGTGACAACATGTCACTCTCTTATATCTTATAGGTGTAATAATTTTAATTTAGTGATAATCCTCATAAAACTTCAAATATAAATAGTCTCCAGAAAGCTTATAAAATTATCTACATCATTAGAGTTTATTTATAATTTTTAGTTATTAAATAATTATCATTAATGATGAGACAATAGTGATGTAGAAATTATTTTATTGATTGAAATATCAAATAAATGGTTTTAAAAATATTAAAATAAATATTATATGAACTATTTAATGTTCTCCACAAATTTTATAGATGAATATGACATGTTAGGAATCTATTAAATATTTTTGTTCGAATATATCTTCTGTGTGGATTTTATTTAAATTCAAATAAATGAATTTTGTCAAAATTGACACAATTGTTATTTTATAAAAATAACACATTATAAAATTGTTTAAAAATCATAAAAATATTTAAAAATTATAAATTTAAATTTATATGGTATAAAATGTCATAAAGTATCCAATTATGGAAAATTAACAACACATAAGTAATTATTTATAACAATTTAAAATTTAGAATATTATTTCCACAAATAAAATTAAATAGATTTCTTTTCAAAAAATAAAAAATAAAAAAATAGATTAAATATTGATAAATCAAGTTGATAAGGTTTTAAATAAATTCCCAAAATGTCTAAATATTATTAGTTGATGATATTACAACCCTATATCATCTAATATTTGGATTTGAGTCATTTTGGAGGTTTTTAAGTGGGGTTTGAGTTTATTATAAATTAATATTTTAGTGGTTTCAAACAGTGCCCCTCTCCTCTCTTATAAAAGGGAACCTCTTACCTCTCATCCTCAAAACATTTTGAGCCTTCAAGCTCGGCCAAAACCTATCCATTTCTCTTATCCCCTTCTCTAGAAACATACTATAGGTCCTGGTATTCTTCAAAGACCAACTTTAGTTCCCTAGGAGGAGGTTTAAAAGAGGCGTGTCGAAGAAGAGGTAATATCCTTTACCGATTCTTTAAAATTTATTCCTTCTTCTACTTACTCTTCTTTATTTTTTTAATTATAAAGTAATAAAATCAGTATCACTCATATACTGATATGTTGTTATAAATATGAAACAACCCTATTTCACCTTCTATCCATCCTACGGAAAACTAAATCACCGCACGTGCGTACGTACGGAATAACGTCTCCACGCCGTGGTGTAATCTATTTTACACCACCCCTTACTTGGATGGTTATAATGGTGTAAAGAAAAAATATATATGATTATTATAACATGATACTAATTTTGAGATATTCTATCATCCACTCCAATACCATTCAATAATTATGTAAACAATATCGTCGCTCGTGCGTACGTACGGCTTACCGTCTCCACGGTGCGATGCGATTTTTTTCTACATGATCTTCATTAAACCATTATTATATAAACTAATTTAATGAATAATTCTGATATATATTATACTAATACCATTCTATAAATTATGTAGCTATAACCTAAAAAGAGGAATAAGAATTTATTCAAAAAAACACACATAAGAACATAAAGCAATGAACACCCGAATAACAAGTATCAATGAAATATTACTAATAAGGAGATAATAATATGACCATATATGATATCATAACAATGTATATGATTTTAAAATAAGTCAATGACATTATTTAAATCATTATACAGGAGTTATGGATACATATAGAGTATATCGGACCTAAGGTAAAGGAAAATCTTGCAATATCAATTTTATCTGAGATTGTTTATACTTCAGAATTTACTGGGGAATATTTATCATCCACATCAACCATTCCTCAATATTTAATAGTATTTCTATCCTCCTACAATTGTTTAAATCCAATTTTACCTATTGGTGAATTTTTAGTAAAATATATGAAAGGAATCTTTTGTCATTTTCAATACCAGATACTTTTTGAATTTTCCGGCCAAAATACGAGAAGAATTTTTTTAAATTGTACGACATGAATGAATTTTTATGATTTAATAGAACATTATTTCCCTGAAGCTTCCTTTATAAGTTTTCAAGTTTATTTTCAATTAACTTCTTTTAGTTTAAAATTGTATGACATGTTGAGAAATGAAAAATGTTTTTGACGTTGAAATGATATTTTCCTCAAGAACGGAGTTCAAGTGTTTTATCAAAATTATTTTCCATCTAAGATAATATAGGGTTCTCTTTCTATTCCTATTATTACATTGATTTTATTATGTTATGATGGAATTATTTTTATTAAGTCCTTTTATCTTATATGGATTATGTTATGATGGCATGATGTTTAAGAATCCCATTTTTATTACATGGGTTATGCTATGATGTGTGATTTATGATTTTGTGGCACACATAAGAATGGATTCATTATGAGATGGGTGGGACCTATATCTCCCTCAAATGCATTAGGTAAAGATTTATATCTCATGAGATAGACATGGCTAGAATGACAAGTTAATCTGGTTTAGTGATACAGGACTGGAACGAGGAGTGAACTCAGTTCAGTAATGGAATTTGTCTACTATGATGGTCTTGGAAATGAGTCTTGACTATATGAAATGATTTTCTATGATTATGTGTGTATTCCAAAAAGTTTCATGTATTATGTTATGAATATTGGTATTACATTTCACCACTATGATTTATCCGATGTCATGATATTACGATCTCTTTTACAGGATAAGATTTTCAAAATGTTATGTTCTTATGAATATGATATGATTGATATTTTGTTTGTTTTCCCTTACTGAGAATTTGAGATCAACCTTTGTATGTTTTCTTTTCCCTAGGTCAGGAAGAAGGGTATTAAGTAGGATATGCCAAAAGAGACTCTAGATATGATGAAATAAATGGGAGACAATGTAGATGATTTATGAACCAGTTGTTTATCTTTCCAAGTTTCTAAAGACACTATACCTATACGGTCCTATCATGGTTTTGTTATATGTTGTAATAAGTATGCTTCAATTTTGAATTAATAACAATGTATGTAAAGTATGGGTCATTATACTTTGTGTGAATTATCGGAATCTGAACCAGTTGACGGTCAAGAACCGATATCCCTTGCCAAATATTGATGATCTTTTTGATCAACTTCGAGGAAAACAAGTGTTCTTGAAGATTGAATTGAGATCTGGATATCATTAGTTGTGCGTTAGACCATCAGACATATCACTTACAGCATTTTGGAGCAGACATGGTCTATACAAGTGCTTGGTCATGCCGTTCGGACTGACAAACACGCCATCAGTTTTCATGGCTCTGATGAATCGTTTGCTCCACCCATATCTAGATTCTTTTGTGGTAGTCTTCGTGGAAGATATCTTGGTGTAATATCACACTCAACACGACCATGATACCCATCTTGAGATCTTTTTAAG
The DNA here is from genome assembly GCA_963277665.1 of Viscum album. Lineage (NCBI taxonomy): Eukaryota > Viridiplantae > Streptophyta > Magnoliopsida > Santalales > Viscaceae > Viscum > Viscum album. The sequence goes on along the minus strand of OY728158.1, from coordinate 906,423,794 downwards.
TACATTGAGAGAGCATCAGCTATATGCTAATCTCTCAAAGTGCCACTTTTGGATGGACCAGATACACTTCCTGGGTCATATTATCTCAGAGGTAGGAGTAGTGGTAGACCGAGAGAAAGTGAGAGAAGTAGTTTCCTGGGAGCATCCTAAGAACATTTTTGAGATACAGAGTTTCTTGGGGCTGGCTGGTTATTATAGGTGCTTTATACAGGACTTCTCCCGCTTAGCAGCGCCATTGATGGGTTTGACTAAGAAGGGTGTGAAGTTTGTTTGGTTAGAAGCTTGTGACACATCCTTTCGGAAGCTAAAGGGAAGGTTGACATCAACACCAATAATGATACTTATAGAGTAAGGGAATAGATATACAGTTTACTGTGATGCATCAGGTATTGGGATGGGAGTAGTGTTGATGCAAGGTAATCGAGTAGTTGCATACGGGTCTTGGCAGTTGAGGACACATGAGAGGAATTACCCAACACATGATCTCAAGTTGGCCTCAGTTGTTCAAGTGTTACGTTGTTGGAGACATTATATCTTGGGAGAACATTATGTGGAGTATACGGACCACAAAATTCTCAAGTACATATTTACCTAGCGTGACTTGAACTTGAGACAATGAAGGTGGGTCGAATACCTTCAGTCCTTCGAATTTTAGCTTGCCCATACATCTGGTAAGGGTAACGCAGTTGCTGATGCACTGAGTAAAAGGAATCAGATACAAGCAGTGCAGGAGGCCAGTGGTGAGTGGAAACTTATGGCTTTATTCTCCTAGATGCATTTGGAGGTGTATGATAGTCAGGGGAGAGCCTATATTTCATCCTTAGCTGTGACTTCTACCCTCCTGGATAGAGTGAGGATGAGACAACTATCGGATTATGAAGGCCTAGTTCTACGGGAGTCAGTGGCAAGTGAAGACCCTACTCCTGGTTGGATGATAGGTGATGACGAGGTACTACGTATCCATGGACGGGTGTGGGTTCCAGGGGATATACGTGAGGAGTTAATGCGGGAGTTTCATGCTTCAACTTGGGTAGTGCATCCCGGAGTTACCAAAATGTACCGTGACTTGAGACATCAGTATCGGTGGCCGGGTATGAAATAGGAAGTAGCTGGTTTTGTTGCGAGATGTTCCACCTATCGGCAGGTGAAGGCGGAGCATCAGAGGCCAGCCAGACTATTACAATAGTTACCCATTCTGAAGTTTAAATGAGATGATGTCGCGATGGATTTCGTGACCAGGTTGTCGAGGTCACCTCGAGGCACTGATTCCGTGTGGGTTGTTGTGGACAGACTTACGAGGGTAGCTCACTTTTTTCTAATTAAGGAGACATTCGGTGTTGATGAGATTGGGAAGTTTTATATTCGAGAGGTAGTACATCTTCATGGGGTTCCTCTTTCTATCATTTCGGATAGGGATGCCTGTTTTACGTCTCATTTCTGGCAGAGTTTTAAAAGGGAACTGGGGACACAACTGCTTCTAAGCACAGCTTACCACCCTCAGACCGATGGCCAGTTAGAGCATACGATACAGGTGCTAGAGGAAATTCTATGTGCATGCATCATGGACTTTGGGGGATCTTGGGAGAAGCACATACCCATGGTCAAGTTTTCCTATAATAATAGTTTTCAAGAAACTATTGAGGTGGCACTGTACAAGGCTTTATATGGTAGGCAGTGCCGATCACCTTTGTGCTGGTTGGTGGTAGGTGAGGCAGCTTTACTGGTACCACATGTCATACATAAGACTTCAGAGCAGGTCCAATTGATTCAGAAGTAGATGGCTACTGCACAGTCTCATCTGAAATCTTATGTTGATCGCTGCAGACAACCCTTGGAGTTAGTGGTCGGGGATTAGGTTTTCTTACATGTTTCGCCAAGGTTGGAACACAGGAGAATCAAGATACATGGTAAACTTTCACCAAGGTATGTGGGGCCGTTTGAGATTCTGTAGAGAGTCAGGTTGGTTACCTATCATTTTCAGTTACCGCAGAGGTACTGGGCCATGCACGAGTCTTCCACGTATCTTAGCTATTCCGTTATCACTGAGACCCGTCTCACATTTTTCAGCCTGAGGAGGTTGAACTTTAGGTCGATGCATCCTTTGAGGAGAATCCAATTCACATTGTTTACAGGAGCACGAAGCTTCTCCGAGGCTGGTCAGTTCCTATCGTATGGGTGCTATGGCAGCATGGCTGAGTGTAGGAAAAAACCTGGGAGCGGGAGACCGATTTACGTGCTCAGTGTCCGGAGTTGTTCACAACTTTATCTTTACCACTCTTAAAAGGGAAATTCGGGGAAGAATTGCTTTAAGGGGGAAGTTTGTAATAACCCAGTTCTTATCTTTGAGGTATGAGTTTCTTTTTTTCCTTTTTCCTTAAGTTTTTTTGAGAAAATAAGTAAAATGGGTAAAAATATAAAATTTTGGGGGTACATGCTATGTAATTTTCCACACGCTGTGTACTTTGGCCGTGTGGGATTAGTACACAGGGCGTGTAGGCTTGTCGGTGATGAATGGTGTAAAAACTGACTACACGCCCTGTACTTGGTATTTACACGCCATGTAATCAGTCAACAGGGGAACAATAAGGTAGTGGGAGTAGCCGCCTGCAGAGAGACAGTACACTCTGTGTATTTAGAAATATACGCTGTGTACTCATGTCGATAGATGAACAGTTTGGCGGTGAAAAGTAGCCGCCAGAGGAACAGTTAAAAAAATGAAACGTACATGCCATGTACATGAGAGTACACACTGTGTAGTTTGTTTTTTTTCACTTAAAATGGGCAGTAGCCTCCTATTTCAGTAGAGGAGGTAGTGGACACATTTGGATCACCGGGAGAGAGGCCAGTTCTTGGAGGCTCTCCCGATCGCACACCGAGAATCCGTTTCTTCCACCATCGATCTTGTTTGAACCATGCGGGTAAGACATTCCTTCACTTTGAACCTTTCTTATCAACTATTTCCTGAGGGTAAGTTATTTATGTTTGAATGGGTGAATGTTTATCCCAAATCTACATTGTTCATGGACGATTCGGGAGGCATCGTTCATGTATATTGATCAGTGGAGATCGAGGTAGGTGGTCTGATGTTTAAATCCAATTGTCATGTATTTTTTGTGTTCCATTATGCCATGCACCCATGTTTTGGGTGTTGTATGGATGAGGACTTGACTAGTTAAATGCCTAGAATTTCATAGGTAATTTAATGAATATTTATAAACTGCTGTCTGGTATCATTTCTTAGATCTAGGGCCACCATGTGGGTGTGTTTCCCTTATTTAACCATTTTTCCAGGATACCCAATGGTATGCCGTGATTATAGCATGATTTGAGTTTTCTTGAGGGAAAATGTATATAATTTCTTGCTTATGTGTTGGGATCGGCCCTGTTAATTGTTTAGCCTAAGGGAAAGGTTCTATTCAGCCTGAGGACAAGGTACTATTTAGCCTGAGGGCAAGGTTCTTTTTAGCCTAAGGGCAATGTACTATTTAGCCTGAGGGCAAGGTTCTATTCAGCCTGAGGGTAAGGCCTGAGGGTAAGGTACTATTAATCCTGAGGGAAAGGTTCTATTCAGCCTAAGGGCAAGGCCTAAGGTCAAGGGAATATTCAGCCTGAGGGTAAGGTTCTATTCAGCCTGAGGGCAAGGCCTAAGGGCAAGGTACTATTCAGCCTGAGGGAAAGGTTCTATTCAGCCTGAGGGAAAGGCTTGAGGGCAAGGTACTATTCATACTGAGGGAAATGTTCTATTCAGCTTGAGGGCAAGGTTATATTAATCCTAAGGGCAAGGTACTATTCGCCTGAGGGCAAGGTTCTGTTTGGCCTGAGGGCAAGATTCTGTTTAGCCTGAGGGCAAGGATTCTTATGTCTGAGGACAATGTTTACTTCGTATATTCACTATGGTGATTTTACATGTTATACCAACCAAGCTAAAGCATAGGCTTGGTATTGTTTTACCTTGTACTGGTTAGATAGCTGTTGTAGTTTTTGTTGCGACACTGTTTAGGAGATTGTCGGTTGAGGCTAAGTCTCAAGAACTTATAATTCAATTATATTGAATTGTTAAATAATAATTAAATGGAAATGGAATTGGTAGGAGTAGCTGCTTTTGATTACTTCCTAGTTTAATGCTTTTACATTACTGCACACTGCTGTTGCACAAATTCATTGACAGTTGGGCACGGGCCTTTGGTGGTTGCCTACTGGGATATATTTCTTACACCCTGTTTGGGTCATGTCTTGGGCCCAAACAGATTATATTTCTATAGGTGTAGATAAAGGAAAGAGTCCATATACAGGTACTTGATTATTGTAGAGGAGTAGGAGAGCATGAGACCAAGCTTAGGCTTGTGATGCTGCTGAGTTCCTGCTGCGCTGTTTATTTTGATTTTCTGTATTTGTCCCTTGTATTGTATTGCTTTAGATTACAATGTATCCTATTTTGGCTTCTTTCCTAGACTTAGGGACATATTTCATCATTATATATGACTGTTGGTCATTTCTTTATTTCTTTACTATTGTCCATTTCAGCTTTGGTATGGTTTACTACTTCCGCTTTTGTATTCTTATATTTTATTCCGCTGTGTTACACTTTGAAAAATGAGGGCATAGTTTCCCCACTATCAGACCGAGGCCCTCACTGCTAGTCAGAAGCTTCTGGAATTTGGGGAAATGCGCTTGAGGTCATGTGACCAACCGGGTTCGGTGCACCCTGTTGAGTGGCACCTGGATCCGGGACATTACATTCTAGAGGTAATCACTTCGAAAAGTAGTTATGGAACATTGACTTAGTAATCACTATAATCCATGATGCGTGGGCCTAATATTACACACCTGGATAGAAATTCCTAGGGTATATGACTTGGTTGATCAAATGATCTTTAAAAACCACTATAAAGGATTTATTTCCTTGCTAATTTGATGGATTAGGTTGAGAAATATACAATAACCCAACAAAATGTAACCTTGGTTAAACTATGATTTATATATGGTAAACTAAAGAAAATATAGTCCAACATAAAAAAATAATTTTTGTAAGGTTGAATTCGTTTTATGATTATTCTTCCATATTGTTAATGTTTCATCACTCATGTTAACTCTTTTGGTTTTAGTGATGGATGGAACTGAAAGGAACCATGTTAAAAATAGGTGGGAGGGATAATTTAGTGACTACCATAATGTTCAACCCATTATAATGGTAGATTAACTGAGAAATATGGTGATTATTACAAACTAATTATCATAAAATATGATTAACAATGTAAACATAGTTGGAATCCTCAATGCACCAAAGAATAGTAGGATAGAGTCTCATGAAAATTTAGGCAATGAAGATGATGAAAGAAGGAATATTAAACCACATATGTCTAAATAGTGTGGGAATAAGTACAAATGGAATTTAATTATGGGGATTTTAAGATTCTTTACTTGTGAAATATAGGTTCATCGAGCATCAAAATCTCAAAGGAAAATGAAGATATTGGTTAATATGATGGAAGTGGAAAACATGCATCCAAAAAACCACTATTATTACAATAACTTAAGAGTAGAAAAATTTTAAACTATCCAAGTCAGTGTCATAATCATAGGGATGATAAGAATGATAGTCATAAACAACCACCACAACTAAGGGAATAAGCTGGATCCTGTTCAATGTCTATCGATGATTTGGATTGTGATAAATAAATCATCAACTTTGGAATTGCTAATATGGGATATTTATTCTATCCACTTTAAGTTTCATATATTATTTTCTATTTATACCAACCTAATGGTTTTTATCAAATAAAACATCTAGTTTCATGATGGTTGCATTTTGAAATTTAAGTTCATGGGAATATAAATTCTATTATATGTCCTTTAGATGGATTTGATGTGATTATGGTAATGTATTAACTATTTCAACATAGAATAAATAATCAATAATTATGGTAATATCCCCCTCAAAATATTTATTATTTTAAAAAATGGATGGGGATAAATAAAACAACCAACAACTACTTCCAATAGATCTAAACATTAGTGAAACAATATAAAAAAACAACAGATCATCTTCATCACCATCCATCAATACACCATCACAATATATAAGCCCCAATGTTTATAGAGAAGTTGAAATCACCATGACAATGGTGGATTTAGAATACAACACACCTCTACTTATGCTAATGCAATATGACATGGTTGTTATGAAAAAAATGGGGAGGCAACCTAGTGACCTTGGGGCCAAAAACAGTTCAAGAATAAGGTTCAATTCTCAAGAGCATGCGAGCCCATGCCTCATGTGCAAGAAATAGTTTAGGTATTAAAAGGCCTCATTTGGGAACTTAAAGAACCACTTAGATAGGATGTGGTAAAGAATCCATCCTCTTCTAACCTTTATTTGGGAGGACTTCACAGAGCAAGAAATTCAAGGGCTGTTGCAACAAGAAGGTGAGGAGGTGAGTGATTATCTATCGAGGTTAGAGTCATATGTGAGGGATAATCTGGGAGGGTGCAGGATGATGTGGTGTAAGTGGCTACTCTAGAAAGGGTTGGGAGGGGGTCTGAATAGGGATCTCAATGAGCCTTATTCAGAAGAGAATCATTCTGTATCGACATCGTTGTTTGACCTCAAATTTTTACTAGCACTACCAAGTTGAAGAAGCATAGGGGATGAGATATCAATGTGTGTGGTGTATCTATTATAAACATATGGAATCATATTTCACTACCTCAAACCAATTTATGATAATATGTCATTTCAATTATGAAAATGAATTCAAGGTAAAATAAAATTGGTCTTAACACCCAACCACGAGAGGTATTTAACTCAAATGGCTATGAAGAAACACAATATTGGGAATGTGCTTATTATAAGTGGATAGATGTTATTGATACATCATAATAAAATTAAATTTTGAGTCATCTTATATATACCCTTATCTAACTTCATTAGTAATTAATAATTAAATTTTTGAGGATGTAATTTTTTAAGGGGGTAGAATGTAACAACCCAAGATTTCACTATATATTATCTTTAAATAAATAAAATATTAAACAAAAATATTCACACTCTATACAAAATAAAACAAAAAATTTATATAATTAAAATATTAAATATTATTATTAAAATATATCTATTAAATTAGATTGTATAAATTAAAGTAACCATATCACAAAATCAATAAATAAATTAAGAAGAAATTGCATCTGGAAGTGGAATTATTCATTATGAATCACATTTGTATGAGCTTGGAAGAGAGATAGATTCAACCTGATTTTATATATAATAATACCAATCTAAAATTAATTAATTATGGTTTTATAAAATCTATATATAGGATAAGATCAATCCCAGAGAGATTTCTACAAGATCCATACTAGCTGAACTGCCACCCGAAACTGTAACCAAATTTTATCTGATTCTTAGGTATTATGAAAAGATCATGAAGATTTTTGTAGTTAGAAATTAGTATTATATCAATATATAATAAAAAATTTGTATGTATATATATATCATGATCTTTTATACTTTTTGAAAGGTAAAATTATCTCAATTCACTTTATGTTTAAAGTATATATTTTCCCAAAAATTAGAATTTTATTTCAAGGAACTAAGATTTTTTTGATTTAATAAAAAATTGATTGTTTTAGTAATAAGTTAATAATATATTAAATTTTAATTTATAGGAAGAATAATAGTTAATTTACCAAAAGTCATTTTCCTATAAAAACCAAATTTCACTATATTTTATTTTTTTAATTAAAAATAAAATGCATAAATTTTAGAAGGTGATTTTGAAAAAAATAAAATAAAATATTTATTTATAATTTAAATATTACCTTAATATTAATTTTTGATATTTTTCAAAAAAACGATTCTTTGGTAAATAGTGCAATATACCGCTTTTAAAAATACCATTCCTTTTATGGAATTATTAGTTTATAAGAATGATTTAGAAAATTATTAAACCATTTTATAGAAAAATATGCTATTTTTATTCATATTATAAATTAAAAAACATTTATTCTAGTTTACAAAACTATATTTAATGTTTTAGAACTTAAGTAATATTTTTCTCAAGAAATTGTTTTTAATAAATTTTATACTTATTATCTAAAATTAATTTTAATAACTTTTAGAAATTAAATCAAATTAAATGGATTTAATAATTAGATTAATTATATAAAAAATATATAAAAATTACCATGTCATTTTTTAAGAATAAAGGATAAGTTACTAAGGTAAAAACTGGTTACCGTAGTAAATGCTAAAATATTAAAAGCAAAAATCTAAGAGTAACTGACCTAAAACATCTTTAAAACATGTGTAGAAATATTTATTTGAGTACTTTATTGACATTATAAATTTTTTTATCTATTATCACTCACTTTTGGATCCCCCTTCCTTGAGTGTGACTTCCCATTATTAAATATTTATGTGTATTTACAAAAATGCCACCTCTTTTCACTTATAAAGGGGATCTCCTCTCCTCACCCCCCTCACACCAAAACCCCATAAGTTCATCCTAAAAAATTTATACACCTATCCTAAAAAATCCTACACAAGTAAAATAGTTTTTTTTCTTCTCTAAAAACTATCCCTCAGAGCTTTAACCCCATTCACAAAGGAGATAATTCAAGTAGTGAGGTATAAATTTCTAACAGCTCCTTTCTAATTTTTATTTATTTAGGTGAAAATATTCTTCCTAAAATTCCATCACATAATATTAAAATGATAATTTATGTATCAATAATATAATATTATTTTATTATAATAATGGTACAATCATTAACCACCCTTCCCCTTTCCATTAAATAAAACAAAAATGTTAATCATGTGTATGTGCAGACCACCGCCTTCAAAAAATAACATATTCGTTTTCCTTCACCACCTAAAGTGGGTAGTTAAAAAGTAAATTTAATGTATAAATTTTATATTTATTACTTATTTAAGATTATAAAATGATAATATATATTAATCTTATCTTTTGTTCTATGAAATTGAAATCATCATCCATGCCTGTGTGTGGATTAACGCCTCCATGGATCAATGTGTTCCGTTTTTATTCACCACCTTTCATGGATTATTATAAGAATGGGTTTAAAGGGAAAATAACTTTTTTTATGATATGAATAAGTTTCTTGTAACATAAATTTAATAACCTATTAATGATATGAATGATAAATAATCATTATCAAATTTCCTATTTTTAACAAGTGAACTAAGAGGGAAAACCAGTTTATCCATACTATGTAATTATTTTGTATATATAAATTCTAATCCCAATTATTTTTAATTATGATATATCACACTTATAAACATTAAATTATATCATTATTCTACTATTATAATTATATTATAACTAAATCACCTCATAATCATACATTAATCATGGTACATTAATGTTTGGGTCAGTTTTCCCACCCACTTGAACTATAATAAGAAAATATATTATGAATGAATGTGAAAACATAATTAATGGGAATAATAAGATATAAATATTTAAATATATATATATATTTTAAATTATATATAAATATTTATCTCAATAATTAATAAAATACCTTTTATTAGTTAAGAAAATCATCAAAGTGAGCTTATTGTTGAGTTCATCTTTAAGGATAAATAACGAAACACTCATCAAAGAAAACTTAAAATTTATATATCATTATAATTCAGAAATATAGTAACTTTAATGATATTTTAATGATGAAATTTTTAAGAATAAGTAATTCCAACACCTCTCCAATGAAACTAGTATAAGCGGTCAAAACTATAAACACACGATGTGGGAAAATAGTTCAAACATATCTAGTATACATAAAAATAATGGTTATAAATTGAAATTATAAATAGTTTTAGGTATTAATATGGTTATAAAGTTAGTTATTAAGATAATTATATTTTTGTATACATACAGTTAGAGAAATTTATTATAAGACAAGATTAAATGTAAGGGTTACTTGTCTCAATTTTAGATCCCTTGAGACATACTTCTTTTTGTATACCTTGATTTCTTTGGAATTGTGTAATCAATAAACTACTTATTTAACATGGGATAATAATATCACATTTAATGAGATTTTAAAGATCATTTTTGGAATTCCCTTTTATATTATTTTGATTTAAACATTCTATGAGCTGTAAGGGACATTGATAACTCAAATCTCTTTCTTTGAGTTATGCATTTTCTTTTGAAATTCAGACTTAAATGTTCCCTATATTCAATGATCTCCTTTTACATATGATTTACAATTTTCTCAATATAGGTAAAATGAGATATTAATTCAAATACTCTTCCATGAATGATTTTATATTCCATAAAATTATAATATGTTTTGAATAATTTCCATCCTCTTAAGTGTTTATTTATCTTAAATGGATTTTTTTCAAGTATATGTTTTCAGATACCTCTAATGTTATATTTTCTAATTTTAAACTCCAAATATATATAAAATCGTGTGATATTTTATAATTTCTATTTAAATATAATCTTTGTTACTCTCTTTTATGATTGGATTATGTATTCCTCTTTATCTCAAAATAAATCTATTTTTCATGATGTTATGTTTTATAAATCACCCTATACATGATTTTATAAATTTACTCTTTTGGGTGATGGAATTTTTTATCGATTGATATGGTTTATGTAGTTACTTATGTGATACATTTTTAAATTAATGATATACCCATTCTTATTATAGAGTTTTAACGATGTGATGATAATATGTTTTCATATGGAACACTTGTGTATGTTTAATATTTAAGTTATGAGTGTTCCATATATATACATTCAATTAATTGAGATAAACTTTAAATCTCATTAGATAATAGTGAAATGATTAGTGATTCTCAATCCAAATTGGGAAAAAGGATTTGATATCTGATCTACTATTGTAAATAGGTTGTGATACTTGATCTACTATGGTAAATAGGTTATGATTCATGATCCACTATGGGAAACATTTGTTGATGTTAGATCCATAACATTGTGTTTATATTCATATGTTGGTGCCAAAATCATTCGATATTTGACTATTCCATGATCCATTACTCATTATTTAATTCTCATATTTTCCTGGTCTTTACGCCATGTTATATGTTTGATATTATGCGATTACTTGTTCTCCTATCATACCATATGAACCATTTTTATGATCTATGTTCTTTTTATCATATATTTCTATCTTGATTATGTTTTCTCATATTATTCTAATCTCACCCTGGGTAACATGTTGATATGTCTATTTTTACCTTACTAGGAATTTGAGATCACCCCTTATGTTTCCAATTCCTAGGGTATGAAAATGAGTTTAACTCTGGAGATTTTTGGAATAATATTTCATATGATGAAATTATGTGGAAATGTTTACAATAAATTTAAAATAAGTTGATTATACATCTAGTATCTAAAGACACTAAACCTCTTAATTCTTGGGATATTGAGTTTATTATGTAATGTAATGTTTCAATTATATAAATTATGTATATACAAGTTATTCTTAGCTTGGGATATCTCAAGGAATGGTTGGATTATTTTAGAACATTTTACCTCATGTGGGATATTCCCTATTTTACAAAGAATATGTACTGATTGAGCTTCCTGATTGTTCTTGGATAGTGTAAACCTTCTTGTAGGATAATGAATGTCCTGCGTGTAATCCCTAATAGATCCTTTATTTTGGTATCATAGTGGTAGATTATTCATAGTGGATAGAACATAACACTTATATATTGATATGGATATTTAGATGTATTCATGATATGAGACTAGGTCCTATGAGACTATTTTCGTGGTGATGAACTAGTGAGCAAGGATATGGGTTGCATGTGCTCTTTTTTGTGTCCTACATGTGATGATGTTATTCTTGTGATAGGAAATGGATAATGGTGGGAGTGATGGATCTAGAGTCTTGGCCTCTCCATGAGTGATATGTAATTAGAAGGACACCATGAGAGAGATGGGGTCTTAGTTGTGTGGGATCTTTGGTCTAGCCATTATTGATAAGGTGTGGCTTGTGGTGAGATGTGCAGTCTTTCTTGAGTGATAAGGATTATAAATGGTACTTCATCTATGAAATATATTTAGTGAAAGATGATTACCATAATAATTGATGTGTGACCTCCCATGAGTAATAAGGGATGGGTTGCAACTTATCGACGTATGACCGTGTCATATTCCTTCGAGTTGCGGGTCGAGGGTTTAAAGGAAACCCTACCCTAAAAATTTAGGTAGTGACTGAGATTCGTCATGGTATGCTAACATATTTATTCGGGTACATATAATTTTATGGTACATATTGACCTTCTTTATACATACATGGTTCTAAAGTAGGTAGGGTCAGGTGTTGTGGTGGCCTAGTTAGCACTTGATGATGTGACTTGTATGATTGTATGTATAATGTGTGTTATGTTTCTAGGTATTTTTTTACATAGAAATGACTCCATGTATTTATATATATATTTCATGAACATCTAATGTATCACAACAACACTTAGTATGGTTGAGGCATTGGAGATTCCCGCCAGGTCATTAGATTCACCCCTACCTACATACACAACATGGGTTTTTATATACATGGGTATACCTTATTTATCTCTCTCATAAAATGGTTAGATCATAGAGTTGGAAACATGGTTTAGTTAGTAAGTCATGGAGGATAAGGTTTTTACAGGAAAATTATGTGGGTTGGGTTAGATGTTGATGTATTATTTTTAAGTTATTTCTCAACATGTATTGAAAAGTGTGCTGTTTATAATATATGATGTTAATTTTACTTTTTATCTACTCATATCCCTCTATTATGTTATGGTTAATCATGTAGATAGTTTAATACTTTCTATTCTGAGTTAAGGGGGGCCTATTGGTTCCATATTTTATATCTAAAGGTTTCGGAATATTCGTCATATGGACGAGTCATAACTATATTTTAGAAGATTAAGGAATGAACCTCAAGACTTGTTTTAGAGGTCATAGTCTCCCCATAAATATGTTAGTCCCCTTCAAATATTTTTTAGTCTATGGAGTATGGGGAGGCATAATTGAGGTCATATAGAATCCCCTTTTGGGAACGGGTTGGGTGCTCTAGGCTAGGGTGTTATAGAGATGATATGAAACCTTAGAGTATATAATAATAATTAACTAAGGATAAATATTCACACCCTAAAATCACAATCCACAACAATTAGGTCAAATTCACTTCCTAGGGTTCAACAAAAAAGACCCACAATAATAGAAATAAGAGGAAACTAGTAAAGAGATCAAGAAGAGGAGATAGAGGGTCTAAAACTTGGAGGAACCCACCAAAAATTGAGGAAGGGAGGAAAAAATCAAAGGAAAGAGAAATTGAGAGGCACACCTCAATCTCTATTTGAACAATATAACTGATTGGGGTAGAGTAGGCCCCTTTGGGGGTTCAATTCTAGGAAGGGAATTTATGACAATTAACAAATTTAAAGAAATGGAAAAGTCTCACAATTTTTCCATATAGTTTATCAATTGATGCACCAACTATACACCCTCATTGGAAAAGAAAATGAGTGTCTCAAAGTTTTATCACACATCTAAAAAAACCATGTGGAAACTATGTGAATATATATACTAAAAAATATCTTATACATAGTCATAACATGGTTTACATTAACCATGTGCTAAAAACATGAAATGCAATTTATCTTAAATTTCCTATTTTTTTAAAACAGACATAAAACTAAACTAAAAAAATTAAAATCAATAAATATTTTAAATAATAGAAAAAAATGATTGGGGTGTGACATAAGGGATGTTCAAAAAGTTTGGGAGGCGGTGCTACCGGTATGACCAACTAGAAGCAGTCAACAACCCTTATAAATATATGGAATGAACTCATTTGTTTAGTGATGAAAAACATAGGGTCAATCGAGAGATGATCCAGAAGAGGAATTATAGTGGAATTCATCCCCATGGGGGACTTAACTATATAGTTCTTACAACAGGTGATTGTTGTGGATTATGTTTCCCAGTATATTATTCCATTTATAAGTAGAATCTAGACTTTGGTTCCTTTTAACTTTGTATGGGTAGGGTTTTGGGAAGTAAGGTTCCCTTGTTACCAAATTTATCTCAATAATAAAAGATTCAATGTCTTCCCCTAAGGAGAAGGACTAATTTCTAAACTATGTAATTTCAAGTGTATTGCGTTTAATCTATTTATATTGATTTTATGTTTTTACTTGTTTTTTATTTCTAAAATATTTTTTTGAAGACCATGAAGTGACAAGAATTATAGTGAAGGGAATATCAACATGGTTTCTATGGTTCTTGGTCTTCTTATTTCTAGCCGTTGAATTCATAGGGGTGTGTCATAGAATTTCAGACCCTTCAGGGTTCCTTGTTTGACATTTGAGGCCTAAAAGTAACTTCTTATTATATGAGTTTGTGTGGTTCTAATTCACTAGTTCTAAACCTTAGATGTGGTATGGGATTCCTGGGTTTCATATTCACATGATTGGGAAAACTCCATGATAAGTGGTATTATATTTTTAGAGGTTTTACAGTCTTTAATATCCACAATAAGTGGTATTGGAGCTTGGTTTCAAAGAACCAATGAGTGTTTTATTAAGTTTTGAATGAAATATGGTTTTATAGTGCTAATATTGATTAGAAGAATACTAGGTACTTTTAGATGGGTTCTTTTTTGATTCTAGAAGAATTCCACATGTAATATAGTGGTATTACTAGGGTTTATAGGTCTATCAAAAGTCTTCTTAATATTGGGAATCTTGAGACGTTTTCCATTATTGAGGTGGCCTTCAAATCTCGGATGGAATACTGCTGAAGACTTCTAGAAGACAATCATTATCCCTTATATTTATATAGATTTATTGGTAGTTCATGGTCTTTAGTGGATCATGTTGAAAATATTAAAGGTTTATATTGATAGTTTTATGGAGGTAGATTTTAATTTTTGAAAAAGGTTAGTCTTAGAGAGTTTAAAAGTTTCATTGATGAGAGTCAGTTATAATTGAGTTTTTAGAAGAATGGGAAACCATTATAGGAAGTCAAAAAAGGAATGTTCTAAAAAGTTTGAGTCAGATGTGATTGTGCATAACCCAAAAAGTGGATGTCAATCACTATTATTTTTTTAAAAATATTGTAGGAAGAGCTAAAATGATTCATCTAATTTTGAGTTCCATATATGGAATTATAGAGGAAATATTTTTACTAGATATTTGTAGGACTGAAAGGTTTGTTCCGGATGTTCCAAAATTCTTGCAGTTGAGAGGGGGTGGCTATTTTACTACCAAGTTTTCGCTAGCCTACTTGAGTCATGTTTTGTTATATTTGTGGTTCATCAGTCAATTATTAATAATTAGAATGTTTTTTCTGGATTATTTGGTTTGGGTTAACTCCTGATCATTGGAAAAGGTGGTGTATCCTTCTGGTCTTGGAATGGATGTAGAGATGCAAGGAGTGTTAGATGGTCCTGGTCTTAAAGGAGGAATGTTTCCATTGGTTATATAGAGATAAATTTTCAGTAATGATGCTTATGGAAGGCATGGGAATCACACGGAGAGTATCCATGGTTGTGGAAAGGATAAAAAGATATAATTTTATAGCCAAAAGGGTTCTCAAAACAAGTATTTATGCTTAAAAAATATAATTTTAGGATATATAGTTTGTCTTATGGGTTTCTTAATTAGATAGATATGTTAAGGGTTTGAAAGAATTTTTTTTCTGAATGTACTACTTGAATTTGTATACAGAAAGTACAAAAATTTAGACAATTGTGGTTTTGGGAAGCAGTGGAAGCTGTACTTATTCTAGAAGTAGAAGGAATTATAAATCAGAATCTTGGCCAGTTTTGGTTATTACTATAATATCCAATATACTTTGTTCCATAAAAAATGATGTGGAATGTGATTTCTAGTGTTTCTTCGTCAAGAAAAATCTTATTTGTTTCAAAAACTTTGTCGAAGAAGAATCATTGTGGTGTAAATAATACCCAAATATAATATAGAGGCTTGAATTTCATATTTGGGATGTTTTGAGTTTATATTTTGTGGGAGTTTTATATGATCTTATGGTGAAGAATCTTGAAGTTTAAGGATACAAAACATGAAACACTAGACAGTGTCTCCGGGTGGATGATATTATATTTGGGAGAGATATTTCAGATATACTCCAAGTCCAGAAGAATGAACATTTATTTTTTCTCTCACCTAGAAGTTATTCAGATGGATGTATACCACCATGTCGATGCCTGAAGATAAATAACAAAAAGTCCTAGTAATATTTATTTACAAAGGGTATAATGTCAAAGGCTTTATGTTCAATATCTAGGATAATGGTTTATATAAGGTAATCAATATATTATAATTTCCCCTATAATAGAGGCGGATCATTGATATATCAATACTATGATATAATATAGTGGAAAAAAATTCTAGTACTTTCCTTGGTTTTATTAGGAAATGGTGACTAAAATGGTTTCAGGTTTCTTTAGTGGGAGTTTATCAATTCAATGATACTATAATTTATAAAAGAAGTTTCAGATGGAGCTTAGTTATGATAGTTTCTATATAGTGAGATATACTAGAAAACTCTCATAATATTGGTGGTATAGTTTTAGGAACACAAGATCAAGAATAAGCAGGGCCAAGGGAGTGGCATATGGAATACATTTTTGAGGATACTTAACAAATTCAGATGGTTCTCAAGCCTATTTACTTTGTAGGAAAATTCATGGATTCATTTAGAGGGTTTCTTTTTTTTTTGGAATGAGTTGTTAGAGTCTAGAAGATTGGAGTGGATTCATTTTGGTAGGGATTGGATGACCACAACCATGGTTAGGAACCATGTTGAAACTATAAAGTAGAGATAAAATGAAATATATTCAATTGTTGGAAATAGGGTTTTGATTAAATACTTGATAATGGTCATTGAGTGAGATATTATTAGGTTTAACCTGTAAAAATAATTCTCAAGTGGGATATTATTATTTTTTTGGTGTGAGAACTATTTTTTGGTTGAGTTTTTGGGACTTATATAAAATTTCCTTCTATAATGACACTTGTGGAACAAGTATAAAGATCAATTCAATGTCACCATGGATGTCTGGATTTAGGATAGTGTAATAAGAAACAACATCCATGTTTTATAAATAGTGATACATAAGGAATGGTAGTTTGGGATGCAACATGGAAGTTTTGTAGGAAGTGGTGATATTGGAATTCAGTTGATTTTAATGAATGCTACATGATATTAAATTGATCTTATGTAAGTATCTCATTGAGGTTTCAATGGATGAATTAAATGAATCTAAAGGGATTCATAAGATTATTATTGGAAGTGAAGAGTGATATGGATGCTATCATGTGAGTGTGGAAGCTATAGGACGTGTTTATAATGCTTGCACAAGATACAAAAAAAGTGAAAAGATTTTATATCTTTCACTATTTAAGGGAAAGACTAATTATGGTGGTAAATCAAATTCAATCTCCAAGTTCGAATGAAGGGATGTTTTCAAAGTTTGGGAGGCAGTTCTGAGGTACCCAATCATACCATACCCAAATATTGTGTCATTTTAGATTAATATTTATACATTTCACAATAATACACACATAAGAACCAAAAAGGTTTTATTTGGATACAATATAGATGATTAAATTATTTCATAAAATATCTTCATCATCGACCACAAAGTTCTACCCTAATACTACAATTCTTAGAGATTTATTACATAAAACATTTCTTCATAACCTAGGAAAAATGGAAACATAAGAAAGGGAGAGATTAGATGCATATTAAGTGTTCACATAAGATATATGAATTAACAATCATACGTGATCATAAAAATAAGGGTATGATAATATGATCATTACTAATTAAAGTCATACCCAATTAGTTAATGATCTTTAATCATGAATAATAACATAACATTTTGTCAGAATAACATACATAAGTCATAATAGCATGGAATCATCAATAATCAATCATTAGCTTTGTGAAAATATATTAATTATAAGACATAAGTTTATGACATACACATAAACATAGAAATTTATTTCCTTAGCCAAGAGTGACTACTAGGACTATCAAAGTAGATTGGGTTTACTCCCCATTCTATCATTTCCTTAGTCAAGGTTTACTCCAAATAATATCATAGTAGATCAAGTCCCTTATTGAATCAGGTTCACTCCCCATTCTAGTCCATATTATCTAATGAGATATCATTCTTTATCTAATGCATTTTAGGACTATATAATTCAGGTTCCACCTACCACATAATGACAACCATACGTATGCGTGCCAAAATATCTTAAAAATTCATTATATCATCATAGAAAAACCAATGAAAAATAAATAGGTTTTGTAAACATTTTATCCTCACATAATCATATTCCATCCAAATAAATAAATTGGATGGAATCACGAGAGAATTAATTATCTCATCATACCTTCATCAAACTACAGGAAAGAAACAAGTTTCATGTAATCATCCTAAGATAATGATTATATTAAGTCATCTAAAAGAGTGGATAATATCATAAGAGTAGATCCATAGTGAAACATAAAAATCCTAAAAGGATGTGGGAGTAGATGAAAAAATGTCTTTAAAAGATCATTCAATATTTTATTTGAAAACATGAGAAAAATATAATTTTATTTTGATAAAATTTTAACTAAAAATCCACATACTATAAAGAAAATTATTTTATTTTAAAATGGAAATGTAAAATTTCAAATCAGTCTTCAAAATAAATAATGGTCATGATGGAGGTAAAATCCATTCATAATATATACATTATAAGATAACATTCTTTTCACACTTTTGTAAAAAGTTAAAAATTAATTGTTTAGATTTTTTTTAAAAATAGTCCTTTTAATCCTTTATAAATAAAGTTAAATTTTGTGAAAATGAAAATTTATAAACTTTCAAGTACAGGTAAAAACTTATATAAATTTTTTGTTGAAGAGTATGGACTTAAGAAAAATTTCATCGACCAAAGAGGAAATAATGTCAAATTTTATTAAAATTTTCAATCATTTTATGTGAAAAAAGAGGAGAATGAATAGAAAATATGGAAACCATAAAAGTACTCATAAGGGAAGAAAATCTATGTGTTTTAAAAGATAATTATTATATAATTTCCCTCAATGGAAGTTCAACCCGAAAAGAAATGAGATTACAACATAAATACCTCACCTCAAGTCCCATATTGCTTCATATACATTCAAACAAACTATATTATAAATAAATATTTATTATATATATAATACACATTTAGGTGAAAACTAGTCTATTTTCCAAGCATGTTTCAGTTTGATGGTTCTAGTAATTTCACCTTGGTCACAGTTTCATCATTTATAGAATTTTAATCATTAAATAAGTGTCATATTTATTGATTATATACACTTTTATAATAATTTATATAAATTACTGATGAAAAATGGATTACATCACTTTGTGGAGACGGTAGTCCATACGTATACACGTGTGATGTTTTCACCTTTTGATGGAATGAATAAAAGAAAGGTAAACAATAATTCAATATTAAAGAATCATAATTATATCATAAATTTTATTTATATTCGTGAAATATATCCTTATTACCCTCTATGTAAAGAGGAAATAAAAAATGAATCACATCTCTTCATGGAGGTGGTAGTCTACACATACACATGAGCGACATTATCATTTTACAATAGATGGGATGGATATAAAACATGTTTTCCCCATAATCATAATAAAATATTAGTATATTAATGATACTAAATTAATTTTTTTATGATGTATATAATAAATTTAGAATAATTAAAAAATAAAATAAACTGTGAAAGAGTAAGATAACATGATTACCTCTTCTTTGAGAGACCAACATTGGCTTACACCTCAATCCTTCTTATGATGTTCTTAGGGTAAGAACATGAGAAAAATAAATAAGGGAAGTAATATAGGGTAGTTTTTTCCAGGTATTTTTCATATTTTAGGGCTCAAAATGTGTGGAAAATAGAGGAGAAGAGGTTCCCTCTATAAGTGAGGGGAAGGACACACATGGAATTACTTAAAATATTTAAATAATATAATCACTTTCTTATGAAAGTGGAACCAAATTGAAAATAATTAAAAATTAAGATAAAATAAAGTCTAAATATATTTAAACAATGATATTTAGAAAACTTTAAGTGACATTTTTACCCTTATCTCTTAGTGTAACCCACCAGTAAACTCATTTTAACCCTAACTGTGGAAACAATTTTTACTATTTTTACTATTCATTATGAAAAATTTAAGTTAAACCTATTAAATTATATTAATTATTATGATTAAAAATATTTAATAAATTTTAAAATATTTAATTTCTATATGTATTGGAAATTCATTTTAAAATAAGTGTGGAAAATGCAATAAAAACTGTTTTTAGAAAAATGCATTTTAAGCATAACACTAAATTTATTCTTATTTATTGCTTAGTAAAAAACATTAGTTGAATGATAAGATATTTTATTGAATATATTTTTAATAAAATTACTTAACATCATTAATCAATAGTGATTTATTTAATTTATTAAGATAAAATTACATCATACACACTTGAAAACTATTTTCTGAAAATTACTCTTTTTTACCTTTGAATGATTTCATTTTCATTTGTAATCAATTGATAATTAATGAATAAATTTTATATATGAGTAAAATAATTTTTTATAATTTAAATACTCTAAATTAATTTTTAAAAAATTGAAACTAACCATTGATTGAAACATACATGATCAAAACAATTGTTATAAAAAAATATTTCGAAATAGTTCTTCAGGATCAATAGTGTTTCCTAAGTGAATTAAAAATTATTTTTGATAATTATATTTCATTTAACTTCCATATAATGTGATTCATTTTATAATATATAAACATTATTCATATACTTTTAGTGTTTCATATAGATAAAACTATCAAACACTTCAATTTTATTAAACAGAAATATATCATAAAATCTTGGGGTGTTTTAAGTGTAACCTAGAAAAACAACTGAAATTTGTAGAAAAATTCTATAAATATATAGTGTAACCTCATTTTTTTGAAATTATAAAACTAGTATTTACCAATATATGATTCTGAAAAGGATTCAGAGTGGAATATATCCTTATAGGGGGACTTTGTGATAAATTTCTTATAATAGGTGATTGTCGCAGATCGCGTTACAAAGGAGGTTCTTGCATTTATGAGTAGGGCCCAGAATTTTCTCCCTTATAACTTATGTTGGGTAGGTTTTTTTGAATAATTTTTCTCTTGTAACTCAATTTTTCTCCTTAATTAAAGGTGAAAAAATGTACCACCCCAAGCTTCCAAAGTACGTTTCCCTTTGAATAATGTAATGACTTGCATTGTACCCAACTTCAAGATTCTAACACACCGAGACCAATCAAACTAGACGTTATGAATAGTAATACCCACTTTTTGAAATTTTATAAATTTTATATTTCAAAATGGACTTCATTTTTTGATTCGGAATATCAAAATTATCTTAGGGTGAATTTTTGGTATTTTTCTAAAAACTTTCAATTTTTGATGAATAGTGAAAAACACTGAGTTATAGTTTAAAACCAAAATTTTATTTAAATAAATAATTATTTTATTTAAATTTATTTTAGGTAAAAATAGATACATAATACCTATATATGTTCAATATAATTCATTGGAGTCATTTTTTAATAATATTACCAGAATCCTTTTTTTGTATTTTTCAAATAGCCACTTTTTGGAAAAGTGAAAACCATACAAACCTGTTCCACAAACCCCGCATCCCCATCAACCAAAAACGATACATTCAAAATTCAAAATTTCCAACATTCAAATTTAAAAAATCAATATTCAAAAAAACTTCCATCACCCACCTCGAGCCACGAGCTTACCCACCTCGATCTTCACGAGGATGAGCCTCGAACCAAGAGGCCGGTCAGATCACTGTCTTCTGCCATCTTTAGTGCCATAATTGTCACTGTCTTCACCGCCGGAGAAGAAAACTGGAAAAATTTAATGGTATCCACTTCATCAAGACACAGAGCCTCGGGAAAACATCCTGTGAATCCTGCGATCGATATCACCGTCATCACTGCCAAACACATCACCGTCGTTCGCGTCATAATGTTGCGAACATCAACCTCCCGAAACCTCAGATATCGCCGAAAGAAGCCCGAATATTTGGTCTCCACCACCACAACCGCACATGGAGACATACATGATAGAATAATCCCTCCTCAAATGAGTCGATCCAAAGCCCGTCTCCACCCACGCTCGAGGAGACCACAGATCTACCCAAATCCCACATGCGAGACACACATCAGCAACCTCGAACCGAAGTAGACTAGCACTCGACCACAGACTTCACCGTGCCACCATGGAATCTGAGCCCATCAAAGATTGCAAGTCTTTGACGTCGTAGAGGCCCAATGTTGACGACCACCCACGACGCCTCCAGAGACCCGCAAACCCTCGAAACACCGAACCCAAACCTCAACGACGCTGAAAACTGTAATCGAACCACAGCGCTGCCACAGCAGGAGGAGCACTCCACGAACTTGCCGAGAACCGAGGAGTGGAGCCGTAGATTACCGATAGAATAAGGGCGGCAACGGGAAACCCTAGCACCATGGAGGATCCCCTTACAGGCGCATCAAAATTAATTTTATTGAACTTTTCACCGTCTTTTACCCACCTCCTATGAGCATTTGCAAATTTACATAAAACTTAATTTTACCACTTCTGTGAGTTGAATTTTGAAAATCTTAGAGACACTATTAATATCAAGGAGTAAAATGTGGTTTAATAATATAAAAATAATTTTTGGTGAATAGTAACTTTTAACTTTTATTTACCACGGTTAAAAGTAAATAGGGTAATTAAAGGTAAAAATGATATTATTATTACCCAAAAACATGTAAAATATTTATTAGATAAGTATAATTTGATTAAAAAATCCTTAGGAATAACATAGGAACCTCTTTGGTCCACTTGAATTAGATTAGGAAATTTATTATTATTTAATTCAAAGAAGAGTTTAAAGAGTTAAAATCAATGTTTAATAACTAAAAAAATTTTAATATAGGGTTACACATAAGATAAATTAGACTATAAATATCAATTATAAAGATAAAAATATTTCCTTCATAATGGTATTTTATTTATATTTTTTAGACTTTAAATAATTTAATTTATTTATGATACAATGATGATGCATTAATTAACTAATTAAAGAAATATTAAAATAATTGATATTATAAATATCCAAATAAATGTAATTTGAGACTTATAATGAATTAAACTAATTTTATAGGTTAATATGACATATTTGGGTTGGTTATATGAATTTGGTTCGAAGTAATAATGCTGTTATGAATTTAGAAAAAACAAAATACCAAACAGTGTCAAAATTGACATAAAAGAGTTTTAAAGAAAATATTATATTATTAATTTATATTCTATTCCTAAAAATATAAGGATCAGAAAAAAGAATTATATAGTGATAGGTGTATCATTAATGAACCACTTGGTGTTTGATTGGAAGTATATAGTAAGTTTATTAACCATATAATATAAAAATACAAAGAGACATGGTAAATGTCAAACTATTTAACTAAGAGTTTAATCTAAACAATAAGGTTAATATAGTGACCCAAACCAGTATAAAACCTATTATTTGAGTGGTTTCTGACCTGTACCCACCTTATCCTTTAAATAATCCAATTTGGAGCCATTATAAATAGAAAATTATTTTATTATAAAATAATATTTCTAGCTTTTCTTAAGGTGCCCCTCACTCCTCTTATAAAAGGGCACTCCCCCTTCTCTCTAATTCACACCTTAAAAGACATTTGGATCGGCCAAACCCTGCCAAAATACCCTATACACTATCCTAATTTCATCATAGAGGCCTTATTTTAGTCATAAATCCAACCTAAGAAGCTCTTTTGGCCAAATCAAAAGGAAGAACCTGAAGAAGAGGTAAATATTTCATCACCTCTTTCAAGTCCCTTTCTTCTTACACTTCCTATTTCTTTATTGTTTCCATTATAAAATAATAAATCCAGTATATTCTATATAATGTGACATTATTATAAATATGGTACAACCATATTCATTATTCTATCCATCCTTTGAATGACATGTCACCATACATGCATACGTACGACATACCGTCTCCACGTCGTGGTGTAATTGTTATTCAATACATTATTATTTTTATGGGTATAATAATGATGTGCAATTGATGTAAATAATAAATATAAAATGATAATGATTCTGTATATATGATATACCATCCAATTATATATTATTTTAATATCAAAAGAATGATATTGTCGCTCGTGCGTACATGCAGATTACCATCTCCACGAACGTGATGAGATTCATTCCTCATCGTAATCTATTCAAGACTAATTTTCATTAGATGATTAAAAATAATTTTTATTGACCTAATATCATTCTTAATATGAATAAGATTCATCCTATTCATAACAAACACTACTTACGAAACAAATCATATAAAGGAAAATTAACCAGTTAACACCCGAAACGACAATAATACAAAAATATTATTAACAAAGCAATATTAAAAGATCATATATGATATCATATTAATGTATATTATTATTGTATAATTTAATAACAATTATTTCACCATTATATAAGTGGTTAACCTACCATCGGCCCAGGAAAACTATAAAGTAAGGGGTTTCTTATCTCACTTTTAATTCTGCGAGATTTTCATTGTTTGCTACTTATTTATTGGATGTGATGTATTGTGTACTTCCATTTGATATATATTATCATGATTCTATTTATATTCATGTTATTCTGTGATTAATTTGGTGGTTATTAAATTTTTATCATACAACTCGATTGATTACAATGAAGTAAGGGGTTTTCATCTCACTTTTATTCCTGTGATATTCACGCTATATTTGCCACTATTACCTTTTGTGTGGTGTATGTACTGCCCATCATTATATGGTTTGCATAATACACTTTAATTTATGGGTATTTACATCATAATTGGATGATCCTTATTTCATGGGGTGTATGTTTCATATGTTACCAAATCGGTAAGGGAATTTCAAATTTCAATTTCCACTCATTTGGTTTTATGAAAACTTCATTGATTAATTTACTCCAAGATTATGTGTGAAATCACTATTTATTTACTTATGTAGTAATTTCCACTCCCCTTTGTGTGGATATATGTTTTATTCACATAATCAATACATTGATAAATTCTCAAGTCATCGGTATGAACTTTATAAGAATAATTTTAACTCAATTTCCATTCATTGAGTTAAACATCCAATTCATTGGTGTTGTTTTTACAAGAATATGTGTGAATTTCCACTGATTTATTTACACTAAATATCCAATCATATTTAGTGTATTTATATTTTTCACACATAATTATGTCATTGATTTATCCTTAACCTAAGGATATGGTCTTTATAAGGGATTTCATATCAACTTACATTCCATTGATTCTTCTTTGTTGTTATGCGCCAACTCACTTTTGTTTGGTGTATATACTGTAATTTGACATAGTATATCTTGAATCCCTTTATTCTCATGATATTATAATTTTTTTATTACCTTAATTATTTGTATTCAAGTGTCTCTTATTTTTTTATGAACTCTAACTAAAATATCATTTTAAATGTTTTAAATATTTATTCTTTTAAATCTTTCTCATTAAAGTACATGGTTTAAAGATGTTTTTAAGGATTTATTTATATGGAAATTAATGTTTAAAAATTAAAATTATTTTTAAAAGTTTCAAATTGGTATGGGACACTTTGACTCAAAAATCTATTTTTAAATGGATTCTTGACAAATAGTGTGACTTTTAAATGTTTTCAAGAAAAAGGGGGATATTTCTATCAAATAGTTTTGATGATTATTTTCATCTATGTCAATATCCTTCATTATTATCGATTGAGGTTAATATTTTACAATATAATCTTCCATATTTTATTGAATGTGTTATTTTTGACTGTGGATGTGCTATTTTTATACCATTCATGGTTTGTGGATAAAGTATTGACATTTTTTATGCTAGTTTTAAATATGAATGTTTATCTTATGTTTCAAACATTTCATATGAGGAATGAATTAGACTTAGTAAGTGATGGGTGGATCCCGATATAGCTCCTCGATGCATCGGTAGGTCTCATGAAACAAACTAGTATCTTGGCACAAATCCTTGAAAAAATATTATTTGTAGTCTTGGCATAAGGCCTTGATTATGTGGTTATGAAAGTCTGGCATTATGTATTCCATCATTATGAAAGTGGCTATTGACATTTCATGTGATTATTTGACTTGTAGAATATCTATGTGAGTAATTAAATGGAATTATGTTGATTTATATTTTCCATATTATGATGAATGTTATGTTAAAAAGGCTTTTGTTTTAGTTCTATACATTGCCTTAAGTGTTTATGCTTATTTATGAAAGTTTCCGCTATATTGTTATCCTTACTGAGCATCTGAGCTCACCCCTTTTTATGTTTTATTTTTTTTCAGGATGCGAAGAAGTATATTATGACTGACCAGCAGGGATAGACTATGAGATCTCAGTGTTGTCTATGGAAACAATGTTGCTGTAGTTTTCCATTTTATGATGTAATGTAAACCGTATGAATGTATCTAGTACTTTCAAGGATAATAAACCAATCGGTCTTTCGAGACTTGATATTTTGTGATCATTCGAATGATACGTAATAATGTACCAACTCTGGGCTTCTAGGGTCGGGGTGTTACAGTTGGTATTAGAGGAATTTTAGTACAAACCTTGGAAACTATATTTATATAAACTCTGATTAGAGAACATAGCCCTAAGATAGACTTTGAGGATTACTATAGAAGAACTTCCTAAAATTTTAGTATTGTAGAGATTTTGTGAGTTTTCCAAGAAATAAATCCCTGTCTGGATACAAATAGGTAGAGGCGACTCTGGCACAGATGTACCTAGGGGTAAAACCCGAAAACACCGCTTTGATCTATACTCGAACGGGAACTGGTACACGACAATGGGCCTTGCTGCAATTTTGGTTACGACACTCCCAGGGGATATGATTAGGATACTTTACATTTTCTTTACAAACCAATTTGAAGAATTTTAATATAAAATGAGAATAAATGACCTTGGTTAATCCTAAGGTGTTTCAAATTGAAAATATGGTGTCTTAAAACTCTCTAAACGATTTTATGACTACTGTTACTCACACAATGATTTCTAGTTTTAGTCAACAGATGGATTCCAAGGAAGTCATAGTAACTTTGAGCATGATTTAAACGGTGGGAACAATGGTGGAAATGAGCAACAAAATGAAATTTTGATAGGCGTAAAATATATCGTGTTCATTCCAAATCAGTTTTCCAAATATATGATCAACAACATATATATTAACCAACTCCCAGACTCAAAAAAGAAGAGAAAGGTGATGAATGAAAAGATCTCCAATAGTGGAGACCATGGAGAAAAGAACCCTCAATTTCCATTGTGTAGGAAATGTAAAAGGATACACCCAAGAAAGTTTCTCAATAGAACAAAGAAATTCTTTACGTGTGGGAAAGAAGGACATAAAGTAAACAATTTCCAAGGAAAAATGAAGAGTAATATGAAAGAAAATAAAAATGGTCCCAAGAATCCATTTACAGTCATTTTCCATAAATCTAGGGGAACTAGAAATTACCCGAGTGAATGCCCTATTCTATAGGATATTTCCTTGGTCAAAGAAGAAGCTATGTAGACATAAATGGTTGGAATAATGTTTAAAAGTATTAGTGCTCCTTGTTGATGGGATTACTTTGGAATAATTTTCTATTGTATTTGTAACCCTGTAGTTTGTCATGTGAAAAAGATATTTGAGGAAGAATTATCTTTTCTCTTGTGGATAGAGTTATAAATAACCATTTGGTTTTATATGATCATTGGGTTTGAGGAAATTAAAAGTTATTATATTTTGGGATGATAATGCAAGGTATGACATAAAATTTGTGGTTAAATTAAGTTATGGTTATTTTGAGGAATTTATCTCATTTTGGTAATTTTATAAAATATATTTTTTGAAAAAGGACAACACACAGACCGTGTGACAACCCGTCGCATCAGACAAAGCTATGGGAATCGAAACCACAACCAGAGTGTGATTGAGATTTATCACCTACCACTGGACTACGTGAAGTCCCTGGTTAGTGTGAATAATTATTTTTAGTTAAATGATTTTATTGATCAATAATAAGTTGATTTGGGATCTTATGTCTTATCAAATGAATACCCTTAGTATATGAAAATGATTTGGTGATTAAGTGATAAATGTTATTTTGGAAGACGTTCACTCTGTTGGGAACACTATATGCCTAAGGAAAATAGAATACTATGAGATTTCATTTGAGGTGTAATGGTAGGTTTTTATCTATGTTTATATTGTGGGTTTATAGTGATTTGGGTTATTTATGGAAATGATTAACCTATAATAGAGAATATGTGATTTGGTTAATTACTTTTATGTATGTGACTTTAAGAGCAGTCGATGTCATTTGGAGACAAAATTTAACATGGAAGACTAAATAACCAAATTCTTCTAAGTTTTTGGTTTCAATATTAGTTTGGATTATATTGAAGGATTTTAAGGAAAATTGTTTATTGAATGGTATTTATTTAACTTTGGGGTATTGTTGGTTTAATTTTAGAAATTAAGATTAATGTTTCTTTCTCTAATGGAATATCCTTTTGGGGGATCATCTAATCTTGTACTAACTATTTTGGTTTTGATTAATCTCTAAATACAAGGTAAATATATAGTTTATCCTTTGTGGATCATATGATTATCTAGAAGTTGATTCTAGCTCTTCCAATGTGACCAATTCATCTTGAATACTCATCGTTTAAAAAAAATGAGTTAGTGGTAGAAATTTATTAAATAATGAAACTCTACATAAAAAGTAAGTATATCTCTTTATGTTCTTAGTCAATCTCATAAATAAATTCCTCATCTTTATGAAATGTAACTTAAAAAAAACATTGTCTGTTTACTTTTCCTATTGGAAAACTAATGACTGTTTGTCCCATGAAAAGTTTGTGGTTTTTTGTTGTTAACTTTCTCCTGATCATGTTTTCTATCCCTCTCCATCAGAACTTGAAACTTTGTTTATCTTCCATATCCATGTTTTCCTAAATGGAATCCTAGTATGGGTTATCTTGGGTGACCTTTATACTTCTCTTTCTTTCTTTTAAAGTGATAGTTTTATTGACTCTTTTTCCGATATGAGACTTTCAATTATGTTCCCAACCCAATTTTAAAAATTGCGAGGACGCAGTTTCAAAAAGGGGGGAATAATGTAACACCCCAAGTTTCCATGGTACTTTACCCTTTGAATAATGTAATAACTTGCATTGTACGCAACTTCGAGATTATAACACACCGCGACCAATCAAACTAACCATTATGAATAGTAATACCCAATTTTTGAAATTTTATAAATTTTATCTTTCAAAATGGACTTAATTTTTGGATTCTTAATATCAAAATTATCTTAGGGTGAATTTTTGGTATTTTTCTGAAAACTTTCAATTTTTGGTGAATAGTAAAAAACACTGAGTTATTGTTTAAAACTGAATTTTTATTCAAATAATTAATTATTTTATTTAAATTTATTTTAGGTCAAAATAGATACATAATACCTATATATGTTCAATGTAATTCATTGGAGTCATTTTGTAAAAATATTAGATATATAAAATTTTATTGAACTTTTCACCGTCTTTTACCCACCTCCTAGAAGCATTTTCAAATTTACATAAAACTTAATTTTACTGCTTCTTTGAGTTGAATTTCAAAAATCCGAGAAACACAGTTAATATCAAGGAGTAAAATGTGGTTCAATAAGATACAAATAATTTTTGGTGAATAGTAACTTTTAACTTTTATTTACCACGGTTAAAAGTAAATAGGGTAATTAAACGTAAGAATGATATTATTATTACCCTAACACATGTAAAAAATTCTATTGGATAAGTATAATTCGACCAAAATAAACCTTAAGAATAAAATATGAACCTCTTTGGTCCACTTGGATTAGACTAGGACATTTATTATTATTTAATTCAAAGAAGAGTTAAAAGAGTTAAAATCAATGTTTAATAACTAAAACATTTTTAATATAGGGTTACACATAAGATAAATTAGACTATAAGTATTCATTAGAAATATAAAAATATTTCCTACATAATGGTATTTTATTTATATTTTTTAGACTTTAAATAATTTAATTTATTTATGACAAAATGATGATGTAGTAATTACCTAATTAATAAAATATTAAAATAATTGATATTATAAATATCCAAATAAATGTAATTTGAGACTTTTTATGAATTCCACTAATTTTTTCGGTTAATATGACATATTAGGGTTGGTTAGATGAATTGTTTTCAAAGTAATAATGCTGTTATGAATTTCGAAAAAACAAAATACCAAATAGTGTCAAAATTGACATAAAAGAGTTTTTAAAACAAATATTATATTATTAATTGATATTATATTCCTAAAAATCTAATGTTCGGCCAAAAGACTTATATAATGATATATTAATCATTAATGAACCACTTGAGGTTCTCTTGGAAGTATAGAGTAAGTTTATTACCCATATAATATAAAAATACAAAGAGACATGATAAATGTCAAACTATTTAACTAAGAGTTAAATCTAAAAGTTTAGGTTAATATAGTGACCCAAACTAGTCTAAAACCTATTTTTGAGTGGTTTTAGACCCATACCCACCTTAGCCTTTAAATAATATACTTTTGCGCCATTATAAACCGAAAATTATTTTATTATAAAATAATATTTCTAGCTTTTCCTATGGTGCCCCTCACTCCTCTTATAAAAGGGAACTCCCCCTTCTCTCTAATTCACACCTTCAAAGTCATTTGGATCAGCCAAACCCTACCCAGATACCCTCTACACTATCCTCCCTTCATCATATATGCCTTACTTTAGTCATAAATCCAACCTAAGGAGCTCTTTTGATCAAATCAAATAAAAGAACACGAAGAAGAGGTAAATATTTCATCACCTCTTTCAAGTTCCTTTCTTCTTCCACTTCCTCTTTATTTGTTGTTTCCATTATAAAATAATAAATACAGTACCTTATATATACTGTTATGTTATTATAAATATGGTACAACCATATTCATTATTCTATCCATCTTTTAAATGACATGTCACCATACATGCGTACGTACGACTTACCATCTCCACGTCGTGGTGTAATTGTTGTTCAATACATTATTATTTGTATGGGTATAATAATGATGTGTAATTGATGTAAATAATAAATATAACATGATAATGATTCTGTATATATTATATAACATCCAGTTATATATTATTTTAATATCAAAATAATGATATTATCACTCGTGCGTACGTACGGATTACCGTCTCCACGAACGCGATGAGATTCATTCCCCATCACAATCCATTAAAGACTAATTTTCATTATATGATTAAAAATAATGTTTAAATACCTAATATAATTCTTAATATGAATAATATTCATCCTATTCATAACAAACACTACTTACGAAACAAACCATATAAAGGAAAATGAATCAGTTAACACTCGAAACGACGATAATACTAAAATATTATTAACAAATCAATATTAAAAGATCATATATTATAGAATATTAATGTATATGATTCTTGTATAATTTAATAACAATTATTTCACCATTATATAGGAGTTTAACCTACCATCTTCCAAGGAAACATACAAAGTAAGAGGTTTATTATCTCACTTTTAATTCTATGAGATTTCCATTGTTCGCCACTTATTTATTGGATGTGGTGTATTGTGTACCACCATTTGATATATATTATCATTATTCTATTTATATTAATGGTATTATGTGATTTATTTCTTGGTTATTAACTTTTTATCATATGACTCGATTGATTACAACGAAGTAAGGGGTTTTCATCTCACTTTTATTCCCGTGAGATTCATGCTATATTTTCCACTATTACCATTTGTGTTGTGTATGTACTACCCATGATTGTATGGTTTGCATAATATAATTTAATTTATGGGTATTTAAATCATAATCAGATGATCCTTCTTTCATGGGTTGTATGTTTCGTATGTTACCAAATCGGTAAGGGAATTTCAAATTTCAATTTCCACTCATTCAGTTTTACGCAAACTTCATTGATTACTTTACTCCAAGATTATGTGTGAAATCACTATTTATTTACTTATGTAGTAATTTACACTCCCCTTTGTGTGGATATATGTTTGATACACATAATAAATCCGTTTATAAATTCTCAAGTCATCGGTATGAACATGATATGAATAATTTTAACTCAATCTCCATTCAATGAGTTAAACATCCAATTCATTGGTGTTGTTTTTACAAGAATATGTGTGAATGTCCACTGATTTATTTACACTAAATATCCAATAATATTTAGTGTATTTATATTTTTCACACATAATTATGTCATTGATTTATCTTTAACCTAAGGATACAGTATTTATAAGGGATTTCATCTCAACTTACATTCCATTGAGTCTTCTTTATTGTTATGCGCCAACTCACTTTTGTTTGGTGTATATACTATACTTTGACATAGTATATCATGAATCCCTTTATTCTCATGATATTATAAAGTTTTGATTACCTTAATTATTTGTATTCAAGTGTCTTTTATTTGGTTATGAACTCTAACTAAAATATCATTTTAAATGTTTTAAATATTTATTCTTTTAAATATTTCTCATTAATGTCCATGGTTTAAAAATGTTTTTAAGGATTTATTTATATGGACATTAATGTTTTAAAATTAAAATTCCTTTTAAAAGTTTCAAAGTGGTATGGGACACTTTGATTCAAAAATCTATTTTTAAACGGCTTCTTGACAAATAGTGTGTCTTTTAAATGTTTTCAAGAAAAAGGGGGATATTTATCTCAAATAGTTTTGATGATTATTTTCATCTATGTCAATATCCTTCATTATTCATGATTGAGGTTAATCTATTACAATAAATTCTTCCATATTTTATTGAATGAGACATTTTTGACTGTGTGTGTGCTATTTTTATACCATTCATGGTTTATGGATAAAGTATTGACATTTCATGTGCTAGTTTTAAATACGAATGTTAATGTTATGTTTCAAAATTTTCATATGAGGAATGAATTGGACTTAGTAAGTGACAGGTGGAGACCTCTATAGCTCTTGGGTGCATCGGTAGGTCTCATGAGAAAAACTAGTGTCTTGTCACAAGGCCTTGACAAAATATTTTTTTTAGTCATGGCACAAGGCCTTGACTATGTGGTTATGAAAGTTTGGAATTATGAATTACATCATTATGAAAGAGGCTATTGATATTTCATGTGATTATTCAACTAGTAGAATATCCATGTGAGTAAGAAAATGGAATTATTTTGATTTATATTTTCTATATTATGATGAATTTTATGTTGAAAAGGATTTTTTTAGTTCTATACATTGCCTTAAACATTTATGCTTATTTATGAAAGTTTCCGCTATATTGTTATCCTTACTGAGCATCTAACCTCACCCCTTTTTATGTTTTATTTTTCCCAGTATGTGAATAAGTATATTATGAATGAACTTCAGGGATATACTATGGGATCTCAGTGTTGTATATGGAAACAATGTTTTTGTAGTTTTCCATTTTATGATGTAATGTAAACTGTATGAATGTATATAGTACTTCCAAGGCTACTAAACCAATCAGTCTTTAGAGAATTTATCTTTTGTGATCATGCCAATGATATGTAATAATGCACCGAATCTAGGCTTCTGGGGTCAGGGTGTTACAAATAATGTCTCTAAATAGAGTAAGATTAAATTTTGAACCATGTAATATCCTATGTATTATACTTGTTTCATTTATGTTGATTGTTTCTTCTTCGCTGTTCATTGATTAAATATGATATTTTTAATTTCCATAAAGTAACTAAAGTCATATTTAAGGGAATATCAACAAAGTTTCTAGGCTTCTTGGTTATCATAGTTCCAAGCATTGAATTTTCATGGGTGTGTCATGGTGTTTCAGACCCTTCCAGGTGCCTTGTTTTTCATTTAAGGTATAAATGTAACTTATGGTTATAGGAGGTAAGGTGGTTCAAATTCACTGGTTCTAAACCCTATATATAATATGGGAGAAATGGGTTTCAGATTCATGTGATGGTAAAAACTCCCCAATAAGTGGTATCATAATAATGGTGTTGTTATGGTCTAAGATATCCACAACAATATGTTCATGATAAGGTAACTTATATTGAGTATGTCATAAGTGATACGTAATTAATTAAACAAGTAAATAAATTATTTTTACCTTATGTCTTAATTAAATAATATATATCTAGACCTTTTATTGAAATAAATCTGTAAAACCTGAATATTTTTATGAAAATTTTATCCTTAAATAATTTCATAGCTTGCATGGCACACAACACAAACTTTAAATAAACTGTGTGACACTATTAGTATAAAAAGGCTATTATAACCAAGATTTTAAATTGGAGGGAATATATATGAATAAATAATTTATGAAAAAAAATCCAACTCAATATGATTGTATTTTTATGTTCTTAGAAAATAATCACACAGTTTTTAGTAAAATCGCTTTATTCTTCAAAAATACATTTTCTTAATAAATGATTTTATCTTCTTTTTATGAGTGAATATTAATTTTTAGATGTTATGAAAAATTTATTTGAATAAATTAATTTCATTTTTTGAATTTCTAATATCAAAATTATCTTAAAATGAATTTTTTATAATTTTAAGAAAACGTTTTTTTAAGAAATAGTGAAAATACTAATTTTTATTGAAAACTATATTTTCTTATAAAGTAATTAAATGGTCAAATTATGTTTTTTTTCATGAACCAACTTAGGTAACCTAGTAACCTGATAATTTGTCAAATATTTACATAGCCCGAAGGGCGTTCCCTATCCCCACAGGTTGACGAATAGCACCTGCCAACACACAAGAATGAAATTGGTAATGATTTTTCATAAATATTGGAGAAGTAAAAGAAACAAGACAACATGAATATGAAATAATCTCCACTAGGAGTAAATTACCAAAATTCAAACATATATAACAACCCAAAGTACTACAACCAAGTTCCATAAAACTATAAAAAAACTTCCCAAGACCCAAAGGATGCCACTCACCAAGTCGTCAGATCAACAGCTAGAACCACCTCAAAGTGGTGCTTTACCCCTACTCAAACCTGGAAGGATGTAATGTATAAACACCCGAAGGAACATATAGGGTTTGTGGTAAAAATTATACTAGGTTATCACCAATAATTTTATAATAGGTTCCAATATTAAATTAACCAAAGAAAGTGATTTCAATTTAAAACAAATAGGGTTTTAATTTCATAATCATAATTAAAACAATTCATGATTTACATTTTAGAAACTTGGTAATATACCTAAGAAGGTATGATAGTTCCAGGCTATAGGAACTCCACACTCAAGGTGATAATACAATATGTATATATATCCCTTTAAACTCAGGCCAAAGAGGACTCATCACTATCACATAAGAGATGTGATGTGCCTATTATGTTTTTGAACATTATAATTTTTCATCCAAATAACACAATAAATACATAAATATTTCATGTGATCTAGTAAAAAACAATTATGGTAAATTTATTTCAAGAAACCTTAAACACAATTCTTACCATTTTCCATTTCAAATATACCAATTTTTTATTTAAAAACCATTAGGGGTTTTTAATAAAAAACATGATTTTTCACTAAGATAAAATGTAAGGTTTCTATCAAAACCATTTGAATAAATTTTCAAAAATAGAGATTTGAAATCAATTCAAAATTCAATTCCTCAATTCAATTTCATAAATTAAATTCAATAATTTATATTTTACAAAATTCTATCAATTTTACAATAAACGCCCAATTCAATGAAATTGGGGTTTTTTACAATTTTCTATTAAATATGTTTCCACAATTAAATTAAAAAATTAAATTAAAACAATTTCCATGAATTCTACAATTTAAATTTCAAAATTTTCCATAAACACACCCCAATTCAAGGGTTTTCCAATTTCATGCCAAAACCCATTTTTAAAACCCTAATTCAATAGAATTGGGTTTTTCCAACAAACCAATTGAAATACATTTAATTAAAGCCAATAAATTTCATTTAATTAAAAACAATTGAAATTAAATAAAAAATTTAGGGTTAATAAAAATCAGGCATCATAACAGAACCACCTACCTCAGGATCAACAAATATCGCAATGCCAAATTCTGATCAGGATTTATCAACAAAGAACGATGATCACCAAAACTGGGAAAAAAGGATCAAACCTAAGTTTTTAATCCAAAATATAGGTTATTATATCTAGAACTCAACAAAAGGATCTATGGGACCCTAGGGAGGATAAGAGAGATAACGAGAGATAGAGATCAGGGTGATGAAAATAACTGAGAGAAGATTGAAGGGAATTCCTCAAGCTTCAAATCACTTTTCGGAGGGATTATAGGGGAAAAAAACTCCTCTTGGGAGTTACAAGGACGGGAGAAGCTAATTATGGGTCTTTCCAACTTCTCAGGGGCCTAAAAGGGGAGTTCAAAAAATTTTAATCAAAATTCCGATCAATTAAAAACTTGTATGCACATTTTGTTGGGAAGACCTACACGGTTAGAAAAAACTACGAGACCTTGATGTAAGACTATTTTAAATGTGTATCAAAATTTCTCTGAAGAGGGTCTATGAATTTAATAGCCATGATCCAACTATACAAAATACCACTACCTTGGGTTGCATAGTTTTTCTGAGAGGGTGCATAGTTTAGGAAAACCGTAATTCTATTGTGCACTAGACCAAAAATTTTAAAACTCTTAAAATTTTAACCTAAAACAACCCCAAATAAAATCCAACGAAATATTTATTAAAAATAGGGGTTTAGGAATACCTGAAAATAGTAACTAGATGTTACAACCTCCCCAACATAGAAAAATTCTATCCCCGAAAAGCCTATGAAGAAGCTTCCATGCCAAGAAGATGAGGCAACTTCTCTATCATCAGTGCCTCCCTCTCCCACATCTCACAACTATCAGAACCATGCTTCCATAGCACACAAACTAATGGTATCATCCTCCCATGAAGTACCTTGGTTTCAAAATTGACTATCCTAACTGGATGTACAGTCATGGATAAACCAGGTTCAACCTCAAGATCACTCCAGCTTAGAACATGGTATGGATCAGATGAAATAATTTCCCAGTTGTGATACATGGAACATATTATGTATAGACATAAGATGTGGTGTAAGTGATAAATTATATGACACTTTCCCCACCTACTAAAAAACCTTGAAAGGTCCCACAAATGAGGAGAAAGTTTCCCATACATCCCAAGCCGTTGATGACCTAACTGAGGTTAAACTCTTAAGAAAACCTAATCAAAAACTAAGAATTCCAAAGGTCTATAAAAACAATAAACATAAGACTTATATCATCTTTATCCGTTAAATATTTTTTGAGGAATCAAATGAATCTTTGTTTTCGTCTCTTAGACCAGGCTTGCTCCAACCAAGGAACTTTCACCAATCTTTGAACCACACAATGGAGATCTACAAGAGGGACCATGAAAGGCCTCAAAAGGATCCATTCTGATCATATATTGGTAACTGTTGTTATATGAAAAATCAACCAGCCCCAAGTGATCGTACCAAGATCCACCAAATATGAGAATACAAGCATGAATCATATATTTAAGAATCTATATAACTCTTTCTTTCTGTAAATCCAACTGCGGATGATATGTTGTACTCAAATAGATGTGAGATCCCAATGAAACCAGAAGGCCTATCAAAAAAAAAAGAAGTGAGACAAGGATCCTTATCAGATACTAAAACAAATGGAAATATATAAAAACAAACAATCTATTTCTTATATATATTTCCTAACTCCTCAACTTTGGTTGTATCATGAATGGGTATAAAGTGATATGATTTAGTTATCATGTTGATCAAAACCCATATCACCTTATTATTTCTATAGGTACATGTAAACCCAACCAAAAGTTCATAGGGATCTCATCCCACTTTTAAGTAGGGAATAGAAGAGGTCGAAGAAAACCCAAAGGTTTCTAGGGATCGACCTTGACTTGCTGGCATGTATAGTAATGAGAAACAAACTCAGTGATTCCCCATCTCATACCTAACCAATAGAACTGTTGCTACATGTCATAAAATAACTTCATGGTTCCTGGGTGAACTACCCATTGGGAACTATAGAAATCCCCCATAATAGGTTTCATTATTAAAGATGATACCAAAAAATGGTTCTGAAAGAAAAAAATCACCTCATTGGAGAAGGACCAATCAAGCCCGGTCTCCCCACCATTAAAAGAGTATCTAATTCTATGGAACTCATCATCAAGATTCTATTCCTATAGAATCAATTTGATAAGATTGGGTGTTAGCTAAACACAGGCCAAGAAAACTTCTACCCCTAATTCATGGACTCTAATATGAAACTGTATAAAGAGAGCCATGAATTTCCACAATCCAGATGTTTTTTTTCACTTCATGGGTTGGAAGTTTCTTTCTCAAAGAATCTAAAATTAAATTCCCTTTCCTTAGGGTATAGGAAATGTCAAAATCGAAATACTAGAGGTATTCCACCCAATGCCTCTTCCAAAGATTCATATCTCTTTGAGATAAGATATAATACAAGATCTTATGGTCTAAAAATATGGTAAACCTTTCTTAATAAAGGAAATACTTCCAAATCTTATGAACATGCATCACAATTGAGTGTTCAAGGTCATAGGTTAGATAATTATTCTCATGTGGCCTAAGTTGACGAGATCCATAAGCAACGATATGATCACCATGCATAAGAACAAAACCCAATCCTGAACCTAATACATCAAAGAAGACCACATAGCCCATCATAGAATCCGAAAGAGTCAACACCAATGAAGTAATCAAAAT
Source organism: Viscum album (assembly GCA_963277665.1). Classification (NCBI taxonomy): domain Eukaryota; kingdom Viridiplantae; phylum Streptophyta; class Magnoliopsida; order Santalales; family Viscaceae; genus Viscum; species Viscum album. Next base: position 906,384,757 of record OY728158.1, on the reverse strand, counting down.
AAATATCAGTTCAACAAAAGAGTTCTAACATTTTTCATCCCAATAAAACTTTACTCCCTTCTAAGTTAGTATAGTTATCAGAGAATACAATTTTGAAAAGTCCTTGAAGAACTAGTGATAGTATCCAGCTAATCCCAAGAAGCTCTGAATCTTGAAAACATTTAGTGGATGTTACCAATTCATAATAATCTCTATCTTCTCAAGATAAAATAATATTCCTTGTTCTAACACCACATTCCCCAATAACTTCAATTCTCGAATTTGGAAATCACATTTTGAAAGATTTGAATAAAATCAGTGATTTATCACTAAACTCAGAACTGTTCTTAGATGATGAACATGATCCTCCTTGAACATATAGTGAATGAGGATGTCATCTAAAAAGACTGCCAAGAAGGTATCAAGATACTCATGGAAAATTCTATTCATTAAGGCCATGAAAACTATAGGAGAATTAGTTAGGAAGAAGGGCATGACAAGGTTCACATAATGTCCATAGATTCTCTAAATGGTGGTTTTATGAACTTCAAAATATTTTATCCTCAACTAATGGTAAACATATCAAAGATTGATCTTTTAGAACAACTTTTCCTATTTTAACTGATCAAAAATATCATCCATACATCGTAACATATATTTTTTCTTTACCATAACTCAATCGAGCTTTCAGTAATCAATACAAAGGTGGAGTGAACCATTATCTTTCTTAGAAAAAAGAAACGGTGCTGCCCAATGTGACACAATCAGGAATATGAATCCTTTATCTAAAACATCATCCAATTGGGTCATCAAATCTTTCATTTCAGCTGGTCCCATGTAGTAAGAAGGAATAGAAACTAGTTGAGTAGCTGACATTAAGTCAATGGAAAAATCAACCTCCCTCACTGGTATAAAACCAGATAAGTGAGAGTGAAAAAATCGGGAAACTGGATGAAAACTAGAGGGATACAAATACTCAAAGATTAACAAACTAGATAAAAAGAAAACAAAGATATCACTTTCCTAAACTCTAGATAAGAAGGTATGACTCTGCTCGACCTTGGGTCCCATTCTACTTGGAAGATACAACACACACCATCAGGTGTAGTAAAGAAGGCCCATTAATGATAGAAATCAATCTGGGATTTGTTGGCAATGATCCAATCTATCCAAAAAATTATGGCAAGAGGTTTGTTGTCAAGAATCAGAAAGGTCTAATAAATCTCAACATCTAATAAAGATAAAACACAAGAGGGACTATGGAGACCATTCTCTCTCTTTGTACCAATGGGTGTGGTGATATCCATTTCACTAGATAAAATATCCATAGGAAGATTAATATGATTAACAATACAAGTTAAAATAAATGAACAAGATACAACGATATGAAATAGAGAAGTCACTAATAATGAATCTACAATAATGGTACCTCTCACAGTCATTGGACCCATATTTGTTTCCCCTAGAGACTCTTCCACTGCATGAAGAAGCTTTGTTTCAGATGCCTATTCCTGGGACCCTTTTTCACATGAAGCATCCGATTGTACCAAATTTTTAGAAGGTGAAGATGATCTTGTGCCTCTATACAGAGTGGAATAAACATGTCAGAATCTCTATAAGTTATCCGAGCATCCATAGAAGCCACAATTTTTGGAAGCCTCAGTGAAGACCCTCTTTGAATGCTTAGAATTACCAGATTTGTAACGAAACAAAGGATCTATTCTAGGTACTACAGGAGGTTTATAAAAACCCTATTGTCTAGAACCACTATAGTAATCATCATGCTTCCTCTTTCCCTTAGAAGAATACACACTGCCAATTGGAGATAAAGAAACTTCTGAAAACCCTGACTATCTAACCAGGTCCATTTCAATCATCAGAACTCTATTTATCACATCAATATACAATATATAAGACATCATATTTACACTCAAATAGGGAAATAAGGTAAAATTAATCCCAATAGATTGAAAAATATGTTTTGGATCTCAACATATCCAAATAAAAATAGATAAAAGTCTAGAACTAATCCAAAAGATGCCCGTCCCTAGGCACCTATGGCAACTTAAGGTTCATTTTAGTGAGATCTGGATAAACACCCAATCCCAACTACCTCCTAACTCCTGAAAAGAACTCATAAATTCATATTAACTTCAAGACAAGAATCCCAACTTGGATCTCTAATACCACTTTATCATGAACCATCTTGGGTACTCTGGTAACCTGATAACCGAGTCAACACTGACATAGCCCAAAGGGCATTCTCGATCCCCATAGGTCATTGATTAACACATGATATCATATAATAATGAAACTAGAAACAAATTTTCCATAAACATTATGCAATTAAAAGAAACAAGACAATATACATACAAAAGAAACTCCATTGGGAGTAAATTACTAGAAGTCAAATAGATATAACAACCTAAAGTAATACAACCAAGTACCAGAAAAATAGAAAACACTGCTCAATACCTAAAGGATGAAACTCAACAAGTCCTCAAATTAATAGCTAGAACCAGTGCCAAGTGGTGCTTTACCCCTACTTGAACCTAGAAGGAGGTCATCTACAACCACCTGAAGGAACAGGTAGGGTGTGATCTAAAAATCCCATTAGGGTCTCACCAATGATTCCATAATATATTACAATATTAAATTAACCAAAGAATTTTATTTCAATTTAAAACAAATATTTTTGGACTTTCATAAGAATAATTAAAACAATTCATGATTTATATTTCAAAATATAGAAATACTTTAAGCAAAGGATCTAATTTTCAAATGATTGAATATTTATAAAACTACTAAACTTTTCACAAATGTCTTAAGTAAAAAATTTTATATAAAACAATTTATATAAATCAAAAGGCATGTAAAATAGTTTACAACAATGGAATATATTCATTATTAATACAAACAATTGAGAAACATGATCATATAACTAAGAAGTAATGATAGTTCCAGGCTATAGGGACTCCACACTAAAGGTGAAACAAAAATATATACATACTTCCCCTTGAACTCAGGCCAAAGGGGACTCATCATCATTGCCTAAGGTATGTGATGTGCATATTATGTTTCATAACATTTTAAATTATGAGGATCCATAAAAATAACACACAAAATACCTAATCCTTGCATGTTCTCTAGTATAAAATAATGATGGAAAATTTATTTCAAGCAAACTTAAAATACAATTAATCCCATTCTCTATTTCAAATATGCCAATTTTTGATTTAAAAACCATAATGGGGTTTTAGTGAAAAACATGCCTTTTCACCAAGATCCCTAAGGTTTCTATAAAAAAAATTTTAAAGACATTTTAAAAAATAGGGATTTAAAGTCAATTCAAAATTCAATTTCTCAATCCAATTTCACAAATTAAATTCAAAAATTTAATTTTTCCCAAAATTCTATCAATTTCACAATAAAACCACAATTTAATAGAATTGGGTTTTTTCAAAATTTTCTATCAAATTCATTTCCAAAATTAAATTCAAAAATTTAATTGAAATAATTTCCATGAAATCCACAATTTAAATTTCAAAATTTTCCATAAACACACCCCAATTTAATAGAATTGTGGATTTTCCAATTTCATGCCAAAAACCCATTTTTAAAACCACAATTCAATGGAATTGGGGTTTTTCCAACAAACTAATTGAAAGAAAATTAACTAAAACCAAGAAAATTCATTCAATTAAAAACAATTGAAATTAAATAAAGCAATTTAGGGTTAATAAAAATCAGGCATAGTAACAAAACCACCTACTTTGGGATTAATGGATCTTGTAACGCCAAACCATAATTGAGATTTGTCAATAGGGAATGATGATCATGAAAATTGGGAAACAATGATCAAACCTAGGTTTATAATCCAAAAACAGAGGGTATTAGATCCAAAAATCAACATAAATATCCATGGAACCCTAGGGTATAGAAGATAAAGAGTGGGATATAGAGATTGAGGTGAGGAAACTAAGCAGGAGAAGATCTAAGGGAATTCCTCAAGCCTCATATTTCTTTCAAGAGGGATCTGAGGGGCCAAAAACTCTTCTTGGGAGCTCAAAGGATGAGAGAAACCAATTATGGGTCATTTTGGTACATTAGGGGACCTAAAAGGGGGATTTGGAAATCTGAAATCAAAATTTGGATTAATTTAAAACATGTACGCATGGTTTACTGGCTAGATCCACACGGTTATACCAAATAGTGTGTCTTGGCTGTGCGCGCGTTTTAAATAGACTTCACAGTTTTTTCTAAGAGGGAACATGGCTTGGAAAACCATACACCAACTATGAAAAATCCCACTCCCTTGGGTTACAATATTTTCTCTAAGAGGGTGCATGGTTTAGGAAAACTATACATTATCTCAAAAATTTCAAAAATCTTAAAATTTCAACTTGAAACTACCCCAAACAAAACCCAAACAAATCTTGATTAAAAAGATGGGTTTTGGAATACCTGAAAATAGTAACATGATGTTATAGTTTTTTATTAGTTTTAAGTTATAATTAGTTAATTTTTTATTTAAAATAATCCAATTATGGGTTTTGAAAAGGATTTTATACATGAATTTATTATAAAAACATTTTATGTTTTAAAAGGTCATTTTTTGGAAAAACTATTTTGCATGGAATTTTAATGGTTTTATTTTAATTTAAATTATGAAAATTCTATACTTTTAATTTTGGAAAATAGATACCAAATTTATATTTAAAAGGACTAAATTTAGTGAATATTTCCCTTTTATTGTTTTTCTAATAAGAATACTAACCTTGTTAAATTTTGTTTCCAAAGTAAAGAGTAAATTGAGTAATTTATGTTTAAAATAAAATGAAAAAGACTATAAAATGACACTAATATATGACCAAATTTTTTGGTATGATTTTAATTAGACCCTTAACACAATTATGATCTAAATTAAGTTATTTAATAGACACTTGTCCATAAAAATGACTTATATAACATTTAAATTAAATAAAGTCACAAAATGTCACCTTCGTTACCTTAAATATCTTTTATGTGTTCACATGGGAAAAAATGAATATTATAAAAGAATATAAATTTAAATTTTTAACTAATAAAAATATTTCCATTATATAAATTTATTTTTTACTTTTTGGATCACTTATATGAGATTATGATATTAAAAATATTTTATTCAATAAAATTTCAAAGATGTCACATTCATGTTTTAAATACTATATAATTTTTAATATAGGGTTACCCAAAAGATGTATTATACTATAATTATTATTATGAAATATATAATATTTATATTTATCATGGTATTTTATTTTTAAATTTTAGATAATAAATATGTATATTAAATAATTACACAACACTGATGTGATAATTATTTTTTAATTAAAATATAAAATAAATGTTATTAGAAATATTAAAATATATATAATTGGAGATATTTAAGGTGATAATTTTTTTATATATTACCATGAATTCTCAGGGATATAATAAAATATATTTTTTGAAGTTAACTTGTTATATTGATATTTTTAAATGTCCATGTAATAAATAGTGTCAAAATCGACACTAATGATATTTTATCAAAATAATATTTTATAAACTTATTTAAAAATAATAACACATCTTTAAAAATAAAAAATTATAATATGGTCTAAAATGTTATAAATTGGTCATTTATTATCTAATTTACATCACATAAGTAAAATTACAACATTTTAATATTTAAAAAGTTGTTACCTTAATTAAAATAAAAATTGTATAACTAAGGGTTAATCAAAATAAAAAGGTTTAAAATAATACCAAAACTTGTCTAAAATCTATTTTTTATGATATTACAACCTTATATCATATTATATTCTAATATATGTCATTTTTGATATATTTTTATTGAGATAAAATTTATAATAAAGTAATATTTTTAGAAATTCCAAAATGCCCGTCATATTAATTATAAAAGGGACCAAATACCTCACTTCTTCACATCGTTTTGAATATTAAATCTCAAAAATACCATAAAAATTTATCTTATCAACTTCACTAGACACTTTATATAGGTGATTTACATCTCAAAAGACTAACCCTAGTGTCCCTAATAAAAGATCTAAAGGAAGTTCACTGAAAAAGTGGTAATCATCTTTACAGAGTCTTTCGAGTCTATTTCTTATTATACTTACTATTCATGTTTTTTTCCATTATAAAGTAATAAATATAGTATAATTTATTTTCTTTGATTTTATTATGATTAGGTAATACCCATATTATACATTTTATCCATCCTATGAAAAAAGAAAGCACCGCACATGGATACGTACGACTTACCGTCTCCACGCCATGGTTTAATTTTTTTTTCATCACCACTTTACTTGGATGGTTATAATGATTTAAATAATATATATATATATATGATAATTATAAAAATATAATAATATAACATCTAATTCCTTAACCTTTCACCATTAATGGAATGATACCATCGCTCGTGCATACGTACGACCTACCGTCTCCACAACGCGATGCGATTCATTTTCCATGTTAACTAGTAAATAATGATTATATAAATGTATATAATGAATAAATATGATATATATTACCTTAATATCATTCTAGATATTATATAACTATATCTTATGCATAATAAATGAGACTTATATGACAAAATATGGATAATAAAATGAATCATTTAACACCCGAAAGAAGGGTAATAATGAAATATTGTTAACAAATGGGTGATAAGATTATATAAGAGGATCATATATGATATCATAAATATGAATATGGTTATGGTATAAATTAATAAAATTCTTTAAACTAGTATACTATAGTTTCGGATCCATACAAAGGAAATCAGTCCTAAGGTAAGTGTTAATTTCACAGTCTCATTATTATTAAGGATTGTTTATACATAAGTATCTGTTGGGGAATATTTATCTTCCATGTACATGTTTATTAAAAAAAATTCCAATTTTTTTTGTTATTATTCTGAAATTGTTTAATATCATTTTTACACAATTGTGATTTTTTTCTAAACGATTATAAAGGATTTTGTTTTTCATTTTCAAAATGAGGTTCTTGTGACATTTTTGGAAAAAGTATAAAAGAAATGTTTTTTTAAATTATACGGCATAAAGGAATTTTTATGATTTCATGATGCCTCAATACATTGAATATTCCTTTATAATATTATAAGTTTTTATTCAAATAAAATGTTTTACTTTGTAATTTCACGTCTATAAAAAATGTTTTTAAAATGGAATTGATATTATCCTAAAGAATTATTTCAAGTGATCTTTCAAAATAATTTCCATATAAGACAATGTTATTTTAAGTTAATTACGTTTTACATGGGATATAATCCAATGATACCATTATTATTCTTTCTATGAATATTTTATTATTATTATGGATTGATACTTATGATTTTTTTATTTTCTATGAGTTATGTTATGATGAAATGTTTATGAAACCAATTTATTTTTATGGGTTCTGATATAATGATTGATTTATGTTCTTGTGTCACTAATATGTATGGTTTTCAATATGTGATGGGTGGGAATTATATCTCCCTCAAATTAATTGGGTAAATATTTATATCTCATGATATATACATGATTTTAATAGTAAGTAAACTTGTTTTAGTAATATAGGGTTGAAATGAGGAATGAAAATAGTTCATTAAGATATTTTGTTCGTTATGATGGTCTTGGAAGAGAGCCTTGACTAATTTGAAAATTATTTTCTATGATTATGTGTATTCCATAATTTTATGTCTTATTTTATAATCCCATTAATTATGTTCTTTATAATTCATGTCTTATGAAATTATATGATTTACTCCATAACTCAATATCATGATCCTTGATATGTAGGATGTAATTTTCAAAAGTAAAATTTTCATGTTCTTATGCCCTTATATTTATGTTATCTCCCTTTATTACCTTTATTGATTATCTAAGCTCACCCTTTTATCATGCTTATTTTCACTAGGATATGAAGAAATGTATTAAGTAAGATGTGTCAAAAGGGTTTTAGTTTTTAAGAAATAAGAGGGAGACGATGTGGATGTTTTTTGAATCAGTTGTTTATGTTTCTAAGTTTCCAAAGGTACTACAACTATATGGTTCTAGCATGGTTTTAGTTATTTTATGTAATGAATATTCTTCTATTTAGATGTAATATATTTCTATGAAAAGTATGAGTTGTTATATTTGGTATCAGAGGAAGGTTTAGTTAACATTTGGAAACTAGGATGAGAAAACCCTAATAAGAACCCTAAGGATAAGTCTAAGTATAGGATACGATCCTAGATTTTCGGTAACGATGATAAATAACCCATGATAAAAAATAAGGTGTTTTGAATTGATTTTTTTTCTAGATTATGTGGTTTTAATACTATGATTAGTGTTTCCCACACTATGTTTTTTGGTTTTAGTCATTGTATAAGACCATAAGGAACTACATTAATGCTGAATGTAATGGGAAATGAAATGATTTTTATCCTAAGAAATCAAATATAATGGGAGTTGGAATGAAAAATCTTGTTTCTATTCTCTCAAAACATTCTCAAGATATGAATCATGCTAGAATTCCAAACGAGTGAAGGAGTGAACAATATTTTGTTGAGTCCTTAATGTGGTAGCATTCACCTTCTTTCAATGGGTATTCTAATTTACTAGTGTATGGACAATAGATTAGTGCCACTAAAAATATATTTTTTGATTCTCCAATGTTCAAAACATGAGAATTTAGTTTTGGTAATATATCATTAGGAAGGTGAAGCAGATCAATGGTAGAATCTCATCAAGAATATGAGACAATGAGTTAAAATTGACTCCATAGAATGTGATGAGTTTAAGAACTTATTTTTCAATAAGTAATTTCCTCAAATTATTAAAACGAGGATGAAGAAGTTGTTTCTTCATCTTAAGAAAAAGGATGATGAATATGTTGGTAAATATGATGAAAATTTTACAAGACATGTAAGGTATGCATATAGAATTATATCCCATTTTTAGAGCAAAGTTGATCGATTCTTTAGTGGCTTAAAACTAAGTCTCTAGAGGGTGTTAGACATAAGGGACTTCTATAGCTATGAGAAAATCATTCGATGTGATCTCAAGTTTGAGATGGATATTTGAGTTACCCATCAATATTATGGGTTTAATAAGAAGTTAAAAATGGAATTGAATAGAAAATATAAAAACTATAGTGAAATGAAGATGATCCTTCATTTAATCTCAAAGTGTGGAATGAAACATGGATGAAACTATCTTAAGGGGACTATTAAATTTTTTTATGTGTGGGAAAGAAGGTTATAAGGAAACTTACTACCAAATTAATGGGAGAAAGATAACTAATGATAAAAATAGAGAAAAGGATACATAGAATTAACCTCCCAAACTTCAATGATTCAAGTGAAAGTAAAATGGTCATTATGCTAACCAATTCCATAATCCTGGAGATATCGATGATGATCAATTTCGGCAAAATCTTAAGGCTAAATAAAAAGGAAAATCACATGTGATCACTACTGGTTATGTGGAGTACGATAATTAAGTGGTGAAAGGTACACTTACCATACATTCTAAAGAAGCTAATGTTTTATTTGATTTAGGATCCTCCAACTCTTATTTCTAAAGAATTTTATAAGGGTATAATAATATTTTCTCAATAATTAGATATTGAGTTATCTATGAAAACTTATAATGTAATAAAAATCACATCAGAAGTTTATAATTATTCTCCAATTGAAGTTTGTTGGAAAGTGATTCATAAAAATATTGTGATCCTTCCTTTAGTTGGATTTGATGTGATTCTTGGCATGGATTTTCATTCACTATATAAAGATCATATCAATTACTAATTAAGGGTAGTAAAATTTTATATTGGGAATGAATCTATGATCATATATCAATGAAAGGATGAATATGAACTTCCAATAGAAATTACAACCATCTTGTGGGTCATGATTCCCATAAATGAAGGTTATCTATCTCATATGGTTGAGGAGAAACTCAACATTAAGGATACACCTATTGCATTGGAGTTTTTTGATTTCTTTCCAAAATAATTGTTAGTTCCTCCAACAAATTTTGAAGTTGAGTTTTCAATAGAACTCATACCAGGTGTTATGCCTATTTCAAATACTCCTTACAGAATGTTCCCAATTGAGTGAAGGAATTGAATAAGAAACTCCAAGAGAATATTGAAAAGGGATTCATACACCCTAGTGATTCACCTTGATGTGCCCCTATTCTATTTTTTAATAAGAAATATGGATCAATGAAAATATGAATTGATTATCAAGAATTTAACAAGATCACTATCAAGAAAAACATCATCTCCCCTGTATTGATAATCTATTTGTTCAACTTCACAGAGATCAATACTTTTCTAACACTTATCTTCATTCTGGATTTCTTCAATTGAGATTCAAGTAGGAGGATATAACCAATAAGACATTCATACAAGGTATGGACACTATGAATTTATAGTTATGCCTTTTATTCTTACTAATTCTACTTATATCTTCATGGATTTAATATATAGAGTCTTTAGAGAATATCTTGATCAATTTGTGGTAGTATTTATAAATGATATTATTATATATTCAAAGTGCAAGGAAGAACATGAAGATTATTTTCAAATTTTACTATAGACCATAATAAAGGAGAAGATTTATGAATAATTTACCAATTGTGAATTTTGGATTTAGAGAGTTTCATTTTTGGGTCAGATAATCTCAAGAGAGGGGATATTTGTGGATCTAGAAAAGAAAGAACATATTGAATATTGTCCTAGAACAACAATATTAACATAGATAATAATTTTTCTTGGTCTTTATAGATATTTTAGAAGTATTTTGAAATATTTATCATGATTATCTAATCCACTCAATAAGTTGAATTGAAAAGGATTTAAGTTCATATGGATAATGGAATGTGAAGAGAATTTCAAGGAGCTAAGAAGAAGGTTAGTCAGTTCCCCTGTGCTCATAAAACCCTGTAGTGGAGAAAGGTTTTTGATATATAGTGATGTATAAAATAATGGGATGGGATTTTTTCTCATGTAAAAATTATATGGTGATAGCTTATGCCTCACGAAAATTTAAAATCTATGAGAAAATTTACCCAACTCATGATTTCGAGTTATCAGCGTAATGTTTTTCTTTAATGATATGAAGAAATTATCTTTATGGAGAGAGGTTTAATATATAAATTGATTATAAAAGTTTAAAGTATATTTTCACTAAAAAAGAGCTGAATATGCACCAGTGAAGATGGTTGGAGATGATCAAATATTATTACTAATCAATACATTACCACCCTGAGAAAGAGAAAAAGGTAACATATGATTTGAGTTGAAAGGACCATGCTAAATTTTCTATTAAGAAGATAAAAAAGATCCAATACTTATGGATTTTTAAAGGATAGATGTGGAAATCCTAAAAGAAGGGAAGAAAAACTATTTGGATCAAATTAATGTTCAATAACCCATACAAGTGAAGATTAAGGAGGCATAGAAAAAAATGTAGAGCTAAAAAAAGTTGAGAAATTTTCTCAATTTTAAATTTGATTGTGATGGAATAATAAGTTTTAAGAACCATGTTCGTATCCCTACCATACTAGAATTAAATAAGGGTCTACTGGATGAGGCTTATAGTTTATAATTCTCTATTCATCCTGGAAGCACAAAGATGTATATAGACCTGAAAGAGTATTTCTGGTGGGATGGCCTGAAGAATGATATTTCAGAATATGTTTCTCTATACTTGGTTTATCATAAAGTTAAAGTGGAGAGATATAATTATATTAGGATGTTACAACCATTACCCATACCATAATGGAAATGTAAAAACATCACCATTGATTTTGTTGTTGGACATACCAAAATATCTAAAAACCATAATGCTATATGGGTTATAGTTGATCACCATACAAAGTAAGTACACTTAATTACTATCAAAGAAGATTTATCTCTTGATCATATTTCAATAATATATATTAATTATGTGGTAAGATTTAATGGAGTACCACTTTTGAGTATATATAATCGGGATCTAAGGTTTACATTGAAGTTTATGATAATTCTTCAGTATGATCTGGATACAGAGTTATGTTACAACACTGTTTATCATCCTCAGACAGATGGTCAGTAAGAGAGGTGATGGTTCCGGGCATAGTGGAAGCTCATGGGTGGATGTGCCCACTTGGATTTTTGTCAAGTGCAATGATCAATCTGGGATCAATATGATGATAAACACCAGTCTCCACAGATTTATTCATAGAAATAGACAAAGAAGAAGAAAGGTCCTGAAACCACAAAAGTGGATTGTCACATATTGATTATAATTAATTTAATTAATTGACAAGAAGTACCTTTTGGGTGTTCTTTACTCATTGATATTCTTGATCACGTTATTATGTGATTCATCATTGCATCACAGAAGCTAAGTGTAGACTTCCTCTTGCGGTGATCCACACATGCACCTCATCTCTCTGGGTGTCGCCAAAGGAGTCTCTGGGTGCTAGTGTGGAGAAAACTTTGTTTGCATTGTCCACATTAGATCATCTTGATCTGATGGAAGAGGATCTCTCTCGGTCTTGAGAGCGTTCTTGGAGGAATAGGTTCTTTCGGCCTTGAAAGAATTATCAAGAATTGTTGTGCACAACGATTGGGGAAAAATGTTGGGGTTGTGAGGATATTTATAATTGGGTTTGAGGCTATAGAGTTATGAAAATAAATAAACGATTTACGAGTTTTATTTATTTCATTAACTCTTATTGAAAACCCCCATGTCGAATTATTAATTCCTTGACATGCGCCCATTCTGATTATAATAAATATCATTTAATAAAACAATATTATATTCTCAAAATACCAACTGGAAAAACCACACGGCCTGTATTTATTAATACATAGCATGTACTTGGTTTTCATAAAACTACACAGTATGTAATCATTAATACACCACATGTAATTGTTTTACATTTACTCTCCAAAATAAAAACTACACGGAATGTAATCATTAATACACGGCGTGTACTTGTTTTCAAAATAAAAACTACATGACATGTTTTCATTAATACACGACATGTAATTGTTTTCATTTTTTTCTTCCTCCAACATTAAAACAATTTTGGATTCCTTGAATAATTATTAAACCACATATGAGAATAATCTTTATTCTACTTGAGATACTTGGATACACTTAGTGTGTGACCCTCTAGGTCTATTTCTCGTTGGCATTAGGTGGGATTGCCTAATGTCCAAGATTACTGTCTAGTAACGGGTCACGGCACCCAAGAGAAAGAAGTTGACACCGCATTGATGTGTCACCTCATACGAATTCTTTCTGTGTAATTTAATCTCTTTGTCTCAATATCTCATCAATCTGGTTTCATGGTAGTGTCATAAACCTATATTCTTGATCTGTCATTATTTGAATTCCAGAAATAAACTCGTCATTACACCATGGCCATGGAATTTTGGAGACATTTCTATTTCAATCAAAGGGCCCAAGATATATACTTCTATAAACATGGAAGGAAAAAATCCTTCCTCGACTTATCCATTAACAACATGTCATTCGTGACACACCCAACATACCCTACTTCCTGCCAACTGTCTACATGACGGTTTTCGTCCGCAAATCTTAGTGCGCGAGTCATGACATGAGTTAATTATAATCTTCCAGTCTAAGGATCATTACACACACTCACTGATAGCAATATCCGATGACACCAAGACATGTGGAATTACTATTGGCGAGTCTGTTATCATAATCTCCCATCTTAGATATTACCAAGTACGAACTCCATGAGAGAGAGTCTCGTCTTCTTACGAGTACTCCCACATGACGGTCTGTATACTATGTGTCCTTTTATAGTATGTCATCCAACTGTAGAACTTTGTTTAAGAATATTGTTATAGAATTTTAAGGTTCTCATCATAGCGGGGATCTGCCATGGCATTATTAATGCAACAAATATTCCAGGACATTATTATATTATAGTCATAAAGAGCAATGAACAATATATAATAAGTGTACATTCATGTAATCAAAGTACAAATAATTGGTTCTTAGGAAACCAACTCTAACAAACTCCCACTTGCACTAGAGCCAACTCCCTATGACTTTTAGTCCGCTAGACCTCACATAATGATCATGTTTCTACTAAGTCAAGGTTTTATTCAAGGGGTCTGCCACGTTGTCTTCCATGGAAATACTACTCACTGCAACTTCACCTCTCTGAGAAAAATCCCTCAAGAGATGATACTTCCAAAGTATGTTCTTTTTCCACTGATGTGACCTTGGATCTTTTTCAATTACCTCCACTTTAGTATTATTACAATAGAGTGTGATGGGATCTTTACTACTAGGTACTATACCCAACTCTTGGACAAAGCTTCTCATCCATACTGCTTCTTTAGGTGCCTTAGAAGCTTCAATATACTCAGAATCTGCTGTAGAATCTACAACCACACATTTCTTTGAGCTCTTCCAGCTCACTGCACCTCCATTCAAACTGAAGATGTATCCAGTCTGCGACTTCATGTCATCTTGATCTATCTGGAATCTAGCATCTATATGTCCTCTGATGACTAGTTCCTCATCTCCTCCATAAACCAAGAACATATCCTTAGTATGCCTCATATACTTAAGGATAGTCTTGACTACCATCCAATGACGGTCTCCTGGATTAGCTTGATATCTTCCTACAATACTTAATGCGTAAGCAACATCTAGCCTTGTACATATCATAACATACATGACGGACCCAATCGAGGATGAGTAAGGTATCCTTGCCATTTTCTTTCTTTCCTCACGTGTCTGAGGAGACATTTTCTTGGAAAGATGAATACCATGTGACACTGGAAACAATCCCCTATTGGATTGTTCCATACTGAATCTCTTCCGTATATTGTCAATGTATGTACTTTGATTCAGGCCCAACATTCTCTTAGATCTATCACGATGGATCTTGATCCCAATAATATATGCTGCCTTACCCAAGTCTTTCATAGAGAATTATTTATCCAACCATGCCTCAACTGACTGTAAGATAGGTACTTTGTTTCCAATTAGTAATATGTCATCAACATATACTATTAGGAAAACCACTGCACTTACACTAAACCTTTTGTAGACACAAGTCTCACATTAATTATTAAAAAATCTAAATTCTGTTACAACTTCATCAAAATGAATGTTCCATGACCTTGATTCTTTATTTAATCCATAAATGGATTTCTGCAACTTTCATATCTTGTTGGAATCCTTTAGAGTCACAAAACCTTCATGTTGTGTCATGTAGACATTTTCCTGGAGGTTCCTGTTAAAGAATGCTATTTTGACATCCATTTTCCAAATTTCATAGTCATGGTAAGCGATAATGGCCAATAGGATTCTGATGGATTTCAGAATCTCAACCGGTGAAAAAGTTTCATCATAGTCAATTCCTTGACGCTGTCTAAAACCTTTTGCAACCAGTCGTGCCTTATAGGTGTTGACTTGCCTCTGTATGTCTAGTTTCTTCTTGAATACCCATTTATTACCAATATAATTTACATAAAATGGAGTATTTACCAAAATCCAGACTTGGTTTTGGTACATGGAATCCATTTCAGAAATCATGGCTTCCTTCCACTTGGTAACATCTGTGCCTTTAACTACATCCTTATAGGAAAGAGGATCATCATTGTCAACCAATAACGAGTTACCATCCTCAGTGACAAGAAAAACATATCGTTATGTTTCTCTCACCTCTCTCATGCTTCTACGCAGTTCTTGTGTCTCTGGAATAGATTTTTCTTCCATAGGGCTTTGTGGATTCAGTTCTTATACCAACTCCTGTGTATCTTGAGCCTCGACTTCATCGAAGTCTATCTCACTCCCACTATCTCTTTTGGATATGTGCTCCCTCTCAAGTAATATGGAATGTCTTTCCACTATAACCTTTTTATCTGAGGGGTTTTATAGGTAATATCCACTTGTTTCCTTGGGATATCCTATAAAGATACACTTTGTGCCTCAGGGTGATATTTTGTTACCTGAAGAGGCCTTAACAAATGATTCGAAACCCCACACATGTAAATTTGATAACATGGCTTTGCATCCACTCCATAACTCGTATAGAATACCATTTATCGATTTAGTTTGTACTTGGTTTAGTATGTGTGCTTCTGTTTGTAATTCATATCCCCAAAAGGATAATGGAAGACTTGTATGACTCATCATTGATCTCACCATGTCCAACAGGGTGTAGTTCCTCCTTTCACTCACAACATTCCACTAAGGTGTGTAAGGAGAAGTGAGTTAAGATAGAATCCCAAACTCCTGTAAGAAATTAATGAAGTCCTGATTAAGATATTCTCCTCCTTTGTCTGAGCAGGGTTTCTTAATCTTATTACCAATCTGATTCTCAACTTCATTCTTGTATTCTTTGAACTGATGAAAGGAATCTGACTTATACCTCATTAAGTAAATATATCCATATCTACTAAAATCATCAGTAAAAGTTATGAAATACAAAAACCCACCCCTTGCTTCAACTGGAAATGGTCCAAAAACATTTTTGTGAACTAATTATAGAAGATATTTATCCCTTTAACCTTTCCCAATAAATGGGGCTTTGGTCGTTTTGCCTTGTAGACACGCATGACATACACCAAGTGGTTTTAGTTTAAAAGAATCTAAATACCCATCTTGATGTAATTTTGTAAAACATTTTTCATTGGAATGACCTAGCTAATGATGCCAAAGTTGGGTGTTGTATGAGTCATGTGATTTTAATTTGTCATCGATTTCCATTACTTGGTTTGTGTATTCTAACACATAAAGGCCGTTATATAAATGCGCCCTACCCAAACAAATGATATCTTTATAAAAGTAGAAACATTCATTTCCAAACTTGAAGATGAATCCATCATTATCTAATATGGATACTGAAATAATGTTTTTGGTTACAGAGGGTACATAATTACATCCTTTCAATATCAGGACCATCCTAGTAGGTAATGTGAGGTGGTAGTCTCTGACAACTACAACAACGAGTCTGGCTCTGTTGGTTACTCACAGATCCACCTCACCTCGTTCAATATTTCTGAATCTACTTGGTTCCTGTATTTGGATACAGATGTGAGAACCACAAGAAGTATCTAATAACCAATTAGTAGAAATAGATAGATTGCATTCGATAACAAACGCACCTGATGCTTCCCCTTTCTTCCTTGTATGAGTTCAATTTTTCTTCCAGTGGCCCTTCTTGCCACATGCGAAACAAATAGCCTCCTGTTCTCTTGCCTCCCCTTCTATCTTCCTTTTCTTGGAAGGCCTTGAAGAAGATTTGGGATTAAATATCTTCGCCTTCTTTTTCCTTTTATTCACCATAAGGAGAGAAGGCTTTTCATGCTTCATATCATTGTCCACTTGGTGAATGAGGATAAGGAGATCAGATAGAGACTTCTCAATGTTGTTCATGTGGAAATTTACAACAAAGTTAGAGATGCTCTGGGAGAGTGATGCAAGAATGAGATCGATACCTAGTTATTTAGGGAGTTTAAACCCTAGAACCTCCAAGCGCTCAATGTAGCCAATGATCTCGACTACATGAGGCCTAGATGGGGCACCCTCTCCAGGCTTGCTCTGGAATAGAGCCTTGGAGATCCCAAACCCTTCCTATCTTACTCTCTCCTGGTATAGACCACAGAGGTGATCGAGCATGCTATAGGCATCCATGTCCTCATGAGACTTCATGAGCTCACTTGACATTGATGACAACATCAAACATTGAACGTTGAGTGCATCACTCAAATGTTGATCATAGACCAGGAAATCTTCATCACTCACCCCTTGGGTAGGAGAATCGGGAAGTGAGGACTTCAGCACGTAATACTTTTATTCATGGCATAGGATAACCCGAAGGCGCATAAACCATTCTTGAAACTTACTGCCGGTGAGGATATTGTCTTTATCCCGAATTGATCGCAGAGAAAAGATGGTTGACGAGTTTTTCATATTGATTCTACAAATTAAAAGAGCAGATTTATCAGTACTTTCTTGATTACATTTTATGAGAAATAATAAATTTTATTAAGTCTCCCAATATTTTATCAAGTCCTAAAAGCCCTCACCATTGAACTCAAATGTCCAATTTCTTTGACATTCTAGTTGAAAGGATCCATATTACCCTTCGCATAACCCCAAAAAGGGTTAGTAAAGCTATTTGAAGGTATTTAGGTAGGCATGTTTTTGCCAATTGTGAGCTTACAGTTCCTTGATCTGTTGAGTGGACTCCCCAATCTTGAAATCCTGACTTGGAATTCCTCAACACTTGCCTCCATTTTACAACAAGTCTATCAATGGATACTCATCTAGATGTAAAATGTTTAAGTCAAGCCAAAACTTTCATAAGATCTTCCTTTATAAAAGTAAGTGTCCCAACAAGGGTTGGTCAAATACATAGTTTTATTGAGTCTTTCCCTTAATCAAGTAACAGAAGGCTTGGTCTAACTTAATATGGTATTTGATGGATTTTATTCTTTATGCATATTTTTTCATTATCACATGATTATTAATATTAAGTGATACTTTCTTAAGTGATTAACCATGTTCTGATAATGTTTACACATAGTCGGGTTTTTATTTTATTATATCTTTGCATGCTTGTTTATTTCATTAATTATGTCATCGCGACAACACATACATAATAAATAAACCATGAAATCAGAGAGAAATAAAATAAGATGGAATTATCATGAGATTCTATTGGTTATATTATCTAGCGGTTTGATAAGCTAACCCTGAGCTAGGGAAAAACACCTTGAACAGATGGTTTGTGTTTTGCAGCTCCCACCTATCCACCTTTGTATCTTCATGAGTTGGTTTATCCTCAGCTTCAGGTTTTGAACTGTCTCCTTTGCCTTGGGAGATCCTCCATTACATGGGGTTTACATTAAAGAAACTGTTGGCATGAAGGCCCTACATTTTATTGGAATAAGGCTTGCATGCCAATGAATTTAAATTAAAAAAATTTATATGAAACCTTACACACATAAAAAGGGTCTTTGGTCTAGATCATGATCTCCATATCATGAAATGAAATTTACACATATTTAGCATTCAAATTATTTTAATCATTCTATTTATTCAAGATAAATCACACTTGAATTCAATTAGTTATGATCTTATAATTAATCAATTATTTATCTTAAATTCCTTTTGTAATTTCCTTGAGATTATTCTCATCCATTTTCCTTGTACAGATCTTTGTAATTTTGGATGAAACCTGGTGAAATCCGATTTATGGAAAGTACACAACATGTAGGATATATTACACAACGTGTATTTTTCACCCTTTATCCAAAGTACACACCGAGGTCTTTGGCGTGTTTCTAATATTTTGGAAATTTTAAAGTACATGGCGTGTAGATTAATCTAACATGGAATGTACTTGTTATGTGGTTATTGGACTGGAAATCCCATTTACACGGAACACGAATTCTCCTTGTACAGAGTTTCACCTAGACCAGATCGAACTACACGACGTGTTGATTCAACACACATGCCGTGTTTTCTGGTTTCCACGTGTCATTCAATTCTGGTCAACACAGTGTAATAAAAACTCAGGTATACTCAATTCACACGGTGTGGTTTGGTGGACCGGTACCAATTCGTTGAACCTAAGTACACAGTGTGTAGTTTTCAGGACACACCCTATATTCTTGTGTTGTATGGACAGAAAGACCGGCTCCTTCGGATGAGTTTCTCATTTTTTAATTTAATCAAAATTAAAATTAAAAGGTCGTTTCTGTGATGTGAATTTAGAAACAAAGGAGGAAGAACATATCTCATTCATTCAGTTTTATAGAACGATTTATCTTGAATTGAATCAAATATAAATGCATAAATTATCAACGAAAATTAAATAACTATAATCAACGTTGTAACCTCCCTATAATACCAATTAAAGGTTCCGGGTGCAGTGGAATCTCATGGGTGGATGTGCCCACTTGGCTTTTTTTCAAGTGCAATGATCAATCTGAGATTAATATGATGATAAACGCCATTCTCCTCGAATCGATTCACAGAAATAGAAAATGAAGAAGAAAGGTCCCGGAACCACAAAAGTGGATCGTCACAGCTTGATTATAATTAATTTAATTAATTGACAATAAGTACATTTTTGGTGTTATTTCTTCGTTGATATTCTTGATCACATTCTGATGTGATTCGTCGTTGCGTTGTAGAAGCCAAGTGTAGACTTCCTCTAGTAGTGATCCAAATATGCACCTCGTATCTCTGGATGTCGCCAAAGGAGTCTCCGGGTGCTAGCGTGGAGAAACATTTGTTTGCGTTGTCCACATTAGATTGTCTTGATCTGATGGAAGAGGATCTATCTCGGTCTTTAGAGTGTTCTTGGAGGAAGAGGTTCTTTCGGCCTTGAAAGAATTCTCCAGAATTGTTGTTCATAACGATTAGGGAAAAGTGTTGGGGTTGTGAGGATATTTATAATCGAGTTTGAGGCTATAGAGTTATGATAATAAATAAACGCGTTACACATTTTATTTATTTCATTAACTCTTATTGAAAACCCCCATGTTGAATTATTAATTCCTTGACATGCACCCACGCTGATTATAATAAATATCATTTAATAAATCAATATTATATCCTCAAAATCTCGACTAAAAAAACTACACGATGTGTATTTATTAATACATGTCATGTACTTGTTTTTCATAAAACTACACAGCGTGTAATCATTAATACACGACATGTACTTGTTTTACATTTCCTTTCCAAAATAAAAACTACACATCGTGTAATCATTAATACACGATGTGTACTTGTTTTCAAAATAAAAACTACATGGCGTGTATTCATTAATACATGTCATGTAATTTTTTTTATTTTATTCTTCCTCCAACATTAAAACGATTTAGGCTTCCTTGAATAATTATTAAACCACGTACGTGAATAATCCTTATTCTACTTGAGATACTTGGATACACTTAGTATGTGACCCTCTAGGCCTATTTCTCATTGGCATTAGGCGACCTTAACTAAAGTCCAAGATTATTGTCTAGCAACAGGTCAAGGAACCCAAGAGAAAGAAGTTGATGCCGCATTGATGTGTCGCCTCATATGAACACTTATTGTGTAATTTAATCCCTTTGTCTCAATATCTCATTAAGAAGGTTTTATGGCAGTGTCATAAACCAATATGCTTGATCTGTCATTCTTTGACTTCCAGAAATAAACTTGTCGTTACACCATGGCCATGAAATTTGGGTGACAGTTCTATTTCAATAAAAGGGCCTGAGATATCTACTTTCATAAATATGGAAGGGAAAAATCCTTCCTCTACTTATCCATTAACAATATGTCATTCGTGATGCACCCAATGTACCCTACTTCCCACCAACTGTCTACGTGACGGTTTTCGTCAACAAATCTAAGTGTGCGAGTCATGACATTAGTTAATGATAATATTCCAGTCTAAGGACCATTACACATGCTCACAGATAGCAATTTCTGATGACACCAAGACATGCAGAATTACTACTGGTGGGTCTGTTCTCATAATCTCCAATCTTGGAGATTACTAAGTGTGAACTCCATGAGAGAGAGTCTCGTCTTCTTACGAGTACTCGCACATGATGGTCTGTATGCTATATGTCTTTCAATAGTATGTCATCCAATCGTAGAACTTTATTTAAGAATATTGTTATAGAATTTTAAGGTTCTCATCATAGCGGAGATCTGCCATGACCTTATTAATGCAACAAATATTCCAGGACATTATTATATTATAGTCATGCAAAACAATGAACAATATATAATAAGTGTACATTCATGTAATCAAAGTACAAACAGTTGGTTCTCAGGATACAATTATAACAATAGCACTATTCAAACTCTATAATAAATTTTTAGTGATTACTATATTTATTTCAAATGTGGTTGAGATTAACACCTCCCTTTGGTGGGATTCTCTTAAAATAATATATTTCACTATAGTTTCAGATGGATCCTTATGAATCAATATCTTGTAAGAAGTAGATAAATCTAACATGCTAGAATGAAGTTGGGTAAATAAATATATTGGGACTTTATATAGCTAAGGAAATGGTAGAGAAGGTTAGATCTATTAAACATCACATAAGATCATCTCAAATTCTGTATAAATTTTATTTTGATAATCGATGAAATGACCTAGAGTTTGAAGTGGTTGATAAGGTATTTATATGAGTATCTCCTTGGAAGAGAGTAATGAGATTTGGAAATAAGGGAAAGATAAGACCTAGGTATATTGGTCATTTTGAAATTCTTGAATGTGTTGTAAAGGTAGCTTATATATTGGTTATTCGAACGAATCTCTCTCAAGTTCATAATGCATTTCATGTATCTCTCTAAAGGAAGTACATAACTGATTTTTAAAATTTAATAAAATTAGAAATTAGACAACAAGAGTAAGATATTTATTATTAATAAAAACCTACAGAGATTTTGGATCATAAATAAGAAAATCTGTGAAACAAGACCACTGACTTGGTTAAAGTTTTATGGTGAAAACATCAATTTGAGGAGGCTACACGGGAACCCAAGGATGTAATGAGGTAGATTTACCATCATATGTTTTTATCAAAGTGATAAATTTCAAGGGATAAAGTAATTTTAAGGGGGATATAATTTAACACCCATATATTTTTTTGAAAATTTTCAACACTGAATTTAAACGAACCGCAAGACACTAATAATATTAAATAAAAATTACAACCTAGCTGTTAAATTGGATGGAATAAATATGAATAGATAATTTATGATAAATATAAATTTCCAACTCAATATTAATGCATTGGTCAGTTTTTAGAAAATAATCACACAATTTTTAGTAAAATCACTTTATTCTTCAAAAATGTGTTTTCTTCAAAAATGAGTTTATCTTATCTTTATGAGTGGATATTAATTTTTAGAAGTTAAATAATATATATTTGTAAAAATTAATTTCATTTTTTAATTCATAATTTCAAAATTATCTTAAAATTATATTTTTATAATTTTTTGAAAGCAATTATGTTTTAAGGAATAGTGAAAATACTAATCATTTTTAAAAAATATATTTTCTTCTAAAGTATTTATAGGGTAAAATTATGTTTTGAATTAGTTTTATATTTTAATTATTTCATTTTTATTTAATATAATTCAGTTATGGGATTTTAAAAAGATATTTTTCATGAATTTATTCTAAAATGATTATATGTTTTAAATGGGGATTTTTTTTGAAAAACTGTTTATCATGGAGTTTTATCAGATTTATTTTCAATTATATTCTGAATATTATATGTTTTGAATTTTAAAAATTGGTTACAAAATTTAGATTCATAAGGTTAAAATTTAGTGAGTATTCAACTTTTATTTTTTGGCCAGTATAAATAGTAACCCTGTTACATTTTATTACCACAGGAAAGGGTAAATTGGGTAATTTTGGTTAAAAATAAAATAACAAAGACTACAAAATAACCATAAGACTTTCTGATTTTTTTGGATAAATATAATTATACCCTTAACGCCTAAGGATCACAATTAAGTTGTTTAATGGACACTTTTCCTTGAAAATTACTTATATAATATTTACATCAATGAAAGGCACAAAATGTCACTTTCTTTATATTAACTATACTTTATGTGTCCACATGAGAAAAAATGTATGTTATGAATGAATATAAATGTAATTTTTTAAATTAATAAATATATTTCCATGATATAAATTTATTTTTGACCTTTTGGGTCATTTATATGAGATTATGATATTTATAATATATTATTTTATTAAAATTCAAAGATGTCACATTCATGTTTTAAATAATATATTGTTTTTAATATAGGGTTTGAAAAAATATACATTCAAATATAAATATTATTATTAAATATATAATATTTATCTTCATCATGTTATTTATTTTTTAAATTTCATATAAGAAACAAGTATATTAAATAATTACACAACAATGATGCTGTAATTTTTTTTATTAATGGAAATATCAAATAAATGTTTTTTAATATATATATATATAATTTGAGATAATTAATGTGATGAATGAATTTTCAAGATGTCATTGACCTCTTAATGATATAATAAAATATTTTTTTGATGTTAACTTGTTATCTTGATATTATTAAAAGACCAAGTAATGAATAGTGTCAAAATTAACACTAATGATATTTTTTCAAAATAATATTTTGTTAAATTATTCAAAAAAATAACACATTTTTAAAAATAAAAAATAATTAAAATATGGTCTAAAATGTTATAAATTTTTTATTTATGGTCTAATTTACATCACATAAGTAAAAATTATAACCTTTTAATATTGAAATATTTGTTAACTTAGTTAAAATTAAAATAGATTAACTAAGGGTTAATCAAAATGATAAGCTTTAAAATAATATACAAATTTGGATAAAATATAGTGGTTTATGAGATTAAATCATCTTATCTTCTAATACAGGTAATTTTATAAGTTTTTTGATTGATATTGAATTTATTATAAATTAATATTTTGAGAAATTCTAAAAGCGTCCCACACCTCAATTTTTTTTTAAAGGTTGGGGCCGAAGCCTCATTTTTATTATTAAATCAAAGCAAAGTCCTCTTTTAACTGGGTAGAGGGAAACCCATTACATAGCCCGAAGGCCCAGTGGGCTTGTAGCCCATTACATAGCCCATAGGCCCAAATTCTAAGGCCAATTCACATTCTATGAATAGTAACCTACTGCTACAGTACCGCACAGTATCGCCGCCGCTACAGTTCCCTGCCGCCGCTACAGTGCCCTGCCACCGCTACAGTACCCGCTGATGAACAGTGCCGCCACTGCTACAGTGCCGTTACAGTACTGCTACAGTACCTGCGCCCCATGGGTTTTGAACCCCCATTTTCCATGTATCCTTACGGGGTGCTTACCACACCTCAATTATAAAATGGCACCTCCTCCCTTATTTCTTCACGTCACTTTGAGCCTTCAAGATCAAAAATCCCCTGAAAATTTCTCTTATAAACTTCCCTAGAAACATTATAGAAGTTTTGGTCTTCTAAAAATACCAACCCTAGTGTCTCTAAGAGAAGATCTAAAGGAAGTTCACCAAAGAAGAGGTAGTCATATTTACCGATTCTTTCAAGTCCATTTCTTATTCTACTTACTATTCATGTGTTGTTTCCATTAGAAAGTAATAATTAAAGTATCAATTATATTATGATATTTTATTATTATTATTTAATAACCATATTACACATTTTATCCATCCTATGAAAAATTAAACCACAATGCGTGCATACGTACACCTTACCGTCTCTACACCATGGTGTAATTTGTTTTTTCATCACCACTTTAATTTGATGGGAATATTGATGGAAATAATATATATATATATATATATGATAATTATAACATTATATTAATATACTATCCAATTCCTTACCCTTACACCATTAAGGGAATGATACCATCGCTCGTGCGTACGTACGACTTACCGTCTCCTGGACGCGATACAATACATTTTCCATGTTCACCATTAAAGAATGATTATATAACTATATATAATAAATAAATATGATATATATTAACTTAATATAATTATGGAGATGAAGTAAATATGTCTTATTTATAATAACAGAGACATATATGACAAAACATGCATATAAAAAATGAAGTTGTTAACTCCCAAAAGAAGGGTAATAATGAAATATTATTAAAAAAAAGGAGATAACATGACATAATATGATCATATATGAAATAATAAATATTAATATGGTTATTTAATAAATTAATAACATTAATTAAAACATTATAAAATAGTTTTTAAATATGTATGAGGGAAATCAAACCTCAGGTAATGGTTAATTTCACAGTCTCATTATTATTTAGGATTATTTATATGTAAGTATCTATTGTCAAATATTTATATTCCATGTCTTTGTTTATTAAAAATGTTTTTTAAAATATATTTATATTTATTCTAAAATTTTTTAAAGTCATTTTTACAAATGTTTTAATTTTTACTAAATGTTTAGAAAGGAATATTGTTTTTTTTCAAACAATGTTCTTTGTGACTTTTCCAGAAAATATATGAAAGGAATGTTTTTAACTTGTATAACACAAATTATTTTTTCTTATTTTAAAATTACTTAATTTATTGAAGCTTAATTTAAAATATTACAAGGTTATTTTCAAATAAAATGTTTTCATTTGTAATTTTATAGTCATAAAAAACATTTTCAAAATGGAAACGATATTTTCCCCAAGAATTATTTCAAGCGATCTTATAAAATAATTTTCCATCTAAGAAAAAATTATTTGATATTACTTATGTTTTACTAGGGATATAATCCAATGATACAATTATTATTATTTCTCTGAATGTTCTATATTTATTATGTATTGATACTTATGAATTTTGTTTCTTTTCCATGAGTTATGAAATGATGAAGTGTTTATGAAACTCATTTCTTTTTGTGGGTTTTGATATGAAGAATTATTTATGTTCTTATGGAACACATATATATTATTTTAATTATTTGATGGGTGGGACCTAAATCACTCTCAAATACATTGGGTAAAGATTTATATTTAATGAGATATACAGTAATGGAATGGGAAGTAAAATTGGTTCAGTAATACAAGGATAGAATGAGGAATTAACTAGGTTCAGTGAGGGACTTTGTCTCCTATGATGGTCTTGGTTGTGATCCCTGACGAATATGAAAATAATTTTCTATGATTATGTGCATGCCACAATTTAATGTATTATGTTATACTCCCATGAATTATTTTCTTTATAATTCATTTTTTATGAACTTCCATAAATTATTACATAACTCAATATCATGATCCTTTATATGAAGGATTTAATTTTCAAAAGTTATTTTTCACGTTCTTATTAACTTATGATTATGTTATCTTCATTGATTACCCTTACTAATCATCTAAGATCACCCTTTTCTTATGTTTATTTTCTCCAGGTTAAGAAGAAACTTATTAAGTTAAATATGTCAAAAGGGTTCTAGTTATAAAAGAATAAGTGGGAGATAATGTAAATGTTTTATAAATTAGTTGTTTATGTTTCCAAGTTTCCAAATATACTAAACCTATATGGTTTGTGTGTGTTTTTATGTTATTTAATGAATATTATTCAATTTAGATATAATATAAATGTATGAAATTTTTAGGCCAATATAGTTTTAGTGTGTTTGGAAACTGGGAAACATAAACAATTTATTTATAAAACATCTACATCATCAGAACCATATAGGTTTAGTGTCTTTAGAAACATGTAAATATTAAAAACTGATTCCAAAAACATGTACATCATCTCCCACTTATTCCTTCATATCTAGAAACCTTTTGACACATCTTACATAATACCTTTCTTCATAACCCATGGAAAAGAAACATAAGAAAATAGTAAGCTTAGATGCTGAGTATGGGTAATCAAAGAAGATAACATAAGAATAAGGGCACAAGAACATGAAAACAACTTTTTAAAATTATATCCTCCATATCAATGATCATGCTACTGAGTTATTGACTAAATCATATAATTTAATAAGACAAGAATTATAAAGAATATAATTCATGGGAGTATAACATAAGACTTGAAACTATGGAATTCACATAAGTATAGAAAATAATATCATATTAGTCAAGGATTGTTTCCAAGACCATCATAGTGGAAAAAGTCCCATGCTAAACCAAGTTCACTCTTCATTTCAGCCCTGTACTTCTAAAATGAGTTTACTCCCATTACAGTCCTATATTACTAAACCATGTTCACTTCCCATTCTAGTCTTGTATATGTCATTATATATAAATATTCACCCAATGAATTAGAGCGAGATATAGAGCCCACCCATCACAAAATTAAAACCATACATATGTGTTCCACAAGAACATAAATAATTTATCATATTAGAACCCATTAAATAAAATTGGTTTTTATAAACATTTCATCATTTCATAACCCATGCAAAAGTAGGGAAATTTATAAACAATAATGACATCATAAACATAAACCATCAAAATAAATAATAAGGATATTATCCTTGGATCATATCCCAAATGAATAATAAGTAAAATAAAATAATATTTTCTTATATGGAAAATGATTTTTAAAGATAACTTGAAATAACTCTTGAGAAAAATATCCTTTCCATTTTGAAAACACATTTTTTATATAAAAGTCTAACAATTTCAAAGGAAAACATTTTATTTCAAAAAAACTTGAAATATTGAAAAGGAATCTTCAAGAAATTAAGGCATTATGAAATAGGAAAAATTATTTCATGCCATATAAGTTAAAAAAATGTCCCTTTCATACTTTTATAGGAAAAGCCACAAAGAACCTTGTTTTGGAAAATGAAAAAAATATTCCTTTCAAACTGTTTTGTAAAAATTCACACATGGTTAAAAATGAATTTAATTTTTTTATAATAATAGTAAAAATATTTTTAAGAAACATGTATATGGAAGTTAAATTTCCCCCAATAGATTCTTACATTTAAAAAATCCTGAATAATAATGATATTGTGGAATTAACCCTTATCTTAGGTATGATTTTCTTAATACTATATAAAAATTATGTATAATGGATTAAATAATGTTATTAATTTATTAAAGATATATATTTACATTTATTATATCATATACTATCCTCTTATACCATCTTATCACCTGTTTTTTAATAATATTTCATTGTTACCCTTCTTTCAGTTGTTAAGTGCTTCATTTTATTATGCACGTTTTATCATATAAGTCCCAGTTCTTATGAATAGGATATATTTCTATCATATCTAGAATTATATTAAGTTAATAAATATCATATTTATTCATTATATACATTTATATGATCATTATTGAATTATGAACATGGAAAATGAATCGCATCACATCGTGGATACAATAGGCAGTACGTACACACGAGCGATGATATCATTCCCTTAATGGTGAAAGGGTAAGGACATGGATGCTATATTAATATAATGTTATATTTATCATATATATATATATATATATATATATTATTTCCATCATTATAACTATCCAATTAAAGTAGTGATGAAAAAATAGATTACACCATGGCGTGGAGACGGTAAGTCGTACATACGAGCATGCAATGTTTTCATTTTTCATAGGATGGATAAAAGGTGGAATTTAGATGTTACATAATCATAATAACATTTAGGAATATAAATTATAATGTATTTATTAGTTTATAATGTAAATAACAATGAAGAGGACATATAATAAGAAATAGACTTCAAAGAGTTGGTAAATACGATTACCTCTTCTTCTATGAACTTCCTTTAGATCTCTTGTTAGTAACACTAGGGCTGGTCTTTTGAGTTGAACAACACTTCTATAATGTTTATAAGTAATTTAAAAGATAAATTTTTAGGGTATGTTCAATATTGAAGGCTCAAAGTGATGTGATAAAGTGATGTAGGAGGTGCCATTTTATAATTGAGGTGAGGGGAACTTTTAAAATTTCTAAAAATATTAATTTATAATAAATTAAATATCAATAAAAATACTTCAAATTTCCATTTATTTGAATATAAAACGTGATAATGTTGTAATATCATCAAAAAATATATTTTAGAAATTGTTTTGTGTTATTTAAAACCTTATCATTTTTTATTATCCCTTAGTTAAACTATTTTAATTTTAACTAAGGTATAAATTTTTTAAATTTTAAAAGGTTATAATTTTTACTTATGTGATGAAAATTATACTATAAATGAACAATTTAAAAAAATATAGACCATATTATAGTTATTTTTATTTTTTTAAATATGTTTAATGTTTTTTAAATAATTTAATAAATTATTATGTTGATAAAATATTATTATTGTTAATTTTGACAATATTCATTACTTATACATTTAAAAATATCAATATAACAACTTAACTTTGAAATTTTTTTTTTATTATATCTATAAGATTTAAATTTTATCTATAATTTTTTTATCAGATTAATTATCTCAAATTTTAAATATTTTAATATTTTTAATAAAATTTATTTGATATTCCCATTAATAAAATAATTACTACATCAGCATTGTGTAATTATTTAATATACTTATTTATTTACAAAAAATTAAAAATAAAATACCATGATGAATATAGATTTTCTATATTTAGTAATAATATTTATAGTAGAAAATATCTTTTGGTTTAACCTATATTAAAAATGATATAGCATTTAAAACATTAACGTGACATATTTGAATTTTAATTAAATAGAATAGTATAAGTACCATAATCTCATCCCAGTGGTCTAAAAAGTAAAAAATAAATTTATATTGTGAAAATT
Source organism: Viscum album (assembly GCA_963277665.1). Taxonomy (NCBI): domain Eukaryota; kingdom Viridiplantae; phylum Streptophyta; class Magnoliopsida; order Santalales; family Viscaceae; genus Viscum; species Viscum album. Next base: position 906,354,419 of record OY728158.1, on the reverse strand, counting down.
TGTTTATTAAGTTAACAATTTACTTTTAGATTCTTTCATAACATACCTTTTTTCCCATGTGGAAACACAAGGGATATTTAAGACAAAGAAAGTGAAATTTTGTGACTTTCTTTGATTTAAATATTATATAAGTCATTTTTATTGATACATGTCCATTAAAAAACTTAATTTAGATCCTTAGGTGTTAAGGGCCGAATTATATTCATCAAATAAAATTTGGGCATGTGTTTGGTTAATTTTATAATCTTTATTGTTTAATTTATAACCCAAATTACTATATTTACCCATTATAAGGGTTAGTTTTTTACCAACAATACTATTTCTGTTAGACAAAAATTAAAGGGACCTATTCACTAAATTTTGAAATTACGAATCTAAATTTGGTATCCATTTTTAAAAATTAAAAATATAAGTTTCATAAATTAATTTGAAATAAAACTAAAAAAAATCTATGAACAATAGTTTAAAAAACCTTTTTAAAAAATAAAATGTTTTTATAATAAAATATTGTATAAAATCCTTTTCAAAAACTATAATTTTATTATTTTAAATTAAAATTAATTAATTAAAATTTAAAAATAATCCAAAATATAATTTGACCATGTAAAGACTTTAAAAAGAAATATAGTTTTCAATAAAAATCATTATTTACACTATTATTTTATAAATAAATAAATAATTAAATGTTTTATGAAAATTATATAAATAAAACTATTTTAACATGATTTTAACAATAAAAATTCAAAAATGAAATTAATATTTTCAAATAAATTTTTTATAACTTCTAAAAATTAATATTCATTCATAAAATGTAGAAAAACTCATTTCTGAAAAAATATATTATTTGAAGAATAAAGTGACATTACTAAAAATTATATGATAATTTTCTAAGAACTTACAAATACATTAATATTGAGTTATAACTTTATTTTCATTTCATAAATTATTTATTCATATTTATTCTTTCCAATTTAACATCTAGGTTATAAGAGACATATAATATTACATGGTTTATTTAAACTCATAGTTATGTGCAACACGAGATATTGAAGAATTAAAATTATTTAAAGAGAAATAATTTTTTAAAATATTGGTATGTTTAATTAATGTAACACCAAGAAATATTTTTTTGAAAATTTTACCTTTAAATATTTTGACAGCTTGTATTCCACACAATACAAAGTTTAAATGAGCTGTGAGTCACCATTTGTATAAAATTACCCTTATAACCTAGCTGTTAAATTGGTGAGAATAAATATGAATAACTTATTTATGAAATAAATATAAATTTACAACTCAATATGAATGTATTGGTAAGTGATTAGAAAATAATCACACAATTTTTAGTAAAATTATTTTATTCTTCAAAAATAATTTTCTTCAAAAATGAGTTTATCTTATTTTTATGAGTCAATATTAATTTTTAGAAGTTATAAAAAATTTATTTTAAAAAATTAGTTTAATTCTTAATTCTACATATCAAAATTATCTTAAAATTATTTTTTATAATTTCTTGAAAACCTTATTTTTTAAGGAATAGTAAAAATACTAATTTTTATTGAAAAATATATTTTCATCAAAATTATTTACAAGTTAAAATTATGTTTTGGATTACTTATAAGTTTTAATCAGTTAATTTTAATTTAAAATAATGGTGTTTGAAAATTATTTTATACATTAATTTATTATAAAAATATTTTATGTTTTAAAAGGACATTTTTTCTGAAATTTTTTTTTCATGGAATTTTATCAGTTTTATTTTAAATTAAAAATTTAAACTTATATGTTTAGAATTTTTGAAAAATGGATACAAAAATTTAGATTCATAAGGTCCAAATTTAGTTTATATGTCCCTTTTATTTTTTTTACCAATACGAATAGTAACATTGGTAAATTGTTTTATCATGGTGAAGGGAAATTGGGTAATTTAGGTTACAAATAAAATGATAAAGACTATAAAATGACCATAAAAATGCTAAAATTTTATTGGATGAATATAATTAGACCCTTAACACATAATTATATTAATTAATTTGTTTAATGGACACTTTTCAATGAAAATGAATTATATAACATTTAAATAACAAAATGTCACAAAATGTCACTTTCTTTGTCTTAAATATCCCTTATGTTTCCACATGAGAAAGAAGGTATATTATGACTGAATATAAATTTATATTTTTAAGTAAATAAATAAATTTCAAGTAATAAATTTATTTTTTACTTTTTGGGACACTTAGAATAGTTTATGATATTTATAATATTTTATTTAATAAAAATTCCAAGATATCACATTCATGTTTTGAATACTGTATCATTTTTAATATAGGGTTTCCAAAAATATATATTAGACTATAAATATTCTCATAAAATATAGAATATTAATCTTTATCATGGTGTTTATTTTTAATCTTTTGGGTTGAAATAAGTATATTAAAAAATTACACAACACATATGTTGTAAATTTTTTTAATAATTGAAATATCAAATAAATGTTATTAAAAACACTAAAATAAATATTTTTTCTAGATAATTAATATGATCAACAGATTTTATAGAATACATAGACCTCTTATGGATATAATATTTTTTTTGAAGTTAAATTGTTATCATGATATTTTTAAAAGTCCAAGTAATGAATAGTGTCAAAACTGACACTAATGATATTTTATCAAAATAATATATTATTAAAGAATTTAAAAATCATAAAACCTATTTAAAAATATAAAATTATTAAAATATGGTATAAAATATTATTAATTGTTCATTTATAGTCTCATTTATATCATATAATTAAAAATTACAACCTTTTACTATCGAAGAAGTCATTTCCATAGTAAAAATTAAAATAGGTTAACTAAGGGTTAATCAAAATGATAAGGTTTAAAATAATACAAAAAATTGTATAAAATATATTTTTTGATGATATAGAAACCTTATATCATATTATAATAAAAAAATTTAATTTTTATTGTATTTTGATTGATATTGAATTTGTTATAAATTAATTGTTTGAGAAATTCTAAAAGTGCCCCTCACCTCAATTATAAAAGGGAACCTCCTCCCTCACTTCTTCATATAACTTTGAACCTTAAAGCTCAACCATTACCTAAAAATTACTCTTATAAAATTTTCTATACACATTATATAGTTTATGGTCTTCTTGAAAGACCAACCCTAGTGACCTTAAGAGGATATCTAAGGGAAGTTCACTAAAGAAGAGGTAATTGTATTTACCGTCACTTTCAAGTCTATTTCTTCTTCTAATTACACTTCATGTGTTGTTTCCATTATAAAGTAATAAATCCAATATCATTTAAATTATGAGATTTTTTCACTAGAACACAATTACTGTATAGAGGAGATTTTTTTATATAGAGGTGGTTTAAACCGCCACTATATGGTTCTACAACAGTTTCAAAAAAGCGTAGATAAAATTGGTGTCAGAAATCAACACATGGCGGTTTTTTGAATTTAGTAGAAGCTTATAGAAAGTGTCATAGAAGACATATTTTGTGATGATTTTATTTATTTTAGTGGTGGGTTTTTCCTAAAAAAATAACTGGGATCTAGTAGCGGTTTTCAACCACTGTTAAAGTCTATCATTTTTACCGAAAAAACCACCACTGATACAAATAAACCACCGTTAAGTAATTTTTTTTCATATTGAGCACCACTTTTAACTTCCATCCCTAAAAAAATACCATAATATAGAGACTATTTAAAACGCTGTGAAAAAAAAATCTATCTCTAGAGGCGGTTTGAACTGCTGCTATATCAATAATTAAAAAAAACAGGCTACAGGTTCTGCAACCCTAGAACCTATACCCAGAACAACAAAATAGTGACACTGAAAATTTTACCATATCATCAAATATATCATCAACGTACAAGGAAAACAACATGTTAAAACTAAATAATCAACGTATTCTGATTCACACTAAAACATAAATAATCAATACAATGACCAAGGAAAACAACACATTGAAAGAAATAATACATTTCTCAATACATTGAAAGAATTAAACAAAACACAACACATAAAAAAAATCATCCTATAAGTAAAATAGAGGCAAGAAACTAAACATCATATATGATCATATAGAAATTTCAATCTCCATAGCCAGTTGAAACACAATATATAGACACATGGTTATAAAACACATACATAGGGCACCCATTGTCCCGATCCCATCTAAAATAGAAGAAAAATGTAAATAATACCCACATTGGATATACTTATACATGAACAAACACTCTCCACTAATCATTTCCCAATGATGAACTCTACTCATCACCCTCTCCATCTCCATCTCTACTTCCTGCTATTGGTACCTGTAAGATAATTATATTGAAAATTAACAATGTTGTATATTTATATTTTAAATTAAAATCAATAAAAGTTTGTGAACTAAATGATTTTAAAGTTGTGTGATTTACCTTCTCACCACCAGTCATCACTTGAAATCCCCATTTGTCTGCCAAAGACCTCTGATGGTAATAGTCCCAAACCCATCCATGCAGTCGATCAGGATGCTCCTTCTTAAGGACTTTACCAACTGGGTCATCCTAGGAGACTGAGTAGGACTGTTTGGGATTGACATCCCATAGTTCTTAAATTTTAACCTATAAATCAAATAAAGTCATATTAGAAGTTGTAACGTCCCAGCTCCGGGTACCACTCCACGGGTGCCCCAAACCCGGTTCACCACATGACCTCAAGCGCATTCCCCCAAATGCCAGAGGCTGCCGACTAGAAGTGAGGGCCCGTGTCTGATAGTGGGGAAACTATGCCTTCATTTTTCAAAGTGTAGTGCAGCGGAATAAAGAATAAAACATACATCAACGGCGGAAGCAGTAAACCATACACAACTGAAATACACAATAGTAGTGGATATAACCAGCAGTATATAAATGATGATGCTACATGTATGAAGTTCTAATAAAATAGCCAAAACATGTTATACATCAATACAGTACAACCAAAAGCCGAATGCAGCAAAACAAGGCAAAACAGCTGGCAGTAGCTTCGCGGGCCTAAGCCCGGTCCCATGCCCTCCTACTCCTCAGCAGCAATCATGTACCTATATAGGGACTCTTTCCCCTATCCACACCTGCAGAAATGTAATCTGTTTGGGCTGAAAAGTGTGACCCAAATAGGGTGTGAGAAATATATCTCAGTAGGCACCCACCAAAGGCCCATGCCCAACTGCGTATAAGCATTCAACAACAGTGTGAAATAGTAAAATGCAATAAAGTAAGTAGTACTCAAAAGTAACTAATTACCAGTTATATTTCTATTTTATTATACATTTAATCCATTAAATTTAAAATACCACCACAGTGAATATTCTAAATAACCAGCTAATGTCCTTGGACATGTAAACTCCTACCCTCAGATAAAGAATATTCGACACAAGAATCTGCCCTCAGGTATAACAGAGTTTTCCCTCAGGCGTAGGTAGTGTCGCCCACAGGCACAGAGTCAGCTGCCCACTGGCACGAAAGAAGTTGCCCTCAGGCCGAAATAACCACTGCCCTCAGGCTAAATAGTACAGTGCCCACATGATAATCACAACAGCACCCTCAGGATAAATAGGTAAACGGGCCATTCCCAAAAAGTAAACAAGAAGTAACAAGCAATTCCTCTCAAGGAAATTCTACAATCCCTACTTTTAAAGGCATAACCATGGGTATCCTGGGCAAACGACTAAATAGTGGAACACACACCCGGGGTGGTCCCAGATCCAAACAATGATCCCAACCAGTATTTTAATATCATAATTAAATACCTAATCAATTCTAGGTGTTTAATATAGCAACAACCTCAACCACACGACACCCCAACATGGGTTCGTGGCACAAAAACGCACAAAACACACAGCAGTTAGAAAACTAAACACCAAGACACCTACCTTAAATTCCAACAAACGTTATACCCGGATGCCGACTCCAGAAACGCCCAAGAACGGCGTAGATCTGAAAAAGAAAAAAACCCGCTTAACCTCAAATAACTCTTATTCGGAGAATAATTGGTAATAATTAGTCAAGGAGATGGAATCCCTTACCCGTGCGGTTCCAACGAGATCATCTGATGTGGAAACCGATTCCAGACGAACACTCAGTGGATCTTCAAAGGTTCGGCCTCCTCCTTTTGCTCCAAAATGGCTCAAATACCTCCTCTATCAAATGAGGAGGCTACTGTATATTTTAATCCGAAAAAAAGTACATGGCATGTACTTCTGAGTACACGATGTGTACTTCCCAAATTTTAAACTGTTCCTCTAGCGGCTTCCCGCCAGCGCGACACTATTCGCCTGCCAACAAGAGTACACGACCTGTACTCCTGAGTACATGTCGTGTACTTCCGCCCAGCTGGTGGCTGCTCCACCGCCTTAGTATTTTGGCCTGCCGACTGACTATACGGCGTGTAAAGGACCACTACACGGCATGTAGTTGGTCCCTACACACTTTTTCGCCGACATGGCTACACGCCCTGTGTACTCATCCCAACATGGCCAGAAGTACATGGTGTGTGGAAAAAGTACACGGCGTGTAGTTCCAAAATTTAGGATTTTCCCCCATTTGCCTTATTTTATTAAAAACACTTAAGTAAAAGAGAAAAGAAGAATCCTGTACCTCAAAGAGAAGAACTGGGTTCTTATAAACTTCCCCACTTATAGCAATTCGTCCCCGAATTTCCCTTCCAAGGGTAGAGAAGATATAGCCGTGAACAACTCCGGCCACTGAGCACGCACATTGGTTTCCCGCTCCCAAGTTTCATCCTGCACTCGGCCATGCTGCCATAGCACCCATATGAGAGGATATGACTGGCCTCAGAGAACCTTCATGCTTCTGTCAATGATACGAATCAAATTCTCCTCAAAGGACTCATCTGCCTCTAGCTCAACCTCCTAGGGATGAAAGATGTGAGACAGGTCTGAATGATAGCGACACAACTAAGATATGTGGAAGACGTTGTGCATGGATCGGTACCGCTACGGTAACCGCAACTGATAAGAAACCCACCCGACTCTCTCCAGAATCTCAAATGGTCCCACATACCGTGATGAAAGTTTACCCTGTCTCCTGATATGCTTGTGTCCCAGCCTCGGAGAAACATGTAGAAAAACATGATCCACGACCACGAACTCCAAAGGTCGTCTGCAGTGATTAACATAAGACTTCTGACAAGACTGTGCAGTAGCCATCCTCTTCTGAATCAACTGGACCTTCTCAGAAGTCTCCTGTACGAGACGTGGTCCCAGCAAAGCTGCCTCACCTGCCTCTAACCAGCACAAAGGTGATCGGCACAGCCTACCATATAAAGCCTCGTAAGGTGCCATCTCAATAGTATCTTGGAATCTATTGTTATAGGCAAACTCGACTAAGGGTATATGCTTCTCCCAAGAGGCCCCAAAGTATAGAATGCATGCTCATAGCATGTCCTCAAGCACCTGTATAGTACGCTTTGACTGGCCATCTGTCTAAGGGTGGTATGCTGTGCTTAGAAGCACCTGTGTACCCATCGCCCTCTGAAAAATCTGCCAGAAACGAGATGTGAAACGTGCATCCCTATTAGAAATGATAGAACATGGGACCCCATGAAGACGTACGATCTCTCGGATATACAGTCTTCTGAGTTCATCAACACCGAAGGTCTCCTTGATCAACAGAAAGCGTGCTACCTTCGTGAGTCTTTCCACAACAACCCACATGACATCATTGCCTCGAGGTGACCTCAGAAAACCAGTCATGAAATCCATCACGACATCATCCAATTTCCACTCTAGAATGGGTAACTACTGTAACAACCTAGCTAGTCTCTGATGCTCCGCCTTCACCTGCTGATAGGTGGAACACCTCGTAACAAAACCAGCTACATCTCTCTTCATACCCAGCCACTAGTACTGACCTCTCAAGTCACAGTACATCCTGGTAACCCTGGGATGAACTGCCCAAGATGAAGCATGAAACTCCCGCATCAGCTCCTCACGTATATCCCCTAGAACCCACACTCGTCCATGGAAATGAAAAACCTCATCATCACCTATCGTCCACCCAGGATAAGGGTCCCCACTTTCCACCGTCTCCCGTAGAACTAGGCCTTCTGAAACCGATAGCTGTCTCATCCTCACTCTTTCCAGGAGGGTAGAATTCATAACTAAAGATGAAAGATAAGTCTGCCCTTGACTATCATGCACCTCCAAATGCATCTCAGAGAACAAAGCCATGTGCTGCCACTCACCACTGGCCTCCTGCACTGCCTGTATCTGAGTCTACATGCTTAGTGCATCAGATACTGCATTACCTTTACCATGTGTATAGTAAAGCACAAAATCAAAGGACTGAAGGTATTCGACCCACCTTCGCTGCCTCAGATTCTGGTCACGCGGAGTAAAGATATACTTGAGGCTTTTGTGGTCGGTGAAAACCACAAAATGATCCCCCAATAGATAATGTCTCCAATAGCGCAACACATGTACAACTTCTGCCAACTTGAGATCATGCGTCGGGTAAATCCTCTCATGTGGCCTCAACTGCCGAGACCCGTACGCAACAACTCGATCACCCTGCATCAACACTGCTCCCAACCCAATACCTGATGCATCACAGTAAACTGTATAGATCTTCCCCTGCTTTGGGAGTATCAGGATTGGTGCTGATGTCAACCTTCCTTTCAGGTCCTGAAAGGCTGCCTCGCAAGCTCCCGACCAAACGAAATTCACACCCTTCTTAGTCAGACCTGTCAATGGCTCTGCTATGCAGGAGAAGTCCTGTATAAAACGTCTGTAGTAACCATCCAGCCCTAAGAAACTCTGTATCTCAAACACGTTCTTAGGATGCTCCCAGGAAACTACTGCTCTCACCTTCTCTGGGTCTACTTAAACTCCTACCTCTGAGATGATATGACCCAGGAAGTAAATCTGGTCCATCCAAAAGTGGCACTTTGAGAGCTTAGTATATAGCCGATGCTCTCTTAGTGTACTCAATACGATCTCAAGATGGGTGGCATGGTCATGTCGAGTGTGAGAGTACACTAAGATGTCCTCCATGAATACTACCACAAAAGAATTAAGATACAGATGGAACACACGATTAATCAAAGCCATGAAAACTGCTGGCGTGTTTGTGAGTCCGAACAACATAACCGTATACTCATAAAGAACATACGTACTCCTGAAATCCATGAGAGGTATATCAGATGGTCTCATGCGCAGCTGATGATATCCTGATCTTAGGTCAATCTTCGATAACACTCGTGCTCCACGAAGTTGATCAAAAAGATCATAAATCCTCGGTAAGGGATATAGGTTCTTAACCGTCAACTGGTTCAGCTTCCGATAATCCACGTAAAGTCTGAGGGTACCGTCCGCCTTCTTCACAAAAAGGACCGAAAATCCCCACGGAGAAGTACTGGGTCAGATAAAACCCTTTTTTTTAAATCCTCTAACTACCTCTTGATCTCCTGCAACTCAGGTGTAGCCATCCTATATGGAGGAATGGACACCGGTGCTGCTCTTGGCACAAGCTCAATAGAGAAATCCACCTCTCGCTCGGGAGGAAGACCTGGAAAGTCATCCAGGAAGACATCCCTGAAACAATCAACCACTAGAGGGAAATCCGTCTAACAATTCCCCTGGTCATCCAGATATAAACTCGCAATCTGGGCTGTGACTCCACCTCGTCCACGATGCTCTGGTCCAGCTCGACTCACCTGAACATCCCATTCTCCCTTGTATAGAAACTCTCCACCCTCTGGTGACGTGAAACTCACCCTGCGGCAATAGCAATCCACAAAGGCTCAAAAGGGAACCAACCATTCCATCCTGAGAATGACATCATAGCTTGTCATCTCTAAGACATAAAGGTCCCAAAGGAAGTGACACCCACCAACCTCAAGGGGGCACTCCTTGCATTGAATCACACCAGCCGTTCTAGTATCCAACAGAGTGTCTAGCATCATTATATCAGAAGAAGTAGAAACAAAGAGCCCAAGACTCTCCACTACAGGTATAGATATGAAACTATGCGTAACACCCATATCAAAAAGTACTGATGATATAACAGAAGCTACAAGAATAGTACCTATGACTGTAGAAGGTCCGGGATCCTACTCATGCTGGGTCTGTTGCACCGCATATGTCTACCCAGTGTCGCGGCCCTGCGACACAACCTGACTACCCTAAGCTGTCCTGCCCTACTGCCTCTAAGATCCTATTGTCTGGATACCATGGCCATGACCACCATCTCTACCTGCAAACCCCGGCGTATTCCAGTTCCCCAACTGGTAAGAAGCCACTGGTCCTGCTCCCGCATGCGAAGTCTGAACAGAACCCCTCTCACTAGCAACTGGTAAAAACTCCCTGCAAAAGTGCTGCAGATGACCCATCTTGCCGCAAAATCGACACTCCACTGGGTCTCATGGACACTGTGGCCTCTTGTGCCCTTCTCTACCACACTGTTAGCACATAACCTGGCCACCTGAAGCATTCTTCTGACTGGTACTGCCGCCCTGAGGGAAGTCCGCCTGTCTCTTCCTCTTGCCAAAAGAAAAAGTACCAGTAACTGGTGCTGAACCGCCCTGGCCCACACCACTAGATTCTCGAAGGTTACTCTCTGTGATCATCTCCTGGTTCATGATGGGGCATACAATAGGGAACCTGAAGACATTCACCAGCGCTTGGTTGTCATACCGAAGACCATCCTCAAAACATCTGTCTCTCAATGTCTCATCACACACCAACACGGGTGAAAAGCGCTGAAGCTCGGTAAAGCAAGCAGAATAGTCCATCACCGACATGGCGCCCTGCTGCAGATTCATGAACTCTCGAGCTCTATCTTTTCTCAGCGTCTCTGGAAAGAAGAAGTCATAGAATATTACCTGGAAATCCTCCCACACCATGTCCCTGTGATGCTCTGACTGGGTGGTAACATCCCACCACCTCTTGACGGAATCATGCAACATTTATGTCGTGAGTTTGACCCACCACCCCAGAGGTGTCTCAAGATGCTCGAAAATAGTTTGCATCGACCCCAGCCAAGACTTCGTAGCCTGTGGTCCGCCATCCCCTGAAAATGTAGGCGGATGCTGCTGTTGGAAGATACATGTTTGTTCGGCCATGGATGTGGCAGCCTGCGGTGCTCCCTGAATGGTCTGCATGAACCATATAAAGCCTTCACAAAACTGCGCCTCTGCGCCTATGTCCGGTATAGCAGTTGGTTCCACATCTGGCTTTGCTGGAGGATCAACTAGTAGCCCATGACCCACCATCTTCGGAGTATTCTCGTTGCCGCTCTCCTGGAAAACAACGCGTGGTCGTCTAGGCGGCATGACACTACAAGGTCAAAAACACGATTGAGAACAAGATTATTAAGGCTGAAATGAAGAAACCACAAAGGGAACAAGAAGAAGAAGGTATTTAAAAATTTTACAAAACAAGACTACAGGGCGTGTATACTGACTACACGGCGTGTACTAGACTTCCCTTCCCCTGCCTGAGTCCTTCGACACGGCTAAGCTACATGACTCCCGTTAAACAAAACTTCACGGTGTGTATATAATCTACACGGTGTGTATGGTGTTATTTTCCAACTACCTGTGTCATTTGTGACACGACTAACTACCCGTCTTGAAACTACACGACATGTTACACCCGTACACGGTGTGTACACCACCCCGTTTCCCAGCCACACGGCTAAGTACACACAGTCTGTCCTCAGACAAGACTACACAGTGTGTCCTCAAAGGTACACAACGTGTTTAAGGAATGGTTACATCGACCCGTGTTGTTAGTTACACGACCGAGTCCCCAGGTCACACTACATGGCGTGTTCAAAATTGACACAACATGTTCTGTAAAGGAGTTCACTGACCCATGTTGTTAGTTACACAACCGAACTCCGGGTCAAAACTACACGATGTGTATATCTGGTACATGGTGTGTTTTACCCAAGCCCTTCCCTACCCTGTGTCACTGCCCACACGGTTTGTGACACAGGAAGAGACTACATGGCATGTACTCATAGTACACGATGTGTACTTAAAAAGTTCATTTTTCTTCCCAAACAGATGACCATACACGACGTGTGTAAAAATACTACACGGCGTGTATACTGGGTTTCCAGACAGTATGCCTTCGAAACTTCCCCGAAACCCATAAAACACTAAAAAACAACACCCAAGTATCAAATTACGACCTATGAGGATTCATACTCTCCACGAATCAAAGTTTGACATCTTATCTATGTTATAACTAATAAACAGTCAATGATCCACCAAATTCCGGTCGATGGGGGCCCATACTCCCCAAAAACCAAAGTTTGGCATCTATTCTATGAATATCTCACACAAAAATTACCCTATCAAATAGAAGGTATTTTATCAGTGCAACTATCACAATAGCATGCTTTTCTAGCACATCAAATATCACAACAGCATGCAATTTTCTAATGCTCCTACATGGCATGGAAACTATGCATGGAATGTGATTCTAGAATGTGCCTAAATGATGCATGAGATGGAATACCCTCATCTCATGGGGTGTCAACTAATTAGAAACCACTAATAAAAGATTAAGAGCACAATACAAGTGCGTCACCCAATGGTGAAATCAAATAAACTGTAAAATTGAAAAATTAGAAAAATTGAAACACGAGGTAAATTGGTTTTTCCCTGTACACGGGTTAGCTACGTCCGGACACAACTTATTACCAACTACCATCTCATCCTATCCCTGATTAAGGCTCCAAATAGTAAGTCAAAGAAAAGAACTCCTTTGATACCACTTTGTAACGTCCCGACTCCGGGTACCACTCCATGGGTGCCCCAAACCGGGTTCACCACATGACCTAAATCACATTTCCCCAAACACCAGAGGCTACCGACTAACAGTAAGGGTGCATGTCTGATAGTGGGGAAATTATGCCCTCATTTGTCAAAGTGTGGCACAGTGGAATACATAATAAAACATACATCAATGGAGGAAGTAGTAAACCATACACAACTGAAATACACAACAGTAGTGGATATAACCAGCAATATACAAATGATGACGCTACATGTCTCAAGTTCTAAGAAAATATCCATAACATGTTATACATCAATACAGTATAACCAAAATAAGAATGTAGTGAAACAAGGAAAAATAGCTGGCAGCGGCATCGCGATCCTAAGCCCTGTCCCATGCACTCTACTCCTCAACAACAATCATGTACCTGTATAGGGACTCTTGCCCCTATCCACACCTGCAGAAACGTAATCTGTTTGGGCCGAAAAGTGTGACCCAAACAGGGTGTGAGAAATATATATCAGTAGGCACCCACCAAAGGCCTATGCCCAACTGTGTATAATCATGCAACAACAATGTGCAATAGTAAAATGAAATAAAGTAAGCAGTACTCAAAAGTAACTAATTACAAGTTATATTGAAATTTTATTATCCATTTAATCCATTAAATTTAAAATACCACCACAGTGAATATTCTAAATAACCAGCTAATGTCCTCGGACATGTAAACTCCTACCCTAAGGTAAAGAGTATCCAACACAAGAATCTGCCCTCAGGCATAACCGAGTTTTCCCTCAGGCATAGGTAGTGTCGCCCAAAGTAATAGAGTCAGCTGCCCACTGGCACTGAAGAAGTTTCCCTCAGGCCGAAATAACTACTACCCTCAGGCTAAATAGTGCAGTGCCGATAGGCTAATCACAACAACGCCCTCAGGCTAAACAGGTGAACGGGCCATTCCCAACAGTTAAATAAGCAGTAACAAGCAATTCTTCTCAAGGAAATTCTACAATCACTACTTTTAAAGGCATACCCTCGGGTATCCTAGCCAAACGGCTAAACAGTGGAACACACCCCCGGGGTGGTCCCAGATCCAAGAAACGATCCCAAACAGTATTTTAATATCATAATTAAATACCTAATCAGTTCTAGGTGTTTAATATAGCAACAGACTCAACCACACGACATCCCAAAATGGGTTGGTGGCACAAAAAATGCACAAAACACACAACAGTTGGAAAACTAAACACCAAGCCACCTACCTTAAATGCCAACAAACGTTATACCTGGACGTCGACCCCAGAAACGCCCAAGAACAGCGTAGATCTGACAAAGAACAAAACCCTCTTAACCTAAAATAACTCTTATTAGGAGAATAATTGGTAAGAAGCAGTCAAGGAGATGGAAGCCCTTACCCATGCGGTTCCAACGGGATCGTTCGAGGCAGAAACCGATTCCAGACGAACACTCGGAGGATCTTCAAAGGTTCAGCCTCCTCCTTTGGCTCTAAAACGGCTCAAATGACTCCTCTGCCAAATGAAGAGTCTACTACCTATTTTAAGCTGAAAAAACAAAGTACACGGCGTGTACTTCCGAGTACACGACGTGTACTTCCCAAATTTTTTAACTGTTCCTCTAGTGTCTTACCGCCAGCGTGACACTGTTCGCCTGCCGACACGAGTACACAACATGTACTCTTGAGTACACGGCGTGTACTGCTGCCCAACTAGCGGCTGCTCCACCGCCTTACTATTTTGGCCTGCTGACTGACTACACAGCATGTAAAGGACCACTACACTGCATGTAGTCGGTCCCTACACCCTTTGTCGCTGTCATAGATACACGCCCTGTGTACTCATCGCAACACATCCATAAGTACACGGTGTGTGGAAAAATTACACGACGTGTAGTTCCAAAATTTAGGATTTTTCTCAATTTTCCTTATTTTATTAAAAACACTTAAGGAAAAGAGAAAAGAAGAAGCCCGTACCTCAAAGAGAAGAACCATGTTCTTACAAAAGAAATATATATTAACATAATGACAACTTATAATAAGTTATTATAATGAAAAATAAATTCATACCCCAACTTATTTGGAAATCTCATTAACAAAACTCCCATTATATTTTTTATGAATATTCAAACACACTTTTGTTTGGGATGCTTGGTGGCCTAAGCTCGATGACTACATTAAAAAAAGGTAAATCAATAATTTAATATATTAAATAGATAATATTGTATAATAAAACACATAACTATTACTAAATAGGAAAAGAGATTCATATATACTAGTTAAAAAAATATGAATATGTTAAATAACCATACACGACCTTTTAATTATTTTTATAACCATCTATAAAATAAGAATTATAGACACTTATAAAAAATAATAAAACTATTTATACTATTAGAATATGTCGATGAAGAAATTGGTGTAGAGTAGCGAACTTCGACCCTTCTTTAATTGATACAGAACAATGAAATATAGGGCAACTAGAAATGCCTAAAAAAATAAGTATAATAAATCCATGAAGTTCTAAATTTCTTTCTTATTATTTATCCACTTATTTCCTTAACATCTATTTATAGAAAAAACACAAATGGATAACATTTTTTATAAATACATTGAATCTTCTACACATGGGTGTTTACTAATTCTTCATCATACATTTAAAACCCAAAAGTTAGAAATTAAAATAGAAACATATTACTATTTAAAGTATTACATTCAAATTAAAAAATAATCAATCTATTTCAGTCCTGGTATAATTTTCTAGTGACAGAGGATTTTTACCATTTTAAAAAAAATGAAAAAAACTACTAATTAAATATAATAGGGGAATTTTATACCTATTTAGCCCACGTAAGGGTAAAATAATTTTTTCAGAGGCTACAAAAGGGTACATCATAATTTTTATAATATGTGTAAAGTAACCTTTAAAATATATAGCTCACATAAAGATAAAATGGATTTTATACGTACTGTAAATTGGTAAATTATAATGCTATGTAATGGTAATAAAAAATTTTAATCATTGCATAAGGGTAACTAGTAAAGTTGTGTAATGGTAAGCTTTTACTTAAACTAGTCATGTAAAGGTAACTAGAAAATCTGTATGAAGGCACTCATAAGTTACATAAGGGTAATAAGCATTTTATAAAGAATTCATAAAGGAAAAAACATAAATTACATACACTATTTAAAGGTTTATAATTAACTACACAATAGTAAATTATATTTTTTTCATGCCGCTTAAGGGTAGCTTAGCACTTGTGTAGAGGCAAGAAACACTTCTGTAAAGGTAAACAACACTTATGTAAATGTAATAATCACTTTCATAAAGGTATGAATATAATTGATGGTAATAATAGAAATTATATACATGTTTTTCCTATGATACAATCACATTAAAATTTCCAACTAATTTATTTTACCACATGCTTGATATAAAATATTCCTTGCATCATCCATCATTTTTTACTCTCTCAACATCATTATTTTTATTAGATATATCGTGTATAATCACACCATTTCCTTCATTATATGTTATATTTTCTTTCTCTTAAGGATGGATAAATGGAAACTAGTCAAATATCAAATTCTTCATTCCAATACTTTCATTTTAATCATGAATATAAAAAGACTTATTTCTCTCAATTTTAACACCAAACATAATTCCTTATCTGGAAAACATCTTTTTTATATGGTAACTCACTTTATTATAAATCAAACAAGGTATTCCAATGAAAATATAACATATGAAGTGTATAATTCATCCATTTGAAGCATTATTAAATAAAAAATAAAAAAAATACTTAATTTGAAACTCGATCGAGATCCAATAAGTATCATATATCTAGATTCTCTCTATTTTGATAAATAATATTTTTTAAAAATATAAATTATAGATTATAATAAAAAATTCATGAAAAAATGAATATATGGAATAAATATTAGAATAAAAAATAATTTAAAAACTAAATACATATTTTTTGGTCATGGAAAACTTTTATTAAGGAAGAAAATTGTTCTACACTACATGAAAATCATGTATTTTATAAAAAAGTTTTTATTAGAAAAAAATTTATAATATCAGCATGAAACAATCCAATATCACGTATCTACAGAAGAAATCTAATAAGATTATCTAAATACCTATTTTAATTTGAAATTCATCAAATCATGCTAGTATCTATCCAAATAAACCATAAGAGAGAGAATATGATATAATTGATGCATTCTAGTAGTGAACAAACAAAGTATAAAACATGGAATAAGAAACAACTAATATATACTAGTAACATTCCAATAAAAGAACATATCATGGAATAAGTTACAAGAAATACAGTCAAAAGAATAAATATATGTTCTTCATCCAAATAAGTTTTCAATGTTTTAAAACATAATTTTTGGAAAAACTATTTAGAAAAATAGGCAGTATCCAAGGAAAATGTTTTTTACACATTGAACCCTTTCAATATAATAAGTATTCCATTTATACAAAATATATTTACATCTTAATACATACCAAATGAATCAAGTATGGGTAAAAATTGATAAATGTGATTGAATTATAAAAAATATTAAAAAATCCAAAAGGATATGTTTTCAACATATAACATTTTATATAATTAAAGTGTGGTTTATGAACTAACCCTTACCTGAACAGTTTTATAAATAGAGTGAAAAAGTGTTTATTTAATTTATTGTTTGGATTCAAGAAAATAACACACAATAAATTTACAAAATAAATAAAAATATTGTTTATAAAATTGATTCTTTATTCAAACCCCTATTTTATACTCAACACCTTTTCAAAGTAAATGAAACTAATATAAATATTATTACTTTTTTTTATTAAAAACCCAATTCATGCTTACTTAATTTATTAATGATGGCATACCAAAAATGAAACATCTTAACTTCATTTCATAACCTAAAAAAATAAAAAAAAATTGATTTATACTTTATCCAAGTAATAATATAGCATAAAAAATCAAATCGACTTTATATAATATAAGCATGTAGACATTTCATTAATAAGCACGAGAATAAAATCATAAACATGAGCAACTTACTTCTAGTTTAATATAACATAACAACTTGAATTTTTTTCAATTATTTCAAGAATGTATACATGTCATTAGTATCTTACAAATAAATTAAAAACCTACATGGAAATATTTAATGTTATGTAGAAAGAAATAGATAAAATAATTTCTCATGCTTAATAAAAATTACATAATTCTATAATTAGAAAATTAATAAATTATTTATATAAGGATAACACAATCTTCAATAACAATTAAAAATATCACTAAAACACATCAATTAGTATAAAACACAATAAATAATCAAAATAATATATAAAATAGGCAAAAAAAGTTACCTTGATTAATGGGTATATTTTTTTAAAGATCCTAGGGTTTAGAAGCCACAACAGAGGGTGGAGAGGCTTATGACCGATGGTGAGAAGCGGTGAGGAGTGGTGAGGCTCGGTACCGTCGGTGAGGTGCATCGAGGGGTGGAGATGCTCGGGAACGATGAAAAGGTGCGAAGAAAAGTTGTGGAGAGGGTAATGATATGTGGGGTTGGGGGGTCATGGGAGTTGGGGTCATGGGGGTTGGGGGGAGAAGTGTCGGGTTTTTGAAAAAAATGAATGTTTTAGTTGTGATTTTTAACAAACCGCCGCTAAATTATTTAGTTATTTTTGTAGACGTTTAATAAACCAACTATAAAAACTGATTTTGATTTAGTGTATTATGATTATGGAAAACTCATATTACAACTTTTATCCATCCCATAAAAAAATGAAAGCACCATGCGTGCGTATGCATGACTTACCATTTCCACGTCATTGTGTATTCTGTTTCTTCACCACCACTTTATTTGGATGGGTATAATGATGAAAATATTATGTATATATATATATATATATTATAACATTATATTAATATACCATCTACTTCCTTAACCTTTCACCATTAAGGGAATTATATCATCGCTCGTGTGTACGTACGACCTACCATCTCCACGATGCGATGTGATTCATTTTTCATGTTAACCATTAAATAATGATTATATAAATTTATATAATTAATAAATATGATATATATCACCTTAATATAATTATTGAGGTGATTAAACTATATCCTATGCAAAATAACTAAGACTTATATGACAAAACATGCATAGGAAAATGAAGTAGTTAACACCCCAAAGAAGGGTAATAATGACATATGATTAATAAATGGGTGATAAGGTGATATAATAGGATCATATATGATATAATAAGTATTAATATGTTTCTCATATAAATTAATAACATTATTTAAACCATTATTCAGGAGTTTCATATATGTATGAAGGAAATTAGACCTAAGGTAAGGGTTAATTTCATAGTCTCAATATTTTTCAGGATTGTTTATATATAAGTATCTATTGGGGAATATTTATTTTCCATATCCATGTTTCTTAAAAATGTTTTCCATTTTTTTTTATTCTAAAATTTTTTAAATTAATTTTTAGACATGTGTGAAATTTTACTAATCTGTTAGAAATGAATGTTTTTGTTGTTTTTCAAATGAGGTTCTTTTTGAATTTTTTGGAAAAAGTTTGAAAGGAATGTTTTTTTCACTTATATGAAATAAATGATTTTTTTCAATTTCATGATTCCTTAATTTATTGAAGAATACTTTATAATATTACAATGTTTTTTCCAAGAAATTCTTTTCCTTTGAAATTTCGAAACAATAATTGTTTTTCAAATCTAAAAGGATATTTTCTTCAGGAATTATTTCAAGTGATATTTCAAAATATTTTCCCATAAAATAAAATTTTATTTGATGTTACTTATGTTTTACTTGTGATATAATCCAATGATACAATTATTATTATTTATAGGAATGGTTTATGTTTTTTATGGATTGATACTTATGATTATTTTCTTTTCCTTGAGTTATGTTATGGTGAAATGTTTATGAAACCCATTTATTTTTACGGGTTTTGATATGATGAATTATTTATGTTCTTGTGGAACACATATGCATGGTTTTCATTGTGTGATGTGAGGGACCTATATTTTTCTCCAATAAATTAGCTAAATATTTATATCTCATGATATATACATTACTGGAATGGGAAGTAAACTCAGTTTAGTAATACATGGTGGGAATGAGGAATGAACTCGATTCAATAAGCGACTTTGTCCACTATGATAGTCTTGGTAGTGAGCCTTGAATAATATGAAAATGATTTTATATTCTTATGTGTATGAAATAATTCTAAGTCTTATGTCATAATCCAATGAATTATGTTATTTATAATTCATGTCTTATTAAATTCTATGATTTAGTCCATGTCTCAATATCATGATCCTTGATATGAAGAATATAATTTTCAAAAGTTATTCTCCTATTTTCATACCCTTATGATTATGTTATCACTCTTGATCACCATTTATGAGCATATAAGCTAAACATTTTATTATTTTTCTTTTCCCTGGGATATGAAGAAAGGTATTAAGTAATATGTGTAAAAAAGGGTTCTAGTTATGATGGAATAAGTGGGAGATGATATAGATGTTTTATGAATCAGTTTTTATGTTTCCAATTTTCTAAAGACACCAAACCTATATGGTTCTAGCGCAGTTCTTTTCTGTTATGAAATTAATATTCTTCCAGTTGTAATATCTATGTATGAAAATTATGGGTCATTATAGTTGGTATGAAAGCAATGTGTCGTTAAACATTAGAAACTAGGATAATAAAACCTTATTAAGAACCCTAAGGATAATTCTATGTATTGGATAAAATTATAGAGTTTCGGTGATGATTATAAATAACCTGTGATACAACATAAAGTATCATTAATTGTAATTTTATAATTAATTTCACTTGATTATGTTGTTTTCCCACTATTATTAGTTTTTCCCACACTATGATTTTTGGTTTTAGTCAATGGATGGTACCTAAAGAAACTTCATTAATGATGATTATAATGGGAAATTCAATGATTTTACTTTTTGGGAAACCTAATGTTATGAGAGATGGAATGAAAAATATTATTGTTATTCTCACAAAAATTTCTCAAGCTATGATCATACTAGACATCCAAATGAGAAAATAAGGGAACAATATTTTGTTAAGTCCTTCAAGAGGCAGCGTCCACCTTCTTTCGATGGGTCTTCAGATCCCCTAGTGGATGAATAATGAATCAGCACCATTCAAAATAAATTTTGGTTCTCCAATGTTCATAAAATGAAAAATTAATTTTGTAAGTCCATCGTTTAGATGCTGAAGTGGATCAATGGTGGAATATTATAAAAAATATGAGAAAATAAGATGAAATTGACTCCATGGAATGGGATGAGTTCAATAACTTATTTTTAAATAATTACTTTACACATATTCTTTAAAAGAATATGGTGAAGGAGTTTATTTAGCTTAAGAAAAAGGATGATGAATCTATTGGTACATATGGTGAAAATTTTATTATACTTTCAAGGTACACTTCTAGAATTATCATCTAACCTAAGAGTAAGGTTGATCAATTCTTCAGTGGATTAAAAACAAGGCTCTAAAGTGTTTTATCTATAAGGAAATTGGGTAGTTATGAGGAAATATTTTTATTTGTTCTCAAGGTTTATATGGAAAATGGACTTACCCATCAATCTTATTGGTTTTATAAGAAGAGAAAATTAGAATTCAAGGGAAATTCTAAAAACCATAGTGAAAAGAATAAAATCTTTCTTTTATGCTCAAAGTGTGGAAATAAAAATAGAAGAAACTCTATCTTAAAGGGACTAGTAAATGTTTTAATTGTGGTAAAGAAGGTCATAGAGTAATTTACCAAAAAAGTGATGGAAAAAAATGTAACTAATGATGTGAATAGGGAAAAGGCTACAAAAAATACACGTCCCACACATAAATGCTTCAAGTGAAAGGAAAATGGGAATTATGCTTAATAATTCCCAAATCTAAGGTATAATGATGATGATTGATTCCAATAGACTCTTAAGGAAAAAGACAAAGAAAAATCACATAAGATTACTATTTGTGACGTGGAGTACAATTATAAAGCCATGAAAAGTATAGATACCATCCATTCTAAAGCAGTTAATATTTTATTTGATTCTGGATCCAACCAATATTGTATTTCTAAATAATTTTATAAGGGTATAACCATATTACCTCAAAAATTATATATTTATTTATCTATGAAAACTCTTAATGGAAAATATGGTTGAATCATAAGTTTATAATTCTTCTCTAGTTGAAGTTTCTAAGAAAGTGATTCCTATAAATCTTGTGATCCTTCCTTCAGTTAAATTCCATGTGATTATTAAAATGGATTGGATTTCACTATATAGATCTCATATCAAATTCTAAGGAAGGGAAGTCACATTTTATATTCCGAATGAAAATATAATCATCTATAGATGCAAGTAATAAAAAGAAATTCCAATGGAAATTGCTTCCATCTTATCGATCTTGATTACTATAAATGAATGTTATCAATCTCATATAGTTGGGGAGAAACTCACCATTAAGGATACACCTATTATAAAAGAGGTTGTTAATATCTTTCTTGAATAATTTCTAGGTCTTCCAATGAATCTTGAAGTTGAGTTTTCAATAATACTTCTACCGGGTTCTATGCCTATTTCAAAGACTCCTAATATAATGGCCCTAATTGAGTTGTAGGAATTGAATAAGTAACTCTAAGAGAATCTTAACAAGGGATTTATAAACCCTAGTGAATCACATTGGGGTATAACAGTTCTATTTTTTGAGAATAAAGATAGATCAATGATATTTTTCATTGATTATCAAGAACTTAACAAGATCATTATCAAGAACAGGTATCCTCTCCCCCATATTAATTACTTATTTGATCAAATACATGGAGCTCAATAATTTTCTAAGATTTATCTTCATTCTAGATATCATTAATTGAGATCCAAGAAGGATAATATACCCAAAAAGACATTCTATACAAGGTATAGACATTGAATTTATAGTGATGACCTCTGGTCTTACTAATGCTCATGCTATATTCATGGATTTAATTAATAGAGTCTTTAGAGACTATCTTGATTAGTTTTTTTAGTATTTATAGAAAATATTCTTTTATATTCAAATTGAAATGAAGAACATGAATATCACTTGAGGATTGTACTAAAGACCCTGAGAAAAAAGAATATTTATGAAAAATTTACCAAGTGTGAATTTTGGCTTCAGAAGTTTCATTTTTGGGCCACATAGTCTCAAGAGATGGGATATCTATGGATCCAGTAAATATGGGATTTATTAAATGTTGTCCTAGAACAACAACATTAATTGAGATCCAAATTTTTCTTAGTTTGGATAGATATTATTGACATTTTTTGAAATATTTCTCACAATTATCCAATCCACTCATGAAGTTGGCTCAGAAGGGAGTTAAGTTCATATGGGTGAAAAAATGTGAAGAGAATTTAAAGGATCTAGAATGAAGTTTATTCAGTTCCCCATCGCTCACACTACAATGTAGTAGATAAATTTTTGTGATATATGGTGATTTGTCGAAGAAGGGGATGTGATGTTTTCTCATAAAAAATGACATGGTGATCGATTATGCCTCACTAAAAGTAAAAGTCCATGATAAAAATTACCCAACTAGTTATTTAGAGTTAACTACAGTAATTTTTGCCTTAAATATATGGATGAATTATCTTTATGAAGAAATGTGTGAAATTTATATTCATCATAAAAGTTTAAATTATATTTTCACTAAAAAGGCGTTGAATATGTGCCAAATAAGATGGTTGGAGTTGATCAAAGATTACGATTTCTCAATACATAATCACCCTGGGAAAGAAAATAATGTAGAATATGAGTTTAGTTTAAAGAACCGTTCTATATTGTCTATAAATAAGATCACAAAAGATCTAATATTTATGTATTTGAAAAGGATGGATATGTAAATCTTAAAGGAAGGGTAGAAATCTTTTCTGGATCAAATGAATTTTCAAACACCCATACAAGTGAAGATTAAGGAGGTGCAGAAGGAAGATGAAAACCTATAGAAGAGGGTGAAAAATGTTCTTGAGTTCAACTTTTATTGTGGTGAAATAATAAGATTCAAGAACCGTGTTTGTATCCCTCCCATATAAGATTTAAAGAAGGAGTTGTTGAATCAGGATCATAGTTCATCATTCTCTATTCATCCTGGAAGAAGAAAGATTTATAGGGACCAGAGAGAGTATTTATTGTGGGATGGAATGAAGAAAGATATTTTAGAATATGTTTCTTAGTTCTTGGTTTTTCATAAATTTAAACTGGAGATACATAAGTCTAAGGGGATGTTACAACCATTTCCCATACTATAATGAAAATGGGAAAACATCACCATGAATTTTGTTGTTAGACTTCCTAAAATATCTAAAAACCATAATTATATGCGGGTTATAATTTATAACCTTATAAAGTCATCATAATTAATTGGTATTAGAGAATATTTCTCTCTTGACCACCTTACTAGAATATATATTAAGAAAGTGGTGAGATTTCATGGAGTACCACTTTCCATTATATCTGTTTAGGACTTGAGGTTTACCTCGATATTCTGGAGAAGTCTTCATAAGGCTCTAGATATAGTGTTAATTTTTATAAATTCTTATCATCCTTAGATATATGGTTAAACTTAAACGACTATTCAAACTATAGAATACATGTTGAGAGCTTTTTCAATGGATTTTAAAGTTGGTTGGGATCAACACCTCCCTTTGGTAGAATTCTCTCACAGTAACAACTTTCACTATAGTATAATGATTTTTCCTTTTGAATACCTAAATGGAAAGAAGTTTAGAACTATATCATTCTGAAATAAATTTGGGGAAATAAATATTTTGGTAGCTATTCTAGTTTATAAAATGAAATAGAAGGTTTGATCACACTGTGATTCACCGTTTCATTTTGACTCTTACACCACTGCCCTAAACTAGTTTTGTATTGAAAAATTTAAAAATAATAAAAAATTAAACTTCATATTTTATTCCATTATTTAATATTTATCACTATTAAAAGGGAAAATTATACATGTTTTTATGATTTAATTGTTGTTGGAGGTGATTTAGAGGGACCGAGATAAAGTGGAATAAAAATGGACCAAAATTGTATAGGATCCATGAACACACCTGTCCAATGATGTGACTGTTAACAAAATTAATGCATAAAAATGGTATGAGGTTTTGTGTTATGTTACAAATTTCAATTTAATACAAATCTTATTAATACATATAAGATCAATTCAACCATTGAGTGGCCCAACTGAGATGATCTGTCCAGCACACTGAATCTGCATGATGCCAAACGTGGTGTGCTATGATCTGTCTATATCTCGAGTTGTAAGTGTCCAAATGAATCCAAATATTCAGTGGAGATAATCAAGATGTGGTGTAACAACCTTTTAGTTTATCCTAAAGTGAGATATGTATGTATACCAACCAAAAACAATGGGACAATAGTTTTACGCAATCTGTGTTTTTAAAACCACCTTCCACTTTGCCTATAAAATGATACCTTGGGTACCTAATTTATAAGTTTAGGTAGGAGAAAAATATCTAGTATTTTGGAGACACAAATAAATAATCTCCTCATCCAATAATTTCTGGAGGTCCCTATCCTCATAGGGGGATCAAGGATGAAGGTGAAGTTCCACCCGAGCCTCCTCCTTCTCTCGATGACGAGCTAAACGGTGAACAATCATTTAGAGGGAGCTACACATACTTGGGAGGGAGTTCTGACACTTTTATTTCTAATATTTTTGTGTAATTTTTTGTGTTAAATATTTAAATTATGTTTAATTTTGATGTTATTCTCCTTTGTATATATTTATTTTGTTATTATTAAGTGTAACACTTTTTATTTCAACACCGATTGGGTTGAGATTTCAAGTAGGAATCTTGGGTTGTTCTGATTGGACAAGAAAAGAATCCTCTTACTCTCAACCATAAATAAGATTTAATTATGATTTGGTATCCCTTTTCCTTATTTTTATACCTAAACCTTTACAATATAATTGTTGTGTCAAAGTGTGATTCTTTTGGTATCATTTTAAGCGGCAAGAGGGAAGTTGGGATCTTGATAGCCCTCAACCAAATGATTACATTAAACCATATAAATTTTTTAGAATAATGAACTGTTAAAGATGTGTAGTGAACTTGAAATTATATCCTTCTATCATAATTCTAAAACCCCACCTTTATTTGTCAACTATTAAACTCTTTAAATCAAGTCATTTTCTTAAAACTGTTTTCCAAACCACCCCCTCTTTTCTTCATTTTTATTAAATATTCACACTATAAACCAAAACAACTCCTTGATAGATGACCTAGATTATACCCTATACTATAAATACCCTTTAGAATTATAATCAAATTGACGTATCATGACGAAGAGGTCAAATTTTGGTGCCATTTCCGGGGAGCACTTTTGTTTTTAGTGTGTGTTTTTATAAAAGTATTGCATATTTGGTAATTATTTGTTCTTTTTCTCTTCTTATTTTATTTTTTAAGTTGACTTATAAAATAATAATTTTATTGGCCTTGTGCATGAAATGATCTTCATTGGAGTAGTCACTTCCATACAAACACGAACCGGAGATAATATTACCTTAGCAACACCGAGACAAATAAGACAACTCTTTGATGGAGGGCACACAAAGCATCGACACAATTCTTGATCCTTATTCTTCTTCTGAAACCCATGTTAAAAATGAATTAAACTTGTATAACATGTCTAAAAAAACAGAACATTAAAACAAATAACCTCAACTAATGTTGATATCTAACTCACGTATATTCAAATTCAAGACGAGGCACCTAACTTTGAACTTAAATCTAGTTTTATTCATTTATTATCACGATTCCATGGACTCACGGAGAAGATATACATAAGAATTTAAAAGAATTTCACACAGTGTGTTCAAACTTAAATCATGGTAATGTTGATTAAGAACAAGTAAATCTTAGGTCATCCCCTTTTTTATTATAAGATACTGCAAAAGATTGGATTTACTGTGTTAATTCACCAATTAGAGGCTGGGTGGAGATGAAACACCTTTTTCTTGAAAAATACTTCCCAGCCTCTCGAACTGCAAAAATAAGAAAAGAAATCCATGGAATAAGGAAATAACATGGGGAAACACTTCATGAATATTGGGAATGATTTATAAGGATTTCTTTAATCTATCCATACCACCAAATATGTGATCAAATTTTAATTCAGTATTTTTATGAAGGTTTAATTCCTATTGATTGAAATATGATTGATGCTACTATAGGTGGTGAACTAGTTGATAAAATCACAATTGATGCAAGAAAACTGATTGAGAACATGGTTAAAAACACTCAACAATTTGGTTCAAGGTCTAGTGTACCCATTTGAGGTGTCTATGAGGTGAAAATTATAGAATTCAAGAAGAAGGTGGACACAAAGTTTAAAGATGTAAGTACCCTTGTTTGAAAACTTGCTATTTCCAAAGGGAAATCCCAATCTCCTCCTACCATCCATTGTAGTATATGTTCTTCTGACACCCAATATTCTGACCAATGCCCCCAACTTAGAGGAACTTTTGAGAATTATGAGGCAATATTTCTAGGCCTCCCCTATAACCAACCCTTTAGGCAAGAACCTTAGTATCTATCCAACCCTGGGTGGAAAGAAAAACAATATTATAGGCAAGGGGGTATTCAAACCAACCTAAATAAAATTGGAACCTACCGGGGTAGAGTATTCATCCACCACCCCACCTAGAAATACCCAACCACCACAAAGTCCATTCCAACCACCCCTCCAAAACCCGAGCCTAGCCTAGAAGATATGATAAAACAAATGGTTACGATCAATCTCCAATTCCAACAAACCAACCAAGCATCCATACAAGACCTAAATAACCAATTAGGACAACTCACTCACTATGTGGGGGGAATTCAAAGTCATGGGTTGGGTAAACCACCCTCTAAACTAGTAGTTAACCCTAGGGATAAGGGAAATGTTAGTTCCATCACCCTTAGAAGTGGAACTCAGCTTAAAATCCAAATGAACCCTCCAATAGGGTAACCTTCACCTGAGGAAACCACCATCCCAACCACTGTAATTAGTCCAAATGAGGTAAAACCTTGTCCTAAGAGAAGCCTTTCCAAAGGAAAGAGTGTGTCTATTGATTATTCACATAGCCCTACCATTACCTTTCCTTCCACTAAAGGGACACCCAACCAAGAAAACAAAAATAAACTGAACTCGATAAAAAATTATTGGAAAATTTCAAAAAAGTGTAGGTTAACATCCCCTTGATTTATGTCGTGAATCAAATTCCTCAATAAGAAAAGTTTATCAAGAATATTTGTACACACCGAAGGAGACTCTAAGGTGATTAAAAAGATAGATTGGGGAAGAAAGTATCAGAATTGATATAGCCATCACTTCCTACCAAATGCAATGAACTGGGAACATTCTCAATTCCATGCACCATAGGGGAGTATTCTTTTTCCAATGCTATTATTGATTTGAGTGCCTCTAAAAATGTGATTCATCAATCTATTTACTCTAAATTACTGTTCAAAGAAATAAATCCAATAATAATTGTTGTTCAACATGAAAATTGAAGTACAACACACCCCATTGGTGTGTAAGAGGATGCTCTTGTGAGGGTGAAAATTTTAATTTTTCCCGCTGATTTTCATGTGCTTAAAATGGAAGATGATAGAATGAATGTATATAACCCAATTATATTGGGGATACCTTTCTTGAAAACTTCTAAAACCATAATTAATGTCCACAATGGTACATTATACATGGATTTTGGTGGTGAAATTTTCCACTTCAACATCATTGATGCCGTGAAACACCCCTCAAAAGAACATTCCTCTCTCTCTATTAATTCAATTGATGTACTCCCTTCCCCTAAAAAAACATCCTTTAACTCCCCTGATCCCATTTCTGAGTTTTCTTCATTGATTGAAATTCTAGGAAATGAATCATGAATTTATTGTTGTATTGGTCTAGAAAAATGTCATGCATGTTTATTAATTGATGATTTCTTGAAAATTGACTATCACATGACCATCAATTATAATGATAAGCTTGTAAAAACTCATTCCTCAGATGAGGATAATACCATTGAGCAGTTAGATGAGATTAGTGACCTCTCACTTTCACACACACTCCCATCAATCCAAAATCAACCTGAATTGGAACTAAAAAAATGCCATAAGATTTAAAATATTCCTATCTTGATAATGGAAACAAGTTTCCAATCATCATTACTAGTTCACTCTCTCTTGAGCATGAATTGAGATTTCTAAAACTTTTGAGGGATTATAAAAAATATTTGAGATGGAAACTTGTTGACATTCTTGGTATTAGCCCATCAATTTTCACACATCATATATTATTAAATGATGAGGCTAAACCAATGAGGCAGACACAATGTTAACTCAATCCAAACCTCTTAGATGTTTTTTAAAAGGAGATTACAAAATTATTAGCTACTGAAATCATTTTCACCATCTTTGATAGCCAATGGGTTATTCCAGTAAAAGTGGTTCCTAAAAGAACTGGTCTTATAACAATAAAAAATAAAAATAACTAGTTGGTTCCAACTCATGTGCAGAATAATTGGCGTGTGTGTATAAATTATCACTAATTAAACAAACACACTAGGATGGACCATTTCCCATTTCCATTCATTGACCAAATTCTAGAGAGGACAGTAGGGAAGTCCCATTAATGTTTCCTTTATGGGTATTCTGGATACTCTCAGATCCATATTTCCCTTGAGGATTAGGAAAAGACAACATTCACATGACCCTTTGGCACATTTTCATATAAGAGAATTCTATTTGGTCTATAAAATGATCTAGTTACTTTCCAGGGATGCATGGTTAGTATTATTTTGGATTACCTGGAGAGTTTCATGGAAGTATTCATGGATTATTTCACTATTTATGGCTCTTATTTTAATGAATGTTTGAGTAGTCTTGGTTTAGTCCTACATAAATTTATTTAAAAGAATATCGTATTAAAATATGATAAATTTCATTTCATGGTGCGATAAGGTATAGTTTTAGGACATGTCATTTCTAGGGATGGTATCCATATAGATAAATCAAAATTGGATGTCATTTATTCCCTACCATTCCCAAAAAATGTATAGGATGTGTGGTATTTCCTAGATCATGCTTGATTTTACCACCGTTTCATTCGCGATTCTAGTAAAACAGAACTCCCCCTCTCCTGATTACTCAGAAAAGAAAAGAAATTTGTTTTTGATAAATAATTTGAGGAATATTTTAATAAGGTAAAATAGATTCTCATATCACCCCTAGTAATCCAACCACTTAGATGGGATTTACCATTTGAGCTCATGTGTGATACCTCTAACTATGCAGTTGGAGAAGTCTTATAAAAAAGGGTCGATCAAGCTCCACATGTCATTGCCAATGCCTCACATACATTGGAACCTACCCAAGAAAACTACAAAAATACTGAAAAAGAATTTATTTCCATTGTTTTTTCCTTGGATAAATCTAGGTTTTATTTTTTTAGGGTCCAAAGTTATTGTGTTCTCAGACCATGCATCCCTCCAATATCTTCTTAAGAAACCAGAAGCCAAACTATAACTCATTTTCTGGATGCTCCCCCTTTAGGAATTCAATTTAGAAATTAGAGATAAAAAAAGAGGAGGGAATGTGGTGGATAACAATATTAGTAGGATCCACCCATCCTTGTATATTGAATTATCCCCTTATATTCCCATAAATTACATATTTCCAGATGAGTAATTGTTCTGAGTGAAAAATGAAATTCCTTGGTATGCCGAACTTGTAAATTATTTGGTAGAATCTTGAATTCCAGCTAATTTCAATAAAAACAAGGCCAACCGTATAAAACAAGAGTCTCGTTGGTACATTTGGGATGAACCCTACCTTTGGCATGCATGTTGTAACAACCCGAAATTTTGAATAAATCTTATTTCCTAATTTTGTGTGTTATTTTAGTTTTCATACCCAACAAAACTATTTCATTTGATAAAATGAGTATAATTAAAATGAGACTGTTGGGTTTTGAATATTATATGACCGTTAGTCAGTATGACCATTAGAAACTGAATGTTGTGACTATTGTCTCTAAATATAGGTGATCTTGGTTAATTAATATAGAAAGAAGATTAGATGGCCTCATCCAGTAGTCTTGGACTGATCGAAACCCATCTAACAGAACTTGGGAAGGAGGTAGCACCACTGGGCTTTGCTCTGGACCAAACCCAATCCAAACTCCATCATGTGAAGCTAGAACAGAATCGCCTTCATGAGAAGTTCAAACTGATAGAAATTACTACTCGTGTGATGTTGGCCGAGCCTCCCTCAGATTCTCTCTCCTTAGCACACCTTACACTTAGGTCCTTTGCTGGGGTTATAAGGGGCTATGTAAGGAGACCATAATCCTTTGTTATAAATAAAACTGTGTTTTCTTATTATGGTGAAGTTTGAGAGTTTTCAAATATTCAAATGAATATAGGATGTATTTTATTGATGTATTTTGAAAAAAGAGGATATTTTAAAATATTTATGTAAACCTTAAATAAGTAATGATGTATAATGATTTTCAAAAAATGGTCTTTTGGAAATGTGTTCAGTATGGAATTTAGAGTCTAATAAGATCAACTTAATTTTTGATGAATAGTGAATTATGAATAGTGATTTTACGCTTAGGATTAATAATGTGACCAAATGGATAATTAATCTCACTTAAAGAAAGTATTAATATAATTTAGGCACCTTGATTAAGTAATGTGATTCAATAAAATGGTTAAATAACGGTTTCATAAATTATTAGCCAAGTATTAGTTTTTTCGGGTGAATAGTGTTTTTTAATTAAAAATTAAATTAAAAATATTTATAAAATTATTTTTATAAAATGGAATTTATTTTTGAACTCAGAGCATCGACATTATGTTAAGGTAATTTTTGGAGATTTTTCTGAAAAAGATGAATTTCTGGTGAATAGTGAAAATATAGTTTTTAAGTTACGGGTGTTTAATGACATCATCAAATGATGTATTAAGTATTTAATCAATATGGTCGACTTATGAATTGTAAGATAAGGTATGAGGTGTCCCAAGTGGCCAATACCATGGGCAGATACCATGGGCAAGCCCATGGTTTTGCCAGTACCACCCATGAGGTGTCCCTTGGCCATTAATGCCTTGTCCCCTCACTTTCCCTATAAATACCAAGACATTATCTCATCATTTCTACTCCAAAATCTTCCTCAATGACGTTCTGGGATCCTTAACTCTCAAGGAGTCCTCCCAAGGTTCCCCCAAGCCATCAAGGTCCCAACCTTTGAGTTTTAAGAGTTATGTTTTAAGGTAAGAGATCCAAACTCTCCCTTTCTTTTCAAATACTCTCTTTTAAGTCATTTATTTTATGCTCCATGTTCTTATGTTATAGGATGTTATTTTATATTAATTATAATTTCCTTTTCATTATCATATGATGAGAGGACCCCTCTTTCTCTCATTAATTCGTTTTAAGAATGTTAAAGTGGCATCGTTAGGCTGCCGAATTTTTATGAGATTCTTCCACCCTTCTCGTTTTTCAAGTTCTATTTTCATGTCAAGTCTTTCAAGTTATTTTTATTATGTTGGGGTATGATCTCTATATATATAATACTGATATTTTATGTTCATATGATAAGATACCCTATTTTATCTCTTCAATTCAGTATTTTAAAGTTTTAAGTGGCGCCGTTAGGCTGCCGAATTTTTAAGGGATCTTTCACCCTTCTCGTTTTCAAGATCGATTTTCATGTCAAGTCTATAAAGTTACTTTTCTTAGGTTGGGGTATGATATATATATCTATCATACTGATATTTTATTTTCATATGATGAGATACCCTATTTGATCTCGTCAATTCATTTTTTTGAAGTTTAAGTGACGTCGTTAGGCTGCCAAATTTTCATAAGAAAAATCTTATTTTTTTCTTCCTTCCATGTTTTTCATTTCAAATGGTATGTCCTTAATATTTCATTACCATGTTTATATATCCTTTATATCATGTTCCTATACTGTTTTATGGATCATTTATGAGTGTGTGACCCATGTCCCCTCTCTTTTCAATGTTTTCTAAAACCCTGTAATAAAGCCGTTATGCTGCAAGATTTTCATCTCAAAATGTCTCTCTCCTTTTCTCAAATTCTTTTATATTATTAAGTGAATAATCAAATATCTTTCTTATATAGGGGTATTCACATATATATCAAAATTTCCTATTTTATATTTTGGGATTTACATACATGAAAACCCGCTTTTCTTTTCTATGGGTTTAAAGTGACATAAAGATCACGTCTTTAAAAGAAGTTTTTAAAATGTTATGATTATGAAATTAAACCCATTTGTTTTATGATATATGGTTATTTATGAAATGTTTGATGATGATATATGTGGTTCACATGATAATAAGGAAAAATTAAGGGTGCGCCCTGATAGCGCCGCACTGCATTGGGTAATGATGTAACCACTAGAGATTACAAATTTAAGGGAGCGCCCTAATAGCGCCCATTTCATTGGGTAATGATGTAACCACTAGAGATTACAATTTTAAAAATACCTTGGGGTTTACCTTACTAATTTCAAATGACACCTTGGGGATGTACCTTGGTGATATGTTCATGATTGTCTAAGTTAAATGTTGTAGCCACATCTTCAAGTTATGAAATATGTTATTTTTATTTTGATATGACTCATGATTTCTTTCTCATTCCTTAAAGTTCTTTTTTTTTCATGACTTTTTGATGTATCTCAAGTTCACATGTAAAGTGTTTCCCTTATTTCACTTACTGGGCCTTCTGCTCACCCCTTTCTTTTGATGTATGTCCCCAGGTTATGAGATACATTAATGAACCTAGGATGAACATAAGGAGAAGCCTTTCAAGTGTTTAAGAAGAATGTTTTATGTTTTCATGTTTTAAGTTCCTGGTTTCCAAGACACTAAACCTTAAAGATCCTTAGTTTTGTAAAATGTAATGAAAAGTTATGTTATAAAAATGTGGGATGCTATAGTTGGTATCAAAGGATGGTTTAGTTATTTGTGGAAACTAGGATATGAAAACTCTAGGAAGAACCCTATAGAAAAGTTTAAATATAGGAAATCTTCCTGGTATTTTGGTGAGTATTGATTAAGGGTTTTCCAAGAAAATACATCCCTGTCTGGATACAAGCAGGTAGAGGTGGCTCTCGCAAAGATGTACATAGGGGTAAAACCCGAAAACACCACTTTGATCTAGACTCGAATGGGAACTGGTACATGACAATGGGCCTTACTTCACTCTTGGTTATGACACTCCCGGGGGATATGCTTTGGTAAATTCATAAGATTAGTATAAACCATTATTGAAGGAACAAAGATAAAATAAAATAAGGATTCACATAAGAATATATGATCATGGATAACCTAGTTGAAACCTAGGGGATCACAAGTTAGGATACACTTTTCTTCTACAAGTTTATCCTTCTATGCTTAAAGTTTCATTTTCATGATTATCAGCTAAGTATTTAAGCCCCTAATTATACTTTCTTTTCTTAGTTAATGACGGGAAATAGAAGAACATGTAACAACAACCAAGGTGATAAGAAATGTGATGATTGCCCAATTAATATGACAGAGATGACGAGAGATCAAGTTGAACATATTGTGATTATGCCAAACCAGCTATCAAAAATCACAATTAATAATTGGTACCTAGTTGAATTCCCAAATTCATCAAGGAAGAAGAAGACAAAGTCTCAAGGATGTTCATATGATAAAGTTGATAAGGGAAAGAAGACCCAATCTCCTTTATGGAAAATGTGTGGAAATAGGCACCAAGGGGAATGTCACAAAGGAACCTGGAGATGTTTTTAGTGTGGGGTGATTGGGCATAAAGTATCTAATTACTTTAAAAAATGATAATGTGATGAATAGAGATAAGGTTCGATCTAATGTACCTTATACATTTCAATGTCATAAATGTGGAGAAGTTAGACATTATCCAAGGCAATTCTCTCTTGGAAGGTATGAGAAGCATGATGAGCATCAACAATCTTCAAGGACAAAGGAACAATGCAAGTCCTATGCTGACATAGATCTTGATGACTAAATTACTTGTGACTTCTTCGCAATAATTGCCTATGTCATGTTGTTTTTTTAGTTCATTACCTATGAGAATATCATTAATTTTTTCTAATAACATTGAGTTACTACCTAAGATGGTTTTATATCATTAAGGAAAACATCTATCGTTATGTACCACATGTTGATGTTGTGAAGCTGTTCTTCTTGAAAAAAAAGGATGATTAGGGGATTAAAAGATGATTATTGTTTTGTAAGATGTTCAGTATTTTGGGAACTCTATATGATCGAGGTAAATATATTACTACGATATTTTCTTGGAGGAATAAAGGTTGACTTATATTTTGAAGAATCGACGAATTTAAGGTGAACTTATCGTAATATAGGTTACTTATGGAAATGATTAACCTATCTTGGGGAAAATATGTTTATGTTAGCTACTTTTGTTATAATATATTAGGAGTGGTTGATGTTGTTTGGATATGAATGATGAAGTTTATTTTGGAAGACTATGTTATCAAATCCTTCTTGTATTTGGGTTTCAATCTTAGTTTGGTTTATTTTGAGGAATTTTAAGGATAGTTATTTATGGAATGGTCTATGATGAACTTTGGGTAGTACCTTGGAATTTTGAAGATTTAAAAATAGTTTCCCTTCCTATGGGGTTATTTATTTTGAAAGAGTTGTTTTATCTTACCCTTTTCGTTTTTGGGATAATGTTTAAAGATAGAAGAAATAAATAGTTAATCTTTGGTGGATTATGTGATTCTATAGAAGATGATTCTTGTGCTTTTGATGAGACCAAGTGTTTTTTAATGCTCATCATTTGGAGAAAAGATTAGTTTTGGTAGAAAATTATTAAGGGATGAAACTATACTTGAAGGTAAATATATTTCCTTGTGTTTTTAAATGAATTCCTCAAAACTATGAAAAGGAACATAAAACAAAAACATTGTCTATTAACGTTTTCTACAGGAAAATCAAATACTGTTTAACCCATCATAAATTTGTGATTTTATTATTGTCAACTTTCTCCTAATCAAGTTTTCTATCACTCTCCATTAGAACATGACCCTTTGTTTTCTATTTCATGTCTATGTTTTCCTACATGGAATCCTAGTTTGGGTTAACTCGGGTGGCCTTTGAACTTCCTTTTTTTCTTTTAAAGTAATAGTGTTACTGACTCTTTTTCCGATTTGAGACTTTAAATGAAATTTCCAAGCCCAATTTTAAAAATTGAGAGGACTCAATTTCTTAAGGGGGGAAGAATGTAATGACCCAGAATTTTGAATAAATCTTGTTTCCTAATTTTGTGTGTTATTTTATTTTTCATACTCAACAAAACTGTTTCATTTGATAACATGAGTATAATTAAAATGAGACTGTTGGGTTTTGACTATTATATGACTGTTAGTCAGTATGACCGTTGGAAACAGAATGTTGTGACTATGGTCTCTAAATACAAGTGATCTTGGTTAATTAATATAGAAAGAAGATTCGATGGCCTCATCCAGTAGTCTTGGACCGATCGAAGCCCATCTAACAGAACTTGGGAAGGAGGTAGCACCACTGGGCTTTGCTCTGGACCAAACCTAAGCCGAACTCCATCGTGTGAATCTAGAATGGAATCGCCTTCGCGAGAAGTTCAAACAGATAGAAATTAATACTCGTGTGATGTTGGCCGAGCCACCCTCAGATTCTCTCACCTTAGCACACCTTACACTTAGGTCCTATGCTGGGGTTATAAGGAGCTATGTAAGGAGACCAAAATACTTTGTTATAAATAAAATTGTGTTTTCTTCTTATGGTGAAGTTTGGTAGTTTTCAAATGTTCGAATGAATATAGGATGTATTTTATTGATGTATTTTGAAAAAAAGGATATTTTAAAATATTTATGTAAACCTTAAATAATTAATGATGTGTAATGATTTTCAAAAAATGGTCTTCTGCAAATGTGTTCAGTATGGAATTTAGAGTCTAATAAGATCAACTTAATTTTTGATGAATAACGAATTATGAATAGGGATTTTACACTTACGATTAGTAATGTGACCAAATGGAAAATTAATCTCACTTAAAGAAAGTATTAATATAATTTAGGCACCTTGATTAAGTAATGTGATTCAATAAAATGGTTAAATAACGGTTTCAAGAATTATTAGTCAAGTATTAGTTTTTTCAAGTGAATAGTGTTTCTTAATTGAAAATTAAATTAAAAATATTTTTATAAAATGGACTTTATTTTTGAACTCAGAGAATTGACATTATGTTAAGGTAATTTTTGAATATTTTTATGAGAAAGTTGAATTTTCGGTGAATAGTGAAAATACAGTTTTTAAGTTACGGGTGTTTAATGACATCATTAAATGATGTATTGAGTAATTAATCAATATGGTCGACTTATGAATAGTAATATAAGGTATTAGGTGTCCCAAGTGGCCAATACCATGGGAAAATACCATGGGAAAGCCCATGGTTTTGCCAATACCACCCATGAGGTGTCCCTTGGCCATTAATGCCTTGTCCCCCCACGTTCCCTATAAATACCAAGACATTATCTCATCCTTTCGACTCCAAAATAATCCACAATGAAGTTCCGGTATTCTTACCTCCCAAGGTGCCCCTAATCCCTCAAGGTCCCAACCTTTGAGTTTTAAGAGTTACGTTTTAAGGTAAGGGATCCAAACTCTCCCTTTCTTTTCAAATACTCTCTTTTAAGTCATTTCTTTTATGCTCCATGTTCTAATGCTGGAGGATGTTCTTTTATATTCATTTTAATATCCTTTTCATGTTCATATGATGAGATACCCCCTCTTTCTCTCATCAATTCGTTTTAATAATGTTTAAGTGGCGTCATTAGCCTGCCGAATTTTTAAGAGATTCTTCCACCCTTCTCATTTCTCAAGTTCTATTTTCATGTCAAGTCTTACAAGTTATTTTTATTATGTTGGGGTATGATCTATATATCTATAATACTGATATTTTATGTTCATATGATGAGATAACCTATTTGATCTCTTCAATTCAGTATTTTAAAGTTTTAAGTGGCCCCGTTAGGCTGCAGAATTTTTAAGGGATCTTTCACCCTTCTCGTTTTCAAGATCGATTTTCATGTCAAGTCTATAAAGTTCCTTTTCTTATGTTGGGGTATGATCTATATATCTATCATACTGATATTTTATGTTCATATTACGAGATACCCTATTTGATCTCTTCAATTCATTTTTTTGAAGTTTAAGTGACGTCGTTAGGCTGCCGAATTTTCATAAGAAAAATCTTATTTTTGTCTTCCTTCCATGTTTTTTATTTAAAATGGTATGTCCTTAAAATTTCATTACCATGTTCATATATCCTTTATATTCTGTTCCTCTACTGTTTTATGGATCATTTATGAGTGGGTGACCCATTTACCCTCTTTTTTCAATGTTTTCTAAAACCCTGTAACATAGCCGTTATGCTGCAGAATTTGCATCTCAAAATGTCTCTCTCTTTTTCTCAAATTCTTTTATTTTATTAAGTAAAAAATAAAGGATATTTATTCTATATGGGTATTCACATATATATATCAAAATGTCCTATTTTATATTCTAGGATTTACATACATGAAAACCCTCTTTCCTTTTCCGTGGGTTTAAAGTGACATAAAGATCACGTGTTTAAAAGTAGTTTTTAAAACGTTATGATTATGAAATGAAACCCATTTCTTTTATGATATATGGGTTATTTATGAAATTTTTGATGATGATATATGTGGATCACATGATAATAAAGAAAAATTAAGGGTGCGCCCTGATAGCGCTCCATTTCATTGGGTAATGATGTAACCACTAGAGATTACAATTTTAACGATACCTTGGGGTTTACCTTGGTAATTTCAAATGAAACCTTGGGGATGGACCTTGGTGATATGTTCATGATTTTCTAAGTTAAATGTTGTAGCCAGATATTCAAGTTATGAAATATGTTATTTTTATCATGATATGCTTCATGATTTCTTTCTCATGCCTTAATGTTCTTTTTTTCATGACTTTTTTATGTATCTCAATTTCACATGTAAAGTGTTTCCCTTGTTTCCCTTACCGGGCCTTCTTCTCACCCCTTTCTTTTGATGTATGTCCCTAGGTTATGAGATGCAGTAATGAACCTAGGATGAACATAAGGAGAAGCCTTTCAAGTGTTTAAGAATAATGTTTTATGTTTTCATGTTTTAAGTTCCTGGTTTCCAAGACACTAAACCTTAAAGATCCTTAGTTTTGTAAAATGTAATGAAAAGTTATGTTATAAAAAGGCAGGATGCTATACATGTAGTGATCAAATACTCAAGAATTGTGTTCCCAATTGAGATTTTCAGTCTGTACATAGGTTCTATCACACTCTGGCTTGTGGGGTCCACTTTGGTCCCCGATGGACTACTTACAAGGTCCTTGATTCTGGTCTCTTTTGGCCAACACTTTTTGAGGATTCCCATGATTTATATAAATATTTTACTCACTATAAAATAATGGGGAATGTACCTAAAATAAATAAAATTCCACAAAAACCCTTTATCTTCTATGAAATTTTTGATTTTTGGGGAATTGACTTAATGAGATCATTCCCTAATTCATTTGGGAACCTTTACATTCTTCTAGCAGTGAATTATTTTTTAAAATGGGTAGAGGCATGAGCTACAAGGACTGATGATTCTATGGTAGTTATGGAATTTTTTGAGAAACCAAATATTCTATAGGTTTGGATTAACTAGGTTCACCATCAGTTACTGGGGTTATCATTTTTTCAATCGAACAATGCAATGTATTTTGTTTCGGTGTGGGGTTGGGCATAGAGTGTCTACTGAAGATCACCCACAAACTCATGGTCAAGATGATGTGTCAAAAAGGGAGGTAAAATAGATTCTTGAAAAAGTGGTTTAACCTAATAGAAAATATTGGAGTCTTAGACTCGATGATTTCTTATGATATTACCATAATTTTGTTAAAACTCCCACTAGAATGTCACCCTATCAGTTTGTGTTTAGAACGAGTTATCACCTCCCTATTGACATTGAGCACCAGGAATACTAGGACATCAGACAATGAAATTATAGTCTTTATTGTACAGGTTCTCAAAGGAAGTTGCAGATTTAAGAGATAGAGTAAATGAGAAGAGATTCATATGAGAAATCCCATATTAATAAGGGCTGAACCAAGGCTGCCCATGACCATCTCATCCTTCATTGTCAGTTCCACATTGGGTATAAGGTCCTCCTCTACAATGCAAGTCTGAATTTATATCTAGATAAGATTCATTCCTACTAGTTTGTACCATACACAGCTACTAATGTCTCTCCATTTAGTGTTTTTCAAGTTTAAAATGAAGAAACCAAGTAAACCTTCACTGTTAATGGGTAGAGGATTAAGCACTTCCATGAAGCCCTTTCTAAATTCCTGATGGAGGAAATCAAAGGTCATGAAGAAAAATACAAATGAAACCTACTAGGTTTTATCCTTCCTTCCCAAATTCTATTTTATTATTGTGAAGAAACTACACACTCTAGGTGTGGGGGTATGGGTATATTCCTAGGTTAGTTAGTAATTTTCATCATCTTTCTTCTTTTTCTCTTTTTGGATTGCTGGATTGTATTGTCACTTGCTTACCCCCTTCCCCCATCACTTTTATGTAAGAATGTTAATTTTTTATGAAAAATTTCTCTGGAAAAGTGATTCATGATTAATCATGTAAGTTATTTATTTTTTTGATTAATTTTTCTTTTTCATGTCGTTTTAACATTCAAAAGAAAAATATGATGAAATGCACATTTCAATAAGAATTCAAAAGTGTAGTGGATATTTCTCTTGAATTTTTTTGATGATATAAATTATTTTATCATTTTGAAACCTTTGAGAAGAATGGATACCTTTGTGTGAATAGTTTAAGGTAAAATTGTTTCACTTAATCTATTTACACATCTTTGCACCCAACCATGAAGTGTGAAAATTTCTTAATTAATAGGAGGAAAATATTAGTTAAATAATTTTTATATACCTTCAAAAATGATTTTTCCATACGTTTTTTCCTTATCTGATCGATTTCATTACTATACCAGATTGACCTATGCGTGTGTAGCTGTTATCTGACTGTTGTACGCCCTTATAAAACTCAAAAAAAAAACAAAAACAAAAAACAAAAACAAATAAATATTGAGGCGAGTGATGAAATGTACAACATATGGGGATATCTAAGATGTGAGATTATGGTTTGAATTCTGGGAATGATTAAGTGAGTGGGTCTTAAATTTTTACTACGAAGGATGTAGGTTAGGTTTGGTGGAAAGGATCATGTAAATATATAATTTTTTAAGGAAATTATATTTACTCGATAGAAAGTGGAAAGAGTATGATGAAAAGTTTGTCACACACACATGTGGATAATTAGTGAAATTATTAAATTTTTGATTATTTTTTTGATTGGTATCATGTATC
This sequence comes from Viscum album, assembly GCA_963277665.1. Classification (NCBI taxonomy): domain Eukaryota; kingdom Viridiplantae; phylum Streptophyta; class Magnoliopsida; order Santalales; family Viscaceae; genus Viscum; species Viscum album. The sequence continues at coordinate 906,313,010 of OY728158.1, read as the reverse complement.
TCTTGTAATTTCATTGTGATACAATTTTTGAGACGTCTTTTTCCATGATCACTGAGAATAAATCCTTAGTGTGATTTTTTTCTTTGGTCATATTTCTATCAGAAATTAAATATTCATTGAATTTAAGATCTTTATGAAGTTTTAAATATCTACATGAATAATTTTGGAAATATGGATTTTTCCTAAGTGAAAATGATTAGGTGTGGGGGTGTGATCGCACCATGATTCACTGTTTTATTTTCACACTTACACCACTATGCTAAACTAGTTTTGTATTGAAAATTATAAAAATAATAACAAATTGAACTTCATGTTTTATTACACTATTTAATATTTATAATTTTTAAAATGGTAAATTATACTTTTTTTATGATTTCATTGTAGGTGTAGGTGATTTAGAGGGCCCATAATGAAGTGGAAGAAAAATTGGTCAAAATTGCATGGGATCAATGAACACCTGTAACTTGATGTGAATTTTACAAAAAATACATGTATCCAAATGGGACAATATTATGTGGTATGGTCCAAATTTAAATAGTTTACAACTCTTATTAATACATCCAAGCCCAATTTTGGCATTAAGTGGCCCAAAAGACTTGATATTTACACAACACTGAATCTACATGAATTCAAAAGTGATGTGTTGTGATCTATCCATATCTCGAGTTTTAGGTGTATAAATGAAGAAAAACATTTGGTGGAGATAGTTAAGATGTGGGGAAACAACTATTTAGCTTTTAAAAAATCGAGATAATTCTTTATACCCACTGAAAATAGTGGGCCATGTGGTTTTACACAATATATGTGAACAAAACCACCTTCCACTTTACCTATAAAATGGTACCTTGGGAACCTCATTTGTCAGTTCTGCTAGGACGTAAAGCTTTGGTATTTTGGAGACCCAAATAAGTACTCTCCTCATCCCAAAAGTTATGGAGGCCCCTATCCTCATAGGGGGATCAAGGATGAAGGTGAAGTTCCAACCGATCCTCATCCACCTCTCGATGGTGAGCTAAATGGTGGACTATCATTTCGAGGGAGATACACATACTTGGGAGGGATTTATGGAACTTTTTATTATGCTTTTTTTGTGTGTATTTTTTGTGTTAAATATATCACTTATGTTTAATTTGGATGTTATTCTCCTTGGAATATATTTATTTAATTATAATTAAGTAAAACACCTTTTATTTCAACACTGATTGGATTGAGATTTCAAGTGGGAATATTGGATTCTTCCAATTGGACAATACAAGAATAATATTTCTCTCACACATACATAAGATTTCAGTATGATTTGGTATCCCTTTTTCTATGTTTTAGAACCAAACCTTGACAACCTGATTGTTGTGTCAACGAGTGATTCTTTGGGCATTGTTTTAAGAGGCAAGAGGGAAGTCGAGACCTTGACAAACATAAACCAAATGACTACATTAAACCATATAAAGTTTTCAGAAAAATGAGCTATAAATTATATATAGTGAAATTGAAATGATATATTTCTCTCATAATTCTAAAATGCCACCTTTATTTATCAACTATTAAACTCTTTAAATCAAGTCATTTTCTTAAAACTATTTTCAAAACCACCCCCTCGTTTGTTTCTTTTTATTAAAAATTCACACTATAAACCACCAATGCTCCTTGAGAGATGTACTCGGGTATACCTTATATTATAAATACCCTTTAAAATCATAATAAACGTTATATCTATTCAACAAAACATAAGATCAGTTTAGAGTCGACAAAAAAAGTTATGCTGAAAGTTGATGAAAAGACTTAGAGTTTAAAGTTGGTGATAAGGTATTTCTAAAAATATATCCTTGGAAGAGAGTAATTATATTGGTAAATAAAGGAAAGATAATCAATATGTATATATTTACTTTTGATATTATTGATCGTGTTGGGAAGGTAGCATATAGATTGGCTCTTCCACCAAATGTCTTTCAAGTTCATAATATATTCCTTACATATCTCCAAAAAAAGTACACAAATGATCCTTCACATGTACTAAACTCATAAGTCACACCACTATAGAAATATATTTCTTATTAATAAAAATCAATTGGGATTCTGGATTGTATAGAAATATTTCTATGAAACAAGACCACTCACATAGTTAAAGTTTTATGGTGAAACAATCAATTTGAGGTGGATACGTGGGAACATGAGGAGGTAATGAGGCAGAGGTACCCAAATATATTTATATCAGAGTGATTAATTTATAGGGATAAATCCATTTTAAGGCGTTAATAATGTAACACCAATTTTTTTAAGAAATTTCTCTCTTTAAATAATTTGATAGCTTGCGTTGCACGCAACATCAAGATTAAACAAACTGCGAGACACTATTAATATTAAATAATTATTATAACCTAGATATTAAATTAGAATGAATAAATATAAACAAATAATTTATGAAATAAATATAAATTTCTAACTCAATATGAATGTATTGGTAAGTTATTATAAATTAATCACACATTTTTTAGTAAAATCACTTTATTCTTAAAAAATACATTTTCTTCCAAAATCTGTTTATCTTCTTTTTATGAGTGAATATTAATTTTTAGAATTTATAGAAAATTTATTTGAAAAAATTAATTTTTTTTTTAATTTTTCATGTCAAAATTATCTTAAAATAACTGTTTTTATATTTTTTTGAAAACATTTATTTTTTAAGGAATAGTGGAAATACTGATTTTTATTAAAAAATATATTTTCTTACAAATTATTTACAATGTAATTTTTTTGGATTATATTTAAATATTAATTATTTAATTTTTAATTATAATTGTTTTTTTAAAAAGGATTTTATACAAGAATTTATTGTAAAAACATTTTATGTTTTAGAAGGGCATTTTTCTAAAAAACTGTTTTTTCATGGCGTTTTGCTGTTTTTATTTTAAATTAATTCCTAAAAATTTTGTGTTTTGAATTTTTAAAAATGGATACCAAATTTAGATTCATGAGTTAAAATTTATTTAATAGGTCCCTTTTATTTTTTTTGTCAAATTTGAATAGTGACCTTGGTAAATTTTGTTAACACGATAAAGTGTTATTTGATAATTTATGTTAGAAAATGATAAAGATTATAAAATGACCCTAACACATGATTAACATTTTTTGTATGAAGGTAATTTTACCCTTAAAACTGAAGGACTGAAATTAAGTTTTCTAATGGACACTTTGTCAGGAAAATCACTTATATAATATTTGAATCAAAGAAAGTCACAATATATCAATTTCTTTGTCTTAAATATCAATTATTTGTACACATGGGGAAAAAAGATATGTTATAAATGAATATAAATGTAAAATTTTAGCTTATTAAACATATTTTAATGATATAAATTTATTTTTGAATTTTTGGTCCACTTAGAAGAGATTATGATATTTATAATATTTTATTTAATAAAAATTCAAAGATGTCATTCTACTATTTTAAATACTATATCATCCTTAATATAGTGTTAACCAAAATATATATTAAAATATAATTATTAATCTTAAATATAGAAGGTTTATATTTATCGTGATTTTTTTATTTTTAAATTTTAATGAATAAATAATTATATTAAATAACTACACAACACTAATGTGGTAATTATTTTATTAATGGAAATATCAAATAAATGTTATAAAAAATATTAGAATACATATATTTGAAATAATTATTATGATAAAATAATTTTATATAATAACTTGACCTATTATATATATAATAAAATATATTTTTTAAAGTTAACTTGTTAGATTGATATTTTTAAAATTCCATGTAATGAGTTGTGTTAAAATCTAAACTAATAAGATTTTATCAAAAAAATATTTTATTAAATAATTTAAAAATAATAAAACATATTAAAAAATGAAAAATAATTATAATAAGGTATAAAATGTTTTAAATAGTTCATTTATTTTCTAATTTATATCAAATAATTTAAAATTATAACAGTTTAATATTGAAATAGTTGTTAACTTATTTAAAATTAAAATAGGTTAACAATGGGTTAATCAAAGTGATAATGTTTAAAATAATAACAAAACTTATCTAAAATTTATTGTTTAATGACATTTAAAATTTATATCATCTTATCTTAGAATCAGTTTTATTTTTGAGGTATTTTTATTTAGATTGAATTTATTATATATTAATATTTTGAGAAATTTCAAAAGTGCCCCCACCTCAATTATAAAAGGGAACATCCTCCCTCACTTCTTCACATCACTTTGAGCCTTCAAGATCGGCCATCCCATGAAAATTTTTCTTCTAAAATTATTCGACCACATTATAGTGGTTCTAGTATTTTCAAAAGTCCAACCCTATTATCCCTATGAGGATATCTAAAAGAAGTTCACTGAAGAAGAGGTAATCAGATTTACCGGCCCTTTTAAGTCTATTTCTTCTTCAACTTCTTCTTCATGTGTTGTTTCAATTATAAAGTAATAAATATGGTATAATTTATATGATGAGATTTTATTATGATTATGTAATAACCTTATTCCTCCTTTTATCCATCCTACGAAACAATTGAAAGCACCACGCGTGCGCACGTACGACTTACCGTCTCCACGTCATGGTGTAATATGTTTTTTTCATCACCAATTTACTTGAATGGGTATAATTATCGAAATAATATATATATATATATATATATATAAATTATAAAATCATGTTAATATATCATCTACTTATTTACTCTTTCACAATTAAGGGAATGATACCATCGCTTATGCGTACGTATGACCTACTGTCTCCATTACAAGATGTGATTCATTTTCAATGTTCAAAATTCAATAATGATTATATAAATATATATAGTTAATAAATATGATATATATTACCTTAATATAATTCTATAGATGAAGTAACTATATCCTATTCACAAGAACTGGGACTTATATGAAAAAACATGCATAAAAAAATGAAGCAGTTAACACTTGAAAAAAGGGTAATAATGAAATATTATTAACAAACATGTAATAAGATGATATAATAGAATAATATATGATATCATAAATATTAATATGGTTATATAATAAATTAATAAAATTCTTTAAACTATTATACATTACTTTCAGATACGTAGGAATGAAATCATACCTGAGGTGAGGTTTAATTTCACAATCTCATTATTATCAGGGATTATTTATACATAAGTATCTGTTGGGTAATATTTATATTCCATATAAAAATTTATTAAAAATGTTTTCAATTTTTTTTATTCATATATAATAATTTAAATTAATTTTTATACATGTTTTAAGTTTTACTAAACTATTATAAAGTTTTTTTTGTTTTCCAAATGAGGTTCATTGTGACTTTTCTGAAGAAGTACAAAAGAAATATTTTTGTAAATTATACAGGATGAATGAATTTTTTTTCATTTCATGATTCCTTAATTTATTGAAAGTTTCCTTTAAAATAATAAAAGTTTATTTTCAAATAAAATGTTTTCTTTTGTAATTGCGTGGCTATAAAAAAATGTTTTCAAAATAGAAATGATATTTTCCTCAAGAATTATTTCAAGTGATCCTTCAAAATAATTTTTCATATAAGAAAATTTTATTTTATGTTACTTATGTTTTACTAGGGATATAATCCAATTATAACATTATTATTCTTTCTCTGAATGGTTTATGATTATGATGGATTGTTACTTATGATTTTTTTTCTTTTCCATGAGTTATGTTATGATGAAATGTTTATGAAACCAATTTATTTTTATGAGTTTTGATATAATGAGTGATTTATGTTCTTATAGAACACATATTTTTGGTTTTCATTATGTGATGGGTGTGAACTATATCTTCCTAAAATTAATTGGGTAAATATTTATATCTCATGAGATATACAAGACTAGAACGTGAAGTAAACTCAGTTCAGTAATACGAGGTTGGAATAAGGAGTGAACTCGATAGAGTAATGGAACTTTTCCACTATGATAGTATTGGAAGTGATACTTGAATAATATGAAAATGGTTTTATATGATTACGTGTATTACACAATTTCATGTCTTATATTATACTCCCATGAATTATTTTCTTTATAAATCATGTCTTATGAACTTCTAGGATTTAGTCCATAACTCAATACCACGATCCTTGATATGCATGATATACTTTTAAAAAGTTATTTTTCATGTTATTGTTACATTATGATTATGTTATCTCCCTTTATTACCCTTAATGATCATATAAGATCACCCTTTTCTTATGTTTATTTTCCCTAGGATATGAAGAAAGGTATTAAGTAAGATGTGTCAAAAAAGGTTCTAGTTATGAAGGAATAAGAGGGATATTATGTAGATTTTTTATGAATCAATTTTTTCTATTTCCAAGTTTTCATATACACTAAACCCATATAGTTATAGTGTTTTTTATGTTATTTAATGAATATTATTCTATTTATATGTAATATCTATGTATGAAAAGTACAATCCATTATAGTAAGAAGTATTAAAGGATTGTGTTTTAACTTATACGACATGAACGATTTTTTATTCTTTCATTAAGGATTAATGTCTTGATGATTTATTTACAAGATTATAAGGATATTTTCAAATAAAATATTTCCCTTTGAAAACTCACAACTATAAAAAAAGTTTTCAAAATGGAAAAGATATTTTCCTCATGAATTATTTCAAGTAATATTTCAAAACCACTTTCCATCTAAGACAACTTTACTTGATGTTACTTATGTTAATGAGTATATGATCCAATGAAACCTTTATTATTCTTTATATTAATGGTTTATGTTTACAATGGATTTATTATTGTGATTTTTTTTCTTTTTTATGAGTTATGTTATGATAAAATGTTTACAAAACCCATTTCTTTTTTATGGGTTCTAATATAATGGGTGATTTATGTTCTTGTGCCACACATATGTATGGTAATAATTATACGATTAGTGGGATATATATCCTACTCTAATTTATTGGGTAATTTTTATATCTCATGAGATAGAAAATACAGTAAGGGGAAGTAAAATTGGTTTAGTAATACAGAAATGGAATAGGATGTGAGCTCAAATCAGTAAGGGACTTTGTTTGCTATGATGGTCTTAGTAGTGATACCTGACTTCTATGAAAATTATTTTCTATGCTTATGTGTATTATAAAAGATAATTTCTTATGTTATACTCTCATGAATTATGTTCTTTATAAATAATGTCTTATGAACTTCAATTATTTATTCTATAACTCAATATCACGATCCTCGATAGGCAGGATTTAACTTTCAAAAGTTATTTTCATGTTTTTATTTCTTTATGTTTTTGTTATCTTCCTTTATTATCCTTATCGAGATTCTAACATAACCCTTTTATGATGTTTCTATTCTAACGGATATGAAGAAATATATTCAGTAAGATGTGTCAAAAGGGTTCTATTTGTGAATGAATAAACAGGAGATGATGTTGATGTTTTATGAATCAGTTGTTTATGTTTCCAGGTTTCTAAAGACACCAAAACTATAAGGTTATGGGGTTTTTATGTTATATAATGAATATTATTATATTTAAATTTGATATCTATGTATGAAAAGTGTAGTTTTTTTGGTTAGTATTAGAGAAATGTTTAGTAAACCATTGAAAATTGGGGTGAGAAAAACATAGTAAGAACCCTGAGAATAATTCTATGTATAGGATACAACCATAGAGTTTTAGTACCAATAATAAATAACTTTGGATAAAACCTATGGTGTTATGAATTGATTTTTTTTCTTTTTTATGTGGCTTTACTACAATTATTAGTGTTTCTCACACTATACTTTTTGGTTTTAGAAAATGGTTAGGACAAAAAAGAACCACATTAACACTAAATGTGATGGGAAATGAAACTATTCACCTCAAGGGAAAATGAATGTTATGGGATTTTTAATGAAAAATATTGTTGTTATGATCACACAACTTTCTCAATCTATGAAACGCGTTGAATGCACATGAGTCTCAGCCCAGTTGGTGAGGTATCCTTAAGTACATCCACAAGACTCAGGTTCAAAACAAGGTAGAGGCATATTTCTGGGGTATTGTAGTAGTACTATAGCAGCACTGTACACTGTGCGGGTACTATAACATTACTGTACACTGTGCGGGTACTATAGCAGTGCTGTACAATGTTAGGGAACTGTAGCAGGTACTGTTCGGTACTATAACAGCTGTAACTATTCACCTTGGGACACCAGTTTGCGATTAGAGTCTTTAAGGATTTCGGGCCACCTAGGACTTTGGGTCAGTAGGGATTTCGGGCCACCTTTAAGGCCTTTGGGCCACCTCAAGGCCTTCGGGCCATATACAGTTTCCCCAGACACACTAAAAAAAATGGAGCAACCCCAGAAGAGGATTCAGAGTAGGTGCACTCACCAGAGAAGAGACAAATGGATTTTTTAGAATGAGAGGGTATGACTATGCCATTGGGACCAGCCTGTGCTTTCACGGGAAGCCTATCCAAAGGGCTATGTGAAGGTGCAAAGAAACTATCATGATACAGATACTGGGGAGGGTCAGTTCCTTGTAGATAGTCTGGTTGAATTTCTTAAGACCTTCGGGTCATGTAATCTCCTAAGCCTACGGGTCATGTAATATCTGAGCCTATGGGCCTTGTAAGGGTTCCACCTCATCCATTGAAATGGGGTTTATCAAAAATCAATAAAAATGAAGGCCTTTGGGCCATTCGGGCATGAATCATGTTGAATTTCCAATTGAGAAATAGAGAAAGCAACATTCTATTGAGTACTTCATGAGGCAGCATCCACCTTCTTTCAGTGTGTCTTCTGATCCACTAGTGGTTAAATAATGAACTAGTACCACTAAAAAGATATTTCTAGTTCTCTAATGTTTAGAACATGATAAATTAATTTTGGTTTTCAATTGTTTGGAAGGTGAAGTAGATCAATGATGGAATCTCCTCAAGAATATAAGAAAATTAGATGAAATTTACTCCATGTAATGGGATGAGTACAAGATATTATTTTTCAATAAGTATGGAGAAGTAGTTTCTTGAGATTAAGAAAAAGGGTGATGAATCTGTTGGTACCTATGAGAAAAATTTTACGAGACTTATAAGGCATGCTTAAGGAATTATCATCCAACCTGAGAGTAAGTTTGATCAAGTATTTAATGGATTAAAATAAAGTCTTTAAAGGGTGTTATACATAAGGTACTTCAGTTGGTATGAGGAAATCTTTCGATGTGATCTCAAGGTTGAGATGGATATTGTTGTTTCCTATCAATCTTATGGGTTCAATAAGAAGAGAAAAAATGGAATTACAAGGAAAATATAAAAACCATAGTGAAACGAATATGATCTTTACTTTATACTCAAAGGGTAGAGACAAACATAGAGGAAACTATCTTAAGGGGGTAATAAATGTTTTAAGTGTGGTAAAGAAGTATATCTGGCAATTGATTGCCGAAGTGATGGGTAACAGATAGATAATGTTGAAAATAGAGAAAAGGCTACATACGAATGCACCTCCTACACTTCAGTGATTCAATTACAAGGAAATGGGCATTATGTTAACCAATGAAAAAATTTGAGGGCTATTTATGATGAACGATATCAGAAGTATCTTAAGGCCAAAGACAAAGGAAAATCACATGCGATCACTAATGGCGATGTGGAGTACTAAAATGAAGTGGTGAAAGGTACACTTACCATCTATTCTAATGAATCTAAAATTTTATTTGATTATGGATCCACCCACTCTTTTATTTATAAAAAATTATCTATGGGTATCACCATATTACCTCAACAATATGATGTTGAATTAGCCGTGAAAACTTCTAATGTAACAACTGTTGCGGCACAGGTTTATAATTCTTCTTTGGTTGAAGTTTTGTGGGAATTGTTTTCCTAAAAATCTATGATCTTTCCTTTATTTTAATTACATGCAATTCTTTTAAGGGATTTTATTTCACTATATGGATATTATATCAATTCCTAATGAAGGGAAGTCATATTTCATATTTCGAATGAATTTATCGTCATCTATCGATGGAAGGATAAATATGAACTCCCAATGAAAATTACTTCTATCTTGTGGGTCTCAATTCCTATAAATGATGTTTATATATCTTATATGTTTGGGGATAAAATTACCATTAAGGATAAACCTATTGTATGATATTTTTTTATTTATTTCTAAAATAATTACCAGGTCTTATACCGAATCTTGAAGTTGAGTTTTTAATAGAACTCAAACAAGGTGCGATGCGTATTTTAAACCTCCTTATATAATGGACCCAATTGAGTTATAGTTATTGAATAATAAAATATAATATAATATTTTAAATGGATTAATACTCCCTAGTGCATCACTGGTTGCATAGTGATTCACTATTCATTTCCACCCTTACACCACCACATTAAACTGGTTTTGTTTAGAAAATTAAAAAACTAAAAAAGAATTTCAATTCATGTTTGATTAAATAATATAATTTTATTAACTATTAAAAAGATAAATTTTACCTATTTTGATTATTTAATTGTTGGTGGAGGTGACTTGGGGGGCCCACGTTGGAATTCAACCAAAACAGGCCAAACTGTCCAAGAGCTCAAGCACACATGTGGACTTCAATTTTTTACTATGGATAATCTCTACATCCAATGGGTCTGAAAATTGGTGTAGAAGTGATAAATGTGTGGGATACTTTTATTTAGAATACCATAGAGAATACTGCATCCATTTGAGGCCTAAAAGAGTACCATAATGTAAAAAAAATTCTTGGCATGCCAGATTGGACCAGACTTATATTTTTGGGCCATAACTCTGGTCTCAAACTACCCAATGAGTTGATTCCACCTTCATTTTATAGATAAATTGAAGGTCAATCTATCTACTTAATTTGATAATATTTTCACAAATTTTTGTCATTAAAACAACCATATAAAGATGAGAGAAAAATTATTCCATGAATAGTGACCTAGGCCCTTATGTACTCGATTTATTTTGTAAATATTGTGATTTATTTTTCCATAAAAATACCCCTCAACCCCATTAAATGATGTTTAACGAACATGGGTAAGGTTGATTCAAATTTTATATATATCTCTATCCAATTTATTCCTATTCTACATCATTTTATTCTAAACCACTTAATGATTTATTGGGGGGGTGTGTGTTCTTTGCTGTAATCTCAAGATCCACACTTGTAATCATCAGAAGGTAATTGAATTTATAGGTTTTTTTCTATTTTTCTTCATTTATACCTTTTTATTTTTTTATTATACTATGATATAATAAAAATAAAATGAACTAGAATCCTCAAAATTCCATTCATAAATTGGATCTTATGACAATTTTAGCTCATTTGCCTCTTTTCTCACCTTTTATCATTCATGAGTGTGCCTATAGATTGAATTTTTTATGTAATATAGAAGGTATAACCCATGATTATTAATGTATTTTTTCTTGAGAAATTTTTTAGGTAGATTTAAATATGGATATTTCATCACATTGTTGATGTGATTCCTTGATTGAGTTCAGTTCTTACATCGACATAATTTTATATATCATGAGCGGTCACTGGTAATCAATATCATTGATCAATAAAATCATTGGTGGTAACCTAGTAATAAATCACATGCCATATCGGTTTAAATGTATATAAATTAAGGAATGAATTATCTTTTCAACTTCCCTTGAGAGTGATGATATATGAGTACTAAGGGACACTCACCCAGATTGATCATGGTTTCTCCATCCAATTTATATCATTTAGTAATATATTTTCAATTTATTTTTTAAAATAAAGAAACCAAGTTTTATAAAATCCCATTCCCCTTTTACTTTCATAATCAAAAACTTCTTTTTAAATTAATTATCTAATTCTCCATCGAGATACGACCTAGGGTTCTTGCTATACTGTAGAAACTCTTGTAAAAACTGAACAATTAATTTGATTCACTTGACAATGCGATCAAATTTTAGTGCCATTAATGGGGATACAAGATATTTTTTTTACTTTTACCTCTTTCCTTTTTTTTATTTATTATCCATTTAAATATCAACCCCTTCCTTGTGTCTGTATTTGTTTTAGTTATTTATGTGTGTTTCTTCTTCTATCTTTCTCTATCTAATTCTATTTTATAACATTATCTTTTCTTTTTTCCTTTAATTATTTATAAGTTATTTTATCTTATTAATCTTATATTAAAAAAACAAACTTCACAACTTTGTTTCGTGAAAAGAACCCAAAAAGAGATATTGCTTCAAATTGACCTAGAAATTAAAAAGACACTTCACTCACAAATTAGGTCATCTTGAGTAGGAAAATCAAGTAACACTGAGAAACCCCTTATGGAATCTCAAGTGGTCCTGGACCGATAAAAAATTGAACCAAATCAAACCCTAGACATCATGACTACAAATAATCAAACATTAAAAGAACTAACCACCCCTGATGTGAAGTATCAACCTGTGTATATCCAATACCTTGAGGAAGTAGGCAACTTTGAGTTGAGATCATGCCTCATCTTTCTCCTTATAAAATTACATTGTCTTCCTAGTGAGGACCCTCACAAGAATATCAAGGGGATTCACCTAGTGTGACCGAACATTAAACCCCAAAATGTGACTGAGGACCTCATAAATTTTAGGAACTTACCTTTCGCCCTTGATTGTGTAGCAAAAAAATGGATATAAAATCTGCCTACCATGATTAGGGGATGGAATGAACTTAAATGATTCCTTCTAGATATTTTTTCCCTTCCTCATGAACTGTTTCAATTAGAAAAGAAATCAGTGACATTAGGAAATCATAAGGATATATCTTTCATGAATATTGGTAAAGATTCAAAATAATTTTTTCAAGTTGACCCCACCACCAAATTAGTGAACAATTTATAATTTAATACTTTAATAAGGGACTTGTACCCATGGATCCTGGTATGATATTTCCACTCGTGACTTAATAGCCAACATGGTAAAAAATGCACAATAATTTGGTACACAAGCAATTGAACCAACCCCAGAAGTTCACGAGTTAAGTCACTGATTCATAGAAAAAAGGTAGATAATAAAGTTGATGAGATGCATAACCTTCTTAGAAAATTAATTCAAACTCAAGGTAATTCACACTCCACTAATTCCTTTTTATTGTAGTATTTATTCCAATAATAATCATTTTTTTGACTAGTTCCCAAACATCAGGATTCATCTGAGTTTTGTGAAACAATATTTCTTGGGTGTCCATTTCAACAAGAACTGACCTTAAAGAAAGAACCATTCAGGAAAAATCTAAACCTCGGGTGGAAAGAAAAACCACATTACCGATAGGAAGGCAACTCGAGCTACCCTAAACAGAATTGGTATCAACAAGGCCAAGCTATGCAACATTATTATCCCTCAACTTCATTGAATATTCCTCCTCCTACCAACTATGAACCAAACCTCAAGGATATCATGAAGCAAATGGAAACCCAAAACCTTAGTTCCAACAGAACACACAATTTACTATTCAAGACCTATTAACTCAAGTGGGACTACTAGAAAATGCCATTGGTAATATAAATATGCAAGGTTCTAGAAAAATTCTATCCCAACATATTTCTAATCCAAATGAAAAAGTTTATGTTTGTGAAATCACACTTCTTAGTGGTAAATAAGTTTCTTCATCTCTTGATTTTATAGAACAAGTAATTGTACCCCAATTAAAAACTCACTTTCTCTACCCACAAAATATTCCGATGAAGAAAAAAAGGGGAAACAATTATCCTTGAGGATTACCCTGAACAATAAATTTCTATTCCTTTCCCTCAATGTCTCTCTAAATTTAATAAAAAATTTGATAATGATATTGATAAAGATATAATGGACACAATTAAAAAGGTACATGTTAACATTACTTTATTGGATGTAGATAAAAAAATTATTTACTATGCTAAATTTCTTAAGGAACTTTGTACCCATAGATGGCTACTGAAAGGGAATGAAAGAGTTAAACTTGGAAGGAATGTATTACCTTTGATAAAACCATCAATTCTGACTAAATTCAAGGATATAAGAACTTTTATAATACCATGCAATATAAGGGAGACCTTATTTTCTAGTGTAATTCCATATTTAGGTGCTTTAATTAATATAAGACCTCACTCTGTGTATACATATCTACAGATTTTAGAGCTTTAACCAATGTGAATATTCATGAAACTTCCCAATTGGAGCACAACACACCCCTCAAGAGTGATCGAGGATGTCCTCATAAGAGTGAAGAATATAATCTTCCCTATAGACTTCTACATTATTGAGATGGAAGATACCCTAACCTAATGACATTCTCCTCTCATACTTGGAATTACAATGCTCAAAAAAGAAAAGATAATCATAAATGTTCACAATGGTACATTGTCCATGGATTTTAGTAGAGAAAAGGTAAGTTTTAATATCCTCAATTCTATGAAACACCCCATTGATGATAACTCCACTCTTCTTGTCTATTCAATGGAAGTTTTCTATAACGAAACACACACACTAAATTCTCTCCTCGACCCATACTCTAATTCATTTTTCACTTCTTCAACATTGAATGATTTGAGTTTTGATTCATGTTTTGAGTGTTGTGTGGGTTCAAAAAAGTGTAATTTTTTTTCTTTAATTGATTAGTGTGTTCACTATGAGGTACCCATGATCATCAATGATTTTTCAAATCTCATTTCTATAGATTTTCTTTCCTTAGAGAATAATCATGAGCAGGTGTGTTGTTCCATGGTCCTCAATCCCCCTAAATCCCCTCCCTCAACCCAAAACCACTAGTGTTGGAATTATATCCACTTACGTATAATTTAAAATACATATATATTTATGGTATTGACCAATTGACCATCATTATTACCAAAAAACACTCTCCACAGCTGGAATTAAAACTTCTCAACCTTTTTAGAGAGTGTAAAAATGTGATAAGATGGACATTGTCTGATATTCATGTGATTATCCCATATATTTTACACACCATATACTTTTTGATGACGAGGCTATACCTATAAGACAACTTCAATGTTGGTTTAATAGCACTACCCTTGAAGTGGTAAAATTGAAATTCAATAAATTACGTGTTGATAGAATCATCTCTCATATATATAATAGTAAATGGGTTAATCTAGTGGAAATTATGAATAAAATATAGAATAAAGGTTGTTTCAAATAAACATAATGAATTGGTTCCAACACATGTGAAAAATAGTTGGTGAGTCTGTATTGACTATCATTGAATGAATCTAGCCACGCGAAAGTACCAATTTTCTCTACCATTCATTGACCAAATGTTGGAATGATTGGATGGAAAGTACCATTATTTTTTGATGGATATTTGGGTTATTTTAAAATCCATATATCTATTGAGGATCGATAAAAGACAAAATTTATCTATCCTTTTTACACATTTCATACAAAAGGATTCCTTTTGGTCTCTATAATTCTCTTGGTACTTTTCAATGGTTTACATGGATATTTTTTATAAATACCTTGAGAGTTTTATAGATGTTTTTATGGATGATTTCATGGTTTATGGAACTTCCTTTATTGACTATTTAAAACAGCTAGGTTTTGAACTCTACCATTGTATTAAAAAAGATCTCATATTAAATTACCAAAATTTGTATTTCATGGTTGAGAGGGAAATAGTTATTGGGAATGTTATTTAAAAAGAGGTAATTCAAGTGGATAAATAAAAAATTTGATTAATTTCATCCATCCCATATCCAAAATGTGTTCATGAGGTGAAATATTTCTAGGATCATAATGGGTTTTACCATCGATTCATTAAAGAATTTAGTAAGATCACACTTTGCTTTTGTCAATTATTGCATAAGAATTCTGATTTATTTTTGATAAAAATTGTGGGGATGCTTTCAATTAACTAAAAATGAGTCTCACACCACCTCCCATCACCCCAAAACTAAGGTGGTATCTTACCTTTATACTTATGTTTGATGCCTCTAACTTTCTATTTGGGAAGTGTTATTACAAAGGGTTGAAAAGATCCTCATGTTATTATGTATGCCTCAAATACCCTTGACATTTCTAGTTAAAATAAAAAACCACTAAAAAACTCCATTACATTGTGTTTTCCTTGAAAAAATACAGTTCATATCTTCTTGGTTCAAAAGTGACCATGCTACCCTTCAATTTATCCTTAAGAAAGCCGAAGCTAAGTATCACCTCTTATGGTGGATGCTCCTCCTCCAGAAGTTTGAACTTGAGATCTGAGATAATATAGGAGTTGAAAATGTGGTAGATAACCACATTAGTATTATTTCCCCACCATTAGACCATCATGTTGACTCAACCCTCCCTATTAGAGAATTCTTCCCTCACGAGAATCATTGTGTTGTTGTGGTCCTTACCCCCGGTTTGAAGACATTATGAATTTTCTAGCAACATATAGGGTCCCCATATATTTTTTCACTTCAAAATCCCATATAATTAAGAATGATTCATGATTGTACATTTTTTAAGACCCATATTTATGGAGAATTTTTAGTGCCCAAGTTATTCATCAATGTGTCCTTGACCACGAGTTCACCTCTGTTTTGAGTTTCTACTAAACCTTAGCTTATGGGGGCACTTTTGCTCTCAACGTATAGATCAAAAGGAAATTGAATCAGTAATTTATTGGAAAACATTATTTAATTATTAACATCTATTTTTAATTCATGCTCATGATGTTAATTGATAGGGAATATCACCAAGAGGAATAAGATACCCCAACAATCCATGTTATTTTGTGAAATCTTTGATACATGGGGCACTAAATTCTTGGGGACTTTTCCCAATTCATTTGGATTTGTGCACGTATTACTATCTGTTGACTACATATCAAAATGGTTTGAAGAAAGGGCTTCCAGGACCAATGACTCTTGAGTGGTTGTTGATTTTTTGTGGACCCATATTTTCAGTAGGTTTGGTTTGCTGAGATTCGACTTTTGTGATCAGGGTTCAATTTTTTGCAATCGAAACATGAAAATATTTAACTGTAAGTATGGGGTTTTCATAAATTATCTAATAAATATCACCCCAAACTAATAGAAAATATGAAATGATAAATCAATAAGTTAAGAGAATTTTATAAAAATGGTACAACCTAATAGGAAAGATTGGAGTTTACACTTGGATGAAGCACTTTAGGTATACCATACACATTTTGAAGCCCTGATCTAAATTTAACCATACAGTATTTTGTTTTGAAAATATTTTCACCTCTAGTGGAGGTAGATCCCCGTGAATATTGGTCTATTAAATAATGTAACATGAATCTTTCAGATAATGGTGAGCATAGGAAGCTGAATATTCAAGAGTTGGAAGAAATTAAACATGACGCATATGATAAATCCTGAATATATAAAGAGAAGATAAAGGTTATCCATGATGGGATAAATCATCATAATAAGTTTCATATTGGTGATAATTTCCTCATGTAAAATTCAAGGCTAAATCTCTACCTTGACAAGCTTAGTTCCTGGTGGCTCAGTCCTTACACTGTTACTAATTTTTACCCTTTTGTAACAATATAGGTTCTTCATGAGCATAGTCTCCAAAGTATTATCATCAATGGGAAGATAATTAAAATTCTTACGATGATTTTTAAAGCATTCAACGAAGGAAAACACTTTAAAGAAACAAAATAACCTTGAAACCCAACAGGTTTTATCCTTTCTTCCCACATTATCTTTTATTACAATGAGGAGACTGCACAATCAAGGTGTGGGGGTGGGTAAATTCCTAGGTTTATTAGGATTTTCATTTTCTATCTTATTTTATCTATTTTTCACTTGTTGAATAATATTTTTACTTTTCACCACCTTGTTGATTTCCTTAGTATTTTCATCATATATCATCTTTCTTCACTTTTTATCTTTCCATACAGTATTTTTATTTTCCCACTATTATTCTAACAAAATAATATAAAATACTAAAAATTCATGTTGAAAGTCCTGATTCCATGTTTTTTAACATTTAATGAAAATTTATCTCAATTATTTAATGTGAATTTTTGAATAAATTTCACATTGAGGTGTTTTTTAAAAAATTGGTTGTTTGTTGATGATATAAATGGTTGCATCTCTATGAAACCTTTGAGATGAATGATACCCTTTGTGTTAGTAGTTTGTATAAAATTATATCCCTAATATCTCTACACATCTTTGAACCCAACCATGATGTGTGAATGTTTATTACTTAATAAAAGGTAAATATATGTTAGGTTAATATTTATCAGATTTATAAAATGATTATTCCATACATCATTTCCTTATCTGATCTATTTCATTACTATACCATATTGACCTATATGTGTGTTTCTATTATCTGACTGTTGTACACCCTAATAAAATTCAAAAAAAAATTAAGGGAGTAATGAAATGTGAAGAATATAAGGATATCTAGGTCTAGAGATTAAGTTTTTACTTCCATGAATGCTTAAGTGAGTGGGTCTTGATTTTTTTGCAATGGATGTAGGGTAGGTTCAATGGAAAGAATTAGGTAAGTATTTTTTTTAAAATAACCTATATTTACTAGATAGAAATTGGAAAGAATAACATGAAATAGTATTATCTATATCTCTATATCACACTCATACACATGTGTATATTTAGTTAAATGGTTTAATTTTTAATTCATTTCTTATATTGGTATTACTCATCTCATTTAATTTCTTTTTGATACCATTTATGAGTCATATTTTCCATGATCATTGGGTATAACTCTTTATTGCTGTTTTTTCATTGATCACATTTCTATACTAAATTAAATTTCATTGAAGTTTAAATATTCATTAATTTGGGAAAATCTATATGCATAATTATTTTTGGAAATGTGAATTTTTCTAGGATTGAAAAATTTTATGAATGGGGGTGTGATCGCGTAGTGATTTACTACTCATTTCTACCCTTAAAACACTATATTAAACTAGTTTTGTATTGAAAATTTAAAATATATTAAATAATTTCAATTCATGTTTTATTTAATAATATAATGTAATTCACTATTAAAAATGGAAATTTCACTTGTTTTTATGATTTCATTATAGGTGGAGGTGATTTTGAGATCCAATGTTGGAATTCAAGGAAAACAGACCAAATTGCATAAGAGCCTGAGGACACATATGGAATTAGATTTTCACTGTGGATAATTTTTGAATATAATGGGGCTACAAATTAGTGTAAAAGTGAAAATATTTTTAGGATAAATTTCTTTAGAAGACCATGGATCATAATTCATCCATTTTGAGTCAAAAAAGTGGCCCATAATGTGAAGAAATTCTGGCCTGGCTTGATTAGACTACCCTTTTATTTTAGGCCATAACTCGAACCTCAAACCTAAAATTGGACTTATTCTTCCTCCATTGGAAACATATCTCTAAGGTCCACCTCTCCACTGAACTTTTGTACATTTTCATGTGTTTTTGTTAGTCAAACAGATGAATAAAGAAAGATAAAAACTCTACCATAAATAGTGACCTAGTTCCAAAGGTAGTTGACTTCTTTTGTAGATATAGTGATATATTTTATCATAAGAACACCCTCACTCATATTATATAATGTTTAAAAAACATGTGTAAGGGTGATTTTAATTTTATATCTCTTTCCATCCATTTTATTCGTCTACTACATCATGTTCTTCTAAATCTCTTAGTGATTATGTTTTGGGGTGTTCTTTATTGTGATCTATGCTTGTAATAATTATAAGGTAATTGCATTTACATGTTTGTTGTCTATTTTTATTCATTTCTACCTTTTGATTTTGTGTTTATTATGGTAGTATATAATACAAATAAAGTAAACTATAATCCTCAAACTTCCATTTATAAATCATATATTGTGATGATTTGAGTGTGTTTTCCTCTTTTCTCACCTCTTCTATTTTATAAGTGTTATTATGGATTGAATTACTTGATTAAATCTAGAAGGTACAACCCATTATTATTCATGTTTTTGTATTGATACATGTTTTTATATTGACCCAAATATGGAAATATCTTCATGTTGTTGATGTGTTTCCTTTATTGATTTCAGTTCTTACATGGACATAATTTTATTGATTGTGAGGGGTCACTAATAATCAATATCATCGATGGATCAAATCCTAGGTGGTATCCTTGTAAAAACTGGCATACCATACTGGTTTCAATGTTTATAAATTAAGGAATCAATGATCTTTTCTAATTCCCTTGAGAGCGATGATGCATGAGCATCAAAGGACACTCACTTGGATTGATCACGATTTCCCCAACCAATGTCTCTCACTTAGTAATATATTTTCAATTTATATTTTTAAATAAAACAGAAACAAGTTTTATAAAATCCCATTCCCCTTTTATCTTCATAATCAAAATTTTTTTTTTAAAATTAATGATCCAAGGCTCCATTTAGAGACAACCTAGGGTTCCTACTATACTGTATAAATTTTAGCAAAAACTAAACTTTTAATTTGATACACTCGAAAATGTGATTAGGCAGCTTTGTGTGCACCTATTATAATTTTTAAGAATAAATACATATAAACGATACTCTGCATTGATTATCTAGAACTTAACAAGACCACTATCATGACCAAATATCCTCTTCCCCGTATTAATGACTCATTTTATCAACTACGTAGAGATAAATAACTTTATAAGGTTTATCTTGATTCTTGATATCCTCAATTGTGAGTAAATAAGGAGGATATACCCAAAGAAGAAATTATATATAGGTTATGGATACTATGAATTTATAGTGATGTTTTTTGATCTTACAAATTCCCCTGCTATATTTAGGGATTTAAAGAATAAATTCTTTATAAAAAATCTTGATCAGTTTTTGGTCATATTTATAAACAATATTATTATATATTCAAAGAGAAAGGAAGAACATTATGATAACATTAGGATTTTAGTAAATACCCTAAAAAATAACAATCTTTATAAAAAATTTAACAAGTGTGATTTTTGGATTTAGAAAGTTTCATTTTTGGGTCACATAATCTGAAGAGAGGGGATATCTGTGGACCCAAAAAAGACAGAAGTTATTGATCATTGGCCTAGACCAATAATGGTAACTGATATCCAATGTTTTATTTGTTTGGATGGACCTTATTTCAGTTTTTTTAAATATTTCTCAATATTTCCTAATCCACCCACCAAGTTCACTCGGAAAGAAGTTAATTTCTTATAGATTGAGGTATGTGAAGAGAATTTCAAGGAGTTGAGAAGAAGGTTTGTCAGTGAACTTGTCATCACACTTCTCTATAGTGTATAAATATTTTGGATCTATAGTTATGCATAACATAAGTGTATGGGATTTTTTATCGAGAAAAATGATATGGTTATAGATTATTACTCATGTCAATTTAAAATCTATGAGAAAAATTACCCTACTTATGATTTGGAGTTAGCTAGGGTATTTTTTTCATTAAAGATATGAAGGAATTAACTTTATGGAGAGAGGTGTGACATATATAAATATCATAAAATTTTAAATTATATTTTCACTCAAAATTATATAAACATGCACCAAACAAGATGGTTTGAGTTGATTAAATATTCCAACTGTTCAATACATTACCACCCTAGGAAAGTGAACAAGGTGATGGATTTTTTTGAGTCAAAAGGACCATGCTATCCTATATATTACAAGGATCACTAAATATTAAATATTTATGGATTTTAAAAGTTGAGAAAAGGTTATGTTGAAAATTTATTAAAAGATAAAGGGATTGAAGTGGGTGACAATATATTTATATAAATATATCCCTAAAAGAAAGTTATGAGATTTGGAAAGTAGGGAAAGCTTATCCCTATCTATATCGGTCTTTTTTAAATTCTTGATTATGATGGGAAGGTATATTATAGATTTTCCATTCCACCAAATCTCTCTCAATTTCATGATGTGTTCCATGTATCTCTTAGGAGAAATTATGTAATATATCCTTCACATGTACAAAACTCAGAAGTCATACTGCTGGAGAAATATATTTTTTATGAAGAACAAACAATAGAGATTCTAGATCATAGAGAAATTTTTTTACAAAACATGAAGAGGGTACTTATGCCTCATCACATCCATAGGTTCCCACGTAGCCTCCTCAAATTAATGTTTTCACTATAAAAATTTAACCAAGAGAGTGGTCTTGTTTCATCGAATGTTTTCTCTATGATCTAGAATCTCTATTGGCTTTTCGTCATATGAATTATCTTGATCTAGTGGTATGACTTCTAAATTTAGTACAAGTAAATTATTAAGCTTGTACTTCCTTAGGAGAGATACATGGAACACATCATAAACTTGAGAGACGTCCAGTAGAAGATCCAATATATAAGATAAATTCCCAACATGATCAACAATTTTATAAGAACCAATATTCCTAGGGCTTAGTTTGTCCTTCTTTCCAAATATCATTAATCTCTTCCAGGGAGATATTCAAATAAATACATTGTTAAACACTTCAAACTCTAGGTCTTTTAATCAATTGTCATAATAACTTTTTGGTTGAATCTGAACTGCTCTCATGTGTCGTTGAATAGATCTAAACACCTATTCCATTTACTCAATTAGATCAGGTCCCAATAGCTTTATTTTCCCAAATTAATTTGATCATGTTGAAGTTTTTCACTTATCACCATAGAGGGATTCATAAGGACCCATATTAATGTTGGAGTGAAAGTTATTATTATAATATAATTACACCAAGGGGAGGTGTTGATCCCAACCACTTTGAAATCCATAGAAAAAAATCTCAACATGTCTTCAAGATTTTTGATGGTCCTCTTAGACTAACCATCTATCTAAGGATGATAGGAAGTTCTAAACTTAACTTTATATCTAGAGACTCCTAAACACTTCTCCAGAACATTGAAGTAAAACTCGAGTCCTGATCAGATATAATGGAAAGTGGTACTCCATCCAATCTTACCACTTACATAATATATATTATGGAAATATGACCAAGAGAGAAATATTCTCTAATATAAATGAAGTGTTCTGACTTTATAAGAAGATTAATTATAACCCATATAACATTATATCCTTTAGATGTTTTGGGAAGTACGATGACCAAATCCATGGTGATGTTTTCCCATTTCCATTATGGTATGGGTAATGGTTATAACATCCCCTTAGACTTCTCGCTCTCTAATTTAACTTTATGACAAACCAATCATTGAGAATAATATTTTTAAAGATCTTTCTTAATGCCATACCACCTAAAATACTCTATCAGGTCCCTATACATATTTATGCTTCTAGGATGAATCAAGAATGATGAAATATGAGCCTCATCCAAAAAATCCATCTTTAAATATTTTATGGGAGGGATAAAAACTTCATTATTGAACTTTATTGTTCCATCTCAATCAAATTTGAACTTAAGAACATTTAGCTCCTTCTTTTGTAGCTCTAAATCTTCCTTATGTTCCACCTTAATATTCAATTATATATTATGTTGAAAATTTCTTTGAGTCAGATAAGATTTCTCCCATTCCTTTAAGATTTCAAAATCCATCCTTTGAAAATCCAAAAAGATTGGATCTTTTGTGATCCTTACCATAGATAAGTTAGCATAGTACTTTTGAAATAAATCATCTGCCACCTTGTTCACTTTCCCAGGGTGGTAATGTGTTGATAGATCATTATATTTGATCAATTCCAACCATATTATATTTTTCATATTTATCTCACTTTGAGTGAAAATATAATTTAAACTTTTATGATATGTATATATTTCACACCTTTCTCTATAATGATAATGCCTCCATATCTTTAATGAAAAAAATACCACTGCTAACTCCAAATCATGAGTTGGGTAATTTTTCTCTTGGATTTTAAATTTTTGTAAGAAATAATCTATCACCATATAATTTTTCATGAAAACACATCCCAAACCCTTCTTTGATACATCACTATAGATAATAAACCTTTCTATACTATAGGGTAGTGTAAGCACAGGTTCACTGACTGAAATTCTTTTTAGCATCTTGAAATTCTATTCACATTCCTCCATACATATTAATGAAATTATTTCAGATTTAACTTAGTGAGTGGATTAGATAATCATGAGAAATATTTCACAAAAAATAAATAATATCCAGAAAAAATAAGAAAAATTTAGATCTCTATTACCTTTGTTGGTCTATGACAACATTAAATAACATTTATCTTTGCTGGATCCATAGATATCCCCTCTCTTGAAATTATTTAACCAAAAAATTAAATTTATGAAGCCAAAATTCACACTTGGTAAATTTTTCATAAAGATTATCCTTTCTCAGGGTCTTCCTTATAATCCTCAAGTGGTCTTAATATTCTTCCTAGATCTTTGAATATACAAGAATATCATCTATAAAGACAAAAAAACCCGATCAAGATAGTCTCGAAAGACTATATTCATTAAATCCATGAAGATAGTAGGGGAACTAGTAAGACCAAAAGGTATCAATGTGAATTCATAGTATCCATACCTTATAAATTTTTTGTCATGTGTATATCCTCTTTATTGACTCTTAATTGATGATATCCAGAACAATGATCAATATTGAAATGGTATTGAGCTCCATATAGATGATAAAATAATTCCTTAATATGAGGGAGAAGATATTTGATCTTAATAGTGATATTGTTAAGTTCATGATAATAATTGTAGAGTCTCATTGATCCATATTTATTCTTAACAAATAGAACAGGTTCACCCTAAGGTGACGTACTAGGGTGTGTGAATCCCTTTTCAATATTCTCTTAGAGTTTCTTCTTCAATTTCCACAAATCTATTAGGTACATTCTATAAGGATTATTTGAAATAAGAATAACATTTGGTATGAGTTCTATTGAAAAATAAACTTCCCAATTTGGTGGAAGTCTTGTAAATGCTTCCAAAAATACATAAAAAACTCTTATAAAATAGGTGTACCCTTAATAATGAATCTCTCATAAACCATTTGAGATAGATAACATTCATTTATTGAAATTAAGACCCACAAGATGGAAGTAATTTCCATTGGAATTTCATATTCATCATTGCATTGATAGATGATCATAGATTTAGTTAGAATATGAAATGTGATTACCTTACTCGATAATTAATATGAAATTAATATAGTGAAGGCTAACACATGCCAAGAATCACATAAAATTCAACTAAATCAAGGATCACAAGATTTACAGGAATCCATTTCCCATAATATTTTACTGGGTAAGAATTATAAACTTGTGATGTGACTGTTGTTCCATTAAGAGTTTTCATAGTTAAATCATCATCTAATTATTGAGTTAATATGAAGATATAATTATAAAAGTCTTTAGAAATAAAAGAGTGGATGGGTCTAGAATCAAATAAAACATTTTTTTCTTTAGAATTGATGGTAAGTTTCCCTTTCACCACTTCCTTATCATTCCCCACATCACCAGTAATGATCACATGCAATTTTACTTTATCTTTTTTCTTAAGAGGTTATTGAAATCGATCATCATAGATAGCCCTAAGATTTTAGAATTGGTTAGAATAATTTCCATTTTCCTTGCACTTGATGAATTTAAGTGTGGGAGGTGCATTATTTTTATCGTTTTCTCTATTCGCATCATTAGGTATATTTTCCACATCACTTCAGATGTCAATTTTCTGATGACCTTCTTCCCCACACTTAAAACATTTACTATTACCCTTAAGATAGTTTCCTCCATGTTTCTTTACACACATTGAGTATCAAGGAAAAAACATATACTTTTCACTAAGGTTTTAAGATTTTCCCTTGAATTCCATTTTCCTCTTGTTATCAAACACATATGATTGATGGGTAACTCCAATCTCTATCTCAACCTTGAGATCACATTGAAGAATTTCCTCATAGATTCTGAATTCCCTTATGGATAATGCCTTTGGGAGACTTGGTTTTAAGCCACTGAAAAATCAATCAACCTTACTCTTAGGTTGGATGATAATACCGGAATCATACCATTAAAGTCTTATAAAATTTTCCTCATAGATACCAAAGAATTTTCCATCCATTTTCTTAAGTTCAAGAAACTCCTCTATATTTTTTTTGAATAATATAAGGAAATTTCTTATTGAGAATAAGTTATTTAACTAATCCCATTACATAGAGTCAATTTCATCTTGTTACCTCATATTCTTGATGATATTCCACCATTTATACACTTCACCTTCCAAAAAATATGCTACCAATATTACTTTCTCATGTTTTGAACAATGGAGAACCGAAAATATCTTTTCAATGGTACTAATCCATTATTCATCCACTAGTGGATCTGAAGACTCACTAAAAGAATGTGGATGATAACTCATGAAGGACTCAACATAATGTTGTTCTATCCTTTCCTTATTTGGAAGTCCACTATTATTCATAGTCTTATAAAGTTTTGTGAGCATAAAAATATGGGTTTTTATTCCATCTACCATAACATTCGGTTTCTCAGGAGTATACTATTTTTGTTTCCCATCACATTCAACATTAACACGGTTCGTTTAGGTCCTAGTCATTGACTTAAACAAAAAATCATAGTGTGAGAAACACTAGTCACAGTGGGAAAACCACATAATAAATGGAAATTACTTATAAAATTCCAATTTAGAACACCTTAGGTTTTATCATAGTTTATTTATGATTATCCCCAAGACTCTGGAATTTTATCCTATACTAATACTTATCCTCAGGGCTCTTACTAGGGTTTTATAATCCTAGTTTCCAATGGTCAACTAAACCTTGATCTGATACCAACTATAATAGCCCATAATTTTTATTCATAGATATTAAATTTAAATAGAAGAATATTCATTACATAATATAACAAAACCATGCCAGAATTTTATATGTTCGGTTTCTTTATAAAATTGGAAATATAAACAACTGATTCATAAAACATATGCACCATATCCCACTTATTCCTTCATAACTAGAACCATTTTTGACAAATATTACTTAATAACTTTATTCATATCATGGGGAAAAGAATCATAAGAAAAGGGTCAGATCATGTTCCCAGTATAATGGCCCTTACTTAACATATATTAACATTACATTATTTTTGTAGAATAGTCAATACATTACACAAACATACACTCAAAAACTATATTAGTTTAGTGGCTTTGGAAACATGGAAACCTAAGAAATGGTATATAAGTGAGATACATTATCTCCCAAAAGGTTTTTCATGAATAGAACTACTATTAAACACATCATACATAACAAATACCTTCATAAAATAGAGAATAGAAACATAAGAAAGGGTGAGTTCATATGATCAATAAGGGTAAACTAGGGAGATATATGAGCATAATCATAAACATAAGGGAATGAGAACATGATCATAACATTATAAGATCATACCCTACATATAAAATATTATATATACAATTCATGGCATAAATATTGACAGTTAATAAGACATGAATCATGATGAAATTAAGAGAATAATCCTTGAAATCATAACATAGGAATAAGACATTGAATTTTGGAAAACACACAAACATGTAATATAATTCCCTATAAGTCAAGGTGCATTTCCAAAACTTATCAGATCACTTCATGGGGACTACACCTATTGGTCGGGACACACCACTATCCTAAGTCATATTCTATCACTTATTACAAGGGAACAAGTTTCCCCTTCTTCCCATGGTGGATCTGGTTTCCCCTTCTTCCCATAGTGGATCAGGTTTCCCCTTCTTCACAAAGCGGACTAGGTTTCCATTTCTTCCCATTGTGGATAAAGCTCTATGACTTGTTTCCTATCATTATATCATGAGATTTAAATATTTCACCAATTTATTAGAGGGAGATATAGGTCCCAACCATCAAATAATAAAATCATATATATATGTGCCACAAGATCATAAAAAATCATTATATCATGACCCATAAAAAGATATGGGTTTCATAAACTTCATATCATAACCCATGAATTGAAATGGGTATTATAAAAATTCCATCATATCAAAAACTGTGGAAAATATACATGCTTAATAATCATTTTATCAAATTATAATGCATGAAAATAAGAGGGTTTCAAAATCATATAGCCCATGGATGAGAAACAACTTTCACAAATATATAACCCATGAAATAGAAAATGATTTAATAACCATAATGACATCAAAAAATAAATCATTAAAGAAATAAAATGAATGGTATTCTTGGATTATATCACTATTAAGGAATAGATGAAACCAAAAAATGTCATATTATATGGAAAATAATTTTGAAAGATATTTTAATAACATTTCTTTAGGAAAACATCCTTTATTCTTTAAAAAACACTTTTTAAAATATAAAACATTTTTGAAAACATTTTTATTTGAAAATAGATTTTAGAACAAATAAGGAAGATTTTAAAACCATAATTTTTTTAAAAACATTTTTACTTGAAAATGAGATTAAAATATCACTTTTCTATAATTTTTTTTGAAAACATTTATGGAAACATGGATTTTGAATAAATCATATTTCCGACCTAAGAAAGAAATAAGGTTAGATTTTATTAAAAATACTTTCTTAATTATCTTAAGTACCAAAGAGTGGAAATTGGTACCACTACTTGTAGATATCATGAATAACCATAGGATAATAAAATTCATTAGAGTTATTGAGAGATGGATAATCACATTTCATCAATGGAAGAATAATCTTAAACAATCCTAATAAATGATGAGATTGTATCAATAGACTCTTACCACTTTTAAAACATTGAATAATAATAACCATAAAAGAATAAAATTACATGAAACTTAAAATATCATGAAAATATTTATATTCATTATATAACATGTTAAAGGAAATTACATTACCAATTTGGTAAATTTTGAACCACAAACCCCATGAAATAGATATAATAAAATGGGTATATAAATAACCATAAATTTAAGAATAATAACCATAGAATATAGTCATTGGAAGTATATACACCACACAAAAGAAGTGAGTGGTGAATAATACATAGGTCTTGTATAAATAAAAGTGAGACTAGAAATCCCCTTACCTTATGTATTGACTCTCTTTATACTCATTCAAACCTCCTGTATAATAAATATAATTTTATTATAAATATATTAAAGAACCATATTAAATTATATTATACCATATATTATTTACTTATGACCTTATGTTACCAATTTATTAACCATTCCATGCTAAAGTAACATTTCAATAATAACCTCTTTATCTTTGACATGTGTTTTGATTAGTTATATTTTGGTTCTTATAATTATATAATGATTTAATCAACTCTAGAATTATATCCAAAATATAAATATTATATATATTCACTATATATGTATTTATAATAATCTATAAAATATCAAAATATAAAATAAAATACACGGTTCATGGAGACGGTAGGCCATACGTACGCATGAATATTGTTTCCATTTTATTTTCGTATTGAAAGAAAGAAAGTAGATGGCATATATGTATATATATAATATCATTCTAGTAGAATTATTATGTCATATATAACATACAAAATCACTAAACCCATTATTAATACATTTCATGTAAAGTGTGAACGAATCACATCACTTTGAGGAGGCAATAGTCCACATGTCCAAAAATGAAGTTATCATATTTACAAAAATGGAAATTATGATGGTATGTGTTATATAATAATTAAAGAAGAATAAATAAATCATAAATATCATATAAAACATAAATTAAATTATTATTCCCAATATTTAAAGGTGGTAATGATAGAACTAAAGACATCAATTCGGGAGGCGGTTGTCCGCCATACACACAAACAATGATTGTGTATCCCATTTGATGGAAGTGTGTGTGAGTGTATGTAACCCTTAATATAATAAAATATCAGTATATTTAGGATAATTATGTGATTATGCAATAATGTAATAATATTATTTTTGGGGGTGGAGAAAAAAATAAAATCAAATTGCTTGTTGAAGGATGTTACCACTTATTTGGTTAAATCCTTTTAGTTTTCAGAAAAGGGCTTCCTCGGTTGGATTTCTTACCAAATGGAGGATTATTTAATAAATAGAGGGAATTTTAAATTATATTTGGTTAGGGTTTTTCCAAGACAAATTTCTCGAGAGGTGTGAAGATAGGGGGAAGGGAGGAAGACTTTTATAAGTTTGGAAAATGACATATTGGGTATTCTTGAAAACATTCAAGTGATCCCCACGTTTCACTTTTACACCAAGGGTTAAAAATGGAATATTATAGATCCTTAGAGGTGTAATGGTTGAAATTTGACTATACAATAATTATTAGAAAAGTTTAGTGTCATTTTCAAACCGTATATTCTAAGTTTATTCATTAATTAAGCTCATTATTACCTTACACTACAAAAAATAGACATTTAAAAATGCTAAAAATAGCATAAATAGGTGCTAGAGAAGCATTGATTACTAGAGTGTGATTAAAAACCCTTGAATTTTATAAGTGATAAAAAATCACTGATAAATGGGTCCTTTATCAGTGCTTTTAAAAGTGCTGATAATTTAGTCTTTTATCAGCACCTTTTTTAGTGCCAATAAAGAGTGCCTTTATTAGAGTTTTTAAAAGAATTTATAAAAGACACATTTATCAATGATTTAAAAAGAACTGATAAAGTACACTTTTATCAGCACTTTCAAAAGTGCTAATAAAGGGTCACACTGTAGTGTGCTGTAACAACACACTGTAGCACCAGTGCAATGTTCTGTAACAGCACAACGCATCACCAAAAACACCACAAGATATCAATAAAATCATGTACCAATACATAATTTAAATGAAATGAATTTTAAACCATAAATTAATGAAATAAAAAAATATATTATATATATTTTGAAACATTGGTTTATATAATTACATAAGTAAAAATTATTACATACATAAAAAAACATCAATGTTCCTTTGTTTTTGATCTTTGCCCTGAATCATGTTATTTCCTATAAAACCATCCCTGCTCAAGAAAAGTAACTCACCTATATGATAAAATAATTATTATGTTTGTAATAATATAAAGAAATAAATTAATAGAAAGTGTTAATTTTAAACTAAACTTTTAGTCATACCAGGAACACCATGTATCATATTGAGTTGTGGTTGATTATTAAAAATAATACCATTTTATATTCATATTCAGTCACTATATATATGAAAATTATTTAAATAAGTATAATAAAAATCCCCATGGGAATAACCTAGTAGTTTCATGAGTGACACTTTTTGAACTAAAATATCGATTTTAAACTGATAAAAGCCACTTTGAGTCACACCAGGAACATCGTTTATCAAATTGATGTGAAAATGATTCATACACATCAAAAATTACTTTATTATCATTTTTATAAAGTATCAAAACTATACAAATGTTTTTTCTTTGTTTTTAGTGGTTTAGTTTTCTATTTTACTAAAATTGATATCAATTTTAAATAAAAAGACGAACTTGGAGTCATACCGGTCACACCATTCATCAAATTGATATGTGACCAATTTATACACATATAAAATGACTTATTTATTTTTTATTATTGTATCAAAACAACCTAAATGCGTTTTATCAGTTTTGAGTGGGCCAGTTGTCCATTTTACTAAAATTGATATGAATTTTAAATAAAAAATGCACTTGGAGTCATACCATTCACACCGTGCATCATATTGAGGTGATGAAAATTCATAGAAATCTCATATGAATTATGGATCATTTTCCAAATGTATCAAAACAATCCAAATGTTTTAGCTCAGTTTTGAGTATGTCATCTTTCTTTCTTAATATAATGTCTTTTTAAACTAGAAACACACACTTTGACTCATACTGATCAGATCATTTGTTGGTTTGATGTGAGACTGATTCCTACACATCAAAAAATAAACTATGATTCATTGTACTAAATTATCAGGAAAATATGAGAGTGTTTGATCTGTTTTTATGGAGTTACATTTTTTTAACTAAAATGCTGATTTTAAACTGATAACAAACACTTTGAGTCATAACGATCACATCGTGTATCAGATTGAGGTAATATTGATTCCTACATGTAAAAAATGAATTATTTATCATTTATATAAAGTATAAAACCAATCCAAATGTGTTTTATTGGTTTTGAGTAGGTTAGTTGACCATTTTACTAAAATTGATGTCAATCTTAAATAAAAAGGCACACTTAAGGTCGTACCAGTCACACCATGCATTAGATTGAGGTGTGTATAATTTATACACTTCTCAAATTACTTATGGACTGTTTTTACTAAAGCATCAAAAAAATATGAATGCATTTGATCAGTTTTGAGTAGGAAACTTAAACTTTTTTACTAAAATGTCATTTTAAAATTGGAAACACACACTTTGACTCATAATGATAACATCATGTATAGTTTTGATGTGATACCAATTAATAAACATTAAAAATGACTTTTTTATCTTTATAATAAATTATCCATAAAATAAAAGTCCGTTTGATTAGTTTTTAGTGAGTGATAGTTTTTTATCTAAAATGCGGATTTTTAACTAATAACAGACACTTTGAGTCATACCCGGATCATTGTGTATCAGATTGAGATGCTGATGATTCCTACACATCACAAATGATAATTTTCCTAAAGCATAAAAATAGTCTGAATGTGGTTTATCTATTTTGAGTTTGTCAGTTTTCCATTTATCTAAAATTGATGTCAATTTAAAAAAAATACACACTTGAGGTCATACAGGTCACGCCATGTGTCGGATTGCGGTGAGGTTGATTCCTATACATATCAAATGACTTATGGATCTTTACTCTAAAGTATCAATATAATTATAATTTTTTTTCTTAGTTTTGAGCACGTCACTTGTATTTTTAACTAAAATTTCATTTTAAATTGGAAACATGCTCTTTGACTCATATCGATCACATCATGTATTAGTTTTAAATGATAAAAATTCATATAAATCACAAATTAATTATGAATAATTTTTCTAAATTATCAAGAAAATATGATCATGTTTGATTAGTTTTTAGTGAGTGATTTTTTTCTACAATGTCAATTTTAAATTGATAATGAACACTTTGAGTCATATCAAGAACATCATGTATCAGATTGAGGTGAATATAATTTATACACATCAAAACTAACTTATAGATGGTTTCTTTAAAGTATTAAAACAATTTTAATGAGTTTTCTCACTTTTTATTAGGCCAGTTGTCCATTTTAGTAAAATTGAGGTGAATTTTAAATTAAAAGAGGCACTTGAGATCATACTGGTCACATTGTGTGTCTGATTGAGGTGAGGACGATTCCTACTTGTCTCAAAAGACTTATAGATTTTTTAATAAAGTATCAAAACAATATGGATGTGTTTTCTTAGTTTTGAGTATATCACTTGTCTTTTTTATAGAAATGCCATTTTAAACCAGAAACATGTACTTTGACTCATACCGATCACATTGTATATCATTTTGACATGAGAATGATTCCTAAACATCAAAAATGACTTATGAATCATTTTAATATATTACTAATATAATATGAGCATGTTAGATTTTTTTTTCAGTGAGTGATAGTTTTTTATATAAAATGTCAATTTTAAACTGATAAAAGACACTTTGAGTCAAACTGGGAACATAGTGTATTGGAATGAGGTGAGGATGATTCATACATGTCAAAAATGACTTATAGATCATTATCATAAAGTATAAAAATAATATGAATGTGTTTTCTCAGTTTTGAGTAGGCCATTTGTCTTTTTTACTAAAATTGATGTCAATTTTAAATAAGAAGATGCACTTGAGGTTACACTAGTCTCACCGTGTATCAGATTGAGGTGAATCTAATTCCTATACATCTTAAATGAATTACATATCCTTTTAAAAATGTACCAAAACAATCCAAATCCATTTTCTTAGTTTTGAGTACATAACATGTTATGTACTAAAATGTCATTTTAAACTGGAAACACAGACTCTGACTTGTACTGATATCATCATGTATCAGTTTGATGTTAGGCTGATTCTTACACATCACAAATGACTTATTAATTGATCACCTAAATTTTCAAGAAAATAAGATCGCGTTTTATCTGTTTTCAGTGAGTGATATTTTTAGAACTAAACTATCAATTTTAAACTGATAGTAGACACATGGAGTCATAACGGTCACAAAATGCATCAAATTGAGGTGTGACTTATTCCTATAGGTCCCAAATGACTTATGGATAATTTACCTAAAGTATCAAAAAATTAGATTTTTTTTTTCAGTTTTGAGTATGCTAGTTGTATTTTTTACTAAAATTAATGTCAATTTTAAATAAAAAGAATCACTTAGAGTCATACCGGTCACACTTTGTGTCGAATTGAGGTGGATCAGATTTTTACATGACCAAAAGTATAAAACAATCCTAACTACCAATGTTACCACATTTTCATTGTATTTCTATTTCAAACTACCAATAATGCATATATATTGACTCAATGTTCTTAGCCAAAAAACCATTATTATTGTTAAAATACATAAGATAAGAGGATGATCATGTGCCCATTATATCATGAGAAGTCAATAAAATGGGTACATGAGCTTCCTCAACTCTTCTAGATTTCAACAACCAAAAGTATTTTTCTTATAACATCATCAAATTATTTTTCTGCTAACTTCATTGAATCAATATGCAACATTGGATGTTCAACAAATAAATGAAATGAAAATGGAAAACATGATAACATTGGAATAAAGAATCATTTTATCTCTTTTGTGGCTTGTTGGAGATGGTTGAATGGAAAATATGACTTCCCAAAAGATCTATGAAAAGTAATAAATAAGTATTAGATAAAAATTATAAGGAAATTAACTTACAAATAGTAAATCATAAATGATAACAAAATTAATTTAACAAGTAGTAGGAATTAAACTTTTCTTGATAGATATATGAATTACTAATGGATTTACTTATTGTAATTATCATAGTTATAGGCTCAGAGTACAATATATCATGATCTTGAGTAGCTTCGAATAAACAACCCCAACTCAAACAAAAGAATCCATATATACTAGAAAAATTTTATTAAATGATTAATACTAAAAACAATTAAACATTAATATGAAACAATACATTAATTATATGGATAATGATTTTACTGTGAAAAAATTGTTTACTATAGGGATATACCAATCACAAAGAAAGAATGATGATAAAAAACACAAATGGATATCACAAAATAATCAATCAATGAGTGAGGATGGTGATGAGAAAATAAGATAACTTGGATTGAACCTTTGAATCATTTGAGAGAAAGTAGATATATCCTATTGGATTCATAAAATATTCATTTTTTTAAAATAAATAAATAAATACACATAAGATATTCATTATCAAAGTTGAAACTTATAGATAGTTATGATATGGGAAACTCAATAATTGATTGTTTCAAATAATTTCAGTATTATTTGAAGAAAATGAGTGATTGAATTTAAGAAAATAATTACTCCACTATACTTGGTGTTATTATATGAATTTATCCAAAGGTGAAAATTATAGAAAATTTTCATCCTCACTACCTTATCTTATGAACATTTATCATTGCATTTTGTTGTTTAGCACTCATTCTCCCTCTCTTATGGACATGAACCTATGTTTCTTGAAATACTCAAAGCAGTAGTCATCTATTAATACTTGTTAGAGTAGTAAAAGTAATATAAAAGAGACTGGGTATGAATACTAAGAAACAAATTGGAATAATAACTATTTAGGAGATGAAACTAATGAGGATGATTGTTTCACTCCATTGTGTTCCTTAAAAGTCATAATGTACCCCATTTTTGAGAATTACATGGACTGTACAAAAATATTCCTAAGGGTGTAACCAAATGGAAATGTTAAATAATGATATGATTTAATATGGGTTAAATAAAAACATGGATAGTGTTTATTAGATGTGTGATGACAGAAATTAAGTGATTTTTAAGAAGTATTAATGAGTGGGTTATCATTTCAATGATGCTTATATTTTGAAAAAGGTATGGAAAATTAGCCGAAACATTTTTCATTTGGGTTTGGTTAAAATTTTTGGTAATTGTGTTTGAAGGGGGAAATTTATTTTTGGTAGTGAAAAATTTATCATATTAGATAGCGAGAAAATTTAATACTAACTTAAAAAGGGTGGGTTGAGATGTTTTTATGATGATTAGATAAGATTGATAGAAATTTTTTACTAATTAGAATGAGGAGATTTTTAATAATTAAAATAATGATTAAACATTCAATTAAATTAATGTTGATTTGACTAACATAGGGGGAGAACAAAAGGTCGTGGTAGAATCAAAATAAGAAATTTATGGTGAGGAAAATAAAGAGTAATTATTAAATATAAGAAATACAAGAAAGACTGAAATTAATGAATAAATTTTAATTGGTGATCAGATAGTTTTGGTGAAAACTAAATGGAGAAAGTCTCTACATAAACCTCATTTTTACCAAGTAGAGACTAAATAATTTGGAGTGGATAACAAGGATGATAATTGGATAAAATCTATGCATGAAGTGATTGATCTAAATAAGAATAATATGACATGGAAAATTGTTCCAAGTCTAGAAGACATAAATGTTATTAAAACCAAGTGGGTGTTTAGTAATAAACTAATTTAATATGGAAATGTGGATAAAAATATAGAATGGATAGTGTGAAAGGGGAACTCCCAGATAAAGGGAATTTATATTTATGATAAATTTACTCCCATAGCCTGGTTGGAAACTATTTTAATTTTCTTGGTTATTTCAGTGAAAATGTAGTTAAAAGTATTCCAAATAGATGTCAGGTCAATGTTCCTTAATGGATTTCTTAAGGGGAGTATAATTTGAGAAACCAAATGAGTTTATTATGGATGAAAATGAGAGAAAGGTGTTCCAGTTAAATAATTATTTGTATATGATAAATAAATCCCTGAGGATATGGTATTTAATTTTGGAAAAATACATAAGAAAAGATAGGTTTTTAGCGAGGTAGAGTTGTTCACAACCTCTAAATCAGGAAGGAGAATGATCAAAGGGTGTTGGTAATCATATATATTTAAGACATAATTTTTGAGGATTGGATAAAGAATAATGCATTTTTTTATGGATCATATGAGGTCTGATATCAAGATATCTATAATTGGTGAAACATTTTCCTTGGATTAAAGGAAAATCAAGGAAATCATAACACATTAATTTATCAATAAAAATATGAAAAAGAGGTTACCGAGTTATTTGAAATAGAATATTTGAAACCAATGACAACACCATCCACTATATGGATGAAGTTTTCAAAAGTTGATGATTTCAAAGAGTCAGATGTCCTGGAATATAGGTATTCAAAGCCAATTATACCTCACCAAAACATGACCCAACATTGGGTCTGATATTCAAGTCACACAATACCAATGTTGTACTAAGGATATCCACATGATATCATGGAAGTTGATACTTCAATATATCTAAAAAATGAATTTTGGGTTGTTTTATTACAAAAAGGTTGTTTATATACAAAACATGCAAGGAATAAAACGTGCTCGGTGACCTAACCCCATGACGCACGACCCAAAACCCAACCCCCATGAAACTTAAGTTATTGGGATATACGTATGTGGGATGAAAGGGTTCATTGGATAACTGACAGAAAGTCGAGATATTAAAAAACATGGATTTCGTTTGAGCCTTGGTTTCATTTGACCCTTGAATCGCTCAAGCCATATATTCGAGCCTTGGAATAGTTGGAGCCTTGATTCTAGCCTAGATTCAATCTTATATTCGACAATGAGGAACACTGACAGTAGGTGGATTTCATGGAGAGATTTGTATATCACAAACTGGTTCATGATGGTTAGGGTAATTAAAATAGATCGAGACACTTTATCATCCCATCCAAAATAGAACTATTGAAGATACCTTTTATCAGAGCTAAGTTAACAAGCACTAATAAAACTAATCATTAACAATGATAAAAAATCGCTGTTAAAATCCATATTTATCAGTGCTAATATGTTAGCGTTGTTAAATACTTATAATAATTTTTAAAAAATAATACTTAAAGAAATTATAATCATTATATATAATTATAATACTTATAATAATACTTTTTATAAAATAATAATTTTATAATTATTTGAATATATAATTATTTATTTATAATTATATAAATATTTTTATAAAAAATAGTATTTATATATATATAATTATATATATATTAAATATATATAAATATAAATATATTACATATAATCATTATTTAAATAAATTTATTATAATTTTATAATTATTTAAATATATATAATTACTTATTTATAATTATATAAATACTTTTTAAACAAATTGTCATGACCCATCCCAGTGGGGCCCGTACCGCGAATCCCCAACCCTACCTCCCATAGGATAGGGGTTGGTGACTAGAACTGAGTAAGCATATCACTAACATGGGAGGCATTTCCTATGCACCTGTATGCACACACACATCTCCAAGCCCACAAAATGATGAAATGTACGAAAAATCACTAAGAACCAAATGCATGCATACCACTATATCCCGACCATAGTATGATAGGAAAGTAAAGTATAGTAAAGTAAACCAGGCTAGAATAAAATTCCACCAAAAATAAGTCTACAACTATAATTCCAACCTCCAAGCAAGGTTATGGGATTGATATCTATAGTCGTAAGAACACCTCGACCTACCAGATCTCACAAAGCACCATCTGGTCCTGGCCTGCCAGGGACTCTATCAAAAGGGCACTCATCTGTATGAGACACAACACATGTGAGCAAGCCCATGTATGGGTGAGTATAACAATACTTAGTAAGACACCCCAAAACCACAAAACAATACACAAAGGAAGATACAATTAGCTCTACATAGTATATTCCTACAACACATATAAAAAGAATATCCAGATATACTCAATCGAAGATATGCAGTCTATAGGAAAGTCACAACCACTATATAAAAACACCAGGGATTCAGTCTAAGGATTCCACAAATCACTCATCTGGGAGAACACACTCCTGAGTCTGATATCAATGATGATGCCCATCTAAGAAGTACCATTCAGTAGGGAACATAATGAGATAGATGAAATGATATATTTGAATAGAATACGATACCACATATGATGATCACATATAGGGCCAGGGGGTTATATCAATAACTCCATCTGTATTAACCTATTAAGTAGAGTATTTTTGCCCCATAAAGTTTGTCATGACAATAATGAAGACTCTACCTAGGGAATGAATAATGAATTAAGGATCCTACTTTGGGCATCTCGGGGGATTCGAACAACTCTATCTAGGAAGTCTTACTGAAGGGATCATAGTACTATGAGTAGAAAATGATTCGTACCTACCTTCAATGAATTGATAAGGGAACAAACCCTTAAGGAAACTTTTCCAATATTTGGTGAACAAATGAATCAAGCCATGTAGAAAGGTATACACGACATTTAGTAGGGTCACACACCGTGTAACTTTCCCCCAATTACTTCCCGTGTATAGCATCTCATTTCATTCCAAATGTGTCATGTAGAAGATGGGTACATGGCGTGTAGAAGATATCACATGCCTATCCTTCCATTCGAGGTCCACCAATGTACTCTAACTATGTTAAAGTAGATGGTGTAAACCCATTTATTTCTTTTGTGTACCAGTACATGGGGTAGTCTATGTACTTGGTCCAGGCCAAGTCGTATGGTGGGGTACAAGTTGTGTAGGCAACCTGTTTACTCCACCCCGTGTCCGTGTATCTCCTGAGATACACGAAGAGTCTTTAGGAAGGGCCTACATGCCATGTGGTAGGGTCACACGCTGTGTTACATTTTAATATCTCCCTAAACCCTAGTCACTGATTAGTGGGGGCCACATGCTGTGTAACCCTGAGTAACATGCCGTGTTCATTGAGATTTTCCAGAATCCCATGTTCTTCTTGTACACGCCTTATCCTATGATCTTGATCTCGTTCTAGTGATCCGTTCACATTGAAAATCCAGATCGAAGGTTGTTCCATCACCCCAAGACCGAATATATGTGTTTTAGGCCTTCAATCGGTTCATAAAGCAACTTTAAATTCATCTGATGAAAATTACCTGAGGAATGATATCCCTTGAATATATTTGATTAATTAGTCTCCATCACCATCGCACCTCTATTAGGTTATCCTAGTGTTGGATATTTAATTTAGG
Organism: Viscum album; assembly: GCA_963277665.1. Taxonomy (NCBI): domain Eukaryota; kingdom Viridiplantae; phylum Streptophyta; class Magnoliopsida; order Santalales; family Viscaceae; genus Viscum; species Viscum album. Next base: position 906,272,910 of record OY728158.1, on the reverse strand, counting down.
ATCATTGTACCAAGAAACTTAGTCGGAATGATTGTTTGTTCATAAACCCATAGAAGAATGAAGAACGCATAGAAAATTGGGTAGAGAAAACACAAGGAACAAATCCTAGGAATGAACCTCGACCATTGTTTGTTCCAACCTCAATCCATTACTATAAGAACGATTAACAAATCAAATTAAATTCTCAATTATCAAACCCTATAAATCCAAAAAGGTATAACCCATCCTGTAAGTAATGAGAAAACTGTGGATCAACCTATTCAATTGTTGTTTTGAATTTATCATTGAATATACTAATGGGGAAGGAAATCCAAAATAACACATCCTACCTGGGAATTCTATCATTCTCTGTTGAATACCGACTACCTATAGTGAGATCTGTCAAGAATGTCACTCATTGATCTTTGATCCACAATTCCATCATCGCCTGCTAGGAGGAATCTCTAGGGTTTATCTCTATAGCCACCAGGTAATTATAGGGTTATGTTCATAACCCCAGATCATTGCCTAAAGTATCAATTAAAAAAATAAGCCACACTGCATCTCTGTGTCAATGAAATGGTAAAATAAAATAAAAATTCAATTTATTTTATTTATTAAAAATTCCCAAAACTACTTTTCAAAGTCGAACCACACCAGACAATTTTAAGAAATTCCTAGGGTAAAGTCATTGATCTAAACATAAAGTTCCATTGGATTTATAATCCGGGAACCTTTTTAGAAGTTATTCTACTTTTCCAAAAAAATTTGTGTGTGTACTATTTAATATTTTAATATTATTCAAACATTTATTATCAGAACACCAGGTCTCAGAAATGAATGTCGGCTTAGTGTATGGTCTTGAAATTAATTCATAAAATATTTAAAAATAATAAATGGAATATCTAGGACATTACATTCTCCCCAAATTGGAGATTTACATCCATAAAAAGTCAAAACAAAGGCTACAAAAAAAGATGAGGTTATTGAGCATTAATCTAAGCCTCCCACTCCCAAGTGCTCTCCTGGAGATTCACATGCTGCCACTAGAAATGAAATAAGTAATTTCTCACCCACATAGGATCCTCTCCTACTGATCCTTGATCTTTATTGGGTACTCTACAAAATATGCTCCATCCTCAATGTCCAGATCAACCCAGTCAATGAAGTGCGATGAGTCATGCATGTACCTCCTCAGCTGTGACACATAGAAGACGTCATATACCCAATATATCTGTAGTGGTAGAGCTAACTGGTATTCCACCTCACCAACTCTACATAGTATTTAAAAGGAGCCGATAAACCCTAGAGATAACTTGTCAGCCTAGCCAAATATCAGTAACCCATGTCGAGGTGAAACCTTTAGGAATACACAATCTCCTTCCATGAAATCCAATGGCCTTCACCGCCTATTAATATAAGACTTTTGATAGATATAGGTAGTCTTTATATTCTCTTGGATGATCTGCACCTTCTCTGTAGTAGCTTGCTCAAACTATGGGCCCATGTGTGCTAACTCACCTAGCTCAGTCCAGGAAAGTGGTGACCTATAGGGTCACCCTTAAAAAGCCTCGAATGGTTCCATACCAATGGTAGAATGATAGTTTTTTTTGTATGTGAATTATTTTAGTGGTAGGTTCTTCTCCTAACTATAGCCTAAGTCCAACATGAAAGCCCGTAGCATGTCCTCCAGAATCTGAATGGTCCACTCCATCTGGTTGTACATCTGTGGGTGAAAAGCTATGATCAAGCGCAACTGGGTCCCAAGCGCCTCCTGAAATCCCTTCCATAAATAGGATGTAAAATGAAAATCATTAGTTGAAACAATATTAGATGAAACTCCATGTAGTTGAACTATATCTTGAACGTAGAGGCATACCAAACTCTCTACTAAACTCTGCTCTTGGATATCTAAGAAGTGGGCCGACTTGGTGAGTTAGTCAATGATCACTCAGATAGCATCTTGTACCCTGTACATACGTGGTAAAATCATCACGAAGTCTATCTATATTCCATCCCACTTCCATTACGACACCTCAAGGGGCTGAGCTAAACCTGCTGGAACCTAGTTCTTAGCCTTTACTTGCTGACAAGTAAGGCATCAAGAAATGAAATATGCAACACTCTTCTTCATCCGAGGCCACCAAAACTAATGTTATAGTTCCTGGTACATCTTCACCACACCAAGATATACCACTAAAGGGGATGTATGAAACTCTCACAGAACCTCCTCCCACAATGCTACTAGTACTACTAAGCATCCTCTGAAATGGACGACATGATCCCCACCTTTGAAATATCCACCAGGATCATGCTCTATAGACATCTAAGAATGCAACATCTCAAAGTAGGTATCCCCAAGCTGTGGATCCTTGGCTCGCTGTAAAAGTGAAGGTGTAACAACCATTGATTGGAGGTAATATTCTCGATATTCATCAATAAAGGATAACTTTATAGAGGCATACTACTCCATCGCCTCATTCAACAACTGCGAACTAGATCTCCTACTGAGATAATATGCCTCTACATTACCCTTTATAAAAGTATAGACAATATCTAAGTCATAGTCCTAGAGAAAATATATAAATACCCTCGATATGAAGTTTAGATCCTTCTAAGAGAAGATATACTTGATACTCTTTTGATTGTATTAGAGGATAAATTGCTCACCCTTCAGGTAGTGTCACCACATCTTCAATGTGAAGACTACCACTACTAACTCAAGATCATGGGTCTCGTAGTTTTTTTCATGTGGTCTCAACTAGTGAGAACCATAGGAAATCACTAATTTCCTCTTAATAAATACACAACCAAGACCGGTCCCTAATGCATTGCAGAACACTACATAATCGACACCCTCCTACATCAATCTAAAGACCAAAGCACTCTTTCAAAATTTTCCTCAACTACTGAAAATCCTGCTTCCACTTCTCTATCCAGATGAAAGGATTCTCCTTTTGAGTCAAATCTATCATCAGTGATAATACCATTTAGAAATCAGGTATGAATCTCTGATAATAGCCTACTAGCCTGAGGAATCTCTGAACCTCCATCACACTCCTAGGTGTTTCCCATGCTAACACTGCCTCAACCTTGGACAGGTCTATAGCCACTTTATCTGCTGAGATAACATGTCCTAGAAAGTGGACCACCTGAATCTAGAACTAGAACTTTGAGAGTTTCCCATAAATTTGGTTCTCTCGGATCATGTCCAGAACCATACTTAACTGTCTCACATGCTCCTCCTCAGATGTTGAGTACACAAGGATATCATTGATAAAGATTACCATGAACCGGTCTAAGTAAGGTTGAAAGATCCAGTTCACGAGTCCCATGAATAACGTTGGGGTGTTCATCATGATAAATGGAATCACCAAGTACCCATAGTGACTGTAACAACACCTAAATGTAATCTTTGCTATATCTTCATCACATACTCGCAGCTGGTGATAACTTGATCGGGGGTCAACCTTCGAGAACCATTGTGCCCCTCTCATCTAATCAAAGAGGTCATCGATTCTCTGTAGTGGATACTTGTTCTTCATTTTCACCCATTTCAAGAACCACTAGTCCACCCACAACCTCAATCTACTATTTTCCTTTTTCGAAAAAAAACCTGGGGCTGCCTAGGGTGAACCACCAGGTCTCATAAATCCATTCTTCTGCAAATCCTCCAATTGCACCCTCAACTCATGAAGCTCTGCTGGAGCCATACGATATGATGATGCATATATCAGTGTCATACTAGGGTGTAAATAAATATATAATTATATCTTTTGGTTGGGGATAATCCCAAAAAAATTTCAGGGAAGACATTCTCATACTCCACTACCAATGTAGAAAACTGGTAACTCATAACATCCAATGCACCGAGGGTCTGGATAACCAACTGATGAGTAATCATGTACACCCTCCAATTCATGAGTCCATCATGTATTTCATGGGTTTACTTTTCACTAACAATGAAAACCTCATTCCATCACAGCAGACACACCGCACCATTCTATTAAAAAAACTTATCTGGGCATGAAATGTTGATTACCAATCCACATAGAGAATGACATCATTAGGATCCAACATTTAAACCAAGATGTTACAATCTAAACTATCACCTCAAAGTGTTAGGTCAAACTATAATCATAGATGTGTGATCACTCTGTCTTCTCCTGTAGGTGTCTCTAAGTGTAAGGTTTGATTCAACACTTAAACTAGAATCTGTAGGTCTCATACAAGATCAATGGAGAGAAAGTAATGACTAGAATATGTGTTTATCAATACTACAGATAAATTAGAAAAGACATGGACCGTACCTTGAATCATTTTTAGAACCATGGGTCATATACCTCGATCACATGTATCTTTCCCCACCAGTATCCTCCAACTCCTTGAGCCTGGCGTGGACCACTTGGGGTGGTGGTGGTAACATGTCAAAACCTCAACCACTTCCTCCTACTCTCCCATATCCTCTTCCACGTCTGCCACCCTATGGATCTTCCTCATCCTATCCATGTTATTTCCTCAGTGGTCCATCCACTGTCTTCCTATCAGCAACATGATAGGTTGGAAAATATAAAGAGATATGTCCCCCACCATTACATGAATATCACCACCTCTCCCTAGGTTTACTGGACCCACAATGTGAGCTCTAAACTACAGATCCTCTATCCAAGGAACTCCTCCTGAAATGTCTCCCACGTTAAGGTCCATAGGACTAACATCAACTCCTTGATGTCAAGGTATATTCTCCTACTCATCCACTACTGACGATAACTAGATGTATCTTCTCAAGTGAGAATATTTTGACCTCCAAAGATCACTCCATCACCCCAGCATAAGTAGAAATGCATATAAGGATAAAAATGGATCATATATCTATACGTAGACCTTTCTAGAAGGTCCGAGCCTTGACATACTGATCATTAACTATATCCATAGAGCACCTGGAAAGGTTGATGTTCCTCAATGAATAATCAGTCGTTGTCATGCTACTGTTATGGAGCTGAAGAATCTTCTATAAACACACATATCTCAGTGTAACTGGTGATAACTTCTCTATAAAGTGATGGTTGAACTCTTTACACAAAAGAGTCACCTCATCGTGATTCTAGATAGCCAATATTCACCATATCCCTTATGAACCATGTAGAAGTCTCACCACCATGAATAGCATCTGATCTGCTAGTGTCTTGACTAGATGGAAAACTCTGGTCACCACCTCAATCCAGTCCTTAGTCGCCTGAGGGTCGAGCTCACCTAGTTACCTGGGGGGTATCTGTCTCTAAAACTTGGGGAGCACACTCAGCCTATGCTACTCATCTTCTTATACTTCAGGTACTACATGCTTCTCCATAGGTGGTGGTATTGCTGGTCCACCACTTGGAGGTGACATCTGGGGAACTGGTCTCTATATCAAAGACTCATTGCCAAGGGGGTCATCCTTGTGATAGAGCTGCTGAATCTTAGCTAGTATACATATTGGGGGTATCCTATAAGAAAAAAGATGCACCAAGATCAATGAGTATATATGGAGAGCTGACTCAAGAAGGACATGGAACCACAACCCATTAATATATGATGCATGTACCATTATTTCCCCTACAACCAGTATTCTCATGTAGATAATCAAAAACCAGGTTATCAGAGTCCTAGTGTATAGATACGCCAATAGCCCATACCTACACTGGAGTCCCTTTCCTAAAATCCGAACTTGAAACAATTAACACTATTTCCCCAAACCAATATCGCGAACCCCTTGTTCTAAAGTAGAACCAACTCTCCTTTGGTACTCTATCATGACCTGTCCTAGTGGGGACCGTTTCATGACTCCCCAAGCCCACCTCCAATAGGCATGGGGCTGGTGAGTATCATCAAGTAGGAATATCACTAACATGGGAGGAATTGCTTATGTACCTTTATGTATACACACATCTCCAATCCCACAAGATGTTGAAATGTAAAAAAATACACTAAGAACTAAATGCATGCATACCACTATATCCCAATGAGAGTATGACAGGAATGTAAAGTGTAGTAAAGTTAACCAGGGTAGAATAAAATACCACAAAAAAGAAGTTTGTAACCACAAGTCCAACATATAAGCAAAGGTACTGGGACCACTGTCTGTAGTCGTAAGAACACCTCAGCCTGCCAGATCTCACAAAGAACTGTGTGTCCCTGGTTTGCTGTTCGAGACATGAAACCTACAGTAAAAGTCCATGCAGGAGTGAGTATAAAAATACTTAGTAGGACACCCTAAAACCACAAATAAATACAAAAAAGAATATACAATCATATCTATAGAGTATATGCATAAAACACATAAAACAAGAATATCTAGATATAATCAATCCAAGATGTGCTGTCTAGAGGTAAGTCACAACCACTATATATAAACACTAGGGATTCAGTCTGAAGATTCCATAAAACACTAATCTAGGATAACACACTCCTGAGTATGATATCAATGATGATTCCCATATGAGAAGTATTGTTCATTAGGAACCATCTTGAGAGAGATACGTTGATATATCTGAAGAAATTATGATACCATAGATGAGGATCACAACTAGGGCCATGGGGAAATTCAAACAATTCCATCTGGATTAACCTGCTAAGTAGAGGACTGATTCCCTATAAATTTGGTCATGTTAATGCTGAAGACTTTACATAGGGAATGAAGAATTAATAGAGGATCCTACTTCGGGCCTCTCGGGGGGATTCTAACAACTCTCTCTAGGAAGTCCTACTAAAGGGATCATAGTCCTATGAGTAGGAAATGATTCGTAACAACCTTCAGTTAAGTGATAAGGGAATAAACCCTTAAGGAAACATGTCCAAGATACAGTGGGAAAGTGAATATAGCCATGTAGAAAGGTACAAATGACATTTAGTATGGTTACACGTCATGTCCCTTGGCCCCAGGTACTGCTCGTGTTAAACAGTCCATGTCATTCCAACTGTGTTGTGTAGAATATTGGCACATGATGTGTAGAAGATATCACACACCATGTAATTTAATATGGGGTACACCAATGTACTTTTAATGTGTGCATGTACATGGTGTCAACCCATGTATCTTTGACTATGTACCAGTACACGGGGTGTTCCACGTACTTGGTCTAGGCTAAGTCATGTGGTGGGGTACATGCCGTGTAGACCACTCATGTACACCAACCCATGTCTGTGTGTCTCCTGAGATACACTCTGGGTCTCCAGTAAGGGCTTACATACTTTGTGACATTTAACTATCTCTAAAAACCCTAGCCGCTTCTTAGTGGGGTCCAAATGCCATGTAACCCTGGGTTACACGTCTTGTTCATTGGGGTTTCCAGAATCCTGCGTTCTTTATCCGCGCACGTTGACTGATGATTCAGATCTCATTTCGGTGATCCTTTTACCACAAAACTTCCTATCCAAGGCCATTCCATCACCCTAACACCAAATTGATGTGTTTCGGGCCTTCAATCGACTCAAAAAACATCTTTAAATCCATCCAATGAAAACCATATGAAGATCAATATCTCCCAAATCATTTTGATTCATCTTCCACCATATCTGTCACACCTCTATTAGGTCGTCCCACTATTTGATCTTCAATTTTGATTTTTTCCAAGAAACGAAGTCGCAATGATTGTTCTTTACTAAACACATTGAAGAACAATGAACACGTAGAAAACGAGGGAGAGAAAACACAATGAACAAATCTGAGGAAAAAACCTCATCCATTGTTTATTATGGCCTCAATACATTCCCATTAGAATAATAAACAAATAAAAATAAATTTTCAACTGTCAAACCTCATAAATCCCACAAAGTATAACCCATCCCATAATGAACGATCAAACTATAGATCAACCAATTTGTTGGCTGGTCCAAATTGGTAGTTGAAATTAAGAATGGGGAAATAAATCCAAAATAATGTATCCTACCAGGGACATGGATCATTCCCTATTGAGGATTAATTTTTTGCTAGCGAGATCCATTAAGAACGTCACTCGTCAATCTTTGATATGCAATTCCATAATTTCCCACTGAGAGAAATCTCCAAGGTATCTCTCAAGGGACTCAAGTGGATTCCAAGGTTGTGATCCTAACCCTGGATCCCTACCTAAAGGATTAATTAAAAGAAGAATCATCACTGCGTTGATGAAATGGTAAAATAGAATATATATTCAATTTATTTTATTCATTAAAAACACTAAAAATTAATTTTCATAGCTGACCGGCGCCGATTGATGTTAGGACACACATAGGGTAAAGTCACTACTCTAAATGCAACAGTGCCCTCAGATTTCTGATCCAGGCACCCATTTAGATGTTATTACACTTTTATTAGAAAAATTCATGCACATGCTATTTAATATTTTAATATTATTCAAACATTTATTCCGGGGACACCGGACCTCAAAATTGCTTATCGTTTCTACCACTGGTCTCGAAATTAACCCATATAATATTTAAAAATAATACATAGAAAATTTGAGACATTACACAAAAATTATATATTTATTTATAATTACAAATTTATAAAAATAGTAAATATCAATTTATAAATATTTTTTTAACTATGTTAATTAGTATTTAATATTAACTACATGCATGTTAAAAATGTGTAAAACTGAATAATTAAAAATTTAATAAGTTTTATTAATTAAATATAAATCCTTTAAAAAATGTGTATATATATAAATAAATATGAATATATATTGAAAATATTAAAACATAGAAAATAAATAGATATAAAATAAATAGTAGATATTAATTAAATTCCCAAAAAAATATTTGTGTGTGTGTTGTATATAAAAATGAATTAATTACATATATGAAAAATAAATATAATATGTTTTTTTTGTTAAATTGAAAAATCAAAAAACATTCAATTATATCCAATACTCGATGCAATTAGTCAGTATCTTTAATTCATCTTAATTTTTAATTATAAACCATCATTTACTAAGTATATTACTATTTGATATAAATAATAAATATTTTTTATTATATAATTCATATTTTTATACATTCATATATATCTATATATTTAATATATACGATTTATTAACATTATCAATAATTATTTAATTAATAATGTGTTTAATATTTTAATTAATTTACTTTTATTTTTTATTTTTTATTTTTTATTTTAAATATCTATATATTTAATATAAAATATTTATTAGTATTTATAATTTATAAATAGTATAATCAATTTATTCATTTTTATCAATAATTATTTAATTAATGAAAATTTTAATATTTTTTTAATAAAATAATTTTTATATTTTATTTATTTAATAATTTCATTTTATTTTCAGTTTTATCGGAGCTTAAAAAGTGTTGATAAAGGATTCCTTTATGGGTGCTAAAAATAAATCATTGATAAAGGTTCTCTTTATCAGCGCTAGAAATAAAGTGTTGATAAAGGGAACCCTTTATCAGTGCAAAAAAAATATGCTGACAAAGGGTGGCATTTATCAGTGATATATAAAAACCCTATTGAAGGGAATGTTTATCAACAATTATTTCTAGTGCTAATAAAGGTTAACACTATTAAAGGCCAATTTTTTCGTAGTGTTAATCACCGTAATTAATTTTAATTACTTTCACTAATATTTTTTTTTCAAAAACTAAGTTGACCTTATTATACATTATAAATTATGTTGATTCCAAATATGGAATCCATTTTTCAAAATTATAATCACAAAGGTAGTATAAATTAATTTAAAATTAATCATGTAGATGGGATGAGACAATAAGTTTTTAAAGAGAAAATTTCAAAAGGTTGAAATTTTTTTATATCAAGTTTTAATGTAAAATTGGTTCCAATGACAAAAATTGGATTATTTGATGTATAATTTATCTAATTATAATTTCAAAAAAAAATTAATATAAAATTTTACTATATAAATAAATCATACGAAAAATCTGTTTTGAATTAAAACATAGAATTTTTCACCGTTCATGAAAACAATGAAGTTGTTCAGAAAAAACCCCAAAATTCACCCGAAGTAAATTTTGAAATTATGTATTAAAAATTATTTTTATTTTACAAAATTATATTTCTAAATGTGTCTAAAATTAATTTTATTTTCTGTCAAAAAAGGAAATAATAATCAGTTATTTTAAGAAAATAGTATTTTTAAACATATAAAGTCCTTACAAAAAATTATATGTTTTATTATAAATATGTTTGATTTATATAAAATAATTGTAAATAATATTTAAAAATTTGTTACTACTATTCATATTACTAATTTTAGCGGCTATGTTATAACTATCTCATCTAAATAATTTTAATAATAAAATGTGGTTTCGTAAAAACTCAGTGATGCGTTTAACACAAGATAAGATAATGTTGCATGTAACACAAGATTAATGCAGTATAGCGTATAAAGAAGTTTAACTTGGTGTATTTTTCAATGAAATCCATAAAATAAAATTAATTTATTTGAAATAAAAGGTTTAAAAAAACTTGGGGTGTTACATTCTACTGCCCTTAAGATAAAGTTTTCCCTCAAAATTCATTATTATGTTACAAAGAAATTAAGGATAATTCTGCCTCATCTTATCCTCAAGTTCCCACATGGATTCATGTAAGTGGTGGTTTCTCAACAAAACATTGACCAGGTGAGTGGTCTTGTTTCATAGAACTTTCTATGTATGATCCATAATTTCAATTGGTTGTTCCTCGTAAGAATGATCATACTCTAGTAGTATGAAATATGAGTTTAGTACATGCGAAGAGTCGGGTATGTAAATATTTAAGAGATACACATGGAACACATCATGGAATTGAGAGAGGTCTGTTGAAAGTTCCAAGTGATAGGCTACCATCATATTTCGATCAATAATCTCAAAGGGACTATTATACCTAAGACATAGTTTGTCTTTCTTCCTTAATCTCACAACATTATTCCCTAAATAAATTCATAAAACACCTTATCATTGAATTAAAATTTTAGTTCATGCCATCAGTTATCAGTATAACTTTTTTGTTGATAATGAGCTCCCTTGATATTATGTTGAATGGTTCTGACCTTATCTGCCATTTCTTTAGTGATCTCAGGTCCAAATAGATTTCTTTCTCCAAATTCATTCTAGAACATTATAGTTCTACATTTTTTCCATAGAGGGATTCATGGGAATCCATTTAAATGCTTGAGTGAAAGATATTATTGTAAGAAAACTTGACTAGAGTAAGGTGTTGATCCCAACTACCCTTGAAATCCAATGACCAAGATCTTAACATAACCTCTATGGTTTGAAAAATTATTTCAGACTGAACATCCATTTGAAGATGATAACTAGTGATGAAACTCAATTCTGTATTAAGGGTGCACTGAAGAATTTTCCAAAACATTTAGGTAAAACTCGAATCACAATCAGATACAATGTAATGTGGTAATCCATGAAACCTTATCACTTATTTAATTTATATCATGGATATATGATCAAGAGAGAAGTCTTCTCTGATAGTGATGAAGTGTGCTGGCTTTATTAGGAGATAAAATACCACCCATATAACATTAAACCCTTTAGGGGTTTTGGGGAGTCCAATGAAAAAATCCATAGTAATGTTCTCCCATTTCTATTTTGGTTTGGGTAATGGATGCAACACCCCCCTTAGACTTTTTTCTTTCAGCCTTAACTTGTTGGCATACCAAGAAATTAGATAAAAACTCTATAATATCCTTCTTCATTCCATCCTACCATAAGTATTCGTTCAAATTTCTATGCATGTTCATACTTCCAGGATGAATAGAGAATGAATAAATTTTATATTTCTCTAACAAATCCTTTTTCAAATATGGTATGGATGGGAAACATAAAAAATTATTTTACCTTTTCTTTCTATCCTGATCAAGGTTAAATTCACGAACATTTCTATCTTTATTTTATAGTTCTACATCCTCCTTCTATGCCTCTTTAATATTCATTTAGATAGAGGGTTGAAAATTATATTGATAAAGATAATATTTGCCCCTTCCTTTTAGATTTCTAGATCCATCCTTTGTAAATCTATAAAATATTGTATCTTTTGTGATCCTCATCATGGATAGGCTATAATGATCCTTTCGACTCAAAGCATCAACCACCTTGTTCTCTTTCACTAGGTGGTAATGTATTGAGCAGTCATAATCCTTTATTATCTCTAACCATCTTATTTAGCACATGTTCAACTCCTTCTTTGTGAATATATATTTCAAAATTTTATTATTGATATATATATATATATATATCACACTTTTCTCTATAAATGTAAGGCCTCTATATCTTTAATGAAAAAAATTAGCGCTTCCCAACCTTCTCTTTAGTTCCTTGAAATTTTACTCACATTCATCTATCGAAAAGAACCTGGAACCCTTTTGATATAACTTGGTCATAAGATTAGGTATTCATGAGAAATTATCCATAAAATGTCAATAATATCTAGATAAACCAAGAAATATATGTATCTCAGTCACTGTGGTTGGTCTAGTCCAACATTCAATAGCCTCCATTTTTGATGGATCTATTGCTATACCATCTCTTGAGATTATGTGACCCAAAAATGAAACCTTTTGATGCCAAAATTCATAATTTGTAAATTTTACATATATTATATCCTTCCTTAGGGTATTTAGTAAAATTATCAAGTGGTATTCATGATATTCATTTATTTTTCAGTAAATTAGAATATAATCTATAAAGACTACCATGAACTGATCAAGGTAATATATAAAGACTCTATTCATAAAATTCATGAAGATATATGGGGAATTAGTAAGACCAAATGGAAACACTAAATATTCATAGTTCCCATACCTTGTATGGAATGTCGTCTTGGGTATATTATCATTCTTTACCCTCAATTGATGATATCCAAAAAGAAGTTTAATCTTGTAAAAGTATTGAGTTCCACACAGTTGATCAAATAAGTCATCAATACAGAGAAGATGATATGTGTTCTTGTTCATGATATTATTTAACTATTGATAATCAATACAGAGTCACATTAAACTATATTTATTTTTTACCCGAAGAACTAGTGCAATAAAAGTTGATACACTTTTTTGAATGAATCACTTATCAAGTTTTTCTTGGAATTGATTCTTCAATTACTGCAACTCAATTGGGGCCATTCTATAGAGAGTCTTTAAAATTTGGGTAGAACCATGTATGAGTTTAATTTAAAACTCAGTTCCATGTTTTAGCAGAATTCTAGGAAACTCTTATAGGAAAAATTCCACAAATTCCTAAAAAATAGTTATATCATCGATGTCAAGTTTCTGCCCTACCATTTGAGATAAACACACATTCTGAATGGGAATTAAGGCCCAGACACTAGATGTAATATCCATAGGAAGTTTATACTTATCATTACATTACTAGATGATAATAGGTTGGTTTTAAATATCAAATGTAACTTCATTTTCTCAACAAATAATGATGGATATATGCAATGAAATCCAATCCATGCCTATAATGACATCAAATTCAACCAAAGAAAGAATGAAAATATTTACAGGAAGCACATTCCCAAAAACATAAACTAGATAGAAATCATAAACACGAGATAAAATCATCATACCATTAGGGGTTTTCAATATTAATTCCAAATATAATAATTTGGGTGAAATCTTAATACGCTTATATAATTATTTAGATATGAAATAGTGGGTAGGTCCAAAATCAAATAAGACATTATCAATTCTAGACTTGATGGTAAGTGTACCTTTCACCATTTCATTATCACACCCTCATCATAAATAGTGATCAAATGATATTTCCACTGTTCCATCAACTTAAGAGGTTACTAACGCCGATCTTGATCAATAACTCTAGAGTTTGGTCATCAGTTAGAATAATGACCATTATCCTTACACTTTAAGAAATAAAGTGTGAGAGGTTCATTGTGTGCAGATTTCCCTCTATTCACACCATTAGCCAACTTCTTCCCTTCAGTTCATCAATCAATTTCCCGATGACCTTCCCTTATACACTTAAAACATTTATTTGACCCCATAATAAAATTTACTCAATGCTTCTTTCCACACTTAGAGCATATAAGAAGTCTCATCTTCTTCTCTCCATGGTTTTTTAAATTTTCTTTAAACTCCATCTTCATTTTCATGTTAAAACTGTGAGATTGATACATAACTCCAACCTCCATTTCAACCTTGATCGCAAAATTCTCAATCCCTTCAAAAATACTAAAGTCTCTTATGGATAACACCCTTATGATAATTGACTTTAAGATACTGATGAATCAGTCAACCTTACTTTTTGGCTCGATGATAATACCAGAATAATAAGTCACAAGTCATGTAAAATTATCCTCATAGGTACTAACATATTCATCATTCGTTTTATTTAACTCAAGGAACTCCTTTTCCATATTCATACAAAGAAAATAAGGAAAGTACTTATTGAAGAATAAGTTTTTGAAATCATCTCAATCTATGGATTCAATTTCATATTTCTTCCTCATATTCCTAAATAGAGTCTACCACTGGTCTACTTCAGCTTCTAAATGATAAATATCCAAAATGATTTTTTCATGTTTTGAACACTGGAGGATGGATAATATCTTTTCAATGGTAATAATACATTGTTTAGTCCCAAGTGTATTAGAATACCCACTGAAATAAGATGGATGTTTCCTCATGAAGGACTTAAAAAATGTTATTTTATCCTTTTCTCATTTGTAAGTCCATCATGATTCATATCTTAAGATATTTGGGTGAGCATAATAATGATATTTTTCATTATAGATCCAATAGAATTCAGTTTCTTAGGAGGAGAATAATTTCATTTTCCATCACAGTCACCATTTACACAATTAGTCCGGGTTCTATACATTTACTAAAAGTAATAGGTATAGAGTAAGAAATAATTATCATAGTGAAGAACTACATAATCATTAAAACCCATTTATAGGATGTCTAAATTATGACACCTGCTTTAATATATGAAAACGTAGGTTTATCTTAGGTTATTTATTTCTAACTTATATTTAAATCCTTCATGATAGTTCATGAAGATTTTTTGAATTCCCAAAGAATATACCTCAAGAGTGTAAAACCAAGTGTCCAGAAAGGTCCGTTGTCATACACCAGTTCCTAATTGAGTCGATCTCAATATGGTATTTTTGGGGTTATTAACCTTATGTAAATTTTTGATAGATCCAAATCAACTTTTAGTATCCATAAAGAGATGTATTTCTAGGAATCCAATATCTCTATACTTCACCAAAATTATAGAACATTTTACTATACATTTCCTCATCCTTAGACTTATCCTTAGATAAGTCCTTAAGGTTATCATAAAGGTTTTACTATCCTAGTTTCCGAAGGTTGACTAAAATTTTTCTCTGATACCAACTACAATGAACCTCACTTAACATAAATTAAAATTATATCATTTTCTGGAATACTTAATATGTTAGACAAAACAAATTCCCAAAGATTGTAATATTTTAGTGCTTTAGGAAACATGGAAACATAAAAACTGGTACATAAGTGAGCTAAAATATATACCACTTGGTTCTTGGTGACTAGAAAACTTCTTATAAACATCATACATAATACATATATTTATAACCTAGGGAAAGTAGACATAAGAAATAGTGATTTCATATTCTCAGTAAGGGTAAACTAGGGAGATATGTAAGCATAATAATGAATACAAGGGTATTAGAAAATGATAATAACATTAGAAGATCATAACCTGCATGTCAAAGATCATATACATGAGTTATGGCATAAATATTGGAATTTAATAAGACATTAATCATGAGGAAATCAAGATCACAATCCATGAAATCATTACATAGGAATAAGACATGTAATTCTGGTAGACACATCAATATGTAATATAATTCTCTATAAGTAAAGGCGCATTTCCAAAACTTATCAGAGCACATCATGGGGACTAAACCTACTAGGAATGACACACAAAAGTCCCTAGTCATAGTACTTTACTAATAAGAGATTTATTTTATCCTTATTCACATTGTGGATAGGGTTTCCCCTTTTTTCATAGTGGATTGGGTTTCCTATCTTTCCCATAGTGGATTGAGTTTCCCCTTCTTCCCATAGTGAATCAATACCATCAAATTTTTTACTATCATTATCTCATGATATACAAATATTTATACAATGAATTAGATAAATATATAAGTCCCACTCATCACATAACAAAACTAAACATATGTGTTCCACAAGATCATAAACAATCATCATATCATGACCCATGAAAAGAGAAGAGTTTCATAAACATCATATGATAACCCTTGTAATGAAACAAGTATCATAAACATACCATCATATCATAAATAGTGGCAAAGATATAGGTTTAATAATCATTTACTCAAATCATAACATTTGAAATGAAGTAGTTTTCAAAATCAAATAACTCGTGGAATATAAATGGGTTTTAGAAACAAATAACCCATGAAAGAGAAATGGGTTTCATAATTATCATTCCATCAAAACATAAACCATTCAAGAAATAATATTAATTTTATTCTTATATTATATCACTAGTATAAAATAGGTGACATAAAAGGATTTCATATTTTATGGAAAGTAATTTTGAAATATCTTTTTATAACAATTCTTTGGGAAAATATCCTTTCTTCTTTGATTCTTTAAAACATAAAATATTTTTGACAACATTTTTCATTGAAAATATCTTTTAGAACATATAAAGAAGATTTAAAAACCATTTTTTTTTAAGAAAACCATTTTTCATTGAAAATGTGATTAAAACATCATTTTTATATAATTTTTTTTTTATTTTTTTAAAAAAAAATGGTTTTTGAATAAAATTGATTTTCGACCGAGGAGAAAAACAAGGTTAGGTTTTCATAAAAACACTTTCTTAATTATCTTAAGTTACAAAGAGTGTAAAATGGTATATTTACTTGGATATATCATTAATAACCATATGATAATAAAATTAGTGAGAGTTCATGGGAGATGGATCATAATATTTAATCAATGGAAGTAAAATTATAAACAATCCCGATAAACCATGAGATTGCAGCAATAGACTCTTACCATTTTGGTAGCTTTGAATCATAATCATCATGAAAGAATAAAATTACATGAAAATAATAATTATAATAAAAAGAAATATCTTAATTACACAACATGTCAATATGATTTATATACACCTCTTAAAATAATTTAAGTGCATAATAAAACATGTTTCACAAATAAGGAAAATTGAGATAAAATTATCCTTCCAATTTGGTAACTTTTGAAAATTAAACCCCATGAAATAGATATCATAAAATATGTATTTAAATAAAAATATATTAAAGGATAATATTTATAGAATAAATTAATTTAAAGTATATACACCACACAAAAATAAATTATGGGTGAATACGTCGTAAGTCTCGTAAAAATAAAAGTGAGACTAGAAATCCCGTTACCTTATATATAGAATCTCTTAGAACTATTTAAAACAACCAATATAATAAATATAATTTTATTATAAATATATTATAGAACCATATTAAATTATATCATACCATATATTATTTACTTATGACCTTTTATTACCCATTTATAAACACTTCCATGTTAAAGTTACTTTTCCGGCAATAACCGCTTTGTCTTTTACATGGGTTTTGATTTGTTATATTTTTGGTCATATTTATTATATCATGATTTAATAATATTCATAAAGATAAAAAAGATATAAATATTATATATATTTATTATATATGTATTTATAATAATCTATAAAATATATAAATAGAAAATTAAATACACCGTTCATGGAGATGGTAGGCCATACGTACGCATTAATGTTGTTTCCATTTTCTTGTCGCATTGAAAGAAAAAAAGTAAATGAAATATATGTATATATATATGTAATATCCTTAAAATATAATTATTTTGTCATTTATAACATATATTTTTACTATAACCATCCTTAATACATTTAATGTAAAGTGTGAATGAATCGCATCACTTTGAGGAGGCGGTAGTCCACATGTCCACAAAAGAAGTTTGCGTATTTAAAAAATGGAAATCATGATGGTATACATTATATAATAATTAAATAAGAATAAATACACCATAAATATCATAAATATCATATAAAAAGACAAATTAAATCATTATTACCAACCTTGAAAGGTGGACATGGATGAACGAACAACATCAATTCACGTGGCGGTAGCCCGCTGTACATAGGAATGATGATTGCGTATCAAATTTGATGGAAGTGTGTGTGAGTGTAATTAAAAATATTAATATAAAAACATATAATTATATTTATTATAATTATATTATTATTTAATTAAGTAATAATAAAATTTTAGGCGGTGAAGAAAGAAATAAAAACAAAGTGCTTGTTGAAGGTTGTTACCTTTTCTTTGGGAAACTACTTTTGGTTTTCACCAAAGGGATATATAGGTTGGATTCATGAACAAATGAATGATTTTAGGATTAAGGGATACAATTTTTGAGGTGATTTGGGTAGGGATTGGATAATAAAAGTTTCAAATGGTTGTCTCTTTCATTTCTCAGGAAAATGCGCCCCACGCACCTGATGATTTTCCAAATTTTCCGCCCGTTTCACGGCTGCCAGCCTGCTCCCCGGCGATGAATTCGGTGCCGCCGCCCTTTGATCATGGCTCGGCACAGGCGGACGATGGTCCAACATCTCCTTGGGGGTCCCCTAGTCCCTCTCCACAGCTGCGGCGACCTTCTTCCTTCAAGGACGCTCTGTGCGGGGTTTCCAGGGTTGGGTCAAAACCCTGTTTCCTAGACTTATGCTTGTTCTATCCTTTAGTGTTGAAGGATGGTTCTTCCCTAACATTGGATGTCCCCCCCTCAGCGTACAAGGAGGATGTTAATGGCTTAATTTGGACTTTAGTGGCGCGTTTTAGCTCTGATAAACCACCCCTTCCATCTTTCAAGCGGTTTGTGGACTCCTAGGGGCTGCGTGATCCGGTCCGAATCTTGGCAATTCACAGGGCCTCTTTCTGCCTCGTGTTTGATTCGGAGTCGGACTTTGTCCTGGAATGGTGGAAAGCCCCTCGGATCTTCAACCACTAGCATTTTGGCTTGTCGCGATGGTCAATGGAGGTGCACAAGGGGAAAGAAAGATCTCGTGTCGCTGTTTGGCTCTCACTGCCTGGCCTGCCGCTCCCATTCCAGAGCGGTTTCTTCCTCAAAGTGATTGGTGACTCTCTGGGAGATTTTTTATGTGTATAAGATCATACTCATCAAGGGGAGGAGCTCATGGTGGCTCGAATTTGTGTCGATTTGGATTTATGCCTCCCGATACCGGAGAAGCTTTACCTGAAGATGCAAGACTCAGTTCTCTAGATTCAAGACATTGTGTTCCCCGTGTTCCCCTGGTACTGCTCCTCCTGTCTCCTACAGGGTCACTCAATCCAAATGTGCAGGAAGTGCCGTCCAGGTATGCATTGTACAGTCTACAAAGGTGGCCCAAGGGATGTCCCATCCCCCCTTCAACGGCTGCCCCTATTTCCATTCCGGCTCATCCAACACCTTCCTCTGATCAATTTCCTACCTCTTCACCCTCTGAGACTTTGCAAAGCTCTGCTCTGCTTCCTTTTATTTCTCACAACAACTGACCATGCATATCAGATGCCTCAGACCAGTCGTGCAACCCTATACAGTTGCTACTCGCCGGGGCTTTTCTCGAATTCATGGTGAAATCCCCTCGGAGCCTTCTAGTCCCACTGCATAGTGATATGGAGACTTCCTTTACTTCTGGATATTTTAATCTGTCTTCATGGACACTTTCCTCATGCTTCTCGGCCCCCTCCCCCTGACACCACCTGGCTTGTCGTGGTGGCAATTGGATGAAGTGCATGGTTACCAGAAGGATTTCCCCCCTTCCCCTCCCTCAAAGACGACCCAAGCAGGACCCAGGAAGGAGGCTAGATCTTCCCTCTCCATCGAGTCAGGTTCAGTTGAGGCTCAGCTTGTGGGGACACCTGGTGGTATGGTTCAATCGCCTCCCAGTGACGTGAGAGATAATACTCTTAAATTCCGTTCCCAGTTTCGGCCATCCTCAGCAGGGCTATCGAGCTCCTGATCGGGAGTTTGCACAAGATTGAGGGAGAAGAAGAATCAATCTAGGGACTGCTACTCTTCCCATTTGTTTGAGGCCGTGTCACTGGGGGAAAAATTTGGGCAACCAACTCCTCAATGATTTCAATTTTCATATGGAACTCTCACATCTTGGGGGCGTGCGTTAAGACCGATTTCATTGCGTTGGAAGTGAAGAAAAACAAGGCACAGATTACAGTTGTTCTTGAGCATAAACAGCAACCTGCAAAGTTTAACGAATTTACCCGGAGGTCCAAGATGCATGCGGGCTTACATGCATGCCCTATCAACATGCATATATGAATTTTTTGGAACAGAGATGTTGCGATTGATCTGATCCTGGTAGGTGATCAACACATAACAACAAAGGTGTCTTGTGGCGGGGACACTCTATTTATGTCCTTTGTCTACAAAAGTTGCGACGCACAATGGAGGGAGATTATGTGGATTGAGTTGAGCTAGTTTGACCCAGGGGACATGCCATGGATGGTTGGTGGAGACTTTAATGTGATCACGGATCCTGAAGAGAAGAAAGGGAGAGGTCCTTTCCCACGGAAGGCTAGCATGGATTTTTCCCAGTTTATGGCTAGGAATGGCTTAATGGACATGGGATACCTGGGCGTCCCGTTCACTTGGTGTAATAACAAACGTGGGAATGCATGAAGCTGGAGCAGGTTGGACCGATGCCTAGACAATGTTCTTGCCATCTCGAGGTTTCCACATGCAAAGGTCAATCATCTGATTAAGAGTGTTTCGGATCACTCTCCACTTCTTCTCATGATCTCCCTGAGCCCGGGCACCTAGGAGAGGTTAAAATTCTCAAAACAGTGGACGAGAAAACCGGATTACCACCAGCTAGTCAGGAATGTGTGGGATGGCCCAAATCAAGGTCTTCTTTGGGTGGCAATCCACAATAAGCTGAGGAATATTAAGAAAATCTTAAATCACGGGCTAGGCTTCTTCCTCCCCCTGATCAAGATATGAATGAGCTCAAATGAGACATCGAGCGTCTTGAAGCTAGCCTGGAGGAATCATTGGATGATGTAATCTATGAAGAATTATCAATCAAGAAGAATAGTCTGGAAATTTTGGTGCTTTCCCAAGAATGCAAGGCTAGGGAGAGCTCGCGGATTAAATGGCTATGGGAAGGGGACAAGAACACTGCTTATTTTCATGCGTGCATCAGGGAGATGAGACGGTTTACCAAAACCAACATTGCATTGGCTGATGGTACCTACACTGATGATATAGAGGTGGCAGGTACCATGGATCTTACCCACTTCAAAGATCTCATTGCTGGCCCAAATGAGAATACACTCAATGGCTATCCATCGGGGGGTAATGATGTTTGGGAAGGGATTCCTAACCTTGTTTCTACCCAGGACAATGCTTCAATAGAAGGGATCCCCAGAGAAGAGGAGATTCATGATGCCATGTTGAACATAAATCCTGAGAGCGCACCAGGTCTTGATTGTTTCCCAGGCTCTTTCTACAGGGGATCTTGGGAGGTGGTAAAACATGACATCATCTCAGCCATTCAGGACTTCTTTCATGGGGGTTTCCTACCCCAGATTGCGTGTGCCACTACTCTTGTTCTCATTCCAAAGGTAAAGGACCCCTCCTCCCTATTTCAATATAGACCAGTTAGTATGTGTAACTTTACCTAAAAAATCCTAGCGAGCATCATCAATGGAAGGCTGGCCATGCATGTTCCACGATGGGTATCTCTTGAGAAACATGGCTTTGTGAAAGGCTGGTCCATCCAGGTTGTGGTTGCTCTGGCACATGAGATGTTGAGAGACATTAATACTAAGACTCATGGGTCCAACATAGCCATCAAGATAGACATGAATAAAGCGTATGACCGGATGGAATGAGGCTTCATTAACAGGGTGATTGTCAATATGGGTTTCTCCCCCTAGGCCTGTGACCTCATCTTCATGTGTTTAAGCTCTTCTTGGATGGTCGTATCCTTCATGGGGCAGACACATGGTTTTTTCAAATTGGTCTGAGGTCTTCGTCAAGGTGATCCCTTATTCCCAAGCAGTTTTATTCTTATGCAGGATACACTTAGTCACTCAATCAATCGAGGTATATCCAATGGTGACCTCCTTCTATACAGGAGGAAATTCAAGGTATCTTCGGTTACGCATCTGATGTTCGCCGATGACACTTTAATCTTCATGAATGCTGGCCAAAGGTCAGTAAGAGAGATCAACCGAATCCTTGGGAAATACTGCCACTGGAGTGGCCGGGCCATCAATAAGGAGAAGATCTTTTTCTACATTTCCAAAAAATGCGGTTCTAGCAGGGAGAAGACATTAGGAAGTAGGTTGGGCATGCAGCGAGGTCTCTTTACAATGTAGTACCTCAGAGCTCCCATATCCTCAGGAAGATTGTGCATCTGAGACTTCGACCCCATGGTGAGTAAGATTGTGGGTCGGGTTCTCAACTGTAAGAATCGTTTTCTATCCTTTAGGGGCCAGATTTCCCTTGTTAACAGTGTACTCTAGGCTATCCCGGTCCATTAGCTTTCCTCAACTAGTGTGCCCATTAGTGTAATCAAATCTATTGATAAAATTATTGCTGCTTTTATCGGGGATGCTTCATCGGAGGGAAAGAGACACTGGGTATCCTTGGACAGGATGGCAAGACCCATTGTTGCAGGAGGAATTGGTGTCAAAAGCCTCACCGATACTATACATTTCATGCATACGAGGCTTTCTTGGGAAATTATTGAAGAGAATACACTTTGTGGAAAGCTGATGTCTGGTAACTTTGGTAGCAACTTGGATGCTGATTTAGTGCATAGCTCCCCTCTTTAGTCCCTGGTATGCTCCGTCGTTCCGGAGCTGCGGAAAAACTCGCAGTGGATTGTTGGGGAGGGGAACATCCTCTTCTTGTTCTATAACTGGACAGGCTAGGTGATCGGCTATCCGAGATATCCCGAACCCACCATCTCATTCAACGAGGCAAGCCAACACCCATCGTTCATCAGGTCGGTTCTGGATGATAAGAAACAAGAAACGTTTGATCTTATTAATATCAATTCAGATCAAGACAAGTGTGTCTTCACCCCTTCGACCTCAGGGAGATTCACTACAAAGGACTTCGATAGACTTTCTACCCCTCAGGATTAGCATGATATATGTAATGTTCTTACCTGGTGCAACAAAATTCCAACGAAACATAACTTTCTTACCTGGAGGATAAGGAACTCGGATTTACCCTCAGATGAAAATATTAAAAGGCTGGGTATAAGTTTCGCATCCCGCTTCCACTGTTGCAAAAACCAGAAGGATGAAAGCACGTGACATCTATTCTTTGAGGGTGATTGGGCCCATGAGGTGTGGAATTTCTTTGGAACTTCCACGGCTTACAATTCTTATGATAACACCGACAATACTCCTTTCCTGGAGAGATGGTTCTAGGGTGCGAAGGGATCTACGATGGAAAAAGCAGCGAGGGAGATTATTTTACATGCGGGCTGCTGGTGTTTATGGCAAGCAAGAAACCAAGACATATTTGAGGCGTCTCCCTCCTCTGGCATAACTATCATCATAAGAGTCAGAAATTTGTTACTTAATCTGGTATCTCTCTCTGGTAACTGGAAGGAGGCTACTTACCTTCGCTCGCTTCAGGTTCCCCCGGCTGTGTCTGTCCACCGACCGCAGGGGCAATGGGTCAGCTGCACTCCTCCAACAAATGGTCTGAAACTCAATACAGATGGCTCTGGCATCATGGGCGACACTGAGGGTGGAGGTGTTGTTCGGAATTACAGGGAGAGTGTGCTCATGGCCTTCACAACTCACTATGGAAGTGGGAACTCCCTTCAAGTAGAGACCAAAGTAGTCCTAACCGGACTCAACCTTTGTGCCCAGCAGAACATCCAGATCTCTTATATGGAAATAGACTCAATGATCATCTATGCCTCCTTGGTTGGCAAAGGCTCTGTCCCCAGGTCAATATCCTATATCATCCGGAAATGCAGAGCTCTCCTCAATGATGATATTATTGTCACTCACACCTGGCGGGAGGGGAAAAAAGTGGCGGATCACCTGGCTTATCTAGCTAACCATGGTACCCATGTTACTTGTCTCTCTCATATCTCTCTTTTTAAACCCGAGGGGGTGAACCTAATTCAGGGGGATGCCCTTGGTTTTCATTATTTTAGACCTCCTTAGGCCCTTTGTATCGTGTTTTTTATCCTTTTAATAAAAAATGGATGGTTGGATGGATTGGATAATAAAAAGGGATTGAGAGGTATGAAGTGATAGGGAGGAGAGGAGGCATATTATAAGCAGGGAAAATGACACATTGGGTATTCTTGAAAAGATTTGAGTACTCCCCACAATGTAATTGTCCCCCAATGGTTAAAAATTGACCATTATATATAATTATAGGTTTAACGGTTGAGATATTTCCACAAAATAATTCTAAGATAGGTGTAGGGTCATGTTTACACCTTATATTTTAAGTATAGTCATTAATTAGGCTTGTTTTTACCTTAATCAGTGTAATTAATTTTAATTACATCCACTAATTATTTTTTTTAAAAAAACTAATTTTAACTTATTATACATTATAAATTATTATTATTCCCAATATGGAACCCTTTTTTACAAATTATAATCACAAAAGTAGAATAAATTAATTTAGAATTAATCCCACAGACAGGACGAGACGATGAGTTTTTAAAGTGAAAAGTCCATAAGTTTGAAATGTTTTTATATTGAATTTAAATATAAAATTAGTTCCAGTGAAATAAATTGGATTATTTGATGTATAATTGATTTAATTATAATTCAAAATCAAATAAAAATAAAATTTAACTATATATATAAATTATACAAAAAAGTGGTTTTGAATTAAAATTCAAAACTTTTCACTATTAAACCAAAAAAAGAAGTTTTTCAGAAAAAACCTAAAATTAAATTTAATAAAAATTTTAAATTATGAATTAAACAATGAAGTTTATTTTATCAAATTATATTTATAAAATCTTCTAAAATTAATTTTATTATTGATCATAGAAGAACATAAGATGGAGTTCTTTTAAGAAAATTATATTTTAAAACAAATAAAGACTTTACAAAAAATTAAATGTTTTACTATAAATATGTTTTATTGATATTAAATTTTTTTAAATATTTTTTAAAAATTATTTAATAATATTTATATTTAAATTTTTAGTTGTATTGTTATAACTAAATCATTTAAATAATTATAATAATAAAGTTTAGTTTCATAAAAACTCAGTGTTGTACATAATGCAAGCTAAGCTGGCATTTTGTGTACTATATGATTAACATAGTGCAACATATAAATAAATTTTAACTTTGTATAGTGTGAAATAAAATAAATCAAAGAAAATTAATTTATTAATAAAAATGGTAATAAAAACTTTGGGTATTACACTCAGTAAGGGTAATCAAGGTAGATAACATAAGCATACGAGTATAAGAACATGAAAATAACTTTTGAAAAATATATCCAGAATATCAAGGATCATGATATTGAGTTATGAAATAAATCATAAAATTTCATAATATATAAATTATAAATAACGTAATTCATGGGTGTATAAAACAAGACTTGAAATTTTGGCATACACATAAGCATAGAAAATAATTTTCATATTTGTCAAGGATCACTACCAAGACCATCATAGCAGACAAAGTCCCTTACTAAACTGAGATCACTCCACATTTGAGCCCTATATTACTAAACCAAGTTTACTACCCATTTAAATACTATCTATCTTATGAGATATAAATCTTTACCAATTGAATTTAAGTGAGATATAGTTCCCTCTAATCACAAAATGAAAAACATATATATGTGCGCTAAAAGAACTTAAATAATTCATCATATCAAAACCCATAAAAAGAAATGGGTTTGATAAACATTTCAACATAACACAACTCATTTAAAAGAAACAAAATTCATAAGTATCAATCCATCAGAAACATAAAATATTCATAGAAATAATAAGAATGGTATCATTGGATTATATCCCTAGTAAAACATAAGTAACATCAAATAAAGTTGTCTTAGATGGAAAATTATTTTGAAAGACCACTTGAAATAATTCTTGAGGAAAATATCCTTTCCATTTTGAAAACATTTTTTATAGCCGTGCAATTACAAAACAACAAAGTTTCTTTGAAAATAACATTTTAATATTGTAAATGAATCTTCAATACATTAAGGCATCATGAAAATAGAAAAAATTATTTTATTCCATATAAGTTAAAAAACATCCCTTTTATACTTTTTACAGAAAATTCACAAAAAACCTCATTTTGAAAATGAAAAAATGATTCCTTTCTTACCATTTAGTAAAAATTCACGCATATGTAAAAATAACTTTAGAAAATTATAGAATAATAATAAAAATATTTTGGAAAATATTTTTAAGAAAAAATGGATATGGAAGATAAATATTCCCCAGTAGATACTTACATATAAATAGTCACGAATAATAATGAGGCTATGGAATTAACCCTTACATTAGGTGTGATTTCCTTCATACATATATGAAACTCTTATATAATGGTTTAATTAATGTTATTAATATATTCAATAAAAATATTAATATTTATTATGTCATATATGATCCTCTTATATCATCTTATGATCCATTTGTTAATAATATTACATTATTACATTTCTTTCGAGTGTTAACTACTTTATTTTCCTATGCATGTTTTATCATATAATTACCAGTTTATATGCATAGGATATAGTTCCTTAATATATAAAATTATACTAAGGTAATATATATCATATTCATTCATTATATATATTTACAAAATCATTCTTGAATGGTGAACATGGAGAATGAATCGCATCAGGTTGTGGAGATGGTAGGCCGTACATACACAAAAGTAATGGTATCATTCCCTTAATGGTGAAAGGGTAAGTAATTGGGTTTTATATTAATATAATGTTATAGTTATCACACATGCACACACAAACACACAGGAACACAAATATATATATATATATATATATATATTATTTCCATCATTAAACCCATCCATGTCAAGTGGTGATAAAAACATATTACACCACGATGTGGAGACGATAAGCCGTTCATAAACACGTAGAATAATTTTTTTATAAGATGGTTAAAAAGTTGAATATGGTAATTCCATAATAATAATAACATCTCAAAATATAAGTTAAACTAGATTTATCACTTTATAATGGAAAAAATTAAGAGTAAGTACTATAAAAATAGACTTGAAAGAGTTGGTAAAGAATATTACCTCTTATTCAGTGAAGTTCATTTAGATATCCTCTTAGGGACACTAGGGTTGGAATTTTGAGAATATAAGAACCTTTATAATGTCTCTAGGGTATTTTATAAGATAAATTGGTAGTTTATGACCGATATTGAAGTCTCAATGTGATGTGAAGAAGTGAGGGAGGAGGTTCCCTTTTATAATTGAGGTGAGAGACACTTTTGAAATTTCTCAAAATATTAATTTACAATAAATTCAATATAAATAAAAATACCACCAAAAGTCCATGTATTTGGATATATTATGAGATAAGGGTTTAATCTCATACAACAATAGATTTTATATATTATTTGGTTTTATTTTAAAATATATCATTTTGATTAACCCTTAGCTAACCTATTTTAATTTTTACTATGATAAAAACATTTTTCGATATTAAAAGTATGTAATTTTTACTTATGTGATTTCAATTAGACCATAAATGAATAATTTATAAAATTTTAGACTATATTATAATTATTTTGTATTTTTAAATATGTTTTATGATTTTTAAATAATTTAATAAAATATTATTTTGATAAAATATCAATAGTGTCAATTTTGATACTATTTATTACATGGACTGCTAAAAATATCTAGATAACAAGTTAACTTAGAAAAAATATATTTTATTATATCTCTAAGTGGTGAAGTTCATATATAAAATTCCTTTATCATATTAATTATCACAAATTACATTTATTATAATATTTTAATAACATTTATTTGATATTTCCATTAAATAAATAATTACAGCATTAGTATTGTGTAATTATTTTATATACATATTTATTATATAAAATTTAAAAATAAAATTCCATGATGAAGATAAATCTTATATATTTTATAAAAATATTTATAGTAGAATATATATTTTGTTTTACCCTATATTAAAAATGATATAGTAGTTAAAACATGCATGTGACATCTTTGAATTTTTATTAAATAAATTGTTATAAATATCACAATAAAATATAATGTGCCCAAAAAGTCAAAAATAAATTATATCATGAAAATATGTTTATTATGTTAAAATTTTAGATTTATATTCATTCATAAAATATATTTTCTCCATGTGGATACAAAAGGGATATTGAAGACAAAAAAAGTGACATTTTATGACATTTTATTGATTTAAATATTATATAAGTCATTTTCATGGACAAGTGTCCATTAAAAAACTTAACTTAAATCCTTACTTATCAAGGTTCAAATTATATTCCTCCAATAAAAATTGGGAATGTTTTAGAGTCATTTTATAGTCTTTATCATTTTATTGTTAACTTAAATTACACAATTTACCCTTTACCATGGTAACAAAATTTAGAAAAGTTACTATTGATATAAGCCAAAAACATAAAAGGACCTATTCACTAAATTTTTACCTTATGAATATTAGTTTTATATCCATTTTTGAAAATTTCAAACCCATAATTTTCATAAGTTAATTTAAAATAAAATTTGTAAAACTCCATGAAAAACAAATTTTTCAGAAAAATTCCCATTTAAAACATAAAATGTTTTTATAATAAATTCATATATAAAATACTTTTAAAAAACAATAATTGGATTTTTTTAAATAAAAATAAGCAAATTAAAATTTATAACTAATCCAAAATATAATTTTACCTTGTAAATACTTCATAAAAGAATACATTTTTCAATAAAAATCAGTATTTCCATTATTCTTTAAAAAATAAATATTTTTAGAAAATTATAAAAAAACAAAGAAAAAATATTTTTAAGATAACTTTGAAATTAATAATTCAAAAATGAAATTAATTTTTTCAAATCCATTTTCTAGAACTTCTAAAAATTAATATTCACGCATAAAAATAATATAAACTAATTTTTCAAGAAAACAATTTTCTGAAGAATAAAGTGATTTTACTTAAAATTGTGTGATTATATTATAATAAGTTACCAATACATTCACATTGAGTTAGAAATTTATATTTATTTAATAAATAAGTTACTCATATATTTTTTTCCAATTTAATAACAAGGTTATAATTGTCATTTTATATTAATAGTGTCTTGCGGTTTATTAAAACTCAGTATTTTCATGTTCCACAAGACATCAAATTATTTAAAGAGATAAATTTCATAAAAATATTTTGGTGTTACTTTATACCCCCATTAAAATTAATTTCACACTTTAAATTCATCACTATGATTCAAATAGATGATGGTACCTCAGCCTAATCACATCCTCAGATTCCCTTGTAATCTCCTCAAATTGATGGTTTTGCTATAAAACAATAACCAAGCGAGTGGACTTGTTTCATAACACCTTTTATATACGATTCATAATCTATATATATTTTTATTCATAAGAAAGAAATTTCTATAGCAGTATGAATTCTGAGTTTAGTATATGTAAAGGTTCATATATATACTTTCTCATAATTGAAACATGGAACACATCATGAACTTGAGAGAGATTCAGCAAAAATTCCAATATATAAGCTACATTCCCAAAAATAAAATCCATTTTTTCAAATAAGGGAAATCTAAATATGATATATATTACCTTAATATCATTTTGGAGATAATAGAACTATATCCTACGCACAAGAAGATAAAAAAATAAATTTAGGATAATTTTTACATGCCGAATTAAACAATAAAATCCATTTTGTCAAATAAATTTTATAGAACTTCTAAAAATTAATATCCACTCATAAAAAGAAGATAAAATTGTTTGTGAAGAAAACATATTTTTTTAAGAATAATATTATCTTACTATAAATTATGTGATTATTTTCCAAAAACTTATCAGTATGTTAATATTTAGTTGTAAATTTATATTTATTTCATAAATTATTTTTTCATATTTATTCCGGCCAATTTTATAACTAGGTTATAATGGTCATTTAATACTAATAGCATCTCACAGTTCATTTAAACTCATTGTTGTTTGCAACCCAAGCTATCAATTTATTAAAAAATAATTATTCTACAATAATATATGGGTGTTACATTATACCTCCTTAAAATGAATTTCTCCCTCAAAACTCATCACTTTGATACAAACAGATGAGAGTACCTTTGCCTCATCACATCCTTAAGTTCCCACACTGCCTCCTAAAATTGACGGGTTTCCCTTAAAATTTAACCAAGTGAGCGGTCTTGTTTTATAGAAATGTTCCTCTATTATCCATAATCTATACTAGTTGTTCTTCATAAGAAATATCTTACTCCAGAAGTATTACTTCTGAGTTTAGTACATATGAAGGACTAGGTATGTACTTCCTCAGGGGAGATAAATGGAATACATCATGAACTTGAGAGAGATTTCATGGAAGCACCAATCTATAATCTACCTTCCCAAGATGATGAATAATTTCAAAAGAGACAATATACCTAGGTATTAGCTTTCCATTATTTCAAAATCTCATTACTCTCTTCCAGGGAGACATTAATAGAAATACCTTGTCACTCAATTCAAACTCAATGTATTTTCATCCAATTTCTAAAAAACTTTTTGGTTGAATCTAATCTACTCTTATGTGCCGTTGAATGAATCTAACCTTATATACCATTTCCTCTACTATATCAGGTCCCAATAGCTTTATTTCTCTAACTTTATTCCAAAACTGTTTGAGTTATGTTATTCTTACTATAGAGGGATACATAAGGATCCATATAAATAATGGAGTGAAATATAATATCGTAATAAAATTCTACCAAAGTGAGCTGTTGATCCCAAACTCCTTTGGAATAAATAGATAAATCTACCAACATGTATTCTAGAGTTTTAATGGTCCTATTAGACTGACCTTATGTCTCAAGATGATAAGCAGTGGAGAAACTTAGATCTATATATAGAGCATGCTGAAGACTTATCAAAATATCAAGGTAAACCTCATGTCCAGAGAAGATATAATGGAAATTGATACTCCATTAAATCTTGAAAATTATTTTATATATATTCTTTCTAGATGAACAACAGATAAAATTTTTCTGATATAAATGAAGTGTGAAAACTTATTAAAGTGATCAAATATAACCCATAAAAGATTATGGCCTTTAGATGTTTTGGGAATTATGATGACAAAATCCATGATGATGTTTTATCATTTCTATTATGGTGTGTATAATGGTTATAATATCCCCTTAGGCTTTTGTCTCGCCACTTTAAATTGATGAAAACCCAAGTATCAAGAAATATATTATGCAAATATCTTTCTTCATGCCATCCTACCAGAAATAATCTTTCATGTCCCTATACATCTTTATGCTTCTAGGATTAATAAAGAATTATAAACTATGAGCCTTATCCAATATTTACTTATTTAAACCTGGTATTTGAGGGATATAATAATTGTTTCTTAATGTTGTTATCCTATCACAATAAATGTTAAACTTAGTAACATTTATCACCTTTTTTCGTAGCTCCACATCTACCTTCTCCATCTCCTTAATCTTCACTTGTATAGGTGGTTGAAAATTAATTTAATCCAGATAAGATTTATCCCATTCCTTTAATATTTACTGATCCATCATTTTTAAACCCATAATGTTGGATCTTTTGTGATCCTCATCATATATAAGCTAGAATGGTCCTTTCGA
Source organism: Viscum album (assembly GCA_963277665.1). Taxonomy (NCBI): domain Eukaryota; kingdom Viridiplantae; phylum Streptophyta; class Magnoliopsida; order Santalales; family Viscaceae; genus Viscum; species Viscum album. The sequence continues at coordinate 906,240,986 of OY728158.1, read as the reverse complement.
CTGAAAATAATATTCCACCTTATTTTATTTTCCTGGGTTATAATGTATTGAGTAGTCGTAATCTTTTATCAACTCCAACCATATTATTTGGTGTACATTCATATCCTTTTGAGTTAAAATATACTTTAAATTTTTATGATAAGTATATATCTCACACCTTTCTCCTTAAATATAATTCCTTCACATATTTAATGAAAAAATTACTATAGTTAACTCCAAATCATGAGTTGTGTAATTTTTATCATGGACTTAATTATCGCGAGGCATAATCCATAACCATATAAATTTTAATAAGAACACATCCCAACCCCTTCATTGATGAATCATAATAGATCAAAAAAATTTCTCCACTACAGGTTAGTGTGAGAACATTGCACTGACTAACATTCATTTCATCTCCTTGAAATTATTCTTAAATTCGTCCATCCATATGAACATAACTCCTTTTTTGAGTCAACTTGTTAAGTGGATTATATAATCAAGATAAATCTTTCAAAAAACATTAGTAATATCCAACCAAACCATGAAAACTTTGGATCTCAGTTACTGTTGTTGGTCTAAACTAATGTTCAAAAACTTCTATCATTAATGGATCCATATATATACCCTCTCTTCAGATTATTTAAACAAAAAATAAAACTTTATGAATCCAAAATTTACGCTTGGAAAATTTTGTGTAAAGATTATCCTTTGTTAGGGTATTTATTACAATACTCAAATTTTCATTATAATATTTTTTCTATTTTAATATATAGGAATACCATCAATAAATACTACCATAAACTGATCAAGATAGTCTATAATGAATACATTCATTAAATCCATGAAGATAAATGGGGTATTATAAAGACCTAAAGTCATCACTATAAATTTGTAGTGTACATACCTTTTATGGAATGTCATATTGGGTATATCCTCCTTCTTGACTCTCAATTGATGATATGGTGAACAAATATCTATCTCGGAAAATTATTTATCTCTGCGTAGTTGATCAAATAAATCATCAATACAAGGGAGGGGATACTTTTTCTTAATAGTGATCTTGTTAAGTTCCTTATAATCAAAGAAGAGTCTCATTGATCCATCTTTAGTCTTAACAAATAGAACAGGTGCACCCTAAGGTGACACACTAGGGTGTATGAATACCTTGTCAAGATTCTCTTAGAGTTTATTCTTTAATTCTTGAAACTAAATTGGGTCTATTCTACAAGGAGTCTTCGAAATATTTATAGCACTAGATATGAGTTATATTGAAAATTGTACTTCACGATTCAATGAAGGACCTAGGAATTTATCTAGAAATAAATAAAACAAATCCCATACAACAGGTGTATCCTTAATAGTGAGTTTCTCCCCAACCATATGAGATAGATAACCTTCATTTATAGGAATTAGAACCCAAAATATGGAAGCAATTTCCATTGGAAGTTCATATTAATCCTTCTATTAATAGATGATCATTGATTCATTTAGAGTAAAAAATATAACTTTCCTTCCTTGGAAATTAATATGATATCTATATAGTGAAATCCAATCCATGCCAACAATCGCATTGAATCCAACTAAAGGCAGGATCACAAGATTTTCAAGAATCAATTTCCCAAAAACTTAAATCAAAGAATACTTATAAACTTGTAATGTTATTGTAGTGAAATTAGAAGTTTTCAAATATAACTTGACATATAATTGTTGAGGTAATATGAATTTAACCTTATAAAATTCATTAGATATAAAATATTTGGTGGATCCAAAACCAAATCAAATATTAGCTTCTTTTTAATGGATAATATGTGTACCTTTCACCACTTCATTATCATACTCCACATCACCAATAGTGAAATAATTTTATTTTACTTTTTTTCTTTGTCCTTAATAGGTTTCTAATGTCAATAATAATCTTTAACCCTTGGATTTGGGCATTGGTTAGCATAATTTCCATTTTTCATTCACTTTATTTATTTAAGTGTGGGAGGTTCATTATATGTCGAATTTTATCAATTCATATCATTATATACATTTTTACCATCACTTTGGTTGTAAATTTCCCGATGAATTTTTTTCCCACTCATAAAACATCTACTAGTCACATTAAGACAATTTCCTCCATGTTTTATTCCACACATTGAGCATAAAGGAAAGATTATCTTCTTTTTCACTATAGTTTTTTTTATTTTACCTTGAATTAAATTTTTCTCTTCTTATTAAAACCATAAGATTAATGGATGAATCCAATATCTATCTCAACCATTAGTGCACATCAAATTATTTCCTCATAACTAATGATGTCCCTTATGACTAACACCCTTTGGATACTTGGTTTTAATCCACTAAAGAATCGATTAAAACTATCTAAAATTTATTTTTGACATTCCAAATTAAAAAATAAAATCCATTTTGTCAAATAAATTGTATTGAACTTATAAAAAAATAATATTCACTCACAAAAAGAAGATAAAATCATTTTTGAAGAAAATATATTTTTAAATAATAATATGATTTTACTAAAAATTATGTTATTATTTTCCAAGAACTTAGCAATACATTAATATTTAGTTGTACATTTATTTCATAAATTATTTATTTATATTTATTCCAACAAACTTAACTTTTAGGTTATAACGGTCATCTAATACTAATAGTGTCCCATGGGTCATTTAAACTCAATGTTGCATGCATCATAGGATATCAAATTATTTAAATAGAAATATTCCACAAAAATATGTGGGTGGTACATTATACCCCCCTTAAAAAGGAATTTCTCCCTAAAAATTCACCACTTTGATACAAACATATGAGGTTACCTCTACCGCATCACATCCTCATGTTCCCATGTAGCCTCATCAAATTGATGGATTTTCTATAAAAATTTAACCAAGTGAGTGATATTATTTCATAGAAATTTTCCTTTATGATCTATAATCTTACAGGTTTTTCTTCATAAGAAATATCTTACTCCATCAGTATTACATCTATGTTTAGTACATATGAAGGACCATGTATGTACTTCTTCAAGAGAGATACATAGAACACATCATGAAATTGATAGAGATTCGGTGGAAGCACCAATATTTAAGATACTATCCCAATATGATGAATAATTTTAAAAGGAAAAATATACCTAGGGATTATATTTCACTTATTTTAAAATATCATTACTCTCTTCGAGAGAGATATCCATAGAGATACATTATCACTGACTTCAAAATCTTGGTCTTTTCATCAACTATCAGTATAATTTTTTTTCGAATATGAGCTACCCTTATGTGTTATTGAATGGATCTAACCTTATCCGCCATTTCCACAACTAGATCAGGTCACAATATATTTCCTTCCCTAACTTTATACCAGTATGTTTAAGTTATGTTCTTCTTACCATAGTGGGATTCATATGGATCTATTAGAATAATGGAGTGAAATATATTATTGTAATACAATTCCACTAAAGGGAGGTGTTGATCCCAACTACATTTAAAATCAACCGAGAAAGCTCTCAACATGTATTCTAGATTTTGAATGGTCCTCTCAGACTGAACATATGTCTGTGGATGAGATACAATTTGTAAACTTAGCTCTATATCCAGAGCCTGCTGAATACTTCTCTACATATTTGAGTCAAAACCCGGGTCTTAATAAAATATAATGTAAAGTGGTAATCCATGAAATATTACCATTTATTATATATATATTCTTTCTAGATTATCAAGAGATATATTTTCTCTAATAGCAATGAAGTGTGTTGACTTCTTAAGGTGATCAAATATAACCCATAAAGGATTAAAACTTTTAGATGTTTTTGGAATTCTGATTAAAAAATCCTTGATGATGTTTTCTCTTTTCCATTTTGATACGGATAGTGGTTGTAACATCCCCTTAGGATTTTGTCTCATCACATTAACTTGATTAAAAACCAAGCATCAAGAAACATATTCTGCAATATCTTTCTTCATTCCATCCCACTAGAAATAATCTTTCATATCCCTATACATCTTTGTGATTCCATGATGAATAGAAAATGATTAACTATAAGCCTCATCCAATAGTTATTTCTTTAAATCTGATATGGGAGTCTTAAAATCATAGTTCCTAAATATTAATATTCTATCAGAATCAAAGTTTAACTGAGGAACATTTCTCACCTTATTTCATTGCTCCACGTCTTTCTTCTTCACCTCCTTGATATTCACATGTATAAGTGGTTGAACATTCATTTGAGCCAGATAAAATTTATCCCCTTCCTTTAATATTTATAGATCCATCATTTTCAAACCCATAAATGTTTAATATTTTGTGATCCTCATCATAGATAATCCAGCATGGTCATTTCGATTCAAAGTCATCTGTCACTTTGTTTTCTTTTCTAGGGTTGTAATGTATTGAGTAGTTGTAATATTTGATCAACTCTAACCATATTATTGGGGGAATATTCCTATCCTTTTAAGTGAAAATATACTTTAAATTTTTATGATAAGAAAACAAGTCACACCTTTATCCATAAATATAATGCCTCTATATCTTTAATGAAAAAATTACCGCAGTTAACTCCAAATCATGAGTTGGGTAATTTTCTCTTGGAATTTCAATTATAATGAGTCATAATATATCACCATATAAATTTTCTTGAGAACACATACCGAAACCTTTTTGGATTCATCTCTATATATTGAAAAGCTTTATCCACTATAGGGTAGTGTGAGCATAGGTTAACTAACTAACGTTCATTTCATCTCCTTGAAATTCTCTTCAAATTCCTCCATCCATACGAACATTACTACTTTATGAGTTAACGTAGTGAGTGGATTATATAATTATGAGAAATATTTAAAAAAACATCAATAATATCCATCCAAATGAAGAAAAATTCATATCTCAGTTACCGTTGTTGGTCTAGGCGAATGTTCAATAACTTCCGTCTTTGATGGATCCATAGATATCCCCTCTCTTTAGATTATGTAACCTAAATATTAATCTTTATGAAGCCAAAATTCACACTTGGTAAATTTGTGTAAAACTTCTACTCTATTAGGGTATTTAGTTAAATCATCCAACTATCTTTATAATCTTCTTTTCTATTTGAATATACAATAATATCACATATAAAGACGAACACCAACTGAACAAGATAGTCTCTAATGAATCTATTCATTAAATCTATGAATATAGTGGGGAAATTAGTAAGACATAATGTAATCACTATAAATTCATAAGGTACATACCTTGTAAGGAATGCTATCTTCGGTATATCCTAATTCGTTTCTCTAAATTGATGATATCACGAACAAAGATCTATCTTGGAAAAGTATTGAGCTCCATGTAGTTTATCAAATAAATAATCAATATAGGGGAGATGATATTTGTTCTTAATAGTGATCTTGTTATGTTTTTCATAACAAAAGAAGATTCTCATCGATCCATCTTTCTTTTTAAAAAATAGAACAGGTGATCCTTATGGTGACACACTAGGGTGTTTGATTCCCTTGTCAATATTCTCTTAGAGTTTCTTCTTAAATTCCTACAACTCAATTTGCGATATTCTATATGGAGTCTTTAAAATAGGTATAGCACCAGGTATAAGTTATATTGAAAACTCCACTTCAAGATTCAATATAAGACATGTAAATTCTTTTTGAAGGAAATCTAGAAACTCTTGTACAATATGTGTATCCATAATTGTGAGTTTTCCCTAACCATCTGAGATAAATAACCTTAATTTATAGTAATTAATACCCATTTTATGGATGTAATTTCCCTTAGAAGTTCATATTCATCCTTGTATCGATAGATGATCATAGATTTATTCAGAATATGAAAAGTGAATTCCCTTCCTTGAAAATTGATACGAGCTCTATATAGTGAAATCGAATCCAATCCAATGATCACATAAAATTTTTCTAGAGGAAGGATCACAAGATTTGTAGGAAGTAATTTCCCAAATACCATAATAAGAGAAGAATTATAAACCTGTGATGTGACCATTGTGAAATTAGGAGCTTTCAAATCCAACTCAATATATAATTTTTGATGTAATATGAATATCCCCTTAGAAAATTCTTTATAAATAAAATATTGGGTGGTTCTAGAATCAAATAAAACATTAGATACTTTTGAATGGATGGTAAGTATACCTTTTACCACTTCATTATCATAATCCACATCACCAATCATGAAAAAATTAGATTTTCCTTTTTCTTTGATCATAAAAGGTTTCTAAAGTCAATCATCGTTGATAACCCTTGTATTTTGGAATTGGGAAGCATAATTCCATTTTTTCTTTCACTTGAATCATTTAAGTGCGAGAGGTTCATTATGTGTAGAATTTTCTCTATTATCATCATTAACTATATTTTTACCATAAATTTGGTAGTCAATTTTTTGATAACCATTTATCCTACTCATAAAACTTTTACTAGTCACCTTAAGATAATTTTCTCCATGTTCTTTCCATACTTTGAGAATAGAGAAAATATTATCTTCTTTTTAACTATGGTTTTTCATTTTACCCTGAATTAAATTTTTCTCTTCTTATTGAACCCATAATATTGATGGATAAATCCAATATCTATATCAACCTTGAGTTCACATTGAATTATTTCCACATAGCTAATGAAGTACCTTATAACTAATGCCCTTCAGAGACTTGGTTTAAAGCCACTAAAGAATCGATTAACCTTACTCTCAGGTCAGATGATAATATTAAAAGATTACTTTGAAATTATCATAAAAATGTCCCTGTAGGTACCAATAGATTCATCATCCTTTTTCTTAAACTCATTAAACACATTCTCCATCTTCATTATAAGAATATGAGTAAATGACTTGTTGGAAAATAATTTCTTGAACTCTTACCATTCTATAGATCATTTCCTTATTTTTTTAATGACATTACACCATTGATCTTATTAACATTCCAAAAAATAGACTGAAAAAATTACTTTCTCATGTTTTGAACATTATAGATCACAAAATATCTTTTTAGTGGTACATATCCATTATTCAACCACTAGTGGGTCAAAATACCCACTGAAATAAGGTGGATGCTGGCTCATAAAGGACTTGATAGAATTTGGTTCCGTCCTTTGCTTGTTTTTAAGTCCATTATGATTTATAGTTTGATAATGTTGTGTGAGAATAACAATAACATTATTCATTCCATATCGCATAACATTTAGTTGCTCTAGAGGAAAATCATTGCATTACTTGTCGTATTCAGCATTAACCTAGTTCCTTTGGGTCCCAACCATTAACTTAAACCAAAAATCATAGTGTGAGTAACACTAATCATAGTAGTAAAAGCAAATAATCAAGGGAAATTATTTATAAAAGTTCCATTAAAGACACCTTATATTTTTTCCTAGGTTATTTATGATCATCACCAAAACTCTATGATTTTATCCTATACGTAGACTTATCATTAGGGTTCTTACTATGGTTTTGTCATCCTAGTTTCTAAAGTTTAACTAAACCTTTCTATGATACAAACTATAATAGAACATATTTTTCATACATAAATATTTTATCTAAATAGAATAATATTCATTTCATAACATAACAGAACCATTCCATAACCTTATAGGTTCAATGTATTTTGAAACTTGGAAGCATAAAAAACCGATTTATAAAAAATCTACGTCATCTACTACTTATTCCTTTACAAATAGAACCATTTTTGAAACATACTATAAATAAATTTCTTCATATCTTGTGGAAAAAAATATAAGAAAAGGGTGAGCTCAGATGATCAGTAAGATTAATAAATGGAGACAAGACAATAATAAGAGCATAAGAACATGAAAATAACTTTTGAAAAGCATTTACCACATATCAAGAATCATGATATTATGTTATAGTCTAAATCATAGAAGTTCATAAGACATGAATTATAAAGAACCTAATTCATGGGAGTATAACTTAATACTTGAAATTATGGCATAATCATAATAATATAAAATAATTTTATATTATTCAAGGCTCACTACCAAGACCATCATAGCGGACAAGGTACATTATGGAACCGAGTTCACTTCTTGTTCCAGCCATGTATTACTGAATTGAGTTTACTTCCCATTTTATTCATATCTATATCATGAGATATAAATCTTTAAAATATTAATCATAGGTAGATATAGGTCCCACCATATTATAATTAAAACCATACATATGTTTTCCATAATAATATAAATCATTCATCATATCTGAACCCATTCATTATAACATAACTCATCAAAAAGAAAAAAAATCATAAGTATCAATCCATCATAAACATAATCCATTAATAGAAATAATAAGAATGGTATAATTGGATTATATCCTTAGCAAAACATAAGTAGCATCAAATAATTTTATCTTATATGGAATATTATTTAGAAAAATCACTTGAAATAATTCTTGAGGAAAATATCTTTTCCATTTCTAAAACATTTTTTATTGCTACACAATTACAAAGAAAAACATTTTATTTGAAAATAACCTTGTAATATTGTAAAGTAATATTAAATAAATTAAGGTTTCATGAAATTGTAAAAACTTTTTCATGCCTAATAAGTTTAAAAAACATTCCTTTTGTACTTTTTTTATAAAATTCACAAACAACTTCATTTTAAAAATGAAAAAAAAAAGATTCCTTTCTAGCTGTTGAGTAAAAATTCACAAATTTTTAAAAATGAATATGAAATATTTTATAAGAAGAATAAAAATATTTTGGAAAATATTTTCAAGAAACATGCACATGGTATATAAATATTCCCCTACATATTCGTACGTATAAGAATACTTAAATAATAATGAGACTGTGAAATTAGTCCTTACATTAGGCCTGATTTCCTTCGTATGTATCTAAAACACCTATATAATGGTTTAAAGAAAGTTATTAATTTATCTCATAATCTTATTCATATTTATGATATCATATATATTCCACTTATATCATCTTGTCTCTAGTTTGTGTTGCACTTGCTTCATTTTCCTTTGCTTGTTCTATCATATATGTCATAGTTTTTGTGTATAGAATATAGTTCCATAATATCCATAACTATATTAAGGTAATATTTTCAATATTTATTCATTATATATATTTATATAACCGTTCTTGAATGGTTAACATGGAAAATGTATCGCATTGCATCGTGGAGACTGTAGGCCATACATACGCACGAGCGATGATATCGGTCCCTTAATGGTGTAAGGGTAAGGAAGTGGATGGTATATTAATATAATTTTATAATATATATATATATATATATTATTTCTATCATTATAACCATCCATGTGAAGTGGTGATAAAATAACATATTACACCACGACGTAGAGATGATAAGTCATACGTAGACACACACGTGATGCTTTCATTTTTTAGGATGGAAAAAAACTAGAATATTGTTATTACATAATAATAATAACATATCAACATATAAATTATAATATATTTATTACTTTATAAAGGAAAAGAAACATGAATAAGAATTAGAAGAAGAAATAGACTCGAAAGAGCCAGTAAAGAAGATTAACTCTTCTTCGGTGAACTTCCTTTATATCTCCTCTTAGGGACACTAGGGTTGGTATTTTGAGAATACTAGAACCTCTATATTTTGTCTAGTAAAGTTGATAAGACAAATTGGTAGAGTATGGTTTAGCTTTATGAATTAATTTGATGTGAATAAGTGAGGGAGGATGTTCCCTTTTATAATTGAGGTGAGGGGCACTTTTAGAATTTATCAAAATATTAATTTATAATAAATTCAATATCAACCCAAATAATACCAAAATTCCAAGTATTCAAAGATAATATGATAAAATGTTTTAATATAATAAACCAATAACTTTTATATAAGTTTATTATTATTATTTTATACCATATCATTTTGATTAACCCTTAGTTAACCTATTTTAATTTTTACTAAGGTAACTACTTTTTCAATATTAAAGGGTTGTAATTTTTACTAATGTGATGTCAATTAGACCGTAAATGAAATATTTATAACATTTTAGACCATATTATATTTATTTTGAATTTTGAAGATATTTTATTATTTTTAATAATTTGATAAAATATAATTATGATAAAATATCATTAGTGCCAATTTTAACACTATTCATTACTTGGACTTTTAAAAATATCAAGACAACAAGTTAAATTTAAAAAAAATATTTTATTATATTACTAGTAGGTCAAGGTATAATATAAAATTCATTGATTACATTATTTATCTCAAATTATATTTATCTTAATATTTTTAATAAAATTAATTTGGTATTTTCATTAATAAAATAATTACCGCATTATTTTTGTGTAATTATTTAATATATATTTATTTTTTTAGTAAAAATTAAAAACAAATACCATGATTAATATAAATATTCTACATTTTAGAAAAATATATATAATAAAATATGTATTTTGGTTAAACCTATATTAATAATGATATAATATTTATAACATGAATGTGGAATCTTTGATTTTTTTTAACAAAATATTATAAGTATCATTATCTCATACAAGTGGCCCAAATACTAAAAAATAAATTTATATCATGAAAATATATTTTTCAAGTTAAAAATTTACATTTAGTGTCATGAACCACCTTCTTCAAGATGATGGAAGGGATAACAAGTTGTAAAGACCTTCCTTCTTCAAGATGAAGGAGAGATAATGACCCCCCGAGTCCCACCTCCAATAGGCTCTGGGGTGGCAACCAACTATAAGGGTATATAAATTTCATGAAAACGGGAGGCATTACCCTTTTTATAGTAACCATGATTGGGAGATAAGATGTATCAACCTCGAACAGATCCCCCCACCCACACACATATAAGGAAACAAAAATACATCCCACATGCATGTTCAAAGTAAAATTGCTAGAAAATACAAAGAAAACTCCAAGGTATATACCTATATAAAATATAAGCACCAACACAAAAACCGCCACCAACGTTTGAGATATTAAGGTCTAGAATGGTTCATGTAATCTCCTTGGAAACCTAAAAATAGTTTTATATACATAGGGTGAGCATACAAGTATTCTCTATAGGAAAATCCAAAGTCACTCATGCACAAGTGAGAGAAGCATACTAATGCCCCTGTGAGAGAACAACAGAAACTCAAAAGAACCTAACGAGGTATACTATCCACCCAACCTCACCATAGAATGCTCAAAAAATAACACAATTCAAGTAAAGTAGAGTAGTAAGCACATCGATATTTGGGTACCCCACACCACTTCCCACTGGTTAACTACTCATCCCTAATAGAGAATGTACTAATACCACCACACTCTTCCACAAGCCCAACCATAAAAACATTACCACATATACCTGAGCCACACACCACATCACATCCTCCCCATAGACACCTAGCCCACAACCACCACACGTCTCACCAGAAAACACCTGGGCCTCATCCCAAAGACACTTGGGAAACAAACCACCTCTCACACAACCAGTACCATAATCAAAGTATTAAGCCTCAATACATTACAACCTGCTCGAAGAGACTTGGATGATCAATGCATAGAATAGGGAGTAGGGTAAAGTTAGTGACCATCCATCCGTCCTCCCACTGAGATTTTGGGAAAGATACCCTCCCCATAACAAATGGGGTGTTCAACACATAGTTCTCAACATGAGTGAGGTGCAGATAGAAAACATAAGGAACTACAAGTTTATATATATATATATATAAGTAACAAACACTCATCCCATCCTATAGGGTTCCAAACATACAACCTTCCCAATCAAATATACCTTTCCTGCTACCCCTATATTCTCGTACCACCACAAATGATGGTCACTTGAACACCACTTCACTACAAGCCACGACTTGAAAAAAACCTCCAACCAATTTATTTAAACATTCATCATTCTGCCTTATAAATTCATTTATTTATTTATTCAATCCCTAACCATGAAAATACCAAACATAGCACAAGATATAACCATACACTCAGCTATAAAACACCAAGAAGAAGGATCAGGGTAAAACAAACCGCTCTACACTCCTCTTTCCTGAACACCCGTTCAACTACTACCAACTGTCATTCTTCTAAGTTATCCCACCCATTCATCATCTCAAAACTAAACCTGGAATCCCCACTGCACAAAAACACTACACCCAAAACACCCATAAACATGAAATCATGAAATAACCCAGTCCCGTAACCTAGCTACCCAACCACTACCCAGATATAGTCCCACTACATAACAAGTCCATCCCATACATAATCAATCAATATCTCAACCTAAGATACCATCACACCACCTGTTCTTCCCCATACACACAATCACACAATTTTCACCACCAAAACCCACAAAATTCACAAAACCCAAAAGAACACAGAACACAACCACTATAAGGACCTAGCCTTAAAACATAATTAATATTGAATTAAATGAATAATTCACATTGAGGATATTTTTAGGTTTAGAGTTTTAGAGAATTAGAACATAACTATTACATCTCAAAAGATTACAAAGTAGACACTTCTACACAGTTTCCATTTTTTTTACAAAATACGAACTCTTGAAAAAAAAGAGTCATGTCTAGTTCCAGTTTTAAGTCAGCATGACTTTTCCTTGATCCCATCCTTGACCCTATTCCACATTATTTCCTGTGAAAAACATTTCAAAAACTTGGGGTGATCATAAAAATCTCAGTAAGGGATACACAAAGAAGGAAAACTATTAGTTTTCATCAAAACAATAGCTAAACCATGAATACTTTATCATAAGTAATAATTTTTACCATTAGGAAGTAGTAAATACTCTTTACTAAATAAAAGATCATTACTTACTCTTTTTTAACCAAAATATTATCATAACACCCATATAAAGAACACATAACATATAAAGGTAACTTGCGACATAAAAATACATAAATGGAATAACCATACGGTCGACTTCTACACATATCACTAATTGGAATAGCCATACGACCGACTTCCATACCCAATGAATTAGAGGTTATAACATAACCACCCTTCCTGGTATTCACAACAACACTCGTCATTTGGTTTATCACTTAACCACCCGTCAAATGTCCAAGTACCATTATAAAATCATAAGACATAAAACAAATATAAAGGAAAGAAAACATTTCCACATTTCAATCACAATATATCACATAAATATATTTCTATAAAAAATCCATTATCAAATCCATTTTCAATACCAAAATAAAAAATAGAGTATATGGTATTTATTTTCTTTTAAAAACATTAAGGCTTGTTGAGGAAGTCAAAGATCAAATGATACTTCTGGTGGCAGAATGGTCATTGTCACCGCGTACATTAAAGGAAACATTCCTTTTTGTCGTTTAGTAAAACGCTTCATAGAAAAAGATTCCCTTCGAATTAAATGAAATGTAAAAGGTGTTTATACAGTGTATAAAAAAAGTCTTGTATTAAAACAAAATATGCCTCAATGAAAGGAGATTGAGACGAAGTCCCTTACCTCATGTATGACTTGACTAGATTGCTCTTTAATCTCCTGAATAATAAAATTAAGTTAATTTATACTTGCTTAATAAACCTTTTCAAGTTTATTATTCCTTTTATATATCTTATTTCCATGTTATAAACATTATGTAATCATTTAAGTTAATAATGTTCATTTTGTAGATATTTGGTACTTAAGTAAAAAATGGACTTCTTACAATTACATGTTGTTCATGTGGTCAAGGTTAATTATATCCAGAATGATATTCATTATTTGGATATAATATCTAGCATATACATGTATTTATATTAGTACTTAACATTTAGAGGTAAGAAATGAAATGCACCGTTCATGGAGACGGTAAGCCATGCGTACGCATGAACGCTACTTTCATTTCTATTTTGTATTTAATGGAATGAAATCACAATGATATAAAGGTAAATTATAATTCTAGTATAATATCCTATATAATATTATTAACTCCATACTTTATACGTATAACATCCTGTCTTCTTATAACATAAACTTCCATTACATTACACAAAACTCAGGATCTTTAAGGTTTAGTGTCTTGGAAACCAGGAACATAATACTTGAAAACAACATAAAGCATTCTTCTTAAACACTTGAAAGGATTCTCCTTAAGTTCATCCTAGGTTCATTACTGCATCTCATAACCTGGGGACATACATCAAAAGAAAGGGTGAGCAGAAGGCCCAGTAAGGGAAACAAGAGGAACATTTTACATGTGAACTTGATATACTTCAATAAGGACATGAAAAGAACTTTAAGGCATGAGAAAGAAATCATGAGGAATTTATTAATAAAAATAACATTTTTCATAACTTGAAGATGTGGCTACATAATTTAACATAGACAATCATGAACATATCACCAAGGTCCATCCCTAAGGTGTCATTTGAAAATTACCAAGGTTATTCACCAAGGTATCGTGAAAATTGTAATCTCTAGTGGTTACATCATTACCCAATGCATTGGAGCGCTATCAGGGCGCACCCTTAAATTTTCCTTTATTATCATGTGAGCCAAATATATCATCATCAAACATTTCATAAATAACCCATATAGCATAAAATAAATGGGTTTCATTTCATAATCATAACGTTTAAAAAAACTGCTTTAAAGACATGATCCTTACGTCACTTTAAACCCACGGAAAGGGAAAGCGGGTCTCATGTATGTAAATCCCAAAATTTAAAATAGAACATTTTGATATATATGTAAATAACCTTGTAGAAATAAGATCTTTGAGTATTCACTTTATAACATAAAATAATTTTGAGAAAAGAGAGAGGCATTTTGAGACGAAAATTCTGCAGCATAACGACTATGTTACAAGGTTTTAGAAAACATTGAAAAGAGAGGGGACATGGGTCACCCACTCATAAATGATCCATAAAATGGTAGGGGGACAGAATATAAGTTATTTAAGAACATGGTAATGAAATTTGAAAGATATACCATATGAAATGAAAAACATGGAAGTGAGATAAAAATAAGATTTCTCTTATGAAAATTCGGCAGCCTAACGGCGTCACTTAACTTCCATAAAAAAAATGATTTGACAAGATAAAATAGGGTCTCTCATCATATGATCATAATAGATCAGTATGATAGATATATAGATAATACCCCAACATAATAAAAAGGAACTTGAAAGATTTTACATGAAAATCGAACTTGAAAAAAAAGAAGGGTGAAAGAATCACTTAAAAATTCGGCAGCCTAACAGCGTCACTTAAAATTTCATAAAATGAAATGATGAGAGTAAGAGGGGATATCTAATCATATAAACATGAAAAGGGAAGTAAGAGGAATATAAAATAACATCCTCTCACATAAGAACATGGATCATAAAAGGAATGACATAAAAGAGATTACATGAAAAGAAAGAGAGAGGTCGGATCCCTTACCTTAAAACGTGACTCTTGAATCTCAAAGTTTTGGACCTTGAGGGCTTGGGGGCACCTTGGGAGGACTCCTTGGAAGGTAAGGAGACCAGAACTTCGTTGGAGGAGAGTTTGGAGTGAAAACTAAAGGAATAAAGGGTGGGTATTTATAGGGAAAGTGAGGGGACAAGGCATTAATGACCAAGGGACACCTCACTAGTGGTTTTGGCAAAACCATGGGCTTTCCCATGGTATTTTCCCATGGTATTGGCCACTTGGGACACCTCATACCTTATCTTACTATTCATAATTCGACCATATTGAATATATACTTAATACATCATTTAATGATGTCATTAAACATCCGTAACTTAAAAACTATATTTTCACTATTCATCGAAAATTCAACTTTCTCAGAATAATCCCAAAATTTCACCTTAACCAAATATCAATGCTCTGATTTCAAAAATTAAATGCATTTTATAAAAATAATTTTCTAAATATTTTTAATTTAATTTTTAAATAAAAACACCATTCATCGAGAATTCATTTTTTTCAGAAAAAACCCCAAAAATTACCTTAACATAATATGGATGCTCTGAGTTCAAAAATAAAGTCCTTTTTATAAAAATAATTTTTTAATTATTTTTAATTAAATTTTTAATTAAAAAACACTATTCATCCGAAAAAACTAATACTTGACTAACAATTTATGAAACCTTTATTTACCCATTTTATTGAATCACATTACTTAATCTAGGTGTCTAAATTATATTAAAACTTTCTTTGAGTGAAATTACTAATCCATTTGGTCACATTACTAATCCTAAGCGTAAAATCACTATTCATAATTTACTATTCATCAAAAATTAAGTTGATCTTATTAGACTCCAAATTCTTTACTGAACACTTTTGTAGAAGACCATTTTTGAAAATCATTACACATCATTAGTAATCTCTACTAACTTGAACTTCTCCCGCAGGCGTTTCCGTTCAATCTTGACACGCTGGAGTTCGGCTTGGGCTTGGTCCAAAGCGAAGCCCACAGATGCTACCTCCTTCCCAAGCTCTGATAAGTGGGATTCATAAGGTTCAAGTCTACTGGATGAAGCCATCGACTCCTCTTTCTGCATTAACCATTAACATCTCTATTAAATCATTAAGAGTAAGTTAATATACTATTTAAAAAGTTTGGGTCGTTACATTCTTCCCCCCTTAAGAAATTTAGTCCCTAAAATTTATACTTGAGACCTAGTCAAAAAGGTGAGGGTACTTTTGCTTCATCGTTTCCTCAGGCTCCCAAGTCGCTTCTTCATACTTATGATTCCTCCACAACACTTTCACAAGGTGGGTAGTCTTGTTTCGTAGAACCTTGTCTCTACTGTCCAAGATCTCCACTGGCTGCTCCTCATAAGAGAGGTCATGTTCCAGTTGTACCACCTCTGGGTTCAGTACATGCGAAGGGTCGGGTATGTACTTCCTCAAGAGAGATACATGGAAGACATTATGAACTTGAGCTAGGTTCGGTGGAAGTGCTAGACGATAGGCCACTGCTCCTATGCGATCAAGGATTTCATAGGGGCCAATGTACCTAGGGCTGAGCTTCCCTTTCTTCCCAAACTGCATGACTCTCTTCGATGGAGAAATTTGAAGGAAGACTTTGTCACAAACACCAAACTCCAAGTCCCTTCGACGATTGTCAGCATAGCTCTTCTGCCGACTCTGAGCAGCCTTTATGTGTTGTTGGATGGCATGAACCTGTTCCGTTATCTCTTGCATGAGATCAGGCCCAAGAAGCTTCTTCTCACCAGTTTCATCCCAACAAGTAGGAGTTCTACACCACTTTCCATACAGAGCTTCATAGGGTGCCATCTAAATACTCTCATGGAAGCTGTTGTTATAGGAGAACTCCACTAATGGGAGGTGTTGATCCCATCCACCTTTAAATTCCATTGAGCATAATCTCAACATGTCTCGAGTGTCTGAATAGTCCTTTTAGATTGGTCATCAGTTTGAGGATGATAGGCCGTACTAAAATTCAATTCAGTATTCAGAGCATGTTGAAGACTTCTCCAGAATTTTGATGTGAATCTTGGGTCATAATCAGATACGATGGATAGCGGTACCCCATGCAGCCTTACCACTTCCTTCACGTATATATTGGCAAGCTGATCCAGAGATAAATCTTCCCGAATAGAGATAAAATGGGCTGTCTTGGTGAGATGGTCCACAATAACCCATATCGCATTGTTTCCTTTGGATGTTTTTGGGAGACCAGTTACAAAGTCCATAGTGGTATTATCCCACTTCCATACTGGTATGGGTAGCGGTTGTAATACCCCCTTAGGAAGTTGTCGTTTTGCCTTTACTTGCTGACACACCAGGCACCTTGTAGTGTAATCAGCAATCTCCCTCTTCATGTTATCCCACCAATAATGATCACAAAGTTCTCTATACATCTTAGTGCTTCCCGGATGTATATAGAAAGTAGAGCTATGAGCTTTATCCATCAGTTCTTTCTTTATCTCTGGAATAGATGGAACACATAGTCTTGTATGAAATTTCAATACACCTTCTTGATCAATATTGAAATCAGGGAACTTCCCATCCTTTACAGCCTCAAACTTCTCCTGCAGCAAAGGATATTCTTTTTGAGCCTTCTTGATCTTCTCTAGTAATGAAGGTTGAGAAATCATTTGGGATAGGGTTGATGATGTCCCTTTCCTTATAATTCCCATGTCCAGTTTTACTATATCTTTAATCAAGGGATCTCCTAAGATCCTCATTGTTGCCAGAACAACAGGATCTTTCCTGCTTAACGCATCCGCGACTTTGTTTGCTCTTCCAGGGTGATAATGAATTGAACAATCATAGTCTTTAATAAGCTCCAACCATCTCCTTTGTCTCATGTTCAATTCTTTCTGTGTGAAAATATACTTTAGACTTTGGTGGTCAGTGTGTATATCACATTTCTCCCCATAAAGATAGTTCCTCCATATCTTTAGAGCAAAAACAACTGCCGCCAGCTCTAGATCATGCGTAGGATAATTCTGCTCATGAATCTTCAACTGTCGAGATGCATAAGCAATTACCTTGTCATTTTTCATGAGGACACACCCAATCCCTTTCAGAGATGCATCGCTAAAACTAACTAATCCTTCTCCGATAGAGGGTAGTGTTAACATAGGTGCAGTAACCAATCTCTTCTTCTGCATTTGGAAACTTTCCTCACATTCCTTTGTCCAGATGAACTTAACCCCTTTTCGAGTCAACTTGGTTAGTGGATTAGAAAGCCGTGAAAAGTTTTTCACAAACCTCCTATAATATCCCGCTAAACTAAGGAAACTACGAATCTTAGTTACTGTTGTGGGTTGAGGCCACTCCTCCACAACCATTGTCTTTGCAGGGTCAACCGAGATTCCTTCATTGGTTACGATGTGCCCCAAGAAAGCCACCTGTTGTAACCAAAACTCACACTTGCTGAACTTTCCAAAGAGCCTCTCCTTCCGTAGAGTTTTCAAAATAACCCTCAGATGATCTTCATGCTCCTCACGACTTTTTGAATATATCAAAATATCATCAATAAAAACTACCACAAAGTTATCAAGGTAGTCCTTAAAGACTCTATTCATCAAATCCATGAAAATAGCAGGAGCATTAGTCAAGCCGAAAGGCATAATAGTAAACTCATAATGCCCATATCTTGATCGGAAGGAAGTCTTTGGAATATCTTCCTTCTTCACCCTCAGTTGATGATAACCAGATCGAAGGTCAATCTTAGAGAAGAATTGAGCCCTGCGAAGTTGGTCAAATAAATCATCAATTCTTGGAAGAGGATATCTGTTCTTCACTGTGATCCCGCTCAGTTCTCTATAATCAATGCATAGCCGCATTGATCCATACTTATTCTTCACAAAGAGAACTGGTGCTCCCCAAGGAGACACACTCGGTCGGATAAACCCCTTCTCCAACAAGTCTTGGAGTTGTTTCTTTAACTCTTCTAGATCCACATATTCCATTCTATATGGAGTCCTTGATATCGGTTAAGACCCAGGTACGAATTCAATGGAGAAATCTACCTCTCTTTCTGGGAGTGGTCCAGGTAACTCCTCAGGAAATACATCCATGTATTCATGAATAATCGGAACATATTCTATTTGTATGCTCCCTTTTCCTTCTTCATCATCACCGATTAACTCCATAAAGAAAGCTATAGGAGGTGCTTCTAGATAGGGATCAGTTCGGGATATCTCTCCTCGGAAGATAACTGTAGGTCGTTCATTCAACACTACTGAGATTTCCTTACTTCTGCATTTGATCTTAGCATTATACTTTGAGAGCCAGTCCATCCCTAGTATAATGTCAAATTCCATCATGGGAATGACTACTAGATTTGCGATAAGATTGTGCTCACCAAAGTAAACACTAGAGTCTCTAAATACTGTTGATGCAAGGATAATCCCACTTGGAGTCTTGACTGACAACTCTACCTCTAGCAGTTCGGGGATTGATTCTATATTCCTTGAAAACTTGGAGGAAATAAAGGAATGCGTAGAACCAGAATCAAATAAAGTACTTGCTAGTTTTGAGAGGACGACAAGAGTACCTACTACCACATCGTTTGGAACTTCAACTTCAGTTGTTGTGATAGAGAAAGCACGACCTTTCTCCCTTGGCCTCTGCTGAGGTTGATGGTGATTCCCCTCCACCGCCCTCGGATTTGGACATTGATTAGCAAAGTGCCCAAGCTGTCCACACTTGAAGCATGTGACTTCGGGTAAGGCCAGAACCATCTTTCCTCTGTCGTTAGTGTTGGGAAGTTGAGGCTTTACATCACTACGACAATTCCGAGAAATATGGCCTTCTCTTCCACACCTGTAGCACTTACCACTTCCAATCAAGCAGTTCCCAGAATGCTTCTTCCCACACTTATTGCATGTGGCATGTTGCATATGCTTTCCACCTCTTTCCTGATCAAAACTTCTTCCCAGGCTTGGTTCTAGAGTTCTCTTTTTTTTCATTAGATTTGTGAGACCACTGTGTCTCCCCAAACTCTAGTTCAACTTTCATAGCACTTCGAACTATTTCTTCATGGCTATCGTAGTCCCTGTTGGATAGATTCTTCTGTAGATGAGGTCGTAGTCCACCAAAGAATCTATCAACCTTCCCATTAGGGTCCATGACAAAGCTTGAGGTATAACGGGAAAGCCTTGTGAAGTTCATCTCATAACATCCAACAGATTCGTTCTCCTTCTGCTTCAGCTTGAGAAACTCTTTCTCCAATCCCGTTCTCATGGAACGAGGGAAATACTTGTTAAAGAATATTCACAGGAATTCTTCCCACTCCATAGCTTCCATCTCTCCTCGTGGCTTTGTGTTTTTGATCAGTGACCACCACTGATCAGCTTCTCTCTCTAGGTGGTAAACAGCAAGGGTGACTTTTTCTTGTTCCAAACAATGAAGTACAGAAAAGATCTTTTCTATGGATCCTATCCATTGTTCCGCAACCAATGGGTCAGTAGATCCACTGAATGTTGGCGGTCGTTGATGCATAAAGGACTCAACAGAAAGTTGCTCCCTTCGTGGTGAGATCGGCCTCTCAGTTTGATTCAAGTTATTACTCATAACTTGAGTCAGTTGGTACATCATTCGCATGAATGTTTCCATTCCAGATTCCATTAGAGGTCCGTCAGCACATGGTGCATTGTGGTCACCATCTATAGGGTTCCTCCTATTTCCCGCCATTTTCTAAAAGAATAAAACCTTATTGAGAAACTTATTTCATTTATGAATATTTTAACTAAGACTTCATGCTTAGACAATTATACTTCTCTATAATTACTTCATAATGATTCATAAAAATCTTGTGATTAACCAAACATATCCCCCGGGAGTGTTGTAACCAAGAGTGCAGCAAGGCCCGTTATCGTGCACCAGTTCCCATTCGAGTCTAGCTCAAAGCAGTGTTTTGGGGTTTTACCTCTATGTACATCTGTGCCAGAGCCGCCTCTACCTGCTCGTATCCAGATAGGGATGTATTTGTTTGATAAACCACTTACTCAATACTTACCAAAATACCAAGAAGTTTTCCTATATTTAAACTTTTCTATAGGGTTCTTCCTAAAGTTTTTATATCCTAATTTCCACAAATAACTAAACCTCCCTTTGATACCAACTATAACATCCCGTCTTCTTATAACATAAACTTCCATTACATTACACAAAACTGAGGATCTTTAAGGTTTAGTGTCTTGGAAACCAGGAACATAATACATGAGAACAACATAAAGCATTCTTCTTAAACACTTGAAAGGATTCTCCTTAAGTTCATCCTAGGTTCATTACTGCATCTCATAACCTGGGGACATACATCAAAAGAAAGGGTGAGCAGAAGGCCCAGTAAGGGAAACAAGAGGAACATTTTACATGTGAACTTGATATACTTCAATAAGGACATGAAAAGAACTTTAAGGCATGAGAAAGAAATCATGAGGAATTTATTAATAAAAATAACATTTTTCATAACTTGAAGATGTGGCTACATAATTTAACATAGACAATCATGAACATATCACCAAGGTCCATCCCTAAGGTGTCATTTGAAAATTACCAAGGTTATTCACCAAGGTATCGTGAAAATTGTAATCTCTAGTGGTTACATCATTACCCAATGCATTGGAGCGCTATCAGGGCGCACCCTTAAATTTTCCTTTATTATCATGTGAGCCAAATATATCATCATCAAACATTTCATAAATAACCCATATAGCATAAAATAAATGGGTTTCATTTCATAATCATAACGTTTAAAAAAACTGCTTTAAAGACATGATCCTTACGTCACTTTAAACCCACGGAAAGGGAAAGCGGGTCTCATGTATGTAAATCCCAAAATTTAAAATAGAACATTTTGATATATATGTAAATAACCTTGTAGAAATAAGATCTTTGAGTATTCACTTTATAACATAAAATAATTTTGAGAAAAGAGAGAGGCATTTTGAGACGAAAATTCTGCAGCATAACGACTATGTTACAAGGTTTTAGAAAACATTGAAAAGAGAGGGGACATGGGTCACCCACTCATAAATGATCCATAAAATGGTAGGGGGACAGAATATAAGTTATTTAAGAACATGGTAATGAAATTTGAAAGATATACCATATGAAATGAAAAACATGGAAGTGAGATAAAAATAAGATTTCTCTTATGAAAATTCGGCAGCCTAACGGCGTCACTTAACTTCCATAAAAAAAATGATTTGACAAGATAAAATAGGGTCTCTCATCATATGATCATAATAGATCAGTATGATAGATATATAGATAATACCCCAACATAATAAAAAGGAACTTGAAAGATTTTACATGAAAATCGAACTTGAAAAAAAAGAAGGGTGAAAGAATCACTTAAAAATTCGGCAGCCTAACAGCGTCACTTAAAATTTCATAAAATGAAATGATGAGAGTAAGAGGGGATATCTAATCATATAAACATGAAAAGGGAAGTAAGAGGAATATAAAATAACATCCTCTCACATAAGAACATGGATCATAAAAGGAATGACATAAAAGAGATTACATGAAAAGAAAGAGAGAGGTCGGATCCCTTACCTTAAAACGTGACTCTTGAATCTCAATGTTTTGGACCTTGAGGGCTTGGGGGCACCTTGGGAGGACTCCTTGGAAGGTAAGGAGACCAGAACTTCGTTGGAGGAGAGTTTGGAGTGAAAACTAAAGGAATAAAGGGTGGGTATTTATAGGGAAAGTGAGGGGACAAGGCATTAATGACCAAGGGACACCTCACTAGTGGTTTTGGCAAAACCATGGGCTTTCCCATGGTATTTTCCCATGGTATTGGCCACTTGGGACACCTCATACCTTATCTTACTATTCATAATTCGACCATATTGAATATATACTTAATACATCATTTAATGATGTCATTAAACATCCGTAACTTAAAAACTATATTTTCACTATTCATCGAAAATTCAACTTTCTCAGAATAATCCCAAAATTTCACCTTAACCAAATATCAATGCTCTGATTTCAAAAATTAAATGCATTTTATAAAAATAATTTTCTAAATATTTTTAATTTAATTTTTAAATAAAAACACCATTCATCGAGAATTCATTTTTTTCAGAAAAAACCCCAAAAATTACCTTAACATAATATGGATGCTCTGAGTTCAAAAATAAAGTCCTTTTTATAAAAATAATTTTTTAATTATTTTTAATTAAATTTTTAATTAAAAAACACTATTCATCCGAAAAAACTAATACTTGACTAACAATTTATGAAACCTTTATTTACCCATTTTATTAAATCACATTACTTAATCTAGGTGTCTAAATTATATTAAAACTTTCTTTGAGTGAAATTACTAATCCATTTGGTCACATTACTAATCCTAAGCGTAAAATCACTATTCATAATTTACTATTCATCAAAAATTAAGTTGATCTTATTAGACTCCAAATTCTTTACTGAACACTTTTGTAGAAGACCATTTTTGAAAATCATTACACATCATTAGTAATCTCTACTAACTTGAACTTCTCCCGCAGGCGTTTCCGTTCAATCTTGACACGCTGGAGTTCGGCTTGGGCTTGGTCCAAAGCGAAGCCCACAGATGCTACCTCCTTCCCAAGCTCTGATAAGTGGGATTCATAAGGTTCAAGTCTACTGGATGAAGCCATCGACTCCTCTTTCTGCATTAACCATTAACATCTCTATTAAATCATTAAGAGTAAGTTAATATACTATTTAAAAAGTTTGGGTCGTTACATTCTTCCCCCCTTAAGAAATTTAGTCCCTAAAATTTATACTTGAGACCTAGTCAAAAAGGTGAGGGTACTTTTGCTTCATCGTTTCCTCAGGCTCCCAAGTCGCTTCTTCATACTTATGATTCCTCCACAACACTTTCACAAGGTGGGTAGTCTTGTTTCGTAGAACCTTGTCTCTACTGTCCAAGATCTCCACTGGCTGCTCCTCATAAGAGAGGTCATGTTCCAGTTGTACCACCTCTGGGTTCAGTACATGCGAAGGGTCGGGTATGTACTTCCTCAAGAGAGATACATGGAAGACATTATGAACTTGAGCTAGGTTCGGTGGAAGTGCTAGACGATAGGCCACTGCTCCTATGCGATCAAGGATTTCATAGGGGCCAATGTACCTAGGGCTGAGCTTCCCTTTCTTCCCAAACTGCATGACTCTCTTCGATGGAGAAATTTGAAGGAAGACTTTGTCACAAACACCAAACTCCAAGTCCCTTCGACGATTGTCAGCATAGCTCTTCTGCCGACTCTGAGCAGCCTTTATGTGTTGTTGGATGGCATGAACCTGTTCCGTTATCTCTTGCATGAGATCAGGCCCAAGAAGCTTCTTCTCACCAGTTTCATCCCAACAAGTAGGAGTTCTACACCACTTTCCATACAGAGCTTCATAGGGTGCCATCTAAATACTCTCATGGAAGCTGTTGTTATAGGAGAACTCCACTAATGGGAGGTGTTGATCCCATCCACCTTTAAATTCCATTGAGCATAATCTCAACATGTCTCGAGTGTCTGAATAGTCCTTTTAGATTGGTCATCAGTTTGAGGATGATAGGCCGTACTAAAATTCAATTCAGTATTCAGAGCATGTTGAAGACTTCTCCAGAATTTTGATGTGAATCTTGGGTCATAATCAGATACGATGGATAGCGGTACCCCATGCAGCCTTACCACTTCCTTCACGTATATATTGGCAAGCTGATCCAGAGATAAATCTTCCCGAATAGAGATAAAATGGGCTGTCTTGGTGAGATGGTCCACAATAACCCATATCGCATTGTTTCCTTTGGATGTTTTTGGGAGACCAGTTACAAAGTCCATAGTGGTATTATCCCACTTCCATACTGGTATGGGTAGCGGTTGTAATACCCCCTTAGGAAGTTGTCGTTTTGCCTTTACTTGCTGACACACCAGGCACCTTGTAGTGTAATCAGCAATCTCCCTCTTCATGTTATCCCACCAATAATGATCACAAAGTTCTCTATACATCTTAGTGCTTCCCGGATGTATATAGAAAGTAGAGCTATGAGCTTTATCCATCAGTTCTTTCTTTATCTCTGGAATAGATGGAACACATAGTCTTGTATGAAATTTCAATACACCTTCTTGATCAATATTGAAATCAGGGAACTTCCCATCCTTTACAGCCTCAAACTTCTCCTGCAGCAAAGGATATTCTTTTTGAGCCTTCTTGATCTTCTCTAGTAATGAAGGTTGAGAAATCATTTGGGATAGGGTTGATGATGTCCCTTTCCTTATAATTCCCATGTCCAGTTTTACTATATCTTTAATCAAGGGATCTCCTAAGATCCTCATTGTTGCCAGAACAACAGGATCTTTCCTGCTTAACGCATCCGCGACTTTGTTTGCTCTTCCAGGGTGATAATGAATTGAACAATCATAGTCTTTAATAAGCTCCAACCATCTCCTTTGTCTCATGTTCAATTCTTTCTGTGTGAAAATATACTTTAGACTTTGGTGGTCAGTGTATATATCACATTTCTCCCCATAAAGATAGTTCCTCCATATCTTTAGAGCAAAAACAACTGCCGCCAGCTCTAGATCATGCGTAGGATAATTCTGCTCATGAATCTTCAACTGTCGAGATGCATAAGCAATTACCTTGTCATTTTTCATGAGGACACACCCAATCCCTTTCAGAGATGCATCGCTAAAACTAACTAATCCTTCTCCGATAGAGGGTAGTGTTAACATAGGTGCAGTAACCAATCTCTTCTTCTGCATTTGGAAACTTTCCTCACATTCCTTTGTCCAGATGAACTTAACCCCTTTTCGAGTCAACTTGGTTAGTGGATTAGAAAGCCGTGAAAAGTTTTTCACAAACCTCCTATAATATCCCGCTAAACTAAGGAAACTACGAATCTTAGTTACTGTTGTGGGTTGAGGCCACTCCCTCACAACCATTGTCTTTGCAGGGTCAACCGAGATTCCTTCATTGGTTACGATGTGCCCCAAGAAAGCCACCTGTTGTAACCAAAACTCACACTTGCTGAACTTTCCAAAGAGCCTCTCCTTCCGTAGAGTTTTCAAAATAACCCTCAGATGATCTTCATGCTCCTCACGACTTTTTGAATATATCAAAATATCATCAATAAAAACTACCACAAAGTTATCAAGGTAGTCCTTAAAGACTCTATTCATCAAATCCATGAAAATAGCAGGAGCATTAGTCAAGCCGAAAGGCATAACAGTAAACTCATAATGCCCATATCTTGATCGGAAGGAAGTCTTTGGAATATCTTCCTTCTTCACCCTCAGTTGATGATAACCAGATCGAAGGTCAATCTTAGAGAAGAATTGAGCCCTGCGAAGTTGGTCAAATAAATCATCAATTCTTGGAAGAGGATATCTGTTCTTCACTGTGATCCCGCTCAGTTCTCTATAATCAATGCATAGCCGCATTGATCCATACTTATTCTTCACAAAGAGAACTGGTGCTCCCCAAGGAGACACACTCGGTCGGATAAACCCCTTCTCCAACAAGTCTTGGAGTTGTTTCTTTAACTCTTCTAGATCCACATATTCCATTCTATATGGAGTCCTTGATATCGGTTAAGACCCAGGTACGAATTCAATGGA
This sequence comes from Viscum album, assembly GCA_963277665.1. NCBI lineage: Eukaryota > Viridiplantae > Streptophyta > Magnoliopsida > Santalales > Viscaceae > Viscum > Viscum album. The sequence goes on along the minus strand of OY728158.1, from coordinate 906,213,994 downwards.
GAAATCTACCTCTCTTTCTGGGAGTGGTCCAGGTAACTCCTCAGGAAATACATCCATGTATTCATGAATAATCGGAACATATTCTATTTGTATGCTCCCTTTTCCTTCTTCATCATCACCGATTAACTCCATAAAGAAAGCTATAGGAGGTGCTTCTAGATAGGGATCAGTTCGGGATATCTCTCCTCGGAAGATAACTGTAGGTCGTTCATTCAACACTACTGAGATTTCCTTACTTCTGCATTTGATCTTAGCATTATACTTTGAGAGCCAGTCCATCCCTAGTATAATGTCAAATTCCATCATGGGAATGACTACTAGATTTGCGATAAGATTGTGCTCACCAAAGTAAACACTAGAGTCTCTAAATACTGTTGATGCAAGGATAATCCCACTTGGAGTCTTGACTGACAACTCTACCTCTAGCAGTTCGGGGATTGATTCTATATTCCTTGAAAACTTGGAGGAAATAAAGGAATGCGTAGAACCAGAATCAAATAAAGTACTTGCTAGTTTTGAGAGGACGACAAGAGTACCTACTACCACATCGTTTGGAACTTCAACTTCAGTTGTTGTGATAGAGAAAGCACGACCTTTCTCCCTTGGCCTCTGCTGAGGTTGATGGTGATTCCCCTCCACCGCCCTCGGATTTGGACATTGATTAGCAAAGTGCCCAAGCTGTCCACACTTGAAGCATGTGACTTCGGGTAAGGCCAGAACCATCTTTCCTCTGTCGTTAGTGTTGGGAAGTTGAGGCTTTACATCACTACGACAATTCCGAGAAATATGGCCTTCTCTTCCACACCTGTAGCACTTACCACTTCCAATCAAGCAGTTCCCAGAATGCTTCTTCCCACACTTATTGCATGTGGCATGTTGCATATGCTTTCCACCTCTTTCCTGATCAAAACTTCTTCCCAGGCTTGGTTCTAGAGTTCTCTTTTTTTTCATTAGATTTGTGAGACCACTGTGTCTCCCCAAACTCTAGTTCAACTTTCATAGCACTTCGAACTATTTCTTCATGGCTATCGTAGTCCCTGTTGGATAGATTCTTCCGTAGATGAGGTCGTAGTCCACCAAAGAATCTATCAACCTTCCCATTAGGGTCCATGACAAAGCTTGAGGTATAACGGGAAAGCCTTGTGAAGTTCATCTCATAACATCCAACAGATTCGTTCTCCTTCTGCTTCAGCTTGAGAAACTCTTTCTCCAATCCCGTTCTCATGGAACGAGGGAAATACTTGTTAAAGAATATTCACAGGAATTCTTCCCACTCCATAGCTTCCATCTCTCCTCGTGGCTTTGTGTTTTTGATCAGTGACCACCACTGATCAGCTTCTCTCTCTAGGTGGTAAACAGCAAGGGTGACTTTTTCTTGTTCCAAACAATGAAGTACAGAAAAGATCTTTTCTATGGATCCTATCCATTGTTCCGCAACCAATGGGTCAGTAGATCCACTGAATGTTGGCGGTCGTTGATGCATAAAGGACTCAACAGAAAGTTGCTCCCTTCGTGGTGAGATCGGCCTCTCAGCTTGATTCAAGTTATTACTCATAACTTGAGTCAGTTGGTACATCATTCGCATGAATGTTTCCATTCCAGATTCCATTAGAGGTCCGTCAGCACATGGTGCATTGTGGTCACCATCTATAGGGTTCCTCCTATTTCCCGCCATTTTCTAAAAGAATAAAACCTTATTGAGAAACTTATTTCATTTATGAATATTTTAACTAAGACTTCATGCTTAGACAATTATACTTCTCTATAATTACTTCATAATGATTCATAAAAAGCTTGTGATTAACCAAACATATCCCCCGGGAGTGTCGTAACCAAGAGTGCAGCAAGGCCCGTTATCGTGCACCAGTTCCCATTCGAGTCTAGCTCAAAGCAGTGTTTTGGGGTTTTACCTCTATGTACATCTGTGCCAGAGCCGCCTCTACCTGCTCGTATCCAGATAAGGATGTATTTGTTTGATAAACCACTTACTCAATACTTACCAAAATACCAAGAAGTTTTCCTATATTTAAACTTTTCTATAGGGTTCTTCCTAAAGTTTTTATATCCTAATTTCCACAAATAACTAAACATCCCTTTGATACCAACTATAACATCCCGTATTCTTATAACATAAACTTCTATTACATTACACAAAACTGAGGATCTTTAAGGTTTAGTGTCTTGGAAACCAGGAACATAATACATGAGAACAACATAAAGCATTCTTCTTAAACACTTGAAAGGCTTCTCCTTAAGTTAATCCTAGGTTAATTACTATATCTCATAACCTGGGGACATACATCAAAAGAAAGGGTGAGCAGAAGGCCCAGTAAGGGAAACAAGAGGAACATTTTACATGTGAACTTGATATACTTCAATAAGGACATGAAAAGAACTTTAAGGCATGAGAAAGAAATCATGAGGAATTTCATAATAAAAATAACATTTTTCATAACTTGAAGATGTGACTACATCATTTAACATAGACAATCATGAACATATCACTAAGGTCCATCCCCAAGGTGTTATTTTAAAATTACCAAGGTTATTCACCAAGGTATCGTGAAAATTGTAATCTCTAGTGGTTACATCCTTATCCAATGCATTGGAGCACAATCAGGGAGCACCCTTAAATTTGACTTTATTATCATGTGAGCCACATATATCATCATCAAACATTTCATAAATAACCCATATAGCATAAAATAAATGGGTTTCATTTCATAATCATAACGTTTAAAAAATCTGCTTTAAAGACATGATCCTTACGTCACTTTAAACCCACGAAAAGGGAAAGCGGGTCTCATGTATGTAAATCCCAGAATTTAAAATAGAACATTTTGATATATATGTGAATACCCTTGTAGAAATAAGAGCTTTGAGTATTCACTTTACAACATAAAATAATTTTGAGAAAAGAGAGAGGCATTTTGAGACGAAAATTCTGCAGCATAACGACTATGTTACAAGGTTTTAGAAAACATTGAAAAGAGAGGGGACATTGGTCACCCACTCATAAATGATCCATAAAACAGTAGGGGGATAGAATATAAGGTATTTAAGAACATGTTAATGAAATTTGAAAGATATACCATATGAAATGAAAAACATGGAAGTGAGACAAAAATAAGATTTCTCTTATGAAAATTCGGCAGCCTAACGGCGTCACTTAACTTCAATAAAAAATGATTTGACAAGATAAAATAGGGTCTCTCATCATATGATCATAAGAGATCAGTATTACAGATATAGAGATCATACCCCAACATAATAAAAAGGAACTTGAAAGATTGGACATGAAAATCGAACTTGAAAAAAAAGAAGGGTGAAAGAATCACTTAAAAATTCGGCAGCCTAACGACGTCACTTAAAATTTCATAAAACAAAATGATGAGAGTAAGAGGGGATCTCTCATCATATAAACATGAAAAGGGCAGTAATAGGAATATAAAATAACATCCTCTCACATAAGAATATGGAGCATAAAAGGAATGAAAAAAAATAGATTACATGAAAAGAAAGAGAGAGGTCAGATCCCTTACCTTAAAACGTGACTCTTGAAACTCAAAGTTTTGGACATTGAGGGCTTGGGGGCACCTTGGGAGGACTCCTTGGAAGGTAAGGAGACCAGAACTTCGTTGGGGGAGAGTTGAGAGTGAAAACTAAAGGAGGAAAGGGTGGGTATTTATAGGGAAAGTGAGGGGACAAGGCATTAATGGCCAAGGGACATCTCACTAGTGGTTTTGGCAAAACCATGGGCTTGCCCATGGTATTTGCCCATGGTATTGGCCACTTGGGACACCTCATACCTTATCTTACTATTCATAATTCGACCATATTGAATATATACTTAATACATCATTTAATGATGTCATTAAACATCCGTAACTTAAAAACTATATTTTCACTATTCATCGAAAATTCAACTTTCTCAGAATAATCCCAAAATTTCACCTTAACCAAATATCAATGCTCTGATTTCAAAAATGAAATCCATTTTATAAAAATAATTTTCTAAATATTTTTAATTTAATTTTTAAATAAAAACACTATTCATCGAGAATTCATTTTTTTCAGAAAAAACCCCAAAAATTACCTTAACATAATATCGATGCTCTGAGTTCAAAAATAAAGTCCTTTTTATAAAAATAATTTTCTAATTATTTTTAATTAAAAAACACTATTCATCCAAAAAAACTAATACTTGACTCATAGTTTATGAAACCGTCATTTACCCATTTTATTGAATCCCATTACTTAATCTAGGTGTCTAAATTATATTAAAACTTTCTTTGAGTGAAATTACTAATCCATTTGGTCACATTACTAATCCTAAGCGTAAAATCACTATTCATAATTTACTATTCATCAAAAATTAAGTTGATCTTATTAGACTCCAAATTTCTTACTGAACACTTTTGTAGAAGACCATTTTTTGAAAATCATTACACATCATTAGTTATTTAGGGTTTTCATAAATATTTTAAAATATCATTTTTTTCAAAATTCATCAGTAAAATACATCCTAAAATTATCCGGACATTTGAAGTTTCACAAACATCACTAACGGAAGAAATCTCAATTCATTCACCCGAAAGGATTACACAAGGAAGCTAGGGTCTTGTCACATAGCCCCTTATAACACCAGCATAAGACCTAAGTGTAAGGTGTGCTATGGTGAGAGAATCTGAGGGAGGCTCAGATAACATTGCCCTAGTACTAACCTCTACTAACTTGAACTTCTCCTGCAGGCGTTTCCGTTCAAGCTTGACACGCTGGAGTTCGGCTTGGGCTTGGTCCAAAGCGAAGCCCACAGATGCTACCTCCTTCCCAAGCTCTGATAAGTGGGCTTCATAAGGTTCGAGTCTACTGGATGAAGCCATCGACTCCCCTTTCTGCATTAACCATTAACATCTCTATTAAATCATTAAGAGTAAGTTAATATACTATTTAAAAAGTTTGGGTCATTACATTATTCCCCCCTTAAGAAATTTCATCCCCGAAATTTATACTTGAGACCTAGTCGAAAAGGTGAGGGTACTTTTGCTTCATCGTTTCCTCAGGCTCCCAAGTCACTTCTTCATACTTATGATTCCTCCACAACACTTTCACAAGGTGGGTAGTCTTGTTTTGTAGAACCTTGTCTCTACTGTCCAAGATCTCCACTGGCTGCTCCTCATAAGATAGGTCATGTTCCAGTTGTACCACCTCTGGGTTCAGTACATGCGAAGGTTCGGGTATGTACTTCCTCAAGAGAGATACATAGAAGACATTATGAACTTGATCTAGGTTTGGTGGAAGTGCTAGACGATAGGCCACTGCTCCTATGAGATCAAGGATTTCATAGGGGCCAATGTACCTAGGGCTGAGCTTCCCTTTCTTCCCAAACCGCATGACTCTCTTCCATGGAGAAATTCGAAGGAAGACTTTGTCACCAACACCAAACTCCAAGTCCCTTCGACGATTGTCAGCATAGCTCTTCTGCCGACTCTGAGCAGCCTTTATGTGTTGTTGGATGGCATGAACCTGTTCCGTCATCTCTTGCACGAGATCAGGCCCAAGAATCTTCCTCTCACCAGTTTCATCCCAACAAGTAGGAGTTCTACACCGCTTTCCATACAGAGCTTCATAGGGTGCCATCTGAATACTCGCATGGAAGCTGTTGTTATAGGAGAACTCCACTAATGGGAGGTGTTGATCCCATCCACCTTTAAATTCCATTGAGCATAATCTCAACATGTCTTCGAGTGTCTGAATAGTCCTTTCAGATTGGCCATCAGTTTGAGGATGATAGGCCGTACGAAAATTCAATTCAGTATTCAGAGCATGTTGAAGACTTCTCCAGAATTTTTATGTGAATCTTGGGTCACAATCAGATACGATGGGTAGTGGTACCCCATGTAGCCTTACCACTTCCTTCACGTATATCTTGGCAAGCTGATCCAGAGATAAATCTTCCCGAATAGAGATAAAATGGGCTGTCTTGGTGAGACGGTCCACAATAACCCATATCGCATTGTTTCCTTTGGATGTTTTTGGGAGACAAGTTACAAAGTCTATAGTGGTATTATCCCACTTCCATACTGGTATGGGTAGCGGTTGTAATACCCCCTTAAGAAGTTGTCGTTCTGCCTTTACTTGCTGACACACCAGGCACCTTGTAGTGTAATCAGCAATCTCCCTCTTCATGTTATCCCACTAATAATGATCACGAAGGTCTCTATACATCTTAGTGCTTCCCGGATGTATAGAGAAAGTAGAGCTATGAGCTTCATCCATCAGTTCTTTCTTTATCTCCGAAATAGATGGAACACATAGTCTTGTATGAAATTTCAATACACCTTCTTGATCAATATTGAAATCAGGGAACTTCCCATCTTTTACAGCCTCAAACTTCTCCTACAGCAAATGATCTTCTTTTTGAGCCTTCTTGATCTTCTCTAGTAATAAAGGTTGAGAAATCATTTGGGATAGGGTTGATGATGTCCCTTTCGTTATAATTCCCATGTCCAGTTTTACTAGATCTTTAATCAAGGGATCTCCTAAGATCTTCATTGTTTCCAGAACAACAGGATCATTCCTTCTTAACGCATCCGCGACTTTGTTTGCTCTTCCACGGTGATAATGAATTGAACAATCATAGTCTTTAATAAGCTCCAACCATCTCCTTTGGCTCATGTTCAATTCTTTCTATGTGAAAATATACTTTAGACTTTGGTGGTCAGTGTATATATCACATTTCTCCCCATTAAGATAGTGCCTCCATATATTTAGAGCAAAAACAACTGCCGCCAGCTCTAGATCATGTGTAGGATAATTCTGCTCATGAATCTTCAACTGTCGAGATGCATAAACAATTACCTTGTCATTTTGCATGAGGATGCACCCAAGACCTTTCAGAAATGCATCGCTAAAAATAACGAATCCTTCTCCGATAGAGGGTAGTGTTAACATAGGTGCAGAAACCAATCTCTTCTTCAGCTTTTGGAAACTTTCCTCGCATTCCTTTGTCCAGATGAACTTAACCCCTTTTTGAGTCAACTTGGTTAGTAGATTAGAAAGCCATGAAAAGTTTTTCACAAACCTCCTATAATATCCCGCTAAACCAAGGAAACTACGAATCTCAGTTACTGTTGTGGGTTGAGGCCACTTCTCCACAACCATTGTCTTTGCAGGGTCAACCGAGATTCCTTCATTGGTTACGATGTCCCCCAAGAAAGCCACCTGTTGTAACCAAAACTCACACTTGTTGAACTTTCCAAAGAGCCTCTCCTTCCGTAGAGTTTTCATAATAACCCCCAGATGATCTTCATGCTCCTCACGACTTTTTGAATATATCAAAATATCATTAATAAACACTACCAGAAAGTTATCAAGGTAGTCCTTAAAGACTCTATTCATCAAATACATGAAAATAGAAGGAGCATCAGTCAAGCCGAAAGGCATAACAGTAAACTCATAATGCCCATATCTTTATCGGAAGGAAGTCTTTGGAATATATTCCTTCTTCACCCTCAGTTGATGATAACCAGATCGAAGGTCAAGCTTAGAGAAGAATTGAGCCCTGCGAAGTTGGTTAAATAAATCATCAATTCTTGGAAGAGGATATCTGTTCTTCACTGTGACCCCGCTCAGTTCTCTATAATCAATGCATAGCCGCATTGATCCATCCTTCTTATTCACAAAGAGAACTGGTGCTCCCCAAGGAGACACACTCGGTTAGATAAACCCCTTCTCCAACAAGTCTTGGAGTTGTTTATTTAACTCTTCTAGCTCCACATTTGGCATTCTATATGGAGTCTTTAATATCAGTTGAGACCCAGGTACGAGTTCAATGGAGAACTCTACCTCTCTTTTTGGGGGAGGTCCAGGTAACTCCTCAGGAAATACATCCATGTATTCATGAACAATCGGAACATCTTCTATTTGTATGCTCCCTTTTCCTTATTCATCATCACCGATTAACTCCATAAAGAAAGCTATAGGAGGTGCTTCTAGATAGGGATCAGTTCGGGATATCTCTCCTCGGAAGATAACTGTAGGTCGTTCATTCAAGACTACTGAGATTTCCTTACTTCTGCATTTGATCTTAGAATTATACTTTGAGATCCAGTCCATCCCTAGTATAATGTCAAATTCCGTCATGGGAATGACTACTAGATTTGTGATAAGATTTTGCTCACCAAAGTAAACACTAGAGTCTCTAAATACTGTTGATGCAAGGATAATCCCACTTGGAGTCTTGACTGAAAACTCTACCTCTAGCAGTTCGGGGATTGATTCTATATTCCTTGCAAACTTGGAGGAAATAAAGGAATGCGTAGAACCAAAATCAAATAAAGTACTTGCTAGTTTTGAGAGGACGACAAGAGTACCTGCTACCACATCGTTTGGAACTTCAACTTCAGTTGTTGTGATAGCGAAAGCACGACCTTGCTCCCTTGTCCTCTGCTGAGGTTGATTGTGATTCCCCTCCACCGCCCTCGGATTTGGACATTGATTAGCAAAGTGCCCAAGCTGTCCACACTTGAAGCATGTGACTTTGGGTATGGCCAGAGCCATCTTTCCTCTGTCGTTAGTGTTGGGAAGTTGAGGCTTCACATCACTACGACAATTCTGAGAAATATGGCCTTCTCTTCCACACCTGTAGCACATACCACTTCCGATCAAGCAGTTCCCCGAATGCTTCTTCCCACACTTATTGCATGTGGCATGTTGCATATGCTTTCCACCTCTTTCCTGATCAAAACTTCTTCCCAGGATTGGTTCAAGAGTTCTCTTCTTTTCATTAGATTTGTGAGACCACTGTGTCTCCCCAAACTCTAGTTCAACTTTCATAGCACTTCGAACTATTTCTTCATAGATATCGTAGTCCATGTTGGCTAGATTCTTTCATAAATGAGGCCGTAGTCCGCCAAAGAATCTATCAACCTTCCCATTAGGGTCCATGACAAAGCTTGAGGTATAACGGGAAAGCCTTGTGAAGTTCATCTCATAGCTTCCGACAGATTCGTTCTCCTTCTGCTTCAGCTTGAGAAACTCTTTCTCCATTCTCGTTCTCATGGAACGAGGGAAATACTTGTTAAAGAATATTTCTCGGAATTCTTCCCACTCTATAGCTTCCATCTCTCCTCGTGTCTTCGAGTTTTTGATCAGTGACTACCACTGATCAGCTTCTCCCTATAGGCGGTAAACAGCAAGGGTGACTTTTTCTTGTTCCGAACAATGAAGTACAGAAAAGATCTTTTCTATAGAGCTTATCCATTATTCCGCAACCAATGGGTCAGTAGATCCACTGAATGTTGGCGGTCGTTGATGCATAAAGGACTCAACAGAAAGTTGCTCCCTTCGTGGTGAGATCGCCCTCTCAGCTTGATTCAAGTTATTACTCATAACTTGAGTCAGTTGGTTCACCATTCGCATGAATGTTTCCATTCCGACTTCCATCGGAGGGCCGTCAGCACATGGTGCATTGCGGTCACCATCTGCACGGTTCCTCCTATTTCCTGCCATTTTCTAAAAGAATAAAACCTCAGTGAGAAACTTATTTCATTTATGAATATTTTAACTAAGACTTCATGCTTAGACAATTATACTTCTCTATAATTCCTTCATAATGATTCATAAAAAGCTTGTGATTAACCAAACATATCCCCCGGGAGTGTCGTAACCAAGAGTGCAGCAAGGCCCATTATTGTGCACCAAAGTGGTGTTTTCAGGTTTTACCCCTATGTACATCTGTGCCAGAGCCGCCTCTACCTGCTCGTATCCAGACAGGGATGTATTTGTTTGATAAACCACTTACTCAATACTTACCAAAATACCAGGAAGTTTTCCTATATTTAAACTTTTCTATAGGGTTCTTCCTAAAGTTTTTATATCCTAATTTACACAAATAACTAAACCTCCCTTTGATACCAACTATAACATCCCATCTTCTTATAACATAAACTTTCATTACATTACACAAAACTGAGGATCTTTAAGGTTTAGTGTCTTGGAAACCAGGAACATAATTCATGAAAACAACATAAAGCATTCTTCTTAAACACTTGAAAGTATTCTCATTAAGTTCATACTAGGTTCATTACTACATCTCATAACCTGGGGACATACATCAAAAGAAAGGGTGAGCAGAAGGCCCAGTAAGAGAAACAAGAGGAACATTTTACATGTGAACTTGATATACTTCAATAAGGACATGAAAAGAACTTTAAGGCATGAGAAAGAAATCATGAGGCATTTCATAATAAAAATAACATTTTTCATAACTTGAAGATGTGGCTACATCATTTAACATATAAAATCATGAACATATCACCAAGGTCTATCCCCAAGGTGTCATTTGAAAATTACCAAGGTTATTCACCAAGGTATCGTGAAAATTGTAATCTCTAGTGGTTACATCATTACCCATTGCATTGGAGCGCTATCAGGGCGAACCCTTAAATTTGCATTTATTATCATGTGAGCCACATATATCATCATCAAAAATTTCATAAATAACCCATATAGCATAAAATAAATGGGTTTCATTTCATAATCATAACGTTTAAAAAAACTGCTTTAAAGACATGATCCTTACATCACTTTAAACCCACAGAAAGGGAAAGAGGGTCTCATGTATGTAAATCCGAGAATTTAAAATAGATCATTTTGATATATATGTGAATACCCTTGTAGAAATAATAGCTTTGAGTATTCACTTTATAACATAAAATAATTTTGAGAAAAGGGCGATGCATTTTGAGACAAAAATTCTGCATCATAACGGCTATGTTACAAGGTTTTAGAAAACATTGAAAAGAGAGGGGACATGGGTCACCCACTCATAAATGATCCATAAAACGGTAGGGGGACAAAATATAAGGTATTTAAGAACATGGTAATGAAATTTGAAAGATATACCATATGAAATGAAAAACATGGAAGTGAGACAAAAATAAGATTTCTCTTATGAAAATTCGGCAGCCTAACGACATCACTTAACTTCAATAAAAAAATGATTTGACAAGATAAAATAGGGTCTCTCATAATATGATCATAATAGATCAGTATGATAGATATAGAGATCATACCCCAACATAATAAAAAGGAACTTGAAAGATTTGACATGAAAATCGAACTTGAAAAAAAAGAAGGGTGAAAGAATCACTTGAAAATTCGGCAGCCTAACGGCGTCACATAAAATTTCATAAAACAAAACGATGAGAGTAAGAGGGGATCTCTCATAATATAAACATGAAAAGGGAAGTAAGAGGAATATAAAAGAACATCCTCTCAAATAAGAACATGGATCATAAAAGAAATGACATAAAAGAGATTACATGAAAAGAAAGAGAGAGGTCGGATCCCTTACCTTAAAACGTGACTCTTGAAACTCAATGTTTTGGACCTTGAGGGCTTGGGGGCACCTTGGGAGGACTCCTTGGAAGGTAAGGAGACCAGAACTTCGTTGGGGGAGAGTTGGGAGTGAAAACTAAAGGAGGAAAGGGTGGGTATTTATAGGGAAAGTGAGGGGACAAGGCATTAATGGCCAAGGGACACCTCACTAGTGGTTTTGGCAAAACCATGGGCTTGCCCATGGTATTTTCCCATGGTATTGGCCACTTGGGACACCTCATACCTTATCTTACTATTCATAATTCGACCATGTTGAATATATACTTAATACATCATTTAATGATGTCATTACACATCCGTAACTTAAAAACTATATTTTCACTATTCATCGAAAATTCAACCTTCTCAGAATAATCCCAAAATTTCACCTTAACCAAATATCAATGCTCTGATTTCAAAAATGAAATCCATTTTATAAAAATAATTTTCTAAATATTTTTAATTTAATTTTTAAATAAAAACACTATTCATCGAGAATTCAATTTTTTCAGAAAAAAACCCAAAAATTACCTTAACATAATATCGATGCTCTGAGTTCAAAAATAAAGTCCTTTTTATAAAAATAATTTTCTAATTATTTTTAAGTTAATTTTTAATTAAAAAACACTATTCATCTGAAAAAACTAATACTTGACTAACAGTTTATGAAACTGTTATTTACCCATTTTATTGAATCACATTACTTAATCTAGGTGTCTAAATTATATTAAAACTTTTTTTGAGTGAAATTACTAATCCATTTGGTCACATTACTAATCCTAAGCGTAAAATCACTATTCATAATTTACTATTCATCAAAAATTAAGTTGATCTTATTAGACTCCAAATTCCTTACTGAACACTTTTGTAGAAGACCATTTTTTGAAAATCATTACACATCATTAGTTATTTAGGGTTTTCATAAATATTTTAAAATATCCTTTTTTTTTCAAAATTCATCACTAAAATACATCCTAAAATTATCCGGACATTTGAAGTTTCACAAACATCACTAAAGGAAGAAATCTCAATTCATTCACCTGAAAGGATTAGACAAGGAAGCTAGGGTCTTGTCACATAGCCCCTTATAACACCGACATAAGACCTAAGTGTAAGGTGTGCTATGGTGAGAGAATCTGAGGGAGGCTCAGATAACATTGCCCTAGTAGTAATCTCTACTAACTTGAACTTCTCCCGCAGGCGTTTCCGTTCAAGTTTGACACGCTGGAGTTCAGCTTGGGCTTGGTCCAAAGCGAAGCCCACAGATGCTACCTCCTTCCCAAGCTCTGATAAGTGGGATTCATAAGGTTCGAGTCTACTGGATGAAGCAATCGACTCCTATTTCTGCATTAACCATTAACATCTCTATTAAATCATTAAGAGTAAGTTAATATACTATTTAAAAAGTTTGGGTCGTTACAATACGTCCCACATATGGCATTAACGATTCGAATCACTCTGAGGGGGCGGTAGTCCGCACTTCCAAAAATGAAATTATCGCGTTTATCCATTATGGAAACCATAAAGGTATGAAATAAATGAAAAATACAGAAGCATAAGGAAAACATAAACATAATACATATCATATATAAATACCGTTACATCTTAATAGCCACCATGAAAGGTGTTAAGAGAAGATTGAACAATCATCGTTTCGTGAGACAGTAATTTTCCATCCACAGAAACAATGTGTTCTTTAACCATTAGACAAAGGTGTGTGTAAGTGTAGCTAGAATAATTCTCATAAAAACATCCTAATATATTGAAGATACTGGTTTTTTTACAAAATAATGGAATAAAAAGTGTTTATGTGGTTGGAGAAGCAAAATAAAACAAAAGAACATAAGAGAAGACATTACCTTTAAATCAGGTAACTCCTCTTAGTTTGAACCAAAATGGTTTCTTGAAGAGATTTTTGCCTAACGTAAGGCTTAAAGAACGATTATAGGGATATTGGGAGATTATTTGAGTATAGTTTGGAGGAGCCAAAGGTCTTGATAAGTGTGATGAAGGGGGTAGATGTGGGGGGCCTTTTATAAGAGGAAGGAGGGGAACTCTTGGAAAGTCATGAAATGTTACTTTATTATGAAATGATTTTAGGATTTTAAAGGTCCCAAAATGATATATTTAAACTATAAGGTGATAAGGGTTCGAAATAAACCCATCAAATAGGTTTTATACAAGTATAAGTCTTATATGCTACATTATATTTTCATTTTATTTAAATCGTTCATTAATGAGGTAATCACTGTAACATCATGGTGTCAAAAAAAATTATTTATTTAATGTCTAAAAATTATAAAAAAATTACCATGTTGCATGAAATATTTTTAGATTTATAATGAATATTTATAGTCAAAAATATAACTTCTATAACTCCATGTAAAAATTGTTTTAGTAAAACAATACATGTTTGTGACATTTTTATTTTTACTTTAAATAAGAGGTATTAATGTCATTATCTTACCCAAGTGGCTCCATGGGGTCCCATAAATTGACCCATGGATTTTCTTGGTCGTCCATGATTCATAAAATAAGTTTAGGACATGTGTCAAGGTGATTTCATATTATTATAACATTATTTTTACCTTAAAGTACACTAATTACCTTTAATCGCAATTAATAAAACTTAAAAGTTATTATTCGCCAAAAAATTATTTTAATACCATTGAACCAAATTTTACTTAATAATGAAAACCATGTATGTTGGATTTTTTAAATTCAATTCACAGAAGTGGTAAAGTTTCTTTTAAACGAAAAATTCAGTTTTTTAACTACCACTTAGTGGTTTCACTATTCATCAAAATTTGAAGTTTTTCAGAAAAATACAAAAAATTCACCCTAAGATATATTTGATATTCCGAATTCAAAAATGATGTCTATTTTAAAAAATTATAAACATATAAGTTTAATTAATTAATTTAATAATTAATTCCCATTGTCAAAACAAATAGCGTGTTTTTAAGAAACAATATATATCAAAAGATTGACACTAGTTTAAGTCCAATTTCCAAGTGAAATTAATTAAAATGACCACCATTGGATTAAATGGTAAAAATATATTCTAATTTCACTTTAAAACCAATTCAAAATATAATCTAATCATATAAATAAATTAGATTAAAATGAGGTTTTGAATTAAAATACAACATTTTTCACTTATTCATTAAAAAATGAACTTTATCAGAAAAATAACAAAAACATACACAAAGTAAATTTTGATGTCCCGATTATAAGGAAGGATTTTATTTGGTCCAATATAATTTATAAGAGTGACCAAAACTATTTTTAAATATGGTTCTCCATCAAAAGGAGATAAATCGACCATTTAGTGAATATTAGAGTATCTTAAAATTGAATTCTTTTCTTATTTTAAGCCTTTATCCTTTATTGGATAAACATAAAAACATTTAACAAACATATATAATCATATTTTAGTTATTTATATTCATTCCCACCAATACAACGACTACATGTCAACTACCATTTTAAAAAATAATATTATTTTATTAGTGTGCAACGTAAGATTTTAAAGAAACTCGTTGTTGTGTATCGAGTACACTATCGAACATAGAATCACATTTAAAGAAAAATTAATATTTAATTCACAAATATTAATAAATATGAAAATGTCTTATTCTTTATTTACCTGGGATGTTACAACCACACCTATCAAATAGGGTGTATTCAGATTTGGAAACACTTTTATTTAAATTCCACTTTGATAAGCAGGGGTGATAACACAAGGGTTTTCATATAAGGGAATCAATTTGTTTAAAAAAGTGTAGGTGATTAATCATATTGATATTTACAATAATTATCCTTAGGTAAACAACAAAAGTTATAAATCATCACCCATGAGAAGGAAAGAACCTCCAATGACCATGATTTTCAGAGGCCACAGGGCCACACCAGATCACATCATAAACAAAGCTAAAAAATATAACAAGCGATAAACATAAATCCACTTCCATCCCATTATCAAGTCTATATTTTTTCATTTAAATTTATCATTTTTAAAAGATTTATTGGTAATATGTTTCACAAAATAACTTTACTATGCCTATCCTACATGATACAAAATTAAAGAGAGATAGTAGAATCCCTACTTGGAATAAAGGCAACAAAAATTTATGCTTATGCCAAAATAGAGGGGTCTCGCGAGTAGGAGATTACAAGGAAAACCAAAGAGTGGGGATAAAACACAAGCGCATGGCTCATGTGGGTAAGAAAGGGTCTCAGTGCACCAAGAGAAAATAGAGACACACTGGGAAGAGAAGGTCTCAATATAGAAAGTTCAAATACTATATCAACGGAAGGGGAAACAGTTTCAAAGGCCATTAAAGTTAGATCATGGAAAAGATCACATAGTTTTACTATCTCAAAGTAACCTGATAAATTGAATGTTAAATATATAAATAATATCCTCTAAAAACCCCTTATAAATTCCCAAAAAAGGCGTTAGACTCTATTTATGTCAAATAAAACCTAAGAGGGGAGAAAATAGAAAAACTGGAAATGAGCCACCAATGGGTGAGTCACCGACAGCAAGCCACTGACATCGACAGAGATTCACCAATGGGAGAGTCACCGATAGCACGCCACCAACATTGACAATGAGTCACCGATGGGTGATTCATCGATATAAATCCACTAACAGCGAGCCATTGATTGTGAGTCACCGATGTTGAGCTACCGACATTGAGCTACTGACACTGAGCCACTGACGTGAGCTACCGACACCTAACTCACCGATGCCATGAATCACTAAGTCCCTGACTCACCAATGCCCTGACTCATCGATGCCCTAACTCACTGATGCCCTTACTCACCGATGCCTCGACCTACTAACACCCTTAACCTACTAATGCCCTAACGTACCAATGCCCTGACCTAACGATGCCCGACCTACTGATGTCCTCAACCTACCGACACCATCACCAATCGATGCCCTCAACCTACCAATGCCCCAAAACTATTGACGCCCTCGACTTAGCAATGGAAAAACTATAAATTTGGAAAACTCTTGAAATTAGCTACCATTGCCTCCCAGAATACCCCAAGAACTGAATTTTGAAAAATTAATGGACTAGGGAGGTTTGAGCCATTACATCAGATACCTATCAAACTATTATGAACCTCAAGAATTTAAAACCCAACCTAGAAGAAAGTGGGGTTCGAACAACCACCCTTTAAGATGCCTTTAAATAAAAAACCATCTTCTGTTGCTTGAGTGAAACCTCAACATCCAGTAACACCCCCTCCCACATATTCTAACCCAAACATTTACAAGATAACCGACACACGCACCAACTTTCTAGAAAGATGAATTTGGTAGTTCCTTCCTCTATGTAAAGATACAATCCGCTCTGGGTGGCACTAACTCGCCTGCATGGGTTTAATCTCATCCACATTAATGAATCTTGTTTAGGAATTAGGTCTCCCCCTTTTCACATGTTAGGGATTTTTCAAATATTGTGGAACAAGGAAACAACTCATCCCATATAAAAAAATGTTCAAGAACTACATCAGAGATCAAAATATACATAAAAAACTCAAAACAACTCTGGTTACTAGGCACACATCTACGTCTCCCTCTCCCAAGTACTCTCTTCTAGGCCACCATGCCTCTAAAACACACGAACTAAGGTAATGGTCTATCCATTAAACAACTTATCCTGATGATCCTTTATCCCCACTGGTCCCTCCATGAATGTTACATAATCCTCGATATCCGACTACCCCCAATCAATGACATGGGAGTCATCATGAAGATAATAACAAAGTTAGGAGATATGAAAGACATCATGGACCCTCCCTAACTATAGTGGAAATTCCAGAAAATATGCCACATTTACAACTCGTCCCAACTTTTCAAAGTGTCCGATGAACCTAGGAGAAATATTACTCCCTCTACCGAACCTTCTATGCCCATGTTGATGGGAAAACTTCAAGAATACATGGTCCCCAACCTTGAACTCTAAAGGTCCTCTCCTGCTATTGACATACAACTTCTTTCGGTCCAATGATGCCTTCATCCTCTCACAGACAAGATACACCTTCATTCTCTATACTCTGCACCACGTTCGGACCAAGAATAGCCACCTCCCCAACTTGTATCCAACACAAGGGTGATTGACACGACCTCCCATATAGAGATTCTAATGGAGACATACCAATGGAAGAGTGATATATATTATTGTAAATAAACTATAACAAGAAAAAATGTCTCACCCAAGACCTAATAAAGCCTATAACACATGACTGTAACATGTCCTTCAATGTATGGAAGGTCCTCTCTGTTTGTCCATCCATTTGAGGGTGGAAAGGAGTATTGAGGCATTACTATGTGTCAAAGGAATACTGCAATCCCCTCAAAACTCATGACATAAAATGTGTATCCTGATATGAGATGATAGATTTTGGGACTCCATGTAGCTGCACTACCTCATCCACATAACTTCCTACTAATTCATCCACTATTCTCGACTCCTTGATCACTAAGAAGTTAGCCGATTTCGTCAATCGATTCACTACTTCCCAAAAAGCATCACATCCTCCCTGAGCATGGGTAATATTATGATGAAATCCATCAATATTCCATCCCTCTTCCACTCAGGTACATTTAGGGGCTATAACATACCACTAGAAAATGGTTCTCAACCTTCACTTTATAGCACACTAAACACTTTTCCACAAACTCTGCCACTACCCGCTTTATCCCAGACCACTAGAAATATTCCCTCATGCCGCAGTACATCTTGGAAACTCCTGGGTGTACCGATAGGGGTGAGATATGAAACTCACAAAAAAGTTCCTCACACATTAACACTAGAACCAATATATTCTCACGAAATAACATCTGATTCTGACCATCCTCCAACCATTCCTCCAGAGCATCACCCTGGTCAATGCAATCACGAATCACCTCCACCTCTGGGTCTCTCCACTGAGACTCATCCACCTTCCACATTAAAGAAGACTACACTGTAATATGAAACATGCATCCTCTACCTCCATCCATTCTCACACCCAAGTGCAAGGTAGAAAACTCTACCATTGGTCTCCAAGAATCCACATATTCCTGAAATACCTCCTTCTGTGTCTTCTTACTCAAATAATAATACATGAAATTTCAATTCCTTGAGGAGTAAGATATCTCAAAATCAAAATACTATATAAACTACATCCACCTTCACTATTATAAATTCAGATCTTGTTGAGAAAAAATGTACCTCAAGATCTTTTTATCCATTAAGACCTCAATGATTTCCCCAATGAGGTAATGTCCCCACAAATTCAATGAGAAAACATTTTTTGCTAGTTATAGATTATTAGAGTTACAATTACATTCATGGAGATGTAACTTCCTAGATCAATAGAAGATCACTAACTTTTACTGCATCAACACACACCCTAAGCCTAGATGAGAAGCATCACAAAACACCTCAAGCATAACACCTTCCTATGGAATCCTAAGAACTAGATCACTAAACAACTTCCCATTCAGATAGCCAAATTCTACCTTGCACTACTCACTCCAAAAAAAAGTTTGGCCTTTTCTTGTTAGAGCCATTAATAAAGCTACTACCTGAGAGAAATTAGGTAAGAAAATCTAGTAGTAGCCTTATAGACTGAAACAACTGTAAACCTATACCACATTCTTGGGTGCTTCCCAAGAAACAAATCTATTGAAATTTGATGGGTCCACTACTATACCCTTCTTAGACACCACATGTCCAAGGAAGGGGGCCTGTCGTGTTAATAACCTAACCTGGACAACTTTTTGTAGAGATGGTGGTGCCGAAGGACCTCTAGGATAGTATTGGGATGCTCGGTATGCTTCTTCTATGACTTTGAGTAGATCAGGATGTCTTTAATGAATACGATGATGAACCATTTTAGGAACTCACGAAAGACAGAGTTCATGAGCCCCATGAAAATGATCCGTGCATTCGTAACACCAAATGGCATAAATATAAACTCGAAGTGCCCATTCCTACTATGGAAAGTAGTATTTGGGATGTCACCCTCTTTCAACCTCAACTGGTGATGTACAAACCACAATTCGATCTTGTAAAACCAACTCACTCCCCTCAGCTAGTCTAAAAGATCATCTATCCTTAAGAGAGGGTAACTGTTCTTGACCATTACCTAATTCAGTCTGTGATAGTCTATGAAAAACCTTAAACCACCATCTTCCTTCTTTGAAAACCAGACCAGAGCACCCCATGATGACATGCTAGGTTAGATAAAACCCTTTTTCACAAGATCATCAATTTGAATCCACAACTCCCAAAACATAGAAGATTACATCTAATAAAAAGCCATTGAAATCGGACTAACATCGTGTTTTAAGTCTATTCTGAACTCAATGAAATGTCGAGGGGGTAGATTCACAACCTTCTCAGAAGAAAACATATATAAACTCTCTAAAAACTCCTAAAACCTCCACAATATAATCATCCATTAATCCCACTGATAGCTCAGCTAAAAAGGAAATAAGAGGCTACATATGTCGGCTTCCCACCTGACAGCTCTGCTCGCCAATGAAAGATACATGCTGACCATTCATTCTGAAAACAAGAATATTTTCTAGAATAATTTGACAACAAAACACATAGAGTAAGACCATTCAATTCCAAGGATAACACTGTATAGTTGCATCGGTAGTAGATATAGATCCCCACTAGACTGATGTGGCCCTAAGATGACTCTACATCCCCAACAAACATTAAACCAGCTGGTCTAACCTCCGAATAGTGTACTCAACACTAGGGGTATAGAAAGTCTCTCTATGTCTTGTCTCATAGAATGAGATAGACTGGGTGAAATAAAGGAGTGTGAATATCATGAATCAAACAAGGATAAATCAAGTGTACTAAACAAACTAATCATACCTCTAATGATCTCTAACCCTACTAGAACTGTTTCCTCTATAGTGTCCAACTACCCACACCCAGCTCCTCTACCCCTCAGCTATTGGCTGCCTCCCTGACTACACCCTGGTCGAGTTCCCTAAGGATCAACATGAGGTTGGAATCCTCTGGCACCTTCCACCCTTGGTGAAGCAGGGTCCTGCTATCCCTGCTGCTGGAAAGGCTTGGATGAAAACTACTACTGAGGCGGGCACTGAACCTTCCCACCTCCACCACACTGACCTTGAACCAGGCATTGACTTTTAAGGTTACCAAAACCTCTGCAATAAAAATACATTGGCCTTAGGCATGTGGAAAAAGGGTGAGGACCAAACTATCATAAGTGGAACTGCTGGGGTCGGCTCTCCACTGGCCGAAACCTGGAAGGCCCTGACACTAGAGACTTGCTGCTAATAGCCTTCCCTTTTGAATAACTTGGCTAACTTCCCACTCACGGCATACCTCCTAGTGAGTGAATCATTTATAATACCTCAAGCTTCTTCTGAACCTCTAAGTATGTTGGTAGGGTGAAGGGGATAAACACATACTAAAGGGAAGGATGAAGTGCCTCATCTATGTGCCTCGCCTGATAATCCTCATCCAAAAAGAGATCTAGGAAAAAATATAGGAGATCCTTGAACTTTATATACAACTCCCTCACCAAAATATTCCCATACTAGAGGGAGAGTAACACCTACCTCTTCTCAAATCTCATCTTGGATGAATGGAATTTTTCCATGAACTCTTTCTCAATGTTGGCCTGCGAAACATCAACCTCCATTTTCTCACCAAGGTATAGCATCCACCACTGACACAATGGTCCCCTCATCTGGTTCACCACAAGAGGAACCCAATACTCTTTCGGATCCAAGATCAAGATAAAAGTGATAACCAGCTCCTCGAGCCAAATCTATTTCTCCTTGTCTAAGACACTACCCTCGTGCTTTCCTAGAGGCGGTTGCTGGAAAGTAAGAAGCATCTTTTGACACAGATCATCATTCTCTACTGGGTTGACCCTCTGCCGATCAATCAGGTTAGACTACTGACCCTCCAATCCTTGTAAGATACGTGGGTGAATACTGAGAGCCATAGATTGAAGGAAAATAAGGAACTCCTAAGCCTGAGTAGTATATAATTTATCTAGGATTCATTTTAACTCAATGTTTATTTTGATTTCTTGAAAATGGACAAAACAAACAAGAACACAAGTCATCATAATGGATGTACCTTTCCTATAGTCTCAACCCAACAAATGGTGTATCCTCACTTGTTCATTAGTTAACTCAGAGTCCTTACATTAGATTATAGGGGGCCCTAAAATCTTGTGTCCTAGCTAGTCTTCCCTGGCCTATGTCACACACCAAGGCAACCACATATTGTTCCCCTACCAACCCATGCAATTTCTCACTATGCCTAACTACAAAATCCGTCTTATCTCTAAAAAATTAGCCTCTAATACCATTATTTCATGAACTACCCTTTTCAAGTTGAGGGAATGAATAAAAAGATTTCAAGACTTTCCTTCCTCAAGATTATGGAGAGATAATGACCCCCGAGTCCTGCATCCAATAGGCCTCGGGGTGGTGACCAACAACAAGGGTATAGAAATCTCAGAAAAATGGGAGGCATTACCCTTTTTATATTAACCAAGATCAGGAGATAATATGTATCAACCTCGAACAAATCCAAGACACATTGATATAAGGAAACCAAAATCCATCCTACATACATGTTCAAAGTAAAAATTCTAGAAAATACAAAGAGAACTCCAATTATGTACCAAAATAAAAGATAAGCATCAACATAGTAACTGCCCCCAATGTCTAAGATAGTATGGTTCATCAGGTTCCATGTAATTTCCCTAGAAACCTAAAAACTATTTTATATACATAGGGTGAGAATACAAGTATACTTGTCACCCATGCACAAGTGGTAGAAGCATACTAATGACCCCGTGAGAAAACAACAGAAACTCAAAGGCACATAACAAGGTATAATATCCACAAAAATGTCACCAAATCATGATAAAAAAATAACGCAAGTCAAGTAAATTAAATTAGCAAGAACATAGATATTTGGGTACCCCGCACCACTTCCCACTGGGTAACTACTCATCCTTAACGGCAGACGTCCTAACGCTACCACATTCTTCCACAAGACCCACTGTCACAACCTTCCCATACACACATGATCCACACACCTCATCACATCCTTACCATAGAAACCTGGGCCAAATCCACCACATGTCTCACCTAAAAACACATGGGCCTCATCTAGAAGACACCTGGGAAACAAACAACCTCTCACACAACCAATACCATAAGTCTAGTATTAAACCTCAAGCCATTACAACCTGCTTAAAGAGTCTTGGGAGATCAATGCCTAGATGAGGGATCAGGTTAAAGTTAGTAACCAATGATCCATCCTCCCACCGGGATATTGGTAAAGACACCCACCCCCATGACAATGGGGGTGTTCGACACATAGTGCTCAACATGGATGGGGTGCATATAAAAAAATAAAGAACTAAATGTTTATATATATAGTTAAAAAAACTTAGTCCATCATATGGGATTATAAACATACAACCATCCCACTAAAATTCACCTTTTATGCTACCCCTACATGCACGCACCACCACGAATGATGGTCACTTGGACACCGCTTCACTATAAGCGACGACTCGAAACATACATCCAAACAATTCATTTATCCATTATTCATTATTTTATATAAATTCATTAATTTTTTTATTCCATCCCTACCCAGGAAATTACCAAAAACAGCACAAGTGACAACCATATAGTCAGCCACAACACACTAGGAAGATGTACTATGGTAAAACAACCCACTGCATACTCCCCTTTCCTAAAAACCCGTTAAACCACTACCAACTGTCATTCTTCTATGTTATCCTACCTAATCATTATCACACAACTAAACCCAGAAGCTCTGCTGCACAACAAAACCCCTACTAGAACACCCATAAACATGAAATCATGACAAAATGTAGTCTTACAACCCCACTTCCCAACCACCACCCAGTTTTAGTCTACTACATAACAAGTCCATCCATTCCACAATCAATCAATCTCTAAACATTAGATACCATCCCACCACCCGTTCAACCCTGTACACACAATCACATAACTACCACCACCAAAACCCACACGAGGCACAAAACCCAAAAGAACACATCACACAACCACACCTATCAAACATGGTGTATTAATATTTGGGAAATACTATTTTTTAAATTTCACTTTGATAAGGTGGGGTGATCACAGAAGGGTTTTCATCCAGGGGAATAATTTTTTTAACCAACTATTCATGATTAATCAGATTGATATTTAAAAAATTTATCCTCAGGGAAACAACAACAATTATAAATAATCACCCATATGAAGGTAAGGACCACCAAAAAACATGATTTTTAGAGGCCACACAGCCACAAAAAATCATATCATAAACAAATATAATAAATAAAACAAGAAATCAACATCAATCCACTCCCATCCCATTATCATGTCTATATTTCATCATTAACATTTATATTTGTTAAAATTTGGATTGGGAAGTTTTTCACAAAATAACCTTATTACACTCATCCTACATGATACATAATTAAAGAGAGAGAGTAAAATCCCTATATGGAATAACAAGAAACCAAAACTCCTCCTTGAACCAAAACAGAGGGGTTGTGCGAGTAGGAGATTCCAAGGAAAACTGAAGAGGTGGAGGGGCTACAACATAGGTGCATGACTCATATTGGGAAGAAAGGGTCTCAATGCACCAAGAGAAAATGGAGACAAACTGGGAAGAGAATGTCTTAGTTTAGAATGGCTAGATCCTATATCAATAGAAGGGGAAATAGTTTCAAAGTTCATTAAACTCAGCTGGATGCTAGGATCACGCAATATGACTATATTAAATTCCCTTAATTGCTAGGATATTAAATATATAATTAATATCCTTTGAAAATCGCTTAAAAATTCACAAATAAGGATTTAAACTCAATTTACATCAAATAAAATGTAAGAGGGGTGAAACTAGAAAAATTGGGAAAAATGGAAATGAGACACCAATAGGTGAGTCACTGATAGCAACCCACCAACATCGATATTGTGTCACTGATGGATGAATCACTGAAGGTAATCCACCGACACCGACAGCGAGTCACCGATGGGTGAGTCACTAAAAGAAATCTAATGACAGTGAGACACCGACATCGAGTCACTGACACTGAGTCACCAACACTGAGCTACCTACACTAAACCACTAATGTAACCTATCAAAACCTGACTCACCGATGCCCTAACTCACCGATGCCCTAACTCACTAAATCCTTGTCTAAACGACGCCTCAACCTACCGACGCCCTAACTCATCGACATTATTACCTACCAACACCATGACCTACCGACACCTTAACTTACTGATTCCCAAACCTACTGACACCCTGAACCTACCGATTCCTTGACCTACTGACACCCTCAACCTACCGATACCCTCGACCTACCGATAGAAAAATTGTAAATTTGGAAAACTCTTGAAATGATCTAATTTTTCCTCCTAGAATACCCCAATCACTATATTTTTACAAAGTAATGGACTGTAGAGGTCTGGGCCATTACATATAGATTTACAAGATCAACACCTAGCCTGTTCATGGGAATATGTAGTGTGGAATTCACACAAGAGCATACACGACCGAAAACTATTCGTCTTGGGACCATTTTTTCATGCCCTCTGATGTAAGGTTTTTGCACCTAGATTTTTCTGAATTTTCTTTCTTTCCTCTATCATTTTTTCATGCTTCTTCATACACAACCCCAATTTGGTCTGGTTCGACAGATTCCATGATGTGATGGATGGTGCTGGTGGCATTGGTGAAGGCCAAACTTTTAGGGTGCCATTTTGGTGGGTTTTATAATCCATGGAATCTTGGTGGTCTCATAGTTCCTCATTCTGGAGCTCTGACAATGAATCCCTCACCATTGGTCATCCTCATTAGAAGGCTCCTATACTGATTTTCTTCTTTCTTACTATGTTTTCTGTGATTTGTGTTGTTTTAGTTTGTTTGGGTTGGTCAGGATCATGTCTACAATGGTGGATACCCTTGGGAACACTACTTCATATTATTTTTCTTTTTAGTTCACACTTGACCATAAAGTTATTCTTATGGAAAATATAAAAAAAATTAGTTGTTGAAAGAGTATTTCTTAGTAAAAACTATTTTTCATGTCATTCTACATGTTTTATTTTAAAATAAATTTTGAAACTTATGTTTTTTAAATTTTGAATAATGGGTACCAAATTTAGATTCATAAGGTCAAAATTTAGTTAATTGGTCCACTTTATTTTTTTCCCAAAATGTATAATAACCTTGGTAAGTTTTGTTACCACGATAAAGGGTAAATTGAGTAATTTATGTTAAAAATAAAATGATAAGGAGTATAAAATGACACAAACACATGAAAAAAAATTATAGTATGATTATATTCTGACCCACAAGACCTATTAATCTAAACTAAATTGTTTAATGGACACTTGTCCATTAAAATGACTTATATAATATTTAAATCAAAGAAAGTCACAAATTTTTACTTTCTTTATCTTAAATATTCCTTATGTGTCCAAATGGGGATAAAGGTATGTTATGAATGAATATATATGTTAATTGTTAAAAAAATAAGCATATTTTTATGATATTTTTTTTACTTTTTGGTCCACTTATATGAGATTATGATATTTATGATACTTTATTTAATAAAAATTTGAAGATATCACATTCATGTTTTAAATACTATATCATATTTTATATAGGGTTACACAAAAGGTATATTATAATATAAATATTATTCTAAAATATATAATATTTATCTCCATTATGGTATTTAGTTTTTAAATTTTAGTGATGAAATTAGTATATGAAATAATTACACAACACTAACGCAGTAATTTTGTATTAATGGAAATATTAAATTAATGTTATTAAAAATATTAAAATAAATAGAATTTGAGATAATTAATGTGATCAAATAATTTTATAGATTACCTTTAACTCTTATAGATATAATGAAATATTTTTTTGGGATGTTAGCTTATTATATTGATATTTTTAAAAGGCTGAGTAACTAATTTTTCGAAAATTTACAAGAATGATATTTTATCAATATAATATTTTATTAAACTATTTAAAAATCATTAAAGATATTTAGAAACAAAAAATAAATATAATACAATCTAAAATTTTATAAATTTTTCATTTATAGTCTAATTGGTATAATAGATTTAAACATTATAACCTTTTAATAATAAAAGTTTGTTACCTTCGTTAAAATTAAAATAAGTTAACTAAAGGTTAATCAAAATGATAAGATTTAATATAATAAAAAAACTTGTATAAAATATATTTATTTATTATATTACAAACTTATATCATATTATATTAAAATACATGTACTTTTTTAGGTATTTGGATTAATATTTATATTTTTATAAATTAATATTTTGAGAAATTCTAAAAGTGCCCTTCACATCAATTATAAAAGGGCACCTCATACCTCATTTATTCACATAACATTGATTATTAAATATAGAAAATTCCTAAAAATTTATCTCCTTAACTTATATTGAAACATTTTGGAGGTGTTCTTATTTATAAAATACCAACCCAAGTGTCCCTATGAGGAGATCAAAAAGAAGTTTGATGAAGAAGAGGTAATCATCTTTAATGACTTTTTCGAGTTTATTTATTCTTCTACTTCCTCTTCATGTGTTTTTTACCATCTAATGTAATAAATAAAGTATAATACAAATAATTATAAGTTATTATGGTTACGAAACAACAATATTCCACATTTTATCCATCATGTGATAAACAAAAGCACCATGTGTGTGTGTGTACGGCTTACCGTCTCCACGTCGTCGTGTAATCTATTTTTTTCATCACTACTTTACTTGGATAGGTATAACTATAAAAATGATATATATATATATATGTTAATTACAACATGATATTTATTCTTAAAAAAATTATATATCATCCAATTCTTCCCCTTTTCACCATTACAGTAATGATACCACTGGTTGTGCGTATGTATGACATTCCATCACCACGATGTGATGTAATTCATTTTCCATGATCACCATTAAAGAATGATTATATAAATTTATATAATGAATAAATATGATATATATTACCTTAATATAATTATTTATATGACATAACTATATCCTATACACAATAATTGAGACTTATATGACACAACATGCATAGAAAAATGAAGCAATTAACGCTCGAAAAAAGGGTAATAACAAAATATTATTAACAAAGGTGATAAGATGATATAAGAGGATAATATATGATATCATAAATATTAATATTGTTATGTTATAAATTAATCACATTCTTTAAACCATTATACAAGAGGTTAATATATGCACAAAGGAAATCAGACCTAAGAAAAGGATTAATTTCATAATCTCATTTTATTTGGGATTGTTTATATGAAAGTATCTTTAGATAAATATTTATATTCCATGTACTTGTTTCATAATAATATTTTTATTTTGTACTATTATTATAAAATGGTTTATATTTTTATTTTTAACCAAGAGTTAATTTTTACTAAATGGTTTGAAATAATCTTTTTTTTCAATTTCCAAATGAGGTACTTTGTAAAATTTTCTAGAAAAAAATGAAAAGGATGTATTTTTTAACTTATATTGATTAAATGCATTTTAATTATTTTATGACACCATAATTTCTCAGATATCACCTTACAATATTAAATAATTCTTTTTAAATAAATTTTTTTTCTTTGTAATTGGGTGGCTATAATATATTTTTTTCCAAAATGGAAAGGATATTTTTCTTATGAATTATTTTCAAGTGAATTTTGGAAATAATTTTATATCTAAGAAAATGTTATTTGATGTTACATATGTTTTAACATGGATATTATCTAATGATACCATTCCTATTATTTCTAGGAATGGTTTATTTTTATGATGGAATGATGTTAATGAATTCTGTTTCTTTTCCATAAGTTATTTTATAACGAAATTCTTATGAAGTCCATTTTTTATGGTGTTCTAATATGGTGAATGAATTATGTTCTTGCGAAACACATATGTATGGTTTCATTATGTGTTATATGGGACCTATATATCCCTAAAATACATTTGATAAATATTTATATCTCATGAGATATATATTATTGGAACAAATAGTGAACTCGGTTCAATAATACATGAATGGAACGAGAAGTAAACCTAGTTCAATAATATAAGGATAGAATGAGGAATGAACCCAATTAAGTAAAGGAATTTGTTTACTATGATTGTATTTTCCATGAGACTTGAATAATTTAGAAATTACTTTCTATACTAATGTGTATTCCACAATTCCATGTCTTATGTTATGCTATTATGGAATATGTTCTTTGATTATTTATGAACTTAGATGATTTATTCCATGAAACAATATCATGATCATTTGATATTAAGTATACAATTTTCAATTTTTTTATTTTATCATGCCTTATGATTATGTTATAATTGATACCTCCCTTATTTACCCATACTAAGCATCTTATCTCAACCTTTTCGTATATTTATTTTCCCCAAGATATGAATAAAGTTATTAAGTATGGTATTTCAAAAAGGGTTCTTGTTATGAATGAATAAGTGGTAGAATATGTAGATGTTTTATGAATCAGTTATTTATGTTTCCAAGTTTCAAATATAGTAAACCTGTATGGTTATGGAATAGTTTTGTTATATGTATGTAAAGTTAGGGCTGTTATTATTGGTATCAAAGGACTGTTTCATAAACCTTTTAAAACTATGTTGAAAAAATATTAGTAAGAACTATAATGATATGTCTATGTATATGATACAATCCTAGAGTTTTGTAAGTTTCATGAATAACCAAGGATACAACTTAATTTTTCCTGAATTAAAACTTTATAAGTAATTTTCCTTGATTATGTGGTTTACCCACTATAATTAGTATTGATCACACTATTGTTTTTGGTTTTAGTCAATGGATAGAATCCAAAGGAACCATGTTATGAAAAATGTGATGGGAAATGCAATAATTTTCCTCCTGATCAACCTAAAAATATGGGAGTTGGAATGAAAATTCTTGTTTCTATGGTCACACAAATTTATCAAGCTATGAATAATACTGGACGTCCAAATGATAAAAAGAGGGAAAACCATTATATTGAGTTCTTTTGATCCAAAAGTGGTTGAAAAAAGGAAAAATACCACTAAAAAGATATTTTTAATTATACAATGTTCAGAACATGGGAATGTAATTTTGGAAGTTTATCATTTGGAAGGTGAATAGGATCAATGATGGAATCTCATCAAGAATATGAGGCAATGATATGACATTGACTCCATGTAATGTGATGTTTTGAAGAAATTATTTTTAAATAAGTTAATTCCTTGTATTATTAATATGAATATGGAGAAGGAGTTCCTTTATACTAAGAAAAAGTATGGTGAATCCTTTGGTAACTGTGAGGAAAATTTTATAAAACTTTCAAGGTACGCTTTTTGAATTATCATTCAACCTGAAATTAAGGTTGATCGATTCTTCAGTGGCTTAAAACCAAGTATCCGAATAGAATTGTCCATAAGATACATTAGTAGCTTTAATGAAATCATTCAATGCTCTCTCAAGGTTGAGATGGCGATTTGAGTCACCAATCAATCTTATGAGTTTGATAAGAAGAGAAAAATGTAATTCAATGGAAAATATAAAAACCATGGTAAAAGGAAGATGAGATTTTTTTATGCACAAAGTGTTGAAAGAAACATGGAGGGAACTACTTTAATGGGACTAGTAAATGTTTTAAGTGTGAGAAAGAATGTCATTGGGCAATTGAAATCCAAAATGATAGGGAAAAGATAGAAAATGATGTGAATAGAGAAAGGGATACAAAGAATGCACCTCCCACACTTTAATGCTTTAAGTTCAATGAAAATGGGAATTATTCTCACAAATTTACAAATATGAGGGATATTGATGATGATCGACATCAAAAAACTCTTAAGACAAATGAAAAAGGAAAATCACATGCAATCACTATTGGTGATGTGGAGTATGAAAATGAAGTGGTGAAAGGTACACTTACCATCCATTCTAAAGAATCTAATATATTATTTGATTTGGATCCACCCACTCTTTCATTCATAAATGATTTTCTTAGGATATCATTTAATTACCTCAAAATTAGATGCTGATATAGCCATGAAAACTCCAAATGGAACAATGACCACATCACAAGTTTATATTCTCCTCTAACCAATGTTTCTTGAAAAGTTATTATTTAAAATATTTTGATTCTTCCTTTAGTTTAATTATATGTGATTATTATCATGGATTTTCTTTCCCTACCTGAATCTCATATTAGTTTTTGAGGAAGGGAAGTCCCATTTCATATTCTGAATGAATCTATGATCATATATAAACGAAAGGATGAATATTAACTTCAACTAGAAAATAATTCCATATTGTGGGTATTAATTTCTATAAACGAAGGTTATATATCTCAGATTGTTGGGGATAAGATAACCATTAAGGATACACCTATTGTATGAGAGTTTTTTTGATGTATTTTCAGAATAATTTCATGGTCTTCCACAAAATCATGAAGTTTAGTTTTCAATAGAACTCATACATGGTACCATGTCTATTTCAAATATTCCTTATAGACTGGAACCAATTGAGTTGTATGAATTAAAGAAGAAAATACAAGATAATATTCACAATGGATTCATATTCCCTAGTGCATCACCTTAGGGGCGAACCTGTTATGTTTGTTAAGAATAAACATGGATAAATGAGACTCTAAATTGATTATCCAGAACTTAACAAGATCACTATCAATAAAATACATCCTCTCACCCATATTGATTAATTATTTGGTCAATAACATGGATATTAATAAATTTCCAAGATTTATATTCATTATGGATATCATCAATTAAGATTCACGATTGAGGATATAACCAAGACAGAAATTTGTACAAGGGTATGAACTCTAAATTTATAGTGATGCCTTTTGGTCTTACTAATACCCATGTTATCTTCATGTATTTAATAAATATATTCTTTATACACTATCTTGATCAGTCTGTGGTAGTCTTTATAGATAATGTTATTATATATTCAAATAAAAATAAATAATAGGAACATCACTTGAGGATTGTACTAAAGATCATAATAAATGATAAGATTCATGAAAAATTTACCAAGTGTGAATTTTGGATTAAAAAAGTCTCATTTTAGGGTCACATAATCTCAATAGAGGGTATATATGTTGATCCAAAAATGATAGAAGTTTTTGAACATTGGACTATAACAATAAATTTAACTGATATCCAAAGTTTTCTTTATTTGTATGGATACTATTGACGTTTTTCAATTATTGGTCATGATTATCTAATATAGTCACCAAGTTGACTTGGAAATTAGTTAAGTTCATATGGATGGAGGAATGTGAATATAATTTCAAGGAGCTAAAAGTAAGTTTTTTCAGTTCCCCTATGCTTACACTACCCTATAGTGGAGAAAAGTGTGTGATCTATAATTATGCATCAAAGAAGGTATTGGTATGTGTTCTCATGAA
This sequence comes from Viscum album, assembly GCA_963277665.1. Lineage (NCBI taxonomy): Eukaryota > Viridiplantae > Streptophyta > Magnoliopsida > Santalales > Viscaceae > Viscum > Viscum album. Next base: position 906,182,044 of record OY728158.1, on the reverse strand, counting down.
AAATTTTATGATGATAGCTTATGCCTCATGACCCTTGAAGATTCATAACCAAAATTACCCAACTCATGATTTATATTTAGGTGTGGTAATTTATGAATTAAAGATGTGGATGAATTATATATATGGAGAAAGGTGGGAAATATATAATGATCATATATTTGAAGTATATTTTAAATCAAAATGATCTAAATATGTGCCAAAGAAGATGGTTGTAGTTGATTAAATATAAAAACTATTCAATACGTTACCACACTAGGAAAGTGAAAAATGTGACAAATGCATTGAGTCAAAAGGACCATGCTAGCCGAACTATGATGAGGATAAAAAAATATCCAATATTTATGTATTTGAAAGGGATGGATTTGAAAATATTAATGTAAGGGAATAAATATTATCTTTTTTAAATAAATTTTTAACTACATATACAAGTGAAGATGAAGAAGGAAAAAATTAAGATGTAGAGATACAATAGAAGGCCAGAAATTTTCTTGAGATCAACTTTTATTGTGATTGAATAATAAGGTTTAAGAACTGTGTTTGTGTCCCTCTGATACCAAATTTAAATAAGGGGTTGTTGGGTGAGGCTCATTGTTCATCATTATCTATTCATACTAAAATCACCAATATGTATATAGAACTAAAAAAGTATTTTAGGTGGGATGGAGTGAAGAGAGATATTATAGAGTATATTTTTCTATTTGTGGTTTGTTAACTTGTTAAGGTAGAGAGATAGAATTTTAAGGGGATGTTATAGCCATTACATATACTAGAGTAGAAATGGGAAAACATCACCATAGATTTTGTCATTGGAATTCTCAAAAAAAAAGACCATAATTCTATATCGGTTATAGTTGATCATATTATGAATTCAAAACAATTCATTGATATTAGATAATATTTTTCTCTTGATCATCTTGCAAGATATATATTAAATAAGTGGTAAGATTCCATGGAGTACCACTTTTCATTGAATCTGACCGGGATCTGATTTTTATCTCAAAGTTTAGTAGAAGTCTTTTTTATGCTCTAGACTTAGAGGAATGTTTCATCACTTATTATGATCATCATATAGATGGTCTATATAAGAGGAAAATTTAAACTCCATAAGATATGTTGAGATCTTTCCCTCTGGATTTCAAAGATGGTTGGGATCAACACCAACCTTTGGTCAAAATTTCTTACGTGAATAGATTTCACTCTAGTATTAAATTGTATCCTTATGAAGCACTCTATAGTAAGAAGTGTAGAACTCTAACATGTTTTAATGAGGTTGGGGAAAGAAATCTATTGGGATATAATCTAGTTGAGGAAAATGAAAGATAATTTTAGATCTATTCAGTAACACATAATAGCAGCTCAAAGTTGACAAAAAAGTTTTTCTACCAATCGATGAAAAGACCTAGAGTTTGAAGTTAGTGACAAGGAATTTCTACGGATGTCTCCCTGGAAGAGAGTAATGAGATTTGGAAAGAAGGGAAAGGTAAGACCTAGGTATATCATTCCTTTTTAAATTATTGATCTTGTTGGGAAGGTAGCTTATATATTGTCTTTTCCACCAAATCTATTTTAAGTTAATGATGTGTTCCATGTATCTCACATGAGGAAGTAAATACCTAATATTTTACATGTACTAAACTAATAAGTCACACCATTAGAGCAATATATTTCTTATAGAGAACAATATATAGAGATTCTGGATCGTAGAGAAAAAGTTCTACGATTTAATACCACTTTCTTGGTTAACTTTTTGTGGAAAAACCATCAATTTAAGGAGGCTACATGGGAACCTGAGGATGTGATGAGGCAGATGTACCCTCATCTGTTTTAATCAGAGTGATGAATTTAGAGGTATAAATTCATTTTAAGTGGGGTATAATGTAACAATCATATATTTTTATGAAATTTTTCTCTTTAAATAATTCGATAGCTTGCATTACATGCAACACCATGTTTAAACGAATGGAAGGAAACTATTAGTATAAAATAACTGTTATAACATAGAAGTTAAATTGATGGGAATAAATATGAATAAATAATTTATGAAATAAATACAAAGTACAAACTCAATATGAGTTTATTATAAATATCTTAGAAAATGATCACATAATTTTTTAGTAAATTCACTTTATTCTTTAAAAATGCATATTCTTCAAAAATGAGTTTTTCTTCCTTTTTTGAGTGAATATTAATTTATATTAGATATTAAAATTTATTTAAAAATATGAATTTTATTTTTTAATTATTAATGTCAAAATTATCTTAAAAGGATTTTATATAATTTTATGAGAACATTGTTTTTCAAGTAATAGTGAAAATGCTGGTTTTATTAAAAAACTTATTATCCTTTAAAGTATTTAAAATGTAAAATTATGTTTTGGATTAGTTTTAAATTTAAATTACTTCATTTTTATTTAAAAAAATCCAATTATGTTTTTGGAAAATTATTTTATACATGAATTTATTATAAAAACATTTTATGTTTTAAAAAGTTTTTTTTTCTGAAAAAATGTTTTTTATGGAATTTTTTAGGTTTTATTTTAAATTAAATTGTTAATTTTTTGTATTTTTAATTTTTAAAAATAAATACCAAATTTATATTCATATGGTACAAATTAAGTGAATTGGCCCCTTTTTTGGCCAATATGAATAGTAACCTTGAAGAAGTTTGGTACTACAACAAATGATAAATTGGGTAATTTAGGTTAAAAATAAAATGATACAGACTAAAAAATGAACCTAACACATGCCCAGATTTTATTGGATGAATAAAATTATAACTTTAACACCTAAGGATCGAAATTAATTTCTTTAATGGCCACTTTTCTATAAAAATTACTTATATAATATTTAATTCAAAGAAAGTAAAAAAATGTCACTTTCTTTGTCTTAAACATCCCTTATATGTACACATGGGGGAATATGTATGTTATAAATGAATATAAATTTATATTATTAACATAATAAACATATTATCATGATATAAATTTATTTTTGATTTTTTAAAACTCTTAAATGAGATTATTTTATTTAAAAAAAATTCAAAGATGTCACATTCATGTTTTAAATACCATATAATTTTTAATATAAGGTTACCAAAAAGATATATTCAATTATAAATATTCTTTAGAAATAGAAAATATTTATTTTCATTATGGTGTTTTATTTGTAAATTTTAGTGAAGAAATAAGTATGTTAAATAATTACACAACACTAATGTAATAATTAGTTTATTAATGGAAATATCAAATAAATGTTATTACAAATATTAAAAAAATATAATTTTGGATCATTAATGTGATAATTTTTTTTATATATGACCTTGAACTCTTAGGGATGTAACAAAATATTTGGTTCAAAGTTAAATTTTTATATTTAGATTTTAAATTTTCAAAGTAAATAATAATGTCAAAATTGACACTAATGATATTTTATCAAAATAATATTTTATTAAATTATTTAAAAATAATATAAAATATTTCAAAAAATAAAATTATAATAGGACCTAAAATGTTAAAAATTGTTCATTTATGGTCTAATTGACGTCAGATAAGTAAAAAGTACAACATTTTAATATTGAAAAATTTACTGCCTTAATTAAAATTAAAATAGGTTAACTAAGGGTTAATCAAAATGATAATGTTTAAAATAATAATAAAACTTGTATAAAATATATTTTTAAGGTATTAAAACATTATCTAATTTTATTTTCTAATCCATGAAATATAGGATGTATTTAGATTGATATTGAATTTATTATAAATTAATATTTTGAGAAATTCCAAAAGTGCCTCACACCTCAATTATAAAAGGCCACCTCCTCCCTCACTTATTCACATCACATTAATAATTAAACATCAATAATTACCTACCAATTTATATTCTAAATTATATATAAAAATTTTAGAGGATCTAGTCTTTTGAAAAGACCAACCCTAGTTTCCCTAGGAGGAGATCTAAAGAAATTTACCTGAAGAAGAGGTAATTGTCTACCAAATATTTCATGATTATTTCTTATTCCAATACCAATTCATGATTTGTTTTTATTATAAAGTAATAAATAAAGTATCATTTATATATTTTTATGTTATTATTATTATGGTACAACAATATTTTACCTTTTATCCATCCTATAAAAAATGAAAGCACCACGTGTTTGTACATATGACTTACTGTCTCCACTATGTGGTGTGATCTATTTTTTTCATCACCAATTTAATTAGATGGGTATAATTATGGAAATAATAGATATATATTATAATTATAGAATGATATTTATTTTATAAAAATTAATATATCATCCACTTCCTTCCCCTTTCACCATTAAGGTAATGATATCATCGCTCGTGCGTACGTATGACATACCATCTCCAGGACACGATGTGATTCATTTTCCCTGATAAAAAATAAAGAATGATTTTATAAATGTATATAACGAATAAATATGATATATATTACCTTAATATAATTATGGATATGATGAAACTATATCCTACAAACAAGAACCATGACTTATACAACAAAACATGAATATGAAAAATGAAGTAATTAATGACCAAGAATCATTTTTAAGTGATATTTGAAAGTATTTTTTTTTTCATATAAGGCAATGTTTTTTGATGTTACTTATATTTTAAATTTGTTATGATCCAATGATACCATTATTATTCTTTCTCTAAATGATTTATGTTTATAATGGAATGATTTTTAGGAATTCCATTTTGTTTACATAAGTTATTTTATGATGAAATATTTATGAAAACAATTTTTTATGGGGTTATTATATGATGGATGAATTTTGTTCATATAGAACACATATCGATGGTTTTAATTATGTGATGAGTGCGATCTATATATCTCTCTAATTCATTTGGTAAAGATTTATATATCATGATATATATAGGAACGAAATAAAGAGTGAACTATTTTAAGTAACACATGGATGGAATGAGAAATAAACCCATTTATATAATACAAGACTAGAACATGGAATGAAATCAATTCAGTAATATACTTTTTCCATTATTATGGTTTTGGAAATGAGCCTTTACAAATATGGAATTGATTTTCAATGATTATATGTATTCCAGAATTCCCTCTCTTGTTTTATTCTCTCATGGAATATGTTATTTTTTTTTGAACTTATATGATTTATCATTTGACAAAATATCAGGATATTTGATATGAAGGATATAATTTTCAAATGTTTTATTTATGATATTATGACTTATGATTATGTTATGAATGAAATCTCACTGGTTTACGTTTACTGAGCATCCGAGGTCACAATTTTTATATGTATCATTTCCTCAAAATATGAAGAAAGGTATTAAGTATAATATGTCAAAAAAGGGTTCTATTTATGAAGGAATAAGTGGGAGGTGATGTAGATGTTATATGAATCAGTTATTTATGTTTTAAAGTTTCCAACAACACTAAACCTTTATAGTTATGGAATGGATTCATTATGTTATGCGATGGATATTATTTTTTATATGTAATGCCTATGTATGATAAGTGTGGGATGTTATTTCATACACAAATTTATTATAAAAACATTTTATGTTTTAAAAGGTATTTTTTTGAAAAAACTATTTTTCACGGAGTTTTATTACTTTCATTTCAAAATAAATTCGGCAAATTATATGTTTTGAATTTTAAAAAAAGGATAAAAAACTTTAGATTTAGAAGGTTCAAATATAGTTAATAGGACCCTTTTATTTTTGGCCAATATAAATAGTAAAATTGATAAATTTTGATTCCATGGTGAATGGTAAATTAGGTAATTTATGTTAATAATAAAATGATAAGGATTATAAAATGAACCTAACACAAGACAAACTTTTATTGGATGAATATAATTCTAATTCTAAAATATAAGGATCTAAATTAATTTGTTTAATGGATGATTCTACAAGAAAATGACTTTTATAATATTTAAATCAAATAAAGTCACAAAATATCACTTTCTTTGTCTTCAATATCGCTTATGTGTCCACATGGTGAATAAGTTATAGTATCAATGAATATAAATTTAAATTTGTATCTTAATAAACATAGTTTCATGATATGAATTTAGTTTTGACTTTTTAGATCACTTGGATGTGATTATGATATTTATAATTTGTTATTTAATAAAAATTATAATATTTCACATTCATTTTTTAAATACAATATCATTTTTAATATTGATTTAACAAAAACATATATTCGAGTCTAAATATTATTATAAATTCTAGAATGTTTATCTTTATCGTGGTATTTTATTTTTAAATTTTATTGAAATAATTAGTATATTAAATAATTACACAATGACGAGTTAGTAATTATTTTACTAATGAAAATATCAAATAAATTTTTTTAAAAATATTAAAATAAATATATTTTGAGATAATTAATGTAATGTCCTGGACCTACCAGGTCCATTACCTTTTTCAAAGTCCAGTGTTTGGGGTGTTCTGGGAGGTAACGATTTCTCATTTCAAGAGTTTTTCAAAATTCCAATTTTTCCATCGGTAGGACACATCAGTGACTCAGCGTTGGTGTCTCAATGTCAGTATGTTGGGGTATTCATGAGTCAGGGCATCAGTGAGTTAGGGTGTCAGTGAGTCAAGGCATTGAAGGGTCAGTGCATCGGTAGGTCGATGCATTAGTACGTTGGGTGTCGGTGAGTCAGGCATCTGTGAGCAGTGTCAGTGACTCTCTTTCAGTGTGTCACATTGGTGGCTTTGTGGCAGTGGATTATCCATCAGTGATTTAGGCATCTGTTACTCACTATCAGTGGCTCATATTGGTGACTCACCCATTAGTGAGGCATTTCTAGTTTTCGCAGATTTTCCAGTTTCACCCCTCTTATGTTTAATTTGTCATAAATCAAGTTTAAAGACTGATTTGAGCGTTTCTAAATGTTTTTCAATGGATACTAATTTTATCTTTAATATACTAATGATCTTAGGGTTTAAATTAGTCAAACAGCATAATCTTGACCATGATCGGACCTTTAATGACTTTTTAAAGTGACCTTATGTTGATATAGGATATGGCTATTCTAAGTCATGATATCTTCCTTGTGTGTTTCCTTTTTGTGGATACCTAGTATCCCCAAAAAATTTCTTCCCCGTGGAGTCGCTTATTGTGCTATGGTCTTCGAATTCAATTTTACCTTGGAGTCATTCCCAATGCTTGTGCGACCCACTATTTTTGGCACAAGGTAGAATTGTTTATTGCATGTTATTCCAATTAGAGATTTACTTCATCTCTATTTTAATTGCATATCATGTGGGGTGGGTGTACTCATGTTTCCTTGTGAATAAGGTTGGACCCAAATTTAAGGAATATGATAAGAAGTAATAAATAAAGGGCTAGGAAGACGATGATGGATGCTTTTTTTATATGTTATCCTCGATCCATGTCATGTTTTGTAATGGTTGTATGCCTTCTAAAAATCATGGCTATTACTATTCTCTATTTGCACACTTGTATGGATTATGAATACCTTTTATCGATACTCTGTGAATAAATTTATGAATATGAAATTGGTTAACCATGTATATTCGGTCAAATAAATGGATGACCTATGATTTAACTTGGTATGTGATAAACCCAGTTTTATCAAGTGGAATTAAAGCATGAGTGTTTACTAAATCTGAATAAACCTTTCCTTGTAAGTGTGGATTTGTTCTATGTGTGGTTCTGTTCGTCCTTGTGTCTATGGTGGCCATGTGGTTTTCTGTATGGGGTGGTACAGGTGGTGTGTTGGTATCTTTGGCCGAGATATTGATCGATTGTGGAATGGATGAACTTGTCATGTAGTGGTAATTCATCTTGGTAGTGGTTGGGAAATGTGGTTGTAGAACTAGGTTGTGTCATGTTCATGTTTATGGGTGTGTATGGCGTGGTGTTGTTGTGTAGTGGGGATGCCGATTATGGTTTTGGAGGGATGATTTGGAAGAAGGATGATGTTACCTTGTGTGGGCCTTTCGCCCGAAGTTTCCAAAGACTGTTATTTTATGAATGGGTGTTAGAATGTATTCTTTTACATTGGCCCTTATTTAATTGTTTGGCCTTGGTAGTGGTTGGTATGGTTTCATCACCCGATAACATTTGTAGTGTTTGGTAGTTTCTTGGGTAGGGATGGAATAAATAAATGAATGAATTGATAATACAGAATGACAACTGGTTAAATTAATTGGCAGGGGGTATGGTTTGAGTTGTTTCTTGTAGTGAAGTGATGTTCTTTTATCGAATTGGGAAGTGGACATCGTTCATTAAGATACATGCATTTAGAGGTGGCATCAAGGGCAGTTTTTTGTTGGCTGGTAGTTTGTTTTGAAACCCATAGGTTGGGCTGAGTGTTTGGTACCTATATATATACATGTAGTTCCTTGTGATTTCTATATGTACTCCACCCGTGTTGAGAACTACATGACGAACACCCCCACTATTATGGGAGAGGGTTTCCTTTCCCCACATCCCATTGGGAGTATGGATTGATAGTTATTGGCTCTTTTATGCTTCCTATTGTAGGTGTTGGTATCCCTAAACTCTTCTAGAAGGGTGTGGTGTGTTTGTGAGGCCTAGGAGTCTACGGGCGAGGTGTTCTTCCTAGGTGTCTTCAGGATGAAATACGTTGTGCTTTCCCATGTGTCTTCAGGATGTGATGTGGTTATAGACTATGTGTTTTTTAGTGGTATGTGGTATGTGACTTAGGTGTTCGTGGGTAATTTTTGATAGTGGGGATTGTGGAAGAGTATGTTAGCGTTAGGATGTGTGCTATTAGGGATGAGCAGTTAACCAGTGGGAAGTGGTGCATGGTACCCAAATATATATGTTCTTACTATTTTACTTTACTTGACTTGGGTTTTTTAGTGAGTGTGCCTTAGTAAGGTTGGGGTGGATTGTATACCTTGTTAGGTGATTTTGAGTTTCTACTATTTTCTCACATGGGAATTAGTATGCTTCTCATACTTGTGCACATGTGACTTTGGTTTTCCTACTAAGTATACTTGTATGCTCACCCTACATATATAAAACTATTTTCAGGTTTCTAGTGAGATTACATGGACTGTTCTGGACCCTTCTAGCTTTAATGTTAGGGATATTTTCTCTGTCACTAATTAGTTCTATTTCAGTACTTACCTTGGAGTTTTCTTTCTATTTATAGTAGTTTTACTTTGAACATGCATGTGGGATGGATTTTTTTTGGTTTCTTTATATATACATGTCTTAGAGTTGTTTGAGATTCATAAATCTTATCTCCTGATCTTTGTTACTATAAAGGGTAATTCCTCCAATTTTTGTGATATTTCTATACCCTTGGTACTGGTCGCCACCCCAGGGGCCTATTGTTGGGAGGACTCGGGGGTCATTGTCTCTCATTCATTTTGAAAAAGGTGGTTCATGACAGAATGGTATCAAAGGTGATGGTTAAGAGATAGGATGCAGTTTGGAGTTAGTCATAGTGAGGATTACATGGGATGGTTGGGCAACAATATTAGGCAATCTTGGTGCGTGACATAGGCCATGGAAGACTGGCTAGGATATGAGATTTTAGGGCCACCCCCGTGATTTGATGTATGGGATCTGAGCATACTGAACAATGAAGTAAGGCAACGCTGAATGTGGAGTAGATACCCTAGGAAAGGTACATGCATCATGATGAATTTTTTCTTGTTTTTTAAGCTATGACACTCGGTCATCGTCCACGAGTGGCTTAGGAAGTAGAGGCTTAGTAGGCCAATCTGTCTTGTCGATTGAGGGTTGATCTAGAGGAGGAGGACATTCAGTGGAAAATGATGCTTCATACTTTCCAAGGGAAGAATTTGGGAACGTACGAGGGCATTATATCAGACATGGAGATAGAGAGTTGGATTGAGGAGCTAGTGATCACTTTAATCTTGTTATGAGCTTTGAAAGAGTACTAGGATCCCCTGGTAGTGATCCTGATGAGAGGAGCAGTGTGTTAGTGGTGGACACATTACCTTAGAGAGATGAAGGAGGCCGATGTTATGTGGGTCTTCTTTGAGAAGGAGTTCTGAGTGGAATTCCTTTATTATATGATGAATGATGAGAAGGAACATGAGCTTCTCTCACTATAAAAGGTGTGTATGTCAATATAGGAGTTGCGAATCATGATAAAGAATCTCATTTATTTTCTATTGATATCTTTTTAGATGAGGAGTATTGGGAGAGACACTTAGAGGAGAGACTCTCTCCTTCTCTCTAGTATGCATTTACTCCTTTCACCTTGTCGATATACCTAGAGTCCTATAAGAAGGCTAAGGTAGGTGAGAGGATGCAATTGTGAGGAGGTTTACAGTGAGAGGGAAGCCAACTGAGTTCTTCGTAGGGGAAGGCTGTCAGAAGCAGGTATCTGACGATAGAACCATTGAGGTTTTTGCTAGTGGGGAGTCCACCTTAGTAGTTTCATTTTCGACATTATGGTCCAAGTGATTTTTCCACAGGCTTGGGACTGAGGTGTTTCACTGGTGGATGCAATTTTCACCTTCAGTGTCAGTTCCCAGTTCGAGCTTAGTATAGCAGAGGTGGGCAGGTTCAGTTCCCACCTTAGCAGCAGCTGTCTGCCAGGACATTTTGGCAGCAGGGATAGTAGGCTCCTACTCCACTGAGGGAAGATGAAGAAGGTGGAGGTATACCTCTGGTAATTCCATAAGGACCTTTACCTGGGTGTGGTCAGGGAGGTGGTCGATAGCAGATGGGTAGAGAAGCTAGGTGTGGTCAGTTTCATGCTGTTGAGGCAGAAACTCCAAAAGGACCAAAGATCATTTGAGGTACTATAAGTTTGTTCAGTACTCTTATTTGTGCCTTGTTTGATTCATAATATTCTCACACATTTTTTACACCTAGTGAATCACATGATTTGGGAATAAAACTAGAGATACTTTCTGTGACCTTGGTGTTGAGTACACCAGTCGGAGGTCAGACTAGCTTGTTTGATATTTTCAAGGGATGTAGACTAATGTTGGGGACACATCAGTCCAGTGGGGATGTCTTTATGCTATATATGTATCCATATGATGTTATCCATGTAATTGACTAGTTATACTATGTGTATTATATTATCGAATACTTCTAGAGAAGAGTCACATTTTCAGATGTGGGTGGACAACTTGTGACTTTCATTGGAGAGCAGATTTTTCTGATGTGCAGTCGACAAGTGGAGCCTCTTTTTTTCTTGTTATTTGAGTAGTAAGTGGAATCGGTGGATGATAGGATAGTGGGGGTTACTAGATTTTTTTAGGATTTTTTAGATGTCTTACCCAATGAGGTTGTAATTATACCCCCTCAATGTGATGTTGAGTTCAAGATAGACTTACAACCTGATGCTAGTCTGACTTCAATGGATTCTTATCGGATGGCACCTTCTGATCTTTGGGAGTTGTGGATTCAAATTTACGATCTGATGAATAAGGTATTTATCTGGATGAGTGTGTCACTATGGGGAACTCCAGTATTGTTTTCGAAGAAGGAAGACGGTGGTCTGAAGATGTGTATAGACTATTGAAGGTTGAATTAGGTAACAGTTAAGAACCGTTACCCTCTTTTGAAGATAGATGATCATTTCAACCAGATGATGGAATAAAGTTGGTTTCCTAAGATCGATCTGTAGTATGGGTATCACCAGTTGAGGGTAAAGGCGGGTTAAATACCAAAGAATACTTTCAAGTGCAGGTATGAGCACTTCGAGTTCGTGGTCATGTTGTTCTGTGTTATGAATGTTCCAGCCATGTTTCTAGGGATTATGAACTCTGTATTTTGTGAGTTCATAGACTAGTTAATCTTAATTTTCATAGATGACATCATAATATTCTCAATTTTATAGGAGGATCATACTAAGCATCTCATGACTGTCCTAGAGGTCCTTCGACACCACCATCTCTATGTAAAGCTGTCTAAGTGCATGTTTTGGACATGATAGGTCTACTTCCTTGGGCATGTGGTGTCTTGGAATGGTGTAGCAGTGGACCCATTGAATGACGAGGTAGTCATTTCTTGGGAAGAACCCATGAATGTGGAATATGTTCATTGTTTTCTTGCTCTAGTAGGATACTACTAGATATTCATATCTAATTTCTATCGAGTAGCATTTCTGTTGATGGTTCTAACTGAAAAAGTCCAAGATTTTGTGTGGAGAGAGAAGTGCTAAGGAGATTTTGTCTATCTGAAGGGGAAGTTGGTCAGTGCCCCAATGCTCAGGTTTCCAGAGTAAGGGGTGATGTTTGAGGTGTTTTGCGATGCTTCCCATCTGGGATTGCGGTGTTTTCTAATGTAGTAATGGGTATTGATCTCTTATGATTCTAGGAAGTTACTTCCCCATGAACGTAACTATGTCACCTATGATTTGGAGCTAACAACGACCATGTTTAAGCTAAATTTGTGGTGATACTACCTCATTGGTGAGCACTTTGTGGTCTTGACGGATCATAAGAGCTTGAGGTACATCTTTTCCTAGTGAGATATTAACTTCTGAAAGTAAAGGTGGATGTAGTTTCTATAGGATTGTGATTTTGATATCTTCTACACCTTAAGAAAGGGGAATGTTTTGGATGATGCGTTAAGCAGGAAGCCTTAGAGGGAAGTGGTTTGGGGAATAAGTATATTCTTGGAGAGCAATGGAAGAGTTGGATGCCTTGAAATTAGTTGTAGGAATGGATGGCGGTAGAGGCTATCAATTTTAGATAATGGTGAAGTCATCTTTTAGGTAGTAGGTGGATGAGGATTAGTGGGGATACTCATAGGAAGAGGTAATTCATGATCACTTTGACCTAGGTGATTCTCTAGAGTGATGGTTGGATGATGTTCAAAATCAGATGTTATTTCGTGAGAAGATGTTTTTTCCAGTGGTGAAGCATGTTTGATTTCTCTATGAGTTTTATATCTCACCCCTATTAGTACAATCAGGAGTTTACAAGATTTACCATGGATCTATGTAAAAGTTTTGGTGGCCCCAGATGAACTGGGCAATGGCAGAGTTTGTATAAAAGTGCGTAGTGTTCCAATAGGTGATGACTGGGTATCGTGTTTTTAGTGGTTTGTTACAACCCTTAGACATCCATGAGTGGAAGTGGGATAACATTTCAATGGAATTATTCATAGGATTATTGATGTCTCAGGGAGTATGTGATAAAATATATGTAGTGGTGGATTGGTTGATGAAATCATCTCACTTATTAATGATCAAGGAGTTGAGTGTAGTGGATGCCTTAGAGCAGAGGTATGTGGATGAGGTGGTGTATTTGTATAGGGTTTTGAGATCCATAATCTTGTATCGAGATATTCATTTTACCTCATTGGTCTATATGGGATTGCAACATGCTTTTGGAACTCAGTTAAACCTCATAACTGCTTTCCACCCTCAGATAGATGGGTAGATGAAGTGGACCATCTAGATATTGGAGGACTTGTTGTAGGAATATGGTTTGGACATTGGCAGATCTTGGGTATGACGCTTTCCCTTGGTAGAGTTTACTTAAAATAATATCTATCACTCTTCCATTGGCATGGATCCACTCAGATATTTATATAGAAGACCATTTCGTTCACCCGTGTTCTCTAAAGAGGTTTGGGAGGTAGCTGATCCTGGTCCAGACATGGTGATGATTACAACAGAGATGGTTCGGCTTGTCTGTGAGAGGATGAAGGAAAAACATGATTGGTAGAAGTGGTATTATAATCATAGGATAAGGCCCTTAGAGTTTGAGGTTAGAGACCATGTGTTCTTGAAGGTTTCCCCTTGATGTGGGAAGCAGAGGTGTGGTAAAGGGGGAAAACATTCTCCAAGGTTCATTAGAACTTTTGTGGTGTTAGGGTGAGTTAGAGAGTTGGAATACCATTTCGAATTTCCAATATAGTTGGAGAGGATCCACAATATCTTTTATCTCTCCAAGATTCTTCAGTATCTTAACTATAACTCCCATGTCATTAACTGGAGAGATTTGGATATTGAGGATGACACAATGTTCATGGAGCGGCCAGTGGAGATCCAAGATCGGCAAGGGAATGTTTTGAATTGATGGACCATTAATTTGGTTTTCATGTTGTGGAGGCATGGTGGCCTAGAGGAGAGTACGTGGTAGTAAGAAAAGTGGATTGATGCCCAGTACCTAGAGTTATTTTTAGTTTTTCTTGTGTGTTTTGATTTGTGATGTAGTTCTTGAACATTGTTTGTTATAAGATGGGTTACGTTCTTGTTACGTAGTGTGTGAAAAAGTCCTATCAAGGGGTGTGGGGAGACCTGATTCCTAATTTAGATGAATTAATTGAGATAAGATTAAACCCATGTAAGTGAGTTAGTGCCACCCAAAGTGGATAATATCTTTTCATGGAGGATGGAATTACCAAATTCACGTGTTTGGATAATTCGTGGTTGCGTGGGTTATCATTTGGATGTTTGGGTTTTCAGATGTGGGAGGAGGTGTTATTGGTTATTGAGGTTTTACTCTATATTTTGAACAACATAGTGTTGTTTACCCTTGAGAGGTATTTTATAGAGTGGTTGTTCAGACCCCTCTTTCTTCTAGGTTTGGTTTTGAATTCTTGAGGGTGAGTATATTTTGAGAGGTATCTGATGTAATGTCATTGACTTCTCTGGTTCATTACTTTGTCAATGTCTAGTGTTTGGGGTGTTCTGGGAGGAAACAATATCTTGTTTCAAGAGTTCTCCAAAATTCCAGTTTTTCCATTGGTAGGATATATCGGTGACTCAGTGTCAGTGGCTCAATGTAGATAGGTCGGGGCATCAGTGAGTCAGGGGATTAGTGGGTAAGGGAACCAATGAGTTAAGGAGTTGGTGAGTTAAGAAATCAGTAGGTCGAGGCTTCGTTAGGTTGGGGCATCAGTAGCTCATGATGTCGGTTGGTCGAGGCTTCGGTAGGCCAGGCATATGTGAGTAGCATCGGTAACTCGCTATCAGTGAGTCACATCATTATCTTAGTGTCTGTGGATCATCTATCGGTGAGTCAGGAGTCTGTGACTCACTATCGGTGACTTGTATCAGTGAATCACCCATTATTGAGTCATTTCTAGTTTTCCCAATTTTTATAGTTTTTTCCCTCTTACATTTTATTTCATGTAAATTGAGTTTAAAGCATTGATTGAACATTTTTAAAGGATTTTCATAGTATATTAATTTTATCTTTAATGTCTTAAAACTCCCAGGGATTTTAATTAGTCAAACTACATAATATTGATCATGATCTAACTTTTAATTACTTTGGAAATTCTCCTTTCATTGATAGAGGATCTGTCTCCTCTAAGTCGAGATCACTTCCTTGTGTGTTTCCTTTTTATGGATATTAAGGGTCCCCATAACCTTTCTTCCCCATGGATTCATGTGTTGTGCTATGGCATTCATATTATGTTTTACCTTAGATTCCTTCTTGCTTCATGCATGACCCTCTATTTTTGGAGAATGGAAGAATTGTTGATCGTATGTTATTCCGAGTAGGGATTTCCTTTGTCTCTATTTTAATTGTGTATCATGCGGGGTGTGTGTACTCATTTCTCCTTGTGAATACTGTTGGACCAAAATTTATGGAATATAATAAGAAGTAATAAATAAGGGGTTGGGAGGATGATGGTGATCACTTATTTTAATATTTTTCCTCGATCCATGTCATGTTTTATAAGGGTTGAATGCTTTTTAAAAATCATGTCCATTGGTAGTCTATATTTTCACACTTGTATGGATTGTGAATACTTATTGCTAATACTCTATGAATGACTGTATGATTTTGAAATTGGTTAAACATGTATATTTATTTAAATAAATGGATTCCCTAAGATCGAACATTCCCTATGATAACCCCTGTTTTATCAAGTAGAATTAAAGAATGAGTGTTTGCTAAATCTGAATAAACCTTGCCTTGTTGGTGTGGTTGTGTGTTGTGTGTGATTCTATATTGGCCTTGTGTCTATAGTAGTCATGTGATGTTGTGGTTGTGAGTGTGGTTGTGTGTATGGGGTAGTATGGGTGGTGTGATTCTATCTCAGGATGAGATATTGTTTGATTGTAGAATGGATGAACGTGTTATGTAGTGGGACGACATCTGGGCAGTTGTTGGGCAGCGGGGTTGTAGGACTGGGTTATGTCATGTTCATGTTTATGGGTTTGCAGGGCATGGTGTTTTTGTGAATCAGTTATGTCGAGGATAGTTTAAGAGGGATGATTTTGAATAAGGATGGTGTTACCTTATGTTGGCCTTTATCCGATAGTTTATAAAGATAGTTATTTTATGAAAGGGTGTTATAATATATATTTTTACCTTGGTCCTTATTTCTTTGTTTGGCCTTGGTAGTGGTTAGTATAGATGCTTCACCATATAATGTTTTCAGTGTTTGGTAGTTTCCCGGATAGGGATGGAATAAATAAATGAATGAATTGATAATTCATAATGAAAACTAGTTAAATTAATTGGTTAGGGGTATGTTTTGAGTTGTGTCTTGTATTGAAGAAATGTTCTTTTATGAAATTGAGAATTGACAATCATTCATTATGATACCTACATTTAGGAGTTGAAGTAAGGAATGTTTTGTGCAATTTGGTAGTTTGTTTATAAGCTCATGGGTTGGGATGAGTGTTTGGTACCTATATATATATATATATACATATTTCCTTGTGATTTCTATACGCACCCCATCCATGTTGAGCACTATGTTCCAAACAGCACCATTTTTATGAGAGAGGGTGTACTTTACCAATATCTCAGCGGGAGGATTTATGGTGGGTTATTAGATCTTATTTTATCTCTCTTATAGGCATTGGTAGCCCCATACTCTTCAGGAATATTATAGAACGATTGTGAGGCCCAGGTGTCTGCGGGTGAGGTGTACTTCCCCAGTGTCTTTAGGATGAGATAAGTTGTTCTTTACTAGGTGTATTTGGGATGAGATGTGGTTATGGACCATGTGTTTGTTGGTGGGATGTGGTATGTGACCTAGGTGTGTATAAGAAGGTTGTGACAATGGGGCTTGTGGAAGAGCATGGTATCTTTAGGATGTTCTCTATTAGAGATTAGCAGTTAACTAGTGGGAAGTGGTGTGGGGAAACCAAATATCAATGTGCTTAATATTTTATATTAATTGAATTAAATTATTTGGTGACTGTGCATTGGTGAGGTTGGGGTGGATAGTATACATTTTTAGGTGCTTTTGAGTTTCTACAATTTTCTCAGAGGGGAATTAGTATGCTTCTCCCACTTGTGCATGGGAGACTTTGGTTTTCCTACTGAATATACTTATATTCACCCTACATATTTAAAACTATTTTTAGGTTTCCAGAGATATTACATGGACTGTACTAGACCCTTCTATCTTAGATGTTAGGGACAATTTTAATGTCACTTATTAGTTATATTTTGTTACTTACCTTGGAGTTTTCTTTGTAAATCTAGATGTTTTACTTTGAACATGCATGTGGGATAGATTTTTGTGGTTGCTTTATATATATATGTACCTTAGAGTTGTTTTAGGTTGATATATCTTATCTCGAGGTCTTTGTTACTATAAAAAGGGTAATGCCTCCCATTTTTGTGAGATTTCTATACCCTTTTTGTTGGTTTCCACCTTGAGGCCTATTGGAGGTGGGACTGGGGGTCATTATCTCTCTTTCATCTTGAAGAAGGAGGGTCGTGACAAATCATTTGATTAACAAATTTATAGATAAACCTGAACTATTAAGGATATAATAAAATATATGTTTTGAATTTAACTTGTTATCTAGATATTTTTAAAAGTCCAAGTAATGAATAGTGTCAAAATTGACAACAATGATATTTTATGAAAATAATAGTTTTTTAAATTAATTAAAAATCATTAAACATATTTAAAAATAAAATATATTTATAATATATTATAAAATGTTATAAAATTTTCATTTATGTTATATTTGACATCAAATAAGAAAAAATTACAACCTTTAAAGGTTAAAAAATATGTAACCTTAGTGAAAATTAAAATAGGTTAACTAAGGGATAATCAAAATGACATGGTTTAAAATAACATGAACACTTGTGTAAAATCTATTGGCGGATGACATTACAAACTTATCTCATATTATATTTGAACTCATGTCATTTTAGATGTATTTTTATTGATACTAAATTTATTATAAATTAATATTTTTTGAAACTCCAAAAGTGACCCTCACCATAATTATATCATACATATCAAGAATCATGATATTTAGTTATTAAATAAATCATAGTAGTTTATAAGCCATGAATTATAAAGAACATAATTCATGGGAGTATAACATAGGACATTAAATTTTGGTAGACACATAAGAATAGAAAACCATTTTCATATTAGTCAAGGCTTACTGGCAAGACCATTATAGAAGACAAAGTCCCTTACTGAACTGGGTTCATTCCCCATTTCAGCCCTGTATTACCCAAACAAGTTTACTTCCCATTCTAGTCCTGTATATCTCATGATATATAAATCTTTACCCAATGAAATGGAGGGAGATATAGGTCCTACCTATCATATAATGAAAACTACACATATTTGAAACATAATAACAGAAATAACTCATCATATTAGAACCTATAAAAAACGTGTTTTATAAACATTTCATCATAACATAAATTATGGAAGAGAAAAAAATTCATAAATATCAAAAAATCATAAAAATAAACCATTTAGAGAATGAATAACAATGGTATCATTAGATTATGTCCCCAATAAAATATAAGTACCATCAAATAATATTTTCTTATATGGAATATTATTTTTAAAGAACACGTGATATAATTATTAGGGAAAATATCTTTTCTGTTTTGGAAATTATTTTACAGCCACACAATTTTAAAAGAAAAATTGTTCTTTTAAAATAACCTTGTAACATTGTAAAGGAATCCTCTAGAAATTTAAGGCATCATGAAATAAGATTTTTTTATTCCATGTATGTTAGAAAAAACATTCTTTTTGTACTTTTTGTGGAATATTTATAAAGAACCTCATTTGGAAAACTAAAAAAAATATTGCTTTTAAACCATTTAGTAAAAATTAACACATTTTTAAAAATGAAATTAAAAAATTGTATAAAAATAATAAAAATATTTTTTATTTTTTAAGAACCATGTACATGGAGGATAAATATTCCTCAAGAGATACTTACCTATAAACAATTCTAAATAACAATAAGACTATGAAATTAATTGTTACCTTATGTCTGATTTCCTTCGTATGTATATGAAAATCTTGTATAATTGTTTAAATAATGTTATTGATTTATTACAGAACCATATTCATATTTATTATATCATATATGATCCTCTTATAACATCTTACCACCTGTTTGTTAATAATATATCATTATTACCCTTCTTTCAGGTGTTAACTACTTCATTTTCTTATGCATGTTTTGTCATCTAAGTCCCAGTTATTATGTATAAGATATAGTTACATAATATAAAGAATTATATTCAGGTAATATATATCATTTTATTTATTATATACATATATATAATCATTTTTAATGGTGAACATGGATAATGAATCACATTGCATCATGGAGAGGGTAGTTCATACGTACACACGAGCGATGATATCATTTCCTTAATGGTGAAAGGGGTAAGAAAGTGGATTTTATATTAATATAATATTATAATTATCATATATATAGATTATTTACATCTTTATACCCATCCAAGTAAAGTAGAGATGAAAAACTGATTACACTATGATGTGGAGATGGTTAGCCGTGCGTACACACGGGCAGTGCTTTCATTTTTCATAGGATGAGTAAAAGGTAGAAAATGGTTATTAAATAATCATAATAACATCTCAGAATATAAATTATACTAGATTTATTACTTTATAATGGAAACAACACATGGAGAGTAAGTAGAAGAAGAAATAGACTTGAAAGATTCGGTAAAGACAATTACCTCTTCTTCAGTGTACTTACTTTAGATCTCATCTTAGGGAAAATAGGGATGGTATTTTGAAAATATTTAAGCCTATATAATGTGTACATGGAACATTAAAAGATAAATTTTTAGTGTATGGTCAAGAATAAAGGCTCAAAGTGATGTGAAAAATCTAGGGAGGATGTTCCCTTTTATAATTGAGGTGAGGGGGACTTTTGGAATTTCACAAAATATTAATTTATAATAAATTCAATATCAATAAAAATACCTCCAAAATGAAATATATTAAAATATAATATGATATAAGGTTGTAATATCATCAATAAATATATTTTATAAACGTTTTGGTATTATTTTAAACCTTATCATTTTGATCAACCCTTTGTTTACCTATTTTAATTTTAACTAAGGTAAAAACTTTTTCAAAATTAAATGTTTTTTATTTTGACTTATGTTATGTAAATTAGACAATAAATGAAACATTTATAATATTTTAGACCATATTATTATTATTTATTTTTAAACATCTTTTAGGGTTTTTAAATAATTTAATAACATATTGTTTTGATAAAAGACCATTACTGTCAATTTTTACACTATTCATTATGTGGACTTTTAAACATATCAAGATAATAATTAAACTTTTGAAAAAATGTTTTATTATATCCTAATAGGTCAAGTTAATCTATAAAGTTTTCTTATAAAATTAATTTTCGGAAATTATATTTATTTTAATCTTTTTAATGACATTGATTTTGATATTTCCATGAATAAAATAATTACCACATCAGTGTTGTCCAATGACTTAATATACCTATTTCTTAACAAAAGTTTAAAAATAAAATAAAATTATGAATATAAATATTCTATATTTAATATGAATATTTATGGATGAATATATATTTTGGGTAACCCTATATTAAAAATTATACAGTATTTAATACATGATTGTGACAAATTTGAATTTTTATTGAATAAAATATTATAAATATAATAATCTCATCTAAGTGGCCCAAAAAGTAAAAAATTAATTTATATAATAAAAACATGTTTATTAAGTTAAAAATTTATATTTATATTCATTCATAACATACCATTTTCCCCATCTTGACATATAAAAAATATTCAAGATAAATAAAGTGATACTTTGTGACTTTCTTTGATTCAAATATCATATAAGTAATTTTTATAGAAAAGTGTCCCTTAAAAAAATTAATTTCGACCCCTTGGTGTTAAAGGAATAATTTTATTCCACAAATAATATTTGGGAAAGTGTTAGAGTCATTTTATAGTTTTTATCATTTTATTTTGAATCTAAATTACTCAATTCACCCTTTACCCTGGTAACAAAATTTATCAAGATTACTATTCATATTGGTAAAAAAATAGTCCTATTCAGTAATGCTTTCCATATGATTTTAAATTTGTTATAATTTTTTAAAAAATTAAAACATATAAGTTACATAATTTAATTTAAAATAAAATTGATAAAACGCCATGATAAATAATTTTTCAAAAAATGCCTCTTTTAAAGCATAAAATGTTTTTATAATAAATTTATTTATAAAATCATTTAAAAAAATATATTTTAATTATTTTAAATTATAACTAATTAAAATTGAAAAATAATCCAAACTATAATTTTACCTTATTAATAATTTAAAATAAAATACAATTTTTAATAAAAATAAGTATTTTCATTATTCCTTGAGAAAATAAATGTTTTTAAAAAATTATATACAAAAAATTATGATATAATTCAGAAATAAAGAATTCAAAGATGAAATTAAAATTTTAATGTTATTTTTTTAGAATTTCTATAAAAATAATAAAACTCATTTTTTGAAGGAATCATATTTTTGAAGAATAAGGTGATTTTACTAAAAAATGTGTAATCATTTAAAAAGAACATACCAACACATTAATATTGATTTGGACCTTTATATTTATTTTATATATTATTTATTAATATTTATTCTCACAAGTTTAAGGGCTTCTTTGTAATGGTCATTTTATATTAATATTATTTTAATAGTGTCTCACATTTCTTTTAAACTCAGTGTTGTGTGAAATGCAAGCTATCAAATTATTTAAAGGCTAAAATTTCATAAAAATGTGGGGGTGTTACATTATAAACCCCTTAAAATGAATTTCAACCTTCAAATTCATCACTCTCATACAATCATATGATGGTAACTCTACCTCATCATATCCCTAGGTTCCCACACAGCCTCCTCAAATTGATGGTTTCTCCATAAAACATTACCCAAACAAGTGGCCTTGTTTCACATAGCATTTTCTATATAATCCATAATCTCTACATGTTATTATTCATATAAAATATCTTTCTTAAGTGGTATGAATTTTGAGTTTAGTACATGTGAAGTATAAGGTATATACTTTCTCAGGTGATATACATGGATCACATCATGAACATGGGAGAGATTTTTTTGGGTCATCAATCTATAATCTAACTTTTCAACACGGTTAATAATTTCAAATATATAGATATACCTAGGGATTGGATTCATATTCATTCCAAATACCATCACATTATTTGAGAGATATATTCATATAAATATTTGATCACCCACTTCAAACTCTAGTTACTCTCATCAATTGTCATCATACCTTTTTTTTCAAATTTGAGATACTCTTATGCAATGTTGAATAGATTTAACCTTCTCTAAAATTTCCTCAAATAGATTAGGCCCCAATATATTTCTTTCCCCAACATCATTCCATCATGTTGGAGTTATTGAATTTTTACCATAGGGGAAATCATAATGATGCATATGAATATTGGAGTAAAATATATTATTGTAAGAGAATTGCACCAAAGGGAGGTTTTGATCCCAAATGTCATTATAATACATAGATAAAGATCTAAAAATTTCTTATAGGGTTTGAATGCTCCTCTCAGACTGACCATCTATATGAGTATGATAAGTAGTGTTAAAACTTAACTTTGTATCTAGAGTCTGTTGAAGACTTCTCCAGAACATCAAGGTGAAACTTGGTTCCTGATCACATATAATGGAAGGTGATACTCTAGGAAATATTAATACTTCCTTAATATATGTTTTGGTAATATGATTAACATAAAATTATTATCTCATAGCACTGAACTATGCCAGCTTCGTAATGCGGTAAACTATAACCCATATAGAATTTGGTTTTTTAGATATTTTGGGAATTACGATGAAAAAAATAAATGGTGTTTTATTACCATTTCCATTCCACTATGGGTAATGGTTGTAACAACTCCTTATACATTTGTTTCTTTTTGTTAAATTTATGAAAAAATAAGCACTGAGAAACATATTATGCACTATGTTTTTTCTGACCATCTTAGAAGAAATACTATTTTAGGTCCCTATACATATTTTTTCTTCTTGGATGAATATATAATGATAAAATATGAGAATCATACAACATATCCTTGTTTAAATATTTTATAATAGGGATACAAACATGGTTTCTAAAACTTATTATTCCATCAAAATCAAATTTGAACTCGGGAACATTTCTCACCTACTTTTGTAGCTCAAAATCTTATTTATGTGCCTCCTTAATCTTCACTTGTATAAGTATTTGAACAATAACTTGAGCTATATAATATTTCACCCCTTACATTAAGATTTACATGTGTACCCAATTCAATTACATAAATTTTGGATCTTTTTTTTATCCTTATAATAGATAATCTAGAATGGTACTTTCAACTTAAAGCATATGTCACCTTATTTGTTTTCCCAGGGTGGTAATGTATTAAGTAGTCGTAATCTTTGATCAACTCGAACCATCTTCTTTGGTGCATATTCAAATCCTTTTGGGATACATTGTATATTTATCTCTAATGATTATTACTCTATATCTTTAATGAAAAAAATAATACAACTAACTCTAAATCACAAGTTGAGTACTTTTTTCTCATGGATTTACAATTTTCATGAGGCATAGTTATAACCATATCATTTTTCATGATAATTATTCTCATACCCTTCATTTATGCATCACTATAGATCACAAACCTTTCTATACTCCAGGGTAGTGTGAGCACTAGTTCATTGACTAACCTTCTTTTCAACTCCTTGATATTCTTTTTACATTCCTCTATCTATATGAACGTAACTTCTTTTCGAGTCATCTTGGTGAGTGGATTAGTTAATAATGATAAATATTTAAAAATACTTGTTTAATATCCATATAAGTCAAGAAAACTTAATATTTAATTTACCGTTGTTTGTGTTGTACAATATTCAATAAATTCCATCCTTTCTATATCTACAAATATCCCCTCTATTGAGATTATGTTACTAAAAATTAAACTTTCTCAAGCCAAAATTCACACTTGGTAAATTTTAAACAAAGATTTTCCATTCTTAGGTTCTTTAGTACAATACTCACATTATCTTCATGTTCTTCCTTAATCTTTGAATATACAATAATATCATCTATAAAAACTAGAAAAAACTGATCAAGATAGTATCTAAAGACTCTATTCATCAAGTACATGAAGATAGAAGAGGAATTTCTAAGACCAAAACGAATCACTATAAATTCATAGTGTTCATACCTTGTATAGAATACTGTTCTGGTTATATCATCCTTATTGACTCTCAATTGATGATTTACATAATGAAGATCAATATTTTAAGAGTACTGAGGTCCATAGAGTCGATCAAATTGGTTATAAATACATGGCAGTGGATATTTTTTATTGATAGTGATTTTTTTAAGTTCTCAATAATCAATGTAGTGTCTCATTGATCCATATTTCTCCTTAAAAAATAGAACAGGTGCACCCCAAGGTGATGAAATAGAGGTGTATTAATCCCTTTTCAAGATCCTCTTAGAGTTAATTATTAAATTCCTTCAACTCAATTGGATCCATTTTATAAGGAGTCTTTGAAATAGGCATACCACCTGGTATGAGTTCTATTGAAAAGTAAACTTCATGATTCAATAGTAGACCAAAAAATTCTTCCAAAAATACATCAAGAAAATCCCATACAATAGGTATATCATTAATAGTGAGTTTCTCCCAAACCATCTAAGATAGATAACCCTTATTTATAGGAATGACGACCCATATGATGAAATTAATTTCCATTAGAATTTCATATTCATCCTTTTATTGATAGATGATCATAGATTCATTAGTAATTTGAAATGTGCCTTCCCTTCATCAATAATTGATGTGGAATCTATATATTGAAATCCAATCCTTGCAAAAAATCACATCAAATTTAAATAAAGGAAGGATCATAAGATTCGGAGGAAGCACTTTCCCAAAATATTAAACCGAATAAGAATTATAAAATTGTGATGTGACCATATTTTCATTAGGAGTTTTCATAGATAACTCAACATATAATTTTCAAAGTAATATGGTGATACCCTTAAAAAATTCCATAGAAATAAAATAGTGTGTGGATCCAAAATCAAATAAAATATTATCTTCTTTATAATTGATCATAAGAGTACCTTTCACCGCTTCATTGTCATACTCCACATCACCAACAGTTATAACATGTGGTTCTAATTTTTATTTGACCTTAAGTTATTTTTGACTTTGATCGTCATTGATAGCCCTAATATTTGGGAACTGGTTAAAAAAATTACCATTTTCGTTGCACTTAAAGTATTGAATTGGGGAGGCTCATTTTGTCCATCATTTTCACTATTCGCATGATTAGCTATCTTTTAACCATCACTTTGGAATTCGTTTTCATGATGACCTTATTTCCAACACTTAAAACATTTACTAGAACCTTAAAACAGTTTCCTCCATGTTTCTTTCCACACATTAGGCATAACAGTTAGATCATCTTATTTTTACTATGGTTTTTTTATTTTTCATTGAAATATATTTTTCTCTTATTATCAAACCCATAAGATAGATGGGTAACTCCAATATCCATCACAACCTTGAGAGCACTTCAAATTATTTCCTCATAGCTACTGAATCCCATTATGGATAATTCCCTATGAATGGTTTTTAAGCCATTGAAGAATCAATCCAACTTACTCTCAGGTTAGATGATAATTTTAGAAGCATACCTTGGATGTCTTGTAAAATTTTCCTCATAGGTACCAATAGATTCATAATCCTTTTGATTAATCTCAAGAAAAAATTTATCCATCTTTGTTCAAAGAATACATGGAAAGTTATTATTGATAAATAATTTCTTGAACTCATCCCATTTCATAGAGTCAATTTCATCTTAATGCCTTATATTATTGATGAGATTCCACCATTGATCCACTTCAACTTCTTGAAAATAAACCAAAAAAATTACATTCTAATGTTTTGAACATTTTAGAATCTAAAATGTATTTTTAATCATATGAATCTATTGTTCAGCCACTAGTGGACCAGAATAACCACTGAAAGAAGGTAGACTTTGCCTCATGAAGGACTCAATATAATGTTGTTTATTCATTTTCTAATTGGTAACTCCATCATGATTCATATATTGAGAAATTTATGTGAGTATAGGAATAATATTTTGTATTCCATATCCCATAACATTTTTTTGCTCAGGAGGAAAATCAATTCATTTCCCATTGCATTCAGTATTAACACAGTTCCTTCAGGTCCCAACCATTGACTAAAATAGGAAAAAATAGTGTGAGAAACACTAATCAAAGTGGGAAAACCACATAATAAAAAAATTCAATTCATGAAACATTAGGTTTTATAAAATGTTATTTATGATTGTTTCTAAAACTCTAGTATTTTATAATATAATTAGACTTATCCTTAGGGATCTTACTAAGGTTTTATCATATTAGTTTCTAAAGGTTAACTAATCCTTACTTTGATAGCAACTATAAAGACCCATAGTTCTCATACATAGATATTAAATTTAAATATAAGAATATTAATTACATAATATAAAAAAATTCCATAACCATATAGGTTTAGTGTATTTGGAAACATGGAAACATAAACAACTAATTTATAATACATCTTTACCATCTCCTGTTTAGTCATTCATAACTAGAACCCTTTCGAAACATCTTACTTAATACCTTTCTTCATATCCCGGGGTTTATAAACATAATAAAAGTGTATGTTCAGAAGCTCAATAAGGGTAATTAAGGGAGATAACATAAAATTAAGGTCCTAAGAACATGAAAAACATTTTGAAAATTATATCTTGCATATAAAAAATCAGGATATTGATTTATGGACTAAATAATATAATTTCACCAGACATGATTTATAAAGAACATAATTCATGGGATTATAAAATAATACACGAAATTTTGGAATAAAAATACACATATAAAATCATTTTAATATTACTAAAAGTTCACTGCAAATAAAATCATAGATGAAAAAGTTCCTTAATGAACCGAGTTCACTCCCCATTCCAGCCCTGAATTACTGAACATGGTTTACTTAATGATCAAATCCTTCATATCTCATGGGATGTAAATATTTAACAAATTAATTAGAGGGAGATATAGGTCCCACATGTTACATAATGAAAACCATTAATATGTGTTCAACAAGAACATAAATCATCCATCATACTAAAACCCATAAAAAGAAGTGGGTTTCATAAACATTTTATCATAACATAACTCATAGAAAAGGGAAAAAATTCATAAGAATCAATCCATAATAAAAAAAACATTCATAGAAATAATAAGAATGGTATAATTGAATAATATACCTAGTAAAACATAATTAAAATCAAGTAACATTTTATTAGATGGAAAATGATTTTAAAATATCACTTGAAATAATTTTGAGGAAAATGTCCTTTCCATTTTGAAAACATTTTTTATAGACAATAAATTATAAAGGAAAGAATTTTCATTGAAAAAAACATTGTAATATTGTAAATGTATCTTCTATACATTAAGGTGTCATGAAAGTGGAAAAATTAATTCATGCTATATAAGTTAAAAAACATTCCTTTCATATTTTTGCTGAAAAGTCACAAAGAACCTCGATTGGAAAAAGATAAAAAGTAATCCATTCAAACCCTTTAGTAAAATTTAAAACACGTGTAAGAGAAACATTAAATAATAGTAAATATATTTCAGATTTTTTTTTTAATAAAAATAGACATGAAAGATAAATATTCCCATGAAGATATATATATATATATATATATATATAAAGAATCCCAATTAATGATGAGATTATGAAATTTACCCTTATCTTAGCTCTGATTTCCTTTATACATATACGAAACTCCTATGTAATGGTTTAAATAATAATAATAATTAATTTTAAAACCATATTCATATTTATTATATAATATATGATCCTATTATATCATCTTATCACCAGTTTGTTAATAATATTTCTTTAATACCCTTCTTTATTGAGTTAACTGGTTCCTTTTACAATGAATTTCTTATCTTATAAGTCCTTTTTCTTGTGCATATGATGTACTTAAATCATATACAAAGTTATATTAAAGTAATATATATCATATTTATTTATTATATGTATTTATATAATCATTCTTTAATGGTGAGCATGGAAAATGAATTGCATCGCATCATGGAGATGACAGGTCGCACATACGCACAAGCAGCAATATCATTTCCTTAATGGTGAAAGGGTAAGGAAGAGAATCATATATTATTATAATGTTATAATTATATATATATATATATATATTATTTCCATCATTATACCCATCCAAGTAAAGTGGTGATGAAAAACACATTACACCCTGACGTGGAGACGGTAAATCGTACATAGGCATTCACAATGCTTTTATATTTTTATAGGATGGATAAAAGGTAGAATATGGTTGATATATAATAATAATAAAATATAGTAATATTGTTTATTCTATAGTTATTATGTTATAATAGAAAAAACACATGAATTGGAAGTATAAGAAGAAATAAACTTGAAAGAGTTGGTAAAGAAGATTACCCCTTCTTCGGAGAACTTTCTTTAGATATCCTATTAGAGACACTAGGGTTGGTATTTGGAGGAGAAAATAACCTATAGAATGTGTCTAGGAAAATTCATAAGAGAAATTTTAAGGGTACGGTTGATCATGAAGGCTCAATGTGATGTGAAGAGGTGAGCTAGGAGGTGCGCTTTTATAATTGTGGTGAGGGTAACTTTTAAAATATCTCAAAATTTTAAATTATAATAAATTAAATATCAATAAAAATACCTCCAAATGTACATTTATTCAAAGATAATTTGATATAATTTTTTAATGTTATCAACCAATATATTTTTGAAAATGTTTTAGTATAATTTTATTCCATATCTTTTTTATTAACCCTTGGTTAACCAATTTTAATTTTAAATATGATAAAAACTGTTTTCAATATTAAAAGGTTGCAATTGTTATATATGTGATATAAATTATTCATAAAATGAACTAAATATAAAATTTTAGACCATATTATAATTATTTTTATTTTTAAAGATTATTTTGTTTTTTAAATAATTTAATAAAATATTATTTTGATACAATATCATTAGTGTCAATTTTGACACTATTCATTACATGGACATTTAAAAATATCAAGATAACAAGTTAAATTCAAAAAAATATATATTTTATTATATCTATAATAGGTCAAGGTCTTCTATAAAATTCTTTAATCACATTAATTATGACAAATTACATTAATTTTTATATTTTTAATTACATTTATTTGATGTTTCCATTAATCAAATAATTATCACATCTGTGTTGTGTAATTATTTAATGTTACTATCTCTTCACTAAGATATAAAAATAAAATACCAAGATAAAGATTAATCTTTTATATTTCAGAATAATATTTATAGTGAAATATATCTTTTGGGTAACCCTATATTAAAAAATTTATATTATTTAAAACATGAATGTGACATCTTTGAATTTTTAGTAGATGAAATAATATAAAATTTACAATCTCATAAAATTGGAAAAAGTAAAAAATAAATTTATAAAGTGAAAATTTGTTTATTAATTTAAAAATATACATTTATATTCATTAATAATATACCTTTTCCCCATGTGGACACATAAGGGATATTTATGTTAAAGAATGTTTCATTTTGTGGTTTTCTACGATATACATATTATATAAGTAATTTTCATGGAAATTTTCCATGAAATGGATTAACATCAATAAATGGGTGTTAATAGTAAAATTATATAAATAAAATAATTTTTTTCATGTTTAAGGGTCATTTTATAGTCTTTAAAAACATATTACACCATGATTTGGAGACAGTAAGCCATAGGTACACATGCATGGTGCATTTGTTTCTTTTATAAGATGGATAAAATGTGAAATATGGTTGTTCCATAATAATAATAACTTATCATAATATAAAGGATACTTTATTTATTACATTAAAATGGAAACAACACATAAATAAGAAGTAAACGAATAAATAGAATTGAAAGAGTCGGTAAGGATAATTACCTCTTCTTTAGTGAACTTATTTTAGATATCCTTTTAGGGTCACTAAGGTTATCTTTTGAGAAGATCAGAACCACTATAATGTGTTTGGGGATTTTTAAAAGATATATTTATAGGCGATGGTCGATTTTGAAGGCTTAAAGTGATGTGAATAAGTGAGGGAGGAGGTTCCATTTTATAATTGAGGTGAGGGGCACTTTCGGAATTTATCAAAATTTTAATTTATAATTAATTAAATATCCGTTCAAATACCTATAAAATTAAATATACTAGAATAAAATATGATATAAGGTTGCAATATCATTATAAAATATATTTTATACAATTTTTTTATTATTTTAAACCTTATCATTTTGATTAACCCTTAGTTTAGCAATATTAACTTTAACTAAGGTAACAACCTTTTCAATATTAAATGGTTGTAAATTTTACTAATATGATATAAATTAGACCATAAATGAAACATTTGTGACAATATATAACATATTTAAAGTATTTAATATTTTTAAATATGTTTTATTTTTTTTATATAATTTAATAAAATATTATTTTTATAAAATATTATTAGTGTCAATTTTGACACTATTCATTACAAGGACTTTAAAAATTATAAAGACAATAATTTGAACTAAAAAAATATTTTATTATATTCTTAAAAGGTTATATTAATCTAAAAAATTCTTTGATCACATTAATTATCTCAAATTATATTTATTTTAATATTTTTAATAATATTTATTTGATATTTTCATTAATGAAATAATTAACACATCAGTGATGGGTAATTATTTAATATAATTATTTATTTACTAAAAATAAAAAATAAAATACAACATGGAAGATAAATATTATATATTTTAGAAGAATATTTATAGTAAAATATATCTATTTTTAAACCCTATATTAAAAATTATATAGTATTTAAAATATGAATGTGACATCTCTAAACTTTTATTAAATAAAATAATTTAAATATCATAATCCCATCAAAGTAGACCAAAAAAGTAAAAAATAAATTTATATCATTAAAATATATTTATTAATTTAATTATTTACATTTATATTCATTTATATAATACCATTTTCTCCATTTGGACACATGAAGAATATTTAACATAAAGAAAGTGATATTTTGTGTCTTTCTTTGATTTAAATATTATATAAGTCATTTTGATGGAAAAGTTTGAATTAAAAAACCTAATTTAGATCCTTATGAGTTAATTTTTGAATTATATTCATCCAATAAAATTTTAGAATGATTTAGGTTCATTTTATAGTCTTCACCATTTTTTTTATAACCTAAATTATCCAATTTACAATTTACCGTGGTAATAAAATTTACCCAGGTTACTATTCATATTTGACAAAAAATAAAATGGACTTATTCACTAAATTTAGAAATTATGATTCTAAATTTTGTATCGATTTTTAAAATTTTTTAAAAATAGAAATTGTACAAGATAATTTAATATAAAACTGGTAAAACGTGATAAAAAATAGTTTTTTCCTAAAAAATTCCATTTTAAAATAGAAAACATTTTAAAATAAATTCATGTATAAAATCATTTTAAAAAATAATAATTGGATTATTTTAAATAAAAATGAATTAATTAAAATTTATAATTAATACAAAACATAATTTTACCATGAAAATACATTAGAATAAAATATAGTTTTTCATAAAAATATGTATTTTCACTATTCCTTAAAAAATCATTCTAGAAAATTTAAAATAAAAAACATTTAAAGATAATTTTGACATGAAAATTTAAAAAATAAATTTAATTTTTTCAAATCCATTTTATATATCTTCTAAAAATTAATGTTCACTCATAAAAAGAAGATAAACCCATTCATGAAGAAAACATATTTTGACGAATAAAGTGATTTTACTAAAAATTATGAGATTATTTTCCACAATACAGTGCAATTAATTTTACATGTTGACCATTAAATAATGATTATATAAATGTGTATAATGAAAAAATATGATATATATTACTTTAATATCATTTTGGATATGATAAAAACATATCCTATACACAAGAAGTGAGACTTATATGATAAAACATGCATAGGAAAATAAAGCAGTTAACACCCCAAAGAAGGGTAATAATGAAATATTATTTAAAAACGGGTGATAATATGATATAAGTGGATCACATATGATATAATAAATATTAATACAATTATGGAATAAATTAATAACATTCTTTAAATCATTATACAAGATCTATAGATATGTACAATGGAAATCTCACCTAAGGTAAGGGTTAATTTTACATTCTCATTATTATATGGGATTGTTTATATGTAAGTATATGTTGGGGAATATTTATCTTCCATGTCAATGTTTCTTAAAATAAATTCCAAAATAATTTTATTATTTTTATACAATTGTTTAAAATTATTTTTACATATGCATGAATTTTTACTAAAGAGTTTGAAAGAAGTATTTTTTTATTTCCCAAAATGGGGTTTTTTGTGACTTTTTTAGTAAAAGTATAAAATATTTTTTTTAAATTATATTACATGAACATATATTTACACTTTCAGGATACATTACTATTTGGAATATTCCCTTTTAATCTTATAGGTTCTTTTAAAAGAAAAATGTTTCCTTTTTTAATTATGCAGCTTTTATAAAAAAATGTTTTTTTTTTCAAAATGGAAAGGATATTTTCAGGAAGAATTATTTCAAGTGATATTTTAAAATCATTTTCTATATATGAAATTATTATTTGATGATACTTATGATTTATTTGTTATATGATCCATGGATAGTATCTTTATTCTTTTGGATGGTTTATGTTTATTATGGACTGATATTTATGAATTACACTACTTTTACATTTGTTATGAAATAATGAAATGTTTTTGAAACTAATTTCTTTTCATCAGCATTGATATGATAACTGATTTATATTATTGTGGAAAAAATATTTATGGTTTTTATTATATGGTAGGTGGGAACTATATCTCTATCCATTACATTGGGTACATATTTATATCTCCTTAGACAGACATGATTGGAATGGGGAGTTATTATTGTTTAGTAACACAAGACTGGAATGAGAGTAAACTTAGTTCAGTAATATAGGGATGGAATGAGGAGTGAACTTGGTTCAGTAAGGGAATTTTTATTATATGATAGTATTGTTATTGATCCTTTCATAATATAACAGTGAATTTATATTCTTATGTGTATTCCAAAGTTTCATGACTTATGTTATACTCCCATGAATTATTTTCTTTATAATTCATGCCTTATAAACATCTATGATTTAGTCGATAATGAAATATCACGATCCTGATTTGAAGGATATACTTTTCAAAATTAATTTTCATGTTCATAAACCCTTATTATTATCTTATCCCCCCTTGAATACCCTTATTGAGAATCTGAACTCACCCTTTTATTATGTATCTTTTCCCCAAGTTATGGTAAAAAGTATTAAATAAGATGTGTCCAAAGGTGGTTCTATTTATAAATGGATAAATAGGAGATGATGTTGATTTTTTATGATTCAATTGTTTATGTTTACAAGTTTACAAAGATACTAAACCAATATAGTTATAGAATGGTTTTGTTATATTATATAAGGGATATTATTTTATTTAGACAAAATATATATGTATGAAAAGTATGGGCTATTATAATTGGTATTAGAGAAAGGTTTAGTTAACCTTGGGTAACTAGAATAAGAAAAACTTTGTAAGAACCTTAAGGATAAATCTAAGTATAGGTTACAATACTAGAGTTATAGAGAAAATCATAAATAACCTATGATAAAACCTAAGGAGTCCAGATTTGAAATTTTATAAGTAATTTTCCTTGATTATGTGGTTTTACCGCTATTATTAATGATTTTAACACTGTGGATTTTTCATTTAGTCAATGGATGTAACCTGAAGAAACCATGTTAATGAAGAATGTGATGGGAAATGCAATGATTGTCCTCCTGAGAAATAGAATATTATGCGAGTTGGAATGAAAAATATGTTTTCTATAATCACAATAATTTCTCAAGTAATTATTTATATTGGACTTCCAAACGAGAAAATCTTGGAACAACATTATGTTGAGTTCTTTATGAGGCAGCATCCACATTCTTTCGGTGGGTCTTTTGATCCACTAGGGGATAAAAAATGGATAAATACCAAATAAAAGATATTTTCAGTTCTCTAATATTTATAACATGATTGTTTTCGCCCAAATCTACCCTACATGTATGCGGTCGTTGTAGTACAGGTTGGGGTCGAATCCACAGGGACCGAAGAAGAAACCTAGAGACACTCTGATTTTGGAGAGATTTTTCTATAGAGTGGTCAACTATTTGGATTGATTTGATTTTAAACTAGTAATTTAAAACAAAAAAAAACTTACAATTACTTAGTATAAAACAATTAATGGGGATGAGTTGATCCTAAGTTGTTACTAGGGTTAGATTAGATGTATTTATTTTCTTATAACATTTCAGTTCACTAATTCAAGATGTATCCAAAAAATTATATAATTCATCAACATCATTAACCAATTTAATCTTTACACACTTCCAAGTATAATCACCAATGCACTTAGAGGATCAATTTAATGATCACTCTAAGGAATTGGATCTTACTAGCACTCGAAATGTGTCATTATTAAAGTTGGCGAAGATGAAGAAGAAAATACTCATCAAATGGAAATATTAAATTAATAAAATGATTACAGAATTTTAGATCATAAAATAACATCCAATATTCCATATGAAACTCCCTAGGACCAAACCATAAGGGTTTATCCCTCAATTGATTCTATGATCTCAAAGGAAGCAGAAAGTAGACTCATAGGGGCGGAATTGAAGAAGAAAAATAAAACAATGAAACGATCACTCCACCGTTGTGTGAATAAATTCACAAGTGTTGGTGTGAATAAGATCACACCTTGGGGAAATGGTATCAATGTGGAAATAAGAAGAACAGAATAAGAGAATAATAAGAAATTTTATTGAAATATAAGGTGATTCGAACAAATTACATGAGAAAGAAGAACATTACAAAGACAAACTGGCATAATTACATTACAATGAAAACAAAGCTCCATGGATCCTCAAATCCTCCACCACTATAGAATTAAATAGGAATTTTTGAAGTCTTTGGGTGAGCCCCCATTATCCCATGTTCCTTTAATTAATAATGTTGGGGAAAGGTGGGTGGACAATTAATGGAGATGTTACTTTTCCACTCTTCCCCCGAAATGGAATCCAGCTTGCATCCACTGGAAAGAAGTACCAAAAGGACCTTCTAGATGAATGAATTAGAGTGGGCCATATAAGGATAAAATTTATCCACTAATTTCCTCTAAATTTTTTTTAATATTTCAGCTCAAAATAATATGCGGTTCGCGAGATATGAAATAAATGGCGGGCTGTTTTTCCGGGCCTCAGAATCTGGACCATAATATCATCGTCAATTTGGGCCGCCTAGAACACCATCAAAAATTCTGAATTAGCTTAAGAAATTTTAAAATTAATTGTTCCCAATAATATAATCTATCTTCATGTAAATTTTCATAATAATTAGGCTTCACGTTTGTCCTCTAAAATACTTTTATTGGGCTATTGTCCAAATCCCTTCACCCAGAATGTGATTGGTTCAATGCCCACTTTGGTGGTCTTCCAATTTCAATCTTCAAGTGCTCCAAAATCATGAATTGTTCCTTATACATGGGAGACATGAAAATAAAATATGAAAATAAAATCAAGACCATTTGGTGTTTTTTGAGATGTTTAAGAATTTACCATGTAATAGTACATTTTAGGAAAGAATTACAATCATGATGTGAAATGATGTTCAAAGTGTAAAATACACTAAAATGGTATTTATGAATAACAAATCACATGAAAACTATATAAATTAACAATGAATATTAGCCTCTCTTAGTGGCTAATCACAACCCCCCCAACTTGAGTTTTTCTAGTCCCGAGAAAAATATATCTCAAAAACATTAAATTCTAATGACCTTTTCCAAAAACATTTTAAAATATATTGCTCACCCAAAGACCTCATACCAAAAAAATTATGAAACCCATCAAAATCATTTAAAATAAGATATGTCCAGAGGCATAACCCAAGCCCAAGCCCATTCCTTTGTTCAAATTCATCGCCATATTCCATCCAATTTAAATTAATCATGACGAAGTGTTGTGCATCACAATAGACATCGGGGTTCATTTTCATCCAAAGGGAGAAAATATGGAAGCTCTAGGAGGAATGAAATTTTAATATTAAGATGAGTATTCATTTTTTTTATTTTTTGTTTGTTTTTTGTTTTTTGTTTTTTTTTCAATTTTTCCATGGTAATTGAAATTGAATTCAATCGAGTCAACCCATATATCAAGACTTTACCGATGACTCCCAGGCTCAAAGACCATAGGGCACCAAGTGAATCTCACACACTCAGGCATCATCTCGACTTTATTCAATCAAAAGAAAACTCAAATTACCACAAATAGTGATAAAATGCCCAACTCTGACCAGAAAACTATGGTGTCACGATCCCCAAGTGCCGAAAGCCACACATCAAGTCATTTCATTGCTCTACACACAAATTGAATTTTTTTTGAATACTCATGTTAAAATTAAAATGATCACCAAACCTATGCCATTTATTATGGGACCCCAAGAACTCAAACAAAAACCCCACAATCTAAAGGATGTGCATTGTGTTTTTTATTAAATGGATGAAAATATAATGGTAAAAAATTACATCAGACAACCGAAATTTCAAAAATCTATGCACATGAACCTAAAATTGCATTAAAGTCAGAATCAAGGCATGCAAAATTATTTGATATCCACTTTTAGAGATTGAAATGTGTGTTATCATGTTCAAGGTTAATGAATGTTTTCCTTCCACACATTTTTTTCCACACAAGATCAAAATTTTTATTTCATCTCCCTCAACATAAAATAACACTGTCCCTAGTGTATAAAGAAAATAAAAGTTAGAATGGGGGTAGGAGAGGAGTTCAAAGAAGAAATTTAAAATGATAAAAATGAAATAAATTCACTTGGTTTTTGAAGTTGAAGTTCATGATTCTCCAGATTACTCCTTTGATCTCTTGGGGGATGTAGGCACCTCCTTGATTAAACATGTATCACCCAAAATAATCCCTGAACTATACAAATAAGAATAAACCAGACAAAAAAAAAACAATACAAAAATTTATTTAATTCAAAGTATCATCATTCTTATGGTTTTCCCTATTTTTTTTTGTTTTTTAAATAAAACTAATGATAGATTGTCTTCTTTTAAATTTCTAGGTAAGGTATTACTTAGAGATCACACCACGTGACACAGATGAATACGGTGCTCCCCTTTTATACCCTTCCATACTCATAAAATAAGAACAAGTCAACTGTTTAATTTTTTTTAACCTACAAAAACATAAATAAAATAAAATAAATTGATGATACATTTTCTTCTTTTAAATTTATGTGTAAGGTATTACTCAGGGATCACACCGTGTGACATGAATGAATACGTTGCTCCCCTTTCGTACCCATACATACTAATAAAAGAAGTACAGGTCAACAGTCTAAGGGAGAATAAAATTATATCAAAATGATCCAGTAATCCTATTTGAAATATAAATTTGATTAAAACAACAAAATGATTAGAAACTATAAAACCACTGGTTTCCTCCTGTGCAACGCTTAATTTAACGTCTTTAGCTCGACTTGAACCCCCCAAATTATACAATTACAACTTTAAAAATTTTAATGACCTCATATTTCTCCACTTCAATATGATTGAGAATGAGTATCCCTTGTGGTTGGTAAGAAGATTTTGAATTTGATTCATGAACAATCCTACTTTCTAAAATGAATGGGAAAATCCAAGGAATATTATAAATGGTTGATCTTTTTTCTTCTATATTATTTCCTAATAAATCAAAGATCAACCCCCCATTTGGGGTTTCATGAGATGAATGAATGAAAACCCCAAGCTCTTGCTTAACACAATTGATGGTATACTTTAGTGGGTTAGGAAGGATGATGATTTTGAGTTTGTGTTGATTGAAGTTTTTTAAAGCAGATTGGAAATTTGAATCAAAATCAGTTTCTTCTACAATTTTTTTAGAATGAATAGTTTCCTTATAAAAATATGATTCATCCCCAAAAGTGGCCATTTGAATTCTAGGAGTGGGTATGAGATCAATGTTTTGGATTTCTTTCAATGGTTCAGTGATTGGTGGTCCTAAAAATTCACTAATGGAGCCATGTTCAGGAACATAAATCCATGATGTCAAGTTATTATCTTTTGAATTCAAAAAATCAATTTCCTCCTGATTTAAACACTCTTTATCTTGACTTTCAACATTACCTGACAGATTCAATTCATTATCTAAATCTGAATTCCCAAATTCTAAAGTGAGTTCTTCACATGTTTTAAAGTTTTGTAGTTCTAACTTCAAAGATGAAACCTCAGAATTCATTATCTCTATTTGATTACACAATTGTTCAAGAAATTATTGAGGAACAGATAATATGTGACTTTGAACATTATGTACTTCACTAATATTGGACTCTTCAATCATCCTTGATAGGGTAGGAAATTGATCATTTAAACATTCATTATCCCATTGATTGTACATCTCATCGGGTGTGGGGTAATCATTCAAGGTTTGATCAAAGTAATTACCTAAGTTTTTTGATTCCCAAAATTTATTTCCAATTTGATTCTAGCTAGGTTCTATGTTGGGGTATTGCTGAAGATAGTCTATTGGATTAGAGAGAGATTTGGATTTCAAATTTTTAGGACACAAAAAAAAAGAAAGGGTAGAGAAGAGAAATGGAGGTGAAGAAAGAGAATTTGGGGTGAGAAAAGAAATTGAATATCTAAGGAGTCTTACTTGGGTCCCCAGCAATAGCACCAAAATTTGGTTTTTCCCAAATTTACCATACAGGTATGCGGTCTTTGTAGTACAGGTAGGGGTCGAATCCATAGGGACCGAAGAACAAACCTAGATACACTCTGATTTGGGAGAGATTTGGCAATGGAGTGACCAACTATTTGGATTGATTTGATTTGAAACTAGTGATTTAAAAGAAAAAATAAAAAAACATAAAATTACTTAGTCTAAAACAATTAATGGAGATGATTTGATCCTAAGTTGTTACTAGGGTTAGATTGCATGTATTTATTTTCTTATAACGTTTCACTTCACTAATTCAAGACGTATCCACAAAATGATATAATTCCTCAACATCATTCACCAATTTAATCCTTAAAAAATTACAAGGATAATCTCTAATGCATTTAGAGGATCAATTTAATGATCAATCTAGGGAATTGGATCGTACTAGCACTCGAAATGTGTTATTGTTAAAGTTGGCGAAGATGAAGAAGAAAATACTCATGAAATTGAAATCTTAAATTAATGAAATGATTACAGAATTTTAGATCATAAAATAACATCCAATATTCCCCATGAAACTCCCTAGGACCAACCCATAAGGGTTTATCCCTCCATTGATTCTATGATATTAAAGGAAGTGGAAAGTAGACTCATAGGGGCGGAATTGAAGAAGAAAAATAAAACAATGGAACGATTACTCCATCACTGTATAGATAAATTCACAAGTGTTGGTGTGAATAAGATCACACTTTGGTGAAATTTTATCAATTTGGATAGAATAATAACATAATAAGAGAATAAGAATATCTTTTATTGAAAACTAAGGTGATTTGAACAACTTACATGAGAAAGAAGAACAGTACAAAGACAAATTGGCATAATAAGATTAAAATGAAAACAAAGCTACATGTATCCTCAAATAATCCACCACTACTACCTTAAATTGTCATTTTATAAGTCTTTGGCCGAGCCCCAATCATTCCATGTGCCTCTAATTAATTGTGTTGGGGAACGGTGGGTGGACAATTAATGGAGATGTGACTTTTCCACTCTTCCCCCAAAATGGAATCCATCTTGCATCCACCAGAAATATGTGCTGAAATAACCTTCTAGATGAAGGAATTAGAGTGGGCCATATATGGATAAAATGTATTCCCATATTTCCTTTAAAATCATGTAAAACTTCAGCCTAAAATAATATGCGGTTCGCATGATATGATATAAATGGTGGGCTGTTTTTCGGGGCATCAGAATCTAGCCCATAATTTCATCATAAAATTGGACTGCCTGGAACACCATTAAAAACTCCTAATTATCTTCTGATACTATTAAATTAAATGTTCCCAATAATATCCTATATCTTCATGTAAATTTTCAGAATCATTTGCCTTTAATTATTTCCTTTACAGTACTTTTATTGGGCTGTTGTCCAAATCACTTCGCCCAGAATGTGATTGGTTCAAAGCCCACTTTGGTGGTCTTACAATTTGAATCTTCAAGTGCTCCAAAATTATGAATTGTTCCTTATATCATGGGAGACATGAAAATAAAATATGAAAATAGAATCAAGATCATCTTTTGTTTTATTATATGTTCAAGAATGTACCACATAATAGTGCATTTTAGGAAAGAATTACAATCATGATGTGAAATGATGTTCAAAGTGTAAAATGCACTAAAATGGTATTTATGAATAAAAAATCACATGAAAACTATAAAAATTAACAATGAATATTAACCTCTTCTAGTGGATAATCAATGATAAATTAATTTTTTCATTATATCATTTGGAATGCGAAGCAAAACAATGGTGGAATCTTATCAAGAATACAAGTAAATGAGATTAAATTGACTCCATGGAATTCAATGAGTTAAAGACCTTGTTTTTTAATAAGTAA
Source organism: Viscum album (assembly GCA_963277665.1). Taxonomy (NCBI): domain Eukaryota; kingdom Viridiplantae; phylum Streptophyta; class Magnoliopsida; order Santalales; family Viscaceae; genus Viscum; species Viscum album. The sequence goes on along the minus strand of OY728158.1, from coordinate 906,140,932 downwards.
TTTCTTTATATTCTTTAAACAAATATGTAGGGTTTTACTTATATTAAAAAAAGGATGATGAATTAATTGGTACTTATGAGGAATCTTTTACATGACTTTCAAGGAATGCTTCTAGAATTATCATCCAACCTTATAGTAAGGTTGATCGATTCATATGTGGCTTAAAAAAAGTATTCGAAAGGTATTAACCATAAAGAAATTCAACAACCGTGAGACAATTGTTCAATTTTCTCTCGTGGCTGAGATTGTTATTAGAGTTACCCATCAATATTTTGTCTTAGATAACAATTAAAAAATGGAATTCAAGAGAAAATGTAAAACCCATAGTTAAAATATGATGGTATTTTCTCTATACTCAACGTGTGGAAGTAAACATGGAGGAAAATTTCTTAAGGGTACTGGTAAATGTTTTATGTGTGAGAAATAAGGTCTTAGGAAATTGATTGATGAAGTGATGGGAAAAAAGATAGATAATGATGTGAATAGAAAAAAAGATACACAGAATGGAACTCCCAAATTTCAATGTTTCAAGTGAAAGGAAAACAGGTATGGTTAAAACTGATGACCAGATATGAGGGATAACAATAATGATTGATGTTAGCAACATATTAAGGCCAAAGACAAAGGAAAATCACATGTGATCACTATTGGTGACGCGGAGTACGGAAATGATGTGGTGAAAGGTATACTTACCATCTAATATAAAGGATATAATGTTTTATTTGATTTTGGATCCACAAACTCTTTTATTTATAAATATTTTTCTAAGTGTATCACCATACAACCTCAACAATTTGATACGGAGTTAGCTGTGAAAACCTCTAAGGGCACAACGGTTGCATCACATGTTTATAATTCTTCTCAAGTTAAAGTTTGTGGGAAAGTGATTCCTAAAAATCTTGTGATCTTTCCTTTAGTCAAATTTTAGGTGATTCTTGGAATGGATTGGGTTTTACAATATGAAGATCATATCAATTTTTGAGGAAGTAAAGTCACATTTCATATTCTGAATGCATCTATTATCATCTATCAATGAAAGGATGAATTTGAACTTAAAATGGAAATTACTTTCATATTGATGGTCTTAATTCCTATAAATAAAGGTTATCTATCTCTAATAGTTGGGAAGAAACTCACTATTAAGGATACACATATTTTATGGGAGTTTGTTGGTTTATTTTTGAAAGAATTTATAGGTATTCAAATGAATTAGAAAGATGATTTTTCAATACAACTCATACCCAGTGATATACCTATTTTAAAGCCTCCTTATAGAATGGACCCAGTTGAGTTATAGAAATTGAATAAGTAACTCTAAGTGAATTTTTATAAGGGATTTATATTCCCTAGTGAGTCACATTAGGGTGCACCTATTCTGTTTGTTAAGAATAAAGATGGATCAAAGAGACTCTGAATTTATTATTAAGAACTTAACAAGATCACTATCAAGAAAAAGTATCTTCTCCCCATATTGATGACTAATTTGATCTACTATATGGATCACAATACTTTTCTAAGATTAATATTCATTCTAGATATCATCATCTGAGTTTTAAGAAAAAGGATATATCCATGACTACATTTCTTACATGGTATAGAAACTATGAATTTATAGTGATTCCTTTTTATCTTACTAATATCCATGCTATCTTAATGAATTTAATGAATAATGTCTTTTGAGATTATCATGATTAGTTTGTGGAAGTATTTATAAATGATATTCTTATCTATTAAAAGATCAAGGAATAACATGAATATCACTTGAGGATTGTACTAAATACCCTGATTAAGGATAATCATCAACCAAAATTTTTCATGGTGTGAATTTTGGCTTCAAAATTTATATTTTGGGGTCACATAATCTCAGCAGAGAGGATATCTATGGATCCATCAAAGACAAAAGTTATTGAATGTTCTACTAGACCAAAAATGGTAACAAAGATACGATGTTTTCTTTGTTTGGATGTATATTATCAACATTTTGTGAAAGTATTTTCATGATTATATAATCCACTCACCAAGTTGACTTATAATGGAGTTAAGTTCATATTGATGGGAGAATGTGAATAGAATTTCAAGGAGATAGAAAGAAGGTTAGTCAGTGATCCTGTACTCACACTACCATATAGTGAAGAAAGTTTTATGATATACAGTGATTCCTAAAAGAAAGGGAAGTGATGTGTTCTCATGAAAAATGATATGGTGATATCTTATTCCTCACGACAGTTGAAAATCCATGAGAAAAATTACCCAACTCATGATTTGGAATTAGTTGTGGTATTTTCTGTATTAAAGATATGGAGACATTATCTTTGTGGATAATAGTTTGAAATACGTACTGATTATAAAGGTTTAGAGTATATTTTCACTCAAAAGGTGCATAATACGTGCCAAAGAAGATTCTTGGAGTTTATTAAAGATTACAACTACTAAATACATGACCACCTTGGAAAATTGAACAAGGTGTCATATGCTTTGAGTTAAAATGACCATACTAGTCTATATATAATGAGGATAAAAAAGATTCAATATTTATGAATTTTTAATGGATGAATCTATAAATCATAAAGGAAGGAGATAAATCTTATCTTTCTTAAATAAATGTTCAACCATCTATACAAGTGAAGATTAAGGAGGTGCGGAAGGAAGATGTTGAACTACAAAAGAAGGTGTGAAATGTTCCTGAGTTCAAATTTTATTGTAATGAAATAATAAGTTATAAGAACCATTTTTATGTCCCCCCTATACAAACTTTAAATAAGGATTTATTTAATGAGGCTCATTATTAATTATTATCTATTCATCCTAGAAGAATAAAGATGTATAGGGACCTGAAAGAGTATATATGGTGGGATGACATGAAAAAATATATCGCATAATATATTTCTTGGTGCTTGGTATTTTCAAAATTTGAGGTTGAGAGATAGAAGTCTGAGGAGTTATTACAACTGTTATCCATACCAGAATGGAAATGGGAAAACATCACCAAATATTTTGTCATCAGAATTACCAAAACATCTAAAAACCATATTGTTATATGGTTTATAGTTGATCACATTACCATTACAAAACACCTCATTACTATCATATAAGATTTATCTCTTGAACATATTTCTATAATATATATTAAATAAGTGGTGATATTTCATGGAGTACCAATATCTATTATATTTTATCGGGATCTGAGGATGACCTTGATGTTTTGGATAAGTTTTCAGTAGGCTCTGAATACATAGATAAGATTTTTTACTGATTATCATCCTTAGAAATATGTTCTGTATAAGAGGAAAATTCCAACTCTAGGAGAAATTTTGAGGGTTTTATCTAAATATTTAAAAGTTGGTTGAGATCAAAACCTATATTTGGTATCATTTTCTTAAAAAAATTTCTTTCACATCAATATTCAGATGGATCCTTATAATGCTCTCTATGGGAAGAAGTGTTGAACTCCAATATGATGGAATGAAGTAATGAAAGAAAGCTATTTGGACATGATCTTGTTAAGTAAATGAAATAGAAGGTTTGACCTATTAAACAGTGCATAAGAGTATCTCAAAGTCGAAAAAAAGTTATGTTGACAATTGATGAAAATACCTAGAGTTTGGAGTTGAAGAAAATGTATTTCTATGGATATCTCCATGGAAGAGAGTAATGATATTTTTAAATAAAGGAAATAAATTCCTAGGTATAATGGTCCTTTTGAAATTATTGATCGTGTTGTGAAGGTAGCTTATAGATTGGTGCTTCCATCAAATCTCTCTCAAGTTCATGATGTGTTCCACACATCTCTTATGACAAAGCACAAACCAGATACTTTACATGTACTAAACTAAAAATTCATACTGATGGAGAAAGATATTTCTAATAAAGAACACCCAATAGTGATTTTGGATCATATAGGTAAATTTATATGGAACAAGACCACTTTATTAGCTAAATTGTTATAGAAGAACCCCCAATTTGAGAAACCTGCATAGGAACCTGAGTATGTGATGAGGAAGAGGTATCCTCATCTATTTGTATCCATGTGAAAAAATTCAAGGGATAAATTCATTTTAATGAGGGTAGAATGTTACACCTAGATATTTTAAATAATATTTTTCTTAAACTAATTTTAATTATTCAATAGATTTTGTTTCACACAATTATGTGTTTTGAAGAACCACTTGAAAATGCCTAATCAGGATATTTGTATCACTGAGAGTGGAAGTGGGTGAATTAGGGATAATTTTTATTTTATGTTTCCTTGAAATTTAAATAACCTTCACCTCATGTTAAATATTTATTTCCCTGTTGAAAAAAATTCAAATGCACATCCTCATGAACAAAAGTATTTACAAGGTTCACTATTTAATACAAATAGCTACGTACTTGGTATGGTCTGGAAAGGATCCAATACCAAAAAATCCACTAGAAACAATACTTTTGTATGGAATACAATGAGTATTATATACCCTTTCACTTGTTTAGAACTTTGAAGACAATAGAATAGTGTATATACCCTCTAGAACAAATGGGGTAATACAATAATTGTATAAAAAACATGATACTTATGATTCTTAATAAAATTCCACAAATTTATTCCTTAAAAAATAAATCTTCAATTTTTTTCCCAGAAGCTGGTAAGAACTTCTTAGACTTTTGTTTGAAAAACTCAGTTCAATTTTCCCAATAATTTTTCAAAGTCAAATTCTTTCTATTAAGATTCTCATAATATGATTCTTCCCCATACGAAAAATATATAACTTTTTCAGAATATATTAGAGACAAATTTTTACCATTATATTATGAAAATGAAATACTCAATCCGATACTTCCTAGTATGATTCTACATGTATGATTACTCAATACAAAAAAAAATAACTTTATCTGAATAAATTTGAGACAATTCAAAACAATTTCTTGCTCAGTTTAGAAAAACTGAATATGATAATCCCTATATGATTATCTATCCTAATACGATGATCATATGAATAAGATAACAAGCATCATATGATAATCAGATGAAAATTATAATCAGCTAAAACATTGAAATCTAGTATCTTATCCTTTCACTTATTCCAAGAAACTGTTCTTCAAGAAAGATCAATATAGAAAATTATTCTTATTTATAAAAACATTGATATTCTATCTCTTTTATAGTAAAAAGTATATCCTTCATATAAATTACAAAGTAATTTGTATTTTTTGGGTGCCCTAAAAAGGTTTAGGTGAGATTCTTAAAAAGTTTCCCACTTAACCGAATTTCCCTAAAATTCAAACTTCCTTCAATTTGAGATGGATTTATTACTTCATCAAATCTTCTCAACTATTCTCAAACCTTCTAAAAACATCTAAAAACATCATATAACTTATTAATTATTTAATAAAATTTATTTTTATTATGATTTTCCATTATGATTTTCTATTATGATTTTTGCATTAAGAAATCCCAATACAATTGTTTTATTATGAAATCCTAGTATGATTTTTTCAAAAAGATTTCTTCAATATGAATTCTTCAGTACTAATTCTTCAATATGATTTCCTTAGTATGAATTATTTAGTATGATTTCATTGGTATGTATTATTTATTAGAATCTTTTTCTTCCTCAATCTCAACAAAATCATTTTCTTCCTCATCTTGGGCAACATATTTTTCTTCCCAAGCCTCAACTACATCTTTTTCTTCCTGTTACTTAGAAAAATTATTTTCTTCCTATGAATAATCAACATATTTTTCTTCTTGGGACTCGACAACATCCTTTCATTAATGATCCTCAACAACATAGTTTTCTTTATGATCCTTGACAACATTCTTTTATACTCATCTTGAATACGATTCTCCTAAAAACTAAAAGTTTGAATATGATTTTTAGTACCTTTTCTCCCTTTTTATTGTATCTTTCTTACATCACAAGTTTTATAGAATACTTATGATTTATGAGAACTCCAATATTAGTAATGAATTATCACATTTATATTAGATCCATAATGAATCTGATTACAATCAGCACCTCATTATGTTCTTCTCCCATTTCAGACATGAGGTGAGTCTGATCAAAACCAAACAAATACTTCTCATCACGATGGACTTTCTTAAACAAAGTTAATATGATTTTTTCTTAAAACTATTTGGGAGTCTGAATTTTAACTTTTACATAGTTTTCTAATTTAGCTTCTTTGAGAAATAAAGAAAATAAACTTGTAAAAGAAACTTCCATAAACTTCCAAAAACCTTCTCTAACTAGTTTGGTCCCAAAAGTCACCCCTTTGTATTTTTTTGTCAACAAAGATTCATAAATGAATGAAATTTTCAACCTCAAGATATGGATTACATATTAACAATTCTAATCCTATGTGAGCTGACTCGTTATAGGAAACAAGATTTGTTTATATAAAAACCATACTCTCCAAAATCAGTGATTATGGAACTTACTCATATTTCTTCATAACATTTTCCTCCTCACTTTTATCATCCTCAACTTTTTAATCCATATAATTCAAAAGTTTTGTTTCCTACAACCACTCCAACAAATATTTATAATATTTCAAACACTTACATTTTGGATTCAAAGTTTACCCACAAATCTAAATTTTTTACATACTTTCATAAGGATAGATTTATGAGCCAATTATCCACCATTAGCAACACTATCCAAAGGAAAGGTAAGAGAGGAGAAAGAACAAATACCTCAACCTTGATGAGAATTAGGTTGGTTTCCCAAGTTCAAACTCAATTTAGAAAAAGATTCATTTGATAAAGATTTTTTAATAATGTCAAAAACTTGTTCTGATGTTGGAACATACTCCAGCTTAAATTCACTATTATCTACTTTCACTTTGAGGAAAATATATTTGATATCAACATTTTTTGATCGAGAGTGTTGAAATGGATTCCTAGTGAGATTGATTATCACCACACAGAAGAAATGGTAAATTCTCCTAAAAAATTAAGTATTATAATTAAGTATTCATCCACATAAGTTTAGTAATGGGTCGAGTGGAAACAACATATTCATATTCAGTCATACTAATAGTTATTGAATTCTACTTCTCTGAATGCGAACTAACATAATTATTTCCCAAAAAGAATACTCCATGAGATGTGGATATTCTATAATCAACATTTCCTACCTAATCAGTATCTGAATACCCAAAAAAATCTATTATTTATGAGCTATCATACCTGATTCATAATGTTTTTGTGCCTTAGATTCATCTAATGATGATTTTTTGAGAAACTAAACATGATTCTTTAGAATCAATTTGAAATATGGCTCACAAAGTAACAACATAAACAATTTTAGTTCTTGAAGGTGTTAAAACAATTCTTCCAATCAGCTTTGGAAATTATTTCTGATCAACTTCTTTTCCATCTCCATATTTTGCAACTTTGTTCCCACTAAAATCAGTGTAGAAAATGGTTTTGAGTTTTCCATTATAAACCTCTAAATAAGTTCCGTATCATAATTTTAATGAGAAAGAAAAATATATTTCATGTTTTATCAGAATTTTAACCTAAGAAAGTATTTCATTTACCCTAGTATGAAAATTTAAAATACCTCTTTCATCTCTTCAACAAAACTTTCACAACTTCTTTCATCATTCATATAAAAGATAATATCATTGACATAAAAAGTTACAATGAGGGAATACTCTTTTCTTTCTCTAATATAAATATTTCTATCAACTCTTCCTTTCTTTAAATCCATCTTCTTTAATCAAGCATAAAATTTGGAATACCATGCTATAAGATATTGTTTTATACTATACTAATCATTTTTCAATATTCACACATATCTTTAATAATTCCTAACAGCAAATCTATATGTTAATTCAATATAAACTTCCTCATCAAGATCACCATTCAAGAATGTGGATTTAACATCCATTTGGAAGATCTTGTAGCCTCGTTGTGCAATAATAGAAAGATTTTTTTTATTATTTTGAGTATTGCCATAGGAGAAAAGTTTTTATCAAAATTAACACCTTCAATTTGTGAATAAACTCTTCACACTAATCTTGTTTTGTATCATATCAGTTCACCTTCTTCATTAAGCTAATTCCAGAAAACCCACTTTGTGCCAATAATGTTTTTATTGTTTGGATTGGATACATGTTCCCGTGTATCATTCTTTTAAATTTGATCTAAATATTCATTCATGGCCTAAACTCATTCCAAATACTCAAAATAATCTTTTACATCATTCATATCGACTTCTGAATACTAATAATTACATGTAATAACATTTGTTTTTCTTTTTGTTTGAACCTTCTAATGTTGATCAGCAATGATATTCTATTCTTGCACTTATTTTCTAATCTTATTATGAGATTTTCAAGTATCTTCCTCATCACTAGAAATAGATGACTTCGATTCTTCATCTTGAGTAGGATTAAAATTGTTTGTATGATTATCAGAACTATTTTACTTATCCCGATCAACCTCATTATCTTTCTTATTATGTTTTTATTCTTCAACCATTTCAATAAATTTCACATCAATATAATAATTTTTTTCTTATTTTTTTGTTGATAAATCTATATCCCCTTTTTTCCATAGAATAGTCAAGAAAAATCCCATCTTCACCTTTATGTTTAAACTTTCCATAGTTTTCACCTTTCTTATTTATAATACATGAACTCCCAAAAACCATTAAGTGTTTAAACTAGGATTTATTCCATAAGACAAGTTTTATAGATTCATACCTGATCTTGGAATTTAGAAACATCAATTTTTAATATTAAAAAAATACTCATGGATTTCCTCCAATAGTAATGGGAAAGTCTATGTTCAAGTAACATGGTTCTTCCCATTTACACTAAAATTATATTCTTTGCTTTAGCATCCCCATTTTGTTGAGGAGTGTATGGGGAACTATACTCATGCCAAAAAAAATGATTCTCCAAATAACTTTAAAAATATTTAATTATGTATTCACCAAAATTGTTAGTTATTTAGATATTTATAGAAGACTCACATTCCTTTTCACTTTTCTTTATGAAGATTTTAAACATTTTCAAAGAATCTAAATTATGCATCATATACATAACACAATTAATGTGAGTAAAATAATTAATTAAAGTGATGAAGGAATTATCTCCATCTGTTTATTTTTTTTATCATTGGACAAAAAATATCGGAATGAATAAAATCCAGGGTTTTTTGAACCAATATCATCTTTATTATGCACTGAATTTGTAATCATTCCTTTATGGAAAATTGTGCAACACAAATATCTTATTCTTGTAAAATCAGGAAGGTCTCATACACTATCTCACTTTGATTAATTTCTTATATTTCTTTGGAAAATGTATCCCATACTTTTAGGCCACAATTGGTTCTCTTCCACCAATCTCAAGTAATACGAGTATTATAAATCACTAACCTAAAACAAGTTTCCTTTTGTACATTGGCCACTTATAACAATCTTCCCATCTTCTTTAGTTTTCATAAAAAACCATCTTTTCTAAAGATAAATTTTTTACCCTCATCAAAAAATTATGAAACACTTAGCAAATTGTGTTTCAGATCATCAACATAAAAATCCAACTTTACATCCTCCAAATATAAATTTTTATTAAGGAACTTTAAGGGAATGTGGGAAACCATAGTTCACAAAACAAGTACCACTACATTCTGAAAGAGCTCAAAAAATTATTAAACACTAGAATGAGATTATTTGAATCAGAAACTCTATATAATTTTCAGTGTGGAGTACTAACCTAGGTGTCTAGATTCTCCTTGACAAGTTCTTCTAGGTGAGAAACCATTCTGTCCATAGTCTAGATGAATTCCTCTAGGGTGATTTTGCTTTGGTTGAAGTCCTGGGTGATGATTCGGTCTTGCTTGTCCATCCATGCCTCTAGCTCCTCAGTGGCCTTAACCTACAACCTTCTTTCATAAATCCTTAAAATATCCTCATTTGAGGCGTTGGGCCATAGGACTTTGTTAGTAATTTCTTCCTTGGAGTGGAATATGAGCCTCAGACACTCCTCTACCTCTTCTTCCATCACTATTGGTTCTCTGCTTTGATCTCCACTTTCCCCGCCTTGTGGGTTTTTTTCCTTACTTCCACCTTTCTTGGCTGACCTAGTTTCCATTGGTTTAGGTAAGTGAGAATAGTATTTTCATCCCTTGGGTTTTTCCCCTAGACCATAATGTATTTCCCTGAGTCATTCTTTCCTTTTTTCCCTTTCTTCCTTCTTGGGTTGTGGGGACCTTTCCCTTGGAAACGGTCCAAACTGTCCACTGAAAACTGGCTACAACGTTCATCACCTGAATAGTCTTCCTCATGCGTCAATGTTTGATATTGAACCACCAGACCTTCAAAACAGTTTTTCAACTCAACCCCTGAGCCTTCTTTGAGTGGCCTCGACCAGAACATAGAGTTCTTCTTTCCTACTTTAACCTTCATGCTATTATTCTTCTTCTCCACACTCCGAGTCTTCTGAATGGTTGAGGACTTAGAAATGGTAAGGTTTGGGTCCAAGGGTCCCAATACACTGGCCTCATACTACCATCCTTGTCCATTATAAGGTTTTGTAGCAGCGAGCAAAAAGGACTTCCCCTACCATAATACAGATAGCTTGACCTCCTTTCTGTAATCACCCATAAGAACACCATTGTCACTCCTATTTTTCTCCACTACCACAAAAGACATAACCCCTTGATCAATGGATGCTTCAGGATGAGGTGAAAGTAGCCTAATATCTAAAGACTCATCGATGTGAGCCTCCTCATCCTTATCTGAATCCATCGGATCATGATCAATCTTCTTGCGATCACCTAAGTCATTATTTAGTCTTGAAAAAATATCCACAACCTTGATTGCAAGTCACCCTACTTCTACCACAGAATTGCCTCCTGCCTGAGCTGTTGCCTCAACTCTATTATCACCAAATCCAACACCTTTTATTTTCAAGGATTAATCATTCCTAAATGTCACTGTTATTTCTTTAAAATCATTCACATTATTTAATAACACCAAATATCATATCATATGAGAAGAACATTCACTATTATAAATCTAAGGTTATTCTCATTTTGAATCTTTCAATGCAGTTTCAACAACAAGATATTTTTATTATTGATTTTTTTCTTCACTTTTGAAATTTGAGAATTATTATGAGAATTTTGGTGTACTGGTAACAAAAAAAAGACATAATTTTTCATGGTTTAAAGATTTTTCACATATTTAAAAAATAGTTTCTAGGGGTTGGAACTTACAATATTTACTAAAACCTTTCTAGGTTTCTTCAAAAAAAATTATAACTTATTTCTTCATGGGGATTGACTCTCCCTCAACATTTTCCATTCATATCCCATGGAATAATAATATTTTTGGTTGAAACAAAAAATTCTTTCCATATTTCCAAATCCGCCACAATACTAGTAGTACCCAGAAACAGATTCTTTTTCTTTTTAAACTTCTAAATTGGTCTGAATTGTGAATATGTTTCTCATACACCATCTTTTCTTTATTTTCTAATCTAATAACCTCTTTATTATCAATCACAGTCTTCCTTTTCCTTTTAGTTTTATCAGAACTAGTATTATTGGAAAACTTTCTGATTTTAGAATGTTTCAAAACATTTTAAGACTCAAGGTTCTTTGAGACTTATGAATTCCCAACTATATTGGTTATGGCCACATACACGACTCTTCCAGATTTGTTATTTTTATAAATAATTCCATCCTTCTTGTCAAACTTTGAAGGTATATTTTGTTTATCCTTCTCAGGTTTATCCTTTTAAACAATGTAACAAAATTTGGAAATATAGTTTTTGAAGCTCTTATTTATCTACTCATCTTTGGAATGCTTTTTTGGATAAGTTCCTAATCTTCTTCTTTTGCATTCAACTTCACCTCCTAATGCTCATTATGATTATTTTCTTACTCAAGAGATTTATTCAAATAATCAATATCTTTCAAATAGAATTATTTCTCATCAAGTACACATTCTTTATTGTTTCGTAAAAATATTCATCTTCTAACTTCTTATTTTTCTTCTTAAGTCTTTTAATATTTCTCAAGTATTTTTTTAACTCTTCGTTCAAATGAAATTAAAGTTGAGACTCTTCTTCATCACAACAAATTCTTCTGAACTCTTCATCATTCATTGTTTCAAGAAAAGTATTCTCAATACCATACTCAATAGATTTTTCTAATTTGGAATCACTGACTTCTTTTTCATAATCTCTAGATAAGACACTTCTTACTTTGGATTTTTATAAGTTTCTATCTTTACCTATGGAGAAATATTTTCTATTATCTCTATATTTCTACCCTGACCTTCTTGGTCTTATTTATTCTTCATCACTATCCTCTTATTTATTTCTTTGAAGAAAATTACCCACAAAATGACTAAAAAATCCAAATTCAAAACTTTTCAAATAAAGTTTCACTTTTTATTTCTCTATACCTATTTTCACATTTTTAGAAAACAAGGATAAAACGACATCAAAGTTTTTATATACCTCATTCTTAGAATCAGATTCACCATATTCATATTCAATAAGAATCTTCTTCAACTTCTTATTCTTAGGTGCCTTGAAAGAAAGTTCTCTATCAAATTTTATTTTTATTTTCATATATTTCTCCCTTATAATTTCATAATTAATGACAGTTCTATGAAAATCACATAGAGATAATGTTTTAGGATCTCTATTTATATTAAAGAGACTTTTGAATAATACTTTTCGGTATGGATTATAAATATATTTTCAATGATTTTAGAGTCATATAAATTTTCACCTGGATATATGATAGTGCTAAAAATTTAATTCACCCTATTAAAGAAGTCCCCAACATATTCATACTCAACCATCTTCAAATATTCATACCTCAATATCCAGATTTGTAACAATGAATTCTTACATTTTTTATTTCCTTCATATATGTTTTTCAATTTCTCCCATATAACTTTGGATGTAGAAACCCCTTTCACCCTTAGGAATTCAATTTTAGATAATGATGATAAAATAACATTCATGGCCCTTCCATAATTCACAAGATTATTCTTATCAACAAGTGTAAGGGGATATTTATCATCAAAAGGAGCAAACCCATCTATTGTGGTTTCAAGAACACATATTTAATAGAATATGAAAAAGGAAACATTATGTCATTCCACATATGATAATTATTACCATAAAAAATTCAAAATACCTTTACTTTATACACAATTCAGATTCTCCAAAATATTATCTTTTAACACTTAAAAAAATAAATATTTTAGGGAAACTTTCCCTATAATACGAGTTGAAAGTTCCAAATCATGATATTTGTATCACTGAGAGGGGGATGGGGTGAATTAGTCATACTTTTTCTTTTTTGTTTCCATTCAATTGAAACAACATTCAACTCCAGTTAAATATTTATTTCCCTAATAAATAAAACTCAAATAAAAATCCATTGGAACACAAGTATTTACAAGGTTCACTATTCAGTAAGAATAGACGCGTCCTTGGAATGGTTTGGAAATGATATAATACCACACAATATACTAGAAACAATCCTTTTGTGTGGAATATAATGAGTAGGATATGCCCTTTCACTCATGTAGCACTTTGAAGACAATCTAATAGTACATGTGCACCCTCTAGTATAAATAGGGTAATGAAATAATTGGGTAAAAAAATATGTTACATGTTCTTTTTATTAAAATTCCACAAATGTATTCATTAAAAAAAATCTTAAATTTCTTACCCAAAAGCTATTAAAAACTTCCCAGACTTTGTTACGGAAAACTTAATCTATTTTTCCCACTATGTTTTTTCCAGTCCAATTCTTGCCAATTATATTATCCTAATATTATTCTTCCTAAAATGACTTTCTTAATTTTGTTCTTCCTAGTAAAAAAAAATATATAACTTTTTCAAAATATGGTAGAGACAAATCTGGACTACTTCTATTATGAATACATAAAACTTAGTCTAATTCTTCCTAGTATGATTCTCATAATACGATTTCTCAATACGAAATTATAACTCCGTCTGAACATTGTTGATACAATTCTGAACACTTTCTTCCTCAGTCTAGAAAAAATGAATATGATAATCACGGTTTGATTATCCACCCTGATATGATGATCATCTGATATGATAACAAGATGAATATAATAATCAGCTAAATATGATAATCAACTAAAATATTGCAATCTTATCTCTTCTCCTTTCAATTCTATCTGAAAAATCTTCTTCAAAAAAGATCAATAAGAAAAATTATTATTCTATCTAAAAACTTGATTCTTCTCTCCCTTTTGTGGTGAATAGTATATCCTTAATAGAAATTACAAGGTAAATTTTCTTTTCTAGGTGCCGTGAAAAGGTTTGGGTAGGATTCTTAAAAAGTTTTCTACTCACCCAAATTTCCCTAAAATTAAAACTTACTTCAATATTAGATGGATTTATAAATTATTAAAATCTTCTCAAATATTATCGAACCTTATCAAAACATCTAACTACTTCATCTCAATTGTTAATTATTTAACAAACTTTAGTCTGATTCTTATTTTCAATTATGAATTCCATGTATCATTTTTTCATTAAGAAATCATGGATTGAAATTTTCAGTAAAAATTCTCAATAAGATTTGGTAAGTATGATTTCTTTGGTTTGAATTTTTCAGTTTGATTTCATCAGTATAAATTCTTTAGTATGATTTCATCAGTATGAATTCTTTAGTAATATCTTCTCATTTCTCAGGCTCAGTAATATCTTTTTATTCCTGATCCTCGACAATATCTTTTTCTTCCCAATCCTCAACAACATCTTTTACTTCCCACAAATTAGTAATATCATTTTTTTATTGAAACACATCAAGATATGTTTCTTACTGATCCTCAAAAAAACATTTTTCTTCTTGAGACTCAATAACATCTTTTTCTTCATGAGCCTTAGAAACAATATTTCCTAATCATCCTGAATATGATTCTCCTAAAAATAAATAGACAGAATACAATTTCAAACACCTTTACTCACCTTTATTTTATCATGATTGAATCACAAGTTTTATGTAATAATTATTATTTATGATAACTCCCTGATCAGCAAATAAGGGTCAAATTTTTATTGGATCCATGGTAGAACTTATTATAATTTGTACCTCATTATGATCATCTCTGAGTGTGAACCTGAGGCGAGTCTGATCAGAACCAAACAACGTATTTTAATTATAATTAAATTTCTTAAAAAAAGTGAGTCTGATTTTTTATGAGAACTATTTTTGAGTAGAATTTTTAACATTTACAATGTATGTAGATTTATCTTATTTGACAACAAAAGACAAAAACCTTGTAAAACAAACTTCCTTAAACTTCCAAAAACCTTCTCCATTCATCTTGGTCCCAACACCACATAATATTATATTTCTGTTATAACCTAGAAATTAAATTGATCGGAATAAATATGAATAAATAATTAATTAAATGAATATAAAGTTCCACTCATTTAACCTTGTAAGGGTTTTATCATCTCACTTTTATTTCTGTGAGACTTATGCCTTATTCACCACTCATTTATTTAGTGCGTTGTATATAATTCCCATAGATGAATTCGATGATTACAATATTTATATTTATTTTTATTTAAATATACATTTGATGATATTTTTTCTCATGGGGGTTATGGTTAAAAAGTTACCAAATCTATAAAGTAATTTTGTCTCAGTTTTACTTCTTTGAGATATATGCCATGTTATGAACATATATTTTTCTATACGATGTATATAATTCCCTATGAAATGATATATCAAGAATATAATTATTTTTGAGATATTTTAAGCTTCATGTAATGTTATTCTCTCATGAGAATTATGATTTAAGGTTAGTAAAGTGGTAAGATATTATTTCTATAATCTTATCACGTGTCATGAAAGTTTATGAGTATACTTCCATTTATGAAATATTATAATAAATATCATAATAAATCTCATTAATTTTCTTATCCTCTATTTATTAATGTTATATTCAAGTAATGGTACCATTTTTTTTACTCTTTGGTACTTAGTTTAATTGAAAAAATGTTTTTTTGAAAATCTAACTTTATTTCTTCTTTCAGTCAGAAATCTATGTTCTTTTAAGAAAATGTTTTCTAAAAATGATTTAAAAAATGTATTTTAATTATAATATGATTTTTAAGTAATTTTTTTCCATGTTTTACATTTTTAAAAAATTATTTTAAAATTATTATTCTTGTCATTTTCCTATCAAGTCACCTTTCTAGACTTTTATAGTGAAAAGGAATGTTCAGCATGTACAGACTTACCCGCCATCATGATCATCATTTCCATGAAGCCAAATTTTTATGTTTCCAAGGTTATTTTTAATGAGAATTTTTTCCTAATATTATGTAAATTTTTTGATTTTAAAATTGTTTTCAAAGAAATGGTTTTAAAAAATTTATTATATTTAAAAACTCTTTTAAATGATTTTTAATGTTCCTTTATATGTTTTCAAAAGTTTACTTTCAAAGAATAATATTTCAATGAGTTAAAGATTTATTTATAATTTTTAAAAACTGTTTTCTATATAAAGGGTTTAAAAAATGAGTTCAATTACTCTTTTTATGTTTTCAAGGTTTTTTTAAAGAAAACATTTTTCAAAACATTTTCAAACCTCCTTTATAAGTTTTCAAAAATACTTTAAAATAAAAAGGTTTTTGAAAATGAATTAGGTTTTAAAAAGAGTATTTTAAAGTGGAAAAATATTTTTATCCAAGAAATGTTTTAAATTAAATTTTAAATCTTTATTTATAAGAAAATTATTTTTGAAATGGTTTTTTTGACAAGGATTTTCAATGAAAGGTTATTTTACTTAAGAATTGTTTCATATGATCTTTGAAAATCAATATCCATCTACGATGACATTATTTGTTATTGATTATTATTTTTGGAGGATATAATCCAAGAATACCATTCTTATTATTTCTTTAATGGTTTATGTCTTTATGGAATGATGTTTATAACGCCCGTTTCTCTTCCATGATTTATATGCTTTTGAAACCCACTACTTTTAACGATTTATTCTTTAATGAAATGATTCTGAGACCTTTATCTTTTCCATAGGTAATGGTATGATGAAATATTGATGAAAATCATTTAATTTCATGGGTTATAATATGATTTTTATGAAACCCATCTCTTTTTATGCGATATTATATGATGAAAGTTTCATTATCTTGTGGAATATGTATAGACAATTTTATTATATGACAGGTGGGACCTATATCCCCCTATAATGCATTGGGTAAATATTTATATCTCATAAGATAATGATGGGAAAAAATTCAATGACATTTATCTACTAATAGAAGAATGGGAAACCTCATCCACTATCAGAAGATAGGGAATCTCGGTCCACTATGAGAATAAGGGGAAACCTGCTCTCCTATGGGAAGATGGGGAAACTCGATCCACTATGGGAAGATGGGAAAACCTGGTCCCTTAAAAGGAAATGGTTATGAATAGGCATGGTGGTGTGTTTATTTCTATAGGTGTAGTCCCTATTAAGTTCCCTGATAAGTTTTGGAAATGAGTCTTGAATTATAGGGAATATTTCATATGCTTATGGGTATACAACAAGTCTATGTGTTATTCTAATTTTATGCCATTACTAATCATGTTTATTTATTTCCTTATGATTCATGTCTTTTAAACTACTGATATTTATGCCATGTCTCATGCTTATGGTCATTGGAATGGAGATTATGATCTTTTATTGTTATGATCATGTTATCATACCCTTATGATCATGTTATTATTATATATCTTCTTTATTTACCCTTACTAAGAAAATGATATCGCCCTTTCTAATGTTTTCTTTCCATAGGTTATGAAGAAAGGGTTTTAAGTAGAATTAATAAAGGTGAAGGTATTTGTGGGAAATGTTGAAGCTCTTTTACCAAGTTAGAATATTTTGTTCAAAGTTTCTAAAGACACTAAACAATTATGGTCCTCAGGCATTTACTTTTGTAATGTACTGAATATTCACATAAATTGATGTAATATCTATGTATGTTAATCTTGCGTCTTTATAGTTGGTATCAAACGAAAGGTTTAGTCAACCTTTGGAAAAAATTATTAGAAACATTTAGTGATATCCCTAGGGATATTTCTAAGGTTATTTTTAGGGATGTCTAAAAGGATAAGTCTAAGGTTGAGTTAAAGTATAGAAAAATTTCCAAACAATTTGGAAAAGGATTGATCGTATGGTTTCCAAGAAATAGTATCCATGTATGGATAATAAAAGTCGAAGTGTATTTATAATAGATGTACATAGAGGTAATAACCATGAAAGCACTACATTGAGATTAACTCAATTAGGTACTGGTGCACATCAACAAGCCTTGCTACACACATGGTTCGATAGTCCTGAGGGATATGCTTTATAAATTCACAAACTATTTTTGAAAAATTGTGAAGGATTTAAATAAAATATAACTATAAATAACCTATGATAAAACTAATGTTTTATAGAATAAATAAGGTGTCTTCATTTCTACATAGTATAAGTAATTTTTCATGATTATGTGGTTTTTCACCATAATAAGTGTTTCTCACACTATATTTTATGTTTTAGTAAAAGGTAGGGACTAGAAGGAACTGAGTTAACATTAAATAATTTATATATGGAAATTATAGTCATTCTATAAATTTATTTCCTAAGTGGAAATATCATAAATAGAATCAGGAAGGTATTACTAGTATTGGTTATACTGCTGAAGATAAAGGGAACGCAAACTATATGTGAAAGGTATGGGATGTTATAACAGTATTTTTTTTACATTAAACATAAGAAACATGATTAGATTGTGGTGGGGGAACCTTAAGACATGATTTATATTTCATATTCTATGAATTGGGTATTAATAAATAACATTATGAAGCATGAGTATTGATTTAATATTAGTGTTGGATAAAATTAGTGTTTATATTTTGGGATAAAAAGATTATGTTTTATGAATCATGAAATATATTATTATTTTTAGTATAAGTTTTTTATTAAATATTTAAAGTGATATGTTTAATGGTGATGAATAATTAGAAAAATATATTCAATATAAAGGTGATTATTTTATTAAGTGTAGGTAACCCTTAATGTGATCAAAATGTTGAGAAAAAATGCGTTTATCTTGGATAAAGAGATGGCTAATATGGATAAAGAAATTTGGATTGTACTGATTTCCATAGAATTGATTACTGATTTGTTGAAAATGGGGTCTATGTTATCATGGATAAAGTTTAAAACTTCTTGTATATAAGGAATATATCTATAAATCTTTGGAATAAGGAATAATTCATGTTTTCAAAAAGGATTTATGGTAATTCAGATTATTACCATGTTACAAGAGAAAATACGATGAGGGTATTCCCATGTTTGGAATGTGATAGCAAAGAGGAAATTTATAATATATGGGGGATAAATGTTAATAATATTTAGTAACCTTATTTCAAAAGTTTTTGATTTTCATCTTTTGGAAGGGTTACAAAGTTAACCATTTATAAAATGGGTTAAGTTAAACATCAGATGAGATTTTAGAGTCAAAATTATTATCTCACCACATGAGGATTTGTGTATATTGGATAACTTTTTCTAACTATTTTTCTATTATTCTAAATAAAGATGAATGTAATGAACTATCATTATATTTATGGATCTTATTATATATAATTCTTCAAGAATGGAAACATCACCTTCATTTCTTAGAATAAGATAATAAGTGGAAATTAATCAAGGCACAACTTTGGGTGATGCCATATTGAAATAATTAAAGTACATATTCTCTTGAAAATTCTTAAAATTTAGGAAAAAGGGTATTGGAATAATTTTTTCTCCATTATCATCATTTTGATGATATCAATGAACTCTTTCATGCTTATTCAGTTTATGGTTTTGTGATTGTTAACTTTCTTTGGATCACCCACTTTCCTATGATTAGTGATCTGTATCAATAAGTATTATTATTTATAATTTTAATCTATGTTCATGTTTTCACTTTCCACCTATTTTCTCCTATATAGAAACCTTATTATGAGTTAATTTGGGAAACATTTATGTTTCTAACTTTCTCTTTTTAAATGAAGTTTTAATATCCATTTTTACGATGAACGTTTCTATAAAAGAAACTTAAAAGTATTAAACATTTGATAACCCATAATAATTTTGAGGGTGAAATTCATTTTATGGGGTATATAATGTAACTACCTAAAATGTTTTTGAATTTTTTTTGTCAAATTAATTTAATCTCTTTGATATTTTTTTCACAAAACACTAAATAAAGATTTTCTTATGAAAGAAATTTTTTTGGAATATATTATATGCAACTCCAAGTTAATATTGAACTACACACAACACATAGATTGACATTCCATACATGAAACTCTATGTTTGGATTTTGTTACACACAATGCTGAGTTCCTTTAAATTTTTTTATTACATACAAATTCATGTTTTTCTGAACTACAACATACTATTAATATTATTATTAAAATATTATTATAGCTACCACTTAGCTGTTGGAATAAAAGTTATGAATAAGATTAACTAATGTGTGAAAATATTATTTACAAATTAATATAAAATTAATCTTATACTGATCAATTAGTTATAAATGAATTTAAGAACTTTTAGAAAATGAAGAAATTACATTTATAATAAAACTAGTTTTC
Source organism: Viscum album (assembly GCA_963277665.1). Taxonomy (NCBI): domain Eukaryota; kingdom Viridiplantae; phylum Streptophyta; class Magnoliopsida; order Santalales; family Viscaceae; genus Viscum; species Viscum album. The sequence continues at coordinate 906,120,279 of OY728158.1, read as the reverse complement.
TCTATACGAATACAATTTTATCCCAATAAATTAAACAAACCACTTTTTAAGAATGTTTTCAATGAAATTTATATATTATATATTAAATAAATGTTTTTATACACATCTAATTGATTTTATGTGTATAACAGAAGAATAAATCAATTTTTATGAATAAAAAGGTGTATTTTTCAAAAATGTAATTTTACCACCGTTTAATGGAGAAACCAAAATAAATATAAATTTGGAAAATTTAATATTTTTTATTTGAAAAAATAATCTTACTTTTGGAAATTGTAATATCAAAATTTACTTTGGGTGAATTTTTGGTATTTTTCTGATAAGTTTCATTTTTTGACGAATAGTAAAAAATAATGAATTTTAAATCAAAATGTTTTTTTCTAATTTATTTACAAAGTTAAATTATATATTAATATGTTTTTATTGTATAATTAGATAAATTATATATAAATTAATCCAATTTAGGTTATTGGGACCAATTTTACATTGAAGTTTGATATAAAAACATTTAAATCTTTTGGACGTTTTCACTTTAATAACCCATCGTCTCATCTCATCCGAAAAATTAATTTTAAATTTTTAAATTAGATTATATATTTTTAATTATAATAATTTATAATTTAAATTTATTTCAACATATTTTTTGACCAGAAATATTAGTGAATGTAATCACAATTAATTACAGCGATTAAGGTAAAAACATGTTTACTTAATGGTTAAACATTAATCTTAAAAGGATAAATGTCCTAGAAATTTTTTTAAAATCCATTTTATGTATATATTTCTAAATTTTCTTCTATTTTATTGAAAAATAATTTTTTTTGAGGGACGCGATGTAAGGGAGACCTCCCAATAGTGTTTGCCTTTTTATATGTAGAAGAATGCCACTCATCCCCTTATATAATAGGGCACTCACCACCCTTAATTTTACACACCTATCAATCCACTTTTGATCATTCATAACCTTCCCAAATAATATACAAAATTTACTACTATCAACCTATAAGCCTCACTTTGTGCATAAAGTAAACTAATTCAGTCTTTTGGTACAAACCAAAAGGAATTACCCAAAAAAGTGGTAACATCCTCCCATAAGCTATTTTGTTTTATTTTCATTATCCACCCCCTAAATTATTCTTATTACATGATTATATAATAACCTAATTTTTATAAAAATACCGAGAAGTTTTTATTATGAGGTTTATACCTTCACCTACACACAATTTCATCAAATGGGTAACAAACTTACTTTTCACGCGTATGGTGGACTACCACCTCGCGAAATGATGTTGTTTGTTTTTTCCTTTACCACCTTTAATGGTGGGAATTATGAGGGAAAAATATTTTATATTATATATCTGATAATTATTATGAATTTAATATTCTAGAGTTATTACATAAAATATAGATTCATGCTTTTCATTTTGTGTAAATACGATAACTTAGTTTGTGGACATGCGGGCTATCACCTACTCAAAGAGATGTGATTCATTCGAAATTTACATGAAATGTATTCATAATGGTTTCATTAAACTTATATGACATATATTTAACAATAATACTACTTTAATGATAATATATATACGTATACAAATATGTCATTGAATTTCTTTCTTACAAATATAACGATAAAACAAAAACAACAATCATGCATACATACTGCCTACCGTCTCCATGAACGGTGTGTTCCATTTCATATTAATATATTTTATAAATTATTATAAATATTTATAAAATTAATATATATTATATTTATATCCTGTTTTACATTCTATTAATAAGTAAATAATGATCTAATTAAGAGGATAAATAACTATTAGTCAAAGTATATATGAAAAAATGCGGATATTACTCAAAACATAACATTATCGTGTAGTTGTTTAAAAAAGGGTAATATAAAGTAATAATAAAATAATATATGGTATTATATATTATAATATGTTTATATGATAGATTTATAATAACCTTATAATTATTATACAAGATGTTTGATCGTGAGTAAAGAAAGTCACGACTTACGGTTCAAGATTTCTCATCTCAGATTTATTTCTATGAGATATATGTTATATTCACCACTTATTATTATTTTGTTGTGAATATAATTCCCTATGAAATTTTCTATTATTAAATTTATTTATTTCATGATAATAAAACTTGGAATTTATTTTTTTCTTTAAATTATCTCATAACTGAAAAATTAATCAATTAGTAAGGAATTTCTCACCTTACTTCTATTCCTATGAGACTTTTGACTTATTCACCAATAATTTATTTTCATGGTGTATATAATTTATATTAATGTATTATATTATTCTTATAATTATATTTATGGTTATTTAAATATACATACGATGATCGTTCTTTAATGGGGTTTACGGTTCAAAAGTTGTCGAATCGGTAATGTAATTTAGTCTCAATTTTCTTTCTTTGAGATATATGCTATGTTATAAAACTATATTTTTCTATAAGAGGTATATACTGACATTTGACATGTTATTTAATGAATAAAATTCTTTTCATGATATTTTATGCTTCATGTAATGTTATTATCTCATGGGGATTATGATTTAATGTTGCTAAAGGGGTAAGAGTTTATTGCTACAATCTCATAATTTATCGAGATTGTTTAAAATTGTATTTAAATTGATGAAATATTATAATCCATATCTTTATAAATCTCAATAATTTTGTTATCATATTTTTAATAATTTTATTTCCAAGTAATTGTACCATTTTTTCACTCTTCTGTACTTAAGATAATTATGAAAATGGTTTTATGAAAATCCAACTTTATTTCTCCTTTCGTTAAAATATATGTGCTCTTTAAAAAAGTTTTTCATAAAAATGTTTTCAAAAATAGATTAATATTATAATATGATATTTATATTAAAATTTTACACATGTTTTACCTTTTCATAAAATTACTTCAAAATGAATCTTCTTATCATTTTTCGACCAAGTCTGTTTTCTAAACTTTTAAGGGGAAAAGGAATGTTTGGAATGTAAATACTTAACCAAAATCAAGATGATCATTTCCATAAAGTTTCATTTTTATGTTTAAAATTTAATTTTTAAACAAAATTTTTTCCTAATATTCTATAAATTTTTATATTTTATTATGGTTTTTAATGAATATGGTTTTCAAAAAAGTTTTTTGTTTAAAAGTGTTTTAAATTATTTTCAACGTTTCTATTATTCGTTTTCAAAATTATATTTTCAACGAAGAGGATTTTGATGATTTAAATATTTATTTTTATGTCTTCAAATCCATTTTCTAGAAAAAGTGTTTTTAAAATGATTTTGAGCTTAATTTCTTTTAATTTTTAAGGTGTTTTAAAGAAAGATGTTTTTAAAATATTTTCAAGATTATTTTATAAGTTTTCAAAGATATTTTAAAGAAAAAGGTTTTCAAAATTATTTATGTTTTAAAAATAATTTTCAATGTGGAAAAGATATTTTCCTCAAGATTTTTTTTGAAGGAAATTTTAAATATTTCTTTATAAGAAAAGTATTTTTGAAATGGTTTTATGAAAATGAGTTTAAATGAATGTATAATTTACTTAAAAAAATTCATATGATATTTAAAAATTATTCTCTATATAAGATGACATAATTTGTTATATTTTATGATTTATTGGAATTATGATATAATAATATCATTCATATTTGTTCTTTAATGGTTTATGAAATGATGGATTTACATTTATGATACCCTTTTCTCCTTCATTGGTTATATGCTTTTGAAACTCGCATATTTTAATGGGTTATGATTTAATTAATTGATTATGAGACCTATATATTTTCCATAGGTAATGATATGATGATATATTTATAAAACCCATTTTATTTTTTGGGTTATGATATGATGTTTATGAAACCCATATCTTTTTATAGGTTATTATATGATAAATGTTTTATTATCTTTTGGAACATGTATATTTTATTTTATTATGTTATAGGTGGGACCTATATACACCTCCGATGCGTTGGGTAAATATTTATATCTCGTGATATAATGATGGGAAATTAGTCAATAGGATTAATCCACTAGAGGTAGAGGGGGAAACCCGATCCACTTTGGGAAAAAGGGGAAACCTGATCCATGATGGGAAGAAGGGGAAACATGATACACCATGGGAAGAAGGGGAACCCAAACCTTTATGGGAATATAAGGAAACCTAATCCACTATGGGAAGTTGGGGAAACCTGATCCCTTATAAATAAAGGAGTGTGACTGGGGATGGTGGTGTGTCCCACCCAATTGGTGAAGTCCCCATTAAGTTCCTTGATATGATTTTTCAGTAAATCCTTACTTATAGGGAATGTTTTTAAATACATATATGTATGCCACAAGTCTATGTATTATGCCAATTTTACTCTCTCATGACTCATGTTATTTTATTTCCTTATGATTAATGTATTATAACCTAGAAATATTTATTCCACGACACATGATTTTGATATTTGATATGTAGGGTATGATATTCTATTATTATGATCACATTATCATACCCTTGTTATCATTTTATTCTTACATATCTTCTTTATTTAACCTTAATGAGTATCTAAGCCCACATTTTCTTATTTTTCCTTTACCTAAGCTATAAAGAAAGGTTTTTAAGTAGAAGTGCTAAAGTGGAAGATCTTTGTGGGAAACATTGAATATATTTCCCCAAGTTAAAATATTTTATTCTAATTTTCCAAAGACACTACAATATTACAGTCATTGGGCATGTACTTCTATAATGTGATGAATATTTATTTAAATTGATGTAATATTAATGTATGTTAATCTTGGGTCACTATAAGATATTTTATGATGAAATATTTATGAAAACCATTCCTTTTTATGGGTTCTAATATGATGGTTGATTTATTTTCTTGTAGCACACATATTTATAGTTTTCATTATGTGATAGGTGAGACCTATATCAACCCCCAATAAATTGGGTAACGATTTATATCCCATTATATAGATAGGACTAGAATGGGATGTAAACCCAGTTCAGTAATACATGGATGGAATGAGGAGTGAACTCAGTTTAGTAAGTGAATTTGTACACTATCATGGTATTGGTAGTGAGCCTTTACTAATATAAAAATGATTTTCTATGCTTATATTTATGCCACATTTTCATGTCTTATATTATACTCCCACGAATTATGTTTTATATAATTTAAGCCTTATGAACTTCTAATATTTAGTCCATACCTCAATATCATGATCCTTGATATGCATGAAATAATTTTCAAAAGTTATTTTTTAATGTTCTTATGCCCTTATGCTTATGTTATCTCCCTTGATTACCCTTACTGAGCTTCTGAGATCACCCTTTTCTTATGTTTCTTTCCCCCCAGATAGGAATAAATTTATTAAATATGATTTGTTAAAAGGGTTATTATTACAAAGAATTTAGAAGAAGACGATGCATATTTTTATGAATCAGTTGTTTATGATTCAAAATTTCAAAATACACTAAACCTATATGGTTTTGGCATAGTTTTTGTTAGGTTATGTAATGAATATTCTTCTATTTAGATTTAATATCTATGTATGAAAAATATTTACTATTATAGTTGGTATCATATTAAGGTTTATTTAACCTTTGTAAATTAGGATGAGAAAACTGTAGTAAGAACCCTAAGAATAACTCTAAGAATAGTATACAATCCTAAAGTTTTGGTAATGATTATAAATAACCAAGCAAAAAACCTAAGGTTTTTAGAATAGTTTTTTCTTGATTATGTTGTTTTACCACTATTATTAGTGTTGCTCACACTACGTTTTTTTGGTTTTAGTCAATTGATGATACCCAAAGGAACCACATTAAAATTGAATGTGACAATAAATGAAACAATTTTACTCCTAAGAAAATGAATGTTTTGGGGGTTGTATAAAAAAACCTCTTGCTATAATCATAAAACTTTCTCAATATATGAATCAATCTGGACTTCCAAGTGAGAAAAGGAGGAAAAAAATTACGTTGAGACATTCATGAGGAAGATTCCACCTTATTTTAGTGGGTCTTATGATCCAATAGGGGATGAACAATGTATCATTACCACTGAAAAGATATTTTCAGTTCTTTAACATTCAGAATATGAGAAAGTAATTTTGGAAATCTTTTATTTTGAAGGTGAAGCAGATCAATGGTGGAATATAATAAAGAATTCATGGTAAAGAGATGAAATTGAATCCATGTAATGGGTTGAGTTCAAAACCATGGTTTTTAGTAAGTACTTTCCTCATATTTATATAAAAAATATGAATGAGTTTCATGAGATTAAGAAAAATTATGATGAATCTGTTGGTAATTACAAGGAAAATTTTACAATACTTGAAAGGTAAACTTATAGAATTATTATCTAAACTAAGATTAAGGTTTATCAATTCGTTAATGTATTAAAAAAAAGTATTCTAATGAAGTTATCTATAAGGTAGTTTAGTATCTATGAAGAAATATTTATTTTTTTTGTAAATTTTGAGATAGATATTAGATTTATCCCTCAATTTTATGGGTTCTATAAGAAGAGAAAAATGGAATTCAAGGGAAATTCTTAATACTATAGTGAAAATGAAACGATCTTTCCTTTATGGTTAAACTATGGAAAAAAATATAGAGGAAACTTTTTTAAGAGGACTGGAAAATATTTTATGTTTGGGAATTAAGGTCATTAGGTAAATCAATTCCAAAGTGATGAGAAAAAGATAGCTAATGATGTGAATAGAGAAATGGATAAATAGAACGAACCTTCCACACTTTAATGCTTCAAGTTTAAGGAAAATTGGAATTATGTAAAACAATGCCCAAATATGAGGGCTATCAATGATTAATGATGTCAATAATCTCTTTAGTCCAAATAAAAAGTAAAACCACATGTGATCACTATTGGTGATGTGGAGTACGATAATGAAGTGGTGAAAGGTGAATTTACCATAAATTATTAAGTAGACAATGTTTTATTTGATTACATATCAACCCACTATTTTATTTATAAATAATTTTATAAGGGTATAAATTCATTACCTAATCAATTAGATGTTGACTTAGTTATGAAAAATTTTAATAGCATAATGGTCACATCATAAGTTTATAATTCTTCTCCAGTTGAAGTTTGTTGGAAAGTGATTCCTGTAAATATTGTGATCCTTCCTTTAGTTGAATTTGATGCGATTCTTATAAGGGATTGGATTTCCATACATGGATCTCATATCAATTTTTTAGGAAGGGAAGTCTCATTTCATATTACAAATTAATATATGATCATCTATCAATGAAATGATGAATATGCACTTTTAATGGAAATTACTTCCATCTTGTGGATATTAATTACTATAAATTAAGGTTATTTATCTCAAATGTTTGGGGAGAAACTAACCATTAAGGATAAATATACTATATGGGAGTTTTTTGGAAGTATTTCCATAATAATTTCTATGTCTTATAATAAATATTTTTGTTCATTTTTCAATATAACTCATACAGGGTGGTATTCCAATTTCAAAGAATCATTATAGAATTTCCTCAATTGAGTTATAATAATTGAAGTACTAAATCCTATAGAATCACAAAAAGGGATTAAAATTCCCTAGTATATCACCTTTTTGTTCACATATTCTATTTTTAGGAAGAAATATGGATAATTGAGACTCTAAATTGATTATCTAGAACTCCACAAGATCATTATCAAGAATAAATATCCTCTCCCCCAAATTGATGACTTATTTGGTCAACTATGAATAAATCAATACTTTTCTAAGATTATATCTTTAATTGAGGGTCAAGAAAGAGGATAAACAAAAGAAAATAATATATATATGGTATAAACAATATGAATTTATAGTGATTCATTTTTGTCTTACAAATTACCCCTCTATCTTCAGGAATTTAATAAATCGAGTATTTAAAGACTATCTCAATCAATTTGTGGTAGTATTTATAGAAATTATAGAATATTTACAGAGTGAGGAATAACATGAAGATCACTTGAGGATTGTACTAAATACCCTGAGAAAGTAGAAGATTTAGGAAAAATTTAACAAGTTTGAATTTTGTCTTAGAAAATTTTATTTTTGGGTCACATAATCTCAATAGAGGGGAAATATATGGATCTATAAAAGATGGAAGTTCATGAACATTTTCCTAGACTGAAAATGAAAACTGAGATCCAAATTTTTCTTGGTTTGGCTAGATACTATCGATGTTTTGTAAAATATTTCTCATGATTATCTATTCCATTCATCAAGATGACCTAGAAAGTAGTTAAGTTCATTTTAATAGAGGAATGTGAAGAGAATTTAAAGGAGTTGTAAATAAGGTTAGTCTGTGAAACTATTCCCACACTACACTCTAGTGGATAAAGGTTTGTGATTTAAAGTTATGAATCAAAGAAGGCGGTGATATTTGTTCTCTTGTAAAATGATATGGTGATAGTTTGTTCTTCTCAATAATTTAAAATCCATGAGAAAAATTACCCAACTCATGATTTGGAGTTATCTGCAGAAATTATTTTATTAATTATATGATGGAATTATATTTATGGATAATGGTGTGATATATGCACTGATCATATAATTTTAAAGTATATTTTTACTAAAAAGAGGTAAATATTCAAAAAATAAGATGGTTGGAGTTGATCAAGGATTTTTACTTCTTAATACATCACCACCATGGGAAATCAGACAAGGTGGAAGATGCTTTAAATCGAAAGGAACTTCATATATTTTCTACGATGAGGAAAAAAATGATCCAATATTTATGTATTTGAAAAATATGGATCTAGAAATATTAAATATAGGGGTAAAATATTATCTTCCTAAAATGAATGTTTATCCACCTATACAAATAAAGATTAAGGAGGTTTAGAATAAATATGTAGAGATAAAAAATATGGTGAGATATATTCATGAGTTTAACTTTTATTGTGATGGAATAATAAGGTTAAGGAACTGTGTTTGTATCCCCATACCAGAATTAAATAAGGAGCTATTGGATGAGGACCATATTTTATCATTCTCTATTCATCCTGGAAGCACAAATATGTATTAAGAGGTGAAAGAGTATTTTTGGTGGGATGAAATAGAGAAATATATTACAGAATATGTTTCTTGGTGCTTGGTTTTTCAACATGTATATGGGGAGAGACAGAAGTCTAAGGGGATGTCACAACCATTACTCATACCAAAATAGAATTGTGAAAACATCACTATGGATTTTATCGATAGAATTCACAAATCATCTAAAAACTGTAATGATATATGGGTTATAGTTGATCATTTTTTTTATGTCTGTACACTTTATTACTATCAGATAATAATTTTCACTTGACCAACTTTCCAAAAATTATATTGAGGTGGAAAGATTTCATGAAGTACCGCTTTACATTATACATGTTTGGGATTCGAGGTTTACCTTGAAGGTCTGGAGAATTATTTAGCAAGCTCTAGATATAGAGTTATGTTTCATCATTACTTATCATACTCATATAGATAGATATCATGATAAGAACATTAAAACTCTCAAATAAATGTTGATATCTTTCTCTATTTAATTCAATGGTGGTTGGGATCAACACCTACCTTTTGTGGAATTATCTTACAACAATATCTTTCACTATGATATTCAGATAGATCCTTATAAAACCCTCTATGGTAAGAAGTGTATAACTCCAACATGATGGATGATGTTGGGGAAAGAAAGCTATTGGGACTTGATATAGTTGATTAAATGATATAAAAGGTTAGATCTATTCAAAATCACATAAAAGCATCTCAGAGTCGACAAAAACTGTATGATGAAAATCAAAGAAAAGAATTATTGTTTAATGGGGGTGATATGGTATTTTTAGAAATATATCCATTAAATAAATTGATGATATTTTTAAATAAGGGAAAGATAATCCCTAGGTATATCAATTATTTTGAAATTTGTGATCATGTTGGGAATGTAGCTTATAGATTGGTGATTCCACCAAATCTCTTTCAAGTTTAGGATTTGTTCCATGTATCCCTCCTTATAAAGTACATAACAAATCCTTCACATGTACTAAAATTATAATTCATACTAATTTAGCTAGATAATTATTATTAAGAAAAACCAATATAGATTCTGGATCATAGAGAAATTATTCTACAAAACAAGACCACTGGTTTGGTTTAAATTTTATGGCCAAACCGTCAATTTGAGGAGGCTACATGGGAACCTGAGGACGTGATGCGGCAGAGGTACCCACATCTATTTGTATACAAGTAAAAAATTTCATGGGATAAATTCATTTCAGTTGGATAAAATGTAACATTTGGATATTTTTATGAAAATTTTCTTATTAAATAATTTGGTAGCTTACATTGTACATAACACCGTGTTTAAACAAGCCATGATACACTATTAACTTACTATTAGTATAAAATTACCATTCTAAACTAGATGTTAAATTTGAGGGAATAAATATTGACATCTAATTTATGAAATAAATATAAAAACCCTAATCAATATGATTTTTGGGAAGTTATTATAAAATGATTATAAATTTTCTAGTAAAATCACATTATTCTTCAAAAATATAATTCCTTCAAAAATTAGTTTTCTTATTTTTATATAAAATTTATTTGAAAACATTAATAACATTTTTTAATTTTGAATTTTGAATTTATATTAATAGAATATTTATATAATTTTATAGGAAATAAATATTTTTTCAAGGAATAGTGAAAATACAAATATTTATTGAAAAATATATCTTCTTTTAAGGTCATTAAAATTCAAATTATGTTTTGGATTAGTTTTAAATTTTAACAAGTTAATTGTGATTTTAAAAAAAATACTATTATGGGTTTTAAAAAGGATTTTATAAATAAATTTATTATAGAATCATTTTATGTTTTAAAAGGGAATTTCTTAAAAAAACTATTTTTCATTGTGTTTTACCGGTTTTATTTTAATTTAAATTATGTAACTTATGTGTTTTTAATTTTAAAAAAATGGATAAAAAATTTATATTCCTAAGGTATAGATTTATTAAATAGGACCCTTTTATTTTTTTGGTCAATATGAATATTAACATTAGTAAATTTTGTTAATACGACAAAGGGAAATTGAATAATTTAGGTTAAAAATAAAAGGATAGAGAATATAAAATGTCCCTATCACATGAAAATTTTATTGGATAAAGATAATTAAACTCTTAACACTTAAGGATCTAAATTCAGTTATTTAAAGAACACCTATCCACAAAAAGGTCTTACATGATATTTAAATAAAAGAAAGTCACAAAATGTTACTTTTTTTGTCTTAAATATCCATTATGTGTCCACATAAGAAAAAGGTATGTTATGAATGAGTATAAATATACATTTTTAACTTAATAAACATTTGTTTCATGATATAAATTTATTTTTTACTTTTTGTTCCACTTAGAGGAGATCACGCCATTTATAATATTTTATTTAACAAAAATTATAAGATATCACATCATGTTTTAAATAATATATAATTTTTAATATATTGTTTCAAAAAAAATATATTCAACTATAAATATTATTCTAAAATATATAATAATTATATTTATCATGGTATTTTTTTCTTAAATTTTAGTAAAGATTTATGTATATTAAATAATTACAAAACACTAATGTAATAATTATTTTATTCATAGAGATATTAAATAATTGTAATTAAAAATACTAAAAATAATAATATAAGTGATAATTTTATATATAATTTTTTTTATAGATTACCTTGAAATTATAGTGTTATAATAAAATATTATTTTCAAAGTTAACTTGTTATCTTGATATTTTTAAAAGTCCAAGTAATTATAAGTGTCAAAATTCACACTAATGATATATTATCAAAATATAATTTTAATAAATTATTTAAAAATAATAAAACTAAAAAATAATTATAATATTATCTAAAATATTATAATTGGTTTATTTCTGATATAATTTAAATCACATAAATAAAAATTACAACATGTTAACATTGAAAAATTTGTTACCTTATTTAAAATTAAAATAGGACAACTAAGGGATAATCATAATGATAAGGTTTAAAGTAATACCAAAACTAGTAAAAAATCTATTTTCATTAGACTAAAACCTTATATAATTTTAAATTTTAATCCATTGTACTTTTTATTTATTTGTATTGACATTGAATTTATTAAAATGTAATATTTTGAGAAATTCCAAAAGTGCCCCTCACCTCAGTTACAAAGGGAACCTCCTCTCTCACTTCTTTACATAACTTTGAGCCTTCAGGATTGACCTTATGTGAAAATTTTATCTTATAAAATTACCTATCCACATTATATAGGTTATTTCATTCTCAAAATACCAACCCTAGTGTCCCTAAGAGGATATCTAAAGGAATTTTACCAAAGAAAAGGTAATAGTATATACCGACTCTTTTAAGTCCATTTCTCTATCTAATACCTATTAATGTTTTATTTCTATGATAAAGTAATAAATATAGTATAATTTATATTATGAGATTTTATTATGATTATCTAATAACAATATCCAACCTTTTATCCATCCTAAAAAAAAAATCACTACATGCATGTACGTACGGCTTACTGTCTTCACATCATTGTGTAATCTGTTTGTTTCATGACCACATTAATTTTATGGGTATAACAATGGAAATAAAATATTTATACATGATAATTATAACATTATATTAATATAACTTCTAATTACATACCCTTTCACCATCAGGGGAATGAAACCATCTCTCTTGCATACGGACAACCTACTATCACCACGACGTGATGCTATTCATTTTTCATGTTCACCATTCAAGAATGATTATATAAATATATATAAAGAATAAATATGATGTGTATTACCTTAATATAATTATTTATATGACATAACTATATCCTATGCAAAATAATTGGTAATTATATGATAAAACATGCATAGGAAAATGAAGTAATTAACACCAGAAAGAAGGGTAATAATGAAATATTATTAATAAATGGGAAATAAGATGATATAAGACGATAATATATGAAATAATAAATATGAACATGGTTATGAAATAACTTAAGAAAATTATTTAAACTATTACATATGAGAACTAAATATGTACAAAGTAAATCAAACCTAAGGTAATGGAAAATTTAATAATCTCATTATTATTCAGGATTATTTATACATAATTATCAACTAAGGAATATTTATATTTCATGTACATGTTTCTTAAAAATATTTTAACAATCCTTTAAAGTCCTTTTAAGAGATGTATTAAATTTTTCTAATTTTTTTGAATGGAATATTGTTTCCCTTTTTCAAAACGATGTTCTCCGTGACTTTCTGGGAAAAGTATGCAAGGAATGGTTTTTAACTTATACATAATAAATGATTTATTATGCTTTCATGATGAAATAATGTCATTAACCTTATTATAAAATATTACAAGGTTATTTTCAAATAAAATGTTTTCCTTTTTAATTGTGTGGCGATAAAAAGAGGTTTCAAAATGGAAAAGATATTTTCCTCAAGAATTATTCCAAGTAATATTTCAAAATCATTTTCCATCTAATACAACATTATTTTAAATTAATTATGTCTTACGGGGGTATGATCCAATCATACCATTATTATTCTTTCTATGAATGGTTTATTTTTTTTATAGATTTATGCTTATGATTTTTTTTTATTTTTTGTGAGTTATTTTATGATAAAATGTTTATAAAACACATTTATCTTTTTTGGTTCTAGTATTATGGATGATGTATGTTATTGTGGAACACATATATATGGTTTTCAATATGTGATGGGTTGTACCTATATATCTTTCTAATGAATTATGTAAAGATTTGTATATCACAAGATAAACAAGACTCGAAAAAAAAGTAAACATAGTTCAGTAATACTGGGATTGAATAAAGAGTGAACTCGGTTCTGTAAGGTACTTTATCAACTATGACTGTTTTGGAGGTGAGCCTTGAATATTATGAAAATTATTTTCTATGATTATGTTCATTAAAAAAATTTATGTCTTATGTTATACTCCCACGAATTATGTTTATTATAATTCATGTCTTATGAACTTCTATGATTTAGTCCATAACACAATATCATGATCCTTGACATGAAATATATAATTTTCATAAGTTTTTTTCTAGTTTTTATTCACTAATACTTATATTATCTTCCATGATTAACCTTACTGATTATATGAACAAACCGTTTTCTTATGTCTCTTTTTCCTATGATATAAGGAAAGGTATTTATTAAAATACATCAAAAGGGTTCTTGTTAGGAAGGAATAAGTGAGAGATGATGTAGATGTTTCATGAATCAGTTTTTTTCTACACGTTTACAAAGAAACTAAACCAATATATTTTTTGAATGGTTTTCTTTATGTTATGTAATTAATATTCTTTTATTTTCTTATAATATCTATATATGAAAATTATTTTTCTATAGATGAACAATTATGAAGGAAAAAATTTTCTTTGAAGTATCCTTGTAATCTTGTAAAATAATTTTTAAGATATTAAGGCATCATGAATGCTGAAAAAATCTTTCATTCCATATAAAAAATATTCCTTTCACACTTTTTCCAGAAAGACACAAAGAACCTTGTTTGTAAAAAGACAAAAATGATTCCTTTAAAACCATTTAGTAAAATTTCACACTTGTGTTAAAATGGATTTAAACAATAGTAAAAATATTTTGGAAAATATTTTTACAAAGCATCGATATAGAAGATAAATATTCCCCTACAAATACTTACATATAAACAATTCATAATAATAATGGGATTTTGAAATTAACCCTTACCACAGGTCTAATTTTCTTCGTACATATCTGAAACTCCTGTATATTTTTTTAAATATTGTTATTAATTTATTCCAAAACCATATTAATAATTATTATATCATATATAATCCTCTTATATCATCTTATATCCTATTTGTTAATAATATTTCATTACCACCCTTCTTTTAGGTGTTAACTGGTTCATTTTCCTATGCAGGTTTTATTGTATAAGTCCCAGTTATTGTGTATATGATGTAGTACCACCATATCTAGAATTATATTAATGAAATATATATCATATTTATTCATTATATACATTTATAAAATAATTCTTTAATTTTAATCATGGAAAATGAATCGCATCACGTCATGGAGACGGTAGGTCGTACATACGCCCAAGCGATGATATTATTAAATTACTGGTAGAAGGGTTAGAAAGTTAATGATATATTATTTTCAAATAAATATAATTTTAAAATATTTATATATATATAATTTCCATCATTATAACTATCCAGTTAAATTAGTGATGATAAACATATTACCCCATGGCGTGGAGATAGTTAGTTGTATGTACGCACACTTTGTGCTTTTGTTTTTCATAGGATGTATTAAAGGTGGAATATGGATATTAAATATTCATAATAACATCTAAGAATATAGTTGATACTATATTTATTAATTTATAATGGAAACAACACATGTATAAGAAGTATAATAATAAATAAACATTAAGGAGCCGGTAAAAAAGATTACCTCTTATTCAGTGAACTTCCTTTAGATCTCTTCTTAGGGACACTAGCACAGGTTGGTATTTTGAGGAGACCATCACCTCTAAAATGTCTATTGGGGAATTTAAATTTTAAATTTTTATAGTATGATAGATCATGAAGGCTCAATTTTATTTCAAGAATTGCTGGAGTAGGGTCCATATTATAATTAAGGTGAGGGGAAATTTTGAAATTTCTCAAAATATTTATTTATAAAAAATTAAATATCAATGAAAATACCTCAAAATGAAATGGATTCGAATATATGACTGTATAATGTTATAATATCATAAAAAATTATATTTTATATAATTTTTGGTATTAGTATAAACCATATCATTTTTATTAACACTTAGTTAACCTATTTTAATTTTAACTACGATAATAACTTTTTTCAAAATTTAAAGTCTATAATATTTATTTATTGACTTAAATGAGGTCATAAATAAAAATTTATAACCTTTTTACCATATTTAATTTTTTATTTTTGTTTAAAAATAAGTTTTATTATTTTTAAATAATTTAATAAAATATTATTTAGATAAAATATCATTAGTGTTAATTTTGACATTATTCATCAATTAGATTTTTAGAATATGAAGATAACAAGATAACTTCAAAAAATATATTTTATAATATAAATAATAGGGTGAGGGAATATATAAATTTTTTATCACATTATTTATCTAAAATTATATTTATTTTAATATTTTTGATAACATTTATTTGATATTTTCATTAACAATTAACAGATCAGTGTTGTGTAATTATTTAATATAATCATTTCTTATCTAAAATTTAGAAATAAAATAATATGATGAAGATAAATATTTTATATTTCATAATAATATTTATAGTAGAATATATCTTTTGGTTAAACCTATATTAAAAATTATATGGTATTGAAAACATAAATTTGACATCTTTGAATTTTTATTAATAAAAATATTATAAATATCACAATCACGTCTAAGTAAAAAAAAATATATATATATATAATGAAAATATATTTATTAAGTTAAACATTTACATTTATATTCATTCATAATATACTTTTTTCTCTATGTTGACACATAAGGGATATTTAAGAGAAAAAAGTGATATTTTGTTACTTTCTTTGATTTAAATATTATATAAGTCAATTTAATGGAAAAGTATTCATTAGATAATTAATTTAGATAATTACGTGTAAAGAGTCAAATAATATTCATTTAATAAAATTTAGGCATGTGCTAGTGTCACTTTATAGTCTTTATATCTTTATTTTTAACCTAAATTACCCAATTTTCCTTTACCAAGTTAACAAAATTTACCAAGGTTACTATTCATATTGGAAAAAAATAAAAAGGAGATATTAAATTAATTATCAACTAATGAATATAAAATTTTTATCAATTTTTCCAAATTAAAAACATAGATGTTTTATAACTTAATTTAAAATAAAATAAAACTCGTAAAACACTGTGAAAATCAAATTTTTAAGAAACAATTCCTATTTAAAACATAAAATGTTTTTATAATAAACTCATGTATAAAAAAAATTTCAAAAACAAAAAATTTATTTTTTAAATTAAAAATAATCAAATTAAAATTTAAAATTAATCCAAAACATAATTTTAGCTTTTAATGACTTTAGAAGAAAACATTGTTTTAAAAAAATCAGTATTTCCATTATTTATTAGAAACATAATTGTCTTTAAAAAATTGTAATAATTAATATTAATATAATTATAATTAAAAAATAAATTTAATTTTTCAAAATAAATTTTCTGTAACTATAAAAATTAATATTCATAAAAATAAGAAAAAATAATTTTTTTAAGAAAACATATTTTTGAAGAATATAATGACTTTACTAAAAATTGTGTGATTATTTTATATGAACTTACAATTACATTCAGATTAAGTTGAACCTTTATATTTATTTCATATATTAGTTATTCATATTTATTCCCTCCAATTTAATGACTAGGTTATAAAAAACATGTTTAACTAATAATATTTTAATAGTGTCTTGCAATTCGTTTAAACTGAGAGCTGCGTAAAATAAAAGTTATCAAAGAAATAAAATTATTTGAGGATATTTTTTATAAAAATATATAGGTGTTACATTATAAGCCCATTAAAATTAATTTATCCCTCAACATTTTTCACATTGATATAAATAGATGGAGGTAACTCTACCTCATCACATCTTTTGGTTCCCACAAAACCTTCTCAAATTGATGGTTTCACCTTTAAAATTTTACCAAGTGAGTGGTATTATTTTGTAATATTTTTTATTTATGATACAAAATCTCTATTAGTTATTCTTAAAAATAAAAAAATTGTTATAATGGTATGACTTCTAAGTTTTGTACATGTGAAGGATCATGTATGTACTTCCTTAGGAGAGATACGTTGAACACATCATGAACTTGAGAGATATTCGATGGATGCACCGATATATAAGATAAATTCGCAACATGATAAATAATTTTGAAAGGAATAATATACCTAGGTATTAACTTCCCCTTCTTTAAAAATATCATTACTCTCTTCCAGGGAGATATTTAAAGAAATACCTTATCACCCAATTCAAACTCTAGGTCTTTTCATCGATTATCGATATAGTTTTTCTGTCGAATCTAATCTACTATTATGTCCCATTGAATAGATCTAACATTCACTTCCATTTCCTCAACTATATTAGGTACCAATAGCTTTTTTTCCGAAACTTCATTTTAGTATATTGTAGTTCTTCACTTCTTACCATATGAAGCTTCATAAGGATCCATTTGAATACTGGTGTGAAAGAAATTATTATGAGAGAATTCCACCAATGGGAGGTGTTGATCCCAAAAACGTTTAAAATCCACAAATAAAGCTCTAAATATGTATTCTAGAGTTTCAATGGTCCTATCAGATTGAATTTGTTTTTGAGGATTACAAGTAGTGATGAAACTTAACTCTGCGTCTAGAGCTTGTTAAAGATTTCTCGAGAACTTCGAGGTAAACCTCATAATAATATTAGATAGAATAGAAAGTGGTACTCTATGAAATTGTACCACTTAATTAATATATATCATGTAAATATAATATATTTAGAAATATTCCCTAATATAATTGAATTGTATTGAATTCATAAGGCAATAAACTATAATCAATATAGCATTATGGAATTCAGATGTTTTGGGAAGTCCGATGACAAAATCCATGGTGTTTTTTCCCATTTCCATTATGGGTTGGGTAATGGTATTAAAATATATCTATAATTTTGTCTCCTATGATTAACATTTTTAAAAATAATTCTCTAGAAACATATTATGAAATATCTTTCTTTACGCTATCCCACCAGAAATATATTTTCAGGTCCCTATATATCTTTTTTACTTCCAGGATGAATAAAGAATGATGAAATATAAGCCTCAAATAGTAGATAATTATTTATATCTAGTATGGGAGGGATACAAACATGGTTTCTGAACCTTATTTTTCCGTCATAATAAAATTTAAACTTAGGAACATTTTTCACCTTCTTTGGTAGCTCAACATCTTCCTTTTATGCGTCCTTAATGTTCACTTGTATAGGTGGTTAAACATTAATTGGATCCAGATAATATTTATCCCCTTACTTTTATATTTCTAGGTTCATCCTTTGATAATCCATTAATGTTGGATCTTTTGGGTTCCTCATCATAGACAAGATAGCACAATCCATTCAAATCAAAACATATGTTTCCTTGTTTTCGTTCTCAAGGTGGTCATTTACTGAGGAGTCATAATCTTTGATCCACTCCTACCATATTCTTGGGTGCATATTCTGTTAATTTTCAGTAAAAATATAATTTAAAATTTTATGATCAGTATATATGTCACACATTTCCCCATAAATATAATGTCTCCATATGTTTAATGTAAAAATTACCGTATCTAACTCCAAACCATGAGTTGGGTATTTTTTATCATGGATTTTCAATTGTCCCGAGACATATGATATCACCATATCATTTTCACGAGAACACATACCAACCCCTTATTTAATTTATCACTATAGATCATAAAACGTTTTATACTAGAGGGTAGTGTGAGTATAATGGAACTGAATAACCTTATTCTCATCTCCTTGAAATTCTCTTCACATTCCTCCATCCATATGAACTTAACTCTATTCCTGTTAAACTTGGTGAGTAGATTAGAAAATTATAATAAATCTTTCAAAAAATATCAATGATATCTAGAAAAACCAAGAAACATTCAGATGTCATTTATAATTGTTTTCTTAACAAACATTAAATAACTTCCATCTTCATTGGATCCATATATATCCCCAATATTGAGATTTTGTGACCTAAAAACAAATATTTCTGAATCCAAAACTCACCAATGGAAAAGTTTTCATAAATCAAATCATTTCTAAGGGTATTTAGTAAAATACTTAGGTGATATTCATGTTCTTCCTTTATCAGTGAATCTACAAGAATATAATCTATTAACACTACCAAAAAATTATCAAGATAGTATATATAGACTCTATTGATTAATTTTATTATGATAAAGTAAGAATTCATAAAATTAAAGGCGTCACTATAAATTCATAGTGTCCATACCTTGTATATAATGTCGTCTTGGGTATATCCTCCTTCTTTTCACTCGATTAATGATATCCCAAATTAAGATAAATCATGAAAATGTATTGATATCTACATAGTTGATCAAATAAGTCATCAATATGGGGGAAATGATATTTTTGTTTATATTGATCTTGTTTTGTTCTTGATAATCAATATAGAGTCCCATTGATCCATATTTATTCTTAACAAAAAGAACATGTGAAACCAAAGGTGAGGAACTAGAGTGAGGAATACCTTGGAAATATTATCTTTGAGTTGTTTCTTCAATTCCTGAAAATTATTTGGGGCTATTTTATAAGGAGTGTTTGAAATAGGCACAACACAAGATATGAATTCTATTGATAACTCATCTTCATAATTTGGAATAATACCTAGAAATTATAATAGAATGACCTAAAAACTCCCTTATAATAGTTGTATTCTTAATGGTGAGTTTCACCCCAAGAATCACATTGAATTAAACTAAATAAAGGATCATAATATTTGTAATAATCACTTTCCTACCAAATTCAACAATATAATAATATAAACTTGTGATGAAACCTTTGTGCCATTAATAGTTTTCATAGCTAACTGAATATATAATTTTTTAGGTAATATAGAAACACCCTTAGAAAATTATTTAGAAATTTATAAGTGGGTGGATATAGATTCAAATAAAACATTTTATGCTTTAAAATGGATGGTAAATGTTCCTTTCAACACTTCATTATTGTACTACAAATCATTAATAGTGATCACATATGATTTTTCTTTTTATTTTACCTTAAGAGGTTTTTTATGTCGATGATCATCGATAGCCTATAGATTTGGGAATTGGTTATAATAATGCCCATTTTCCTTGCACTTGAAGCATTGAAGTGTGGGAGATTAATTATTTATAACCTTTTCTATATTCACATCATTTACTATCTTTTCCCCATCATTTTGGAAATCAATTTCCCAATGAACTTCTTTCCCATACCTAAGACATTTACTAGTCCCCTTAAAGAAGTTTTCTTCATGTTTCTTTCCACACATTGAGTATAAAGGAAAGATAATCTTGTTTTAACTATAGTTTTTAGATTTTCCCTTGAATTCCATTTTTATCTTATTTTTAAACCAACAAGATTGATTGGTAACTCTAATATAAAACTCAATATTGAGATCACATAGAATTATTTCCTCATAGATACTAGATAACCTTATAGATAATTACTTTTAGAGTCTTTTATTTCAGCCACTAAAGAATCGATCAATCATACTCTTAGGTTGGATGATAATTCAAGATGCATACCATGAAAGTCATTTAAAATTTGACTCGTAGGTACCAACAGATTCATCATCCTTTTTCTTAAGATCAAGAAAATCCTTCTCCATCTTCATTAAAATAATATAAGGAAAGAAATTATTAAAAAATAAGTTCTCAGGCTCATCCCATTTAGTGGATTCAATTTCACCTCATTGCCTCATATTCTTAATAAGAATTCATAAGTGATCTTCTTCACCTTCCAATTGATTGACTTCTAAAATTATTTTTTTAATGTTTGGAACATTGGAGAACTAAAAATATATTTTCACTGCTATGGATCTATTATTCAGCTACTATTGCATCATAAATCCCACTAAAATAAGGTGGAAACTACCTCATGAAGTACTCAACATAATTCTGTTTTGTATTTTTCTTATTTGGAAGTACAAGATTTTTCAGAGCTTGAGAAAGTTATTTGTATATAACAATAATATTTCTCATTCCATCTCCAATAAAATTTGGTTGTATAGGGGGAAAATCATTACATTTTCAATCACATTTATCATCAAATAGGTTCCTTCATATCCTATCCATTGACTAAAACCAAAAACCCTAGCGTGATAAACACTAATCATAGTGGTAAAACCAAATAATCAAGATAAATTACTTATCAAATTTCAATTCAGGACACCTTTGGTTTTATAAATGGTTATTTATGATATTCACCAAAACTCTAGGATTTTATCCTATTCTTAGACTTATCCTTTGGGTTTTTACTAAGGTTTATTCATCCTAGATTCTAATTGTTAAATAATACTTTCTTTGATACCAAATATAATGTCCCATACTTTTCATACATAGATGTTACATGTAGAAGAATATTTATTATATAACATAATAATACCATTTCAGAACTGTATATTTTTAATGTATTTAGAAACTTAGAAACATAAATAACTTATTTATAAAACATCTACATCATCTCCCATTTATTCCATAATAACTAGAACCCTTATGAAAAATATTACTTAATACCTTTCTTCATATCCCAGGGAAATGAATAATAAGAATGATAGAGAGCTCATATTTTAAGTAAGGATAATCAAGGGATATAAAATAATTAGAAGGGTGTAAAAACATGAAAATAACTTTTTAAAAGTATGCCCTGCATATCAGGGATTTTGGTATTTATTTATGGAATAAATTATAGATGTTCACAACACATGAATTATAAAGATCATAATTCATGGGAGTATAACATAGGAATTAAAATTTTGGAATACACATAAGCATAGAAAATCATTTCCACATTATTCAAGGATCACTTACAAGACATTAATAGTAGAAAAATTCCATTACTGAACTGAGTTCACTCCTTGTTTCTGCCCCGTATTACTGAACTGGCTTTACTTTCCATTTTAGTTATGTCTATCTCATGAGATATAAAAATTTACTCAATACATTGGAGGGAGATATATGTACAGCCATTAACCTAATTAAAACCATAAATATTTTAGTGATAAGATAATAAATCATCCAATATATTAGAACCTATAAAAATAAATGGGTTAGATAAATATTTTATCATAACTTAACTCATAGAAAAGAAACAAAATTCATAATCATAAATCAACAATTAATATAAAAAATTTCATAGAAATATTAAGAAAGGTATAATTGGTTTGTATCACCATTAAATCAAAATTAACATCAAATAACATTGTCTTAGATAGAAAATGAATTTGAAATATCACATTAAATAATTCTTGAGGAAAATAACATTTCTATTTTGAAAATATTTTTTATAGACGTAAAATTAAAAAGATGACATTTTATTTTAAAGAAACTTTTAACATTATATATAAATTTTCAATATATTAAGAAGTCATGAAATTGGAAAAATTAATTCATGTTTTAAAAGTTAAAACACATTCCTTTTGTATAATTAAAAAAAAGGCACAAAGATCATCATTTAGAAAAAGACAAGAAAGAATCCTCATAAACCATTTAGTAGAATTTCCCTCATGTGTAAAAATTAATTTAAAAAATAGTAAAAATATTTTGGAAAACCTTTTTAAGAAACATGGATGTGGATGATAAATATTCCCCAGTAGATACTTAAATATAAACAATCCCAAATAATAATGAGATTGTGAAATTAACCCTTACCTCATGTATGATTTCCTTAACACGTATATAAAACTTATTTATAACGGTTTAAATAATGTTATTAATTTATTATAGAACTATATTAATATTTATAATGTCATATAAGATCTTATTATATCATCTTATCACTAATTTGTTTAAAAAAATTCATTATTACCCTTCTATTGGGTGTTAACTTCTTCATTTTACTAAACATATTTTATTAAATAAGTCTCAGTTATCATGAATAATATATACTTAAGTCATATAAATAATTATATTAAGTTAATATATATCATATTTATTCATTATATACATTTATATAATCAGTATTTAATGGATAATATGGAAAATTAATTGCATCACATCATAGAGATAGTAGTCTGTACCTATGCACGAGTAATGATATCATTCCCTTAACGATAAAAGGGTAAGTAAGTTGATGATATTTTTTATAGAATAATTATCCTGTTATATTTATTATATATATACACATTATTTACATCATTATACCCATCCAAGAAAAGTAACTATGAAAAATATATTACACTATAGTGTGGAGACGGTAAGTCGTATGTACACACATGTTGTGCTTTGGTTTTTCATAAGATAGATAATAGGTGGAATATTATTTTTAAATAATCACAATAAAATCTTATAATATAGTTTATACTATTTTTATTACTTTATAATGTAAATTTATTTTGAAGATGAAGTAGAATAAGAAATAATCTTGAAAGAGTCGGTAAGGAATATTATCCCTTCTTTGGCAAACATCCTTTAGATATCCTCTTAGGTAAACTAGGGTTTGTAAATTGAGGAGACCCAAAACACTATAATATGTCTTGGTAATTTTATAAGATCAATTTTTATGATATGGTTGATATTTAAGGCTCAATGTGATACAAATAAGTGAGGGAGGAGGTTCCCCTTTATAATTGAGGTGTATAATACTTTTTAAAGTTCTCAAAATATTACTTTATAATAAAATAAATCTCAATAAAAATTCAAAACAAATTACATGCATTATAATATAATATGATATGAGGTTATAATATCATCAAACATTCTATTTTAGACATGTATTGGAATTATTTTTAACGATATCATTTTAATTAACCCTTAGTTGACCTATTTTTATTTTAACTACAATAGCAAGTTTTTCAATATAAAAGTGTTTTAATTTATATTGATTTGATGTAAATTAGACCATAAATGAACAATTAAAAATATTTTATACCATATTATAATTATAATTTATTTTTAAATATGTTATATAATTTTTAAATGAGTTTATATAATATTATTTTGATAAAATATCATTTGTCTCAATTTTGACACAATTCATTACTTGGACTTTTAACAATATCAAGATAATAAGTTAAATTTGAAAAAAATATTTTCGTATATTCCTAGGAGTTAAATTTCATCTATAAATTTTCAATCACATTAATTATCTCAAATATTATTTATTATAATATTTTTAATAACATTTATTTTATATTTCCATTAATAAAATAAGTATTTCACTGGTGTTGTGTAATTATTTAATATACTTGTTTATTATATAAAATTTAAAGATTAAATATCATGATGGAGATAAATATTATACATTTTAGAAGAATATTTATAGTTTAATATATATTTTTGGTAACACTATATTTAAAATGATATATTATTTAATGAATGAATGTCATATCTTTGAATTTTTATTTAATAACATGTTATAAATATCATAATCTAATTAAAGTGGCCCCAAAAGTAAAAAAATTAATTTATATAATAAATATATGTTTAATAAGTTGAAAATTTACATTTATATTCGTTCATAACATAACATTGTCCCCATGTAGACACATAAGAGATATTTAAGACAAAGAAAGTGGCATTTTTATTCTTTTTTAATTTAAAAATTAAATGAGTAATTTTTATGGAAAAGTGTCTATTAAAAAATTAATTTTGATCCATAGGTATTTAGGATTGATGTATCTTTATCCAATAATTTTTCTTCTAGTGTGTTAAAGTCATTTTATGCTCTTTATCATTTTATTTTTAACCCAAATGACCCAAATGTCCCTTTCTCGTTGTAAATTTTTTTATCAAGGATACTATTAATATTAGAAAATAATAAAAGGTAACTATTAAATAAAATTTTAACTTATAAAACTAAATTTGGTATCCATTTTTCAAAATTCAAAACACAAAATTTCATGAATTTAATTTAAAATAAAACTGATAAAACACCCCAAAAAACAATTTTCTCAGAAAGTCCCCTTTCTACGAAATAAAATGTTTTTATTATAAATTAATTTATAAAATAATTTCTAATAGTGTATCATAGTTGTTTTAATCTTTTTTTTCATTAAACAAAAGTTATCAAATTATTTAAAGAGAAAAATTTCATAAAAAACATTTGGTTGTTACGTTCCACCCCCCATAAAATGAATTTCTCCCTTGCAATTTGCCTATAGGATACAAAAATATGAGGGTAAATCAACCTCATTATGTGATTAGGCTCTTGAGTATCATTCTCAAATTGATGAGATCTATATAAAAATCTAACAAATTGAGTGATATTATTTTTTAGAACTTTTTCTCTACTATCCAGAATCTCTATTGTTTATTCTTTATAAGAAAGATCTTTCTCTAGTGGAATTACTTATTAGTGTAGTACATGTGAATGATAAGATATAAACTTATTCATGATATATACATGTAACATGTCATGAAATTTATAGAGATTCAGTGGAATATTCAATCTATAATCTACCTTCCCAACACGATCACAAATTTCAAATGGACAGATATACCTAGGGCATATCTTTCCTTTTTTTCCAAGTATCTTCACCTTCTTCTAGAGAGATATTAAAGGGACATAATAATATAAATACCTTGTAACCCACTTAAAACTATTAGTATTGTCATCAATTTTCAGCATATTTTTTTTGACCTTGGGTTTCTCTTATGTGTTGTTGTATAGATCTAACCTTCTCTTCCATTTCTTCAACTAGATCAAGTCCCAATAGCTTTATTTTCCCAAATTCATTCAATCATGCTAGAATAAATATGAATCAATAATTTTTTAAATTAATATAAATGTCCAACTCAATAGGAATTTATTGGCAAGATTTTGAAAATAATCAAACAATTTTTTCTAAAATCACTTTATTCTTTAAAAATAAGTTATCTTCCAAAATTGGATTAATCATTTTTATGAGCGGATGTTCATTTTTAGAAGAAATAAAAATTTTATTTGAAAAAACGAATTTCATCTTTTATTTTTTATTGTAAAAATTCTTTTAAAATTCTTTTTTTTATAATTTTTTGAAAATGTTTATTTTTTTTATGGAAGAGGGAAAATACTGATTTTTATTAAAAACTATATTTTATTTTAAAGTATTTAAAAGATAAAATTATGTTTTCGATTAGTTTTAAATTTTAATTAGTTTATTTTTTATTTAATTTAATCCAATTATATTTTTTTAAAAATATTTTATGCATGAATTTATTAGAAAGACAATTTATGTTTTAAAAGAGATTTTTTCTGAAAATTGGTTTTCATGGCATCTTACCAGTTTTATTTTTAATTAAGTTCTAAAAATTCAGTATTTTTAATTTCTAAAAATAGATTCAAAATATTAATTCATACGGACCAAATTTAGTGAATAGTTTTCATTTATTATTTTGGACAATATGAATAGTAACCTTGGTAAATTTTGTTACCATGATAAAGGGTATATTGTGTAATTTAAGTAAAAAATAAAAAGATAAATACTATAAAAATACCCTATAACATGACCAAATTTTATTGGATGAATAAAATTTGACCCTTAACACATAAAGATCGAAATTAAGTTGTTTAATTGACAGTATTCTTTGAAAATTGATTATTTAATATTTAAATCTGTGAAAGTCACAGCATATCACTTTCTTTGTCTTAAATATCATGTTGTGTCAACATGTATAAAAATACTTTTATGAAAAAATATAAATTTAAAATTTTAACTAAATAAACATATTTTCATGATATAAATATATTTTTTACTTTTTAGGTCAACTAAATGATATTATAATATTTATAATATTTTATTTAATTAAAATTGAAAGATGTCACATACACGTTTTCAATACTATATCATTTTTAATATTGGGTTACCCAAAATATATATTTGACTATAAATATTCTTCTAAAATATATTATACTTATCTTCATCATGTTATTTGAGTTCTAAATTTTAGAGAATAAATAAGTATATTAAATAGTTACAAAACACTGATATGGTAATTATTTTTTTAATAGAAATATCAAATAAATTTTGTTAAAATTATTAAAATAAATATTATTTTAGATAATTGATGTGATCAATGAATTTTATATATGAAATTTACCTATTAATCGTATAATAAAATATTTGGTTCGTAGTTAACTTATTAGCTTGATATTTTGAAAAGTCTAAGTAATGAATATTGTCAAAATTAATTCTAATGATATTTTATAAAAATAATATTTTATTAATTTTTTAAAAAATCTAAAACATATTTAAAATTTTAAAAAAAGTAATAATATTGTGTAAAATTTTATAAAGTGTTAATTTATGGTCTAATTGAAATCACATAAGTAAAAAACACAATATTTTAATATTAAAAAAATTATTATCGTAATTAAAATTAAAACAGGTTAACTAATGGTTAATCAAAGTGATATGGTTTAAAATAATATAAAATTGTTATAAAATATATTTTTTTATTATATTATAACCTTATCGCATCATATATTTTAGTACATTTAGTTTTTTCTGTATTTAGACTGAGATTTAATTTATTAGAAATTTAAATAGTGCCCCTCACATCAATTATAAAAGGGAACATCCTCCCTCACTTCTTCACATCAAATTGAGACTCCAAGACCAACCATTCCATACCAATTTCTCTTATAAATTTTTTCTATACACATTATATAGGTTCTATTATCCTAAAAAGACCAACCCTAGTGTCCCAAAGATGAGATCTGAAGGAAGTTCACCGAAGAAGATGTAATTTTTTAACGACTCTTCCAAGTTTATTTCTTATTCTAATTCCTATTCATGTGTTGTTTCCATTATAAAGTAATAAATCTAGTATAAATTATATTATTATATGTTATTATGATTATTGAACAACCATAATCTACCTATTTCCTATCATAATAAAAATAGAATCATCGTACAAACATACATACGATTTACCATCTCAATGACGTGGTGTAATATGTTTTATCATCACCAATTTAATTAGACGAGTATAATGATGAAAATTATATATATATATATATATGAAAATTATGACATTATTTTAATATAATAGCCACTTCCTTACCCTTTCACGATTAATTTAATGATACCATCGCTCGTGCGTACGTACGATTTAATATCTCTACGACGTGATATGATTCAATTTATATGTTCAAGATTAAGTAATGATTGTATAAATTTATATAATAAATAAATTTGTTATATATTACCTTAATATAATTGTTTATATGAAAAACTATTTCACATTAAAAAAATCTAAGACTTATATTATAGAACATTCATTGGAAAATGAAGTAGTTAATACCCAAAACAATGGTAATAATGAAATATCCATAACAAATGATTGATAAGATGATATAAAAGGAACATATATGTTATCATAAACATTAATATGGTTATGGTATACATTAATTACATTATTGAAAGCGTTATATAGTATTTTATGATACATATGAAGGAAATCATATCTGAGGAAAAGATTAAATTCACGGTCTCATTATTATTCAAGATTGTATAAAAATAAGTGTCTTTTGGGGAATATTTATATTCCAAGTCTATGTTTCATTAAAATTATTTTCAATTTTTTTGTTATCCTAAAAAATTTTAAATTAATTTTTACACATGTGTATATGTTTACTCAGTGGTTGGAAAGGAATCTTTTTTTTTCATTTTCCAAATGTGGTTCTTTGTGACTTTTCTGAAAAACGTATGGATAGAGTGTTTTTTTAACATATACAACACAAATGAATTTATATTATTTCCTAAATCCTTAATGAATTGATGCTTCCTTTAAAATATTATAAGGTTATTTTCAAGGAAAACTTTTTCCTTTGTAATTTCACAACTATAAAAAAATCTATTTTCCAAATGGAATGGATAATTCTCCTCCAGAATTATTTCAAGGGATATTTCAAAATCAGTTTCCATATAAGAAAACATTATTTGATGTTATATTTTATTGGGGTTATAATCTATTTTTAACATTATTATTATTTATCTGAATTTTATATATTTATGATGGATTGATACTTAAGATTTTTTTTCTTTTCCATGAGTTATGTTACGATGAAATGTTTATGAAACCCATTTCTTTTTATAGGTTTTGATATGATAAATGATTTATGTTCTTGTGGAACACATATATATTGCTTTTATTATGTGATGGGTGTGACCTATATCTCCCTCAAATATATATTTTAAAGATTTATATCTCATGATATATACAGGACTAGAATGAGAAGTAAACTTGGTTTAGTAATACTGGGATGGAATGAGTAATGAAATCAGTTCAGTAAGGGGCTTTTCCCACTATGATGGTTTAGGAAGAGAGCCTTGAATAATATGAAAATTATTTTAAATTTATAGTTTTATGCCATAATTTCATGCATTATGTTATACTCCCTTGGATTATGCTCTTTTCAATCATATCGTAGGAACTTCTATTACTTAGTCTATAACTCAATATCATGATCCTTGATATACATGATATAATTTTTAGAAGTTATTTTTCATGTTTTTTTTCTATTATGATTATGTTACATCCATTTATTACCCTTACTAAGCATCCCAATTCACCCTTTTATTATGTTTATTTTACCTAGGATATGAAGAATGGTATTAAGTAATATGTATTAAAAATTTTCTAGTTATAAAAGAATAAAAAGTATACTATGTAGATGTTTTAAGAATCAGTTATTTATATTTTCAAGTTTCCAAAGCCATTAAACCTATAAGGTTCTGGCATTGTTTTTATTATCTTATATAATGAGTATTCATTTATTTAGATGTAATATATATGTATGAAAGTATTTTCATTTATAGGAACTCTCTGAATAAATATATAGTCATGTTAGTTTATAGAAGAGTTCATTTCAGAATGTCAAAGATAAATGAATATAGTATATTTGGTGATGAACCTTTTTTTATCCTTTTTTATGTGGTATTAGTTGGTAAATAGATTATATAATACATTAGAATTTATAGGAAGGTTGTTATTGTTTCTATATTAATTTGTTTCTCTATGGATGTCTTTATATGTTTCTTGACTTTGATCCTAGAATTTTGGTATGTTCACCTATTATCATATAAGAAATAGGCCTAGAGGGTCACACACTAAGTGTATCTAGAATCTAATTATATTATTTTTAAATTTAAATTTAGAATAATTTTTATTCCCTGCTTTATATAATTATATTTACTCTTGTAAATTTTTATCATAGAATTCAATCATTAGATATTAGAGGTGGGAATATGTGAGTTGAATTTTATCTATTTAATTATTCACATAGTAACAAATAAATATCTATTTATTAATGAGTTTAGAGAATTGATTAAAATAAATATTTATTTCACTCTCATAAATATTAAAATAAATATTTACTCATAATATAAGTTAATACAATATTTAATTTATATTATTGAATGAATATATATTTTATTATTATATAAGGTTCAACAAATTTTGTAAGAGGATATGGGTCAAATTTAATAAAAAAATGAAAATGATATATTTTATTTATCATCATTTAAATAAATATAATTTATTTATTTAAGAAATTATATTAGGATAAGAAATGTCACAATATATAATAATAATAACATTATTATTATTATTTAACAAGGGTTTTTTATTCGGTTAATTAATATGACAGAAGATTTTTTGAAATTATTTAATTTCACTCTATGTATAAATTCTAAATTATATCATTTTTCATTTTTTGAGTTTTTAAAACAACATATATGTTCTCTAGAATTATCTTATTCCCTAGAGAGAAAATCACCCCTTCCCCATCTTAAGAACATATAGAGAAAATTATATTTCTTTTTGTGATCAATGGTGAATGGAATGATACAATTGATCCTTTCATACTAACACCCAAGACATCAATAAAATCATTTATATTTTCATGTAAATTTTTTTGATACATTTAAAGTAATATATTCTTGGATTATCTACTAAAAAAATGACACAACAATAGTGGCGAAAATAATTGATCAAGGGGATTATCCCAATGAGGTAATTCTTCATTTAAATTAATTATAAATTTAATATGTATGAAATTATTTATGAGATTGTATAGAGAAATTGTACAAATGTTTAAATTTATTCATTGATATTGATGAAAAACCAAATTTGGGCACCACACCAATGCTTCCGCTACACCTCATAACCTTTTATAGGTATTAGAGTAGTTGAAATTTAATTTATAATTATTTATATTTTTTTCATTTTCATGCATTTATTTTCTAGTATTATTATTTATATTTTTCTCTGAGTCCAAAGTTCCATAAATTTTCATAATAAAACTTATTATAGATAATAATGGGACAAAAAGATGTGAATAATTCTCTAAGAACCCATCCAGTGGAGAATGTTTTCTGGATTCACAACACCATTACATGACATGAAACTAGATGCAGACACCGGATAATAAGTTTTTCACCACATAAAGTATAATTCATGTAAATTTCGGCTTGTTTTGTGAGTCAACACACAACATCATTAAAGAAATCATATTGACTAGCAGCATGATAGACAAACTGAAAGAAGTTACATGGTGTGTAGGTGGAATGTACAAACCATGTAATGCCACATAAAGAACACACCCCATATATTATGGCATGTCATGTGGGTAAATATTCAGAATCATTACATGTCATGTATTGAATTATATCCTAAATCAAGGAAAGACACAAACTAAATGATGTGTAGCAGGCATTTATACATCATGTGACACATATATCTCAACACAAGGAATACATTGAGTGATATTTAATGTTTCATGAAATATAACATGAAATATAATTAAATTCAATGTAATTATAATAAATAAAAAACATGCAACTATATGTTACCCTCCATTTACTACATATATATTTTATTAGTAGATTTTGTGTACATTAATGATGTGTCACATGGTTATAGGTGTCGTGGAGACTATACAGTTTTACCACATAGAACAACAAGTCATGTATGTCAGTACACATCATGTGGACTTAAATTCTATATAGTATGTGGTAAATGACACCAAAATTGTGTGATTTAATAAATTCTAATAGATATTTTTACATTATGTAAGTATTAAATGTTGTGTGCCCATTTTAGTACATGGATTGTACCTAATTTTTAATTTTTAAATTAAATTTGTTAAATTTATTAAATTTGTTTAATTATAACTAATCCGATTATTATTATCTATCTATTACATGACAACTGGACATACTCTAGGATAAAAATTAATTTATTAAACTAAGTATAAATTTATTAATAAAGTTAAACATATCTTAAAATAGAATTATTTAAATAAATGCTATAAATATTAAATGTAATTTTCATTTCATGTTGTGAATGATCATAAGCTTGGAAAACTTGTGTATCTGTATGATTTATTTATTACAAGGTTTCGTGTGATAATAATAATTATTATATTAAATATTATTATATGTGAATCATATATCTCTCCATTATTATGCATAATCCTACATGTACCATGATTATTTAATGTATACCTAAAACCCAATTTTTCCATACTTGCATGCGAGTATACATTTATAATGGATTAATATCCCAACTATAAGAGGTGGTTCAGGACCCGATTCAAGATTAATCCAAACAATTAGATTCATATAATAATGGATAAATAGTGCAATGTTACCTATATAAATGCTAAAGGAGTTATTTCCCCTACGATCAAGGTTGATTTATCACTTCTCAATAAACATGTGTATAGATTAAAGATCATGATCATTTTATGCCTTTATTTTATTTTATCAATCCATTCTTATATATTTATTTATGTAATGAATTATTTATTATGATTAAACATGATCATATATATTAAATAAATTAACATGAATGATTAATTAAAATAAACTAAATTGCATAAATTTATTTTATTAGGATTAGTTATTACTTATTTATATTCCTCATAAAGTAATTAATAAAGGTCAAAATAAGATAACCTATATAAGTAAAAATAATATTTAGAATAAATTTTATCTGAAATGGTTAAATTTTATATAAAACTCATATAAAATTAAAAATCATGGGAAGAATAAAATAAATTATATTTGTGTATAAGTAAAAAAATACCTCAAGATAAAATTACAAGTCCTTGAAAAATATTCAATCACTTGAGTTAGAAAAAAATCATAGTTGAAATTATTTATATCCCCTTATCATGATACTTTAAATTATCAAGTATTTTTAATGAAAGTATTATTTTGAATTATCCATCATAGAATTAAGAGTATCTTCCACATAACGACTTGGTGTAATTTGGGGACTAGTATTAATGAAGTTAGATTATTGGATATCGGGATTGTGTAGCCCACTAAAAAGATTGAGGAGATTCAATCTAATGAGGATATTAATAAAAGGATACTAAAATACCTTAGAGTAATTTAATAAGTATTTCTTTTGGGTTTTGAGTAGGAAAATATGGATTCTTTCTACTAGAATATCCGAGTGACTGGATATTTTAAATCTAGTGACAGGGATTGTTGGGATTTGATAAAATAGTGGAAAACTTAATTCAAACATTAATTATGACACAAAATTCAATGAAGATAAATTTTTAAACTTTATTATATGTTATAGATAATTGAAATTAACTCAACCAAAATATTTTCTTTATAATATATTATTGAGAAAAATAATCTCCCAACATATGAAAACTTCTAGTACTGGTATATGTGTTTGTGAATCATAAAATGCTAAGTGATGATGTTATATGTTTTGGAGTCTCCTATTCTAGATCAATCTCCATTTTTAGTGAGTGATGGTGAGAGGGATTCCTATATGATTTACATAGAGGATGCATCTGATGCTCATTGTATCATGTTATTAGTAATGTTTGGTTAGATAAAGATAAAACATAAGGACATGGATGTATACAACTCATTGAATCATCTCTAAGAATTGTAAAAGGAGAAAGAGAGGTAAAATATAAATGCAATTATCACCACACTATACAAGTGTAAACTATAATCAATATACATATATAGTGATCATGCACTCAAGATGATAAAGTAAATTGATAAATTAGTGATGTTGGGCTTCCATATGGATAATAAATTATCCCTAAATCTAATTATTTTATCATTAACACCCACGTTTTCTATTTTCATTAACAAATTTAATATGAATAGTATGAAGATGTATCTTAAGAATATTTTTAATTTATTTCCAGGATAATAAAAATTTGTGGGAATTATGTT
The DNA here is from genome assembly GCA_963277665.1 of Viscum album. NCBI lineage: Eukaryota > Viridiplantae > Streptophyta > Magnoliopsida > Santalales > Viscaceae > Viscum > Viscum album. The sequence goes on along the minus strand of OY728158.1, from coordinate 906,085,231 downwards.
CTTTAATACTTATGTTGAATTAAGTGAAATAATGTTTTAAGATAATTTTTTAAGTTTAATGTCAATTGTTCCTATACAACATAAATTAAATAAATAATCATATATGATAAATGAAAAAGAAACATTAATATAAATAAAGTCAATATCGATAGACTGTTACTAAGAAGAAAAATAAATAATTATTGGCTATTATTGGTATTGTGATAGAGTTGGGTAAATAGAATATAATTTATGTTATAATATGTTGGTATTTGAAAATAAAATAAATCCTACATCAAGGGGGAGAAATTATTGTTGAAGAAAAATCCATAGAATGAAATAAAGAATATAAATGTTATAATTGTTGAAAAATTTGACAAACCTCTATAGTATTTTCAATGTAAGTAGTCACAACGAAGATTTATGAAAACATAAATAATTCAAGCACGCCAATAAAACAACATATAATAATTTATTATAGGATATAGATAATATAGATAATTCACCCTTTGGAAATAATAACAAAATAAATTTTTTCCCAAGACGCCAAAAATAGAATATAGGTAAGTAAACCATTGATGAAAATATAAATAAGATAGATACTCAGCACATTCAAATAAGATCGAGATGGTTGATACTCTAAAAATAATAAGCTTCTTATTTCATGTAAAAATAGTATTCACCATGGTTCATTGTATTCAATCCATGAATTTTTTTTTTCAATGGAAGCAAAAATATATAATAAAAAAATTAACTAGCCCAAGAGAAAAATAATAGGATGAAAATGGTTAAAAGTGCACTTGAGAATCCATGTGGAATGACTAAGCATAAAATGCATATTCAAAATTATATAATTAAAATCTAGATATCTTATTTGAAAAGGGAAAATATTATTGAAGAAATATGGCTAAATCTAGAAGCTAAATGAAAGAAGAGGATGCATCTCTAATAATTCATATTTCACGGGAGGTTGTCAGAAAATAATGATTGGAAAATATCAGAAGTTCTATATGGAATGTGAAATAAACTATAAGCTTATCATATAATTTTTTTGTTTATTATTAAATCTAACTAATAAATATATAAAATTATTTAGAAAACCCCTGACGGTGAATTCTCATTGATGGCTGGTATGATGAAGAAGATTCCATATAATAAAATAGTTTAAAATAATGAAATCATACTACCCAAAATGTCTAAGAAATCAAAAAAAATTATTCATATTGAGTTAAACCTCTCATATATAAGAAAATAAATGAGTTTTATTCATGAAAAATAGTTCTTAACCCTTTTTATATCATATATAATAAAAGTATATCCACCTTATTCCCTTCAATATTGTGTTTTTCATTAGTTTTAGGGAAGTAAAGGTGGTACACATATTTATAGGGAGAACTGATGAAGAAATAATATGTATATATCTTTAATATATAATATTAATTACATGATTAATGTAATAAATTTTCATGGTTGTATCTATCTACTTATATTAGGAAGATTATTTGTTTCTTAACACTAGAGATCAAACATGATTAATATTATCATACTGTTATAAATGATCAAAAAATGAATTCACCATCATGCAAGAGACCACAAAAATTGGTATTCATAATAATTGGTATTCATATGATGAATTGAAAAACAATATCTATACTGATAAAGTGAATTTAAAGATCCTATTATGAGGTAGATTATCAAAAGTAGTTCTTAATGCCTTATATTTCCTCTATATCTGACATCTGTAAAAGGTACCATTTCAAGAATTAATTAATGTGGTATATGGGCGTACTCTATGATCCTTGTTAAAAAAATGAAATAATTTATGATCATAAGGGGGTTAGTGAATTAAATAAATAACTGACCACAATAATAAAATGATAAAACATTTCTCAGGCAGATTTCATAAACACTTCCAGCATATTATAATTTAATGTTTTTAATATGTTTATTGATAGTAGTATAGGAATTTCAAGATGAATGTATCTTATTAATTATCAGTATAATTTTTATCATAAAATGTTCGATTGAATTTTACGAATTGGAATTAACCAATTTCCTTCAACTAGGAAAGAGTTTAATAGTCTCTAAGGAGAGAAACAATTTATATTATAAAATTTAGTATCATATTTTAAATTGGGAATTGAATGAAATTCTGTCTAAATTAGATACTTTTATTTCAACATAGAGTTATCTATAGTTTAATTAGGGTGGATTAATTAGTGTAAAATTTCCTAACAATGAAATGATATTATCCTCTCTTTGGTATTTTTCATTTGTTAATTGTAAGGGGAGTGAAGAAAATAAAACAAGGAGATAATGAATGGATAATAACATAATTTCATCTCATTTTCTTCATAACTATTGAAAACAAATAAAAGGGTAGATTTATTATAATACATTGTGTTTTTGATTTATTTTTTAAAAAATTATCTTATATATTGGGAATCATTTTATGTCATTAGGTGTTGAAAAATAAATGTATCATGGAAGTCTACTAGAGATAATAATATTTTTTGTAGGGTAAGTTACATATATGGAAGTTCAAAGGTCATATATTATATTTTGGATGAAGTAAATATACCACTAACAATTTTTGAAGTATTATTTAATAAAAAAGACATATGTAAATGATGACACATTTTTTCTACATGATGATGAATATGAATTAACTAAGTCCATATAATATTTTATTAATTCATGACAATTTTTATGATGGTCTTGTATTATTTCATTTTTGCACATAGAGTTTTATGAAAACCCAAAGAATAATTATTTTCTTCATGATTATAACATTACTATTGGATTATTTTCTAAGATTGTGGAAAAGGAAAAATATATTTCTATTTTTTCATGATAAATTATTTTGAAAAATATATTTAATTTGGCTTGAATGTTTCATACATGAAATTTATAAAAAGTATATTATATGGGTTTTAACAAAAACATTTGATAAAAATAGCTGATCACCTTGACCAAATTGATTCCAAAAATGTTTGAGTAGGTTTAATTACATGGGAGATTAAACCAGACCATCTATCCATAAAAGTCGGAGTGAATGGGCATGCATAACTCATATAGAGAGTGCAAAAGGGTGTGTGAAAAGGTTCACAAAAGGAACACAAGAAAGTACCCTAGGGGATTTTAGGGGTGTGGAATCGCCCACGAAGGTCTTGGGTGTATTTTTATTTGGATAAGGCCCTTGTGGGACTCAAAAGATAAGATGTATGACTTTAATTGTCAAGTTGTGTGAGACAAATCACAACACAATGATGGTTTTTTTGAGAAGTGTTTCATGATTCATTCATTATAAATTTTAAAAATATAATTTATGTAATAGAATATATTTTATCATGGTCTTATTATTGAATCCTAATTTGTATTCAACCTCCATCCCATCGTGGGATTTATTTTCATGTTGAGATACTAAAATTTTTTCCTTCTCCATTGATCATTGTAATGTGAATAAAGAGACATGCTCAATACCTTGAATATATGCATGAAATCATCAACATTATTGTATGATATGTTTTTAGAACATATTATTACTTAGGGTAAAAATTTATTTTATTGAAATTAGTATTCATTCAATTGAACTGTTGAGTTATGATTCCATTGAGACTAAAATTGTGGTGTTTATCAGGATCATGTGAGTTGTTTAAGTGAGGGAAGAGTCAATGTTCATTATGAGTAATAAGAAACCATTTTTTAGGGTCAAAATGTATTAAATAACCTATATATTTTGGCCTTAATAATATTTTGTTATAATTAAATATTTTTTATGTAATTTATTTCAGTGATTAACTATGGTGAGGTGGTAAACCTCGTCCATTAATACTAAGGTACCTAAAATGTGAGCTGCTGTTAATGCCTTGAGATCTCTCATATTTCAATGAAAATAGATTATATATTAAGATATTGTGTATACACTTATGTAAAGAATCAATATTGTAATCTTCAAAATCTATTGAAGGAAATTACCATGAATCTTAGTTGAGTTTCTGAAAACGTGTTGCATGTAATTCTAATTGCAGAAATATAACAGGAGATTGCACTTGTTTTGTTCACAATAAGAAAAAAAATAATCATAAATTCCATATATGGTTTACACGAATGAAGTTTGATCATTTTTTTATAATTTTTATAAGCTACAAACCTATTTTTGGTGAATTAATTATTTTGGATAAAAATAAATTTCCTCGATAGTATGGGTTATATGTAACACTAGGTTTAGCTTGTGTTATACATGACACCGAGTTTTAATAAAACAAAATATATTATTATTATTATTTAAACATGAAAGATATAACTTAAACATAAAACATAATGGTATGAATAGTAAATTAAACTTTTTAAGTATGATGTATAATGATTTTATATAATGAAACATATTGATAAAAAATAATTTTTATTAAAATATTTAAAATCTCCAAATATTATTTTTCTCAATAAAATATGAACAATAATAAAATTAATTTTTGAAAAATTTTGAAAATAAATTTGATAAAATGAAAATTATTTTCAAAATTACCCTTAAATTATATTACTGTATTTTTATTTTTATGAAGACTTTCATTTTTTTAATAGTAAAAACTTTTGAATTTTAAATCAAAATTTCCATTTACATTAAATTATTTATAAAATGAAATAAAATTTTAAATTAGTTTCAATGTGAAATTAGTTAAATTATATAATTATTAATAAAATTTTGTTCATTTGAATTAATTTCATAATTAAATTGTATATAAAAACATTGAAATATTTTGGAATTTTTCCCTTTGAAAACATGCTTCCTCACCGAGTGTATAGGATTAATTTTAAATAAAAAAATTCTAATTATATGAAATGTATTTGGAAAAATAGATTCAATATTTTCAGTCATAATAATTTATAATATCATATTACATCAACATAAATTTTAACCGTACTTAATTGTAAAAATAGAAAAAAAAATTAATTACCATAGTTAAGGTAAAAATGGGTTTATCCAGGGTAAACTAAAAAGATACGAGTTAAAAAACCAAAAATATGTCCACAAACCATTGGTTATACATATGTAAACCTTATACCATATAGTATTAATAATGTTCCATTATTTGATCCTTGTGACATGAAAAACATGGGTGGAATTCAGTCTTTAAAATAATTCTAAGTGTGCCACTCACATCACTTAAAAATAGACACCCTGCTACCTTTTAATTCAAACCATAAAACACTTTTTTTCATGCAATAAATACCCAAATAACTTGTTCCCTTCACTCATCACATCCTAGAATCCTTTATTTTTTTTGAAATCCAACCTAGTAAGGATGTTTGTGCAAAAATAAGTAGGATACATTAAGAAGAGGTAATGTTCATCAAGGAACATTTTTTATTTCTTCCTGTACATCCTTAAATAATTATTATACCATGATGATATAATAACATCAGTATATTCCATATACATAAAAGTTTTTGTGTTTTTTTCATTACCAAAAAGAATCTACACTTACATTATTTGGGTTATAAAATAGTTATTTGTGTGTATGGTGGATTACCACCTCATGAACCGATATCATTCATTATTACATTTTCACCTCTCAAGAATGGAAATAATAATATATTTATGATAAATATTTGATATTTATGAAATTAATATACATATAGAATTATTATATCACACATTTATTTTTATATTACATTTAGTGGGAATATGATAATTTAGTTTATATGTGTGGAGGACTACCGCCTCGTGAAGCTATTTGATTCATTAACGCATTACATAGAAGGTAAACATTGTTCATGTATATGTATGACCAACCATCTCCATGACTGATGTATTTCATTTGTAATCAATAAATTTTATTGATTAATATAAATACATAGTTACTGAATTTATATGATTTTTATATCATGTTTAAAATTTTGGATAATATTACACCATGATCAAAGTAAGAGGACCAAAAAAATTCCATAACATACGTGAAAAACATACTAGTTATTTCTTAAAACGTTACATTAACATGGATTTTTTAATATATTTGTAGTAAAAGGTAATAATAAAATCATATATGGTATGATATATATAAATATTTTTCTTCAATATATGAATAATTAAATTATATTTATTATTAAGGTGGTTTGGATGTGTACAACAGAAGTCAAGACATAAAGTATGGGATTTTTGCCTTATTTTTCATTCTTTAAGAAATATGTTATGTTATGAACCTATATTATTTTACAAGTTTCACATAAAACCCATTTGAATTGTAATATCCAGAATTAATTTATCCTCATGATATTTTAATTTCAATTTTATGTGATTTTTAAGTGGTCTTATGATTCAAGGTTACCAATGTATTAATAATTTTATGTTACAATCTCTTCATTTGTGGATTTTTTATGATTATATTTCCGATGATAAAATATTTTGATAAATATATAATTAAACTCATGAATTTTATTCTAATATTTTTATTCATGATATCTTCAATTCACATTACCATTTAAATTCTTTGGTACTTAAAATTAATCTGAAAATGTTTTTAATAAAATCTGTTTTTATTTTTCACTTCGATCAGAAATCTATTTTCTCCCAAAGTCATGTTTTTTGAAACAACTTTCCCAAAATTTTTAACATACCCTTATGTTTTTAAACATAAATTTTTACCAATAATTTTATATTTAAAAAAATATTTTCAATGAAACTTCATGTCATTTTCCAAATAATGTATTTTTTGATTTTATCGATAATGTCATTAAAACATTATTTTGACATATATGACGTGAATGATACTTCCCGTCATCATAACAATTATTCTATTTTAAGATTTAATTATTATTTTTCAATTATATTTTCAAATAAAAGGATTTTGAAAATTTTATTATGGATTTTTAGATTTTAAATTTTGTTTTTAAATAATCATAATTTTCCTTACATTTTTTATTAAAATATTGATCAAGATAATATTTCATATAAGATGAAATATGTTGATGTTACCTATTCCCTAATATATATATGATCCAAACATACCATTATTATTCTATATATGAATGGTTTATGATAATGATGTAATTATTTTTATGAAACCTATTCCACTTCTTTAGGTTATACCATGATAAAATTCATGTGAAACTTGAAACTTTTTACAAGGGTTATTCAATGATGAAATGAGGATAAAATTATCAAACATGTATCTTTTCTATATATTATGATCTGAATAAATTTTTTTTAAACCAATTTCATTTCATGGTTTATGATATGATGAATGTTTTATGATCTTATGGTACACATAAATTTTGTTTTCATAATGATATGGGTAGGACCTATATCTCCCTCCAATGGATTGCATAAATATTTGTATCTTGTTTGATAGATAGGATTGGATTGGGGATTGAACCTAGTTCAGTAAGAGGTGTTTTATCCTATGATGATATTGTTAGTGAACCTTGGATACAATGATGGTTTGGTAAGTGAACCTATTACACTATGATAGAGATGGCAATGATCCTTGACATATATGAAAATTATATTCATTACTTATGTGTATGCCACAAATCTATGTCTTATGACAATGTTATGCTCTCATGGATCATTTTCATTTATTATATTATGAATTATTTCATAAGAAATATAAGTATTTATTCTATAACATATGATTATGATATTTTATATGCATGGTATGGTATTCAAATGCAATTTGCATGTTTGCAAATCCTTATATTCATGTTTTGTTTACATATCTCCCCTATTTAACCTTACGGAATATATGATCAAACCCTTTCTTATGCTTCCTTTAATGAAGTTATAATGAAAATTATTACATATGATATGTATAATAATAGATATTTTTACTAATATCATATTTGGAGATGATATATTGTTTCATTTAGACAAGTTGTTTGTGATTCCATGTTCCAAAGAAACTAAACTATTGCAGTCCTTATGCTTGTGTTTTTTTAATTTAAGGAATAATCACAAAATATGATGTAATATATATGTATTGTAAGGGTTGTCCACTATAGTTAGTATTAGCGTATAGGCTTAGTTATCCTTTGGAAACTATGATGATAAGAACATAGTGAGGTCCATAAGGAAAATTCTAAGGATGAGTCAATGTATAAGAAAATGTCCTAGAATTTTGGTAATTATAGAGCTATTATTTTACATGTAATTACATCCTTATATGGACACTACAAGTGTATGTGGTTTGGTCATGGAGGTACCTTGGTGTAATAAATCAAAAACGTGTTCATTAATCTAGTCTTGCTCGTCACTTCGTACAAGACAAAATGCATTTTTACACACCTGGCATGACACTCATGGGGGATAATCTTTGTAAATTCAAAAATTCTTAATGATCCACATAGAAGTATTTAAATACATGATGACCACGAATTTCCTAGTATAATCCTATGCAGTAATAGATTAATGATGTTTTCATGATTTTAAAATATTCTAAGTTATTTTTCATGATTAATTGGTTCCCCATCCAGATTGTTTTTTCTCAAACTATATTTTTTGGTTTTAGTAAATAGCTGGAATATGAAGGAATCAGGTTAAAGTTGACTGCGATGGAAAATTCAGTGATTTTACTCCTAAGAATACAAATTTTATAGGAGATGGAATTTAAGTAATCAATGCTCTAATCACACTAATTTATGATATTAGGAATTATATTGGACCTCCAAATGAACAAAGGATAAAACAATATTCTATTGTGTCCTTCATGAGGAAACATACACTTCTTTCAATTAGTCTTATGGTCCACCTATTTCTAAAAAACCTATTAACACCATAAAAAATTTATTTCCTATTCTCTAATTTTTAGAACATGAAAAATAAATTATGGATTTCTACTATTTGTAAGGTAAAGTGGGTCAATGGTGTACTCTTATCAATAATAATAACCAATATAGTAATATTTATTCCATTTATTGGCGTAAGTTCAAGAACTTATTTTTAAATAAAACCATTCTTAATACTCTTTTTATTAATATTGATAAGGTTTTTGTTGATCTAAATCAAAAGGATTTTGAATCAGTTGGTACCTAGGAGGAAAATTTTACGAGATTTTGAGGTATGCTTCATGTATTGTTTTATAACCTAAAATTAATGTTGATCTGTTCCATGGAGGATTAAAACCATTTCTCTAAAGGGAGTTATCCATAAGAGACATCTATAGATGTGGAGAGATTGTTCGATGTGATATCAAGGTGGAAATAGAGGTTGGACATACATATAAATCTCAAGGATTGATAATAATATAAAATTTGAAATAAAATAAAAATTTAAAAACTACAGAGAAAAGAATACGAGATTTCCATTATAATCATGCATGGGAATACGGATAGAGGTAATTTTATTAAGGGGTGAATTTAATGTTTTATGCATTTAAGGGAAGTTCATCCACCAATTTATTTCCAATGTTATGGGAAGAACTTATGTCAAAATTTGAATAGAGAGAAATATTCATAGAATGCACCACTTACACTCTAGTGTTCCATATGAAAGGAATATAAGACTTATTCAAACCACATCCCAAATACAATGTTTAATGAAGATGATTAACAGTATTATCATATTAAGATGAGAGACAATTATAAATATAATGTTATCACTATTTCAGGTGAGGAGTGCGATAATGACTTATTAAAATGTACATTGATCATCCACCCAAGATCTCATAATGTCTTATTTGACTCTAGATCTATCCATTAATCCATATATAATGAATTTTATAAGGGTATAAATATGACACCAAAATGATTATTTGTATAATTATCAGTGAAAACCCTTAATGGTACGATGATAGATTCTCAATTCTATGATTCCTATATAATTAATGTTTGAAGGAATTTTCTTCTTGAATATATTTTCATAATTCCTCTAGTTGAATTTGATGTTATCTTTGGAATTGACTGGGATTCTTTACATAATATCACATCAATTTTCAAGGAAGTGAAGTTGAATTTGATATTACAAACCAACCTATGATCATATATAAATGTGATAATATGTACACACATTTTATGGAGATCACATCCATTGTATGGGTTATAATTCCCATTTAGAAGGTGTTTTAGCTCAAATTGTTGTGGAGAAACTTCATGTCAAAGAGATTCCTATTTTGTGGGATTTTTTTGTTGTTATCCCAAATGATATTCCTCGCCTTCCACAAAAAATTGATGTTGAGTTCTCAATAGAACTCATAACTAGTTCTATAGAAATTTAAAATACTCCCTATAGAATGGACCTAATTAAGTTGTAGGAATTGAAGAAGTATGTTCACAAAAACCATGACAAGGGATTCATTTAGAAAAGTGTGCCACCATGCGGTGAAACTATAGTTTTTCTTAAAAATAAATATGGATTAATGCAAATTTTAATTGATTATATGAAGGTGAACAAGATCACGACTAAGAACAAGGATCATATTCCCCATATTTATGACTTAATTGACTAACTACACCAAGATCAAAACTTTTACAAGATCGACCTTAATTCTATATATCATCAGTTGAGGGTCAAGAAAGAGGATATACCCATGAAAATATTATGTAAATGGTATGGACACTATAAATATATATTGATATAAATGGATCTTACTAATTACCACACTATCATCATGAATTTAAGGAATAAATCCTTTAGAGATTACCAAGATCAATTTGTGGTAATTTTTATAGTGGATGTTATTATCTACTCAATAATAATGTAAGTTGTTTAAGATCACATAAGGATTGTACTAATGAATCTATGGAAGGAGAAACAATATGAACAATTTACAAAGTGTGAAATTGTACTGTAAAATTATTCATTTTGGGGCTATATAATCACAAGAGAGGGTATATCGGTAGATCCATCAAGGAAGTAGGCTATTGAATGTTGGCCAATTGTAACAACCCATAACTCTATTGATGATATTTCCTTTCTTATGTTTATTTGATATAGTATAGATCATATAAAATCACTTATAAAACACAATAAAAACATCATAAATGAATAATGAATGAAGTAAGAGGTATTTCTAGAAGTTAAGGAACCTATACCGATGAAATAATAACATACCCTTAGGAATAGTAATGTGACCCTAATGAATTTTAAACTGTCCCATAGAATAGTAACCTCACTAACAAAATTATTAACCAAATTTGGCCACCATATAAAGGAAATTATGATATAATTATATCATAGTATATGTAAATTAATATTTCAAAAATTAATGTTTAATTGTTGGTATTTTTGTAAGTTATAAATATTTAATTACAATATTATAATTAATAAAAAAAATGTAAAGAAATTATTTTTCAAAAAAATTATTCATAAATAAAAATTTTCAAGTCATATGTGTAACGTCCTAGCTCAGCCGGCCAATAAACTGATAGCAAGACCAATTGGTCACATGACCTCAAGCTTATTTCCTTGAATGCTAAAGGATTCCGACAAAGAGAGAGGGCCTAGGGTGTGTATGTGAGGATACTCTGACCCCATATATTAGATTATGAACAAATATTAATAATGTATAATATATAGTGGAAGCATAACAAGAAAAAACAATAGTAGAAATAGTAATAAATAATTTACAATGCAGCGGAAGAAAGATTTGACATAACTGAACAAAAGTGGCCAATGGAAGTTTATATAATAGATAGATTCATGATATGGTAATGATACATGATGGAAATAAGTAAAAAATACATCATGTTTTACAATACAAAACGATAATAAAGAAAAGACATAAAATCCCCATGGGTGATCTCCATGTGCATCATGAGCTCCAACTCAGTCCTTCGTTCCTAACTCCCAGGTACAAGAAATACAAAAAACAACCTAGATTCTATAAATATAAGGTCTACTCAGATACCAAGTGTACTCGAGTAGCATGTGAGATATAAATCTCAGTAGTCTAGCACCCATGGTGTATTGCCCAATATAAAAGATGCAATATAAATTAAGAAGAGTGCCATATAAAATAAATGCATAGTGATAATAATTACTAACAGTATCTTGGTCCAGGTTCATAAACATACACCCATTCTATATTACTTTCTTCGGACTAAGACAAAAATTATAAAGGAGGTACATGTTCAAGTATAATATGTCTAATAGTTCTAAAAGTAACAAGGAAACTCAAAGAAGCGCACCCCCAAGATTGTTCATAGTCTTGTTGTCTAATTCTCATGTCATCACATAAGTATGCTAATAATAAAGAGATAAAAGTAACAAGTACATGCTCTAATATATATATAGGAACCTATTATATCATAAGAAATTAACCAATTCCATCAATCAATGCAATTCGGTCAATCTGTCAAATCATCTAGTGGAGTCTAAGCCCATTCTAGAGGTATTGTTATGGGACATCTATTAAAAATATCTAATTCCACTGAACCCGTATAAGGAGATCCTTTAGAAGGTCCAATTATTTCTCATGGTATGGTAACCATGAGTCCATATTGGGTATCACATGTAAGGTATCGAGTATCACCTAAGGCTTGTCATAGCCATCTTAAAAACGAGTCCATCCTCAGTTACCACTTAGGGAACCGATATCACCCAATAGTATAAGACAAATCTTGGGTGATCCCTTACCTGGAGAGCCTAAAATACCACTCCCCGACATGTCATGGTATAACCACCTAAGAATGATATTCCATCCATGAGTCCTTAATATGGAACCCACATTCTCACCCATCTCATATCAGGTGAACTGTAGTTTCCAAAGTACATTGTAAGGAAAATATCAATACATATATCACATGGAGAGAATATACATAAATCATGCTACCAAACAAGCATCATGAACCACAATCTATTCAGGCTATCAAGTAATAAAATCTAATCCATCGACATGGAATAAGGACTTTAGCACAAAAGTAAACTAAGGATCTATTCATGATCACTAGGTAATAAGAAATAAACATAAGCAAGGTTCAAGCAATATGCCTAGAAACAAGGCAAAATCTCTAGAAATGAAATGAAACTAGAGTCACATGGAATTAACATACATTTAACCATATGTCATGAGTGACATATCATGGTCTTGAGCTATCAAGCTTGATCATGTATTTCATACAACTAAGAAAAAACACTTTTTAAAAAACAATAGTCATACACAAGCATATGCACAAGGATAAACAATAAGAACTTGGAATATGCATTGTCAAAGTCCTTGTCCATAGTTCAGTTGCAATTTTTTAATCATGTCATAAATTTAAGACCTTAGTTTATGGTAATACACACTCATCCGAAGTTGAAACACAACTCAAGGAATTAGGGAAAAAGGATATTTAGGTTGGGAACACCCAAAGGGGTGTTTAAGTAGTATAAGGAACACCCTAAATAGGTTTCTCCATAAGAGAAGGCCATAACGGACACTATAGAACAAACCAAACAATTTAATAAGTGATAACAAGGAATCGCTGGAAGGTTTTGATGAGCTGCACAATGGAAAGATATAAAATAAGCGATGAAGTAAGGGGGATAGGGTAGATAGCTGATATCATAAAATCTAATTACAATTTGGACCACACACATTGGAGGTGCCTTGGCTCATCTATCATTTCTTAAAGGAAGCAACCTCTTTTAGAAATAACCATGAAAGGTCATGTATAAGCATTCCATAAATCTATAAAAGGCATTAAGAAATAAGGAATAAATTAATATATAATGACAAGCAAGCTAAATAAAAAAATAAACTATCAATGTGAGTTTTCGCAGATAACGCACCTCGATTGGAGGGGTTTAATTATAAAACCATGATTTTTTTATCAAACAAAACAGTTATTTTATGTAAATTCTTATTCTAAAAAATAAATCAGCATAAATAAATATCCAAATTAATTTTTAGAAGCAATTAATTTAATTAAATATTAAATTAAAGGCAAAGGATATAGATCCTACCACAAAGAAACCAAGAAAAACACTTGGCACATGACATATTTATCAACGAACACCCGGAACTGACATAGCTTTATATATATATATGTGTGTGTGTGTGTGTGTGTGTGTGTGTCTATATCCCTTAATCCAATGAACGTGTCCCCCATGCCATGATGGAATATGAACATGGAAGATATTTATATATATACATATATATATATATATATATATATATATATATATTTATACCTTATTATATTCCTACACGCCCACAAAATTGGTCAAAACCCACTACACATATTAATAGGAACTAAAAATTAATGTAGAAAGGACTCATTCATCTCAAATTAATTACCAGGGACTCATGAATTACAAAACCCCCAAATATTAACTAAGAGACATTGAATAACAAAAGAAATAATCACCTTAAACCATTGGAGGAAAACCAAATTGAGTTGAACCGCTTCACATTCGGTGGCAGTTGCCACAACACACTCGAACGTGACCTGAGAGAGCATTTTTATGCTCTAATACTAGAGATGAAAGAAAAAAAATCCAATTATCCCTATAATTAGGGTATGTTCGAGCCTCACCATGTGATAGATAGGCTGAAAAAAAGGCCAGAAATTGAGGGGATAAAGAGTGTAAGGTCTTACTATGATGGATCGAAGGAGAATCTATGAAGAAACTGGAAGGACTGGCGATCATAGGAGGTCATGAGGAGGGGTCACATGTGCTAGCGGGATTTCATCCAAGGGGTGCTCGCTAGAGGAAGGACACCATTTTGGGTCTCTTTTAAGAAAATATAACCTAAAATAATAATAATAATAATAATAATAATCATCATCATCATAAACATAATAATAATTTTAAAGACCCAAAATTTCCATGTAATTTTTTTAAATTAAATGGAAATTTTACAAGTCTGTAAAAATTGACGGCGCGTGATTCTGAGGCCCGGTGTACCTGGAATCAATTTTTGAAGTTTTGTTTGGGTACGTTCAGTAAACGTATGAGCGGGTTTTTATAACTTTTGAATCGGTGCTCAAAATTGAAATTTGAGGGCACTGTTGAACTCGCATCGCTGATATTCGCTTAAGGAGACTTTCACCTCAACGACAGTGGGTTGAGAATAAAAGATTTTTTTGGTCTTTTAGTGAAGGAATTTAATAAAAAAAAGTTGTGTAGCTTTATTTTTATTTTGTTGGTTAAACCTCCATGTGGAAGTTGGAGGTGGGGACCGCCAAACCTTAACCTCCCATGAGAGGTTATGGTGGTGGGTCCCACCTGAACCTAACCTCATATTCATGTTTATTATGGTGGGGACCACCCAGGTTTTTAACCCTCTTGAAACACCCCATTAATGGGGAAAACCCCTCAAACTTCTATTAAGTGTAGGGAGCCTTTTCAACTCCCCTAACACTTAATACGCCAAATCCTCCCATTAATTAATTGAGCACATCAACTAATTAATTCAAATGTTTTTGAATTTTGTTCCAATGACTAAATAATAGATAAATTAAACCTATTATTTTGTCTTGGCTCATTTTCATCATGGTGGATCTTTGGAGAGGAGAGAGCTTAGGAAGAAAAGCTCTCGCCAACGAAGAACGAAGAACGCGTTTTTCCAATGAAGAACATTGGCGAGGAGTGTCTTTGACTTTCATCCTCAGAACCTCCTTCAACGTAGGACGTCTTCGACTATGATGAGCTGACACATAAACCGACGATCGCGGAAAATTCCGACATCCGTCTTTTTTCAAGGATCCGTCTTCTTCCCTGCGACTCCGTCGACGAACAACGATTAAGGTAGGGGTTTTATTTGAATATGATATTATTCCTATATTTCATCCCTTATAAATCAAAGTATCATTGTGGATATTACCTTTCAGGTTGGAAACCTTTATTTGCAGGAATATGTGGGGTGTTTTTCTTCTCTCTTCTTTTCTTGATAATTCATTGAATATCAAGAAGGTTTTGAACTGATTGCTACCACCCTAAACGCGGAGTGTGTGGGCCAAATTAACATGGCCTGACTCCCTTCTCCAATCTCTTTTGTGATGTTCATCGACATGGTGACGAAATAATGAGGTGATGAGGTGACATGCAACGACCATGCTATCTACGGTCTCCACAACCCACGCCGCCCTTGCGGCGCTTCGGCTGAACCGACTCCACCGCCCCAGGCCGAACCGTGCCCCCGGTCAGCCCACGCTGTCGGCCTCCCGACTGCCCGAAGGCCTCCCGGATTCCCTCTGGCCTCCCAGTAGCCCGACCGCTTGCTGGCCTCCAAGCTCCCAGTCTCCCTTTGACCACCCGGCCGCCCGCCAACTTCCCGGATCCCAGCCGCCCCCGACCTCCCGGTTCCCGGGCCGTGTTGCGTCCCTTGTGGTGTCTGGCCGAGCTGGCCTTCAGGACCGAGCCTTTCGAGCCGCGCCCCTCATGGCGCCCCGGCTAAGTCGGCCTCTCGCACCCTCACAGCGCTCCGGGCCGAAGTGGCTCCACGCCACCGAGACGATCCGCCTACACGGCCCCCTCCGGGCCGAACTTCCCTTGCGGCCTACTAGGTTGGGAAGAACCCAACGGGTCAGGCCGGGTCGACCCGAACCTGGTCCGGCCATACTAAGTCGGGTCGGGTCAGTCCGACCGGGTCGGACCAGACCCGAAACTACTACCGACCCCATTACATTATTGTGGTCATATCTTTGGCACTAGACATCCGTTTAACGAACCGTCAGCGGCGCTGGTAATCTTGGAGCATGACGATTCCTTTGAGTATTCCCCACTAAATTTTATGGTATAGTTTAGAAATGATCAGTATGGATCTTGAACGAATTCAACAGGGCCCCCAGGACTAAAAGGCTAAAACCACACAGACCGAGCGTCCGATTGACGTGTTGTTTGTTGTGTTGAGACCTCTATGACATGGAGGACCTTTGAGATACTTCTTAGTGGGACTTCATGACAGTTGGAATTTTGACCAATAGCTTGTGGAGCAGATCCTTCCATTGAAGAGCGAGTAGAGTGCGGAGACCTAGTAGCTGGCTGAGACTTGACGACAGCTGACTGATTGACTCAGAGTGACTCGACTAGCCTAGAGGGGAGCGCCTTGGTGTTGCGGAAGACCCACAGTGGAGGAGTGCATGGTTGCGGTGGTATACCCGTGGTACTCGACAGGAGCAGTACCTCTGTAGGCTATTAGGGGGAGCGCCAAGTTGTGGTGGCAGACCCACGGTGGGGAGTGCCTTGGTGATGCAGCAGACCCACGGTACTCGACAGGAGGAGTACCTCAGCAGTCCAAGGTTAGTAGGAATCACCTTAGTGTCATGGCAGGCCCACTGTACACAATAGAGGAGGAGTTCTCTAGCAGTCGTGGTTTCTATAATGTGAATGAAAATCCTGATTGAGATGAGTTAGTAACTTTTGTGTTTACCTCATGATTGTGATAGATTACTTAATAACTTAGGTATATGTATTGACATATACCTAAGTGGGGTTATCTGTTGATTTCTTACCTTGTGGTTTATCCTTGTTGGATTTTGTGAGACCTTGAGGGTCTCAGGGTCCCTACTGAGTATCGTTATACTCACCCCTGCACTAGCTATGGTCGCACCCTGTTGTGTTGGTTGCAGACGACGGATAGCACTGACTGAGGCTGAGTGTACCAGGACTAGACTATAACTAGAGGTGGACATTACGATGAGTCGGTACACGGAGGAGACTAACATATGTGGAGTGATGATGGGGCTATTTGTACTTACCCTTCAGGTAGGAATCTCAGAGGACAACCCAACAACTATTTTTTCCTTTCTTCATTTGTACTTGTATTTCTAGTTCCTTTTCCTTTACAGTTGGGCTTGTATTTCCGGCCCTTTTACTTTTCAGCACTCTTTTGTTATACAGTTTACTTAGTGTTTTGTGTCGAGATTTGTGCTCTGTTGTGTGTGTTCATGTTGTAAAGAAAATTCCATCCCAGTTTTAGGGAACTCCGCCTTTGGTGCTAGTCGCCAGCCCCTGGCCTATGGAAGGAGGGCTTGGTGTAGTCATGGCATGGGCCCTGGGGGACGAGTCATGAAAAATTGGTATCATAGGAGTCTGTTATACCACATAACTTTAGACTCTGATCTTTTCTGTGAAGCAATAGTGTTAAGGATATTGAGTGTGGTTTTCAGTTCATGGAGTCCAGTGTAGGTGCGGCGGCCGACCTATCCATACAGCAGGACCCTGACTTCTGATTTCCAACTCAGTACACAAAAACACTGATTGTGTGTGTGTTTTCAAAAGTTTTCTTTAAGTCATCTCAACCAGGTCAGCTCACCAGGTTTAATCTTTTGACCGTGTCACTTCTGTTTCTTTCAAGATGACCTCCCCCCATGGACGACCAACTAGAGTCTCGATAGTTGTATGCACAGATAGACCACCGAGCAATGAGGCCTCGGTGCAGGGCCATTTTCCAGCAGAGGCACCAACGATACCACTTCTCGTTGGGCCAATGATTCCACCAGCCCCAACAGCAAATTATGCACACCACTTAAGTGTGTTTCACAAGTTCCAGTGCCAGAGGCCACCTAGGTTCACGGGAGAGATGGACCCACAAGTGGCTGAGGATTGGCTGGATGTTGTGGTGAGATTTTTCTGACTGGTAGGGACACCAGCATACTTCATGGTGATTCTTGCTACCAGCCTTTTACAGGAAGTAGTGGGCAGATGGTGGAGCTTGATGCTCCAGTTCCACGAAGAGATGATGCTTCTTTGGGCAGACTTTGAGACCCTGTTTCGGGCAAAGTTTTTCCCAGCGACTCTTCGCACAGTGCGCATACAAGAGCTACTTCATCTACCACAGGGTAGCATGACTGTAGCACAGTACTCAGCGAGGTTCACAGACCTCTCACGATACTCCACCAATATGGTATGGTACCATTTCTTCAGGGCTTGGACCTCCGAGCAGGGGCTCATAAGGGAGATCAGAGCTCTGATGATCTCACTCAGCATCCCGATGTAGGCGGGGGTGCTATAGAGAGCCCTCCTGGTGGAGAGTTTCCTTGCTAAGTAGTCTCCAACAACGAGATCCACCACCAGTAAACACGTAGTGGAGTCTTCTGCAGCTGGCAGTAGACATATGTCACAGAGGCCCAAGAGGACTAGACCTACAGGTGGATGACCGCATGACTCAGGATCAGTTGTGCGGGGCACCTGGAATAGAGACAGACATGCCAAGAGCGGGCAATGTTTCACATGCTGCAAGAAGTTTCAAATGGCTCGTGACTATCTGACCCGCCATTTGGATGATCAACAGACAGTCGAAGGACCACCGAGTAAGAGACATAGATTCGATCGATGCGGTTTGAAGGGAGCAGGTGAACGTGGCAGAGGAGCTGACCATGCAACTGGCGGTGGATGACGTTTTGATGTGTTACCACCACCACCACCAAGAGGTCCACGCCAACCGCAAGGAGCAGGTGGACAGGGGAGAGCTCAGCTCTAGGCAGTTGAGGTTTATGATCATGGCACTATGGAGATTATTTAAGGTACTATCTGTGTCTACTCCACCATAGCTGTAGTACTTATAGACAT
Organism: Viscum album; assembly: GCA_963277665.1. Classification (NCBI taxonomy): domain Eukaryota; kingdom Viridiplantae; phylum Streptophyta; class Magnoliopsida; order Santalales; family Viscaceae; genus Viscum; species Viscum album. Next base: position 906,065,817 of record OY728158.1, on the reverse strand, counting down.
AGGTGATAGTCATTCTTTCATTACCACTGCCCTCGTTGTAACACACTGATATTTTATGAGATATATTCTTTTTAATTTCTTTCATATCTTCTATTGTATGCTACACTAATATTATATTGCACTATACGCAACACCATATTAGCGTGCAGTATACGCAACACTATTCTTGGATTGTGTTGGACACAATTTCAAGTTTCTTTGATAGTAGTTATTCTACGCAACATTGAGTGTGTGTGTATATATATATATATATTCAATTTTTAAATGAAATATGGTTAGATTATGTTATACACAACAACAAAGGATTCTTTCACTCTACGCAACCCTGACTTGGCTTGCGTTACACGCAATCACGACCTTCCTCGATAGCGTGTGTTGTACGCAATACCGGGTTTCACTAAACAATGATATATTATTATAATATTATTATGAACTAGCCGTTATGAATAGTATTAACTAAATTTTGTATTTTATAACATTATTATTCATCTTAAAAAATTTCTAGAACAAGTTATAAGAACAAAATAATTTTTTCAGGTAAAATAAGTATTTTTCAAAAAATGCAGATTTACCGCCTTTTAATGGCGCACCCACTTTAAATCTAGTTTTTGACCTGTTTATAAGTTCAATTTGAAAAAATAAAATTCTTATTTGGAATTAGGATATTAAAATTTACTTTGGATAAATTCTTCATATTATTCTGATAACTTTCATATTTTAATGAATAGTAAAAACACGCTATATTTTAATTAAGAACAACTTTTTTCATCGTAATAATTTATATGGTTAAATTATAATATTTAATGGTTTTAAAGTATAAATAAAATAAATTTTTACCATTTAATATAATGTATGTCATTAGAATTTATTTTACATTGAATTCATAGATAAATCATTTCAATCTTTTCCAATGTTTTAACTTTTAAAACTCATTTACTTAATAGCGGGATTAATTTTAAATTAATTACTACAACTTTTGTGTTTTGAATTTTGAAAAATGGATTCCACATTTGGAATTAGTAGGTCCAAATTATGGTAATAGGCTACTTTTTATTTTTGGGCACTATGAATAGTAACTACGGTAATTTTTATTTACTTCAGTTAAAGATAAATCAGGTAATTAAGGGTAAACCTAAGATTATAAAATTACCCTAACACATGGAAAATTTATATTGGATGACTAAAAGTATACCCATATCACATAAGAGTCTGATTAGATTCGTGTTATGGACTTTTGACCATGAAAATAATTTAATTATTATTAAAACCAAAGAAAGTGACAACATGTCACTCTCTTAAATCTTATACGTATAATTATTTTAATTTATTGATAAACTTCATGAAACTTAGAACATGAATAGTATCCTGAAATATAACAAAGTTATCTACATCATGATAAATTATTTAGAATTTTTAGGGATTAAATAATTATCATTAATGGTGATACAATAATGATGTAGAAATTGTTTATTTAGTGAAAAATCAATAATATAGTTTTTATTAAAATAACAATACCTATAAAAAAACCAGAAACTTGACCAAACATTATTGGTCGAGTATATATATACCCTGATCATACAAGAGTCTATTTTTGGACCATTTGGAGCCTTATAAAACTGATTACGACATTTATATTATTTTATTTTAAATGATGTCAAAGATGTCATCATCATAATTTAATAAATATAACAATTTAAATGTTGTACTTTTAAGCTGACAAATTCAAGCAAGAATATTATTATGAAATTTATTATATTTATATTCATCATAGGATTTTATTTTAAATTTTTATGCAACAAATAAGTATACTAAATAATTATACAAAAATGTTGTAGTAATTATTTTATTAAGAGATATACCAAATAAAAGGTTTTAAAAAATTTAAAATAAATATTATATGAACTATTTAATGTGCTCCAATAATTTTCTAGATAAATATGACATGTTATTAATCTATTAAATCTTTTATTTTGAACATATATTCTGTGAGGATTTTATTTAAATTCAAATAAATGAATAGTGTCAAAATTGACACTGTTGTTATTTTATAAAAATTACTTATTATAAAATTGTTTAAAAACCAAAAAAAATATTTAAAAATTATAAATTAAAATTTATATAGTCTAAAATGTAATAAAGAATACAATTATGGACAATTCACAACATATAATTAATTATTTATAAAGATTTAAATTTTAGAATATTATTACCACAAATAAAATTAAATAGATTATATAATGATAAATCAAGTTGATAATGTTTAAAATAAAATTCCAACTTGTCTAAATTTTATTGGTTGATGACATTACAACCCTATCTCATCTAATCATCATATTTGAGTAATTTTGGAGGTTTTTAAGTGGGGTTGGAATTTATTATAATTTAATATTTCTTATAATTCCAAAAGGTGCCCCTCTCCTCCCTTATAAAAGGGAACCTCCTCCCTCTCCTCCTCACACGATTTTGAGCCTTGAAGCTTGGCCAAAATCTACTCATTTCACTTCCCCACTTCCCTAGAAACCTTATAGAGGTACTGGTCTTCTCTAAAGACTAACTCTAGTGCCCTAATAATAAGTTCAAAGGAGGCACTTCGAGAAAGAGGTAATACCTTCTACCGATAATTATTTCATGACTATTTTCAACAAAATCCTTTTCTTTTAAAATTTATTGGCATTTTGTGAAAATAAAATGATTCTCAAGAATAAAGGATATTTTCCTCAAGAATTCATTTCAAGTGCTTTATCAAAACCATTTTCCATCTAAGATGAAATTATTTCATATGTGTATGTTTCAAGTATAATGTCTCTATGATTTATATGGTTTCACTTTTCTTATTATGAAATGATATCCATTTGTTTTATATGGATTATGTGATGATGGGATGATGTTTATGAAACCCATTTTATTATTTGGGTTATGATGAATGATTTATGTTTATGTTGTAGCACAAGTAAGAATGATTTCATTATGAGATGGGTGGGACCTATATCTCCCTCCAATGCATTGGGTAAAGATTTTATTTCTCATGAGATAGACATGGATGAAATGGAAAGTAAATCTGGTTTAGTAATACAGGGCTGGAACGGCAAGTAAACCCAGTTCAGTAAGGGACTTTGTCCACTAAGATGGTCTTGGAAGCAATGCATTGGCTACTATGGAAATAATATCATGTGCATAATGTTCATCCATAATTATAAGTTTTATTCCCATGCTATTTTATCATGATTGATGTTCTATTATGATCTATGTCGTACGTACTGCCATGTTTTATGTCATTTCTCAAGATCTGTATGTTTAAACATTATGTTCAAGTTTTTAAGTTCAAATATATATGGCTTGTTTTATTTTCTCCATGCTTACCCTTACTGAGCATTTGAGATCACCCTTTTTATGTTTTCTTTTCCCCCAGGATTAAAAGAAAGGTTTTAGGTAAGGAAAAAAAATGGGGAAGATCATTATGGGAGATGTTGAAGATCTTTCAACATGATTAGAATTTTATATTGCAAGTTTCCAAAGACACTAAACTATTACGGACCTTTGGTGTCTATTTTTGTTGTGTATTAGATCTTACTCAAGAGTAATGTAATGTCTATGTACATCAAGATTTGGGTCTCTACTCTCGTTCAGAGCTAGAAGATTTTTATGGAGCCATTAGATCAATTCTTACAGCTAGAGACTTCTATGGGAGAAGATTCGACTATTATGCACTGGTGATGGCAGTGTAAGCTTACTCTAGGAGGCGAGAACTTTAGCTGGGATCTCTTAGTTGCGGTGTCGAGGCCTTACGACCTCATCTTGGGTATGGACTGGTTATCTACAATCCATGCTTAGATTGACTGTATTAAGTGAAAAGTGGGATGTTTCTGCACGGATGGAACTAGGTTTACCTTTACCAGCAAGAAGGGAGCCTTTGCAACACATGACGGACTTACCTGGAGGAGGGTGCAGTCGATCACTCCTCAGTTTGCCTTCCTTACCCTCGGAGCAGTTGATGTGGAGAGTCTGAGCTATCCTGTAGTGGTGGACTAGTATGCGAATGTTTTATCTGATGATGTCCCAGGTCTACCTCCTTGCAGAGAGGTGGACTTTTACATTTACTTGTACCTCGGGACGACACCGATATCTACTCCAGTGTATTGAATGGCTCCCGCGGAGCTACACAAGCTGCAGGTACAACTGGAGGACTTGCAGGGGAAGGGATTCATCTGGCCCAGTGTTTCTTCCTGGGAAGCCCCGATTCTGTTCACCAAGAAGGCGGATGAGAGTTTGATGCTTTGTGTTGACTATCGGCTCCTTAACTAGGTGACCGTGAAGAACAAGTACCCACTCCTAAGGATTGATGACCTCTTTGATCAGTTGAAGGGAGCATGGTGGTTCTTGAAGATAGACCTCAGATCAGGCTATCACCAGGTCAGAGTTCGAGATGACGATGTGCAGAAGACGACCTTCAGGTGTTGGTATGGCCACTGCAAGTTATTGGTTATCCCATTCGGTGTAACCAATGATCCAGCAGTGTTCATGGGACCCATGAGCATGATCTTTCAGCCTTACCTTGATCGCTTCGTTGTTTTCTTCATCGATGACATTCTTATCTACTCAGCTACTGAGGAGGAGCATGTCTACCATTTTTGGGTTGTATTGGACACACTTCGAGAGCACCAACTTTATGGTAAGCTCTCGAAGTGCTAGTTATGGATCCAAGAGGTTCACTTTTTGGACATGTCATCTCGGAGGCTGGATTTGTAGTATATCCAACGAAGATTGAGGAGGTACTTTCTTGGGAACCACCCAGAAGTGTGGCAGGGTACAATGTTTCCTGGGTTTGGCTGGATACTGCCTGTGGTTTGTACCAAATTTATCCAGAGTTGCAGCACCACTCTCAGCCTTGACAAAGAAGGGGCAACCCTTTGTGTGGTCGGAGAGATGCTAATAGAGATTTCAAAAGCTGAGGCAGAGGATGACTAGTGCCCCCATATTGTGGCTTTTAGAGGAAGGCATAGGGTATGTAGTCTATTACGACGCATCAGGGACCGAAATCGGATGTGTCCTGATGCAGGAGTGAGAAGTGATCACATATGTCTCTCGTCAGCTGAGACAGCATGAGCAGAAATATGCTAACCATGACTTGGAGTTATCAGTACTGGTATCTGCCTTGAAGATGTAGCGATACTATCTGATGGGTGAATGTTTAATCATGCACTCTGATCACAGGAGTCTCAAGTATATATTCTCTTAGAAGGACCTGAACCCGAGACAGCGACGTTGGCTTGAGATTCTTCAGGACTATGACTTTGTGATAGTCTATACTCCTATGAAGGAGAACTTTGTTGGAATTGCACTCAGCAGGAGATCTGGTATACAACTATTAGGTGAGGTGACAGAGAAGCTGGATTCTTTATAGATATCCTTTATGGATAGAGATGGAGCGGCCTTTCTTCAGTCTCTTACGGTCACTCCCCTAGTTCTTCATCGAGTCAGGGAGGCACAACATGGGGACACTGACTGCGAGACATGATGTGCTCAGATATCCACAGGGCATGCACCTGATGGATTTTCTGAAGGTGGGGAGCACATCATCCTCTTCAGAGGATATACCATGGTACCAGTGTCACTTTAGGAGGAAGTGTTAAGGGAGTTCCACAAACAACCTCTAGTGGTACATCCAAGAGTGGAGAAGATGTACCAAGATCTCTGACGACAGCACTGGTGGCCTGGAATGAAGAAGTTAGTTACAATGTTTGTCTCACGATGCCTCACTTGTCAGCAAGTGAAGGCAGAGCATCAGGTACCAGCAGGCTTCGTTCAGCCTTTAGAGGTTCCAGATTGGAGGTCAGATGGGATATATACGTATTTCCTAATAGGACTTCCACATACATCAAGATGTCATGACTCTATTTGGGCGATCCTTGACCGACTCACCAAGTCAGCCCACTTCCTACCGATCAGAGAGAAAGGGTTTAGTAGAGAGCATGGGATGCCTCTATGTGCAAGAGATTATACAGCTACAAGGTGTACCTTATTCAATTGTCTCTGATCATGACACATGTTTTACACACTGGCTATGGAATGGGTTGCAGGAGGCTTTGGGGTACAACTTTGTCTGAGCACCATCTTCCATCCTCAGATGGATGGTCAGACCGAGCAGAACATTTAAACCCTTGAGGATATGTTGCGTGCTTATGTCCTCGACTTTGGCCGTAGCTGGGAGGATCACTTACCTTTGGTGGAGTTTTCATACAACAACATATATCACTCCTCCATTGGGATGTAACCTTTTGAGGCGTTATACGGGCGACCTTGCAGATCACCTTTGTGCTGGAATGACCTAGGGGAGTCAGTACTGGTGGGACCATAGATGGTACGAGTTACCATATAGAAGGTGTAGATCATCCAGGAGTATATGAAGACTGCACAGAGTAGGCAGAAGTCATATGCTGATAGAAGATGAAGACCTCTGGAGTTCGAGGATGGCGACCACGCCTTTCTACGGGTCTCACCTCAACGAGGTTTACAGAGATTTGGCTAAGGCGGCAAGTTATCTCTAAGATTCATAAGACCTTTTCAGGTCCTCAGTAGAGTTAGCGACGTGGCATACCTCTTAGCTCTTCTACCTCAGTTGCACCCGGTGCATGACATCTTCCACATATACCAGCTGAGGAGATATGTTTGTGACCCTTCTCACATCATCGACCATGGCGAGATGGACGTCGACAATGGGGAGAATTTTATGGAGGTTCCAATGAATATTGATGATCGACAGGAGCAGGTCCTACATGGATGGTCGATACCTCTGGTGCGTGTTCGCTGGCAGCATGGGAACCTCTAGGAGAACACATGGGAGCGGGAGGCTCAGATGCGTGCTGAGTACCCCTAATAGTTTCCTTAGTTATGATTGTGGCTTATGGGGACATAGAGCCTTGATCTGGGGAGAATGTAAAGACCAAGAATTTCCATGTAATTTATTTTAAATTAAATGAAAATTTTATGAGTCTGCGAAAATTGAAGGCACGTGATTCTGAGGCCTAGTGTTCCTAGAATCAATTTTTGAAGTTTTGTTCGGGTACGTTCGGTAAACATATGAGTGGGTTTTTATAACATTTGAACTGATGCTCAGAATTGAAATCTGAGGGCACCGTTGAACTCGTAGTGCCGATATTCTCTTAAGGATACTTTCACCTCGACGACAGTGGGTCGAGAATAAAAGATAATTTTTTGAGTTTTTAGTGAAATAATTTTAAAAAAATAATGTTGTGTAGTTTTATTTTTATTTTTTTGGTTAAAGCCTCAATGTAGAAGTTAGAGGTGGGTACCACCTCACCTTAACCTCCCATGAGAGGTTATGGTGGTGGGGCCCACCCGAACCTATCCTCCTCTTTATGTTTATTATGGTGGGGACCACCCTGGTTTTTAACTTCCTTGAAACTTCCCATTAATGGGGAGAAACCCTCAAACTTCTATTAAGTGTCAGGAGCCTCTTCAACTCCCCTAACACATAATGTTCCAAATCCTCCCCATTAATTAATTGAGCTCATCAATAAATTAATTCAAATATTTTTAAATTTTGTGCCAATGAATAAATAATAGATAACTTATACCTATTATTTTTTCATGGCTCATTTTCATCATGGTGGAACATTGGAGAGGAGAGAGCTTAGGGAAAAAAGTTCTCGCTAATGAAGAATGAAGAACGCCGACGAAGACAATCTTCAACTTTCTTCCTCAAAACCTCCTTCGACACATGACATCTTCAACTAAGACAAGCCGGTACACAAACCGGTGATCAAGGAAAACACCGACGCCTACCTTTTTCCAATGATCTGTCTTCTTCCCCGCGACTCCATCGATGAACAAAGATCAAGGTAGGGGTTTTATTTGAATATGATATTATTACTATATTTATTCCCTTCTACATAAAAGTATCATTGTGGATATTACCTTGTGGGTTGGGAACCTTTATTTGTTGAAATATGTGGGGTGTTTTTCTTCTCTCTTCTTTTCTTGACAATTCATTGAAGATCAAGAAGGTTTTGAACTGCTTGATACCACCCAAAATGCAGAGGGAGTGGGACAAACAAACATGGCCAGACTTCCTCCACCAATCTCTCTTGTGATGTTCTTCGGCATTGTGAAAAAATGATGAGGTAACGAGGTGACAGGCAATGACCGCGCCACCCATGGTCTCTGCAACCCGTGTTGCCCTCGCGACGCTTCGGTCGAACTGAATCCGCCGCCCGAGGCAGAACTGCACCACCCGTTGGCCCGAGCCTCCAGTCTCCTGGCTACCTTTCGGCCTCCCGGCTGCCCGGCCACCCACCGGCCTCCCAGCTCCCAGCCACCCGCCGACCTCCATGCTCCCGGGCCGAGCCGCCCGAGCCGAGCCACCCGAGCCACACCCCTCATGGTGTCCAGCCAAGCTAGCCTTCCGGGCCGAGCCACCCGAGCCATGCCCCTCACGACGCCCTGGCCTAGTTGGCCTCCCACGACCTCATGGTGCTCCGAACTGAACCGGCTCTACGCCACCGGGCCGAGTCGCCTATGCGGCCCCCCTCCAGACTGAACCGCCCTCACCGCCTATTGGGCTGGGCCTAGTGTGCTGGGTCGAACACAACAAGTCGGCCCGGACAACGGGCCTGACCAGACCCAACAGGTCTGGCCAGGTCGACCCAAATTGGGTCGACCAAGACTAAGTCAGGTTGGGTCGGACCGGACCCGGGCCTACTACTGACCCTTTACTTTCTTTTGGCCATATCTTTGGCACCAGACGTCCATTTGACGAATCTTCAGCGGCGCTGGTAAAATTGGAGCATGAAGGTAACATTGAATATACCCCACTGGAGTTTGGGGTATAGTTGAGATATTGTCAGGTTGGATCGTGCACGAATACAACCAGGCCCCCGAGACTAAAAGGCTAACAACTCACAGACCGGGAATCCGATTGACATGTCGTCTGTTGCGTTGAGACCTCTATGACGTGGAGGAACTTTGAGATACTTTTTGGTGGGACTTCATGAAAGTTTCAATTTTGACCAGTAGCTCGTGTAGCAGATCTTTACGGTGATGAGCGAGCAGAGTACGGAAACCTAGTAGAGGGCTGAGACTTGACGACTGCTGATCGATTAACTTGGAGTGACTGGACTAGCCCAATGAGGAGCGCCTTGGTGTCGTGGCAGACCAACGGCGGAGGAGCTCCTAGTTGTGGCAGCAGACCCATGGTACTCGACAGGAGGAGTACCTTGTAGACTATTAGGGGGAGTTCCTGGTTGTGGCAGAAGACCCATGGTGGGGAGCACCTTGGTGACGCAGCAGACCCACAGTACTCGACAAGAGGAGTACCTTAGCAGTCCAAGGTTAGTGGGGAGTGCCTTGGTGTCGTGGCAGGCCCACTGTACTTGACAGAGGAGGAGTTCTCTAGCAGTCGTGGTTTTGATAATGTGAATAAAAATCCTGGTTGAGCCGAGTCAGTAACTTTTTTGTTTACCTCATGATTGAGATGGATTACTTGATAACTTATGTATATGTATGGGCATATACCTAAGTGGGGTTATCTGTTGATTTTTTACCTTGTGTTTTATCCTTGTTGGATTTTGTGAGACCTTGAGGGTCTCAGGGTCCCTACTGAGTATTGTTATACTCACCCCTACACGGGCTATGGCTGCACCTCATTGTGTTGGTTGCAGATGACAGATAGCACTAACTGAGGCTGAGATTACCAGGACTAGATGGTACCCGGAGGTGGACCTTACGAAGAGTTGGTACACAGAGGAGACTGATAGACGTGGAGTGCTGAGGAGGCTATCTGTACCTACCCTTCAGGTAGGAATCCCAGAGGATGACCCAACAACTTTTTTTCCTTTCTTCAGTTGTACATGTATTTCAAGTTCCTTGTACTTTAAAGTTGGGATTGTATTTCCAGCCCTTTTACTATTTATCACTCTTTGGTTATACAGTTTACTTAGTATTTTGTATCTAGTTGTGTACTCTTTTGTGTGCATTTCATGTTATAAAGTCAATGTCATCCTAGTAATAGTGAATTACGCATTTGGTGTTAGTCGCCAGCCCCTGTCCTATGGAAGGCGAGTTTGGGGTAGTCACAGCATGGGCCCTGAGGGATGGGTTGTGACAATAATAATAATAATAATAATAATAATAACAATAATAATTTTATTTTTATTTTTATTTGAAAATTTTCTTTTCTAATATATTTATATTTATATTTTGATTAATTTAATTCAATTTCAATAAAATAAATATTTCAATTTCAACTCTCAGAATAAAAATAAGTTCTGACACTTGGTTTTATAAATGGTCTGCCCATAAAATGGATAATTTTAAATCAACTAGATTTTTTCATCCTATTCAAAACACAGGACGTTGCAACCACCCCACCTCAGAACTCCTCATACCTAAAAATCCTTCAAGAATAACGAAATCATCACCCAACCTACAAGGGTCATGAAATATTTCAAAAATAGTTGTGTGTGCATCTCCAAAATTCCCAAGGAAGCCTTCAATAATAGATTAGGCTAGTGTAACATAAGCCATTAAGATTTGATCCAATGCACATTTTCCAATCGAAACATCAAAATAGTTTTTACTAAATCCCATTTATCTAGAGATAAAACCATATCAACTTCTCTTAAAATAACTAACTTGGCGTGCTCCCCATCATAGGTCTTAGCATTAGAAGGGACCAACTCTAAGACATGACACCTTTCACCATCATAATTTCCCACGAGACACGCCATTAATTATTCTAGCGATGCTTCTAACATGACTAATGAAATGGAGAAAAATGTTGATTACCCATTGATATCAAAGAACAATTCAAGCCATATTTTCATGAAAAGACATGGCCGACACAAAACACACTCATCTCACTTGACAACATGCAAGAACAGTCCTTCACTGATTGCTCCATTGAACAAAAGTGACAACTAGTCAAGCCACTTTGTTCAACCATTCAAGAAAACTATTGTCTTAGAAATATAGAATTTTACAAACTGAAATGTGATGCCTTCTTCCAAGGAGTCTTGAATTCACTAAAAACACACTCATTGAAGTACATACCTGAATTTAGGTGATGTTCCTTGATTTAAGCATCACTGGTCCCAAAAACAACAATGTGATAACCTCAAATTGGAATGCCTGGAGTGTAAAGAACTAACCTAATGTAGTCCATACACCATTTTTACGAGTGACATGTTTGTACAACGTCAATATGTCAACATCAGAGCATTAATTGTGCCCAAAGTGGCATCAGCCTAGCAGTCAAGTCAGAAGAAATACCTAGTGTACAAAATTTCATCCAAGGCATTCCTACATGAGAATCCAAGGGTCCCTCAACATAACCAAGCTTCGATAAGAACCATGTGTTCAGTGTGAAACTAGATAGAGATAACCCAATAGATTTTAAAATTTAGCGTGGAAAAAGACCGATGATCTCTTACTGCATCAAGGATGATTTCAATATAGAGGAGATGTTCATCACTAAACCAATGTAAATTGGGAGTAATTTTAAAGATTATCATAAGGAAAATGTTTGAACCGCTATCATTCGATACCTTAGAAGAAACTTAGCTTCACCTACTAATGCACCAGTATTAACCGGTTATCGAGCCTTTACCACCTAATGAATTTCATGATCGTTCAAGATTAACAACCATAGTCCACCAATGGGTAACAAATTTACTCAATGGTTTCATACACCACCAACCACACCAATGTCATGTTGTCGAGAAATCACTGACATGATTTAATGTTCACAAGACTCACTAATTTTAAGTTAGACCGACCATTCTCTAATGGTTTTTCTTGGTTGTGTTTCTTATACCTATAAGGAAAAATATTTAACAAAACCAACATGTCACTACCTACCTTAAGACTGTCTAATTTTCAAAAAGAAGAGATAGGCTAACCGCTCAAAAGCACACTAGGTCCGAAATTCCATAAACGCAAATGTTTGAACCATTGGAATGAATACCAAAACCAAACAAGCCAGCATGTAAAAACACCCGAGTCTGTGGAAATCATCCCATGTAGTGGAAAAAACTTGATTAATTTATGCCCAGGTCACTCTACTTTTGACATGACCAGAGACTGCACTCAATATTACAAGGCCTAATGATTCCACCTAACTCAACTAATTTGTTAGAACCTTAAACACTCGTTGAAACCAGTTTACGTGGATGCATACTACCCTGAGTTCAGAGAGAAGTAAGAATAATTTTAACCCGGATGATGATGTATCGATTCATCCATCATTGTGGTGAAGATAGGGTTTAACGACCTAAAAATCAGCTGACAATGCTTGAGGCATGTATAACCAGATGAAATTGAGCATTACCCAGTACCCAAGTCTAAAATAAAAGCTAAGGATATCATGACCACCTATCTAAAAAGGGTTTAATTTAGAATGTAAGATTCCTATATGAGAAAATTATTCATGATTGAAACTATATATTAGAAAAGTAGTGAAATTAGTAAGCAATTTAAGTTCTAAATGTTCTACCAACCCTGGAATATCCCCTTAAGAAGAATAAGCATTGATCTTAACACCAAGTAATTCTAAAAGAAGTCACTAGGCTCAAAAGATAGTCATCTAAATCATTACTAAATGAAAAAGAGCCTATGGAAAATGATCACGCTTATATTCCAAGGAAACTCAAAGAATATTTATCTACCCTTACATGAGGGTCTTAAAAAAAGGACACCAAAACAAGTTCCATTTCTAAGACCTTTACATTTAAAACAATTTCATTATACAACATGTTCATGTTTAGTAGTCCGGCCATAGGGGAAGCCATATACGAATCCATAAAGTGACCATACACATTACAGGTGGAATTTGGTTCACATTTAATTGAAACCAATATATTTATCCCATGAAATAAATTTCATAAAAACCAATATAGAATGTCATCATAAGCAACTAACAGAAGGAATAAATTCTATAGGCATGGAAGCATGTCATACTAAATAGGCATGTCATGCGAAAAAGGTAGGCAACAGGGAACATTATCAGATAACCATGTTATATAAGCAATATTGCTAAAGAAAATGAAACATGTCATATCACTCAAGGCACACATTCTATTCAGTAAGAAAATTTCAAATACAACTGCATGGCATGGAAATATGCATGGCATGCATATTTCTACGTGCCTACTATGATTCGTGTAATGCTTCATCATTTCCTTAATAGGCCAAGTGTAAAATTACAAAATCCACTAAATTTATAAGAAACACAAAATAAATCATAAACTCAAGGTGAAATCACATCGAGTGTAATAAAAAATAGTATGAACATTAATTCCCAGCACTGGACACTTGGCCATTTTTTGCTCATGGGGTGACTAGTCCCAGGAACGGGTATTAACCAAGCACCAACACACTCCTAGTCTCATATCTACCAACCCAAAATAGTAATAAAAAATAAAAAAATTAACTTTCCTATGATACCGCTTTCTAACATCCTGACCCAGCTGATTGTTGATTGGATAGCTAGATCGGTGGGTCACAAGACCCCAAGCACATCTCCAAGAATACCAGAGGCTGTCGACTAGCAGAGAGGGCCTAAGGTGTGTCTGTGAGGATATAATTCCCTCATAGATCAGATTATTCCCAGTGATTAAAAATATATAATAGATAAAGGAAGCATAATAAGAACATGCACTAGATAGAACAATAATAAATAAATTACGAAATAGCAGAAGATAGATTTGATATAACTGAACAAAAGTTTCCAACACCAGTTTATAAAATAGATGAATGCATGACATGGTAATGATATGTGAAGGAATGTAATGAATAATATAGATTCCTTCACAGTATAGTACAATAATTTATAAAAATAGCATAACCACATGGGCGATCTCCATGATCATCCTGAGCTTTAGCTTAGTTCTTTACTCTAAACTCCCAAGTACAAGTAATAATACAAAACAACCTAGATCCAAAAAATATAAGGTTTAATCGGGTACCAAGGGTACCTGAGCAGGGTGTGAGATATAAATCTTAGTAGGATGTCACCCACATTATATTTCATAATTAATATAATGAAATATAAATTAAGAAGTGTTCCATGTAAAATAAATATAGATTTAAAAAAAATTAAAAATAACAACTTGGTATGGGTACCTAAACAGACACCCATCCTATACCACCTGCTTCAGCATAAGATTGAAATTATAAAGTAGGTTCATGTGTAATCATAATATGTGTAGTAGTGAAAAAAGTAACAAAGAAACTCAGATAAGTTCACACTCATGCTTATTCTTAGGATTGGGGTCTAATTCTCATGCCATCACGTAAGTATTCTGGTAAAAAGGGAGAAAATTCACAAGTGAATGATCTAATATAAATAGTATCCAAAAGTACAGCATAAGAAATTAACCAATTAAATGAATCAATTAAATTAAATCAATCCTTCAAATATAGTAGGGGAGTCTGGTCCTGTCCTTGAGGTATCAATACAGTACATCTATTTAATATATCCATTACCACTATGCTTGTCTAATGTAATCCTTTATAAGGTAAAAGTATAACTTGTGATATGGTAACCATGAGTCTATCTCAGGTATCACACATAAGGGACTGAGTATCACCTGATGCTTGGCATATCCATCTTGTTAATGGGTCTTTCATTTATTTCCCCTTAGGTAACTGGTATCACCTAATAGTATAATAAGAAGCTTGAGGGAGCCTATTACTAGCGAGCCTAAAACACCACTCCCCTGGCAGTTCGTGGTATAATCCACCTGATCACAGGAGTCCATCCGTGAGTCCTTAATAAAAAACACATGTTCTCACTCATCATGTATCAAGTGAACCATAGTTTCTAAATCACATTTCAAGGAAAACAACAATACATATATAACATGGAAATATTGTACATAAATCATGATATCAGACAAGCATTGTGAGATAGAATCTATTTAGGATATCAAGTAAAAAAATCCAATCCATTAACATGTCATAAAGAATTTAGCACAAAATTAATTGAAGTATCTAATAAATATAACTATGAAATAATCAATAAACATAAGCAAGGTTCAAGAAAGTGGCTTAGAAAACAAGGCATAAGATCTAACAATGAAACACAACCAGATTCACATGGCGTTATCATTCCTTTAACTATCTGTCATCAATAACATCTCAGGGTATCAAGATATCAATTTGACCCTATATTTTATATAACCAAGCCAAACCAATTTGAAAAAACAATATGCATACAAAATCATATGTATAAGGATAAATAAAAACAATTAAGAATATAAATTGTCAAGGCCTTGGTCCATAGTCCTGTTACCATTTTTAAATAAGGTTATAAATTTAGGACATTATTCCATTGTACCACACACTTACACAAAGGTGAAACACAACTCATTGAATTAGGAAAAAATCCCATTTAGTTTGGTCACACCCAAAGGGGTGGCCACGACGCAAGGTAAACACCCCGAATGACTTTCTCCATAATTGAACGCCAAAATAGACATGATAGAACAAACCAAACAATTTAAGAAGTGATAGAAAGGAATTTATAGAAGGTTTCAGTGAGTGGAACAATTGAGAAAAAAGACATAAATGATAAAGTAAGGGGAATAGTGTAGACACCCTACACTAGTAAATATAATTAAAAGTTGGTCCACACATGTAGGAGGTGTCTCAGATCATCTATCATTTTTCAAAGGAAAAAACTCCATTTATAAATAACCAATAAGGTTCATGTACAAGAACTCCGTAAATCTAGACAATTCATTAAGCAATAATGAAGAACTTAAGAAACAATTCCAAGAAAGATAAAAAACTACAACTATGAGTTTTTGTAGACAACACACCTCCATTGGAGGGGTTTTATTATAAAACCGTGATTTTTTATCCAAAAAACAATTATCATAACTAAATTCTTTTTCTAAAGATCACGTGGAATAAATAAGTATCCAAATGAAGTGTAGGAAGCAAGTAATTTAATGCAATATTAAATTAAAGGAAATTTATAGGGATCCTACCTCAAAGTAACCGATCCAAACACTCGTCATATGAGATATTTATCGACGACCAGTAGGAATTTCTCCACACATGCACACGCATACCCTCATATATACATATATATCCTTTGATCCAATGCAAGTGTTCCCTATACCATGAGGAAACAAGTACTTGGGACATATATATATATATATATATATTCATATCTGATTATATGCATGTGCACCCTAAAAATTGGTCAAAACCCACTACACACATTAATATGAACTCGATAATAATGTGGCAAGGACCAACACACCTCAAATTAATTATTAGAGACTCATAAATTACAAAATCCCTAAATATTAACTAAGAGACTTCGATGAATGATGGAAAGACGCACCTTAAATTGTTGGCGATGAACCAAATCGAGAAAAACCACTTCACCTTCAGCATCGGTTTTTGCAACACACATGAACATGGCCTGAGAGACCATTTTCATACCCTAATACTAGAGAAAAAAACTGGAAATCTGGTTAGTCTTAACCTTAGGGTTTGGTTGAGCCTCACTGGGTGATGGATGGACCGAAAAATGGTCAGAAATTGAGAGGAGTATAAAGGATTACCATGATGGATCAAAGGACAATCTATGAAGAAATTATAAGGACTGGTGATCGAAGGATGTCATGGAGAGGGGTCACATGCACTAGTGGGGTTTCGGCTAGGGGGTGTGCATTGGAGGTAGGAAACCCATTGGGTCTCTTTTAAAAAAGCTAACATATAATAATAATAATCATAATAACAATCATCATCATTATTATAATCATAATCATAATAATAATCATAAACATAATAATAATACTAATAATAATAATAAAAACAAAAAACTTATTTTTTTTATTTTTAATTTTATTATAATATTTCTTTATTTAAATTATTTATATTTAAATTTTAATTAATTTAATTCAATTTCATTAAAAGACACATCCTAGTGTCAACTCTCAGAAAAGAATAAGTTTTGATGCTCGATTTTAAGAAAGGAATGCCCATAAAATAGAAAATTTTAAATTATCATATAATTTTTAATTTATTTCAAAACATAGGATGTTACATTTTGATTTTAGGATAATTTTATCAGGCCTTAATTAATTTATTAAATGGCTATAAAATCAGTTATAAATTTAAAACTGTATTTTTTTAGTAAACAATAATTTTAATTTGAAATTAAATTTCTCAAATTTACATAATTATTTTCATAAAATGGTGTAAATTTTTTAATTTTACATGTTGAAAAATTATTAGGGTCAATTTATGGGATTTTTCTGAAATACTTGAATTTTTAGTGAATAGTAAATTTCGATAATTTAGAGTATAAATTTATTATAATCTAAATAAACTATTTCATGAGTCGTGGATGATGTAAGAAATCGTGGTTTGAAATCACATGCACTTATTACTATATATATTCACAATAATCAACACTATTTATTTTCTTGAGAAAAATAATAAAATAATGAATAAAACAATGAGAAATCACCCCTCTCCTCCACTATAAATACCACACTCACCCCCCATCTTATACTCAATCCTATAATCCTTGAATCATGTTAATGTTTTTCCCAAATACTCTTTATTAGTCCCTCCCATTGTCTTAGAGCTCTTGTTCTTTCTAAAAGACCAAAACCAATCCCCTTAAGGAGGTTCTTAAGGATTATTATTCAAGAGGTAAAATCCTCTTCCTTTTCCTTTTATTTCTTTTCATGTTCTTTATTTTATTATAATATCCTCAATTTTTTTTCAAATGATCATTATAAATTTAGTATCATCTATAGATGTTAATGATATCATGTTAATGGAATATCCATTATTAATCTTCTTACTCTCTCTCTCTCTCTTATTTTAAAAATGATATCCTCATATGAGAGGTGCCGATTTACAACATTCATGGATGAAAAGATTTGGTTCATAAATTTATTCATCAAATATAGTCATGATTCAATTTTTATGGTTAAAATAGATAATAATATTTGTATTATAACCCATTGAATATTTTTTAACCAGTTTACATACATAAAGCTAATTCATACGACAAAACTAGTTCATGGTGATCGAAATACTGTTGTAATAATTTATATGATTATCATTAAATGTCTTTTTTAATGATTCATCTAAATAACATATAATGAAATGATATGTATAAACATTTACACTTATATATTATCATTAATGACATGTAAATAAAATTATGAAGAGTTATACCCATTTTACATGAACTCAATTACTTATAAACAAGTGAATCGATCATGAAAACTAAGAAAATGAATAATCCCGAAAGATGAAATTAACTCTATAACATATCTAAAAGGACATAAATGTACTCAATAAAATTATAATAAATCAAATTAATGTTTAAAATTTTCTAAATTAATTAATTAATGGATTTAATTTTATTATCCAATATATTATAGTCAAGTGCAGAATACATTCAGACATAAGGTAAGGGTTTTTACCCAAACCTCCATTTTTCTTTCAGGTTAGAAATTTTCTCTCCTTAACCCAATTAAATTATAAATTATTTTTATATAATCATAATAAATTCTATGTAAAATTTCTATATATATGTACCAATAAGAGTTCTTCTTTATTTTATGGGGAGTTACATGTTTTAAATGGATATTTCTCAAATTCTTCCCGACAGAAAAGCCTGATTCAAGTGATCTTCTCCAATTAATACCTATTTTCAAGCTCACAATATAATTTATTTTAATTGACTGTTATTTTTATAAAATTTATCTTTTTATTATGAAAAACTATCTCAGTTAACGTTTGATTTTATACAAATACATTTCCAAAAGAACTCTTCTTTGCAAAGTAAAAGAGTCTTTCTCTCAAGAATTACTCGATTATTTTAATAAGTGCATTTTCATTTATTTAAAAAATCTTGTTGATTCTTATGTTTAATTGGGATTAATATTTAATGATAAAACCTACCATATTTTATTTAATATTTTATGATTATATTGACTATGGATGTGATATCTTGATACCAATCACCATATTACTCTGAATGGATACTGTTTATGTTTAATGATTGGGGAATGTTATTTACATTTCATATGTTTTTTTGAATATGAATATATATGTTGATTATGTTTTTCCCTTTCATATGAGGAATTAATTGGTCTTATTAATTGTCGGGTGGATCCCACTGTATCCCCTCGGAGCACCAGTAGATCTCATGTGAAAAACTAGTTTTGATTTTTACCCATTTATGTATACTCTTAGAATAAGGCCTTGACAGTATGGTTATGATGTCTTGTATTATTTATTTTTTCCTTATAAAAATAGGATTTTATATTACATTTTATTATTAGAATAGTATAATATATATAGTTATTTTTTATTATGCCATTACTTATTTAGCTTTTATTCCTTCCATATTATTATTAAGATTATGTTTTAATGGAATGTGTACTTTTTTTATTCACCAAGACTTATTAATATTATTTCACTATATTATTTACCCATACTTAGAACCTAAGATCACCACTTTACTATGTTTCATTTTTCCCTAGGATGATAATATAAATAGTATGAATGACTTTTAGGGATAATCTATGTGTTTTGGCTATTTTCAATAGAATATATATATTGTGTTTCATTTCAAGTTGCAATGTAGAACTTATATATGTATCTTGTTTTCCAAATCTAATAAACTATTCAGTCCTTCAGGATATGTCTTCTTTATTTAAATGAAAATGTAATAAATTAAGTTAACATCTTTGGGTTACAAGGGTCAGGTTCTTATAGTTGGTATCTGATGAATTTTAGTAGAATCCTTGGAAACTAGATTTAGAAAATGTAGATTAGGGAACAAAACCCTTAATCTATACTTTAATGATAAGAATACAAGAAAATCCTAGAATTTTGGTAAAGTATAGATTATTTATATATTCCTATAAAATACATCCATAATTGGATACTAAAAGTGGACATGGATCTGGAACATATCTACATAAGAGTAGCAACTCTGACAAGGTGTTCTAGGCCTGACTCTAGGTAACCTATCACATGACAACGAGAATTACTACACACCTGTTTTGACACTCCTGGGGGATATTCTTAAGATATTTAAAATTTTATATACAGAACCTTATGATGGATTTAAATTTAAATATTTCAATAAAGAAACCATGCTTATGATTATGAGATTAGACATGCATAAAATTTTAATTTATGTTAATTGTTTGGATAGTTCTACAATATACATTATGATTTATAAAATAATTTAGTGTATGCCATTATTTATAAATGAAACCTAGTGGAAGGACTGGAAACCTCATTAACACACATATCCCTTGTAGGGATTCGCCTCCTATGAAATATAATGTTGTTGGTTCTAAAGTAAAGATAGGTACTAATAAATTTATAACTATACATGGATAGTTGAACCATTTTAGGAAAAATAACCTTAATTTTATGGAAAATCCCGATCCACATCATGGAGGAGAAATGTTAGACTGCTTTATGTGGTAACATCATCCATCATTTAATGGGACTAAAAACCCTTTTTTAGAAGAGTAATGGATAAGTTTCTTAGATAAGATTATTCTCACTTTAGGAAGTAATGAAAGGGAGAAGGTTGTCATGGAAGTTTTTAATCTATTGAGAGATGTTGATCAATGGTGGTCATTGATTCAAAACAAAAAAAAGGTTTAAGAGATTTAAAGTATGGAACATAGGGATTTTAATGAAATTTTCTTAGAAAAATATTTTCCTCGTGAACAACAGACGAATATGGACTATTAATTCATGAGTCTAAGACAGAAAGATGATAAAAATGCTACAAAGTATAAAGCCAACGTTATAAGGTTATCAAGGAATGTTTTGAACTATATATATAATCCAAGGAGAAATATTGATAGATTCTTTGATGGATTAAAACCATTCCTTTGAATGGAACTAGTCTCTTATAATTTTTTATCATATAAAGATATAGTCTCATGTGATATCAAAATAGAAAAATAATTCTTTATGTCTTATGAATTGAAAGGAAAGAAAGAGATAAAGATATCTGATGGAAATTATTGAAATGGAAATAGGTAAATGGGGAAAAGGGAAGAGTTGACTTTCCACTCTATATTAATTATGGGAAAAACACTCTGGTACTTACCTGAAGGGAATGAGAGTCTGTTATAAGTGTAAAGAAAATTCCACCAAGACTATGATTGTACGGTAAATAAGGAATCTATGAATGTTCAATGCTATAATTATAATGATATGAGACATTATGAACATGAATTTCCTAAGCCTCAAGGAAATTCCCTTAGATTAGTCCAGGGTAGAAATTCCAAGCATATGTGGTCACAACTGCTAAAGTTGAAGTTCTTAATGATGTGGTGGCAAGTAGTTTAATTGTTTTGTCAACTATATCCAATGCTTTATTTTATTCTAGATCATCGCGTCCTTTTATATCTTTATAGTTTTCTTAAAAAAATATACATTTCCAATTTGATTTAATAAATTAGTAGTTAGACAAAACTCATAAGGTAAGTATCATTAAAACAAATATGTGTTGATCAATCCCCGTAATGTCACATAAATGTACTTTAGTTACTGAACATATAATTATACAGATGAGTGACTTTGATATATTTTTTTTTCTCAATTGTATTTAAAATTATTTTGATAAAATAAATTGTAAGAGTAAGGAAGTTATAATTTTTTAGAATAATTTATAATTCCATATCATTAGAGCAGAAACCTCATCATTTGATTCTTATCTAGATCCACCCAAATTAGATGTACTGAATTCAATTTTTATGGAACAAGATAAAAAATATCTATGTATGAGGAATGGAATATTAAAATAGAATATTTACCAATTGTGAATGAATACATTGATGTATTTATAGAGGATTTACCTAGACATCCCTAGAGGGGAAAATTGAGTATTATATTTATTTAATTCCTAGTGTAAGGCCTATATCCAATAATCTTTATAGAATGGTCATTGTGGAATTATTTTAACTAAATAAACAACTAGAAGAATTTAGAGATAAATTATTTTTTATCCTAAGTGTTTCTTTATGGGTAGATTCTATTCTTTTTTTTAAAAAGAAAGATGGATCAATGAGGTTGTTCATTGACAATGGGGAGATGATTTGTATTATGGTAAAGAACAAGTATCCTCTTCCTCACATTTATTATTTATTTGATCAACGTCACAAAGTCCAATATTTGTTTAATATTAACCTTATATCAAGATATCATCAGTTGCGTGTGAGTAAGGAATATATTCCAAAGAGAGCATTTTGAACCAGGTATGGGCAATATATGTTTACAATACTTCCTTTTGGACTAACTAATGCACCCTCTATTTTTAGGGATCCTAATTAATATAGTTATCAAAGAATATGTTAATGAATTTTTTGTGGTATTTATTGATGATATCATGGTATAATAAAAAAAACTATGAAGATCATGAGAATCACATTTTCATTGTTATGAAGACTCTTAAAAGAAATGAGTTGTATGGGAAGTTTAGCAAGTTTGAATTATGGCATCAAAAAGAATATTTTCTTGGACGTATTTTCATTAAAGATATAATATTAGTTGATCCTATAATGAAAAAGGAAATTCAGTAATGGATTACTCCAATCAACATAACAAAGGTACAAAGTTTTATTGGTTTAGCAGGTTATTATAGGCATTTCATTTAGAACTTCACCCAATTAGTTATCTTGATAACCAAACTTACTTGTAATGGAGTTTAGTTTGTATTGAAAACAAAATTTGAATATTTTTTTTGAATATTTTAATAATAGGTTAGTGAATTATCCAATCTTGACTTTTCCATTCGGAAGTGGTATATTTTTTATTTACAGTTATACATAAAAGAAAAGACTTTCTTTTTTCCTTACACTGAATGATAGAGTTATTTCTTATGCATCAAGGTAGTTACAAACTTATGAACAAAACTATCCAACTCCAGATCATTAGTTAGAAGATATTAGAATTACCCTAAATATATTGAGACATTATATCTATAGAGTGAGGTGTGAGATAAAAACATATCACAAGGGCTTTAATATATCTTCTCCTAGAAAGTAATCAACATGAGGCAAAGGCGATGGATCAAACTACTCAATGATTATGATTGTAAAATACACTACCACCCTGGGAAGGTGAATAAGGTTGAAGATGCCTTGAGGAGGAAGGATCATAGAGTTTTAAACAAAATGAGGATTAACAGGGATTCTATGTACATGGATATTGTGAGGATGGATATTGGAATTATAAAATAAGGTTAAACATCATTACTTTTTCAATTGGTTTCCCAAACATATATATTTTAAATGATTAAAAGTAATTAGCCAAATGATGAGAATCTTCAAAATAAAAGTAATGCTGCGAATGAATGGTTGTTGGCATACTTCTTGTATAAACATGGAATTATAAAATTTGGGAGGAGAATATATTCTCACTCTATATAGTTTAGGTAAAAATTGAGATATTAGATGATTCCCATAGTTCAAATTTATTTATACACTCTGGTATCACTAAGATGTCTATTGATTTGAAGGAACATTTCTGGTGGGATAATATTAATCGTGAAATTTATGATTATGTATCAAGATGTTTAGTCTGTCAATAGGTAAAGGTTGAAACACAACATCCTAGATGATTCATGTAACATTTTTCTATTTCTAGCTGGAAATGGAATGACATTATTATGGATTTTATCATTTTATTACCCCAATACTCCAAGAAATAATGATGAAATATGGGTAATTGTTGATCAAGATATCAAATCTGCGCATTTCCTCACACTAAGAGAGTATTTTCCACGAGAGTGCCCTGAATGGTTCTATATTAATGAAGTTGTAAGATTTCAGGGATCACATCTGTCAATTATTTCTGACAGTGACATGTGATTTGCATAAATGTTTTAGAAAAATCATCAGAAATATTTGGATACTGAGCCTCATTTAAATAGTGTTTATCACCCACAAACTAATGGGTTGTTGAAAAGGACAATCCAAACTATAGAATACATGTTGAGATAGTGCTCACATGATTTTCATCGTACGTGGGGTCAATATTTTCCTTTGGTATAGTTGTCATAGAATAATAGTTTCCATTCAAATATTCAAATGGCACCATATGAAGAATTATATGGAAATAGATGTCGTACACCAACTTGTTGGGATAGTGTTGGTGAATGGAAGCTTGTGGGCCCAAATCTTGTAGAGGAAACAACATTATAGGTAAATACAATTCAAACCCATATCAAAGAAGCTCAAAGTAGGAAAAGGAGCTATGCATATAATTGAAGGATGAATTTGGAATTCCAAGTGGAAGACCACATTTTCTTAAAAGTGTCTCTATGGAAGGGTGTTATTAGATTTTGAAGAAAAGGAAACTGAGTCTCATGTATAATGGTTCTTTTGAAATTTTGGGGAGAATTGGAGATGTGGATTATCATTTGGCAACGTTGCCTAGACTTTATAAGGTACATAATTTCTTCCACATCTATTTGTTAAGAAAGTACATTCTAGACCTAAAACAAGTACACACTTCTAAAGGAATAGAATTAGAACCTGAATTATCTTACTATGTAGAGCCTATCCAGATTCTAGACACTAAATAATAGGTTTTGAAGAATTAGATGACTTGGATGGTAAAGTTACATTGAAAAAATCGTAAAATTGAAGAGGCGACATGGGAGCTTGAGGATTTTATGATGAATAACTACCCAAATCTTATTATGGGGTGATAATTTGTAAATTTCAAGGTTGAAATTTTGGTAGGATGGCATATTATAATGACCAAGAACTCAATTAATGAAATTTTCATTCTTATATTTATTTCATATAGTATAGATCATATAAAATAACTTATATAAAATAATACAAATATCCTAAATAAATAATGAATGAAATAAGAGGTATTTTTAATGTTAAGGAACCTATATTGATGAAATTGAAATATATCCTTAGGAATAGTAATGTGACCCTTATAAATAGTAAAATAATAAATAGAATAGTAACCTCACAAATTAATGTTCAAATAAAATTTTCCCATCTTATAAATACAATTAGGATATAATTAAATCATAGTGTAAGTAAATGAATATTTAAAAAATTAATATCTAAGTGTGGATATTTTTATAAGTCATGTATTTTTAATTAAAATATTATAATTAACAAAAATACATAAAATAAAATTAATTTTCATAAAAATTATTCATAAGTCAATATTTTATGTCTTATGATTTTAGGATAATTTTATGAGACCTTAGTTAATTTTTGAGAGGGTTAGAAAATCAGTTAAAATTTAGAACTGCATTTTGAAAATAAATAATAATTTTAATTAAAATTTTAATTTGTCATATTTTAGAAATTATTTTCATAAAATGGAGTTAATTTAGGAATTATACACATCAAAAAATCATTAGGGTTAATTTTTTCCACTTTTCTGAAATACTTGAATTTTTAGTGAATAGTAAATATGATAATTTACAGTATAAATATATTATAAGCTAAATACACAGTTCCATGAGTCATGGATAATGTAATAAACCTTTTTTTATAACTAAAATATAGTTATTAATATATTTATTTCTAATAATCAGAATATTTTTTGTCTTGAGAAAAATAATAAAATAATGAATCCAATAGTGAGAAATCACCCCTCTCCTCCTCTAAAAATACCACCCCACCCCCTCTTCTCATCACTCTTATAAGACTTTAATATTATCAAATTTCATTCCAAATACTATTTTAAAGTCTCTCCCCATGTTCGGGATCTCTTGTTATTTACAAAAGGCCAAAATCAATCCCCTTAAGGAGGTTATCAAGGAGGAGTATTCAAGAGGTAAAATCTTGTTCCTTTTCGTTTTAATTTATTTTTAAGTTCTTTCATTTATTAAAATATACTCACCTTATATTTCAAAGTGATCATGATAAATCTATTATAATCTATATAATTAAATTATATAATGTTAATGAAATATCCATTATCAATATCATTACTCTCTCTCTCTCTTTTATTTTAAAAACAAAATCATTGTCTGGGAGGTGCCGATTTATAACCTTTGTGGACGAAGAACATTCATTCGTCATTTTATTATTCAAGGATGGTAATGATAACTTTTTTATGGTTAAACCAGAATATAATATATTTATTATAACCCATTTTGTGTTCTATAACCATTATATACACATAATACCAATTCATATAACAAAACTAGTTAATGGTGATCAAAATACAATCGTAAAAATCTAAACGATTATCACTAAATGTATTATATAATGATTAATCATCATAAAATATAAAAAATATACATGTATAACCATTTAAACTTATTGATGATAATTTTTTACATTTAATTCCAATTCTGGATAATTATACCAATTTTACATGAACTCCATTACTTTTAAAAAAGTGAACCGATCATGAAAACCAAGAAAATAAATGCTCTCGACCAATAAAATTAAGTCTATAACTCATAAATAAGGCCATAAATGAACTTAATAATATTATAATAAATAAAATTAATAAATAAAAGGTTATTAATTAAGTAATTAATGTATTAAATTTGATTATCTAGGACATTAAAGTCAATTACCAAATACATTCAGACATAAGGTAAGGTTTTATATCCAAACCTCCATGTTTCTTTTTAGTTACTCTTTTTCTCTCATTACCCCAATGAAATTATTAATTATTCTTGTTTACTCTTCCTAAATTATATTTTAATGTTATATATACATAAAAATTAGACTCTTCTATTTTATGGGAAGTTACATGTTTTAAAAGGATATTTCTCAAATTCTTCCCGAATCCTGATTCAATGGAACTTCTTGAATTCTTACCTATTTTCAAGTTACCTATATAATATATTTTAAAAAACCATTATTTTTATAAATTATATAATTTTATTATGTAAAGGTTATCTTAGTTCACTTCTAGTTTTATATAAATATTTTTCCAAAATAAATGTTCTTTACAAAGTAAAAGAGTATTTCGTCAAGAATTACTCGATGATTTTAATAAGAGTATTTTAATCAATTTCAAAAATCTTATTGATTATTATGTTTAATCAGAAAAAAAATTTATGATATCATCTACCATATTTTATTTAATGGGTTATGATTATATTAACTATGGTTCTTCTATCTTGATACCATTCACCATATTACTCTGAATGGTTAATGTTTATGTTTAATGATTGGGGAATGTTATTTTCAATAAGAATTTATATGTTGATTATGTTTCACCCATTCTATATGAAGAATGAAATTTACTTATTAAGTGTCAGGTGGGTCCCTCTATAGCCCCTCGGTGCATCAGTATGTCTCATGAGACAAACTAGTTTGGAATTTTCCTATTTGTGTATAGTCTTAGAATGAGGCATTGATAGTATGGTTATGAAGTCCCACATTATGAATTCCTTAATTTTGAAACTAGTAATTGATAGACCATATGATTGTTTTACTAGTAGAATATCCATGGTTATGTTTTATTATGGCATTACTTATTCCTCTTTTATTACTTATATATTATGATCAAGATTATGTTTTAATGGAATGTGTACTTTTATTTATTCACCATGCCTTGTTACTTATGATGCTTCCACTATAATATTTACCCTTACTGGGCACCTAAACTCACCCCTTTATTATCTTTCAATTTTTCATAGGATGTAAAGATGAATATTATGAATGAATTTCATGTATAATCTATGAGTTATGGATATTTTCAATGGAATATATATATTGTATGTAAATTCAAGTAGTAATGTTGAACTTATTTTTGTATCATGATTTAAAAATCTACTAAACTATTCAGTACTTCATGTTGTGTATTCCTTATTAATATAAAAATTTAATAATTTAAGGAACTAGCTCTAGGGTTATTGGGGTTCTGTTCTTACACCAATACCAACCACAGTGACTAAGATCCATAGTTTTTATGGTATATCTTGATATTATTGATTTTTTATGGAAAATTTATCACGGTTATCTAATCCTTTGACCATGTAAACTTAGAAGGGATCAAAGTTCCTCTGTATATATAAATGTGATGAAAATTTCAATAAACTAAAAAGAAGATTAATCAGTACACCTATCTTTATATTACCCTATAGTGGAGAAGTATTTTTAATCTATAATGATGCATCTAAGAAAGGATTGGGATGTGTTATTATTCCTAATGATGTAGTTATATCGTATGCATCATAAAAATTGATGATTAATTTTCAAAATTACCCTACTCATGAATTGAAGTTAGTCATGGTAAATTTTTCACTAAATATATATTGGAATTATCTTTATGGATAAAAAATTATATTTATACTGATCATAAAATTTTAAATTACATATTAATACAGAATGAGTTGAATATTCCCCAATGAATATGGTTAGATATAATTAAATATTATGACTACTCAATACATTAACACCCTGGGAAATTTAACAAGGTAGAAGATGCTTTAAGTTGAATGGATCATGCAAGTTTATCCATGATGAGGATTACAAAATATCAATTATTTTTGTATTTGAGAAGGATAGATCTTGTAATTCTAAAGGAAGGGTAGAAATATTATCTTGTTTAATTGAATGTTCAACTATATATCCGAATCATAATTATAATGGAACATAAGGAATATACAGAGCTATAAAATAAGGTTATAGATGTTTTTAAGCTTAATCATGATATTTACGTAATGATAAAGTTTAATAACTATGTATATATTATATATTTACCATATTTAAAGAATGATTTGTTGGATAAGGTTAATAGTTATGTATTCTTTATTCATATAGGAGTTACAAATTTTTTTTGAGATTTGAAAGAGTTTTTATGGTGGGATGTAATAAAGATAGATATCACAATGTTTTTATATTGGTGTTTGGTATTTTTGAAAATTTTGTTTAAAAAAGAAATTATAAGGGCATGTTACATCTTGTAAGCATACCATAATGGAAATGGGAAAACATCAGCAAAGATTTTGTCATTGGATTACCCAAAACATCAAAAGAAAATAATTCTATATGGTCATTAGTTGATCACCTTACTATATCATTACAATTTATCTCTATTATTGAAGACTTGTCTCTGTATCATCATTCCATGATATTCAATAAGAAAGTGTTAAGCTTTTATATAGTACCAAATTTCGTTGTGTTTGATTGGGACACAAGTTTTACCTCAAAGATCCGGAGAATTATTTAGCATGGTCCTAATATGGAGTTGAGTTTCTACACTGGGTATCATCCACAAATAGGTGGTCAGTCTGAGAGAACAATTCAAACAGCAGAGGATATGTTGAGGTCATATTATTTGGATTTAAATTATGTTTGAGATTAATATATTATTATAGTTTAGTTTTCATTCAGTAATAGATTTCAATCAAGTAGTATGATGGACCCTTATGAAGGCCTCTTTTCAAGTATATAGATATCTCCAACATAATGAATGAATTTGGAAAAATAAATCTATTGGTACTCGAGATAGATGATGTAATGGAAGATAAGGTTTTACCTATTTATCAACTCATTAAAGTAGATCAAACATGGAATAAAATTTATGTTGATAATCACCATTGTGATCTAGAATTTGATGTGAATGATATCATGTTTCTATTAATTACTCTATGGTAAGAGGTTATAATATTCAAAAAGAAAGGTAAACTGAAAACATATGTATACTGGTCCCTTTTAAAATCATGATCGTATTAGGATGGTATCTATCAGTTGGAAAAAAACCTCTCTTAAGTACATAATGTTTTCAATGTATCTCTTATGGGGAAGTACATAACTGAACATTCAAATGTAATGAAATCATAAATCATATCACTAGAGAAAGATATTTATTTTAAGGAATAACTAATAGAGATTTTGGATCATATAGAGAATGTTTTAGGAAAAATACCACTCACCTAGTTAATGTTTATGGTGAAACCACCATTTTGAGGAAACTCAATGGGAAATTGATGATATGATAATAAAGAAGTATCCTAGTATGAATGTATTAGAGATAAGAATTTCAAGTTAGAAATTCATTTTATGGGGGTAGAATTTAAAACCCATATTTTGTTATGAATTTCTTATTTTTAAATCAAATTATATTTTTTTAAAATTGTGTGCATTATAAAAACATCTCATTTATCATGTATTACCTGAAACCCCAAGTTTTAATAAACCATAATATATTATTAATGTTATTATTTAAGTAAACTTGTTATAACCTATCCATAAAACATAGTATAATTAATAGTAACATATTATTTATAAATATTGCGTATAATTTTTTTATAGAAAAACTATTGAAAAAAGTACTTATTTTTTTGTTAAAATCATTACATGTAGAGAAAATCATTTTTCTCAAAAAATGGTTTATTTTTTATTTTTGGGGAATGATACTAAAATAAATTTTTAAAAATATAATAAAATAAATTTGATAAAATAAAATTTATTTTTTAAATCATCATGTCAACATTATATTTTTAAGATTTTTTATGATGTTTTATGATTTTTTGTTGGAAAGCTTCATTTTTTTAATAGTGAAAGATATATAATTTTAATTGAAAATTTTATTTTCATTAAATTTATTTATAAAGTAAAATTACATGTTAAATAAGTAATAAAGGGACATAATTTCAATAATATATCTATTTATCCAATTTATTTCATTATATTCAATGTCATATTTAAATTCGATATAAAAAATTTGTAACCCTTTGGACACTTTCTCTTTGAAAACATGTTTCTTGGTTGTGTTTGTGAGATTTATTTTAAATAAAAATTTTCCACTAATATGAATTTAATTTATAAAAATTGATTAAATAATTTTAATAAGAAAAAAAATTATCTAAAATTGTCAATAATTGTTTCCCAAAATGAATAATCAAAAAAGTAAAAGACTAATTATCATAGTTAAGGTAAAAATGAAATTATCGAGGGTTAAACTGAAAAGATACAAGTTAAAAATAACTAAAACATTTCTAACAACCATTTGATGGCCATATATTAACCTTATATATTATGGGATTACTAATTGACCATTATTTTAGCCTTGGGATATGAAAAAAATATGGGTTGAGTTTTTTCTTTCAAAAAATTACAAATGTGACACTCACCTCACTTATAAAAGTATGGACCATATCCTATCTTATTTACACCTTAAGATCCATTTTATTCATCCAATATCTACCGAAATAAACTCCCAATATCCATCCTCTCATCACAGAATCCTTTTTTTACATAAATCCAACAAATATATGATTTTGGTCCAAACCAAAGGACGATACCCAGAGAAGATGTAACGTTCATCAACGAGGTCTTTTTTATTTATTTCTCAACCTCCTTCAATTATCATTATACCCAAATAATATCATAACCCAAGTATGTTATAAATAATTATATGTTTTTATTTAATTTTCATGTCCTAAAACTATCTCCCCATTTATCATATGGGTTACAAAATCATCATTATTAGGTAAGGTAGACTATCGTCTCACAAACTGATGTCATTCATTTTTCCATTTCAGCCTATCAAGGATAAAAATAATTAATAATTTATTTTTTATATGATATTTTTGATATTATTATACTTAATTTATTTTTATATCACACATAAATTTTGACTTTCCAATCCTTCAGAATACCATAACATCGTTCGTGTGTATGATGGACAACCACCTTGTGAAGTGATGTGATTCATTCATGCATTACATGGAATGTAATAAAGATGAGTTTAATGAATATATCTTTTATTTTCATGACATAAAAATGGTTCCATAATTTTAATATATCATTTACCTTTATTTTCTTTAATCCCACAAGAAAATGTAAACAATTTCCATGCTTATACACGACATGATTTCTTTATGAATAATGCATTTTATGTTCTATCATGAAAATTTATGGATTACACTAAATGAAAATATAATAAATATATATGATTCATATATCATGGTTAAGATATTTTTAAACTATGATCTATGAAATAGGACTAAAAATAAAAATTCAAAACATACATGAAAAACATAGCAGTTATTGCCCGAAAAGTGACTTTAACATTGAATTTTAAATAAAACAGAAATAAAATGGACTAAGCAAATAATATATAGCACTATATATATAAATATTTTCTTTTAAAAGATGAATAATAAAATTATATTTATTATACAGGAGGTTTTAATGTGTTTGAAGGAAGTAAAGACTTAAGGTAATGGAGTTTTGTATAAATATCCCTTCTTTGAGACGTATGTTATGTTGTGAACCTATATTATTTAAATTAGTGTATATAAAACACCATTTACATGTAATATCCTGAATTTATTAATCCCCATAATATTTTCATTTTAATTTTACCTTATTCATTCATGGGGATTATAATTTAGAGTTACCAAAGTAGTAATGATTTTATATTACAATCACATTGTTTATTAGGATTATTTACTATAATTCATATGATCATAAAATATTATGATCCATATATCAATAAACAATTTTTTTCTTCCACTATGTTCATTAATTATATTTTCAAGTAGTAGTACAATTTTTCACTCTTTAATACTTTAAATAATTGAAATTTTTTAATGAAAATATGACTTTGTTTTTCTCATTGGTCGTAAATCCACTTTCTTCTGAAACTGTATTTTATAAAAATGTTTTCAAAAATTATTTTTTATTCCCCTATAATATTTAATATAATTTTTTCCATGTTTTAATTTTTACAAAAAAACAATATTGGATAGAATCTTCATGTTTTTTTACAAATAACGCTCATTTTGAATTTATTGAAAATGTGAAAGGAATAATTGTTCTAAAATGTACCACATGAATGAAACATCCAATCATCAAAACAATTATTTTCGTTTAATATTACATTTTAGTTTTTTATAGTTATTTTCAAAGAAAATGAACTCTAAATGTTTTATGCATTTTTAGTTTTGGACATGATTTTTAAAGATAAGTGTTTCCCTTAAGAAATTTCTTATATGATCAATCAAAAGCCTTTTCCACATAATATGGAATCAATGGATGTTACATATGACTTACTTGGGAGATGATCCAAGGATACCATTATTATTAATTTTCTTAATGATTTGTGTTTATGCTGGTATAGTGTATATGAAACCCATTTCTCTTCCTTGGGTTATACCGTGATTGAATTCTTCTAAAACTTTCTACTTTTTACATGGGTTATTATATAATGAAATTATAAAATGACTAAGAAAACGTTCTCTTTTCTATAGTTTATGTTATGATAAAAGTTTTGTGAGAACTATTTCAATTTCATGGATTATGATATTATGAATATTTTTTTATCTTGTAACACGCATATATCTATTTTCATTATGATATGTTTGTGACCTACATACCCCTCAAATTCATTGGGTAAAGAATCATATCTGATGAGATAGACATGATTGAAAAAGGGAGTGAACCTGGTTCTATAAGGGACTTTTTATTCTATGATGTTCTTGGGAGTAAACCTTAAATAGTATGGTGGTTTAGGGATTGTACTCATTATATTGTGATAGACTTGGAACTTATCCTTGAATACTATGGAAATTGTATTCTTTGATTATGTGTATGTCTCATGATAATGTGATTCTCTCATGGGTTATCGTCACTAAATATCTTATGATCCATGTCTAATAAAATACTAATATTTATTCCATGACTGATTACTATGATCTGTGATATGTTAAGAATGGTTTGAAAATGTTATGCTCATATTCTCACAACCTTATGTTAATATTATGCACACATATTTCCCTAGTTAATATTTACTGAGCATCTAATCTCACTATCTCTAATGATTCTTTTACCCAGGTTATATAAAAATTTATTATGTATTATATGTTTAATAAGGGTTCTAATTATTATGATCATAGTGAGAGATGATGTATTTTACATATGTTCCAGTTTATTAAGTTTATATGTTTCTAAATACACTGAACTATTATAGTCCTAAGGCTTGTTTTTGTGTAATGTAATGAATATTCACAAAAAAAAGAGGTGATATCTATGTATGATAAGTATGTTTCACTATATTATTTGAATAAGATTTATCACACAAAAGAAATTATCCCATGTGATCCAAGTATTGTGAAAGAGCTGAGTCTAGTAAAGTACATATTTCTTTCTTAAATGAAGTATGGAATATGGGTTTGTATGCATACAATATTCATTCATTTAGAGAAGAAAGTGAAACCAATTTTCTATATCTTTTTTGAGACTTAAATCAAAATATTTTTAAAGATAAAAGTGAATAAAAATTTTTGAATGCATAAAATATGCACATAAAATAATTGGAATATTTAATGGTAATGTATGATGTTCATATATCATGAAGTTCTCTAATGATTACTAGTTTAAGAAGCTTACACTATAATTACATTTTCATCCTATATAAATAAATGATCAAAAGATGATGTAAAATAGATCAAATACGGCCTATTATTTAGTATATCATCAATTATGATGAAGAAAAACTCAAAAATATCCAATCTCTATAGAATATTCAATTTATTCTAATTAAATAATAATAATAGAAAGACTAATGGTTATTATATTTAAGTATTCACTTTTGATTCATATAATTTTAGGAATCTAATTGAAATCATGGGGGTATATTGAAGAAGAATTATTATAAATTTTTTATCATTATAGAAGAGATAAGATGGCATATTTTTTTATTTTTATTCAAAGAAAAAGACTGAATTTTACCTGGTCATTACCACGATAGTGAGTCTAAGAATATTACATTTCCCTTGATTTCATTGATAATAATAATGTATCAGTGTAGGGGAGGGATAATAACAACCATACACTAAGTATATAGTCATCTAAACTAGAGGATAACTAGATTATAAATCCTTGTGTTCTTTTTAAATTATTTTTTTGAATTATTACTAACTAATGGTAAATAATATAAGATAATCATTCACTAAATAAGTGAAATAGGTGTTAAAATGGATAAAAGTTTAAATGCTTCAAAAATTCAACCCACACTAATTCACACCACTCTCAATGTGTTCATCCTAAATAAATCCTTATATAATGAAAAATTTAAAATATATGGAACATTTTTCATGAAAAAATATGTATTTAGGGAGGAAAAAAATCATTTAAAGATACTATGTTTAATTTGGAATCCCATTCATGAATTTTTGGAACATGATTCATACTAGATTCTTATATAAAACTATTTTACAATTTCTCCATTATATAATTATTCAAAATGAATAATTTGGTTCTTTAATGATATTAATGTCATTAAACTCTTTTTTATAAATCCATAATTCAATAAATTTAATTGGAATAAATTTTGGACATGATTTTATTATAAATTAATTGTTATCCTTAAAAGGAATTTTTCAAAAAATTATATTTGATTTCCTTTTGTGTACTTTTATTAAAATTGATTATTAATAACCTTAGTAATTTAATCATTTAAAATTTAATCCTCTTTTGGAATCAGTATAATTTATTTAAGGTAATATTTTCAACTTAATTACTGGTTCTAAAAATTATCTACCATGGTAAAATATTTACGTCATATTTAATCACAAAATAGATTGAAGGGTTATTAACCAAACAGATAAGGCCAAAAGGTTTACTATACCATGTATAAATATTGTTAGTTGAGTGTACTTATACAATAAATTATCCAATGATTGGAAATTTGGTCATTTTTCAGTTTCTAATGTATATTATCTTATATAATTTTTTGTTATAGGGAAAAATTCATGAGGAATCATTGGAAGTTATTAAAATTTTGGAAAATCTAGTATCAAGCTAGGAAAACAATTCATGGTGTTAAAATTGGAAAAGTATGTGGAAGCTCAATGTAGCTAGCTCCTTCTGAATAGATCCTTGCTCAGTGGGGCTGACACATTAAATGGAATACTCAAAAAAAATTCTTATTAGGCGAGGATGTAATTATAGCCCCCCACAAATGATTTTTCATTTTCACAATGATTGATGTTATCCACACACCCCACAAATTTTTTTGGGAATGAGATTCAATTTCATGCCCCTAGTAAATAAATTTTCATTTTTAGCGTAATGTAGTGACATCAGGCCCCTCACAAATGAATTATCAAAATATATCCCTCTAGATGACACCAAATCTCATGATTAAAATTATTGAGACCTCCCCCATATCAATGAGAATCATCTGGCCTTGGGATGAAACACTTCAAAAAATCCCCCCTCAAAATCATGAATTCTTCAGGAAATTTAAGCTCTACATTTAACCTAACTATTAGGTAGGACACTTGAAATGTATGAAATCATGCATTCATGTGAGAATGGGGTTCCAATACACAATGGTGGTGGAGGTATGTTTCTAAGTTTGGGTGGTGAAATATACAGCGTAAAATGTTAGGAGAATTGGATAATATATTCTCACCCAAATGATATTTAACACTGGGGAGGTGGGGTTAAAAAATAGAAAGAAGATAAGAATAAGTAAATTTCATCTTTTCTCTTGAATACCCATCCATTGCCTCACCCTATTCCACCAAAAAATATGGATATAAATGAGCACCCCCTTAGAGTATGACCCTAAACATTCTTGTAGGATGTTATATTCATCCTTCTTGTAATATACCTACAATAATCCACAAACATACATGGGAGAATTTTCAACATTTACTTCTAATTGGTTTATATATCCCATCAAAATCATGATCATTCAATATTTAGATCTTTCTGTATAAATTATTTCTTAAATATATCATGCCACCTGTGGGCTTTGAGTCTAGTATTGAT
Source organism: Viscum album (assembly GCA_963277665.1). NCBI lineage: Eukaryota > Viridiplantae > Streptophyta > Magnoliopsida > Santalales > Viscaceae > Viscum > Viscum album. The sequence goes on along the minus strand of OY728158.1, from coordinate 906,029,050 downwards.
CGTAAGAGAATACTAATTAGGAATCTTAATTGTACCTCTAAATAGGTGTAATTACCAACACTTCCAAACTATATGGTATTTTATTCCCATACTTATTTGATACAGAGGTAACCTCATTATGTTTTAAATGCAATTTTTTGACCATTTACCTCCCTTATTGGGAAATATTCCCAGTAAGATCATGCCCCCAACTAAAAGGTTATATCCTATCAAATTACTTTACTACTCTTTCACAGTATCCAAAATTCATGATATTGTTTAACTATCAGGCCAAATTATGAATAGTATCAACAAAAAATTGATTCTAATTCATAATTCCAACACCAACATTTTTTAGGAACCTTTCTCCAAAAAGTATTTGTTACATGACATTAAACTGAATGGTATGGTCTTTTTTCATGAACCAAAAAGGTACAATGTGTCCTGTTAAGTAGCACTAAACTACATGGTTCCTGATTCAATTCATAATGATATGTAGTAATCCCTTATCATTTTCTAGTTCTTATCATCAAAACTCTAATAGCCTCTCTACATGATAATAAACTCCAAAGTTCCCAAAAATTGGGATTTAAAACAAGATCCTTTAAAATAAATCATGAAAAAGTAAATAACTATAGATTATAGAGAACCATTGATACATAAATGAGGTACTTTCAATAGATATACTCTAATATATATATATATATATATGATTCCATTGATGGATAACAATTGATAAATACATATGGTTAGACCTGCATGTACTTATTATTGGTTTCAAATGTGAAGGGATAAAAAATTTATTTTAAGGTATATAAAGGATGTATGAATATGACTTAAATCTATAAGATATTCCTAAATTAGTTAATAACCCCCCCCCCCCCAAGAGTGTGATGAGTCTGACCTTCATTCTTCCCGACCAATGCAAGTCCCAAAGTATTATTTTTGAAATATCTAATGATCACCTACCCTTCCAAAGTAGGTTCAAACCATGGATATAGGTTTTGTGTGTGTGTGTTTAGATCCATGTATAACCCCCAATAGATATTGATTCCTAAACAATTATGAGAAATTAAAATGGTAAACCCGACATGAATCCTTTCATTATCCAATATAACTTTGCGACTAACATGTCCAACCATTTCCTCTCATATATTTATATGGGTTGGAAAAGTGCACAACAAAGATATATTAAATAAATAATTCAGAATTAACTTATATAATTATTATTCTACATTGATGAGTTTCTATGTTTTTTTTGTTTACTCACCTCAGGAACTGTCACCATAACTCTATTTTATCCAAAATAGAATCTTTCCTTATATAACTGGTGTACATTTCATTTGTCCTACAAAACAAATTCTTATCCAACTATAAGATGTCATAACCCACCAAATATCTTCAATATAAGTTTTATAATGTGATAATATTGGATTACCACCTCAATAGTTGATCCCCATCTATAGAGGACACATGAAAATCCCTATAGGATATGAATCCTCGATAATGGTCTACCTAGTGATGTCTAGTGGAAATGAAATAATTGGTTTCCATCACTATTTTAAATTATTTTAAGATCCTTTCTCAAGAATGAAAAATCAAATTACACTGTTATCTTATGCTAGAGGATGTGGAGGTCAATATAGGCATCACCGCCTTATCACAATAGTTCCCCATAAGGGATCCAACCAACAATCATTTCCACCAAAACTGTGTAGCTTATAAACTCTTAACGTGATGGAGACACCACCTTTCGGTTCCTCGCTAAAGGAACCCAGGTTTGAGTTCCCAAAGAATCTCACCTAGGTTGGTAAGTTAAAAACTATGATAAAATACACAACCCCATTCCTGAAATAGATGCTATTAAATATACAGTGGGAATTCATGATTAGGAAAATATTACAATCCACATCTAGAGAGCCTACAAAACAATATGGAATCTTCCAAAGAATGTCCTCAAAAAATTCTTCCGACAAACATGATAGGATCCCACATTTACATCCTAGAAGATGACTTCTTTCAACATGCTATGATAGGAAATAAGGGAAAGATCTAGAAATTTATCCCTTCTCTAACCCTGTAATTGGCTTATATCCCCTTTCTAATCATAAATGAAACTCAACATATCATAGAGTTAATATAAGGGTAAAAATACATCCCTTCCCACTTTCTAATAACCATTCAATATATTGGGGTCATTATAGCCATAGATAATGGGTTTTAAGACAACCCCACACTCATAATTTGTATATCCCATTAGAAAAATTTAAAGGTTACTCGTGAGAGGGTGAATGCTCCAACTCCCATCTAGGAGGCTCATCGTTATATTCTTGTAATAGATGGATAATAGGATGGAGTACATATACCCATTTAACCAAGATATTACTGGCCCATATCAATGATCCTTATAGGGTATTCATATATCCATTCCTAAAACACAAAAATATTTGGACATATCCAAGATGTAACAGTAGAGTCACTCTAAAAAACATTCAAATATAAAGGTTGATGTTAATAACATGTGACTCCAACTTCCTGATGAGGAGAATCCAAAATGAAATATCCCCAAAGAAAATAAAACATCTAAAATAAGGCCTGCATACCTACTCTTCATACTACTTGTGTTCTTAAGTCCCTAAAATAAATATCAATGGAAGCCCAAGATCCTGCTGATTTATTATTAATTCAAGGAAGCAACAATTTCATTTTAGTAGTTACTCCACACAACATCACTACCCTCTACTCTAGATGTAATCCCCATAATATTTAATAGGATAGAGACAATTTTATTTTCAATTTCAACAATCATAAGAACCCATCTCTAAATAATCATTTCGGATTCCCTCTTAATGGTCTAGTGATCAAACAACCGGATGCCCACCTTGACAATATACACCTTGAAGGACCTCATCAAGGTAACCACCAAAGGGCCCCTCACTATGGATAGACACTAATATATAATGGTATTCCACTATATGATGGTGTTCAGTACAAATTTACTCTCCATAGTGATGTTTTCTTTTTTATAATAATGTCCTCTCCTTAAAGAGTTAATTTTAAGGAAGCCCTCATATCATGAGGAACATTGGAAGACAAGGTCAGTCATTCCTTATTACTTTTCATTGAAAAGGGATATTATTTATCAACAAAAATACATCCAAATATAATGATATATCTTTAAACAACCCTTGGATCAACATAATTCCGTCATAGTGGATGATATTCCTTCTAGTCTCACTACATGTAATAATAAAGCTAGGAAATGTCCACTTTAATAAGATCTAGTAGGGGAGTTTCCTATAGAATATGAGTAAAATATGTCCCTAATGTCGAAAAAAAATTAAATGATAATTAAACAATAGTTTTTTTATTCCATGACCACTCATTAATTTGATATTCATAAAATATTTTCAACATGATTCATTCACGACATTTATTTTAATTTATGGGAAAGTAGTCCCCATTTAAAAAAAAGTTCTTTCATTAAGAATGATACACTGATCATGTAAATGAAATAAGAAAACATTTTTTACATATTGACTCAGCAACCCTTTCATCTATGTGACATCCAAAATTAGAAAATAAGTGAGGGATCCTATAATGTGCATGTCTTGGTGATTTGTTAAAATTGCATCTATTAATCACTTACACCATGTCCAGTGTCTATATTAGAGGATGTGGAAAGAATGGAGCACTATATTTTAATTCAAATTCTATAAAAAATCCCACATTATGTGGCTGTATCCAATGTATTTCTTCTTGATGACTCTCAAAAGTTAGATATGCCTACAGTATTGGGCATACTCAGTAGGTGTCATCCATGAGTAAATCTTAAATGCATGAGGGTCTGAGAGAGTAGGAAATTGAAAATATCATTCATGAGGTGTGTGAAAATATTTAGAGGGCTTATCAATTGATAAAATATAATGATTTAGTAACAATTATGTCTTTGACAATAAGTATATTCCATGAAGATATCACATTTCACTTAGATTAAGCTCAGACAATGGTTCACATAATAAAGTGTGAATATTTAATAGCCACAACTATGGAGATACAAGAAAATTATAATTTTTCAGCTTTGGGGGAATTTTTATACCCTTAACATCCCTCAATATCACTAAATAAATTTAAGAGTGACCTAAAAGTGAATTTGGAGAAACCCTTACCCACGAGGTTGGGAAATTATCATTACAGTATATTTTCCCTAAGGAGGTAACTATTCTCTCAACTAGAATATGTGTCATAGGATGATATCACATGGCATTTCTCAATTTATTAACCATCTCTATCAGAGAAAATGAATATAGTGAATCATTATTTTTATTATCCCCATTAACCCTTTACAATAAATCCTTAGAAGAACACTAAAAAGGAAAGATGATAACCCTAAATTTATATAGGCCAAATTGATATTCCATGGGAACATTTTTCATCTTGGGATCATGGCTTCTCCTATGAATATCCTAATTGAAATATACCCTCCATTTATCCCTATAGTTAAGTGACACCCTCAATACATTATGCATCAGTACACTCATTAGAACTAACCCTAAAAATGCTACAGAACATGAAACCAATGTGGGTGAATAGGAAAATGATGTTTTTATTCAAAACATAGCACACACTTAAATTCTAGAGAAATCTGTGCATACCAGAAATTAAAGCATTGAAAAAATTTAGGGACTCTCATTGATGCCCTTCTACCACAAAATCAACGCACTTTAACCAATGAAAAGGGTAAGGGAATAGCCACATCCTACCCTATACTTAAAGAAGTTAAACTACTTACTATTGAAGAAATATTCACTCAGTGTGAAGCCATAATGAAGGATTTAAAGGGTTCTAATATAGAACAACCTAAGGGAAATATACCCTCTGGGTTTTTCCTTTAATAATATCTTCATATTACACTTCTAGCAAACATACATCCATAAGAAGATCTATTCATGATAAATAATGTTTGTTAGGAACATCCACAAAATCTTGTGACTAGACAAAAAATTTATTTTCACTCAATAAAAGTGGGATATCATGAGTTCCCTACATTATAGAAACAACCAAACCCATGTCTGGCCAATTATCATAGTCCATACCATGCATGTCGTCAACCAAATGTATAGGTTGAACAACCATATCATGCCATTAACATCACTACCATTATTCAATCGCTCATTAAAATTGGCATTCCCATAGAGATGGATGGCACTATTGATTCATTAGTAGCTCAATTAGAATCCATGGAAGGATGATGTGAGCCAATATAACTAATTAAAAACCCATACCTTGAATGGGTATGTTCTACTCTTCCTCCACCCAACTTTAGACACTATACCTTTCTATCTCTTAACTATTCAAGGGATCCTTCACAATATTTAAAACAATTTTTATCCCAATGTGGTCCCATGATTGGGAACCTATAACAGTAGGAAGTGACTAAACTCTGATTATTTGTGAAATCCTTAGAAGTACGACTGTTTTCCTGGTTCCCCGGTTTATAAGCTTGGTCGATCAAGGGATGGGGAGATCTTTATTAGTAGTTTATCTATAAATTTGTCTCAACTCTATGAAATACCATGATCCTCAACCTCTTAAATTGAAAACAGTGAGAAAATGAGAGGGTATCATACTTCATAGCAATGAAAAAGGGTTTGAATAACTCTATTAATATCCATCTTCCAAATGAGGATTTTTTGGCCATTTATATAGGTAACTTCCATGATGAGTTTCGCACACCAATCATCCCAATAAAATACACATGATGGTTTCAAGACCTTTATACCATTTTCCAAATATTATAACACTCCATCATGAAAACCAAATCTATATATCAATATATCCTGAAAATGTATGAAATGTGAACATGTAATGTTAAAGTTGTGACCCTCGCTCTAAAACCAATTCCTAAAAAATCCCCATCTCTAAAACCCACAACATATCCTATGGAACCACCTCCTAAGTGGAGATATAAAAAAACCAGTTTGTATGTGAAGATGGAATTTAAGAGAAATCAATTTGAGAAAAATAAAATTAAGGTTTATTCCTCTTGAGATTAACAATTTCCCAACTACTTTATATAATACATGGAAAAAATCTTGTTAGAACTTCCATAGCCCAGGAGGCCTGATTAGGTTTTCCTTAATGAATTTTCAAATTATTTATCATTTAACTGGATGTTGGGTCATAATATATATGTTTTATTTTTTATAAAAATTTTGAAAAAGTTGGTTCATTTTGTGAAGGTAAAATGAGGCAATCCACCTGTACAAGTTGCATATGTTTCTACTACCATTACAGAGGAGAATGGTGAATGGAAAGAGGTTACCTGTAAGGGAATAAATATTTTTTATAATTAGATTATTATAAATATGATGAATTGAAATCATTACATCCTCAAGTCATAGTTAAACTAACCAATTATTACCTAATTCTCATCAACCATGGTTCAAACACCTTTATCAAAATTATAATATTTGAACATTTGATCTTCTATGAAACTAATAAACAGGATAACCATAAACAAATAATAGAAAAATAAGACAACATAGATGAAAAAGTTAGTCTTGTTCCACTCAAGATTCATTCCCCTAATCTCGATGGGACATAAACCCCCGAAAAATAATGTTATCATCAGATGAAGATTTTATATTCAGTTCTAATAACATAATTTATTTAATAGCCCCTTTTTCAAATGAGTATGATTATGTACCCAAATTATCTATTCATGATTAGGTAACCATATATAGAGGCCATAAAATCAAAGTTGATAGGGGAATTAACAATCATGGATGGCCTGATATTCCCACTACATTCACATCAGAGCTATTTATGCAGCTAGAACTCATAGAATTTCCCTTCATAGAGAACAAAATAAACATGAAAATGGTACCCATTCAATAAAATTATTCTACGCCTGATTTTTTTGTAATTTCTTCTATAGGGGGTGTATTAGCCTAACTAATAGAGGCATATATGAAATCCATTTCATCCTAACCCATCAAGGAAATGGGTTCATTTGATCCCTATTATATGGTACAACCTTACCACTTCAAATTATTTACATAATAAGGCATCCAGAAAGGAAAAACTAAATTGTAGGAAAAATATGCCTTTGTCTCAGAAACATGACATCTTGAAGCAGTTATCCCAGGTTCTAGATAATATTTAAATATTGGATGATCTCTAATTACTGAAAGATCTCTAGGAAACTCGTATAGAGGACTTAAGGAGCCCAAAAGAGTTTAAATAAGATGTTAAACCTATTTTAGTGTATTATTCAGTGATAAATTCTATGCAACAATATATAATTATATCTTTTATAGAGTAGTATTTCGCTGTTATTATATAGGGTCACAATAGAACATTTTTTGAAACTAGAAGGATAGATGATATTGATATTAGACATGCCTTAATTTATAAGGTATCCATAGTAAAACTAATTATTATCCAAAAAAAATCATTGATTATGTTACAATAATTATAATATTACCCCATCTTCCTGGACACTCTAGTTTTATAATAAGAGTGAACAAAATCCCATTGGTCGAATCAAACTTATGAATTAATTTGGGGACCTCTTATCTAACTCAAAATTCATGTTCATTCAATAGGATATCATATTCAAAATACTTATTGGTTTCATAAACATGTGTTAAATCATTCATCATATCACTAATATCTAAATTGATATATCAATATATTGATTAGAGGTTTGTATGGTGGAAGATATTCATTAGAGTCTTGTAAATATCATTATTTAGACATAGAATTTTATCGAAGGGAAGGGAAACAACCCATAACAGAATATGTGCATCGGGTTACTTCACCAAATTATCATGAAATGTCTTTCCCTAAACCATTTAAAGAGATCAGTTATAAATATCTATTTCTGATAAACTAAATCGAATGAGAATGTTTAGATTTAGGTGTTTGTGCATCAGATCAGATGATATCAATTTCCTCAAATGAACCAAACAACATCAAAGAGGTATCTATCGTCAACAGTGATGGTGTACCCCTTCCTAAAAATTCCATCATTTTCCCCTAGAGATTCAAAAGACCCCTAAATTAGAATTCATGTAAGAATAAACCATTATTCCATTTATGTGTAATAATAATTCTCATACTTCATCTTCCAAAGGTAAAATTGGAAGTTATTCTACCAAATTTGTAAATCCCCTTTCATCACCCATTCTTTCCAAGTTTTTTATAGAGGAATAAGAGTAAGAGGATGTGGAGGACCATAATGATGCCCCTCCAACATTCCTAGAATACATTTATGCCACCGTCGATGAACTCTTGCAGTTAACATTGGGTATAAAAGAAGATCTGTGACCTACATTGATCAACCCAGACATGTCCCCTAATGAACATGATTAATACACCTAATATATAAGAAAAGTAATAGTATGTGTTCCCCTATAATAACCTGGAAATTATCGTCCTTCATACCAATGCGGCGACCCACCGATTGGGATTTACAAATTATCATCAAAGTTACAACAAGGATACCAAAAGAATGAATCAAACTTATACCAACACAGTTGAATATGTTTTTGATAAAATAAATAAGGTTAAATTTATTCTAGAATTAAATTACATGAAATTTAGATTAAATATTATCCTATTCAAAAAGATGAATTTTTTTATCAATTTTTCTATGAAATTCACATATGTCAAACGACACTATCCAAAAGATGAAATCTCTGTCCAAATTATAGAACACCTGATTGACACAATGGATATCTATAGTGATATATCCTTAATAGTTAACTATTCAGGATACAAACTGATCCAAAAGTCCCCTAATAATGAAGAGGCCACTTATTTTTGGAAACCCTAAGGTGTATACTACTACTGTGTGGTTACCTTTGGTCTAAATAATACTTGTGTTACATACCAAGGTGACATGCATAACATCATAAAACCTTTCATGGGAATGTTCATCAAGTGTTATTTCAATCATCTAGTAGTGAAATCTAGGTACTGTTTTATTCATATAACTGATATGTAGATCATTTTTAACAAACTATAGGGGAATATCTTAAATATGAACAACATAAAATGTAATTTTTATGTCAAATTGGGAAATTTTATTATATTTTTGGTTCACCGTAATGACATAGAAGATGAACCAATGAATACTATGTATATTTTTGACATGTCACCTCCATGAATCCTCGAATATTTTACTAGAATGTAAGGGAAACTAGCCTATATTCAACACTTTAAAGTGAATCTGTCTTGAAAGTGACTACCTTTCACGAGTATACTTTATAAAGGGTTCACTTATGAATGTTTCAATGACTATCATGAAGAATTTTAGAGTCTTAAGAAATATCATTTAATCCACCAGTGTTAATTACCCATTTCTTAGGAAGGAAACAAATTTTCTATGAGATAACCTTAGAGTGATCACTAGGATATTTCATTGTATAGAATAATTTTTTATGAAGCAAGAACAATCAATATTATATTATTAAGTACATGATAGATATTTAGACATGATATTCAAACATTAAGAAAAGTTTTCTCATGCTAATTTTATAGTTGATAAATTGAGACACTACCTACAACATCAGGATACCCATTTTATCTCCCATTAAAATACACTCAAATACTTACTCAAACTCCCTATAGTGACTAGGTGTTTGGAAGAATTTGATGTCATATTTATTTAGATTGACATTTAGTCCATAACATCAATAGTGTTAAAATGTTAGGAACTAGTATATTTCCTTGAAAAACACCCCACTATAGAAATAACGCCACAAAATTATTAATTACATGTTGAAGATATTTTATCTGTTCAATATGGCTCTCAGACATGGGAGATGTATTTTAATAGTGCGTATTGAAACCTAATTGGGATTATAATGGAAGATAATAATATTAATAAATATATATTTGGGGTCATTATTATCTCTCTAGTAATTATTTTTCTCCCTTATTCCTTTATAATATTAGATGGTTTCACCAATAATGATGAAGAATATCATTCCTTCATTATAGGCATAGAACTAGTACTATAAATACTAGTGACCCTCTTGATGTGAAAAGGTTATTTAGATTTAGTATTAAATAAAATAAAGGGTATGTATACCATAAGGAATGAAGAGATAATCCCCATCTTGATTATGTCTATGGGTTGATGGAAGAATTACTTATTGATCCAACACTAGATCGCATACCATTCTCATAAAATAACAAGGATGATTCATTAAAAATATAATTATAGCATTGGAATATCTAGACCAGGATGAAATGTCCATTAGTGTCCTGAACTATGGAATAGTATCAACACTTTTCCATGAATAGATCATTGAGGTTGAATCCATCATAGAACTAGAATATCTTACTAGTTTTAGGATGATTCTTATAATTAAATTCCTATGAAATGGGGTTCTTCCATCAGACATAGTTGGAAAATAAAAAATATTGTGATGGTCCATCAACTTCACCCTTCATGGCAACCTGAATTATCAAAATATTAATAATAAATGGGGATTTCATGGGGTATTCCTCATGTGTATTGGTGGGGATAAAACTATGGACATCATGAAAAAATTACATACTTGTATCTATGGTCTCCATAAGTATGGGATCAAGATTTCTCATCAAATCAAGAGTCATGGGTATTTATGTCCTCAAATGACACATGATTTCACATAATTCACCCAAAGGATTCATTCATGTCAATTTCATTCCAACTTCATCCAATAACCCCTATAGTTGTTTCACACTTCAAAATACTCCTATCTATTTTTCATGTGGGAAATGGATGTTGTGGTACCATATCATCCCATAATATCCAAGAATATTAATTACATCCAAACATCCCCCAACCTCTTTTCCAACTTGGATGAGGGAATTCCACTTAAAGAAGCCGGGATAAGGAGTATCATTAATTTCATGAAGTCCCACATCATAAAAATATTTGGTGTCCCTCACACAATATTGATAGAAAAAATGGCCAATTTTTATTATTTTAAATTGAAAATCCATTATCGGGAGTATAATAATGAATCCTACAATCATCTGGTAATTATGTAGTATCAAATTGATAACTGTAGTCTTTTAACAATACCCAATATGACATACTCCATAAAATGATGGAAAGAACATGAATTTTTCTTCTAATAAACTTTATCACTCCATTTAGAAATACTAGACTACAACTCATACTATTACACAAGTAACCATGTATTCACTTGTATAAAAGATAGAAGTAAGCATTCCCATCGTGTTCTAATTTCCTTTCCTTCAAATTTTTATTTTTTTTCAACAACCCATATATAAGAAATATCAAAGGAAAATATAAAAATTATAATAACTATATTAGAAAGGACCGTATACCTTGAATAATTTATCTGTCTATCAAAATCAAATATCTTGATAATTTAATAATAAATTTCACATCAACTCATTCCTCTAAGGGAAATTAGTTCTGTTTCATAGAACTTCGATGATACTCGGGAAGAAATCTAAATCTTGAACTAAAATACGAGGGGAATTTTTATTTATAAGGTTTATTTCAATTTGTGAATATTCATTGATTTCTATTGATAGCGAGCGTACAACGCCCCCAACTACTACAAGGTTTCTTAAGAAATATTTCATGTGATCAATTAAAAATACATCATCCTTACAACATAATGTTAAACATCATAGATGGATCTTATTTGCAAGACCATTTAATAAACAAACTCATACCATCCTAGTAATATGATCTTAAACTATACAAAAATATATTATGTAAAAGTCATTTTATTTTAGTATTATATTTTATTCCAAAATGAGAATTCATTGGGTGAAAATCCTATAACCCTTATACAATGATCATGATATGTGTTGTATAACATGATTCCAAAAAAATATGGAATAATTAAATGCATAATTCCCACACTATCTCTTTATTGTTCTTCTTATATGACATAATAATCCATTCTAAATGATGTTAATGTACATTGAAAAGTCCCAAATACATATATTTAAATGGCATAGTGTTCTTTACCATAAGTCCTTAAAAGGAATAACATTTAGACTCACCATATGATGTTAAACTTCATGTCTGATAACCTTGACACATGACGTTAAAATGAATTGCTTTTCCCTTACAATTTTATATTTCTCACACTGAGCATGGATTTTATGGGACTAGGAATCATGGTTGGTACTTAGCCACATGGTCAAGATTCATTAAGTCACTCTATATTAATAGAACAATGAATTTAAATTTTTTTAGAACATTCTGAAAACACTAAGGTGATACGATACCTACAGTTATCTTTTGACATCATTTTTAAAACATATTTACTAAAGGAAGTTAAAATAAAATGTTAATGTCCATTTCTCATGATGTAAAACTTCATATTTTAGTTTTCCTCGCCTTGGGGAACCATTGTTTCTATTGTCGATCTCCTACTGTAAAACTATCATAGAACTAATTTTTTATTTATTCTCACCCTTATGAAAAATATAGTGATTCCTGGGTTCTTTGGAAAAGGCATGATGACAATGAGAGAAAAATGCGTCCCCACTCTATTGTATATGATACAGCTCTATATGGGGTATCTTACCTTGGATTTCCCTTTTTCTCACATCTATGAAAATGTGCCTCTCTCACTACCTAAGAACTCAACAAGTGTGGGGATCATTCCTCATCTATAACTATGTATAAATTAATTTTCACTGTCTTGGTATACGTACTAATTCCTAGATACAATATCCAAGTCCATCTACAATAAGATAAAAATTCAATCTCCCCATATAAGAATATTGTTACTGTAGGTATCTTTTTTCCATATAACTAGGTGTGTGTTGATTCTTTCCTTTCTAGGTAACATAGTGATTCATATTTCCTTTATTCAAGGCTTCGTTCTAAAAAAATTCTCCCTCTATACTTCAAAAAACCCCTATCTATATAGGAAATCCCAAAATGGGTTCTCCAATTTACAAACTCATGACTAAATCAAAATAACCAATTTCATACATATAATTTAAATCTATGTGGGTAATTTCCCATCCATTTCAAGTTATGGTTTAAATAACTCCCATATACTCAGAGATCTCCCTTTCAAAATTCACACTCTATGTCATGATAATTTCATATATATATATATATATATAATCTCTGATTGGAAATCAATGAAAAAGATATTGACTCTGAGGGAAACCTTAATTTTACTATGTATATTATTCCCAATATTATTCGGTATAATGTGTGACCCCAATGTATCCAGTCAACCATACAAAAATTAATCCTTAGTGGAAAATTATTTTATCTCTTTGATCTATGGAAACATCGTAATAGAACCTAATTTTTATACATGGAATGTGGTAATTCCTTAAATACATTTCCCATTTTAACTCATAATATCTGTGAACCCTGAGATCATGGATTACAGTTTGCCCTCTTCACATCTATAAAATATTATAGAATTATTAGTCAGATAGACATGGAATGATAAACCATCTGGTATATGCTACAAGCAAGCATTGATTGGATTTTTTTGTTGAATATGGTTAAATACCAAACTCCTATTGTTTCTCACATCAATAATGACTCATGTGGGAATAGATATTTTGTTTAATTATTCAAATTTTTAGGGTTAATAAATCAAATATTGGTCCTTATTGTAAGAAATTTAAAAGAACAATGTTGGTCAAATATACATGATCATAAACTCTATCCACCCACATATCCAAGAGCTATGATATCAAAAAAAGTATGAATATTCATGAGATCTTATATACCAGTACTGAAGCTCAACAATCATGTCAGGGGATTTTCATTTTCCAAACTAGATAGACTACCTCACAAACTAGTTTGTGTGAAATCTATATGACCTTAAATTATATCAATATTATATCCTACTGTCATGGTGTTAAATTGTAGGAATATTTAAATGTCATAAGTTATTAAAACTTATGATACCTCTTCTTCATAATGTGATTTTAAATTGGATTTCCAACATCCTAACTGTAAGTTATTACACTTCATGATTAACATTCGTTTTCAATATGTAAAACTATGTGACACTCTAGACCTTACTTGAAAGACCCCCTCCATTATATTTAGAGATGGTTGTATTCCACACTTGTTTCATTTTTATAAATTATGTGATGATTTATTCCCACTATAATGAGATATATAGTAACACAAGGGTCCCTCATTCAAGTCCCGTCTACAAATGAAAAAAACATCTCTTACACATGTCACTGACCACTACAAAATATTACAACAAGAGTTACTTCATTTATGTGATCATGATTAATGAAGACGATCATATCTTACCTATGAGTCAGATATATGTGGGAAATTTCTCATCCAATTCTAGTTCTTGTTTAAACACCTCCATTGCACTCAAAAATATCCCTTTCACAAGTCACACTTAGTGTCTTGATAATTTCAAATCTTCAGAAGATTTCTCTGGCTATCAGTGACAAAATGGACTCTCTTTGAGGGACACCATTGTTTTAACTATTCATATTACATCTAATATGACTCTACGTAATTTGTTCCCCAAATTATTTATGTCAGATAGGGACAATTTCATCCTTAGGATAAAATCCTTTTATCTCCACATACACTAGAAACATTATAACATAAATATATTTTCGAACATGGTTTGTGGTCATTATTTACATACCGGTCTTATATCATCTACTCAATTCATAGAACCTCATGATCATGGTTTAAAATTTCCCCTCTTTACATTTAGGAAATTTTGGATCACTCGTGACCAGACCACCATGGACTGATAAATGACATGGTGCATACCAAAAACAACCCATGATTGGAATTCATAGTAAAGTCTTTATTTTCCTCCAATTTAAAAATTTTCCTCACATCAGACAAGGCTCATGTTATCTAATATATTTATGTTTATTACTATAATCCATATAATATAACATCACCATTAGTTAGGGAAGAGATCAGTGTATCCTACGTATCCTTAAACTACATAGATTGGTCTCCCTCATGTGGAATTTCCTCCATTAAATATGATACAGGTGTGTGTAAGGAACATTCCTATAACCATATATAGATTGATTCTTATTATGATGAGATACATTGTGATTCCTAGATCTGACATGCTGTACCAAAAATAATTTAATTAAAATTTATATTTCTCTAATGCATTTGAGTAAGATCAATGAATGGAAATCCTTACATAAACCCTGGAATATTTTCTCTTGAGAAGATAATGGGAGTAGTGACAAACCATCATGATGTACTCAAATATAAATTCTACATTATGATGTCATAACATTCTCCCTTTTTATAAATAACACTTCATTATTTTATAAAGAATATATTCTCATAATTTTTCCCTGTATTTAAAAAATAAGACCATTTAAACCTAAAGGGGATCTTTATTTTGACTAGTATAATACACCCCTAATGGATATAAATAATTTATTCCCCTGATGTGTCTTATTAACCAAATACAATTTCATGATCTAGGGGAAATAATTTTATCTCTATACACCCTGATAGTATAGTAATGAAATCAACCTTTCAAACATGTTACTTGGTCATTTATTTTTTATATAAACCATTTTATTATCTTAGATCTTACAACCTGAGGATATTGATTTTCAAATTTTTTCCTCCATACTAAAAATATTATGAAAGATTCCTTTCCTACAAAGTGCCCCTATATCAATCCTATGAAAAATTTTCGAAAAAAATAGAAAAGAATTAATTCATGTGGGGTCTCCCAAAATTCCCCCAAAAGTTAATATATTATCATTAGACCACTCATCCTATGAATAAGTGGGAAACATAAATTTATCTATTACTCACATTTTTATAAAAATACTCAAAAGATAATACATGATAAATTTTGTCACAATATCATTCATTCAAATTGGATAGCTATAGTTTTTTATTGATAGTTATGTGTATAACAATCCATGTGCAACACCTAAAGAAGAAACAAAATGATAATTTCAACAGAAGTATTCTTCATTATGATTGAGGTTATTATTCTATAGTTGTATGATATAAAATATATTGATGTCTCCATTCAAAGGATAGAAAGTTATTATGAGATTATTATTAAAAATATATGAATGATATATAAATGGAGGTAATGAATTTGAATCTATTCATTAATGGATGAAAAAGGAAGAACATCCATGATTTGGAGTCTATTAAAAAAACTAAAACACATTTTTACCAAATTCTCTCCTTGAATTTATAATCATGAATAATGGTTTGATTGGAATATTCCAAAACTTGGTACAGCTAGGAAAACATTACGACATCAATCTCTATATTAGTCCACAACACTTATGCCCAATCAGAGGAATATAATCCTAACACGTCTTCCTCTTGTGCCAATTGTTTCTTCACGTCAACTAATTTCTTAATATAAACTAGTTCTTATTAGATCTAATCTAAATCATGGAGAACTCAACTTAACTCATGATGGAGCCATTCCTTTAAGGATATCTATTTTACAACTCATCCTTAATGTATTTTGGATACTTATTCTTGTTTATATGCTTAATTTATTTGGATATTATGGTTTATAGAAAAATAATATATGGAATTCCAATTCATATGATGGGATTGGAGCACACCCTACTTCTCTCGAGTGGTGATCACCTCTTTCACATAGGCATGTATGGTGCAGTAGTCAAACCCCTCATAACCATGAAAAAAGAACATGATACATAGCCTAGGAAATTTTTCTAATAAAAATTAAAATTGGTCTAAGAAATCAATTTATATATGTCTCCCAATATCATTTTTTGAGAAATGCGCACACTATCAATAGTTTCTTGATCTTCCTCAGAGCTAGTTTTAGAATAAAGTATGTATTATGGAACTAGTTTAAATAGAGAATGTTTATCCTATACTATTTTAAAATAGATCGGGCTCTATAATAGTTTATTTATTAGTAGGATCATCTAATTAGATGTTTGAGACATCTATAATTTTATATGTATTCACTAATGTCCCTAAAACTGATATCTAGAATACTATTTACCTGGAAAAGAAGACGATGAGATAGCCACATATCTAACAGACTCACCATCACCCTAAAATGTGATAAACTCCCAATCATTATCACCTCACTGTTTTTTATAACGACTATTTTATATTCATCTAGGTATTTATCTTAGAATATAACACTAATTTATTCATTTTCCCTACCATTGAATTCACAATAAATCTAAAAGGAATAAAAATTAGAGAGGACCACATGGAAAATAATTGATAAACTAACATCCCTGCGTGGAAATGCTCATGATATTATAATATTCTATGATATCAATAACCTATAAAAGGAAACTCACATACATAGAACCTAGAGGAATGACAATCAATGAGTTTGTTGTGAGAGTTGCACATGGTACTCATTGAAAATGAATCATTGTTTCCTCCTCAATTATTCCTTCAGAAGGAATGAAGTTAGTATGCCACAAAGATATGATAAACCTCTTAGGACCCCTTATAATGTGTTATATGTCATTTGATCTTGAGGATATGAAATCCAAAGAATTAATATTTCCATAATTTCATTAGCTAGCCACATATCCCCATCTTATCTAGACCTCCTTGTAACTTTCACTAATACTGCATATATTTCTAAAGAGGAAGAGGATACATGCTCTTAAATATTTAGTACCTCTTGACGTGGAGAAAATGTTCCATACCATATACAAGTTACATTATAATCATGATGGTACATATGGTATGTAGATTAGGTGAGAGGACATGATGCTCACTTTCTATCCCTAATTGAAGGTTTAATTATAGCATCCTCACCTGTCTTCACCACATTGTTTCTCAAGAGGATATGATCATAATAAAACCAATAGGTAGTATAGGATTGGAAATTATCATGTTGTATATTCAACTAATTTCTACATTTGTTCAAATTCCCTGAGAGAACCTTCT
This sequence comes from Viscum album, assembly GCA_963277665.1. Classification (NCBI taxonomy): domain Eukaryota; kingdom Viridiplantae; phylum Streptophyta; class Magnoliopsida; order Santalales; family Viscaceae; genus Viscum; species Viscum album. The sequence goes on along the minus strand of OY728158.1, from coordinate 906,011,154 downwards.
TTGATGACCCTTTCGTAAACAAGTGTGTTCACCCCAACTGTAGTTCCCCCTTTGGTATATTTAGGGGATGGAATCAGTTATGGATCACAACTATCCTCTTATGTATATATATAAAGAAATATGAATAATAGTTACAACAATAGTGAAAAAAGAGTGTAGATAAAGACTTTCTCTATCTATTCGTTATTATTAGAAAATTCATCACTCATCACAAATATTTCTCATACTCAATCATAATAGTAAATCCTTCCCTTAAAGGAATGAATGGAATAATCCATATCTTCCGGATACACACTGACTGACTCTGTATATTCTTTAAAAGATATATTCTTATGGGTAGTGATAAGAATAAAACTATTAATGTCAGTATACTATTTTTGATGCTCTCCCCATATCACTTAGGATGATAAATTCTTCCTCCATGAGTCCCACACATTCCATGCCTCAAGGAATGATTTCATGATTGGAATGGATAATGGTGAGGATTACACCATTATTATTGGGGATGAATTTGGTCATTAAGCCTTATTTTGTAGAATATTGGGTATCATAGCTCTCTATGGAGTAGGGTTCCTGTGATGCCCCAATTGAGAGGAATAAGCTGCATTCCCATGTTTAAGGGAAATTGGAAAATATGTGTCATTAGTTTCGTGTGTAAAACTACCATAGTTTTCTTTATCCTCACTATCACATTCATACAGCTTCATCATCTCATGTACTCATATTGAAAATATGAGATGATAGTGAAGCAAGTGAATAGAGGCATCATAATTCTGGATATAATATTTAACTATCTTAGGATTATCCATATAAGAAATATTTACCTGGTAAAATATACATCCATATCCTATTAAAAATAAATTCTTCCCCTAAATAAAATTACATATTCCCCCAATGGAAAAATTGATTTCCCAAGTATCCTACTACTTCTAAGACACTGGGTAGGAAACCTCTGTAGCAATGAACACTTGGGGATATGGTTCTATAACTTGGGTCAGTGGGATAGAACTATATTTTGTGGATCTGAACCCTAGATCAATGACCCCTTCCTCTGAATTTTAGAAATATAAGTTTTTCTTATTGAAAACCCCTTTCAAGGCCAAAATTCCTTTTGTTTATTCTTCTCTCCGTCCCCAATTTCATCCAAAGTACAATCCATATGAATGGGTGCCAATTTCTCCAGTTGACATATTAGGTATGAGTGGATATATGTTTCAGCATAGGTCATCACAAGACTAGGGTTGGCGTTCCTTGGAACAATCTCTATTCATGATCTTGTATCCTCCCTTAAAAATATCAAAACTATATAATAGGAATTTATCAGCTATTTATCTTTTCAAAAATTAGTAATGAATACATGACACATCTTTTGGATACAATGCAATTTTATCCCAAATATATAGTGTTAATACCCCCCCTATATATTAGTTATCCATCGATTCTTTCAACCAAACACTTTCTAATTGGATAAAGAGATACCCTCAACTCGTATGTTCTCTAGATTCATTATTCACCAAGTTAAAACTAGGATAAGAGTAATGAGCATAAACAGAACATTTATGATAGTTTATCTTGTTCATTAAAATAATTATCTTTAATGTCAAAAAATTCATCCTACTTATAAATTATAATCCATGACTAACTACAGTATATTGAATCTAGGTGTCCTTGATAAATTCATAAACACCCTTGTGGGATATTATCTGACCCTAAATAACATGGGATTGGTCTTCAAGTCTATATAGGGAATTTCCTGGGTTGATTTTTCTTTACAAATTATTCAAATTTTCTGACACCGGGACTTCTAGATTTATTTGTATTGGGGTCATTAACTGGGTAACATAGAAAAATATGTAACACTACTCTCAATATGAAATTAGTGAATTGATATTTCCAATAGCTTATAAAGTTGAATAAGAAGGATTCCAACTGAACCAATTGATTAACACTAGAGAGACTTTCTAGTCCCATTGTTTAAAGTGACCATCCTCTAGTGTCATCTAATAAGCACCAACACAGCTCTATGCTCTATTGTTTGGAAAAGACCTCAACCTCTTAACATCAGGTTCTTGGCCATTTGGTGTTGAAAAAATCAAAATCTAGTTCAAAAATATAAAATCTATTATTGAATGAATCCCAACCTCTAGAAGATCCCACTCTTTGTTAAGAATATTCATTGTAATAGTGGGGTTAATCTCTATGTCATCCCTCTAATTGGGAGGAGTGTGGAATTTATTTTATGTATCCCCTAATATTGGTGCTCCCATAATCATATTAATAACCTCTATTTTGATGATAATGTCACTATGCACCAAATTGAATGTGTTTTTATTTGGTCTCCACCTACTTAGATGGTGTGTGAAAATAGATATAATCTAATGATAAATGTTTTGTGATACCCAGATAGCCTCATACAACCGCACAACCATTAGCTAGGTCTTTTATTATTGACAACTTTGGAAAACTAGAATCACTATCATAAACAATATTGAATAAACTTCTATGATGATGATCCCATTTTGATGACCATCCTATATTATCAACATCAATTAGCTTTTTTATAATGTATTAATAGAAAGGGGTATCTGATTTCAGTTTTCATATATATTCATTCAATAATAAAGGGGGATAACCTAAAACAAACCCCTCATAATTTATTTATTTAATGTATAAACCCATCATTGTGATATTAACATAGGGAATTTTATTTTATCTAATTTTACAATATAATAATTAATTATTACAACATAGTTATGATAAATGGAAATTAGACATCTGTTTGAATATGTTAGTTGGCATCCTTTTCAAAATGGGATACTCTTTGAGGCCATTCCCCATAGGATCCATAACGAACAGAATAATTGAGATAATGACACATTTTTTTCCATCATCAACATACTCAATAATTGTATTCCAAAATTCATCATTATAATAAATATTCTAAGATGGGTCTATTTTAGTTATTTATAGGATAACCAAAAAATGTTTTGGATAAAATAACATTCAGAAATTCTGAAATTCCTCATTTCAAAATAAACAATTACATAGTGTGCAACACGGAACATGTAACATCTGAAATTACTATGAGTATTTTATTCTACCATGAATAATCATAGTTTATTTGTGGATATATCAGTTTACATACAATAATTCTTTGGTTTGCAGGATAGGATTATTGTATGTAAATCTCAATTCAGGAAGTCATGTGGGAAAAGATATCTTGAGTTGAAATCAAAGGAATCGTTGTTATATGTAAAATGAGTTCATCATGACACCTTTTGTAGTTATGGTTCCTCATCAAGGCTAATAAAAATATAAAAAATCCTTAAAATGGGACAACATCATTCTCATAATTTCTTTATATTTGTGTTAATCAGACACCATTGTGATAGGGGGAATTTTTTTAGTCTATGAAAATTTTATAGGGAACCATAAGAAGTTAATATGAATTTGGGAAATAAATAAACAATATATTATTGAAATTTTTGTTTTTATAATTGGAAAAGAATTTGAAAATTAAAAGTATTTATATACTCCCACTTATATATTCTCTATGTGATACATTCGCTACACATAGTGTCTATAAAAATGAAAATAATTTGTGGGGAAATGCAGTAATTCCATACCACATAAAAGATTTTTCATTTATAGTGTGATTAATATATTCACTACTCTCTTATAAATGACATATCCATTTGAAATTTGAGGAATATTTTCCATTCGCCCCACAAAAAAAAATTATGTTCCACAAGGCAGTGATGTCATGTCCCCCACCACCCCCATCCACTCCCCCCACAAATAAAAATCATTTACAATGTTTGTAAGTATCCTTATAGACCCCATAAACAAAAAACCAATATCAAAGAGGGATAATTTTATTGTATGATACATAATGGATGCAATTATACATGACTGACTAACCATATCGAGAAAAAAGTTGTTATTTTCCCCTTTTAATACTTGTTAATATCATCAAAAATAGATTTGTAGAGAAGATGTATAGATAGTGGAGAATACATGATAAGACCGATCAAGATACTTTTGGATGGTAATTTATTTACCACATACTAAAAAGGAATATTATATGCCACAAAAAAAGTTCATTGGTGAGGATCCTTATTTTTAAATTGAAAAAATTCAAAAGATATGGGACTTACCATGTCATATGCAAAGGTGACCCTCTATCACTTAAAAAATGAATATATCATTATGTAATTCCCTTTGAGAAAGAGAACCCCTTTTATGGTGGCTAATCTTACACAGTGAGAATAATATGTGGAATGGGGTATAAATAGGATATTTCCCCCTCCTATATCATTATCCTTCTTTCGTGTAGAGTTCATCCTCATATTGGAATATTCATGAACATTCGAAATTCCTCCCATCAACTAACACTGAAACATAGAAAGGACATTAGTGAGACCCCCCACATAGACACTAGATTCATATAGACAATGGATGGGAAACATCAGAATTCCCCTAACATGATAATTAATTCTTGAGTTAAAGTCTATCCCACATTTATCATACCTTATAGATAAAATCCTTAGAATGAAAAAAAAAATCATGCATCCATATGGTAGTAGGGATAAAATCCTCAAAAGTGGTTGTCATTAATTTCTCGATGTGGGAAGTGAAATCTAATGACTAAAATTGTAAGTGAATTATGTGATGTCAATACACTAAACAGATACATAATCCCAAGAAGTATGAGTTTTGAAAAAGGAAAGAATATGTGAATGAGTAAATCCCTTCTTTCTTCCTGAAAACCCAAATGGATCCTCACCCTCATCCACCAGAATATGTGGATCTAAACAGTAATCCCTCCTAAACTAATACCCTAAAATTTCTTGTTAGATTTTATAGTTCACATTATTTTCTTATCTCTACCCTCATCCACCCATGTATGATAAATAAAGATCATCATAATCTATTAATTGATTTATAATTCCCTTAAAAATCATGATGGTGCAACATGGTGATCTTACACTATCTCTTATTTCTCCCACCAAGCATGAATCAGATGAGTTTTGAGACTACTAGTAGTAATGGAACTTTCAAGATCAAAAATATTAATTGGTCACCCTAATATGAGTAATTCACAACACTTATAGACTGTGTGGGATTTGTTTACAATAAAAAACAGATATATAGGAAGCCTACTTGAGATTAAAATACAACACTTTCATTGCTCCACCATAATTATTGGTCCCTTTTCCCAATAATACAATTCCCCAACCTAGGATTCTATATCAATTCTATATCCTTTCCTCCTCTCCCTCATCACCCCAAATTCACAAAAAAAATCACCCCTTCATGGGAAATTTTTGACAATATATTCCCCAAAGGGACACTCATGCGTAATTCCCACACCGAGATTTTCTCCAAACCATTTTCTTAAATGTCCTTACCATATGACTTTAAACTGAATGGTTTGGTCCTTGTCACACAAACCTAGTAGTTATGATGTTTACCATTAAGTGGTACTGAATTATGTGGGTTCTGATTCCTTTCATAATGATATATTGGAATCCATTATCATGGGATCGATCTCATCATCAAAAATCTAACCCCCCTAAATAGTATTAAACACTAGATAACTAAATCATGAGTCCTTACACCAAGATAATTTTAAATAATTAATGAAAAGGTAAATAAAATGATAATATTGGTAATCTCTAATTCATACAGGTGGTTCTCACAATGGAGATCCTTAGAAACATATAGATGGTTATATTGATGTAAAACCCTTGATAGATACATATGGTAAATCATGAATGTATATGTGATTACCAAAAATCTTAAGGGTGACCAGTATTATTTTAAAGTTTATAAATGATTAATAAATATAACTAAAATCTATAATATATCCTTAGAGTAGGTAACAATTCCATTGGAAACAATGTGATGATCATAACTTCCTATCCTCTCGACTAATGTGAGTCCCCAAGAATCATTGGAAAAATATCTAGTGATCACCTACCTTTGAAATTAAAGTTCATACCATAGATACGTATATTTTTGGTTGTTTCTAAATCATTAAGTTAATAGTGTTGGAAACTAATTTCCAAAAATAGATTAGAAACATTAATTTAAATTTTAATTATATTTAGAAGGGTTCCACTCCCTTACTTATAAAAGGATACCTCCTATTTTAAAATCTACACACCACTTCAACACCTTAGATCAAGTAATGTTTACCCCAACAAATTACGAAAACACTTATCCATGACATAAAATTTATTTTCATTATAAAATACCCAAAAAATAAAAATTATTTTTTTCAAAGAAAATTATCCAAGGAAGAGTTATATTTTCTTACCATGTTTTTTCAAGTTTCATTCCTCTTAAACCTTCTACAAACAATATATTATCATTTTAATATATATGAATTTATATCCTTACAATGAATAAATTTTTTATGTTAATGTTAAATTCATTTTTTTTAATATCCTATGATTTTAAAATAACACTATATTTGATAGTGTATACAATATGAAACACTTTTGAAAATAAAATATTCATTTGGAGGAGAGTGGTTCTATAATACTCAACATAGAGATTAAATAAACCATGAATTATTATTATTTAATTGGTACAACTATAACCTAGCTATTAAATTTTTTGGTTATGAATAATATTAAACATATTGTGAAATATATTTAATTTTCTCCTTCAAAATTTTTTTATTGATTATTTATATACAAATGATATATCAATTTCAGGTAAAGTCGTTTTATGCAATAAATATTTGTTTTCTTCTAAAAAATTATTCTTTTGTTCGTTAATATTATAATTAAAATATGGGAAATTTAGAAACTTTATTTGAAAAATAGATTTCATTTTTTATATAATAATATCAAAATTATATTTCGGTGAAAATTTTGGATCTTTCTGAAAAAATTAATTTTTCAGTGATTCCTAAAAAATAATTATTTCTATAAAATCATCATTCAATTTCATTGAAATGTAACATTGTTATATGATTAAGATATTAAAGTAACAGAGGTATTTTTTATTCATAAATAATATAAATAATTTAATTTAAATCAATATTAGACTTGATCTTGGTTTATGTTCTTTTTTGGGATTAAAAAAAGAAATTTTCTATAAATTGTTTTTCATTATGCCTTATGGATTTATATTAAAACTAATTTCTATATAATATAATAATTGAATTTGAGAAAATTAAAATAATTGTTTTATTATGAAAGTAATATTAATATTAGGAATAATTTTTTATATTGTTTTGATGATGTTAATTTTTTTTGTGAATGATAAAAAAATTATAGCTTTTAGGAAATACGGTATATTTTATGATATTTCCAAAACTTAAATATGCTATTATAAATAGTAAAACATACATAAATAATTATTTATGATTTTATAATGAATATATATTATAAAAATATTCTAAAAATATAATTTAGAATTTTTATTTCATGATATATATAAAATTCATTTTCAGTGTCGATGCACTTCTTACACAACAATGGAAAGGTCACTATTGGAATTCTAAATAAAATATTTGAGAAGTAAAAATCCCTTAATTTTTTTTAATAATATGGATTTATTATTTATTATTTTTGTGAAAATATATTAATTTTTTTGTTATATATATAAGTGACTTATCCAAAAAAAATTCAATGCTTACATAAGGCTAACAAAGTCAAGATAACATATTAAATAAGTTGTCATGACATAGATATTGGTAAATGAAAATATTTAGTAATTATAAAATATTTACTTCAGGTAAATTATTTTATTTTTATTATGATAATTTATCTTTTATTTTTATTGTTGAAATAATTACAATAAATGTTTAAGAAATTCCAACTTAGTGTGAGTGAAAGTAACAATTAAATAAAGTAAATGATTTTAAAAAATCTAAAATAAATATTTTTTTGTGATATATAGTGTCCCATTAATTTTAAAAATATATATTACATATTATATATGTGTTAAATTTTTATATTAAAATTCCATTTTTTTCATTCTATTTTAAAATTCTAATTATGTGAATATTTCTTGAAATGACATTAATAATATTTTATATTAAATATTATATTATCAAATTATTTAAAATAATAAAAAATTACTATGGGACAAATTGGGTGAGAAATTGTCTAAAAGTTGAACCTTATATATTTATGATCCATTTTTCACATTATAAGTAAAATTTTAACCCTTTAATATTTACAAAATTAATATCATGTTATTGGTTAAAATTCTTCAACCAAGGTGATAAAAAAAGAAAAGCATTAAAATTATATAAAAATATTTGAAAATTTAAATCGTTAGTTATATAAATATCATAAACTATTGATCATTGAATCCATATAAGCTTCAAACGATTTGAAATTAATAACCCAAAAATTAAATTATAACATTTATTTCATTTGAAAAAAATGGAATTAATGATATTGTATAAAAAATAATATTTTACTAAATGATTTAAAATTTATAAAAATATTATGTTTAGCCAAGTGAATTTCATATTATTGAAAATATCAACCATAAAATATTTACTAGTAATTTTTTATTTTATATTAACTCTCTTGACCCTTATAGTGTGAATAAGATTGAGATCACAGTAATTTTCAAAAGAGTTAATGGGGGTTAAAACTAAGAGATAAGGTTGAAAAAGTTCTATATAATATCTAATTTAATTAATGAAATTATTTTGACACATTAACATCCTCTATAATAGTTATATAAATTTTGAGTATTTTTTCTTTAAAATTTAATTTATATTAATTTAATGCATTATGAAATTCCAAAATTTTTCCAATTCTCACAAATAAAAGGATGTGACTCTCCTCTTATCAACACACATAAATTGTAATTTTTATTTCCTAATACATACTAAAATAGGTTCTTCTAATTCCTCCACATGATCTATTGGTATTATTTTGGGTAGAATACCATCTATAGTGGACATAAGGTGTTAAAAAAATTATGTCATCTAAAGAAGATATACAATTTATAACCTAATGTTTTAGTTTAATTTCTCCTTCTAATTTTTTAAAATCATATTAAAAAATTCTATAATAATAACAACAGTATCATATATATAATGTTATTTTTTATGTTAATGGTAATAACTATATCTGTCTCCTCTTCCATAAATTGTGACATGAAAATTTTATATATGTTTTTGAAGTACTAATACCATAGGAACTGATGTAATTTTCTTTCCATCACCACCTATCATGGATATTTATAACAATATATTTAAAATTTATAAATTATATTCAAGAAATATTTATCATTCCTTAACAATGATAACAACTTTTTCCATACATGGGGACTACCACCTCTATGAATTAATGTGATTTGTTTGCATCACTATATCATATGGATGACATGTATAATTTTATTTTAATCTAAAATAATATTTTTATCATATTATTATATCTCATTAAATATTAAATATCACTAACCTTCTTTCATTATAATCATTAAAAAGTGGAGATGTTACTAATGTGTCTGTACGGCCTATTGTCTCCATGATTGTAAGCTATTTCATTATTTGTAACCATATTTCATGGTATTTTTTAAAAATATAATTAATTTATAAAAATAAAATTATTTCCTGATTATTATTACAAAGATAGTGAAATAATGACACCTTTATTTATATTCAACCCGCTGAAGTCATTTTGAACATATAAGATGAATATCATAAAAAACTTATGTTAATTTAATTGATTAAATAATTATATATAACATTGTAATAGATAAAATAAAATTATTAAAAAAATTGATAATGGTTCTTAAAAAAATAATTATTTTACATAATTTTATTATTTAAAAAAATATTGAACGTACATTTTGATTCAGACTTGAGGTTAGAGACACTTTATATTAAAAGTATCATTTTAAATATTTTAAATATTTATTTTATAATTTTTTTCTTCCCTGTTAATTTTATTAAAATTACATTTTTTATATATTTATATGTATATAATTGAATTATAAAGGAAATTATATGCCTCTTTCTTATAAATTTTTCTAAAATGAATCATTTTATTGAATGTGTTTAATTTATTTACAAAAATGAAAAATAATGTTCTATTTTAATATATATGGAAAAAATGTATTTTTTATTTACTAGAATAGTTATTTATTATCAGCCTACCATTATAAGACTTGATGTTTTATTCAAATAAAAACCTTACTTCCTTTATTGCGGGCTTTTTAGTACTAAATATTTTTAGAAGATATAATTATTTTGATATCCAAAAGTATTCTTTGTATGGGTTCAAATGATTTTTTAAGGGATTTATAATGAAAATGTGAAATCCTGATTTTTTTAATTATTTCTATGAAAATTGGAAATTTTAATGATGACATAAATGAATGATATGGTTCATTATAACGGGGGCCTAATACAGCTCATTATGATTGGTGAGACCAATATAGTTTGTGATGATAGGTGAACATGATATTTCTCTCCAATTAATTATTTAATGATTATGTTCTCTGGATAATTATGTTTCAAGTATAACTTATTTTATTCCAATTGTATGGGTTCTTGTACATGTTATATGAATATGATATCTCCCAGAACCTAAATGACTTTTCAATTATAATTAATGAGTTTTCATGGAAATAATTTGATTTCAAAAGGTAATACAATTATATTTTTTAAGTTATTGATTATTCAATTTTTTGGTGAACATGTATGTTGTTTATTTTTTCATTAGTTATCATGTTTTGTAATAAAACCTATTATTTATGATTTTTTCCCTTTATTTTTTCTTATAATTTGTTTAATGAAACCCACTTGGAAGTAATTTTAATTTCATGTGTATGTAAATAATTAGTTTGATATAATTTTTTTGTTAATATGGAACACTTTTTTATCTCATTATTTTAAATTAGAATGATGAGTTTTTTTGTTTTTTTATATCCCTTTAGAGAATTTTTGTTCTCTTCCATAATTTTAAAAAAAATAACTTGTTTTAAGGATGGTTAGAAATTAATAATAATTCAATTTTAAAATCATAAATATTTTTCATGAAAATAAAACATGTTTTATTTTTGAAGTCTTTAATTGTGGGGAAAAATATATTAATCGAAAGTGTCTAATTTGAAATAGTATTTCATAAATCTCAAAACTCTAAACATGAAAGTTAGTTGGGTATAAAAATTATCCAATATTTTAGGTTGGTATTAACTTTGTTGGATTTCTAAAATTTTGTCTTGTTTATCGGTACAAAAGTATGAAATTTAATACTTATATTTTTATCACTGGATCTTAGAGTGAGGGTAGATGGATTTTATAGTCGGTATTAGAATAAGGTTTAGATAACTTTGGAGATTATGATTATTTATATATGAGGTTATCATAAGAGTAATGGATAATATTATGAATTTATAAGTTTAATATTTATCATAAGATCAAAGTAATAAATAAAGATTTTTAGGTTTTATAAGATGGGATGTTAAAGAGATTATTGAAATTATGGGAAAAATTATCAGATGATGGTATATGTAACAAATAGGTTTAACATGAAGTATTATTTGAGGGATAATTTATTAAAATTTCATATAAATATGTTTATGGTTATTGATAAACTTTAGAGATTATATTACCATTGATATTATTGTAAATATGTGTTATTGAAATTTGGAAACATAAGTTTTATAATGTAGATAACCATGGTATTTTAAATTGATTTTCTAATTAAGTGATTAATGTTATTCTAGAACCATTTCAAAAAAAATTGAACCTTATATGATCATGGTAAATAGATTTTGTTTAGATAATATGATATTTTATTCTCCTAGTAAATGGAAATTATCTTTTGGATTTGTATATGATTTTAAATTTGTGTTATGATGATTCGGTTTATTTATATAATGGATTTACAAATCATTTACATTATATGATTTGGGAATATATATATATATATATATTGGTATATGAACTTTTGACTGACTAAGATGATTAGAGATAAATGTTAAATTAATCATAGAAGAATATGTGATCATATACATCTATTTTTTTTTGAACTAGGTCAGCAATATATTTAAGAAATTTAATCACATTTATTTCTAAAATGATTTACGTTGAATGATTTTTGATATTTCTAAAATTTGGTGATTAATGTATTATTTATCCATATAATGTTTTATTCATTTAGGGAGGTATCTTACCTTATGATAACTATTTAACTTTTGGTTACTATCAAGAGTTAGTAGGAATAGATTTTTATCCTTTTTGGGATTATATAATTCATTATATGTTGGTTTTAGTGCTTCAATCATGGAAAATTCACCTTTAATAATCATCATTTTGAGAAAAATTTATAATGAATATAAATTGGTTAAAGAATGATATTCTACATATCTAGTGAGTATATTTCCTTAATTTCATAATATATATGCTAAAGGAATCCCTAAAATCTTGGAAAAGGATATTGAAAAAAAATATTACCTTCATTCCTAATGAATTGGTGGTCATTTTCACATCTAATTAGTTATTTGTTTTTTTTCATTAAGTTTCTCAAGATCGTCCAAATTCTTTAGATCAATGATATCTGTCACTCTCTATTAATTTTTCAACATTTTATTTTCCCTCCTTACCTGTGTTTTTAATTCTCACTAATGTTCTTCTATTTTGGAACCTAGATATTTTTTATTCCAAATAACCTTCATATTCCTCTTTCACACTTTAAAAGAGGATATTTTATTATCCTTTTCAATAATGTCAGCTTTCAGTAAAGGTATTACTAATTTTCAACTGCTTAAATACTAATATCATGTAAAAATTGTGAGCAAAAAATTAATTAAGGTGGGTATGTAACATCATGATATTTTGAAGGAACACTATGTTTAATAGTATATACAACATGTAACAACGATCCTAAATAAACCATGAATTATCAATACATAAATGTTATAATTATAAACTTTCCATTAAATTAATAGTTATAAATATTATAAACCACATTATGAAATTAATATAATTTACCTACTCAATTAATAATTTTTTTTAAATCATTGCAAAGAAACACTTAATTTTCAGTACAGTCATTTAATCTTCATAAATATATTTTCTCCCAAAAAATATTATTTATTTTTATGTTTGAATATTATAATTAATTTTATCTTTTTTTTGAAAAATATTTGAAAAAAATATATAATTACTAAAATGTTAATATAAAAATTATCTTAAGGTTATGTTTTTTAATTTTCTTAAAATGATTTTTATTTTTGTGAATAGTGAAAAACACTATTTTTCGTAAATATGTCATTTCATTTCCATGAAAAATGAAATTATTATTTAAATGTGATATTAATTTAATATTTGTATTTTTTAATTAAATTTAATATAAATAATTAAATTTTAATAATAATTATACTTGATTTTGATTTATGTTCATTTTTTGGATTAAAAAAACATTTATCAAAAAACTATTTATTATTACATTTTAAAATTTTATTTTAAATGTAATTTATATCATATATAATAATAAAATTTTATAAAATTTAATTTATTTTATTATTTAAAAATTAAATGATATCCTATGATGATTATTTGATATTTTTCAGGAAAAATTACATTTCTAGTTAACAGTAAAAAAATATCATTTTATAGAATACAGTATAGTTTATGATATCGCCAAAATATAAATATGATATATATTTTTATTAAACCATTGTTTAAATTCATGTATGATAATATAATATATATATATATATATAATACAAACCATAATACAAAACATATAAAAAGTAATTTATTTCTTGATAAATATTAAAATTATTTTCATTGCCAACATAGTTCTTGAGAAAAACTGAACTGTCAATTTTAGTTCCTAAAGATAATATGTTAAAGGGAAAAATAAATTTCAAAAAAATTATTAACTATAAGGTTTTATTGATTATTTTTATGTATATATTCATATTTTTGAGTTATATAAAAAGTGACTTATCCAAATTCTTGTGCAATGCTTGAGAAAGGAAAGAAAAGTCAAAATAAAATATTAAATAACCTGTCATAAAATAAATTTGTGTAAAAATATTTATTTAGTGAATATAAACTTTTATATTGATTTAAATTATTTATATTTATGATTTAAATATATTTTTAGTCATTATTTATGAAATATTTACCTTAAATTATTATTGGAAACTGACTATGTGCTTGTGAAAGCATTATAAAAATCAAATAAATGATTTTAAAAACATTAGAAGTACTTATTTTGTTTTATTTATATTTTACCTTGAATTTAAATGAAATATTTAATATATTATATATTTTTAAAGTTTGAGATTCAAATTCCATTATTGTTATGTTGTTTGTAAAGTCAGAATATGTGAATAATTCTTCAAATGAAATTAATTTTATTTTCTGTAAAAAATTAATTTATCTGTCTAATATTATTATTATTGTGAAGGTTGTTGAATTATGATTATAAATAGACTAAAAAACATCCCTTTTTTATTTATGAGAAAATATTCACCTTATAATTAAAATTATAACCATTTAATATTGAAAAATTTATAACATGGTTAAGAATAAAATTGGTTAACCAAGGGGTTAACCCGAAGTAAAACTTTTAAAATAATATCCAAATATGCTTAAATTTTATTTGGTAACAATATTAAGACTATATAATCATTATATTTGAATCCATGTTATTTTAGAACCATTTTATAAGAGTTATACACATATAATATTATATTATTTCATATATTTGTAAAAAAAATCTATTAATGATATTTTATAATAATCAATATTTTATTAAATTAATTAAAATTAATAAAAATATTATCTTTATAACATAGAATTTTATATAGTATAAAAATAATCCATGGTCCATTAATGGGTTACTTGTCCTTTTATAGTATTTTTATTGACCCATAAAGAGTAAAAACTACTATTATCAGGGTAATTATTAAAGGGGTTAATTATACCAATTTGGATTCATTATTTCATGAATATTAATTTATAATAATTTAATAAATTAAGAAATACCAAGAATAACCCTCCCCGAACTTTTAAAAGGGCACCCACTCTCCACTCCTCTTCACACTAAAATAATGATTTTTCCTTAAAAGTATTCCTTAAATTTTTTTCCTAACATCCCACAACACTTTTTTGAAGTCATTGTTTGGAAATAATACCAATCTCATATGGATTATTGTGTAAAGTAAAGAAGGTTGTCTAAAAAAGTGGTATAGTTTTTCAATAGAATGTTTTAGTTTTATTTTTTCTTCTAACACCTTCAAATATTTATCAAAAATGATGAAATAATAACATAATAATATTACATATAATGATATTTTTTAAGTTAATTTTATAAACAATAAACATCTCTACTACCATAAAATGGGATACAAAACCATCATTCATGTTTACAGAGAACAACTACCTCGCAAGTTGATGTAATTCAATCTCCACCACTGCCTCTTAAAGATGCTTATAATTATGGATTTAATATTTATATATTATTTTAATGAAATATTTATCATTACTGGAATATAATATATCATTTTATTTATTACCTTTTAATACATTGAAAAATTATAAGATCATTCGTGTGTGAGTATGTGTGGACTACAACCTCTATGAAGTGAAAAGATTATTTTTTGAGCACCACATCTTATAAAATGAATATATAAATTTATTTAAATATATAATAAAATATTTATGATATAATTATAATTATAGATAAATAAAATAACACTTATATTCATTCCATCTTGGTCACTAAAAAATTGAAATGTTACTCATGAATACGTATGACCTACCATCAACATGAATATAATATAGTTTATTTTTTATATCCATCATTCAATGTTATATTTAAAATTATAATTAATGTATAAAATTTATAATTATGTAATGATAACTATTATATAAATGATTTAATAATGAACACTTTTACCTTCAAAAACATTCCAAATTCATTTAGAATATTTATTTTTAATATCACTAAAACAATAAATGATAAAGTAATTAATAAATTAATTATGTATAACATGGTAATAGATAAAATAAAAGGAAAAATAAACAAGAAATTTTTTTATAATAAAATAAATAATTAACATAAATTTATTATTGAGGAAAATAATGAATGTATGTGATGAGCCAGACTTGAGGTAAGATACACTTTACTTTAAAATTATTATTTTAAATATTTTAATGATGTATTTTATAATTATTTTTATTTCATGAAAATGTACTTAAAAATATATATATTTATTTATATTATCATATATTAATTATAAAACAAATTTTATGTCACATTCTCATAGTAGTTTTAAAAAGGAATCTTTTTATGATAAGGTTTGACATTCTTTACAAAAGAAAATGGGAAAGATCTATTTTAAATTATAATACATCAATGGATTGTTCCACCACAATATCTGTTATTTAATATTTTGATTACCTTATGACACTCCGTGTTTTATTTAAATAAAATTGCTCCATCTTTTTGAGTTATTTTATTTTTTAAATTGTTATTTTAAAAAACAGTTATTTTGACATCAGAATGTATTTTCAATATGTGTTGAAAATATTTTTTCAATAGATTTTTTATAAAATAGTCCAAGATTAAAATATTTCATTCATTATATGGTCCTTTTAAAATACTTATGATGGTGGGTGATCCCATGGCATACCAATATGAAAAGTAAGCCTCATAAAGCTCATTATGAAAAGGGTACCTGAAATATATCATATTGATGGGTGAACCCAATATAGAACTGAATTGCATTGGGTAATGATTATGTTACATGAAGAATTAATCTAAATGTCAACTGAAATAGATATAAAAATTATTTGGTATCTTTTAAGGGTTTCATAAATATGACTTCCTAACAAAACTATATTAATTTTCTATTCTTCTAATGATTTTCTATAGAATCTATTTGATTTTAAAATTTAAAATAAAGATTTTATATTTCAAAGTAATGATTATTCCCTTATGGTTGAAAATATCTATCCTTTTAATAAAATATTTTAGATGGGTTCTCATTATTTCTAAGAAAAATTTTTGATTATAATTTTTCTTTATGTATTCATATAATGTGTTTTATGAGAAAATTTGATCATTAAATTTTAAGTTATGTGTATTAAAATGATTGTTTTTAGTTCAACACTTATTATGTTCGAGGTAAACATTTTTTATGATCTAATGGTTTTAAAATAGTCTAGTATTTTTACTTCATTATTTTTATATCTCTTATTAAGGTTTTTTTCTCATCCCATGTTTTCATATGTTATTCAATGGTTATAAGGATGAGTATAAACAAAGAAGAAATCATGTTCAAATGTTCTTGATTTTAATGAAAATTAAAAAAAATTAAATTATTGTATTTTTGAATAAATATGGACACTAAGAGTAAGTATACACTTTGAAATGTTTTTTCCTAAATCTCTTAAAACACTAAAAAGAAATACTTCTTATGTATGTAAGTGATCAAATATTTCATTTTGATGTCATATGTTTTGGATGGAAAACAATTTTGATAATGTTTATCGATATCAAATCCCTAAACATAATTTTTATATTTTTAGTAACATATCAAATATTTTTTGTGTAGTAATTTTATACTTTTTCTATCTCTTTTCTTCTTAATGGAAAATGAAAGCATCACTCATGACTATGTGTAGACTACCACCTCTATCAAGAAATGTAATTCATTTTCCATCACCACCTATCAACAATGGTTATATAAATTTAATTAATGAATATAAATGATATTTAAAACATAATTATGATTATTCAAAGATAAATAATTATTTTATATCATTTACTTTCATCCTTTAAAAAATTTGAACATCACTTATGTGTATGTGGGGACCATCACATCCACGAGTTGGTGTAATCTATTTTTCATTATTATTTTAATGGATAGTTGCAAAAGATAATATATTGTATAAATATAATATTTATTACATGATTAATATTTTATATATGATGAAACCATGACCAATGTACAAGTTTTAGAAGCATCATACTGAAAAATGCATAGAAAATAGAACCATTAATACCCAAATATTCATTTTAAAGAATAATTGTAAATAAATGTGTTATTGGAAATTTTAATTGAATGATATATATTAATATAAGTATGAATATGATTTTTGGGAAACATTTTTTATAAATAAAAATTTATTTTACAGAATAATAGAGTGTATTCTGTGCAATTCAGGACTTGTGCAAAGGGTTTCACCTCAAATTTTTGTCTTTGATTAATGTTATGAATTATGCACTGATTTTTATTTTTATGGTGTATATGGTTGATCATTGATGTATTATATCATTATTAAATAATTATTAATGTTATTTAACAATTTATTTTATTTTTTATCTTTAAAATAGTTTTTGAATAAAATGTTATAAATTTCATAAGGGTCTCTTGTATCGTATTTATTTTTTGGGGACATATTCTTTATTCAACCCTTCTTTTATATTTTATGATGTATATACTAACCTATGTATGTTTTTTCATTAATTCATGAAAGTTATTTTATTTAAAAATATATCTCAAGTAATATGTTTCATTGGATTCTAATTCGAAAATAAAATTATTGTAAGTGTTTCAAAATCTCATGTTTCTTTTTTTGAGATATATTCTAT
Source organism: Viscum album (assembly GCA_963277665.1). Lineage (NCBI taxonomy): Eukaryota > Viridiplantae > Streptophyta > Magnoliopsida > Santalales > Viscaceae > Viscum > Viscum album. The sequence goes on along the minus strand of OY728158.1, from coordinate 905,992,549 downwards.
ATTCACCACTATGTTTATTTTATATAGAATATATAATTGTCCTAAATTTATTTATTATTATTTTAATGAAATCTATGGGTATATTAAATCCATATCAGGTTATTTATTTTATGATGTTTTTAGTTAAAGCTTTTCAAATCTAAAAGTGTATCTATTGCATAATCAGTTTTTAATAGGATTTATTATATTTCAATTTAAAATGTGGAAAACTGCATTTATTTATCCCATAAACCGCATATATTTTATATTTTTATGTTTATTTATGGGGTTTTCAATTATTCATTGTATTTACCCTATTTTGGTCCTAAAATATTCCAAATGTATGGTTTTATAAAAATTAGACCTTATTTATCTTTTTTTATAGAATATTTCTCTTTAATATACATGAAATTAAAATTATTTTATAGATGTTTTATATATACATAAATGTTATATACAGGTGGGTTTAAATTAATTTTAATTTTGTCATAGTATTAAAAGGAATTTTTTGAAAATTGTTTCCTAATACTTCTGACTTTTTACAAATTTAAGGAAGAAATTTGTATTTTACATTTCAAATAAAACCAGATTTTTTTCTTTATGAAAATTATCATTTATTAGGATTCATGTAACACCCCAGGTAAATAAAGAATATGAAATTTTTATATTTATCCATATTTGTGAATAAAATGTCAATATTAATTTAAAGGGAACGCTATGCTCGATGACTTACCCAATACACAACAATGAGTTCTTTTGAAATCTTACGTTGCACTCTAATAATAAAATAATACTATCTTAAATGGTAGTTAACGCCTAGCCGTTGTAATGGAGGGAATGAACAGAACTAACTACAAAATGATTATATATGTTTGTCAAATATTTTTACTTTTTACAACAAATGTTAGAGGATTAAAAATGTGAACGAATACAATTTTTAAGCATAAACATTCTTATATTCTTTAAAAGCTCGATTAACTGCCTTTTGATGGAGAACCACTTTTAAATCCAATTTTTGAAAATTTTATGTGTTATATTTGACAAAATAAAATTCTTCTTTAGAATTGGGACATCAAAATTTACATTGTGTAAATTTTTGGTATTTTTCCGATAAAGTTCATTTTTTAATGAATAGTGAAAGATTTTGTATTTTAATTCAAAACCTCTTTTTAATATAATTTATTTATATGATTAAATTATCTTTTGAATTGGTTTTAAATTTCAATTAGAATATATTTTTACCATCTAATCCAATATTGGTCGTTGGAATTAATTTCATCTTGAAATTGGACTTAAACTAGAGTCAATCTTTTGATACTAATTGTTTCTTAAAAACACGCTATTTGTTTTCACAGCGCGAATTAATTATTAAATTAATTAATTCAACTTATATGTTTTTAATTTGGTAAAATAGACTTCATTTTGGAAATCGTAATATCAAATATATCTTAGGGTGAATTTTTGGTATTTTTCTGAAAAACTTCAATTTTTGATGAATAGTGAAACCACTAAGTGGTAGTTAAAGAAACTGATTTTTTGTTTAAATGAAACTTTGCCACCTCTATGTTTTGAATTTCAAAAATCCGACATACATGGTTTTCATTAGGAAGTAAAATCTGGTACAATGGGATTAAAATAATTTTTGGTGAATAGTAACTTTTATGTTCTTAATCGCGATTAGAGGTAATTAATGTAATTTAAGGTAAAAATAATGTTTTAATAATGTGAAATGACCTAAACACATGTCCTACCCTCATTGGATGTGTCATGGCCAACCAAGACAATCCATGGGTCAACTTGGGGACCCCATGGAGCCACTTTTGTTGTAAAATGACATAAATAACTTTTTATTTAAAGTTAAAATAATAATGTCACAAGTATGAGATGTTTCACTAAAACAATTTTTAAATGGGTTTATACAAGGAATATTTTTGACTATAAATATTCATTAGAAAGATAAAATGATTTCCTACATCATTATAGTTTTTTTTATAATTTTTAGACATTAAATATATTAAATTATTTATGACATCATGATGATGCAGCGATTACCTCATTAATAAAGGATTTAAATAAAATGAAAAGATAATGTTAAAACTATAACTTACACTTGCCAAAAACCTATTAGATAAGTATATTTCTAACCCTTACCACATTATCCTTGAAATAAATCAATGTGGGACCTTTAAAATCCGAAACTCATTTGAAAATAAAGTAACATTTTGTAACTTTACAAGAGTGCCCCTCCTCTCCTTTTATAAAAGGCCCCCACCTCTACCACCTTACCCATACCTCTAAAGACTTTGGCTTGGCCACCCCTACTCATTTTTCCTCTCCACATCCCTCTATTACTCCTAAAAGCCTCACATTGGGAAGAAGTCTTCCCAAGGAAGCCTTTGAGCTCCAATCAAAAAGAGTTACCCGATTTTAAGGTAATGTCTTCACTTGTGTTATTTTGTTTTATTTTGCTTCTCCAACCCCCTAAACTCTTTTTATTAATTTCTTTTGTAACAAATACAGTATCTTTAATATACTAGGATGTTTTTATAAGAATAATTCTAGCTACACTTACACACACCTACATAAAATGGTTAAAGAACATATTGTTTCTGTGGATGGCGAATTTCTGCCTCACGAAATGATGATTGTTCAACACTCATATAACACCTTAAAAGGTGGCCATTAAGATGTCACTATATTTATATATGATATATAATATGTTTATGTTTTACTTAAGCTTCTGTATTTTTCTTTTTTGGCATACCTTTATGGTTTCCATTGTGGGTAAACATGATAATTTCATTTTAGGAAGTGCGGACTACCGCCCCCTCAAAGTGATTTGATTTGTTAATGCCATATGTGGGATGTATAAATGATGTATTTAAAGTTATTATATATGATTTATGTTACATATAAATGATTAATATAATTATGGAATTAAAATATACATACCTATCATTTAGTTTTAATTCCATTAATATGACATAGAAATGAAAGTAGCGTTCATGCGTACGTACGACTTACCATCTCTATGAACGGTGCATTTCATTTCATACCTATAAATGATTATGTAATATTATAAATACATGTATACTCCGGATATATATGATATATATGATATCCAAATCATGAATATCATTCTGGATATAATAAACCTTTGACCACACGAACAACATGTAATTGTAAGAAGTCCACTTTCGACTTAAGATCCAAATATCGACAAAACAAACATTATTAACTTAAATGATTACATAATGTTTATAACATAGAAATAAGTGATATAAAAGGAATAATGAAATTGAAAAAAGTTCTTAATCAAGTATAAATTAACTCAAGTTTATTATTCAGGACGTTAAAGAACGATCGAGTCAAGTCGGACCCGAGGTAAGGGATCCTACTCCTCTCTTTCTTTTTAAGTACACTCTTTTATGTCATTACTTTTAAGATCATATTTCTTATGATTGGGATGTTCTTTTATGTTACTCCTACTGTACGTTTTATGTTCATATGATGAGAGACCCTATATTCTCTCATCAATCCATTTTGGAAGTTTTGAGTGGCGCCGTTAGGCTGCCGAATTTTCGTAAGAGATCTAACCTCTCTCTTTCTTTTTAAGTACTCTCCTTTATGTCACTTATTTTAAGCTCCTCTTTGTTATGATGGGGGATGTTATTTTATATTCATCTTTCTATACATTTTATTGTAATATTATGAGAGGCCCTATTTTATCTCATCAATCCATTTTTTGAAGTTTTAAGTGGCGCCGTTAGGCTGCCGAGTTTTCGTAATGGATTTTCATCTCACTTTTATTCCCGTGATATTTATGCTACATTTGACACCATTTCTGTTGAGTGGTATATATACATCCCATTATTCTACACTTTTTGTAATATTCTTTCGTCTATGAGTATTTACATCAATGATGTATTTCCCTTCTTTCACGGGGTGTATGTTTCGAAAGATACCAAAGTCGGTAAGGGAACCTTTCACCCTCCTCTTTTTAAAAGACTTCTTTCGTTGGGTCTTTTAATTTACATATTTTTATGTTGGGATATGTTCTTCTATATCCTTATTTATGTAAATTTTATGTCCATGTGATGAGATATCCTTTTTATCTCTCATCAACTCATTTTGATGTGACGTCGTTGGGCTGTCAAGGGAACTTCTTAACCCAATTTCGATTTCTTTGGGTTCAACATGTAGTCATTGAATATGTCATCCTTTGAATATGTGTGAATGACATTTGATTATTTTACACTTAATATCCACTTATATTGGGTGTATTTATATTTGTCGCACATAATTATGAGATTGGTTTGTCCTTAATTTAAGGATACCATCTTTATAATGGATTTCATCTCAATTTACATTTCCATTGAGACTTCATTGTTGTTATGCACCAATTCACTCTTATATGGTGTATATACTATCATTTGGAATATTATATCATGAATACCTTTATTCTCATGATATTATAAAGTTTATATTAAATGTTATTCCTCAATTATTGTATTCAAGTGTCTCTCATTTTGTTAAAAACCCTTTAACTAAAATATCGTTTTAAATGTTTTAATGATTTAATCTTATAAATATTTCTCATTAATATCCATGTTTTCAAAATGGTTTTAAGGATTTATTTATATGGATATTAATGGTTTAAAATGTTAAAAGCTTCAAAGTGGTATGGGACACTTTTATTCAAAAATCTTTTTATTAAATGTTTTAAATGGTTTTGAAAATGGTTTTTAGAATGGATTCATTATTTCAATATCTTAAAATGTTATATTGGTATTGAAATGTGGGAATGTTATCTTTCCTTTATGCTTAAGTTATGTGCTATGATTATGTTATGGTTCTTGGGCATTGCTATGAAGACGACTGGTTCTGTGATAAACTAAGGGTGGGTGAGACCGATATAGCTATCCAATGCATTGGGTAACGCGAAGGGGTTAAATGTTAAGGTTTATCCGAAGAGATTTTGGTAATATACTGTGATGGGTATTCCAAACGTAACCAAGAGGGTTACTCCCTACACAAGAATGTTATGAATGCCTCAAGTTACCTTTATGTCTTATGATTTCTATGATTTATTCATGATTTTATGAGGTATGTTAAAGTGCTTATGTTTTATGGGTAATGTATGATTTCATTATTATGTATACATGTACTCATGTTTCCTTTCCATATTTTTATATCCCTTACTGAGATTTGTATGCTCATCCCAAGTTTTTGAAATTTTTTTCACAGGTCAAGGGAAGGGTACATGATATGATGATAGTGTCAAGTAAGTGTCAAGAAAGAATCCATGTTTTATTTTAAATATTTTTCTGTTGATGGTAAAAAAGAATACTATCTTTTATGTAACCACTTTGTTTAAATGTGGAATGTAATGCAAGTTTTATGATCTAATTCTCTAAAACTCTAAACCTGAAAAGATCCTCAATGTGTAATCATGTAATAACTCAATATTAAGTAAAGTTTAAGGCTGGGGCCTTATAGTTGGTATCAAAGGTTGGTTTAGATAACTTTAGAGGTTAGGGTATTCTCTAACCACAAGTGACATTACCATAATGGTTAGCATTTCAGAAAGAGTCCTAGTTTTAGATAAAGTGAATGAGTAAGTATATCTTAGTGTTTACCTTCCTCATTAGTACATGATGGTTTTGTTGATATGCTCACACTGACATTTCTGTTTTTAGTGAATGGATGGATCTAGCAGGCACCAAAGAGACAATAGGTTTGAAGGAAACTGTGGTGGTTCTTTGATTAAGATACTAGATAAAATGGGGGATTCAATGAGGAAACATGTGGTTTCTCTAAACCAACTATCAAGGAGTCATGATCAACCACTTGAACCTTGGTATGATCTGTAATGCATCATTTATGAGATGACCAATCGATGTGGAAGTTCAGTTAATAATTATAAAGGTAACCATTAGAGTTTATATGATCCTTACTTTTGAGGTAATTATGGGTTATTATATATTATGATGGAAAATGAAAGGCATGAGATAAACTTGAGGTTAAAATATTTTATGATCATTTTGGAAGATTTTATCTCGTTTTGGGGAATGTTCTAAGAATTATATAGTTTTGTAAAAAGGACAACATGCAGACCGTGTGACAACCTGTTGCGTCGGACAAAGCTGTGGGAATCGAACCCACAACCAAAGTGCGACTGGTATTTATCATCTACCACTGGACTACGTGATGTCCCTGGTTATTTTGACTAATTATTTTTAGTTAGATGATTTTAGGAATCAAGAATAAGTTTATTTTGGGTTATCTATGGAAATGATTAGCCTATCATCGAGGATATGTGATTAGGTTAATTACTTTTCAATATGAGAATTTAAGAGCAACTGATGTTATTTGGAGATAAAAGTTAATTTGTACCTTGGAAGACTATGTGACTAAATCCTTAAAATATTTGGGTTTCAATATTATTTTGGTTTACTTTGAAGAATTTTATGGAAAAATTGTTTATCAAATGGTCCTCATTGAACTTTGGGTTTTTTTGGACAAATTTTGGAGATTCAGAATAGATTTTATTTTTATAAAGGGTTATCCTTTCCTGGATTATCTGATCTTGTACTAACCTTTTTGGTTTTGGTTTTGGTTAAAGTCTAAAGACATGAGAAGTATATAGTTCTCTTTTTTGGTTTAGTTGAATCTCTAAAAGTTGATTATAGCTCTCTTAATATAAACAAGTCATCCTAAATACTCATCTTTTGGAGAAAATATGAGTTCGTGTAAGAAATCTAGTAAAATTTGAAAGTCAACATGAAAAGTAAGTATGTTTCTTTATGTTTTAGTTAAGCTCAAAAATAAATTCCTCAATGAAAAGTAACTGAAAAAAAAATTTGTCCATTAAATTTTCCTACTCGGGAATCCAATACCGTTTAACCCATCACAAGTTTGCGATTTTCTTATGGTTAACTTTCTCCTACACATGTTTACTATCACTCTCCATAAGAACATGACCCTTTGTTTTCTCCTCCATATCCATATTTAAATACTTGTAATCCTAGTATGGGTTAACTCGGGTGACATTTGTACTTCTCTCCCATTCTTTTAAAGTGATTGTTTTACTGACTCTTGTTCCGATGTGGGACTTTCAAGGATGTTTCCGAGCCCAATTTTGAAATTGTGAGGATGCAATTCTTAAAAGGGGGGAAGAATGTAACACCCCAGGTAAATAAAGAATATGACATTTTTATATTTATCCCTATTTGTGAATAAAATGTCAATATTAATTTAAAGGGAACGCTATGCTCAATGGCTTACCCAATACACAACAACGAGTTATTTTGAAATCTTACATTGCACTCTAATAATAAAATAATATTATCTTAAATGGTAGTTGACGCCTATCCGTTGTAATGGAGGGAATGAACAGAACTAACTACAAAATGATTGTATATGTTTGTCAAATATTTTTACTTTTTACAATAAATGTTAGAGGATTAAAAATGTGAATGAATCCAATTTTTAAGCATAAACATTCTAATATTCTTTAAAAGGTCGATTAACCGCCTTTTGATGGAGAACCTCTTTTAAATCCACATTTTGACAATTTTATGTGTTATATTTGACAAAATAAAATTCTTCTTTAGAATCGGGACATCAAAATTTACATTGGGTAAATTTTTGGTATTTTTCCGATAAAGTTCATTTTTTAATGAACAGTGAAAAATGTTGTATTTTAATTCAAAACCTATTTTTAATCTAATTTATTTATATTATTAGATTATCTTTTTAATTGGTTTTAAAGTTCAATTAGAATATATTTTTACCATTTAATCTAATAGTGGTCATTGGAATTAATTTCATCTTGAAATTGGACTTAAACTAGAGTCAATCTTTTGATACTTATTGTTTCTTAAAAACACGCTATTTGTTTTGACAGCGGGAATTAATTATTAAATTAATTAATTCAAAGTATATTGTTTAAATTTTTTTAAATAGACATCATTTTTTAATTCATAATATCAAATATAGCTTAGGGTGAATTTTTGGTATTTTTCTAAAAAACTTCAATTTTTGATGAATAGTGCAACCACTAAGTGGTAGTTAAAGAAACTGATTTTTCATTTAAATGAAACTTTTCCACCTATGTGTTTTGAATTTCAAAAATCCGACATACATGGTTGTCATTAGGAAGTAAAATGTGGTTTAATGGGATTAAAATAATTTTTTGGTGAATAGTAACTTTAATGTTCTTAATCGCGATTAGAGGTAATTAGTGTAATTTAAGGTAAAAATAATGTTTTAATAATGTGAAATGACCTAGACACATGTCCTAAGCTCATTGGATGTGTCATGTCAGACCAATAAAATCCATGGGTCAACTTGGGGACCCCATGGAGCCACTTTGGTTGGAAAATGACATAAATAACTTTTTATTTAAAGTTAAAATAAAAATGTCACAAGCATGAGATGTTTCACTAAAAAATATTTTAAATGGGGTTATACAGGTCATATTTTTTACAATAAATATTCATTAGAAAGATAAAAAGATTTCCTACATCATGATATTTGTTTTATAATTTTTATACATTAAATAAATTAAATTATTAATGACATCATCATGATGCATCGATTACCTCATTAATAAAGGATTTAAATAAAATGAAAAGATAATGTTAAAACTATAACTTGCACTTGTCAAAAACCTATTGGATGAGTATATTTAGAACCCTTACCACCTTATCCTAGAAATACATCAATGTAGGACCTTTAAAATCTGAAACTCATTTGAAAATAAAGTAACATTTTGTAACTTGACAAGAGTGCCCCTCCTCTCCTCTTATAAAAGGCCCCCACCTCTACCACCTTACCCACACCTCTCAAGCCTTTGTCTAGGCCAAACTCTACTCATTTTGCCTCTACACATCCCTCTCTTACTCCTAGAAGCCTCAAATTGGGCATAAGTTATCCCAAGGAATCCTTTGATCTCAAATCAAAAAGAGTTACCCGATTTTAAGGTAATGTCTTCACTTGTGTTGTTTTGTTTTATTTTGCTTCTCCAACCCCCTAAACTCTTTTTATTAAATTCTTTTGTAACAACTCTAGTATCTTAAATATATTATGATGTTGTTATAAGAAGAATTCAAGCTACACGTACACACAGCTACATCAAATGGTTAAATAACATGTTGTTTCTGTGGATGGAGAATTTCTGCCTCACGAAACGATGATTGTTCAACACTCATATAACACATTAAAAGGCAGCCATTAAGATGTCAATATATTTATATATGATATATAATATGATTATGTTTTACTTAAGATTCTGTTTTTTTCTTTTGTGGCATACCTTTATGGTTTCCATTGTGGGTAAACACGATAATTTCATTTTAGGAAGTGCGGACTACCGCCCCCTCAAAGTGATTTGATTCGTTAATGCCATATGTGGGATGTATAAAGGATGTATTTAAAGTTATTTTATATGATGTATGTTACATATAAATGATGAATATAATTCTGGAATTAAAATATACATACCTCTCATTTAGTTTTAATTCCATTAATATGACATAGAAATGAAAGTAGCGTGCATGCGTACGTACGGCTTACCGTCTCCATGAACGGTGCATTTCATTTCTTACCTCTAAATGATTATGTAATATTATAAATACATGTATATTCTGGATATATATGATATATATGATATCCAAATCATGAATATCATTCTGGATATAATGAACCTTTGACCACACGAACAACATGTAACTGTAAGAAGTCCACTTTTGACTTAAGAACCAAATATCGACAAAACAAATATTATTAACTTAAATGATTACATAATGTTTATAATATGGAAATAAGTGATATAAAAGGAATAATGAACTTGAAAAAGTTTATTAAGCAAGTATAAATTAACTCAAGTTTATTATTCAGGACGTTAAAGAACGATCGAGTCAAGTCGGACCCGAGGTAAGGAATCCTACTCCTCTCTTTCTTTTTAAGTACACTCTTTTATGTCATTCCTTTTAAGATCATTTTATTATGATTGGGATGTTATTTTATGTTACTACTACTGTAATTTTTATGTTCATATGATGAGAGACCCTATTTTCTCTCATCAATCCATTTTGGATGTTTTGAGTGGCGCTGTTAGGCTGCCGAATTTTCGTAAGAGATCTAACCTCTCTCTTTCTTTTTAAGTACTCTCTTTTATGTCACTTCTTTTAAGCTCTTCTTTGTTATGATGGGGGATGTTATTTTATATTCCTCTTGCTGTAAATTTTATTGTAATATGATTAGATTCCCTATTTGATCTCATCAATCCATTTTTTGAAGTTTTAAGTGGCGTCGTTAGGCTGTCGAGTTTTCGTAAGGGATTTTTCATCTTACTTTTATTCCCGTGAGATTTATGCTACATTTGACACCATTTTTGTTGACTGGTATATATACTTCCCATTATTCTACTCTTTGTGTAATATACTTTCGTCTATGAGTATTTACATCAATGATGTATTGTCCTTCTTTCATGGGGTGTATGTTTCGAAAGATACCAAAGTCGGTAAGGGAACCTTTCACCCTCCTCTTTTTAAAAGACTTATTTTGTTGGGTCTTTTAATTTACATATTTTTATGTTGGGATATGTTCTTATATATCCTTATTGATGTAAATTTCATGTCCATGTGATGAGATACCCTTTTTATCTCTCATCAACTCATTTTGATGTGACGTCGTTGGGTTGTCAAGGGAACTTCTTAACCCAATTTCGATTTCTTTGGGTTCAACATGTAGTCATTGAATATGTCATCCTTTGAATATGTGTGAATGACCTTTGATTATTTTACCCTTAATATCCACTTATATTGGGTTTATTTATATTTTTTTCACATAATTATGAGATTGATTTGTCCTTAATTTAAGGATACCATCTTTATAATGGATTTCATCTCAATTTACATTTCCATTGAGACTTCATTGTTGTTATGCACCAATTCACTCTTATATGGTGTATATACTATCAGTTGGAATATTATATCATGAATACCTTTATTCTCATGATATTATAAAGTTTATATTAAATGTTATTCCTCAATTATTGTATTCAAGTGTCTCTCATTTTGTTAAAAACCCTTTAAATAAAATATCATTTTAAATGTTTTAATGATTTAATCTTATAAATATTTCTCATTAATATCCATGTTTACAAAATGGTTTTAAGGATTTATTTATATGGATATTAATGGTTTAAAATTATAAAAGCTTCAATGTGATATGGGACACTTTGATTCAAAAATCTCTTTATTAAATGTTTTAAATGGTTTTGAAAATGGTCTTTAGAATGGATTCATTATTTTAATATCTTAAAATGTTTTATTGTTATTGCAATGTGGGAATGTTATCTTTACTTTATGCTTAAGTTATGTGCTATGATTATGTTATGGTTCTTGGTAATTGCTATGAAGACGGGTGGTTTTGTGATAAACTAAGGGAGGGTGAGCCCGATATATCTCTCCAATGCATTGGGTAACGCCAAGGGGTTAAACGTTAAGGTTTTTCCGAAGAGATTTAGGGAATATACTGTGATGGGTATTCCAAACGTAACCAAGGGGGTTACTCCCTACGTAAGAATGTTATAAATGCCTCAATTTACCTTTATGTCTTATGATTTCTATGATTAATTCATGATTTTATAAGGTATGTTAAAGTGCTTTTGTTTTATGGGTAAAGTATGATTTCATTCTTATGTATACATGTACTCATGTTTCCTTTCCATATTTTTATATCCCTTACTGAGCTTTTTATGCTCATCACAAGTTTTTGAAATGTTTTTCACAGGTCAAGGGAAGGGTACATGATATGATGATAGTGTCAAGGAAGTGTCAAGAAATAATCCATGTTTTATTTTAAATATGTTTCTGTTGATGGGAAAAATGAATACTATCTTTTATGTAACCACTTTGTTTAAATGTGGAACGTAATGCAAGTTTTATGATCTAATTCTCTAAAACTCTAAACCTAAAAAGATCCTCAATGTGTAATCTTGTAATAACTCAAGATTAAGTAAGGTTTAAGGCCGGGGCCTTATAATTCATTTAACTAAATCTATGGTTTTTTTAAAGAAAATAGTATTCACATTCCTTTTAAAATTTTATTTTTGAAAGGATCCAAATGAAATTGGTGTTTTCTATTGTTTTAGAAATCATAATTATAATGATTTTATATAAGTATTTTTTATCTATGTAAATATTCTTAATGTATTTTTATTCATTAGTAGAGTTGTGATCTTATTATACCATCTAGGATAATTCTAAGGAGGGAATATTTTGACAATGTTATAAGGTAGTTTTTATAAAACCTTTTTATTTACAATAAATTAATCAAACTATTATTTAATGATATATGTTTTTACAATCCTATAGCACACTTATGTATTTTTTCATAATGTGAAGAGTTAAATAAGTATTATATATTCCACTAATGCATTAGGTAGTGATTAATATATCATGATATAATAATGAAATTAATGGGGAGTGAACCCAACACCCTAGGGGGATCTTTCCAATATCATCATGGGAATGGGTAGTGAGCCGAATTAATAATGAGACTCTCTCTATAATGGTCATGTGAATAGGGAGTGCAGAAACCCCAGCATCGAACTCCTTTCAATATGTTAATGATAATTTGGAGTGAAAATATTTTACTAAGAGACTATTTATAGAATGTTATAGGAATGGTGAGAGAATACAATCCATCATGGGACTATATCCACTATGTTTATGGGAATATGGAGTGAATCTAATAAACTATATGACTCTATTCACTATAAATGTTTTGATATAGATATTTTGATTATTATATTTCATTATATTCTTATGTATATACTAACAACTTATGTATTATTCTTATGATATTTTATCATGGCTCATGATTGGTTATTTATTATTATGAAATATTTCAAATATTTGTTATACTAAATCCTGATTCCATGACTCAAAATTCATGTCATATGACTAGTTGGGTATGTTTTCATAAGATGTGATAATGATTTAATACCCTTATGGTTATCATATTATCATATATTATCATAGATATGTGTAATATATTTCCCCTTACTAATCACTTTAGCGTGCCCTTATGTTTTTATTTACCTAGTTTTTAACGAATAATATTATCAACGATATTTTTTGATGTGTATCATGTAAGCCTAATTTTGTAGAAGAGGTTGCTGAATTTTTATGTAATAAAAAGTATTTTGTAAAATAGGAAAAATCTCCATATTATGGGAAATACATGGGTTTTTCAATGTAAAATTTTTTCTTAATTATTTAGAGATATATACCTAAAATGGTATTTTGTATATAAGTGACTCAATGTGCATTATTAATATTATATTTTTGGATAGTTAAATGTAGTCCAGTTATTTTTTTATCCAATGTAGAATGTAAGTAATTTCTTTTAACTAGATAAGCGTGTTTGAATTGTAAGCATTATATTACATACATGAAAACCAAAAGGAGATAATTCTTGAGAGATATATTAACTAAATAGGTGTAGAGGTAAAGGAAAGATAAATATTAGAATTATTAATAAGAAATATAACACTGATTCACCCTGTTTAGTTATAGGCCACCTAGAATGTGATTCAAATAATTGGTATCAGTGCATATGTTCTATAGTAAATAAACATTTTAACAAAATACTATATTTGATAAAATATACAACACACAACACCATGCCTAAAAAAACCACGGAATCGTATTATTTAAATGTGAACCTTATAAACAAGTCATTTCACTGGAATATATGAATATTAATAAATTAATTATGAAATAAAAACAAAATAAATACTCATTAAAAAATACTTGATTAATTATTAGGAAATAACTAATCAATTTTCAGTAATGTTACACTATGTTTTAAAAATAAACTTTCCACAAAAATGGTTTTTAGTGATTTACTTTGATAAAAATTATATCTAATATCTAAAAAATATTTAAATTTTATTTTATAAAAATAATATCACTTTTTAAATCATCATATCATAATTTTCTTAGGGTGAAATATTCATATTTTTCAAAAAAATATTGGATTTATAGTGAATAGAAAAATACCAATTTGTATTAAAAATTATGTTTTGGTTTCAAGAATTTAAAAATTTATGTTTTTTCTTTAATTTATTTAAATATAAAATTTGTTTTATAACATCATTAATAATACAATTATTTTTATTGTAATAAATTTCAAGATTGAAGTTACTATAAAAACCTTTCTATACATAAAAATACATTTTTCTAGAAAAATATTTTTTATCTTGTTTTGTTTGTTTGTTTTAAAATTAATTGTTTCCTCTTAAAGAAATTGAATTTTATAAAATGGTTAAAATATTTTAATTATTCTTTTAAAATTTTGTAAATATGACTCATATATTTTCCCAATATAAATAGTAACATTGGTAAAATAAATCACTTCTATATATGGTAAATCAGGTTAATATATGTTATAACAAAGTAATAAAGTCATTATATCTCATATTAATTTTTATTATATAAAGTTAATTTGAACATTTTCACATTACAATTGAATTGGATTTTTTTATTAAATTATATAAAAATAAATAAAATCATGAAAGGGGACAAAGGGTATAATATATGCTATAAATTTATTCTATTTTTTATTTATGATTCAATAGTTACATTATATGTAAAATTATAACCCTTTATGTCTAAAAAATTTGTTACTATGGTTAGTGTCAATATATGTTTACCAAAGGGTTAATATAAAAGATATGGTTAAAAAGACCATTAAAACCTATAAATTTTTTCATTATGTGAATTAAACTCCATTATATATTATCAATGAATACCTATCCTTTTTAAGTTGTTTTTTTAAAATTAATTTATTATAATATAATATTTTAAGATATTCATAATGATCCCCTCCCCTCAATTATAAATAGGGAATATCATCCCCTCATTTCTTCACATCTTTTGAGATATTAAACATGACCACACACTAATAATATCACTTATCAGATTACATAAAAACATTATATATGTGTTTTGATTCCCAAAATATTATCCCTAGGATCCTTAAAAGAATATCAAAAAGTGTTCTTTTAAAGAATAGATAATCACCTTAACCAATCACTTTCTTTATTAATTAATCTTTTATATCATGTAAATCTATTTTATTCATAATAAAATAATAAAGTAAGTATTTAAAATATATTGAAAGATTATTATGGTTATTAAATCATAATTATCCATACTTTTTCTAATCAAATAATAATTCAACGTATCGCTCATGGATAAGTATATCTTAGCGTCTCTAAGTTGGGGTATAATTCATTTTACACCATAATATTTTAGGGATTTTCTATGATGAATATAATATTTATATATTATAATTATGATATATTTATAATTATGTAATTATAATATCAAATCTGTCTTTATACCTTCCAATCCATTGTAAAATGATAATGTTGTTCATGCGTACGTATGGACTACCACCTACATGAAGCGGTGTGATTTTTTATCATTTCTAGTTATAATGGTTGTTAATAAGTATAAATTTAATTAATATATAAGATATATGTG
This sequence comes from Viscum album, assembly GCA_963277665.1. Lineage (NCBI taxonomy): Eukaryota > Viridiplantae > Streptophyta > Magnoliopsida > Santalales > Viscaceae > Viscum > Viscum album. The sequence continues at coordinate 905,977,004 of OY728158.1, read as the reverse complement.
ATATAATTATGATTCTTTAAATTTCAACTAATTTATACCTTATATTTTATTCATCCCACAAAACAAGAAAACAATATTTATTCGTATGTATGGCCTACCATCGCTATGAACAGTGTAATTATTTCTTCAGTCGATAACTATTATGGATAAATATAAACATATATATATAGAAAAAATGTTATATTTATTTCATGACCAAATTTATGGACATAATGGAAACATGATCAATGAATAAGGACTGAAACTACAAGATAATAACATACATGAAAAATAAAGTAGTTATTACCCATAATAGTGGTTTTAACATAGATTTATAATTAATCAGGTGAATAATATTATAAGTAAATAGTATGTGGTACTATATTTATTATTATAGTTATTTAATATATGGATAATAAAACTATACTTAATATATAGGAGGTTTCTATATGTATGATTAAATTCGGACCAAAGGTAAGAGCCCGTCATCTCAAAATTGTCTTTTGTAGGAAATATGTTATATTAGAAACCAATATTTTTTTATGAGTTATGTCTATTATCCCATTGATATATTATATCATGAACCACTTTATATTCATGGTATTTAATTTTTCATTTGATTATATTTCTTTCATGGGTGTAATGGTTTGAAATTAGAAAAAGTGGTAATGGTTTATTTCCTTAAATCATAATTATTGGGGATTGTTTCAGTTAAATTATACCTTAAAATAATATTTTAATATTACTATCTTAATCCAAATATATTTTATTCTACTCCAGTTATTCATGAACTATTAATGTTATGTTTTTATTCCCTTATCTTTGATACTTAAAATGATTGAGACAATAATTTTAAGAAAAGTTGAATTTATTTCCCTCCTCAATCGAAAATACATTTTCTTTCATATCCAATTTCTCTAAAAATATTTTCAAGTATGTTTTAAAAAATCTATAAATGATTTATTAAATTTATTTTTTACATGTTTTACTTTTCAAAAAAAAATTGAAGATAATATTATTATCATTTTCTGAATGAGGTATATTTTAACCTTTTATAAGAGTGAGAAATGAATTTTTTATTAATTTATATAGAATGTATGGAATTACTCACCATCATGAGCCCTCATAAATTTTATTCTTCCATTAAAAGAAAACATGATTCATTTCAAAGAAAATTATTTTCCAAATATTATGTAAATTTATAATTTTTAAAAGTGTTTTTTAGTGTCAAAACTATATTTTCCTCAAGATTGATTTTAATGATATTTTTATGGTATTTATATTCATTAATGAAAAGTAAATTCATTATACTTATGCTTCACATGGAATACTTTTTAATGATTTGATCCTTGTTATTTATCCAAATAGTTTATGATCAATTTTACTATGGATGTAATATTTTGATACCATTCACTATTTTACTCTAGATGGGTTTTGATTATTTTCATTAATTGGTTAAGGTATTAACATTTCATATTCCTTTTTTCATTATGAATAATTATGTTCATTATATTTCACGCATTTCATATGAGGAATGTATTGGATGTATTATGTGACTATAGTACCCTAACCCATAATACACTTAATAGGTGCTCTGGGATAGAGGGTCAGTAGGATTTAGGCACGCCTCCATATATTACAAAGGTTTGTGACTAGTAGTGAGGGTCTAATTAGGTGATGGTGGGTAGACTATACCATATGGTTATAATAATAATATAAGAGTTCATAAAAATTAAATAAATTTGTAATAATGTGATTAACATAAATATAATTAATAATAATAAGTGGTTATAATAATCCCAAAAAAATAATGTCATACATATCAGATATAGTATATGCATTCCATATCAGTCATAAAAATCATTTACGATCACTTTATGGATGATCACATAAGTGTGTAATCAAAATCCAAAATGACATTCCATCTCGATACTAAAGAAACCCAATGGTCCATCTACCATCTATCTGATGCACCTTCTCATCCCAGATCATTATAGTCCAGTTCATGATCTTGGTTCCTTATCTTATCTCAAATATATTATGTTTGTACACATATTGAGGGCCCATACAGGGTGTGAGTATGAACTCAATAGGCCACACCCAACGAGTTCGGATCTAATATCCACATTTATACCAATCTATGTGTCCATAAATAAATATTAACTACACTCATTCATAAAACACATAACCCACTTTAATGATGCTCAACAACCATGAGGAATCATTCACCTACTTCGGCCAATTCTAGAAGAGGAATGACATTTCCACGGTCGTTAATATCAACAAAACCCTAAGTTTCCTTAGCATTTATATGTACATATCACCCAATACATTATTCCAACCAATACTACATTTATCCTCATGTTGATTACAATATGGTGACCCAACATCATGCCCAAAAAATATTCCACAATTCCCTTGGACTTTTATACATAAAATCACCATCATCTCAATAGCTCAATGTCCCAAGGTAAAATAATATCCATCCATGAATATATAATGTACCACCACTAGATAAATATCACAATGTCCCAAGGAACATAAACATCCATCTATAATTAATCATGGACCATCAACCCATCTATAAACAATTATCCTTAGCCTCCAATATATCGTCTTTATCACCATGAACCATGGATTTCTATGGTGATAACATCCTCTGTAACTAATGGGAAACACCAAACATAATGATCGTTAATCTATAGAGGCCTCCACCCAAATTCAGTGGTCAACATATTCTTTCTGATTCTTTATCTATGTGTACATGAATCCAATGGTGACATCAACTAATAATGGTGAGTTGAAATAACCAATGATACCCAAACCACAACATCTGGTGATCCTCTTTTCCACTTGTGAACTATATCACTCAATAGCATCATGGTCCTCACTATCCACCTCAACCTGATGATCCCATATTTCTTGGGACATTACCAACACTTTCCCATTGAATCATCATAATCACATCACAAATTATTTAATTAAACAACTAAAACATCATTCCCTATACAAACAAAAAACCCTATTTCACTTATACCATTCTATACCTGACTATACACATTTAAAGATACATGTACATTCCCATAAACATCTCACAAAAATATAAAAAATATTTAAATTAAATAATTAATTTATAATGATTTCTCCTAGAAAAAACCACTAGAATTTATTTAAATGTGCATCCCATAACACACACATACAATAAAATAATGATAGGCACCACCTGCATTATTCTTATAGGTCCTCACTCATTGAATATCGGCCTCTAATCTGATCCAAATTAGAAGGAAATTAAGAATCTAAAAAATACTATAAATATAGGGTAAATGATCATAGATAGAAATAGAATTTAAAATATCATGATTATGTATAATAGAAGAAAATGTAATATAATTCTTCCCACTAGATATCCAATGCAATTGATTCACCTTGAATTAGATCCCTATTGAAGGATACATTACAAGGAATGAGAGGAGATCCATGACAGGAGGAGGGGAATAAATATTTAATTGTAAAATGGACAATTAAAGTTTAAAGAAAATAGAAACAGTTAACTTCACATCCTTTAATGAATCAAATGTTTTGGAATCACTGTTTTGTTAACCATGCACCAATTAAAATGCCACATTCCCACGGGAACTCCACATTGCATGTCTGGGTTCATGTCTTTGTCAAACTATGTACTTCCCATGAAAATAAACACTAAAATAAACTATATACATCTCTGATGGTCATGCACCCCACCACACAAGTTTTTACTAATCATTATGTAAATAAAAAATGGGATATATGGTTTCAGATAAATGGATACTTTGTTTGAACATAATGTGTTCCTTTTCATGTACCCTCTGAAAATTATTTTTTAGTGATATTTTCTTCTATAAATAATATGAACACTCAAGAAACTCACTAGGCCTTAAATATAATCTAAAAAAATGACCTTGTAGCATTCAAAAACTCATACTTATCCTCTAATTCCTAGAGTGAATGTTGTCCCACTCACCAAACCCAAAATTAAAATTTTCATTGAAATTATAACCTAATCAAAAACCTGGGATTTTTGTATTATCCATATAATAAATTATCTTGACCCAAATCTATTTGATCTTAAACTAAGATGGTAACAATAATTACCATTACATAACAATCACCCCATTCTACCTCATTCACCACTCATAGCATAACTAATCTTGTAGTTCTCCCCACCTTTGGAATTACCTACCAATGTATCCTAACCCAACTAAAATCTTGATAGTTCCTCTATCCATCATCTAGAAATACATGTACCCACATAAAATATTTTTTTACAGAACCAATCATGGTTCTCAGTTCATATATGTGTCACTCATGACATCCACATTCCTACATCGTACTCGATGCCCATGAGTTCCCTCATGACATCTAATTCTCAAATCCATTCTATGTCATCCATGATTCCCACATATTCCTTTACTTCATCTTATGAGAAAAAATACATGAACCACATCTAATGAAATAATTTACATATCATATATATATATATATCATCCACATATGTTTTTAGATACCGACACACCCATACAAACCACACACCACATACGATGCCATATATTAACACATAACTCATTAATTCAGCTAACACACATGAACTTTGTGAACAAAAATCAGTGAAATAAAAAAAGTGAAAGACCCTCAATCACAGTGTAAATATAACCATCATTGAATCATTGACCTTATCTTAATCTTCAAAGTCAACAACATTCACTTGGCTTGAAGCTCGACTATCTGAGGCCTGACCTCCCTGTATAGTTTCACCAACTATCAGCCACTGATCCTACTAATGGGTCTCACTATCGCTTCCATCACATGTGATTGTAGTAGTGTCTTGAATTCCTAGTACTAGACTTTATCACATATTATGAACTCTCCCTTGAATCCCAACTGAATGAGAATTATTTATGTTGAATCTATCCAAGTTTATCATCTAGTTTCATTCCAAACACTCATTCAGAGGCTAATCACAATAGGATAGAATATGACATGGCTTCCCGCACAAGAATAAAACTGTCATTGACCCACTCCTTAGTGGTATTCCCAGATGTCTGTCTTGAATTCTATATTATTAATCCCCATTGAATCACTTTCAACTACCCAAAGCATCCATTATAATTTAACTTTGCTCTATCACTCGGCTTGAATAAGTTTGGTCAATAAATTTTCCCTCACCTATAACCTCCTCATTTAGTACCTCTAAGAACAATGTCAATATAATAATATTTACTAGCACCCTAATGTAATTATTTAATCTATCCTCAAACCCATCACCCTAGTAATGTCCTCACCTTCCATAAAGTATGTGAAATGGGACAAGTCTTATAACCTTCTCACAAAATCCATAAAGGATATCTACCCTATTGAAAGATCATTAATGCATGGGATTATTCCAACCATAATGTCTCTATAATGAAATCTTTAAAAATTATCATCTCAAAATCCTTCAATGCTAGTCCCTCATTACTTAAAGCCTATACCTATAAATCCCTCCAATGATTTTCAGCCCTCTGAGCATATTTGTAACTAGCTTTAACTTCTAATCTGGGTGGTCTCAAGCTAGTAAAATATCATCTACACATACTTGGTCTAATTATCTACAACCTACAGTCCACCCCCACCTATAAATAATGGGGGTGATAAGACTAGAAAACCAACATTAGATAACTCATTGAATACTTAACTCCTTATGATCCATTATCATTACTCTATATGACTCATTTGACGCCCACCCTAAGATGCTCATATACCAATGTTCCATAACTTACTATCTTTTATGGCTTCTAAAACTGTTCTGGAGCCTCTACCTATGGATTTTGATCATCCAAAACCTCAGGGGTCTCATCCTAACCCTTTAGGGGCCTCATTTCTAGAATGTTTTGGGGTAACCACTTATCCTCTCTCCAGATTCTCCACTGAATCATTTCTAGGGGCATCAGATTAAATACCAAATACCATGGTTAGTAATATAAATATTATTTATATATCAAAAATATGAAAATATGTAATATAAATAACATATTATCACACTTACGCATCTGAACATCACCCTTATCACACTTGATTTGGCCTTATGTCTCCCTAGCTACCCATATTAGATTCTGGTATCACATATCATACATATAAACAAATTACTAGTCTGGGGAGGTAGATTATTATTCCACCAAGATGATATGTAGGAAAAAACTATTTATCTTATTATTGATATTTTAAATTGATCACCCCTTTACTCTATCCATACTTACCCATATCATAGTAATCCTCACATGAACCATACTCAGAGGATCAAGTTTTAATCTCATCAAGAACCACATACATAGGTTTCCTAAGTAGAATGACACCAAGGGACTATACATGAAAACACTTTTAGATTATTTTTTAACTTTAAACAGCCCAACCCCTTCTTGAGTATTCCTGGTCCTAGATTATAGACATTAGATTATACACATGTCTTATGAGCCTATGTTCTTACTATGATTTATAATCAAAAATCCCATTCCTTGTAGGGCCAAGAGTGAAAATATCATAATCCAATAACATTACACCACTATTTTCCACAAGTACCGGAAATAAATAAACTGAAAAAGTGAAAAGCATAACATCTATTTCCAACCCGTAGAATCTCAGTCTATCTCCCATTCATGGAGTCACAATCTCCCATGCCTAAGCTCTTATCATGTTCTAACATGATCCTTGTCACTCTTCTACCACATTTCTGATAAAAAGATAAAAGAAAATGAAACCTCCTCCAATACTATTTTTATCACTCTATCTTAGGATACAATAAACTAGTTCTCTGGGTTAGAGGGCCACTTGGGATTTAGAACACATCCATTTACGATAAAGGTTACTAACATGAAGTTAGGGTCTAATTAGTTAATATTGGGGAGGCTCTACCATGTTTTCATGATATAATAATAATATAAGAGGATATAATAATTAAATCACTATAGAAGTATGTAATCAAACTCAGAGAAAAAATAATAATTAATTGAAATAATGATCCAACAACAATAGTTTCATGCATATCAGATAGAGTATACATATTATATATCAGTCATACAATATAAGAAAGATCACACTAAGGCTGCTCATATATGTGCATAATCAAAATACAAAAAGAGAAACTATAAAAATATAGAAGAACCACCATGGACCATTTATCATATATCCCATTCACCTTCACATCCCTACTCACTATGTTCCAGTGAACACATATTTTTATTTAACTGATCTCAAAACCATAAAATTTTCATGTGTCTAGAGGGTCCCATTCATGCTGTGACTATGAACTCAGTAAGCCACCAATAATGTTTTCAGTTAATAAATAAATATTTATAGTAATTTATGAATACAAAAATAAATATAGAACAAATCATACATAAATTACATTATAATACCAATTCATGTTCAACTACCGTGCGGAAGTGTTTACCTATATTGGAGAACACCATAAAAGGAATGATATATCCCAATATTTCATACTAGGATATCCATTGGTTTCAAAAACATTTGATTATACATGTTACTAAGAACCTCATTCCAACTAATAATTTTTGTATCCTCATGTCAAGGACAATCCAACAACCTAACAACACTCCCAACAATAATGTCACACTTTCATCTAACTTTCATTTATAAAATCACCAACTTCTCAAAAGACTGACATCCCAAGGATTATTTATGTCCATACTTTCACATATAATGATCTTCCATTGGCTTGAAAATTGTATGTCTCAAGATATGGTGAGATTCATACATCAATAAACCTAGTCCATTAGCCCAAACATTTACACCAAGCCTCATCCCCCAACTAATAGTCTCAATCACAAAAAACCATGGCTCTCTAAGTTGTTCACATCCTCAATAACTAATGGTGAAAACCATCACCTAAGATGATATATCTATAGAGTCCTCCACCAATATTGAGTGGTAAATACCATGTCACTTTGTCTGTATCTCTGTTTAAACAATTCCAATGGATTTCTTAGCAAATCATGATATGCAAAAATCAATAACCAGAAATAAGCCCCACTAATGGCTGAAACCCATCACCACATGTGACCATGTATCTCAATTATGTCATGTTCATAACCTTTTACCATAACCTAAAAATTACATCACCTCAATTTCAATGGTTAAAACCATCACATATATATCAGGTCATTCCCAACACATCACCATGTAACTAGTGTAATCACATCAAAATTTATTCAATTAACAAAAAAATACATCATGACTTACCCAAACAAGAAACCCATTTTCACTAATTCATGCCATACATGACTTAAAAACATTTATAGATACATTAAAATGACCATTAGTATATCGCAGTGATAATAAAATTATTTAAAACTAATCGTTTATTTAGAAGTATTTCACTCAAACAACCCCACTAATTCATTTTTTAATGTGAATCCCATAGAATATGTATAAACAAGAATTAATCTTGGAACCACCTAACTTTTTCTTTTAGGTGATCTATTATCAAATATCACCCCTTAATGCATGACAAAATAGAATGAAATTAAGAATCAGAAAGACCCCTAAAAATATGTTAAATGATATTATATGGGAATATAATTACAAATAGAAATATTAAATAATAATAATAATAATAGAAGAAAATGGAATTAATGGTTTTTTAATAGTTATCTAATGAACCTAATGGTGATTGAATTGGAACATGAAAAATGGAGACTGGCCAAATCCTATAGGTGGAAGGAGAAGAGCTCTATGTTTTGAGTATGAACATTAAATTGGAGAACAAAACAGGTAAAGGAATGATAAAAGAAAGAAATGTAAAAAACTAAATTCACACCATTTAATGAACCAAACAGTTAGGATTCGCGGTTTGACTAACAATGTTCTAACCATGTGATGCTACTATATATGGGGAAACCAACCTCAGATAGTTAGGTGCATAATTGTTTGAACCATATGTATCTTATGTGGATCACCTTTTCAATATGCTTCAGACGTATCACATGTCTATGTACCCCATCATACATAGTTTTACAAATAATTCTCTATAAAAAATGGGCTACATCATTTCCCATAAAGGTCCAAATGGTTTGAAAAAACCATTCACCTATAGCTATACCATCATAAATTGATATTTTTAGTTCCATATACTTCCAAAACTCATTAGAACACCCAAGAAATTGACTAGGAATTAAACCTCATATAAAAACACCTTTAAGTATTTAAATTCTTAGAGTTACCTCGAAATCCCTTGATGAATTTTGGTTTACTCACCAAACTAAAAATGTAAATTTTAATAAGAATTTTGAATAGATCAAAACCCCGAGATATAGGGTGGGGCCTCAATAGTGCCTCAATTAATTAGTAGGTCTCATGAAATAAACTATTTAGGGTATTTGGACAAGGCCTTATATGATTATGTAAGATGTCACGGTATGAGGGCTTGATAGTATATTTTTGATATCTAGGATTATATATTCTCTAATTATGATATTAGTTATTAAATTCTATGTGATTAATTATTTATTTATGATGTCAAAGCATAAGTTTCAAAATCATGTTATTTTCTATATGAAATTATTTGATCACAATTTATTAAGTATATATTATTCTCCATTCTCAATTTATAGATCATATGAGATGAGTTTTTAGATATTTACGTTTCCATATTATTATCCCATACTTATTCATTTTTTCTTTCATTGAATAAATACCTTTACTGAGAATATGATCTAAGTAAATTCTTATTTTCATTTCCCTTTAATGTCATGAAGTGTATAATGATTGAAATGTAGGAATATGAAAATGGTAATAATGGTGTTATACAGTAAAAAATGTTGTATATTATGTTTTTAATTATAATTTAATATTTAAGAATGTTTCTATTTTTCAAAGACTACTAAACTATTCTTCCTTTCAAGATTAAATTACTTGTATCTAGTGACAAAGTAATAATATAAAAATTGTATCTTGGATACTAGGGTCAATTTCATCCTAGTTTGAATCAAAACAAATGTTTCAAAAACATTGGGAACTAGATATCTGAAAACATATATTATGGAACATAACCCTATTACATACTTTGAGGATGTTCCCAAAAAACTGTAATATTATAATTTAAATTATGATTGTTTATCATTTTTAAGTACTATAATGGTTTAATATTTCTATCATAGATTATTATTTTAAATTAATGGATACCCTATTGAGGTTTTGTGTGATGGAATAACCTTAGATAAATTAACTGAGTTTAATATATGTCTAAGGTATATGTAACAAACATGTATATCATATTTTATAGTGAAAAGTTGATATGAGGAATAATTCATTTATCTTGATAGACATAAATTTAAATGTATTAATAACCATTAAGATTTATATGATCTTTGAGGTTGATGGAATTATGGTTTATTACATGGTGGGAACATGTGTTTTATCATATAGATAACTATGTGATTGAAAAGTGATTTTATGGTTAATTTCATTTTTTAAGATTTTTATTATATTTTTGGGAATGATATAGGAATTAAATTAATATAGTTTTAGAAAAATGAAATTCTGCATGTCGAGTAGCAACCCATCACATCTGGAAAGGCCATGGGGCTTAAATTCTCAACCGATGAGTGAAAAATGTGTAATTCCAACTCCTTTCTTACATTTTATTAAAATATTCTATGGATAATAGTTAAGATTATTTTGGGAAGCATATTATAGGTTCATATAATTTGAATTTTAGATGATTAATGATATTTTGAAATACATTTTATTATGTCAACATATATATATATCTATCTATTTGGTTTAATATAAAGGATTATTAGGGAAGAATGTCGTTATATTTAAGATGAATGGTATTTGTTTAAATAACCCAACCCTAATAGTCCAAAGTTAGTGGTAACATTATTTCATAGGCATAATATAAAAGTATTCTCAAACCGAAGGATCTAATAGTTTATTTTTCTTGGAAAACAAGATACATGTTAGAATCTCATGATAAAATTGAAAACATAAAACCCAATATAGTATTTTCATTGAGTAAACTATTCTTTCTTTTAGAATATCCCTTCATGTCAATCATAATACACTTCCTGATATCTTAGGGAAAATAAAACATAAGTAATAGATGAGATCAGATGCTTAGTAAGGGTAAGAATAAAATGGATGCTATCATGAGTAAATAATCCATAATTAATATAGAAAGGTAAATAAATGAATCACATTCCATTTAATTAGTAACATCAATATAATATGGAAGGTATAAATGATGATCAAATAATTCCACATAAATAATCACATAATATTTAATCATAACCATGGATAATATAAGTAAACAAATAATCACATGGAATATCTATAAATGAATTCCTAATGATAGAATTCATAATGCCAGACATCTAAGACATATTTTCAAGGATTTATGTCATGAAATATAAATAAATTTTTATGGTCGTCGTAAAAACCCAATCTAGTTTGTCTCATGATTCATTCCATTTCATTAATGGTATATCTATAACTGGGTCCCATTAATCACTTACTAAGTAAAATTCATAATTTATATGAATGGTATGAAACCGTGTCATCATATAAATTCTTATTGTAGAATGAACATATAAAATTTTAATACTTACCCCAATCAGATAATCATAATCATAACCATCCAAATTAAAATGGTAAAAGTTAATAAAATTGTACACCCTCAATGAAACTGATCATAAATAATCTAAATAATGAATAGGGATGATATATAAACAATGTATCCCTATGGTATTATATTTACAATAAAATATTGATGTCATTGGTGAATATAAATACAATAAAAATGACATTAAAAACATATTTGAGGAAAATATCCTGGGATCTTTGAAAGTATTTAAGAAATATAAATTTTACAAAATATTTTGAAAATAATTTTATTAGAAAATAATCATTAAAAATATTTAAAATATTTTTTAAAACATTGAGTGGTCATGATGGCTAAAAATTATGTTCATTCTATACATGTTAAAAGAATGATTCCTTTTAAATTTTTATAAAACCCAAACAATCATAATTTTAAAGATGATATTAAGATTCATTTATATATATTTTTTTAAAAAATAAAAATGGGTAAAATTTTCATTAATAAATCATTTTTATAATTAAAAAAAATTAAAACATTTTTTAAAACAATTTTAAAAACATTGTTTTACAATACAAGGGATGTTCGACCTAAGAGGGAAATAAAGTCATATTTTCATAAAAACATTTAATCAATAATCTTACATAATAAGGATTAGAAAAAATGATAATATAACTATTAAGGTTCATTAATAACCATAGAATAATTAAATATACTCTATTTATTATATTAATACAAAATAATTATCCCAAAGGTGTCTAAAACAAAAACAATCATGAATAATGATTTAATTGTGAGATAAACCCTTACCACTTTATTAACATTTGAATCATAGGCTGCATAAAATAAATAAAATCTAATGAAACTAAAAATACCATGAATGGAAATATATTAATGATATTACTAATAAAAATGGAATTTATATAAACCATAAAAAATATGTTGGGAATATGTCATTTGTCTTAAGGAAGTAAAAGTGAGACAGGAAACACATCCCTTATGTTCGACTATATTTTTATATGTCTAAACCTCCAATATAAAAATTATAGTATTATTATAAATATATTAAATAACCAAAATCATATAAATAATACCATATATTATCTTATTATATCATTTTACAACCCTTTTTTTAAAAGTATTTCATTATTTGCAATGTTTTGGGTTGTAATTACCTTATCTTATTTTGAGAAGTTTCTCATGAATTTTGTGGTTATTGTAAATTAGATGGTGTTACATCATAACAAGGTTGATAGTAATTTTATAAATATTATTTTTTTCTATTATATAAACCCTTTAAACCATTTTAGAAAATTGTACATAGAAAACGAATTACATCGCTTCGTGGAGACGGTAGGTCATACGTATGCACGATCAACGATATCAATACCTTAAAGGGTGAATGGGTAAGGAATTTTATGGTATATTAATTTACAATAATTTATATAATTTTATATATCTCTCATATATAATTTTAATTTATCAATATTTATTTCCATGTAATGTGTAACTGAAAAACCAATCAAAACTTCTTGTGAGGTGGTATTCCTCTATAAACACAAACAATGTCACTCTATTTTAAATAGAATAGAAATTAATATGGTATATATGATATATTAAATATAAGAGTATAACTAAATAATAAATATTATATATATTTATATACACATTAAATAACTCATTATATCTAACTTTGAGAAGTGTTTATGGAAAGATAATTACATTAGTTCGTGAGGCGGTAGTCTCAGGTACACATGATTAGCGATTTTGTTTCCCATTTTATGGATATGTAGAAGGAATAATATTATTCCATAAAAATAATAACATAATTGTTTATGGGATATAATTTTGTCATTATATTGTATATTTTAAGACATAATTTAAGTTTTTAAAAGAAGAAAAAACAAATGGGCTTAGTGAATACAATTACATTCTCTTAGAGAAGACCCCTTTGGATTTATTCTTAAGGACACTAGGGTTGAAATTTTGAACATAACATGATCTCTATAATTTTTTAAGGTTGTTGGGGAGGTATATTTTTAGGGGTTTGTTGTTTTAAATGGCATGATGGGTGTAAATAAGTGAGGGAAGTGACTGTCGTTTTATAATTGAGGAGTGGAACTTTTGAAAATACCCCAAACTATTCAAAAATGGTTAGTCACTCTCACCCGAAGTGTATCTAAAATTGATAATTAATGTATTTAATGGATTTTATGGTCGATAAAACCCTCAACCATAGATAAAAAACATGTGTTTTAAAAATATTGTTCCATAAATTATATGTTTCTTAACGTTTTTCATTTTACTTTTCCATAATAATAACTAGTATTATTAACTAAGTTAATTTATAATTTAACCATAAAATAAAATGATAATTATTAAATAATTTAGACCAACTTAGTCTAATTATGAAATATAATTTATATAATAACAATCCAATGTTTATTGAGATTTAATTTTTTTCACAGTCCATGTAGTATGAAAAAACATTACATTTAGCTTAACTACAGTAACAATGTTTTCAAATTTCAGTGGTAAATATTTCCACTTTAAAATAACTTTATTCCATTAAAGCTATATTTTTTATATAATTAAATATCTCTAAAATAATTTTAAAAATATAGGTTTCTTTGTAATTTTAAATCATTTAATAAAATATCACTAATTATAAAATAAAATAAATGTCAATTTTTACCCAATTTTTTAAATTCAAATTTTCAAAATATCAAGAAAATGATAGAACTAAAATATATTATGTTAAAAAATATATAAAATTATATATTTCTCTAAAAATTTAATGGATGACAATTATTCATTTCATATTACATTGATTTAAATTTTTTTAGTATTGTTTATTTTATTTTTCTTTTAAGTGAATAATTATTGTATTGGCATTAAATAAGATTTTAAAGTAATTATACAGTTACCAAAAATTAAACATAAATTTACCCCATAAACTTAATTTCTTTAATATCAAAATGAATATCTATATTCTTTCACATCCTTATTTTTTCCCTATGTGAACAAACAATTGAAATTTAAATGCAAGAGGGTGGAATTTTTTCTTTTTCTGTACATAAATTATTATATAGGTCAGATTCATGGACAGGTATCCCAAAAACTCATAAAATTTGATTATAAGGTAATATGTTACTATATATTTCATTTAATTGGAATTTTATATGTTTTGGGGTCATTTTAATAGTTGTCTTTTTTAGTTTAACCACTGATAAGCCCATTTTACCTTAAATATAATAATTATTTTTTACATTTTTCTTTATTCATTATGGTTAAAAATTAATTTGAAGTTATTAGATAAAATAAATTATTATTATTAAAAATATCTAATCCATTTGTCCAAATTAAGTATTCAGAATTTTTAGAATTACATTTAAAATTATACCATAGTTTTGACGAAAGAGCGGTTTTCTAAAGTTAAAATTCTCATATATATAAGATAAACTTTAAATATGAAATTGATTCTAATGAACAATGTTTATTAAATTGTAATATAGTTGAAATATTTTTTCTTTAGAAATAATTTTTAATATAATTCAACATTTTAAATAATTTAAATTAAGAGGCAATTTTAAATAAAAAGTAGTATTTTTCACTATTTATACGAAATTTATTTTTTCAAAAAATTATAAAAAAATTAAAGAAAGATAATTTTGATATATATATTCTGAAAATTATGTTTATTTTTTCAAATATTTCTTCTAAAACTGGAAAAAAATAATTTTAAATTATGTGCTCAAATCGCAACTAAACCACCTTTTAATAAAATAATGTATTTCAGAAAACATTTCCTTTTCTTTCAAATGAATCATATTTTACTTGAAATCAATAAATATTCATTGAATTTATTTTAATCATTTGTATAAAATATAATTTTCATAATTTATTTATTATTATTCATACCCTACAACAAAATGGATAGGTTATAATGGTTATGTTTAAATAATAATATTTAAATAGATTATCACATTTTATTTAAACCCATTGTTTCATGCATCATAAGATATCTATGAGATTAAATTTATTAAAGTTGAAATACATTGTGATATATTGGGGTGTTACACTATCTATTATTCTTAGAGTTCCTTGTCATATATTCTATTGACTATGATTTTCCTCTTTTAAAATCAATGGGTGTTATAGTGATATAAAATTTGATGTTAAAATCTTTATTAATGTTGAGTTTATTAAGGTAATTTGTTATGTGGGGTTATTTATTTATCAAATAATCAATGTTAAACCATTGTTTTTATTTTGTAAAAAATGGAGTAACAAATATGGATATTATATTACCATATTTTGACTATTCGAGTATTGGTTAAAATATTAAAAATAAAAAAAATATATTGTTATCCTTTTATGGATTTTATGATTTGTTAAAAGACTATTTTAGTTCATTAGGAATAAAAAATAATCATCAATACTCATAATTTTTAGAAAGGATGATATTATAGTGTAATTTATTAATTGATGAAAATATACTTATTAAGTATATTTCCTTATATTCTTTGTCTATATGTTAAATGAATTCATTAACATTATGAAAATTTATTTAAATCAAAAAAATATACTATTAGATCCATTTACGATGAATCAATAATATTTTCACCCATCAAATATTCATTGTTTTATAGTTGTTAAAATTATCTTGACCATGTTTTATATCACTTTGTTTCATTTCTTGGGTAGTATATTCCTCTTCCAGGTCCATATTTTGACTTCCCACTAATGTTATCTTATTTAGAAGATAGTATTATGATGAACTTTTTATTTCCCTTTCCCTCTTTTTAGAGAAAGTTTTATTAGACCTTATTGTGATGTGGGATTTACAAAATGGAATTTTTATATGTAAATCCTTGATTTCTTTGCATAAGTTCAAATTTAAAAGTTGAAATTTATTGAAGGGGCTGAGAATGTAACAAAACATTATTTAAAAAATCTATATTTGAAATGGTACAAAACACACAACACCAAGTCTAAATGAACCAAAAAATATTCTTATTTAAATATAAACTAGTAATTAAATTAGAATTTATGAATAACATTAATTAAATTATGAATTATTTATAAATTACTTATTCAATAAAGATTCGTTTATTAATGATTTTGAAATAAGTACTCATTTTTTATTGAAGTTATTTTTTTGATTCCAAAAACTTTTTTCTTAAAAATTCATTTTTATTTATAATTATGATAAAATATTATAAATAAATAATAGAACTTATATATATATATATATAATTTAATTTTTGATATTATAATTTAAAAATTATTTTATGGAATAATTTTTATAATTTTATGAAATGGTTGATTTTCAAGTAAATATTGAAAATACTGACTTTTATTAAAAACTATATTTTTGTTTCAACAATTTAAAAAGTGTTGTTTTATTTAAAATTATTTTAAATTAAAATTTTGATCTATTATATTATGAATAATCTAATTAAATTCATTGGAATCTATTTCATGATTAAATTTATTATACAAACATTTTTATACATAAAAATACATTTTTTTGAAAAATAGTTTGTCATCACATTTTGTATGTTCATTTTAATATTTATTTACTCCGCATATAAAAATTAAATTTGTAAAAATTTATTCTTTATTTTGAATTGATAGGTTTAAATTTTTGTTAATATGACCCTTTTATATTTTTTGTCATATGAAAAGTGATGTAGGAACCTCAATAGAGGGTAAATCAGTTTAATCACTATTAAAACTATGTGATACGGTCATAATATCTCATATTAATACTTATTGGATAAATTTAATTATAAAATTTTCATATAATTCTTTAATTTTTTTGTTTTAATATACCCATAACCATGAAAGGACCAATATAATATATAATTTAAAGAAAGTAACAAAATGTTACTCTCATATTTTTAAATATATATTATGTGTTCATATAGAGATGAAAAATAGTGGTGAATTAATATCAATAAAAATTTATGTTAATAAAAAAAATATTTTCATTATATTAATTTATTAATATTTTTTTAAGAATTAAATAATTACCTTAAATGCTTACATCACACTAAAACAGTGTTTATTCAATTAATAAAAAATTAAAATAAATGATTTAAAAAATAATAAAATTGATATAATTTTAGTGAATTATACTATCCCAAGAATTTTATAGATGAATATTAAATTTTCTTTTCTTTTCAATGGATTTTGTTTGGATTTAAATTTTTTTATTTCTTTTCAGTTAAATTAAATGAATAGTGTCGAAATTACCATTAATGATAATTTATCAAAATAATATTTTATTATTTTTTATAAATAATTAAAATCTTGAAAAATGAAAAAGAGAATAAAATATGGTAGAAAAATCATCCCTTTTACATTTTTTAGTCAATAGATACCATATATGTAAAATTATATACCATTTAGAATCAAGAATATTTTATCGTGGTTAATGTTTACATAGGTTAACTAAATGGTTAAACAAAATTATAAGGTTGTAATCAAGACATAAAACTATCCAATTTTTTTGTTAATGTAAATCCATTCCCAAAATAATTATCTTATGATACTTTTCCTTTTTTAAGTCATTTTTTCTAGATAATAATTTATTATAATTTAATCTGTTTTGAGATTCTTAATGTGTTATCAACCTCAATTATAAAAGTGAATCCCAAACCCCCACTTCATCAAACCATATAAGCCATCTAGATCAATCATACAATGAAAAAATCACTTCTATGTTTTATTAAAAATATTATTTATTTTTTTAATCCAAATAGAATAATCATAGAATCCTTAATAGAAGATCTAAAGGAGTTCTTTTAAAGAAGTTGAAATCGCCATAACCAATCACTTTCTTTTTACATATTTTGTTACTCATTTAAATCTATAGTATTTATCGTAAAATAATAAATTCAGTATCATAAATATACTTTAATGTTATTATGTTTATCAAATCACCATTACCCTTTGTTTTCCCATCAAATGAGTAGTGAATGTATCGATCGTGATTACGTATGACCTATCATATCTATGAAGAGATAAAATTAATTTTCCACCATTATATTTTATAGATTATTATTATAGTGGGTTTAATGTTTGTATATGAAACATATGAATTATTTATTCTCTTTAACTTATATTATCACATGA
Organism: Viscum album; assembly: GCA_963277665.1. Taxonomy (NCBI): domain Eukaryota; kingdom Viridiplantae; phylum Streptophyta; class Magnoliopsida; order Santalales; family Viscaceae; genus Viscum; species Viscum album. The sequence continues at coordinate 905,958,250 of OY728158.1, read as the reverse complement.
AACTTCTTACCTTCCAAACTTCTCAAAAATAATGATGACACTCGTGTGTACATGTGGACTACCACTTCCACGAAGAGATGTGATTTTATCTTCATTCATTTATATAAGGTATTGTAATAAGAAAATATTTAATCAATAATATATATATTTATATATATTATAACAATTATTATGGAATGATTTATCATTAAAAACATTTCATTTTTTCCGTCTTCTGAAAAATAAAAATAGTTCTCATGCATTTGTACGGTATACCCTCTCTATGAAGAGTGTCATTAATTTGTCAATTTATAGAAATTATGGTTGAATATAATTTTTTATAAATGTGATATATATTATAATTATATATTTATTAACTTTTTGGATATTATGTAACCATGATCAAAGATCAGGGACCGAATCTACCAAACCAAAACATACATGAAAAAGAATCAATTATTACCCAGAACAATGATTTTAACAAAGAGTTATTGATAAATGGGTGATAAAAGATTATAAAAAATAATATATTTGTTATATGTATGAGTATAGATTTGGAATAGATGTATAATTAATCAATATTTATTATATAGGAGGTTTAGGAATGTATGATGTAAATCAAACCTAAGGTAAGGGTTCTTCATCTCAAATTATCATCTTTAAGACATATGTTGTGTTATACACGTATCTTCTTTTATTATGTGTATCTATAGAATATTTGATATTTCATATCATGAATCTATTTATGTTCATAATATTTAATATTTAATTTTATGTTATTTCTTTCATGGGGGTTAGGATTCAAAAGTTACCAAAGTGAAAAGGGTTTTGTTCACAATTTCATCATTATTCAGGAATGTTTATATTTTAGTATCCCTATGGGAATTGTTTTATATTCTATAATAAACCCAATATATTTTATTATCCTATATTATTTCATGAACTATTCATGTAATAGAATAATTTACCCTCTTTGATACAAAAAAATGATTGAGAAATATTTTTAAGAAAACACATACTTTATTTATCTCTTATATTGAAAATCCATTTTCTTCCATATCCATTTTTTCTAAAATTATTTTCAAAAATGTTTTCAAAATTCTACGAAAAGTATTTATTAATTATATTTTAAGAATTTTTACTTTTTAAAAAACGTTTTCAAATGAATCTTCTTATCATTTTTCTAGGGATGCAGTTTTTATTTGTTTTATGACAGTGTGAAAATAATGATGTTTTTAAATTATATGAAAAATATATAATTACATATCTATTTATACCACTCCTTTCATTGATACATAATTTACGATATTCTATGATTCTTTTCAATGAAATTTTTTTCTAATATTTGGGAAATATTTTATCTTCAAAACTGATTTTCAAACTAAAATGGGTATTTTCTTCAAGAATAATTTTAACACCATTTTATGGTATTTCTATTCATCAATTAAAACATACCTCAAATTGACTTATTCCCAACTAGGAATATATTTTAATGATACCTTCATTATTGTTTATCTGGATGGTTTATGAACTGTTTGAAAGAGGATGTAATATTTTAATACCATTCATAATATTACTCTTGATGGTTTTTGATTATGTTTATTGATTGAGGAATGTGTTGACATTTTATTTTATAGTTTTTAAAATATGAATTTGTATATTCATTATGTTTCACCAATTTCATATAAGGAATTTATTGGACTTAGTATGTGATAGGCAGGGAGCTCTATTTCCCCTCAACGCATTAGAATGTCTCATGGGACAAACTAGCTTGGGTATTTGGTCAAGGCCTTACCCATTTATGAATTATGTCTTAGAATGAGGCCTTAATAGTAGGATTATTATGTATGACATTATTTATTCCCTAAATATGAGAATAGTTATTGATATCCATGCAATTATTTTATTTTTTTTATATTCGTAGATAATTTTCAAGGTCATGTGATTATTTATATTGAATTATGTGATCCTAATTTATTGCTACCATATTATTAATAATTATTATGTTATTGATTATATGAAATATTTTTTCTTGATATTTACCTTGGCATATTAATTAAATATTATTTATTCATGTTATCTTCTATTGTATTCATACCCTTACTGAGAATCTGAGAAAACCCATTTCTTATATTCCCCTTCCCTAGGATGATAAGAAGTGTAATATGATTGATATATATGGATATTTTAAAAATAATAATGGATTTATCCTAAAAAATACTATGTTTTATTTTATATTTTAAATTATAATGTGAGATTAAAGTATGTATTTAGTTTTTTAATACTAATAAACTATTTTATTATTTGGGATGTGATTCCTTGTAACTTGTGCCAATGTAATAAATAAACCACTATCTAGAATATTATAAGGCCCCATCCTTAAACCTTACTTAATATTGAATTAAATGAATAATTCACGTTGAGTATATTTTCAGGTTTAGAGTTTTAGATAATTAGAACATAACTATTACATCTCAAAAGATTACAAAGTAGTCACTTCTACTAAGTTTCCATAATAAAAAAAATCTTGAAAGAAACATGTCTAGTTCCATGTTTTATATAGCATGAAATTCCGTTGATCCCATCCTTGACCTTATTCCACATTAAGTCCTGTGAAAAACATTTCAAAAAAACTTGGGGTGAGCATAAAAAGCTCAGTAAGGGATACACAAAGAATGAAAACTGTTAGTTTTTCAACATCAAGTAAACCATGTATACTCTATCAAAGTAATACCTTCACCTTCATGAAGTAGTAAAAACTCTTCACTGAATAAAGTATCATTACTTACCTTTTTGTAACCAAAGTATTACCATAAAATCCATAAAAATAACACATAAGATATATAAAGGTAACTTGGGACATAAACATACTTAAGTGGAATAACCATATGGTCAACTTCCACACATATCACTTAATGGAATAGCCATACGGCCAATTTCCAAACATAATTAATGGAATAGCCATATGGCCGACTTCCATACCCAATGCATTGGAGGTTATAACGTAACCACCCGTCCTGGTATTCACGGCACCACCCGTCATATGGTTTATAACGTAACCACCCATTAAAATGTCCAAGTACCAGTATAAAATCATAAAACATAAAACCAATATAAAGGAGTGATAACATTTCCACATTTCAATCACAATATATCATAAATATATTGACATAATAGAATCCTTTTTCAAAACCATTTTCAATACCAAAATACATAAAAGAGTATATGGTATTTATTTTATTCTAAAAATATTATGGCTTGTTGAGAAAGCCAAAGACCAAATAATACTCACGGCGGCGGAAAAGGTCGTTGCCACCGCGTACGTTAAAAAAAACATTCCTTTTTGTCGTTTAGTAAAACGCTTCATAGAAAAAGATTCCTTTTTTATAAAAGTAAAAGTCAAAGGGGTTTATACACCGTATAAAAGAAAGTTGTGTATAAAATGAAATATGCCTCAATGAAATGAGATTGAGAAGAAGTCCCTTACAAAGATCATTTCTTTTTAAATAAAATAGATCTATTATTTGTATTCACTATAATTACACATAATGAAAGTAAAAATATAAGATAGGACATAATAATATCATGACGTAATTTTAAAGTAGGAGATTAACCCAAAGAATGGAGATTGGGTTAAGAAGTTTCCTTACCTCGGGTCCGACTTGACTCGATCGTTCTTTAACGTCCTGAATAATAAGCTTGAGTTAATTTATACTTGATTAAGAACCTTTTTAAAGTTCATTATTCATTTTATATCACTTATTGACATGTTATAAACATTATGTAACCATTTAAGTTAATAATGTTTGTTTTGTCAATATTTGGTTCTTAAGTCGAAAGTTGACTTCTTACAATTACATGTTGTTCGTGTGGTCAAAAGTTCTTTATATCCAGAACGAAATTCCTGATTTGGATATCATATATATCATATATATCCAGCATATACATGTATTTATAATATTACATAATCATTTAGAGGTAAGAAATGAAATGCACCGTTCATGGAGACGGTAAGCCGTACGTACGCATGAACGCTACTTTCATTTCTTTGTCATATTAATGGAATTAAAACTAAATGAGAGTTATTTATATTTTAATTCCAGAATTATATTCATCATTTAGATATATCATTAATTATATATATCCATTATATACATGTACTTTTAATAGTACATTACATTTGGGGATAAGAAATGAAATGCACCGTTCATGGAGACGGTAAGCCGTACGTACGCATGAACGCTACTTTCATTTATATCTCATACTTTAATGGAAAGAAATAATAATTATATATAGGTATATTATAATTACAGTATAACATCATATATAATAACTTTAAATCCATCCTTTACACGTCCCACATATGGCATTAACGAATCACATCACTTTGAGGGGGCGGTAGTCCGCACTTCCTTAAATGAAGATATCGTGTTTACCCATACTGGAAACCATAAAGGTATGCCCAAACTGAAAAAAACAGAAGCTTAAGGAAAACATAAACATATTATATATCATATATAGAAATATTTACATCATAATGGCCACCTTTGAAGGTGTTAAATGAGTATTGAACAATCATCGTTTCAGGAGGCAGAATTTCGCCATCCACGGAAACCGTATGTTCTTTAACCATTTGATTTAGTTGTGTGAGAGTGTAGCTCAAATAAATCTTATAACAAAATCCTAGTATATTGAAGATACTGGTGTTGTTACAAAAGAAGTAAATAAAAAGAGTTTAGAGGGTTGGAGAAGCAAAATTAAAACAAATGAACAAGAGAGAATGAATTGCCTTTAAAAGTGTGTCTCCTTTTGATTTGAGCCTAAAGGCTTCCTTTGAAAGGATTATGCCCAAATGGAATCCTCTACGATGAGAAGAGGGATGTGGATAGAGTAAATGGGTAGGGTTTGGCCGAGCCAAAGGCTTGAGGAGTGTGTGAAATGAGGTAGAGGTGGGGGCCTTTTATAAGAGGAGAGGAAGGGCACTTTTGGAAAGTAAAGAAATATTACTTTATTTGAAAATGTGATTCGGTTTTAAAAGGTCCCACATTGATATAATTCGTGGATAAGGTGATAAGGGTTCGAAATCCACTCATCCAATTGGTTTTGGACATGTGTAGTTCATATATTTTACATTATCTTTTCATTTTATTTAAATCGTCAAATAATGATGCCATCGCTGTATCATTATTATGTCATAAATAATTTAATTTATTTAATGTCTAAAAATTATAAAAAAATACTATGATATAGGAAATCGTTTTATCTTTCCAATGACTATTTATAATCAAAAATCTGTTCTTTATAACCCCATGTAAAAATTGTTTTCGTAAAACATATTATGGTTGTGTCATTTTTACTTTTACATTAAATAAAAAGTTATTTATGTCATTTCCCAACCAAAGTGTCTCCATGAGGTCCCCAAGTTGACCCATGGCTTGTATTGGTCGGACATGACACAACCAATAAGGTTGGGACATGTGTCTAGGTCATTTCATATTATTAAAGCATTATTTATACCATAAACTACCCTAATTACCACTAATCGCGATTAAAAACTTAATAAGTGACTATTCACCAAAAAATTATTTTAATCCCATTGAACCGCATTTTACTTCTTAATGACAACCATGTATGTCGGATTTTCAAAATTCAATACACATTAGTGGTTAACTTTCATTTAACTGAAAAATCAGTTTGCTTGATTACCACTTAGTGGTTTCACTATTCATCAAAAATTGAAGTTTTTCAGAAAATTACCAAAAATTCACCCTAAGATATATTTTATATTTCTAATTCAAAAATGAAGTCTATTTTACAAAATTCAAAACATATAAGTCACATTAATTAATTTAATAATTAATTTCCGCTGTCAGAGCAAATAGCGTGTTTTTATGAAACAATAAGTATCAAAAGATTGACACTAGTTTGAGTCCAATTTCAAAGTGAAATTGATTCCAATGACCACCATTGGATTAAATGGTAAAAATATATTCATATTACACATTAATACCAATTCAAAAGATAATATAATCATATAAATAAATTAGATTAAAAAGCAGTTTTGATGTAAAATGCAGTATTTTTCACTATTCATTAAAAAATGAACATTGTCAGAAAAATACCAAAAATTCACACAAAGTAAATTTTGATGTCCTAATTCTAAAGAAGAGTTATATTTGGTCCAATAGAATTTATAAGTTCGATCAAAACTATATTTAATGACGGTTCTCCATCAAAAGGTGATAAGTGGTCCTTTCTTGAAAATTAGGGTACAAATGCCTAAAATTGAACTATTTCCGTATTTTAAGCCTTTATCTTTTATTGGGTAAATGTAAAAACATTTAAAAACATATATAATCATATTTTAGTTATAATCTAACCGTTCCCGCCATTACAACGGCTACTCGTTAACTAACATTTAAAATAATATTATTTTATTACTTGTGTGCAACGTAAGTTTTCAAAGAAACTCATCGTTGCGTACCGAGTACGCTATCGAACGTAGAAACCCCTTTTAATTAAAATTAATATTTAATTCGTAAATATTAATAAATATGAAAATTCTTTATTCTTTATTTACCTGGGATGTTACATCCTTCCCCCCTTTTGGGAATTGCATCCTCGCAATTTTATTCACTTATCAAAATAAGTGGGGGTATTTATCCCTCATAGCATTTTCAGATTCCCACATTGTCTCTTCAATCACATGGTTTTTCCACAAAACCTTTACCTGATGAATCACCTTATTCCGTAACACCTGCTCCATGTGGTCAAGAATCTGGACCGGTTGTTCCTCATAAGATAGGTTCTCTTCCAGCTGAACTACCTCTGGACTCAAAACATGAGATGGATCTGGCATATACTTTCTCAACATTGAAACATGAAAAACATTGTGTACCTGAGATAAACTCGGAGGTAAAGCCACTCGGTATGCAACTGATCCAACTCTCTCCAGAATTACATATGGTCCAATGAACCTTGGACTCAGCTTTCCTTTCTTACCAAATCTCATCACACTTTACCAAGGAGAAACCTTGAGAAAAAAATGATCACCTACCTCGAAAGATAGATCCTTCCTCCGGTTATCCGCATAACTCTTCTGCCTGCTCTGAGCTGTTCTCATGTGTTTTTGAATCAACTGAACTTTTTCTGCCATCTCTTCTACCAATTATGGTCCCATCAGCTTCCTTTCACCCACTTCTTTCCAAAATGCTGGAGTTCGACACCGCTTCCCATATAATGCCTCAAATGGTGCCATCTGTATACTGGAATGAAAACTGTTATTATAAGAAAACTCAACCAAAGAAAGATGTTGGTCCCAACTTCGCTGATAATCCATCGAACAAGCTCGTAGCATATCCTCCAAGGTCTGAATTGTTCGTTCTGACTGCCCATCTGATTGAGGATGAAAAGCTGTACTAAAATTTAATTCAGTACCCAATGACTTTTGAAGGCCTTTCCAAAAGTTAGAAGTAAACCTGGGATCACGATCCGATACAATGGAGAGAGGAACTCCATGTAACCTGACTATCTCTTTTAGATACAAACGGGAAAGTTGGTCAAGAGAGAAAGTATCTCGTATAGAAAGGAAATGAGCAGATTTGGTCAAGCGATCAACAATAACCCATATTGCATTATTACCTCGAGATGTCTTCGGTAATCCAACAACAAAGTTCATGGATATATTCTCCTATTTCCACTCTGGCATTGGTAAAGGCTGAAGCATTCCTTTCGGTAACTGCCTCTCTGCTTTAACCTGTTGACATGTCAAACACTTCACAGTAAAATCAGCAATGTCTCTTTTCATTCCATCCCACCAGTAATACTCCCGCAGATCTCTATACATCTTAGTACTGCCCGGATGAACTGAAAACGGAGAACTATGAGCTTCACATAACAACTCTCTCTTCAACTGTGAATCAGAAGTCACACAAAAACTCTTCCCAAACCTCAAAACACAAACACAAACTTATCCAAGAACTCATGGAAAATTTTATTCCTAAGGTACATGAATACAGCAGGTGCATTGGTTAACCCAAAAGGCATAACTACAAATTCATAATGGCCATATCTAGTACGGAACGTAGTCTTCGGAACGTCTGCTTATTTTACTTTCAACTGATGGTACCCCGACCTCAAGTCAATCTTCGAAAAATACTAAGCTCCCTGGAGCTGATTCCACTTCATTCGATGGCCCAACATCTGCTGAAGTTGTTGCAAAGGATTTCACCACCGCTTTCTGCTTGTAGTCTGGCTGCATTCCCCCAGTTGAGTTCTTCTTTGGACACTCGTTTGCATAATGGCCCATTTCATTACACTTAAAACATCTTACCGTTGGCTTTTCATTTCCTGCTTGATCATCTTCCTTACAGTTACGAGCAATATGACCAGACTTACCACACCGAAAGCACTTACCAGACTTGGATAAACATTCTCCAGGATGCATTTTACCACACTTCTCACAGGATGGATATTTGGTTTTCTTACCTCCTTTCTTCTTTGATGAATTCTTCCCCTTTGCCTGCCAACTAGACCTCTTATTCTGTTGTTTGTCATGGAACACCTAATCATCGGTAAACTCCATTTCCACCTTCTCCACACATCGAACAAGTTTTTCATAACTTTTGAACTCACGAGAAGATAAAGCCCTTCGATACATTGGATTTAGCCCTAAGTAAAAACGGTTTATTTTACTATCAAGATCTCGTATGAAGTTTGGAGCATACCTTGCCAATCGAGTGAACTTTTCTTCATAAGCAGCCACTGAATCATCCTCCTGCCTCAATTATAGGAACTGTTTTTCTATCCTAAGACGAACCACCTTAGGAAAATATTTCTCAAGAAACATACCTTTGAATTCTTCCCAGTGAAGATCCTCAATCTCATCACTATCCCTTATATTTTTCACCATCGACCACCACTGATCAGCTTCACCTTCAAAACGGTAAACAACAAGACTAACATTTTGATGTTCTGAACACCCCATGACATCAAAAATCTTCCCCAGTGCTTTAATCCACCCTTCATCTTGCACAGGGTCAGATGATCCTCTGAATGATGGGGGATGTTGCCTCATGAAATATTCCACCACTCACATGTTCCTCTGCGGTTGATCTGGCTGATCTCGTGCATGGATACCACCACCATTTATAGCCTGAGTCAACTGTTCCATCACTGCAACAAACTGTTCAGTTTCGATTCCAACCATCTCAGGTTGCTGATTTGGAAGGTTATCTTTCTCCTCATGTCGTCCAAACATAGCTGCTTTGTTTCCTCTACGGAAAACCATTCTGAACATAGAAATATCTTAGTCGAAGCAACATGGTAATCCGTAAATGCTCTATCATTTCAATCATATTATAATTTAACACTTTTCTAACTCCTAAAGTTGTCTAAACCGACCTCTGATACCAACTACAAGGCCCCAGCCTTAAACCTTACTTAATATTGAATTAAATGAATAATTCACGTTGAGGATCTTTTCAGGTTTAGAGTTTTAGAGAATTAGAACATAACTATTACATCTCAAAAGATTACAAAGTAGTCACTTCTACTAAGTTTCCATAATAAAAAAAACTCTTGAAAGAAACATCTAGTTCCATGTTTTATATAGCATGTCATTCCCTTGATCCCATCCTTGACCTTATTCCACATTAAGTCCTGTGAAAAACATTTCAAAAAAACTTTGGGTGAGCATAAAAAGCTCAGTAAGGGATACACAAAGAATGAAAACTGTTAGTTTTTCAAAATCAAGTAAACCATGTATACTCTATCAAAGTAATACCTTCACCTTCATGAAGTAGTAAAAACTCTTCACTGAATAAAGTATCATTACTTACCTTTTTGTAACCAAAGTATTACCATAAAATCCATAAAAAGAACACATAACATATATAAAGGTGACTTGGGACATAAACATACTTCAGTGGAATAACCATACGGTCGACTTCCACACATATCACTTAATGGAATAGCCATACGGCCAATTTCCATACATACTTAATGGAATAGCCATACGGCCGACTTCCATACCCAATGCATTGGAGGTTATAACGTAACCACCCGTCCTGGTATTCACGGCACCACCCGTCATATGGTTTATAACGTAACCACCCGTTAAAATGTCCAAGTACCAGTATAAAATCATAAAACATAAAACCAATATAAAGGAGTGATAACATTTCCACATTTCAATCACAATATATCATAAATATATTGACATAATAGAATCCTTTTTCAAAACCATTTTCAATACCAAAATACATAAAAGAGTATATGGTATTTATTTTATTCTAAAAACATTATGGCTTGTTGAGAAAGCCAAAGACCAAATAATACTCGCGGCGGCGGAAAAGGTCGTTGTCACCGCATACGTTAAAAAAACATTCCTTTTTGTCGTTTAGTAAAACACTTCATAGAAAAAGATTCCTTTTGTATAAAAGTAAAAGTCAAAGGGGTTTATACACCGTATAAAAGAAAGTTGTGTATAAAATGAAATATGCCTCAATGAAAGGAGATTGAGACGAAGTCCCTTACAAAGATCATTTTTTTTAAATAAAATAGATCTATTATTTGTATTCACTATAATTACACATAATGAAAGTACAAATACAAGATAGGACATAATAATATCATGACGTAATTTTAAAGTAGGAGATTAACCCAAAGAATGGATATTGGGTTAAGAAGTTCCCTTACCTCAGGTCCGACTTGACTCAATCGTTCTTTAACGTCCTGAATAATAAGCTTGAGTTAATTTATACTTGATTAAGAACCTTTTTAAAGTTCATTATTCATTTTATATCACTTATTGCCATGTTATAAACATTATGTAACCATTTAAGTTAATAATGTTTGTTTTGTCAATATTTGGTTCTTAAGTCGAAAGTTGACTTCTTACAATTACATGTTGTTCGTGTGGTCAAAATTTCTTTATATACAAAATGAAATTCCTGATTTGGATATCATATATATCATATATATCCATCATATACATGTATTTATAATATTACATAATCATTTAGATGTAAGAAATGAAATGCACCGTTCATGGAGACGGTAAGCCGTACGTACGCATGAACGCTACTTTCATTTCTTTGTCATATTAATGGAATTAAAACTAAATGAGAGGTATGTATATTTTAATTACAGAATTATATTCATCATTTAGATATATAATTAATTATATATATCCATTATATACATTTACTTTTAATAGTACATTACATTTGGGGATAAGAAATGAAATGCACCGTTCATGGAGACGGTAAGCCGTACGTACGCATGAACGCTACTTTCATTTCTATCTCATAGTTTAATGGAAAGAAATAATAATGATATAGAGGTATATTATAATTACAGTATAACATCATATATAATAACTTTAAATCCATCCTTTACACGTCCCACATATGGCATTAACGAATCACATCACTTTGAGGGGGCGGTAGTCCGCACTTCCTTAAATAAAGATATCGTGTTTACCCATAATGGAAACCATAAAGGTATGCCCAAAATGAAAAAAACAGAAGCTTAAAGAAAACATAAACATATAATATATCATATATAAAAATAGTGACATCATAATGGCCACCTTTGAAGGTGTTAAATGAGTATTGAACAATCATCGTTTCGGGAGGCAGAATTTCTCCATCCACGGAAACCGTATGTTCTTTAACCATTTGATGTAGTTGTGTGAGAGTGTAGCTCGAATAAATCTTATAACAACATCCTAGTATATTGAAGATACTGTTGTTGTTACAAAAGAAGTAAATAAAAAGAGTTTAGAGGGTTGGAGAAGCAAAATTAAAACAAATGAACAAGAGAGAATGAATTACCTTTAAAAGTGTGTCTCCTTTTGATTTGAGCCTAAAGGCTCCATTTGAAAGGATTATTCCCAAAGGGAATCCTCTAGGATGAGAAGAGGGATGTGGAGAGAGTAAATGGGCAGGGGTTGGCCGAGCCAAAGGCTTGAGGAGTGTGTGAAATGAGGTAGAGGTGGGGGCCTTTTATAAGAGGAGAGGAAGGGCACTTTTGGAAAGTAAAGAAATATTACTTTATTTGAGAATGTGATTCGGTTTTAAAATGTCCCACATTGACATAATTCGTGGATAAGGTGATAAGGGTTCGAAATACACTCATCCAATTGGTTTTGGACATGTGTAGTTCATAGATTTTACATTATCTTTCCATTTTATTTAAATCGTCAAATAATGATGTCATCGCTGCATCATTATTATGTCATAAATAATTTAATTTATTTAATGTCTAAAAATTATAAAAAAATACTATGATATAGGAAATCTTTTTAGCTTTCCAATGGCTATTTATAATCAAAACTCTGATCTTTATAACCCCGTGTAAAAATTGTTTTCGTAAAACATATTATGTTTGTGTCATTTTTACTTTTACATTAAATAAAAAGTTATTTATGTCATTTCCCAACCAAAGTGTCTCCATGGGGTCCCCAAGTTGACCCATGGCTTGTATTGGTCGGCCATGACACAACCAATAAGGTTGGGACATGTTTATAGGTCATTTCATATTATTAAAGCATTATTTATACCATAAACTACTCTAATTACCACTAATCGCGATTAAAAACTTAATAAGTTACTATTCACCAAAAAATTATTTTAATCCCATTGAACCGCATTTTAATTCTTAATGAAAACCATGTATGTCGGATTTTCAAAATTCAATACACATTAGTGGTAAACTTTCATTTAACTGAAAAATCAGTTTGCTTGATTACCACTTAGTGGTTTCACTATTCATCAAAAATTGAAGTTTTTCAGAAAATTACCAAAAATTCACCCTAAGCTATATTTGATATTACTAATTCAAAAATGAAGTCTATTTTACAAAATTCAAAACATATAAGTCACATTAATTAATTTAATAATTAATTCCCGCTGTCAGAGCAAATAGCGTGTTTTTATGAAAGAATAAGTATCAAAAGATTGACACTAGTTTGAGCCCAATTTCAAAGTGAAATTGATTCCAATGACCACCATTGGATTAAATGGTAAAAATATATTCATATTACACATTAAGACCAATTCAAAAGATAATCTAATCATATAAATAAATTAGATTAAAAAGCAGTTTTGATGTAAAATGCAGTATTTTTCACTATTCATTAAAAAATGAACATTGTCAGAAAAATACCAAAAATTCACACAAAGTAAATTTTGATTTCCTAATTCTAAAGAAGAGTTATATTTGGTCCAATAGAATTTATAAGATCGATCAAAACTATATTTAATGACGGTTCTCTGTCAAAAGGTGATAAGTGGACCTTTCGTGAAAATTAGGGTACAAATGCCCAAAATTGAACTCTTTCCGTATTTTAAGCCTTTATCTTTTATTGGGTAAATGTAAAAACATTTAAAAACATATATAATCATATTTTAGTTATATCTATCCGTTCCCGCCAGTACAACGGCTACTCGTTAACTAACATTTAAAATAATATTATTTTATTACTTGTGTGCAACGTAAGTTTTCAAAGAAACTCATCGTTGCGTACCGAGTACGCTATCGAACGTAGAAACCCCTTTTAATTAAAATTAATATTTAATTCGTAAATATTAATAAATATGAAAATTCTTTATTCTTTATTTACCTGGGATGTTACATCCTTCCCCCCTTTTGGGAATTGTGTCCTCGCAATTTTATTCACTTATCAAAATAAGTGGGGGTATTTATCCCTCATAGCATTTTCAGATTCCCACGTTGCCTCTTCAATCACATGGTTTTTCCACGAAACCTTTACCTGATGAATCACCGTATTCCGTAACACCTGCTCCCTGTGGTCAAGAATCTGGAGCGGTTGTTCCTCATAAGATAGGTTCTCTTCCAGCTGAACTACCTCTGGACTCAAAACATGAGATGGATCTGGCATATACTTTCTCAACATTGAAACATGAAAAACATTGTGTACCTGAGATAAACTCGAAGGTAAAGCCACTCGGTAAGCAACTGATCCAACTCTCTCCAGAATTTCATATGGTCCAATGAACCTTGGACTCAGCTTTCCTTTCTTACCAAATCTCATCACACTTTACCAAGGAGAAACCTTGAGAAAAAAATGATCACCTACCTCAAAAGATAGATCCTTCCTCCGGTTATCCGCATAACTCTTCTGCCTGCTCTGAGCTGTTCTCATGTGTTTCTGAATCAGCTGAACTTTTTCTGCCATCTCTTCTACCAATTATGGTCCCATCAGCTTTCTTTCACCCACTTCATTCCAAAATGCTGTAGTTCGACACCGCTTCCCATATAATTCCTCAAATGGTGCCATCTGTATACTGGAATGAAAACTGTTATTATAAGAAAACTCAACCAAAGAAAGATGTTGGTCCCAACTTCGCTGATAATCCATCGAACAAGCTCGTAGCATATCCTCCAAGGTCTGAATTGTTCGTTTTGACTGCCCATCTGATTGAGGATGAAAAGCTGTACTAAAATTTAATTCAGTACCCAATGACTTCTGAAGGCCTTTCCAAAAGTTAGAAGTAAACCTGGGATCACGATCCGATACAATGGAGAGAGGAACTCCATGTAACCTGACTATCTCTTTTAGATAAAAATGGGAAAGTTGGTCAAGAGAGAAAGTATCTCGTATAGAAAGGAAATGAGCAGATTTGGTCAAGCGATCAACAATAACCCAGATTGCATTATTACCTCGAGATGTCTTCGGTAATCCAACAACAAAGTCCATGGATATATTCTCATATTTCCACTCTGGCACTGGTAAAGGCTGAAGCATTCCTTTCGGTAACTGCCGCTCTGCTTTAACCTGTTGACATGTCAAACACTTCACAGTAAAATCAGCAATGTCTCTTTTCATTCCATCCCACCAGTAATACTCCCGCAGATCTCTATACATCTTAGTACTGCCCGGATGAACTGAAAACGGAGAACTATGAGCTTCACATAACAACTCTCTCTTCAACTGTGAATCACAAGGCACACATAAACTCTTCCCAAACCTCAAAACACAAACACAAACTTATCCAAGAACTCATGGAAAATTTTATTCATAAGGTACATGAATACAGCAGGTGCATTGGTTAACCCAAAAGGCATAACTACAAATTCATAATGGCCATATCTAGTACGGAACGTAGTCTTCGGAACATCTGCTTCTTTTACTTTCAACTGATGGTACCCCGACCTCAAGTCAATCTTCGAAAAATACTGAGCTCCCTGGAGATGATTCCACTTCATTCGATGGCCCAATATCTACTGAAGTTGTTGCAAAGGATTTCACCACCGCTTTCTACTTGTAGTCTGGCTACATTCCCCCAGTTGAGTTCTTCGTTGGACACTCATTTGCATAATGACCCATTTCATTACACTTAAAACATCTTACCGTTGGCTTTTCATTTCCTGCTTGATCATCTTCCTTACAGTTACGAGCAATATGACCAGACTTACCACACCGAAATCACTTACCAGACTTGGATAAACATTCTCCAGGATGCATTTTACCACACTTCTCACAGGATGGATATTTGGTTTTCTTACCTCCTTTCTTCTTTGATGAATTCTTCCCCTTTGCCTGCCAACTAGACCTCTTATTCTGTTGTTTGTCATGGAACACCTGATCATCGGTAAACTTCATTTCCACCTTCTCCACACATAGAACAAGTTTTTCATAACTTTTGAACTCATGAGAAGCTAAAGCCCTTCGATACATTGGATTTAACCCTAAGTAAAAACGGTTTATTTTACTATCAAGATCTCGTATGAAGTTTGGAGCATACCTTGCCAATCGAGTGAACTTTTCTTCATAAGCAGCCACTGAATCATCCTCCTGCCTCAATTCTAGGAACTGTTTTTCTATCCTAAGACGAACCACCTTAGGAAAATATTTCTCAAGAAACATACCTTTGAATTCATCCCAGTGAAGATCCTCAATCTCATCACTATCCCTTATATTTTTCACCATCGGCCACCACTGATCAGCTTCACCTTCAAAACGGTAAACAGCAAGACTAACCTTTTGATGTTCTGAACACCCCATGACATCAAAAATCTTCTCCAGTGCTTTAATCCACCCTTCAGCTTGCACAGGGTCAGATGATCCTCTGAATGATGGGGGATGTTGCCTCATGAAATGTTCCACCACTGACATGTTCCTCTGCGGTTGATCTGGCTGATCTCATGCATGGATACCACCACCATTTATAGCCTGAGTCAATTGTTCCATCACTGCAACAAACTGTTCAGTTCCGATTCCGACCATCTCAGGTTGTTGATTTGGAAGGTTATCTTCCTCCTCATGTCGTCCCAACATAGATTCTTTGTTTCCTCTGCGGAAAACCATTCTGAACACAGAAATATCTTAGTCGAAGCAACATGGTAATCCGTAAATGCTATATCATTTCAATCATATTATAATTTAACACTTTTCTAACTCCTAATGTTGTCTAAACCGACCTCTGATACCAACTATAAGGCCCCAGCCTTAAACCTTACTTAATATTGAATTAAATGAATAATTCACGTTGAGGATCTTTTCAGGTTTAGAGTTTTAGAGAATTAAAACATAACTATTACATCTCAAAAGATTACAAAGTAGTCACTTCTACTAAGTTTCCATAATAAAAAAAACTCTTGAAAGAAACATGTCTAGTTCCATGTTTTATATAGCATGACATTCCCTTGATCCCATCCTTGACCTTATTACACATTAAGTCCTGTGAAAAACATTTCAAAAAAACATGGGGTGAGCATAAAAAGCTCAGTAAGGGATACACAAAGAATGAAAACTATTAGTTTTTCAAAATCAAGTAAACCATGTATACTCTATCAAATTAATACCTTCACCTTCATGAAGTAGTAAAAACTCTTAACTGAATAAAGAATCATTACTTACCTTTTTGTAACCAAAGTATTACCATAAAATCCATAAAAAGAACACATAACATATATAAAGGTGACTTGGGACATAAACATACTTAAGTGTAATAACCATACGGTCGACTTCCACACATATCACTTAATGGAATAGCCATACGGCCAATTTCCATACATACTTAATGGAATAGCCATACGGCCGACTTCCATACCCAATGCATTGGAGGTTATAACGTAACCACCCGTCCTGGTATTCACGGCACCACCCGTCATATGGTTTATAACGTAACCACCCGTTAAAATGTCCAAGTACCAGTATAAAATCATAAAACATAAAACCAATATAAAGGAGTGATAACATTTCCACATTTCAATCACAATATATCATAAATATATTGACATAATAGAATCCTTTTTCAAAACCATTTTCAATAACAAAATACATAAAAGAGTATATGGTATTTATTTTATTCTAAAAACATTACGGCTTGTTGAGAAAGCCAAAGACCAAATAATACTCGCGGCGGCGGAAAAGGTCATTGTCACCGTGTACGTTAAAAAAACATTCCTTTTTGTCGTTTAGTAAAACGCTTCATAGAAAAAGATTCCTTTTGTATAAAAGTAAAAGTCAAAGGGGTTTATACACCGTATAAAAGAAAGTTGTGTATAAAACGAAATATGCCTCAATGAAAGGAGATTGAGACGAAGTCCCTTACAAAGATCTTTTTTTAAAATAAAATAGATCTATTATTTGTATTCACTATAATTACACATAATGAAAGTACAAATACAAGATAGGACATAATAATATCATGACGTAATTTTAAAGTAGGAGATTAACCCAAAGAATGGAGATTGGGTTAAGAAGTTCCCTTACCTCGGGTCCGACTTGACTCAATCATTCTTTGACGTCCTGAATAATAATCTTGAGTTAATTTATACTTGACTAAGAACCTTTTTAAAGTTCATTATTCATTTTATATCACTTATTTCCATGTTATAAACATTATGTAACCATTTAAGTTAATAATGTTTGTTTTGTCAATATTTGGTTCTTAAGTCGAAAGTTGACTTCTTACAATTACATGTTGTTCGTGTGGTCAAAAGTTCTTTATATCCAGAATGAAATTCCTGATTTGGATATCATATATATCATATATATCCAGAATATACATGTATTTATAATATTACATAATCATTTATATGTAAGAAATTAAATGCACCGTTCATGGAGACGGTAAGTCGTACGTACACATGAACGCTACTTTCATTTCTTTGTCATATTAATGGAATCAAAACTAAATGAGAGGTATGTATATTTTAATTCCAGAATTATATTTATCATTTAGATATATCATTAATTATATATATCCATTATATACATGAACTTTTAATAGTACATTACATTTGGGGATAAGAAATGAAATGCACCGTTCATGGAGACGGTAAGCCGTACGTACGCATGAACGCTACTTTCATTTCTATCTCATACTTTAATGGAAAGAAATAATAATGATATAGAAGTATATTATAATTACAGTATAACATCATATATAATAACTTTAAATCCATCCTTCACACGTCCCACATATAGAATTAATGAATCACATCACTTTGAGGGGGCGGTAGTCCGCACTTCCTTAAATGAAGATATCGTGTTTACCCATAATGGAAACCATAAAGGTATGCCCAAAATTAAAAAAACAGAAGCTTAAGGAAAACATAAACATATCATATATCATATATAAAAATAGTGACATCATAATGGCCACCTTTGAAGGTGTTAAATGATAATTGAACAATCATCGTTTCGGGAGGCAGAATTTCGCCATCCACAGAAACCGTATGTTCTTTAACCATTTTATGTAGTTGTGTGAGAGTGTAGCTCGAATAAATCTTATAACAACATCCTAGTATATTGAAGATATTGTTGTTGTTACAAAAGAAGTAAATAAAAAGATTTTAGAGGGTTGGAGAAGCAAAATTAAAACAAATGAACAAGAGAGAATGAATTACCTTTAAAAGTGTGTCTCCTTTTGATTTGAGCCTAAAGGCTCCCTATGAAAAGATTCTTCCCAAAGGGAATCCTCTAGGATGAGAAGAGGGATGTGGAGAGAGTAAATGGTCAGGGTTTGGCCGAGCCAAAGGCTTGAGGAGTGTGTGAAATGAGGTAGAGGTGGGGGCCTTTTATAAGAGGAGAGGAAGGGCACTTTTGGAAAGTAAAGAAATATTACTTTATTTGAAAATGTGTTTCGGTTTTAAAAGGTCCCACATTGATATAATTCGTGGATAAGGTGATAAGGGTTCGAAATCCACTCATCCAATTGGTTTTGGACATGTGTAGTTCATAGATTTTACATTATCTTTCCATTTTATTTAAATCGTCAAATAATGATGTCATCGCTGCATCATTATTATGTCATAAATAATTTATTTTATTTAATGTCTAAAAATTATAAAAAAATACTATGATATAGGAAATCGTTTTAGATTTCCAATGACTATTTATAATCAAAAATCTGATCTTTATAACCCCATGTAAAAATTGTTTTTGTAAAACATATTATGTTTGTGTCATTTTTACTTTTACATTAAATAAAAAGTTATTTATGTCATTTCCCAACCAAAGTGTCTCCATGGGGTCCCCAAGTTGACCCATGGCTTGTCTTGGTCGGCTATGACACAAAAAATAAGGTTGGTACATGTTTCTAGGTCATTTAATATTATTAAATCATTATTTATACCTTAAACTACCCTAATTACCACTAATCGCGATTAAAAACTTAATAAGTTACTATTCACCAAAAAAATTATTTTAATCCCATTGAACCGCATTTTACTTCTTAATGACAACCATGTATGTCAGATTTTCAAAATTCAATACACATTAGTGGTAAACTTTCATTTAACTGAAAAATCAGTTTGCTTGATTACCACTTAGTGGTTTCACTATTCATCAAAAATTGAAGTTTTTCAGAAAATTACCAAAAATTCACCCTAAGATATATTTGATATTACTAATTCAAAAATGAAGACTATTTTACAAAATTCAAAACATATAAGTCACATTAATTAATTTAATAATTAATTCCCGCTGTCAGAGCAAATAGCGTGTTTTTATGAAATAATAAGTATCAAAAGATTGACACTAGTTTGAGTCCAATTTCAAAGTGAAATTGATTCCAATGACCACCATTGGATTAAATGGTAAAAATATATTCATATTAAACATTAATACCAATTCAAAAGATAATCTAATCATATAAATAAATTATATTAAAAATCAGTTTTGATGTAAAATGCAGTATTTTTCACTATTCATTAAAAAATGAACATTGTCAGAAAAATACCAAAAATTCACACAAAGTAAATTTTGATGTCCTAATTCTAAAGAAGAGTTATATTTGGTCTAATATAATTTATAAGATCGATCAAAACTATATTTAATGATGGTTCTCCGTCAAAAGGTGATAAGTGGACCTTTCGTGAAAATTAGGGTACAAATGCCTAAAATTGAACTCTTTCCGTATTTTAAGCCTTTATCTTTTATTGGGTAAATGTAAATACATTTAAAAACATATATAATCATATTTTAGTTATTTCTATCCGTTCCCGCCAGTACAACGGCTACTCGTTAACTAACATTTAAAATAATATTATTTTATTACTTGTGTGCAACGTAAGTTTTCAAAGAAACTCATCGTTGCGTACCAAGTACGCTATCGAACGTAGAAACCCCTTTTAATTAAAATTAATATTTAATTCGTAAATATTAATAAATATGAAAATTCTTTATTCTTTATTTACCTGGGATGTTACAAATATACTAGTATTTGAGTCATTATAGGTTCTAAATCAGATTAGATTTCCAAAAATATCAAGCTTTTAAGATTTCAATGTTTTGATAGTATCTTTACAAAGGAATTTAGACATGTATTTTTTATGAAGCCTATGAGTTCTTGATGAAAAAAACAAATAGTATGACTAATAATAAATTAAATAAATTGATGAAAATTGATGAAAAGAAATTGAGAAATTCCACTTCAAAGAGTGACAATAAAAAATTAATCTATATTAGTAAAAGGTAATAAAATTTGAGTATGATATTTTATATCTTTTAATAATTTTTTTCTTGGAGGATATCATGATGGGAATCCATCCCTCTTATGAAAAGTGAAATAAAAATAAATTTCCCACTGTTATAAACTTGGTGAAGATAGATTGGGTATATAAGATGAAAAAAATTATTTTAATCCACTCATAATTACATGTAAAAAAAATTACACCCAAATATTAATTTCATTCTCATGATAATGTTGTAAAAGTAACACTTGGGAAAAATATTCATTTAGTTATGTGAAATAATTGTGGGGAATATATAACAAGTGGGAACTCTTGAGAATAATTAAAGGCTGTTTTAAAATATAATCTACAATAAAGGCCCTAAAAAATAATCTCTTATTTTTTAGGTTATTTTAGTTATTTTCCATAGGATATCACCCAACATGAATATGAGTGTTAATGTATTGAGATAGATTTGGAAAAAAGTGATGACCTATTTTAAATTATCCATGAAAATTAGATCACTAAGTGTTATGTATAAGAAAAATGAATAATGGTGTTCCACTTATGATAATGAGTGTCTTAGAAATCATAAAGTGGTAGAATCCTAGAAAATTATTGAAAAAAACCCATAAATTAGAAGTTGTAAATACTATCAATTGTTCTTAGTTAGTGATGAAATCCAATACGATTAAGGATAAATATATTATCATTTAAGAAATATCTATAATTAATTAATATAAAATTGATAGTTTTACAAAGGATTCTTAAGATATATTTAATTGATTAGAGTATGCGAACAAAATCTTCAATATAAAGTGTATTCAATTTTATATAAAAGATTAAAATCTATATGTGACAAAATATTATCATTTAAAACATACTGAAAATATAGATGCTACCACACAGACATCCAAGGATGATCTTTATGATGAAGGACAACTATTTTATGTAAAAAATATTTTCATATCATTTAATGATTAATCTCTAGAAAACTCAAAGAAAATTTTATAGTTCAATCAAAAAATTATTTGAATTCTAATTATAGTTTAATATAAATTGAATATTTAAAAACTATATCTGTAAAAAATATTGATAAATATAAATAATAATTAAACCAAAAAAATCATCTATGTTCAAGGGAAGATAGTATGAAATTATTTGTTCCCTATTTGAAGTCTGACTAAAGGATAAAATATCACAATAATAGAATGTACAATGTTTTGGTGGGATTATATCTCTAGATAAGGGAGTCTTTTTTTTGGTTGTTGCATGTGCTACAAAATATTCAATGATAATTACAGGTCTTGTTGGAAAAATAGTTTGACACAATGAAAAAATTAAATACGAAAATGGGATAATAAGGCTGATACATAGTAAATAAAAAATAAGGACCAAATAGATTAATCACAAATATATTTGATAAAAATTTAAATTTCTATAAAATCTTACATAATAGTGCTCACATTGAACTAAAATACATGTGTAAATCAATAACATAAGATTCAAATGATTTTAAAGAGTGACACCATAAATTATAAATAAATCAAATATAAAAAATAATATTAATTTATCCCTATAAAATAGATTACATAGGATAGTTATTTAGACCACCCCAAGAATATTTAAACATATAATCCACTAAAAATTTTATATTCTTCAATTTTGTAATAAGAGGATACACTATTAAATTTGTAAATAAATCCATAAATATTTTTATTTATGGAAGTAATAATGATTAGTATTTAAAGACATATAATAGAATAATAATGGAACCATTTTTATGAAAAATATACCTGAGATACTTTTTATATGATCTATGAAAGATAGGCATGAACTGTACATAAATAATAATTTGGCCAACCTAATTTAAAATGTAATTCAATATAGTGTAATATAATGTGATATAAAGTGTTAATGAGAAATAATTCACTATACATGAAAGTATAAATTTCATGAGAGGTTTTCAATAGATGATGACCACTAAATTTCAGAAGACATTTGTTGGTGGTGTAAGAAAGGTATACCATATTCAGGGAATGATTAGTCATATTTCATGCTCAAGATTTAGTGAAAATAGATTGAAATATAACTATAAGACTCACTTTTATTGATAGATAATGTAGAGAATAAAATTCCCCACAAAAAATCTGTTAATAATGGAATGAATTCCATACTTCCCAAAATAAACATTATTAGTAAAATTATAAAATCATGTATGAACAATTATCTCATTCATGGTGTTTAAAAAAAGTTTTTTTATGGTTGAGAATAAAATCTCAACCTTATTTCTCACAAAAATGATTTAAAGTGTTCTACCTTATTTCCATATATTTTTTTTGTCTTCATATATTGGAATTTAAAAATAATTTATTTTTAATGAGGGAGTAACTTGAAAACATTTGAAATAAAGGGTAACAATTTCAGACAATGATGATTCAACATCTTGATTATGTAACTAAATATTTTTATCTTGAATCTAACTTTAGGAAAGGATCAATCTTGATAATGAAGTTTTTTGACTATATTAATGAGTGGGAGTATAGTCAGAATCCATAAATGACATAAATTTTAAAAAAATATGAAATTTTTTAGTGTTTCCAAAAAAATATCATGTATAGTTTACATATATATAATATCTTAACCTAGTTTTCCAAGAAATAATTTATATATTAGTGGGTGAATTGAAATTGATCAATAACACAAAAATGAAAAATAATCAAGGTTTAATTACAGAGTATTTACCTACTAGTTATTTGGAATTTTTTCACTTGTGTATTTATATTATTATAGGAAATTCAAGTTAGAAAAATATCATGAGAATTATTTACTAATTTGTATCAAGTGATTTCATTAAAAAATCTATTATCAGCCCGAAACAATTTCAACGCTCTATGAAAAAATAATTTTTTTTTGATATCATATTATGTTTTATTAGGGATAAATTTTTATCTAGACTTTCCCTTCTTTTATTTATACATTTAGAATAGATCAAGTTAATATATACTAGAATAATTTAAAAAACATAACTTTATGTAAATTTATTCAATACTCTCTCATTTTACTTTTTATATATTATTAATAAAGGTGAAATTGAAGAAAATAAAACACATATTAATATCCATTTTTTAGAATCTATAATTTAAAAAAACATAGGGGGAGGTTTAAACAATCATAGTGTTTTGTTTATTTATTGTAAAAGAAGAATATGGAAATATACATGATGCTAATAAGTAGTGAGAAGAGTTTCTTAAAAGGTTGTTAGAGTCTCAATATTTATGAGAATATGGATTGTAGTTACCAAGATAATTTTTGATGAGTGGTGTGAAATGAATATTGCATGGGTATTTTCAAAACACCTCAAAGCTTAGAATTGATATTTTATATGAGTTATTTTCATTATTTAGATGAAAAACTAATCTTATACCTTGTAAAATTGGAAAAAAAAGTAACTGATTTTTCCCTCTATTTATAATCGATTAAATGTAATAGTAATTCTTTCATTTGGTAAATTCATAAAGATCTATTCAAAAGGTTGAGATGATAGATTATTTTTATTCTAATATTTTATAGATACTTCTAATCTATTATTTATTAGAGAAGTTATTCGATGCTATATTAGAGTTTATGTGTAGAATATATTTAACCATATTTGAGTATGTTAAATAAGAGTTTTGTTCCATTTAGTATGTCAATTAAAAAAAATATATTGGGGAATAAGTTTTTAAGGAATGCTATGATGTTCCATCCTTACATTTTCCAATATTTAATAAATTTATATCATATGTAAGTATACATGGGTGATTCCAAAGTAATTATTGATTTTGAGGTAGTGTAATTTATATATGAATACACCAAAGGGTATTTTTTTACATAATTATCTTTATAATTATTTTAATTATGATTGAAGTTAATTTAATGTTATAAAAAAATTAATTGATGTTTTTGATGATGAGATGAAAAATTTGGGGACGAATATTTGAATATTGAGTTATTGGATATATAAATTCTACCAAAGTACATAATTTATAATATAATTACCATAATAATATATTTGGATATCTTAGAATGATTTCCTATGTCTTATATAATTTCCATAAGTCTTATCTACATTTCATATAAATTTTAGAGTTTCTATAAGACTTTTGAATATTTCATAAGCCCTTTTTAAATTTTATATGAGTTGTAGTGATATTTTAAAACATTGGGTAATTTAATAAGAATTATACAATTCCCATTATAAATATATATATTTCCTTAATTAAAATACAATAATTATTATTATTCTTTTATATTATAACATTTGGATAACTTATGAGTTCAATTATATGTTTAAGAGTCATTTTATATCATTTAAGTTTCATCTAAAACGTAACCAATGTATTGCCAATGGAATCCCATATATGTAAGGTTTATCTAAAGAGTTCACAATAAAAATTGGTAATTATATAACAGTAAAATATTTTCATAAGTTTCAAAATTGAGCCACTTTTAATTCACAATGACTATAATCGAGACACATTAGTGATATCCATACATACCATATAAGTAAGATGTATTTTCCCTTGAGTCATTTTATTTTAAAAATTGTGAGTCTTCCATAAATTAGCATAGGAGATTCAAAAATTAAACAATAAGAATAAATGTTTTTATGTTTATTAAAAAATTATGATGTTATGTTTTTTTTAAATTCAGAATATAGTAATTATTCAAAAGATTTATAATTCATGTTTATTATCAATAAGGTTTTATCATGATTAGGCGATCCCCATTATGAAGTTGATTGATGATAAAGAACCAATAAAATATGGTATTTTGATTTGATGATTTTTCACTCTATAAGGAATATATCAAGTCATGATTTTAGAATAAGTAAGAGTTTTAAATATTAATTCATTCCATGAAATAATATTCCATGACCAAGAATAGATATACAGTAGTGTCTCGTGTAGATATGAAAGAAAAAGAAAAGCCTCGGATATTGGGGACTAAAGTTGTGTAATTTTGGAATATCATATAAATATATTTATTCAGGGTTTCATAGAGATTTAAATGAAATATTTTACTAGTATTGAAATAAAAATTATATAGGATATATAATTTTGTAAATCAATGTGATTTACACATCTAAATTTGGAAGAAAATATTTATGTGATTTTATGTATGTATTGAATATAGTCATAGGTGAAGAAGAAAAGTTTTCTAAAACACTACATATATTTTAATTTTTTATGATTTGAAGAAATTTAATTCAAGGGGAGTGGTTATTATATCATGTTACATATCATTTTTTACAAATAAATAGAGTGTTTACACTATGATAAAATTTCACATTAATTGTTTCAAATACATTAACATAACAACACTTATTTGAAGGATTCATCTTAAATATTGGTGAAGAATAAGAGTAAAAATAGAGATATTTTAATTATCTATTGATCATTATTTATACAAAAGAAGAATATGTTTGAGGATTTTAGAATACTATAAAAATATTTCACAAGATCTGAGTAAGTTTCATGAATCCCTTATGATAGTGTAGTTTAAGGAAGAATATTACATCTATAATTTAAAATATTTACATGAGAATTTATTTCCAATCTACATAGTGTTAGTAAAAGATAAATAGTTTTTTAATATATCTATAATTTGGATAATACTTTGTACCTGGTAAGATTTGGGAATTTTAGTCTAGGTATATATCCTTGACTGAATTTTTTTATAATAAAATATGAGTTTTGTACATATGGGATAAATACCACCATAGACGTACAATATATTAATCCATCATTAAGGTGAACCATCTTAATAATATACACCTTCTTTCATTTTTTATTTCTTTTTTATTATTACATGCATACTAAAAAATGATAGAAATAGTAAGATATCTATTCACTAAATAAGTGAAATGGTAAAGAAGGGATAATGATTCAAATTGGTAATAAAAATTTTAAAATTAATTCAACACCCTTTGATTTTTATCCATATCACAACTGATCTATATACCATTTTTTATTCATAAAAATGGTGTTAATAGCTATTTAAATGACTTCTATGAAGTAATCATTAATTTTTTTTATTATTATCCATCATCATATTTTCAAACCAAATTACCTATATTTGAATAATTAATTCCCAAAAAATACTATTACTTTAAAATATTATTTCCAATTAGTCATAAATCTTCATGGTTTTTGGAATTAAAATTAATTTGTTATAAAATATGTCTAAAAATTTTATAAGAATACAATTTTTTTATGTTTACATTTACTTCTCTATTTCTTTTTTAAACAAAATAAATGGGAGAATATTTATCAATTTATGATAATCCCATAGTAACATCATCTATTACTACTAAACAAAGTGATAGAATATATAGAATTATTATATTCTTCTATCCTAGATAACATTTCCTTTTTAATATTTGAGTACCTTTATTGTTAATGGAATTTAAATTCTTCAATACCAATAGAATGAGGATCATTTAGAGGGGACCTGGATTCTTTTATACCAGTTGTGGTGACCAGGATTTCTTAAAAAATATTGATGTGTGGGTTGAATTAGGGGTATTATTTTATTATTTATTAACTAAAACTAAACCTCAATGGTTTTTTGAATTAAACTCACTAAAAAATATCAACTTTACCTAAATTAAATAGAGATATAAATCAATTTTATGAACACACGTTTTTTTACAAGGTTTCCCCCAATGTGGGTGACTGCATCCTTGATATGATTAGCGTGGGTCCATGTGACATATTTTTTCACTAATATCAACATGTTTTATAAGTTGACTGGGATCATATCATAATTAACACAATAATATTCCCAAAAAATAGAATACAACTAAGAAATTATACTGAATCCCAAGAGATATTAAAATAACATAATATAGGATGAAAAGGATCACTTTACCTCTATGGTGCCTCAGAAACTAATAAATGGTCTTCCTCTATGAATCCAGAATAATAATAATTAAAATATTCCCACATCATCAAGTAATTAAACTTATGTATTGAATTTTTATTCCATGGAGATTATTATTGTCCATGTCTTTGGAAATATCACGATTCTGATCCCCAATGTCAATTATTTACTATTATAGATTCAACAATACACACATTTGTAATCACTCTGTATCAATAACTATTCCATATATTTTATCACTTCCCATGAATTACCCAATAAATATTGAATAATTGAATGTCCTGAAAAATAATAATCAATTAATTCTATAGTATTCTCATCGAAGTTTCCAGATGCAATCATATGTTCACTTCACCTTCTTAACTGGTCACATGGGAATAATCCCACACTCTTGGAATATTATTCTTTTTCTAATAGAATAACTCATCTAATGTCATAATAAAACCAATTAAATCACTTTAGTATTTTGAAAAATAATTACAATATAGAAACATAGCATAAATCTCTCTCAATATTCAGTATTCACAACGCAACACAGTATAATCTTCTCACCAAGGTGTGGCAACCTCAAAATTCAAAAAATCATATTTTATGGCTATTTCACCATTTAAAAAAATCCATGATTTGGTTTCCTTCTTCATAGGATTTTTTATTCTCAATAACATCATACTTCATCATCAAATGGTTTGAATCAAGATTATAATAATAATATTTAAGACACTAAGGAATATAACAAGAAATTATATATGTTCCTTTCATACTCATAGACTGTAAAAAATATCAGAAAATATTTCTTAAATATGGGAATATTATTCATATATTTCACTATTATTCAATGAAACCACCTATTTTCACTTCAAACAATGACCACATTATACTCTAGTAAATATTAAAATATTTACTAATGTATAACTAAATTACAATCATACATGAGTTGAATGACTCATATGTATTTTATTCCAGTCTTGATTCTCACCTATTTTATTAGAATGAACCATATTTATCCTTGTGATGAGTTTTAAAAACTAAACAAATAAAATTTACATATCAATATATACTTCAAAAACATTCCATTTTTCTAGTCAGCAATCTGAAATACTTTTATGTATGGATGGTGTGAATTTTATGTATTATATACTAAGTAATGTTTCAAAAGATATTATATTGTGAAATTTATATGTACATCATATTGAATATTAGGAATTAGTAACTTTGATAATTATCAGTTATCAGTTCTAAAGGATTATTACATACTAAAAGAGTTAGTTTTATGCCTGCAGCACCTTTATCAGATTTTTAAATTAATCTTAGAATTATATAATTGTTAAAATGTTCTCATAGCCTCTTTAATTATCATGTGGACTTCACCATCTACTATAATAAAACTATATAAAAATACAAACTTTTCATAGAAAACATATTTTGGTTTGAATAATTCTCAACCCTATTAAAAAAATTAAATATCCCTTCAACATTTCTATGGGTTTATCCACCATAAATTCAGTATATTTAATCCTTGAAGTAAATAAAATCACATATAAAAAACATTATAATTTAAGGCATTTGATAGAATATGAAAACATAGAGTAAAATGTGATCTGATATAATTTAATAACCATGTAAAACTAAAAAAACAATATATAACTGAAACATCACATCCATGTGAAGTATTGATGAATGATATCAGCCTAAGGCAGGTTATCATTGCAATATTAAATCCACTAGCCATTTATATCTACCATCATCTACATGCTCAATGATCTTCCATCCTCTACATCAGTTGGCCTACATGGACACAATGTGAACAAGATGTAAGAATATATACATGGGAAAGTATAATTATACCCATTATGGTCATTATAATAAGTTAACTGTTATAATAATAATATAGTAAATTTTAACAAGTTATAAATAATTTATTTATAAATAATGTTCCTAACTCCTATGAAAACTATAAAAAAAATCATAACCCACATTAATAAGGTACATATATCTCATGTCCATAGTTCCTTCCAAATATCTGGCATTATTAATTCAATATATTGAAAAGAATAAATCCATTACACATTAAGTCTTGTATTACTATCCTATAAATTCTCCAAATGTACAATAATACAAATATGGTAGAGGAAATAAAAACCTCCCCCTAACTCAACTTATCTATAGTAAATATATATCATACTCTCTGGATTATACTAGAAGAAATATATTTCTCAACAAATGAAATACAAATATTTATATCTAGGATCATATATAGGTAATGATGCCAAATGAATTACACATATCTAGAAATATACAGGTATAATAGATTAGTGGAGGATATTTTTCTCTATTTAGAAACCATGGAATATCAGAAACAAAAAATACCAATGAAATGGTTGAGAGTAGATATAGCTTTGGGTGTATCATAATCCACCTCAATCCTTATATTATGGGAAAAATGTCTCTCACCATAGGGGTGAATTACCAAAATTGATTTCACATACTGAGGATATTAGATGAAATAAACATATCCAACCATCACATATATCATGTTCTCAAATCAAGGATACTGGTAGAACTACCCATATCCATCTATCTTATACAAGATATATGGGATAAATTACTCATATCAAACATTCACCAAGAAATATCTATCTTATCTCATCATAGATATATCAATGATTATGGTATAGTCACTACAATCTCAACTTAACCCTAATCAATGGGTGTTTTCTCTAATGATCCATTATTATATCCTTTCTCCATTAGTATCTATAAATAACAATCTACAAAAAATATCAAAATAGTGAGTACAAAAACTAAATAACTCAATAAAAATCAAGATATTGTCATATCTATTATATAAGACATCTCACATAGCAATCAATCTTTCATATCATTCAATAGGAATCTCAGCGTATGATGCTATTGGGATGGATATATAATCTAATAAAATATATGTTTTTTTAATTAAATATCTAGAAACATCACCATAAAAATTTTATTACTTTACTTGATCTAATCCATACATGATCCATCAAAATCATCTCAAGTTAAATGATAAAGTTACACGGTTATTATCAATAATCCTAAATCATCATCACATAGATTTGAATTATCATGTACTTTAAAAAACATGTTATCTTCCCTTACTCTATTTAAATTATTCAATAATACATTCATTATTAATTTATAACATTATTCCATGTTATATTATTTATTACATAACCATGTAATGAGTATTTATTATTTCATTAAATATTTTTCAATACCTTGATAGAAAATGAACTAATTTATATCAATTTGTTGTCCCCACAGTTCTTGTCAAGAACAACCTCCATTTTGAACCCCTCCCCATATTATATTAAATTTTTGACAGAAAATTTCATCCCTACTCTAATAGAAATCACTTTAGAGACTAATACATAATGTAAAATCACACATAAATTGGTGGAATTATCCTCGTAAAACCCTAAATATGAAAGGAAAATACCAATAAACTCTATAAAATATAAAATAAAATAATAAAAAATTCATAATGTATGTAAATTATATACATAATAAATACCTAAAAAATAATACCATTTAATAATGAAAACATCGACCAATAACCTCCATGAGTTTGTATGGACCAAAAAAATCACCACATCTATTATAGATACTTTAAAATTAATTTATAATTATATAGGTAAAAATAATAATATAAATAAAACGTTATACACACAAAACACCTCATACAAATGTGGAATGAGAATACCAATGAATTAGTCGATAAAAAATAAAAATAACTTCCACCTATATAAAGATAGCTACACCTATCCTCCCAAAGGACCAGATACTCAATATCAAAATCTATATTATAAAAATAATATATAATTAGTATATCGAGGAAGGTACTCTAAATATAATTCCTTGTCAATCATTTTTCTATCACACCCCACCAAAATACAATCTATTATTCAATATTTTACTTATAAACACATAACACTATATTTTAAAATATTTTTTTTTAATTTTCTGAAATCCACTATATGGTTAGTGGTAATCATACATCAGGATTACACTATATCTACATATCATAATAATATAAAATATACCAAATCCCAAACCAAACCACAAACCACTCACCACATTTAGGTTACATAAGGACATAAACCTTGTTAACATCTCTTATAATTCATAACACCAACAATGCATCCCCATTATAATCATACAACCTGCCCAACTAAAATAAATACACCCCAAAAAAATCTATTAGAACCTTTATAATTATAATAATAATGAGCCATCACATTTAATATTTGGGGCGTAGGGGTTGTAAAAATGCAAAGAATTAGCCATCCATTTTTTTTAAATAATATGTTGGTGAAAAAAACAAAACCCCATGTCCTCTGATGTAACATGAGTATTATATATAGAAATATTACATCATTTTAGATGAATATTCAATACATCACACAATAATACATTAATAGGAACCTTAAATGTTTAGTGTATTTATAGAATTGATACATAATCAACTTACATGATAAAATATATTCAATATCTCTTGTAATGTTCTTCTCACATAGTAATCCTCTTAGAAATATCTTACTTAATACATTTATTCATAACATTGGGAAATGGAAATAGAATAAATGTTGAGATTAGATGAACAATAAGGGGTGGATAGTGTAGATATCAATTCATAAGTGAGCATAAGACACGTGTCAATGTATGAGTTCATGATCATAACATAAAAGATACCCAATAATTTATAGAAAATATCCCACTAAGTCATTCTATAAGGATTATGAAAAATATAATTGAAGATTCATAAGAGTGATTAATCAACTCTAACCAATTTTGAGCCATGAGAGAATATAATAAGCATAATACATAATTGTTTTCCTTACACAAAATCAGGGTAAATAATGTCTTGGTTGAGGATAAATTCCAAGATTATAATATAATAGTTAATAGAGTCCCATATTAGATTAGATTCACTCCCCATTACATTTCTCTCTCAAGACATATGTGTACCACAAGATCAAAAAAACATCTCTCATTTGCTCATAGCTTAATTAAATTATAGTCATGGGAGAGGCTACGAAAAAACATCATTAAAACATAATCATCATAAGAAATCCATAAAAAGTAAGTGGATAGATTTATAAGATAATATCACCAATAAATATTAATAATATAATAGTATTTTTAAATAGATAAAAAATAAATTCATAAATGTATTAGAAATTAGCTTTAAAAAAAGGGAAAACGTCATTTTCTATTAGTAAAATTTAAATAATAAAAAATACCGGAAATGGGAGATTGGTTCTCATTGAAAAATAATGTAAACACTTAAATGAAGTTACATTATAAATACACGACATGATGATGGAAAAATATGTTCATTCCATATTAATTAAAAATAAAATTACACTTTTGTTAAAAAGCCATAAGTGAGTTCAATAGAAAATGTTTGAAAATATTTTTTTAATCCTTTTTAATGAAGGTAAATATCAATAGAAAATAAATTATTAAAACATTTATGTGTAGATAAAAACATCCAAAAAAATTATTGAGTAAAGATATGTTGGAAAAAGTTTACCAACCCATCAAAAGAGATTTGGATGTCATTTCTTAAATACATTCATTTAGTACTATTGAGTACAAAAGAGGGGGAAATAAAAAAATCCCGAAATTACCGTATCATAAGAAAATATTTCTTTCTTAATATAAATTTAATTAAAAATTAACTAAATTTTTATCAAAACATAAATAATACTTATAAATAGTGAGATTCCAATACTAACCCATTTCTGAATTCATGACATTCTTTATACATTTTCTATCTTCATTAAATGTAAATTTATATTTATTATGCATCTATAAAAAACATATTAACACTTATCTTATTACATGTCATCTAAATATAATTTCTAATTATTTATTTGTTAAATAATATTTATTAAGATTAATATTTGAGTATCAATTGTTCTATTTTACTTGAATATTTTGGTTTAATAATTCTAGTACTCAAAGTTTCTTCATACATTAATTTTCTATAAAATCCTAAAAAACATAAAAATATCACATTTATTAATTATATACAGTTTTATAACCAACCATCGAAGGTGGTGAGGAAAAATAAATTACATCACTCTATGGAGGTGGCAGTCTGCACCACTTATGTCTCCATTTTTCAATGGATGTAAAAACTGATCGTAAATAGTAATTCATCAATAAATAAAATTATTTTTTTGATAAATATCACAAATATTGATCAAATAAACCTATATTACCATATCTAAGAACCAATAATGAAAACAATGAAATGTCTCACTTCATAGAGGTGTTAGTCTGCACGCACTACTAGAAATCTGACATTTCCCAACGGTTCTGAACCTTTGGGAAAGCCTGCAGAACCGTTGGTAAGTAAGCCATTGGGAAATCTTTTCCCAATGGTTTATACAGAACCATTGGGATAGGTTAGAAAAATGAACCTATCCCAATGGTTTGGCACAACCATTGGGATAGTTTTTTCCAATGGTTTGGCTTGAACCGTTGGGAAAACCAACGGTTTTTAAAGGACTTTCCCAACGGTTTGAGGAAATAGTTGGGATAGGTAAATATATAAAAAAGTGTTCTAGTGGAGGTTTGAACCCATAACCTCCATGTTATAAATCAATGACTTTACCCCTATCCTGGAGTATCCTCAGTGAATATATTTGGATATATATATATATATACATTTATATGTAATTTATATATTAATTGATTTGACGATATTCGACAAATGTACTCATAAAAAATAAGGGTACATATCACAATGGTTCTCAAAACCATTGGGAAAGCCCTATCCCAATGGTTTTGAGAACCGTTGGGATATGTGCCAACCCTTTCCCAACGGTGGTGCCAAACTGTTGGGAAAAGTGGCCACAAAGTGGACTATTCCCAACGGTTTAGCCAAACTATTGGGAAATCCATACCATTTCCCAATGGTTTGGACAAACCATTGGGAAAAGTGACCTAAAAGTGGGATTTCCCAACAGTTTGGCCAAACTGTTGGGAAATGGGGGCTATACCAATGGTTTTTACAAACCGTTGGTATAGAAGCATTGGGAATGGTCAGATTTCCAGTAGTGACGTATTCATGAGTGACACAATAATTTTACATTGGATTGAAATTAGAAATAAAATGATGGTACCATTAATATAAAAACATTTAAGATTAGTATATATACTAATTTAATAATTTTTGTATTGTTATAATGTATTTTTTGGAGGTGGAAGAAGAAATAAACATTTAAAAACATGGTAAAAACAGTTACCTCTTCTTGAGGTGTCCACCTTTTTATTACAACTTATGTTTTATTAGGGCAATATCTTAGTGAGAAAAAAAATATATTACATGGGCATGATTTTATAAATGTTTTTTTCAATTTTTTTTTAGAAAGGATCTCTTTTTTTGTGTAGAAGTGGGGAGATAAGGTTCCATTTTATAACTAAGGGGAGTGGAATCCATGTAAATACCCTTATATTGATTATAATATTAATTTATTTTCAT
This sequence comes from Viscum album, assembly GCA_963277665.1. Lineage (NCBI taxonomy): Eukaryota > Viridiplantae > Streptophyta > Magnoliopsida > Santalales > Viscaceae > Viscum > Viscum album. The sequence continues at coordinate 905,922,882 of OY728158.1, read as the reverse complement.
AATAAATTGGGACCACATATGATAAATGTTTATGAAAATTTGATAAGAATTTTAAATCATCAAATAAAATTAAATAAATATAAAGAATTTGTGATATTTGATGTCATATCCCCTAGTTTAACACATTTAAAAATTTACCATGATGGAATTACTTTTACCATGGTAACTATGGTTTATGAATAAATAATAAATTGAAATTTACAAAAAAAAATGTTGATTCAAAATATGGAATTCATTTTATTAGATTCCATTTCTAAATATGGCAGAAATTAATTCTAATATTTATGCACCAAAATTATAAAATTAATTTTTATATAAAATGTCACCTTAAGAATAAAAATGATTCTATTCATATTCCATGATGAGTAGAAAACATTGTTGAATTTTAATTTATTTAATTTAATATATTATAAAAAATTAATTAAAACCATTAATAAATAGTGAGAAATATAATTTATTAATATACAAATACACTACACACATAAAAAATTTTCCTAAAAAAGTACTCTTTCCTTAAAGTAATGTTATCTTCATTTAGAAACATTTTATAATCAATTTATTTATGATAATTAATTTTTATTATTATATAAGAAGTACTATTCTATATGATTAATACTAAAAATAAGAGAAATTAACTTTTTCATACAAACATATATATAAATAAAAACAATTGTAAACAAACCATTTATATTTAACCAAGAATTATTATACTAATGTTTCTTATCATTATGTAACCATTACATGGATGTCATTATGTCACCCTATTATTATTTTTACTTGAAATTCATAAATAATGTTTATTGATATTATTCCTCAAAAGTAATAAATTTAACAAAAAATTATTATTAAAAAATCAGAACATTATATTTATAATTTATTTTATTTCATTAATACAATTTGACCATTTTTCTGAAGTCAATTATATTATAAGTTTTTACCAACTATTTAATAATGTAATTTATTATATATTTTCATAAATCATTAATAATATAAGTTCACCATTTATTTTATCACAAGATATTAAACACATTGAAGTTATTTTGAAATAAAATATATTCTAATATTAGAGGGCATTACATTTTTTCTCCACTTATAAGAATGTACCCCCTTAAAAATTTTGTTATTATGAAGGAAAAAAAATTGGATACTTCTGCCTCATTATATCAGTGGGATCTTATGTAGATTCCCCTAAATGAATGGTTTCACCATAAGACATTGAATTACTGAGTGGTCTTGTTTGGTAATACATTATCTCTTGGATAAAAAATCTACACTGATTATTACTCATAGAAAGGATCATTCTCCAACGATACAGTCTTTGAGTTTAGTATATGTGAAGGATTATATATTTACATTCCCAATAGAGATACATGGAATACATCATTACAATGGATACATGTGGTGGATTTTCCATGAGATAAAAAATGTTCCTGATATTATCAAGAATCTTATACGGACTGATATATTTTGGGATCATATTTTCCTTTATTCCAAATATCTTAACCTTATTCCTTGGATATATTCATAAGAATGGTGTGTCATAAAAATTTAACTCTTAATCTCACTAAATGAGGTCAGTATAAAATTTCTATCTACCCTAAGGTGTTATAATCTTTTTCTTAATTTCTCGAACCTTAAATTCCATTTTATCAACAAACCCATTTCTTAATATCCTTCATCCACAAAACATTTAATAGCATGTTGTAGTTACAAAATACTTTCCATAGATGGATTAAAAGGGAGTAATCTGAATTATTAATCAAAATTTTATTTGTATGAAAATTCCTTAGGAGGAAGGTGTTGATCCCAACTACTATTGAAAATAATATAGACTATTAATATCATAGAGGGTTTGATTGGTCCTCTTATAAAAACAATCTACTAAGGATTATATACAATGTTCAATTTGAGCTCCGTAATCAATGCCTTGAATATAATATTTTATTATATAGACTACTTAAATAAATGAAAATGAATGGAATAAATTTATTCCTCAAAAAAATAGAGGATAAATTTCATAATATTCACAGTGGTATATCATAAAATTTTATCATCAGAAAAATTATCATAAATAAACTCATTAAATAATGAGATTAAAGAAACCCTTAACTCAAGTTTCATATTTCATTATACATGTTCGAACCTCATATTTAATAAATATATATTAATTATACATGTATTATTGAACCACAATCAAATATTTCATAATATATATTATTTATTATAACATCTTATCACTTGTTTGTTAAAACATTTTCATAAAAAGTAGTGGTCCTTGTGATAATTGCTTCATTTTGTCATGTTTCGATTCAACAGTCCTAATTATTATACTTTGATAATGGTTTCATTATATATAGAATTCTAATTATTTCAACAGTACCATATATATTCATTATATACACTTTTATAACTATTCATATAAAGCAATGATGAAAAATTAATCACTTCATAGCGACCGTAACCCATACTTACGCACTAGTGATGCTTCAACATCTCAATTGATGGAATGAAACAAAGGTAAAAAATAATTCAGCTTTAAAAACTATAATAATATAATAAATATATATATATAATTATTAAATTAATCACTATAACAATTCACGTAATATAGTGATTAAAAATGTGTTACACCTCTACATTGTGATGGTAAACTATACGTACAAATGAGAAATGGTTTTTCTTTCCATAATACGGAAATAATGTGGATAATAATGCTTCCATAATCATAAAAACAATTAATAATTTTTGATAAATAGAAGAAATTATTTTATAAAGTATAGAATGGATTTATATTAGGTTGAAGAAGAAATAAAACATATAATGATTTCTTAATAGTTACAACTATTTATTGACAAACCGCTTATAGATTAAACCTTGAGGCATGAAAAGATTATATTTTGGAATGATAAGAAGATCTTAGATGTATTGAATACAGTTATAATGATATGGGTATAGATATTTAATAATTTATAATGATAAAATATTTTTAATAATGAAGGAGAGGAGATTCCCTTTTATAAGTGATGGGAGGGGATCTCTTTGAATTACATAACATATTAAATAAATAAAAAAATTATTTTAATTGAAAAATGATACAATTTTATATATTTCAAATATAAAATTAAAATGAGTCTAAATTTTCACATATAATAAAATTTGGAAAATATTTGTTCATGTTTTTACCCTTTTCTATTTGTTTTAATCCCATATTAACACATTTTTAAAATTACCATAATATCAATGTTTTTAACTATTTATTGGTCATTAAAGTTAAATCAAATGGAAAAGTGACACAATAATGGGGAATAGTTTATTTTAAATCATATACCATTAAATTTAATGATGATAGTTTTTATGAATTTTAAATCATTTAATATATTATTGTCTATTATAAATGTCTTTAATGAAATTTTTTATAAATACATTAAATATTTTAATATAATATATGTTTAACTAACGTTAAATAGTTCCAAAATTACATGGAATATTTTATAAGGAGGATATGACCTTATTATAATCACACTACAATATTTATACATGATCAGATGTCATTTAAAACCTTTTTTTGTTTAACAACTTACCTAAATAGTTTTAACCTTAAGCATTGTAGTGAATTTTTTAATAATAAAAGGGTTATAATTTTAGTTATATGGTGAAAATTAGATCACAAATGGAAAGGAGAGTTCATTTTCAACCATGTATAAACATTATATCACCATTTCAATATTTTATGTTTTTTAATGAATTAAATAATATATTATTTAAACTAAAATATCATTAATGTCAATTTTAACACTATTCAGTTAATTTGGATTTGATACCATAAATAATTTATTGTAATTTCAATATAAAACATTAAATTATACCTAATATGTTATATTTTTATATAAAATTTGTAGGAAAATATAACTTTTTTGAAAAAACTTACTTATTGAGTTTTTTAAATCATTTAATTAATGTTTTGACTACTAGAACAAGAACTATATTGGCATTGCATAAGAATTTAAGGTAATTATATAATATATAAAAATTGAAAATAAATTAACAAGATAATAAATCATTCCTATTTTATATAATAATTTAAAACTGAATATAATATTTTTATATCCTTTTTATAAAATATTTTAGATATTAAAAGAATGAAAGTTACATTGTTGACATTATCTTTTACTTTAATATTATAAAAGTAAAATTCAAAGTTTAATTTATAAAAGATTAATTTTTAGATGTTTGAATGATTGTGGTTGAAATAGAATCATATAATAAAATAAATACAAGTGTTTGAATGAATTTAAGGCCTTATCACATTATTTGACACCCTTTATACCCACTTTACCTTTACCGTTGTAATAAAAAGGTTTCTAAAGAAATTATTCAAAATAAAGAAAAATAAAAAGTTCCTATTTAAAAAACACTCATAATTCTAAATATGGAATAATTTTTTAAAAATTAAATATCCACATGGGTCAATAATTAATTTATGATAATAATGCAAACAAAATGAAAAATAGGTTTTTTAGAAAAAAATCCTTTTGTGTATAAAAATATTTTAATAAACAATTACACCATAAAAATTATTTGAATGAACATAATTGGATTAATAATAATATTATTTTAAAAAAATTAATTTTAAACAATATTAATTTGACTCTAATGCTACATGTTTTATATTCTATCAAACATAGGGTTCTCTTAAAATATTTATATATTATAATGACCATGGAATATTCAAGTATTCCTTCAGTATAAATGTTTTTAATAACTAAACATAAACTTGAATACTCTACCAATCACATCTATACACCGAAATTATGTTCACCTCATTTGAACCAACTAAAATTCATCTATGTTTTTTTGTTATTAATATATTGATTTTTAAAAAAATATGTATCCAATGTGTCCCAATAAAATTTTAAAAACTCAAATATAATCTACATTGAATTAAATCTACAAACTTTACCTATTTTAAAGATAAAAACTATTACCCTCAATCATATTATTGTTTATAACACCATGACCATAAATGAATATGAGAATTAATTTAGACCAATTTAATAAAACACAAAAATAATTAATCATCGAAGGTGGTATTTCTGGAATATATACTAATTCCTTAACAATTTTTTGAATACTTTCATACTATTATGAAAAAATATCATTCCCCTTAAATTCTTCTCATTAATTCTAGTAAAATGGTACGACTGTTATTTTGTTCTTTCTTCAAAATGGTATCTTTAAAAAATGACAGAAAAAATAGAGTATATAACCTAAAAATATAATATAAAATTTAAAAATTATTGTTCCCATTTCATAGAATTAAAATAATAATTAAATATATAACTATGACCACTTAAATAATTTTCCTATATTTTTTATCTTTATTTAACGTGGGAAAAAATTATAGTTTCATTGATATCATTTTGTTTCATTCCATAACCCTAAGAAAAATTACATTACTTTCATATTACATTTAATAATTATTAATTGTATTCATTATGGTCTACATGGTTAATTTAGTCATGAAAATTCACCATATTTATCCATTTTTCAATCAAATAATAAAATATTCAACAAATAAAATTTTTTAGTCCTCACGTGGAATAACTAGAAAACTATTTTTTAGGTATAAAATAAATAAATATATAAAAAATATATTCCAAATAATCATAAATCTTTATATTTAATATTTTATTCATAAGAAAAATAATGACATAATTATAAAATTTGGCCTCAATAGTATTGATCATTATCATAAAAAAATATTGAATCAAACTTTTAATGTGATAATTATTTAGTGGGATATAATATTTAAAAAAAATCTATAAAATATATTTATATTCCTAAAAAATTATGTTTTTTCTTCATTTCATGTAGTTTTATAATTGAAGAAAACAATTATTTAATTTTTTTGTTTATATTATAGTTGTAATGAAATTTTATCTATAAAAGCATGAACATAATATTATTTTTCTCCATTTTTGATGTTTTAATATTTTAATTATCCTATTTAAATTATATAATATATTTTATTCATATATTAAATTCTTATGATAATTTTTTTGAGAATATTTTTATTTATTAAAGGATAATACTTGATTTCAATTAATTTAACCGATAAAATAAATAATAATAATTAATTTATCACTTTGTATTACATTATATGAGAATTTTATTAATCATTTTTTTAATATATATGTGTAAATTTAAAAAAAAATCTTATGTAGGGATTAATCATAACGATAAATGATAACCATTATGTAATATATAGTGAATTTATAAATAATTTACAGTGAAAAAAATCACGCATTGTGTTATCTTCTATAATAAAGAAGGATATGAATATAGATAATATACATTTTAATAAAAAAAATGAATCATCTATATTGTTGTATTGGAATGGGAATGTGAAATACTTTAGAATGATGGAATAGATAATTTAATAAATGGTTGAAATGTTTGGGTGAGTGACAGTTAATTTCAAATTTCAAGAAATAGTATATACTTATTGTTGTAAAATTTTTATAAAAATAAGTATTTTAGAATTTATATTATATAAATATTTATATTAGAAAAAGGATAATGTATTATAAAGATATATAGAATTATTGGGTTTTTTTCTACATTTATCAAAGGTTAAAAACATGATGTTGTAAGAAAGAAATAATGAAATTATTAAAGATGAAAATAATTATTAGGAAACAGATAGTGGAATTATATTATTATTATTAAATTAATTAAAATTATCTCAGTTGGTTTTACCCCATACATGGGGTTGTGGTGGCTGGGGGTTAGGGGTTTTTCACAGCCATTGTGGGGTAGATTCTCCGAGTCAGTTTCTTTCCTTTCATGAGTTGTAATATTTTTTAAAATTATCTCAATTAGTTTAGAACAAGCCCATCTAAAAATCCTTGTGTAATAGAATAATTAGTGATTTCAAAATGGAATGAATGTTGTAATAGTTTAGACCTTCCAAGACATTTCTTTTTTATTTCCCATGGACTGGGTATTTTTTCGAAACCATGAAGATTTTTTGAGAGTTAATGTTTATTGTTAGGCAATTCTAGGTGTCACCACACAATGAGAGTGGGATTATTCATGACTGTTTTTTATTTGTGGTTAAAATATAGTTATTTTTACTAGTTTTGGTCAACCCTTGGACATTTTAATATATCCATGTGGTACCCAATGGACCTCATAAAATTAAAGGGATTATATATATCTTCTGGTGGTCATGTTGTTTGAGAGTTCACCCTCTATATAAAAGGAAAATTTTAAATTCCTGATGTGATTTTGGTGTCCACCAATGTAACATATGGGGCATATATATCAACATGGAATGGCTATAGATGTCATAATATTGATAGGGTGAAGTATTTGTCCCTACACCATGGTAGGAGGTTGAGGTATCGTGATGGGAATGTTAAACACCATGCACCATGTCATTGTAAAAGAAATATTCTCAATTAAAGGTTGTAGAGGCTATTTTTAACGCATGTGAGAATCAGGGGAATTCATGATCAGATTCTAGGGAAACTAGCTCTCAATTTTACTGAAGACACCATAGATTCTTTGGGTTTTCTCCACCCCATATTTTAGTTCAATAGATTTCACATATAAAAGGGGATTCAACACTTCCTCTATTAGATTTCCCTATTTCCCCTAAAAAGTCTAGTTGAATTCTAGGAAATTATAGCCCTTTCTAGTTGTCCCTCTGATTATTCTAACCCTTTGAATCACTGGATCAAGGACCTGTGAATATAGGTAAAATACACCCACTTATTTTCCCCATTTTCTTGACTTGTTTCTTAATCATATGATCATAGTAGTAGGAGGATCTATTTTGGACATTAATTGAATATATATTGATAGTGGAAATATATGGATAGATTCTAGTTTGTATCCCTTCAATATTAGATATTTTTATCTATAGATACTTCTATTGTGGGTTTTGGTCTTCTTTATTAAGTCAGTTTAAGTATGGTTTCTCAAGACATCTCATCAATATTATGTAATTAATATACATAATGAGCATGTACTGTTTATCCCTAGTATGTTACTATAATTTATTAATGCTTTGGATTATGATAAGGGGAGAATATATTACCACCCACCTTGAATGGAGAATGAATATTGAATAACACATGGTAGGCAATGAAAAGAATTTTAAAAAATTGTGATGGGTTTTTTAATGTGGTTTATTATTTTTATAATATTTCAATGGGTTGATTCTTATTGATTGATGTGTTTGTAATTTGACTTAATTGTAACTTTTTATCACCTAGGAACTTTTTAACTATTATAATAGTATAATTACTTAAACTTAGTAAAGAATAATAGGTTTGGATAAATTCATAATTCAATATTAATAATGGTGAATTTTTTTAATACTTTTTGTTCTATGGTTTGATTTGTTTTACCTTTATTGTTGAAGAGGTCGGATCAGGGGTTAACACATATAATGGGAAAACTAAATATGTTATTTTATTATAAGAATAATGAATTCTTGAGAAATTTTTTATTTGGATGTAAATAAATATATCGTGGGTTTTTTATAAATTATATAAATTTTAAATTAATGGTCATGATTGTGATAATAATGTTCTAAGAGGAATGAATGGCTTGTTATATTTTGTGATCGAATTATTTGGGTTTTCATGGGTTAATGAAAAAAATAATGAATCTAATTAATATTGGAAAAATGGTAAATTTTGTTTTGGGGTTAATATAGTTTATTATAATGTTGATTATATGTCCATCTTTGGTGCATAATGTTATTTATTATTATGATGATATTATTCCATGGAATGTATTGTTTTCCCTAGGCATATATTGTTATATGATGTAAGTGGTGATGAATATATGATACATAAAAAGGGTAATTGAGTCAATAGAAAATCATGGGATGATGATATATATATTGTTGGTGTCAAACACTATAGTGGAATATTAATGGTTGGTTCCCTACATGTTCATGATACCCCACCATAAAGAGGGGATTTGTTGTTAGGGGTTTTACATGTTATCAGGTGGGTACAAGGTTAATACCCATCATATTTATATTATCTTAACAATAAATTTTTAGAAGGAGATACATGATTTATGATTATTTCTTGTATTAGATATGGATTGTGATGATTATATCTGATGTTGAAGATTCCTAGTGGTGATAAGGATATGATATGTGTTAGGGATCATGTGTGGTAGGGGTCATGAGATTGATTTCCTCTACATTCATGATACCCTACATCAATAGTTGTGATGTTTTTGATGGATGTATGATGTTTCATAGGATTATGTGTTACAATAATGATATGTGTATATGATGAAATTGAAGCCATCACAAGATGTTGGTCACTATACAATACCATGGTAGGTAGGGATTCACACTGACACACATCAGAGATGGATGGATATGTGTTTTTATTATAAGTAATGTAGTGTAATGTGAAATATTAGAGGATAATTGTATGTTTATAGTTTTATTTCATACTCATGTCACTACTCTTATCAAGAAGGTAACGCTACTTGCTCGCTACTAGTTTAAGTGGGAGACCCCTGAAATGATAGGCTGGATTTGAGAGAAATTTTCACCTGGTATGACAATGTTTCTAGTTTTGATAGAGATAGTGTTTTTGAGTTTACTCATTTTTAGGGGTTAAATATGGAATTATACTCCTATTATGGGATATGGATATGTTATGTTTAGTGTCAATGGAGATTTTTTGGTGTTTTTTATTGTTCCCTTTCGGTCTGTTTTCTCACGTATATGTGTTTTCTAATTTACATTCATGGATAATTTCACACATCCATATTCCGGAATATTTATTTTTTATAAATATTAATATATTTTAAGGGATTATACTATTGAGTATTCCCAATTGATAACCCCACAAAACATTCTAGTGTTTTCAGGATAGTCCAACTGGTATTAGAGATACTGTTCAAGTAGCTAGAGTGAATCTTAAATGTTTGGCTTCACATTATTTTTCATTTTATTCATATAGTTTCATTTGGATTTGGAAATGTTATGCCTTTTCCTTATGTGGTGCTTTTTTGGTGGTAGGTATCTTATCTCTTAATCCTACTTTTATTTTAATAGTAATACCTCCCATGTGTTTAACATTATTTATACGCATGGTGAATGTCACTAAATCGGGGCCTACTAGAGGAGTTACTCAAGGTTAATTATCATTTTTTTATAATTTTTGGCCATGATGGGGTAACTTTTGTGATAGGGTTTATGATTTAGTTTTGATAGTGGTTTTGGTCATGATATTTGATGGAGATAAATGTTACGGACATATGAGGCCAACATAGGATTGGTAGAAAATGGTGAAACTCAATCATAACATGTGACATGGACCGAGGGGACTAGCTATGACAAATCAATTATAGGGGGTATATCATCTGATACAAGTAAATTGAAAACTTGATAGACATGTTTAGGTGGACATGAAACCATTACATAGCATAAAATATAGTGAGGTATATGTATCCTGGTCATTGCTATCATTATCATTTAAATATAAATTTTATATGAATTTCTCTAACTATTCCTATGATTTAATTATTTAAGAACCATTATTTATTGTTAATTTATTCAAATAACCTAATATAAACTTATATAATGGTGATTAACTAGCATGAACTATTATTTTGAATCATTATTGAGACTTGAAATGTGTGGTTCCCTTTCCTATTATGACATGAGTCTTTATTAATTTATTTTTATGTCATTGTCATTAGAAACAATTATACTGAAGGTATACTTGAAGACATACTTGAATATTTCATGGTCATTATAGGGTTATATTAAAATATTTATATATTATAATGACCATGGAATATTCAAGTATGCCTTCAGTATAAATGTTTCTAATCACCAAACATAAACATGAAATCTCTACCAATCATATATATACACTGAAATTACGTTCACCTCATATGAACCAACTAAAATTCATCTAAGTTTTTTTATTAATATATTGATTATAAAAAAATTATCTATCCAATGTGTGCCAATAAAATTTTAAAAACTCAAATATAATCTACATTTAATTAAATATACAAACTCCACCTATTTGAAAGATAAAAACTATTACCCTCAATCATATTATTTTTTATAACACCATGACCATAAATGAATATGAAAGTTAATTTAGTCCAATTTAACAAAACACATAAATAATTAATCGTCGAAGGTGGTATTTGTTGAATATATAATAATTCCTTAACAATTTTTTGAATACTTTTATCCTATTATGAAAACATGTCATTCCCCTTAAATGCTTCTCATTAATGCTAGTAAAATTTTAATATTGTTATGGTGTTCTTTCTTCAAAATGGTAGCTTTAAAAAATGATAGAAAAAATAAAGTCAATAACCTAAATATATAATATAAAATTCAAAAATTATTGTTCCCATTTCATAGAAGTAAAATAATAATTAAATATATAACCATAACCACTTAAATAATTCTCCTATATTTTTTATCTTTATTTTACATGTAAAAAAATTATAATTTCTTTGAAATCATTTTACTTCATTCTATAACCCTAATAAAAATGAAATTACTCTCATATTACATTTAATAATTATTAATTGTATTTACTATGGTCTACATGGTTAATTTATTCATGAAAATTCACCATATTTATCCATTTTTCAATCAAATCATAGAATATTCAACAAATAAATTTATTTATTCCTCACGTGGAATAACTAGAAAACAATTTTTTAGGTATCAAATAAATAAATATCTTAAAAAATTATTCCAAATAAATAATAACTCTTTATATATAATATTTTATTCATAAGAAAAATGAGGACATAATAATAAAATATGGCCTCAATAGTGTTGATCATTATCATAAAAAATTATTGAATCAAAATTTTTATGTTATAATTGTTAAGTGGGATATAATTTTTGAGAAAACAATTCTATAAAATCTATTTATATTCCAAAAAAAATTATGTTTTTCCTTATTTCATATACTTTTATAATTGAAGAAAACAATTATTTAATTTTTTGGGTTTATATTATAGTTGTATTGAAATTTTATCTAGAAAAGCATGAACATAATATTATTTTTCTCCAATTTTGATGTTTTAATATTTTAATTATACTCTTTAAATTATATAATATATTTTAGTCATATATAAAATTCTTATGATAATTTTTTTGATAATATTTTGATTTATTAAAGGATAATACTTGATTTCAATTAATTTAACCGATAAAATAAATAATAATAAGTAATTTATCACCTTGTATTATATTATACGATAATTTTATTAATGATTTGTTTGTAATATATATGTGTAAATTTAAATAAATCCTTTTAGAGGGATTAATCATAATGTTAAATGATAAACTTTATGTAATATATAGTAAATTTATAAAGACTTTACAGTGAAAAACTCATGCATTGTGTTATCTTATATACATAAGTAGGGTATTTGTATAGATAATATAACATTTTAAAAAAAATGAATCATCTATATTGATGTGTTGGGATGGGGATGTAAAATAATTTAGAATGATGGAATATATAATTTAATAAATGGTTGGCATTTTTGGGGGAGTGACAGTTAATTTCAAATTTGAAGAAATATTATATCCTTTTTGTTGTAATATTTTTATAAAAATAAGTATTTTAGAATTTATATTATATAAATTTTTATATTTGAAAATGGATAATGTATTATAAAACTATATACAATTATTGGGTTTTTTCTATAATTATCAAAGGTTTAAAGCATGATATTGTAATAAAGAAATAATCAAATTCTAAATGATGAAAATAATTATTAGTAAATAGATAGTGGAATCATATTATTATGATTAAATTAATTAAAATTACCACAGTTGGTTTTACCCCATATATGCAGTTGTGGTGGCTGGGGTTAGGGGTTTCACACGGTCATTGTGGGGTCGATTCCCCGAGTCAGTTTGTTTCCTTGCATGAGCTGTAATATTTTTTTAAATTATCTCAATTAGTTTAGAAAATCCCATCTAAAAATCCTTGTGTAATAGAAGAATTTGTGATTTGAAGATGGAATTAATTTTGTAATAGTTTAGACCTTCTAAGCCATTCCTTTTTTATTTTCCATGGACTGGGTATTTTTTAGGAACCATGAAGATTTTTTGGGAGATAATGTTTATTGTCATGCCATTCTAGGTGTCACCACACAATGGGAGTGGGCTTATTCATGACTGTTTTTTATTTGAGGTTTCATGTTAGCCATTTTTTCTAGTTGTGGTCAACCCTTAGACATACTAAGTTGGCCATGTGGTACTCGATGCACCACATAAAATTAAATTTATTATATGTATGTTCTTGTGGTCATGTTGTTTGGGAGTTCACCCTTTATAAAAATGAAAATTTTAAATTCCTGATGTGATTTTGGTGTTGATAAAATCACTTTGGTGTGCACCAATGTTATACAGGGGGCATATATCTCACCATGGAATGGTTATTGATGTGTTAATATTGATGGGGGAAGTATTTGTCCATACACCATGGCAGGAGGTCGAGGTATCCTGATGGGAATGTTAAACACCCTGCATCATGTCATGGTAAAAGAAATGTTCTTGATTAAAGTTTTTAGAGGTTATTTTTAATGCATGTGAGAATTGGGGGAATTCAGGGTCAATATTCTGCGAAAACTAGATCTCAATTTGACTGAAGACACCATAGATTGTTTAGGTTTTCTCCACACCATAGTTTAGTACAAGAGATTTCACATATAAAAGGATATTCAACACTTCCTCTATTCAATTTCCCTATTTCCCCTAAAAATTCTAGTTGAATTCTAGGAAATTATAGCCCTTTCTAGTTGTCCCTTTGATTATTCTAACCCTTTTAATCACTGGATCAAGGACCTGTGAATATAGGTACAATATACCCTCTTCTTTTCCCAATTTTCATAACTTGTTTCTTTATCATATGATTATAGTATTGGTAGGATCTATTTTGAACATTAATCAAATGTATATTAATAGTGGAAAAATATGGATAGATTCTAGTTGGTGTCCCTCCAATATTAGATATTTTGTATCTATAGATTCTTCTATTTTAAGTTTTGGTCTTCTTTATTATGTCAGTTTAAGAATGGTTTCTCAAGACATCTCATCAATATTATATAATTAATATACATAATTAGCATGTATTGTTTATCCCTACTATGTTACTATAATTTCTTAATGTTTTGGATTATGAGAAGGGTAGAACATATTACCACCCACCTTGAATGGAGAATGAATTTTAAATAACACATGGTAGGCAATGAAAATAATTTTAAAAAATTGAGATGGGTTTTTTAATGTGGTTTATTATTTTCATAACATTTTAATGGTTTGATTCTTATTGATTGATGCATTTTTAATTTTTAATCATTGTTATTTTTTTATCACCTAAGAAATTTGTCACTACTATAAGAGGATAATTACTTAAACCTAGTAAAGTATAATAGGTTTAGATAAATTCATAATTCTATATTAATAATGATGAATTTTTTTGTTTCTACTTTGTGTTCTATGGTTTGATTTGTTTTCCCTTGATTATTGAAGAGGTCGGATCAGGGGTTAACATAGAAAATGGGAAAACTAAATATGTTATTTTATTATAAGAATAATGAATTCTTGAGAAATTTTTTATTTGGATGGAAATAAATATATGGTAGGTTTTTTATAAATTATATAAATTTTAAATTAATGGGCATGATTGAGGTAATAATGTTCGAAGAGGAATGAACGGACTGTTATACTTTGTGGTTCAATTATTTGGGTTTTCATGGGTTAAAGAAAAAAATAATGAATCTAATTAATATAGGAAAATGGTAAATTTTGTTCTGGGATTAATATAGTTGAATATAATGTTTATTATATGTCTATATTTGGTATACAATGTTATTTGTTCTTATAATGATATTATTCCATGGAATGTGTTCTTTTCCCTAGGCTTATATTATTATATGATATAAGTGGTGTTGTATATTTGATACATGAAAAGAGAAATGGATTCAATTGAAAATCATGGGATGATGATATATATATTGTTGGTTTCCAACACTATAGTGGAATACAAATGGTTTATTCCCTACATGTTCATGATACCCCACCACAAAGAGAGGATTTGTTGGTAGGGGTTTTACATGGTATTAGGTGGGTACAAGGTTAATACCCATCATATTTATATTAACTTAACAATAAATTTTTAGAAGGAGATATATGACTTACGCCATGATTTATGATTATTTCGCATATTAGATATGGATTGTGATGATTACATCTCATGTTAAAGATTTCTAGTGATGATGAGGATATGATATGTGTTAGTGATCATGTGTGGTAGGGGTCATGAGTTTGATTTCCCCTACATTAATGATACCCTACATCAATGGTTGTGATTTTTTTTATGGATGCATGATGTTTCATTGGATTATGTGTTACTATCATGATATGTGTATATGATGAAATTGAAGCCAGCACAAGATGTTGGTCACTGTAGAATACCATGGTAGGTAGAGATTCACACTGACACACATCAGAGATGGATGGCTATGTGTTTTGATTATAAGTAAGGTAGTGTAATGTAAAATATTTGGGGATAATTATATTCTTTTAGTTTTATTTCATACTCATGTCACTACTCTGATAAAGGATGTAACACTACTTTCTCGCCACTAGTTTTAGTGGGAGACCCCCTGAGATGATAGGTTGGAGTTGAGATAAATTTTTACCTTATATTACAGTGTTTCTAGTTTTGATAGAGGTAGTGGTTTTGAGTTTACAAATTTTTTGGGGTTTAATATGGAATGATACTCATATTCTGGGATATGTATATGTTATGTTTAGTGTCAATGGTGACTTTATGGTGTTGTTTCTTGTTCCCTTTCTGTCTGTTTTCTCATGTATATGTGTTTTCTAATTTACATTCATAGATAATTTCACACATCCATATTCTGGAATATTTATTTTTTATCAGTGTTAATATATTTAAAGGGATGAAACTATTGAGTATTCCTAACTGATAACCCCACAAAACATTCTAGCGTTTAAAATATAGTCTAACAGGTAATGGAGATACTATTCGAGTAGCTAGAGTAAATCTTAAAAGTTTAGCTTCGCAATATTTTTCATTTTATTCATATATTTTCATTTAGATTTGAAAATTTTATGCCTTTTCATTATGTGGTTTTTTTTGGTTGTTTGTATCCTACATCTTAGTCCTACTTTTCTTTTGATGGTAATACCGCCCATGTGTGTATCATTATTTATACCCATGGTTAATGTCACTAAATCAGGGCCTACTAGAGGAGTGACTCGAGGATAATTATCATTCTCCCATAATTGTTTTCCATGATGGGGTAACTTTGGTGTTAGGGTTTATGATATAGTTTTTTTAATGGTTTTGGTCATGAGACTGGGTAGAGATCAATGTTACGAACATATGAGGCCTACATAGGATTGGTTGGGAAATGGTGAAACTCAATCATAACATGTGACATGGACCGAGGGGACTAGATATGACACATAAATTATGGGGGCCCTATCATCTGATACAAGTAAATTGAATACTTTATAGTCATGTTTAGGTGGACATAAAACCATTACATAGAATAAAATATAGAGAGGTATATATATCCTGGTCATTACTATCATTAGCAATTAAATATAAATTTTATATAAATTTATCTGAATATTCCTATGATTTAATTATTTAAGAACCATTATTTATTGTTTATTTATTCAAATAACCTAAAATAAACTTTTATAATAGTGATTATCAAGCATGAACTATTATTTTAAATCATTATTGAGACTTGAAATGGGTCTTTCCCTTTCTTATTATAACATGAGTCTTTATGAATTGAGTTTTATTTCCTTTGTTAATGAACATAGCACGTTAACTTTTTCCATTATTTTTTCATACTATTATTTAATAATACTCAATGTATTTTATTGTACATATTTTCTTAATTTTAGGAGCCTCTATAAAACATGTTTCCTTGTGAAGATTTAATAGTGACATAATAAAATGAATTGTTTTGCAATCACACTAAGGAGTAATCTAGATCCCCTTTAAGTTGATATAGTATTCATTGAATTTCATTCAAAAAATATTACCGGAATATGTTATAGATTTATTGCAAATTTGTTTTTTATTATATTAACTCTATAATTTCAAAAAAAATGACCATCAATATTATTGATAATTCATTCAAATTAGAAAAATTTTACAATAATATATTTCTCCATCATTTTTGGAATGACTGTAATTTTTTAATATTAATCCATTGATATATCATACTCATGCATTTGTAATTAATTTTAAAAATTAAAAAAAATTATCATCTATATATGAATTTTAGAAAATTATTAACATGCTCAATGATAACCGTTAACAATTTGAAATTTTTCAAAATCAAAAAATCTATTTTATCTTTCTATAGTGGTTGTAATATTTTCTATACAGATTTTTTTATACATATATATTCATCATTGAAATATTAATTTCATTACATTTGTTACCTTTCTTCTAATAATATGTATCTCTCATGTTTTAAGAATTTATTATAAATATATAATTTTATTGTTTTAAATTCATAGAAAATGATAAGAATGATTTATGGTAACTTATTTAGAATCATAAATGTTTCCATGATTCATATTATTCATTTAATGAAAGAAAACATATTTATAGTTTGAAAATTGCTATACCTCACATGTTAGACCATAGGTAATCCATTTTTGGGAGAATGTATAAATATTTAAATACATGTGTGCTTACAATAAAATTTATACTATGTTAATCATGACCATATGTAATGTTTATTATATTATATTTACAGTATTAAAACATGTTATGTATTTATCATGTTTCATTTAAATATTAAATTAAAATCGTGTTTACTTTATTATAGTGTATAATAATGTTTTCCTAAGTGATGTAATGTTTAAATACTATTTAGTTTGAGTGTGTAAAGAATTACATATAGAGATACAACTTGTATAATTTTATTTTATAAAATAAAGGCCTGTGCTATTTTAAATCTAAAACTATGTTTCCCATGAGAAACAATTATAAAATTCTTGATTTGGGTCTGGATAATATGATGTAATAGAATGCTGCATGGTTATTTTTTTCAATTTGAATCATGTTTCCTTAGTGATCAAATTATTAGTTTTTTAATACGATGATAAATATGTAGTACCACAACATGTTCATATTTTTATTAATTTCAAAACATGTAAGATTTATTTAAAATAAATGAATAATGATTCCTCTTAAAATTATAAGAAACTATATAGATTTTTTTAATATTAAATGTGTTTATTGGTATCTTGCATTGATATATTGTTGTTCCTTATATCATTTTTTTTGTATTATAAAATTATTTTTCAAAGGTTTTTTAAGAAAAATATATTCTTTAATGAAATTGAATCCATTGACCCCATTATAGTTCATAACTTTTAAACTATATAATCATTGATATTATGTTTTGTACTATTGTGAACATGTATAACTATTTTTATTGTGTGTTGTGATTTGGATATAATAATGGAATTAATCACATCCTCAAAAAAATTAATCACGTAAAGTCAGTAATAAATTTTTTTTGGAAAATATTGAAATTAATTAAGATAATATTTTTTCCCACACCAAAATTGTAATAAATAAGAGATAAAAAGTGGTTAATTTCAATAACATATTTATTGTTTTTGTTGTGGTTGATTTTCTACTAGTGGTATGTGTTATTAATGAAAGAAAATTAGTAGAGGGAATCCCTCTTCTATATCAAGAAACATTATATTTACAACTTGTTTTAAGACTATGTGGGTGATTTTGGGATACATAAAGAAAATGTTATCTTTATTTTTTGGATGATTCCCATTGATTTTTATACTTTAGGTAGTATGTAGTAGTGCATTTGGTATTTTTTGGCTTGGGGTTCATAGTGGTAGGTGTGGTGATGTGAATGATTATATTGAAGATATTGGCTTTTGGTTGATATAAGATAATACAGTGGTGTTACTGGTTGAGTATGTTGATGTTGTTCTATGGGATGTGGTATGGAAGAGTTGATATATAGAGATATCCTTGCATTTATGTGCTTATTATCATGTGATTATTTCCCCTGTCTAATGATTCTAGTTATTATGTAGATTATGTTATAGATATTTTTTCTTTATATCATGTTATTCCATTAAAATTCCATCGATGTCTGAAGAATGTGATAGAAAGAGATATATCATTGGATAATGACTTGTTGAAATTTCATGGTGAAGTAAGTTCTGATGATCATGCATGGGTCCTCTAGCACCGATTTTGAGGATTTGATGGATTATTTTTTGGTTGATTTTGGGTTAGGCAAGATCAAGGATAAATTCTAAGATTCATTGGTAGTTTTCTTTTTTTGAAAACTGACTTGAACATGGTGGGAGATAAATTGTAGTTATCCTAGATAGGCCACTTGGGGGGACCTTTATCTAATTATTCAAGGGGGTATCTGTTCTCTAGTGCATATGTGAGATCATTTGAATGAGATTTGGAAGATTTAGAGTGAAAATATGAGTTTGTAAAATATTAAGGTTGAATTCATGGGCTTAATTAGTTGGTTTCCATGTTTTCTTCCCAAGGATAGAGAAAGATCATGACTTTTTGAGTCCTGAGTGAGATTGGATATTTAGTGGTCTATTGACCCCTTTCATTTGTTGACATAGGAATTAATGATATATCGAGTTCTGATCATAGATAAAGGGTTATCTATGAAAGAGGGTTCTTGTGATGATCCCTCCTGGGTGGTTTATAATATTGATTTGAATAATTGGGGTTGTGTGTCTCAACCATTATATAGGAATAGATTGAGGTGGTTTTCTAAAGATATAGTGTGGAATATAACTCATGGGTTTGGTTGTTTATGGTTTCAAGTGTCTTGTGAGTTAATGTATTTTCAGTTTTAAATTGTGGGACACCATAATTATGACTCAACCAAGATTTCACATGTATCTTAGTCTTTGTTGGAAAGCTATAAGAGGGGTTATTTCTTAGTTGAGTTCTACTCCTTGAACTAAAAACATGTTTTTATTTTAAAAATATGTTTTTAATTATGTTAAACGACTTAAAAAGTCATGTTTTTAAGTTTTTTTAAAAATTTATGGAATGTATCTTCTTATATTGAATGGAATTTTTACAATAAGTTGTAAAAATGTATTATGAAGTTGTTTTTATCTTAAATAAATTTTATGTTTTAAGGACTATTTAGTAAAATTTATTCATGAGTGAAGGGGATGGTGCTGATTTGGATTTATATAGTGTTAGTTATCTATTCCTTGTAATATCCAATTTTTATATGGGTTTCAATGAGATTTCATATTTAGAGGTTTTCAAATCATCTCCTTCTAAGGTTGTGGGTAATAGGTTGGTTCTATTTCAGAGATATATCATGAGAGTTTGTTTTTGTAGTATTCATTTTCCTTATATTGTTGATTTTTATTCTCAAAGATGATAATTGTTTGAGAGGTTTCTAATTTATGGTTTTAAAAATTCCCTAAATTTCCTTTGTGTTTTTCTAACGCTATGGGAGTTTGTGAGGAATCTTGGAGGTGTGTTTAGGTTTGAATTTGAATGTTGTACCATTTTTGGGGTCACCATATTGGGGGAGTTGGTTCTATGGTTACTGTTATGGAAATGAGGTCATGGGTTATCTTTATTGGATGGTTTTAGTAGACACTTGGACATTTTTTTTGTCAATGTGGTGCTCAGTTCACCACTTCTAGTGGACTGGTTTATATGTCTAGTTTATTAATTTTGTTGTTTGATAGTTCTCCCTATGTAAAATGGGATGTTTTGGGTAGTTTTTCTTATTGCTACACTGTAGTGGAGTTCGGCATATTTTTTTTATTAAATATGGATTCAAAACTTCTTTTTTATTATTTCTGTATTTCGTAGTTGATTCCTACACAACATCTAGGCCATCCTAGCCCTTTCCAGTCAACCCTTTAAAATGTATAACCAATTTAATCATTTGATCAATGTCTTGTTAATTGAGGTAAAATTTGTTATCTTCTTTTCCCCCATATTTTTTAATCCCTTATTTAATAGAGGATCATAGTAGTGGGATTCTCTATTTTGGTCATTTATTGAATAAAGAATTATAGTGTCCTATTAGGGATAAATTCTCATCAGTTTTGTTTTGATCATGGTGATGTTTAATCTCTTAATTCTTCAGTTGTGTGTAGTGGTTCTCTTTAATGCACTGTTTCTAGTAGGGAATCTAGAGGATTATATTATATCATCTATAATTTATTTTATTAAAAATCTTCTTATGTTTCCACAAAATTATAATATATTCATGTCTTAATTTTTACTTAATAGTATGTAGATAATAAAAAAATCAACCTGTAATAGATAATTAAAATTAAATAAAGATAGTAGCTGATTAAAATAAGTGTTAAACAAGGGGATGGGTTTTTTTATATTTTGTATGTTTTTCATAATATTTACCCGGGTTGATTCATAATGAATGATGAATTTTAGTTGTGATTGCCTTATTAGTTTTCACCAATGAACATTATTACTGAGAAAAATGGATAATAACTTAATCCTAGTAAAATATTATGGGGTTGGGTAAATTTAAAATTTTGTATTAACAGTTCTAAAATTGATTTTTTATGTTTGGTTTTTTTATTTGATTTGATTTCCATTTATTGATGATGATGTTGACTAATGGGTTAATTCAGGTAATGGGATAAATGGATATTTTCTTTGTTAACATGAATAATGAATTCAGGGGTACTTTTTCATATTAGTGGAATTAAATATATGGTGGGTTGTTTAAAAAATTTTATGTATTAAATGCATGAGAAAGAACAAAATAATAATTTTATAAGAGGAATGAATGGATTGTAATATTTGTTGGGTTTAATTACATTGTTTGGAATGGGTTAATTAATAGAATAATGAATTTAATGATTATAGGTAAAATGGAAAATTATTTTTTGGTATTAAAATAGAATAAATAAGTGATGATTATGTGACATTAATCCTTACCCTATGTCTGTTCTTATTATAATGATATTATTCTAGGGACATTGTTCCATTCTATATGATAGTTATTTCCATATGATTAAAGTGGTGGTGAAGATGTTATAATAGGAATGAGTAATTGAACTGCTAAAAAATCAATAGATGATGATGATATATGGTGTAGGTTTTTAATGGTAGGAGGAACAAGGTTCATTCCCATAATGTTCATGATAACTTACCACAAAGTATATGATGTTTTTTAGGGGTGTATACAGAATGAGTAGGGAATGAGGTTAATGCCCCTCATGTTTATATTACCTTAAAAATTTATGGTTTGAAGGAGATACATGTTTGGGGACATGATATGTAATGAATGATAGTGTTGCAGACACCTTGTGATGATGATGTCTGGTGTTGGAGATTCTTGTTGATGATGATTGTAACACCATGATATTTAAAAATGTAATTATATATTAACTGTTTGTTTATTTAATATTACATACCACACAAAATATCGAGCTTAAAATAATATTTATGTACTATAGATATATTATTATTTAAATATGGTCATTATAAACAAGTCATTAGTTTGGAAGGAATCAATAAGAGGATCCACATTATAAAATAAATTTTTAAATTATTTCCTTATTAAATATTTTTATTGTATCCCAATAAATAATTACTTATTTTAAAATAATAATAATTAGGTAAAATATAGGTAAAAACCATTTAATGAATAAAGGTTAATTTTTAAATAAAAATATGACTCTCTTTTAATTTTTTTAAACTTAATTCATTAATTTTAGAAAATTAATTTCATTAATTTAAAATAATTTTTTATTTCATCATATTATGTATAACATAGGGTGATGATTTTTTTAATATTTACTTTTTGTGTGAATATAGAAAAATACTAACTTTTAAAAAATCTAACATTTCATTAAATTTATTTACAAAGAAAAAATCTATTTTGGATTGGTCTCAAACTAAAATTAGGAAACATTGATCAAAGATACTCCAAATAATTTAAT
This sequence comes from Viscum album, assembly GCA_963277665.1. NCBI lineage: Eukaryota > Viridiplantae > Streptophyta > Magnoliopsida > Santalales > Viscaceae > Viscum > Viscum album. The sequence continues at coordinate 905,899,817 of OY728158.1, read as the reverse complement.
GTTCGTTAGAATTATACATTACTTTTGTGTAAAAACTAGTTTATTCTTCAAAAAAGACATTTTTCTAAAGTAATTTTTTTTATATTTCACAAACATACCTTAAAATTAATTTTTAAAACTTCTGAAAATTGAATATTCTAAAATGGATTCTTTCTTGGGAATAATTATATTTATATTATGTAATAACTCCTATTTTATTTATAGTCATTATAAATAGGAGGCATGATATATGTTTATCACCATAATAAAGGTTAAAATAAAGTTAAAGTGTTATGTAAAGGGTTAGATCATTAAATTATAACAAAACTATAACTTTAAATGAGTGGATTCATATCCTACCTTAATATTACTTACACTAATGGTAGAATTTGGTGCAAAATTATATGAATATGAATTTCCATTTATATTAATAAAAATATATGTCCAAAAAGGCCACTTTATCTTAACTAATATATTCTCCACAATAAGATATATATAAAAAGAAAATTTTTTGGAACCCAAATGAAAAAATATAATATAAATAAACTATATTTATGATAGTAATTTTCTTTTATTTTTTGGAGATGGTATCAAAATAAATAGTATTGAAATTATTAAAAGTGATGTGGTTTGGATAATTTATAGACTTTTACAATTTTTAGATAATAAATTGAAGTTAATTAATTTCATAAATTTTAAAATTCAAAATCAATTGTAATCCTGGTGTTTTTAAATTCATATTGTTTCAATAGTCCCAAAAATATTTTAATGGTATTTTATGTTAAGAAATATTAATTGGTTGATTTAAAAAACATAAAAATATTTTTATCAGTCAATTGATTGAGAAATGGTCAAGAATATAAACCATTTCCATAATTATTGAATTTCCATTTTATAATGACCTTATTTACCCTTAAAGTATATGTATTTATGAAAACAACATTTATTTATGCCTATAAATATGGAATTAATCTTACCCTTTCAAAGACAAATATGTGTTCGGTTTTCTCTCTAAAATCATCCCATATCTCTCTCCAAAATTCAGAATCCACATCACTATGTCCCTAGAGTAATCAAATTTCATATATCTAAATACCTTATGCTCAATAAAACGGTGGTGTTTTGAAGATCGAGGTAAGGGTTTCCAAGGCACATTCACCTCTCTTAATTATAATTCATTCTCATGAAAACATATTAAAAGATTAATTATTTACTTACATGATACCATTTATACGGTATTATAATCTATTTGATCAATTTATGTTGGTGGTCACTTGATAACTCTTAATGACCAATCCTCTATAATTAATTATTAGGTCAAAATATGGGTTTTTCCAAGATTGTATTTTCATTTCAAATATAATCATACATATTTAATAATTAAATTATTAAATAAAAATTTGCCCTAAATTAATTTTTTATTTATTATACATTTTATATTATACAAATATCAAATATATTATTTTTTACTTATTTTGAAAACTTTTGAAAAACATCACTCATCAAAGTTGTTTTTGGCAACCTACTTGAATGGTGATGTTTTTAAGAATTTATGTCTCTCATGTGTATTATTCAAAAATGATTTTATGATTGAATATAGAATTAATATTAAATTAATTTTTTAATTATTATTTTATAATTGGAATATATAAATTATAAAAATTAAATTAATTGTAATCAATCGTGATTATTTCTAACCATCAAAAGCAGGATTATTGAAGACAGTTTTTATGATAGTGTCAAATTGATGAATTATTAACCTTCCTTACTTATGAAATGATATATTAACATTAAATTACTCTTATAGGGTTTATGAAACAATTCTAATAAGACTATTGAATATTATAAATATACCATACATGTTTGTATATTATGAATCAAATGATCCCAAAACGATTTATGTGAACTGTAACATATTAGTAAATTAATAAAAAATAATAATAAGGGATGATAGTAAGGGAATAAACACGAAATATGTTTTGAATATATTATATAATTAATATAAATTTTCTATTCGTGACATTAGTCTATGAATGGGGAAAGTTAAGTCTAGAATTAGAGAATTCATTACTGAATTTCATTTCATTCAATTATATCACATCTCCACATACTATATTATTCTATGATTATGTTTTTTATGACCCATATTTTTTTATGTTGTATTTAAATGTTTTTTAAGATTCATATTTTTTCAGACTATTACATCATTGACTGATTATTAAATGAAATGTTGAGATATCGATAAGGGATCTTCGTCTCAATTTTGATTCCTTAAGACTTGTTTCATATTACAAACCATGTTTTCTTTTAGATAGTATAATTATTTCCACATTATTTTATTTTTTCAAAATATTTTTTGTTTTTTAATATGATTTTTATAACAATATATTTTTCTAGTATTCTGTGGCCTTTGATTTAGAAGTTAAAAAATCCATAAGGTTATACTCTAACATCTGGTTTTTATTAGAGATTATTTATGATTCACCATCTATTTAAGGGAAATTATAATATATTTCTATTTTTTTGAATATATATTTTTTATTTTCTTATATTTATTTTGTTTTTAAATTTTTCTTTTCCATTTTTCTATCCTTAGTACTTAAAATTATTGAGAAAATGTTTTACAGAAAACCAACATTATTTCTATTTTCGGTTGGGAATCATTATTCTCATATACATGTTCTCTAAAATGTTTCAATAATTATTTTACTAGGATATAGTGATAGTTTAAAGTCATTTTCACTTATAATTTTCATTCATTAAAATGTGTTTAAAAGAATCTTCATTTCATTTTTTAAATGGGGTTCTTTTGACTTTTTTCTAAGAGTGAGAAGAATATTTTTGATATTTACCAAACAATAAATTTCCCACTATTAGAAGTCATATTTTCATTTTATGATTACTTTATAAGTTTCTATCATAATTTCCAATGATATATATTTTCTTAAAATTTTGAACAATATTTATTTTAAAAAAAATTAATAGAAAATGAAATTTTTTATATTCTAAATTTGATTATTATACTGTCTTTGTAAATGGTATTTTTCATGTATATTAGCATCCTTTATGGATTATAGATTTCAATTGGGTATATTCTCAAATGATACCATCTAATTTATTTCTCTAGATAGATAATGTTCATATTATTCTAGTTATGATCTTGGGTATACTATTTACATTTCAAATACTAGGTTTCTAATATAAAAGTTCATTATCGGTGAATGTTTATTATGTGTTGAATGATAATTCATTTGATTAATATGAGGAATGAATTATATTTATTATGTAAAATGTGGGTGAAAATTTATATTTCTTTTTGATGATTTATTAAGTCACATGATGAAAACTTTCTTGGTCATTTGGTGTGTGCCTTACCTATTTAAGTATAAAGTATTGGCATAAGGCCCTAGAAGTAAGATTATGATGTCCATAATTTTCCATTATATTTTTATCAAACCATTTATTATTATACATGTGATTATTTGTATCTCTATTTAATTCATCAATACATTCTCATTTCATGATATTTACTATATGGTATATTTGATTATTTTTTATCTCTTCCATATTGTTTATGCCTTTTTTATTCATGATAGGTTTAATTGTATGAATTCCATTAATAAATTTTTGATATTATCCTTTTTTATATTAACATTAACTTGGTAAAGAAGAATAAAAATATGAATTCTACTTCAATAACAGTATTATAAGTGGATAATTTCATAGGAGATTCTAATGAATTATTATTAAATAATAAGATATGTGTATAATGGAATAAACATCCACTATTTGAGAAAGATATGTGTTTTATACATAATTTTTTTACTAATTTCCTAATGATCTAATATTAAAAAGGATTTTGGTATGTAATAGACTTGTCAATTTCCTTGATTTTTTAATTATGTATGGTTATAATTGGTTCACATGAGATTATATCAAAACAGACATGTAAATGTTACTTTTTTAGCACTGGATCTGAATATATGTGTTTGGGCCACTAAAACTAGTATTAGATCAAGGTTTAGATAAATATATGGGTTATAAGGTTATCAAATGATGATAATTTATCAGTATTAGGTAGCATTATGTTTTAATAATTATAAGTTATATCATTAGTCTATCGGTATAGATACCTATTTAAGTTATTTAGTTATGGGTGTTTTTGATGATTAAGGATATTTTGGGAGAAATGTAATGGTTTTTTGGAATAATACATTAGTATGGTATATATAACCCTTAGGGGTTAACATATAATTTTATATGGTATTTATTTGTAAAAAAGTAATTATATTGGGGATAAAAGTTTAAAGGTAAAGATATAATTTAGGGTTAATGTTTTTTTTAGGTAGTAATGGAAAAAGAATTATTATATTTTTGTGAAAATATGATTTATAATATAGATAAACATGGGATTTAAATGTATAGATTTTGTGATTAGGTTATTAATGTAATTTCAGATGAACGTGCACTTCTACACGGGACTTATTGCTAAAGGGCCATGCATTGGTGAGGCCTGTCTGCAGGATTATCTGCTGGGGTGGGGTAGGTTCGGTGGTTTTCTTTGGTTCTTCTTTTTTCTGGGTTATCCTATGCTTTGTTCAGACTGTTTCTGTGGTTTCTTACTTTCTTCCCCAAAAGTGTTTTGATAATTAAAAAAGTAATTTTTAGTGAGTAATTTTAGATGCTTGCTATATTTTTCGGATCTTTATATAAATGTAGATAAATATGAAATTATAGGCTAGTACGGGATTTTATGTTCAATTGGTTGAAATTATTAGATGAGTAATTCTTGAGTAAAATTTTTAAAGAATATATTTTCATGTGGTGGTTAAATGTCTTGGTGATTCATATTATTTTGGGAAAAGATTAGTATATTTTTGGTGTGAGACATTATGAGTGATTAATGTTGATTGGAGAAAAAAATTTATGTTTATTATAGAATAATATGATTTGAAATAATTATTATTTTTAGGTTTTGAATTTGATCTAGCATATTTGAAAAAGTTATCGCATTTAGTTAATTATGATATTATTTATGTTGAACTTTGTGTTTTATTGATGATTAATTTATTACTTCTTCATAAGAAGTATTATTCTTAATAAGTATTATCTCAACATATGCAATCCATTTTATTAGTAAATTTATTGGGAGAATAGAAATATATTTTAATCCCCTTTTTGGATCTTATAATCTATTGATGTTTATTTTTTTTCTTTAGGATTTAGTAATTCATCATGATATTTATCATTTATTATATGAGATTTTTAAAAGTTGTAAAAATACTAAAACATATGCAAAGGAAAAAATATACATTTTGAATAAAAATAAATCAAGTAATTTTGTTTTCTAATTCTCAATATTGATACTAAAATAATTACCCAACATATAAAAGATGAGGATAAATCTATTGATACTTATCGGGAAAATAATTCTCAGTTGTTGTGGTGTTATTTTGGAAATATATTCACAAGTAAAAGTATTATAATAGTACAAAAATGGTTTAGAAATAGTTAAAAGATACTATGTTTCTTCATTTAACTTAAAAATTCTTTATCATGATAAATTCCATATCTAATATTATATATATTTTAAGATAAATTAATATATTCAATAAAAAATTCAAATTATTATGATGCAATTTTTTTAAGAGGGGAAAAATATAACACTATGGTATTTCAATATGTAATTATATTTCAAAATATTATTATTTTCTATAGCGTGTACTACAAAACACACAAATCTTAAATGAACTACAAAAAACTATATAATTTTTTTTTCAAATATGACCATTATAACATATCCATTAGTTTGTCGTGAATGAATAGGGCTAACTGCATTATGAAATATTTTTTGAAATTATTTATTTATTCATATATATTGATTATGGACTAGGAAATAATTAGACATTTTCAATTAATAATAATTAAATCAAATAAGTAATAAAATAATGTTTTACATGTATTTTTTATTTTAATTAAAAAATTAAATTTTAGAAATTGTATTTAAAAATATAGGAATTATTTTTTATATTATCATAACAAATATAGATTATGGTGAATTTAGGGGACTTTTATGAAAAGATTGATTTTTTGGTGAATATTGGAAAATATATATTTATATAAAAACATTCATTTAATTTAATGTATTTAGAATGGACAAATAAATTTGGGATTTATTTTAAATTAAAATTATAACCCATTGATTAAAAATAATAAAATTAAATTAATGAAAAAAAATATTTCACATTATTTAGGTATAAAATAGTTTTTTATTATTAAAATTAATATTTTTATAAAGTGTATTTTCATTATATTTCATTCACATACCATGAAACTAATTTATACCACTTTAGGAAATTATATCATATAAAATGGATTTAATATTTAGAAATAAAAAAATTCAAATTATTTAATTTTTAAAATTTAATTTTTATCCATAAATAACAGTAACCATGATACAATTTTATCACTATAAGAAATGTTAAAATAGGGTAAAACTATTTAATTTAGGTTTAAATCCTTAAAAAGTCACAAAAAATAATCTTTAAATGATTATATGAGGTTTTTCATGACCTCTCTTGATATTATCTTCACTAACAGTTGAATTTGGTTCGATTTTCTATTAATATTACTTCCATTTTATATTAATAAAATTTTATTTTAGTGATTTTTACATTCCTTAAATTACTATATTATATAGATAAATATATAGATATAAATTAAATATGGTTTAATCTATATGATAAAATATAATATAAATAAAAAATAATTTTGATATTAATTTTTTTTAAACATTATTGTGGTATCAAAGTAATTTTATATTAGAATATTTATATTTATATGTTTTGGATAATTTATATTCTTAGAAAAAAAATTATAGATCAAAATTAATGTTATGTTATGTGTTCAATATTTAGATTTCAACTTCATTTTAATTGTTAGGTTTTTAATGTAGAATTAGGTTAATAGGACCAAAATGGCCTTAAGGATATTTTATATTTAATAGTATTTAACTAAATGATTTAAAAATAATAAATATCTTATCTTTTGTATATTTAATGATAAATATTCTATCATATTACCCATTATCCAATAATTAACCACTTTCCCTTTTAGATCAAAAATATTGACCCTTAATAACATTGTATTTATTAATACACTATTGATTTTTTCATATAAAGAGAAACTTAATCTAACCCTTTAAAATACACATATTAGTGTAGTTTTCTCTATAACCTCTACCCAAATTCCTCTCCAAACATATAATTCCACTTATTTATTCCCTTGTAGTAATCAAATTTTATTTCTCTAATGTCATAATTATAAATGAATGGTGGTGTTTCAAAGACTAAGGTAAGTGTTTCCAGGAATCTTTCACCTTTCTAAGTTATGATCTTTTATCATGAAATCATATTAAACATTCACTTATGTTACCTCTATGATTAAATTTATATTATATAGAAATCTATTAGATAAATTTATAATAGATAATAACTTTTTAATACACAATAAACTCTCCTTTATAATCCACTATTAAGTCAAAATGAAGGGTTCTCTATGATGGTGTTTCCATTTCAAATATTGTATTCTTTTTAATAATGAATGTAATAGATAAAAATTTATCCTACATTATTGTATTTTGTTTTAACCAATTATTTTTATAAATCTGATACATTTATTATATTTTAATTATTTTTAACACATTCAAAAAGAATCACTCACCATGGTGGTTTTACGCAACCAACATGAATGAAATTATTTTCATGAATTTAAGAGTCTCATGGGTATTATTAAAAAATTATTTTATTGTTGAATATAACATTAATATTTAATAAATTATATGATTTTAATTTTAAAATGTTAATTTATTCATTATGAATGTGAAAGTAGATATTAATAAATAAGATTCTTTCTTACCATAAAAACATACTTATTGTAAATGGTTTTTAGGATGGTACTAATTTGATGAACTATTGAAATGTCATACATTTGGAGTGATGTGGAACTGATTACTCATATCTTATAGTGTTTATGAATTCATTTTACTATTACCATTGACCATTATAAATTTACCTCACATGTTATGATATTATGAACCAAATGATCTGAAAAGGTCCAATGTGAAATATACTGAATTAGTGAATTAATAAAAAATGATAATAAGTTATAATTGCAATGAAATATGTTCTATATAAAGTATATTATTAGTATATTATTATTACTCAAGATGTTAGTGGATGTATGAGGCATGTCTTGACTCTATGTAAGGAATTATTAACTCAATTTAATTTTAATTAGTTATATCACTTATTCATGGACTATGTTATGCCAAGATTATTTATGTTATGAACTCTGATTTTTTATGACATGTTTCCAAATTTGTTTTTTATATTTAGATTTTTTTATATAATAACTTGTATTAAAATCACTATCAAGTTACATATCATTTTTTATGTTTACTCGCATATTTAATGGCGTAATTAAACACATTTAGGATTATTAGGGGAGTTCAAAGATGGAAATGGATCAATGTTTCAAAATAGGTGCTGGGAAAAAATCCCTCAAGATATCATTGAATCATTTTTGAGGTGATTGTGTTTGTTAACAATGTGGACCTCCGTGTTGTGTTTATTCACAAAGCAGACCACGATGTAGAATTTGTTGAAAATGGGGGTTTACAAAGTGATTTTTTAGGTTCAAGAGATTTTTTTGGCTATCCTTGTTTGATTGAAGAACCTAGATAAAGGAATGGATGATTAGGAGGTGGTACAAAAAGAGCAGATACAAGGTGGCATTGTTTTCCAATGTTTGCCAATTTTTTGGACCTGGAAATCAGAAAATTGAGAGATTCATTTTTTACAAAGGGAGGTGTGTGCAAAATTAGAGTAGTGCATGAAAAATTGGCATGGAGTGTGAAATATTGGAGAGGTGCACAAAATATTAGCATGGTGCGTGAAATATTGGCATGGTGCACAAAATAGAGGAATAGATTTTTTCACGCAAGAGGTGTTTTGAGATCAGAAGCTTGAAAATTGGAAAAGGCATGAGGTGAGTGAAAAATTGCAGCATTGTGCGAAATATGATGTTGTGAGAATGATTTTTTTTTCGTACTCAAAGAGGATGCGTGTAAACAAAAAGTTTTCCTGTAAAAGGAGTGTTTGTGAGTAAAGAAAAGGTTGCGCATAAAAGACGTGAGTTGCGCATAAAATCAGTATTTTCATGTAATGAAAAGGTTGCACGTAAAAGAAATAGTTGTGTGTAAAAGAAGTTAGTTGTGCATAAAAGTGGTGTTGAACTAAAATTGGATTTCTTTCAAGGCAATGGAATTATGCACAAGGCGAAGTAAGGGCTGGGTGTAAAATTTGGGGTTTCCCAGTACACCCGTTGCGAAGAGAGATTCATCTGTGAGTGAAAGTTGGATGTCAACAGAGCATCTATCAACAGTTAAAGATGTAGATTTAAGTAGTGATAATTAAGAGACCTACAAGTCTCTAAAGTGTGTGTGGATATTTTCCATAGTATTGAGTAAAGGAAGAGGAAAAAGGTGATCCTCTCCACCGGTAGTGATCCAGAGAGAGAGAAATAGGGAGTGACCCTTGGGGAAGCAGTGAGCTAACCCTAAACATAGTAAAGGTAGTGATTCTGGGCATAGAAGTGATCTAGCCTGAACATTGTAAATTGGAAGCGAGATTTAGTGGATTTGGTACATCGGCACATTGCTGATTTATGCTCCTTAGACATAGCCCATTGAGAGTGAACCAAGTAAAAATATTCATTTCATGTGCATTATTTAGTTTATATTTATACATTGCTACAGGAAAGAGAGAGAAGAGAGTTTCTCTTAACTTCGAAACAATATCAAAAGGGAAGTTTTTTTAATCTGTAATACCCTGATTCACCCCCCCCCCCCCCCTCAGGGTATCTAACCTTGTGGACCTAACAATTGGTATCAAAGGGAAGGTTAATTTCAAGTCGTTCTCTCTCTTATGGAAGTCACCAATCATAAAGGGATTCCAATCTTTGATGGAAATAATTTTCATCAATGGAAGAATAAGATGAAACACTACTTCCGATCTTTGGGAATGGATGTGTTTACCGCAGAAATGCATGGTATAATAGTTGATATTAATAGTGGTGCTTTATCGGAAGCTGAGCGAAGAGAATTGGATGTTGATGCCAAGGTAATTAATGATTTAGGGGGAGCCCAATATAATGTTATATATACAAAGGTAATGTAATAAAAAACATCACATTCCATGTGGGAAAATCTATTGAATATATATGAAGGAGACACAAAGGTCAGAGAGGCAAAGCTGCAAGTTTTGTGGAACAAGTTTGAAGATTTGAAAATGAACTCGAATGAGTCTGTTGATGCATTCTTTGATAAGGTAAATATTTTTGTGGAAGATATGTGGGGTCTTGGAGAAGTCATAGAATATATAGAGATCGTAAAGAGTATCTTGAGAAAACTTCCACCTCAGTTCAATCTAAAAGTTTCAGTACTGAAAGATAAAGATACAAAGGAGTAGACACTGGACAATTTTCATAGTACATTGGTTGCATATGAAATTAGGAATAATGATAATGAGGTTTTGGAAAAAGGTAAATCTAAGGATGTGGAATTCAAGGACATGAAAAAGATCACCATTGAAGATTCATAGGAGGATGAAGAGACAAATGAGGTGGTGTCATTTCTTTCTTCAAATTTTCCAAGAGGAAAATGAAAGTTCAAGAAAAAACATCCACTGGCCAGTTTTCGATGTGGAAAGGTTGGTCATCTTATATCAAGGTGTCCCAAAAAGATCAAATAAGATGATGATTTTGATAAATTTGAAATTACAAAGAAGAATTATCCATCCTATGAGAAAGGAAATAAGCATTTCAAGAGAAATTTTTTTAAGAAGAAGAATCTCCTTTCACAAGAATGTGATAGTTCAGATGAGTCTGAGGATGAGGAGGTTAAAGAGATAGAGAACTGCAAAGATCGTAGAGAAAATACCATGGTGGTAGTTATTAGTAGTACTCAAAAGAAGGAAGAAACTGACATTGATGAAGAATAATAAGTTAAAGGAATAATTGATATGCAGGCTGAGTTAGAGGCTACTCTTGAAGAGATAGATGTTTGGAGGGATAAAACAAAAAAATCCAACAAAGTTGTATATGATGCCAAACTTTACATGTAGTGGAAAGAAGAAGACAAGTTTGAGTTTATGGAAGAAATTGATAAACTCAGGTCATCAATGCCAGAGAATTTAGAATCAGTTAGTGAGTACAAACTCAAGATTGAAGAACAGAAGAAGGATATCGATGGCTTGAATATCACAGTGAAGGATCGCATCAAGCGTATCGAATAGCTTGAAGAGGAAGTTGTCATTCTATGGAAAAAAGTTAAGGACCGGGAAAAAAACTTTGATTACCAACACGTTCTTAGGAAAGCATAATGTTCTGAAGACTAGAAAGATGAAATATGAGGCTAGTAGTTCCATGGGAAAGAAGCAGCAATTGAGCTCAGACATTAAGGCTTATTTGAGGCATGATCAGAAACAGAAAGTAGTCATGGTTGAGGTCAGACCACAAGCACCCATTTCGAGAATAGAAATTGATATGGGTTCAAAGAAGAATAAGAAAATTCAAAGAACCCAAGGTACCACTGATAGTATATAAGTGACACACCAAAATCTGCCATTCATTAGGTGTTATTGCTGTTGAAATAAGGGACACTCAAAAAATGTGTGTTCTAAAGCTAGAAGATATTAAAGGTCACAAGAACTAAGGTGGTAGCTAAACAGAGAATGGTTCTCTAGAAAGTATTTATAAGGACACTATTTTTGGTATGGATGATTTGGGAACATGGCTAGATACTATTCATCAACCATATAGGGGAATGTGCCATAGAAGAATCAAAATGTTTGCAAGCAACAAATCAATGAACCAATAGGTGAGTTGAAAATGAAAAATAGATTTGAAGCTTTGCAATATGATGTCGTTCCATCATACTATGAGAAAGATCAGAAGTATCAATATATTCACAGTGTAAAGACAAAACTATGGACCAAGAATAAGAGAGCATAGAATGCAGTAGTTGCTGAAATTTCCCTTAAAGCATCAGACTATTCCGGTGTGTGGATCCTTGATAGTGTTTGTACATCTCACATGAAAGGCAACAGGATCTGGTTACAGGCATAAAATATGACAAATAAGGAGTTGTTAAGTTTGGTAATGATGAAGTCTTAAAGATAATTAGACCATGAAAGGCCAGATTTAGGGGGAAAAGAAATAAGACATGCTGATGTTTTGGTTGTTGAAGGTCTCATTCACAATTTGCTCAGTGTTAGTCAATTGTGTGACTCAGGTCATTCTATACAGTTTACCAAGAAGACGTGTGTCATCAATGGAAGAGATGTTATAGTGATCCTACAAGTAAAAAGGACAAAGAGGAATCTGTACTTGGTAACTGGATAAGAAGATATGTGCTTTTTGTCTAGAGAGGAAGAGAGCAAGTTATGGCATAAACGACTCGACCATCTATGTCAATCATCCCTAGAAGATCTGGTGAATTTTGATGCAGCTAGAGACCTCCCTAAGCTATCATGTGATATTACTCAAGTGTGTGATGCATATCAATAGGGGAAGATCATTAGAAAGACATATAAGGCAAAAGAAAAGAATACAAAAAAAGTGCTAGAATTGGTTCATGCTGCTATTTGTGGGAATATCACACCAAGAGAAATTGACAGAAAGAGGTAATACATTCTCTTTATTAATAATTATAACATAATGGCCTAGGTATTTGTTATTTCCCATAAGTATGATGTGTTTACCTACTTAAAATAGTACCGGAGGGAGTGTGAAAGGATTCTTGGACAGAAAATTCTGAAGTTTCGTACTAACAATGGTACGGAATTCACAAATAGTCAAGTGCAAGACTATCTCAAGAAACATGCGATAAGGCATCAAGTTTCTTCAGTAAAAATTCGCCAATAAAATGGAGTGGTTGAAAGGAGAAATCGGACCATCAACAACATGTACAGAATGATGCTTATAGAAAAAAACCTACCAAGGAAGTTCTGGATGGAAGTAGTGTTGACATCAGTCTATATTTCTAATAGAGATTTGTTGTGTCCAAAGAAAGGAAAGACTCTATATAAGATGTGGTATGGAAAGAAACCAACATGGAAATAATTTTGAATATTTTGGAAGTAATTGTTTCATCCTCAATTAGGAAAAACATAGGAACTATGAGTCACGAGGAGATGAGGGGATATTCCTTGGCTACTCTAGAAAAAAGCAAAGCATAAAAATGATTTAACAAAAGGCTGGGAAATGTTGTTGAGAGTAATGATGTCACTATAGTGGATAATTAAGAGAACATTCAATAGTGCAATAAACAATTTATTGATGAATGTTATGAAGAGGAAAGCAAAGCAGGGGGAGAATAAGTGGCTGATGTTGATTCAGAAGAAGATACTGATGATGGGCATGAGGAAGTAAAATATTTATGTACACAAAATTCAAGGAGTCGAGTTGAAATTGACAGATAGAATATAAATGGTGATTAGTCAGCCCTAGTTCATACAAGAAGAATGAAATCACTACAGCAGACATCTTTCTTATCTCAAGTAGAGCCAAAGTGCTTTGCTAATGCAGCTGAAGACGAAAACTGGCTTCAGGCTATGAATGAAGAGCTGGATCAGATTGAGAAGAACCAGACGTGGGATATTTTTTCAAGGCCAGTAGATAAAAATGTCATCAAGACTAAATGGGTCTATCACAATAAGATAAATGAAGATGTAACAATGATTCAAAACAAATAATTACTAGTGTGTAAAAGATACTCCCAGATAGAGGAAATAGATATTGATGAGACATTTGCATTTGTTGCAAGGATAGAGACAATCAGATTATTCCTAGCCATTGTAGTGCAACGAAAGTTCAAAGTTTTCCAAATGGATGTAAAATCTGCATTTTTGAATAGGGATCTATAAGAAGAAGTGTATATCAAGTAGCCAGATGTTTTTATCATTCATGAGGATAAGAACAAGGCTTGTCAGCTGAAGAAGGTGTTGTATGGGCTGAAACAAGCACCAAGAGCATGGTACTCAAGGCATGATCAGTACTTAAAGAAGCTTGGTTTCCAGTGTGGATGAGTTTATTAAAATATCTACTTCAACAAAGATAGTAATCAAAGGATGATGGTGCTGGTTTGTGTCGATGACATCATATTCGGAAGATCAGATGAAGCTCAGTGTGGACAGTTTTTTTAATTCATGAAGTGTGAGTTCTAAATGTCAAAGATTGGGGAACTGATGTTTTTTATTGGCTTACTGGTGACACAAGGAAGGAATGGCACATTCATTTATAAATACAAATATGAAAAGGAATTTCTGAGAATATTCGGAATGGAAAATTCAAAGGAGATGAAGTCTCTGGTTTCTACCCGGATGAAGTTATCCAATAATGAGGATGGAAAGGCAATTAATATCATATAATACAAAGAAATCATTGGAAGTTTTTTGTACTTGACCATGATAAGGCCTGACATTGTATTTTCCACATGCCAAGTAGCGAGATATTAGAGTAATCCCAAGGAAAGTCACATGCTTACAATGAAACAAATACTTTGGTATATCAAAGGAAGTGTGGATTTTGGTTTGAAGTATACTGACAAATCTCAGCAAGAGCTTTTGGGATATACAGATGCAGATTGGGCCGAATTAGTAGATGATAGGTAATCAACATCAGGAAGTGCTTTCTATCTTGGTGGTTTGTGTATTTATTGGCTCAGTAAAAAGCAAGATTGTATTTCATTGAGCAGTGCAGAAGCTAAGTATATTTCCACCACTCAAGTATGCACACAGTTGTTGTGGATGAAACAATAGCTTGATGATATGGGCGTTGAAGTGAAGTCTCTGATCAGAATCTAGTGCGATAATTCAAGTGATATTAATCTAAGAAAAAATCCAGTCAGTCATCAAGGAAAAATCACATTGATATCAAATTAAATTTTATCAAGGAGAAGTTTGATCAAGGAATCATGAAGTTGGAGTATGTGCCTACCGAACTCCAAGTTGTAGACATTTTAATAAAATCATTTCCTAAGGAAGCTTTTGAGAGGCATAAACTAGCTATGGGAGTCCAAGTTGTGGTCACTCCTTTGTGGTCTCCAAGTTGTATGTATTGATATGTGTTCTCTACTTTATTGTAGACCACAAAGGAGTGACCTTTGGGTTTGTTGATAAAGGGGGAGAAATAGTAACTCCTCAAGTGGGAGAAACTGTGTCTAAGGAAGGGAGAAAATGTCTTAGTCAAAGACACTGGGAGAAGCTGACAGGTGGAGTAGCGAGATAGGGGAAGAGTAATGAGATAAGGGAAGTTGAAAGCTAAAGATCAGTTGAATCTATAAGTAGACAAAGGGAGTTTTTAAATTTTACAATTCTAGATGTGGTCAATCAAAGCGTATATATCACGACAGCTGAGGTTTGTGAAAAAACATAAGAGTGTTTCTAGAATGGTGTCAGAAGGTTTCTAGTAATGACTAATTGGTTTCAGAGTGGTATCAACAATTGGTATCAGTTTAGCAATTGGTATCAGTTTAGTGTCACCAGCTAGTGTTAGAAATGAAGTGATTCATTGATGAAATTTTCATTTACTCTTGTCACTCTTGTCGAGCATTGCTCATGTGGGTTTAGAGTATATGTTGATTAAATATTTGATCACTATCTGTATCACAAGAGGTGAATGGTGGTAGTGGGTGGAAGAATCTTTAATGAGGTATCAAAGTGCAAAGAATCATTAGGAAAAGAGTTGTCAACAAACCCAAAAGGGGATATTGTTGGTAAAAATACCTTAAGATATCATTGAAGCATTTTTTTAGGTGATTGTGTTTATTGAAAATGTGGGCCTCCTTGTTGTGTTTGTTCACAAAGCATACCACGATTTAGAATTTGTTGACAAATGGGGTTTAAAAGGTGATTTTTCGAGTTTAAGAGATGTTGTTGGCTATCCATGTTTGATTGAAGAATCTCTATAAAAGAATGGATGATCGGGAGGTGGTACAAAATGAGCATATACAAGGTGGTTCCATTTTCTAGTGTTTGCCAAATTTTTGGGCCTGAAAATCAGAAAATGGAGAGATGTGTTTTCAAAAAAGAGAGGTGTGTGAAAAATTAGAGTGGTGCATGAAAAATTGGTGTGGTGTATGAGCATATACATGGTGTGCGAAATAGAGGAATGGAGTTTTTTGTGCAAGAAGTATTTCGAGATCAGAAGCTCAAAAATTGGAAAAGGCATGAGGTGTGTGAAAAATTGGAGCATTGCATGAAATATGATGTTGTGTGGAAGATTTGTTTTTCACACTCAAATAGGATTATGTGTTGAAGGAGGGTTTTTTCCACCAGGGTCAATTTTTCCTATAAATATGAAGTGACCCCTTCATACAAAGAAGCTCAAGGCTTAGAGAGTATCTAAGATCTGGCGTGTGAAATTGGAGTACACAAAGGAGTCGCGCGTAAACAACAATTTTGTGTGTAAAATTAATGTTTGTGTGTGAATAAAATGTTGCGCATAAAATATGGGAGTTGCACATAAAAGAAGTATTTGTGTGTAAAGAAAAGTTTGTGTGTAAAAGAAACAGTTGCGCGTAAAACATGTCAGTTGCATGTAAAATATGTGTTGGTCGAAAAGTGGATTTCGCGCAAGGCAAGGGAATTATGAGCAAGGTGCAGTAAGGGCTGCACGTAAAATTTGGGGTTACCCGGTGCACCCGGTATAAAGAGAGATTTATATGCGAGTGAAAGTTGGATGTCAACAGAGCATATATCAACAGTTAAAGATGTAGATTTCCTTAGTGATAATGAAAATACCTATAAGTTTTTAAACTGTGAGTGGATCCTTTATAGAGTAATGAGCAAAGGAAGAGGAAAAAGGTCATCCTCTCCATAAGTAGTGAGCCAGAGAGAGAAACAGGGAGTGACCCTTGGGGAAGCAGTGAGATAACCCTAAACATTATAAGGGCAGTGATCCTAAGCATAGAAGTGATCTAGCACGAATATTGTAAATGGTCAATGAGCTTTAGTGGATTTGGTACATCGGAACATCATCGGTGTATGCTCCTTGGATGTAGCCTAGTGAGGGTGAACCAAGTAAAAATTTCCATGTCGTATACATGATTTAGTTTCTATTTATACTTTTCTACAGGGAAGAGAGAGAAGAGAGTTTTTTTAACAGCGAAAAAATATCATAAGGGGAATTTGTTTTAATCTGTCATACCCTGATTCACCCCCCCCCCCTTAGGGTATCTAACCTTGTGAACCTAACAATAGGTATATGAGAAATTCACATAATGAGTATAAATTCCTGATGTGAATGAATTCTAGGGTGAATCACATGAACCTATATTAGTATGTGAAACCCCTTAAGGTAACTAAATTTAAATTCATGATGTGAATGGGATTTGGGAATTTAAATCATGGCGATGTATTTTTTAGCATATCAATTTTCCATAGAATTTAGTATGTGAGTCCTTAATTAAAACCAATAATGTAGATGGTCCCAACAATTTTAATGACCCAAAACCCCTATATTTTCCAATACACTTCCCTTTCTACTATTTCAAACCCTAGGATCTCTCAATGAGATGTTGGGTCTCATCTCCTTATCTAACTCATCTCGTCCATCCATGAACACACATTCAATCATGAGCACCAAATAGAGTAAGCTCTTCATCGATCATGATCAATTATCTTTTACCATACATGATCTAAATCAATTATAAAATCTATATATTTTCTATATATAAGGGTTTTTTTATAATCTTAAAATTATTTTTATGATATTTGATATAATCAGCATCCACATTCAATGATTTAGATTCTACACAACTCTTAGACCGCAACCATTTTGAACAAATAATCTTCCATGGAGAGTTAATTGTGTCATGTTATTTTTTTATGGTTCCAATTCTAACTATATAATATATTTATAATTTTATCAAACTAGGAATAGTTTTATGATATTGTGGTGCTTCTATACTTGGAATGTGACCCTTTTACTAATCACCATTGTCACACCTATGGTATGAATCCCTTCACATGAGATCAGATTTTATATGGGTTATTAGCACGATTATTGATGTGCATATATATATATATATAGACATATGTTTTACTATTGATAACATGTGGTGTACATGTGTTGCCCTTGAAATATTATGCTTGTTTTTGTTGCATGTGGGTCGTTATGGTTATGATTCCTATAAATTTGATGTGATGTTTGATCTATACCTTTTATCTTGTATCATATTGTTCCATTCTTCTATCTTGTAGTAGAATATGTAGGTTAAGCCCCATAGACTATTCTTCCATGGGGGATGTGTCAGAAACCTGGTCAACATGCTTTGGGTTATCCCTTCAAGAGGGATATGTGAGTAATGTTTTTAGTGTATCCAATTGAGAGGTATGTGTTAAGAGGATGATTGATGTTCCATATTTCATGGAGTCGAAGTAGGTAGAGCCAATCTCTAAGGAATTTTATTTAGTTTTGGATTTTTATGAAATATTTTAGTTATATTTATTCTCTATTTATTTTCATAGAATTTACTTTTATATGTTATACACTTATGTTAAGGGTCCTTGGTGGTGTGCTACTGAGTCTTGTACTCAAACCCTACTCAGGATTTTTAGTGAGTTATAGATTTCATGATTAGCTGTATGGAAAAGTGAAAGGTCCATGAGATAGATAGATGAGTAGGTTTGTAAGAGGATGTAGATGTTTCTTCATGTATTTTGGACTAGATGTTTGCAGATACAGATTTTACTTTTCTATCTTACCATAATTTGGATCCTTTTTGTTAGTTTTTTGTTTTGTATATAGCATGCCATACTACTACTTCATGGGATTTATTTGTACACTATACTCTAATGGTTATTGTTTTATTCATTATTTATTGATTATTTTTATTTCTCTATTAATATACACTAATGTTACAAGGAACTGAGTGTATAGTCTCACTATTCTATGTCAAAGGCCCTCATTTCTAGTCAACAACCTCTTGAATATGAGGGTATACGCACGAGGTCATGTGGAAACCCCAACATAGAACTAGTGGTTTAGTTTGGTGTGTTACATTAATTCGTTGATGGATTCCTAACTATATTGTTTCAATCTTCTTAATATTGATTATTTAAGACTTGTTTCATATTCCACACCATGTTTTCTTTTATATGGTGTAATTAAGGTCTCATGAATGAAATTTCACATAATAATTGATGTATTTCATGGGATTTATTGAAAAATATATTATTATAAATTTTAATGGCCTTTTATTTTTGATGTTACCAAAACTGTAATGGGTTTTTTATAAATATCATTTTTATCCAGTATTGTTTATGTTTAAGCATCCATTTGAAGGAAATTATATTCTATTTATCATTTATAACTCTATATATCATATTATCCTATTTTTATCAGTATATTGTACATTTGTTTCACCAATTTTTATCTCTTTGGTATTTAAAATGATCGATAAAATATTTTTATGGAAAATATACCTTATTACTCCATTTGGTCATGAATATTTATCCCCCATATGAATGTTATCATTAATTGTTTTATAATACTTCAATGATTATTTAAAATCATTTTAAACTTTGAATTAATTTCTTATAAATGTTAAAATGGAGTTTTCCTATCATTTTCTGAATGATGTATTGTTGACATTTTATAGAAAGTGTGAAAGGAATATATATTTTCATTTATTCCTAATGTATTAATTCCCCCATGGTTATAACTATTATTTTCTTTTACTATTCCTTTATTAAGTTTTTGGGGTTATTTTCAGTGAATGGAATTTTTTAAAATATTAAAGAAATTTTTAATCTTAAATTCATTTCAAAAGAAAAGTTTATTTCATTTGTTAAAAAAGTGACATTAAATTGAATTTCTAAAAGGTATTTTTCATCTAATTCATCATCCTTTAAAGATGGTTATGTATCAATGGGAAAATGATCTAAAGATTCCATCTACCTTATTTATTCTGATATCATATGATCATATTATTATACTTTTTTAATAGGTTGAAAATTGATATTCCATATGCCATCATTACATTATGGATATTTATTAATAAGGAATATTTATTATATATTGAATGGTTATTCATATATTTCATATGTTGTATTCATTGGAATTATTATTTAATGGATGGGAACTAATGATAGATTATATATTAATGCATCTATAGGTATCATGAGAAAAAATAACTTTGGTATTTAATATATGCCCTACCTATTCATGTTTTCAGGATAGTTTAATAGGTATTAGATCTCCTACTTAGGTGGTTTTATTAGATATTAAGATATTAACTTCACATTTTTTTCCTTCTTTCATTGTAGTTTTATATGGTATTAGAAAATAGAATTCCTATTTCATATGATATAGAGTTTTTTGTTGACTAGTATGCTATCATCTGATACTAATTTTCTATTGAGGGAAATGAAACTCATATGTTTGATGTTTTTTATATCCTCAGTGTTAGTCTCCAAACATCATTCTACTATAGGAAAAACTTAGGGGTTATTATCTCTCTTCTTTCATTATCAACCTATGAGGGGTAGCATTGGAGGGAGGGGTCATGACACAAGTTGTATAATTAATTTTTTGTTAAATAAAATGAAAGATTAATATTTTTTTGTTATCAGTGGTTTATGATGAAAAATATTTTAGAATTTATCAAAACCAAGAATTTTACCCTTCAAAAACAATTATCTAATGGTTGTTTTGATGAATGGTTTTTCAAAATAGTATTTTTAATCCATAAAAAATTAAATTGGTAAATTATACCCCATATTTTAGAGAGATATACACCACTTATTCACTTCCACCTTCTGTGTGAACTAAAAAATATATACCTGAAAATCTCTATGATCTTATTTTCTTATCAATTTTATTTAATGGATATTTTTTAAAAACCAAATTTATACAGGTATATTATCCCAATTTTCCTTTTGCTTTTATTAGAAAACTATTTATATATATTTTTATGGATTTTATAAATAGTTTTTTCAATGAAAAATATTTTCCAATACAAAATTTAAATTCATAAATATTATGTTTTTCATACTGAAATGAATTTTAATTCATTATGAAATAAAAATCCCACAGTATAAGAAATGTAATAAGAAACATATACACTTTAAAAAGAACGACCATTTTATTTAATTAATATAGAATATAATATATCATGTAAAAATATATTTAGAAAAAATAAAATAATTATAAGGGTTAACAATATCCATCAAATAACATAAATAGAAATAAAAAAATCCAATTGTTCATAGTCATTCGTAAATACTAAAGATAAAAACACTATTATAATAAGAAAGGAAAAAAATTAAAAATATTAAACATGTAATGTAAAAGAAATATGAAGCCTTCATAAAAATCTATGTGTATGAATTGTGAAGGATTAAAGGGGTATATAGAAGATAGAAAAATGAAATGTGATTATTTTAATGTGGAAGGTAGTAATTCGATGTGTGGTTGCAATAATAAAAATATAATTTCTATAATAGTCAAATAACCATTATGGGTAACTATTAAAAACAATAAAATTGAATAAATATCACTATAATGAAATAAAAATACCATAAACGAATATTAAATATCTTAAATATAATGATATTATTCATATAACTAAAATAAAGTAATTATTGTTTTTGATTTTATCCTTATATATTTAACATTAATAATTTATAATAAATTCTAATATTTATAATACCTTATTAAAATAATTATTTTGATAAAATAGAAAAAAAATATTGAAATTGTATGTGTAAATTATTCAATAATTTTTTTTTATTTTTTCAGAAAAATAAAATTTTTATTTAATTGTAAACATAATTTTTTATATAAGTTATATTCTTTGACATATTGTTTAATAAATAACCATTTACTGATTTATAGAATGGTTTGAATGACACAAAATATGTTTATAATGATAAATAATCTATTTAGAGATCACAAATATAATTTTGATTCCTATATTGTATTTTCTAAATTCATAAACGTATTTTGTCAAATTAAAAACTAATTTTGATTCATTTCCATCATTCATTAATTAAATTTAATAAAAGATTGAATAATAATTTTTCATGGTTTTAAAATTCATTAAAATATATATTTTTTATTTTATACTATTCAGAGTCACAATGAAGACCTCAATTTCACATTATTCACATTAAATATTTTAAATTCATAACATTATCCCAAAAGTCCCCCCCACTCTTACTATATACACCCTCTCTCACCAACATTTAAAATAAATTGCATTAAGCCTATCATTTCATATATTATAACCATAAAACCTCTTATAAACATTATTTATTCATTGAGAACTTTATAGTATCAAAACACCACCATGTTCCCATATTTTTAGCCTTATAGAAAAGGAAGCGTTAATAAAGAAGTGGTATGATTTCTCATTTTTCTTATTTTTATTTTTCCTCTTCTATAAAAATTATCAATACCTAAAAAATTACCTAATACTATGTATTCATAATAAAAACATAATATAGAACTAATTATATATCTAGAATGTTTATATAAACTTATTATGTTGTCTATGAGAAATATCTCTCTCACACCATCAAAATGACCATTCGTTTTAAATTCCATAACCTAAATGGATGATGTCTTTTTATTTTTTATCACATAAATCATGGCTGATTAGTATTATATATATATATATATTATTTACATGATTAAATGGATAATTTAACTCATCCATCAACAAAAAAGATCAATACTTCAATATTGAACTAAAGATGGTATAATTTGAATAGACTTGATAGCATTAATTTCATAAATAGTTAAATATAATAAAATAAATATTAATGGAAATAAATTATTATTAATAATGATATTATAATCATAAAATATATATGCATGAATCATACACATATTGATGTGACACAAGACCTAATGTAATTGTTTTCTAACAAAAACACATCTCTTTAGGGTTTATGTACTCTCTTATTCCTCATTCATATTTTAAATCATGTGTTTTATCAAATTTTAGTATCAAATATAATTTCATTTCATAGAATATATTTTTTCATTTTCATTATATTGTTTTTCTTCGTATGATTTTTTTATAGAAAATATTGCTCAATATTTTTTAAAAAAAATTATCTTTTTCCAATATTATATATATTTATTTTAAATAAATGTATATAATTTATTTTCACCTAACATTTTCCATCATCATTATTTATTTTTGAGATTTAAATTTCATTATGTTATTTTTAAATGGATTTATTCATCCTTTATGTGTTATGATAGTTTTGATATTATATTTTATCATGAACAACCACAATTTTAACACCCTTCAACTTTTGATTTTTTTTACTTAGGGTAAAACTATTCTTTGAGATAGAATAAATATAATCATGTACCTTTCAATCACTAATATTTAATTATATTTATACCCTTTCATTCAACATTAATTTCATGTGATTATATTTTTTATTTATAGGAATTATGTTTCCATTTTTTATTGGTTGATGGTGTAATACATATTTATTTTTTCTGACTATTATATAATGTATTTTATATTTGAAATAAATAATTTTTAACATGTTATGTTTTGGATTATATATATAAAATTATAAGTCCCTCTAATGTATTAGGTAAAAAAATTTCAAATCAGATACTTTGTATGGGGAATATACAAGAATATAATCAAAGCTATATATTGGGGTCAGGGTAGAAAACCATAAAATATAATAATGATATTTCATTATTTTTCTTCTCCCATATTCCATGTATGATTTATATTTTTTCTATACTTTAATGATTATAAACCCACTTTATGATATGAAAATAATAAATCTCATCACTCATTAACTCATGTCGATTCATGTCTAATTTTCATTCTTATTATTCATCAAATTATAAGGATTTTTTCTAATACAATATTTGATTTATCATTCAATTTTATTTTATGTGTTAAGAATATTTAGATGAATTATTTGAAAACTATTATGTGGGTATTAAAAATGTTTCTATTCATACATGTATTATTTTTTTAATATTAAAGTAATGTTAGAATATAACATTCATATCTCATTTTGGATTAGTGATATTATAAATTATTATTTAAAAAATTAAATATTTATATGTGTAATGTATGGGTTGTTATTTTTTTCTATTAGATGAAGTATTAAATAATGTTTTTAATAAAAAAAATATATATTAATTAAATCCAACATAATATATTGGATATCATAAGAAATTATATATTCATTTACTTATATACATGAAGATATTGTTTATATATTTTTTATTTACTTTTCCTTTGCATTTATCACCAACCACTTCTGTATAAGAAAACTATTTGAAGATAGAGAAACTAAGTCATTATCCATTATGGTAAATGTTATATTAATTCATTTTTTAATATTTTTAATGCAATTAGATAAAGAACTCAAAACCAAATGTTGATTTTTAATACCCTTACCAATGTTATAAAAAATAACCTAGACAAAATGGAGAATCAACTATAAATCATGAAGTCTCAATTATCTACATCCTTCTTCATATAGTAGGTATGACCAATATTTTAGGAATATTCATATCCAATTATATTGGAATTATGGGTAAACACTATGAAAAAATATATTTTTTGGTTATTTTTTTATGGAAATAGAATGTTAGTTTAAAAATATAGTATTTAGAAGTATAATTTGATCATTAGATGGTAGTAATACAGAATATAATGCTAAATAATTGATTAAAATTTAATTAGAAACAAGTGTTTCAAAAAATATTCCTAAATTGTTTTTCTCAAGGTATCCATACTGAAATAAATTGGGAATTTAGGGAAAATTAAAAAGGATATTTAATCAATTATGATATATGTGGTGATTTTTCATATTTCTTGTATGATATTCCCAATGATTGGTAAGAAATGTGATTTAAAAATTTATAGATTCAACGGTTTCATATAACCGCATCAATAAAAATATTAGTTAATTCATGGTTTTTGTAGAAACAATGATTTAATTTGATTTAATCATAATGTACATACATATTTTATAGAATGGTATCATGATCATGGAGATAATATGTGAAGGATATAGTATCACATTAATGGATAAAATGAAAAATTACATGTAAAAATGATCTTTTAACTACACAAAAATAAATAATGATGTAAGTAGTTTCGATGGAACAATGATGAACCATGTTTTCTTAATATTTTGCGATAATTATTGATATAATTTCCCCACATTAAGTCTTATTTTAAATTTTAGTTGAATTTTTTTACCTCGAATTCGGATTTTAATTTAAAATTTTGCCTCTTTCTTTTGATTTAACTAACGTAATTTTATTATAACATTATCTTTATTGATGATTTCAAATTTGAATTTTATTAACATATTATTTACTCGGTTTTTTATATCTTTAATTTCAACCATGTAATATAGAATCCAGATTGTAAGGGTTTCAAATGGATGTTAATTTTGAAATGGGGTGGATTTCATATATTAAACATTTCCTCACTATTTTGGCTATAACCATTTCAACTAACGTGGAGTGGGAATAAATTTTTTAATATTCTAGAAAACAATTCATATAATTTAATTTAAATTGAGTAAAATCATGTTTAGGTGGGAACAGGATCAAAAAGGCATCTCAAGATAGAGTAACTTTTTGAGATAGAATGGTGCATGTACCCTTGTTGGAATTTCATACCATGTCCCTCCCTAAATCTATTTAACTGTGTTTTTTTACTCTTCAAGATGGTTTTTATGGATTTTGAACTTGGGGCATAATTGGTGGTTACATTGAACAAATTTAATAGATTGTAGGAGTTAATAATTTGTGAAAATATCCCTTCTAAGAAGAATCTCATATCCCACTTCTATTTTTTTTTATTTTTTCTTGTAATATATTTAAATATTCAATTGAATAACTTGGTTAATTTATTATCCCACTTTTAATTTTCTTTTTTTTAATACAATATTTGAGATTATATTTGGACATGATAATTCAAAATTCACTAATATATATTGTATCTATGATGAAAAATTATAATATGATAGTATAATTCCTATCGTGGTTGATCTAATTCATACCACCTTAATTTTTTTAATTCAATGTAATCACTAAATTTTGAAATATTGTAGTTAATGAAATTATTTTATAAAGTTCGGATCACTCAAATGACTGAATCATTAACTATGATTTTGGGGTTATATGAATCATTAGAGATGAACATTAATTATTAAATCTATTCAACTTGGATTTGATTCATAGGGTTTGAGTATAATCCATATAATCAAGACCTTCTAATTCCATGATTAGACCTAATGGAATAATTTAACATAATCATACATTGTATATTGGACAAAAATAAAAGTAGGAGCTACAATTTGAAATCTAAAAGTTAACATAGGGTCCATTTCATTCATTCCTTTTGGTTACATTTTATTTCATATGGTTTGGGGGTAAAAAATTAGGGATATATAATAAAAAAATTCTCATAAGGATAATTATTAATGTTAATTAAATATTAGAATACATTGACTATGTATTTTCAAATAGGTTTTCTCAAAGAAATTGTTTTCTTATTTTAATCATTTTGTTATACATTCACTCAAACCCCTCATATGTAGTTCTATTATTTTATTGTATCATTTGTTTCTTAAAACATTTAGGGTATATTTAATTAATCTTTTACTCATGTGATATTACCTAGAGAATCCCTAATACTACATATATGGAAAATAAAAAATTGTTCTTAGAGTGTGCATGATAATATTCATTGAATTAACATCATTTCCAGGGAGGAAAGTGACTTAATAAACCCCATTTTTGATGTTATAAAAAAATTATTTTCCATTAAATGATATTATAAAAATGGAATATTCTTTTATGACCATTCCTTGAGTGAAAAAATATAATTTTAAAAAAATTAAGAGTTCTCCAAAAGTAAACCCGTATGGATTATGTCTTTAAAGAGTTCATTGGGGACCTCAAAGAAGACATATAGAAACAATATTTAGAAGCCTTAGATATTGATATAAAATAATTCTCACACAGCATTCCAAAGTCGTATCAAGTGGTGTACAAGGTACACAAAGTGCTCATATCTTCTACACATAAAGACGATATCATGGACTTGGAAAAAGAAATGAAAAAAAATACAGAGACACAATTATACAATATTCTTACACATGTTTCAGGAATTACCAACACTTAAATCTCATTAGTTAAATTGATATAACTTAATATGTGATTCACTTGTTTTTTATTTTACATAGTTATCAATTAAAATCCACTACCAAAATTTTTATTATACATAATAGGAACTTATTCTTTCCTCGTATGAGATAATGATTAGGAGGAAGTTACCAATATTAAGGAGAAGATGTTATGATAATTCAATGATAAAAAATTTCCCGGGGTTGTTAAAGAAAACTTGAATCCAATAAAAATGATGGGTATCACGAATATTTTAATTATTCATGTTTCTATGTTTATCAAATGATATTGTAAAAGTATTATCCTAATTATTTTTATAAATAATTGACAATTTTGAAACCATACCTTGATCTGGTTATTGAATCTAAACAAAGGTTGGTTGTAGAAATAGAATAAGTGACCAAGAAGTATGTAGTGATTTTATTTCCTCCTATTAGTCCACAAGAACATATACTAGAGGAGGACACCATAATAGTTGAAACGGAGTACCCCATTCTTCTTTACACACCCTCAATGCTTAATTATTACATTTTCATGTTATGTGGGTGTGATCATTTTCCTCTTTTCATGGGGCTTTCCCATCTTGGTAACAATTTATAGATATCAATATAAAAAAATAGGATGGTTCCTACCATAAATACCCCACCCACTTATGGATATGGGATTAAAACTAAGACTACCTTATTGTAGGAAGTATAAACACATCCCCACACAAGGGATAGTCCACATTTATCTTTAATTTTTAAAGTTATTGATTACAATATTTTATGGTTTTTTATTGCTTTACTTGGTATCTTGAAAAGGGTGGAAATTTATATCTTTGCTCAATTCCTATGAATATATAATTTACTAGGTTGTATTTATCCTTCATTTTTTATTAATTAAAAACATTGTATTCTTGTATTTTTATTCTAATGTGTGGTTCCAATTATGTGTTGTGGAATTACATTTTGGGTAGCTTCTTTTTGGATATTTATTTTTTATGTGTTTTATTCAATGTAGTTAATTTTTTTTCCCAAAGAATAATCAAAAAACAAAAAAAACATGTCACTTGATTATTACATACATTGAAAAATTTAAAATTCATGTTTTATTTTTAAAATATGAAGTGAATAATGTTAAGAATGGAAAATTTTTCAATATTGGTGGTTAATTTTACTCATCATAAAAAAATTAGAATTTCTTATTATAAAGACTCAAGAACACACAAGCCCAAAAAAAGTTATAGGGATGAAAATTCTATAAACTAAGGGCATCATATATAAAAATACAATAAAATCCATATGAAGGTGATGTAAGATAAAAATAAATATTAAAAGAAGATCCATAGAAATTAGTAAGCATGAAAATCACCACTTTGTTACCTTCACACCATGTATGAAACACCTATACCTACTTGTTCAAAAGGATCTTACTTCTCCAAATTTGGTATATAATGGACCATGGGGTCAAATATTATGTATGAATATAATTATAGTTAATTATAGAGTTTATATTCATTAATTATGTATAAATTTCCCTATATTGGGAGAGTTGGATCCCACTGAGAAAGAAAAATCATCCACCTGAGGAGAGTCCCCAGGTCTATAGTCTCCAAAAAAATAGTAATAACTGAAAATTAATAACCAATAATCACATTGCCTCCCCTTATCAGACCATGAATAAATGATTCATCGGTGTTATGTTTTTGAAAAAGTATAGGGGTGACCATTTCACCCAGTTTCCCTATGACATCTTCCTCTGGAAGAAGTGGAGAAATTATTCTTTACATGCATGCTCTTAAGAATGGGTAATTATCCCAATGTTTTAAAATAACACCTTGATTGAAAATCAAGTTTTTAGATCTATCCACCATATCTAAACACGAGCTAGTAACACCCTCATGCCTTTCCTCATTCCAAGATTTCAATATACACAAGCATCCATCCTTCAATAAAATCCCCCTCGCTCTTTCCCCTTGTTTATTATAGGTTACTCCAAGAAAATAGTTTTCATGAAAATAATCCACTGAGAAACCTATTGAATTAATTTGAAAAACACTCATCAACCCACACATCAATATCCCACTCACCATGAAATAATAAATGAGTTGACGTTTCTCTCTTGGGGTTCCTGCAACATGAGAATTTGGAATCATGGTAAATACCTTTTCTTTTAACCTTTCTATATATTGGATTAACATAATCCCTAATGCAATAGATTAAGAAATAAGGCTTTACAGGGATCTCCCAGCCCCATTAGATACCCCCCAACTCATCCCAAACTGATTTATCATGTCTCAGAGTTCAATACGCCATGGGAGAAAACATAACTAATGTAGTGAAAGTTAAAATTAGATTATCTTCCTCACATAAAATGGATTTTGGTAAATTATATGATTTATATTCTCTTAATTAATCCTTTTTGATTTATAGAACATTATTTAATGATACTTTTTCAAAAAAAATTGTGTTATTTAAACTCTCCTTAACACTTCACACATAGTAATGGCTTGTGATATTTCCATACCCAATTATAGGTTTATTTAATTTAAGTTATTTTTTCAAATTACAACATAATATTTCTATATATTTGTTTATCTTTTGATCAATTAAAATATTATATATAATTTACTTATGTGTTTGTACCTAATATATGAATATTTTACGCCCTCCAAAAAATAAAATGAAAATCAACAAAAAATTAAAGATGGTGTGGTGAAATGTACAAAATATGGGGATATCTTGGTCAAGATCATAATATTTAACTTTAAGGAATATATAAATGAGTTGGTTTTAAAATATGATTACCATGGATGTTTATCTAGTTTATTAGAATTGAATAATGTGAGAAAAAAATATTTATATTACTTGAATATATTTGATAATATATGGAGTGAAAATCTTAAAAAAAATCAAACACACATAGGGAATTACAGGAAGGTCATAATCATAAATTTTTTTGGTATGATTAGTCACATTGAATTCATTTGATTTTGTTTTGAAATAATTTATTAGATATTATATTCAAAAAATTTATTGAGATTGAAACCTTTTTATGATTCTTTATTTTTTCATCTTTTCAATCATGGATTTAGAAATATAAAAATGATTCCTTTTTTAACTTTCATAGGGTTTAAAACTAAAGGAAAACTGAAAAATCACATGGAAGAAAGATTTTTTAACAACTCATATATCAATAATGATGTATGTATAATTGATATAACAACCATAAGGAAAATAAGAAATTTCTACACTATAGAAAATGAGGATATATTTTATGATATATTTAAATAGGAATATAGAGGATACAAAATATGATAAAATAAAAAAATCTCCTCTCATATAACCACTTAATATCCAATGAAATATCTATAAATAACATGATAACTTTATAAGATTGTTCCCCAAACCAATGGTATTTGATGATAATTACTACTCAAAATATCTAATTCCATTTGATAATGGAATTTATTATTTAAATACCACTATTGAGGCTGTAACACCTAAATATTTGTATTAAATATTTATTTTTAAATAATTTTGATTCATCAATAGCTTGTGTTTCAAGAAACTACGAGTTTAAAAGAACAATGAGACACTATTAGTATAAAATTGCTTTTATAAACTTGTCATTAATATGGTGGGATTAAATATTAATAAATAATTTTTTAAATAAATATAACCTAATATGAATATATTGGTAAGTTATTATTAAATGATCACACATTTTTTAGTAAACTCACTTCATTATTCCAAAATAATTTTTCTTTAAAAATGATTTTATCTTATTTTTATTTTTATAAGTTCAAGAAAATGGATTTTATGAAAATAATTTAATTTTTTAATTCATTGTAAAAAATATCTTCAATTTATTTTTTATAATTTTTTGAAAACATTTAAAGAATAATAAGAATAATTTTTTATTGAAAACTGTATTTTTATTTTAAATTCATTATAATGTAAAATTATTTTTTGGATTAGTTATAAATTTTCATTTGTTGATTTTTTTTAAAATTTATCCAATTATGGTTTTTTAAAATGATTTTTTTCAAAAACAAATATGGTAAAAACATTTTATGTTTTAAAATGGCTTCTGAAAAACTTTTTTTCATGGAATTTCACCAAATTGATTTTAAATTAAATTCTGAATCATATATGTTTTGAATTTTTTGAAATGGATTCAAAATTTGGTTTCAAGAGGTACAAATTTAGTAAATAGGTCCCTTTTTTGCAAATATGAATGGTAACCTTACTAGATTTAATTACCATGGAAAGGGTAATGTTTGTAATTTAGGTTTAAAATAAAATTATAAAGAAATAACCTGACCCTAACACATGAAAAAATATAGGATGAATAAAATTATACCCCTAACACATAATTATAAAAATTAACTTATTTAATGGATATTTTTACAGGAAAAGTACTTATATAATATTTAAATCAAAGAAAGTCACAAAATGTCACCTTCATTGCATTTAATATCCCTTATGTGTATACATGGGGAAAAGACATGTTATGTATGAACCTAACTATAAATTTTTAACTTAATAAACATATTTTCACGTTTTTAATTTATTTTTGACTTTTCTCTCACTTAGATGAGATTATTGTGTTTATAAAATCTTATTTAATAAATATTTAAAGATATCACATTCGTGATTAAATTAATATAACATTTTTAATATAAGGTTAAACAAAATATATATTTGACTATAAATATTAATATGAATTATAGAATATTTATATTCATAATTGAATTTTATTTTTAATTTTTATTAAATAAATATACAACGCTCATGCATTAATTATGTTATTAATGATAATAACAAATAATTTTTATTAATAATATTAAAATAAATATAATTTGAGATAATTAGTGTTATAAATGATTATTATATATTATATTGACCTCTTAGGGATATAATAAAATAATTTTTTGTTGTTAACATGTTATATTGATATTTTTAAAAGTCCAATTAAGGAACAGTTTCAAAATCAACTCTAATGACGTTTTATCTAAATAATATTCTTTCAAATTATTTAAAAAACATAAAAAATATGAAAATATACAAATAAAAAATATTTTATGGTCTAAAATGTTATAAATTGTTAATTTATTATTTAATTTACATAAAATAACTAAAAATTACAACCTTTTAATATTTAAAAATATGTTACCATAGTTAAAATTAAAATAGGTTACTTTAGGATTAATCAAAATGATAAGGTTTAAAATGATAAAAAAACTTGTATAAAATGTATTGATTGATTATATTACAACATTATAACATATTATATTTGAATTCATGGCCTTTTATAGGTATTTTTATTTAGATTGAATTTATTATAAATTAACATTTTTGAAATTCCAAAAGGTCTCCTCATCTTAATTATAAAAGGTAACCTCATCCCTCAATTATTCACATCACATTGATCCTTCAAGGGCGACCTTACCCAACCAATTTCATTCTCATATTCCTTATACACATTCTAGAGGTGTTGGTGTTCTAAAAATATCAACTCTATTTCCCATAAGAGGAGATGTAAGGGATATTCCCCAAAGAAGATGTAACGTCTTTACTGAGTCTTCCTAGATTATTTCATTTTATAATACCTATTAATGTGTTTTTTTACCATTATAAAGTAATAAAATCAGTATCACATTGTTTCTTAGTACCTTGAAACATTTATTCTAGTTTTAAGAATCACCCTTTCCAGGTGTTTTCTATTGGATTTATTTATAGAACCAGAAACTTTCAATAGTTCTTTATCCAAAGGGTACCTGCTTTCTAAAGGAAGGTGTTCATTATGTTTGAACTTAATGATACTTGAGAAGGTTTAGTGGTTGAGAGGATGGAAGGCCACACTCATCACACCCTTTTTTGGGTGAGTTATTGTCTACTTTGGGACTCTCTTTATAATTTAAGATATTTTCGTGAATCCTTATTAATTCACCAAGTATATCATAAGTATCCCTTGGAATTTGAAATCACTTATTAACATGTATAATGTTTAGAATCATTACTAAAAATTCAATATTCTTCATTAATAGAGATATATATATGTATTTTAGGTTCTCCATTAATGGTATCCTCTAATATACTATTTGAAGATTCTTTTAGTCATCATTTTGATGATACTGGTTTTTAAGCCACTAAGTGGGGCACTCTGGAATTTATTGTCATCTAGGCAGACGAAGGTTTGTTTGGATCATGGGATCGTGCCCATAAGATGGGCTACCTACATATACTTATGAAAGGAATCAGAACCCTAGTATTTCGGTGCCACTGAATGGGACACATCATACCTTTAAGTTCATGTGATAAGGACCTAGCCATATAGTTTAATTTCATGTGGTATGGACATCTAAGATAAAGGTGATTAGTCAAAACATAGTGTGGGACTTATGTTGAATTAACCCAAGGAAATTGGAAGGAATATGGGTTTCTAAGTAGGATTAGACCCTGTTGTGAATATGGCCCAATGATAACAGGGTTTATTTAAGGTATTGGGTTTGAACCTCAAGGAGGCTTCCTACATATCCCATATAGATGGGAATCAAATCCCACGTAGTTCGATTAGTCTCATAATAGAGTATAGTCCTTTGAGAGAAATGAGTTTGGGTTTATTTACTGAAAAGGATGCCTTTGTGATTTGAGGGTTTAATTTGGGGCTTATTTCTAAGGAGGATTCCCAAATTAGGAGAATTAGGGATGGATTCTTAAAGAAGACATCCAATGAACTTAGTCCTTGAGAAGGCTTCCTACATATCCTGATTGTGGTGGGAACCATAGTTCTTGTAGTTCATTCACCATGGGTGTTTTTTCACTTGTTTTAACCACTAAAAATCTCTAATCCCGCATGATTCATGTTTGGTGTGAGAAACAAGAGGATGTGGAAGATTCAACAATGTCCCCTTCAAATTTTTCCTCCTCTATTGGTGGAAGAGGGTGCACCTATGAGAGTGAGGCTGGATGAGGGAGAGGTGACAAGCCTTACCTATATTCACTTTACATTATATAAGGGTCCAATGAATGGAATAAGGGATGAAGGTTAGTGGCTTAGACCAGGATGTCTTCCCATGGTTACAAAGCCCAACGGGAGATGGAAATGGTAACAAAAGTCCATGTGACCATCTCCCCTCTGATCTTTGGCACCGAATAAGAGAGGAAAAGAAATGATGCTACCTTATGCAAGAAAATTTAGGTGCTTATGCAAGGATGATTTCCCTAAAATTGATCCTGGTATGGGAAGGAGACTTCTCTTATACTTGTGTGGAAAAGCAAGTGTTAATTGTACCTTCCATACTAGAGACCTGGGGTTCTAGGTCATCTCTTTCAGAAGGGAGAGGCCATGACCAAAACCCTCCTCCAAACTGAGAACTTCCTAACACTTTTCTTGGGAGAAAGGTCTATGTGATAGTGGATATAAAAACCCAAAGAAACTTCATGAATCCTAACCCCATTGTGAAAAAAATGCGTGAAACCTCTGACTGTGGATATACAAACCCAAATAGGAGACACACTAATATACCTTTCCCGAAGGTTTGATAAGTCAGGAGGTATCTTTGGAGGTCTCAATAGAATCCATTTTATACAAGGGATAAAAGTAAGATGAATACTTTCAATGAATGGCTTTGAGTAAGGTTTGATGGCTTATAGACTAAAGAGAGTAAGTGAATTAAAGAGGGGCACCCAAGTAGGTAATGGTGCGCAAGTATGGGAGTGAAAGTAGGATTAGGCGACCTAATGTTCACTTAAGTGATGAACAACTTGTATTTTAATAGTTGGGTGGGACCTTAATCGATCCTTCAAGAGTATTCATAGGTGGTCCAAGAAGTGGGGTGCTCAAGTTCCTATAAAAGTAATAGGCGGCGCACAAGTATTTCTGACTTGGGGAGGTTGGGCGCTTTAGGTGCGCAAGTGTTATGGTTTTAAAACACTAAAAAGACTTAATACCAATGATACTCCCTTAAATCCTCTACTCAAGCTGTTGAATAACTACCATTAAAGTTTCAAAATATTGGGGTGAAGTACTAGGGCGGTCAGAGTAGCGATTGGGATTTAAGGAAATCCGTCCGTCAAATGAGGGCCTCAAGGGTCTATTTATAGGCAAATAAGTGACCTTGGGTGAAATGAAATTGGGCGTGCAAGTAGGATGAATTCCAAATGGGGGTGCACAAGTAGGCTACGTGACATATGGGGGTGCGCAAGTAGGTTGTGCATTGATGGAGTTTTGGATAGACTAGGGTGACACTTTGAGGACTTAGCAAAAATTATTACTTCAATCAGCTCCAGCATGGTGGCACGTAGGTATTTATGTGCAGGTACCTTGGGTTCCTCTTTAGGGACTTATCCAAATAATTGCTTCATACTACAAGGGATATTCCCCTGCACCCCTACTTGGGATCAGTGTCAGGTTTTGGTCTCATCCCTTCTAGCCAGTGCTTTCGCTGCCGTCACTGACCCCCATGAAAAAATGCAAAGTCAAACTGCGAACTTTTCAACCCTAGTTTTTGTCATTTTTTTCAGCGACACATGGAAATGCATATTCAATTGACTAGAAGTGCATGAAACACATTTCATGGTGTCTACACACATATATTATGTGAATTTTTATTATTATGAAACAACCATATTCTATCTTTTATCCATCATACAGAAAATGAAATTACCATGCGTGTGTATGTACGTCTTACTATCTCCATGGTGTGGTGTAATCTTTTTTTCATCACTAATTTACCTAGACATATATAATTATTGAAATAATAGGTATATATAATAATTATAACATCATATTGATTATGGAAAAAAATATATTCCATCAAATTCCTTACCCTTTTACCATTTAGAAAATTATATCATCGCTCATACGTACATAACCTACCATCTCCATGATGTAATGCGATTCATTTTCTATATTCACCATTCAATTATGATTATATAAATGTATATAATAAAAAATATGATATATATTACCCTGATATCATAATGTAAATTATGAAACTATATCCTATTGACAAGAATTGCGACTGATAGGACAAAACATGCATTGTAAAATGAAGCAGTTAACACCCAAAATATGATTAATAATGAAATATTATTAACAAATAGGCGATAATATGATCATATATGATATTAATATGGTTCTAGATTATGATAATGAAATTACTTAATCCATTATACATGATTTCCAATAATGTTTGAAGGAAATCATACCAAAGGTAAGGATTAATTTCACAATCCCGTTATTTTTTTGTATTGTTTATACGTAATTATCTTCTGGTGAATATTTATCTTCCATGACCACATTTCTTTAAAATGCCTTCCAAAATATTATTATTATTATTCTGGAATTATTAAAGTTTTTTTACCCATTTGTGTCTTTTCTTACTAAATGTTTTAAAGGGAATTGTTTTCATTTTTTAACAAGGTACTTTGTGACTTTTATAAAAAAAGTATGAAAGGAATGTTTTTTACCATATACTGCATGAATATATTTTCCTTCTTTCATGTCTCTTTCATTGACTAAATCTTCTCTTACAATCTTACAATGTTATTTTCAAAGAAATTTTTTACTTTTAAATTTTCATGTAATTTAAAAAAAATAGAAATGTTTTTAAATAAGAAAATATATTTTCCTCAAGAATAATTTTTAATAATATATTAAAAAATTATTTTCCATATATGAAAACTTTGTTTGATGTTACTTATGTTTCAATGGGGGTATTTTTCAGGTGTAATATTCATTTTGTTCCTATGTATGGTTTATGTTTATAATGGAAATATAACTATGAAATGCATTTCTTTTCCATGGGATTATGTTTATGAGACTCATTTCATTTCTTGTGTTCTAATATGATGAATGATTTATGTTCTTATAGAAAACATATTTATGTTTTTGATTATGTGATAGATGGGACATATATCTCCCTCCAATGCATTGGGTAAGGATTTATATCTTACTAGATATACATGAATCGAATGGTAAGTGAAGTAAGTTTAGTAATATATAACTAGAATGGTAGTAATCTTGTTTTTTGGTAAAAAATCCCTTAAGGTATCATTGAAGCAAATTTGAGGTGATTGTGTTTGTTGACAAAGTGGGCATCTGTGTTTTGTTTGTTGACAAAGTACACCATGATATACAAATGTGTGGACAAAGGGAGTTTTCATGGTGAATTGTCAAGTTCAATGGATGTTGTTAACAATCCATGATTTATTTAAGAACCTAGACAAAGGAATGGATGATCTGGAGTCGGTACAAACAGAGCAGATACAAGGTGGCGCCGTTTTCCAGTGTTTGCCAAATTTTTAATCCTAAAAATTGAAAAATGGGGAAAAGAATCTTTGGCAAAGTGAATTGCACACCGATGAATTAGAATCTTGGAAACTTGTGTGCCATATGTTTTTCAACATTATAACTTCAAAATATAAAAAAGAAAAGAGGGGTTCCCATGTTTTGGTTTGGGCACGCAAGTGACTAGGGCGACAGAGACTAGGGTGGCTGGACTTGCGTGCCGAGAAGATACTTGCACACCAGCACTTAGGGTCTCCAAAAATCCTATAAATAAAGGTCAAACACTCCTCATTTTTAATATATTTCAACACTTATAGAAAATTAGAGCTCCAATCGTGCAGTTGGTTTGGTCGCGCAAGTGGTGGTTTGGTCTCACAAGTATAAAGATACTCAGAAGTTGTGTGCCAATTGATAGTTGCATGCCAATATTGGTCTGGGCGTAAAAGGGTGTGTGTCTCCTAAGTTTAGAGTTGAAGAAGGGGGTGTCGTGAAAGTGTTTTGGTGAAACTTGCGTGCTAAGTTTGGAGAACCCCGCCAAAGCATAGAGAAGCGCGCCAAGCATAGAGAAGTTCACCGGTTATTCTAGGGTTGCGTGAAAAGATGGAGTACTTCCCAGTACATCCGTGGTAAATTTGTATTCATCAGTGTATGAAAGTGTAACTTCAACAGAGCATCTACATATAGAGGAAGATGCATTCATTTGTGAAAATGAAGGGACCTACAAGTCCATAAACTATGTGTGGATCATTTCCAGAGCAGTAAGCATAGGAAGAGGAAGAAGGTGATCCTTTCTACCTGTAGTGATCCAGAGAGAGAGAGGAATAGGAGGTGAACATTGGTAATTTAGTGAGATAACCCTAAACATTGTAATGGCAATGCTCCTGGCCATAGAAGTGATCTAGCCTAAACATTGAAAATTGGCAGTGATATTTAGTGGATTTAGTACAACAGGACATCGTCATTGTATACTCCTTAGACGTAGCCCAGTGAGGGTGAGCCAAGTAAAAATCTCGGTGTCTTCCTACCTGCTTCCCTACATTGCATCCAAAGCATCCTTATAAGATAAATAAGGAAATAACAAGATAAAAATTAACAAAATAAGATCAAACAAATTGCCCCTTATAATATATATGTCAAGATCCAGTGGGGCAGGAAGAATTTTGAAATAGAATATCCATACCCTAATTAACCCCCCCCCCCCCCCCATTAGGGTATCTAGGCCCATTTTGGTCCTAAAAATTGTTATCAAAGGGAAGGTTTCTTTTATCAGATTTTTTTTCTCTAACTTTGGTTAGTCAATTTGTGTGGTTAAAGATGAAGTTTTTTCTTATCTTGGTGTGCCATGGCAAAAAGAAGAACTTTAAAGAAGAAGAATAAGTATTTTGAAATTCCCCATTTTGGAAGTGTCAATAGAAAGAGTGTGATTTAGTGAAAATAATTATGTAGTGAACAGAGTAATGGTTTGGATGAATCATATAGTGAAAATACTTGCTCATTCAATGATGCTGAAGGAATGAGTGAAGAACCTAATATTCCAAGGGATGTTGGAACCACTGATGATGAAGAAAATCCAAGAAGTCTAAAAGTGGAGGTTTTCCACAAGGCAAAGAAATTGGATCATAAATTGGATAAAGAGATGAAATCTAAAGAAATCTGGATCTAAGAAATTGAAATTGAGGTTAACAAGCTAAGAGGATTAAATCACAGTCTTATTGATGTGGCCATTGATCTAGGGGAGAAGAATGATTCTCAATCTCAAGAACTGAAAAAAGATATCTTCAAATAGAGAAAAACACAAAGCTAATGATAAGGGAGATAATTAAAAGTCAGATGAAATTTAGAATCTGAAATCTAGAAATGATGATCTTATTGCACAACTATCTAAACTTTTTTAGGAGAATCAAAGGTTGTAAAAATATAATGCATGTTATTATAATTCTATTCCTCAAGAAAAATTGAAAATAAATGAGAAAAGTGATATAGTAAATAATCTCACACAAGAACTGGAAGATGAGATGAGTAGTAGAAAGAATATCATAAGACAACTCAATGCCCAACTTGAGTCACGAGATAAAATGATTCTGCAACTAGAGGAAGAGATAGAGTTAGTCAATAAAGAAATGGAGAAATCTAATTCTAAAGAGAATTCCAATTTGAAGTATGACTTACACTTATTATTTGATTATCCTTCGGTAGGTGATGATGAAATAAAATCCAAATATTCTACTTCAGAGGAGAAGTATGAAAGGATTGTATTATCCCAAAGGCCATCCATTTTTTGAAAATATGAAATTGGATATGATGATCCCACTCCTATGCATGACAGGAAAAGAGAAGTTAAAATATCCAGGGATAAGAAAAACCTTGTAGATGCTGGAGATAGACCTAAAAAGGCTGTTACAGGAAGCAATGATAGCATGTGATATTTTTTTTGGATTCATGGTCAAACATCAAGCTTCTTTTTAGAGACTTAGGAATACATTTCATGATGTGAAAATAGAAACTGTAATAAATCTTAGAATATGAAGAAGTATCATGAGAAATTAGCGATAAGAGTCTCTCAGAGGAGAACATTCATTAGATGCTATTGCTGTGGAAGAATGGGACACACCATGAATATGTGTCAGGAAGCTCAGGAGAACAATTTTAGAGTAATAACTCAAGTTGTATCCAAATATCAAGATAAAAATGATGAGATGAGGTATTCATTTGATGGAAAATGTTTTATATGTTCTAATTATGGGTATTTGGAAAGACATTGCAGTAAGAAGAAAGCTAGAAAGGAATAGGAACTCAAAAGGAAATTTTTGACTTCAGTGGTGTATAATGAGAAATCCTACACTGGAAGACAAAGTGGTAGGTTGAAAAATTGTTTTTCTACCTTAGGGGAATCACAATAAGATAAAAGAAAAGTTTTTAAGTCAACTCCTCTTTATTAGTCACAACAACTCTCGTGAAGAGAATGTGAACAAACCTAGAAGATTAAGGGGAGATCTACTCTATCTATGAGTAAGAAGAATGCATGTTATGTGGAGGACTCACAACCAGTGAAAAACAATGTGGTGACCCATATATCTAATAAAAGAATTATGAACAAATAATTCATTGAAAAAATTTTATGTCATGTGCCACAATGAGAAGTGTAGGAAAGAGGAAGATAAGTGCAATGGTGGAAGAAGAAAGGGAATATGACTTGTAGAGATATTCATACGCAGAGAATGAATCAATGGAAGTGGCATACTAGTGGAACATCAAAGAAAAAAATTTCTACCCATGGGTTTAAAACCAAAAGTGTGAGAAATACCAAGCCTACAGAATCTGAATATCAGAAGAAGAATCAGAATGTGGGTGAAGAATGCCTAGTCATATGGCCAGAACAGTTGGAGTTGGGTAGGAAGTTGGAGCAGGAAAGGAAAGAGTGTGAGGCTTTTAAAGAAAGAATCAAAGGGTTGACCCATCAGGATCAACCATAATCCTCATCTTAAGGATTCCAGAAAGGTCCCTCTCTATATGTATACAAATGCTATT
The DNA here is from genome assembly GCA_963277665.1 of Viscum album. Lineage (NCBI taxonomy): Eukaryota > Viridiplantae > Streptophyta > Magnoliopsida > Santalales > Viscaceae > Viscum > Viscum album. The sequence continues at coordinate 905,858,765 of OY728158.1, read as the reverse complement.
AACTGATGATTCATGTGTTTTAGGTTTTAGGGAGATAATATCCAAGGGGAAGTGGAATCTAAAGATACAAAGTGGAGAAATGATATTCCTTGGAATGTCAACTAATTTAAATAAATTACCAGAGTTAAATAAGGAATATGGATGAATTCCATGAATCACTACTGGGAATGGGGTCTATCCCCACACATATATACCCACGGTTTTATAAACCGTGGGAATAGGTTGTTTTTAATTATCTTTACCCACGGTTTTATTAAAACTGTGGGTATTAAAACAGCATACTTCCTGAAGTATCGGGCTCCTCCTCACTCGGCGCTCCCCCCATTCAACCCTACCTCCCCGACCCTTACTCCCAGCCCTATCCTCCCCTCCCCGACCACCGCCTCCTAGCCCTCTCCTCCCCTCTCCTACTCCCCTCCCCGGCCTCTGCCTCCCGGCTCCACCTCCCAGCTCCGTGTCCCGGCTCCGCGTCCTGGCTCCGCATCCCGGCTCTGCCTCCCGGCTCCGCGTCTCGGCTCCACCTCCCGGCTCCGCATCCCAACTCCCGACCTGGACCCCCAGGCCTTCGCCTCCGCCTCGACATCTCTTAAACAAGGTAATTTTACTTGTGATGCTCCATTAATGTTATGGGAGGATATCGATGATTCTTGGTTGATTATAGGGGTTACCATGTGTAATGATTAACCTCTAGGATTTGAAGTTGTAGATACTGGTTGATTTAAGTGTCACATAGATATATATAGATTAGTAAAATTGGGAATTGTTTATGATAGAGTTGGGGTTATCATAAATATCAACTTATATATATTATGTATGCTAACAGTCCTCATGTCCGAATACATATCTTCATAAATTAATAACAATACAAATAAATATATTATAATTAATGATAAAAATTAAAATATATGAAAATGTATGTTATTTATAGGATGGAGATACGGGTGTGGTACTCTATATGTGGAATGTGAAGTTGTAAATGGTTCTCAATCAATAGGTAGGTGTGGAATAAGAAAATATTATCTTATAAGATTAAATTTCATGGGCGATGGAAGATCTAAAAATGGGGTTATAGATAATGATATATTAGAAATTTTTTTATCCATACATGATGTAGTAATATGTGTGAAATGACACAACAATTCACTCATCTTATGTTATAAAATCCTTGATTGGATTCCTTATGTACTAGAGAAATCAGTGGTGGCTCTATATCAACACTAACATCTAGGTATGGGGGAATTTATATCTCAATTTCCATATTAGGATCCATAAAATCCTTGATTGGATTCCTTATATCCTCAAAAATGGGATCAAAAAGTGCCAACAACAGCCCCAAATCATTCCCATTCCATAGGTCCAGGGTAATTTTTATCATTATTATCACCCCTAAAGGAATTAATCTTCTCTAATTTTGAAGATAATTATCAATGGTCAACATCCCAATCATTCCTCCCACTATGAGATACACCTCTTTCATTTTGGGTCTGCTCGACAAGTATGATTGGAAATTCCCTTATGGTCACTATTCATAGACCAAGGTAGGGAGAATTTACGATAAAGGAAGTTAAAAACCATAAGTTTCATAAGACAAAATGGACTAATATGACCAAGGGTTAGATAAATGACCTTAATGCAACCCTCAAAGGAGGAGTAAACAGTGGATAATTTCCCTTTTGCGTGGAGAGTGATGGGGTAAATCCCACTACTTGATACACCTTAGTGAACATCATCATAATTAATATAAAAATTGGTGTCAACCAAGATTTAAAAATATAGGGGAATGATATGGAAACTGTTCATTTAGGGGTTGGTGATGTGGATGAACAAACTAAGGCTACACATACACGTAATCAGAGAAATATGTAGAACATGGCACCTACGAATGAGGAATTTCCCTCTCCTCAATGGAACTCTGCCTAGGATAAAGGGAAATGTGTGGATACATACCAATAACTACCTAGGGGAACTGAAATTACCTCTATAGAGGAACTAATAGCACAATAAGAGAATGTGATATAGAATCTCAGATATATCGATGAGGAACTATCAGGGACAATATTTCTACTAGCTATCGTCTTCAAAAAGAGACAAAACACTCTCATCACATACATCAAGAGAGGGATAATATGCATTAAACGGTGTAATTTTAATGTTAGGTTGGGTATAGATCCAAGAAATTGATTTACATAAATGAAGAAGTTTTGAATGATTACGACTTTCCTCTATTATGGTGACAGCATCTTCCACTTTAGAGTGATCATTCAGTCTTAGCATAGATTGAGAATCAATGAGATATGAAGGTGGGGCCACCTCATCAATACTTTCCCAATACCTATAGTTAGAAGGTGGCCTAGACAATAATACCTCAAGAACTCCTCAACACCACTAAATCATTGGATTCCAAAATGGAATCCATTGAAGGAAGGAACACCCCCATACAACCCAAAAATAAGTTATATCCCGAATGTGTGGATAAAACCTTTACCCTATCAAATTTTTACAATACTATATTCTAAAGCCTTGATTTTTTGGGAGATCCAAAATTACATCTCAAACACTTCATGTCCTAAAGAGACTTTATGATGAGCCCCTAAAATCAGTAGGAGGAAACAAAACTAAGATGTTTTTGTATGTAATTTGGTAGGACCAACCTTATTTTAGTAAAATAACCTTTCGGTAGGATCCATTGTGGAATGTAAATTTATTAGTTATCAATTCCTAGATCATTTGAACTCTATGTTAATGAAAATAATGATTTATGACCTCACAGATTGCAAACAATGTGAAAGTGATAGAGTTTCTTACTTCATCGCTAGATGGAAAAGTTTAACATATTCACTCAGAATACCTTTATCAAAAAAGAAATGGATGGAAATTTGTGATGGGAATATTTAGGATGAGCTACGAACACCTTTTATCTTGATGAATTATCTAGGCAGATTCTATGAGTTTTTAGAGACAACACAACGCTTAGAAGATTCCATTTAAAAAACCTAGGCCAAATCTTGGCCAACACCCATGACATAGGGAAAAAGGACTAGTAAGGTAGATAATGCTTCTATTACCCTAAAAATAGTAGTAGTTACAATTCAATCACCTAGGAAGGCCCTAAATCACATGACACCTCCCATTGAGCAACATTAACAACAAATTATCCCTTGAATGGAACAAAAAAGTGATCTGGGTCACCCATGACTTGAGGAACGGATGGAAAAAGTGTATTACTTATTAAATGATAAGTTTTACAATTATTTCCTTACATAAATGGAAAATAACATAATCAAGATACAAAAACCTAAGAAACCTAATGAGGTCAACCTCACAGACCATCATGTCTACTATTCTTTTTATAGGAGATTGGTCCACACCGTTTAAGGTTGATTTGTCTTCAATGACATTCTGAAGAGCACAGTTGATTATATATAGATGATATTAGAGAAGTCCCCAACATAGGTGGCATATTTAACCTTTACCCATACCAGAAGAAGAGGGTGACTATCAAGAAAAACTAACTATGTGTGGAAAAAATGTTCGATAAATAGATGACTCGAAAGACACTTGACCGAGATCATACCTCCTCCAATGGCCTGAATGCCTTCAAATTTTTATTAAGATAAGACTGCATTTTAAGGGATGAATGGGAAAACCCAAAGACATCATGAATTGGGACAAATAATTCCCTATGGGTCAAGGAAAATAAAACCAGATTGACAACATAAAAACTGCCCCTCCCCAACATTTGAACGTGATAAAGCTCTCCACCATTGCAAAGTGATTCAACAAGCAAGTGTCCTATGTCAAAGCACAGTCTCAATCCAATGGCTGATACCACACCCTCTCAAATGACCAAATCCAAAAAACTCTGCATAGATGAACTAAAAGATCTAAATCATCTCTTGGGGTTGTTTCATGTGGTCATGACCTGTTGCAAACCATCCGATGCGAAACCAGGAAGACCAATCTCATACCATCCTAAGAGAATAGATTTGAAAACCAATAATGATCACAACACATAGGGAGGAATAATTTAATATTCATTGTAACACACCAAGATTTTTTTCTATGTCTAAATTTTTTTCTCTTTGATATCTTACTTTTCACTAAACACCAAGCTGAAACAAACTCCAAAATATTATTGTATTGTATTGACCTATTTTGAACAACCTAAATAATGATAAATTAACATTCATTTGTATTTTAAAATAAATAATTCATTATTTTATTGAGTGGTACAATAACATTTCATTTGAATGCATTTGGAAAATCATGCTCAATTAATTGTTTAAGCATGCTAGACTATATAACACACATTATGATCATATATAGTGCTTTATCTGAAAATACCATTTATAATTTATTTTTAACATAATTATATGAGTACATACATAATTCTTAAACCAATCTTGTAATTATTCATAATTAACATACTAAATTTTATGACCAGTAACACATGGAAATCATCTTCAAATCTTGATAATGTATGTTCCATAAATTATGAAAAACAATTAGTTAAATTTTTTTTTTAATTTAAAGTTTTTTACTATGTATTAATGTAACATTTCAATTTTATATTTAAAGGTGAATTGAACAGCATGTAACGGTTTAGAGCATGATTTTTTAAGCCAAGCAACCAAACCATTTACATAGAATTTAATCAGTCCTTGAGATTTAAATATAATTTATCATTTGTTTGTTGTTTGTTGTTATTCCTATTATTACTAGATATTATTTATTATCCTTGTGAATGAAATAGATCTCAGATTTCTTATCCATGTATAGGATTTAAAATGATATCCAATGTGATCCTTTCTAGATTTATATGGAAAATAAATATGGAAAGATGGTTTATCCTGATCATTCTTATTATTGCTACTTATTCAATCATGGACTCCTCTTGTCATTAAATATGTTTTGCCAGCTACTAATATGCATTGATTAATTTAATAATAAAATTGGTTATAATGAATTTTTAAAATATGATTTACATTGTTGATTGAATGATAATTTTTTTTCTTGTTATAGAATGGATAAAAGCTGGATGTATCGTACCGATCAGATTTCAACTGAGTTTCAAAGTAATTTGGAGAATTTTTTAGATTTTTCATTTAACAATGTGTCAGATGGAGGATGTATACAGTGTCCCTGCTATCATTGTGTTGGAAGACCATGTTTAAGACGAGAATAAGTTAGTTACCATTTAATGAAATTTGGATTTCAAGCTAACTATAATGTTTGGTTTCACCATGGAGAGATGAGTCAATCTTCGACTGTTCATAAACGAAATGAATGAAGTGACATGGAGAATTTTATATTTGATCGGTTTCCATATGTGCATCATTCCGAGAGAGATAACATGCTAGTGCAAGAAGACAATGATATTAGTACACACGAGGAAAATGTTGAAGACGGTGATGTTGAGAGAGTGAAAAACTTATTGGATGATGCCAGAACTCTGGTATATCAAGAATGTACTAAAATGACCAAGTTGGAATTTTTAATGCGGTTATATCATGGAAAAACCATGTATGGGATTTCTAATACCACCATTGATTATATTCTTACATTTTTGAAGGACTTGCTTCCTGATGGTGCAAATATTCCCTCCAATCATTACATGGCATGGAAGTTAATTAAGCAGCTTGGATTTGCTACTAATAAAGTCCATGATTGTTTGAAATATTGCAGTTTATATTTAGAGGAAACTGCTGACCGTAATGACTGTAAAGAATCTGGTACATCTCGATGGAAGACAAATGCAGATGGAACACCATCTCGTGTGCCACAGAAAGTCATGTGGCACTTTCCATTGATTCGCAGAATTCAAAATATATTCATGTCTCCAGAAATCTCAGTTAATATGCGATGGCATGATGTTGAGAGAATTAAAGGTAATGATGAGTTGGTCCATCCTGTAGATGGATTAGCATGGCGGACATTTGATGCACAACATCTTGATTTTGCAGCTGAGTTGCATAATGTCAGATTGGGCCTATCATGTGATGGTTTTAATCTGTTTGGTCAGATGCTTACTGCTCATAGCACATGGCCGGTTTTTATTCATGTTTATAATCTTCCTCCATGGATTTGTATGAAAAAACCTTTCACTTTCTTGAGTATACTGATATCGGGACCTTTGGATCCTGGTAATGATATAGATGTCTAATTGCAGCCTTTAATAAAAGAGTTGAAACAACTTTGGGATTTAGGTGTGCAGACATTTGATGCTTCTTCAAAGAATACGTTTCAGATGCGTGCTGCCCTTCTATGGACCATAAATGATTTCCCTGCCTATGCAATGATGTATGGGTGGAGCACGAAGGGAAAACTATCATGTCCCATTTGTATGAATAATACACGATCGGGAAGGCTTAAATATCGTCGTAGTTTTAGTTTCATGGGGCATCGCCGATTCTTGCCAATGGATCATCAATACAGGAAGAATCGTCGGAGGTTTGATAATAATGTTGAAACTGAAGAACCACCTCAACGTATTTCAAGAAGTGATGTGCTTGATGAATTGAAAGATTTCAGCTTTTCATTAGGGAAATGTCAGTTGAAATCTCGAAAGAGGAAGAATGATGATACTGAAGTCACTTACAATTGGAAAAAGAGAAGTGTTTTTTTTTTGTGTTGCCATATTGGTCTACTAATTTGTTACGTCATTGTTTAGACGTAATGTATATTGAGAAAAATATATGTGAAATGTTTCTTTCAATTCTTTTGAATATTAAGGGGAAGACCAAAGATGACCTCCGATCTCGTCGGGATTTATTGGATTGGGGTATTCAACCAGAATTACATCCTGTTTGTATCAGTGAAAACAAATGGAATGTTCCATGTGCTTCTTATGTGATGACACCGGTAGAGGAAGATCGATTTCTGGCAATATTGGAGAATATCAAGGTTCCAGATGGCTATTCCAGCAACATATCTAAACGAGTCAACAGAAGACATTTGAAATTGAAATCCCTAAAAACTCATGATTATCACATCCTGCTTCATGAATTGATTCCAATAGAAATTCGGCATTTGCTATCCAATAATGTAAGAGTGGCAGTGATTCGGTTGTGTCATTTTTTTAGAGACCTTTGTGCTAAAAGGTTATCCAAATCATTATTGATAAAAATGCAGAAAGAGGCTCCGTTAATTCTGTGTGAGTTGGAAAAAAATGTCCTCCATCCTTTTTCACTTTCATGTTGCATTTAACAGCTCATCTTCCAACTGAGACACTTCTTGGGGGACAAGTCACTTTTCGGTGGATGTATCCCACTGAAAGAAATATGTGCACTTTGAAATCATATGTCCGAAATAAGAATTATCCTAAAGGTTCCATTGTGAGGAGTTATCTGGCCCAAGAATGTATGGATTTTTGTTCAATGTATTTGTCTGATGTGAGCACAAGACATAATCTACCAATGAGAAATGAAGATGAGAAGTATGAGGAAATTCAGCCCTCGTTTCCATCTCTTCCCCAAACAGGTGGAATTGTCGGGTCATATACATTCGTTACATTGAGCTTTGAAGAGCGGAATATGGCACATCGAACAGTCTTGTTTAATTGTGGTTTGTTCGATGCCTATATCAAGTAAGTAATTTGAATATATATATGTTATCTCATAAGATATCATATCACATATACCTTATACTTTTATTGTCATTTTATGTAGAGAATATAAACAAATTATAAGTAGAGTTCATCGGTCTTTGCCATTGAGAAGGAGAGAGTCTATGCATAGCCAAGAGTTCCCAGCTTGGTTGAAATAAAAGGTATGACCATTACATTATATACCTTAAAATATAGATATATATTTAATTATATTACTCATATGTATTTCAGGTATTGAGTTTACCTGCTGACTTCATTTCTCAAGAATTAAGAGCATTGGCTTTTGGTCCCAATTCTTTGGTTCGTGACTGCAAATACTTAATAATCAATGGATATAAATTTGTTACAACAGATAAAGGGGTGAAAATGAGAACACAGCATGATGGCGTTATGTTAACTGCTAGAACAGATTGTTATGCCAGTGCATCAGATAGTCGACCTCGATATGAAGATGTGTATTATTATGGACTGGTTGAGAAAATATTGTTATTGGATTAATACTCTCAAGGTCGAGTCACTATGATTAAATGTAAATGGTTTGATTCAATGACGCTACATGGTACATTTATTGATGATTTAGGATTTAGAGTTATTGACATGAGTCGATTCCTGCATACCGATGAACCATAAATTTTGGCATCAATGGAAAAAAAGTGTTTTATGTGAAAGATCATCTGAAACCTGATTACGGTGTCATTAATGAAGTAATCCCAAGACATATTTTTCATGATGCTGGGTATGAAATTGTCACCATTGACTCCCCCATCGGTGTTAGCCAAAATATTGTATTTGATGACACAAATTGTCCCATTGTGAGAGATGATGTTGAACCTGAGGTAGTGGAGGGTAATATATAAAAGCAACCATATATATTTAGAGTTCATTCAGTTTACATTGAAGTGAGTTTCACAAGTTGGTATGAATGTAATTACTATAATTTAGTTTTAGTTTGGAATGATATGTCTGTTTTAGTATTGTTTGGTTTCGTTTCATTTAATTATATTTATTTCAATACAGAAAACTGGGTTTAAAATGTAGTTTTAAAAATTGTATAACTTGGTTGTAAATTATCATTACTAAAAGATGTTATGAAATTTTTTGTCTTCTTTGGCTTCTAAGTTGTATGTATGATTTGTAAAAATTGTTGCTAAACAATATTTATTTCATTCTTATACAGATTATGAAGAAAACTACAGAAGCTCGCAAGAAAAGATTATTTGATGTTGATCCTGTTAGACGCGAGCGTGAGTTGTCTTAAGTGAGTATAATAATTCTAATATTTATCTTCCGCATTACATATAATATGAAGTTAATATTTTTGATCAAATTTATTTTAGGGATATATAACATCAGAGATTCCTCTTCCTAGTATGGGACTGAGCGGGGATCCTCCTAGACCTAGGCGGAGCTCCCGTCTTACCACTCCCCACACTGACCCATCAGTGGACATCCCATCTACCACACATGTCCACCCTCCGCTTGAGACCCCTGGGATGTTCCCATACATGCTTCCGTCATCATACCATTTACCCTCTTTCTCCCATTCTATGTCCACGCCGACTCGACTGATGTTCTCACCTCCACAATTTCCATATCCATTCATGTATCCCCAGACCTACTACGCATATTCTGACATGTCTACGCCACCTCCTTTTCCTACCATCCATCATACACATATTGAGTATGTTCCTTCAGTTTCCACTCCCGTTCATGAAGATCAGTCGGAGCATGTTGTGGAACAGATACTTCCATCAGAGGATGTTGATCCAGCACAGTCCACGGATGCCTCACAGCCTATCTAGGAGCCTGCATCAGGTTTTTTTATTATAAATGTTTCAAATTATAGCATTTATCTTTTGTCTTATTGTATTGTCACTTAACTCTTCTCTTTTCACCTCTTATGTTATTTAGTGGGATCTTCCAGTAGGCGACGTGGGCACACTCGAATGCGGGATGCCTGGAATCGCGAAACTCAGATTACGGTGGATTACAATCCTCAAAACCAAATGGTAGGTAAAAATGCTAAGGAGTGTAGAAGTTTCAGGGCTACTTTAACCAAATATCATGATATCGTTCCGGTGGAACTGGTCTCATGGAGACATATTAGTGCTGACATCAAGGATAGGGCATGGGCGCAGATATGGGTACGGAAATTTTATAAATTTATATTTATATTAGTAATGTATTTATATGACTTAACATTTTCGTTGCAGAGTCGATTTAACTTTCCTAACGGTGAAGCTGCCAAAGCTTCTAGGTTGAGTGATCTTGGAGAGTATTGGTGGTCATACAAATATGAGTTACATATTGGTTGGAGGAGCAGAGTGGGTACCGATTTAGAAGGTGTACCAACAAACCCTGACTGTCCAAAAAGTCAATATCAAAAAATGATCGCACATTGGAAGATTGAACAGTATAAGGTACTACCCATTTTTAATGGTTTTTATATAAAATTTAATTCTTATTACTTGTATTGTTTTTTTATTTCTTAGGAAGTGTCAGCGAAAAACAAAAAAAAAGATGAAATGATATATCTACACACATTGGGGTGCACTACAATGCCCGATCATGAGAAGCGGCTGGTACGTTCAATCCAATTTTTTGAATTTATCATATATGGTTGTAATCAAAATTTTTGCATTTCTCATATGCAGCAAGCTGAATGGGGCATTTAAGGTCCTCTACCTCATTCCAAATTATTCTGCTTTAGTAGGAAAAGAAAATATAGAACTGTAGTTAATTCACAAACACAAGAAAAAATTGTAAGTTTTTTTATATATATTTCAAACATTTATACGAAATTCATAATTTAATATGTTTATAATTTCAACAGTCCGCCTTGGAGGCCATGGATGAGGAAGCTGACAACTTAGGGCCAAATGATCATTTGAGTCAGTTGTTAGGTGTGGAGCATCCAGGAAGAGTCCGTTGTAGACCAGGAAAACACATTGTCCCCTCTAGGTATTGGTCATCATCAGACTCCTCTAATGCCTCTAAGGCCTTTGAGTTGGAAAGTACGCGTGCTGAATTAGCTGCGACAAAGAAAATAGTATTAGAGGAGCATGAAAAAAGAAATCTAATGAATGAACATTTCATGAAAGCTATGTCAATGTTGAGTCAGTCACTACCACCAGAGGTTGCTGCCACTTTTGATTCATGTATAGCATCAATGCGCTCTTTACATAATGCCTCGGGTGATTTCCATGAGGGTCCTAGTGGTGAGGACGTTGGTGGAGATAGAGCTGGCGAGGATGTTGTTGATGCAGTTGTTGGTGATGATATTGCTGATGATGATGATGATGATGATGTTGTTGTTGGTGATGATGACGCTGATGATGTTGCTGCTGATAATGATGATGCTGGACATGGGGATGATGATGATGGTGATGGGGGGGATATTAATCCTTTCCATTTTTTGACTTAACAGAGAGACTTGTGTTGGTGTTTTAATTTTTTTTATATTGGTGGACTGCTTGTATGTCAATTTCTTTTTGCAATGAAATGCATTTTGGATTATGTTTTCATTGGGGGTGTTATTTGACAATTCTTTAGGTAATATTCACATTCCATTTTTGTTTTTATGGTTTGGTGTGTTAATTATTATCTTTCCATCTAATCATGTCCTTAGTAGTGGAGGGGAGGCTTGGGGTGGGGGGCTGCAGTGGAGGGTTGGGGGGGCTGGGAGGGGAAGGTTGGGAGGGGGTGGGGGTGGGGGTGTAGTGGAGGGCTGGGAGGGGAGGGGGCTGCATTCACGTAATCTCTTTTTCATATACTCGACATGAAGAGGATGTTCATCAGGCGAGTATGATCGTGTCCACCACTTTGAAGCAGAAGATCTCATCTATTGAAGGCTTTGAGAAGGTTTAGTTGCTTCTGATCTTTTTCTTTAAATGTAAAGGCACTGATTGGTATGTGATCTGATAGTTATATGAATATTCGGAGCTGACTAACTAATTTAGATGTTTCATATGCTGTTTTTGGTTTGTAGCTTTCCTTTCTCTAATTTTTTAATGTGGTTTTGTGTGTTTTAGGAAGACTCCAAACACAAAAGAAAAAGCCTGTTTATTAGGGAGGGAGGGGGAGAGGCTGGGCAGGTGGGGAGGGGGAGGGGATGGGCAGTGGGGAGGGAGGGGGAGGGGCTGGGGAGGGGGGAGGGGCTGGGGAGGGGGGGATGGGCAGTGGGGAGGGGCTGGGCAGTGGGGAGGGAGGGGGAGGGGTTGGGCAGTGGGGAGGGAGGGGGAGGGGTTGGGCAGTGGGGAGGGAGGGGGAGGGGCTGGGCAGGTGGGGAGGGGCTGGGCAGGGGGGGTTGTGCAGTGGGGAGGGAGGGGGAGGGCTGGGCAGGGGGGTTGGGCAGTGGGGAGGGAGGGGGAGGGGTTGGGCAGGTGGAGAGGGGGAGGGGATGGGCAGTGGGGAGGGCGGGGGAGGGGTTGGGCAGTGGGGAGGGGCTGGGCAGGGGGGCTGGGCAGTGGGGAGGGAGGGGGAGGGGTTGGGCAGTGGGGAGGGGCTGGGCAGGGGGGGCTGGGCAGTGGGGAGGGAGGGGGAGGGGCTGGGCAGGGGGGCTGGGTAGTGGGGAGGGAGGGGGAGGGGCTGGGCAGTGGGGAAGGAGGGGGAGGGGCTGAGGGAGGAGCTGGACACGGTGTCAACTTATCCACCGTCGCTAAAGGTATGGTTTTACCACACCATTTTTTACATCGTGAAAAGTTTTCTTTTTACTCAATTGCATCCTCAAAAATCCAATTTAACCCTAGACTCATATTTTCATAATATGATGCAGTAGGACTTCATGTGCTCCCATAAATGAATTTTTAGCTGATTTAGTTGATTACCATGGTGCATTAGAGGATCGACCACTCCCAAGACATCACCTTTCTTCAGTGCCTTCTGAAAAATCATCAATGGGGCACTGTCTTCCAGTTGAAGGTAAACACTTATGGTTGTTATCATTAAACCTGACATTTCTGACTATTCATTGTAGCACAAATGCTTTGTTTCCTCTCTATTTCCAGCCATAATTGGTATGTGGGATGCAGAGTGAATCAACATTCTGGAAGCTGAAAGTGTTCTTGAAGGGTGCGCTGGAAACACAAAGCAAGTGCACGGGTGAGGTGGATGTTAACAAAACCGCCCAGAGTAGCCACTTCAATCGAATCTTGACCGATGTGTTGCTCACCCCACAATAGGTATGTTCTCGTAATATCGTTGAAATAATCTCCTAGACAATTTGCAGTATTTCCCTTCGCATAATACTTTTTCATACATTATTACGCACTTCATCTTTTTAAGATGAATATTGATTATTTTTATTTATATATTGCAGGTGACTCACTCTGCACATGAAGAGATCAAGGGAATCCTGCACTAATAAGTGCCAGATCTCTACAATAGGTATGTTTTCCTCAAATTGTGGAATTAACCTCCCTACCATGCATCATTTTTCATTTGCATTTACACACTATATGAATTCAGGTTATTGGTCGTAAAATCATGGAGTTAACCTCCCTTTCATCCAACATATGAATGTAGGTGATATGTTTTAACTATTGACTCCACTGTATATTGATTTTTGTGGGTCATGTCTAAGAGTTTCTATACATACTTTGATTGTTCTCATCCCAGCATAGCGATGAACCGAAATATTAGTGAATGTGCATGGGCTGATGGAATGAATGCCTTCGATTTACAAGCATGGAGAAGAAACTTAAGAGATGTGTATCATTTATGTCTCAGTGAGGATTGATGAAGGTATTTTTTTCCCAACTGACTCTTCAACAGGATAGGATGTATGGAAGTTTATATTGTTTAAAACTCAAGCAGTAAATGATACAGAGATAATCACATTCTTCATGAGTTTGAGTGGTATTTCTTGTGTTATAATCTGTTTTGTATTACAGTGAGTTGTATTACCTTAAATAAACATACCTTAAGGGAACATATTTAGTTGGACATCCGATTTTAGATTTGTTTTCTGTTATAATCTGTTCTGTAATACAGTGAGTTGTAGTACCTTATCAAAATTTTAGGATGTTTTCTAACAGTTACAGTACCTTACCTGGTTGGGTCTGCATCCAAATAAAACATGGCATGCATCTACATATTTCGTTCAGGGAGATTCAGGGGGAGGGATGGGTAGTGGGGAGGGAGGGGGAGGGGCTGGGCAGGGGGGAGGGGGAGGGGGCTGGGCAGGGAAAGGGCTGGGCAGGGGGGAGGGGGAGGGGGAGGGGAGGGGGGATGGGCAGGGGGAGGGATGTGCAGGGGGGAGGGATGGGCAGTGGGGAGGGAGGGGGAGGGTCTGGGCAGGGGGTAGGGGGAGGGATGGGCAGGTGGAGGGCTGGGCAGGGGGGAGGGGGAGGGTTGGGCAGGGGGGAGGGGGAGGGCTGGGCAGGGTGAGGGCTGGGTAGGGGGAGAGGGTGAGGGCTGGGCAGTGGGGAGGGATGGGGAGGGGCTTGGCAGTGGGGAGGGATGGGGAGGGGCTGGGCAGGGGGAGGGGGAGGGGGTTGGGCAGGGAAAGGGCTGGGCAGGGGGGAGGGGGAGGGGGGCTGGGCAGGGGTAGGGCTATGCAGGGGGGGAGGGATGGGCAGTGGGGAGGGAGGGGGAGGGGCTGGGCAGGGGGGAGGGGGAGGGCTGGGCAGGGGGGAGGGGGAGGGCTGGGCAGGGGGAGGGCTGGGCAGGGGGGTGAGGGCTGGGCAGGGGGGGAGGGCTAGGCAGTGGGGAGGGAGGGGGAGGGGCTGGGTAGGGGGAGGGGGAGGGCTGGGCAGGTGGAGGGTTGGGCAGGGGGGAGGGGAGGGCTGGGTAGGGGGGAGGGTGAGGGTTGGGCAGTGGGGGGGATGGGGAGGGGCTGGGCAGTGGGGAGGGATGGGGAGGGGTTGGGCAGTGGGGAGGGATGGGGAGGGTTGGGCAGGGTGAGGGCTGGGCAGGGGGGCTGGTGAGGGCTGGGTAGTGGGGAGGGATAGATAGGGGCTGGGTAGTGGGGAGGGCTGGGCAGGGGGGGAGGGTGAGGGCTGGGCAGGGTGACCGCGTTTCATTTCATTACTGCTTTCTTTGCACCACAATTATGGGTTTGAGATAATTTTTTCTCTTCCTTTCAATAGATACATCATGTTGGCTTTGATGACTCTGAAGATATGAATGTTATTTCTGGTGAAAGTAAGTTCACCAATTTAGTGGGATACTCCAGCATCAAGCTTGCACAGGTGCACATGCCGTAGTACGGTGTTTGGTAAGAATGTGAGTCTTCCTCTGTTTTTTAGTCAGGATGCTTTGACAAGGCCCTCTAATTTTCATTGTATTTTCATGTTGGGATTGATATACCAGAGTAGGTATTTTCATATTATTGTTGATTTATGATATATTTGAATGGCAGGATTGATATATCTATAGGTGCAGAACGGTGGGGAGGTGGAGATGCAGCTGCCTAGGGAACAAGTCTATACCCACGGTTTGCCAAACCGTGGGTACAGGAGTTTAATTCAGTATACCCACGGTTTGCAAACCATGGGTAAATCTCTCCATATGTACCCACGGTTTGCAAACCATGGGTATAGCCCTATTGCAACGGCACTGTACCCGGCGGTTCTTGAAACTGTGGGTATATCCTATACCCACGGTTTCAAGGGCTATACCCACGGTTTAAAATCGTGGGTAATGTGGATTTTTCTTCATCTATACCCACGGTTCTATGCAAATCGTGGGTGTATCCCTATTGCAACGGCACTATACCTGGCGGTTCTTGAAACCGTGGGTATAGGTTCTATTTCCAGTAGTGAATTTAGTTAATTTTATATAGTTGTATGAGATAGGTGAAAGTAATTGAGAACAACAGATAGTGATTGTGTTATTAACATTATCTCTTGTTTCCTACACTGAGTTTCAACTCAGTAGGCTTAGAGATTTTATTGATGGCTCATTTCTAAGTGGTTAATTATCCCAATGATAATCTCATTTATATAATTTAGCTAGAGAAGTTTCTCAAACCTACAATCACATGTGAAGAAATGATGCAGGAGAAGAAGAATATTTATGAGTCTAAACAATTGGCCATATAACTGGAAGAGCTGGACATCATAGGGGGAGCATTATACCTTCTAATCAGATGAAACTTCTCAAAGGGATATAATGGTTGTTGAAATTACATGAGTATAGAATGATCATAATAGTTAAATCTCACATATGATATCAGATTCAACAATTTCTAATTACACAATGGTTCCATCGTTCAAATTTTTCTCTGATGGTTGTGTTCTGTAGAAAGATAATATGATAGGATAAATAGACTACATAGAAACTAAATATATCTCAATGATATAAATGGATGATCTAGTGGTTTTTAGTTGCATTGAATATGTATCCATTTTTATCATGACCCAGTTCAAATGTAATGTGTTAGTTGTCCGCCGAGAGAAGAAGGATTGTGGTGAAGCAGCAACAATCATGCATTTCGTGATTATCTGTTTTGTTATAACAATGTATTATCAGTTGACTATTTTCAAGATACCAAGAAACTTTGAGAAAATATAAAAAACTATTTAACAAGAAGATAAGAAAATAATTTGAAAGAAATGAAATGAAACAGTGGAAATATGCTTGTTTAAAGTAATGAAGTGGTAAGAGACTTAAGGGGGAAAACAGTGGAAATGTTGATTCCAAAGAAAATACAGATAATGAATATGAGAAATTCAAGTCTATATCTCCAAAGATGCCAAAGAGTTGATCTTAAATTGATATGTAGAGTTTCATTGGTGATAAGATAGTTCCAGTCCATACAAAGAAGATGGGGACTCTACAGAAATCATGATACTTATCATAGGTAGAACCTAAATGTTGAGAAGATTTGGAATGGAAAACTCCAAGGAGATGAGAACTCTGGTTGCTACCCAGATGAAGTTGTTAAAAGATGATAATGGCAGGGCATTTAATATCATAGAATCTAGGAAAATCATTGGAAGTCTATTGTACCTGATAGAAACAAGCCCTAACATTATATTTTCCACATGCCAAGCAACAAGATATTAGATAAATCCCAAGGAAATACACATTCTTGCAGTGAAAAGAATACTTCAGTATATCAAGGTAATGGTGGATTTTGACTTGATATATAATGAACAATATTAGTCAGAGTTATTGGGATATACTGATGCAGATTGGGCCTACTCAGTGGATGACAGGAAATCAACGTCAAGAGGTGCTTTCTATCTTGGTGGTTTGTGTATTTCTTTCCTAAGAAACAAGCAAGATTATATTTCATTGAGCACCACAGAGGCTGAGTATATTACAACCACTCAAGATTTCACATATTTATTATAGATGAAGTAGCATCTTGATGATATGGGAGTTGAAGTGAATTCTATGATCGTAATTCATTATGATAACTCAAGTGATATAAATCTCAACAAAAATCTTATCCATCACTCTAGGACAAAGCACATTGAGATATAGTATCATTTTATTAAGGAGAAGGTTGAGTAGGGAATCATGAAGTTGAAATATGTTCCTACAGAACTATAGGTTTCATACATTCTGACAAATGCCTTACCCAAGAAAGATTTTGAAAGACATTGACTGGTTCTATGAGTCCAGTCGACTCCCCGGACTTGAAAAAGTGTGGATGTGGGACACCCCCCCCCCATCCCCAAGGTATGTTATGTTTTTCTCTAATGTGATAATATGAGTTCCTTCCATTGTCTCATACCATAGAGGAGTGAACTTTGGGTTTTTAACAAAGGGGGAGAAATAGTGACTCCTCAAGGTGGAGAAATTGTGGCTAATGAAGGGAGAAAATGTCTTTGTCAAAGACATGGGGAGAAGCTTAAAGGTGGAGTAGCGAGATAGGGTGAGAGAAATGAGATAGGGGGAGAGTATTAAATCTAATGATTCTATAATTGATCGATCAAAGAATAGATATCATGACAGCTGAGGATCATGATAAAAGCAGAAGAGTGGTGTTGGAATTGTGTCATAAGGTATCTAGTTATCACCAATTGGTATCAGTGTGGTATTAACAATTGGTATCAGTTTAGAAATTGGTATCATTTGGGTGTCAATAGTTGGTGTCTGAATTGAAGTGATTCATTTATGACCTTTTCACTAACTCTTGTTTCTCACGGCGAGTATTGCTCATGTGGGCTTAGAGTATGTGTTAAGTGAATCCTTGAATGTTATCAAGATCCCAAGAGGCGAATGGTGGTAGCTGTTGGAAGAAGATTTAATGAGGTATCAAAGTGCAGATAATTTTTATGAAAAATAGTTATCAACAAACCCAAAGGGGGATATTTTTGGGAAACAATCCCTCAAGGTATCATTGAAGCATTTTTGAGGTGATTGTGTTTGTTGAAAAAGTGGGCTTATGTGTTGTGTTTGTTGAAAAATCATTCCACGATGTAAAAATTTATTGACAAAAGGGGTTTTCATGGTGACATGTTGAGTTCAAGGGATGTTGTCAATAATACATGATTTATTAAAGAATCTCGACAAAGGAATGGATGATCTGGAGTCTGTACAAAAAGAGCAGATACAAGGTGGCGATGTTTTCCAGTGTTTGGGAAATTTTTAGGCCTAAAATTTGAAAAATGGAGAGAAGTGTTTTTTGGAAAAGGGACTTGTGCGCTAGTGTCTTGGAATCTTGGAAACTTTCATGCCATATGTTTTTCAACATAATAACATCAAAATATGGAAAAGTTAATAGGGTCACCCATGTTTTGGTTTGGGACCGAAAGTGACTATGGAGACAAAGACTATGGTGGATGGACTTATACGCAGAGAGGAGACTTGCGCATCGGTGCTCAGGATGTCCAAAATGCCTATAAATAAAGGTCAACCCCTCCTTATTTTCAATATATTTTAACACCTTGAGAAAATTAGACCTCCAATTGCATAGGTGGTTCAGTCACGCAAGTGGTCGTATGGTCGCGCAAGTATAAAGATACTCAGAAGTTGCGCACCAGTTGATAGTTGCAATCCAATATTGGTTTGGGCGTAAAAGGGTGTGTTTCGCCCAAGTTCAGATTTGAAGAAGTGGGTGTTGTGCAAGTGTTTTGGTGACACTTGAACACCAAGTTTAGAGAATCCCACTAAAGCATAGAGAGGTGCGCCAAGCATAGATAAGCACACCGGTTATTCTAGGGTTGCACAAAAATATGGAGTATTTCTCGGTACATCCATGGTAAAGGTGTATTCATCAATGGATGAAAGTGGAACTTCAATAGATCATCTACATATAGAGGAAGAAGCATTCATTTGTGATAATTAAGGGACCTACAAGTACAAAAACTGTGTGTGGATCCTTTCCAGAGCAGTGATCAAAGGAAGAGGAAGTAGGTGATCCTTTCTACCAGTAGAGAGACAAAGAGAGAGGAACAGGGATTGACCCTTGGGAAAGCATTCAGATAACCCTAAACATCGTAAAGTTATAGATCCTAGGCATAGAAGTGATCTATCCCAAACATTGTAAATTAGAAGTGATCTTTATTGGATTTGGTAAAACGGGACATCATTGTTGAATGCTTCTTGGACGTAGCCCAGTGAGGGTGAACCAAGTAAAAATCTCAATGTCTTCTTACTTTCTTCCCTACATTGGATCCAAAGCATCCATATCATATAAGTAAAGAAATAACATGATAAATGTTAACAAAATAATAGAAAAAAAGTGACCCTCATAATATATAGGTCAATATACAGTGGGGCAGGAAGAATTTTAAAATATAATATCCATACCCTAATTCACCCCCCCCCCCCCCTCTTAAGGTATCTAAGCCCCTTTTGGTCATAACATCAGTTCAGTAATTCTGGATTGGAATAGTGTAGTGAACCTAGTTTGGAAAACTAATTTCTCCATTATAATAGTCTTGTAAATGAGCCTTGACTAATATGGAAATGACTTTACATGGATATGTCTATTCCACAATTTCATGTCTTTTATTATGATCTCATGAAATATGCTCTTTTTTAACATCTATGATTTCTACCATGACATGATATCATGATCATGGATATGTAGGATATAATTTTGAAAATCTTTTCTTACGTTCTTATATATAGTTATAATGATACAATTCATACCTCCCTTGTTGAACCTTACCAAGAATCTAAGATTACCCTTTCTTGTGTTTCTTTTCCTAGGATATGAAAAACTTTATTGAGTAAGATATGTAAAAATGGGTTATAATTGTGAATGAATATGTGGTAGATGATGTAGATTTTGTATGAACCACATGGTTATATTTTCTAGTTTCCAAAGACACTAAACCTATATGGTTCAGGAATGGTTTTTTTGTTATGTATTGAATATTCTTGTATTTATATGCAATATCTATGTATGAAATGTATGTGACATTATAGTTGGTATAAAAATAGGTTTTAGTTAACCTTTGGATACTAGGATGTGAAATCCTTATTGAGAACACAAAGGATAATTCTAAGTATAGGATACAATCCTAGAGTTTTTATGCCCATCATAAATAATCGAAGATAAAACCTAAGGTGTTGTGGATTGAAATTTTATAAGTAATTATCCAAGATTGTGTTCTTTTTCCATTATTATTTGTACTTATCACGCTTTGGTTTTCAGTTTTAGATAGTTGTTGGGACTTGAAGGAACCTTGTTAATGATGAATATGATGGGTGATGCCATGATTTTCCTCCTACGAAACCGAAGGTTATAGGAGCTATAATGCAAAATATTATTGTTATTCTCACACATATTTCTCATTCTATGAGTCATATTGGACTTCCAAAATAGAAAAGGAGGGAATAAATTTCTATTGATTCCTTCATGAGATAGTGTCCACCTTCATTCAGTGGGCCTTCTAATCCATTAGAGTTTGACCAATGGATTTGTACCACTAAAAAGATATTTTTGGTTCTCCAATTTTTTGAACATGAGAAATGCATCTTGATTACCAATCATTTAGAAGGTTAAGTAGTCCAATGGTGTAATATTATCAATAATATGAGGAAATGATATGAAATTGACTATATATAATGGGATGAGTTCAAGAAATTATTTTTCAATAAGTAAATTACTCTATTTTTTCATACGAAGATGATGAAGGTGTTCCTTGATCTTAAGAAAAAAGGATGATGAATCTATTGGTACATACAAAGAAAATTGTACAAGACTTTAAAGGTCCTATTCTGGAATTATCATTCAACCTAAGAGTAAGTTTGATTGATTATTTGGTGGCTTAAAACGAAGTCCATGAAATATATTATCCATAAGGGACATAAACACAAAGGAGGAAATCATTTGATGTGATCTCATGGTTGATATGGAGATTGGAGTCATTAATCAATAATATGGGTTTGATAAGAGGAGAAAATTTCAATTAAAGTGAAAATCCAAAAACCATATTAAAAAGAATATGACATTTTTTTTATGCTCATAGTGTGGAAAGAAACATAGAGGAAATGATCTTAAAGGTATTATTAAATTTTTATAAGTGTGGGAAATATAGTCATCAAGAAATTGAATTCATAAGTTATCGGAAAAAATATAGCTAAAGATTAAAATAGAGAATAGGCTAGAAAGAATGCACCACATACACATCAATGTTACAAGTGCAAGAAAAATTGAAATTGTGATAATCACTACTGGAAATATGACTTTTTTCAACGCTTCTATACCAATGGTTTTCAAAAACCGTTGGTATAGGTTCCCTTTCCCAACGGTTTGTCCAAACCATTGGGAAAGCCCACTTTGATGCCACTTTTCCCAACAGTTTGGCCAAACCGTTGGGAAAGGGTATGGCTTTCCCAACGGTTTGTCCAAACCATTGGGAAAAGTCCCCTTTGTGACCACCTTTCCCAACGGTTTGGCCAAACCGTTGGGAAAGGGTCCCCCAGCAATCAACCTTTGCACAAAATGAAATTCCAAACTCAAAATCTATACCAACGGTTGTGACAACCGTTGGTATAGGTATATGCCAACGGTTTTGACAACCGTTGGTATAGATCCTTTGATTTTTTATTAGTTCTTCTTACCGAAAACATTATATAAATCAAAATTTAAAATAATTATGAGAATACATATATATATTTATGTAATTATGTTTACAAAAGTCATGTTAGGTTAGTGTTGAAGTCGTTCAATGATAAACTAGGGGTCTTGGGATCAAATCCCAGCGGATGTTTTTTTTTAAAAATACATATACCAATGGTTCCATAACCGTTGGTATATATTTCCATATTACTTATACCAACGGTTTCCAAAACCGTTGGTATAGACCTATCCCAACGGCTTACTTGGCTACGGTTCTCTAAACCGTTGGTATAGGCTATACCAACGGTTTGGAGGCCTATACCAATGGTTCCAAACCGTTGGTATATGTTAGTTTTCCAGTAGTGAATAAATTCCCTAATTTAAGGGTTTTTTATGATGGATGTAAGCAACCTATGAAAACTAAATACAAATAAAAATCACATGTGATCACTACTGGTGATGTGGAGTAAGATAATGAAGTGGGGAAAGTTACATTTACCATCTAGTCAAAAACATCTACTGTTTTATTTGATTCTGGATCCACCCACTCTTTTATTTCTAAATAATTTTTTAAGGATATCTCCATATTATCTCAACAATAAATATTGATTTAGCTCGGAAAACTCTTAATGGAACAACAGTCGCATCATAGTTATATAATTCTTCTCTGATTTAAGTTTGTGGGAATGTTTTTCCTATAAATCATGTGATACATCCTTTAATTTAATTTATGTGATTCTAATCATGGATTGGATTTCTCTATATGGGTTTCATATCAATTTCATAGGAAGGTAACTCACATTTCATATTCTGAATGAATCTATGATTATATTTATATGCAAGGATGAATATAAACTTCTAGTGGAAATCAAATCTATATTGTGGGTCTTAATTCCTAGAGAATAAGGTTATCTATCTCATATGGTTGGGGAGAAAATCACCATTAAGGATAGACCTATAGTATGGGAGTTTTTTGATGTTTTGAATAATAACTTCTAGGTCTTCCACCAAATTGTGAGGTTGTGTTATCAATCTAAATTATATAGAGTACTATGCCTATTTCAAATACTGTGTACATAATGGCCCCAATTGATTTGTAATAATTAAAGATGAAACTCTAAGAGAATATTGACAAGGGATTCAAACACCCAAGTGTGTCACCTTGGGGTGGACCTTCTCTGTTCATCACTAATAATGATGGCTCAATGAGACTTTGAATTGATTATCATTAATTTAACAATATCAATATCAAGAAAAAGTATCATATCCCTTATATTGATGACTTATTTTACTAATTAGATGGATCTCAAAACACTTCCAAAATTTATATTCATTCTATATATCATCATTTAATGGTCAAGAAAGATAATATACCTAAGATGACATTTTTTAAATGGTATGGACACTATGAATTTATATTGATGCCTTTTTATCTTACTAATTCACCCACTATCTTCATGGATTTAATGAATAGTGTCTTTAGAGACTATATAGTTAGTTTGTGATAATATTTATAGATGATATTGTTGAATATTCAATGATTAAAGAATAACAAGAATATCACTTGAGTATTGTACTAAATTCCCTAAGAAAGGATAATATTTATGAAAAAAATTCTAAGTGTGAGTTTTCCTTCTGAATGATTCATTTATGGGTCACATAATCTCAAGAGAGGGGATATCCGTGGATCCAACAAAGAAGGAAGATATTGAATATTGTCCTAGACCAATAATAGTAACAGAGTTCTTAAGTTTTCTTGGTTTTTCTGTATATTATCGGTATTTTTTGAATGATCCCTCACGATTATCTAATCCACTCACCAAGTTGGCTTGGAAAGGAGTTAAGTTTATATGGATGGAGGAATGTAAAGAGAGTTTCAAAGATCATAAAGGAAGGTTAGTCAGTGCACCTGTACCCACACTACCCTGTCGTGGAGAGATGTTTCTTATCTATAGTGATGCATCTAATAAGGGGTGAGGATTTTTTATCATGAAAAATGATATGGTGATAGCTTATACCTATTGTCAATTGAAAACCTAAAATAAAAATTACCCAACATTTAATTTGGATTTAGTTGTGGTAATATTTGAATTAAATATATTGAGGGATTATCTTTATAGAGAAAGGTTATATATATATTGAAAATAAAAGATTAAAGTATATTTTCTCTCAAAAGGAGATGAATATGCGCCAATGAATATGGTTTTGTAGATTAAAGATTATGACTACTCAATATGTTACCACCCTGGGAAACAGAACAAGGTTGCAGATTCTTTGAGTCAAAAGGAACATGCTAGACTAACTGTGATGAGGATCAAAAAAGATTCAATATTTATGGATTTTCAAAGAATGGATCTTGAAATTTTAATAGAAGCTTATAAATCATATCTTTTTCAAATGATGGTTCAACCATCTATACAAGTGGTGATTAATTAGGTGCATAAGGAAGACATGGAGTTAATAAGAAGGTGATAAAGGTTCCTAAGTTCATCATTGACTATGAAGGAGTAATAAGGTTTAATAACTTCATTTGTGTCCCTCTCATATCATATTAAAAAAGGATGTGTTAGAAGAGGCTAAGTGTTCTTCATTATATTTTAATCCCTGAATCTCCAAGATGTATAAAGACTTGAAATAATATTTCTTATGGGATGGATGAAGAAAGATATTGTATAATATGTTTCATATTTCTTGGTTTTTTAGCATGTTATGATTGATAGACATAATTCTAAGGGGATGTTACAGCCATTACCCATACCATAATTGAAATGGGAAAGCATCTCCATGGGCATTGTCATTGGATATACCAAATCATTTAAAGGCCATAATGATATATGGGTTATATTTGATCTCTATAAGAATTCATAACACTTCATTACTATCAAATAAGACTTCTCTCTTGATCAACTTTCTAGAATATATATTAAGGAATTAGTGAGATTGTGTGGAGTACCACTTTCCATTATATCTGATTGAGATCCAAGGTTTACCTTGATGATCTAGAGAAGACTGTAGCATTCTCTGGATATAGAGTTATGTTTCAAAACTACTTATCATCTTTAGATATATGGTCAGTCTGAGAGCAATATTCAATCTCTGGAAGACATTTTGAGATCTTTCTTTGTGGATTTCAATGGTGGTTGGGATCTACGCCTACCTTTGGTATAATTTTCATACAATAATATATTTTAATCTAGAATTAAGATGGATCCATGTGAATTCTTATATAGTAATAAGTGTAGAAATCCAATAATCTAGAATGATTTTAGAGAAATAAATCTATTAGGACCTGGTATGGTTGAGGAGATAGAAGAGAATTTGAAATATATTTAACAACATATAAGAGCATCTTAGATTTAAAAAAAATTATTCTTAAAATCAAATAAAATGCCAATATTTTGATGTTGGTGAAAAGGTATTTCAATGAATATCTCCTTGTAATAGATTAATGAGATTTATAAAGAAGGGAAAGATAATCCTTAGGTATTTTGGTCATATATAAATTATTTATCATGTTTGGAAGGTAGCTTATATATTTTCACTTACACCAAATCTCTATAAAGTTTATTATGTATTCCATATATCTCTCCTGATAAAGTACATACATGATCCTTCCCATGTACTAAACACAAAAAAAAATACTACTAGATTAATATCATTATATTAAGAATAATTGATGGAGAATTTGGATCATAGATATAATGTTATACAAAACAAAACCACTCAATTGGTTAAAGTTTTATGAAGGAACCACTTATTTGTGGAAGCTATGTGGGGATATAAGGATGTGATAAGGTTGAGGCGTACTCGTCTTTTTAAATCATATTGATGAATTTTGATGATAAAATTAATTTTAAGTGGGGTAGAATGTAACACCTAGATATTTTTATGAACTATTTCTCTGGAAATAATTTTAATTCATCAATAGCCTGTGTTGCATGCAAATGTGAGTTTAAAAAACTTTGAGGCACTATTAGTATACAAAAAATATTGTAACATAAACATTAATTTGGGAAAAATAAATATGAATAACTCATTTATAAAATAAATATAACTCAATATGAATATATTGGAATGTTATAAAAAATGATCACACAATATTCAGTAAAATCACTTTATTCTTCAAAAATATTTTTTCATTAAAAATAGGTTTATCTATTTTTATTTTTATAAGTTATAAAAAATTTATTTTATAAAATTAATTTCATTTTTTAATTCATTATGATAAAATAATATTGAAATTATTTTCTTATAATTTTCCTAGAATATTTAAGGAATAGTGAAAATAATGATTTTTGGAAAATTGTGTTTTTATTTTAAAGTATTTACAAGGTCAAATTGTGTTTTGGATTAGTTTTAAAATTAAATAATTTATTTTGATTTAAAATAATCAAATTGATATTTTAAAAAAAATATTGTATACATATGTTTTTTTATAAAAAAATATCTTTTAAAAGGGCATCGTTCCAAAAAAACTGTTTTTCAGGGAGTTTTACCAATTTAATTTTAAATTAAATTCAAAAACTCATGTGTTTTGAATTTTGAAAAATGGTTTAAAATTTTGGATTTATAAGGTCCAAATTTATAAAATAGTTCACTTTCTTGGTCAATATTAATAGTAACCTTGGTAAATTTTGTTACCATAGTAAAGTGAAAATTTAGTAATTTATGATAAAAATAAAATTAAAAAGACTATAAAATGACACTGATACATGACCAAATTTTATTGGATGAATAAAATTAAACCATTAACACTTATGGATCTAATATAAGTTGTTTAATGGACATTTTTCTAGGAAAATGACTTATATAATATTTAAATTAAGTAAAGTCATAAAATTTTTCTTTTTTGTCTTTAATATATCTTATGCGTCCACATGAGAAAAAAGATATGTTTTGAAAGAATATGAGGATAAATTTTTAACTTAATAAACATATTTTCATGATATGAATTTATTATTTACTGTTTGGGTCACTTAGATGAGATTATGGTAATTATAAAATCTTTTTTAACAAAAATTTAAAGATGTCACATTCATGTTTGAAATAATATAACATTTTTAATATAATGCTACCCAAAATCTATATCCGAATGTAAATATTCTAATGAAATATAGAAGATCTATCTTCATCATGGAATTTTATTTTAATTTTTTGTAAAGAAATATGTATATTAAATAATTACACAATGTTGATGTAGTAATTATTTTATTAATGGAAATATCAAGTAAATATTATTTAAAACATTAAAATAGATATAATTTTAGAAAATTAATGTGATTAATAAATTTTATAGATAACATTTTACTTTTAGGGATATAATAAAATATTTTATTCTAAGTTAACTTTTTATCTTGATATTTGTAAAAATCCAAATAATGAATAGTGTCAAAATTGACACTAATGACATTTTATCAAAATAATATTTTATTAATGTATTTCAAAAACATAAAACATCATTAAAAATAATAAAAAATTATATGGTCTTATATTTTATAAAATTTTTATTTATTATTTAATTTAAATAACATAAGTAAAAATTATAACTTTCCATATTGAAAAATTTGTTACCTTAGTTAAAATTAAAATAAATTAACTAAGAGTTAATCAGAATGATAATGTTTAAAATAATAAAAAACATTTCCAAAATATATAGTTTGATGATATTACAAATATATCATATTTTACCTTTTATTCCATTACCTTTTGTATTTATTTCAAGTGAGATTGAATTTATTATAAATTAATATTTTCCCCTAACCCTAATTATAAAAGAGAACATACTCCCTCACTTCTTCACATAACATTGAGCCCTGAAGATCAACCTTACCCAACCAATTTCCCTTGTAAACTTATCTTCCCACATTCTAAAGGTGATTTTATTCTCAAAATACCAACTCTACTATCCCTAAGAGGATATCTAATGGAATTTTGCTAAGGAATATATAATTGTTTTTACTGACTCTTCCAAGATTACTTCTTATTCTAATTTATATTCATGTTTTTTTTAACATTTTAAAGTAATAAGTATGGTATAAAATATGTTATCATAGGTTGTTATTATTATGTAACAGCCATATTACACCTTTTATCCATCCTATAAGAAACGAAAGTCCCACGCATACGTACGCATAACTTATCGTCACCACATCGTGGTGTCATCTTCTTTTCATCACTACTTTACTTGGATGGGTATAATAATGGAAATAGTAGATATATATAATAATTAATGGAATGATACCATCACTTGTGTGTATATATGGCCTACCATCTCTACTACGCGATGAAATTATTTTTCCATATTCACCATTAAATAATGATTATATAAATGTATATAATAAATAAATATATTACATATTACTTTAATATAATTTGGTAAGTGATGTATCTATATCTTATTCATAATAATTGGGACTTATATGATGAAACATGCATATAAAAATAAATCATTTAACACCCGAAAGAAGATAAATAATGAAATATTATTAACAAATGGGTGATAATATGATCATATATGATATGAATATGGTTCTGGAATAAGTTAATAACATTATTTAATCTATTATAAAGAAGTTTAAAATATGAATGAATGAAATCAAACCCAAGGTAAGGATTAATTTCACAATCTCATTATTATTCAGGATTTTTTATACGTAAGTATCTGGTGGAAAATATTTATTTTCCATGTCCATATTTCTTTAAAATGTTTATAACGACCCAAACTGTTATGAATAAAATTCCCTTTATTTTGATTTAATTAAATGTATTATAGATATATAAATCACATGCACACCTTTTGTTTTATTATATCTAATTGGATTTAAATGACTGTTAAGTATCATTACCATTGATAATATAGTCATTGAATAGTGATTATACGACTAGTATAAATATAGGGTTTTGGCAAATACTTTTGACACATAAAAGGAATTGATGGCCTAATCCAGCAGAATTGTACCCTATAAATCCCAGTTGTTGAAGCTTCTATAGGAGATATCATTTCTAGGATTTTCCCTAGACCATTCCTTAACTGAGATCCAATAACTTAAGAATGAGTGAAACTATTTAGGGGAGAAGTTCAAGCTCATCGAGATCACAACCCAAATCATGTTCACTGAATAACCACATGAAAGACCCACCATCACGTAACATACTCTTAGGGCTTATTCTGGTGTAATAAAGGGATATGTATCAAGAACCAAAAAATAAGATTTTGTAAAATATTTTTGTATAGAATAATGAATATATATTATTTCTATTATTGTTTCTTTGTAAATTATTTTTAAAGATCAAATAGTATTTTTGGTTAATATTCAAATTTAAAAAAAATTAATTTGATGAATTAATGTATTTTTGAGATAAATAAAATTTTAATAAAATATTATTATTGTTATTAAATATAAATAATCATATAATTTTCATGAAGTCAAATGTAATTTTTATTAGGGTTCAAAAACTATTATTATCAAAAAAACTCATCATTTTTAGTAAATGTCTATTTTATTTTTAAAAGTGAAAATTAAAATATTTATTAAATTATTTAGATAAAATTAATATTATTTTTGGAATTAGGATGTTGAAATTATCTAATGGTGAATTTTTCATAATTTTCTAAGACAGACAAATTTTTGGGTAAAAATTATATATTGTACAAATGTACAGAGTGTTTTATGACAACATAATGGGCCAATAATGAGATAATAAATTCTATAAAAGGTCTATTTGGACAAATATATGTTTTCCTTTTAAAATAATGTAATTTTATGTTTATTAAATTTATTTTATAAAGGCTTAGTTGATCTCCCAAGACTTATAATATATTTTTAAATTTTAAAATCATTTCTTTGAAAGTGTGACTCACCTCCACATAGTAAAGGGAAATATTTTTTTATATTAGTCCCTTGGAATCATAAAATAATGTATACCACTCCATTTTTTCATAAACCATGGTAAAAAACAATGATATGGCTTGTGGTTTTGAATATTTTATTATGTATTGTCCAAAACCAAAATAATAAAGAAAACCTCTTCCTTTCCTATATAACCCCCCCAGAATCAAATTTATCTTCATTTAAACTCCTTAAAGCTCATCCACAATCAACTATATACTCCCTAGATTCCTAATATAGAATCTCCAAGCTCCCAATAATCCTATCCCAATCCTTTTCAGTCACACAACCAAGTAAGTGATTTCTCTCCTCGCCTTTGAATTCAAGGACCTTCTTTGAGATTAGTTCTTTTAATTTCAATTTCTTATATTTCCATTCATTTTTAATCATAAACATACTATACAATTGATTTTATTTTTATGTGGGGGCATTTATTCCCCCTCATTTGACCCCTTACCTAAGTCGTTACTATACCAAAATTCCATAAGGGATTCTCTCTCTCTCCTCTTTTTATGAAGCACTTCATTTAAGATATGCCATTGTTATTTACTTTTTACTAAGTTCGTATAAATTTATACCTATACCACTTAATTTCCATTTTATTTTTAAATTATGGTATCATATTTCACTCTCATTTATCCCTCTTATGATCCCTTATGTACACTCGTTACCATGTCAAAATTCTGTAAGAGTTGTTTTACTTTGCCCTCTTAATTCAAGAATCCTTATTATGTTATGCCTTATATTTCAAATTAATTATATTGGGGAATGAACTTACATGTATCTATTACTGTCCATTTCATTTATAAATTATGATATATCTCTTTCTCTCTCATCAACCCATTTTGTGAATTTTTATATGATGTCGTTATGCTGCCGAAATTGCATCGTGATTTTCTACACCAAAATCATTGTGTAGTGAATACCATACCCATCTTAGCATCAAGGGTATTTAACTTTATAAACATATAATTATTGATTTTGGATATATATGTATGCATTAAACGTTTCCTTGATCCTAGAATAAACTATGATGATTAATGAATCCATGTTGTATGATCTATGTGGCACACTTAAGCATGAAAATGAAATGATTGTGAAGGGTGTGCCCTAATAGTGCTGCAACACATTGGGTAATGTTTAGTATCATGATACATCATGTAAAATTTGAATTGACTCATGATCCTTCATGTGAAATGATCTTTGACTCATGCTCCTCCATGTGCAATGATCATTGACTCATGCTCTACCATGTGTAATGAGCCTTGAGTCATGCTAATATTAGGTTGTATGTTGTTTCCACATTTCCCATGTTATAATTATCATGATATATCATTCCTTATTATTAATATTCATTTTATGATCCATTGATATTCCTATTCTCTAACATGTATTTTATTTCTCATGTTATGACTTCTTTATTCCCTTAATGGGCTTTAAATCTCACCTCTTTCTTATATATGTCCTCATGTTATCTCATGCAGTGTGCAGTACTAAAGAATTTTGATGTCATGTAAAAGAATATTTCAATAAATATGTTTTTTTTATGTTTTAAGTTGTTATGTAATGTACCTAATTTCCCAAACACACTAGACCTCTCAATATTATTATTTTTATTAAGTGGATATTTTTGTAATAAATCATATTTAAATATGAAATAAAGAGTAGGGTTGTAATAGTTAGTATCGTAGGATGGGTTTAATTATTTTTTGGATTAGGATTAGAAAACCCTAGTGAAAACCCTTAGGTATAAGACTAAGTGTAAGAAAAAATCTCTAAATTTTGGTAAGTATAGAGTAAGTGGTTTATTAAGAAAATAAATACATGTCTAGATACTATAAGTGGATGCGGTTCTCACACGTATATACCTAGGAGTAACAACTTTGAGAAGGTGTTTCGGGCTTGACTCGAGGTAACCTGGTACACGATAACATGCCTTACTTCTCACCTAGTTTAACACTCAAAGGGGATATGATTTATTAAATTCATAAGATCATTACAAACCATTATTAAGGGAATAATAAGAATTCTCATAAAAATATATTTTTGGAAGTAGATCGTGGTTAACATAGACCAAATATTAGAAACACATAAGTTAGGGAGATAAATATAATTTATATGTTATCCATTTAATGTAATTAGATTCCAAATTATATGTTTAACTACTTAAGATACTCAACACTAATTTTCCTTTTATTCTATCCAATTACCGAAAATAGGAGGAATCGTGCTAACAACCAATGTGAAAGGAAGTGTGAGGATTTCCCCCAATGATATACCCAACCATATGGGAGCAAGAATAAAAAAATGATAATATCTCAGTTAACCTGTGTTATGAATATAAACCTTGACTAGGAGAAGCACCGAACCCCCCCCCCCCGATAGAGCAACCCAAATTCAATATCTTCATGTGAGAAAGGCCTCCTATTGTCAATGGATCGTCTGATTCCTTAATCTCAGAGAAACAGATCAATTCCATTGAAAATATTTTATACATCCTTCAATGTTCCAAACAATATAAGGTTCTTCTAGCTATTTATCATATGGAGGGAGAATCTGATTAGTGGTGGACATTTATCAATAATACAAATCCTGAGGAAGAGATCATATCAATGGAGTGGAAGGAATTTAGGAAAATGTTGTTTGATAAATATTTTCCTCGCACCCTTTATCATAAGATGGAATAATATTTCCTGGAACTAAAGAAAAAGGATGACGAATCTTGTAGGGAATACAAGGAAAACATCACAATACTTTCACAATACACCTTTAGTTTTTTCACTACCCCCAAATTAAAGGTTGGAAACTTCTTTTATGGGCTAAATTCTAACCTACAAAAAGCCTTGGAAATCCATGACTTTGATAGCTATGAGGAAATTGTCTAATGTTCCATCAAAGTTGATATGGAAATTATTGAATCTTAGGGGTATCAGGGGGATATAAAGTAGAAAGTGTAGTTTAATTCTATTGGTCTGATTGATAAATCCAACAGTGCTATTAAATTCTAACATCCCACTTGTCAAAGTCGTTGAAAACTGACCCTAGAAATTTCCTAATTGGATTAAGAAAATGATTTGACTGAGCAAGATAAGGGTTCCTAGCTAATAATTGCTGACAAGAGAAACACACCAATGTGACAGAGGAGAAAAATACTCTGGTTGACCCTCAATGCATTGTTTACTTCTAAAACTAAAAATAATGAGGGAACTTTGCAAAGTAGTTCCCTAATCAAAGGGTTTTTTAGGCAACCAACAACCTCCAAGGAAGTAAGGGCAAGCTTTCCCATCACTACCACTTAAGTGAATCTAGAAAACAAAGTGGTGACAGGTATGCAAGTTATTCATTAAAAAATAGTGAACTTTCTTTTTTATTCTGGTTCTACGCATTTCTTTATATCACGAAATCTTAGTATAACTATAAAAATACTATCCCCAAGCATGTGAGTAGAGATGTCAGTGAAAATGGAAAATGGTTAAATTATTTTATCCCATGTATATAACTCTTCCCCTGTCACAATTTGTGGATTGAACATCCCCGCGAACCTTGTCATACTTCCCTTGGTATAATTTGATGCAATTTTTGGAATGGATTGTATTTCCCTATATAAAGCCAATATAAATTTATGCTAGAGGGAAATCACTCACTATATGGTTAATTGACATCTGATTCTATACAAGTGTAAGTAGTAGGATGAATTTTCTTTATAACCATCATCTCAAACATAGATATTATTTCCCTATGATCAAGAGTATCTTTCTCAAATGATTGACTCTAAGGAAAGAACCATTCTTGAATACATGCCTATTGTGAGGGAATATGTTGATGTGTTTCCCAAAGAATTTCCTTGTCTTCCCCCTAGTAGAAAGGTTCAATTTTCAATCAATCTTATACCTTGGGATTTTCCAATATCTAAGACTCCATATCGCATGGATGTTGTAGAACTTGAGGAACTAAAGAAATTACTATAGAAGAATCTAGATAAAGGGTTTATACACCCCAGTGCTCTACTATAGAGTACACCAGTCCTCTTTTTCAATAATAATGATGGGTAAATGTTCCATAGCATTGATTATCATGAGCTCAAAAAATCATAATAAAGAACAAGTATCATTTTCCATGAATCGATGACTTGTTCAATCAGCTACGTGGAACACAATACTTCTCCAAGGTGGATCTATGGTTGGGATACTACCAAGTAAGGGTAAAGAAGGAGGATATCCCCAAGTCTTATTTTTATACAAGGTATGAACATTATGAGATTATAGTGATGCCATTCAGACTCACTAATGATTTATCAATGTTTATGGACATGAGGAATGGAGTCCTTAGAGATTACCTTGAAAAATTTGTGGTAGTATTTATATATGATATTCTAATATTATCTAAAACCAAGGAGGATCATAAAGAGCATATAATAATTATGTTAAAGACCTTAAAAAAGGATAAACTCTATGAAACATATAGAAAGTGTGAGTCCTGGTTGAAGGAAGTCTCATTCTTATGGAATATCATCACAAGCAATGGGATATCTGTGGATCATTATAAGAAAAAAGAAATTGAGGGATGGTCAAGGCCAACATATGTGATAGATGTCTATAGCTTCCATGGGTTAGTTGGATATTATCACCAATTAGTGGTAAATTTATCATGATTGTCAAACCATCTTCCCAAGATAACTTAGAAGGGATTAAAATTTTCATGGAATGATGAATGTGGAGAAAGCTGCATGGAGGTGAAAAGGAGGCTTATCAATGCCCTTGTGCTCACACTACCCATAAATGGGTAGCATTTCATATTTTTTTAGTGATGATTCAAAGAAGGGATTGGGATGTATGTTGATGAAAAATGAGAAACTTATAGCCTATGCTTCAAGGTAGTTGAAAATTCATGAGTCAAACTATCCCACATATGATCTGGAGTTGGTAGATTTGATATTTTCATTGAAAACCTATCAGAATTATCTCTTTGGGGAGAAGTGTGAAATATATACGGATCACAAAAGCCTCAAATGTATATTCACACAAAATTTTTTAAATATGCTCAAAACATATGGTTAGAGCTCATCAAGGATTACAACATCCCAATCCACTACCATCCTGAGAAAGCGACAAGGTTGCAGATGCTCTAAGTAGAAAGGACCCAGGAATTCTATCATTGATGAGAATTGAGAAGGATCTGATTCTCTTAGACTTGAAGAAGATGGACATGGGAATCATAAAGAAAGGAACATCATCAATCATTTAACAACTAATTACTTAACCATCTCTTTTGGAAAGGTTAAAGGGTGATCAAAAAGATAATTTGGG
This sequence comes from Viscum album, assembly GCA_963277665.1. Lineage (NCBI taxonomy): Eukaryota > Viridiplantae > Streptophyta > Magnoliopsida > Santalales > Viscaceae > Viscum > Viscum album. Next base: position 905,823,995 of record OY728158.1, on the reverse strand, counting down.
AATTCATAAGAAAGTGGAATCTATCAAAAAAGATAAATCCTAAAATTTTAATGTTAATGAAAAATGAATTGTGAGATTTGGGTCAAGACTATGTGTTCCATCAAAACTTGTGTTAAAGAGATAACTTTTGGATGATGCACATAGTTCAACTTTCTTCATTCACCTAAGAAACACAAAGATATATCAAGACCTCATAGAATATTATTAGTGGGATTACATGAAGAAGGAGATCGTATAATATACCTCATAGTGCCTGGTATGTTAGAAAATGGAGGCTAAAAGGAACAAGTCTAAGGGGATGGTTCAACCATTACCTATACTGGCATGGAAATGGAAAAATGTCACTATGGAATTTGTCACTGGACTTCAAAATACATCCAAGGGAAATAATAAAATATGGGTTTTTGTGGATCATCTTAAAAAAACTGCACACTTCATTGTGATTTGAGATGATTTTTCACTAAATAAAATAGAACGGATATACATTAGAGTAGTGGTAAGGCTGAATCGAGTACCATTATTGATTGTTCCCAATTGAGATACAATATTCACCTATAAGTTTTAGAAAGGTCTCCATCCTTCTCTACACACTGATCAGAATTTCAGTATGGCTTATCACCCTAAAATTGATGGCCAATCTAAGTGGACTATCCAAACACTTGAGGACATGTGAAGATCTTGCTCAATGGACTTCAAAGGCAGATAGTACCAACATCTTCCTTTGGTAGAGTTATCTTACAAAAACAGTGTCCATTTGAGTATCCAAATGGCCCCTTATTAATCCCTTTATGTGAAGATATGCATAACACTATCATGTTGGGTTGAAGTTGGGGAAAGCAAACTTCTAGGTCTTAAAATGGTTGAAGAAATGGTAGAAAAGGTTTATACCATCCAGTAGCACATCAAAGTTACTTATATTTGAAAAAATATTTATGATGAAAATCATTGACATGACCTATAGTTCAATATATGAGACATGGTATTCCTCCACATATCTCCATGGAAGAGGGTGATTAGATTTGGGAATAATAGAAAGATTATTCCAAGGTACATCAGCCCTTTTGAGATCCTTGATCATATCAGAGTAGTGGTCTATCGACTAGCACTCCCACCAAACTTGTCTCAAGTACATGATGTATTCCATGGATCCCTATTAAGGAAGTACATCCTAGACCTATCACATGTACTCAATCCGTAGGTGGTATTATTGGAGAATAACCTTTCCTATGAGGAGCATCAAGTGAAAATCTTAGATCGTAGAGAAAATGTACTACAAAATAAGACAATTCCCCTCGTCAAGGTGTTATGGAGAAACCACAAGTTTGAAGAATGAACATGGGAACTAGAGGAGGTGATGAAGCATATTTACCCTCGTCTATTTTAGTGTGATAAAATAAAATTTCAATGGCAGAACTTCTTAAGGGGGGAAGGTTATAATAACCAAAACTATTAGGGACAAAATTCCATTTCTTTTGATTGAATTAAATGTCTTGTGGATATAGAATGTACATGCACTACTTTTGTTTTATTATATCCAATTATATTTAAATGACAATTAAGTATCATTACTATTGATAATATAGTAGTTGAATAGTGATCATATGACTACTATAAATTTAGGATTTTAACATATCCTTTTGACACAAACAAAGGTTGTGATGTCCACATTCAATAGGGATGTACCATATGAATACCATTTATCAGAGCTTCTAAGGGTGAGAAAATTTATATGCTTTTCCCTAGACCAAGCCCAAGATAAGATCCAACAACTTAAGCATGAGAGAAACCATATATGGGATACATCCAAGCTCATTGAGATCACAATCCAAACCATGTTCACCGAAATGCCCCATGAAATCCACACCATCGCACACCTTACTCTTAGAGATTATGTTGGTGTAATAAAGGGATATGTATCAAGAACCTATAAATAAGATTATGTACATTATTTTTTTATAGAATAATGAATATATTTTCTTCCTATTGTTGTTACTTTATAAATGATTTTTAATGCACAAATATTATTTTTGGTTAATATTAAAATTTAATTAAGAAATATATTTTGTTGAATTAATTGAATTATTAAATAAATAATATTTTAATAAAATATTATTATTTTTATTAAATATAAATTTTCATATAATTTTCATGAAGTCAAATGCAATTTTTATTGGGATTCAAAAACTACTATTATCAAAAAAAACTCACCATTTACAATAAATTTCGTTTTTTATTTTTAAAAGTGAAAATTAATGTATTTAGAAAATTATTTAGATAAAATGAATATTATTTTTGGAATCAAGTTGTTGAAATTATTGAATAGTTAATTTTTCATAATTTTCTAAGACATTCGATTTTTTGGGTAAAAATTAAATACTGTATAAATATACTATGTGTTTTATGAAATCATAATATCCCAATAATGAGATAATAAATACTATAAAAATAATATTTGGCATAATATATGTTTTCTTTTGAAAATAATTTTATTTTATTTTTATTTGATTTATTTTATAAAGCATTAGTGAATCTTCCAAGACTTATAATGTAACGCCCTAACCCCAGTTACCCAAAGTCGGTGCATTATTATATAACACTAGCATGATACAAGGAATCATGTCCCGAAAGACTGACCAGTTTAGTAGCCTTGGAAGTACTAGATACATTCATAAGTTTTACTTTACATAATGAAATAAAAACATCAAAAACATTTTGTACCCTTTTGAACACACTTATATCCTTAGCATATCCCTACAGGTCAACCATAAAATACTTCTTCACATCCTAGGAAAAATAAAACATTGAAAGGGGTGAGCTCAGACGCTTAGTAAGGATAACAATATAGCAGAAACATTCACAAATAATTATAAAAATTTAAGGTAATGTATTATAATAAAAAATACTTTTAAACTTAAACTTCAGCATAATATGGAAAAGATAAAATCAAATAATTCCATTTAATTATTCACATGGGTGTTCTACTAGTCGAATAATCACATGCAATGTCAATAGCCACTTTCATAATGATGGAATGCCTAATGCCAGACATCATAACCACATAGTCAAGGCCTTGTGCCAAAACTACAAATACTATTTCGTCAAGGACTTATGTCAAGACACTAGTTTTTCTCATGAGACCTACCGATTCATCGAGGAGCTATAGCGGGCTCCACCCATCACTTACTAAGTCCAATGCATTCCTCATATGAAAAGGTTTAAACATAATATAAACATTTATATTAAAAGTAGCATATGAATTATAAATAATTTTTCTATAAACTATGAATGGTATAAGAATAACACATCTAAAGTTAAACATATCACAAAACCTTCAATAAAATATGGAATATTTGTATCATAATAAGTCAACTTTAGACAAGCTTAAAATCCATCAAAAGGATGTTGACATAGATGAAATCAAAACTTTTTTTTGAGAAATATCTCTTTCTATTTTGAAATAATTTAAAAGTAATATAATTATAAAATAAAACATTTATTTTGAAAATATTCTTATAAGATTGTTAGGGAAGCTTCGATGATGTGATAACAAAATAAAATATCCACACTCACCGTATAAGTTAAGAAAACATTCTTACCTTAATTTTGTTGAAAAACTCATAAAGTACCTTGTTTGGAAAATGACGGAAAGATTCTTATAAAACATATAAGGTAAAATAAGGGTATAAATTACTTTAACCCATTGTCTAGTAAATAGTAAAAATGTTTTGAAATACATTTTTAAGAAAAAACATATGTGGATGATAAAGAGGTCCTAGTAGATAATTATGTAAAAATAGCATCGGATAATAAAGATATTATAGAATTAACCATTACCATATAATTTTCCTTGGTCAAGGGTATGTTAACCTCCTGTATAATAGTTAAATAATTTTTATTAAATTATAAAATAACTATATACATAAATATGATATCATATATGATCTTCTAATATTGCTTTGTTAATAATATTTTAGTAGTATCATCATTTCGGGTGTTAACTGATCTGTTTTCCTTTATATGCTTGGTTACATAAGCCATGTTTGCTATGGATAGGGTGTATTTTATTCATATCCAGAATTATATTAAGTTATTAGACATTATTTTTAATCATAAAATGAAAATTATTCTTGAATGATTACGATGAGTAATGAATCTCATCATGTTCGTGGATATTGTAATCTGTACGTACGCGGGAGTGACAATATCATTATATTGATGGTGAAATTGTATGTAATTTAATGTTATATCATATATACAGAATTATTAACATGTTATATTTATTATTTACGTTAGTTATACTCATTATTATACCCATCCAAATAATGAAGTGTTTGAATAACAAACTACACCACGACGTGGAGACGGTAAGTCATACGTACGCACGTATGGTGACTTTTTCATTCATATGATGGATAGAATAATGAATATGTTTGTACAATTTTAATAACATTTCAGTATGTAAAATATACTGGAGTTATTATTTTATAATGGAAACAATAAATAAAGAGGAAGTGGAAGAAGAAAAGAACTTGAAAGAGGTGATGAAATATTTACCTCTTCTCCATGTTCTTCATTTTTATTTGATCAAAATGGATCTTTAGGTTGGCTTTATGATCAAATTAAAGCCTCTATGTTGAATTGATTATAATTGAGAGGAAATTTGGGCTGGTTTTGGCCGATCCAAAAGGTTTTTGCGGTGTAAAATTAATAGAAGGGGAAGTGGCCTTTTATAAGAGAGGTGAGGGTCACTTTTGGAAAAGCTTAAAATATTATTTTATAATAAAATAATTTTCGGTTTCTAATGGATAAAAAATGAATTATTTCGAGTCTAAGGTGAGTACGGGTCGCAAAACTCTCAATAAATACGTTTTAGACAGTTTTAAGTCATCATATTAACCTTATCTTTTAAATTTAACTCTTAGTTAAATAGTTTGACATTTACCATGTCTCTTTGTATTTTTATATTATATGGTTAATAAACTTACTATAAAAAGACAAGCGAACCCCAATGGTTAATTATTAATATATATAACCTTATCTAAGTTCTTTGGATATACCTTAGATTTCTAGGAATATTATATCAATTAATAATATAGTATTTGTTTTAAAAAATCAATTATGTCAATTTTGACACTATTTAGAATTTAATTTTTTTGAAAGCCATAAAAACTTTATTAATTCAAATAAAATTTATTTAACCAATCCTAACATGTCCTATTAACCTAGAAAATTATTCTAATTCATCATAATTTTCAATTTACATTTATTTGGATATTTATAATATCAATTATTTTAGTATTTCGTTAATAAGGTAATTACTGTATCATCATTGTGTCATAATAAATTAAATTATTTAATGTATAAAAATTATAAATAAAATACCATTATGTAGGGAATAATTTTATATTTCTAATTAATATTTATAGTTGAATTTATATTGTGTGTAACCCTATATTAAAAATGATTTAGTTATTGAACTCTGAATTTAACTCTTTTAATTCTTCTTTAAATAAAATAATAACAAATGTCCTAATCTAAACCAAGTGAACCAAAGAAGATCATATTTTATTCCAAAGGTTTTTTTTTGGTCGAATTATATTTATCCAATAGAATTAGTACATGTGTTAGGGTAATTATGATATCATTTTTACCCTTAATTGCCCTATTTACTTTTAACCGTTGTAAATAAAAGTCAAAAGTTATTGTTCACCAAAAATTATTTTCATATTATTGAACCGCATTTTACTTAATGATATTAACTGTGTTTCTTAGATTTTTTAAATTCAACTCACAGAAGTGGTAAAATTATGTTTTATTCAAATTTTCAAATGCTCATAGAAGGTGGGTAAAAGATGGTAAAAAGTTCAATAATCTTTTATATATCTAAACTTATTATAAAATGAATCCAATGAATTACATTAAACTTATATAGGTATAATGTATCTATTTTTACCTAAAATAAATTTAAATTAAATAAATAATTATTTAAATAAAAAGCCGATTTTAACCAATAACGCAGTGTTTTTCACTATTCATCAAAAATTGAAAGTTTTCAGAAAAATACCAAAAATTCACACTAAGCTAGTTTTGATATTCCGAATTCAAAAATTAAGCCCATTTTGAAAAATAAAATTTATAAAATTTTAAAAAGTGGGTATTACTATTCATAACGACTTGTTTGATTGGTCGCGATGTGTTAGAATCTCAAAGTTGTGAACAATGAAAGCTATTCCATTATTCAAAGGGAAATGTATCATGGAAGCTTAGGGTATTACATTCTTCCATCCTTTAAATAATTTCATCATTGAAATCTCTATAATACTACCGCACAAAAAGATTTGGGTGGTTCTTCATCATAAGTTCCTCTGGTTCCCACGTTTCCTCTTCCATCTTATGGTTTCTCCATAGAACTTTTACTAGACGAGTCATCCGATTTCTCAACACTTGTTATCTTGTATCAAGAATTTTGACAGGATCTTCACAATAAGACAGATCAGGTTCCAGTTCAATTTCCTCATAGGTGAGTACATGTGTTGGGTCGGTCATGTATTTTCTCAATAGTGATACATGGAACACATCATGAACTTTGGAGAGACTTGGAGGCATTTCCAAATGATAAGCTACAACTCCAATTCGTGCTAGAATTTTGAAAGGTCTGATGTACCTGGAACTCAATTTACCCTTCTTACTAAAATTTATAACACCATTCCATGGAGATACCTTCAAGAAAACATGATCTCCTACCTGAAACTCCAAATCCTTCCTTCAGTTATTGGAATAGCTCTTTTTCCTACATTGGGCTACTTTGATGTGGGTTTGGATAACCTTTACCTTTTCTATTGTTTCTTCAACAAGTTCTGTGTCTACGAGTTTTCTTTCACCAACATCAACCCAACAAGTTGGTGTGTGACATCTCTTTTTGTATAACACTTCATATGGTGCCATCTGAATACTTGAATGGAAGATATTGTTATAGGGAAATTCTACCATATGTAAATATTGATCCCACATACCTTGAAAGTAAAGTGATCAAGATCTCAACATGTCTTCTAAGGTTTGAATAGTCCATTCTGATTATCCATCAGTTCGAGGGTGGTAGGGAGTGCTCAAACGAAGTCTAGTATCCAGGGCCTTCTAAAGACTTTTCTAGAATCTTGATGTAAAATGGGGATCATGATCAGAAACAATTGATAGGGGTACACTATAGAGTCTTAAAACTTAATTAATATATAGTATTGCTAAATGTTCAAGTGGTAAATCTTCTCTTATAGGAAGAAAATGTGTTGGCTTGGTAAGATGATCAACAATGACCCATATTGAATCATTCCTTCTAGGATTATTTGGTATCCCCATGACAAAGTCCATCATAATATTATCCCATTTCCACTCAGGTATGAAAAGTGGTTGCATGAATCCTATAGGTTGTTGCCTTCTAAATTTCACTTGTTGAAATACCATACATCTTGACACAAAATCGGCAATCTCCCTCTTCATGTTGTCCCACCAAAAATGTTCTTTCAAATATCTATACATCTTAATGCTACCATGGTGTATAGAGAAGTTGGAGCTATGAGCATCATCCAACAATTCCATTTTTAGATCAGGTATATCAGGAACACAAAGTCTCTTCCCAAATTTCAAAATTCTATCTTTATATACGAAGTCGATCAATCTCCCATCATTCACAGCTTTAATTTTCTTTTAAAATTAGTCATCATCATTCTGAGAACTTTTTATCCTTTCTAGTAAATATGGTTTGGAAACCATTTGAAAAAGTATTTATGTTTCACCTTCCATGGTTATTCCCATATCTATCTTTATTAGATCCATGAAAATAGGATCCCTTTCAACTCTCATCTTGTTCAAAACTTCATGATCCTTTCTACTCAAAGCATCTTCCACCTTATTTTTCTTCCTCGGGTTGTAGTTTATTATGGAATCATAATCCTTGAGTAGTTCAAGCCATCTCCTTTGCCTCATGTTTAGTTCTTTTTTTGAGAAAATATACTTCAAACTCTTTTGATCAGTATAAATATCACATTTTTTACCATAGAGATAGTGTCTCCACACTTTTAGAGAAAATATTACAGCAGCTAACTCAAGATCATGAGTGGGATAGTTTTACTCATGAATTTTTAGCTTTCGTGATCCATAGGCAATAACTCTATCATTCTGAATAAGGACAAAACCAAGTCCTTTCTTTGAAGCATCACTATAAATAACAAACTCAACATTCCCCGATGGTAGAGTCAAGATAGAAGAATTAAATAATCTTCTCTTTAGTTCTTCAAAACATTCTTCACACTATTTTTTTCAAAAAAAATTAACCTCTTTACGAGTGAGCTTGGTTAATGGGTTAGGCAATTGGAAACAATTCTGGACAAAACGCTGATAATAACCTTCTAAACCAATAAAATTTCTTACCTTAGTTATACTCATCGGCGCTAGCCATTCTTGGATTGCCTTGATCCTTGAAGGATCAATAGAGATTCTATCCTTAGAGATAATATGACCAAGAAAAGAAATCTCCTGAAGCCAGAATTCACACTTTCTAAACTTCCCATATAATTCATTTCTTCTAAGAGTATTTTGAATAATGTGCAAGCGATTTTCATTATCTTCATATATTTCTAAGTATACCAAGATATCATCAATAAATACCACTAAAAATTCATCAAGATGTTCCTTGAAAACTCTATTCATTAGATCCATAAAGATAAAGGGTACATTAGCCAATCCAAAAGGAATTACTGTAAACGCATAATGCCAATACCTGGTTTGAAATGCTGTTTTCAGAATGTCTTCCTTCTTCACACACAACTGATGATATCTAGATCAAAGGTCGATCTTTGAAAAAAAATAGAGTTTTATGAATCTGGTCGAATAAATCATCAATACGAGGTATGGGATACTTGTTCTTTATTTTTATAGCATTGATCCCCCTGTAGTCAATGCACAACCTCATAGATTCTCCTTTATTCTTAACAAAAAGGACAGGGGCTCCCCATTGAAAAAAACTGGGGCATATAAATATCTTATTACTCAATTCCTCTAGTTGTTTCTTTAATTCCACTAATTCCAAAGTGGCCATTCTATAAGGGGACTTTGATATGGTCCCTGAAAGAGGAATTAAATCAATGGAAAACTGAATTTATCATTCTGAAGGATTTCTAGGCAAATCCTCTGGAAACACTTCAAAATATTCTTACACAATAGGTACGTCCTCTATTAAAACATTCTTTTCCTCAACTATAATTATTTCATTCTCATCCTCCCTAATAATTTAATTTATTAGAGCTACTGAGGGTGGATCTAGATAAGAATCAGGTGGTGACATTTCTACTCTAAAGATAAGGTACTCCTTATCATCATCAAAAATTGTAACCACCTTCTTCTTATAATAAATTTTCACATTATGGTCTGAAATCTAATCCATTCCAAGGATTATATCAAATTAAATCATTGGTATAATGATGAGATAATTAGATAAAGAACATTTATATACCTTAATAGAAACTGATTCACAAAACATTATTACGGTGATACTTCCCTTAGTTTTTTTTACTGACAACTCCTTTGTTAAGTCAATTTTAAAATATCTAATTTTCTTAGAAAATTGGGAAGATATGAAACAATTTGATGATCCAGAACCAAGTAAAGCATTGGCTAAACTTGAGGAAACCATTAAATTACCTTCCACCATGTCTTTCGAAGCTTCAACCTCATTAGTAATGATCGTATAATCTTGGTCTTGCTCCCTTGGCCTTTTCTAAGGTAAGTTCTCTTAGTGATTAGTAAATTAATTTTCATAATTCCCATTTTCTATACAATTGTAGCATTCAACATTGACAGCCTCTTTCTTCCCCTTACAATCATGAGCTTGCTGGCCTTTTTACCACACTTATAACAGACTTTCATTCCCTTCAGGCAAGTACTGGGGTGTTTCTTCCCACATTTATAGTAGGATGTATATTCAACTTTTCCCTTCTTCCCATTATTTCCATTTCCAAAGTGTTCAGAAAATATATTCTTATCATGCTTTGCTTTAAAGTCATAAGACTGAGAGAATTCTTTTTCTATCTTGATAGCACATGAGACAATATCTTCGTATGATAAGAAGGATTATGATACTATTTCTTTCCAGAGAAATGATTTTAACCCATCAAAGAATCAATCAATATTACTCTTTGGGTTATTTATATAATCTATATCATGCCTTTCTAACCTTGTAAATTTAGCCTCATATTTTGCGATATTCTCATCCTCCATTTTCCTTAGACTCAGAAATTGTCTTTCCAAATCCGCTCGATGGTCATGAGGAAATTATTTTTCTTAGAAAATATCTCTAAACTCCATAAATTCCATGTTTGATACTTTTTCATCTTCCTTTGTGTTTTGAATCAATGACCACCATTGATCTGCAACTCCCATGAGGCGATAAACTGCCATGAAAACTTGTTCCCTTTTTCTACTCCCCAAAGCATGAAATATTTTCTCTAAGGAACTTATTAATTGCTCAGAAACTAATGGATTTTTACTCCCATTGAATTTTGGTGGTTTTTTCCTCATGAAGCAGTATATCATTGATCCTCCACATTTTGGATCAGGGTGCTCCATACGGGTAAGATTTTTATTCATAACTAGAGTGAGTTGTCCTAGTATGGTAATAAGTTGATCAGCACTAGTTTCATCACCATCTCCACTATAATTATCTTGAGTAAGAGGGAAATCCCTACATGTATTACGTGAATTGATATGGTTTCCATTCCTTCCACTAGGCGCCATTTATAAACAATGGCATAGATTAGATTAGTTTATGAATCACAATAAATAATGAGGAACTTGTAAAACACTTAACATAAATTGAACAGTTTATAGATATAATCCATAATCATAACAATATTTTCTTTGAGGAGGTATATACTCATAAACCCTTCATAATGGTTTGTAAAGAAATTGATAATTATCCTAAGCATATCCCACTGGAGTTTCGTAACCAAGAGTGCAGCAAGGCCCGTTGTCGTGCACCAGTTCCTGTTCGAGTCTAGCTCAAAGCAGTGTTTTTAGGTTTTATCCCTAGGTACATATGTTCCAGAGCCGCCTCTACCTACTCGTATACAGAAAGGGATTTATTTCTTGTAAAACTCACAAAATCGCTAGAGTACCAAAATTCTAGGAAGTTCTTCTATACTAATCCTCAAAATCTATCTTAGGGTAGTGTTCTCTAATCAGAGTTTTTCTAAATCTAGTTTCCATGTTTTGAACTAAAATTCTTATGATACCAACTATAATTCCCTGACCCAAGTTACCCAAAGTATATGCATTATTATATAACATTTCCATGATATAAGGAATCATATCCCAAAAGACCGATCAGTTTAGTAGCCTTAGAAGAACTAGATACATTCATAAGTTTTACATTACATCATGAAATAAAAACATCAACACCATTTTTTCCCCTTTTGAACACACTTATATTTCAATATTCTATCCCTATAGGTCAACCATAAAATACTTCTTCATATCCTGGGAAAAATAAAACATAGAAATGGGTGATCTCAGATGCTCAGTAAGGATAACAATATATTAGAAACTTTCATAAATAAGAATAAACTTTTAAGGAAATGTATTAGACTAAAACAAAAGACTTTTAAACTTAAACTTCAGCATAATATGGAAAAGATAAAATCAAATAATTCCATTTAATTATTCACATGGATGTTATACTATTCGAATAATCATATGCAATGTCAATAGCCACTTTCATAATGACGGAATGCATAATGGCAGACATCATAACCACATACTCAAGGCCTTGTGCCAAAACTACAAATAAGATTTTGTCAAGGACTTATTTCAAGACACTAGTTTTTCTCATGAGACCTACCGATGCATTGAGGAGATATAGCGGGCTCCGCCTGTCACTTACTAAGTCCGATGCATTCCTAAAATGAAAAGGTTTAAACATAATATAAACATTTGTATTAAAAGTAGCATACAAATTGTCAATACTTTATCCATAAACCACGATTGGTATAATAATAACACATCTAAAGTTAAACATATCACAAAACCTTCAATAAAATATGGAATATTTGTATCATAATAAATCAACTTCAAACAAGCTTAAAATCCATCAAAAGGATGTTGACATAGATGAAATCAAAAAAAAATAGAGAAATATCTCTTTCTATTTTGAAATCTTTTAAAATTCATATAATTATAAAATAAAACATTTATTTTGAAAATATTCTTAAAATATTTTAAGGTAAGCTTTGAAGATTTTATAATGATAGAAAATAGCCGCACTCACTGTATAAGTTAAAAAAGCATTCTTACCTTAATTTTGTCGAAAATGTCATAAAGTACCTTATTTGGAAAACGACGGAAAGAATCCTTTCAAAACATATAAGGTCAAATAAGGGTATAAATTACTTTAACCCATTGTCTAGTAAATATTAAAAATGTCTTGAAATATATTTTTAAGAAAACACAGATGTGGATGATAAAGAGGTCCCAGTAGATACTTACGTAGAAACAACCTCGAATAATAAAGAGATCGTGGAATTAACACTTACCTTGTACTTTTCTTTGGTCGAGGGTACGTTAACCTCCTGTATAATAGTTAAATAATTGTTATTAAATTATACAATAACTATATACATAAATATGATATCATATATGATCCTCTAATATTTCTTTGTTAATATTATTTTAGTAGTATCATCATTTTGGGAGTTAATTGATCTGTTTTCCATTATTTTCTCACTTATGTAAGCCATGTTTGTTATGAATATGATGTGTTTTATTAATATCCAAAATTATATTAAGTTCTTAGAAATTATTTTTAAACATAAAATGAAAATTATTCTTGAATTATTATGATGGGGAATGAATCTCATCGTATTCGTGGAGACGGTAATCAGTACGTACGCACGAGAAACAATATCATTATATTAATGGTGAAATCATATGTAATTGGATGTTATATCATATATAAAGAATAATTAACATGTTATATTTATTATTTAAATTAGTTATACTCATTATTATACCCATCCAAATAATGAAGTGTTTGAATAACAAACTACACCATGACGTGGAGATGCTAAGCCGTACATATGAATGTATAGTGACTTTTTCATTCATATGATGGATAGAATAATAAATATGATTGTACCATTTTAATAACATCACAGTATATATAAGATTTTGGAGTTATTATTTTATAATAGAAACAACAAAGAAAGAGGAAGTGGAAGAAGAAAAGAACTTCAAAGAGGTGATGAAATATTTACCACTTCTTCAGGTTCTTTCTTTTGATTTTACCAAAAGGGATCCTTAGGATGGATTTATGATCGAATTAAGGACTCTAGGTTTAAGGGAGGATAGTTGAGAGGATATTTGGTTAGGGTTTGGCCGATCCAAAAGGATTTGGAGTTGTGATATTAAGAGAAGGGGAAGTGGCCTTTTATAAGAGAGGTGAGGGTCACTTTAGGAAAAGCTTGAAATATTATTTTATAATAAAATCATTTTCGGTTTCTAATGGATCCAAAATAAATTATTTCAAGGATAAGGTGGTGATGGGTCTAAAACCTATCAACCAATAGTTTTTAGACAGGTTTAGTTCATCATATTAACCTTATCTTTTATATTTAACTCTTAGTTAAATAGTTTGACATTTACCATGTCTCTTTGTATTTATATATTATATGGTTAATAAACATACTATAACAAGACAAAAGAACCCCATGTGGTGCATTATTACTATATATAACCTTATATTAGTCCTTTTTCTGAACATTAGATTTTTATGAATATTATATCAATTAATAATATAGTATTTGTTTTAAAAACTCAATTATGTCAATTTTGACACTATTAAGTATTTGATTTTTTTGAAAGCCATAAAAACTTTTTCACTTAGAATAAAATTTATTTAACAAATTATAACATGTCATGTTAACCTATAAAATTATTTTAATTCATTAGAAGTCTCAATTTATATTTATTTGGATATTTATAATATCAATTATTTTAATATTTCATTAATTAGGTAATTACTGCATCATCATTGTGTCATAACTAAATTAAACTATTTAATGTATAAAAATTATAAATAAAATACCATTATGTATTAAATCTTTTGAAATTTCTAATGAATATTTATAGTTGAATTTATATTTTGTGTAACCCTATATTAAAAATGTTTTAGTTATTAAACATTGAATTTAACTCTTTTAACTCTTCTTTAAATAAAATAACATTAAATGTCTTAATCTAATCCAAGTGGACCAAAGAGGATCATATTTTATTCATAAGGTTTTTTTGGTCGAATTATAATTATCCAATAGAATTAGTATATGTTTTAGGGTAATTATGAAACATTTTTACCCTTAATTACCCTATTTACTTTTAATCGTGGTAAATAAAAGTCAAAAGTTACTATTCACAAAAATTATTTTCATCTTATTGAACCACATTTTACTTACTAATATTAACCATGTCTCTCGAATTTTTGAAATTATACTCACAGAAGTGGTAAAATTTTGTTTTATGAAAATTTGAAAATGCTCCTAGGAGGTGGGTAAAAGACGATAAGAAGTTCAATAAAAATTTTATATATCTACACTTATTATAAAATGACTCCAATTAATTACATTGAACTTAAATAGGTATTATGTATCTATTTTGACCTAAAATAAATTTAAATATAATAAATACTTATTTAAATAAAAAGTCGGTTTTAACCAATAACGTTGTGTTTTTAACTATTCATCAAAAATTGAAAGTTTTCAGAAAAATATAAAAAATTCACCCTAAGCTAATTTCGATATTCCGATTTCAAAAATGAAATCCTTTTAGAAAAGTAAAATTTTAAAAAGTGGTTATTACTATTTATAGTGTCTAGTTTGATTGGTCGCGATGTGTTAGAATCTCGAAGTTGCGTACAACGCAAGCTATTGCATTATTTAAAGGGAAACATATCGTGGAAGCATGGGGTGTTACATATAATATATTTTAAGATTTTAAAATAATTTATTTGAAATTTAGACTCACCTCCACATAATAAAGGGAAATATTTTATTATATTATCCCCTTGGGATTATAAAATAATGTATACCACTCCCTTTGGAAGAAACCATGGGATGGTTTGTTGTTTTGAATAATTTATTAGGTAGTGTGCAAAACCAAAATAATAAAGAAATCCCCCTCTTTCCTATATAATCTCACATAATCTTGAATTACTATTCACTAAAACTCATTTAATCTCATCCACAAACAAATCTATACTCCCAATAGTCCTCTAAAGACACCCCCAAGCTCCCAAGTATCCTCTCCTATTTCTATAGAGTCACATAACCGAGTAAGGGATTTCTCTTCTCACCTTTGAATTCAAGAACCTTCTTTGAGATTAGTTCTTTTAATTTTCAATTGTTTGTATAGAAATTCATCTGTAATCATTACCTTACTATCCGATTGATATTTTTTTATGAGTTATAATTTATTCCCCCTCATTTGGTCCCTTACCTAATCCATTATTATGCCAAAATTTCGTAAGGTATTCCCTCTCTCCTCTTTTTATCAAGCACTTCATTTATGATATTTTTATTTTATTTCCTTTTGTTTAAGTTAGGATACATTATTACCTACCCCCTAACATTCCATTTTATGTTTAAAGGATTGTATCCTTTTTAACTCTCATTTATCCCTCTTATGAACCCTTATGTACACCCATTACCACACCGAAATTCTAGATGAGTTTTTTTTCTTTCTCTTCTTACTTCAAGACTCATTATTATGTTACACCTTCTATTTCTACATAATTATGTTTGTTGATGTACTTATATGTCCATATTACTTTCTATTTCATGCCTAAATGATGAGATACACTTTTCTCTCTCATCAAACCGTTTTCTGAATTTCCATATGATGTTGTTATGCTGCTAAAATTAAACCTTGATTTTCCATGCCAAATTCATTGTATAATGAATAACATACCAATTTATTTATCAATTTTATTCACCTTTATGCACAAATAATTATTTATTTTGGATCAATATGTATGTATTTTTCATTTCTTTGATCTTGGAATAAACTATGATGATTAATGAATCTGTTTTGTATGATCTATGTGGCGCACTTAAGCAGGAAAATGAAATGATTATAAAAGGGTATGCCCTGATAGCACTCCAATTAATTAGGTAATGTTTATTATCATGATACATAATGTGAAATTATATTTGACTCAGGTTACTTCATGTGGAATGAGATTTGACTCATGCTTCTCCATGTGTAATGAGCATTGAATCATGCTCCTCCATGTACAATGATTCGTGACTCATGCTAATATCATGTTGTATGTTGCAGCTAAATTTCTCATGTTATGATTATCGTGCTATATCATGTCTTATTATTCATGTTAATTTTATGTTCCATTTATATTCTTATTTTCTAACATGTATTGTATTCATTATTATATTCTTTTTTTATTCCTTTATTGGGCTTTATAGCTCACCCCTTTCTTATGTATGTCCTCAAGTTATCCCTTGCAGTGTTAAGTATGAATGAATGTTGTGGTCAGGTAAAAGAAGATTTAAATAAATATGTTGTTTTTCATGTTTGAAGTTGTTATTTAATGTTCCTAATTTCTAAAAGACTCTAGACCTATCAATATTCTTAGTTGTATTAAGTTAAATTTTATGTAATAAATCATGTTTAAATATGAAATGAAGAGAGGGTTTGTTATAATGTTTTCTAAAATATTTTTACTTTTCTTATTGAATTTTTAATCTCATTTTTACCCATGTGTGACTTTTTTTACAAAATGGTTTTAAGGTAATATTTTTTTCATTTTCCTAATGAGTTACTTTGTGAATTTTCTTGAAAATTTATGAAATGAATGTTTTTTTAACTTATATGGAATGAATATGTTTTTTCCCTAATGCCATCATGCATTGAAGCATCCCTTGTAAACTTATAATTTTATTTTCAAATAAAATATTTTATTTTATAACTGCATATAATTTTATGAAAAGAAAACTATTTCAATGAAATAATAATATTTTCCTCATGAATTATTTTAAAGAAGATATTTCAAATTTGTTTCCATCTATGATAACATTCTTTGATGTTACTTATGTTTTAATAGGGATATATTTCAAGAATAATATCCCTATTATTCTTATGGTTGGTTTATTTTTATAATGCAATGATGACTATGAAACCCATTTCATTTCAATGGGATTAAATTATGATGATAATTATGTTTATGAAACCTATTTCATTTCATTGGTTCTGATATGATGAATTATTTATGTTATGTTGGAACACATATTTATGGTTTCATTTTATAATGGGTGGGACCTATATCTTATTCAAATTCATTGGGTAATGATTTATATCTCATCAGATAGACAAGACAGGAATGGTAAGTGAACTTGGTTTAATAATACAGGATTTTAATAGGAGTAAACTCAATTCCACAATATAGGGTTGGAATGGGGAGTGAACCTAATTCAGTAAAGGACTTTTCCCTCTATGATAGTCTTGTAAATGAACATTTACTAGTATAGAAATTATTTTTATTCCTACGTGTATGCTACAATTTCATTTATTATGTTATTATCTCATTAAATATGTTATTTATGATCTTATATGATTTATCCCATGATTTGATATCATGATCTTTTATATGAAGGATATAATTTTCAAATGTGTTGGTTACGTTCTTATGTCTCCTGATAATGATATGATTAATACCTCCCTTATTCACCCTTACATAGAATCTAATATCACCCTTTCTTATCATTCATTTCCCAATATATAAAAAAAATGTATTAAGTAAGATGTGTCAAAAAGGATTGTAATTATGAAGGAGTAAGTGGAAGATGATGTAGATGTTTTATAAACTAGATGTTTATATTTCCTAGTTTCCAAAGACACTAAACCTATAAAGTCTGGTATTTGTTTTTTATGTTATATAATTAATATTATTCTATTTTGATATAATATATATATATATGAAAATTATGGGCCATTAAATAGGATTATTGATAAAAATAAGAAGTAAATATAATACTTACTATATAATCAATATTGATAAAAAATGTTATTTAATTTTGGTTCTGATGAAATCCTTCATATCATCAAATTTTCATAGATATATTGTAGAAACTCCTCAATTACATGACATATAAATATCAATGAAAATATATAATGGTGATTTTTTTTCTTACATGTATAAAGGTTCCCCATGTTATTTTTCTATGAATAATATTCCATTAAATATTGTAATTATTGTTTCATATAATTTTATGTTAAACTTAGAATGGATTTGTTTTTATTATTCATAGAAACAATCAACAAAAGTAAATGATATTACATATATCAAACCATCCCATTATTATTTATAAATATAGTGATAATTATGAACCTCCATTGTAAAATCATTCACATGTATGAGTGATGACACATGATGAAGAATCATATTTATCTCAAATTTTTTAGGCAAAATAAGAGTCTAAATTTGAATGAATTCCTATTATGAGAGAATATAAATATGTATTCCCAAAATATTTGTCCAATATTACCTATAACTACTTTATTTGTTTATTTTAAAAATATTTTAATTTATACATATTTTTGTGATATTTTTTTGAATTTTTTAGTACTTTTTAAGTTTAATAGTTTTACATAATTTCTTTTAAAGTATGAATATATGCTTTGTGTTTTGATTTTATATAAAATATGGATATATGATTTGGTGTATGGTCTTCGTATCCAAGTTTTATGACCATGTACCCTAGAAAACTATATGAAATTTTTTCTTTACTTCCTAAGACCTTTCATAATTGAATTGTTCACTTCTTATAAAGTTATTTTTTTACTATTTAAATGTTGTTTTACAAATTATCAATGTTTTTCAATATTTTTGTCATATTTTAATAAAATATATGTAAAATTATGGGTTATATATATTTTATAGTATAACTATTATAATATAAATTTTTTATATGATTTTATTATGCACAGAAACAACTGATTATTATAATTATTAGAAAATATAATGAGAATACATGTTATATCATTTGTATAATTATTTTTTAAATATTATTAGTTTTATAAAAATATATCATCAATAAATATTATTATTATTTATAAAAATTATTATTAGATAATGAGATGAGACCCCATTTTCCTCTCATTTTTCCAATACCCACAACTAGTGGAGAGCCCATCTTCCATTGTATCTACTTTTTATAGTTTTCTTATTATTCTTGCATCCATGGATGATTAAAGGTTTTTTTTGATCTAGTTATAATCTTATTCTTCTAAAAATCTATATTTTCATTATCTAATGTTATTTTCTATATAGATAAAAGAAATATATGATCCATATATATTGGTTTTTTCACTATGTATATTTAAACTTCTAAAAAATTAGCATGTTATTACATATCCAAAAATCCATCCTTCTATAGTAGTCTAAATATTTATTGGAGTTGATTAACTACCATTTGGTCTTGATAAATGTATTATATTCTTTATTCAATGCTATATTATTTAACACTTTTTTCAAATAATTTACACTAAAAAATATCAACAATTTTATGCATAGTATTAAGATTTTAAACCCACTTAAATTAATTTAATGAAATTAAGGTAAGTTAATTTTTACAAAAATAGGTTATGTGTTGTATTTTTTAAATTAATGGAGGATTGGTTTGAGATGATGGATTAATTTTAATACTTAATGGGTTCACAATCATAAATAATTGAATGGTTTCTTATAGTATAATGATTGAATATGGGACTTGAATAAAATAAAAAGTGGTAGAAAAAATCATCCCAAATGATATATGATGGAAGAACCAAGTGTAAAGGACATTATTTTAACCATACATTAGTTTTTATGTAAGAATATGTCTAGAGATAGTGATTTGTGAATAAAGATAAATATGATTTCATACATAGAAAAAATACATGGGAAATATATAATAAATTGATATATGTGGACTTAAAATATGAGAATGAGATTGGAAAATTTGGTACGATTACAATAAGTTACTATAGTGACTACATTAAGTAATTATGAATTAAGGTGGACCTACCATTAAGAGTTTATGAAAGTGAGAAAAGATGGATTTTGTTAAAGGGTTACATTTTATATTCTATCATCACAAGGAATTAGAGGAATTATGAGGATACATGACACCATTTAAAGGATGGATGAATTTGTTTTTTGTAAATGAAACTCAATCACATGGAAAAAATCATTTTAAATTTTTATTATTATATAGGGATGAATTTTAGATATATAAGTGAAAATATTAGATAATCATGAAACAAAAATAGGAATTGTGATGTAGAAATGGAGGTTACACCTTAATGAACACCCCATAAAATACTGATTGTTCTCTTGAAGCTATACTATATTATATCATTCGATTACATATATATCATGTCAAATCTACAATTTAGGATTAAAATTTCATACAAAAATATATTATAACACTCAATAATGGGAATATTTCGCCATAAGAATTATAGGCTATCAAATTTTGACTCATATTAAATAAGTAATGAATGCAGGTTTGTGGTAAAAAACACTCATCACTATAAAATAAGGAAATGAACTATGTTTAATTAGATGGACACATGGAGATAATAAAGGATATTAAAGTGATATTTATTATATTTTTTTTGATATGAAATTAATTAAATATAATTCCTTAATGGTGGTATATATATAGTTATGTGATGTAATCCAATACATATGACACAATAAGTAGGATCTCCTTATAGTGATGTGTTAAATTACTAAATATTAGGATTATTTGTTTTTAATTTAAAATAAAAATGATAGGGATGAATATTTTTGGTTATATACTCGATCAATTTTCATGAATTTCACCAACCTAATTTATGTGGGACACTTGAAAAGATCAAAATACTTAAGATTGAATAAATTCAATATATGTCATTGATTTAAGGATTGAATGTTATAAGAAAATTTTAAAAACATAATGAAGAAGGTCTAGATATGTGGAAATTATAAGAGAATAGTGATGAAATATTATTTTTTATAGAGGATAACATACAAGATAAAGAATTAGTGACATATTTTGTTAACCATAAAAAAAGAAATGTTTGTAGAGTATTTTAATTTTTTATTTCTTTTTTTATGAAAATATGAAATCAATCATAAATAATTACATTATTGATATTATTTATCATATAACAAATATATTGATATAATTTAGTTCTCATTAAATGAAATGATCAAAGTCACTCATTAAGGATATAAACTCAAGTATCATTGTGGAATAAAAATTTTATTGATGTTTATTCCAATAGAGAATTTATTATGGAGTTAAAATTCATAATAATTCATCCTAATATGATATATAATAGACTATAAAGTTAAAAAACTAAGGATTACCTCATCAATGTTGGGCATTGCGAAAGAAGAATAGACAGTGACCCTTGGGAAGTAGTGAATAATCCCAAAACTCATTATAAAGTCAAACTTCCATGGAATTGATTGGTAATAATTAATTTACTATATAAATTAAATAATAATTTTATTTCATTCTACAATAATAGAACATCACTATTAGAATTCTCATTTGACATAGCCTTTTGTGGGTGAACCATGTAAAATTTTATTGTCACTATACATTTAATTTATCTATTTGTGTTTAGTATTTAATATGAGAAAACAATAGAATGATATATTTACTGATTTAATTCCAATGAGTGAAAAATTAAAAGATCCTAACCCTAGTTGTTAGTATATGGTTCCTCACTTTATTACATTAGAATATATACCAGATTTGAATCCCAATGAACTGGTTGGTTTAGCAATTTTTCAAACCAAATTACATATATGGACCTTAAATTACAATATAAAATATTAAATAAAACATAGAGAATCATTTGATAACTCCATTAATCTCCTATCTTAACCCTGTATATCAGTCATAATATACATCTTATAATCCTAGGGAAAATAAAACATAAGAAAGGGGTGAGCTTAGATTCTTAATAATGGTAAACATACAATAGAATCTATTCAAAATAAATAATCATTACCACTATTTCAAGTTATATCACAGAAATAAAATCCATTTAAACATAATCATGATCACAATATGGAAATAATAAATGAAAATAAAAAATTCCATTTAAATAATCACATGGATATTCTACTAGTTGAATAATATCATGGAATACAAATAACTAATATCATAATGAGGGAATGAATAATTCGAGACATCATAAATATATTATCAAGGATTCGGCCAAGAAACCATACATAAATGGGTAAGGAATCAACCAATACCCAAATGATTTTTTCTCATGAGACCTACCAATCAATCTAGGTTCTATATCAGGCCTCTCCCATCATATACAAATTCCATTGAATTCCTTATATGAAAAGTGTGAATCATAAACAACATAAACATTCATATTAGAAAATGAGTATATGAAATGTTAATTCAATAACCATAAACTAGGAATGGTAACAAAATAGACCATATATAGTCAAGCTAATAAAAAAACCTTTAATGAAATTTGGTATATGGTATCATAAAAGATCAACTTAAATTAATAATAAAATCCAACAAAGGATGTTGAAATAGAAGAAAATAGTACAATAAAATCAATAAAAATTTCTTGAAAGAAATGGCCATTTATAATTTAAAATCATTTATTTAAAATGATTCATAGTTATAAAAGAAAATGTTTTATATTAAAATAAACATGTAAAATTATAAAGGAAGATTCAAAACACTATGTCATCATGACGGTGGTAAAATCCTCTCCTGATTTATAAGTTAAAAAATATTCCTTCTATATTTTTGTTGAATAAGTCATAAGGTACCTCATTTGGAAAATGACTAAAAGATTCCATTCAAATAGTTTTATAAAAATTAAAACATAGTAAAAATAATTTAAAAATTTATCGGATAATAATAAAAATACTTTTAAAAATACTTTTAGAAAACATGGGCATGGAAGAAAATATTTCCCAGTCTATAAGTACACATAAACAATCCCTAATAAAAATGATATTTTGAAATAACTCTTACCACCATATAATAAGTAGAATCACATTCTAAATGAATAAAAGAAAATTAGGTAGATATAAATATACCATAATATTCAAATCAATACTCGTAGAATACATTCATATTTAGTATATACATTATACAAAATAAAAAATTAGTGTATAAAGAATGTGTCCCATAAAAATAAAACTGAGACAAAAATACTTTACCACATTATATCTTCACTCTTATAGGACTCATTCAAGTATCATATATAATAATTATAGATTTAATTTAAATCTATAATAGAACTATTTTAATTTATATAATATCATATATGATTTAATTATGACTTTATATTACACATTTTTTAACAATTCCATGTTAATGTTACATTTTTGGTAATAATCGCTTTGTTTTTTGAATTTGTTTTGATTTGTTATATTTTTTATACTCTTACTTATAACATGATTTAATCATATAAAAAATGAAAATGATGAAATAAATATCATATATATTCAAAATATATAAATATATATATATATTTATAATAATATATAAATTGTATAAATTGAAAATGAAATACATCATTCGTGGAGATGGTGGGCTATACGTACACATGAATGTTGTTTCCATTTTCTTATCATATTGAAAGAAAGTAATTAATATAATTAAATTATAATTTATATGTTATATATATAATATACATTCCCTAAACACATCCTTAATACATTCCATGTAAAGTTTAAACAAATCGCATCATTTTGAGGAGGTGGTAGTCCATACATCCACAAACGAAGTTACGATGTTTACAAAAAATAGAAATCATGAAGGTATGTGTTATATGATAATTAAATAAGAATAAATACATCATAGATATCTTATATATCATATAACAATATAAATTAAATCATTAATACCAACCATTAATAGTGGAAATGGTTGAATGAAAAATATTAGTTTTTGAGGAGGTAGTTCGTCGTACACACTAATGATGGTTATGTATACCATTTGATGAAAGTGTGTGTGATTGTAGATCGAAATCATAATTTAAAATAATATCATTATATTTATGATATTTATTTTATTATATAAACATGAAATAATAATAACTTAAGTGGCTTAATATAGAAATAAAACAAAAAAAATTATTGATGAACATGACCTCTTCTTTGGGGATCTCCTCTTGGTTTTCACAAAATAACATCATTAATATATGTTCTACCAATATTAAGTTTTATAGGATTAATTTATGTAAGTTGGGAGAAACATTATTGTGGTTTGGTCAAGATATAAGGCTCAATGTGGTGTGATGAATTGAGGGAGGAGGTTCCCTTTTATAATTGAGGTAAGGGTCACTTTTAGAAAATCCAAAAATATTAAATTAATACAAATTGATTTCCACATAAAAATAGCTTTAAATATATTTATTTATAATTTAATATGAATATGGGTAGAAATAATCTCAACCAATAATTTTTACACACGTTTAGGTTGTATTATTAGACTTATCTTTTGGATTTAACCCTTACTTATTTCCTTCAAATCTTACCATGATAACATGTGTTTTTATTTCTTAAGGGATAATATAGTTACTATAGAATTACAAACTAACCATATATGGATTTTTTTTTACATAATTAAATTTATCCCAATCATTTAGATGAATATTAGTTTTTTATTAATTTTATATCATTTAATAAATTATTATTTATTTTCAAATATCATTTGTGTCAATTTTTGAATTATTCATTACATGGATTTAAAAAAAATACAGAAGATAAATTTGAACCAAAATTATTAATAAATAATTAATATGTATCTTTAATCTATAAATTTTTTTATGACATTAATTATCTCAACATTTATTTATTTTAATATTTTTAATAGCATTTATTTTTCATATTTTCATTAATTAAATAATCATTACATCAATGTTATATAAACATTAATGTAATTATTTATTTCCAAAAAATAAAAAATAAATTTTCCTGAGCAATATAAATATTTTATCTTTAAAATGACTAATTATAGTAGAATGTATCCTTTGAATAACCACATATAAAAATGTAATACCTATTAACAACATTAGTATGACATATTTGAATTTCCTTATAATGAAATATTATAAAAATATTAAAGTCTAAAAATTGTCTCCCATAGGTAAAAAATCCTCCCAATAATGATTTGGGTCAATACTAACTAATAAAATAAATCTGTGAAAAGTGTTAGGGTAATTTAATAATACTTATAATGTTATTTTTACCCTAAATTGCATGATTTATCATTAATCGTGGTAATTAAAAAAATACTAAAGTTACTATTCATATTATCCAAAACATAAATGAAACTATTTACATAATATGAACCCACTGATTCCTAATGTGGAATCTAAATTTTCAAATTAAAAACACAAAATTTACAGTAATTAATTTTAAATTAATCCCCTTAATGGAAAGAGAAAATATGTTTTTAAAGTGAAAACATTCAGAATTTTAAAATGTTGTTACATCAAATTTTATTATAAAATTGATTCCAACGACCTATATTGGATTGAATGATATAAAATTTTTCTAATAATACTTTAAAACCAATTAAAAATATAATATAACACTATTAATTATTTAGTTGAAAAAGTTGTTTTCAATTAAAATTCAATATTTTAACACAATTCATGAAAACATGAAACTTGTTAGATAAATACAAAAAATTCAAACAAAGAACATTTTTATATAAAACTTTAAAATAAGAAGTTTATTCTTTTAAAAATAATTTGTAAAAGCATCAAAAACAATATTTCAAACAAGTGCGCTATCAAAATGAGGTAAAACTATCTTTTTATAAAAATATTTCTTTTATTAGTAAAATAGGATTTATTCTTATATAATGTCTATAAAACACATAGGTTGATTTTAAAATATTATATTTAATATTATATATATATATATATATATCATTTATATAATCCAAAAAGTGTGATTTTTTTTATTGGTACAAAACACACTTTTGTGCATCTAAATAATTTTTATAAAAACATTTCTTTTATATTAAATTGGTCTTTATATTTATTTATAATTAATTGGTAACCAATAAATTCAATAATATACTCTCATATGTTATTTAATCCTATTCATAACCACTAATTTAACATCTAAGAGATAATTTCATTTTAAATAATAATATATATATATATATTATATTTTTTATTTAAGCTTAGATTTGTGTGAAATGTATGATATCGAAGAGATTAAAAAAAGATACATTCCATAAAATCTTGGGGTGTCACTTTCTACCATCATTCAATAAATCACGTCCTCATAATTTGAAATTGAATATAAAAAATCAAAGGTTGAAACTTGAAAATTTCTTTATGGGAAACCCACATTAGAAATAGGTTTAATAAAACATTCTCTTAATAGGAGGGAAAGGGAAATTCAAAACCCAGTACAAACTTAGTCTTTTGAATAAGAAATCATTAGTATAAATTG
The DNA here is from genome assembly GCA_963277665.1 of Viscum album. Classification (NCBI taxonomy): domain Eukaryota; kingdom Viridiplantae; phylum Streptophyta; class Magnoliopsida; order Santalales; family Viscaceae; genus Viscum; species Viscum album. The sequence goes on along the minus strand of OY728158.1, from coordinate 905,797,450 downwards.
AAAACATGGACATGGAATAGAAATATAACTATCATTTTCTGATGGAGAGAGATAAATAACATGGTCATGAGAAAATTAACAATCACAAAACCAAGATTTGTGATCTGTTAAGAGATCATTCGTTTATCAGAAAAAAATAAAATGATAATGTGTTTGCTCTAAAATCCATTTTCTAGAGTTGTGTGATTGTTTTACTATATAGATAAGAACATACTTTATTTCTTTCCATGTCATAAGAATAATCTCATCCTTTGGTTTTTCTTCAATATATTTTTACTTTATCCCTTACAATGGGAAATGAATATTCAAAATGAATCTTTTTCATGCATGAAGAACTTTTATGAATCATAATATCTATGAGTCATTCCTTCTGATTAAAATCTTTTATTGAAACCAAACTTCTTAGCACAAGTTCTCCAATATAATAAATATTACTTTAACCTAAAACAATAATATCCAATGTTTCAACTCAATCCATTCCATAAGTAGTTACCTTAAGACTCATCCAAAATACATCTCTCTAAATTAACAGTCCAAAAAGTTATCTAAATTTATAGAATCATTCTTAACATTATATTCTCTAAACAATGTAATATAGGTCTTATTGTCACATACAAAAAAATTATCACATTAAAAACCATAATGAAAAATTTCGTGATGCTAAATCATTAAAGAATAAGTAATATAGTACAATATTTATAAATATAAATAATATTATAACCATAATATCATAACATAATTTATGAATTCAGAAATACAAATACATTAATTATTCCACTTTAACTATAGTAATAGAATAAACTTGACCTTGATCCCTTTTCTTTTTGGAAGATATATTTTTGTGATGTTTAGGACATTAATTTTCTTAGTGACCTATATTCTTAAAGTTGAAACATTACAAATTTATAAATTCTTTATTACCCTTAAAATCATAATCCTGGTGACCTTTCTCTCCACACTTGTAATAAACCCCCATTCCCTTCAGGCTTGTACCTGGGTGTTTCTTCCCAAAATTATCACATGTAGAAAAATCCTTATTTCCCTTTCTCTATGTATCAATATATTTCCCTATCATTATCTTATTCTATTTTTTTCCATTAAAGTCATAATAATTAAAAAATTCAAACTCTATATTGATATCTCAGGAGGCTATATCTTTATATGATGAGATATTTTGGGAGACAAAATCCTTTCAGAGGGATGGGTTTAACCCATAAAAGAAATGATAAGTCTTACTCCTTGGGTTATATATGTAGTCTGCAACATGACTTACTAACCATGTAAAGTTGTATTAATATTTAACCACATTCTCATCCTCATTTTTCCTCATATTTAAGAATATTCTCCTTATATCTACTCATTATTCAAGAGGGGATTTTTTTTCAAGAAAATTTCATTAAGATCCTTCCATTACATGTTTACTATTTCTTCATCCTATTCATGTTTTGAACCAATGGACACTATTTATCTACATATTCCAAGAGATGATAAAATGACATGATAACCTTAAACCATTCATTACTTTTTAGAGTGAGAAATATATTTTCTAAGTAACTTATCTATTACTCAAATACAAATGGTTTTATATCCCCATTGAATTATGGAGTTTTTTGTCTCATGAAGCATTATAACATTGTTCCTCCACTTTATGGATTAGGATTCTCTATATGGGTAATGTTATTTCTTATAACCTAAGTCAGTTGCCCCAATATAGTTATAATTTTTTTCAAACCAGTTGAAGCTCTATCTCTAACATAATTATCTTCAATAGGAGGAAAATTCATACATGGATTAGTTGTGTTGATATGGTTTCTATTAATTCCACTATGTGGAATTTTAAACCAACAACATACACTAGATTATATCATTACATTATGAAACATAATGTATAATCTCAAAACTAGTGAATCAAATAACTAAAATTGAAAATTTTGGTATAACTAATCTCTAAATCATAAGCTTAATTTATTTGGATATATTTCCAAATTTTATAATAGGGTTTCATTCTCTAATATATGTCATCCTAAATCTAGTTCACAATTTCTTCACTAAACTTGCCCCGATACCAACTATAAAGGCCTCAACCCCAATATCCCAGAGTTGGTTCCTCATTTCATTATATTCTCTTAGATAAAAAATTCTAATCCCAATGTACCAATCAGTTTAGCAGTTTTGGAATCCAAATTACATAAAATTACAATTAATTATAATTTAAAATATAAAATACAATATAGATAATCCTTTTAGAACACAATTAACCTCCTAGATTATCCCTATGTATTAGTTATAATATACATCTTAAAATCCTAGGAAAAATAAAACATAAAAAATAGGTGATCTCAGATGCTCATTACAGGTAAGAATACAACAGAAGTTATTGTGAATAAATAAGCATAAACACTAATGCAAGGTGTATCACTAAAACACAATCTATTTAAACATAATATTATGGATAATATGGAGATAATAAATAATAATAAAATAAATTCATATAAATAATCATATGGATATTTTACTAACTAAACAATCACATTTAATATCAATAACAAATCTCATAATGGGAGAATGCATAATTTTGGACATCATAAACATACTGCCAAGGCTTTTTCCAAGACACCATACATAAATGGGCAAAGCCTCGACCAATACCCAAACTAGTTTGTCTCATAAGACCTACCAATTAATCGAGGGGCTATAGTATTCCCCTCCCATTACTTACTAATTTCAATTCATTCCGCATACGGAAAGGGAGAAATGAAAACAACATAAACAATTTTATTGAAAAACTAGAATAAAAAACTTGAATACATTCACAATAAACCATTAATGGTATAAAAATAACATATCCATTTTCAAAATAATCATAAACCATTCAATATAATTTTGTTGATGATATCATAATATATCAACATCAATGAAGCATAAAATCCAATGAAGGATGTTGACATATATGAAAATGGTTTAATAAATTCATTAAAAGTTTCTTGATAAGAATACCAATTTTTATTTTGAAATCAGTTATTTAAAAAGTTTCACAATTATAAAAGAAGATTATTTCATTGAAAAGAACCTTATTAAATTTTATATGAAGATTTATAAAATTAAGGCATCATGATAGCGGAAAAAATTTCTCCTACCGTTTAAGTTAAAAAAATCCCTTCCGTATTTTTGACGAAAAAGGTTATAATGTAGCTCATTTAGAAAACAACCAAAAATTTCCTTTAAAATAGTTTTATAAAATTTCAAACATTTTATAAATGAGTTAAAAATTCATTGTATAATAGTAAAAAATTAAAAACTTTTGTAAAACATGGACATATAAGAAAATATTTCCTAGTTGAGACTTAAATATAAACAACCCTAAATAATAATGAGATTATAAAATAACCCTTACCACATTATAATCAGTAGAATTATACTCCCCATGAAAGAAAGAAAATTATTTAGATTTTAATATACCATAATATTCAGAATAATACTCATAAAAAACATTCATGGGTAGTATATACACAACACAAAATAAACAAGTAGTGTATAAGGCAGGTGTCCCAGAGAAATAAAAGTAAGACAAAAATCCCTTACCACTTTATGTCTTGACTCTCATATTAAACATTCAAAACTCATGTATAATAAATATTTATTTATTATAAATATATCATAGAAAAATATTTATTTATATTGTAACACCCTAATATTTCATAGTACGTTATTTATTCAAATTAATTCAATAACTTGCACTACACGCAACACCGAGTTCAAGCGCACCACGTCTTACCAAACTAGTCGTTCAAAAGAGGTTATGAATAGTATTTACTGAATTTTTAACTTTATATAATCCTTAAAATTTTAGAATCCATATTATGAGTTTTTTAGAAATAATGTAAGAACAAATTAATTTTTTTTTCTAATAAAAGAAGTATTTTTCAAAAAAATTAACTTTTACCGCCTTTTAATGGTGAAACCTGTTTAAATCCAATATTTTAAAATTTTATATAATCAATTTGAAAAAATAAACTTCTTATTTAGAATTGGTATATAAGAATTTAGTTTCAATAAATGTTTTGTGTTTTTCTAATAACTTTCATATTTAGGTGAATAGTGAAAAATACTATATTTTAATTGAAAACAACGTTTTTTAATAAAAATAATTTATAGTGTAAAATTATACATTTTAATGGTTTGGAAGTATAAATAGATTATATTTTTACCATTTATTCCAATACTGGTCATTTTAAGTAATTTCACTTTGAAATTGGACATAAACAAGTGTCAATCTTTTGATAGTTATTATTTCTTAAAAATGCTCCTTTTGGTTTTGACAACGGGAATTAATTTTAAATTAATAAATGTAACTTCTATGTTTTTAATTTTGTAAAATAGACTACATTTTTGAATTCGGAATATCACAATTAGATTAGGCTGAATTTTTACTATTTTTCTGAAAACTTTCAATTTTTGATGAATGGTGAAAAACAATGAGTTATTGTTTAAAACCGAATTTTTATTTAAATAGTTATATATTTTATTTAAATTTATGTTAGGTAAAAATAGATACATAATACCTATATAAGTTCAATGTAATTAATTGGAGTCAGTTTATAATAATTTTAGATATATAAAAATTTTATTGAACTTCTCACTGTCTTTTACCCACCTCCTAGGAGAATTTGCAAATTCACATAAAACATAATTTTACCACTTATGTGAGTTGAATTTCAAAAATTTGAGAGACATGATTGATATCAGTAAGTAAAATTTGGTTTAATAAGATCAAAATATTTTTTTATGAATAGTAACTTTTTACTTTTATTTACCACGGTTAAAAATAAATAGGGTAATTAAAGGTAAAGATGATATTAATATTACCCTAAAACATGTCCTAATTCTATTGGATAAGTATAATTAGATCAAAAAAACCTTAGGAATAAAATATTAACATCTTTAGTCCACTTGGATTATATTAGGACATTTATTATTATTTTATTTAAAGCAGAGTTAAAAGAGTTAAAAATAATAATAACTAAAAAAAATTTAATATAGGGTTATACATAAGATAAATTAGATTATAAATATTCATTAGAAATATAAAAAGATTTCCTAAATAATGGTATTTTATTTATAATTTTTAGACATTAAATAATTTAATTTATTAATGACACAATGATGATGAAGTAATTACCCAATTAATGAAATATTAAAATAATTGATATTATAAATATACAAAAAATGTAATTTGAGACATTTTATAAATTATACTAATTTTATAGGTTATTAGGACATGTTAGGATTGGTTATCTGAATTTTTTTTTAAGTAATAATTCTGTTATGAATTTAACAAAAATAAAATACCAAATAGTGTCAAAATTGACATAAAAGAGTTTTTTAAAAAAATATTATATTATTAATTGATATTCTATTTCTAAAAATCTAAGGTTCAGCCAAATTACTTAGATAAGGTTATATATATTAATAATGAACCATTTTGGATTCTCTTTACTTCTTATAGTAAGTTTATTAACCATATAATATAAAAATACAAAGAGACATGGTAAATGTCAAAATATTTAACTAAGAGTTAAATATAAATGGTAAGGTTAATATGGTGACCAAATCAATCTAAAATATATTGGTTGAAAGTATTTATACCCAAACCCGCCCTATCCTCTAAATAAGTCACTTTGGGGCCATTATAATCCAAATATGAATTTATTATAAAATAATATTTTAAGTTTTTTCTAAGGTACCCCTCACCCCTCTTATAAAAGGGCACTTCCCCTTCTCTCAAATTCACACCTTCAAAGCCTTTTGTCTCGGCCAAACCCTACCCAAATATCCCCTAAACATCCCCCACTTCATCTTAGAGGCCGTCCTTTATTCATAAATCCAAATTAAAGAGCCCTTTTGATCAAATCAAAAGGAATAACCTGAAAACGAGGTAAATATTTCATCACCTCTTTTAAGTTCTTTTCTTCTTCCACTTGTTATTTACTTGTTTTTTCCATTATAAAATAATAACTCCAATATATTCTATATAATATAATGTTATTATAAATATGGTACAACCATATTCATTATTCTATCCATCCTTTTAATGACATGTCACCACTCATGCGTGCGTACGGCTTACCGTCTCTACATTGTGGTGTAGTTGTTATTCAATACATTATTATTTTCATGGGTATAATAATGATGTATAATTGATGTAAATAATAAATATAACATGATAATTATTATGTATATATGATATACCATCCAATCATATAAGATTTTAATATCAAAATAATGATATTTTCGCTCGTGCATACGTACGGATTACCGCCTCCACAAACACGATGAGATTCATTCCCCATCATATCCATTCCAGACTAATTTTCATTTGATGATTAAAAATAATTTTTAAGGACTTGATATCATTCTGGATATGAATAATGTAAAACCTATTCATAACAAACACGACATATGTAACAAAACATATAAAATAAAATGAGTAAGTGAACACCTGAAACGACGATAATACTAAAATATTATTAAGAAAGAAATATTATAATATCATATATGATATCATATTTATGTATATGATTCGTGTATAATTTAATGAAAATTATTTAACTATTATACATGAGGTTAACCTAACCTTGACCAAGGAAAAGTAAAAGGTAAGGTTTTATTTCACAATCTCTTCATTATCTGAGATTGTTTATACATAATAATCTACTGGGACATCTTTATCATCCACATCCATGTTTCTTAAAAATTTATTTCAAAACATTATTAATATTTTATATACTATGGGTTAAAGTCATTTATAACCTTGTTTTACGTTTTATAAGATGTTTATAAAGGAATCATTCTGTCGTTTTCCAAATAAGGTACCTTTTAACCTTTTTGACAAAATTAAGGTAAGAATGTCTTTTTTTTAACTTATACGGAGGGTGAGGATATTTTCCACCATTATAACATCATCAAAGAATCCATTACAAACTTATAAGAATATTTTAAAATATAAATGCTTTCTTTTATAATTACGTGACCTTTATATGATTTCAAAATAGAAAGTTAAATTTCTCTAAAAAGGTTGTGATTTCATCTATGTCAACATCCTATGATAGAGTTTAAGTTTGTTTGAAGTTGATTTATTATGATACAAAACTTCTATATTGTATTGAAGGTTTTTTTATATGTTTGACTGTGGATGTGTTATTTCATACCATTCATGGTTAATGGATAAAGTATTGACATTTCGTATGCCAGTTTTAATACAAATGTTTATGTTGTGTTTAAACCTTTTCATATGGGAATGCATAGGACTTATTAAGTGACGGGTGGAGCCTAATATAGCTACTCAATGAATCGGTAGGTCTCATGAGAAAAACTAGTGTCTTGTCACAAGTCCTTGAAAAAATCTTTTTTTTATTCTTGGCACAAGGCCTTGAATATGTGGTTATGAAAGTCTGTAATTATGCATTCCATCATTATGAAAGTGGTTATTGATATTGCATGTGATTATTCGACTAGTAGAATATCCATGTGAATAAGTAAATGGAATTATTTTATTTTATTTTTTCCATATTATGATGAAGTTCAAGTTTAAAAGGATTTTGTTGGACTCACCTATTTTGATAATCCCAAATCATGTTTAAATATTAATCATGATATATTAAGTCAGTTACTAATATTTTTAATCTACATTTATAACTATCTTATCCTAAACAATGAATACTATTAAGTCTCATGACTTTGATGCATCAGCTTACAGTCTACATTTATCTAAATGTATGTTCACTGTTAAAGGCTACTAGTAAGATCCTTCTGTTCAAGGTCACCGATATAGATCACTGTTACTATAAGTCACTGATCCCAGAAAGTTACTGTTGAAGATCTACTATCACTAATATAGGATACCGGTACAAGATTACTGTCACAAGTCTACCGTTGATCTGCTTATCAAAGCTCACAGACAAAGAGTCACCGTCAAAAGGTCATTGTTTCAATAGTCTGATGTTACAGACCTACCAATGAAGTCCACTGATGAGGAGCTACTGTTATATAGAGTAACAGATACCGTTACAAGACATCCACTGACACAAAGTCCACTATTACAAGCCTACAGCTAAATAGCCTACTGATAAAGCTCACAGTTGAATAGCCTACCGATGAAGCTCACAGTTGAATAGTCCACCGATGAAGTCCACAGTTGGAAAGACTACCGTTAAAGTCCACCGTGTGACATGCATCTGCTACCATTCTAATGACATTCTATTATTTTCTTTACCAATTTTATTATTTCTATTATAAAAGTCATGTCTGGACAAATTAATTCACCTGACATTATTTAATGTTATTTGCAGGCATATCAGGAGACAGTACGATGTACGAGGAAGACCACACGTGGTTGAAACATTTCTCTTGTCGGCCCCTGCTGAACCAAATGGAAAAATCTCAGCTGTAAAAGTGTACATATATATATGTGTAGAGAAAGACATCAAGAGAAAACACGAAAATAAGAGACAAGTGTGGATATATATTGAATATACATAAGAGATACATATACAGCACCCGAATATACTAGAAATAAGAAGAGAACACTCAAGAACTCAGAAGAACATAGAGCTTTACGAAGATCTATTGAAAGAACCTTTTTCAAGCTGTAGTGGTGTGCTGCAAAGAGCTTTAAACCCAAGAATCTGATCATCTCTACATCTGGAAGTCCAAACCTGAAAGTTGTGACACTCTGTTTTGGAGTCAACTTGCAGAGAAGGTCCAAAACTTCATTTCGTTCATTCTAACAAGTCCAAAGCTGATCTGCCAACAAAACAGAGCATTCTAAACTCATCCCTACTATCTTTAGCTATAATGTGTTTAAATACTTTACATTTGTGAGTAGTGTGTATGTGTTACACACACTAACTCTTGTGCTTGAACTGAGGGATACTAAAACTCCATATACCAAACTCTCTTTACATTTGTTTCCCACGTATAACTGTGGATGAAGCCTTGTGTGGATTGGTAGCTTATTTTCCCACATAAAACTATGGTAGAGGTTGCAAAACCTGGGAGAGTTTGTGAAAATAGTTGAAAGTCCGATACAGGCTGTGTATCACTTTTTAATATAATTACTTGGTGGCAGGTGATCACCAAGTGGAGAGAACTAGGTCTTGAATTAAGACTGAACCTCTTGTTTAAATTGTTGTGTTCATCTTTCCATTACTCTATTTTACATTTATCCGATGTTCTTACTGTACATTGATAGTTAGTTCTGGTTAGTGTGTATATCTGATTTGTTTAGTAAACTTGTTTCAAAAGTCGAATTAGTTCTCATACTGATTCAACTAAGGAGTAATCAACCTTTGAGAAACTTGTTAAACAATATGTCACTTATATCTCTACTGCCTTAATTGACTGGGCTGTTTTAATTTGGGGGATTTTAATCCTAAATTTTTTAACAGAAATTTTAATTGGAACTCAATTCACCCCCTCTTGAGTATCCACTCCGACCAACATTTGGTATCAAATGATTACATTCTTATTTATAAAAAGTTTTCAAACCCTCTATTTTTCAAACTGTGATTTTAGTTTTATCTTAAAGATCTTAAATTTCTGTTAGTTCTAAATTTTCTCTCTTTAATATATTTTCTAAAATCTAGTTATGGACAGTAGACTAGAAGGTGTTGCTACTAATAGGCCACCTTTCTTTAATGGTGTGAATTATGCTCAATGGAAAATTAAAATGAAAATTCATTTGGAAAGTATTGGTTTTGATATTTGGTTTGCTATAGAATCATAATATGAGATCCCCAAAACTAAAAGATCTGCTTGGGATGATGCTATAAAGTCTGACTATAACAATAGCTATAAAGCTATGAATGCCCTTTACTGCTCTTTAGGAGATGAGTAATTTAACCAAATTTCTGCATGTAAAACAGCTCATGAAATCTGGGACACCTTGGCTATTTATCATGAAGGAACAACCAACGTAAAGGAAATGAGATTAAATACTTATACTATTAAATATGATAATTTTAAGATGAGACCTGAGGAACCCATTTCTGACATGTACCTTAGGTTTAATGAGATTGTCAACACCATGAGTTCACTGGTAAAAGCTGTTCCAAAAAAGGAGCAGATCATGAGAATATTGAGATGTTTTCCAGACATATGGAGAGGCACTTCTGTGTCTATCCGAGAGTCATTTGACATCATCAAGCTACCTGTTAAGGAGTTGATTGGTAAAATAATTATGTATGAAAAAGAACTGAAGGTAAACAAAGAAGAAGATGATGAACTCAAGAGAAAATCTGTAGCATTCAAGTATACTTCTTCAAAGAGAAAAGACAAGGAGAAAATACATGTACCTACTAAGAGTTCAAAAAGTGAAGGTTCATATTCAGACAGTGATGAAGAAATGGATCAAATATCCAAGAGATTTAAGAAGTTCTATAGGAAGAAGAAGTTTTTCAGAAAACCAAACTACAAGGGTAAGAATGATCAACAAGGTAAGTGGAAGAAGGATTGGAAGAAATCTGATAAAGAAGATGATATAGTCTGTTATGAATGCAAGAGGAAAGGACACATCAAGACTGACTATCCGAAGTTAAAATTCAAAAAGAAATATGATTATAAGGGAAAAAGTTATAAAAAGGCTATAAAAGAAACCTGGAGCACTTCAGAAGATAGTTCGAGTGAATCTGATGCTTCAGACTCAGAACAGAACAAACATGCCAATCTATGTTTTAGACAAAGACATCTGAGGTAACAATTAATTCCCATGTGCATAATACTTATTATTCTGGAAATAACAGTGATTTAGATAATGAGGAAAATTTGTCTAAGACTGAACAGTTTGAATATTGCAATATACTGGAAGATACCTGCAATGAACTAAAAGATAAATATAAATCTTTGAAGAAACATCATGCCTTGACTAGTAATGTTAAAACAGATCTAAGTGTAGAAAAATAAAAGAATTCTCAACTATTGAAAGAGAACACTCAACTCAAAATATATAATGAACAATTAAGAAAGGATATTGAGAAGTTCACTGCCGGTAGGGATACCTTGACACAGTTGTTGGGAAAACAAATTGCTCTAAAATATACAACTGGTCTATGATATCATCCTGGACAGAGACAAATTAGCAAAACCAAATTTGTTCCGAAATCTGGACAGTTCACTGCTAGTTATGGACTATGTTTTGAGAAACGATTTTCTAAAGGACCTAACAAGTTATTTATGTCTCAAAATATGTTTGATTATTTTAGAAAACCTATAAAGAAAATATGGGTTCCCAAAGTTTTATTGGATAACCTTTCTGGACCCAAGAAGATCTGGGTACCAAAATTACCCCATGTTTAATCTGTTTTACAGGGAAGTTGCTTAAAGAGTTCCTGTAATACTCTATGGTACTTGGACAGTGGATGTTCAATACATATGACAGGAGATTATTCTTGCTTCAAGAGTCTAATTAAAGTTGATGGTGGGCATGTCACCTTTGGTGACAATGCAAAAGGAAAAATCATCATCTTAGGCCAGATTGGTAACCCTGATATGATATTAATTTCTAAAGTACTTTTTGTTAATGGATTAAAGTGTAATTTACTTAGCATATCTCAGTTATGTGATGATGGATTTAATGTTAAATTTGAAAATGATTCATGTAATGTTTTTAATTCAAAAAATGATTTAGTTTTTACTGCATGTATAAATGAGAATGTATATGCTATTGATTTAAATTCCTTAGCCAAACAAAATGTTTCCTGCTTAAATGCTTTTCCTAAAGGGTCTTGTTTGTGGCACAGAAGATTAGGACACTGTAATGTGCACTCACTTAGGAAGCTATCTAAGAAATTTTTAGTTAGAGACTTACCTAAATTAGAATTCCCAATTGACAAAGTGTGTAATCCCTGTCAAAAGGGAAAACAACACAAAGTTTCTTTCAAACCAAATAAAGAAGTTTCAACTTCTCAACCACTTGAGTTGGTTCACATGGATTTGTTTGGACCATCAAGAGTTTCAATTATAAATGGAAAGCACTATGTTTATGTTCTTTTGGATGACTTTTCTAGGTATACTTGGGTATACTTCTTATCTCACAAAAGAGAAGTCTTCTCTTACTTAATTAAATATTCCAATTCTATAGAAAATATTAGTGGACATAGAATTAAGACCCTGAGAAGTGATCATGGCCGTGAGTTTGAGAATCATGAGTTTGAATCCTAATACTCGCATAATGGCTATAGTCACAACGTTTATGCCCCTAGGACACCTCAACAAAATGGAGTTGTAGAAAGAAGAAATAGGACCCTTCAAGAAATTTCTAGAACTATGCTTAATGAGTATGACTTACCTGTTTATTTTTGGGTTGAAGCTATAAATACAGCTTGTTGACCCATTCCAAAAAGTACCCCTTATGAACTTTGTAATAATAGGAAGCCTAAGGTTAATTACTTTATATTTTTTGGTTGTAGAGTCTTTATTCTTAATACTAAAGATAATCTTGACAAATTTGCTTCCAAAAGTGATGAAGGAATTTTCCTGGGTTACTCTATTTCATGTAAAGCCTATAGAGTGTTCAATAAGAAAACCAAATGTGTGGAAGAATCAGTTCATATAAAATTTGATGAGATTGATCCACATGATCCTAAAACCTCTCTTGAAAATCTTGAGGAAGATTTGTCAAATATGAACCTTAATGATGAGGATAGTGAATCTCCTGTAAAAGTATCATGTTCTGGAAATTTTCCAGAATCTGCTCCTAATGATTTTGAACCAATAGACAATAACGAGGAATCTAGCTCAAACCTTCCTAAAGGTATTAGGACTCTCAAGAATCATCCTATAGATACTGTTGTATGTGATTTAAATAAAGGAACAAAAACTAGAGCTTCTCTAAGAAACCAGGTTGAACATCAAGCTTTTCTTTCACAGCTTGAACCCAAAAATATTAATGATGCTATCAATGATGAATTTTGGGTAATGGCTATGCAAGAAGAACTAAATCAGTTCTAAAGAAACAAAGTTTGGGAATTAGTGGAAATACCTAAGGACACCTTGACCATAGGCACTAAATGGGTGTTTAGGAACAAAGTTGATGAGTCTGGGAATATAGTTAGAAATAAATCTAGGCTATTAGCAAAAGGATATAGTCAAGAAAAAGGAATCGACTATGAGGAGACCTTTGCACCTGTTGCTAGATTAGAAGCTATTAGGATACTACTTGCATATGCAGCTCATCTGAATTTCAAATTTTATCAAATGGATGTTAAATGTTCTTTTCTAAATGGGTATATAGTTGAGGATGTATTTTTTGAACAACCTCCTGGTTTTACAAATCCCCATTTTTTCAATCATGTTTTTAAACTATCTAAAGCTTTATATGGCTTAAAACAAGCTCCAAGAGCATGGTATGATAGGCTCAGCTCTTTTCTTATTTCAAAAGGTTTTACCAAAGGGATAGCTGATCCTACTCTTTTCATTAAATGGATTTCAAAAGATGTTTTGATAGTTCAAATTTATGTGGATGATATTATTTTTGGATCTTCTAAAAATTCATTATCTATTGATTTTTCAACAATGATGAAAAATGAGTTTGAAATGAGTTTAATGGGATAACTCAAATTTTTCCTTGGATTTCAGATCTTTTAAAATAAAAATGGCATTGTTTTGAATCAAAGTAAAGATATTAAGGATCTTTTAAAATGTTTTTCTTTGGATGGTAGTAAAGGCAGTGACACACCTATGAGTACCACCTGTAAGTTGGATACTGATGAAGCTGGAGAACCAGTGGATCAAACCAACTACAGAGGTATGATAGGGAGTCTACTCTATCTTATAGCTAGTATACCTAACATCATGTTTAGTGTTTTCATGTGTGCTCGCTTTCAATCCAATCTAAAAGAATATCATTTAACTGTTGTAAAAAGGATTTTTAAATATCTCAAACATACTCCCAACTTAGGATTATTTTATCCAAAAGGACAATCATTTGATCTATTGAGTTATTCTGATGCTGATTTTTCCAGTTGCAAGTTATATAGAAAAATAACTTCTAGGGCATGTCACATTTTAGGAAAATCACTAGTATCTTGGTGTAGTAAGAAGCATAATTCTGTTGCATTACCAACTACCGAAGCTGAGTACATAGCTGCTGGTAGTTGTTGTGCTAAAATTCTGGGGATGAAACACACTTTACTGGACTATGGATATCAATTCAAACATGTCTCTATAAAGTGTGATAATACAAGTGCTATTAACATTTCCAAAAATCCTGTATCTCATGCTAGGACAAAGCATATTGATGTGAGACATCACTTTTTGAGGGATCATTATCAAAAGGGTGATATCACTCTTGAATTCATTGGCACTGAACATAAATTGGCTGATATATTCACAAAGCCTTTGAATTCTGAGAGGTTAAATTACATCAAACATGAGTTAGGTATGATTAACTTTAGCATAGAAGACCTCACTATTAGACCTCACAGTTAGACATCATAGTTAGACCTCACAGTCAGACCTCACTGTTAGAACTCACTTATTAGACCTCACATTTGGACCTCATAGTTAGACCTCACAGTTGGACCTCAAAGTTAGACCTCGCTGATAAACCCAACTGTTACACCTCACCGTTGCACCTCACTGGTGTACCTTACTGGTACATCTCATAGTTGGATACCTCACTGTTTGTCTTTATTTTTGTGGGAATTCAAACCATTTTTATTCCTACTTATTATTTCTATTTTGTTTTGTTTTAATACCTAAATGATAAAACCAAAGGTGACGAACATATCTCAATCCACCTTTCTCTCTTGATCTCAAACCTTGCTCTTGAAATTCCTAAACCCTAACCCTTCACCTGAGCCCTCAAACCTCCTTCGATCTCCATGGCTAGAACCAAGTGACCCCCGACTATAAATGAGGATGCACCAAGGACAAAGAGGACTCGAGCCGAATCTAGTGGCACCAGTAATACTCCGACGGGACATGTCAACCCGCATCTGACCAATAGAGGAATCTTTGATGAGAAGGAGTTAAGTGAAGAATGGATGTTGTCGAGCAAGTCACTGGTGTTGAAAGCACTAGATTCCAAAGGATAGACTGAATGTTTTTTCAATAATAATGGACCGTACTACCCGGAGATTGTGAAAGAATTCTATGAATATCTGAAGTTCAAAGAGGAAGATGATGTGCATAAGTTACTATCAAGAGTCAATGGCAATAAAGTCAGCTTCTCGTCTGTTGAGTGGGATTCATGTTTGAGAGTTCCTCATGAAGGAGTATATGATTACTACTCTGGAGTAGCTCCTCCAGAAAGTACTGTTTTTGAATATAAAAAAGCTCTGGAAGAACTAACAGGAGATGGAAAATCAAGGAGGATCATTGCAGTTGAGATGACTGGAGAAGACAGGCTTTTATTCAAATTTATTTAGCATGTAATTAGTCCGAGAAGAGGAGACTTTGCAGTGCGGAAGTACCAGGACATATTCCTAATGTACTTACTGAAACATGGAAATAATATTTACCTATGTAGGTTACTGGTGAAACAATTGGAGGATATGACTAAGACAAGCTCAAAATCCAATGCCCTATTCCATGCCAAGATTATTTCAGTTATGCTAAAGGTAAAGGGTGTGGATGGAAATCAAGAAGAGATGACAGTATCCAAGAACAGTGTTTGTATCTCCAAGATGATTTAAAAATTCATGAAAATTACTTGGAATCCCTGGAAGAAGGCATGGGTGAATGATGAAGGAAAGGTTTATGAAAATTTTGACCCTACTACACACCCATCTAGCCTAAAAGACAAGAGAGATCCAGGTTTAAAGCCTGATGAGCCAGAACTGGCTTATTTAGATGAGGAGGATGATGAAGGAGTTGTGGACCCTGAAAGAGAGAACACCCCCATTGATGATGGGAGTGATCCTGATTTGCCTCACAGTCCTGTAAGGACAGTAGCTTTCGGAGCAGCTAGCCCTCCAAAAGAACTGCCAAGAAGATAGATTGTTCTGAAAGATAGTGATACTGAGACCACTGAAGAAGAATAAGCATATCAGAATATTGTCAAGGACACCTCTGAAGAGGATGAGGCATAGTAATCTTGTGATAAGGATAAAGGAAAAGAGGTTGTATCTAAATCTAATGATGAGGACAATGAAGAAGAAGAGCTCACTTTGAGCCCTCTGATAGATAATACAGACAAGATTGTGTCTGGTCAGGAAGCAGGAGTGGCATCTACTGCCATTGATATGGAATTCATTGATGACTCAGTGAAGGTTGTGACTCACCCAACTGGTGAACCAACAGAGCAAATGGTTGTTGAATCTACTGGAGTTGCAGAGGAGGCTATGGAGTTACCTAGAGTAAAACAAGTAGAGTAGAATACTCAGGAGAGAGATCTAAGTGAGGGGGAGCATCTTGGTTCAGTTTCTGTACTGTATGACATAGAAGGTTGGTCATCAGATCCAGGGTACATGGTAATTGGACTCGATTATAGAGATTCTGATGAGGAAGACCAGACTCAAAGGGATTCTGTTATCCTACCTGAAAGTATTCCAGTAGTTATGGCTGACAATTTGGCAACTAAGGAGGACATTGAGTCCTTAAAGGCTGAAATAAAAGAGTCAATGATAGAATCAGTGTCCGAGTTGAAGAATAGCCTTGTTGAAGAGCTAAGAAGTGCGGACCAATCCTTGGAGTTATCTCTGGGATGTGTTGTGTCAAGTCCATGGAAAGAAATGCTGAATGAGATTAAAGTGTTCCATACTCAAATTAAAAGCTGGACAAGAGTTGGGGTTGCTCTGAGACAATCGGTTGCTTCATTGACTGCCATGAGCAGTTCTCAAAACCAAGTGAATGCTAAGATTAGTTATATCAAAGAAGTATTCAAGAAGTTTGTGGATGTTTTTTAGGCTTTTAAGAAATCAATCAAAGAACATATGAACTGTCAGGATGCACTTGTTCAGAAGGTGATTAGTAACTTGACTCAGTCTTTCAAAGAAACTGTAGCTTTCTCTATCAAACCACTTCTCTCATCTAGCTCCTCTGTGAACATTGACCAAATAAGAAATGTGATCTAGGAAGATCTTCCTAAGGCTAGTACTAGTGGCACCTCTGATTCTCAGGTACTTGCTACCACTAGGGAATTCATCAGTTTTGTTTGTGAACACTTGCGGGCAGCTACTGCTTCTCAAGAGGCCATTAAGAATAAGGTAGATTCTTACTTTGAGAAGGCTTATACCAAGCATCAAATGACCAACCACTTCAAGATCTTGATCGAGAATATGAAGCTGCCTCCAGTGTCTCAGGCATTCAAGGAGCAGGTCAGCAAGCTGAGAGAATTGACCCCTGCTTTGGAT
The DNA here is from genome assembly GCA_963277665.1 of Viscum album. Taxonomy (NCBI): domain Eukaryota; kingdom Viridiplantae; phylum Streptophyta; class Magnoliopsida; order Santalales; family Viscaceae; genus Viscum; species Viscum album. The sequence goes on along the minus strand of OY728158.1, from coordinate 905,780,099 downwards.
AAGTTTTTGGAGAATAAAGATGACTTTTTATCTGCTATGGAAAGAGGAGGAAGCATTATTATGGATTTCAGAAACCTTCTTCTACCCTTTCTCCATGTGTATTGCACCCCTGTCGTCATCCCTCCTATCTTACCAACATCTGAACCCAGTGGTTCTTCCACGATGTCTCCTAATGAAGCTATCAGAAGCCTTACTTCACTGATACCTCAGCGAACTACCCACTACAGACCCACAGGAGCTTCTGTAGCTGCCCCTCCAGTCATTCCTGCAGCAATTCCTAAACCTACTGATCCACCAGCTCCTCCTTCATCCTCTTCTTTGAAAGAGAAAATTCACTTACCTATGGATTATGTGGATTGAGTCTGTTTATGTCTTTTGATAGGGACTATGTATTCTTTTTTTCATTAATGCAATCTTTCTCTATTTTCTCTATTTTTGTTTCTTTTTTCTAATCACAAAGGGGGAGAAATAGTGTGCTAATTCTAGACTAATCATGTAATTCTAGACTAATCATGTAATTATAGACTAATCATGTGATTGGGGAGAAAAGTGATAATATACTACTATAATTCTATGTTGAATCTTATCTTCCTTTCTCTCTGATACCATGTACTAATATATTCTAGTTTTACACTCTTATTAATCTATGATACTTGAGACATTTTTTATCTTATTTTAATAACCATATTATATATGACATCTATCTTTAATACATACTAGCATAATTTGTGATTATCAAAAAGGGGGAGATTGTTGGACTCACCTGTTTTGATAATACCAAATCATGTTTAAATATCGATCATGATATATTAAGTCAGTTACTAATATTTTTAATCTACATTTATAATTATCTTATCTTGAACAATGAATACTCATAAGTCTTGTGACTTTTCTATATCAGCTTACGGTTTACATTTATCTAAATGTATGTTCACTATTAAAGGCTACTGGTAAGAGCCTTTTGTTCAAGGTCATTGATATAGCTCACTGTTATTATAAGTCACTAATCCCAGAAAGTTATTGTTAAATATCTATTGTCACTAATATATGCTACTAGTACAAGGTTACTGTCACAAGTCTACCGTTGATCTGCTTATCAAAGCTCGCAGACAAAGAGTCACTATCAAAAGGACAATGTTGCAATATTCTGATGTTACAGACCTACCGATGAAGTTCACTGATGAGGAGCTACTGTTACATAGAGTAACAGCTGCCATTACAAGACATCCACTAACACAAAGTCCACCATTACAATCCTACATCTTAATAGCCTACCGATGAAGCTCACGGTTGAATAGCCTACCGATGAAGCTCACAGTTGAATAGTCCACTGATGAAGTCCACAGTTGGAAAGACTACCGTTAAAGTCCACCATGTGACATGCATCTTCTACCAGTCTAATGACATTCTATTAATTTCTTTACCAATTTTATTATTACTTTTATAACGGTCATGTATGGACAAATTAATACACCGGACATTATTTAATGTTATTTACAGGAATATCAGGAGACAGTACGATGTACGAGGAAGACCACACGTGGTTGAAACATTTCTCTTGTCGGTCCCTGCTGAACCAAATGGAAATAGCTTAGCTGTAAAAGTGTATATATATATATATATATATGTGCAGAGACAGATATCAAGAGAACACACAAAAACAAGAGACAAGTGTGGATATATATTGAATATACATAAGAGAGACATATACAGCACCCGAATATACTAGAAAGAATAAGAGAACACTCAAGCACTCAGAAGAACATATAGCTTCATGAAGATCTATTGAAAGAACCTTTTTCAAGCTATAGTGGTGTGCTGCAAAGAGCTTTAAACCCGAGAAGCTGATCATCTCTACATCTGGAAGTTAGAACCTGAAATTTGCGACACTCTGTTTTGGAGTCAACTTGCATAGAAGGACCAAAACTTCATTTTATTCATTCCAACAAGTCCAAAGCTAATATTCCAACACAAAAGAGCATTCTAAACTCATCCCTACTATCTTTATCTCTACTGTGTTTAAATACTTTACATTTGTGAGCAGTTTGTATGTGTTACACACACTGACTCTTATGCTTGAACTGAGGGATACTGAAAATCTCCATACCAAAATCTCTTTACATTTGTTTCCCACATATAACTATGGAAGAATCCTTGTGTGGATTGGTAGTTTATTTTCCCATGTAAAACTGTGGTATAGGTTGCAAAACCTGGGACAATTTGTGAAAACTATTGTAAAGCCCGATACAGGTTGTGTATCACTTTTTAATATAATTGCTTGGTGGAAGGTGATCAACAAGTGGAGAGAACTTGGTCTTGACTTAATACTGAACCTCTTGTTTAAATTTTTGTGTTCATCATTACATTACTCTGTTTTACATTTATTTGTTGTGCTTACTATACTTTGATAGTTAGTTCTGGTTAGTGGGTGTATCTGATTTGTTTTGTAAACTTGTTTCAAAAGTCTAATTAGTTCTCATACTGATTCAACTAAGGAGTAATCAACCTTTGAGAAACCTATTGAACAATAAGTCACTTATATCTCTACTGCCTTAATTGACTGGGCTATTTTAATTTGGGGGATTTTAATCCTAAAAGTTTTTAATAGAAATTTTAATTGGAACTCAATTCACCCCCCTCTTGAGTATCCACTCTGACCAACAGATTTTTCTTTAGTTATACAATGCCTTAAATATTTATGCTTATTTATGAAATTTTTCGCTATACTGTTATCCTTACTGAGCATCTGAGCTCACCCCTTTTTATGTTTAATTTTTCCCAAGATGCGAAGAAGTATATTATAACTGACCTGCAGGGGTAGTCTATAATATCTAAGTGTTTTATTTGGAAACAATGTTGTTTTAGTTTTGAATTTTATGATATAATAAAAACCTTATGAATGTATCTAGTGTTTCCAAGTCTACTAAACTAATCAGTCTTTCGAGACTTGATCTTTTGTGATCATGACAACGTTATGTAATAATGCACCGACTCTGGGTAACTGGGTTCGGGGTGTTATAGTTGGTATCAGAGTAAGTTTAGTACAAACCATGGAAGCTATATTTAGATAAACTCTGATTAGAGAACATTACCCTAAGATAGACTTTGAAGATTAGTATAGAATAACTTCCTAGAATTTTGGTAATGTAGAGATTTTTTGAGTTTTATGAGCAATGCATCCCTGTCTGGATACGAGTAGGTAGAGGCGGCTCTGGCACAGATGTACCTAGGGGTAAAACCCGAAAAAACACTGCTTTGATCTAGACTCGAACATGAACTGGTTCATGACAACAGGTCTTGTTGCACTCTTGGTTACGACACTCTTGGGGGATATGCATAGGATAATTCTCATTTTCTTTACAAAACATTATGAAGGGTTTATGAGTATATACTTCCTTAATGAAAACATTTTTTATGATTATGGATTATATCCATAAATTGTTCAATTTATGATAAGTGTTTTACAAGTTTGGAATTATGTATTTCAATTCATAAACTAATCTAGTTTATGCCATTGTATAGAAATGGAGCCCATTAGAAGGAATGTGAAATCCAACAATATGTATGATCCAAAGAGTAAGAAGGATCGCATCTTTCACGGTATTAAGCCCACATTTAGAAGGTAAATCATCTCCCATGTATTCTCAACATATGAAGAAATAGTATCATGTGTTAATAAGATAAGTAAATAATTCCATGAGTCCTATAGCTTTGAAGGGAAGAAAGAGAAAAAAAGGATGAAAGAGAGAAAGATAGATAAAGGGAAGGGGAAAAGAGGGATTTTCCCATATGTGATAACTGTGGAAAGAATCACCTTGGTAAATGCTTGAAGGGAATGGGAGTTTGTTATAAGTGTGGAGAAAAGGGAAACCAAGTACATGATTACAAGGGTAAGAAAAATGTTTCAAATGTACAATGCTTCATTTGCAAGAAGTTGGGACACTATGCGAATCAATGTCCAAATCATCAGAGTATACACCAAATGCTGATATTGGATAATAATAAAGTTATGATACTACCCAAGATGAAGAGTAATGATTAGATTTCTTACATTGTTATTAAAGTATTGTGTCATTTGGGTACTGTATTAATGATGTACATGTTATAATAATTATAGAGTATATAAGGATTGTACTGCAGTACTATTTTATTGAGGATTTGAGATTATATGGTTCTAAGAAAAGTGACTTAATAGTAAGCTATAGTTTTTGGAAAATACATGGTTGAAGGAAAGGTAATCCTTAATATGGTTCTGATAATGAGGTAGTCATTTTGGAATAAGAGATGGTTGATTTGGATAAATTATATTGGATATTCTTGACTACCTTGAAACTGATTAATGATTTGTATATTCCATCATTGTTGGAGTTTACAACATTTTTGGATAGAAGGAGTATATCCAGTATTCTATAACGAATAAGTGAGAATGAATGTAATCAATAAGGTTTTATGGTAATTCAGGATGTTGTAGTGTTTTATAAGAATTCATGATGAAGGTGTTCACATATTATTACGTGGCAAAAAGGATCTTCATTGTGTTTACCTTCCTTATAAATTTTGGACTGTGAGTTTGGATAGAAGTATTTTGGATAAGTCTAGAGGTTGGAATGGATTAAGTTTGAAATTGGATACTATTGTTAATGTTTTTTTTTTGGATTCTTATAAGAAGGACAACACACAGACCGTGTGACAACCCATCGCGTTGGACAAAGCTGCGGGAATTGAACACACAACCATAGTGTGATTGGGATTTATCGCCTACCACTGGACTACATGAAGTCCCTGGATTGTATAATTTAGTTTTTTTAAAGGTTCTAATAGGTGAATTATAAATTCATTTTTTTAACCCTATACGAATAGGATAAATATAATATTTTTTTAAGTTCAATTATCTTTTAGAGTGAAAGATGAGTTTGTGGTCAAAATTAGTTAATGGATGGAACTCTACTTGTCAAGTATATATTTTTTTCTTCTCTTATTCTATGAAGAAATTAATTATTAAACTTTAGGTAAGGGATCTTAAAACTAAAAATGTGTTATCCTAATAGCTTATGTTTTGTTGAACTGATGATATTTTAAATCATCATTGATTGATGGCTTTGAGACCCTCAATTCTACAATTGTTTGTGATTGATGGCCAAAATCACTCCATATAAATATTTACGTTTTTCCTCAAATTAAGTGTCTCTAATTTCTACCAATTTTCTCCTAATTGAGATCATAATTTGGTGGTGACTTTTTCATTCCCCTTTTCCGCTTATTAAGACTAAATTTTATTAACCCAATTTCTGATGTGGGTTTTCCAACAAAGGTATTTTCTATTTTCAAACTTTTATTTTTGAAGAACAGTTTCAAATTCCGAGGATGAAATTTATTGAAGGAGGAAAGAATGTAACACCCCAATATTTCATAGTACGTTATTTCTTCAAAGTAATTCAATAACTTTCACTACACGCAACATCGAGTTCAAGGGCACCACGACTTACCAAACTAGCCGTTCAAAAGCAGTTATGAATAGTATTAATTGAATTTTGAAATTTATATAATTCTTACAATTTTAGAATCCATATTATGAGTTTCTTAGACATAATGTAAGAACAAATTTATTTTTTCTGATAAAAGAATTATTTTTCAAAAAATGAACTTTTACTGCCTTTTAATGGTGAACCATTTTAAGTACAATATTTGAAACTTTTATACATTCAATTTGACAAAATAAACTTCTTCTTTAGAATCAGGACATATGAATTTAGTCTCAATAAATATTTGGTGTTTTTCTGATAACTTTCATATTTGGGTGAATAGTGAAAAATACTATATTTTAACTGAAAAAAACTTTTTTAATCAAAATAATTTATAATATTAAATTATACATTTTAATGGTTTGGAAGTATAAATAGATTATATTTTTACCATTTAATCCAATTCTGGTCATTGTAAGTAATTTCACTTTGAAATTGGATATAAACAAGTGTCAATCTTTTGATAGATATTATTTCTTAAAAATACACCTTTTGGTTTTGACAACGGGAATTAATTTTAAATTAATAAATGAAACTTCTATGTTTTTAATTTGGTAAAATATAATTCATTTTTTAATTTGGAATATCAAAATTATCTTAGGGTGAATTTTTGGTATTTTTCTAAAAACTTTCAATTTTGGATGAATAGTGAAAAACACTGAGTTATTGTTTAAAACTGAATTTTTATTTAAATTTATTTTAGGTAAAAATAGATATGTAATACCTATATAAGTTAAATTTAATTCATTAGAGTCAGTTTATAATAATTTTAGATATATAAAAAAATTATTGAACTTTTCACCGTATTTTACCCACCTCTTAGAAGAATTTGAAAATTCACATAAAACTTAATTTTACCGCTTCTGTGAGTTGAATTTCAAAAATACGAGAGACATGTTTGATAAAAGTAAGTAAAATTTGGTTCAATAAGATGAAAATAATTTTTAGTGAATAGTAACGTTTTACTTTTATTTACCACGGTTAAAATTAAATAGGGTAATTAAAGGTAAAATGATATTAATATTACCCTAACACATGTCCTAATTCAATTGGATAAGTATAATTCGACCAAAAAAATATTAGGAATAAAATATTAATCTATTTGTTCCACTTGGATTAGATTAGCACATTTATTATTATTTTATTTAAAGAAGAGTTAAAAGAGTTAAAATAAAAGTTTAATAACTAAAACATTTTTAATATTGGGTTATACAAAAGATAAATTTGATTATAAATATTCATTAGAAAGATAAAAATATTTCTTATATAATTGTATTTTATTTATAATTTTTAGACATTAAATAATATAATTTATTTATGACACAATGATGATGCAGTAATTACCTAATTAATAAAATATTAAAATAATTGATATTATAAATATCCAAATAAATGTAATTTAATACTTTTTATAAATTACAATAATTTTATAGGATAATAGGACATGTTAGGGTTGGTTAAATGAATTTTTTTCTAAGTAATAATGCTGTTATTAATTTAACAAAAACAAAATACCAAATAGTGTCAAAATTGACATAAAATAGTTTTGAAAACAAATATTATATTATTAATTGATATTATATTCCTAAAAATATAAGGTTTATCCAACTCACTTATATAAGGTTATATATATTAATAATGAAAAACTTGGGGTTCTCTTGGCTTGTTATAGTAAGTTTATTAACCATATAATATAAAAATACAAAGAGACATGGTAAATGTCAAAATATTTAACTAAGAGTTAAATATAAATGATAAGTTTATTATGGTGAACTAAACCAGTCTAAAATCTATTGGTTGAAATTTTTTCGACCCATACCCACCCTAGCCTCTAAATAAGTCACTTTGGAGCCATTATAAAGTGAATATGAATTTATTATAAAATAATATTTTAAGCTTTTCCTAAGGTGACCCTCATCCCTCTTATAAAGGGGCACTTCCCCTTCTCTCAAATTCACACCATAAAAGCCTTTTGTCTTGGACAACCCCTGACCAAATATCCTCTCAACTTCCCTAAATTCATCTTAGAGTTCTTCCTTTAGTCAGAAATCCAACGTAAAGATCCCTTTTGATCAAATCAAAAGGAAGAACCTGAAAAAGAGGTAAATATTTCATCAGCTCTTTCAAGTTCTATTCTTCTTCCACTTCTTCTTTCCTTGTTGTTTCCATTATAAAGTAATAACTCCAGTATATTATATATAATTTCATGTTATTATAAATATGTTACAACCATATTCATTATTATATTCATCCTTTTAATGACATGTCACCATATGTGCGTACATACGGCTTACTGTCTCTACGTTGTGGCGTAGTTGTTATTCAAAAACAATTATTTGGATGGGTATAATAAAGATGTATAATTGATGTAAATAACAGTTATAACATGATAACTATTATTTATATATGATATACCATCCAATTATATAATATTTTAATATCAAAAGAATGATATTGTCGCTCGTGCGTACCTACGGATTACCGTCTCCACAAAAGCGATAAGATTCATTCCCCATAATATCCATTCAAGACTAATTTTCATTTGATGATTAAAAATAAGGTTTAAGGACTTGATATCATTCTGGATATGAATAATATAAAACCTATCCATAAAAAACATGGATTATGTAACAAAACATATAAAAGAAAACGTGTAAGTGAACACCCGAAACGACAACAATACTAAAATATTATTAAGAAAGCAATATTAGAAGATCATATATGATATCATATTTATTTATATGGTTCTCATATAATTTAATAACAATGATTTAACTATTATACAGGAGGTTAACCTACCCTCTACCAAGAAAAAGGACAAGGTAAGGGTTTATTTCATAATCTCTTCATTATCTAATATTGTTTATACATAATTATTTACTGGGACCTCTTTATTATCAACATCCATGTTTCTTAAAAATGTATTTCAAAACATTATTAATATTTTATATACTATGGGTTAAAGTCATTTATACCCTTTTTTGAATTTTTATAATATTTTTATAAATAAATATTTTCTTCATTTTCCAAACAAGGTACTTTTTAACCTTTTCGATAAAATTAAGGTAAGAATGTCTGTTTTTAACTTATACGGCGGGTGTGGCTATTTTCCACCATTATAACATCGTCTAAGCTTCCCTTACAAGATTATAATAATATTTTCAAATATAAATGCTTTCTTTTATAATTATGTTAACTTTAAATGATTTCAAAATAGAAATAGATATTTCTCTAAAAAGGTTTTGATTTCATCTATGTGAACATCCTTTGATGGATTTTAAGTTTGTTTGTAGTTGATTTATTAAGATAGAAAACTTCCATATTGTATTTAAGTTTTTGTGATATGTTTGACTGTGGATGTGTTATTTCATACCATTCATGTTTTATAGATAAAGTATTCACATTTTTTGTTCCAGTTCTAATATGAATGTTTATGTTATGTTTTAATATTTTCATATGGGAATGAATTGGACTTAGTAAGTGACGGGTGGAGCCCACTATAGCTCCTCAATGAATCTGTAGGTATCATGAGACAAACTAGTTTCTTGGCACCAGACCTTGACAAAATCTTATTTGTATTCTTGGCACAAGGCCTTGAATATGTGGTTATGAAAGTCTGGTATTATGCATTCCATCATTATGAAAGTGGTTATTGATATTGCATGTGATTATTTGACTAGTAGAATATACATGTGAATAAGTAAATGGTATTATTTCATTTTATTTTTTCCATATCATGCTGAATTTCAATTTTAAAAGTATTTTGTTTTAGTTATACATTGCCTTAAATGTTTATGCTTATTTTTGAAAGTTTTCTCTATGTTGTTATCCTTACTGAGCATCTGAGCTCACCCGTTTCTATGTTTTATTTTTCCCATGATGTGAAGAAGTATATTATAACTGACCTGCAGGGGTAGTCTATGGGATCTCAGTGTTGTCTTTGGAAACAATGTTGTTGTAGTTTTCCATTTTATGATGTAATGAAAACCTTATGAATGTATTTAGTGTTTCCAATGTTACTAAACTAATCGGTCTTTCAAGACTTGATCTTTTGTGATCATGTCAATGTTATGTAATAATGCACCAACTTTGGGTAACTAGGGTCAGGGATTTATATATATAATACCATACATGATATACTTATGACTTGATATTACTCATTAATTAACAATTCCATGTTGAAGTTACATTTCAGGTAATAATAACTTTGTTTTTTGCATGTGTTTTGATATGTTTTATTTTTGATCCTCTTACTTATATCATGATTTCATCATCTCCACAATTATAAACATGAAATAAATATCATATATATTCATTATATATGTATTTATAATAATCTATTAAATATATAAATAGAAAATAAAATACCTCATTTATAGAGACGGTAGGTCATACCTAGGCATGAACTCTATTTCCATTTTCATGTAACATTGAAAGAAAAAAATTAATTAAAATAATTCTAGTAGAATTATCATTTTATGTTTATCATATAGTTTCACAAAATTTATCCTTAATACATTCCATGTAAATCATGAAATAATAACATCGTTTTAAAGAGGTGGTAGTCCAAACGCGCACAAACAAAGTTATCGTATTTACAAAAAATGGAAAGCAAGGAGGTATGTGTTATATAATAATTAAATAATAATAAATAAATAATAAATACTATATATATCATATAAAAATATAAATTCCATCATTAATCCCAACCATGAAATGTGTAAATGGAAGAACGAACTATATCATCTCGTGAGTCAGTAGTCCGTCGTACTCACAAATGAGGATTGCATCTCCCATTTGATGAAAGTGTGTGTGTGTGTGTGTGTGCAGTTTTAACCCTTAATATAAACAAATATCATTATATTAATGATACTGAGGCTATTATATTAACATTAAATAAAAATAATTCAAGGGTATTATGGAAAAATTAAAACATTCGTTGATAAACTTTACCTTTTCTTTGGGTATCTCCTTTTGATTTGAAAAAAAGGACATCATTGTTTTGTTTTTTTTCACAAAGTAAGGCTTCAATGATTAAGGGAGAAAAGTTTTTAGGATAAATGGTCATTTTTTTATGATAAAAGTCTCAAATTGGCATGAGAAAGTTAGGGAGATGGATCCCATTTATAATTGAGGTGAGGGGAACTTTTGGAATCTATAAATATATTAAATTAATATAAATTAATTTTCATTTTCAAATGGATAAAAACTTATTTATTTCTATGATAATATTAATATTGGTCTAAATAATCATAAAAAATAATTTTTAGACATATTTAGGTCAAATTATTACTCTTATCTTTTTGCTTTAACCCTTATTTATTCCCTTTAACTCTTATCATGACAACATGTGTTTTTATTCCTTAGTAGTTAATATAGTTACTCTAAAATGTAAAACGAACCATAAATGGATCATTGATGAAATATTTAACTTTATAAAAAAATTGAATATTTTTATATTTTTACAAAATTTATATAATTTAACAAATTATTATTTATTTTAAAATATCATTTATGTCAATTTTGACATTATTAATTACATGAAATTTAAAAAAATATAAATATGTAACACAACATATAAAAAACTTTAATACATCATTAATATTTCAATATAATCAATAAAATTTTTGGATGGTATTAGTTATCTCAAATTATTTTTATTTTAAAATTTTTAATATCATTTATTTGATATTTTCATTAGTTAAATAATTGTTGCATCATCATTATATAAGCCTTTGAGGTAATTATTTATTTCCTAAAAGTAAAAATAAATTTTAATGATAAATATAAATATTTTATCTCTCAAATTACAATTTGCAGTTAAATATACCTTCTAAATAACCACATATAAAAAATGTAATACTTATTAAAAACATGAGTATGACATATTTGGATTTCATTCGAATAAAATTTTATAAAAGGATTAAAGTCATCCAAGTGTCTTTAAGAGGCAATAAAATCATACCAAGGATGATTTTTGTTAAAAAAAACTCATCCAATAAAATTATTACAAGTTTTATGGTAATTTTATAATACTTATAATTTTATTATTACCCTTAATTACCTAACTTACCCTTGACCGAGGTAATTTAATGAATATTAAAGTTACGATTCATAGTGTATAAAAATAAAACGGACATATTTTCATTACTTAGACCGAATGATAAATATTAAATCTATTTTTCAAAATTCAAAACATATATGTTTTGGTAATTAATTTAAAATTAATCACGACAGAATGAGAAAATGTTTTTTTAAAGTGAAAAAGTTGAAAAGTTTGGAAAGATTTTACATAAAAATTACGTGTAAAATTGATTAAAATGACATAAATTATATTAAATGATATATTATTAATCTAATAATAACTTAAAACAAAATTAATATATAATTTAACACTGTAAATTATTTATATGAATAAGTCATTCTGAATTAAAATGCAATATTCTATCACCATTCATCAAAACATGAAACTTATCAGAAAAATACAGAAATTTAAACCAAAGAAAATTTTTTTATTATTATTCAGAAGAAGAATTTTATTTTTTAAAATATATTATTATTATTATTTCAATAACTATATTTTAAACAAGCATGCCATCAAAAGGTGGTAAAACTATCTTTTTATAAAAATACATCTTTTATGAGTAAAATTGTATTTGTTCTTAAATCATATCAAGAAAACACGTAGGATGAATATTAAATATTACATTGAATATATATTATATATATATATAATTAATTAATATAATCTAAAAAATAGTGACATATTTATTTTATTCATATAAAACATACATGTTTGCATTAAAATAGATTTTATAAAAACATTTCCTTTATATTAAATTGGTTTTTATATTTATTTATGATTAATTATTAAAAAATGAATTTAATAATATATTTGTATAATTTATTTCATCATATTCATTACCATAAATTTCATAGATATGAGATAATTTCATTTTAAGTAATAATATTAATAGTATATCATGGTTCATTTAAGCTCAATGTTGCATGAAATGTAAACAATCAAAGAGATTAAAAAAATATGAATACCATAAAATATTGTGGTTTTAAAAAATAATTTTATTATTAGTGGGGTTTATATATTTAAATTTACTGGAAAAAAAATTTTTTGGATCACACCTAGATTCACCCCTTCTTAGGGTTCCTTAGCATATACATCGTAAACATCAATCCCAAATAATTCATTTCAAATCCCATATATTCTAATATGGATCAAAATTATTCAATATCTATTTTTTAAATTTTTAGAATCCATGTATTTCTTTATAAAACTTATTTTTTTAATGGTATTAAATATTATAAATATAAGAAGAATATTTTTCAATATTTAAGATCTAATGGAGTGGATTTTATATAGGTTCTCCACTATGACACAATTATGAATAGAAATGACTAAATTTTTCTTGATACTAGAGTCATGAAAATTTTGGGGGAATTTTGGTCAACTGGTAATTCATAAATATTATTTACTATCCATTAGTGTATGAAATGTGGGAAACATTAAAGGATGTCTTTTTAGGTCCTACAGAGGATTAAAGTGTGATGAAATCCAATTTAAAATTTCATTATAAATTCAATTTAAATTATATCTAAATTAAAATATTTGGATAAAATTACCATATGTACAAAACCAAGAATAGAATGGGTTAGAAGAAAAATAATCCCAAAAATAAGGGTACACACGTTTTGGTAAGTGTGGTCAGTTTTGTTGATAAATATATTGCAGAGGATATTGTGTATTTTTTTCAAATATAATTTTATATAATTATATAATTATTTATAATGATGTGATAACTTAGATGAAGAAGATAAAATAAAAAATATTTCACCATATATAAAAAATTTATACAAAAATCAAGGGCTTGCCCAATCCTTACATGAAAAGGTTTTTCAACATAAATTATCTATAAATATTATTAAAAATTCAATGAAGTTATTTAGATAATAAATTATTAAGCAATTATATTTACCTTAAATTAATACACTTGATTATTTTGTGGGAAAATAATGGGAGTATTTGATTCAATTAGAGAAAAATAATAAAAATTAGTGTAACAAATTCCTATATTAGGGGAGATTGGTGTTTATTTGTTTCATTTAAAAAAATAAATAATAAAAGGATAAGTATATGAAAGGAAACATATTAAGTGTTAGAAAACATGGATACCCAATTAATGGATAATAATGAAATGATTATGGAGATTTAAATGAGGTTCTAACCATTAAATGACAAGAAACAATTCACTCCCATGACTATTTTACCAAGTGAATCCTGCAAGGTTGAAAAAAAATAATTAGTGTAAGAAATAAATGATATTATTAAATGTGGTATTAAATATCCTCAATTTTTAGAGGTATTTTGTGTCTGCTACATTATATATTTTAGTATCACCATGGATGTGTGGTTAGAAATTAAATTCGTCTACAAGGGAATAAAATCTTCTCCATCATTTAAATCAAGGATGGGATACATAAATTATAATTTAATCTATATATGGTATTTTTTCTAAACATATACATATTAAATAGTACTATAGTGGAAAAAAGTAATGGAGATTCCAAAAAGGAGACCCACTTACTCATATCAATTTGAATTAATGTTTGAAATTCATAAATATCTATTTCATAGAAAAATGTATTTTGAATATTGGATTATAAAGAAGGAGGAATAAAATAAAGGGTATATTAAGAACCAGTATTGGAATATTCATAATATATATCATATAAAGAATCCAAATTAATATATATAATGACATATAATGTTACTCATATTTAACAAAGGAAGTTATGAATATTATAGAAGGATTAAATAATGATAAAAAAGTTTAAGTGGGTTATGTTGACTAGTAGGGAAGATAAGTATGAAACATTCCAATTTCTTCATACACATAAAAATATATATAAATAGAGGAAGATTTGTAGAATATCCATCTTATGGTGGAGGAGGTTTGGTGAAGAATGCATCAATATTTCATCAATCAAAAATGATTTGGGAAACATAGTAAGATGTTATTTTTTACTGAATGTTGGATCAAGGATCTAATTTATCATTTTAATCATCACATTAATGTTGAGGTTGATATATTGAATCCACTGGTGTAATCTATCCTGATCAAAACTGATGAAGAATACAACCTCCTACTATTGGTTTGGTTTGAGTAATTAGTATATTTTTTATGATCCTTCAATCTACGGGGTCTTATTATCTCTCTTTTATTAATCATGTTTCCAATGGAAATAATTTTTTTTATGGTTTTATTATTATGAGATAATTTTTTATCATAGAGGTAATGTTTTATATGTGTTGTCCCATTATAATGAATCCCATACAAGATAATAAAGAGAAAACATAAGAAATATAACTGTCATTAATGGGAATGTTATTGTTTTTGTAGATAACTCATTGTTTATGGGTAATCCTTGAGTTGAGAGAAATTGTCCTTATTATATTGAAGTAGTGAACTAGTTTTATAACTTACCTATGTAAGCTAAAGATAAATCACCTTATATTATGGTTGAGCCTGTATGGTCTATGGAAACACCTTTTAATAGGTATTATTGTATCAGTTGGAATGATGTGTTGAGTTGAGGGACTAAATAGGCAAGAATCCATGGATCTAGTCTTAGGCCATACCTATAAGTGGTTCTAGCAGAACTCATTATGTGTGTAAATTTAGAATATATTTATGGAACTAAGTGATATTATGATAAACATTGATTATAGATTGGATAGTGTTGATCGAGTTCATCGAGTGGATAATTTTACAGAGGAATAATGGATGGAAATGAATCACATAGTATAGAAAACCAGGATTACTATACATGGATATTACAAAAATTTAGATGAGTATTTAACACATTATATAAGTACATTCATGAGGCCTATAATGTTTCCCAAAATGATCTTCCACTTTACTACATTTACTTAAAATTTTTCTTCATAAAATGGGTAAAGGAAACATAATAAAGGGTGAGATCTAATGCTCAGATAGGATAAATAAAAGAGATATGTAAGCATAACATGAGCATATGGGTATGAGGAAAAGATCATAACCTTAGGATATCATACCTTACATATCAATGATCATAAAAAAGGGTCCTGGATTAAATATTGGCAGTTCAGAAGATATGAATTATAAGGGAATCAAGAGAATATACAATGAGAGCATAAAAAGGAATAAAACATTGTATTTTGGAATACATATAAGTATAAAATATCATATGTCAAGACTAACTACCAAGTCCCTCATAACATGTTTGGATTGGGTTAATCACCTATGTTCCTACTTTGGGTGTTGGTTTCCCCCATGTGTACCCTCTTTTTTTGGGATTGGTATGCCCTCATGTGTACCCTCTTTCTTTTAGATTGGGATGGCCTTCTGTGTATCCTCTTGTTTTGGAATTGGGATTCCCTCATATGTACCCTCTTGTTTTGTGCTCAAGATTCCCTCCCATGTACCTTCTTGTTTTAGGTTTGGGATTCCCTCTCGTGTAACCTTTTATTTCGGGCTTGGGATGCCCTCTCATGTACCTTCCTATTTTGGGATTGGGATTCCTTCCCTTGTACCCTCTTGTTATGGGCTTGGTATACCCTCCCATGAACACTCTTGTTCAGGATTGGGATTCCCTCATGTAGACCCTTTTATCTCATAAAACATTTATCATTAACCAATGCATTGGAGTTTGATATAGGTCCCACCCTTCACATAATAAAATAATATATGCATGTGATACAAGATAAAAAAAATATTCATCAGATCATGACCTATAAAAAGAGATGGGTTTCATAAACATCATATTAAGACCCATGAAATTAAATGGGTATTATAAACATGATGTAGCCTCTTGTATTTTACATGTATTATTTTTAGATATTATATGGATTTTTTTCAAGACCAGGTGTTGAGACGTAGTGAGATTCTGGGGCTCGGTCTGCTTGGACCAAATATTTGAAAAATATTACAATAATAAATAGCACACATGCACGATTTTCATAAAAAGGTGTAATAACTCGTAAATGAGTTCCCAAATCATAAATCTAAGGCCACCATTGAATCCAAGATAGCATCATTACCATATACACTACCTAACATTGGTTGGTGCGGGTAGTTTGTGAAAAGTTTGTTGGGATTCTGAAATTAATAAAATAAATTTATTGAAAGATTTATTTTATTTTACTTCAATGCAGAAACTTAATCCTTTATAAGTATACAGCAATAGATTTTTTCTTTGGTTTGGCCGCTAAAACCTAGAGACCTAGATGCCATTATAGGAGAGAATTCTTAGGTAGTGAAAAGGGATTAGAATTAGATCATGAATCATCATGGCAGCAAAGTTGGAGGATCTTTTAAACAACTACAACACAACCATGACTCATCAATTATCAATCCAAACTCTAGGTATGGCATGTGTTTCAAAATTTTAATTCCTTGTTCATAATTTTTTTGATGAATGTATTTATTTTAAAATCAATAACCTTACAGTAAGGGTTTTATTATGCTAGGTTTATGTGGGATATTCTTCATAGTTATTCAATCTTCTTTATTTATCATTCTTACATAAATGGATTGAGGCCCAAATGAAAAATGGATGAGGTTCTTTCCTCAGGGTTTTTCTTTTTTATTTCCTCCCTCATTTCTTGTTCATCGCGGTAAAACCGTTGGCTCATGGTTAGACTATATACCAACATGATTTACCATTTTTCATGATTCCGGGCACAAAAATCTGAGATTCTAGATCCATACTCTTTACGATGCAGTGGAGGTGTGACAGCATTGGAAGCAGACAGATCCAGAAATTTTGGAAACCCCGGATTTTTTATCTTTGGATGTAGAAGACAAACCCAATGAACACATTAGATTTCCAACCATATTTGACTACTAAAGTTTGTTTCTCATTGATGATGAGTCCTGGCTAGAGAAGATCCACGTATTTTGGATTTATAGAAGTCATATCTGAAGTTGGAAGCAATGAGGTTGTGAGTGGGAGGAAGAACCAAGGATTATGGAAAATCATGTAACACATGTCGTGTAATCTAAAATTACATGGTTTGTGGGCCCCCTGGATTTTATGCTAGGGTTTGGCCATAGTTAAGGATCACACGGCATGTTAACCCTATCACACAGTGTGTGACCCTCCCTGGATGACTCAATGTGTACTCTAGAGAGTACACTGACACAATTAACAGTACACAACCATATGGCATGTTGTGTACTTAGACATAGAGATGGCTTGGCATACACGGACTATTCTAGGTGACACAGATAGGGAATCATGTGTTTATGTACACCGTTTAATCATCTTATACATCGTGTATATGGAGACTACATGTTGTGTGATTATTTCCACATGAGAAAGATTTGGGATATAAGAACACATCGTGTACCCCCTAGGACATGACATGTACTTAAATAAAGAGTGATTGAGAATCTTTGTTTTTTTTAATTTTGACTAGTATAGGTTGAGTGCATTACATTGGACCTTTTCTTTAAGGGTACAGTGCTATATTACATCCACATCACAATATTGTAATCCCCTCTAGAGGATGAGTCTTAGACATAGTTGTGGTTTCCCTTCATGATACAAGAGTAGGATCCTCTATCATTCCTAATAGAGTTTATGGAATCAGCGTAACCTCCCTGAGTAAAGTGTTGATCCTATATCTATAAGGTCATATTAGTATTGTTTTTAGAATCATTTTCATGTTATCCCCAACATATAGGGTTGATCCATATTGGGTTCATGGTTTCCCACATCGGTTATAAGTGTGACCTCATATCTATGTATCAAGGTTGATCCGGATCAGGTTCTTGGTGTCCCCTAGCAGTCATGGTTGTGACCCCTATCTATGTATCATAGTCTTCTTATACCAACATATTCTCTTTGTGTGGGGACCAAATGAGTTTAAACTCTTTGTTGATTTTATCCGATGATAGAATGGCCCATGGAGTGGGATCTCCCGGAATAAGTGGTGTTTCAAAAAAATCTTGTCTCTAGCAAAGGGTTATAACCGCTTTATGGTGTGGGGTCTCCCTTGAGTATATATGGGTTCTCTTTATCTATTGGAATCTATTATACAGAGATTTTTACATATTTTATTGATTTTACTTACTTGGTTCTTTGTGTTTAGTGTTTTCAGGGTGTCTGACTGAGTATTGTTGTACTCACCCCTTCAGGGGCTTTGCATGTACATGTTGTGTCTTGTGCAGACATCATCCCTTTTAACAGTGTCCTATGAGGATTGTGTGTATCTAAATTCAATGAACTCATCCAACACACCATTTATATGGATACTAAATTTCTTGGGATGATTTCTACATATTAAATACTTGGGATAGAAGAACACATTGTATGTCGTATGGGACATGCCGTATACTCCCATCAAGAGTTCTTGAGGCTCTTCATTTTCCTATTTTGGATTAGTATAGTTTGAGTGTGTTCCCTTGGTTCTTTCCTCAAGGGTACAGTGTGGTATTTAATCCTCATCACTAGATTATAATCCCCTTCAGAGGATGAGTCTTAGATAGAGTTGTGGTGTCCCTCTGTGAGACTGGAGTGCGATCCTCTATCATCCCTAGTGGTGTTTCTAAAAGTAGTGTAACCTCACTAAGAAAGTCTTTGATCCTCTATCTAGAGAGAAGAATCATTAGGGTTTGTGGAATCATTGTCATTTGATCCCCTACATATAGGGTTGATCCATATTGGGTTTTTGGTGTCCCCAAGTGGTTCTGGGTGTGACCCTCAGTCTGTGTATCAAGGTTGATCTAGATTGGGTTCATAGTATCCTCTAGTGGTCATGGGTGTGACCCCTATCTTTATATCATATTCTTATTATACCAATGTGTTCTCTTTATAAGGGGCCCAAATGAGTTATACCTCTTCATCGTGTGTCTCTGATGATATCATGGATCATGGAGTGGGATCTCTTGGAACGAGCATTGATTCAAATAGAAACCTAAGGATGGTAGTTGGTTATGACCATGTGAAGTTGTCGTTTATCTCCTCAGTATATTTTGGTTATGTTTCTCTCTTGGAATCTGTTATATATAGATTTTTACATATTTTATTGAGATGACTTACTTAGTGCTTTGTTTTTTTGTTTTAGGGGTTTCCTACTAAGTATTGTTATACTCACCACTGCATTGCCTTTTCCAGCACGAGTCATGTCTTGTGAAAAATGCATCCCTTTTGACGGTTCCTTAGGATGAATGGGAGTGGGTGGAGCATAGCTATATCTAGAAAGACTAAGGTGTTTACTGGGGCCATAACTTTACTTATTATTCACCCTAGTATTAGGTTGGTTTTCTTGTAGTTTTAATTGGACTTATTTACGGGCTCTTTGTGATGGGCTTGTATTTGGCCATGTTTACTTTTCCTTTACTTTCTACTATACTCTAGTTGTGGGATATTTTTTTTATTCATTCTTTGTTTATTTTTTTTTCATTTCAATATTGTGTGTCTTGCAAATGTGTGCATGTGTACAGGTACTTAATTCTAATGCCTTTAATTTTTGGGAAATGCCTCCCTAGTGCTAGTCACCAACCCCTTGCCTATTGGAGGTGAGCTTGTGTAATCATGGAATGAGACCCTCTAGGAAGGGTCATGAAAGAGTGGTATCAGATGAGGTTAGGTTCTACTTTAGGATATAGAGTCTATGAGATTGGTTTGGGTAAATAGTGTTAAGTGTTTCGAGTTCGTCTTTCAATATAGGGACTCTAGTGTTAGTACGACGGTCGACGTATCAATAAAACAAGACTCTGATCACCTTTATTTCAACTCAGTACATGGGAACACTAGTTTATGGGAAAATAATGGTACATGCATCATATTGGAATTCTTTTCTTTGTGTCCTTTAGTTAGCTCCCAAGATATACTCTATTGACTGTGGTGCATCTTGTTTTATTTCAGGATGTCTCTACATAGATAACCAGCTATGATTCCACAGTGTAATCATGAGGATGGTCTTCTAGGTTACGAGACATGTGTACTAAGTTTTTTTCTAGAGATAGCACCTCCAGGTGGTGCACCACCCATACCACCTCCTATTGAGCAGCAAATAGTACATGCGGTACTAGTGGGTGAGGTACATAGCCAGAGTTTTTTTCACGAGTTCTAGCAGAAGAAACCCCTCATGTTTTGAGTTGATCCATACCCACAGATAGATGAGTACTATCTTGAGGATGTTACCCATGTTTTCCATTTATTCAAGACATCAGAAGATCATATGGTGGTCCTGGCAGTGATCCTTCTACATAGCTCAACGGGGCGATGGTGGGGTTTGGTTACCCAATCTTATGATGAGGTAACTATTTTGTGGATATAGTTTGAGGACCTATTCAGAGTGGAATTCATACCTTATAACCTAAGGGTTATGCATATTTAGGATCTTATACATCTCTGGAAAGACGACATGTTGATGTCTGATTATTCATCGAGGCATACCAACCTATCCAAGTACTCAGTGGATATGATATACGATTAGTACTAAAGGGCCCAAAAATTTGGGTGAGGTCTGCATAGGGACATTCGATCTAGTGTTATCCCTCTAGTAATTCTTATCTATGTTGGGGTTCCAGAGAGAGCCTTGGCAGTTAAGAGTTCCTTGGCTAGGAAAATACAACTGGTGGTAGTCAGCAATGGCCAAGCAGGAGTAGAGACATCAGTAGTAAGAATTCAAAGTCAGTCTTGGAGACCTAGACATAGGAGATGTCACAAGATTAATACCTAGAATAGGGGATCTATTGTTTGGGTTTCACAAGGTTAGTTCAGTTAGCCTAGAGAGAGGATATTCTACTCATGTGATGATATGGGACATCTCGCTCGGGATTGTCTGACCTGGTGTACTGTTGACATAGAGACTATGGATGGACCACCGAGGCAGAGACAGTTAAAGGAGTAGGTAGATACGTAGGGTAGAAGATGTTTTGGGGAAGCTGGGAGAGCTGGAGGAGGTGGTTGACATTTCAACTCTTTACCACCACCACCCCCATTTGGTCCATGCCAGGCTCAGGGAGCTTGAGGAAAGGGGAGGAGAAAATTGTATGTGATTGAGGAATATGACCCAATAATACCAAGAATTATTCTAGGTATGATATTTGTTTGTTCTAAATTATCTTTCATATTGATATAAACATGTTTTATTCATTCCATTCTTTCCATGAATCTTGTTTGAGACTCATATATTCTATTTCAACCATTAACTCAAACCTCACTCTTGGAGACTCCCACTAGAGGAGGCCCAATGATCACGCACTGGTGACAACAGTGTGACCTAGCTCTTGGAGGTGAGAGTTTCAGTTGGGATATCTTGGTAGTAGTGTGTAGGCATTAAGAAGTCATTCTTGGTATGGACCGGTTCCACAGTTCAATCTCAGATTAACTATTTTAGGTGAGTAGTGTGGTGTGTCTGCAGTGATGGAACAACGTTTTCCTTTGTTAGTCAAAATGAAACCCAAGTAGTACAGGATGGACTCATTTATAATAGGTTGGATCTGATTACTCGTCATTTGGCTAGCCTAACCCTTGGTATAGTAGATTTTATGAGTTTCTAGTTTCCTATAGTGGTGGTAGATTGTGGGGACATCTTTCATGGTGATGTTTCAAGTATACCTCCCCATTGAGAGTTAGACTTATACATTAATTTATACCCTAGGACAGCACTAATATTTTCACCAGCATATCAGATGTCTCTCATAGAGCTTTGTGATCTGAGGGTGAAGTTGGAGGACTTATAGAGGAAGGGATTTGTGAGACCCAGTGTTTCACCCTGGGCATCCCCAGTTTTGTTTTCCAAAAAGGAAGATGGGTGCATGAGGTTTTTTGTGGAATACCAGTGCTTGAACCAAGGGCTTTTGAAGAACAAGTATTAA
The DNA here is from genome assembly GCA_963277665.1 of Viscum album. NCBI lineage: Eukaryota > Viridiplantae > Streptophyta > Magnoliopsida > Santalales > Viscaceae > Viscum > Viscum album. Next base: position 905,757,688 of record OY728158.1, on the reverse strand, counting down.
ACACTGAGGATTGGTGACCCCCTCTGATCAGTTGATTGGGGAATTATTGTTCTTGAAGTTTAACCTCGGGTAAATTCTTTTAGGTTCTAAGGTAGAGTTTCAAAAGAGATCCAATTTTGAGATTTCCATAGGAAAGTTTCATGTATGTAGTACTCTTCAATGCATCATAAACTGGGTTTGATTGTGTCCTAATGTATAGGAAAGCGAGCATTCCATATGGTTTACAAGAGTTGAGACCACATGAGTGAACTATACGACCCACGATCTTAAGATATTAGCAGTAGTATTCCCATATAATATGTGGCGACAGTACCTGATGGGTGAGTGGTTTATCATTAACTCCGACCATAAAAATATCAATTATATCTTCTCTTAGAAAGATCTTAACATGAGATAGGGGTGATGGCTAGTGTTCTTCTATGAATATGACTTTTTTGATTATATGTACTCCTGGGAAGGGGAATATGGTGTAATATCCTCTTAGCAGGAGATCTAGTTCATAGTTGTTGAATGAGGAATAAGAGTAGTTGGACTCATGGAAGTTATCCTTTATAGATGGATATGGAGCATCTTACCTCCAGTCGATGATTGTCACCCCTCCACTCTTACAGCAACTTAGGGAGGCACAACTTGAGAAAACCGACTGTGATACCCTATATGCTTAGATATCCATAGGGCATGATCCTGATGGATATTCAAAATTTGGGGATCACATTATTCTTTTCAGAGGACATAAAATGGTACCAGTGACATTGTAGGAAGGGATTATAATGTAGTTTCATATGTCCCCTTTGGAAGTACATCCATGCGTGGATAATATGTACCAAGACCTCTAACATCAATTTTGGTGGCCATGAATGAAAAAAAAGGAGTTGTAGAGTTTGTTTATTGATTCATTACTTGTCCGTAAGTAAAGACTAAGCACAATGTTCTGGTGGGGTTAAAGTAACCCCTTAAGGTTATGGAATGAAAGTGGGATGAGATACAGATGGACTTTGTGATGGGTTTACCATGTATGTCCAAGGGACACGATTCCATCTAGGTGATCATTTACTAACTCACCAAGTTGACCCACTTCAAAGATATCTGAGAGCAGATTTTAGTGAAGATATTGGGATACCTCTATGTTCATGAGATAGTTTAACTCCATGGAGTTCCATCGATGATTATTTCCGATCTTGATGATTGTTTCACATCCTGGTTGTGGAAGGGATTACAGGAGGGTTTGGAACCCAGTTACATTTGAGCACTACATTTCACCCACAAACGAACAGATAGACTTGGCAGACCATTCAGGTTCTATAGGACATGATGTGAGCTTTAATTATAGACATTATCCGTTGTTGGGAGGATCATCTACCACTGGTGGATTTTTCATACAAAAACATCTACCATTCCACAATCAGTATGGAACCCTTCAAGGATTTGTAAGGGAAACCTTTCAAGTCACCACTTTGGTGGATTGACCAAGGAGAGTCAGCACTCATGGGTCTAGAGTTGGTGAAATCTACTACAGATAAGGTTAAGATCATCTAGGAGTGTATGAATACTACATAGATCTATTATAAGTCGTATGATGATAGGTGAAAAAGACCATTGGTGTTCATGGAAGGACACCATGTATTCCTTTGGGTTTCACCTTGACAGGGGTTATAGATATTTTTCCGGGGTGACAAGATATATTTGAGGTTAATCAAACCTTTCTAGATACTACGTAGGGTTGGTGGGGTGGAATACCACTTGCCTCTACCTTTTTATTTAGATCAGGTGCACTCATTCTTCTACGTGTTGAAGATGAGGAGTTATGTGCATGACTCATCGCACGTCATCAACTAGGGTGAGTTGGCCATCGAGGATAGAGCAACTTTTTTTGAGAACCTAGTAATGATCGAGGATCAGTATGAGAGGATCCTTCATGGGTGATATATTACTTTAGTGTATGTTTGATGGAAGCATGAGAATCTCCAGTAGAGAACATGGGAGTGAGAGGCTCAGATTATTTCTCGGTACCTTCATCTATTTGAATATACCTTTTTTGGATTTTCAGGGACATAAATCCCCAAGTTGGGGAGAATGTAACATCTTGTATTTTATGTGGATTACTTTTATATATTATATGGATTATTTTTGAGACTAGGCGCTAAAATGGAATGCAATTCTGGGGCTTGTTGTGATGAGAAAAAATGTTTGAAAAATATTAACATAATAAATAGCATGCATGCATGATTTTCTTGAAAAGGTAAAATAAATCATAAAAAAACTATTCAAATCAAAAATATGAGGGCACCGTTGAATGTAGAATAGAGAATTTACTTTAAGTGCGACCTAACATTGGTCGGCGTGGGTAGTTTTTGAAAAAAAAAATGGGGAATGAAATTAATAAAATAAATTATTTGAAAGATTTATTTTATTATTCTTTGACATAGAGACTTGATCCTCTAAAAATATATGTCTATAGATTTTGTCTCAGTGCATTCTGGTAAACCCTAGAGACCTAGATTTCATTAGAGGAGACCATTCTTGGTAGACAAAAATGGATCACGATTGAATCGCAGATCCTCATGCTAGCAGAGTTATAGGATCTCGTAAACGGTGAAAATGCAATCGTTCCTCATCAATGATCGATCCAAAATTCAAGTAGGTTGTGTATTTCAATTGTTTAATTCCCCGTTCTTAACTACAATGATGAATGAAAATGAATTGATGAATGATTTTATTTGTGGATTGATCTCCTTGCTAGAAGGGTTTTATTCTGTAGGGTTTATGTTGAAGATTCCTCGTGGTTATTCAATTCTCTTTATTTAATGTTCTTATGGAAACAGATAATGGATGAAACAAATAGTGTTCAAGGTTCATTCCTTAGGGTTTTTATTTTTTCGTGTCTCCCTCATTTCTCATTCATAACGGTAGACCCCATGGTTTGTATTTCAACTCCCTACCGAAGGATCGATCATTGAATGCATGATTCTTGGAACAACAATCTGAGTTTGTAGATACAGACTCGGTTCGATGCAACAGAAGTGCGATAATGACAACAGTGGAAGGATAGAGGCGGTTTAGAAACCCATGATTTTTTAGCTTCTTACATTGATGAAAAACAAGACAAACACCTTCGATTTAAAACAAGATTCAATGACCATAGTGTGTTTTTCATAGATGGTGAGACTCATCCAAAGCATATCCTTGTATTTCTACTTGATTAAAGTTGAATCTGATGGTATATACAATGTTGACATGAGAATAAGGAAGAACCATGGATTCTATAAAATCTCATAACACATGGAGTGTAATCCAAGATTACACAACGTGTGGGGCCCCCTGGCTGTAGTGCTAGGGTTTGGCCAGAGTTAAGGATCACACAACATGTGACCCTTGTCGCACAGCGTGTGACCCTCCTTAGATGACACGGAATTTATTCTAGAGATTGCACATACATGGGTAACAATACACAGACAGATGGAACACTGTATACTTAGACACGAAAATGACTTGGCATACATGGATGGGGCTAATCAATGTAAACACGAAACCATGTGTCTCTAAATGTTTTGTAATAATCCAACACGTTGTGTATATAGATACTACATGTCGTTTGAGGATTTCCCCACAGACAAGACTTGGGATAGAAGAACTTGTTGTGTACCCCCTGGGACACATAATGTACTCCCATCAAGAGTGCTTGAGGCTATTCATTTTCCTACTTTAGACTAGTATAGGTTGAGTTTGTTCCCTTGTTCTTTTCCTCAAGGGTATAGTGTGACATTACATCCACATAACTAGATTGTAATCTCCTCTAGAGGCTAAGTCTCAGATAGAGTTGTGGCGACCCTCCATGAGACTAGAGTGTGATCCTCTATCATCCTTAGTATAGTTTGTGGAATCAGTGTAACATCATTGAGTAGTGCATTGACCCTCTATCTAGAGGTCTACATCCATAGGGTTTGTGAAATCATTATCATGTGATCCCCTATATAGTGGGTTGATCCATATTGGTTTCATGGTGTCCCCTAGTGGTTCTGGGTGTGACCCCCAATTTGTGTATCAAGGTTGGTCCAGATCTGATTCATGGTGTCCCCCAACGATCATGTGTGTGACCCCCTATATTTTTATCATAGTATTATTATACAAAACATTCTCTATGGGTGGGTCCTAAATAATTTATACTTATTCATGATGTCTATCTAATGATAGCATGGCTTGTGGAGTGGGATCTCTAATAATAAGCATTTCTTCAAACAGAATCTTATGGCTAGCAGTTGGTTATGACCACATGAAGGTGTGGTGTCTCTCCTAATTATATCTAGGTTCTATTTATCCCTTGGAGTCTATTATACATAGATTATCACATCTTGTATTGAGATGAATTACTTGGTACTTCATGTTTATTATTTTATGAGTGTCCTACTGATTATTGTTATACTCACCCTTTCACGGCCTTTACCAGCATGTGTCATGTCTTGTACAAATGGAGGACCTTTTAACAGTGTCCAAGGAGGACTGGGAGTATGTGGAGCATAGCTGTAGATGGGAATACTGAGGTGTTTATTAGGAGAATATCTTGACTTAGTCCTCCCCCTAGGAGTAGGTTGGTCTTATTGTAGTTTCAATTGGACTTGTATACAGACTCTTTGTGGTGGGCATGTATTTGGACCTCTTTACTTTTCATTTACTTCCCATTATACTTTGGTTGGGATATCTTAGTTGTATGAATTCTTTATTTCAATGGTTTTTTTATAATTTCATTATTGTGTGGCTTGGAGATGTGTTTTTTTTAAATAAGGTTGAGGCACAAAAGCCCCTATTATTAAAATGAAAGTCATACAAGAAGTAAATACAGAGAAGGAAACACAACAATGTAGGTCCATAAAAATAATATCAATGCACTCGCGAGCGAGTGTTCCTACTATGATGAGATGTCTAAGAACCCCCTCCACATGGATATCTCCCCCTCCGCCCAGCCTTTTCTTGCATATAGGGACCTCCAACATCATCCAGGAACTCAGAAGTTACATCAATGTTCACTTAAATCCATCCTGATCTTCCATTGTTTTCCTATATTCATCACTAATGGTAGATGGAAGTGATTCAAACGAATTATAAGTACTCACATTTTTCATAACTTTTTGAATTTGAGATTGAGGGGTGCCACAACTTGGTGGGGGATGGGGAGATCCTGCCACTTTTTCATTTGTTATTCCCTTCAATCTGGGAGAGTCCGCATGCATTTCAGGAGAGGATGCCTAGACAAATTTCTTAAATTGACTGGTTTGTTCATGCTGCCCAGTTGGATTGGGTTTATGGAACAAGCTATGGGTAATCATAGCATCCTGTGCATTAGTTTCTTTAAGTGGGGAATAGGCTAGAACAGAAATGATTGTATCGCTGCAGTCCTTAGCATGAAATAGTGAAGTATTACCAGCACAAACCTTAGTTGGAAGACCATGAAATAAACTGGATTTAACATGGGCTCTAGTATTACCTTCCAAATGGGAGACCTCTACATTAGTGTCGTTGGAAGATTTATAAATAGATGCTTCTCTATCCGCTGTAAATAGAACATAATCTTTGACATTTGAGGCCAGGGGTTGTACCTTTTTATTTTCCTTTTCTGATGTATAGTTACAATCATTCACCTTCTCTATATATTTATATTTCTTTGAGATAGGAACACCCATCTTTTCTTTTCCTCTTCTACTTTTGGAATTGACCAAAATCTATTCTTGCTTTAGGTAGGAGTCTGCATCTTTATGAGCAGCAGTTTCCAGCGCATCAAGGCTGTCAATTGATTCATTATCATCCTCATCTTTGAGACCCTTGTCAATATATCTTTGAATGAGGCTCCATTATCTGCCACAACAGAACTCTCATTAATGGATAGATGAATATCATCTCCAAGATATGCCTAGGATAAGAGAACTATCTTATTTTTTTGTGCAAAAGAACTGTTCTTGATAGGTTCCTCAGAACATCCCTTTTTTCATTAGTTTCTTCATCAAGAGACCGTTGATATTTTTCAACAGACTCAGCATTATTTCTATCGGACTCCTTTAGAAGGTCAAACCCAATTACAACAGCTTTCTTATTCTGCTTGGTGCTTTGTGCTATACCTTGTTTAGGTGGCTTTCTACAGTTTTTTAGGTCATTCCCTTTAAGTTGGAAATTGTCACAAATAATATTTCTTCTACATGTAGATTCTTCATTCCCAATTATTTAACATGGAACACAAAAAGGAGGAGTATTTTCATATTCATGCGTTTTTGACCCATTTCGAATTATTCGATGTGGCGCGCGATTTGCAAGAGGTATGAAAGATCCCCCAGAGAAACTCCTAAAGGAGGATTGGTTATTCGAATCTTCATGGTCCTTATTCTTCTCCTCTGAAACCAAACTAATCTGGTTTGTGAGTCGAAATGCCTCAAACGAGTTGAGATTGATACTGCACGGGTGAGTTAGGTCAGACAAAACTATGGGGTGTGGCGACGTCATTTTCCTCTCGTGCTCCTCCATCCTTCATCATAAGGAGATGTGTGTGTGTGTGTGTGTACTGGTACATTAGGCTAATATATCCCATTTGTGGGAAATGTCTACCCGGTTCTAGACACCAAGACCTAGCCTATTATAGGTGGGAATGGGGTAGTCACGGCATGGGACCCTCCAGGATAGGTTATGACACAGGTCAATATATCATAAACTATGGAAAATAGATAGTTTTTATAATCATTTAATCAAAGCATAACCCATTAAAGGAAACAGGTTTCATAAGAATATAACCAATAGAAGATAAAAAGGTTTCATAGAAATCATTACATAAAAAACATAAACTAGTGAAGAAATAATATGAATTATATTCCTGGATTGTATTACATGGGTATTTTTATGAAATATTTTAGTTTAAATAATTTTAATTTTCCAGTAGCTTGTGTTGCACACAACCGTGAGTTCAAACAAACCATGAGACACTATTAGTATAGAAAAAATATTATAAATCATCCATTAAATTAGTGGTAATAAATATGAATAACTAATTTTTGAAATAAATATAACTCAAAATGAATATATTGGTATGTTCTTAAAAAATGATCACATAATGTTTAGTGAAATCACTTTGTTATTCAAAAATACTTTTTCTTTAAAAATGTTTTTATCTTAGTTTCATTTTTAGAAGTTCTAGAAAATGAATTTGATAAAATTAATTTCATTTTTTTAACTCATCATATAAAAAAGATCTTAAAATTATTTTTTTATAATTTTATGAAAATATTTAAGTAATAATGAATATACTAATTTTTATTAAAAATTGTATTTTTACTTTAAAGTATTTGAAATGTAAAATTATTTTTTGGAGTAGTTTTAAATTTTATTTAGTTCTTATTGATTTATAATAATACAATTATGGTTTTTTAAAATTATTTTATAAAAAAATTATTAAAAAATCATTTTCTATTTTAAGAAAGAATTTTTCTGAAAAACTATTTTTTATAACATTTTACCGATTTGATTTTAAATTAAATTCTAAAACTCGTTTACTTAGAATTTAAAAAATGAGATACCAAATTTTGATTCATAAGATTGAAATTTAGAAAATATATCCCTTTTAATTTGTAAAAATATGAAAAGTAACCTTAGTAATTTTTGTTGCCATGATAAATGGTAAAAGCAGTAATTTAGGCCAAAAATAAAATTATAAAGATTATAAAATGACCCAAACACATTACCAAATATTGTAGGATGGATAAAATTTAACCCTTAACACGTGACTATATAACTTTAGTCATTTAATTTACATTTTACAGTGAAAATTACGTATATAATATTTAAATCAAAGAATGTCACAAAATGTCACTTTCTTTGTATTTAATATCCCTTATGTGTCCACATGGGGAAAAAATATGTTATTAATGGATATGAATATAAATTTTTAACTTAATAAACATACGTAAATTCTATTAATTTATGTTTTAATTTTTGGGTCAATTAGATGAGATTATGGTATTTATATAATATTATTTAATAAAAATTTAATGATGTCAATTTGATGTTTTGAATAATATAACATTTTTAAAATAAGGCTACCCAAAATTTATATTTGACTATAAATATTCTTATGAAATTTAGACTATTTATATTCATCATGTTATTTTTTAATTTTTAGTAGAGAACTAAGTATTTTAATAATTACAAAACACTTATATAGAAATTATTTTATTAATTGAAATATCAAATAATTTTATTAAAAATAATAAAATAAATATAATTTTATAAAATTAATGTGGTCAAATAATTATATATGTTACCTTTACCTTTTAGGGATATAATAAAGTATTTTTTTATGTTAAATTGTTATCTTTTTTTTCTAAAAGTCCAAATATTGAATACTTTCAAAATTAACACTAATGGAATTTTATCAGAAGAATATATTATTAAATTATTTAAAAATCATCAATCATCTTTAAAAATAAAAATAAAAATTATATGGTCAAAAATATTATAATTTTTTCATTCGTATTTAATTTAAATCACATAAGTAAAAATTATAACCATTTAATATTGTAAAAGTTGTTACCATAATTAAAATTAAAATAAGTTACTTAAGGTTTCATCAAAATGATAAGGTTTAAAATAACAAAAAAACTTGTCTAAAATCATTTTCATGATGATATTGAAACATTATCTCATATTAACTTTGAATCCATGTCCTTTTGGATACATTTTTATTGATATTTAATTTATTATAAATTAATATTTCTTAAAATTATAAAAGTGCCCCTCACATAAATTATAAAAGGGAACCTCCACTCTCACCTATTCACGTCACATTGATCCCTCAAGATCGATGATACCCTACCAATTAACATTATAATATTCCCTATCCAAAATTTACATATTCAGGTCATCTAAAAAGATCAACTATAGTTTCCCTAATATGAGATATAAGGGATGTTCTCCATGAAAGAGGAAATCATCTTTACCGAATCTTCCAAGATTATTTCTTATTCTACTTCCTATTAATTTGTTGTTTTCCATTATAAATTAAAACCTATATTATCCCCTATATTATGATATTTTATTATTATTATTATTATGGATCAACCATATTCCACATTTTATCTGTCATACTAAAAACAAAAGTACCACATCGTTGTGTAATCTATTTTTCATCACTACTTTACCTAGATCGATATAATGATGGAAATAATATATATATATATATATATAATTATAAAATGATATTAATTATATAAAAAATATATACCATAAACTTCTTTACCCTTTTACCATTAATGGAATGATATCATCTCTCATGCGTATGTAAGACCTACCGTCTCCACGATGTGATGCGATTCATTTTTTCATATTCACCATTAAATAATGATTATATAAATGTATATAATTAATAAATATGATATATATTACCTTAATATCATTATTTAAATTATGGAACTATATTCTATGTATAATAATTGGGACATATATGAAAAAACATGTATAGAAAAATGAATCAGTTAACACCCGAAAGAAGAGTAATAATGAAATATTATTAACAAATGAGTGATAATATGATCATATATGTTATTAATATGGTTCAAGAATAATTTGATAATGTTCATTAATATATTATAAATTATTTTCAAATATGTTTGAACGAAATTATACCAAAGGTAAGGATTAATTTCACAATCTCATTACTATTCAGGACTGTTTATATGTAAGTATCTACTGAAGAATATTTATCTTCAATTTTTATGTTTCTTAAAAAAGTTTTCCAAAATATTTTTACTATTCTTATAGAATTTTAAAATTCATTTTTACACATATGTGAATTTTTTTACTAAATGTTTTTGAAGGAATATTTTTTCATTTACCTAATGAGGTACTTTGTGACTTTCCTAGGAAAAGTACGAAATGAGTGTTTTTTAACTTATATGGCATGAATATATTTGTTCACATTCATGAAACCTTAATTATTTTAAGCTTCCCTTAAATTATTATAATTTTATTTTCAATGAAAATATTTTCATTTAAAAATTTTCATCATTTTATGAAAACAAAACGTTTTCAAAGAAAAATGGATATTTTCCCAAAGTATTATTTTCAAGAAAATATCACAAAATTATTTTCCATATATGATAACATTCTTTGATGTTACTTAAGTTTTAATGGGAATATGTTTCAAGGATATTATTCTATTATTCCCATGGTTGTTTTGTGTTTATAATGTAATGGTAATTATGAAACCCATTTTCTTTCCATAGGATTATGTTATGATTTAATGATGTTTATAAAACCCATTTAATTTCATGAGTTTTGATATAATGAATGAATTATGTTCTTTTGGAACACATATTTATATTTTTCATTTTGTTATAGGTGAGACCTATATCTCTCTCTAATAAATTGGGTAAATATCCATATCTCATTTGATAGAAAGTACTGGAATATGATGTGAACTCGTTTCAGTAATGCATGGCTTGAACGGGAGTAAAATCAGTATAGTAAAATAGGGATACAATGGGGAGTGAACTCGAATTAGAAAAGGACTTTGTCCACTATTATAATCTTATAAATGATCCATTTACTATTATGTAAATGATTGTATAAGATTATTTATATTCTATAATTTCATGTCTTATGTTACGATCACATGAAATATGTTCTTTATGAACTTATATGATTTATCCCATGAAATGATATAATGACCATTTATATAAATTATTTATTTTTAAAATGTTTTTATTATATTTTTATGTTTCATGATTATGATATGACTGATATATCCCTTTTTTACCATTATTGAGAATCTTAGCACACTCTTTCTTATGTTTTTTTTTTCAAGATATGAAGAAAGTTATTAAGTAATGTGTTTCAAAAGGAGTTCTAATTATGAAGGAATGAGCATGATATTATGTTTATGCTTTATAAACTAGTTGTGTGTATTTGTAATTTTCCAAAGACATTAAACCAATGTAGTTTGATCATGGTTTTGTTATGTTTTGTAATGAATATTATTCTATTTAGATGTAATATCTATGTGTGAAAATTATGGGTTGTTATAATTGATAACATATCAGGGTTTCATTAACCATTCGAAACTATGATGATAAATCCTTAGTATGTACTATAATGATAGTTCTAATTATATGATACAATCCAAGAGTAATTGGGAAAGTCGTAAATAACCTAGGATAAATTGTATGGTTTTTCATATTGAAATTTTTTAAGTAATTATCACTGATTATGTGGCTTCCCTATTATTATAAGTGTTGCTCACACTATTCTTGTTGGTTTTAGTCAATGGATGGAACCCAAAGCAACTGTGATGATGATAAATGTGATGGGAAATGCAAAAAAATTCCTCTAGAGAAACTGAATATTATGGGAGATCGAATGAAAAATCATGTATCAATTATAAAAAAATATTATCAATCTATAAATCATTTTGTAATTCAAAACTATAAAAGGAGAGAACAACCTTCTATTGATTCCTTCATGAGATAGCATCGACCTTCACTCAGAGGGTCTTATGATCCACTAATGGCTGAACAATGCATTAGTACAACTAAGAACATATTTTTGCTTATCCAATATTCATAACATGATAAATTCATCTTTTCCATCTATAATTTTGAAGGTTAAGTAGATCAATAGTGGAATAATATTAATAATCAGAGGCAATGATATGAAATTAAATCTATGGAGTGGGATGAGTTCAAGAACTTATCTTTTAATAATTACTTTCCTCATATTCTTTGTACGAAGATGGATAATAATTTCCTTGATCTTAAGCTAAAAATGATGAATCTGTTGGTACCTGTGAAGAAAAGTTTACAAAACTTTTAAGGTATGCTTTTGGAATTATCATTCAACCTAAGAGTAAGGTTGATCGATTCATCAGTTTATTAAAACCAAGCCTCTAAAGGGAATTATTCATAGTGGACTCCAATAGATATAAGTAAATCATTCTATTTTCTCTCAAGTTTGAGATGGATATTGGAGTCACCCAACAATCTTATGGGTTTGATAAGAAAATAAAAATTGAATTCAAGGGAAATTCTAGAAAAATAGTGAAAAGAAGATGTGATTTATTTTATGCTCATGTTATGGAAATAAATATTGAGTAAACTATCATAAAGGGAATAGTAAATGTTTTAATTTTATTAAATATGGTCATTGAAAAATTGACTGGTGAATTTATGGGAAAAAGATAGCTAATGATGCAAATAGATAAATGGATACATAGAATGTACCACCCAAACATCAATGTTACAATTTTAAGGAAAATGTAAATTATGTTAATTAATGCCCTAATACAAGGTTTATTTATGATACTCAACATCAAAAACCTCTTAAGTCCAAAAAAAGGAAAATAGCATGCCATCACTACTATCGATATAAAGAATAAAAATAAATTGGTGAAAAGTACACTTACCATCCTCTATAAATCAACTAATGTTTTATTTGATTTTTGATCAACACAATATTTTATTTATAAATAATTTTCTAAGGGTATCACCATATTAACTCAATAATTAGATGTTTAGTAAGATTTCAAAACTTCTAATGGAACAATAGTTTCATCACAATTTTATAAATCTTCTCCAGTTGAGGTTTTTGGGAAAGTGTATCCTGAAAATCTAAGGATCCTTCCTTTAGCTAAATTTAATTTAATTCTTGGAAAGAATTGGAATTTTCTATATGGATATTATATCAATTTATGAGGAAGAGAAGTCACATTTCATATTTTGAATGAATCTATGGTCATTTATTGTTACAAGGATGAATATGAACTTCCAGTGGAAATAAGTTCCATCATGTATGTAACATCCCGGTTCCGGAAGCCATCCAGAGGTGCCCCATACCCAGTTGGTCACATGGCCTCAAGCGCATTTCCCCAAACGTCAGAGGCTATCAACTAGAAGCGAGGGACTTTGGTGTGATGGTGGGGAAACTATGTCCTCATTGGCATAGTAACAAAATGGAAGAGAAAAAAAACATACAATAGCAGAAGCACTAAATATCCAACAACAGTAAACAACAGAAGACTGAGATAAAAAATAACTAGAGAAATGCATGATACATATGTCTTGGAAAGCATCCAAACAAGTCACAATGCTAGAATACAAATAGTACCAAACCAAAGTAAAAAATAAAATATAAACATCTCCTCAGCATCGCAAGCATATGCTTGGTCCCATGATCTCCAGCTCCATAGCAAGTCAAGTACCTAAAGTAGAAGGGTGCTTTCCCTTATCTATACCTATAGAAATATAAACTGTTTGGGCCCAAAATCCGAACCCAAAAAGGGTGTGAGACTAAATCCCAGTAGAAAACCACCTGAAGATCTGTGCCTAATAATCAGTGAATATATGGCAGGTAAAAGTACAGAAAGCAGTAAACAGGAAAGTACACAGCAGTAACAATCCACAATTCCAAGTCAAGCAGTAGCTAACACACACAGATAACCCTCTAGGAAGTACCCACAGCCATCCCCTCTGGTCCTACCAAATGAGAACAAGCAACCCTCTGGGCAGTACACTCAGCCTAACCCCTCTGGTTCTGTCATAAGAATTCATAAAGACTCTCTGAGGAAGCACTCTCAGTCAATTCCCCTTATAGTCCAAGTTAGTCGAGGACTCTCTGAGGAAGCACACAAGTTCAATTCCCCTTATATCCCCAAGGTCAAGAGACTCTCTAAGGAAGCTCACTTGGTAAATTCCTCTTATAGCCCCAGGTCATTCACACACTCTCTAAGGAAGATCACCTGGAAAATTCCCCTTATATCCTGGAGTGGTTCAAGGTAATTCAAGTAAAATAAAGACTCTCAGAGGAAGCTCACTCGGTCTATCCCCTTATAGTCTATAAATCTCAAAGACTCTCTCAGGAAGCTCACTCAGTCTATCCCCCTATATTCTATAACACCAGGTTCTCATGGCCCTGTGTAATTAAACGCATAATAATGCTATATGGAAAAAAGTAAACCTATAGAACTACTTGGCTAACCAGTCTATAGCATCTCAAGCATGTCAGAAAACAACACCCCATCCTACGACCACAAGGCATGGAAAACAGGTAAACGGCCAATAGGCTAAATTGGACCAAATGGTCATAAACAGAACAAAACATGAGAAGAACATCCAAGTCATAGTAATCAACCCAATTAATATCCAAATTGCCTCTACAAAGTCATACAAGCATGGCAGGAAAACAACAGGGGTAAAACGGTAAACACGCAATACCCAGTTCAAGGGTATTGGTGTAATTTTCACATAATATTCACATATTTCAAACATAAAGGCAGAAACCACCTACCTTGGCATTAGAAGATTTATATACGTGAATCACGAGGCTTGAATATCCTTATAATGTCATAGATCTAAGAAAACACACAAAATTATCAACCCCTGATAACTTGAGAAAGAGGAGAAAACATGAAACGAATCTCAAGCAGAAGGAAGAGCTTACCGCTGCGGTTTCAACACAATAGACGTTGGTCAATTTGGGGAAAAGACGGAGGGTTGGGGGCTCAGAGAAGTTTCGGTATCGTACGGTTTCTCTCGATCGAACGAGATCTAGAAGAAGACACTTCTAGCGATCAGACGTGACCCCGGTCCATTTAATGAAAAAAATGAAATACACGGTGTGTACTTTTGGATTACATGAAGTGTACATAATATTTCCATACTTTTATTTAGGCAGCCTCCATGTCACCCCACATGACCGTGTGTGTGGCCATGACACGGCCAGCACACGGCCTCCTGTGGCAACAAAGTACATGGCGTGTACTCATAAAGTACACGTCATGTACTTTAAAAATTTCCAGAAACTCTTCTTTTCTCAAAAACTCTAGAAGAAGGAAAAAAATACCTGAAAAGAAGGTCTAGGTTCTTAAAAACTTCCCCCCTTAAAGAAATTCATCCTCAAATTTCCCTAGTGCGGTGTAGAAGACGAAACCCTAAATAGCTCCGGCCACTGTGCTCGTACATCAGCCTCCCTCTCCCAAGCCTCGTCTTGTACCCTCCTCTGTTGCCATATCACTCGTACTAGAGGAACATACCGGCCATAGAGAACCTTCATAATTCGATCGACAATCCAGATAGGATGCTCCTAGAAAGATGCATCCACCTCCAACTCGACTTCCTCGGGTTGGAAAGCATTATACGGGTCTGAAAAGTAACTTCGGAGCTGAGAAACATGGAAAGCGTCGTACATAGCCATGTACCTTTGAGGTAACTACAACCGATAGGCTACCAGACAAACTCTCTCCAACACCTAAAATGGACCAACGTACCTCGGCGAAAGCCTACCCTGTCACCTAATCCTATTGTGTCCCAACCTCAGTGTGGCATATAGAAAAACCTAATCCCTGACCTCGAACTCCAGAGGTTGTCTCCACTGATCAACATAAGACTTTTGTCGAGACTGTGAAGTATCAATCCTCTTCTGAATCAACTCTATATGCTCTGTGGTATTCTGAACAAGACAAGGTCCCAGCAGAGCTGCCACTCCTATCTCCAGCCAACATAAGGGTCATCGGCATGGCCTACTATACAAATCCTCATAAGGTTCCATCTGAATAGATTCTTGAAAACTATTTTTGTAGGAAAACTCTATGAGAGGTATATGCTTCTCCCAAGAACCTCCAAAATCTAGAATGCATGATTGGGGTATGTTCTCAAGAACCTAAAACGTACGCTCGGACTAGCCATCTGTCTGGGGGTGGTAAGTTGTGCTCAAAAGAACCTGTGTACCCAAATATTTTTGTAGCCCATGCCATACCCAAGAAGTAAAACAGGAATCCATGTCTGAAACAATATAGTGTGGAACTCCATGCAGATGTACAATCTCTCGGATGTACAACCGCCCCATCTCATCAACACTGAAGGTCCCCTTTATCGGCAAGAAGTGAGAAACCTTAATGAGCCTGTCAATGACAACCCAAACTGTGTCATTCCCTTAAGGCAACCTCGGAAACCCAGATACAAAGTCCATCGCAACATCATTCCACTTCCACTCGGGAATGGGTAACTGCTGAAAAAGTCATGTTGGTCGTTGATGCTCCACCTTCACCTGCTGACAAGTGGAACACCTAATGATGAAACCAGAAACGTCCCTCTTCATACCTGGACACCGATACTGACAGTGTAGATCAAAATACATCTTGGTGATGCCAGGATAAACTTCCCAAACTGAGGAATGAAAGACCCGCATCAGCTCCTCGCGTATATCTACTGGCACCCATACGCACCCCTAGAAATGCAAGAAATCATCCTCTAATATGTTCCACCCAGGAAAAGTGTTTTCTCCTGACACACTCTCCCTTAGGACTAAGACTTCCGAGTCTGATAGTTGCCTCATTCACATTCGATCAAGAAGGTTAGAGGTAATAGCTATAGAAGAAAGAAATGTTTGCCCCTGACTGTCTTGCACCTCTAAATGCATCTCAAAGAACCGAGCCATAAGCTGTCACTCACTACTGGCCTCCTGAACTACCTTTATCTGAGTCTTTATTCTCAATACATTAGCCACTGTGTTGCCTTTCCCTAATGTGTAGGCAAGCTCAAAGTCAAAATACTGAAGGTACTCAACCCACCTTCGCTGTCTCAAATTCAGATCACGCTAAGTTAAGATGTACTTGAGACTCGTGTGGTTGCTGAAAACAACAAAGTGATCTCCCAAAATATAATGTCTCGAATAGCATAAGGAATGAACAACAGTTGCTAACTCTACATCTTGCGTCGGGTGCTTCCTCTCATGTGGCCTCAATTGCCGAGACCCGTATGCAATGACTCCATCTCCCGGAATAAGCACAGCTCTCAGCCCAATACCTAACGCATCATAGTAAATGATATAGCTCTTTCCCAGCTCTGGAAAGACTAGTATCGGTGCTGAATTCAACCTCCCCTTCATCTCCTGAAAGGCTAACTCACAAGAATATGACCATAATAACTTCGCACCCCTCTTGGTCAGACCTGTCAGTGGGGATGCTAAGTGTGAAAAGTCCTATATAAAATGTATGTAGTATCCAGCCAGCCTTAGAAAACTCTGAACCTCAAAGAAATTCTTCAGCTGCTCCCAGGAAACTACAGCTCTCACTTTCTCTGGGTCTACTGCTACTCCTGTCTCTGAGATAAAATTACCCAAGAAGTGAATCTGATCTATCCGAAAATGGCACTTTGAGAGCTTAGCAGATAACTGATGCTCCCTCAGTGTACTCAAAATGATATCAAGATGGTTAGCATGGTCGTGTCAAGTGTGAGAGTACACTGAGATATCATCCATGAAAACAACCACGAAGGAATGAAAGTATGGATGGAACACTCGGTTCATCAGTGCCATGAAGACTACAGGCGCGTTCGTGAGACCGAATGGCATAACCATGTAATTGTATAAACCATACCTACTCTGGAAGGTTGTGAGAGGTATATCACATGGTTTAACGTTCAAAGGATGATAACCGTACCGCAATTCAATCTTCAAGAACACTCGAGCTCCTCGAAGCTGATCAAAGAGATCATAAATCCTAGGAAAGGGATATCAGTTCTTGACCGTCAATTGGTTCAGCTTCCGATAATCCACACAAAGCCTAAGGGTACCGTCTACCTTCTTCGCTAATAGGATAGGAGAATCCCAAAGAGAATTACTGGGTCGGATGAAACCCTTCTCCTGTAATTCTTCCAACTGCATCTTGATCTCCTACAACTCAGGTGTATCAATAAGGAGGAATGGACACCGGTGTCGCTCCTGAAACAAGCACAATAGAAAATTCTACCTCACGCTCTAGAGGTAAACATGAAAAGTCTTCTGGAAAGACGTCCCAAAAACGATCCACCACTAGGGGAAAGTCCATCTGTGAAGTCCCCTAGTCATCCAGATAAAGACTAGAAATCTGGGCTGTAACTCCTCATAGCTCATGATGCTCGGGTCCTGCACTACTTTCCTGGACATGCCACTCACCTCTATGAAGAAAAGATCCACCCTCTAGTGATATGAATCCCACCCTGTAGCGATAACAGTCAACAATTGCCTAGAAGGGAACCAACCAGTCCATCCCAAGAATGAACTCATATCCTATCATCTCTAGGACATAGAGGTCCCATAGAAAGTGAAACCCTATAAACTCTAGAGGGAAATCCTTACACTGACGTACACTAGCTGTCCTAGTCCCTAACAGCGTGTCTAACGTCAAGATATCGGTAGATGAAAAGATGTAGAGCCCAAGGCTCTCTACAACAGCAATAGAGATAAAGCTATGGGCAGCCCCTATATCGAAAAGATCATAAGACAAAACTGAGGCTACTAAGATCGTACCACGAATAGTAGAAGGTCCAGGAACCTGCTCCTACTGGGTCTACTCTACTGCAAAATTCTGGCATGTACTATGGACCTGTGACCCTTTTTGACCACTCTAAGCTAATCCAACCTGATGTTGCTAAAAACTGAGTGACTGGCTGCCATGGCCACGACCTCCACCTCATCCCGAATGGCCGAAATAACTCCAGTTCCTAGATTTGTGAGAAGCTGGTGGTGCTACTCTTGAATGAGGATTCATAGAGGAACCCATGTCACCATCTGTTCGTGAGAATAACTGACAAAAGCGCAGAAGGTGACCCATCTTTCCGCAAGATCGGCACTCCACTAGGTTTCTCGGGCATCGTGGCCTCGTATTCCCTCTTATCCCACACTATAAGCACACCACCTGGCTACCAGAAGATGCATCCTACCTGTTCTAATCTTCTCGTGCAGCCTCCCTGCAGCGCTTCCTGCTATCAGCTGGTGGAGCACTAACTCTGGATGCCAAACCGCCCTGGCTCACAGCTCTAGAATCCCTTAGATTGCACTCAGTAATCAATTCTTGGTTGATGATAGAGGATATCAAAGTAAACCTAAAGATTTTCACCTTGGAATGGATCTGTTTCCTGAGACAGTCTTCAAACATCCTTGCCAGGAACAACTCATCACCTACTGGAATAGGCGTGAAACGCTGCAGCTCCGTGAAGCGAGAGGAATACTCCATTACAGAAAGAGTACCCTACTCCGGTCTCATGAACTCCCAGGATCGATCAGCCCTAAAGGTATCCGAGTAGAATTAATCGTAAAAGATATTATAGAACTCCTCCAAAGCCATATTCTGGTGGCATCTCACCTGAGAGATCACCTCCCACCACCTCTTGGCGGAGTCTCAAAGTATATAGGTAGAGAGCTTCACCCTCTTCTCTAGAGGTATCTCCAGATTCTCAAATATTGTCAGTATGGCCTCTATCCATGATTCTACAGCCTGGGGTTCTCCATCCCCTGAGAATGTAAGAGGATGCTGCTGCTGAAAAACCCATGTAAATTCCACCATTGACAGGGCAGGAGACAATGCCCCCTAAAAAGTCTACATCATCCTCAGAAAGATTTCCCTGAACTGTGCATCAGTACTTGTTCTAGGTATAACGGTTGGCGCTAAGGCTGGCACAACAGGAGGATTTGCTGGAAGTCCCTGATCATCCATATCTGGTGTCTGATCATCATCTGGAAACTGGCGTACAACTGGAGGACATCTCGGTGGCATGACTCTGCAAGGTCAATCACAAACCTTAGATCAAGATATCAAGGACTGAAAACAAGGAGTGTTAGAAGGGAACAGGAGGAAGAAATCACTCATGTTTTACAAATCATGACTACACGATGTGTAAATTTCCTACACGGCATGTTATCTGAAGTCATTCACATGGGCGTGTACTCTTGCCCTAACTGGTCATGTAACACCCCAAACACACAGCGTGTTATCCAAACACACGACGTGTACTTGAATCCTCTTCCCTTGATTGGGTCCTTCTACACAGTTAAGCCATACGACTCTCCCAAGACAAGACTATACAGTGTGTTCAAGGTAGACATGGTGTGTACTGGATAAGCTTCACTGGCTCGTGTTGTTAGTGACACGGCCTGTGTACCCATGTTACACTACACGTCATGTTTCAAACAAACATGACATATACTAAGAAAGGATAATACCAACCCGTGTTGTTCGTGACACGGCCGGGTACTGAGGTTAGACTACACGGCGTGTTCAAGATGGACACAGCGTGTATAAGAAGAGACTCCACCGACCTGTGTTGTTAGCTACACAGCCAGGTACCTAGGTCAGGATACACGGCATGCTAAAATGGTATATGGTGTGTTCCCACAAGGATTTCCCCATCCCGTGTCTCTTCCCAAACAACCTAAGACACGGTTAGAGACTACATGATGTTTACATAAGTACACGGAGTGTAATTTTAAAAAATTGTTTCTTCCCAAATAGAAGAACACATTGCATGTATTCAAAACTACATGGCATGTATTCTGGGTTTTTCTAGACAGTAAGCCTTATAAACTACTCCAGATCCCATAAAAAAACTGAAATGATCATTGAAGGTGCCAAATTCCGATCTGTGAGGGCTCATACTCCCCGCGAATCAAAGTTTTGCATCTTATACAAGTTATAACAAGGCAACAAAGCGATGATCCACCAAATTCCGGTCTATGAGGGCCCATAACACCTCAAGAACCAAATTTTGGTGTTCATCCAAACAAATCACTACACAAAAATTCCCTACCAAACAACATGTATTTTTATCAAGGAATTTATCACAATAGCATGTATATTCTACACAACATCTATCACAACAACATGCAATCGCTAATTCATCCTAGATGTCATGGAAATAATGCATGACATGTGATTTCTAGAAAGTGCCTATATGATGCATGAGATGTAATACCCTCATCTCATTGGGTTGTGACAGAAATAGAACCTCAATATCATCAATAGTAACATCACAATACATGTGATTCACCCAACGGTGGAAATCAAATCAACTGTAAAATTACAAACCAGTAAAATTGAAATAAACGAGGTCGTATGGATTTTCCCTGTACATGGGTTAGCTACTCCTAGGCACACCTTATTACCAAGTACCTATTCCATCCTATCCCTGACTGTAGGCTCCAAATAGTAAGTCAAGAGAAAATAATTCCTCTGATACCACTTTGTAACATCCTGGTTCTGGAAGCCACCTAGAGGCGCCCCGTACCTGGTTGGTCACATGGCCTCAAGCGCATTTCCCCAAACACCAGAGGCTACTGACTAGCAGTGAGGACCTTGGGTGTGATAGTGGGGAAACTATGCCCTCATTGGCAGAGTAACACAATGGAATAGAAACAAACATACAACAGCGGAAGCAGTAAATATCCAACAACAGTAAATAGTGGAAGACTGAGATAATAAACAACTGGAGAAATTCATGATAAATGATGCATGGTAAATATGTCTAAGAAAGCATCTGAACAAGTCACAATGCTAGAATATAAATAGTACCAAACCAAATTACAAAATAAAATATAAACAGCACCTCAGCATCATAAGCATATGCTTGGTCCCATGCTCTCCAGCTCCACAGAAAGTCAACTACCTGAAGTAGAAGGGAACTTGACCTTATCTATACCTACAGAAATATAGTTTGTTTGGGCCCAAAATCATTACACAAACAGGGTGTAAGACTAAATCCCAGTAGGAAACCACCCGAAGATCTGTGCCTAACAGTCAGTGAATATATGGTAGGTAAAAGTACAGAAAGTAGTAAATAGAAAAGTACATAGCAATAACAATACACAATTCAAAGTCAAGCATCAGCTAACACACACAGGTAACCCTCTAGGAAGTACCCACAGCCATCCCCTCTAGTCCTACCAAATGAGCACAAGAAACCCTCTGGGTATTACACTTATCCTAACCCCTCTGGTTCTGTCATAATAATTCATAAAGACTCCTTGAGGAAGCACTCTCGGTCAATTCCTCTTATAGTATAAAGTAGTCGAGGACTCTCTGAGAAAGCACACAAGATCAATTCCCCTTATAGCCCCAAGGTCAAGAGACTCTTTGAGGAAGCTCACTCAGTAAATTCCTCTTATAGCCCCAGGTCATTCACAAACTCTCTGAGGAATCTCACCGGGTCAATTCCCCTTATAGTGTGGAGTGGTTCAAGGTAATTCAAGTAAAACAAAGACTCTCTGAGGAAGCTCACTCAGTTTATCCCCTTATAGTCTATAAAGCTCAAAGACTCTCTGAGGAATCTCACTCGATCTATCCCCCTATAGTCTATAACACCAGGTTATCATGGCCCTGTGTAAGTAAACACATAGTAATGCTATATGGAAAAATTACACCTATATAACTACTTGGATAACCAGTCCATAACATCTCAAGCATGTCAGAAAACAACACTCCATCCTACGACCATAAGGTATGGAAAACAGGTAAACGGCCAATAGGCTAAATAGAACCAAACGGACGTAAATAGAACAAAGCATGAGCAGAACATCCAAAGCATAGCAATCAACCAAATTCATATCCAAATTACCTCTACACAGGTATACAAGCATGGAAGGAAAACAATAGGGGTAAAACAATAAACATGCAACGCCCCATTCAAGGGTATTGGTGGAATTTGCTCATAATATTCAAAAACTTTGAATGTAAAGGAACAAAACACCTACCTTGTCATTAGGAGATCGCTATACGTGAATCACGAGGCTTGAATCTCCTTATAACGTCGTAGATCTAAGAAAACGCACAAAATGATCAACCCATGATAACTTGAGAAATAGGAGGAAACCTGAAACGAAGCTCAAGAAGAAGGAAGAGCATACTGCTGCGGTTCCAACGCAATCGACGATGGTCTATTTGGAGAACAGACAGAGGCTCGGGGGCTCGGAGAAGTTTTGGTGTCGTACGGTTTCTCTCGATCGAACGAGACTTAGAAGAAGACACTTCTGGTGATCAGACGCGACCCCGGTCCGTTTAATGAAAAAAACGAAATACACAGCATGTAATTTTGGAGTATATGTCGTGTACTTACTATTTCTGTACTCTGCTTTAGGCGGCCTCCATGTCACCCCACACAACTGTGTGTGTGGTTGTGACACGGCCAGCACACGGCCTCCTATGGCACCAAAGTACACAGCATGTTCTCATAAAGTACACGGCGTGTACTTGAAAAATTTCCAGAAACTCCTCTTTTCTCAAAAACTCCAGAAGAAGGAAAAACATACCTAAAAAGAAGGTTTGGGTTCTTATAATTTTGGTATTAATTCCAATAAATGAATGTTATCTTTTGGAAGAGGCTCATTTTTCATCATTCTCTATTCATATTGTAATCATAGAGATGTATAGAGACTTGATATAATATTTATATTGGGATGGAATGAAGAAAGATATTGAAGAATATGTTTTCATGTGCTCGGTTTTTCAGCAAGTTAAAATTGAGAGATAGAAGTATAAGGGGATGTTACAACCATTAACCATACTATAATAGAAATATGAAAACATCAACATGGACATTGTCTTCGGACTTCCCAAAACATCTAATGTCTATAATGCTATATGGGTTATATTTTACTACCATATGAAGTTAGAATAATTTATTTCTATTCTAAAATTATTCTCTCTTTATTAGCTTTCCAGAATATATATTAAGGGAGTTGTGAGATTGTATAGAGTACCACTTTCTGTTATATCTGATCGAGATCCAACATTTAACTCAATGTTATGAATAATTCATCAGTATAATTGGGATAAAAATTTAAGTTTCAGAATTTCTTATCATCCTCTTATAGATGTTTTTTCAAGAAGGACAATTCAAACTCTATAATACATGTTGAGAGATTTCTTTATGGATATCAATGGTTTTTGTGTTCAAAACACACCTTTGGTATAAATTTCAGACAAGAAAATATTTCACTATAGTATTCATATGGAACCTTATAAATCCCTCAATCGTATGAAGTATAGAACTCCAACATGTTTGAATTAATTTGGGGAAATAAAAATATTGGGACTTGATATAGTTGAGAAAATGGAAAAAAATGGTAAATATATTCAACAGTACATAAGAGCAGCTCAGAGTCGATAAAAATATTATTATGTAAATCAACAAAAGTCCTAGAGTTTGAAGTGGGTGAAAAAATATTTCTAAAAATATATCCCTAGAATAGAGTGATGATATTTGTAAATAAGGATAATTTAATCCCTAGGTATATCAGTGCTTTTAAAATTTTGGATTGTGTTGGGAAGGTAGCTTATAAATTTGCACATCCACTGAATCTCTCTCAAACTCCTGATGTGTTCCATGTATCTCTATTAAGAAAGTATATACCTTATCCTTCACATGTAATAAATTCATAATTTATCCTGTTGGATCAAGATCATTCTTATGATAAATAACCTATAGTTATTCTGGATCGTTGAGGGAAATATCTACGAAACAAGACCACTCGTTTGATTAAAGTTTTATGGTGGAACCACAATTCGAGAAACCTGCATGGGAACATGAGGATTTCATGAGGTTGCGGTATCATAACCTATTTCTATCATAGTGAAGAATTTAAAGGGAGAAATTTTTTTTATGTGGGGTATAATTTAACACCCAAATATTTTTATAAAATATTTCTCTTTAAATAATGTTAATTTTTCAATAGCTTATGTTACTTGAAATTGTGAGTTTAAATGAACAACGGGAGAATATTAGTTTAAAATGACTGTTATAACCTACTTGTTAATTTGGTAGGAATAAATATAAAAACTAATCTATAAATTAAATATAACTCAATATGAATATTTTAGAAAGTGCTTAAAAAATGATCACACAATTTTTAGTAAAATAACTTTATTCTTAAAAAATACATTTTCTTTAAAAAGAAGTTTATATTATTTTTATTTAGATATTATTTAAAATGGATTTGAAAAAATCATTTTTTTTTAATTCATCATTTAAAAATTATATTAAAATAATAATTTTATAATTTTTTGAAAACTTTTCAGAAATAGTGATAATAGTGCTTTTTATTGAAAAATGTATTTTTCTTTTTAACATGCCCACACAATAAAATTACGTTATTAATTGGTTTTAAATTTTAATTAGTTCATTTTCATTTTAAATAATATAATTATCGTTTTTTAAATGTATTTTATACAAAAAAATTATTATAGAAACTAATTATGTTTTAAAAGGGTATTTTTCTAAAAACTTATTTTTCCTGGAGTTTTACCAAATTTATTTTAAATTAAATTCTATAAATATGGTGTCTTGAATTTTGAAAAATGGATTCCAAATTTTTATTCTAAAGTACCAAATTTAGTAAATATTTCATTTTTATTTCTATCCAATATGAATGATAACCTTGCTAAATTTTATTGCCATAGTAAAGGATATATTCAGTAATTTCGGTTAAAAATAAAATTATAAAGACTATAAAATTAACCTAACACATGCCAAAAAAATGGATGAATAAAATTAGACCCTTATCACCTTAGGATCTAAATTAATTCATTTAATGGACATTTTCCCATGAAAATTACTTACATAATATTGAAATCAATGAAAGTCACAAAATGTCACTTTCTTTGTCTTTAGTATACCTTATGTGTCCACATGAGGAAAAAGTAATGTTATGAATTAATATAACTATAAATTTTTAACTTAATAAAAATATTCTCATGATATTAATTTCTTTATTTTTTAATGGCTCACTTATATTAGATTATTCTATTCATAAAATTTTATTTAATAAAAATATAACAATGTCACAATCATGTTTTAAAAAATATAACATTTTTAATATGAGGTTACTCAGTATATATATTTGGCTATAAATATTCATCTAAATTATAGAAGATTTATAATCATTATGGTACTTTATTTTTAATTTTTAGTAAAAAAATATGTATATTAAAAAATTACACAATGTTGAAGTAATAGTTATTTTATTAATGGAAATATAAATTAAATGTTATTAAAAATATTAAAATAAATATAATTTGAAATAATTAATATAATTAATGAATTTTATATATGAACTTGACCTCTTAAGTATATAATAAAATATTTCTTTCAAGGATAACTTTTTATATTTATATTTTTATAAGTCTAAATAGTGAATTCTGTCAAAGTTGACACTAATGACATTTTATCAAAATAATATTTTATTAAATTTTTTAATAATAAAAAATAATTAAAAATAAAAAAATATGGTTAAAAATGATATAAATTGTTCATTTATTATATAATCGACATCACATAATTTAAAATTACAACCCTTTAATATTGAAATATTTATTATCTTGGTTAAAATTAAAATAGGTTACTTAAGAGATAATCAAAATGGTAAGGTTCAAAATAATACAAAAACTGTTGGAACCAAGGTTATTCTTTGCTAGAAAAGGAGCATGGTTTGTGTTTGTTGTCAATCCTCTAATAGATGATCAGGGATATTGCAAGTAAAGGGATCATACAGGTCAAGCAGTAAGTAGTTTTTAAGGTAATGTCGCTTCCCAAAGTTTGCTGAATTTTTGGGGTCCAAAATTTGGAGAATGGAAAGCATTGTGGAAAGTGGTTCTTTTTTAAGGCCTTATGAAAATATTAATGTGGAAGGAGTTTCGTGAATATAGGCTTCATGACGTGGATTTTTCAAAAACTAGAAGAATTTAGGCGGTGTCCTCTATGATTACAAAAGTTTGATCTTTAAGCTTCGTGAAAGGTATTCTTTTAGAATCAATATTTTATTTTTATAGAAAAGGCATGGATTTCGTGAAGACTGGCATGATAATTTTGAAGAAATGAAGCTTTGCGATTTGAGATGGTGTTTCTTTGCGATTACGACAAGTATTGAAAACAGCGAAGGAAAGGAGCATTACGGTGGTGCTTTGTGGCAATGTGAAAGCTTTTGACGGAGAGCTCTGCGGTTACGAAGAGCTCTGTGAACTGGAAATTTCAGCGGATCTTCGCGATATGGAGGAAGAACCAAGAAGACGTTTTGACCGATTTGGATTTCTCACCTAAATAAGCAGAGCTCCGTGATCGACCATGTCTATAAATAAGATTACACCCCTCTTCATTTGGTACAAATTTTGAGAGATAAAATATGTGTTTGTTGTGACATTGTGAAGCAAGGGGTGCTCTGTGAAGTAGGTTGTCATAAGGGAGCTTGTGCTTCGCGAAGAGACATCCAAAGTCCTGAATAAGGATTTTTCTCTTAAGGCATATGAGGTTCGCAAAGATAGGGGTTCCGTGTTGGCTTAGTGAGCTTCACAAGTTTGGTTGCTCTATGAGTTAGTGAGCTTCTCTAAGGGTTGTGCACCACAAGGAAGTGAGCTTCATGAGGTTGGTTGCTCTGCAAGGCAGTGAGCTTCACGAAGGGTTGGTCATTATTAAGGGTTGTTTTTTATTATCAGTGCAGAGTGTTCAGGGATTTCAGTGAGCATCTACTCATGTCATTTATGCAAGCAGTGTCTCATGCTGGATAGAGACAAAGACTCCAATTTCAATCTATTGAAGTGACCTTTAAGTAGATAAATTGAGTTATACTTCTCTCACATCAGTGAGCTAGGGGGAGTTTACAGAAGTTTTCCAATGTAAGTGGTGAGTCATCCCTGAACTATAGTAAGGGAAGTGTGTCTGGCACAGAGAGTATGTGACCAAAATCTTGTATGCCGCAACTGGTAAAGATTAGTGGATTTAGGTAAGACCGACACACTGTCGGCGTATACTCCTTAAACGTAACCCTTTGTGGTGAACCAAGTAAAAGTGTTGTGTAATCTCCTTGATTTCTTTTTTCTGACAGATTTAACAGGTTACTACCAACGTGGGAATAAGATCCATAACTTTAAGAAGAAAAGGTTGACACCCAGATTCACCCCTCCCCTCTTAGTGTGTTTCAGGGTCCTTCAAGTGGTATCAGAGAGAGGTTTCTAGTGTTTAATCAGTCTTACAGTCATAGAGAATTTAGCCAATGCCAGGGGAGTTCCCCTCCTAAATGGAAGTAATTTTCGGATCTGGAAGAACAGAATGAGGTCTCATCTAAGATCTCTTGGAATGGAAGTTCTCTTTGCTACTGTGCAAGGAATACAAGTTACAGATCCAACAGGGCTCTCTATGACCAATGAAAACCTGAAAGTTCTTGATATAGATACTAAAGCACAAAATTCTCTTATTGTAACCCTTTATGATCAGATCTATCTAAAGGTGATGAGTTGTACCTCAGCAAAGTCCATGTGGGATAAACTTGAAAATATTTATGAAGGAGGTAGCAAGGTGAAGGTGCCAAAACTAAAAGTCTTGAAAAATAGGTTTGATGATATGAAGATACATCTAGATGAGAATACATACTCCTTCTTCAATCTAATTACTGAAGTAGTTAGTGAAATTTGAGGTTTAGGCGAAGAAATCAAATACTTTGACATTGTGAAGAAAATACTGAGAAGACTTCCACACCTATACAATGTAAATGTGTTATTACTTGAGGAAAGATATCTTTCCAAACATTCTCTGAATGATCTGTTAAGCATCCTAGTGGCATATGAAATGAGAGTCAAGCCATAAGATGCTATAACTCATGTGAGTAAGGAAATTGAATTCAAATCCATGTAAAAACTTAAAATTTAAAAATATATTAGTGGTGAAGACTATGAGAAAAAAGATATCATTTCTCTCATTTCCATGAAGTTCTATAAGGGAAAGGGGGATTTTAAAGGGAAATTACCTCTGGATTGCTTTTTTGTGGAAACTTTGGGCACATTTCCTCTCAGTTCTCATGAAATATCAACATTGAAGAAAGCAAATATGAACTGATTTATAAGCCTCAGAAAATGTTTTTTAAAAGTTTAGACTTAAAATCTATAAATAAAGTACATAAGAAGAGTTTTTTTCTATAAAGAGGAAGATGCTGATAATGAGTTATGTGAAGAAGAAGAACTAGAATTTAAAACTGGAAACCACACATCCATGATGGCTACCATTGAAAAGTCTGAACCATCAGCAGATAAAGCTATAGATAACCAGTTGAAAACTACTGTTGATCCCAGGTTATAACTTAAGGAAGATTTCTGTAAGCTAGATAATAAGTTTAAGAGATGCAATAAGTGGAAATAAATGGTGGAAGAATCATCAGAATATATTGATAAGCTTGAAGTAGAAATTGAATGACTAGAAGAATTAGTGAAAGTTCAATCATCAATTCTTGAAAGGACAGATGATGTAGGGGAAATAAAATTCCGAGTCGAATAATAGGCAAAGGTCATCAATGACCTTACCTAGAGACTAGAAGAGAAGTCCAAAAATGTTGAGGGACTCTAAGGAGAATTTGTTACTCATAGGAGTAGGCTCAAAAGTGAATTAATTTCAACAGAATCAAAGAAGAAAATACAATTTGGTAGGTTCTTAGATGTTGAGATGCTTGAGAGAGAAAACCAAGGGTATGATGGAGTTAAAAATATTTTGAATGATCAAAGACCCACACACATGGCAAACAGTGGAATTAGTTGTGATGTCGAAACATCAAATGTTGCAAATAAAGTGATCCAGAATAAAGGCAAGATAAAAGTTGATCATGTTGAAAAATCACCCAAAGTGATAAAAAAGAGACCCTTAAATCAAACTAAATAGAGAACAGAAGACTTTCCTCGAGATTCCAAGAATTACATGCATTCAAAAAAATTCCCAAGGAAGAAGTCATGAGAACCAATAGAAGTGATAATACATTTCCTCTCATGAAATGTCAGTTTTTTGGATATCTGGGTTATACTATGTCATACTAAAAAAAGGAAAGGTGTTATCTGAATTGGGGTGATCTGGGAATTCAAAAGAGGAGAACAAACTCATATCATTCCTCTAATAGAAGAAGAAAGTTTTATGGATATTTTTTTTGTTGTTCTAACTTTGGTCATAAGGTTGTTGATTGCAGGAAGAGGAGGGAACATGGAAACCACATAATAAAGCCTAAGACAAGTCAAATCTCGTCAAAAAGACAGTGTTTCTCTTTTAAATAGGTTTTCTTCTCTGGAAGAATACTTTTATTAGGAATAAACCATGAACATGGAAGAGATAATTGAAAGTACATAAGTGTCCTACACTCAATCTAATGTCTCATGGAAATAAAATAATAAAATTAAGAAATCCAACCTTGCAGAGGTAGACATTAAAGCTATAAAAAGCAGCAAGACCTGGATTCTAGAGAGAGTTTGTTCGTCCCTTATGACCGGTATTACAAACTTTTTGACAAATTTCAAGAGGATGGTTGATGGAATAGTACAATTTAGTAATGATGGAGCTATGAAAATCAGAGGCAGTGGAAGTACTGAACTTCCTAATATAGTGCTAAAGAAAACTAAAGTCTTATATATGGATGGCCTATATCATAATCTCCTCAGCATGAGTTAACTCTGTGACTCAGGACTTATAGCTAATTTTAATCAGAAAGGTTGCACTATTAAGGGAAAGACAAGAAATTCACTTATGAAAGGATGCAGAACAGAAGGCAACCTATATTAGGTTGATAGTAAAGAAAAAAAATTCTACATGACTGTTGTAGAAGAAAATAACATGTGGCATCGGAGACTAGGGCACATAAATCAATAGGACATGGAAAATATATCAAAATTGAATATTTTCATAGATATTCCCAACCTGAAGCATGAATATGAAAAATCTTGTGATGCTTGCATGTGGGGTAAGCTGGTCTACAGTTCATATCATCCAAAGAAGAAAATGGAATCTCGTCTTCTTGATCGCATTCATACAGACGTATGTGGCCCGATAAATGTTGGCAGAACTCATGGAGAAAGGTACTTCATCCTTTTCATAGATGATTACAGTAGAATGGAATGTGTGATAGTTATACATAGGAAGTGACAAGTGCTTGACTGCATGAAAACATATCGTCGAATCGCCGAGAATGATACTAGACAAAAAATCAAAGTGCTGCGATCTGAAAATGGAGGGGAATACACGTCCATTGAATTTGAAAATTACCTGGAGAAGCATGGGATACAACATGAGGTAGCTACTATGAGAAATCCATATAAAAATGGAGTTGTTGAGAGTAGGATTCTATAGGTGAACAACATGGAAAGAACTATGCTGATTGAGAGTCATATTCCACGACATTACTGGAAATAGGTTGTTCAAGCTGCAATGTATATTCAAAATCAAACAGGGATTTATATGGGTGAGATGAAGACACCATGTGAATTGTGTCATGGAAGGAAGACCTATTTGAAATACTTTCATGTTTTTGGAAGTAAATTATTCATCAAAAACAAAGAAGGAAACCAAGGGAAGTATGGTGACAATGCAGATGAAGGAATTTTCCTTGGATACTCAATGAACAGCAAATCCTACAAGTGTTTCAACAAGCACTTAGGAAGGATTGTCAAAATCAGTGATATTAATATTATTGAAGAGAAAACCAGAAATTCGTCAAGGATGTCATATGATGATGTGATAGAAAATGAGGAAGAAATTGAATGTGGAGTAAATGAAAATATAGAAATATAGTAAGGTGTAAAAAACACTTAGGAGTCACATCATGATGATGACTTAGAAGAAGAATCTGAATAGGAGACCATGACAGGATAGAATTCGACCGAACCTCAAAGGAGAATTCGAAGAGCTTAGATTGATCCATCTAACATAATTGGGTATAAGAGTGCACCCACACAAACAAGGAGAATGAAGAATAATGCACAATCTGTATTCTTATCTATGGTGGAACCATCCTCATTTGAAGATGGTGCCAAGGATGAATCATAGGTGAAATCCATGAATGAAGAGTTAGATCAGATTGGAAAGCATAATACATGGGATCTAGTCAAGAGACCTGAAGGTTACAATGTGATTGGTACAAAGTGGATCTTCAAGAACAAGTTTTATAAGAATTAAAGTGTTATCAGAAATAAGGCACAACTGGTATGTAAAGGATATTCCCAGATTGAAGGTGTCGATGTTGAAGAAAAATTTTCTCCAGTGTCTAGTCTAGAGTCAATCAGGCTTTTTCTTGCCATGGAAATCCAAAGAGGTTATAAATTATATCAAATTGATGTCAAGACAGTATTCTTGAATGTTGTTCTTGAAGAAGAAGTCTACATTGAACAACCAGTGGGTTTTCTTCTTGGTACTGATGAAACAAAGGTTTTCAAAATAAGGAAAGAACTCTAGGGATTGAAACAATAACCACAGTTGTGGTACTCTTGGTAGGATTCTTATTTAAGAAATATTGAATTCAAAAATAAGTAGTGGATCACAACCTCTTTGTGAAGAATTATCAGCTAGATCAGTTCATGGTATTGGTATATGTGGATGATATAATTTTTAGTGGAAGTAGGGAGGGATTAGTGGATGAATTCACCAATCACATGAAATCATAATTTGAAATGTCCATGATTGGTGAACTCACATATTTCCTATGGATACAAGTGATTCAAAAGAAGAATTATATATTAATTTATTAGGAAAAGTATTCAAGGGAGATACTGAATAAATTTAATATGCATGACTCCAAACCAATGTCGACTCCAATTGTAGTTGGAAAAAAACTTGGAAAACCTGAGGATGGGACATCTATAGATCCCAAAATGTATAGAAGTGTCATTGGGAGACTATTGTACCTAATAGAGACATGTCCAGACATTGTCTTTGCAACATTCTTAGTGGCCCTCTTTCAGAGTAATCTGAAATAAGAACATATGACAGTTGTGAAAAGAATCATGAGGTATATTCAAGGTACTCACAATTATAGATTACACTTTTCTGTAGGAAGATAGAGTGATTTAGTAACATTTTCTGATGCTGACTGGGCTGGAGATATAGTAGACAGAAATTCCACCAGTGGTGGAGCATTCTATATTGGGAAGAAATGTGTTGTCTAGTTGAGTAAGAAACAAGAGATTACTTCTTTTAGTACTACTGAAGATGAGTATATCTCTGATACAAATGCATGCACTTAATTACTTTGGATGAAGCAACAACTGACTGACATTGGTGATGATGTGAAACAACCAATGGTAATCTACTATGATAACAAGAGCGCAATTGATATTATGAAGAATTATATTCAGCATTCTCATACAAAACATATTGAAATCAAATATCACTTCATCAAGGAAATAGTTGAACAAGGCGTG
The DNA here is from genome assembly GCA_963277665.1 of Viscum album. Lineage (NCBI taxonomy): Eukaryota > Viridiplantae > Streptophyta > Magnoliopsida > Santalales > Viscaceae > Viscum > Viscum album. Next base: position 905,724,711 of record OY728158.1, on the reverse strand, counting down.
ATTAAAATAGATCATGTGAGAACTAAAAAGAAAGTGGTTTATATCTTGAAAAAGGCACTATAGTAGCTTTGTTGGAGAAACATAGGTTGAACCTCAGTTTTCAGCCACCTCCTAGTGCTTAATGAGGTTACAGAACTCTCATCTCCCCAAATTTTTTTAACTGTGTTAATATGTTTGTGAAAGTGTTGCAGTTTTATTGGGGAGATATGATCCAGGGGGAGTCTATTCTGAGATCTACAATTTTTAAATCCTGGTATTTGGGTTTATTTCCAATGAGGGATAAACGACTAAATTCAATGTGGAAATATAGAGATTATATTGTCAAGAGAGATTTCATTCAAACACATGAGAATACAGTTCATGTCTTTCCTCTTGTTTTCTACAATGATCACTACTCACGTAGACTTTGAGTGATGGTTGATTTATTTCTTAAAGGTTCTATTTTTGATCGTAGTCGTCTCATTAGTGAATTTATCTGGAGATTTCCAACAAACCCAAAGAAAGATATTGTTATAACTAAGGTTATTATTTTCTATAAAATGATCATGGTTTGTGTTTTTTGTTAATCCTATAATGGATGATCGGAGATATTTTAATGAAATGGATCATATAGGTCAAGCAGTAAGTAGTTTTTAAGGTGACGTCGTTTCCCACTGTTTGACAAATTTTTGGGGTCCAAAATTTGGAGAAGGGAAAGAATTGTGAAAATTGGTTCTTCTTGAATGCCTTATGAAAATATGGAAAAGGTAGAAGTTTCAAGAAGATAGGCTTTATGAAGTGGATTTTTCAGAGATTGGAAAAATTGAATTGATGTGCTCTATGATTAAAAAAGTTTGATCTTTGAGCTTCATGAAAGGTATTCTTTTAGAATCAACATTTCATTTTTATTGCAAAGGTGTGGATTTCATGAAGATTTGCATGAGATTTTAGAAGAAATGAAGCTTCGCAGTTTCAGATGGTGTTTCTTTGCAATTACGATGAGCATCACAAACAGTGAAGAAATGGAGCATTGCAGTGGTGATTTGCGGCAATGCGAAGGCTTTTGACAAAGAGCTATATGATTACAACAAGCTCTGTGAACCGAAAATTTTAGGAGAGCTTCATGAGATGCAGGAAGCACCGTGAAGATGTTTTGACCGATATGAATTTCGTTCCTAAAGAAGTGGAGCTCTGGGATTTACTATGTTTATAAATAAGAGGCCACTCCTCTTTATTTGGGATGACTTTTGAGAGAGAAAATCCGTGTTTTTTTTGACTTTGTGACGCAAGGGGTGCTCCGCGAAGTAGGTTGTCATAAGGGATATTTTTCTATGCGGAGTGACTTCCAATGTCCTAAATAAGGATTTTTCTCTTAAGGCATATGTGGTTCGTGAAGATAGGGGGTTCTACGTTGGCTCAGTGATCTTTGTGAGGTTGGTTTCTCTGCAAGACAGAGAGCTTCGCAAAGGGTTGTGCATCGTGAAGAAGTTATCTTCGCGAGGTTGCTCCGTGAGGCAGTGATCTTCACGAAGGTTTGGGAATTATGAAGGGGCATTGCGAAGGGTTGTTTTTTATTATTAGTGCAGAGTGGTTAGGGATTTTAGTGAGCATATACTTAGGTCCTTGATGCAAGTAGTGTCTCATGCTGGATAGAGACAAAGACTCCAATGTCAGTCTATTGTAGAAAACTTCAATTCTATAAACTGAGTTAGCCTTCTCTCACATTAGTGAGCTAGAGAGAGTTTACAAAATTATTCTGAGGGAAGTGGTGAGTCATCCCTGAACTTTTGTAAGGGCAGTGTTCCTGTCACAGAGTGTCTGTGACCAAAATCTTGTACTCCACAACTGATAAAGATTAGTGAATTTAGGTATGACAGACACACTATTAGCATATGATCCTTGGATGTAGCCCTTCATGGTGAACCAAGTAAAATTGTTGTGTCATCTCCCTACTTTCTTTTTCCTGATAGAGTTAACAGGTTACTACCAATGTAGGAACAAGATCTACAACTTTAAGAAAAAAACTTGACACCCTGATTCACCCCTCCCTTCTCAGGGTGTTCTGGGGTCCTTCAAAAATTTGTATAAAATCTATTGGTTTTTGGAATTAAAACCTTATCTCATCTTATATTTGAATACATGGCTTTTTTAATGTATTAATATTGAGATTTAATTTATTAATAATTAATATTTTTGGAAATTATAAAAGTGTCTCTCTCCTCAATTATAAAAGGAAACCCCCTCCCTCACATATTCACATCTCACTAAGCCTTAAATCTCAACCATAATTTCTAAATTTATCTTATAGACATAAATATACACATTATATAGGTTTTGGTTTTCTCAAAATACCAAATCTATCATCTATAAGATAATATCTAAGGGAATTTCTCCAAGAAGAGGTAATCATCTTTACCGAATCTTCCAATATTATTTCTTCTTCTAATTTCACATCATGTGTTATTTTCCATTATAAAATAATAACACCAGTATCACCTATATTCTTAGATGTTATTGTGATTATGGAACTACCATATTCCATGTTTTATTCATCCTATGAAAAATTAAAGTACCACGTGTGTGTAACTATGGATTGCCATCTCCACGGTGTGGTTTACTCTTTTATTCATCAATAATTTACTTATATGGGTATAATGATGGAAATAATACATATATAATAATTATAAAATTATATTTATTCTGGAAAAAATTATATATCATCCAATTATTATCCATTTTACCATTAAGGTAATGATACCATTCGCTTGTGCGTACATATGACCTATCATATCCATGAAGTGATGTGATCTATTTTTCATATTCACCATACATAAATGATTATATAAATGTATATAATATATTTGATATATATTACCTTAATATAATTCTTTAAATTATGGAACTATATTATTTTCAAAATAATTGGGTCATGTATGAAAAAACATGCATAGGAAAATGAATCAGTTAACACCAGAGAGAATAATAAATAATGAAATATTATTAACAAAAACATGATAATATATGATATTAATATGGTTATGTAATAAGTTAATAACATTATTTAATCCATCATACTTGAGTTTTAAATATTTATGAATGAAATTAGACCTTAGTTAAGGATTAATTTTACAATCTCATTATTATTCATGATTTTTTATATGCAAATATCTACTGGATAATATTTATTTTCCATTTCCATGTTTCTTAAAAATATTTACATTTTTTAATAATTTTATTATTGAATTTTTAAATTTATATTTACCAATGAGTGAATTTTTTTCTAAATAGTTTAAAATGAATAATTTTTTTATTTTTATAATAAGGTACTTTGTGACTTTTCCATAAAAAGTATTATTGGAATGTTTTTTAACTTATACGTTATGTGCAAAATTTTCATCTTTCATGAGACCTTCATACCCGTAGGCTTCCCTTACAAGATTACAAGGTAATTTATAAAGAAATATTTTTCATTTAAAATTGAGTAGAATTTTAAGAAAAAAGATAGTTTTGAAAGTAGAAAGGATATTTTCCTCAATAATTATTTTCAAGAAGATATATCAAAATTATTTTCCATCAATGATAACATGTTTTTATATTACTTGTGTTTTAATGGGGATATTTTTCAAGGATTTTATCCCTATTATTCTTAATTTTTGTTTATTTTTATAATGAATTATTAACTAAGAATCCCATTGCATTTACATGGGATTAAATTATGATTTAATAATTATATGAAACCCATTTCATTTCATGGGTTTCGATATGATGAGTGATTTGTGTTCTTGTGGAACACATATGTATGGTTTTCATTTTGTTATGGGTGGGACCTATATCTCCCTACAATGCATTGTGTAAAGATTTATATCTCATGAGATAGATAGGAATATAAATGGATGTGAACTCAGTTCAGTAATAAAGGACTGGAATAAGAGTAAAATTGGTTCAGTAATACATGGATGGAATAAGGAGTGAACCCAGTTTAGTAAAGGACTTTGTCCACTATTATTGTCTTGGAAATAAGCCTTGACTAATATGGAAATGATTTTTTATGCTTATGTGTATGCCACAATTTCATGTCTTATGTTATTATCTCATGAAATATGTTCTTCATGACCTTCTATGATTTATCCCATCAAATAATATCAAGATCTTTGATATACAGATTATAATTTTCAAATATTTATCTTATATTCTTATGACTCGTGATTATAATATGATTGATATCTCCCTTGTTTTACCTTACTAATAATTCGAGATCACCCTTTCTTGTGTGTATTTTCCATGTATATTAAGAAATGTATTGTGTAAGATGTGTTAGAAGGGGTTATGATTATGGAAGAATATATGGTAGATGATGTATATGATTTATGAAATAGTTTTTTATATTTCCCATTATCCAAAGACACTAAGTTTAGGGAGTGGTTTTTTATGTTATAAAATGAATATTATTTTGTTTAGATGTAATATCCATGTATGAAAAGTATGGTACATTATATGGATCATTTACCTAATAAATATTAAACTATATAAAAAGATTCCAACTTAGATAGAGAAGTATTTTGAATGTTCTCTTGGATAATTTTGAATGGAAAAAACCTTTCTTTTATATTAACTTTTTTAAAAATATTGGAAATATTAAAAATAATTTTCCTTAAAAAACATTAAAAAACATATAAATTATTATTTAAAATAATTTAGAACATTTATTTAGAAAAATATCTTATCCACTTTTAAAAATTATTTTTAAAACATAAAAAATTTTAAAACGCATTTCCTTTGAAAATAACCTTGGAGACTTATAAAACAATATTATAAAAACATTAAAATAACTTTTTAAAACACAAATCAATTATTAAATACTTTACTTAGAAAATGAGAATAAAATTTTATTTAAAAAAATTAAATCATTTTAGGAAAACTTTGTCTTGAAAGAACACATATTTCCAACCGAAGAGAGAGATAAGGGATGATTTTCTTAAAAACACTTTCTTAATTATCTTATGTACTAAAGGGTATAAAAATGGTTCCATTACATAAATATATCATTAATAACCATTGGATAATAAAAGTTACAATATTTATTGAGATATTGATCATAATATTACATCAATGGAAGCATAATCATAAACAATCCTGATATACGATGAGATTATAGTAATAAATTGTTACAATATTTATCACATTGAATCATAATCCCCATGAATGAAAAACATTAAATTAAACTTAAAATATCATTAAAATAATGAGATTTATGATATTACATATCAATGGGTAGTATATACTCCTCATAGAAGAACATAGGTGCATAGCATTGCATGTTTCACAAAGAAGGCAAATTGGGATAAAATTACTTTACTGATTTGGTATATTTTTAACCATAAACCCCATGAAAGAGAGATAATAAAATGGATATGTAAATAGAAATAAATTTAAGGATAATAATCATATAATATATTTATGGGATGTATATACACCACACAAAAAATAACTAGTGGTGAATATGGGATAATTCTCACAGAAATAAAGTGAGATTAGAAATCCCATTATTACTTGAGTATCTTTTAATTCTTGAGATCCATAAAATAATAAAATAAATTGAAAATTTTAATATAATTAAATTAATAAAATTAATTATATTAAATTTCATAGGGTAGTATATACACTAAAAAACAATAATAAGTGATGAATATAAAATATATCTCATAGAAATAAAAGTGAGACGAGAAAACCCTTACCTTGAGTCTTGACTTTCTTTTTACAAGTTCAAACCTCATGTATAATAAATATAAGTTTATTATAAATCAACCATATAGCCATATTATTATATATAATATGATATTTTAATTACTTATGACTTTATATTACATGTTTATTAATGCTTTCATTTTAATGTTACATTTCTGGTAATATCCCCTTTGTTTTTTATATATGATTTGAATTTTTATTCTTGATCCTCTTAATTAGATCATGGTTTACTTATTTAAAGAATGTAAAACATGATATAAATATCATATATATTCATTATTGAATATTTATAATAATATTTAAAATATATAAATATGAAATCGAATACACAGTTCATTGAGATAGTGGGTCGTACGTACAAATCAATGTTGTTTTCATTTTCTTGTCATTTTTAATGAAAAATAAATAAATTTCATACATGTATACATATATATTATAATTATAGTATAATTATTATCTAATAAATATCATATAAATTTATTAAACTCATCCTTAATACATTTTTTTCAATTTTTGAATGAATCACATCGCATTGAGGAGGCAGTGGTCCACACATCCACAGATGAAGTTATCGTATTTATAGAAAATATAAATCATGAAGTTATGTTTTATATAATAATTAAATAATAATAAATAAATAATAAATAATACATATATATCATATATATGTAGTATGCACATCAAAATTCCCAACCATGAGAGGTGGAATAGGAAAAACGAATGACTTCATTTTGTGAGGTGGTAGTCCACTGTACAAACAAACGGTATATTTGTTACCCATTTGATGGATGTGTGTGTGGGTGTAGGTCAAAATCATTGAATAAAAATATCTCAGTATATTAAGGATAATTATGTTATTATATAATAATGGAATAAGAAGAACTGAATGGGTGGATAATGAAATAGAACAAAAATGCATGTTGAGGATTGTTACCTCTTTTTTCAGATAACTCGTTATAGTTTGTACTAAAGGGATTGCTTGGTTGGATTTATACTAAAAGTTTTTATTTCAATTGAGAATAGGGAATTTGAGAGATTATTTTGGTATAGTTTTTACAATATAATGTGTCTTGATATGTGTGAAGATGTGAGGGGGTGAATTCTCATTTATAGTGGAGGAGGAGTGGCATTCTTGTAAATATAAAAAGTTAAACACTATATAGTGGTCTCTCTCACTTCATGTACCTCCAATAATTTTCCATTTTTTATAAAATAGAGGATATTGTCGAAATATGTCTATAAAAGGGATTTTGGACATGTTTCTATGGTATTTGGTTCCTTAGGTTAACATTTATCCACTAAGTAAACTTGTTTTTACCATAAACACTGTAATAAATTTTAATTTGTTCCACTAATATTTTTTCCAAAACTACATTGATCATAATTAAAATATAAATTATTAGTACTCAAAAAATGGAATCCATTTTTAAAAATTTTAAACACATATATGGAAAATATTAATTTAAAAGTAATCTCACAAATGGGACAAGAGCATAGGGTTTTAAAGATAAAATGTTCAAAAGTTTGAAATGTTTTTATAAAATATTTCAATGTGAAATTGAGTCCACAAACCAATATTTGATTTATATTTTTATACTATAACTAATTATACTTTAAAAACAATTTAAAATGTAATTTTACTATATAAATAAATTATATGAAAAAGCATTTTTCAATTCAAATTCAGTTTTTTTCATTATTCATCAAAATATAAAACTACTCTGAATAATACAAAAAATTCACCCAAAGTAAATTTTGATATCCAGATACAAAAAATTATTTTTATTATTTCAAATAAAAATTATAAAATTATTAAAAACATATTTTAAAGGGATTATCCATTAAAATGTGGTAAAATTACGTTTTAGAAAAATAGATATTTTTATTCATAAAATTGGATTTGTTAATATATAATACCTTTAAAATATATTTTATGAGTGTCAAAAGAAATATTAAATATATATAATATAAATTTTAATGAAAATGATCCTTGAAATTAGTTTGTTTAATTTATTGAGAAAAAAAATTGTTTGTACATAGAAAAATACTTCTCATATAAAAGTAATTTCTTTGTTTTCAAACAGTTCTAACATTAATTTATACTAATTGATAAACAAATGAATCATTTTATATATATTCATAAATAATATTTTCACAATTTAGTTAATCTTTTTTGTAACTTCCATCTGAATAGCACAGTGGTAACTATAATAATATTTAAATAGAAATATTAATAGTATATTTTAGTTTGGTAAAACTAAATTTTTCCTATAATATAAGAAATTGAAGGAAATTATCATTGTTTGCAACACAATCTAAATATAGTGTTGCATGTATCAAAAGCTAGTCTAAGTGTTACATGTATCGCAACATTTATATGGTGTTATTCATATAAAAAATTAATATTCAGTGTTCTGAGAAATGAAAAATATCCAAAAGATTAAATTAATTTGGAAAAAAAATCGCAAAATATTAGGGTGTTGTTTGCTACCCCCATTAAAAATAATTTCTCCCTTGAAATTAATCTTGGTTATCAAATGTTTAATACATGAAATTTTCTTTCTTAGAAACCCACATTATAAAAATTAATAGTAAAACATCCTTTAAAAAGGGAATGTTATAACCATAATGGTTACTCAAAGTAACTCATAACTAGGTTTCCTTATAGGAGAACATTGGTTGGGATTGAATATTGGAAATTGAAGAAAAGAAAATATATTTATAGAGAGTGGTAAATATTAGTGATCAAAAACAAGTGAATGATCAATGAAAAGTTAAGGGTCTCAAAACCATAAATCTATGATGATTTATAAGACCCTATTTTCAACTGAAATGAAGGTATTAGGATAAATATTTTTAATATTATTTTTCTATAATTTAGTAATCCTTTTACTCGCTATGAACATAAGGAAATATACTTACATTATTTCATTACATTACATATGAAAAATCTCACCCTTTGGTTGGGTTTTCCTCGATTACCACTTCATCTCTTACTCTAAGAAATGAGGGGGTGTTTTTTATTTTGAAAGTACTAATAAATCGTGAAGTATAATGATAATTTGTTCTATATGTCTTTAGTGAACATCATAGAAAAGTGTTTAGCACTTTTTATCCAACATGCATAAATCCTTATATGGTGATATAATACATTAATATCACAAACTTCATATGAAGTTATACTTAACCAATCTATAAATGGTTAACCATATGACCCTTCCAAAGGTTGAAAATACAAGACATTATAATGAAGTACACTTAATTTCTCAAAATTATATTATCATTGATCCTCCATATATCATACATTAACTATTCATTATCACATACCAAACAAGTGATTATCTTCAGGATGTATTCCCTTGAAACATGGTAATAACTAGAATTACAATAAATAATTATTGAAAAAATACATGTTTCTCCATTATTTATATAAAACCTAGATTATCGGATATATTCCTTAAATCTAAAAATGTTGTAAACTACGTCGATGATAGTATAAACAACCTTTTCAACACATTCTTAATCAGTTCCAAGGTAATCAGTATCATCTAATTTTATTATTCATATCCAACATATATTTATCCAAAAGTCATTATCTCAATATCAGGAACATATTAAGGGTTATATTTCCCTTAATCATGTGTTTTATGAGAATATCACCTTTCCATTAAATCATTTTTCTTGTTCATTATTATCATTAAACATAATCTTGAATATCTTGGAAGAAAAACTTCTACAAACAATAAGTATGTACTTTCATATAAAAAAATTCTTGAAATATAATACATATCCTCTTAAATCATTTTTATTATAAAACCATTAATTAGGCTTTATCATATTATTCCTTAATTCCCCTTTCGTAGAATATGAAATATGAATCATGTCTTAAGCTTTATTACCTCAATTTAATCATGATTCTTACGATTAATATAAACAATATTGTTAGAACATCTGATACCTTTCACATTTTATTTTTGATATATTTATCTTTTGTATTATAACCAATACTTTTTTAAACATTCAGATTCTGATTATGATATTTCCACTTAGGACATCAATTTACATAATACCTATACTTTCTACGTCTGAAAAATTAATTATTAATCCAGTTCCTTCTAGTTACATCTATTGACTAAGGCCGGAAAGCATAGTGTGAAAAATAAATATCACTGTAGAAAACCACATAATCATGAAAATTTACTTACAAGATGTCTAAATCCGGGAACCTTATTTGAAATCTATAAATCCTTATTCTTATCCTAAGATACATCCTAATACATTTTCTTATAAATATCCCTAGGGATCTCAGTAAAGTTTTCTCATCCTATTTTCCAAATATTGACTAAACCTTTACTTTGATATCAACTATAGTGACCTAGGAATAACATACATATATATTACATCATTTTAGAGGAATATTAATCATATTTAAAAATTACATGCCCGAGGACTGTAATACTTTAGTTTCTTTAGAAACATGGAATAAAATATTCTAACTTTGTGAAAGATCTTTGATTTTTTCCACAAAGATATTCCCCTTCAGTGCTTCTACTTAAAAACATTCTTCATAACATGGGGAAACTAAACATAAGATAGGGTGAAATCAAATACTCAATAAGGGTAAATAATAGAGATATGTAAGAATAGCATGATAAAAATAGTATGATAATAAGATCCTAACATTAATAATTCATACCCTGTATATAAAAAATCATAATCAAGAGACATGGAATAAATATTGGTAATTCATAAGACATAAATCATAATGGAATCAAGAGCATAACCCATGAGAGAATAACAAAGTAATAAGACATTGAATTGTGGAAACACATAATCATAGAAAATACTATGTCAAATCTACCTACCAATACCTTCATAACATGTTAGTCTTAGGTTAATCATATGTTTACCTACTTTGGGCATGGTATTTCCTTCTGTGTAACCTCTTGTTACGGTCTTTGGATACCCTCCTTTGTACCCTATTGTTTTGAGCTTGGGATACCCTCCAGTGTGCCCCATTGTTTATGGATTGGGATTCCCTCCCATGAACCCTCTTTTTTTAGGCTTGGGATTCCCTATCATTTACCTTCTTGTATCGGGATTAGGATTTCCTCCAATGAAACATATTTTTTCTATTGTGGGAATCCCTCCCATGTACCTTCTTTTTGAGGCTGTCTATGCCCTCTTGTGTACCCTATTGTTTAGGAATTGGGATTCCCTACCATGTACCCTCTTGTTTCTTGAAGGATATGCCATCTCATGTATTATTTGACCTCATACCATATTTATTGTTAGACAATGAATTGAAGGGAGATTATGTCCTACCCCTTACATAATGAAATCATACATGCATGTTCCACAAGATAAAAAAATATTCATCAAATCATGACCCATAAAAATTTTTGGTTTTATAAACATCATATCATAACTCATAAAATGAAATGGGTGTTATAATCATATCATCATATCATAACCTGTGGAAAAGAGACATTTTTCATAATCATTTCATCAAAGAATAACCAGTGAAAGGAATCAGGTTTTATAAACATATCACATGTGGAAGTGAAATGGGTTCCATAGACATAATTCAATCAAAACATAAACCATTTAAGAAAGAATGTGAATGGTGTCTTGGATCAGGTCCCCAATAAAGCTTAAACTATATTAAATGATTCCATCATAGATGGATAATGATGTTGAATGATCACTTGGATCATTTCTAAAGGAAAATATCCTTTCTTTTAAATTCAAATTTATTAAAAAAATAGGACATATTAAATATAATTTTCTTTAAAAAACATTTAAAACATATAAATTAATCTTTAAAATAATTTAAAATAATTCATGTGGAAATTTTCATTTCCTATTTAAAAAATACTTTCTAAAACATAAAATATTTTGAAAACCATTTCCTTTGAAAATAAACTTGATAACATATAAAATAAGCTTTAAAAAAATTAAATAGACTTTTAAAATTTAAAAAAAATTATAATCATTTTCATTGAAAATGATCTTAAAACATAATTTAAAACATTTTTAAAAACATTTTTTTGAAAGAACACATATTTCCAACCGAAGAGAGGGATAAGGTCATATTTTAATAAAAACACATTCTTAATAATCTTAATTATGAAAGAGTAGAGAAATGGTACCATTACCTGAATATATCATCAATAAAAATATTATAATAATTTTCATAATATTCCTTGAGAGATGGATCATAATATTTTATTAATTTATTAAAAATTATAAACAATCCAAATAAACGGTGATATTATAGCAATAAATTATTTCCACTTTGTTAACTTTTAATAATAGTCCTTATGAAATAAAAAAATTAAATGAATCTTAAAATATCATGAAAAATGATATTAATTATATTACATGTCAAGGGGAATTATATAAACCTCATAGAAGAATATATGTTCATAACATGGCATTTGTCTCAGAGAATGAAAATTGAGACAAAATTACTTTACTGATTTGGTAAATTTTGAACCATAAACCCCATAAAAGAGAGATAATAAAATAGATATATTTATAACCAAAATTTTATGGATAATAATAATAGAATAAATTCATGAGATTATATACACCACATAAAATAAACAAGTGGTGATATATGGCATAAGTCTCACAAAAATAAAAGTGTGACTATAAATACCCTTGATACTTTAGTATCTTTTGAATCATGATATCCATGAAAAAAACATAATTTTAATCATAAAATATAATTAAATAAGTTAAATTCATGATATAAAATTTCATAGGGAATTATATAAACCACACAAAAATTATAAGTGGTGGATATAGAATATATCTCACTGAAATAAAAGTGAGATGAGAAAACTCTTACCTTAAGTATTGACTTTCTTATTACATATTCAAACCTCTTGTATAATAAATATAAGTTTATTATAAATATAATAAATATCCATATTCTTATACATCATACCATATGTGATTTACTTATGACTTTATATTACCCATTTATTCACAATTTCATGTTAATGTTGTGGTTCAGGTAATATCCGCTTTGTTTTTTTATATGTTTTGACTTGTTGTGCCAGATTATATTCCTTATATTATGATTTACTTATTTAAATAATGTAAAACATGATAAAAATATTATATATAACCATTATATAAATGTTTATAATTGTCTATAAAACATAGAAATATGAAATTAACTACACCTTCCATAGAGATGGTAGGATGTACATACGCATAAATATTATTTCCATTTTCTTGTCGTTTTAAAATAAATAATTTAAATGAAATATTTGTATATATATTATCATTACAGTAGAATTTTAATGTCATAAAAATCATACAAATATATTAAACTCATACTTAAAGCATTTCATGCTATGTGTGAATGAATCACATTGGTCTGCAAAGGCAGTAGTCCACATGTCCACAAACGAAATTATCGTATTTACACAAAAATGGAAAGCATTAAAGTATGTTTTATATAATAATTTAAAAATAATAAATAAATCATAAATATTATATATATATATATATATATATTATAAAAATATTATTTCCATCATAATTACCAACCCTGATAGGTGGTAAAGAAAAAATGAAGGACATCATTTCACAAGGGGGTATTCTTCCATACACATGAATGGTATGTTTGTTACCCATATGATGGAAGTGTGCATAAGTGTAGGTCGAACCATTATTGTACCACACATATATATATTGAGGATAATTTTTTATGATATATACATGGAATAATAAGAACTAAATGGGTGGAGAAAGAAATAAAACGGAAATGCACAATGAAGAACGTTACCTCTTTTTAAGTTAACTCCTTTTGGTTTGAATAAAAGGGATTAATTGTTTGGATTTATTCTAAAATTAGGGCTAATTGGTTGATATATGGTAGTTTTTATCTTATTTGGTCTGGGTTTGGATGATTCAATGTGGCTTTAGAGTTTGGAGGAAGTGAGGGTTGAGTTTCCTTTTATAGTGGAGGAGTGGCATTCTTGTAAATATAAAAAGGTAAACACTATTGAGGGGTATCCCTTACAAAATGTGCCTCCATTAATTTTTTTTCATAAAATTGAGAATATGGTCTATATATGACTTGAAAATTTATATTATACATGTGTATAGGGTATTTGTCCCCTTAAGTTTAAGTTTAATCACTATATATACTCGTTTTTATCTTAATCATTGTACTTAAATTTTACTTACTTTCAAAAAACTTATTAGTAAATAAATAAATATTAATTACTATAAATTATAAATAAAACTGATTACACATATGTAATAAAATTTTCCAAGTCATAAAAAATAAGTGGTATAAATTAATTTTAACTTAATCTCACAAATGAGATGAGATAATAGGTTTTTAGATCAAAAATGTTCAAAAGTTTGAAATGTTTCTATATCAAATTTCAATGTAAAATTGATTCCAGTGACCTATATTTGATTTATTATTATATAATTTAACTAATTATACATTAAATCCTATTTATAATATAATTTTACAATATATATAAATTAGATGAAAAAATAGTTTTCAATTAAATTTTTTTGTTTTCTCACTATTCATCAAAATATGAAAATTCTCTGAGAAATAAAAAATAACACAAAGTAAATTTTGATGTCCTAATTTCAAAAATTAAGTTTATTTTATCAAATAAAAATTTTAAAAGTGTCAAAAAATATATTTAAAATGGGATCGCAATTAAAAGGTGGTAAAATTACCTTATAGAAAAATACAACTTTGTATTCATAAAATTGGATTTATAATTATCTTATACATATAAAATATATTGGATGAGTTTAAAAAATATTTATCTAATATATAATATATAAAATTTATTGAAAACACTCATCAAATTTTTTTTGTTTAATTTATTGAGATATAATTATGTTTGTACATATAAAAATAATTTTCTTACAAAAGTAATTTCTTTATTTTCAAATAGTTATTATAATTAATTATACTAATTGATAACTAAATGAATAATTTTATATAAATTTTTAAATCATATTTTTATAATTTAGTAAATATTATTCATAACATTCATTTAAATGGCTAGGTTGTAATTGTAATAATATTTTAATAAAAATACAAATATTATATGATAGTCAGGTAAAACTCAACCTTTTATGTAACACAAGAAAGCAAAGGAACTTATATTTATGTGTAACATAAAACAAACATAGTGTTATATGTGTTTAAAGTAAATCTAATCATTTCATTTGTCATAATATTCACTTTGTTTTTTATGTAATGAAATCCAAATATAGTGTTTTCATATAAAAAAATCAATATTGAGTGTTGTTTGAAATGGAAAATATCAGAATGATTAAATTAATTTGAAGAAAAAAATTCCCAAAATCTTAGGGTGTTACACATAAGAAGTTTGATATGTGAAAATGTTATAATTAAGTTAAATAATATTAATAAAAACAATAATATCATCATTCCACTACCAAAAATGTAAAGAAGATTGTGGTGGACTCTAAAGGTTTCATTAAGTTGAGGAGGAGGTTAAAAACATGGTAGGACTACTCATCATGTCCTTAGAAACAATTTACATGATCTGGTGGTAAAGGATATTTTTTCAATAGAATAGAAAAGGGGAAATACAGTTGAAGGAGGCTTCAAGAAACCATCAGCCTACTTTAGTAGTTGAGATATAAATAAATGATGAAATTTTAGCATACATGGATGAATTATATTAGATAAGACCTAGTCACAAAACATCTAAAGTTGAGGGAAAAAATGACCTGGTCATATGGGAAGATCGAAGTGATCCAACAACTACATTGGGCTTGTTACTACACACAATTTTTGGAAAAGAAACTGATCATTGATGATTAATTAAAGGATGTCGAAAATTGTTTTTTAGAATAATATATATTTATACCCAAAAAGATAAATTATAATGTATCAAAGAAAAGAAATAAATTTTCTCTAAAAGTTTTAATAAATGGATGATTATCTTGGAACAGTTTCTTATGACCTAGTAAAAGATCAAATATTTCACTGAGAACCTCATAGAAGATAAACCAGAGTATAGTTTATGTTATATTAAATGGACACTGCATGGTGTGAAAAGTTCCAAAATTTAAAAAACAATATGAAATGAACGAATTATTTAATATTTAATTTAATTCCATTATTTTTTTTGTTAATTATGTGAATTTTATTACTATACCCTCACAAGTGGGTATTCTAAAAAATATATATTAATTGAGGATAATAAATATGAAATAGTGGTATTATTCTCAAAATGGATATGGGTTTAAAGAAATGGAATATGAAATATTCTAAATGAAATATCTTGAATGATATGTGTAAATTTTGTATCACTCAAAAGATCACCACTATGAAAATTTATAATAATATTGGAAGAAAATGTTTGGTTTATCATTTCTACCAATAGTTCTCTGTGTGGTGATGTTTTAAAACTACTATCAACCAAAGTTGTCAATTTTAATAATTATTATTTGGTTTATTAAGGTTTAAAGGGGATATATGATCCTTGGGGTAGACCATTATAAATAAGAGAATTCATTATAGGAATTTGAATGAAAAAAATAATATTGGATAAAGAATTAATAGTGTGAATGGATGATCTAAGTTTAGAAGTAGTGTTGTAGTAATTTTTTTTATAACCAAAGTACAAACATGAAAATAAAATTTGTATCTTCCAAAAAAAATGAATGATTCCATATAAGTTTTCAATTTATATTTATGAGAATATCAAATTAAAATTTAATCAATGATAAATAAAAAGTATCAAGTGGTATGAAGACAAATATTATTGTGAAAAACACAATTGTAATGTGCATATAAAAGTGGTTTAAAGGCCAAAATAATTATTGGGATAGTATTATGGGGAAGTAAAATAATTTAAGGGGGAAAACTATTTAATTTTCTATTTATTTAGAAAATTAGAACTACTAGATTATATTTTTGATAAAAAAATCAATTTAAAAAAAATTCAAGGGGAGAATCAATGCTATGATTGGTGTTATGATGTGAAGAAATTATAGAGTTTTTTATTGAATATTTAAATATTGGTTAGCCTTATATGAAAATAAAAACCCCTATGATGAAAGGAATATCATGGAATACAAGTTTTACCTTTTGTTTACTATAAAAATTAGTTTTAATTGGGTCAATACATGGAAAGACACACCAATATTTGTATTTTTTTATTATTTTATGATGATACTATGTAACTAAAATTGAGGACATATGGAGGTTCTTCATGGAATTAGAATGATTAAGATACATAATATTATGAATTTAATTGAGTTAAGTGGAAAACATTGATTTTAGTAACTTGAACTCTTGACTATAAAAATCAATTAGTGTCTATCAATCATATATAATTTTTCAATAAATATTTTCCAAGAATTGAGTTCACTCAATTAATATCATGGAGAATACAACTTTATTTAAATATAATTTCTAAGATTTAATGATAAATATAAAATTATTTTGAATTATTTTTTATAGTTTAATTTGGAATACAACTTGGTCTATGAATCATATTGTTGTGGAGATGAAATAATGACCTGACCAAGGAAGAGATGTTAATAAGAAAATTCCAAAATTCAATAAGTGGTAAATAGAGAATTTAGTTCTTGAATACATGAATTTTAGAATAAATAGAGTTGAAAATGATATATAGATCCTAAAGGTTGTAAAAAAAGTAATTATTTGAAATATTTTATGGTTATAAATGAGTTATATGACATAAGGGTAGCTAAAATTCTCTGAATTTTGGATTCTAAAAATGTGGTGATATATAAAAATTTTCAATAATAATAAACTATAGACTGGATATAAATTATTAAATCCTCTAAGAGACTATAAATTAGGGATCTTAGACACTCCAAATCTAATGAATCATTTTTATTTATTTCAAGAACATTTTTCCATAAAAATATTGTGCAAGAGGTGTACTAATGTAACGTCTTGGACTGCTAGCCAATAAACTGAAGCCCCGGTCTAGTTCACCACAAGACCTCAAGTGTGCCTCATCATATTCCATAGGCTATTGAATAAAAATAGGGGTCTAAATTGTATCTATAAGTAGAAAATACTCCCATATCATAGTTCACAACTAGAAGTAATAACCAAACATCATTTACAACAGAGTCATGTGGAGAAGTGGATAAAATGAAACTGAAACATGTTGTAATAAAATGAAATACAAGGACTGAATATCCATGTCATATATAAAACTCATATTTCCCACTTTTTTATCACATATAAAAAAATAACTGAAAAGTAAATACAACAATCCCTACTACCGACTCCAGGCCACAACACGTAACCGAACTTTAGTACCCTGTCAAGCTGCTCCAACCCAACCAGTTGACTCTACATGAGAATCCCGCTCAACCTTGCAATCTTGTGCCTCCTACCTATCCATTGTGTATCCATTATCAACCTAAAATAATACATATGGTATGTACATACACTGTGGTGCACATACTAGGGGTGAGAAATAAATCACAGTTGTCCACCCCTAATAGTGAACCTATAACTACTTCCATAAGTGTATACTTGTGAAATATTCTTAGACTAGTCGAAACATAATTGAAAATAAATATAAATAAAACAATAGTTGATCCTTAGTTCTGAGACCTCAAACGACCATACCTAATTCGACTAATGTTGGAGTGTCTCTGAGCATGTCTCCATGATCATGCATCCTAAATAACCTACGAGCTCTATTTCCATGGAAACCACAACCAAACATAACCCAAATAGGGAACCATCCTACAATAGGCCTATCATCTAGTATAATAACATGATTCATACCATACCATGTCCCCATGTCCCAAACATCATCTTATATTCTTCATCATGACACATTTGTCCCAGTTACCACAAAAAAGTACTACCAAGCCTCGACCATCAGTCAAACATATATCCCATGTATCTTAAACAATAGTGCCTAGTAGATCAGTCCAATACATAAAAAATAAATCCAAACCATAAATAATGATACTAAACATTGTTATTATCAATTCCATCTAAAAATAAAATGGTAGTTCCCAAAACCTCCATCCAGTAACCATATATGCATAACATTTGTGGTATCTAGAGCATTAGACTGGCCCAACCCAAGGAGATAGAGTGTTAGTCCAATATCCTATTCCACATGGAATTCTATCATCACACATATCATCAGTCTTGTACTCTGACCATGAATTATAATATTAGTGTCTAGAGCCTTAGTCTAAAACCATCTTCATAGTATACCTCATATTCTCGAAACCCCAACTCCTACGCCATAGCACATACATATGACATCACATTCACTATACGCAAAAGTATAACATAGAATGACCAAAACTTCAATCCATCACTCAATCCATAGATGTTTAGTTTTATTCCACCATCCATCCACTTGGTATACCATAAATTCCCATAGAATTAGTTTAGAACATAACCAAAAAAGTATACCATCTTCATCTAAAGCCTCAGTCTGACACCTAATCCGTAGTAAGTTATCCATTTCCAGAGCCTCATGTCAAACCATCTCAATCACAAATATCTGGATCCATATTTATGGATCTTCTTTATATATCTCTTGACCATCATATCCCTTACTAATAAATTGGTCTCTATAACATGGTAACCCTACTAGAATCACACCATCCTCATAGGCATAAATGAAAACTCAAAATCCTCAACCAAGTGAAAAAAATGGATTTATATACATTTATCTCGACCATAAACATCTCATCTCATCATCTCGTACATCAATAAAGTCCCAAGAGAACACCCATAGAAAAACTACTCAAGCACACACACTCTCTCTGGGTCATCCTATTAATTGGGCCCACACATGGCCCTCCAGAACCACACAAATATAGGCATCCCTCCTCAAATCCTCAAAACTAGAACTCAAGTTGAGGAACCCCCTACCAAAATATTATAATATCCAATCTCTTGGGTGAAAACCCATTATAAGAAACGTCCTCAAGAATCCCTCAATGGCCTATAAGAGATCCTCAATCACCAACATGACAACAAGGCCTCCAAAATCAACCCCATTCCATGCATCATTCTCAACCATGAACCACAACATCCAATTATCACTTGATAAGAAACCATATCACTATAGTATCCCCAAGAGTCCCTCAGACTATACTCAACACCACAATGACACTCTTACATAACTATAATCCTATAATATCAATTGTGACCAAAGGATTCAACCACCTTGATCCTCAAAAATGGGTTCTAAACCTGAACTACTATAACCTCGAGAATGAATCCTGATACATTAAGAAAATTCTAGATCTCCCTTGGAATAATACTCAACCCCACCTCCCAGTATCTATCCAAAGAACCCCAATCAAAATTCCATGGAACTCTCAAGCCAGGCCAAGCACCGATCTCACAACCATAACTTAGGCCTTATAGTACAAAAACCAACAAACTAGATGATTCTATATTCACACCTCAAGTAATTATATTACTAAATCACCATGGTACAAAACTCTATCCAGATGTCCTATATATACTAAATGGATCCCACCATCATGATCTATATAGGAAAATGATTTGAATGGACTAATCACAAATCCAATTATCTTTTTGTGTCACAAAACACCCAAACCCCATAAAGGGTAACCAATGAGAATCAAACCATGTGTATTATTGGTCACACAATGTGTTATCCCACAACTCCACATGGGCATGTACTCCATCTGATATTGGCATGTAAAACCCAAGTACAAAATGTGTAATTCTGGTACAATGAGTGTACCTTACACTAGGTACCAACCCATGTACCTCAAATGGATTGCCCATGTATCCCTGTCTGGTCGTGTACTCACACATGGGGTATCACCCATAAGGTATTAGGTCATGTACCATATATGGTTGTGTACCTCATACATGTTCCACCTAGAAATGTACACTACCAAACACCAAGTTACACTAAATAGTGCATCCTTTGGACTACACATCATGTAGTTGTATTCTTCTCTTCTTCCCTAAGAAGGAAGAACACATGGTCTATGTTTTTTAAACCGCATGCCATGTAGTTAGGGTTTTCAAATGAGAAACCCATGCGAATGTCCATAAATCACCATTTTCCATCAAATTAGAATAGATCAGCCTCTATGGGGTCCTTATCAGTCATAATTAGGCATTAAAACATAAAAACAACTAATCTATGGGGATCATGGCATAAAACAAAAAAAACAACTTACATCATCATATAAACGATAGTGATTTTGGTTCAGATCTACTCCCAGAAGCTGATGCGCATCGATCTGGTCCCTATCTACACCATGGATGAAGCTCAGTGGAATCTCCTCCTCCACGCCCTCTCAGTTCAGTCATCATGTGCAAGTGAGACCCCTCCCCCTCCTTCCAAGCATAACAAGCCCCGAAATGGGGGGTTGTTTTCATAAATTTAATTAATTAATTTAATTAATTAATTAATTTTCCATTTAACAACTATCTCAAGTCCCATAACATGAAGCAGGTATATACATCCGCTAAGAAAACCCCCCTTATAGCACACTCAACCACATAGTCAGAATCTCAATCCAATGCTCTATTCAGAATATACAACCACTTAAACTCTCAAGAATAATCTAATCTTTAATTAATTTAATATTAAATATTCTTCTCAGAACTCAAACATATTTTAATTCCACCAAACTCATGTCCTAAGGTAAACACACTATCGTGGGACCAACATAGCGGTTAGAAAAAATATCTAAGACTATTACCTAAGGTAAAATACCATATTACCTCTCACGAACACTAGAGAATGAAAATTAAAAAGTGTTCCCAAATTTAAAACATTGAAAAAAAATTGTGTCTCTAAAACCTTTCCACCATAAACCTTCTCCTCTATGAGAAGCCTCAGTGGTATTCCAACCACACACCCTAAACCACCTTTTTCATCAACTCAAACTCAACTCATTTTTTTTCTACCAGAATATTCCAATTAATTTTCTCTATATAACCTCTAAGAGAGGGCGTAAACCCCACCAATGGTTAAGCCACTGGTGTCCACTTTTAACAAACCACTAGGAATTTTCCTAACTGCACCCTTCCATCCTGACATGTCACATTATATTTTAAAAATCATCACCAAACTCATGGTTCTCCCTGCCATAAGAGTATCCATATCATTTCCTCATAACCAAACCTTGGAACTAGACATGGCCATCTCGCTCTTATTTGAGTGAGAAAACAAAACATCTACTATCTAATGTTCCCAGTATCTGATAACAACACTCATGGTATTCATCAATATATATTCCATCAGTGGGACCTAACCCATGATAATCTAATGGTGTGTTCCCCACCATACAGCTTTACAAACACCTCCTCATGAGAACAACCTACCATGAGTCCCCTTATCATCCTAATGAAACATTCTATATAACATGGCACAAGGATAGTGTTCTCCTAGCATACTCATGATGATGTGAATATGTTAGGCATGATCATCTCTAAACTGTGAATATACTATGATTTCCTCAACTAATACCACCAAAACTTTATCTATTCTAGAACATCATAGTTCTATCCCAAGGTCCTTTAGTCTCCTTGCCCACAATCCTTTCATCACACCCACAATGATTCACAACCCACTCACGACCTCCTTCCCAACTCATGCACCTCGTATGTACACTCTCATAACATATGAGCCACAAACCAAACGATACAGTGCATCACTAGTTCTTACATATCTAAGATCCCACTATCACATAACCATTAAACATTATTGTTTAACCTAACCAAAAAACCGTCTATGAATCCAATGAGTCATGTCTCATGAAAACTCAACTCACAATCCCAAACCACACAACCTCGAGCACATCATGTGTTCATGATAAAACCCAAATACACTAGGCTCAATTTTCCTACACAGTAATTTCTTGGGATAGGCTTATGAATTATCCTTCCCCTATAGGAACCAACCATGTGTAAAAACACTATCACACAAGTTCACCTTCTCAAAACAAAAGGCATCGATGAGCCTAAACCTCAAACAGAGTTCCACCCTTCATGCCCCATTTTTAAAAGTACAAAACATCCATCCATGACTCACACACCCAAAAGAAAAAATAACTCAGTTGAACCCTCTCACATGTCAATCTCAAAAGTCAAATAGCTTTAAATCCCTGATCTAGAGTCACATCAAAAGGGACAATAGTAACTCCCACCAAGACCTACTGATAAATTCTCACATCAAGACTCTAAGTCCAACCACCTAGGTCTAAGAAAAATCATAGAATAAAAAAATAATAGGATATCAACATGAACCTATCTCATCATCACATGATATCAACTAGTCAAAACAACCTCTTCTAGAGTATCACACCATGAATCAATGATACACCATCCAACTGCCTACAACTGAGGTGTACATCCTCTATGAACATCTACACATAAGACCACTCCTTGGAAGACTCAGAAATACTACCAATCTCATAAAAACCCATATTCTAGGGGTCCACATCCCTACACATATACCATACTAACCCACCAAGGTCACTACACCAACTGCACACAAGAACCACACCAGCATCATCATCGACGAGTATCTCATCGTAGTTCCATAAACCCTACCATAAGATAGAAAACCATAAAATCAAATAATATCATGCCTATAACATGCAGATCCTACATTCTTATCATGATGCATGTGATGCCTCTTACCTCTATAGTATAAGAGTCAAAAAAAGTCATAGGCCTCATGCCAGTGGGATAAGAGTCTAAAATCCATCATAAATCGTAATATCTAAAGAGTATGTGTATCGCTCGAGGTTAAAATCATATACAACCATAACATTACAAGTAAAGAACATCAATCGTAGACCTTAAGAAACTTATACTTCCTACCAGAATAGGTGTTCATGATTCACCACCCTGTTATCCCTCACAATCTCTGAAACATTCTTATTTATCCTATGTACCAAAACACAAGTAGTGAAATAAAAGTAAAGTAATGCTCTGATACCACTTTGTAACATCCCAACCTAGTAGCCAGTAAAAAATTTCCCCGATCTAGTTCACCACAAGACCTCAAGCCTGCCTCCTCAAATTCCAGAGGCTACCGACATGTAGATGTTGTGTAAAGTGGATCTACCATTAGACTATACCCCCGTATCATAGTTAAAAAGAAGAAGTAATAAATAAACATCATACACAATAGAGTAATGTGGAAGAATAGATAAACTGGAATTGAAAAATTCTATAATGAAATAAAACACCATAAAGGCCCGAACATCCATTTCATACATAAAAAACTGATCTCCCACTAGGCATATCACATATACAAAAATAAATAAGTAAAAATTAAATATAACAGGCCCAACTGCCATCTCCAGGCCACAACACATACACAGTTTCTAGTACACTGTCAAGCTACTCCAGCCCAACCAGTCGACTCCAAATGAGAATCCTTCTCAACCATAAAATCTTGGGCCTCTGCCATCCATCTTATATCTATGATCAACCTAAAAATATAAATAATCTCTCTACATGTACCAAGGTTCACGTATAGGGGGTGATAAATAAATCTCAATAGGCCACCCCCAATGGTGATCCTGTAGTTGATCCCATAAGTAGATGCTTATGAAATATGCTTAGACTAGTTGAAATATAACTGAAAATAATTATAATTTAAACAACCATCAATCCTAAGGTCTAAGGAATGTATCGGAAATACCTAATTTGGCCAATTTTGGAGTGTCTCTAAGCACATCTCCATAACTGTGCATCCTAAATAACCTACGGTCTCTATTTCCAATGTATCCACAACCAAACCTAACCCAACCAGGGACCCATCCTATAATAGTCCTATCATCTGAGATACTAATCTAATTAATTCCATACCATTTCCTCATGTCCCAAAAATCATCTCATACTCAGCACATCAATACATTTGTCTTAGTTACCACACAAAATAATACCAAGAATAGACCATCAGTCTAACATCTCATCATAAAAAATAGTTCATAGATGATCATTATAATATATAAACCACAAATACAAACCATTGGTTATGATAAAAAAACATTGGTCCTGTCAAGAACATCTCAAAACAAAAAGGTTGTTCCTAGAACATGCATCCATAAACCATTTATACATATCATCAGTGGTTCCCCGAGCATCAGTCTGAACCATCCTAAGAATAAAAAGCATCAATCCACCATCCTATTCCACATGGAATTCCATAATCACCCAGAGCATTAGTCTGGAACTCTAACCATGATGTATACTATTAGTGTCTAGAGCCTTTATCTAACACCATATTTGTATTATACATTATGTTCCCAAAACATCAAGTCAAGCAACATACCACATACGTGTGACATCACATTTACTATACTCAAAATTATAATATAGCATTCTAGGAACCTCATTCCATTATTCAAATCATGGGTGTGGATCATTGATCCACCATCCCTCTGGTTGGTATACTTTCAATTATCAGTGCTTCATTCAAGGACGTAACCAAAAAAATATACTATTTGTCTCTATATCCTCAGTCTGAAACCTAATTTGAGGTAAACTATCAATTCCAAAATACTCATGTCCAACTATATAAACCTAGGATATCTGGAACCATACATATGGATTGTTTTTTCATCTATCTTGGCCATCATATCCCTTACTAATAAATTGAGTTCCATAATGTGGAAACCCCACTAGAATCACAACATCCTCATAGGAATAAACCAAGACTCAACATAATACACCAAGTGAAACCAAAACAAGTGTTGGCTATACATCCATACAAGCTATTAAAATATCATCTCATCAGGTCATACATCAACTGAGTCCCAAGGGAATTCCCATTAAAAAACTACTCAAGCACATGATCCTGGTCAGGTTCATCCTATCAATTAGGAACACACTTGTCCCTTTAAAACCACACATAAATAGAGTCATCACTCCTTGGATCCTCAGAACCAATACTCAATAGGAGGAAACCACTTTCATACTCTGAAAAATAACCAAAATCTCAGGCAAATCCCCATCACAAGAACAAATCCTCAAGAGGCCTTTGATTTTATTCAATTGATCCTCCGTCAATAAATTTCCAATAAGGAATCCAAAATCAACCCCATGCTACACATCATTATAATCTAAAAACCACGGCATCTAATGAAAACTTGATCAAATTTCATCCCACTCGGGAATACTCTGGAATCCATCAGACTCAACTCAACACCACAATGGTAATCAACCATAACTATTATCCTGTGATATCAAACAATACCAAAGGCTCCATACATAGGGACAAACCATAATCTCCACATGAATACTACTAAATCCCACCTCCCGAGATCCACCTAAGGAACCCTAAGAAAAGTGACATGGCATAATCAATCAATGCCAAACACTGAGCTCACCACCCTCACTCGGGCCTTCTATATCACAACCCATCCCAGCAGAATATTCTAGATTCAAACCTCAAGGAATCATCTGACTAAAGCATCATGGTTAAAAACACTACCCATAAGACCTCTATAAGCTGAAAGGATCCCACCATTATGGCCTATGTATAAAAACACTCAAAATTGAGTACACATAAATCCAATTATATTTCTGAGGAAAAAAACATTAAAACCCCCTTAAAGGGTAATGGAAGAGCATCACAAGACAAGTATTCATGATCACATGGTGTGTGTTCCCATATCCCCACATGGGTGTGTACTCCCACCACACTTGGCATGTAAAACGCAACTACACAGTGTGTAAGTTAGATACACAAAGTGTACCTTACATGGGATACCTACCATTGTACCTCACATGGCTTGATAATGTATCTCTATATATCTTTGTACTCACACATGGATTGTCACCCACACGGGGTCTGGCTGTGTACCATACATGGCCTTGTAACCCCCACATGGGTCATCTTTCCATGTACTCAGGAACATGTTGAGTGACACTACACTTAATTTCATCTAGACTCTATGTCATGTAGTTTTCTTCTTCTCTTATTACTTTACTAGGAAGAACAAACGACAGGTGTTCTTCAAACCACATGTCGTGTAGTTGGGGTTTTCGAATGGGAAACCCCTAGAAACATCCTGAAACTCCCATTTCCCCAAATAATCATAGATCGACCTTACATGGGGTGATTAATAGTCATAATAAGGCTTTAGAGATTAAAAATAACTAATATATATGGATTGGGGCATAAAACTCAAAAACCACCCTACCTCTTGGCATAAATGCTGATGCTTTGGGTTCAAATCTACTCTTGAAAGTTGTTGCACCTCGATCGGGTCCCAATCTATTCCATGGACAATGTCATGCGACATCTCCTCATCCTACACATCTCGATCTGGCCACCACATGCAAGGGAGATCCCCTCCACCTCTTTTCATGTGTAGAAATCCCCAAATTGGGGTGGGGTGTTTTATGAAATTTAATTAATTAAATTAATTAATTAATTAATTACCCATTTAATAGTTGTACTGAGTAATAGAACCTAAAGAGAGTTTATACTCCACATAAGTAAAACCCTCCATTATGGACTCAAACGTAGTGTAATAATCTCAATATGATACTCCGTTAATAAGATACTTCCACCTAAACCTGAATGAATAATCTAAAATATAATTAAGTAAATTTTAAATATTCCACTCAAAATACCAACTACTAGTAATTCCGCCAAAATCATGTCCTGGTGTAAAAACCCTATTCTGAAAAAAAATAGGGTGGTCAGAAAAATTATCCAAGACCATGTTATATGGTAAAAGACCATTTTAACCCTCATGAGTTCCCAAGAATGAAAATTAAAAATACTGGTCAATTTTCATACTCATAAAAACATGGGTTACTAAAACTGAAAATGTGGGAGCGAATATGGTGAAAATCTTGTAGAAATATACTTTTTTTATTTTGTCAACTTGAAATAAATAAATATACCATATCCATATAAGTTTCTTTAGATTTTGAGGAAATGGGGGAGAGTAATATTTCATACATAATAAACAAATGGTGATTGATTTATCTTATAATTAAAAAAGAAAAAAGGATTACATTGTAACCTTGTGTTAGGGGTTGAATTTTATTATTAATTAATGTTTGATTTAAAAGAGGTAATATATTTCTAAAAATGCTAAAGTGGTTTAAAATCATAGTGAAATGTTTGTTTGTGTTTTGAAATGTGAAAAATAAATATGGTATTGATTGGGAAAAATAAAAAAGGTTCTAAAAATAAACCCAAATGTGATTAGAAGGAAAACTATGGATAAAGAATAATTCTCCATCTTTGGAGTAGCTGGTATGAGATAATACTTCATAAATATGGTGATTAAAGGATGATGAAAAATATATTTTCATTCACATTGACCATAAATGGGGAAGGCTTCCTATCATTTTCATATATGGAATTTTAATATGGTGATGTGTTTGTAAAATCATTTATGGATATGTTAAATTCACTTAATTTAATATATGCTTGAACTTGTGAAGCGAATATATCCTTTCATGGGAATTATATAGAATAGAAAAATGATGGTTTTATGATGGGACTACATTATCTATTCTATATTCACATGGAATTGGATGAAGTATAAATATGTAGGGTACTATTTGAATAATGAAATAATCTTTTATATAATAGGGAAACAACACGCTTCAATACCTTAGTTCAAACCATTATTAGTATGTAGGATTAATTTTTTTATATGGATGAATGAATATTAGATAATATTTTTGGAAAAATAGGAGTCAAACTATAGTAGTGTAGGTACACTTTGATGAATACTCTATGATATATAGTAGTAGATCATAAATATTAGGATGATTAGATCATTATGTAACATGTATTTTATGTCTTATCTATAGAATAGGAATAAAATGAAATTATATTATATATATATAACACCATAAGGGTGAGGATATCACCCTGAGAAGATTAGGATGTGTAATTTGGGTTTGGAACCATTTCGTGATGGATGATGGATTTGACTATGAATATATTAATTATGTTCTGATAATGCTATAATTTTTATAGATTTGGAGAATCACATAGAGATTTTTATGAATTATAAAACAATATCATGTACAAATTTTCTAGATTTGAAATTTAATATAGATTGTGTAGTAAGAGGGTAGATTTACCATGTTGTTATACAATTGAAGAAATTTCAAATAAAGAGGGGCCTATTAGATATGATTTGTAATGCTTCCTAATTTCTAGATGGATCGGTTTTAATTTCAATAGTATAAGTTAAGGATCATTATTTTGGAGATATAATAAATATATTTGGATGAATTTAAAAACCCTAATTCATGGAGGAACCCTATAAATATCATGGAACATTAGATGGATGATAATTTATCCTATACATTAATTAAAAGATTATAACATGGAATAATTTATAAAAACTATGATATATGTTATGAATATGTGATAATGGGAAGAAAACATCACTAATATATTTAGTTATATTGATTAGAAGAGACAAAATAAAGAATAAATATAATATTTGATAAATATGATGAAGAAGGTTTATTTTTAGCATAGTGTTAATGTTAATAGTATCTTTGGAAGCGAAAATAGATCTCATAGTAAATTATTCAATTATTAGGGATATTTTTTATCTATGGAAGATATCATTTTAATATACTTTGATTGGAATACATTTATTAAACACCCTAATTTAGAATTATATCTCATTTTCCTATAAATAAGAGTAATTTTAGTGAAGTGTATTTTAATATAGTAATAATTACGAATTTATAATATATAGTAATTCAGTCTCAAATTATTTTTAGTATCCCTTCATCTATATAATAATCGGAAGACTTCCTTGAAGTAGTTCATGTATAAATATTTATAGGGAGTTCTCTTTTGGAAGTAGGGTAAAATTAATAAACCCAATATAAATTTATTTTTATTTAGTGAGAATAGAAGAAATAAAAAACTTACATTCACAAAATTTTAAATATGTTGGGTTTTAGTATACTAACACATAGTCATTTATTTTATCCTTAGATAAATCCTAGTGCTGGGGTACCATGTAAAATTATTTTGTAATAATTATTTTCATTTAAATATTTGTTTTTTTATTATTGTCTGAGAAAAATCAAGTTAATGATAGATTGAACATGTTTATTAAAATGAAGGAATAATTTCTAATAAAAAGATATGGTTATATATGTAAAATTAATAATAAATATTAAATTTGATTCAACCAAATTAATACACCCTCTAATGGTGCTTTTAGGGTATATATTGTAACCCACATATCCAAACGTTATACTATGCATATAAAACTATTTATATTTTCATGATGTCATTAGTGTTTAATATTAGGATTTCCTTTATGCATATAATTTATTAAAAATCCATAATAAATATTAAAAAATATTTTAATGTTCTAAATCAAATTTTATATGATTAAATTGGTATTTTTATGGGATACAATCCAAATTAAAATTTTAACTTCTCTCACACACCATCTATTTTATGGAATTACTAGTTTATTTTAATTATAAAACAATTGATTTTGATTTCATTGAATGATTTATTATGAATTATATAAGGTATAACATTTGATTTTTTAATTTTTTTTCAATGGATAAAGGATAATTTGTCTTGGTTAAAGAATATTATTTGATTATACTAAGGATATTATTCAAATTGGTAATTATTCATTTTAATGTGGATTTATATCATTATGATTGATTAATATTAACTTGAGAAGGGTTGTGTCTATGAAGGTTTTTTGGTGTTGATATGTCATCTTATTAAATGATATATTGAATTATTTTCTCACCTTGAACTATAAAGTATTATAGGAAACCAATGTAGTAATTGAGGGGATGAGAAATGTACAAGTTGATTAATGTAGTAAGGTTATTGTACCCTAGTGTATGGTTATTCAATAATTAAGGGGTTTTCCTAGAGCATAGACTTGTTGAGATAAACTTAGGTGTAAATGTAGTTTCGATTGTATCTACTGCAATAAAATAGATTTTTTTATACACTAGTCCTCAATTTTCTCTAATGGCCCAATTTAGCTCTCCCATATTGATTCAGATAAAATATCCAGTATTATCATAGAGTTTTATTAATTATTTTCTTAATAAAATTAAATATTTATGTCACGACTAATCCCCCAGGGCCCATGCTGTGACTAACCCAAGCCCGCATCCCAAAGGCTAGGGGCTCGGAAGTAGTGTTGAAGGTATTACCCTGTAAGTGGGAGGCATTTTCCAAGTAACTGTACACATGTACACTCACAACCCCAACCCAAAATGCAAAAAAGGAAGATATGCATGCTACTAAGATAACCACTGAGAGTAAACAGCACAAGTTAAATGTAAAGGGGCCAGAATACTAGCCCAATAAAAGAAAATCTGTAAACAAGAGGGTACAAAAGTATCTGGAAACCCATCTGCAAAAAAACCCTACATAGAGGGTAGGTGAAGAGTAGCTACCTGAACCCGTAGGAGTATGCCTCACCTATCCAATCTCAATGGGAACTGCTTGGTCCTAGACCACCAAGGTCTCTATCAAAAATTCGGTCATATGCACAAGATAGAACACATGCGGGTGAAACCCGTGCTGAGGTGAGTAACACAATACTCATTAGGGACCCCAAATCACAAAGAAAAGACCTCAAATAAAAGTACATACAAAGCAATGGATAGATCACCCAGGTATAATCTAAATTATAGAAAGCAAGACTATCAGTCGTAATGTTGAACATCTTGTACTACTGAGGGACTCACCCCTAATGAGTCACTGAGGTTTTCTAGGTCACTGAGGTCTACTCGTCACTGAGGTCTATTGGGCCAGTGAGGTCCCCACATCACTGAGGTCTATTGGGTCACTGAGGTCCCCATGTCACTGAGGTCTACTGGGCCATTGAGGTCCGAACGTCACTGAGGTCTGCTGGGCCACTGAGGTCTGCATGTCACTGAGGTCTTCTAGACCACAAAGGTCCATTCATCACTTCCTTCTCATCACAGATAACTACTAGATTCCCACTCGTAGTGCACTTGATTAAGGGATAATCTACTCTTTAATCCATCGGACTTATTTCAACTTCCATGAAAACTCAGTTAAAGTATATAAAAAGGATTGTCTCATCATGGGGGGTCCCAACGCCACAAAAAACTCATCAATCAGAAACATGGTTTCGAGGTTATGAGTCTTTTAGTGAAAAGGGGTTGGTCGAGTCTAGTCCTGACCCAACTTGGTCAGACCGACCCAACCCAACTCGATTTAGTCAACCTAACCCAACCCAGTATAACCAGACCTAATATCCAAGCCCATTGGGCCTGTTAAAGTCGACCCATTGAGACAAGGGTCCAACCTGTTGGGCCACCCAGTAGCACGATTCCCCTCCTCTAGCCCAGCCCATGCCAGTGGGCCGGTTTCTATCCAGCTAGGCCACCCTGTGGCCTAGTTCCCCCTCTGGCCTAGCCTGCATTGGCTGGCTGGTTCGGTCCAACCTGAATGCAGCAGGTGCCACATCATGCAGCCAGCTCGGTCGTCCGCCTCCCTGCACGTGGTCTTCTGACCGCGTGCCATTACCCCACTATGGTCTTCTTGGTCATGGTTCTTCCTCTACCACCTCCAGCTCCCATGCTAGCAGTTATTCACCCGGTTTCATAAACTCCCTCAAACTCATGCCCAAGTTGATCCACCATTGTGGCCCTACTTGGACCGCAGTTTTTGTCATATCATGAAGAACGAAAGAAAGGGTGGATTAGAAGTATGCACAATGAACACATGAATAATGGACCATAACCTTTTTTTGTGTTGGCGTGATTCTTCCTTGTTATGAGTTTAATGAAGGATAAATAAACATGAATCCAACTTCCCATAACTCCCCGCATGCAAAATCTCATTCCCGTATATATGATAGAACTGTGGGTCAATATTTTAGTGAATTGATTCATTTTATTTGTTTTTAAAGAAAGAATGTGGAAACAGAAAACACTTATAAATAAACCCCTATCTGGTTTTGGATCAATTGCTGACAAAGGGTGAATCTTGTGTTTTTCGTTCATCAATCTGCTGACTTCTTATCTGAATTAGTTTGTTGATCATTCTTCATTCGTCATTTCCCCCCTCACATCGTTCACCAATGAAATTCATACAAGGCTTCAAAAAAACTCTCATATCCTCCTCAAATCTTGTATCTCTATTAATTAACTTAATAGAGGAAACATGTTTCAGCGTTTCTGTTATGCTGAGTTTCTGCACCGTTACGTTGTTTCATTTATGAAATAATATAGTGTTTCAATTACACTTGAGTTGCAGCATTGTTATAGTGTTTCATTTATGAATTGAAATAGTTGGATCAATTTTGAGTTGTAGCGAAACATTTTTGAATAAAATAAACTTTCTTAAGTTTATTTTATTTTTCTTTAAAATGCACAAAAATTAACTTTTAACCTCGTCCCATGTCGGTCAGGTTAGGCCCCTCCTAAATAAATCACAC
The DNA here is from genome assembly GCA_963277665.1 of Viscum album. Classification (NCBI taxonomy): domain Eukaryota; kingdom Viridiplantae; phylum Streptophyta; class Magnoliopsida; order Santalales; family Viscaceae; genus Viscum; species Viscum album. The sequence goes on along the minus strand of OY728158.1, from coordinate 905,691,525 downwards.
CCTCATGAGCTCAATGGAACTCTCGGATTTTCAATCTGAGTTACTGTTTATGAGTTATAGGATTTGAAAAAAAATAAAATAATCTTTATTTTATTATTTTATTTACGATCACGTCCCAAAAACTACTTTCCACAGTTGGCCCACACCGAACAATGTTAGGCTCCACCTAAGGAAAGAACACCCTCATGAGCTCAATAGTGCTCTTTGATTTTCTATCTAAGTTATCATTCATGAGTTATAAGGATTTGAAAATTAAAATAATATTATTTTATTATTTTATTTAAGGTTATTCCATTTTTAGGTTTTCTCAATAGAGGCCCGCGCAAACTAAAGTTAAGTCGCGTCTAGGGTAAACCCACCATCTAGAATGAAACAGTGCCTTTGTATTTCTAATAGGGGACCCTGTTTAAGAGTTATTACACTTTTTCATGAAAAATTCTCCTGTGTGCTATTTAAAAACCTAACATTTTTTTACGGAACATTTCGGGCACATTGGGCCTCGGAAATACCCACCATCTCCATGCTTGGTCTCGGAATTTTTCAAGAAATTTTCTAAAAATAAAATCGGGAAAATCTGATTCATTACATTCTCCACACCTTAAGGCTTTTTTTCCTCAAAATCCAAACTAAGTGATTCCCAAACAGATGAGGGTATGAGCATGAACCTGGGCCTTCCGCTCCCACGTGCTCTCCTAGATATTCTTGTGCTTCCACTGAATGCACACTAGAGGAATCAATCACCCATGTAGGGTCCTATTCTATTAATCCTCGATATCTACTAGAAACTCCACCAAATTCACCCCATCGTCAAAATCCAGCTTTCCCCAATCAATTACATGTGATGGTTCCTGTACGTATCACCTTAGCTGAGATATGTGGAAGGTGTCATGCACCATCTCTAATTGTGGAGGTAAATCCAAGAGGTTCGCTACCTCATCCACTCTACACAGTATCATAAAAAGTATGATGAACCTCATAGATAACTTTCCACCCCAACCAAATCTATGTATCCCACATCGAGGAGAGACCCCAAGAAATATATGGTATCCCTCCTCAAACTCCAAGGGTCTATGTCACCTACCATCATAGGACTCTTGATGGATCTGTGTAGTCTTAATTTGATTCTGGATGACATGTATCTTCTCTATAGTAGCCTGCACCAACTCTGGGCCCATGAGCACTGACTCTATGGGGTCAATCTAGTAAAGTAGAAACCTGTAGGGTCACTCATACAAGGCCTCAAATAGTGCCATATCGATGGTGGAGTGGTAGATATATTTGTACACAAACTCCACCAAGGGTAGTTGATCCTCTCAACTACGACCAAAATTGAGGATGTAAGCACGTAGCATGTCCTTTAGGACCTGAATGGTTCACTCCATCTGGCCATCTTTTTATGGGTGGAAATCTATGCTCAAGTGAAGTTGAGTCCCAAACACCTCCTTAAATACCTTCCACAACTAGGATGAAAAGCATGAACCTTGATATAATACTATCATTGATTGGAATCTATGGAGTAGAACCATCTCATGCACGTAGAGGCATCCCAAGATCTCTATAGGAATTTGTTCCTGAAAAGCTAAAAAGTGACCAACATAGTGAGTTGGTCAAAGATCACCCAGATGATATTGTGCCCCATGTACGTACATGATAAACCCATAAAGAAGCCTGTGAATATCCTTCCTCACTCCCTTCTTGGAACCCCAAGGAAGAAAATAGAATTCCCTTCCAAGTACATGGGCTCAACACAGTGTGTTGACAAACCAAAAAAGTTATTAAACAACCACTCGTATTTTATTTCAACAGGTAAGCCCAGCTTTAACCTGTTCTGATATCCCTGATGTCTTCCTTGACACCCATGTTCATATCCTAATGCATCTAATCACTCTAGGAATCTATTTATACTACTGTGCATCCTATTAAAGAATGATGTTCTCCCCACCTTTCGAATATCCATCAGTGGTATTCCCTATGGGAAAATGAGAACCTAAAGACTCGTAGTCGGTATCATCAAGTTGTGACTCCCTAACTCACTTTAATATTGGAGGGGTAAAACCACCTATTGGAGGTAAGATTCATCATCTATATCTATGAAGGATAACTGTAAATAGTCCAACTAATTTTTTTCCTCATTCAGTAACTACGAACTGGATCTCCTATTGAGAGCATCCCCTGCCACATTTACCTTACCAGGAGTATAGACTACTTTGAAGTCATAGTTCAGTAGGAACTCCATCCATCATCTCTATATCAAGTTCAAATCCTTCTGAGAGAATATATACTAAAGACTCTTGTGGTTAGAGTAGATGGTAAACTGTTTTCCCATAAGGTAGTGTCACCACATCTTCAATGCGAAGAATACCACTAACCACTCAATATCATGGGTCACGTAGTTCTGTTCATGTGGTCTCAACTGATGAAAAATATAGGAAATTACTACTTGACTTTTCATTAGGACACAACCAAGTCTGGTCCCAGATGCATCGTAGAACACTATGTACTCGACTGCCTCCTATGGAAAACTCAAGATCGGGGTGCTCTCCAAAATCTTCCTTAACTATAAAAAATCATGCGGGCACCTTTCCAAACCCATGAAAGGATACCCCTTTTAACTGATTGATGTGTTTATTGACCCTCTGGTAGTGGATAATCAAACTCTATGGTCACTTGGATAAAGTTCTATTAATACACAAATAACCTAAAACACAAGGTCTTACTAAACACGTCCTCTGCAAGTCCTCCACCTACACCCTCATCTTGAGAAGCTCTGTGAAAGCCATATAATATACTAATGCTAATATTAGTACCATTTAGGGGTGTAAAATGATGTAGAAGTTCATCTCCCTATGGGGAGGTAAACCTAGAAACATATTCTTAGAAAGAAGTCATCATACTTCGCCACTACTAATGGGTACTGAAAACTCAAAACATCCACTTCCACGAGGGTAAGTCTGGCCGACTCAAGAGTGATCAGCTGCACCCTCCTATGCATGAGTTTATCCTAGGATTCCTGGGTTTCTTTCTTCACTGACCAAGGAAAACCCCATTATAATGTTGTGGAATACCGCATCCTTTTTCCTAAAACAGTCAATTTGAGCATGAACTGTGGATGACCATTTGATACCCAAACTAGCACCGTAAGGCCTCAACTCTTTCACCAAGAGGTTCCAACTAAACATGTCGCCTCAAGGGTCAGATCACACCATCATAATATGTGTTCTTATCAAGTCTCCTCCCACAGGTATTGCCAGATGTAAGGTTCAAGTCAATGGTTTAACCAGAAACTATATGTTTTGAACAAGATTCATGATAATAATGAATGATTAGAACTTGTGTATATTAATACGGTAGCTAATATTAGACACATATTGTACCTTGAATCATTCCCGGAGCACTTGGATCATATTCATTAACCTCATATAGCTACTCCCTTCCCCTATCCTTTTACTTCCTAAGCTTGTTGTGGACCACATTGGGGTGGTGGTTGTAACATGTAGAAATGTATACCACCTCATGTAACTCTCCCAACTCCCCTGACACATCTTCCATCCTAGAGATTCATCTATTCCTATCATTGTATATGCCTCAGATCCCCATACACTTTTTCATTGTATGCCTAACGGACTCGACAATCTCTATCGAGATGTCCCCTACTGTCTTATGGAAAGAATTACCTCTTCCTAAGCCGACTAGACTCACCCTATAATCCCTAAGAAATAGATTCCCTATCTTGGGACCTCTTCTCAGAGCATCTCATACATCCAAGTCTCTGAGACTTACTTTTGGTGCCAAAATTTTTCCTTGGGGTGGAAAAACCCCACAAAAAATTCCAAGGAATCATTCCTTGTAGAGAAGACTCATAGAGAATCCTTGTGAATCCCCTCTGGCTCTACAATCAGCGTGAATCAGGGGGAAAATATTCCTCTTCAACTGCCACAGAGGAGCTAACAGAGCACTCTGTGACTACGACACACTTTAGAGAGAGCTATGCACCACCATAGAATAGCTGACGGAGCCCTCCATGACTATGATGCACTGAAGAGATCCCTCTGTGAGGATTGCATAGTGACTAACAAAGAGCTTCATGAGTCTGAGGAACTTGATGAATCTGTGTCCAATTTAGAGGTCCAATTCCCTTACAACCTAACCTCTAAGCTTCATGCTTCCTCTTTCCTATAAATACTAGGCTTCCCAAAAACCCCAAGGACCGATACCCTGACCTTTCGCCTTCTCACCTCTCAAATTGAAAAGCACCATCTATTCTATGAAACATTGAGTAAATGAACTCTTCAAGGTATTTGAGCATTGAGAAATACCTTTCGCTTTTCTCATATTAAACCCCTCTTCAACAACGTATGCCATTCACGAAGCCCATGGGCCATCACAAAGGGAGGATATCCCTATGGGAACTCAGGTCTTTGCAAAGAACTCATGCTTCGCAAAGTACCTTCCATGCACATGTGAACCCCATTCTAAGGCAGGATCACTATGCTTCACGGATTACACTGCTTCTCAATTCTGCACTTTGTAAGGCACCCATGCTCTGTGAAGTCCTACCTTTCAAAAGAAATTATACTTCATAGAGAACTCTTTATATGCATGTATACTCCATGCCTAGGCTAGACCACTCCACTTCATGAAGCATACCCCTTAGTGAAGTCTCTCCACTTTTTGGAGCACCATAGCTTCACAAGGTACCTTCTTATGAACCCCTTTGCTTCATAAACCCTACTTCTCCTGTACGGCCCTCCTAGTTTGTATGAAGTGATTTCAAAGTCCCTTGGGTGGTGCTTCATGTTTCATTGCTTTGAATCATGCTTCTTTACATAGTCATGCTAACAACAATTTCTTCTTTGCATAGCCACTCTAACATGATCCCCTTAATGGATCACTCTGCAACCTCATCTCTACACGGCATTATTGGTGCCTTCCCTTCACCTTGGGTTTAAGCATGTTGGATATGTATGTCTTAGGGTTGGGGATTGAATCCTCATCATCCGAGCTGCAGGACATTAAACTACTAAGCATCATCATCCCCAGTACATGACGTTAAATTTTAACCTCTCCCCATGCAATATACATGAGGTGCCCCACCTCAGACATTTTCTACACCCACTCATCTCCACAGTAGTGTAATCTTCCTCACATGGAATGAGATCCTCCTTGCATAGAACGATATCTATCTGTGGGGGAGGGAAATCACCCCGGTATAATCCCCTATCCTTTCTTATAGAAGGTATCACCCTTGCTCTTCATCTCTTCTTCCATGCGCAAAGACCAGAGGAGATATGGGAATAGGGGACTATCGATACCCCATCCCTATCCCTTTGGGATTTATCGCCTTTGGGCCTCCATCCTAGAGTAAGTCCCAATATCCTTTTCCCTGGGTCACTAACCACTCGTAATCCTCATTCCATTCCTCGCAAAAGCACCTTTTGTGACATTATCTTAAGGTCTTTTTTGCCTCTTGTTTCTCACACCGAGTATGAATCACATGAGATTAGAGTAAGAATCAACCATGACACCCTTTTTGGGCCACCTTAGTGTGTAAGCCCCATTTCTCATCCCACCAAACTATGTGGACTTTGATCCTTTCTCCTTTTTGAGCAAGGTTTGCAAGAATCCCCCCTTAGGTTCAAGCCCATCACCCATTGGTCCTGACCACTTCACGTTGGTTCACCTTCATCTCACATGATGGTAAATTGTATGCCCCTTTTTGTCCCTCATGATGTTAAACTGTATGATTTTGAACTGTGTGGTTTTTGATCCCTATCTCCTAGAAAGGGTATGTAGTAAACCTACCTGAGTTTTAACCCCAAACATTGGTAAACTTTAGAATCCCCTTTGTTGGGACCCACATCTTTAGTCTACCCTTTAGTGGTGTTAGACCAATTCTTGGGCAGCTAATCATGTGTAATCCCCACAATGAATCCATACTCCTCTAACCAAGAGTGTCCCTAATACGATGGGTTGTTAACCACACGTAAGCCCCATCATGTCTTCGGGTCACTTTCCTTTGTGTACGCCTTGATTATATGCCACATCCTAAACTATGTGGACTTCGATTCCCCACCATGGGGATATGTAGGAAGCCTCTCTGAGGTTCAATCCCATCACCCATGTCCCATCCTGGTCTCTCCCTTGAGCATTTGTGTTTCAGGAAGGTCATGCCTTAACTCGGGGGGTTCTACTTTCTTCAGGTCCCATCCATGCATCCATTCTCATGAGCCGTCTCCTTAGGTGACTCATCACCCCACTGAACTGTGTGTACTTTGATTACCTACCATGGGGATATGTAGGAAGCATCTCTGAGGTTCAATCCCAACATCACCATTATATTCATGTCAGTTTCAACCCCAATCACTCTGTACTTCGATGATCTATCCATATCCATACCGATTCTTACCTAGGATGCCACATATCTGTAAAATCATTCCATCCACCTAGGTAGCTAACCATGCTTAGGACCTACCCTCAATCTGTAACCATCCATCCAAGAGCATCCCACTTGCGACGGGCCACTATCCATGCTTAATCTCCAGCATGTCTCTGGGTCGTTGTCCTTTGTGTAAACCCCATTCCATGTCTAGACCGTCGAACTACATGGGTTTGATCCCTTTCTTCTACACAGGGTATGTAGGAAGCCTCCCTGAGGTTCAATCCCAGCCAAAGGTAAACCCTGGTGTTCCCCTTTCTAGGGTTCACTCTCCCTAATCCACCCTCAATGGTGTCTAGATCAGACTTCAGGGAAAACACCCTCCTTGGTCCACTCTTATTGAGTGTTCTAATACATCCACCTGGTAAAAACTCTAGGTTCTCCCTCCTAGGTATGTACCAATATCATTTGTCTCTATGGGATGTCATGATCACTCCCATTCCTTCTCTGCAAGATGTTAAACTCACGGCTTACCTCATGTTAAACATTAGATGCATAAGGAAAACCTCAGAAGACACGTCTTTGGCGTAACCATCTCTAATATAAGTTAAACTCAAATAATACCCTATGTTAAACATGGGAAACTATGTAAAACCTCAGGGACATGCCCATGGCATATAATTCCCCGCACTCAACGAGGGATTCCACGATCTTCTACGCCCTCGAGAATCCCTATCGTAAGGGGAAGAAACCCAGGGGCATCCGTGTTTCAGCATCCAGACATGTCAGCGATGTTCAACATGAATACTCCCTTGATCGAAGGTTGCTACCCTAACTTGACCACTTTGAATTTCTTGAAAGAAGTGGTGTAATTAACCGGAATCTATGAAGATATGGCACTGGGGAAGAGTTTCATTAAATAATTCTTAATATTTAAGGGAGACACGGACTAGGAAACGAGTTCCAAGGAAGAATCAATAGAAGGAGAGACCGACATCCCATCATCCCATTTTGATCAAGGATCAAATTTCCCTGAATAAGCAATAAATATCACCTACCTTTGGAAAGCAGGAATGCGGGGAAATAGCCAACGCGTCGCAGCACGACGGTGCGCACCCCGGTGAAAGTGTTGGAAATAGAAATGGTGAACCCAACGTGAAGTATTCTCCTCAATGTGGTGATTAGTAGTGTTCAAGACATCAATAGATAAGCGTGTCACTGGATATAGCTATCTAGAACTAGGTCCCTCTAAGAAAATAGTGGGCCTAGCATGAAACTCACCAGATATCGGGAGAGTTGAACGTTGGGAATCTCGGACTGTGACGTTGTCAGTGTGAATCCTTCTTACCAATCATGGGATACGGAATGACATTAGGGCATTGGACATCGCTTTCCTCCTTTCAATGATAATGGTTGAATCTTTTTACTTTTCCATACCATAGCTGTTATGTCAGAAAACTGATCACCACCCACCCACTGATGCAGGGGTCGGGGAAACACCAATGCAGAAATCATGCGTAGCTCCATCTATTCTGCAAAGGCCTCCACATCCAAAGCTACTGGGAACCCATGCCCTATCTCACCATCTGAACTCGTTCAGAGGAGGGCGATCAACACCCTCGTCCAATGGTATAAAAAAGAAGGTATTATCCCAACTCAGGATATGGCCCATCAGGACCTAGAGGCTTCTGCACCTCATTGTCGCTATCACCCCCAAGGGTTGTGCAGGGATCCACTACTCCCCACTCCAACCTACAACCATTTTGGAAGTCTCTCCCCAAAACACTCTCATGACTCGCTCCCTTATGCCAATGAAGTATGGGAAGTCTGGGCCAACCCAACTGTGATCCTGTACTGGGGGCCGCCAAGGAGGGATCCCATCAGGCTGTGTCAGGGCCACCACCCGGTCCCACAGTCTAAGGAATAAGTGAGTTACACACCTGCACCATCAGCCCCAGTATTTTTAAACCAATGCCAACATGAGGTGCAAGCTGAGGAGGACGCACTCCAGAGGCATCGTCATCAACGGCTACAGTAGCTCGTGTCACCACTGACGCATACTATCAATGCCCCATTTATAATAAATAGGGTCACTTATATTCCCAACCCAGATCGAGGCCCCAACCACCCCATGGGAAGGTTGGGACGACACTCTTGGTCGTCGGCCCAAGTAGAATCCATCACAGGCCGACCCGTGATAATGAAATCTAGCATGGAGGTCCTCCCCATACCACCATCAATCAGAGCGGAGACCCTCCCCACTCCCATGATCAGCATAGAGGCCCTCCCCATGCCACCATCAGTCCAGATGAAGGCCCTCCTTGCCACACTGACATCCATCCCGAAGGTTTCTTTCGCACCTCTGATCCCAGGTATAGAGTCGGTCCTCCTATCGCAAGTCGCCAATGTGAAGATCCTCCTCACCCAGTCAACCATCGGCATTGAGCTCTTCCCCATGTTCTTACCATAACCAATGAAGGTCATACCTATCCTGACAATCAGAGAAGAAGAGGTCTACCCCACTTCATTATTTTCTAACACGTAAGTATTACCCATGTTCAGTTTGACCAATAAGAAGGCCCCCTCATACCATCACCACCAAGGGAAAAAAACATGGAAGAATTTCCCATGCTTCCATAAACTCCAATGGAGGTCCTACCCGCTCTAAAACATCTGGTGGAGGTCCCCCCCACCCTACACACCAACCAGTGGACATGGAGGCCCTCCCCATGTTCCATTTGACATTTTTCCAAGTGCTCCTCGCACCCCGACTCACCCAGGTGGGAGTCCTCTCCGCCCCAATACCAGTTCAGCTAAAGGTTCTCATGTCAAAAACATAACCTATCTTGAAGAACCATCCCGGGGCAGGAGGGTGGGTTGCTACCACCAAATGAAGAATATTGAGATGTTTTATACCATGATTAAACTCGTCTGTTTCTCACATTCTGAGGCAGAGTTTGATTTGGTGATGAAACCCTCACCCTGGTCTTATGTGTCATGGATTGGGGCAGGAAAAAGGCGTATAAGACTCATCCTTCTGGAAAGTGAGTTCCACCATATTTATGCATCCCTTCGAAGATACATCCAAGAGGAGGAAGATTTTGCCTCTTTCTATGTCCTGGCTATTCAATCCTACCTATCTTCAATAGGATCATTCTCTAAATCAACCAGAGTTAATGGAAATTTGTTCTAGGGACCATTAGAGGATGAGAAAAAGTGTGTTCCATTGTCAACAACCACATTACCTACATTGGAAGATGTGGTTGTTAGTCTGTCTTACTAGGATGTGGTGGCACAATTGTTACATTCTTTGGAAAACAGCCCAAGATATGATGGCTTGTCAGCTCGTGCGTCGTACTCTCCACTGGCCAACCTACCATCGCAACGATCCGCTTCAGTGCCGTTACAAGTCCCTCAACCACCCCTAGTTGATGAGTGAGGCAACTAAGGGCTGGATCTCGATTCTGAGCCGAGGATCTTGTGGGACATCCTTGCAGTGGACCGGTTCCCAAAGATGTTCTGGCCAGTTTCAACCACGAACATCAAAACTCCAAAATCTCTTACCTAGGAGGAGGTTATGTGCTTCTGCCAAACTCTTTGGGAAACACACTTTTGTCTCCTTCTTCGGCAGGTATCTTACCCCAAGAGCTAGAAACACTTTGATGACATCTTCCAACATTGTTGCATGGTCAACTTGGTTGCGCTCCACATGGCTCAGTGCCCTGAGTCGCCCGATCTCTATCAAACCCTCCAGCAAAAATGCGTCCAAATATTTATAATGCTCCGCATAATTATTAAGGAGACTTCCCCCCATTTTCAGATCCATGGTTGGGGTAGTATGTTTCCCTTCATTTCATCTCTATATGGAACTATCCTGACTTTACAGGTGATATTGAGGATATGCCTTCAGGTACAGTCACAGTTAACATAGCTGACCTATTAGAGGAAGATATCGAGCTAGGGATCCTTGAAGAGAACGTACCCCCTGGGGTAGTGCCACACCTATTGGATCCTTTGGGCAGGGTTACTCACCAGTAAAGAAAATTACTGGGCCTTTCTATGCCTCCTGAGTCATTATCCGTCGATCAAGGCCCCAATAAGGGTAAAGAGCATTCTTGGACCGTCAAACCCTCTGACTCGTATGGCTCAGTGCAGAAGATGAAATATGACCCTAAAAAGGTTTTGTTTCATAAAAAACTCATAGAACATAAAATGATGGTTGATTACATTCTCGTTTAACATGCTGTGGAATGGAGACCAACTACAGAAATCCTCGATCGGGGTAGTAGGGTCAGGTACATCCTCCCCCATGCGAGTTTCCTCTGGGTGACCCTGACCATACAACCCATATAGATAGGGTAGAGGCCATATTTTATGGAAATAGGTCATTATATTCATCATAAAATCCACCCAAGTTGTTTGATAACCCTCCTCGGGACCCATCTTAGGTTTCCCCATCCGCTCCATAGGTTGTTCTCCCAACAGTCCCACAGGTCATCCCACTGGCCGCTCCACAAGCTGTTGGGCCTGGTTATCATTTTGAAGAACCCACCAATGCATTGGTGGTCAGATATCCTCTTCAAGATAGTAATACCCTCCAAGATGATCTAATGGCTGCTCTCATTGCCCATATCAAGGACCTAGAAACTCGACAGGTGGGTATATCACCTGATGGAAAGCCATATCCAGCATGGGTGGATGATATTCCAGCACCCCCATGTTTTATAAATCCTACCTTCTCCCTCTTTAATGGGATGGGTGATCTGCTGCAGCATCCAGCACACTTTATTTAAAGGTGTGGACCCATGCTAAGAACTACAGGACAATAGGTGACCACCAAGCTCTGTTGTTTCGTACAGACGCTAGAAGGGCCCACATTTTTCTAGTACAACCAACTACACATTGAGTTAGTATCCAATTGGGAGGATCTTCATAGGAAGTTTCTTTACTAGTTCATTTCCACCACCTAGAAGATGAGTATTAATGACCTCTTCAAGTGAAAATAGAGGCCTCACAAATGCATCTTAGATGATACAATCATTCATGTTCTGTTGTGGATCGGCCTCAGTCATTTATCCCTCATCCAGTAGTTTCTCCACATGTTTCGACTAGTGATAAGCGGGAAATTCTTAGCACCAGTCAGCTTCCAGTTCGACCAGTAGTTCCCTTCATACCTCATTCCATGGAGCGAGCTCCTGTTAGTAGAAGTTCACACCTGGAACAGAAGTATGATGTTCTCAAGTATCTTTCTATCATTCCTATGAACCTCTCTATCCTCGAGGCTCTTTTCCTATCATCGGATATGCGTGAATCCCTTGCAGAGGATTTAAGAAGACCCCTCCAGTTTTAGGCAGGGGTAGAAGTCATAGAATCCTTCCATGCTGAGGCATTCGACCTTACAGAATGTTAGAACATTATCTCTTTCTCTGGGGAAGATGAAGGCTCCCCTATATAGAGGTGCATCCACCCACTGTACATCACTATCCATTTCAACAGTGTGGAGGTTCATCGTTGTCTTATCGACATAGGATCTGGGATCAACCTTATCCCGACCTGAACACTCTGAAAGATGGGGATGTCTGAGGCTGATCTGAGTCCCTATGACCTGAAAAGTCAAGGTTATGATAGGACAGAACTGACACCAGTTGTCATAATCTGCCTGAAGACCCAATTTAGTGGCCTAGTTTTCTAGAATCGAGTTCATGTTCATCTCATATGACATCATTTACAATGTGTTGATGGGTATTCCATGGCTCCACCTACACACAGCGGTCCCTTCTTCATATCACCAATGTCTTAAGTACTCCCTTAATAGTCAGGTAGGCATACTCCAAGGTTTTGTGTATCCCTTCTCCTCTTTTGAAGCCCACTACTTGGATGCTGACTATTACATGAGCAAGGACAAGAAGATTTAGGCTAAAGAAATTGAACATGCTACGACTGTGACTGACCCGTGGATAGACCTGGACGACACCTACATTTTCCTAATCCACCGATTGGAGGCCACGACCTTGGATTTTGGGAAATGTTTTGTTGTCTTCGGAATAAAGAGTAATTACATTACCAAGTATAATGAATTCTAGAAGATCACCTTGTACTCTTATACAAATCAGGCTCGGGTGATCCCAGAGCCCCCTACTCCCATAAGATATTAGGATGTCTACCCCATGGCAATGGTAATACATCATACTTGCTTGTTTATCTAGGATGGGATAAACTAGCTCAATATAAAGTGCCATTATTGCTTGTATATCATCAAATGTGACCCCTTGGGTCAAAGGTCAGATGGGATCGGGTCGAAAGCTTTCATTTCTATGGTTTCATCAATGCAAGAGTCCCCCAATGAGGAGGCCACCACCGCTCAGGCTGGCGTCAGTGTCCCGTCAGGATCTGTCAACTCATAAGAATCACCTCCTGCCGATGATCCTACCTCCATGGATGAAGAATAGGATTTGTATGATTCTTCTCTAGAATTTGAAAAGTGTGTATCCACCATGGTTAATGAATTGGTACAGGTGAACCTCGGTAACAAGACGGGTCGAAACCCAACGTTGATCAGTGTTTCTATGTCTGTAAAAGAGTAACTATGATACGTGTGTTTACTGAAGCATCACCATGATGTAATCACTTGGACTTATTAAGAGATTCCAAGGCTTGATCCTCTGGTCTCCATCCATCGTCTCAGTCTTCCAGAAAATCATTTCAGGTTCAAACAGCCTCCCAGAAAGATGCACCCTTCTCACATAGCCATGTCTGTGGCCGAGGTTGATAAGATAATCAAAGACAACTTCTTCAAGGAAGTCTAGTACCCCACATGGTTAACTAACATTGTGCCTATTAGGAAGAAGAACGTACATATCAGAGTCTGTATTGACTTCTGAGATCTCAACCATCACTATTTGAAGGATGACTTTCCCCTTCCTCTGAAAAAACTATTGATTGATTCCACCAGTAGTTTCTAGGATCTCTCTTTCATGGATGTGTATTCTAGGTATAATAAAATCCAAATTTCCCATGAGGATGAAGATTCTACCTCCTTCAGGGCACCACAAGGTAATTTTTACTACTAGGTAATGCCCTTCGGTCTAAATAACGCAGGTTCCACCTATGCACCACATATTCAATCTGAACATTGGAAAATTGGTGGAATGCTACTTGGAAGATCTGGTGGTAAAATATCTCCAGCACTAAGACCATCTCAAAGATATTGAGAAAGTTTTTGTCTTCCTCTGTTCCTGCCATCTGAAGATGAACCCCTTGAAGTGTGCCTTCGGGGTCGCCAATGAAAAGTTTCTCAGCTTTGTTGTCAGATATAGAGTTATTGAGATTAATCTAGATAATATTAAGGCCATCATTCATATTTTTCCTCTGAGCAACATTTGGAAGATCTGAGGATTTCAGAGCCACTTAGCCTACATATGCTAATTCATCACAAATCTAGCTAGTAAGTGTAAGCTATTTTCCTAGATTATGAAGAAAGGTGTCGATTATTAGTGGGATGAAAAGTGTCAAACTGCTAGTGATGAAATCGAGTAGTACCTACTATGGCCACCAATTATGATGCCACCCGTTCCCATAAATCCACTGGTCCTTTATGTGACTAATCTTGAATGATCACTTAGCACCCTTATCTCCTAGAAAAATAATTAAGGAACAAAGAACATTTTATATTATGTTAGCCACATGCTCCTTGATATGGTGACCGAATACTTCTCTATAGAGAAGAGATTCCTTACACTGGTATTCATAGTGCAGAAATCGAGACATTACTTACAATACCATAATATACAGCTAGTGTCCCAAGCAGATCTGCTAAAGTATATTCTAAAACACCCTGTATTGATAGGACATTTATCTCAGTGGGTAGTGATCCTCTAATAGTTCGACATCAATTTTTTCCCCCAGAAGACTATCAAGGGACAAGCATTGGAAGAATTTCTTGTTGTCCATCCAGCTCCCGCGAACCAGTCTCTGGATCTTTATTTTCTAGATGAGTCAATCCTCTCGGTAGATCAATCCATTCCGTGTTGGAAAAATCACTTTAATGGAGCTTCCCAAATCCCTACCAGTAGAAGACTCAATGATCCCAAGCTCAACAGAGTGGTCCTGGGTATCTTCTTCAACACACCTACACAAGTTGTCCTTCCCTATTCATTCCTATTTGTTATAAGACTATACCAAAAATGAGGAATAGTATGAGGATCTCATCACTGGTCTCAAGTTGGCCCTCGAGATTGACGTTCCCCACTTTCATGTGAAAGGGGACTCCAAACTAGTCATCAAGAATATCAGAAGTGACTACATCATCAAGATTCCAGATCTCGTACCATTTTTAGAGCATACCTACAAGCTAATGGCCCAATTACCTTCTTGACCAAAATTTACTCATGTCCCTCAATCGCAAAACGTACAAGTCGACACCTTGGATATCCTTGTCGCATCTCTTGTAGAGCCTAATCAGGATGATTTTATTATCCACGTGGAACATCGGAGAGTAATCACTCCAATCACTCCAGACGATGATGATAGCACACAAGTAATCCACATTACAGTCGGTGCCTCTACATCGAGACCTCAAGGCCCCCATGTCGCGATATTATAAGTGACTCCGGACTGGAGGACCCCTTTTATGAAGTATCTCTAGCATGGTAATATCCCTACAGATTGAGCTGAGCATGAGCGAATCCGATGGTGCACAGTGTAGTTCACCCTTTAGATTTGTCCCAGTCTTGATAAGATCCTCAACATACATGGGTTTGATGGGATTATCCTCTGTTTCATTCAAGGAGGTGAGGTTTCTCATGTCATGTAGGAAGTTCATGATAGTTCCTGTGAGGCTCATCAGATAGGGTCAAAACTCCCTCATCAGATCCAGAGATTGGTGTCTTTTTGGGCCACCATGATCTGTGACTATATCTAGTTTTCCAAGAGGCACCATGCATTCCAGATACATGATAATTTTGTGCATCATCCACCAGAACCTCTCCACACTACTAAGTACTCTTGGCCCTTTTTAGTCTAGGGACTTGAGGTTTTAGGACCATATCCACCGACGACAGCTCGCCAGTTCAGGTTCATCCTGACCGCTACGAATTTCTTTTCCAAGTTAGCAGAGGAAATTCCACTTAAGGAAGTCAAGGACTATTCTATCATTGAGTTTTTGATCTCTAATATCATCTACTAATTCGGAGTCCCTCACACCATTCTCATTGATAATGGCACAAACTTCTGAGTGGATGAACTGAAGAAATTGTATGCCAAGTACAATATCTCTTCTAATCATACCTCTCACTATCATGCACAAGAAAATGGGAAGATCAATGTGTTCAACAAAAACCTCTCTAACACTTTGAAGAATATGGTTGGTCAGAACAAGAAGAGTTGGCTGAACAAACTCCCCAATGCTCTCTGGGCTTATCGGATGTTGACTCATAATTCCACTCAAGTGACCACATATTCCATGGTGTATGGAATAGAGGTAGACTTGTCCATCAAAATTCATTTACCTTCATTACACATAGTTATCTATGATCAATAGGCACCAAACAAAGTAACTAAAATCCATCTGGCTAAATTGGAAGCACTTGACGAGAATAGGCTTTGTGCCTTGCACAATATGGAGAGGCATCATAACAAAATAGCCAGAGCTTTCAAAAATAAATTTCACCTTCACTATTTCTTAAAAGGTGACATGGTGTTGGCCCTAAGATTTCCAATGATACCTGGCAGGAATCCACTGATTCTGGAGCACAAATAGTAGGGACCTTATATCATTTATAAGGTTAACCCCAATGGTGGGTACTCCCTAGTCACCACAGATGGTGAGCGTATTACTCCTCCCACAAATGATAAATTCATCAAGCAGTATTTTTCTTAATATTCCCACATGACTTTAAAATATCCCGTCCTTACTGAAAAGTGTTGAGCTACATGGTCCATCCAGGCTGAAAGATTTAAAACTACCTTGCACTCGTCCTTCATGCTGTTAAACTGTATTACCATCCTGCAAGATGTTAAACCACCTACACTCATCCCGGGGGACATTAAACCACCAACCTCATCCTGTATGATGATAAAATACAAAATGGTTTGACCTCTAAAACCTTAAACTAGGATCTCTATTTCCCTTTTCATATGACATTAAACTACATGACATTTTAGAACTACATATGGATTGATTCCCATCCTCATGGGATACGTAGGAATGTCGGGACTTTTCATTTGTGGCCCAGCCTCAGGTCCCCTGACCTTTCTGGCCTCCTAGCCCAAGTTCTCACTTAGGATTGTGTGGGGTGGTATGGACTCTGAGTCCACATTCATGTCGGGTTATTTTTTCCATGTTGCACATATCCCTTTAAGACACCCCTCCTTCATCCATCATCCTTATTGCATGACATTAAACTGTACGGTTACCACCACGCTTTACGTGTCCCGCTATTTGGGTCTTCATCATCATTCACATCTAAAAGTACCCCCTTTAATGGCTTAGTTTCATGACACCTTGGATCACCTGCCATATTGGGCCAACGTCATGGAGGATCTCGAACGATAATTTGACACAAGTCCCACGTTGCAAATATGGTCAGCAGTCGATGCTCAGTTGTTTTTTCCTATTACAGGTCACATGAGATGGATACTATGTTGCGAACATGTTCAATAGTTATCCTAAATCATTATTTTTGCCCCATGGTCTCCCAGATGGTAGGCGTGGTGATTCACCTTTTTTTCCCTTCTGTCCCATGCACACGACATTAAACTGGGCATCTACATTCTGAGATCTATGACCATAAACTAATATCTACCACATCCTTGTCACATGACATTAAACTTCACAGCATCTTGAGAACTAATTATGTCTTGATTCCTATCCTCATGGGATATGTAGTAACACCAGGATATTTTATTTTTGGGTCCAATTAGGGTTCATCTATTCTTTCTCATAGCCACTCAGCCCGAGTTATCTCCTGGAAATATGAATGGTGTGGAATATGTTGTCCTATGTCCTCATTCATGTCGGGTTATTCTCCATGCAATACACATTCATCTTTGAGATAACCCTTCCCCACATCCTTGTCGTATGATGTTAAACTGCACGACATTTTCCAGAACTACATATGGCTTGATTCCCATCCTCATGGGATATGTAGGAATGCCTAAATATTTTGTCTTTAGGTCCAGCCTTATTTCTTAGAAACCTTATCTTCTTTCCGGTCACTTAGCCTAAGTCCTTCAAGGGGGTATATGGTGTGGTGCGGGTTTATGTCCTCATTCACGTCGGGTTTTCAACATCCACACTACGTACCTCTCTCTTAAGATCTCTCCATCCCCCTTTCCTCCACTAATCTTCTTGAGTCATCTGATCTCAAATTGGGCCCCTTGAACCTCTTTATAAATTCATCGGTGTGCCTAGTTGAGTTCTACATGGACATGTTTTCATCCATGTCCATGCTTCACATTTCCCTTTATTTGGGTTTTCATCATCTTTCACATCTAAAAGGAACCCTAAATAGCATAGATGATAAGCATCAGTGCTCTCCTATCATCTTGGTTCAACTTCCTCGAGGATTTTGAATGACAATTTAACACAAGTTCCATGTTGTGAATATGGTCAGCGATTAACTCTCATTTGTTTGTTCCCATTTCAGGTCACACGATATGGATGTTGTGTTTCAAACATAGTCAATAGTTATCCTCCATCATTACAAAATCCTCATTAAGCCTTAAATATTGGTTTCATGATTCACATATCTTTCCACTCTATCATGTTCAAGTGGAATTTTGACACTCTTAGTGTTATCCCTCAGTGTGTGTTTGCGCATTAAGAGGATGAATCAACATCGTGGTATTATTCGAGGCTCCACACCATTTCCCCTTTCTTTGTATTCCATGTGTTTTAAAGATCTTCTTTGACCTTTTTTTCCACATTGAGCATAGATCATGTGGTCTTAGGTACCTGGTCAAGGTTTACACCCTCTTGGAAGAATCTCACTTCTTTCAGTCTGATCTCTACCATCGTAAACTAAGACCCTTGTCATCCTTATCGCATGACGTTAAACTGCACAAATTTCGAGAACTACATACTTCTTGATTACCATCCTTATAGGATACATAGGAATTCCTAGACATTTAGTCTTCAGGTCCAACTCAGCATCCACTAATTAACTCTTCTGTTCAACCTTTTGGCCCTGACTCTTACAGGATTTCATGATGTGGTGTATGTTGGATTATGTACTTATTTACATTGGGTCTCTAATAGCCTCACTGCATACTCCCCCTTAAGAGATAGTCTTCCCCCTGTCCTTGTCACATGATGTTAAATTGCACGACATTTTCTAGAACTATGTTTGGCTTGATTCCCATCTTCATTTTATACGTAGTAATGCCTAGACTTTTTATCATCGGGTTCGGCCCTAAGTATCTCAAATCTTGCCCTCTTGTAGGCCCCCTTGGCCCAAAATTTTCCAGAATCATGTGGTGTGGTGATGACCTATTAGGTCCTCATTCATGTCGGGTTTATGATATCCACGCCATGTATTTTCCATCAGGGGTCTTCCTTTTATTCTCCTACATCCTTACCGCATGACGTTAAACTGCACAAATCTTTCTAGAACTATGTGTGGATTGATTCCCATCCTCATGAGATACATAGAAACACTCGATCATTTCTCTATAGGGTCCATCCCAAGATTTCACCTTCATTCTCTTGACTTAATGTTTCTCCTGGGAGTGCATGGTGTGGTGCAGACTCCTTTTTTCCTCATTCACATCGGTTTTTTCAACAATCTCACCATGTTTCTCCCTTGTCTTCTCCCAGCCTGGTCCAAGTTCTATGACCATAAACTAATATCTTCCCATGAGAACTATGTATGTCTTGATTCCCATCCTCATGGGATATATAGGAACACTCAAACATTTAGTCTTCAGGTCCAGACCCAGGTACTACAAATCCTTCATTCATCCACACACATGATGTTAAACATTATACCCTAGTCCAAGCATCATGACTTTAAACTGTGTACAGGTTTTCATCAGGAATGTGTCATAATATAGAAATCCTATTTGGTCCTCATCCATGTTGGGTTTTTCTACTTCACCACCCTGCATACATTCCATTAAACCAAGTCCCCTATCAATGGTCCACTCTATGAACTTAAACTAGGAGTTTTCATCCCCAGGACCCTTGTCTTTGGAAATGGATTTGACTCCCTTTATCTGATACGTCTCATTGGTATACTCAAATGCACTATGTCATAGATCCCAAAGTATTGGATTCCACATGGACATTCCTTGATTTTGTGTCCACGCTTCATGAACCCTTTATTTGGATCTCCATGATCTTCCATGTCTAAAGGGACCCCCTTTAGGGTATGGTCTCATGCCACATTGGCTCACCTACCATCTTGGGCCAACACCTTAGAAGACCTCAGAGGAAATTTTGTGACAAGTAATGTGTTTCGAACATAGTCAGTGGTCGACACTCATTTGTCTTTCTCCACACCATGATAATGTGAAATGGATGTTGTGTTTTGAACATGGTCAATAGTTATCCTCCATTATCACTACCCCATCATTGCGATTTGGATATCGGGTGCCATGATTCACATCTTTCCACTTTCTTATGTTTAAGTGTAATTACAACACACTCAGTTTTACTCCTCCACACATCTATGTGCATTAAGTAGGTTGGTTGTTATTATTATTGGGATGTCATTCATCTAGCATTTCATTTCCCCTAATGTGTGCCTCCCTATACCAAGAAAATACCATCACTACTTCTTGTTTCCCACATCGAGAACGACTCACATGGGCTTAGTGGTTTTGGTAGGATGTGTATTGGTGCAGCCGAACCACACATGTCTTTCATTCCACATGAAATTAAATTTCACTCTCAAAATTATGTGTGGCTTGATTCCCATCCTAATGGGATACGTAGGAATGCCCGACCATTGTGTCTCGGGCCCTTCCCAAATTTCACCATCTTCAGTATCTCGACCTAAGATTTTCCCAAGGATTACATAGTGTGGTATGGACTGTTTTGGTCCCCATTCATGAAGAGTCTATAATGGTTACACTGCATACTCCCCCCCCCCTTGGGATCTCCCCTTTCACTATTTGTCCTACCGTATGACATTAAACTACATGGGTCCTTGAGAACTACGTATGGATTGATTCCCATATTCATAGGATACAAATGAATGTCTGATCAGTTTCCCTCAGGTCCTGCCCCAAGTTTGGCCGCCTCTGGTCTATGGTCTAAATAATCCCACTTGGAACACATGGTTTGGGGTGGACTCTTATGGTCCTCATTCACATCAGGATATGTACCGCACCACGAATTTCCTTTCCGTGTAACCCCATCCTCACTGTATGACATTAAACTACATGTCTATCATCCTCATTGGCATGGCGTAAAACAGTGGGCCACTCTATGTTCTTTCTAGAGAGATCCTTTTAAGAAATGAGTATTATTCTTGATTAGATCGATGTGCTCACCTAACGTGTTTTCATCATGGTGGTATAATTTCAATAGTGTTGAACTCTATTCAAACAACCCATCACTCCACTCTCCATGCTTTGCATGCCCTTTATATGGATCCTCATCCTATTTCATGTCTAAAGGAACCCCCTAATAGTATGGATGCTCGGCCTATGGCTCGCCTATGGATCGCCTACTGTCCTGGGCCAACGTTCCAGAAGAATATGGATGACATTTCAAGTCAGGCCTTGTGTTTCAAACATGGTCAGCGGTCGACCCTCTTTTGTTGTCCCTATTTCAGGCCAATGTAATAGGTATACTGTGTTTCAAACACACTCAATAGTTATATTTCATTGTCATTCCATCCATAAAATGTTTCAAATTTTGGGTATAATAGTTCACATCCTTTGTTCCCCTTTGATTGGATTTATTTCAACACCCCTAGCATTATCTCGCACATGCACTAGAGAGTGTTGGGAGAGATCGGGTTGGCTATTTTGAGAGTCTCTTTCTCTGACCATGACCCCCCTTGTTCTTCCCAGAAACTCATAGTGGTTGTTTAAACCCTAGATACCTAGAGATTGGTTGGCACTCTCATATTCAAATGGAATAACGATGCGGTCATCTCTTGTTTCTCACATCGGGCATGACCCATGTGAGATTAGGGATTGACCACTAGATATTTCACAGATATGATGTAAATGAATCAATCAAAATAGATAATGAAACTCATACACATAACTAACATAAACAAGAAAATCATGAAGGTATGTTTATGAGGTCACACAAATTACAACGCCTAGGTGTTGTCCCCTCCAATAGATGGATTGGCCTCTTCAATAGAGTATCCCAGTTCCACCACTCTTTGTCTTATAGCATCCAGGATCTACTGTCACCTATTAAGATCCTTCTCCTCCTCAATAAAAATGGGGTGTAGTTCATTGTAATTGATTCAAGCCCGATTCTCATTAGCTCAGATAATATCCATCTCTTGAGAAGCTCGCCTCATCTGTTCCTCAACCTCTGCCAGTTGGGCCTTTAGTTGTGATATGATTCCCTATTGTGCATCAAATAAAGAAAAATTATCATTCGCCTGTACCCTCAAGAATTGGATCTCAAGCTCAACCTCCTAGAGTATCTTGATTTTGACAGACTTCCTCTGCCAATATCCCACACTGAGGCTGCAGTCATGTTCCCATATTTTCTCTGTCATATAATCTTGAATGATCATATGAGGACGTTGGGCATCCACTCCTCTAGAACATAGTTTGTGTAGCTAGGAAAAAAGAAACCTCATCTTGTCTATCCATTTTTCTTTTGGGGTATCCCCAATGAAGCACTTGATCAACTTCCATGACCGGTGGTGGATGGCCTTGTTTTCCTCATCATTAGGAGTCTCGTATCGATCCTCTAGGTTGGTGGGTTCATACTCTAAGAAAATGAACAGAATCTTAGTAAAGGGGTATTCCTCTGGTGTCCTATTAGGAGTTTTGAGTTCTGCATTGAGAGGAGAAATAAGCTCCACATCATGGGGCTAATCTTCATCACCGGGCTCAACTTCAACAATATATGGTTCTACCCCACCAATGGTTCCACCTGCAGCCTTGGTCACTATAGTCCGGCCGGCCCGAACATCCTATTACACTATAATCGATACCCCATCAAGAGAGGGGCCTCAGGACCCCCATTCATCCTCACTAGTATAGCACCCGTTATTTGAAGAATTTTTCAAAATAGAGATGAAAATGTCAGTATTTGGTTTAACAGATAACAGCCAGGGACTCTGTGAGAAAGAAGGATTACAAAGGTCGAAGGATTGCTTATGTTCTTTGGTCATCATCAACAATATCCCAGGACTTTCCACCCATATATGGTTGGGAACTCTGAGGACTCTGAAAGGTTCATCCTTATTGTCGCAATACTGCTCAACTTTTCAATCACCATTGACCTGGGTGCAAATCCTAATCCTGCATCTGCAGGCATGTGGGTGGAAATATCATCCATAAGGATCTTCTACAGATAATAAATTTCAGTTGAGAAGATATAGTGACATGGATAAAATCATGGTGAAAAAGAATGGTCTGGAGGTTACCTCAAAAAAACTAGATAAATATCCCAACTTTGAGGTCTTGATTGCACCTTCTTCTAAAGGACTTCCCATGTTAGCCTCGTATCCCTAGGAGTTATCCGACTCCTTAGGTAAATGGAATATCTCCCTCATCTTAGTAGCTGACACTTGAGGTGGGACTATCTGACCTAGCAGTACTTTCACCCAACTTGTCATTGGACGCAGAGCACCCTGATAATGCACGTAATCATCTAGCTTATCAACATATTATTCCCCTTCTTCCCAAGACACTAGAAATTAGGCCTCAGCATACCACATCTCTGAAAGTTTCATTCCATGGTAGTTGATATGATCCCAAATCTAGATAAGATTGATGAATTGTCGGTTGACCTCCCATTTTTTTCAAGCCTTTTGAAATAAAACATATAGAGGCATGTCTATGTGGTGCAGCCGATACCCAGGAGTTGAGTAAAAATCCTATGAAACCCTCTAGGAACCCTCCTCTCTTCCTAACCCTATTCAGTTGGGACCGTCGTTCCTACCGCTACCGCTTTCTCACCACTTGGTGCAGGCTCTGATAGTGCATGCCTCGCCTCTGCCACCATGCTGCCACCAGCACATGCTCCCGTTGTTCTTTGACTCTGGCCTCTAGGTTAAGGAGACACTCTTTCATTGACCTGTAATTTTTCCTGCTTCAACATATCCCCTGGGTAGGCCGACTCCCATCTCTTGGCATATTCTTTCACTAGCCCAGATGTTGCATCGGTCGAAGGTAGCTAATTTCAATTTATCCCATCCTCACAGGTGAACATGAGCCACATCTTCCTCATTGCGCAAGGGTGCTCCTCATGACGCACCCCCATATAAACCTTCAGGGTTAGCCTCTACATGCACTTAAATTTCCTCACAAATTGGTGTGGGGTTTATGTCTCACAAATGGGCTCATAGTCAACTCGCTCTATTAAAACTCCACCCTAAAATCCAGAAGGTATGACTGATGCTCTTCAGTATCTCAGCCATAGTCAGTGAACTCCCCAATGAGTAGTGGAAATGGGTGGAAGAAAAACTCATATGTATTCCAAAATATGTTCAGTACACTCTGCGGGATCATCTTGGCTAGAAGGTTTCCCGTTGTATTCAGGATAGAGGGCTGGAAGTTTGACCCTCAAGGAGAAATCGGGGTTGGGTACTCATAAACCCTCATGTACGCTGCTACTCAGCCATACAAGAAATGGAACAGCCCGCACATCCACAATGGCTTCTTACCCTCACTAATATCCCAAAACATCTTGTACAGCTTCTCCAGTACTGGTATCCTGAGGTTGACTTGCTTCCTAGTCGCTAGCATGGATGCCATGATGAACATACTCGGTCGTAAGTCCATGTTTGTATCTCTCACTAGAACCATCCAACCATAGAGGAGCATTGATATGAACACATCCAACCTAACCACGAGTTTTTTCTCAGGATTAATGCTAAACCCCCATGTCTTTCATAGTCTATCCTCCAAGAGTCACCAGTATGAGTGCTCTTTGCTGCGTTGGGCCCCTATGGGAAAGTGAGAGGCCTCACTGGGAACTTCCAGTCTAACAGGCAATTCAGAAACCTCCAGAACCACAGCATGAAATGAACGTCCCTTACTGATTTCTTGTCCTCACTCGGCACCAGGTCCATCAGCGCCTTTTCCAACCTTGGCATCTACTCTGCTTCTTCCCACACATTATCTGCTAGGAGTAATTCGTCATACATAGCCCCTAGAATGGGAATCCCATAGATATTGTGGATTTCCCAGAGACTGATTTTATCTTCCCCATGATGAAGATGGAAGGTGATGGTCCCAGGTGACCACCTACTCAACATCTCCAACATCACACTCTTCAGCTAGTAGATATAGAATTGAGAATCCCATGCCACCTCATACAGTCCCACTCGCCTCAACTCCGCCCCAAACTCATCACGGGTTGCGCATACCCAGTAGGCCCAGACCTAGTCATCTGTGAAGTTTCTGCCCTAGAATAGGTCCCACTCATCAGTCCATCCCTTTTATAAATTTCATAGAGTTGCCTTCATGATAGTGTGATATTACAGAAGGGATGCCTCAGCCTATATCTCCTTCTTTTCAACATCGTAGGTATGGTTGTATAAGTAGGTGGTGGTGGTGGATGTACGATCAGGCCACGTACGGCCATCAAAGGCCCTAAACCACTGATACCGGCACAGGGTGCTCCTAAACCAGTAGGTTGGTTCATCCCTAATAGCTTGTGGGTTAAAGACTTTGTCCCTCAGACTAAAGTTGTACAATGACAGTCTCTTGTATCGGGGACTCGTGATCTGAGTGGATGTGCATGTATTCACCAATCCTTAGGTTATCCACCATTTTATCCCTTCGGGTAGCTACCAAAAATACCACCTAAACAAATTCCTGGTTGTCCATTTCTTCTAATCAATACTTTAGAGATTTTTTATATGCTGATTCATGAAGCTCGGTCAGAGAGCTCAATCATGGAGTACAGTCGCAGAGCCCTCTCGTAGAGCTTGGCTCGCGAAGCATGTGGTTGTGGAGTCAAAGACCCAATGCATGGTGAAAAGCATCCTAGAATCATGGTGCATCATCTCACTGAGTAGTGTTGCACAACACTAGCCCACATGGTTTGGATTCGTAAAGCAAGATAATGGAGTGCATAGAGCTTCGCGAATCGAGAGAGAATATATGTAAATTCAGAAGAAGATAAGGTAAAACTAGTAGTCCTCACCCTCTATTTATAGGTGATGACTACTGAGCTTCTCATCACGTCATTTTCTCCATAGCATGCTCGACCTATGCTTTGTGCCCTTGCTTTGCATTTCTGATTCACGATCTACCATGATTTTGGATAAGTACCCTCATAATTCGACCCTTGTTTCTCCTTGGATCCCATTATAAGGGGGCCATTTTTTAGTGCCAAAAATTTTCCCTGGGGTGGAAAAACCCCATAAAAATTCCAAGGAAGTTTTCCTCAGAGAGAATCCTTGTAGAGAAGCCTCATAAAGCCCCTCTGGTTCTTCAATCAACACGAAGCAGTAGGAAAATCCTCCTCTACGGCCACCATGGAGAATTTGATGGATCCCTCTATGAATATGATGCACTTGAGAGAGAGCTTTGCACTACCATAGAGTAGCTGACAGAGCCCTCTACAACTACGATGCACCGGAGAGAGCCATTCGCAAGCGCTACGCAACGACTGACGGAGAGCTCTGTGAGTCTGAGGAACTTGATGGATCTACCTATGATTTCGAGGTCCAATTCCTTCAAAACATGACCTCTAAGCTTCACACCGCCTCTTTCCTATAAATACCAAGCTTCCCCAAAACCCAAAGGACTAATACCCTGACCTTTCGCCTTCTCATCTCTCAAATCATAAATCACCTTCTACTCGGCAAAAAATTGATAAAATAAACTCTTCAAGGTATTTGAGCATTGAGAAATAACTTTCCCTTTGATAATATTCAACACCTCTTTAAGTAGGGATGTCCTTCAAGAAGCCCACGGGCTATCACAAAGGAAGGAGATTTCTAGGGGAACTCAGTTCTTTACAAAGCACTCATGCTTCGTGAAGTACCTTCCATGCACATGTGAACCCCATGCTAAGGTAGGATCACTTTGCTTCACAAAGTACATTGCTTCGTAATGCCTCACTTTGCAAGGCACTTGTGCTCTGTGAATTCCTACTTCGTGAAAGCACTTGCACTTTGTGAAGCACTACGCATGTATACTCTAGGAATAGGCTAGACCACTCCACTTAGTGAAGCATACCCCTTTGCGAAGTATCTCCACTTTGTGAAGCACCAGAGCTTTGCAAGGTCCCTTCCTGTGAACCCCTTTGCTTCACAAACCCTAATTCTCCCATATGAACCTCCAGGTTTGTACAAAGGGATTTCAAAGTCCCTTGGGTGGTGCTTCATGTTGCGTTTCTTTGCCTTATGCTTCTTCGCATAAAAATTCTAACGGTTATTTCTTCTTCGCATAGCCATGATAACGTGAGCCCCTCAATGGATCACTCCACAACCCCATCTCCACATGGTATTGCTAGTGCATTCAATTCACCGAGGGTTTAAGCATTTTGGTTATGTAAGCCCTAGGGGTGGGGAGTAAATACTCGTCATTCGAGCTGTAGAACGTTAAACTACCAAGCATCATCATCCCCAGTACATGATGTTAAACTGTAGCCTCTCCCCATGAAATATATATGGGGTGCCCCACCTCAGATAATTTCCATGCCCACTCATCTTCATGGGAGTGAGATCTTTCTCACGTTGAATGAGATCCCCCTTGCATGGAACGAAATTTTTCAGTGGGGGAGGGAAACCTCCTTGGTGTAATCCCCTAGCCTTTCTTGTAGGAGGTAGCACCCTTGGTCTTCCTCTATTTTTTTGTGTGTAAATACCATTGGAGAGATGGTCATAGGGTACTCTCGATGCCCCATCCCTCTCCCTTTGGGCCCCATCCATGCATCCATTCTCACGAGCCACCTCCTTAGGTGACTCATCGCCCCACCGAACTATATGGACTTTGATTCCCTACCATGGGGATACATAGAAAGCCTCTCTGAGGTTCAAGACCAACATCATTGTCATCTTCACATCATTTTTATCCCCACTCACTCTATCCTTTGACACTCCATCTATATCTATCCTGATTCTTACCCAGGACACCACATCCTGGTAAAATCATGCCATCCACCCGGGCAGCTAACCATGCATAGGCCCTACCCCCAATCCATAACCATCCATCCAAGAGCATACCTCTTGAAACGTGCCTATATCCATGCATAATCCCCAAAATATATATGGTTTTTTGTCCTTTTTGTACACCCTGATTCCATGTATCTCCCTTCGAACTACATGGGTTTGATCCCTATTTTCTACACAGGGTACGTAGGAAGCCTCCCTAAGGTTAAATACCAACCAATGGTAAACCCTGGTGTTCCACTTTCTAGGGTACACTCCCTGATCCACCCTCAGTGGTGTTTAGATTAGACTTTATGATGTGACAACTTCCCTTTATGGGACACACCCTCCTGGGTCCACTCTTATTAAGCGTTCTGATCCATCCACCCGGTAAACACTTCAGGTGCTCCCCCCTAGGGATGTACCAATATGATTCGTCTCTATGGGATGTTTTTATCAATATCATTCCATCTCTACAAGACTTTAAACTTGTATCTTACCTTGTTTTAAACATGAGATGCCCGAGGAAAACTTCAGAAGACACGCCTTTGGTGTAACCTTCTTCATTTGACATTAAACTCACGGAATACCCTGTGTTAAACATGGAAAACTAAAGAAAACATCAGGTACATTCCTAGGGCATATAATTCCCCAAAATAAATGTGGTATTAATTGTACTTCCTCTCCCTAGATAAGCCCTATCATAAGGGGAATAAACCCATGTGTATCAGTGTTTCAGTGTCTGGACACACCAGCAATGTCTGACGTGACTACTCCCCTGATAAAAGGTTGCTTCCCTGACTTGACCCCATAGAATTTCTTGACATAAGTAGTGTAATTAACCGGTGTCCATAGAGATATGGAAATGGGGAAGAGTTTCGCCAACAACATCTTAATATTTAAGGGATACCCAGACTAGGTGACGAGTTCCGAGGAGGAATACACGGAAGGAGAGATCGATATCACATCATACCATTTAGATCAAGGATTAAACATCCATGAATAAGTTATGGATTCCACCCACCTTTGGAAAGTGGGAATAATGGGAAATATCCAGCATGTCATAGCACGATGGTTCATGCCCCGGTGAAAGCATCAGAAACACTGATGTCGGCTTCCTTCTTTCCCACCGTTGACATCCACTTGTTCTATATGCTCATCCAAAGGACTTTTAACCAAAAAGGTTCTCTCTAGTACCCTAGCATAACTAGGAATGCATATAGAAATAATGTTGGCTCGGATGTCCCTAAACACACCTTGCTCAAATGACTGATCCCTAAAGCACTGGTCGTATTGTATTCATCGAGTACTTGGAAAGGTCAGTACACCTCGATGAATACTTAGCTACCGTTATGTCATCCTACCAAAGATGTACAAGCTCTTGGTCATGTATATCCCTTAGCTTTTATGGCACTATCCCCTTATTTGAGAAATTTTCTCATGCTCTGTCCATAGAAGAGTCACCTCATCATAATATCGGGTAATCTAAACCCCACCCATCACCCTACTGAGCCATGTAGAAGGCTCACTGCCCGGACCACCACTTGATATATTGGTGTCCTAACTATGTGTAAAACTCATTCACCACCTCAATCAAGTCCTTAGCTACCTGTAAGTCATGCTTGCCTCAGAACCTGAGGGGTATCTGTCACTGAAACTCGTGAAGTACGCTCAACCCGCGCATCTCATCTGTTGGTACTACGAGCACCATGTGTTACTCCATAGGTGGTGGTATAGCTGGTACACCACCTGATGGTGTTTTCTTTGGTACAAACCCTTTTACCTATATCATTACACCGAAGATCATCCCCATGACCATGCGATGGAATCCTGACTAGTTGTCTATGTGGAAGCTTCTTGAAACAAAACAAGATATACCACAATTAATAGAGTATACCTGGTGACCATACTCAAGAAAAACATGGAAAACTCAACCCATTACTATATGATTCATGTACAATAATATTTCTCCCTACAACTAGTTTTATTATGTACACAGTCAAATAGAAGAATCCAGGGTCCTGATGTATGGATACGTTGGCCACCACACCAATACTGGATTCCCTGGCCTGAAAATCCAAAATCGAAACACTTAACATTGTTTCCCCAAACTAAACTCATAGAATCTAGGTTATTAAGGTATAAACGACCTCCTTTGATAACACTCTATCATGACTAGTCCCTCAGGGCCTATTCTATGACTACCCGGAGCCCACTTCCCTAAGGCCAGGGGCTGGTGACTAGCGCTGAAGGCATTATCCTATAAGAGGGAGGTATTTTCTAAGTACATGTACACACGCACACTCACAACCCTATCCCACAATAGTTAAAAGGAAGACATGCATGCTACTAAGATAACCACTAAGAGTAAACAGTATAACCTGAAAGTAAAGGCGCCAGAATACAAGCCCAACAAAAGACAAGATGTAAACAAGAGGGTAAAAAGGTCTTTGAAAACTCAAACATAGAAAACCCTACCTAAAGGGAAGGTGAAGAGTAGTTGCCTGAAGCTTTGGTAGTATGCCTCACCTGTCTGATCTCACTGGGCAATGCCTTGTCCTAGACCACCAAGGTCTCTCTCAAAACGTCATTCGTTTACACAAGACACAACACGTGCAAGAAAAGACCTTGCAGGGTTGAGTAACACAATACTCAGTAGGGAACCCAAACCAAAAATAAAAGTACACAAAAATTAGTGGATATTTAACACATGTATAATCAAAATTATAGAAAGAAAGACTATCGGTCGTAATGCCAAACATCTTGTACTGCTGAGGGATTCATCCCGATGAGTCACTGAGGTCTTCTAGGTCACTGAGTTCCTCTTTTCATTGAGGTATTCTGGGCTACTGAGGACCACACTTCACTAAGGTCTTCTAGGACACTGAGGTATGCACATCACTGAGGTATGTTGGACCATAGAGGTCCACTCGTCACTTCCTTCTCGTCACAGCCAGCTACAAAATTCATGCTCGTAGCACACTTGATATTGGGATAATCTACTCCTCAAGACATCATTCATATTTAAATTTCAACTAAAACACACATGGATTATGTCAAAAATACCACCTTGTCTTGGGGGTCCCAACGCCACAAATTTCTCGTCAATGAGACACATGGTTTGGAAGTTATGAGTCTTTTAGTGAAAATGGGTTGGTCAGGTCAGGGTTTGGTACGACCCGGTCGGGCCGACACGACCCGACTTGACCCGACTTGATTTTGATGACCTAACCCAAACCATTTTGTTCTGGGCCGACCCAGTATGTTCAGTCCCATTAGGCCTGCTGAACCCGGCCCATTGGGCCAAGGTTCCAACCCGTCGGGTCGCCCAACGCCTCGGTCCCCCTCCTCCGGCCTAGCCCACGCTGGTGGGCCAGTTTCTGTCTAGCCGAGCCACCCAGCGGCCCAGTTCCCCCTCTTTCCTGACCCATGCTAGCAAGCCATTTTGGTCTAGCCTGAACACGGTTGGTGCCACGTCACGCGGTCCGCTAACCGCGTGTCGTCTCCCCACCCCGACTTGCTGTTGTGGTGCATGCCACCTCTCGCATGTGGCTGCCACTATATACCTCTGATTGCTCTAGTCCACCACCTGTGACAGCTGTCATGGGTTCCACCACCACCATACTTCGATTCGATGGTCATTCACCCAATTCCACTGTCTCCCTCGGCCTCATTCCCGGGTTGATCTGCCGCTACGGTCCTGTTTGGACCGCAGTTATCATCATGTCACGAAGAAGAGATGAAAAGGGAATAAGAACGCACAAGGAACGCACGAAGGATGGAATAAGACCTTTGTTCATATCGGCATGATTCGCCCTTCTTAGGATTTTAACGAAGGATAAATAAACATGAATCAAGATTTCTGTAACACCCCACATGAAAAATCTCATTCTTATATAGACGATCGAATTGCGGGTCAATTTGTTAGTGAATTAACCCGAGTTATTTGTTTAGAAAGAAAGAACGAGGGAAAGTTAAACACTTATAAATAAACCCCTACCTAGGTTTGGATTGATCACTGATGAAGTGTGAATCTTGCATTCGTCATTCATCAATCCTCTGACATCTGATCAGAATTCGTTCATTGATCAGTCGTCGTTCGTCGTTCGTCATTGCTTGTCATTCGTCAACAAATTTCTACCAAGGCTTTAGAGAAAACTCTTGGATCCTCCCCTGATCTCATATATCTGTTAATAAAATTAATGTAGAAAATTTGTTTTAGTGTTTCTATTACACTGAGTCGTTGTGTTGTTACTCTATTTCATTTATGAAATAAAATAGAGTTTCTGTTATTCTTGAGTTGCAGCATCGTTACGTTGTTTCATTTATGAAATGAAACAGCTGGCTCGATGTTGAGTTGTAGTGAAACATTTTTGAATAAAATAAAATATCTTAAGTTCATTTTATTTTTCTTTAAAACTCCCAAAAGTTAACTTTTACCCTCATCCCACGCCAGTCGAGGTTAGGCCCCACCTAAAGAAAGCACACCCTCATGAGCTCAACGGCACTCTCGGATTTTTAATCTGAGTTACCGTTTCTAAGTTATAGGATTTGAAAAAAATAAAATAATCTTTATTTAATTATTTTATTTATGGTCACATCCCAAAAACTACTTTCCACAATTGGTCCACACTGGCCAATGTTAGGCTCCACCTAAGTAAAGAACGTCATCACGAGCTCAATGGTGGTCTCAGATTTTTAATCTGAGTCACCATTTTTGGTTTTCTCACTGGAGGCCTATGCTGACTAAAGTTAAGTCGCACCTAGGGTAAACCTGTCATCCAAAACACAACGGTGCCTTCATATTTCTGATCAGGACAACCATTTAATATTTATTCCACTTTTTCAGGAAAACTGCTCACACATGCTATTAAAAAACTTAACATTTTTTGATAGACCATTTCAAGGACACCGGGCCTCAAAATCACACACCATTTGAGCACCTAGTCTCATAATTTTCCCAAAAAATTCCAAAAAAAACCTGGGAAAATATGAGTCATTACAATTTATAATGTATGATTTATGTAATGTAAAATAATGTAATTTATTTATTTTTATAAAATGTTTTTTCTATAAAATTTATTATGTTCATTGGTAATATTTTAGTAATTAAAATTGGGATTTCATTATAATTATTTTGGGTAAACCTTATATTTTTATCATCATTTTTATGTATTTTCTTTAATTTTATTTCAAAATGTAGATATATGATTTATTTTTTCCTTTTACTCACACACATTTAGTAAAGTTATATTTAGTATTTATTTTCCAAATATAATTTTTCTCTGTCTGATAAAAGGATAAGTATAAAATATTTTATGAATACTATGATGATTTTGGTTACTACTTATATGTACACCTTTGGTGTGCATATATATTTAAAAAATTTATCCTGTTTTATAGGTGGAGGATGATGGTCCCCATTTTTTAGTATTTCTCCATTGGATCTGGAATATAGTCATGGAGTTGATGACATATAGGTCTTTCCTTATGAGACATAAAATTATATGTGTATTTATTTTCATTTATTCTTGGTATCTTGTATTGAACACGTCATCAATATCATTATATTTTTAATTTATCTATTTTTATCATGAAATTATCTTGCATATTATATTATATGAAAGTATGTTATATATTATTTTTTAATGCATGTTTATAATCAATTTTGTTAAAACAAATTTCACATATATCATGAGAAGTCCAAAATAAGGAAGCTCAATTTTTGACATCCAAATGGCATCACTTTTTATGTCATTATATAGTATAAATTTTAAATCATTCTAATTCTATATGTGATAACCTCATCAACCATTCCTTCATATAGAGATTAGGGATGATACTTTTCTCTTTGACATTCCAGTTTTTGTATTTAGTCATTGTATATGGACCTGTATATTATATCCCCCTAGATCATGAGGTTGATTTATTTTTTGAAATTCAACCTGATGAAACACCAATATCAAAGAGATCATATACAGTGGAATTGATAAACTAATGGAATTAAAAAATGAAGATATATTGCTAATTAGAAAAATGGTTTATACACAATAGTGTAGCACATTTTGGATCAATTGTTTGCTTTGTTAAAATAGTGATAGGGGAATGTGATGTTATATTGATTACTGGAAATTGAAAAAAAAATCACCCTAACAAAAATGTATCATTTACCTCTAATTAATGACTTATTTGATCAACTATATGGAGAATAATACCCCTCAAAATGGATGATTTACTCTAGATTTCATCAATTAAAGATTAAGATCATTGATATTCAAGTGACAAGTTTTTTTATTATATATGAACACTATAGATTCTTAATGGTTCCATTAACCCAAAAACTTCCCAAAGTATTATCATGGATAAAACATCCCTTACTTGGATTACCTAAATGAATCCTGAGCATGAGATCCACTAACCATAGGTGAGCCCCCACCCCCATACACTAGATAATGTTAATTAATAGTGAGGGTCTAGGAAGTGATAGTGAGAAGACTATAACAACTAATAAAATTTATTGAAACAATAGTGGAGGGAAAATACATAAACATTCGATATATCAATGGATTTAAATACAACCTGATATATAAAAAATGTAATGAAAAAGAACAACTATACTATCATATATGTCATATAAATTTGAACCGGATCACCAATAGGAAAACTATATAAAAGACAAGAATATCATATATATATATATATATGAATAAAAACAAAAAAATAAAACCATCATGGAAATTAGAATCCACCTAGTCTTACCCAAAAACCATTGATATCCTACCATAAATCATCTACACAACTATCCAGATATGTTTGTATACATGGGCCACCACCCCTTCCTTCATCTAGAACCATAAAATATGCATGCATCTCTGATGGGCCATACTATTTGTGATTTTTAACTCACTATCCAAAAATAAATTCTGTTCATTTTTAATATCCATAGGTATTTTATTTTATAAAAATAAAAACATATGTGAACAAATTAAATCACTTAAACCCTCTCTATTTCATGCTCAACAACTCATGGGTAAGAACCCTATCATCTTTGACCAGTGTTAGAGTGGTTTGATTCACCCATGATCTATACACACCCTAAGGGATAATGATGTTCCCCCCTCAACATATAGTAAACAAATTCTACATGTTCGTACTCATGACCTCCTATTGAATGTATAAAAATTGAACCACATTACAAAACCATCCTCTACACTTCCTAGCTCATCAACTATAAATTATTCCACACAAAAAGATAATGTTGACAACATAGAGGTCATACTCACATTCCAATTCCCTAATTATCATTCCCAAGTACAACCAACACTTAATAAAAATGTTATTATCTAATCAGCGATGAAAATAACCGCTATCTTATCATGAATTCCTACTTTTTATCCCTCTTTTGGATTGATAGTTAACACTATCATCCTAGGATGCTCATTAATAAAGGATATATATAAACAACTTGTAGTCAACACCTTTGTATGGGGATTTATATATGTTCACAAAATCATCAACCTCTATGCTTTTGTGAATGAAATATCTACCCACATAAGGGCACAATCCTTAAAATAAAACTCTATCACCAACAAAGGTGGTTTTGATCTGTGAATTTTTCATACTAGAAAATAAAATCACCCAACCTCTATACAATACACATCTATAATATTTCATTGGATTTGAAAAAAGAAACATATCCCATGAACTAACTCTTTAAATTCAATGGAATATTTCTAGGAAATCTCCATTGCTACTAACTAAGAAAAAATCAAACACTTCTTAGAGAAATTATCCACACAATTCTACCCCTAGGTATCTCTCATAAAAAAAAGAAACCACATCTGGTTCGGTTCCATGTTACACAAAATATTATACCCACACCCATAAGTCACATGATATATAAACACAAAAATATAAACAAAAACCTCTAAACGCGTCCTATATGGTATTAGACAAACCCTTCATGTTTAATATTCCTAGATTATTCAACATTGATCTATTAAAATTGATAATCCTTTTCAAAATATCTAAAATGGTATTTAAATGGAATTCACTATAGTGGTGAAAAAACTAGAATTAGAAAATAGAGGACGTTGAGCCTTACCAACAAAAACTCCCAATAATAGACTAGTCGATTAAAATACAACAAATGTGTGATAATCCTAATGGGTGGAGAAGGAAATGATAAATAGATAGTGGTTATGGTGAGAACTCCATTACAGTTGGATTAAAAAGGATCATCCTAAATTTAAATATTTAAAAATTAATTTAATTATGTTAATAAAATTCATATAAGGACCCATATATAAACTAAGAACCCATTCACATTCCATTAGGTGGTTGGTAGTCCTCACAAAACCACCTCACCTCTTTTGGTCCAATATGGATACTAGTACCAGTCTATCGGGTACCCGGTGACATCTTTCATCAAGGATAGATGTACTAAACTAAGACTATATTCCCTTATATTTCTACAAGGCCTTCATTTACCCATGTTGAAACCTCAAATAGTCCTAATTCTAATTACAAAAAATTATTTATATTCTATAAGGATCATATCCTTTGGACTAAAAATTTTGGATCATAGGAATTCTAGAAAAGAATATCTTTTGGAATGGTGTTTGAGGAAACAAATAACCTTACTAAAAAAATTCAAACATAGTGATATTGAAATGGAATCTATGTTATATTATTTCACTTGAAGGAACATGATATCCATTTGGAATATGTTTTTAGAAGGGAAATGGGTAGGTTTCTTTTGGCCATTTCTTGGCAGTTTCATTGGGTTCCATTTTTTCTTGAGTCCATTGAGTAGTTCATAGGAATATGGGTTTATAATGTGGATGTAAAATCTAGGTATTTTTGTGCTCATGGTGTCATGGTTGTGGTGGGATTCTAGGTACTATAGAGGGATCACTGTGATACCATATATCTGGGTTCTTGAGTTGATACAAATTTTATAAAACCCAAAATTATTCTCCTTTTGTCAGATCTAGGTCATAATATAAGGGATTATTTCTATAGGAAAACTCATAGATTTTATATATATTTCTTTCTGATATCAATGAAGATGGTGAATGTAGATAATAAATTCCATGAGTGGGCTAGGTGGAACTAAATATTGGGTTTAAGTTTAATATTGATGGATATTTTGAAAGTGGTAGCATGTGAGGTGGAGGCATTATTTGTGACTCATGTAGTTCGGTTGTGTTTTATTTTAGTCATTTCTATATTGAGAGGAACCCACTTATGAGAGAAGATTGATCAATATTGAGTGGACTTCTCATTTACAGATGTTACAACATCACCTTGTCTTAATTATAATCAAAATCATCTCTATTGGTGAATTATCCATGGGTTCCCAACCCCAGCCATTGGTCTATTTTTTATATTTTTCTATCAATTCATGAGTTTTATTGGTCATGTGGTTGAGATGAAACACACTTTTTTGTGAGGGAAACCAAGTAGTTGATCTCCTAATGTCAAAATGTAATTCAAATAAACTAATTCAACAATTTTCAAAAAATAAGTCCCATATAATAGATTGAAAGATCATTTTAGGTGGGGATTCCCTAAGGATTCACTATTTCAAACTCCTCTAAACTATAGCATGGGTTTTCTTTAACAAAAAATTAATTTTTCAAACAAGGTGAACCCAAACATGAATTATATCACCGAAATAGCTGGAATGTTACCAAATCTCTACCATAGAACAAATAATCTCATACCTATCTTTAACTATGACACTAAACTACTATCAATGAAACATGAGCATCCCATTCAAAACAATATTGAAATATAGCGATAATGCTAAATTCATCCATCAATTCCTAACTACCATGGATAAATTTCACATGAAAATTAATTCCAACCAAGGGAACTATAAACCATGGGATTTACCTAGTGGGTAACATTATAACCAAGAGTCTTGACATGATAATGGTATCATACCTGAACACCATCCTAAATTTCATAGGTATTGGATATCAACACAGAGTCACTAGTAATTAACTAAATGTTTCCCGTCATTATACAAAATTTCCAATACCTTATCTATCATATCTACTTATAAATAATACACACTATGTACCATCATCCATCATGAAAAACTAAATCAATACAATCATGATTTACCTCTATCCAGTTATGGTATCCATCCTACTTATAAAAAGAGAGCTAAACTGGTTGTAAAATACACCATCCCAAAAATCATGATGTGTAACCTCCCAATAAATTCAAACTATGCATTGGATACTATCCCCACTAGTGATCATGTTGGAATCTACCATAGAATGAATTCACATATAAACTCTAAATAATACATCCAATAGTTTACTATGTCCAACCTATAATGCCTAACTATGAAAATATCTATGAATTGTAAATGACTAATTGATTGTTTTTAAAACCTATCCTAATTCTTTATCTACCTACGGGCCTTGTAGTCCTTGTTTGTATTATAATATTATGTCTATACGCTCCCTATATATATAAAAATATAATATTTTGATGATTTACCAACCTAAGGTGAAAATAATGACCCCTCTTATAAAAATTCAACTATGTATCATTATTCTATCAATTTAGACTGCAGGAAACCCCAAAACAAGCCTAATCTAGAACTATTGTCCTAGTATGTACACTACCATCATCCATGTTCTTCTCTATGATTGATTCTTAATTCATGATCTTAGAAGAAAAGGTGATCCTAAAGATATTCATATGTACCCTAATGGAATTTAGAATATGTTCTGAAGTCATCACTCCATTGGGATCTCATCTTCCACTAGTTTCTATGAAAAAATATAATAGCTCAATGAACCATGTTTAATAATACCTGAATTATTCCTCTCTATACACCAAATGTATGAACACATGAATTTGTTAGAGCCTAAAATTGTCATGGAAAAGGTTCTATTTCAAATTTTCCACAAAATATTTCCATGTAATCCACTAATGTGTATTAGCATGTGCCACCATATCATACTTAGGTTTCAATTTCACTAGATAATATATATATATATCAAGATTCAACCTCTATATTGGAGGCATATAAAACTAGACAAGGATAGTCCATACTAACTGAATCCATGACTCTGTTTTTAGGATCCATCATCTCCATAAAATAATAGACGACAATGGGATTAGAACTCCCTATATAAGTACTCCCTAAATGGATAAACTCATTGAGTTGCCCATTCACTCTAAATTAA
Organism: Viscum album; assembly: GCA_963277665.1. Lineage (NCBI taxonomy): Eukaryota > Viridiplantae > Streptophyta > Magnoliopsida > Santalales > Viscaceae > Viscum > Viscum album. The sequence goes on along the minus strand of OY728158.1, from coordinate 905,652,685 downwards.
TCATGTCAATAATTCCCTTACTTGAACATTATAATGAATATCTAGATCAAATTAATGTTATAGATTCCCTGGATTCCTTAAAACCATTATATGTAGCTCATGATCTTCCTCATCATATATGGACCTATCCTTATCAAGCTTTGATGGTAGTACATATCCACCCACCTGACGCTCCTATGAAGTCTCTCAAGGTAGAATATCATTGGAACCCAAAAAAGGATCAATACATATATATAATAGATCTTACATAGAAAATAGTTAATACTGTAATAGGTAAAAACATCTTAGTAGTTTATACATATCCTTACCCACACCCATGATTTCTATAATTATTCCTTACAACCCCACCAAACAATACAATTATCCTGTATGACACACACTATACATATGCAGTCTCCACGTAGTGGATACTGTTATTAAAGATGATCCTATTTAAGTTGATTATAATTACACCATATAGCTATTTATAGAAACACTATATAATGTTTAATTAACACTTAAAATTAAAAAAAACCCACTTTATTGAACTATAATTACAATATAAAAAGGAACATTAATGTCATGTGAGCCCCATGTGCCAAGATTGATGCAAGAATACCATATAATTCTTCTATTGGCCACTAACTATAAACCATAAATATAGACAAAAAACATGACACTTATCCATATCAAGTAATAGAACTGAAATCACATAAACCCAAAACAAAAATCCTTTCCCCCTAGAAACAAAGGCATTTACCTATACTTTTATTGTCTAGGAACACAATATAATATCCATCCAAAATAATTTCAATTCCCTAAATCACTATTTAGAATATAACACATAAAAAAATAAAAAATTTCCTTATTCCATATTGTAAAAAATATCCCTTATTACACATTACAGCATCCTTGACTCGGATTTCCTAAACAACAATCAATAATTAGTGCCACTGACAACAAGCTATCCTCCTCGAATGATAAATGTTTTTAACTAGAAATTAATTTGTATGAGGTGATAGTGTGGATAGTATACCCTTTATAATAAATGAAAACAATAGTATAAAAACATATAACTAGTCAAAAAATAAATCAATAGGAATATAATCATAATTATAACACATGGAATGAAAAATAAATATCAACATTATAACATGTTCCATTAAAATGAAAATAATATCACTCTTAGTCTAATATTATAAATTAAAGGTAAATAATATGGATATAAATAAAAATAGAGAAAAATAATAACCATGTGACGTCAAGGATCCACCAAGTCTGACCTAAAAATCCATCAATGTCACATAATGATTTCAGAACACATCCAGCTAGCTATGCACCAGTATAAGAGCCCTTAACATTTTATATTTCATGAAAAATCAATTAATTATAAACCCTATAGGGCTCAATTAGGGTTTGAGTATGAACTTATTAGTCCACCACTAACTATTCCCCTGGACAATATCCATATGGAATTAAATTTATGAAATATGGAAAATATGGTAACCAATATGACCATTTCTACAATCTCTACTTCATGCTTGACCTTCTATGTGTGATAACGCTACTCTATTTAGGTAAATAAATATCCGAATGGTTAATACACGGTATAAATATACCCTTGCAAAGTATGAAGCATCACACATCATATCATAAACATGAAACACGTCGATATAATACACATGTCCTCTCAGTGAATGAAGCATCAATGAACCACCTTCCAAAACCATCCACCACACTTCCTATCTCATCATCACTAAAGAATTACACACTTAAATCTCATTACAAAACCCTAGATACCCTTCTCAATTTTCATTTAGTAGATTAAAAACCCATATAGTAATACACACAAATTAATAGTTCCTCACCCCAATCAATGATTACAGTTATGATTCAACTCTCAAGTCCTCCACCGGTATATTCCTCCTCTAGTTCTATGGTCAACACCATCACCCTATACAACTTGTATGCAAAGGATACCAACAAAATCATGTGATCAACAACACCATATTTTCCATTACCAATGTATACAACACACCAATGGCCTCACCCCTATAGTGAGTGGTATATGTGAGATTCCATATAATCAAATCATATTGCATACCAGAATCACCAACAATTATAATTCTCATTAACACTAGTGTAATATTAGTACACCACTTTTCCCCATAACCACATCGGAAACACCCATCACTTTCATAAGGAATATCATCAAGAAACCCACCCTATGAACAACTATAATACAACACGTGAAAACCTCCCAAGCATACCTCTAAACTACAAACCATTAATAACCCATACATGCAATAGCTCATAATTACCCATATAATACTACCCTTGGGAATCTCTTATGAATAAATGATATCAAAAGGTATTACATTCCTAGTCCAACACATGACCCTACCCACACTTAAACATCACATATTTCATACACTGACATTTATTAGTAAGAATATTAAGGAACCCCCTATATAGTACTATCAAAAGCCTTAATATATAATATTATTGGCTTATTGAACTCTTATATAAAGAAATAATTAATTTATATAAAAATATATAAAATAAAGGTTTTAGTTGAAATTCCCCCCAATGGTGATAGAACAAAAAATCCTAAAATAGATGGCATCGATACTTACCTACGGTGATTCAATACAACAAGCCTCTCATTGAAATGATCAAAAACATTTGATAATCACCAAGAAAAGATTGGGAAATTAGAGAGGGAAAGGTTAGTGGAATCTAAAATGTGTAGCTAGATGAAAATAAAACTTATCCTTATTTAACATGATTAAATAAATACGTTAATTATTTTATAAATTTTCAAATAAAATACCCAGGTATAAACAGTATAGTCTATCACATACCACTGGGTGGTGGGTAGATATATAAGGAACACTCCACCAATATTGGGCCAATTAGGTACCCAATACTAGTCCATAAGATACTTTGTGTCATCTGTATTCAAATACATATGTCCCACACTAGGAACATCTACCCAAAATCGGCCCCTAAGCCTTCACCAACCCCTCAGACACCTTAAAATTCCCAATAACACATGATCTAACCGAATTCATTCTCATGTTATCCCACCTGAAAGTCCAAGATAATAAAATAGATAGAATTAATAGTGTATCTAGAGATAAATAATATTAATTTTATATTTTGTTTTATAATTATATTAACACATAATCCAAGATAGAAAAACATGATAAGAATATGAGTGTTATTATGATGAATTTATTAAAGTAAAATCAGTTTAAAAACATCAAAAAGTGTGACATTTCAATACAGATAGGGATATTCATGGGGTATGTAAACACTATATCATAAATTATGAATGATTATTTAAATAAAAAGAAAATATAAAAGCATCCCTCAAAAGCATGAGTTATAGATATCCTAAGTGTTATAGAAATAAATTTTCACTGCTGATTATTTTTTAGGAATTATTCATGATTTTCTAGACTAATAACTATGTATCATGGATATTTTTAACATATGATAAGAAAGATGAATATGAATAAATATTAAAAGGGATCATGAAAATACTATTCACTATAAATGTACTCCAAAATTTCTTATGTGATGTAAGGTTTGTGACATTAAAATATTCTTCAAAAAAAGGAATATATTACTTCATTATGAGAAATGATAAATTAATAGCCTAGACCCGATAAAAAAATTTGATCCATGATGAAACTTATCTGGTAAATGACATATAGATAGGGATCATTATCTTATTATTGAACATTTAGAGGCATTTCATCTTTGGAGAGATGTGTTATATATTTACTTACCTGGGTATTTTAATGTATATTTTGATATAAAATGAGATAAACATGAATCAACGAGGATTATTTGACTTAAACATAGACTCTAAATACTCAATTCAGTATTATCCTTGGAATAAAAATAACATATATAATGTTATAGGTAGAAAATAATATTCTAATCAATCTTGGATGAGGCCTGAGAAAATCAAATCATTATAAAATTGAAAATATTTGAACCATAAGTTATAAAGGATGGGATGATATCTAAACTTTCTCAATAATCTATCCATGAGAGGACCGAGGACCAAGAAAATTATTATTTGGAGAAAAAAAGTGAGTTAAAAGTCACTAAAGAAGAGAAACGTTATTATTTTAACTATGATAATGATGGATTCATTTTATTTGTAACTCAATTATATATTCCATCGAGGCCTTAGTTAATGAATGAGATATTGGATGATTCACATATATCATATTTCCCCATCCAAATATGATGTATCATGTTATTTTCATATATTTGAGAGAACTTTCAGTGGGAATCAAAAATAAGGAGAGTAAAGATCAAGATTAATTTTATTCTAACATATCATAGTAAAGCCATAGAATTTCTTGTGGATGATAGAACCATCAACTATAAAATTATGGAAGAGGAAAAACATCACCATGGATTTTTCATTGGTTACTCTAAGACATCTAAAAATAATAATGAAATATGAGTTATGGTGGATCTATATCAAAACCCTTCTTAAATTATAATAATTTGATAAGATTTCATGATATATTAACTTTCCATGATATACACTACAACATAAATAGCCTTTTACGATGGTTTACTAAACCACCGCTAATTTTTTTATAAATGATTTAGTGGTAGTTTATTAAAAACCACCGCTAAACTATTTTTTTTTACAGTCCCGACACTTCTCCCCCAGACCCCTGCGAGACCCCCCCCCCCCCCCCTCGACCCCCAAAGACCTAGATCATCTCCCCTCAGCACGCCTCGCTGCCCGTCAGTGCGCCACGCCACCCATTTTCATCAACCCCCCGAATCCCTAGCTCCCCCCCCCCCACTGTAGGTCCTGACTCGTGTTTTCGTTCGATGCTTCTCGTCGCCCCTCAGCGCACCTCATAAGGAATAGGCACTGTTTTTTGTTAGAAATTTTCATGGGTTTTTGGACATTGCTTTCAACATTTTTATTATCTATTTCAATTCAATCCTATGATATTTCATCTATGTATTTTTTTTGTTGATGAATCAGATTTTTTACACTAGTGGATGAATGGTCATATGTTTTATTTTGTAGGAGAGAGGGTTGTTGGTCGGATTGGTTGTAAGGATATTTATGGTGTTTTTAGAAGGGTAGTGATTGTTGTAACTATTGGTGTTGTTATTGTAATGGGGGTTGGTTTGAGTGATTATTTTGATAGGGTGGTTCTATCCTAGATATGATGATTTCAAAATCCATAATAGATATGGTTAGGTTCTCTCGATTCCTAGTTTTTTTAGAATTCCCTTGGCTAAAAGGTTACTGTACAACTTTTTGTTCCTTGAACATCAAGACACTGGTTAGTGAAATGGCTAGAATATGATCAAAAAATGTATACCTCGTGTGTTTTTTGTTCAAGGACTTGATTCAGATCCATCTATATCACCAAAATGTTTAACTCCTAAAGTTTAGTTTCAAGTAAAGATAATTAATCAAAAGTTATTACCTCATGAATTCATCTTATGAGAGTACCTATGGTGCCAAATTGTTATTAGTTGTGATTAATCTTTTCAATAAACCCTTTGGAATCTATGTTTGATTTTTCTATCAAGGATCCTACTTATGAGGCATCTAGAACTTTTCTATCATTTTCTGATAGGTATTTTTATAAGAACACAATGAAATGGTTCTCTTCAAAAAAATTATGAGGATAATGGGTACACATATTTTTTGAACATCTCTCAATACTTATAGAGAGTCTCTCCAAATGCCTGTCAAATAGGATATATGAATTTTTTTTAATCATAGTGATGGGAACAAATATTTACATGAATCATCTATGAAGATCATACCAAACATGTAATTGTCCCGGTTTTAGGTTATACTTACCTATCTACTTAGATACTAAAAGAAAACATCATAGGGCCAACTATAATTTATTTTTGACAGAGGTCCATATTATGTTTCAACCCCCATTGACGTTCCATGATCCACACCAGATCTAAAAAATTTAATCACACACAGGGTCACAACATGTTGCTACCCATAACACTTCACCATGATACCCCACATGTTCTAAAATTCTCAGCCCCAGACCATACCCAACTCTTTAAATCTTAATTAGAGGCCACCAATAACATACAAAGTAGACAAAAAAATTAATATACACAATATTTAATACTACCCCTATTGTCTATTTTTGGGGGATTGAATATTTTATATGAATTCTATAAGACTATGGATTTAATAGGTTCTCCCACTTTCTATAATTGAAACAAAATTAAATGAAAATTGAAAAGGTATATTTAATAGGTTCTCCCAATTTATATAAGACTTGGATTCATCTACCCTCTCCATGAATCCTTTCACCTAATGATTCATGGAATGTTCTACATCTTGGTTCCCCGTGTATTTTCTAATGTAGTGAGTCATGTTTAAGGTAAGTGTTTGTTTCCATTTCACATTCCTAACTTTTATTCAATTATTATATGATTTATCAAGCCCTTACCTTAGTGATATCAAAGTTATGGCATCATCAGTTCGTCCATCTGTTTTGGTGTAGCATTACATACAAAAAACTACAGGGATGGGATCCTTGTTCTCCTCTTCATTTATGGATCTTTTAATTTGCATGCTTTAGTTTTCTAGTGGGTGGGTTCATTATTTACCATATTTATTTATATAGGAAAACCATATTTAACATATTTATATATATTTTCAACTAGTATATATGAATCTCTTACCCTATTTAGTAATAGTTATGTGTTTTAATTTTTTTTAATATTGTGTAAGAACATTGTGATATACATGGATAAAAGCTGGATCACATTACCGAGGAACACACCTCATTATGTTATGGGTTTATAGGAGTTTTTAGATTTTTCAATTTCCAATAGATCCATTGAAGAGGGAATAAGATGTCCATGTCCTAAATGTAAATTTAGAAGATGGTTGAAGAGCGATGAATTTTATGAACATTTAAAATTGAAGAAATTCTCTGGCCAATATTTGTGTTGGATTTTTCATGGAGAATCGAATGTTACAGAAAGGTTGAGCATTGATGTCAATCCACAGAATGATCTACCAAATTCATTGACAATGTAAAATAAAATTAAAAAACTTATAAATGATGAATTCAGCACTACAAGACACCACCATAAACATCAAAACATATCAGAAGAACCAGATGAGGGTGCTACAAATAACAACATGACAAGTGATGTTTTTTAGACTATAGGACAACCAGATCAAGATTGTAACATATCAGTAGATCCTCCTATTGATTATGTGGAGACTAATGTAAGAGAAAACTTCACCAAGGAAAATAAGTTTCATGATTTAGTTAACAATGTAAATCAAGATTTGTATAGTGGATGTTTGAAATATTCAAAACTTTCTTTTCTGGTGAAGTTGTGCCATATCAAATGTCTATGTGGAATTACAAATATGACAATGTCCATGATATTGGAATTGTTGTGTGATGAATTTCTTGAAGCAAACATCCCTGAGTCTTTTTATGATATTAAAAAAGTTGTTAATAGGATTGGTTTGAATTATATAGAAATACATGTGTGTCCTAATGATTGTATGCTTTATTGGTTAGAGGATTCAAGTAGACGGGATTGCAAAAAAAATTCTTCTTCAAGATGGCAGTCAATGAGTGATGTTGGAAATATGAATCAACATACTACAGTAAAGAAGAAGAAGAAAAGGAACACACCTGCAAAGGTTTTGTGTTACTTTCCTTTAAAGCCTCAATTTCAAAGATTATTCATGTCATCGAAAACCGCTAAACATATGAAGTGGCATTCTGTAGATAATAACAATGATGGGTTAATGCGACATCCATGAGATTCAAAATCGTAGAAGAAATTGGATTCATTACCTCAAGATTTCTCATATGATCCTAGGAATGTTTGATTGGGATTAGCTGCCGATGGATTCAATCCATTTGGGACTTTGAGTACCAGTTATAGTATTTCGCCAGTTTTTTTGATTCCTTACAATCTGCCTCCATGGATGTGTATGCAACAAACATATTTTATCATTTCGATGATTATTCTTGAAAAACAATTCCTAGAAATGATATTTATGTATACTAGAAGCCTTTAATTGAAGAATTGAAGGAATTATAGAGGAATGATGTTGAGACATTTGACGCTTCTTCTAAAACAACGATCAAAATGTATGTTACTTTAATGTGGACCATTAGTGACTTCCCTGGGCTTGAGAACTTATCTGGTTGGAACACTTACACGGGTTTGGCTTGTTCTATTTGTAACTTTGATTTTGAGCCTAAACGGCTACCTCACAGTAGAAAATGGTTCTTCATGTGCCATTGAATATTTCTCGATGCATCTCATAGATTTCGGCTGAATAGATCAAAATTTAATGGTTTTATGGATCATAGACCACCTCCAATGTTTTTAAATGGTTTTAAAATATTGACACAACTTGGAAATGTTGAAACAGAATTTGGGAAGGTTCATCATTTGAATGATAGCAATAAATGGGTTCGAAGTTCATTTTCAAGTGAAATCAGAGCACAATAATGGAAGAAAAAAATTATATTCTTTGAACTTCTATATTGAGAATTTAATTTATTGTGGAATAATCTTGATGTGATGCATATAGAGAAGAATGTATGTGATAATTTGATCTTCACATTACTTAATGATCATGGAAAGTCGAAGGATCATCTCAATGCTCATAAATACTTACAAGTAATGAACATAAAACGTGATCTCTGGCTAGATGAGAATGAAAAGTATGCTCTAGCAATTTCTGTAATGAAAAATAGGGATAAATATACATTCCTTTAAATTTTAAAGCATGTGAAATTATCTGATGGGTATTCAAGTAATGTCTTGAGGTGTGTTGACTTAATGAATTGTAAGTTATATGGATTGAAAAGTCATGATTCACATATTTTGTTACAATAGTTACTACCATTGGAATTGCGTACATTATTACCTGAAAATGTTACTGCTGTTGTACTCCAATTCTGAACATTTTTCAGAAAACTATGTGAGAAATCTCTATATCCATTTGAGATTGACAGCCTTTAGGAGATGTTTGTATTGACACTTTGTGCAATGGAGATGATCTTTCCTCCATCATTTTTTACTGTCATGATGCATTTAACTGTGCATTTGGTTGAGGAAGCTAAATTAGGATGCCTTGTTCATTATCGATGGATATATCCAATTGATAGGTACTTTATTTATAGGTTATTATGTTAAGTAAACAATTTTTGGCACTTAATTAAATTCATAATTATGTTTGTTTATTTTATTTCAAAGATATCTTGGAAATTTGAAATTATAAGTGAGAAATAAAGCTCAACCAGAAGGCTCTATTGCTGAAGTCTATTTGGTAGAGGAGTGTCTTACCTTTTGTTCTAGATACTTGGATGATATTGAGACAAGATTTAATCGAGTTGGATGTGTTGACGACACATCGACTCAATCTCAAATACATGGGAAATCAAAAATATTTCATGTTATTGGTTAATCAGTTGGGAGGACCTCAAATGCTACACTGAATGTAACACCTCAATATTTCATAGTATGTTATCTCTTCAAAGAAATTCAATTACTTGTGTTACACGCAACATCGAGTTCGATCGCACCACGACTTACCAAACTAGTCGTTAAAAAAGTGGTTATGAATAGTATTAATTGAATTTTGAATTTTATATACTTCATATAATTTTATAATCTATATTATGTGTTTCTTAGACATAATATAAGAACAAATTCATTTTTTTCAAATAAAAGGAGTATTTTTCAAAAATGCAATTTTACCACCTTTTAATGGCGAACCTTTTTTTAAACCAATATTTGACACTTTTATATATTCAATTTAATGAAATTAAATTATTCTTTATAATCGAGACATAAAAATTTAGTTTGGATAAGTTTTTGGTACCTTTCTGATAACTTTCATATTTTGATGAATAGTTAAAAATACTAAATTTTAATTAAAACAACTTTTTTAATCGAAATAATTTATAGTGTTAAATTATACATTTGAGCGGTTTTAAAGTATCATTATATTATATTTTTATCATTTAATGTAATTTAGTTCATTTGATGTAATTTCACATTTAAACTAGACATAAACAAGTGTCAATCTTTTGATAGTTATTATTTCTTAAAAACATACTTTTTGTTTTGACAACAAGAATTAATTTTAAATTAATTTCTTCCAATTCTGCGTTTTGAATTTGGAAAAATGGATTCCATATTTGGAATCAGGAGGTCTAAATTGTGTAAATAGGTAAATTTTATTTTTAGACATTATGAATATTTACTTCAATAAATATTTTGTTTACCATGGTTAAAGGGTAAATCTAGTAAATAAGGGTAAACAAATATTATTATAATAATATTAAATTACCCTAACATGTGCCCTATACCTATTGGTTGATAAATTTCTGACCATGTGCATCCTTGGGTCGATTTTGGGATACCATGGAGCCACTTAAGAGTGATAATGACACTTTATATAAAGACAAAAAAGACATAAACATATATCTTTTAGTAAAATAATTTTTACAATGGGTTATGTAAGTTATCTTTTTGACTATAAATATTCATTTGAAATATAAATATACTTACTACATCATGGTATTTTTTTATAATTTTTAGACATCAAATAAATAAAAAAAATTATGACACAATAATGATGCAGTGTTTACCTCATTAAAGAATGATTTAAATAAATGAGATTATAAAAATTAAAACAATATCCAAAACCTGTCCAATTATTATTGGATGATTTTATTTCGAACGTGAGTCATATTATCTTAGACTTTAATGAGTTTTGGACCATTAGAAACAGAAAATCATTATATAATAAAGTAATATTTTCAAATATTCCTAAAGAGCCCCCCCTATAAAAAACACTCACCTCTAACCCATGTCTCACACCTCTCAAGCCCCTTGGCTCATCAAACGTCTACCCAATTAAGCTTCCTAAATCCCACTCTTCCTCTTAAAAGCCTTACCTTAGGCAGAAGGCACTTCAAGGAAGCCTTGGGTTCAAACCAAAGGGAGTTACCCGATTTAAAGGTAACATCTCCTCTTAAGTTCTTTTCTTTTATTTTACTTCTCCAACCCCCTAAACTCTATTTATTCTTTTCTTTTATAACAACACCAGTATCCTTAATATAATAGGTTGTTGTTATGATAATTATTTGAACTACACTTACACACACTTCCATCTAATGGGTATAGAACATAATGTTTCTATGGACGGTGAACTACTGCCTCACGAAACGATGATTGTTCAATCTTCTACTACCACCTCTTATGGTGGCCATTATGATGGAACTGTAATTATATATGATATTTATGATATTTATTTTATCTATAATCTTCTGTAATTCTATTTTATAGCATACCTTTACTCTTTTCATGTTGTATATATACGATAATTTTATTTGAGGAAGTGCGGACTACCGCCCCCTAAAAGTGATATGACTCGTTCACACCATACCTGGAACGTATAAAGGATGGTGTTAATGAACTTACGTAACATATATAAAATATTACATTATACTTTAATAATAATATAACTATGTATCATTTGGTCTTCTTTCCTTTTAAAATAAAAAAAATGAAATGGAAGTAGCGTTTGTGCGTACGTACGGATTACCGTCTCCACGAACGTGATGAGATTCATTCTCTATCATAACCATTCAAGAATAATTTTCATTTTATTATTAAAAATAATATTTAAGAACATTATATCATTCTGTATATGAATCAAATATATCCTATCCATAACAAAAATGACTTACGTAACAAAACATATAAAGGAAAAAGAATCAGTTAACACCCAAAATAATAATACTACTAAAATATTATTAACAAATAAATATTATAAGATCATATATGATATCATATTTATGTATGTGGTTCTTGTATAATTTAATAACAATTATTTAACTATTATATAGGAGGTTAACGTACCCTCGACCAAGGAAAAGTACAAGGTAAGGGTTAATTTCACAATCTCTTTATTATCTGAGTTTGTTTTTATATAAGTATCTACTGGGACCTCTTTATCATCCACATCCGTGTTTCTTAAAAATTTATTTCAAAACATTTTTATTATTTACTAGACTATTGGTTAAATTCATTTATACCCTTGTTTTAATTTTTATAAAATGATTTGAAAGGAATCTTTCTGTTATTTTCCAAACAATGTACTTTATGACATTTTTGATAAATTTAGGTAAGAATGTTTTTTTAACTTATACAGCGGGTTTGACTATTTTTTGCTATTATAACACCTTAGAATTTTCTCTTACAATCTTATAAGAATATTTTCAAAATGAATGTTTTCTTTTATAATTATGTTAATTTTAAATTATTTCAAAAATAGAAAGAGATATTTCTCTCAAATAGTTTTGATTTCATCTATGTCAACATCCTTTGATGGATTTTACACTTGTTTGAAGTTAATTTATTATGATACAAATCTTACATATTGTATTAAAGGTTTTATGATATGTTTGACTATGGATGTGTTATTTTTATACCATTCATAGTTTATGGTTAAAGTATTAACATTTCATATGCTAGTTTTAATATGAATGTTTATGTTATGTTTCAACCTTTTAATATGAGGAATGCATTGGACTTAGTAAGTGACGGGTGGATATCGTTATAGGTCCTCGATGCATCAGTAGGTCTCATGAGACAAACTAGTGTCTTGGCACAAGTCCTTGACAAAATATTATTTGTAGTATTGGCACGAGGCTTTGACTATGTGGTTATGATGTCCGACATTATGTATTCCATCATTATGAAATTAGTTATTGATATTACATGTGATTGTTCAACTATTAAAATACCCATGTGAATATGTAATTGGATTTATTTGATTTATCTTTTCCATATTATGCTGAAGTTTAAGTTTAAAAGGCTTTTGCTTTAGTTTTATACATTGCCTTAAATCTTTATGCTTATTTATAAAAGTTTCTATTATATTGTTATCCTTACTGAGCATCTGAGCTCACCCCTTTCTGTGTTTTATTTTTCCCAGGATGCAAAGAAATATATTATGACTGACCTGTAGGGATAGTCTAAGGGATATGAATGTGGTCAATTGAGATAATTTTGTTGTTGTTTTTCATTTTATAATGTAATGTAACGTTCATGTATGTAATATATTTTCCAAGACTACTAAACTGATCGGTCCTTTGGGATTTGATTCCTTGTAATCATGCTAATGTATTAAAATAATGCACCAACTTTGGGTAACTGGGGCCGGGGTGTTGCACTGACAGAAATGGAATTATTACAGGCACATATATATGTGCTGCTGAATAGTGAAATTGCATATCCATTTATTGAAGAGTTGAGGATACAAACAAAGAGACGAGTGAGAGGTCGAACATGAAATAAGAAAGATGTCACGAAAGTTACTAATAAAGAGCTTGTAGAATCATTTTCACAATGTGTAAGTTCATAAATATTGCAATAAATATGAATATTAGGTTGAAACGTATTTTGTAAATCTAATAAAGTATATTTCTTTTTTTAGATCATGAATACTGATACTTGAGCAGATTTGTCAGAAGATTTAAAGTTTCTTGCTCGAGGTCCTCTAAAACAAGTTAGAAAGTTCAACGCTTACAACGTGAATGGCTTTAGATTTCGTACAGTCAATCGAGAAGAGGGTTTGAAAACACAGAATAGTGGTATATTTACATTTGTTGAAGTGGGCTATTATGGAAAGATGACTGATATTATTGAATTAAACTACCATGGGAATTTTTTAGTTGTTTTATTCAAATGCGATTGAGTCGATATTATCAGAGGTGTTAAAAGAGATTCCTTACAATTTACTTTTGTGAACTTCTCTTTCTTGATGGATGTTGGTGATTGTGAACTTCATGATCCATATATCTTATCATCGTAAGAATAAATGGTATATTATGTGAATGATGTTGTGGAAGGGTGGAGTGTAGTTTCTCACATAAAACAAAGAGATTTGTATGATATGGGTGATGAAGTGGAAGATTTGACCTCTGACATTGAATCTCATCAACAAAAAGGAGCGGAATTATTTGTCTATCATGATATTGAAAATATTAGTCTAGCAAGGATGAATGAAGTGGATGAAGTAATGGAGTAGGAAACTGACATGATTAAAGGATAAAATGATTGTATGTACAGTTATGCATTCATTTAGCAACCACTTATTTCATTTGTACAATCATCCATTATCATTGTTATGTATATTTTGTTTGTTAGTATTGTGCATTTGTTAACATTTTTAATTTTTTTCTGCATAAATTTTTTGAAATATATGTTCTGAACTTAATTTTATTTGATTAAATAACAAGAATGCCAAGGAGGAAGTGATATACAGTTTCATCGACCATAGTGATAGATGACAATCCATCTGTCTCCCTCCCTACGGCATCTGAGCCACCATCCACTTCCCCCTGCACCATATCCCCCTACACCATCTCTCACACCCTCTGTGAGTGTCCCTTCAGCAGCTCAGTCGCCGCCTCCCCCTTCAAGAGCCTCAACAGTGGGGGAGCGGCGCGTCACTTCTAGTTCTTCATGGGGATACTGGAGGGTGACTGTTATAGGTACAAATTTTAATATGAATAAATTTATTGAACTTTTTTTATACTAACTGTTTGTTCATTAAAGATGGAAATAATGCAAGTGTGGAAAAAAATATAAAAAGTTCAGATGTATGGAATCTGACCGAAGAGAAGATAGTTGTCCCATTTGATTCATATGGTGTCCCTACGGATGATGCCACAGGATTACTTGGCCATATTTTAGGATAGTTGGCCGCAGAGCCTGTTTCCCTTCCTATTTCGTATGATGATTGGAGGCATATGCCTCCAAGTTGGAAAAATGATGTTTTTGATTCCCAAATAAAGGTAATTTTAATACATTATGGTGTAATTGAATGTCAGGTTATTAATATTTTCAAAATGAATTTCTGTGTACAGATGTTTTTCCACTTTACAGTTGCTGATGTGATAGCACGAAATTGGACATTGAAAAATCTTGGCAGAAAATGGAAAGACTTTAAATGGGGATTGTGGGATGATGTCAATGATACTTCGTTGACCACCCAACAGATGTATGACAAGCTACTCGATGGGGTACCCAAAGAGCAATGGAAATTTTTTATTGATAGACATCGTGATGAGAAGCAGATGGTATTTAAATATATATTACTATATTAATCTCATTTTACATTTATACATGTATATGAAGAGGAGATGACATTGAATATATTACTATTAAATTTCATTTTATTTATTTCAGGATCTTTCAAGAAAGAATGCATCAATCCGGGCTAAGCAAGTCATCCCTCACACTATGGGGTCAATGAGTTTTTCTAGAAGGTGATCTGCTCTGGTAATCTTTTCATTAGTTTAAATATTTATAAGAAAATATTATTTGTTTAATATATTAAATTTTTTATTTGTGTTTGTTTAATGTAGTCGCAGAGTTTAGGGCACGAAGCATCTCGAACTGAAGTGTGGTTGAATGTTCACCAAAAATCTGATGGAAGTTTTGTTAATGAGTTTGCCAAAGAAGTTGGGGTATGAACTCATTTTTTATTATAATAACTTATTATCATTTGTTACTATGTTAATAAATATTGATTCTAATATGACTTCTATTTGATTTATTAGTAAAAATTGAAGAAATGTGGGATGTTGGTCCTACGCAGTCCTACTCAGTCTCCCAGGATGACCCGGTTGCTAAAGTCCTTGGAAAGGAGCATCCTGGTAGAGTGCGCGGGATGGGTTTGGGACCTGTACCATCTGAGGTCTTTGGTAGGCCACCAGGGATTTCAGTTGCATCTACTCCTGGTTGTAGTCATTCCATACCCCAAGATACTCAGATAGAGATTGTTTCTCTACGAAACACAGTTCAAGACTAGGGGGATCAGATATCTGATTTTAGAAAGCGTTGATTTATTTATATCAGAAGGTGACTAGATCTGCCCCCAGGGGTATTGCATCGACTGGTGGTGATCATGTAAATCACAAAGGTGGCTAGGCCTGCTAGGGAAGGTGGGATTAATGTGCGTAGTTTGGCTGACACTATCAGCAACATGCAGGCTAAACTACCCTGGGAAATTGTGGACCAGAGTACTCTGTGGGGGAAAACTATGCATCCTCTTGCTTGCAGTCGTTCCTCTATGGAAGGAAGGGGTTCTGTGGTTTGGTCAAATCTTTCACAACTAGTTTTTGAGCTTACCTTCCACTCGCAATGGATTATTGGAAGGGGTGATATTTCCTTCTGGCACCAAAACTGGGCGGGGAGAGTGATGCGTTTTTCAGGATGCCTGACTCCTTCCATCTCCTTCAGGGAAGCTAGTTTATGCCCAGGTTTTATTAGCACAGTGATGGATGAGGAGCAGAAGGCCCTTTTCAAACTCACTGATGTTTCCTAGGAACCTGAACGGTGTGTCTTCACTCCTTCCTCTTCAGGGGTCTTTTCTACTCGGGATTTTCGTCACGCAAGGAGCACCTCTTCCATTTCGGATGAATGGAATCAGCTTCTGTGGATCAAATCAGTGCCCACTAAATATAATTTCCTCCTTTGGAGAATTAGGCATCTTGCAATTCCCACTAACGATAACATTAAGCATTGCGGTATCCCACTTGCCTCACGGTGTTCTTGCTGCACAGCTTTGAAGGAGACAACTCACCATCTGTTCTTCTCGAGTGAGTGGGCGGAGGCGGTCTGGGGTTTCTTCAGGGCTTTCACAGGGTATTGTGATGGTTCTTTGGGAGCCCTCCCATTTTTGAACAAATGGTTTCATGGATCGGGAGAGAGAGGTCAGGAGAAGTCGGCTCACGCGCTGCTTTTTCAGGCTGGGTGTTGGTCGATCTAGCAATCCAGGAACAAATGTAGATTTGAGGGGACTCGTAGTTCGGGGAAGTCCATCATCAGCAGGACAAAATGCTTACTCTCAGATCTGGCGTGTCTTCTCAGTAGCTGGTGGGGGGCTCTGTCCCTCAACTGGTTATTTTCCGGTCTTCGTAATGCACAGTCAGGTGCTGGTATTAACAGAGGGGCCTGGGTTCGCTGGTCTCCCCCCTTCAGGGGCCTCAAACATAACACTGATGGGGCCTATTCAATGGGTGTTCTGCGAGGGGTGGGGTGGTTCGGGACTCGCGGGGCTTGGTCCTCCTGGCCTTCTCCTCCCGGTTAGGCTATGGTTCCTCTCTTCAGGCGGAAACTAAGGTGATGCTCACGGGTATTACCCTTTGTTTTCAGCGGGGTCTTGATATTATTGAGGCAGAAACGGATTCTAAAATTCTTCATGACGCCTTGAATGATTTATGCCCTCCACTATGGCCCATTTTTTACGTTATCAGAAAGTGTAAAGGTATGCTCTCTGATAGAACTAAAATCATCCATTCCTGGCGTGAAGGTAACCAAGTGGCGGACCACCTTACTTCTTTGGACGTGCTTGGCTCTAATCCGATATGCTTGCACGATTTTTCTACTTTGAAGCCCGAAGGAGTCAATTTGATCAGAGGGGATTCCCTTGGTTTGCATTATTTCAGACCTCCTTAGGTTTTTATTTTCAGTTGTTTGTATGTTTGTATGTTTGTTTTTCTTCTCAATAAAAAAGTAAGTTTGATGATGAATATAATGTTCTTACAGTTGGTCGCAGGAAGTAGAGATGGAGGTGGAGGGGGTGGTGAGTTGTGTTCATCATCGTACCATGATTAGTTTTATTGTTGATGTGTTGGAAAAATATGGTAACATTCGGTTTGTATATGTATCATGTGTGGCACATAGTTGCCACCAAACATGTTCATGACCTAACATTTTCTTGATTTCTCATGTTTCCTTTTATGTATTTTATTGATTTATGATGTTTCCTTTTATGTCTTTATTTCTCGAGTGTGGTATGCACCATATATGTCGATTCTTTATTGTCATGAATCATTTTTTATGATTCATTTTTCCTAAATTTATTAGGTTTGTTACCCAAGGATAAACGATCAACCTTCTTATTGATTTTCTTGGGAATATCCAGTTTTGTAACTCCCTTCAAATTGTTCTTAGTGGATAGCCCTTCTTTCTTCAAATTTTATAGTATTATCTTCTCATGTTTTATAGTTGTCATGTGATCACTCCCAATTATGCTTTCCTCTTATTCAAAATAGTTTTGATAAGAATTTACAAATATCTGTTGAACACTTGAGTGTCTTGATCCTATTAAGGTAGAGGGACTGTTCACTTCCTTAATAGTAGAATTTAAAAATATCTGTTGAACACTTGAGTGTATTACACTACCAGAATTTGTATCTCCCCAAAAGATGCATCTGGTGGCTAAAATCTATAATACAATCTTAAAGCATGTCCAATATGGTTTGGATCATCCTTCATGACTACTCATCGGTCTAAGGATAAAAGGTTATACACAAATTCAACTATCAACTCATAGACTTCTATTATAATTACCAAAACTATGAGGTAAAACAGGTCGGCCCTGGGTGAACATCCCACTTCAACTATCAACTCTGACACTCGATGATAATTTTTGGACTAGTCAGTCAATGGGAAACAAAGCCTTCAATGTCTCTTACTATGGAGGGCCACCAGAACATCCACTCTTCATTATTATAAATCATGGTCGACCTTGGGTGAACATCCCACTTCAAAGCATTATAGGATCTCATAAACTCATGTCTCATGAAATATGTGACCATTACCATGCTATGAACTATAAACACTCCATGTATATCAAAATTCAATCCTAAAATAGTTTCACATTCTTCCAACCTATCACACATCATGATACAATCCAAAACAATATTCTAACTTTTCTTTACTTGTTTAACCAATGAAGAAATTATCTCTGAGGATACCCACATTGCTTCCCCTAAAACCCCACATACACCCACCAATTAGTCTTATAGTGAAGATAAGATCTTCTATTCAGCTAATGAAATATGTTCTCCCATCTCCTACATTTTCTAGCTTAATGCATTTACCACTACATTTCCATTTCTAGTTGAATACTATTTATCGATGCCAAACATATACAAGTACTCTATGAAATTCATCTGATAAAGATTATGTCCATGTAGTGAGAAAATATTATATACACTATAGGTGCCAAAGTACCCAACAAATCTCTCTCCTAAGAGGTTCTGTCACGATCATTTCAATGCATGGACCACAACTACAAACTAAAATATAGGATTAGAGTATTTCATCTTGTGGGTTAAAAGTTGATGAAACCCAAAGTGACTAATTTATCACTCTACATCATAACATATCCTAAGACAGAACCAGATGCATCACATTTCACTACATGTCCAACGTTAGCCTCAGGAATGCTTAGGATCAAAGCTGACAACAACCACTTCTTCAACACTATGGAAACTTCCTCACACTAGTATGTACAGTCAAACGTGAATCCATTCTTGGTAATTGTGTTCATTGGCAATGCTAAGTGAGAGATCTCCAAAATGATTTTCTGTTAATTCCCATACAATCCAATAAAACATCAACTATCGATTACATTCCTCGATTATAGCAGATACACAAATACATCAACATACTCGAGATCAACTGATATCCCTGATTGTGAAACCACTATATCCAAAAAGTGACAGTTCATGTACTTAGAATAAATATTATGTACCCAAATCATACTAAACCTATTATTCAAGTATATATCATGTGATTCTTATGAAAATGTTGGTCTCTTGGTATTCTTTTGGATGTGGGATGTATGTGCATGTAAAACTGGAATGGTTTTTTTTTCAGGGCACTGGTATTGGGGCTGCAGAATCAGTTGCTTTTTTTGTAAATCTAGATTTAACGGCGGGTTTAACCACCGCAAAATAAATGTATTGTATTTAGCAGGGGTCAAAACCGCCACTACAATTTTGGTATTTTTCTATCCACGACGATTAAAATTGCTGCTACGGACAATAATTTAGCGACAGTTTTAACCGCCGCTACACAATTTTCATATTCCTTTATTATTTCACGGCGGTTATCTTGGTTTTAGCGGCGGTTTTCCCAGCGAAAATGAATTTTTTTTAGCAACGGTTTGAACCACCGCTAAAAAAAGGTATTTCGCCAAGATAACCGCCACTAAAACCATAAAAACTCGCCATTAAATGCGTCCACTACGATGGTTACCATAAACCACCGCTAAATCGTGGAAATCGCCGCGTATTGTATACCGACACACAATTTAGCGGCGGTTTTTTGAAACCGCCGTGAAATGGTCATTTTCCTATAGTGATATATAATGGATATAGTGAGGATATATGGAAAAATATTTGAATGTATTTGACCGACATCAAAGGTTCCCATCAATTATCTTATTGAGATTTCTATAGGTGTTGAACACGTAGTTAAGATTATGTATATTATATCATCCCCGGTCTGATATTGAATTTAAAAAGAACATACTTACCTTTTAGGAGAAAATATGATATTTCTCCTTCGACTAAAAAACGGTAGGATCAACATCTTCCACTGAACAATTTCTCATACAACAATAATTACCACTAAAGTAAAGTAATGGAACCATATATAGAATTATATTATAAGAGATGTAGAACTCCATTTTTTAGGTTGATGTTCATGAATGGAAGCTAATAGAACAAATCATACATAAGAAATGATAGGGAATATTTATTCCATTTAATTACATATTTAAACGATAAAAAATCAATTAATTTTTTACATAGATAATCACCAATGTGATGTGGAGTTTGATGCTAGGGATATTATATTCCTCAAAATTTATCCCTTGAATAAAATTAAAGGATTTTCAAATAATATGATTCTAAAACCAAGGTATGTTGGATCCTTTAAGATTCATAATAATGAATGATTTTTTTCCTATTCAATTGGACATTCTCTAAAACTAGCTTAAGTGCATAATCTATTCCTTGTATATCTCTTATAGTAGTACATAAATTATCACTCATGTAATTGAATCCAATGTTGGAAAAATTATATTATGAACAATATTATAATGAAAAATAATTTAATATTATAGAATATACAAGCAGATATCCATGTAATAGGATAACTCCTGTTGTTATGATATTATGCGGAAACCTAATGAAAATTGTGAACCTAATGACATAATGAAACATATGTGCCCCAATTAATTTATAACTTATGATATGAATTGTATTGTTTATAGAGATATTACTTTATTGTGGAAAAATGTAAAGACTGTTATTTTTTCAGTATAAAATTTTATTTCATAAATTATATGTTTATTATACATAGATAAATTTTCATTCATTATGGATCAATGAACCCAAATTATGATGCATACTATAAATAATTAACATGAAACATGTAAAAACACAATTTTATTTTATAAATATAAAATATTAAATATGATGGATAAATATATTCCATAAAATAAAATAAGTACAAAGGGTAAATAAACACAAATAAATATGAAGAACCCCTAAGGAGAGATTAAAAAGACCCTAATTATTGGGGAGTTTATAAGTGTTTGAATTAAAAATCCCTCTTGAATGGAATTGACAATGGATGAGCTATGATTATATCTCAATTAACACAAGGTCAATATAATAGTGATCATTACATCAAGAGTTTTATAACCCTCAAACCACTATATTATCCTTTGGTGTGGTGTTTTGATAACCATCACATTAGTGTCAGGGTATGAGTTGTATAATTAGGAAATTCTTTCCTATGTTATATAGGTGTTATGAGGATGTATTTATAGAACAGACAGATGTTGAAGAATGATAAGGAAGCTCATTGGATTTTATTTTGATGTAAAACAATGATGGGATCTAAATGTTTGGGGACATCATGACATGAAGGACATCACTACATCAAAATGATCTTAGTCTGAGGAGTATCTTATTTTTATTCAGAGGAATCACACCATGTTAAAAAAAAATTGTTTTCTTGTTATTCTAGTTACATTTTTCATAAAATAATGTGGCAATATTGGGAATCTAGGAATGAATTATGTTGGTTAATTCATTGAAATTGATGTATCCATATTATATTCCATGAAAACATATCGTTGTTTTGTCTTCTATACTGTAAAGTACAAAATTGTGTATTTTTTGTGCATGACTATCCATGAAGATAAATATATCACACTCTGATTATAATATGTGAAACATGCCTTTAGATGGTATAAGAGATAAAAGGACCACGCTACAATATAATGGGTCACATCACTATTGGGGGAGGAATATTTATGGATCTTTTAATATAAATAAATTATGAATTATAGATTTGAAGATCATTCCAAAAGAAAATAAGTCACAAAAAATGCATATAATGTCAATAAATATTATGTAACTCACCCGAAGAAAACTATAACAAAAATCTGAGATAACTATCCACCCATTTAAGGAATCATTCATTAGAGATTGTTTCTTAAGATAAGGTTATGAACAAGGTTTGACACGTTGTTCGACTTCCAATTAAACTTGTTTTCAGTAAGTGAGGATAAATCAACATATTGACTCTTATCGATGGTTCTTGTATATAGAGTTTAGGAATATAGTAGTGATCCATTCCATATTTTTAATATAATAATATAATATCAAGCATAATAGGATCACAATCGCTGATCCTCAAGAATTTTATAATCAAAAAAGAGTGAGTGAACCTGGTAAAAACTGTTATTCTATGTTTTTTATTTCTCTTTCCATCTCACATTGATGAATTGTTTCATTCAGATTCATTATTCCTAACCCTTGGATGCAAAATTATTTTGAGAGTTGGTGTTTTGGTAACCACTAATTCACCCCCCATGTGGTGTTATACTCTCACCTTGGCTTATCACACAATATTATAACATAAACTATTATTCAAATATATATTTAAGCATGATGTTGTTATGAATTATATCATAGTGGTTCCACAAAGTTTCCCTTATTTCTTATTTTTGTCATTATTATTTTAATATTATAATAGAAGAGGTCAATGAAAATAATTAACCCCATCAAAAATAAAATACTTTCATGGTTTGATGGGAATGGATTCTATTTTATAGAAGGATTGGATGGTTCAATAGCCTCTTTCTCAATGCTTGAACAATATTGATATCATCAATAATGGTTTCCATATACCCAATGTTAGGATGATATAAATATTTCTAGAAAATACAAATATTAACATCGATGGGAGAGCATACAGTGGGTCACTTGAAATGATTCCTAGAAAGATAAATGTATAATTGAATTTGGTGGAAACTCTATGATATCCAGGAGGAAGGAACAAAGGTTAAGAAATAACGGTCACAATAATGTTGAGCTAAATTTTAGGATATTAATAAGGGAAATGTGAGTATAGTTTATGAATTCATCTTTCATGTTTAAAAATTATAATGAAAATTCAAATTTATGGGGAAATTATTATGCATTCCATGATGGTGATGAAATTAATGATGATTATTCAATCTAAATTTATTGCAATGATTTCAACCCTGGAGGGATATGGCATGGATTATTCAAACATTGATATGCACAATAATGTATTGGTTTACTATGATATAACAAGAAGGTCGACCATAAAAAGAAAATGAAAATCTAAGAAGGATGTTGCATTCAAAGCATTATAGGGATTGAAACACATTGAACAAAATTGGACTTATGAAAAAAAATTGAAGGTGGAGACATTGTCAGGGGATTTGGTGAGTTCATATTATTCTTTTCAAAAGGAATTCAATTAAGAAACAGTTTTTACATGGGTAATTTTTTTTTATTCGTTTCAATTATGGTATGAAGGTATAGTTTTCAACTACATATCTAGATAATAAGATTTTAGATCATTATGATGATCAATCAAAATAATCTAAGATGAAGCAAGGTGTCAAGAAGACACATAGGAGTAATTCACATTAAAGGTAAGGAAAAGGCTTGCACATCAAGGAAAATGAACTTTCTGCCAAAACTAAACAATTTAACTTATGAT
This sequence comes from Viscum album, assembly GCA_963277665.1. Taxonomy (NCBI): domain Eukaryota; kingdom Viridiplantae; phylum Streptophyta; class Magnoliopsida; order Santalales; family Viscaceae; genus Viscum; species Viscum album. Next base: position 905,628,751 of record OY728158.1, on the reverse strand, counting down.
TATGAATGTTAAAATGTGTGAGATGATTCCGTTGAGGAAGGAATGAAAGAATTTTTAATGATATATAAGTAGTCTAATAATTTATGTAGGAAAGAAGAAAGGTGTACTGAAAAATAGAGAAGTGATGAGAATAAACCAAAACAATTCCAATTATGGATAGAAATTTAGATACATTTTACAGGAATCAAGATACTAAGAATGGAGAAGACTGATTGGGTATGGTTTGTGAATCTCTTATGAAATCCATTAGTGACTCAAATGTTAATCAGATTAATGAGATAAAATTGGAGTTTTGATCAATGATTTGTGATCACAATGAAATATATGAATCAAGTGGTAAGATTCTTAATATTCATAAATAAAAATATTTACTATGATTGAGGAAGTTAAGGAGTGTAAAGAAAATTTGTTTTATGTAGAGAATTCCTTAATGAACAACCATATTTAATTTCAGAAAAAAAAAAGATTCTCTTGAGGGTTCTAAATGAGATAAGAATGCTATAAATGACCATAAGAAAAGTTTTTAATCCCATGATAGTACATATATTCATCTTTTACACTCAGGAATGCTATCAAAATTTGTTACAGTGGTGAAAAATAGGGGACAAATATGATTACATTACCTAAAAATGAGAAAAAACTGTAGCAGCCGGGAATATGCCCATGTTTGGGCCTTCGGGCCACCGATTTGGTCCCCGAGTCCTTTAAGGTCTTCGGGCCACCCAGGCCTTCGGGTCAGTAAGGCATGCGGGCAACTTCAAGGTCTTCGGGCCACCTTAAGTGCAGATGCAAACCAGACGACCTACGAGTAACAAGCTCTACAAGGAGGATGAACAATGAGCTTTCACCACATCAGAAGCTAAACGGGTTGCAAGAATGAGAGGGTATAACACCTGCCATCGAGACAAGCCTGTGCATGCACGGGAATGCCTAGTCGAACAACCATGCGAAGGTGGAGAGCTGATTTCACGATTAAGATGCTGGGGAGGAGTTGTTCCAAGTAGTTAGTCTGGGTTGTATGTAATGTTTGAAGCCTACGGGCAAATGAATTCCTCTAAGGCCTACGAGCCATGTAATACTTACGCCTACGGACCTTGTAAGGGTCACCCCTTAAAAGGTGGATTATCAAAATCAATAAAAAATGAAGGTCTTCGGGTCATTGGAGGAGAAGAAACTCACTGATAATTCAAGTTATGGTGTAACTATCACAAAAACAAAGTGGTATAAAAGATGAAGAGTCTTGAGTATATCTGTAAGGGTAAAGTAAAATTCAAATATGATGATTCTGAAATTTCTTATGTTCAAAGTAATTAATATATATTAATTATGAAAGATGTTGAGTGAGGTAATTTTGATGAACCATTTTTTCAACTACGAAATTTTCACATTGAAGGAAGATGTTTGTTCTCAAAAGTTTATAAAAAATGTCAATATTTTATTAAAAAAAATTCAATCCCAAAATAAAATATTTTTTGTGAATCGAGTGTAATTTGACAGGAAATTTATAGTCTAACCGAGAAAAAATATTTAATAAATGATAAAATTTCATAACTCATTCAATTCTTTGAAAGAAACATGTGGGAGCTTAGATCAACCCATTTAAACAACAAGTATCTTCATATGATACCCAAAAAATTGAAGAGGGATGAGGTATCCAAATCAACAAAGATGAGTGTTCCTATAAAATCATTTGTCTGTTAGGTTTCATAAAATAAAGAAAAATGTAAAATTCCTTGTATATAAGATATTGGGATCGCTTTAATCATATCTAGAAACAAGAAACTCTTAATGTATAAAAAAAATATATGATGGCATATACATCACTTTTAAAAACCATGGATCAATCAACGTTAATGATGTTGGATATTTTGATATTATCAAGGAAATTGAATTTGGTAATTTTCTCTTATTAATGTGTTGATTAGTAATCTATTATTTATTTCTCAACATTGTTACAATGCTAATGAGGTGATTTTTCACAAGAGTGCATGTTTCATAAGAATATTGAACAATGGAATGTTTATTTTGAATGAAGATATGTAATTTTAACTTGTTAGTTCATATTTTTTTACATGATACAAGAGAATAAGTTATGGATTAAATGACTAGGTTATTCGGTTCAAATGAACATGACTATGTTTTTCAAATATAATGATGTTAGGAATTTATTGAGGTGTAATCATGACTAAATCATTATATGTACCATATTTGATAAATTTATAAAGGTGAACAAGTTTAATAAGGATGTGCATCTCAAAATGAAGAATCCTATTCGGATGAAGCATTTAGATATTTGTGGTCTAATGAGTCTAAAGTAAAACGATTATGTAAAGTTCCTCATTTCTTTTATTGATGATTTTACTCAAATTCATTATTTATATTTTTTATTGATAAATCAAAAGAACATTATGCATTTAAGATATGAGATGAAAATCGGATGACATTTTAAAAAAAAAAAATCAACATAAAATTAAATCAAATACATGAATATAGATTTTCAGGAACATCTTTATAATTATGGAATGAGGAGTTATTTTAGTTCTCCACAGTCATTGAAGAAATAGAGTTTCTAAGTGAGGAAACTATGTCTTGATGGTAATATGAGTGGTTATATGAGGACTACATTGTCTGAATTAGGAAACAAGATGTACATTTGGAGACAAGTCACAAAAAACTATCTACATTCATAACTATTGCTTTATTCAACCCAATTCAGTGAATAAACCATATGAAATGTGTTTCGGAATGCAAATTAACTAGGCATCAGATTGGGAGGTGTACAACGCCATCTATTCTAGGCTAATATTCTCTAGATGTCTCCCCTGATCAAGGTTGTTGCATTCCTCTAATGTCAACGAATCATCCACAAGTTTTTCCCTATTGATTTATTCTTCTTTAGCCATTCTGAACATACTAAATACCACTATCTTCTTGTCATTGAGAACAAGGGATCTATAAGAATCTCCCTTCCTCTGACCTTCTGATGGTTTACCTACCTTCATGGGGTTGGGGACTAAGGGATCCTTTGAGATCAAGGTTTCCACTAGCCCTTTTTCTATATCTCCCTGGGCGACACCAAGCTTCCCCGCTGATTAATTCAACATAGGTTTGGGAATGTAGGAGAGTAGTCTTTCTGAATAATTGTAATATTCTGGTAAGGGTCTGAAAGGTCCCTGGAATCCCTATCCCCTTTTTCCCCCTTTCTTCCTACCAGAATGGAAAATGACTTCCACAAGATCATCCTCTTCCCATTCCGGTGTAGAGGTATAACCTTCATTCATGTCTATAACATTAGTGATATCAACATCTGGAGAAAAATTCTTATCTATCCCCTGATCTGTATCACCAACCCGGGTTTGATTCTTTTTCTTTTTGGATCCTAATAATTTCCAACCTTCATCCTCCTTAGGTATCCGGACAACCTCTCATAGGGGACTAAATCAGTTGACCAATTGGACCCCTGGGAGTCCATCAACTCCCGACTACACCTTAGGATATACATTTTCTGTGTCCTTAATTTACTGCTTGCTGAGGGGACTCAACACCACCCGTTGTATGTCTCTAAAGCTGAACTAAAACCTATCCATCAACACCCTATCCAAAACAGCATGCTTCACTTGATCATTCTTGTACTTATGCTGATCAACCTTTCCTTCCAAATATGGTAGAAGACCTGCAAAAACGCCTACCACACTTTTATCCCCTTGCTCCCACTGAGAGTAATTCCATCCTGTAATGATGGGGTCACCTTGGAGGGCTGCACTATCCACAGGAGAAGGGACCCTGACCACCAGGGAAGGGACCACTATCTCATTGATCACTACACCGCTCTTTGGGACAGTGCTACTCTGCTATGGGTGGGAGCCTTCCCACGACCAGAACTAGAACACATACTGTAAATCAACCAGAGGCTGTGAATTCGGTAGGGAAGAACCTGATACATACTTATCTACAACCACACCAACATTCCGACCCCTCAACACTTCCTCCAAACAAGCAACATCTAGGTGCTTCCTGAATGCCACCCTGAGGCATACATCAGTGCAATGTCCTTACCGAAAACATATTGTACATAAAGGAGGTAACTCTTCATAAATCACCTACTGCTTGAAGCAATACGCTCCTGTTATACTGATCCAAATAAAATCCGGGAGATATTTGGTTAAATCAGCTTCCACACACAGGCAGACATAAGCAGAATGCATCAACGATGTCAAACGCGGATCCGAGCATAAGGATCAACCACAAGTATTCCCAACAAGTCTCAGGATTGCATGATTGAATATGGGTAAGGGTAAACCTGGAAGGTGCTCCCAAACCGCAAGTGAATGAGGATCCTAGCCCATGTTATAGTCGATCGAACATCTAACCAAAATAAATATGAACGGACCTAAGTACCTACATTTTAACAAACATGCCTTCAGAAAATCGTCCTCCTCTTGTTAAAGTAGAAAGAAACACTAATCAAGACATAGATCTTCAAACCCTAAGACGACCATACATGAAGAAAGAAGTCATGAAAAAACGGACCTCTGTGACCAAAGAGACCAATCATCACCAAGCCAAGCCAATCCAAGAAAAGTGATAATTCCATCGACGAAATCTCCACCAAGGTAAGACCCTCCGACAGCCCAAGAACCTTCGATCCTTGATCAATGGTTGGAATCTCTGAACACCAAGCCCGAGAAGGAATAAAAAGCTGAGAAGGAAGAGTTCCCCCCTCCCCCATCGGTGGGGGAGGGGCCTTCGTGGCCAACATCGACCAGCTAGGTCATCGTTACGAGAGGGAAGCTGAGCGGGCCCGAGCCTTCTCCAGGAAATTCTTTTTATAAGTTATGAAAAAAGTATAATGTATCTTTAAAAGCGTACAAGCCAAAGCAGTAGGTCCTAGACTTTGACCCGCGACCTACCTCTCACCCCCAAATCTATGAAGGGTTTTTAAAGAACAAACAAATTAATTAATTCAAAGAGTTAAATAATTATATAAAAAATCCAACCATATTTTCCTTGGTTTAAAAATAGTGTGGATCAAATGGAGTTTTGGAGGTTTGTGGGTCACCTAGTCTACTTGATAGCATTTATAATGAAGATTGTATTTGTAGATACTCTTCATATATGATTTTAAAGAAATCACAATGATTTATATATTATAGTATAGAAACAGATATTTCTTTTTATTATAAGAACTCATTATTATGGCTTGAGGTATGAAAAAGATACATATTTTTAGATTAATATCAATTTTGATACGGATTAGGCGGGTGACATTGGTGATCTAAAATAATCTTCTAGAGGTCAATTATTTATTAGTGGAAGATGAAATCCATGACACTCTAGGAAGAAAAATCCAGTCCCTTTATGAACGGTGAATGTTGGGTATATTTTAGAATATTAATACATAAAAAAAATTGGTGGCTTAAGTCACAATATTCAAACATGAGGTTGAATGTTTCAAAAAAATGATGATTAAGTGTGATAATTAATGTTCAATAAACATTTAAATTAACATGTTGTAATATTTTAGGTCATATGATATTGATATAATGTACCACTACATCTAGAGAATGTGGAATGTGGGGTGATTCCATTAGAATATGTTTTCACCATGGATAATGTTTCGGATAACAAGAGAAATCCATTAATTATGGATGTCTTCCAACACTCAAGAGTATTGTCAGGAGTGTATTCTCTCAAAAAAATCCATGAATGTTATTTCCATTATTTTAAATCATTCATTCCTTTGAATATAGTATCAAATGTAGAAAATGAAGAAGGATCACTTCATACAAAAGGGATTGAGGCTGTAATTATTTTTTAGGTAATGATCAAGGTGGATCCATGAGGAGTTGGTAGCTATGATTTAGAGAAATGATAATGATTTGAGTTTTCAGATTTATAGATTATGTAAAGGGGAGATGAATACCCCCTACAAACAGATTAAAGAGTACTTAATGAGTTGGGAACTGATGAGTCTAAGAATTGAATATCCATTGTGGGGTGAATATACAATGGGAGGGCTATTAGTTGATCTCAATTAGGATGTTTTAAATATATTATTAATCATTATAATAATAGTTAGAGGGCTCTCAAAGAAGCCATTCTATTCTATAATGTGTTGTTTACATGATAATCATATTAGATTCAATCTATGACTAGTTTCATGAGAAAATTCATTTGTGGGTTTTATACGTTTTTTTATTTGTTGGAAACTTCCTCGTGAATGATTTTATGTCTCATCAGAGTTTATTTTTATGAAAATTAATGACGTTTTACAAGAATTCAATACCATCACACCATGGTGGAGATCACTACATCAAGAAGAGTTGACTTATATTTTTTTTCTATTACATTGATGTAGTTATCCACAATAAATAGGTGTTTCACCCAAACATTATTCTAGAGGAGTTATACGGAGTGGACTATGGAATGATTATGAATATAATAAAACATGATATGGGGCTGATAATGGTATCTAAATTTACCAAGTCTCAGTTTGAGGCATCACACCAAAACTAAGGGCTCTATACCACAAATCATGTGGCTATGAAATTATTTAGTATGAGGATTACTGGGAAGATAAATCTACCACACAACGACCCGACATGGTAACACTATAACATTTATAATATATATATGTATATATATATATATATATATTTGAATAGATAAGAAGACTATGTAATTAGATAGGCATATTCACTAGGTTTCATCGAAGGTGATACACAGCCTCACACACACTTCCCTCCATGTGAGTGGATTCCAACAAGTGGTGAGATTCTGGACAATACATTGGGGAGACTATGGAATCAATACTAGATAATTTTCATGAATATAAATAGTAGAATCAATAATAAGAAATAAAATAATTTATGGAATCACTGTAGCAATTCAAACATATATATAATGGCACATTCTCAAACCAAATGGATGGGGACAAGTCATATATCAATAGACAAAAGTTATTCCCTAGGGTAGTGGATCAATATGAATAATAATCAAAAGAAGGTAAGAATATACTGATGAAACCAAAAAATGATCCTATATTTTATCATAGTATTGCTCATATTTGTATCCCAAAAAAACCAATCAATCACCCAACATAAGTTGTAAAGACCCGAACCCCAGTAGCCCAGAGCGAGTGGTTATTTTTTAAAATTGGTATAAGATACAAGATATTTCATCTTGAATGACAAAATAGTTTAGTAGTATTAGTAAACAATATATATATATATATATTAATCTCGTATTACATTTGAAATCATAAAATTTAATATAGTAAATGTAAATAATCAGTATCCTTGAACTCATTCAATGATTTCTTCTTCATAACCTAGGGAAATGAAACAAAAATTAGGGTGAGCATAAATGATAAGTATGTTTTACATATAGTGAAAGATGTCATGAGTTATTATGGAATAATCAATATGGAATTGTAAATAAATGAAAACAAATTCCATTTAATCAATAACTTAATCCTGAATAATAATATGGCAGGAATAAGTGATAATCAAATATTACAATATAACTAATCAAATGAGCTTTAATATTATCCATGGATGTCATAACTATTCAAATAATCACATGGACGTCAATAAATAATCTCATAATGGTGGAATGCATAGTGCTGAAGATCATGAACTTATTGTCAATGCCACATGCCAAGACATCTTATATAAATGTGTAAGGCCTCAAAAAAAACACCCAAACTAGTTTTTCTAATGATACCAATAGATGAATATAGGTTTTATAGTAGTCTCCACATGTAAATTACTAACTACAATCCATTGATCATATAATATGGGAGAATAACAATTCAATAGATAATCAACATAAATGTTCATATTGAGAAACTAACATATATGATATGTTAATATTTCCCCATTAAAGTTAATCATTAACTTTTAAAAGAAAAAATAAGGATGGTATCATTAAAACATATCCCTATTGAGGTATTAGTAAAAATAAAGGTTTATTTTCTTTAATTAATATTATCATAATAAAAATATCATTAAAAATTTAATGAGAAAAATACCATTTTCACATTGGAAATCACTTTTAAAAAATAAAAAATTCCCAAATATTGGGAACAAATTTCCTTGAAAAGAATCATGGAAACATTTAGAGGATTCTTAAAAGCATTGATCAGTAATGATGGCATGAAATTGTGTTCATGTAGAGTATGTTAAAATAAATATTTCTTTTTCAATTTTTATAAAAATTTAAAAGTACATTGTTCGGATAATGAAAAGAAGATTATTTTTAAACCATTTTCAAAAAAGTATGAATTGGGTAAAATTTTAAAAAAATAAATCATTGTAAAATATTAAAAAAATTATTTAAAACGTTTTATTTAAAATTAGGATACAGAATAAAAATATTCCTGGACGAGTATAAAAATAAGGCAGTTTTCCTTGAAAACATTATTTTGGTATATTGAGTACATTATGATAGTAAAATTAAATGAAAGATTATAATTTCTAGAATTAACTATAGGAGAAGAATTTTTTTTGGGTTTAAGATAGAGGGAGAAAATAATTCCCTCATCGAACGCTTAAACAATAATAATCCCATATAATTATGATATTGTGAAATAAACCCTTTCAAATTTTGTAACATTTGAATCATATCCCCCATAAAAGAAATAACTTAAAATTTAAATTTAAATTCCATTAATATGATGGGATTCATTACATAACAAATCAATGGTGTAGTAGATAAACCTTATAAAAACAAATATATTCATAATACTAAATTTATCTCAATGTAGTAGAAATTGAGAAATTATCTCTTACATTGTGAAGGTTCCGGGCGTAGTGGAAGCGTGTGGGTGGATGTGCCCACTTGGATTTTTGTCATTAGCAATGATCAATCTGAGATCAATACGACGATAAATGCCAGTCTCCACGGATCGAATCACAGAAATAGACAAAAGAAATAGAAAGTCTCAGAACCACAAAGTAGGATCGTTACAGGTTGATTATAATTAATTTAATTAATTTAAAAGAAATACCTTTTGCGGTGTTCTTTCTTCGTTGATGTTCTTGATCATGTTCCGATGTGATTCGTCGTTGTGTCGCAGAAGCCAAGTGTAGACTTCCTCTAGCGGTGATCCACACATGTACCTCGTATCTCGGGACGTCGCCAAAGGAGTCTCCGGGTGCTAGTGTGGAGAAACCTTTGCTTGTGTTGTCCGCCTTAGATCATCTTGATCCGATGGAAGATGATATCTCTCGGTCTTGAGAGTGTTCTTGTAGGAAGAGGTTCTTTCAGCCTTGAAATAATTCTCCAGAGTTTTTGTGCACAACGATTCTCTTATGTGTTGGAAAAGAGTTGGGGTTGTGAGGATATTTATAATCAGGCTTGAGGTTGTAGATTTATGACAATAAATAAACGCGTTACACGTTTGATTTATTTCATTGACTCTTATTTAAAACCCCATGTCGAATAATTAATTCCTTGACATGCGCTCACACTGATTATAATAAATATCATTTAAAACAATATTATATCCTCAAAATCCCGACTGGAAAAACTACACGGCGTGTATTAATAAATACACAACATGTACTTGTTTTTCATTGAAAACTACACGGCGTGTACATTCAATGTACTTGGCGTGTATATCTTGTTTTCATTTATTCATTTCCTTTCCATAAAGAAAACTACACGACGTGTAATAATTAATACACGGCGTGTACTTGTTTTCCATTAAAAACTACATGACGTGTAATCTTTAATACACAGCGTGTATATCTTGTTTTTCATTTCCTTCTTCCTACAATCATTAAAATGATCTAGGATTCCTTGAATAATTATTAAACCACGTACGAGAATAATCTTTATTCTACTTGAGATACTTGAATACACTTAGTGTGTGACCCTCTAGGCCTCTTTCTCGTTGGCATTAGGCGGGCTTGCCTAAAGTCCAAGATTACTGTCTAGCAACGGGTCAAGGCACCCAAGAGAAATAAGTTGGCGTCACATTGAAGTATCACCTCATACGAATGCTTACTATGTAATTTAATCCCTTTGTCTCGATATCTCATCAAGCAGGTTTCATGGCAGTGTCATAAACCTATATGCTTGATCTGTCTTTCTTTGACTTCCTGAAATAAACTCGTCGTTTACACCATGGACATGGAATTTAATGCGACAGTTCTATTTCAATCAAAGGGCTGAGATATCAACTTCCATAAATGGAAGGGACAAATCCTTCCTCGACTTATCCATTAACAACATGTCACTCGTGACGCACCCAACGTACCCTACTTCCCGCCAAATGTCTGCGTGACAGTTTTCGTCAGTAAATCTAAGTGCGCGAGTCATGACATGAGTTAATGATAATATTTCAGTCTAAGAACCATTACACACGCTCGTAGATAGCAATGTCCGATGACACCAAGACATGCGAAATTACTACTGGTGGGTCTGTTCTCATAATCTCCTATCTTAGAGATTACCAAGTGCGAACTCCATGAGAGAGAGTCTCGTCTTCTTACGAGTACTCGCACATGACGGTCTATATACTATGTGTCCTATCATAGTATGTCATCCAACCGTAGAACTTTATTTAAGAATATTGTTATAGCATTTCAAGGTTCTCATTATAGCGGGGATCTCCCATGACCTTATCAATGCAACAAATATTCCAGAACATTATTATATTATAGTAATGAAGAACAATGAAAAATATATAATAAGTGAACATTCATGTAATCAAAGTACAAAACAATTGGTTCTCAGGACACCAACCCTTACAAACTCCCACTTGGATTAGAGCCAACTGCCTATGACTTTTAGTTCGCTAGACCTCACATGATGATCATGTTTTTGTTGAGTCAAAGCTTTAGTCAAGGGGTCCGCCACATTGTCTTCTGTGGAAATGCTGCTCACTGTAACTTCACCTCTCTGAGAAAAATCCCTCAAGATATGATACTTCTGAAGTATGTGCTTTGTTCGCTGATGTGACCTTGGCTCTTTTGCAAGTGCCACCGCTGCAGTATTATCACAATATAGTGTGATAGGATCTTTACTGATCGGTACTACATCTAGCTCTTGGACGAAGCTTCGCATCCATACTGCTTCTTTAGCTACCTCAGAAGCTGTGATATACTCAGACTCCGTTGTAGAATCAGCCACCACACTTTGCTTTGAGCTCTTCTAACTCACTGCACCTCCATTCAAACTGAATATGTATCCAGTCTGTGACTTCATGTCATCTTGATCAGTCTGGAAACTAGCATCTACATGTCCTATGATGACTAGTTCCTCATCTCCTCCATAAACCAGGAACATATCCTTAGTACGCCTCAGATACTTAAGGATAGTCTTGACTGCCATCCAATGGCGGTCTCCTGGATCAGCTTGATATCTGCCTATCGCACTTAATGCGTAAGTAACATCTAGCCTCGTACATAGCATAGCATACATGACTAAACCAATTGCAGATGCGTAAGGGATCCTTGCCATTCTCTTTCTTTCCTCATGTGTCTGAGGACACATTTTCTTAGAAAGATGAATGCCATGTGACACTGGCAACAATCCCCTCTTAGACTGTTCCATACCGAATCTATTCAGTATCTTGTCAATGTATGTACTCTGACTTAAGCCCAGCATTCTCTTGGATCTATCACGATGGATCTTGATCCCAAGAATATATGCTGCCTCGCCCAAGTCTTTCATGGAGAAGCATTTATGCAACCATGCCTTATCTGACTGTAAGACAGGTACTTCATTTCCAATTAGTAATATGTCATCAACATATACTATTAAGAAAATGACTTCACTTCCACTAAACCTCTTGTAGACACAAGGCTCACATTCGTTCTTAAAAAAATCCAAATTCCGTTATAGCTTCATCAAAACAAATGTTCCATGACCTTGATGCTTTCTTTAATCCATAAATGGATTTCTGCAACTTGCATACCTTGTTGGCATCCTTTGGAGTCACAAACCTTCCAGGTTGTGTCATGTAGACATCTTCCTGGAGGTTCCTGTTAAGGAATGTTGTTTTGACATCCATTTTCCAAATTTCAAAGTCATGGTAAGAGGCAATGGCCAATAGGATTCTGATGGATTTTAGCATCGCAACCGGTGAAAAGGTTTCATCATAGTCAATTCCTTGACGCTGTCTAAAACTTTTTGTAACCAATCATGCCTTATAGGTGCTGACTTGCCCCTCTATGTCCAGTTTCTTCTTGAATACCCATTTATTACCAATAGGCTTTACATCAACTAGAGGATCTACCAAAATCCAGACTTGGTTTTGGTACATGGAATCCATTTCAGAATTCATGGATTCTTGCCACTTGGCAATGTCTGTGCCATCAACTGCTTCCTTGTAGGTAAGAGGATCATCATTGTCAACTAATAACGAGTCACCATCCTCAGTGATAAGAAAACCATATCATTCTATTTCTCTTACCTCTCTCATGCTCCTACGTAGTTCTTATGTCTCTGGAATAGATTGTTCTTCCACGGGGCTTTATGGAATCTATTCTTGTACCAACTCATGTGTATCTTGAGCCTCGACTTCATCGAAGTCTATCTCGCTCCCACTATCTCTTTTGAAGATGCGCTCCCTCTCAAGGAATATGGAATTTCTTTCCACTGTAACCTTTTTTTCTGAGGGGTTGTATAGGTAATATCCCCTTGTTTCCTTGGGATATCCTATAAAGATACACTTTGTGCCTTGGGGTGCAATTTTGTTACCTGAAGAGGCCTTAACAAATGCTTTGCTACCCCACACATGTAAATTCGATAACATGGCTTTACGTTCACTCCATAACTCATATGGAATACCATTTATCGATTTAGTTGGTACTTGGTTTAGTATGTGCGCTGCTGTTTGTAATGCATATCCCCAAAAGGATAATGAAAGACTCGCATGACTCATCATTGATCTCACCATGTCCAACAGGGTTCAGTTCCTCCTTTCACTTACACAATTCCACTGAGGTGTGTAAGGAGGAGTGAGTTGAGATAGAATCCCAAACTCCCATAAGAAATCAATGAAGTCCTGATTAAGATATTCTCATCCTATGTCTGAGCGGAGTTTCTTAATCTTCTTACCAAGATGGTTCTCAACTTCATTCTTGTATTCTTTGAACCGATCAAAATAATCTGACTTATACCTCATTAAGTAGGTATATCCATATCTACTAAAATCACCAGTAAAAGTTATGAAGTATGAGAACCCACCCCTTGCTTCAACTGGAAATGGTCCACACACATCTTTGTGAACTAATTCTAGAATCTCTTTATCCCTTTCACCTTTCCCACTAAATGGGGCTTTGGTCATTTTGCCTTGTAGACACGCATGACATACACCAAGTGGTTTTAGTTCGAAAAAATATAAATAACCATCTTTATGTAATTTTGTCAAACGTTTCTCATTGACATGACCTGGCCGGTGATGCCAAAGTTGGGTTTGGTATGAGTGATGTGAATTTACTTTTTCATCGATTGCTATTACTTGGTTTGTGTAGTCTAACACATAAAGTCCGTAATATAAATGTGCCCTACCAAAACAAATGATATCTTTATAAAAGTAGAAACATTCATTTACAAACTTGAACATGGATCCATAAGTATCTAATATGGATACTGAAATAATGTTTTTAGTAACAGAAGGCACATAATAACAACCCTTTAACACCATGATCATTCCAGTTGGCAATGTGAGGTGGTAGTCCTCGACAGCTACAACAACACGTCTGGCTTAGTTGGCTGCTCGTAGATCTACCTCCCCTCGATCAATCTTCCTGAATCTACTTGGTTCCTATATTTGGATATAGATGTGAGCACCGAAAGTAGTATCTAATACCCAATTAGTAGAAACAGATAGATTTCATTCGATAACAAATGCACTTGAAGCTTCCCCTTGCTTCCTTGGCTGAGTGCAGTTTTTCTTTCAGTGGCCCTTCTTGCCACATGTGAAACAAACAACATCATATTCCTTTGCCTCCCCTTTGATCTTCCTTTTCTTGGAAGGACTTGAAAAAGATTTGGTATTAAAGATATGCTCCTTCCCTTTCCTTTTATTCACCATGAGGACAGAAGGATTTTCACGCTTCGTGTCATTGTACACTTGGCGAATAAGGATAAGAAGATCAGATAGAGACTTCTCAATGTTGTTCATGTTGAAGTTCACAAAAAAGTTTGAGAACCTCTGGGGAAGTGATGAAAGAATGAGATCGGTACCCAGTTCTTCAGGGAGTTTAAACCCCAGAACCTCCAAGTGCTCAATGTATCCAATGAGCTTGAATACATGAGGCCCGGCTGGGGCACCCTCTCCAAGCTTGCTCTGGAATAGAGCCTTGGAGATCTCAAACCTTTCATGTCTTTCTCTCTCCTGGTATAGACCACGGAGGTGCTCGAGCATGCTATAGGCATCCATGTCTTCATGAGACTTCATGATCTCACTAGACGTTGATGATAGAATCAAACATTGAACGTCGAGAGCGTATTTCAAATGTTGATCATAGACCAAGAAATCTTCATCACTTGCCCCTTGGGGGGGGAAATCAGGAAGTGAGGACTCCAGTACGTAAAACTTTCGTTCATGGCGTAGGATAACCCAAAGGCGCCTAAACCATTCCTGAAAGTTACTGCCGGTGAGGATGTTGTCTTTATCCAGAATTGATCGCAGAGAAAATGTGGTTGATGAGTTTGTCATTTCGATTCTACAAATTAAAAGAGCAGATTTATCAGTACTTTCTTGATTACATTTTTATGATAAATAATAAATTTTTATTAAGTCTCCCACTATTTTATCAAGTCCCAATGGCCCTCACCATTGAACTCGGAATGTCCAGTTGCTTTGAAATTCTAGTGGAAAGGATCCATATTCCCCTTCGCATAACCCCAACAAGGGTTGGTAATGCTATTTGAAGGTATTTAGGCAGGTAGGTCTTTGCCAGCTGTGAGCTTACAATTCCTTGATCTGTTGAGTGGACTCCCCAATCCTGAAATCCTGACTTGGATTTCCTCAACTCTTGCCTCCAATATTACACCAAGTCTAGCAAGGGATACTCCTCTTGATGTAATATGGTTAAGTCAACCTGAAACCTTTCATAAGGGCTTCCTTTATAAAAGTAAGTGTCCCAAAAAGGGTTGGTCAAACACATAGTTTTATTGAGTCTTTCCCTTAATCAAGTAATGGAAGGCTTGGTCTGACTTAATATGGTATTTGAGGGATTTTATTCTTTATGCGTAGTTTATCATTATCACATGCTTGTTAATATTAAGTGATGCTTTCATAAGCGATTAACCATGTTCTGATAATTTTTACGCATAGTCCGGTTTTTATTTTATTCCATCTTTTCATGCTTGTTCATTTTATTAATTATGTGATCGCGACAACACATACATAATAAATAAACCATGAAATCAGATAGAAATAAAATAAGATGGCATGATCATGAGCTTCTATTGGTTAGCTTATCTAGCGGTTTTGATAAGCTAACCCTGGCCTAGGGAAAACACCTTGAACCTGATGGTTCGTGTTTTGCAGCTCCCACCTGTCCACCTTTGTATCTTCTTGGTTTGGTTTCACCTCAGCTTTGGATTTCAAACCGTCTCCTATGGATTGGGAGATCCTCCATTTACATGGGTTTACATTAAATAAACCATGGGCACGCAGGCCCTACATTTTATTGGAAGAAGGCTCACAATCCAACAAATTTAAATGAAACCATACACACATACAAAGGGTCTTTGGTCTAGCTCATGATCATCCATAGCATGCAACAACATTTACGCATATTTAAAATTCAAATTCTTTTAATCGTTCTTTCATTTAAGATAAGTCGTGCTCAAATTCAATTAATTATGATATTATAATTAATCAATTCTTTTATCTTAAATTCCTTTTTCTGAATTTCCTTGAGATTATTCTCATTCATATTCCTTGTACAGGTCTTTGTACTTTTGGAGGAAACCTGGTGAAATTCCATTTTTGGAAATTACACGGCGTGTAGTTTATATTTACACGGCATGTATTTCTTTTCACCTTTTATCCAAATTACACGCCGGGGGCTTTGGCATGTTCTCTATACTTTGGAAATTTTGGAGTACACGACATGTAGATAAATCATACATGGTGTGTACTTGTTATGCGGTAACCCACCTGGCGATCCCGTGTATGCGGAACACGACTTCTCCTTGTACACGGTTTCACCTTAGCCAGATCAGACTACACAACGTGTTGCTCCATCATACACTCCGTGTATTCCGGTTTCCATGTGCCATTAAATTCTGGTCAACACGACATGATTAAAACTTAGGCATAATCAATTCACACGGTGTGGTTTGGCGGACTAGTGTCGGTTCATTGAACCTAAGTACACGGCGTGTAGTTTTAATTACATGCAGTGTAATCCTGTGTTGTTCAAACAGAAAGAGAGGCTCCTCCGGATGAGTTCCTCGTTTTTATTTTAATCAAAAATTAAAATTAAAAGGTTATTTCTGTGATATGAATCGAGAAACGAAGGAGGAAGAACAAATCTTGTTTATTCAGATTTATAGAATGATTTATTTCGAATTGAATCAAATATAAATGCGTAAATTATCAACGAAAATTAAATAACTATAATCAACGTTGTAACCTTCCTTTGATACCATTTGAAGGTTCCGAGCATAGTGGAAGCACGTGGGTGGATGTTCCCACTTGGATTTTTGTCATTAGAAATGATCCATCCAGGATCAATATGACGATAAACGCCAGTCTCCATGGATCGAATCACAGAAATAGACAAAAGAAATAGAAAGTCCTGGAACCACAAAGTAGGATCATTAAAGGTTGATTATAATTAATTTAATTAATTTAAAATAAATACCTTTTGCGGTGTTCTTTCTTTTTTGATGTTCTTGATCACGTTCTGATGTGATTCGTCGTTGTGTCGCAGAAGCCAAGTGTAGACTTCCTCTAGTGGTGATCCACACGTGTACCTCGTATCTCGGGGTGTCGCCAAAGGAGTCTCCGGGTGCTAGCGTGGAGAAACCTTTGCTTGTGTTGTCCGCCTTAGATCGTCTTGATCTGATGGAAGAGGATCTCTCTCGGTCTTGAGAGCGTTCTTGGAGGAAGAGATTCTTTCGGCCTTGAAAGAATTCTCCATAGTTATTGTGCACAACGATTCTCTTGTGTGTTGGAAAAAGTTGGGGTTGTGAGGATATTTATAATCAGGTTTGAGGTTGTAAAGTTATGACAATAAATAAATTCATTATGCGTTTTATTTATTTCATTGTCTCTTATTTAAAACCCCATGTCGAATAATTAATTCCTTGACATGCGCTCACGCTGATTATAATAAATATCATTTAAAACAATATTATATCCTCAAAATCCTAACTAGAAAAACTACACGGAATGTGTTAATAAATACATGGTGTGTACTTGTTTTTCATTGAAAACTACATGGAGTGTACATTCAATGTACTCGGCGTGTATATCTGTTTTCATTTATTCATTTCCTTTCCATAAAGAAAACTACACGGCATGTAATAATTAATACACGACATGTACTTGTTTTCCATGAAAAACTACACGACGTGTAATCTTTAATACACGGCGTGTATATCTTGTTTTTCATTTCCTTCTTCCTCCAATCATTAAAACGATATAGGATTCCTTGAATAATTATTAAACCATGTATGGGAATAATCTTTATTCTACTTGAGATACTTGATTACACTTAGTGTGTGACCCTCTAGGCCTCTTTCTCATCGGCATTAGTCGGGCTTGCCTAAAGTCCAAGATTACTGTCTAGAAATGGGTCAAGGCACCCAAGAGAAAGAAGTTGATGCCACATTCATGTATCACCTCATATGAATGCTTACTATGTAATTTAATCCCTTTGTCTTGATATCTCATCCAGCAGGTTTCATGACAGTGTCATAAACCTATATGCTTGATCTGTCGTTCTTTGACTTCTTAAAATAAACTCATCATTTACACCATGGCCATGGAATTTAATGCGACAGTTCTATTTCAATCAAAGGGCCAAGATATCAACTTCCATAAATGGAAGGGACAAATCCTTCCTCAAATCATCCATTAACAACATGTCACTTGTGATGCACCCAACGCACCCTACTTCCCGCCAACTGTCTGCGTGACGATTTTTGTCAGTAAATCTAAGTGCGCGAGTCATGACATGAGTTAATGATAATCTTCCAGTCTAAGGACAATTACACACGCTCATAGATAGCAATGTCCGATGACACCAAGACATGCAGAATTGCTACTGGTGGGTCTGTTATCATAATCTCCTATCTTGGAGATTACCAAGGGCGAACTCTATGAGAGAGAGTCTCATCTTCTTATGAGTACTGGCACATGACGGTTTGTATACTATGTGTCCTATCATACTATGTCATCCAACCATAGAACTTTATTTAAGAATATTGTTATAGAATTTCAAGGTTCTCATCATAGCGGGGATCTTCCATGACCTTATCAATGCAACAAATATTCCAGGACATTATTATATTATAGTCATGAAGAATAATGAACAATATATAATAAGTGAACATTCATGTAATCAAAGTACAAAACAGTTGGTTCTCAGGACACCAACCCTTACACAATGATCATACCACTGAAGTGAGAATTAATCAATATATTAATTATGTGTATAAAATGTAAATACATATAAAAAATTGGTAATACAAAATTAAATAATAAAAAGTAATTACACATATAATCTTAGAATACCAAAGACACCAAATAAGTAATATAACATAGTGAAATGAAATTGAGATAAGAAACCTCTTTCCACTTGGTAACTTTCAATTCAAATACCATTGGATTAAATAATTAAAATTTAGACATTAAATACCATGAATTATGAATTATTAATGATATAATAAGAAAAAGGTATGTATATAGACCATAAAAAATAAATTAGGTGCATAACAATAAAAAATGCACCAATGAAGTAAAATTGAGACGAAATCCCTTAACTCAGGTCAGACTCCTATCTTCTAGAATAATAAACTTATGTTAATTATGTACAGCCCTGACCCTAGTTACCCAGAGTCAGTGCATTATTACATAACATTGGCATGATCACAAAAGATCAAGTATCGAAAGACCAATTAGTTTAGTAGCCTTGGAAATACTATATACATTCATAAGTTTTACATTACATTATAAAATGAAAAACTACAACAATATAGTATCCATAGGCCACACTCATATCCCATAGACTATCCCTACAGGTCATTCATAATATACTTCTTCACATCTTGGGAAAAATAAAACATATAAATGGGTGAGCTCAGATGCTCATTAAGGATAATAATATAGCGTAAACTTTCATAAATAAGCATAAACATTTAAAGCAATGTAAGACTAGAACAAAATCCTTTTAAACTTGAACTTCAGAATAATATGGCAAAGATAAAATCATATAATGTTGTAACATCTCGGGTAAATAAAGAATATGACATCTTAATATTTATCAATATTTGTGAATAAAATGTTAATGTTACTTTAAAGGGAATGTTATGCTCGATGGCATACCCAATACGCAACAACGAGTTTCTTTGAAATCTTACGTTGCACACTAATAATATAATAATATTATTTTAAATAATAGTTAACACATAGCCATTGTAATGACGAGAATGAACTGAACTAACTAAAAAGTGATTATATATGTTTGTTAAATATTTTTTTCATTTATCCAATAAATGTTAGAGGCTTAAAATGCAAATGAATCCAATTTTAAGAATAAATATTCTAATATTTTTTAAAAGGCTGATTAACCACCTTTTGATGGAGAACTATTTTTAAATATACTTTTTGTCACTTTTAAATGTTATATTTGACAAAATCATTCTTTAGAATCAAGACATAAAAATTTACTTTGTGTAAATTTTTGTTATTTTCCGATAAAGATCATTTTTAGTGAAAAATACTATATTTTAATTCAAACCCTCCTTTTAATCTAATCTATTTAGATTGTTATATTATCTTTTTAATTTGTTTTAAAGTGTAATTAAAATATATTTTTACCATTTAATCCAATGGTTGTCATTGGAATTAATTTCACTTTAAAAATGGACATAAACAAGTGTCAATCTTTTGATAGATATTGTTTCTTAAAAACACGCTATTTGTTTTGACAGCGGGAATTGATTATAAAATTAATTAATGAAAATTCTATGTTTTGAATTTGGTAAAATTTATATCATTTCTTAATTTTGAATATCAAATATATCTTAGGGTGAATTTTTGGTATTTTTCTGACAAATGTTCATTTTTAATGAATAGTGAAAAATACTGCATTTTAATTCAAAACTGCATTTTCATCCAATTTATTTATATAGTTATATTGTCATTTTAATTTGTTTTAAGGTTTAATTTAATTATGTTTTTATAATTTAATTCAATTTTTGTCATTGGATGCAATTTCACTTTTAAATTGGATGTAAAAACAAATCAATCTTTTGATAGATTTTACTTCTTAAAAACCCATCTTTGGTTTTGACAACATGAATTATTTTAAATTAATTACTGAAATTTCTGTGTTTGGAATTTGATAAAATTTATTCCATATTTGGAATCCTAAGGTCCAAATTATGTAATTAAGACTCTTTTGTTTTTGGACATTATGAATAGTAACGACGATAATTATATTTAATTATCGTGTTTAATTAGTAATCGGGTAGTTAAGAGTAATAAAATAATATCATAAAAATATAAAATGACACCAACATGTGTCCTAATGCTTTTGGTGGTGTCATGGCCGACCATGGGATGCCTTGTGCCAACTTTGGGGCCCCATGGAATCACTTTAGTGTGATAGTGACTTTTTATCATATTATTTTTTTAAAGAAAGGAAATATAACAAAGGTTTGTATATCCTAAGTAAAACACTTTTAATTTAGTTTACATAAATGATATCTTTGACTATAAATATTCATTGGAAAGATAAAAATATTTCCTACATGATGGTAATTTTTTTATAATTTTTAGACATTAAATAAATAAATTTATTTATGACACCGTGATGATGTAGTGATTACCTCATTAATGAACGATTTGAATAAAATGCAAAGATAAGGTAAAATCTAAGACTTAGACTTGTCAAAAACATATTGTATGGGTGTATTTCGAACCCTTATCACTTTATCCTAGAAATATATAATCGTGGGACCTTTAAAATCCTAAAATCATTTTATAATAAAGTAACATTTCATGACTTTCCAAGAGTTCCCCTCCTCCCTCTTATAAAAGGCCCCCACCTCTACCCACTTATCCACAACTCTCAAGCCCTTGTATCATCAAAACTCTGCTCATATTGTCTCTCCACATCCCTCTCTTACTTATATAAGCCTCACTTGGGCATAATTCTTTCCAAGTAATCCTTTCAGCTCAAATAAAAAAGAGTTATCTGATTTGAAGGTAATGTCTTCTCTTATGTTCTTTTGTTTTATTTTGCTTCTCCAACCCCCTAAACTCTTTTTATTACTTTATTTTGTAAAACAAACAGTATATTCAATATACTAGGATGTTTTTATGATAATTATTCGAGCTACACTCATACGCACCTCCATCTAATGGTTAAAGAACATACTGTTTCTGTGGGTAGTGAATTACTGCCTCACGAAATGATGATTGTTCAATCTTCATTTAACACCTCTCATGGTGGCCATTAAGATGTCACTGTATTTATATATGATATATATATTATGTATATGTTTTACTTATGCTTCTGTATTTATCATTTATTCCATACCTTTATGGTTTCCAAAATGGGTAAACACGATAATTTCATTTTAGGAAGTGCGGACTATCGCCCCCTCAAACTGATTTGAATCGTTAATGCCATATGTGGGATGTATAAAGGATGGAGTTAATGATATTATATATGATATTATACTGTAATTATAATATATCATTATTTTTTCATTCCATTAAAGTATTAAATAGAAATGAAAGTGGCGTTCATGCGTACGTACGGCTTACCATCTCCATGAACGGTATATTTCATTTCTTATCTACAAATGTTATGTACTGTTATATATATAATGAATATATATGATATATATTACATATAAATGATGAATATCATTCTGGAATTATAATATATATATCTCTCATTTATTTTTAATTCCATTAATATGACAAAGAAATGAAAGTAGTGTTCATGCGTACGTACGACCTACCGTCTCCATGAATGGTGCATTTCATTTTTTATCTCCAAATGTTATGGAATAGTATAAAATGAATATATACTATATATATATGGTATTTAAATCATTAATACTATTCTGGAGATGGTGTACTTATAACTACATGGACAATTCTTTTCAAACAAGTTCATTTTTGACTCATGTACCGAACATCGACAAAAACGTCTAATATGAACTCACATAATTAACTAATTATTATAACATTATAATATGTGATATGAATTGAATAATAAACTTTAAATGAGTTCCTTAATAAATTATAAATTGACCAATGTTTATTATTTAGGAATATAAAGAAACGAACAAGACAAGTCGGACTTGAGGTAAGGGATCCTACCTCTCTCTTTCTTTTTAAGTACTCTCTTTTATGTCATTTCCTTTAAGCTCCTTTTTCTTATGTTGGAGGATGTTATTTTATATTCCTCTTACTATTAATTTTATTTTCATATGATGAGAGACCCTATTTGATCTCTTCAATCCATTTTTTTGAAGTTTTAAGTGGCGTTTTTAGGCTGCCGAGTTTTCGTAAAGGATTTTTCATCTCACTTTTATTCCCATGAGATTCATGCTACATTTTCCACTATTTCCTTTTTGTGTGGTGTGTGTACTGCCCATGATTGTATTATTTGTATAATATACTTTAATTTATGGGTATTTACATCTTCATTGTATGATCCTTCTTTCACGGGGTGTACGTTTTGAAAGTTACCCAAATCGGTAAGGGAACCTTTCACCCTCCTCTTTTTAAAAGACTTCTTTTTGTTAGGTATTTCAATTTACATCTTCTTATGTTGGGATATGTTATTATATATCCTTATTTTTGTAAATGTTATGTCCAAGTGATGAGATACTCTTTTTATCTCTCATCATCTCATTTTCTGAATTTTAAAGTGACGCTGTTAGGCTGTCGAATTTCTGTAAGGGAACTTCTTAACCCAATTTCAATTATTTGGGATAAACCTCTACTTCTTGATTATGTCATGATATGAATATGTGTGGATGAACTATGATTGTTTTACACTTAACATCCACTTATATTGGGTTTATTTATGTTTGCCACACATATTTATGTAATTGATTTATCCTTAATCTAAGGATACCGTCTTTGTAAGGGACTTTGTCTCAATATCCTTTCATTGAGGCATATTTTGTTTTATACAAAAATTTCTTTTATACGGTGTATAAAACACTTTGACCTTTACTTTTATTCAAAAGGAATCTTTTTATACGAAGCGTTTTACTAAACGACAAAAGGAATGTTTTCTCTTACGTATGCGGCGTTAACGACTTCTCCGCCGCCGTGACCATTATTTGAGTTTCGGCTTCCTCTACAAGCCATAACTTCTTTTAAATGAA
The DNA here is from genome assembly GCA_963277665.1 of Viscum album. NCBI lineage: Eukaryota > Viridiplantae > Streptophyta > Magnoliopsida > Santalales > Viscaceae > Viscum > Viscum album. The sequence goes on along the minus strand of OY728158.1, from coordinate 905,605,192 downwards.
AAATAAATACCATTTTTTAATTTTCTTTTATTTTGGTATTGAAAATGGTTTTGATAACTTTTTGATTATATCAATGTGTTGTATTGATATATTGTGATTGAAATGTGGAAATGTTATGTTTCCTTTATGCATGTTTTATGTGATATGATTATGTTATGGTTCTTGGTCATTGTTTATGAAGATGGGTGGTTCTGTGATAAAATAAGGGCGGGTGAGCCCATGATAGCTCTCCAATGCATTGGGTAACGGTAATGTTTCTCCGAAGAGATTTAGGGAATATACTGTGATGGGTATTCCAAATGTAACCATGAGGGTTACTCCCTACGTAAGAATTTTATGAATGCCTCAAGTTACCTTTATGTCTTATGATTTCTATGAGTTATACATAAATATTATGATTTAATAAGGTATTTTATGATTGAAAGTCATAGTTTTATTGATTTGTATTTATTTGCGGGTTAATGTTTCCTTTCATTATGTTATAACCCTTACTGAGCTTTTTATGCTCATCCCAAGTTTTTGAGATGTTTTTCATAGGTTATAAGGAAGGGAAAAAGAAAGGAAGTATTCAAGAAGATTTATATCAAGAAAAGAACTCTTTTTTTTTATTTAAGGATCTTTTTTTTATTGTTGTGAAAAATCGGTTATAGTAGTAGTGTCTACTTTGTAATACTTTGAGATGTAATAGTTATGTCCTATTTCTCTAAAACTCTAAACCCAAAAAGATCCTCAATGTGAATTATTAATTTAATTAAATATTAAGTAATGTTTTAAGGTCGGGTCCTTATAGATGGTATCAAAGGGTGGCTTAGATAATTTTATAGGTTAGAGCGTTGTTTAAGAATAAGTGAAAAGTTGTATATAACCACAATGGTTAGTATATTAGATGAATTCATTGTTATTTTTTAAAGTTAGAATGAGATTGAGATAACTTGGATAAGTATATCTTGGTTTTTATCTTCCTTATTAGTACATGATGATTTTGTTGATATACTCACACTGACATTTTTGGTTTTAGTAAATGGATGGGTCTAGCAGGAACCAAAGTGACAATGGGTTTGAAGGAAACTGTGGTGGTTCTCTGATTAAGAGACTGGATGAAATGGGCTATTCAATGAGAAATCTCATGGTTATTCTAAACCAACTACCAGGAGTAATGATTAACCACTTTAACCTTGGTGAGTTCTCTAATGCATCATGTATGAGAGAACCAACTCAATGTGGAAGTTCAAGTAATAATTATAAAGATAACCATTATGGTTTATATGATCCTTACTTTTGAGGTAATTATGGGTTACTATATGTTATGATTGAAAATGAAAGGCATGAGATAAATTGAGGTTAAATTATGTTATGGTTATTTTTGAAGATTTTATCTCTTTTTGGGGAATGTTATAAGAATTATGTAGTTCTGTAAAAAGAACAACACGTAGACCCTGTGACAACTCGTCACGTCGGATGAAGCTGTGGGAATCAAACCCACAACCAAAGTGTGACTATTATTTATCACCTACCAATGGGCTACGTGAAGTCCCGAGTTAGTTTGAATAATTCTTTTTAGTTATATGATCTTATGAATCGGGAATAAGTTTATTTTGGGTTACCTATGGAAATTATTAACCTATCATGGAAGATATGTGATTAGGCTAATTACATTTCAGTATGAGAATTTAATAGTAACTGATTTTATTTGGAGATAAATGTTAAGATTTACCTTGGAAGACTATGTGATTAAATCCTTCAGAGATTTGGGTTTCAATCATAGTTTGGTTTATCTTTAAATAATTTTATGGACAGCTGTTTATTGAATGGTCTTTGTTGAACTTTGGATAATGTTTGACAAATTTTGGAGATTAAGAGTAGTATTTCTTTTTATAAAGGATTATCCTTTTTGGGTATTATCTGATCTCGTACTAACAAATTTGGTTTTGGTTTTGGTGTAAAGACATGGGAAATATATAGTTCTCATTTGTGGATTAGGTGATTCTCTAGAAGTTGATTATAGCGCTCTTAATGTTAACAAGTCATCCTAAATACTCGTCTTTTAGAGAAAATATGAGTTTGTGTAAGAAATCTAGTAAGAGATGAAAGTCTACACGACAAGTAAGTATATTTCCTTATGATTTAGTTAATCTCATAAATTAATTCCTCAATGAAATGTAACTTAAAACAAAAATGTTGTTTGTTAACTTTTCCTACTGGGGAATCAAATACAGTTTAACCCATCACAAGTTTGTGATTTTCTGGTGGTTAACTTTCTCCTAAACATGTTTTCTATCACTCTCCATCAGAACATGACCCTTTGTTTTCTCTTCCATATCCATGTTTTTATACATGGAATCCTAGTATGGGTTAACTTGGGTGACCTTTGTACTTCTCATTCTTTCTTTTAAAGTGACAGTTTAATTGACTCCTTTTCCGATGTGGGGCTTTCAAGGAAGTTTCAAAGTCCAAATTTTAAAATTGCAAGGACGCAATTCCCAAAAGGGGGGAAGGATGTAACATCCCGGGTAAATAAAGAATATGACATCTTAATATTTATCAATATTTGTGAATAAAATGTTAATATTACTTTAAAGGGAATGCTATGCTCGATGGCGTACCCAATACGCAACAACAAGTTTCTTTGAAATCTTACGTTGCACACTAATAATATAATAATATTATTTTAAATAATAGTGAAAGCCTAGCCGTTGTAATGGTGGGAATGAACAGAACTAACTAAAAAGTGATTACATATGTTTGTTAAATATTTTTTCATTTATCCAATAAATGTTAGAGGCTTAAAATGTAAATGAATCCAATTTTAAGAATAAATATTCTAATATTCTTTAAAAGGCCGATTAACCACCTTTTGATGGTGAACCCCTTTTAAATATACTTTTTGTCACTTTTATATGTTATATTTGACAAAATTATTCTTTAGAATCAAGACATCAAAATTTAATTTGTGTAAATTTTTGTTATTTTCTAATAAAGATCATTTTTAGTGAAAAATGCTGTATTTTAATTCAAAACCTCCTTTTAATATAATTTATTTATATTGTTAGATTATATTTTTAATTGATTTTAAAGTTTAATTAAAATATATTTTTACCATTTAATCCAATGGTGGTCATTATAATTAATTTCACTTTGAAAATGGACATAAACAAGTGTCAATCTTTTGAGAGATATTGTTTCTTAAAAACACGCTATTTGTTTTGACAGCGGGAATTGATTATAAAATTAATTAATGAAACTTCTATGCTTTTAATTTGGTAGAATTGATATCATTTTTGAATTTTTAATATCAAATATATCTTAGGGTGATTTTTTGGTATTTTTCTGACAAATGTTCATTTTTAATGAATAGTGAAAAATACTGCATTTTAATTCAGAACTGCCTTTTCATCCAATTTATTTATATAGTTAGATTGTCATTTTAATTTGTTTTAAGGTGTAATTTAATTATGTTTTTATCATTTAATACAATTTTGGTAATTGGATGTAATTTCACTTTTAAATTGGATGTAAAAAAAATCAATCTTTTGATAGATTTTACTTCTTAAAAACCCGTCTTTGGTTTTGACAATGAGAATTATTTTAAATTAATTACTGCAATTTCTGTGTTTTGAATTTAATAAAATGGATTCCATATTTGGAATCCTAAGGTCCAAATTATGTAATTATGACTCTTTTGTTTTTGGACATTATGAATAGTAACGACGGTAATTATATTTAATTATCATGTTTAATTAGTAATCGAGTAGTTAAGGGTAATAAAATAATATCATAAAAATAAAAAATGACCCCAACATGCGTCCTAATGATTTTGGTGGTGTCATGACCGACCATGGTATGCCTTGTACCAACTTTGGGGCCACATGGAATCACTTTATTGTGATAGTGACTTTTTATCATATTATTTTTTAAAGAAAGGAAATATAACAAAGGTTTGTATATCCTAAGTAAAACAATTTTAATTTTGTTTACATAAATGATCTATTTGAATATAAATAGTCATTGGAAATCTAAAAATATTTCCTACATGATGGTAATTTTTTTTATAATTTTTAGACATTAAATAAATAAATTTATTTATGACACTGTGATGATGCAGTGATTACCTCATTAATAAACGATTTAAATAAAATGAAAAGGTAAGGTAGAATCTTGGGACCTTTAAAATCCGAATATCATTTTATAATAAAGTAACATTTCATGACTTTCCAAGAGTGCCCCTCTCCCCTCTTATAAAAGGCCCCCACCTCTACCCCCTTACCCACACCTCTCAAGCCCTTGGATCATCCAACCTCTACTCATATTGTCTCTCCACATCCCTATATGACTCCTAGAAGCCGAACTTTGGGCAAAATTCTTTCCAAGTAATCATTTGGGCTCAAATAAAAGAGTTATCCGATTTGAAGGTAATGTCTTGTCTTATGTTCTTTTGTTTTATTTTGCTTCTCCAACCCCCTAAACTCTTTTTATTCCTTTATTTTGTAACAACAACAGTATCTTCAATATACTAGGATGATTTTATGATAAGGATTTGAGCTACACTCATACACACCTCCATCTAATGGTTAAAGAACATACTGTTTTTGTGGGTAGCGAATTACTGCCTCACGAAATGATGATTGTTCAATCTTCATTTAACACCTATCATGGTGGCCATTAAGATGTCACTGTATTTATATATGATATATATATTATTTTTATGTTTTCCTTATACTTCTTTATTTTTAATTTATTCCATACCTTTATGGTTTCCAAAATGGGTAAATGCGATAATTTCATTTTAGGAAGTGCGGACTACCGCCCCGTCAAAGTGATTTGAATCGTTAATGCCATATGTGTGATGTATAAAGGATGGAGTTAATGATATTATATATGATATTATACTGTAATTATAATATATCATTATATTTTCATTCCATTAAATTATGAAATAGAAATGAAAGTAGCGTTCATGCGTACATACGACTTACCGTCTCCATGAACGGTACATTTCATTTCTTATCTCCAAATGTTATGTACTATTATAAGTACATATATATAATGAATATATATGATATATATTACATCTAAATGATGAATATAATTCTGGAATTATAATATATATATCTCTCATTTAGTTTTAATTCCATTAATATGACAAAGAAATGAAAGTAGCGTTCATGCGTACGTACGACCTACCGTCTCCATGAACGATGCATTTCATTTTTTATCTCAAAATGTTATGGAATAGTATAAAATGAATATATACAAGATATATATTTTATTTAAATCATTAATAATATTCTGGATATGGTGTACTTATAACTACATGGACAATTATTTTCAAACAAGTTCATTTTTGACTCATGTACCGAACATCGACAAAAACGTCTGATATGAACTCACGTAATTAACTAATTATTATAACATTATAATATGTGATATGAATTGAATAATAAACTTTAAAGGAGTTCCTTAAGAAATTATAAATTGACCAATGTTTATTATTCAGGAATATAAAGAAATGAACAAGACAAGTCAGACTTGAGGTAAGAGATCCTACCTCTCTCTTTCTTTTTAAGTACTCTCTTTTATGTCATTTCCTTTAAGATCCATTTTCTTATGTTGGGGGATGTTATTTTATATTCCTATTACTGTTAATTTTATGTTAATATGATGATAGAACCTATTTTATCTTATCAATCCATTTTTTTTAAGTTTTAAGTGGCGCCGTTAGGCTGCCGAGTTTTCGTAAGGGATTTTTCATCTCACTTTTATTCCCATGAGATTCATGATACATTTTTCACTATTTACTTTTTTTGTGGTGTGTGTATTGCCCATTATTGTATTCTTTGTGTAATATAATTTAATTTATGGGTATTTATATCTTCATTGTATGATCCTTCTTTCATGGGGTGTACGTTTCGAAAGTTACCCAAATCGGTAAGGGAACCTTTCACCCTCATCTTTTTAAAAGACTTATTTTTGTTAGGTATTTTAATTTACATATTCTTATGTTGGTATATGTTATTATATATCCTTACTTTTGTAAATGTTATGTCCAAGTGATGAGATACCCTTTTTATCTCTCATCATCTCATTTTCTGAAATTTAAAGTGACGCCGTTAGGCTGTCGAATTTCTGTAAGGGAACTTCTTAACCCAATTTCAATTCTATGGCTTAAACCTATAATTATTGATTATGTCGTGCTATGAATATGTGTGGATTACCTATGATTTTTTTACACTTAATATCCACTTATATTGGGTGTATTTATGTTTTTCACACATATTTATGTAATTGATTTATCCTTAATCGAAGGATACCGTCTTTGTAAGGGACTTTGTCTCAATCTCCTTTCATTGAGGCATATTTTGTTTTATACACAACTTTATTTTATACTGTGTATAAACCCCTTTCACTTTTACTTTTTTTCAAAAGTAATCTTTTTATACGAAGCGTTTTACTAAATGACAAAAGGAATGTTTTGTCTTACGTATGCGGCGACAACGACTTCTCTGCCGCCGTGACCATTATTTGAGTTTCGGCTTCCTCTACAAGCCATAAATTCTTTTAAATGAAAAATAAATGACATGTTTTAATTTTCTTTTATTTTGGTATTGAAAATGGTTTTGATAACATTTTGATTATATCAATGTGTTTTATTGATATCTTGTGATTGAAATGTGGAAATGTTATGTTTCCTTTATGCATGTTTTTTGTGATATGATTATGTTATGGTTCTTGGGCATTGTTTATGAAGACGGATGGTTCTGTGATAAACTAAGGGCGGGTGAGCCCGTGATAGCTCTCCAATGCATTGGGTAATGCGAATGAGTTAAACTCTAAGGTTTCTCCGAAGAGATTTAGGGAATATACTGTGATGGGTATTCCAAATGTAACCATGAGGGTTACTCCCTACGTAAGAATGTTATGAATGCCTCAAGTTACCTCCATGTCTTATGATTTATATGAGTTATAAATAAATATTATGATTTCATAAGGTATTTTATGATTGAAATTCATGGTTTCATTGATTTTTATTTATTGGCGGGTTAATGTTTCCTTTCATTATGTTATAACCCTTACTGAGATTTTTATGCTCATCCCAAGTTTTTGAAATGTTTTTCACAGGTTATAAGGAAGGGAAAAAGAAAGGAAGTATTAAATAATATTTATATCAAGAAAAGAACTCTTTTTTTATTTAAGGATCTTTTTTTATTGTTGTGAAAAATATGTTATAGTAGTAGTGTCTACTTTGTAATACTTTGAGATGTAATAGTTATGTCCTATTTCTCTAAAACTCTAAACCCGAAAAGATCCTCAATGTGAATTATTCATTTAATTAAATATTAAGTAATGTTTTAAGGTTGGGTCCTTATAGATGGTATCAGAGGGTGTTTTAGATAACTTTATAGGTTAGAGTGTTGTTTAAGCATAAGTGAAAAGTTGTATATAACCACAATGGTTAGTATATTAGATGAAGTCATTGTTATTTTTGAAAGTTAGAATGAGATTGAGATAACTTGGATAAGTATATCTTGGTTTTTATCTTCCTCATTAGTACATGATGATTTTGTTGATATACTCACACTGACATTTTTGGTTTTAGTAAATGGATGGGTCTAGCAGGAACCAAAGTGACAATGAGTTTGAAGGAAACTGTGCTGGTTCTCTGATTAAGAGACTGGTTGAAATGGGCTATTCAATGAGAAATCTCATGGTTATTCTAAACCAAATACCAGGAGTCATGATTAACCACTTTAACCTTGGTGAGTTCTCTAATGCATCATGTATGAGAGAACCAACTCAATGTGGAAGTTCAAGTAATAATTATAAAGGTAACCATTAGGGTTTATATGATCCTTACTTTTGAGGTAATTATGGGTTACTATATGTTATGATGGAAAATTAAAGTCATGAGATAAACTTGAGGTTAAATTATGTTATGGTTATTTTTGAAGATTTTATCTCTTTTTGGGGAATGTTATAAGAATTATGTAGTTTTGTAAAAATAACAACACATAGACCATGTGACAACTCGTCGCGTCAGATGAAGCTGTAGGAATCGAACCCACAACCAAAGTGTGACTGTCATTTATCACCTACCACTGGGCTACGTGAAGTCCCAAGTTAGTTTGAATAATTCTTTTTAGTTAGATGATATTATGAATCGGGAATAAGTTTATTTTCGGTTATCTATGGAAATTATTAACCTATCATGGAAGATATGTGATTAGGTTAATTACTTTTCAGTATGAGACTTTAAGAGTAATTGATTTTATTTGGAGATAAATGTTAAGATTTACCTTGGAAGACTATGTGATTAAATCCTTCAGAGATTTGGGTTTCAATCATAGTTTGGTTTGTCTTTAAAGAATTTTATGGACGACTGTTTATTGAATGGTCTTTGTTGAACTTCGGATAATGTTTGACAAATTTTGGAGATTAAGAGTAGTATTTCTTTTTATAAAGGATTATCATTTTTGGGTATTATCTGATCTCGTACTAACAATTTTGGTTTTGGTTTTGGTCTAAAGACATGGGAAATATATAGTTCTCTTTTGTGGATTAGGTGATTCTCTAGAAGTTGATTATAGCGCTCTTAATGTGAACAAGTCATCCTAAATACTCATCTTTTGGAGAAAATATGAGTTTGTGTAAGAAATCTAGTAAGAGATGAAAGTCTACACGACAAGTAAGTATATTTCCTTATGATTTTGTTAAGATCATAAATTAATTCCTCAATTAAATGTAACTTAAAACAAAAACATTTTTTGTTAACTTTTCCTACTGGGGAATCAAAGACCATTTAACCCATCCCAAGTTTGTGATTTTCTAGTGGTTAACTTTCTCCTAAACATGTTTTCTATCACTCTCCATCAGAACATGACCCTTTATTTTCTCTTCCATATCCATGTTTCTCTACATGGAATCCTAGTATGGGTTAACTCAGGTGACCTTTGTACTTCTCATGCTTTCTTTTAAAGTGACAGTTTAATTGACTCCTTTTCCGATGTGGGGCTTTCAAGGAAGTTTCAAAGTCCAATTTTTAAAATTGCGAGGACGCAATTCCCAAAAGGGGGGAAGGATGTAACATCCCGGGTAAATAAAGAATATGACATCTTAATATTTATCAATATTTGTGAATAAAATGTTAATATTACTTTAAAGGGAATGCTATGCTCGATGGCGTACCCAATACGCAACAACGAGTTTCATTGAAATCTTACGTTGCACACTAATAATATAATAATATTATTTTAAATAATAGTTAACACCTAGCCGTTGTAATGGTGGAAATGAACAGAACTAACTAAAAAGTGATTACATATGTTTGTTAAATATTTTTTCATTTATCCAATAAATGTTAGAGGCTTAAAATGTAAATGAATCCAATTTTAAGAATAAATATTCTAATATTCTTTAAAAGGCCGATTAACTGCCTTTTGATGTTGAACCCTTTTTAAATATACTTTTTGTCACTTTTATATGTTATATTTGACAAAATTATTCTTTAGAATCAAGACATCAAAATTTACTTTGTGTAAATTTTTGTTATTTTCTAATAAAGATCATTTTTAGGGAAAAATGTTGTATTTTAATTCAAAACCTCCTTTTAATATAATTTATTTATATTGTTAGATTATATTTTTAATTGATTTTAAAGTTTAATTAAAATACATTTTTACCATTTAATCCAATGGTGGTCATTATAATTAATTTCACTTTGAAAATGGACATAAACAAGTGTCAATCTTTTGAGAGATATTGTTTCTTAAAAACACGCTATTTGTTTTGACAGCGGGAATTGATTATAAAATTAATTAATGCAACTTCCATGATTTTAATTTGGTAAAATTGATATCATTTTTGAATTTCGAATATCAAATATATCTTAGGGTGGATTTTTGGTATTTTTCTGACAAATGTTTATTTTTAATGAATAGTGAAAAATACTGCATTTTAATTCAAAACTGCCTTTTCATCAAATTTATTTATATAGTTAGATTGTAATTTTAATTTGTTTTAAGGTGTAATTTAATTTTTTTTTATCATTTAATACAATTTTGGTCATTGGATGTAATTTCACTTTTAAATTGGATGTAAAAACAAATCAATCTTTTGATAGATTTTACTTCTTAAAAACCCGTCTTTGGTTTTGACAATGAGAATTATTTTAAATTAATTACTGCAATTTCTGTGTTTTTAATTTAATAAAATGGATTCCATATTTGTAATCCTAAGGTCCAAATTATGTAATTATGACTCTTTTGTTTTTGGACATTATGAATAGTAACGACGGTAATTATCTTTAATTATCGTGTTTAATTAGTAATCGAGTAGTTAAGGGTAATAAAATAATATCATAAAAATAAAAAATGACCCCAACATGGGTCCTAATGATTTTGATGGTATCATGGCCGACCATGGGATGCCTTGTGCCAACTTTGGGGCCACATGGAATCACTTTAGTGTGATAGTGACTTTTTATCATATTATTTTTTAAAGAAAGGAAATATAACAAAGGTTTGTATATCCTAAGTAAAACAATTTTAATTTCGTTTACATAAATGATCTATTTGATATAAATAGTCATTGGAAAGCTAAAAATATTCCCTACATGATGGTAATTTTTTTATAATTTTTAGACATTAATTAAATAAATTTATTTATGACACTGTGATGATGCAGTGATTACCTCATTAATGAACTATTTAAATAAAATGAAAAGGTAAGGTAGAATCTTGGGACCTTTTAAATCCGAATATAATTTTATAATAAAGTAGCATTTCATGACATTCCAAGAGTACCCCTCCTCCCTCTTCTAAAAGGCCCCCACCTCTACCCCATTACCCACACCTCTCAAGCCCTTGGATCATCCAACATCTACTCATATTGTCTCTCCACATCCCTATATGACTCCTAGAAGCCTAAATTTGGGTAGAATTCTTTCCAAGTAAGCATTTGGGCTCAAATAAAAAAGAGTTATCCGATTTGAAGGTAATGTCTTGTCTTATGTTCTTTTGTTTTATTTTACTTCTCCAACCCCCTAAACTCTTTTTATTCCTTTATTTTGTAACAACGCCAGTATCTTCAATATACTAGGATGTTGTTATGATAAGGATTTGAGCTACACTCATACACACCTCCATCTAACACTAGTAGAAAAATGATTTTTAACGTCACCAGTTTGACTTCGGTTTCTTATAAACCGACGTAAATAATTTTTACGGTGATTTTTTGGCGTCGGTTTTTAAAAAAACCGACGCCAAAAAGGGAAAAAAATTGTTTTGGCGTCGGTTCCTAAAAAAACCGACGCAAAAAACTAAAAAATATATATTTTGGCGTCGGTTTTTATGAAAACCGATGCCATAAATGTTTTAAAGAAAATTCTTTGGAGTCGGTTTTTTAACAAACCGACGCTAAAAATTAAAAAAAAACTACTTTTCGCGTCGGTTTTTTTAAAAACCGACGCGAAAAGTTAAAATATATTTTTGGCGTCGGTTTTTATGAAAACCGACGCCAAAAAATTTTAAAAAAAAATTATATTGTTTTAGATAATTCTCTAATCTTTGATTTGACTGGTCGTGGAGCAAAAACGGAGTTACGGATTAAAAGTTATGGCCTTTGAAAGTTGAACTTCTTTAAGACTTCTTTTAGAGAAGGTCAACTTCCGACATCCATAACTTTTAATCCGTAACTCCGTTTTTGCTCCACGACCAGTCAAATCAAAGATTAGAGAATTATCTAAAACAATGTAATTTTTGTTTTTAATTTTTGGCGTCGGTTTTCATAAAAACCGACGCCAAAAATATAATTTAACTTTTCGCGTCGGTTTTTTTAAAAACCGACGCCAAATTTTTTGTTTTGTTTTTGGCGTCGGTTTTTAAAAAAACCGACGCGAAATGTAGTTTTTTTTAAATTTTTAGCATTGGTTTGTTAAAAAAATGACGCCAAAGTTTTTTTTTTAAAACTTTTATGGTGTCGGTTTTCATAAAAAGCGACGCCAAATTTTTTTTTTCATTTTTTGCGTCGGTTTTTTTATGAACCGACGCCAAAAAGGATATTGATTGACATTTTTTGCATCGGTTTTCTAAAAAACCGACGCCAAAAGACCAATGTAAATACTATTTTGCGTCGGTTTCAAACAAAACCAACGCCAAAGAGTAACGCGGGATCAGAATTTCAATTTTTTTTCACAACGCGCGTTTAACTTTTTAAAATCCCGCCTACATTTTCATACAACGCAATTGAAAATATTTTTGTTTACTATATATATATATCCAGTTTCTCCTTCTTTCATCATTTTCAACATCTTCGATTCAATCACGATTTCAATGCGACTTCAATCATTAATTTGAACATGGTACATATTCTATTCATTGGTTTTCTTTATTATTATTATCCTTCATTTCTAAACAACTCGATTGGCTTTCTTATAATGATGATTCATTCTCATTTCTAAATACAAGTTATATGATAATAAAAAACATATCATTTCGATTTAAGCCCCTAAAACCATTGAAATATGTTTGATGTATTATGATTATTTTATTACATTTGGTGTATATGATTTTAATTTATGTTTATCATGTTTTCTTTGAAACGAGTTGTATCAATCAAAACTTTGATAGGTTCAACTTCTAACGGCGATAACTTTTGAACCGTAACTCCGTTTTAGGTCCACAGCCTGTCAAATCGAAGCTTAGGAAATGATCTAAAACCTAGAAAAAAAAATTTGATTTTTGGCATCGGTTTTTATAAAAACCGACGCAAAAAATATATTTTTTTCATTTATGGCGTCGGTTTTTTTAAATAACCGACGCCAAAACTACTATTTTTAAATTTTTCGCGTCGGTTTTTATGAAAACCGACGCGAAAAATTATATGAATTATTTTTTTTGGCATCGGTTTTTTACAAAACCGACGCCAAAAAACGAATGTTATTCATTTTTCGCGTCGGTTTACAAAAACCGACGTAAAAATTCATATTTTTTACGTCGGTGACTTCGACGTCGGTTAAAAACCGACGTCCAAAATAAAAAAAAACCGACGTTAAAAACTGTTTTTCTACTAGTGTAATGGTTAAAGAACATACTGTTTTTGTGGGTAGCGAATTACTGCCACACGAAATGATGATTGTTCAATCTTCATTTAACACCTCTAATGCTGGCCATTAAGATGTCACTATATTTATATATGATATATATATTATTTTTATGTTTTCCTTATGATTCTGTATTTTTCATTTATTCCATACCTTTATGGTTTCCAAAATGGGTAAACGCGATAATTTCATTTTAGGAAGTGCGGACTACCGCCCCCTCAAAGCGATTTGAATTGTTAATGCCATATGTGTGATGTATAAAGGATGGAGTTAATGATATTATATATGATATTATATTGTAATTATAATATATCATTATGTTTTCATTCCATTAAATTATGAAATAGAAATGAAAGTAGCGTTCATACGTACATACGTTTTACCGTCTCCATGAACGGTACATTTCATTTCTTATCTCCAAATGTTATGTACTATTATAAGTACATATATATATAATGAATATATATGATATATATTACATCTAAATGATGAATATAATTCTGTAATTATAATATATATATCTCTCATTTAGTTTTAATTCCATTAATATGACAAAGAAATGAAAGTAGCGTTCATGCGTACGTATCGCCTACCGTCTCCATGAACGATGCATTTCATTTTTTATGTCCAAATGTTATGGAATAGTATATAATGAATATATACTAGATATATATGTTATTTAAATCATTAATACTATTCTGGATATGGTGTACTTATAACTACATGGACAATTCTTTTCAAACAAGTTCATTTTTGACTCATGTACCGAACATCGACAAAAACGTCTGATATGAACTCACCTAATTAACTAATTATTATAACATTATAATATGTGATATTAATTGAATAATAAAATTTAAAGTAGGTCCTTAATAAATTATAAATTGACCAATGTTTATTATTCTGGAATATAAAGAAACGAACATGACAAGTCGGACTTGAGGTAAGGGATCCTACCTCTCTCTTTCTTTTTAAGTACTCTCTGTTATGTAATTTCCTTTAATATCCTTTTTCTTAGGTTGGGGGATGTTATTTTATATTCCTATTACTTTTAATTTTATGTTCATATGATGAGAGAACCTATTTGATCTTATCAATCCATTTTTTTTAAGTTTTAAGTGGCGCCGTTAAGCTGCTGAGTTTTCATAAGGGATTTTTCATCTCACTTTTATTCCCGTGAGATTCATGATACATTTTCCACTATTTCCTTTTTGTGTGGTGTGTGTATTTCCCATGATTGTATTCTTTGTGTAATATAATTTAATTTATGGGTATTTACATCTTCATTGTATGATCCTTCTTTCATGGGGTGTACGTTTTGAAAGTTACCCAAATCGGTAAGGGAACCTTTCACCCTCCTCTTTTTAAAAGACTTATTTTTGTTAGGTATTTCAATTTACATATTCTTATGTTGGGATATGTTATTATATATCCTTATTGTTGTAAATGTTATTTCCAAGTGATGAGATACCCTTTTTATCTCTCATCATCTCATTTTCTGAAATTTAAAGTGACGCCGTTAGGCTGTCGAATTTCTGTAAGGCAACTTCTTAACCCAATTTCAATTCTATGGGTTAAACCTATAATTCTTGATTATGTCGTGCTATGAATATTTTTGGATTAACTATGACTTTTTTACACTTAATATCCACTTATATTGGGTGTATTTATGTTTTTCACACATATTTATGTAATTGATTTATCCTTAATCCAAGGATACCGTCTTTGTAAGGGACTTTGTCTCAATCTCCTTTCATTGAGGTATATTTCTTTTTATACACAAATTTATTTTATACTGTGTATAAACCCCTTTTACTTTTACTTTTATTCAAAAGGAATCTTTTTATACGAAGCGTTTTACTAAATGACAAAAGGAATGTATTGTCTTACGTATGCGGCGACAACGACTTCTCTGCCGCTGTGACCATTATTTGAGTTTCGGCTTCCTCTACAAGCCATAAATTATTTTAAATGAAAAATAAATGACATGTTTTAATTTTCTTTTATTTTGGTATTGAAAATGGTTTTGATAACATTTTTATTATATCAATGTGTTGTATTGATATCTTGTGATTGAAATGTGGAAATGTTATGTTTCCTTTATGCATGTTTTATGTGATATGATTATGTTATGGTTCTTGGTCATTATTTATGAAGATGGATGGTTCTGTGATAAACTAAGGGTGGGTGAGCCCGTGATATCTCTCCAATGCATTGGGTAATGCGAAGGAGTTAAACGCTAAGGTTTCTCCGAAGAGATTTAGGGAATATACTGTGAAGTGTATTCCAAATGTATCCATGAGGGTTACTCCCTACATAAGAATGTTATTAATGCCTCAATTTAGCTTCATGTCTTATAATTTCTATGAGTTATACATAAATATTATCATTTCATAAGGTATGTTATGATTGAAAGTCATGGTTTCATTGATTTTTATTTATTGGCGGGTTAATGTTTCCTTTCATTATGTTATAACCCTTACTGAACTTTTTATGCTCATCCAAAGTTTTTGAAATGGTTTTCACAGGTTATAAGGAAGGGAAAAAGAAAGGAAGTATTCAAGAAGATTTATATCAAGAAAAGAACTATTTTTTATTTAAGGATATTTTTTTTATTGTTGTGAAAAATCGGTTATAGTAGTAGTGTCTACTTTGTAATACTTTGAGATGTAATAGTTCTGTCCTATTTCTATAAAACTCTAAACCCGAAAAGATCCTCAATGTGAATTATTCATTTAATTAAAGATTAAGTAATGTTAAAGGTCGGGTCCTTATAGATGGTATCATAGGGTGGTTTAAATAACTTTATAGGTTAGAGTGTTGTTTAAGCATAAGTGAAAAGTTGTATATAACCACAATGGTTAGTATATTAGATGAAGTCATTGTTATTTTTGAAAGTTAGAATGATATTGAGATAACTTGGATAAGTATATCTTGGTTTTTATCTTCCTCAATAGTACATGATGATTTTGCTGATATACTCACACTGACATTTTTGGTTTTAGTAAATGGATGGGTCTAGCAGGAACCAAAGTGACAATGGGTTTGAAGGAAATTGTGGTGGTTCTCTGATTAAGATACTGGATGAAATGGGCTATTCAATGAGAAATCTCATGGTTATTCTAAACCAACTACCAGGAGTCATGATTAACCACTTTAACCTTGGTGAGTTCTCTAATGCATCATGTATGAGAGAACCAACTCAATGTGGAAGTTCAAGTAATAATTATAAAGGTGATCTGAAAGGTCGCTCGTATAACGCCTCAAAAGGTTCCATCCCTATGGTGGAGTGATAGATGTTGTTTTATGCAAACTCTACCAAAGGTAATTGATCCTCCTAGATACGACCGAAGTTGAGGACACAAGCATGCAACATGTCCTTGAGGGTCTGAATGGTCCGCTTAGTCTGGCCATCTATCTGAGGATGGAAGGTGGTGCTCAGACAAAGCTGCATCTCAAAAGCCTCTTGTAACCCTTTCCATAGTCGGGAAGTAAATCGTGCGTCATGATCAGAGAAAATAAAATAAGGTACTCCATGTAGCCGCACAATCTCCTCCATGTAGAGGCATCCCAAGCTCTCTACTGAACCCTTCTCTCTAATCGGTAAGAAGTGGGCCGACTTGATGAGTCGATCAAGAATCACCCAAATCGAGTCGTGACCCCTGGATGTATGTGGAAGTCCTATCACGAAGTCCATGTATATCCCATCCCACTTCCACTCTAGGACCTCTAAAGGCTGAACCAAGTCTGTTGATACCTGATGCTCCACCTTCACTTGCTGACAAGTGAGGCATCGAGAGACACACTCCGCTACTGCCTTCTTCATACCTAGCCACCAGTCCTGTCATCGAAGGTCTTGGTACATATTCTCCACTTATGGATATACCGCTAAAGGGGATGTGTAGAAATCCCTCAACACTTCCTCCTGAAGTGACACTGGTACCATAGTACATCCTCTGAAGAGGATGGCGTGCTCCCCACCTTCAGAAAATCTATCAGGTGCCTGCCCTGTGGATATCCGAGAACATCGTGTCTCGCAGTCAATGTCCCCATGTTTCACCTCCCTGAATCGATGCAGAAGTGGGGAAGTGACTGTAAGGGACTGAAGGAAAGCTTCTCCATCTCTATTCACAAAGGATATCTGCAAAGCGGCCAGCTGCTTCGTCGCCTCGCCTAGCAGCTATATACCAGACCTTCTGCTGAGTGCATCAGCAACAATGTTTCCCTTTCCGGGATTATAGACTATCTCAAAGTCATAGTCCTGGAGGAAATCAAGACAACGTCGTTGTATCAGGTTCAGGTCCTTCTGAGAGAAGATATACCTGAGACTCTGGTGGTCAGAGTAGACTGTGAAACGCTCGCCCATCAGATAGTGTCACCACATATTCAAGGCGAAGACCACTGCTGCTAGATCCAGGTCATGGGTGGTGTAGTTCTTCTCATGTTGTCTCAACTGATGAGAACCATACGCAATCACTTCTCGCTCCTGCATCAGGACACATCCGAGTCCGGTCCCTGATTCGTCGTAGTAAACTACATACCCTACACCTTCCTCTAGAAGCCTCAAGATGGGGGCACTAGTCATCCTTTTCCTCAGCTCCTGAAAGCTCTGTTGGAATCTCTTCGAGCACACGAAGGGTTTCCCCTTCTTCATCAAGGATGATAGTGGTTCTACAACTCCAGAGAAATTTGGCACAAACCTCCAGTAGTACCCAGCCAAACCCAGGAAACTTCATACCTCCGTCACACTCCTGTGTGGCTCCCAAGCAAGTACCGCCTCAATCTTCACTGGATCTAATGCAACTCCAGCCTCCGAGATGACATGTCCCAAAAAGTGAACCTCTCGGATCCAAAACTGGCACTTAAATAGCTTACCATAAAGCTGATGCTCTCACAGTGTGTCCAGTATTACCTGTAAATGGTAGGCATGCTCCTTCTCAGTAGTTGAGTAGATCACAATGTCGTCGATGAAGACTACGACAAAGCGATCGAGGTATGGATAGAAAATCCTATTTATGAGTCCCATGAACACTAATGGAGTGTTGGTTACGCCAAAAGGCATAACCAAGAACTCGTAGTGGTCGTACCGACATCTGAAGGCCATCTTCTACACATCCTCATCTCGAAATCTGAGCTGGTGATAGCCTGATTTGAGGTCTATCTTCGAGAACCACTGTGCTCCCTTCAGCTGATCAAAGAGGTCATCAATCCTCAAGAGTGGGTACTTATTATTCACGGTCACCTAGTTCAGGTGACGGTAGTCAACACAAATCCTCAAGCTCTCATCCACCTTCTTAGTGAACAAAATCGGGGCTGCCCAGGGAGAAACGCTGGGCCGGATGATTCCCTTCCCCTGCAATTCCTCTAGCTGTACCCGCAACTCACGAAGATCAGTGGGAGCCATCCTATATACTGGGGTAGATATCAGTGCCATCTCGGGGTACAGGTCAATGTAAAAGTCCTTCTCTCTTTGAAGAGGTAGACCTGAAACATCATCAGGGAAAACATCTGCGTACTGGTCCACCACTATAGGATAGCTCGAACTCTCTACATCAAATGCTCCGAGGGTAAGGCTAGCCAACTAATGAGTGATCGGCTACACCCTCCTCTGAGTAAGTCTGTCCTGTGCTGCAAAGTCTCCCTTCTCGCCGGTGATGGTGAACTTGGTCTCATCCGTGCGGACACACCACACTTTTCACTTAATACAGTTGATCTGAGTATAAACTGTATATAACCAGTCTATACCCAAGATGACGTCGTAAGGCCTCGACGCCGCTACTAGGAGATCCCAGCTGAATCTCTTGCCTCCTAGAGTAATCTCACACTACCGACACCAGTGTGTAATCGTCGAATCTGTATTAGTAGGAGTCTCTAGTTGTAAGGATTGAGCCAATGACTCCGTCAGAATCTCTGAGGTTCAAACAAGGGAAGTGGTAATGAAAGAGTGACTGGCACCTGTGTCTATAAGAACTGTAGTTATGGTGTAGTAGACACATATCGTACCTCGAATCATCTCTGGAGCACCATGATCATAAGCCTCAGCTGCCTGAAGCTGAGCTCTCGCCTGTCCACCTGCTCCCTGCGGTCAGGGTGGACCTCCTGGTGGTGGTGTTGGTAATACCTTGAAACGTCATCCACCGCCAGCTGCACGGCCAGCTCCTCTGCCACGTTCGCCTTCTCCCTGTGGACCTCCTCGATTGAACCTATGCCTCTACCTGGGAGGTCCCTCAACTATCTGCTCATCATCCGAACATTGGGTCAGACAGTCATGAGACATGTGACCCTGCCGGCTGCATGTGAAACAATGCATGTTTTTCGAATGACTGGCTCTGTCTCGTGTGCCTCACACAACCGAACCCATGTCCTGAGGTCGTCCACCAGATGGTCTGGTCCGCTTGGACCTTTACGACATCTGTCTACTGCCAACTGCAGAAGACTCCGCTACGTGATTCCTGGTGGCAGGTCTCGCTGCTGGTGACTGCTCAGCAAGGAAACTCTCCACTAAGTGGGCTCACTCCAACACCCCTGCCTGCATCGGGATGCTGAGGGAGATCATCGAAGCCCTGATCTCTCACCCGATCCCCTGCTCGAAGGTCTGGGCCCTGAAGAATGGGTCCTGCACCATATCTTTGGATTATCGCGAGAGGTCGGTGAACCTCGCTGAGTACTGTGCCACTGTCATGCTACCCTGCTATAGATGAAGTAGCTCCTGTATCTGCACTGCTCATAGGGTGGATGGGACAAACTCCACCCGAAACAGGCTCTCAAAGTCTTCCCAGAGTAGTGTCGCCTCGTCATGCACCTAGAGCAGTAGGCTCCACCATCTGCCTTCTGCTTCCTGAAGGAGACTCGCGAAAAAGATCACCATAAGGTCAGCTGGTGTCCCTACTAGTCTGAAGACTCTCACCACAACCTCTAGCCAATACTCAGCTGCCTGTGGGTCCGAATCACCCCTGTACCTGGGCGGCCTATGGGGATGGAACTCATACAACGTGCTCAGGTGGTGTGCACTCTCTGCTGCTGGGGATAGTGGTTTAGGTGGCCCATGGGGTATTGGTACCACTAGTGCCTCCACTATGATAGGGCCCTACGCTGAGGCCTCGTCGCTTGGTGGGCTGCCATCTCGTACAAAGCCTGGAACCCTAGCTGGCTATCTGCATAGAGGCATCCTATAAAGAAACAGGTGCGACACGGTCAAAAAGTTATACCTGGTGAGCTGACTCAAAGAGATCACAAAGAAAACTCTTCAAAACACACATGCAATCAGTGTTTTCGTGCACTGAGTCAGAAATCAAAATTCAGGGTCCTAGTTTATGGATACATCGACCGCCGCACCAACACTGGACTCCCTGAACTAAAAACCACACTCATTACCCTTATCACTATTTTTTCACAGAAAAGATTAAAGTCTTAAGTTCTGTGGTAAAACTGACTCCTCTGATACCAATTTTTCACGACCTGTCCCCCAGGGCCCGTGCCGTGACTATCCTAAGCCCGCCTTCCATAGGTCAGGGGCTGGCGACTAGCACCAAAGGCGTAATTCCCTAAATCTGGGAAGGCATTTCCTTTATAACTGTAAACACACACACAACAGAGCACGAAGCTGGATACAAAACACTAAGAAAAACTATATAACAAGATAGTTCTAAAAAGAAAAGGGGTCAGAAATACAAGCCCAACTTACATGTACAACTGAAAGATAAAAAACAGATCCTGAATTGTCCACCACAGATCCTACCTGAAGTGTAGGCACAGATAGCCTCCTCAGCACTCCATGTCCGTCAGTCTCCTCCAGGTACCGAATCGTTATGAGGTCCACCTCCAAGCACTGTCCAGTCCTGGTACACTCAGCCTCAGTCAGCGCTGTCTGTCATCTGCATCCAATACAACAAGGTGCGGGCATATCTCGTGCAAGGGTGAGTATAACGATACTTAGTAGGGACCCCGAGACCCTCAAGGGCTCACAAAATCCAACAAGGATAAACCATAAGGTATGAAATCAACAGATAACCCTACTTAGGTATATGCCCATACATATACCTAAGTTATCAAGTAATCCATCTCAATCATGAGGAAAACACAAAGTTACTGACTCAGCTCACACAAGTATACAAATTATTTAGATAGATATAGATGATCAGATGTAGCCACTGAATCATCTATTCTGTCAAACCCACACAGGATCCAGGAATAGAAATCATAACTGTCGAACGCACACATGATCCAGGAATAGTAAACAGATCTGTGGAACCCACACAGGATCCAGGAACATTCGTCAGTACTGTCAAACCCACACAGGATCCAGGAACAGTCATCAGTGCTATCGAACCCACATAGGATCTTGGAACAGTCGTCAGTGCATAGCCAGCCATAGGGTTCCGCACAAAGCATTCTTGGTTCTGGGAGGATCCGCTCCTCAAGCCAAGTGTCGATACATCAACTGCCATGAATCCCCAAGTTGATGTATCCAAAATATTTTTCTTTCCATAAGAAACTCAATGCAATAGATGGTGTGTCAATTGTAGACCCGGTCTGAAAGTTATTGGCATTTCTGTTTCGAAGGATCGGTTGGATTTACGATCGATCCAACCCGGACGTACCCCAACTGTCTGCAAACCTCTAGTGGGGTATACCAAAAGAATATTATACTTCCAAGGTTTCCTTCGCTGTAGATGATTCATCAAATGGATTCCCATAGATCATGTTATGGGAAAAAGAGTGGAAACATGTCAAACGGGTCCGGGTCCGGTCCGGCTCAGTTGGACCGACCCGACCCGAATCGGGTCCAGACTGGGGTCCGACCCGGTCCATGGGTCCGACCCGGACCACAGGGGTGGCCCGAACTACGCTGGTTCTGGCCCGGCTCGGCCCACGGGGGCGGCCCGACCCGCGCTGAGTCCGGCCCCCACGAGGCCCGCGGCTGGCGGCCGTAGGGTCTACCCCGCCTCCCATACGGCGCAGTTGCGCTGCGCCTCCTCAGGCGACTCGGTGGCTCGGGCCGCCGGTCCTTCTCGCGACCATCCTTGCACCGACTGCCGCTGCACCGCTGCAGCCAGGGGGCCGCGGCCCCCTTTTTTCTCCACCGCGCGGCGCGGTTGCGCCGCGCCTTCTCCGGTGACCCGGCAGCTCGGGCTGCCGGTTTTCTTCGCTGCCGGGCTTGCGCTGACCGCCGATGCACCGCTGTGGCCCATCGGCCATGGGTTACTCCTCCTGCGGCACGGTTGCACCGCCACCTTCCATGCGGTGGCGATTGTCAATCCAACCATAGGAAAACTTTCCGCGGGTCACCGGACGAGTTCTGGTTACCCGATTCTCATTCCTGAAGTATCCGCGCATTCCTTGGGACGCCACCTTCGATCCGTAATCAATATTGTTGAGAATCTCTCATCCTAGTCTCATGCTATTTTTAGCATCAAATTACACAAAGAAGGAGGAGGGGTCAGGCCATGTATTTTCAGCCCGCACCCTCCGCGTTAGGGTGATATCATTTGGCTTCGAATTATAATCCTCAACAAAAAATGAAGAACATGCAACAATTAACAAAGCTTGAACCCCTAACTCAGATTCTTTGATGTCAGGAAAGAAGATGAAGAAGTCGAGGACGTCGTCGTCAGCGTTCTTCAAGGACGACGCTTCCTCCCTTGTTCTGGTTGAAGATCAAAGAAGAAGATGTCCGTCGTTGGCGGATGAAGCGTTCTTCATTATTCAGTAGTTGTTCTTCGTTGGGAGAATAAGTTCCTCCCAGTGCTCTTCCAGCCTCTCTCCCAACAAAGGAATGGCCAATATAAATTAAATTATGTTTTAATAATTTAATTTTAATTGCACTATTAATTCAATAGGTGTTGGAATATTAAATTAAAAGGGGGGGGGGGTGGCACCATTAAAGTGGGGGAGTTTAAGAGGTTCAAGCCTTGGGTGGTCCCCACCACAATAAACAAGAAGAGGAGTTTAGACCTCGGGTGGGCCCCACCACCATAACCTTTCATGGGAGGTTAAGGTGTGGTGGTCACACCTCCAACTTCCATATGAAGTTTTTAACCAATGAATAAAAATAAATCCACACACTTTATTTTTATTTAAAACATTCTCTAAAAACCCCAAACCATCTTTTATTCTCAACCAACTACCGTCGAGGTAAAAGTATTCTTAAGCGAATACCGGTGCTGCAAGTTCAACGGTGACCTCGGTTTTCAATTTCAAGCACTGGTTCAAAATTTATAAAAACCTGCTCATACGTTTTCTGAACACACCCGAACAATCTTCAGAAATTGATTCCAGGCACACTGGGCCTCAGAATCACGCGCCGTCAGTTTCCAAGGACTCGTAAAATTCCCATGTATTTAAAAAAAAATTTCATGGAAATTCTGGGTCTTTACAACTGATATCAACCTTGTCTCTTATATTTTTTAAATTCAACTCACAGAAGCGATAAAATTAAGTTTTATACAAATTTGGAAATGCTCCTAGGAGGTGGGTAAAAAACGGTAAAAAGTTCGATAAAATTTGATATATCTAAACTCATTATAAAATGACTCCAATGAATTACATTAAACTTATATAGGTATTATGTATCTATTTTGACCTAAAATAAATTTAAATAAAATAAATAATTATTTAAATAAAAAGTCAGGTTTAAATAATAACTCAGTGTTTTTTACTATTCATCAAAAATTGAAAGTTTTCAAAAAAATACCAAAAATTTACCCTAAGCTAATTTTGATATTATGAATCCAAAAATGAAGTCCATTTTGAAAGATAAATTTTATAAAATCTCAAAATATGGGTATTAATTTTCATAATGACTAGTTTGATTAGCCGCAGTGTGTTAGAATCTCGAAGTTGCATACAATGCAAGCTATTGCATTATTCAAAGGGAAACATACCGTGGAAGCTTGGGATGTTACAAATTATTTACCTTATTAAGAACAATTTCTATGTTTATAATTCATTTTATTTTATTCTTTACCTTATTATATTTATGTACATTATCAATTATGTTCATATATGGTGTTTTTACTATATTCTTATAATATATTCAAAATGACATCGATAAGTTGACTATGGTATAAGTTTTCATAGATTCATAATATATAGAATAATAATTAGGAAATAATTATCATTTTTTTACATAAATAATACTTTTAATACCAACCATGGAATATGGTTATGAAAAATGAACCATGTTACTATCCGAGAGATGGTAGACCTTACGTACGCATGAGTAAAGTTTCCATTTTTAATGATCATGATGGAAATAAGGTTAGTGTTAATTTATCATTAAATAATAATAATTAAAAAAATATCCTATATTTTATTTAAATAAAATTATATATACTATCCATGTGATGTGGTAAATAAAAATGAATCTCTGCGCTTCGTGGGGGTGGTAATCCACACATACACACGAATGACATTTTCATCATTCAATGAATGAAAGGTAAGAAAAATATGATATATTAATTTTCTAGAATGATAAATATTTCATTAATATCATATATATACAATAAATTTTTCACCATAAATAGATGTTTTGGGTGATGTTGGATAACAAATTACATCTATCCTTGAGGAGGTAGTCTGCCGTACAAATGAACGATTGTTCTTTTTCCCATTTGATGGAAGAGGATATAGATGTATATTATTCAATTAACATAATAAAAAATCATTATATGTTAGATAATAATGTATTATAGAATAATTATTGAATAATATTTCAATTATGTTGATGAAAAATAAAACAAAATATGTACGGATAAGAACGATACTTCTTATTTGGACAACCTCATTAGGTTTACATCAAAAACCTTAATATGAGGGTTTTCTAATAAAAAACATTCCACTAGGAAATGGAAAGGGAAGTATAGAAGGTATTTTTTTATGTATTTGGATGAACTAAAATGATTTAAAAGAGTGAATAAAAGAGTATAGAAGGTACCATTTTATTAAAGAGGGTAAGGGTGATTTGGGAATTCCTTTAAATTTTAAATTATATATAAATTATTTTTATGTAAAAAGTAACAAAAATCACACAATTTCAATATAGGATGAGGATTCTTTGAAATACTATAATATAGTAAAATATATAATTTTTAAAGCAGGTTTTTACCATTATCACTTGGTTTTAACTCATGTTAACCCTTTTTGACAATTACCGTGATAATAATTTTTTTACTCTTTAAGGGTCTAGATAGTTACTGTAATGACCCATCCCACATGGCCCGTGTCATGAATACCCCAAGCCTACCTACCATAGGCCAGGGGATGGTGACTAACACCAGAAAGGCATGCCCCAAAAGGGAAGGCATTACCTTTAAACCTATAAACACACAGATAGGAAAAAAAAACAACCACTACAATGTAAAAAGGGTACATTGAAAGTAAAAGGGGCTAGAATAAAAGACCAACTGAAAATAAAGTATAGTAAAGGAAGTAAAAGCTTTGAAATTTATCCACCAAGGCTCCTAACTGAAGGGTAGGTACAAATCATGATCGGATGTCACTGTAGAACACCACATTTGATGATCCATCTCCAAGTGCCATCCAGTCCTAGCTCCCCATAGTCCCATTCAATGGTTTCTGTCATCTACATAGGACACAACAAGTGAAGGCGAAGACCATGAATGAGTGAGTATAATAATACTCTATAGGGTCCCCGAGACCCTCAAAGGTTTCTCAAGAATCCTCAAAGGAAAAATACCACAAAGTAGAATACCACAAAGTAAGATCTCAGACACATAGCAAAAAGTAAAGACTTAACTCACACCTGGTATAACTTAAAGTATAGAGGCATGGATGATTAGTCATAAAGCTAGATCATCCTACTCTGTTGAGAAGTTCTACTGCTGATCCATGAAGGGTCACTGTACTACTGATCCACAAAGGTTCGCTCTGCTGCTGATCCACGAAGGGTCACTCTACTACTGATCCAAAAAGGGTCGCTCAGTTGTGGATCCATGATGGGTCACTCTACGACTGATCCACATCAGGTCATGCTGCTACTAATACATGAAGGGTTGCTCTCATGCTGATCTATGAAAGGTCTTTTTTATGATAATTCACGAAGGGTCACTTTTATGCCGATCCATGAAGGGTCTCTCTTCATTTTTCACATCACATCCAACCACTGGATTCCCTCACTAAGCACGATTGATTTCTAGAGGTTCTGCTCCTCAATTTTTTGATTGTATCTCAACCACCAAGATTTACCACTTAGAAGTAACCCAAAGGACCATCTTTTCATAAGAATTCTAATGCTATAGATGGTACGTCGATAAGACGCCTGATCTGTAAGATATGAAAATTTTTATAAAAAGGGCCCGGTTGGATTCGAGTCTGATCCAACACAGACATACACCCATATCCAAAAAAAATCTTGTAGAGTATCTCCAAAGGAATTTGCATCATAAGGGTCCTTATTCTGTAGATGATGTGTCAATAAGACGCCCGATCTGATAGTTATTGGTGTTCTAGTGAAACGGGACCAGTCGGGTCTGTGTCGGGTCCGACCCGGTTGAGATGACCCGATCTAACCCAACCCAAGGGTTCGGTGTGGGTCCATCATGGGTCCGGCCTGGTAGGACGGGTCCAGCCCAGAGGCGTGAGTCTGGCCTGCTGAGCTGTGGGTCCGGGCCGCTGAGCCGCGGGTCCAGCCCGCAGATGGCTCGACCCTCCAGGTGGGGCGTATACCACCTGCAGAAACCCAGCCCACAGAGCGGGCCGATTCTCCCATGCGGATGCAGATCGTCCACATCTGATTCTCCAACCCAATGGCGCCAACTGGCGCTACCCTTTGTCTAGCACGACCGGTTGATTCCTCCACACGCGGTCAACAGAACGCATGCCTCTAGTGCAACGAGCGACCAGGCGCGACCGCTCCTTCACAAAGCGCAGACGGGCAACGCACCACCTCGCCGTCGCGGCCAGCCGGTCACAGCTCTCCGCCATCATGGGCTGCTACCAGTGCACTGACAGGTTACTTGGCAGACCACCGAACATGCTCTGGTGGTCCGTTCTTCACACCATATGCGCCTATGGTCCTCAGGGATAGCCCTCTTCACCGCGAAGGCTTCAAATCTGTCTCACCTTTTCTTTGATAATACATCCACCAAGAATGAATCAGTGGAGGTGCTTGAGCCTTGTTCGTGTCATCCTAGGCCCTCTACATTAGAGGTTTAAAAACAATAGGGAAGTCCAAAGATTGAGTAATTATCATGCTATCAAAAAATCCCACACAAAAACCCCAAATGAAAACACCCTCCCGCAAGAACATCCGATCCGAAGATCAACCCGTTCATTGGTTGATCCACGCTCATTGTTTTAGAATGAATAACAGAGAATTTAAACACAAATTAAAACCCTACCTAGATACATTGGATCCATTGAGGGTGAAGGAAAGTTTCTGCATCGTCGTTGATCTGCGATCATTGGCATTCATCGCCGCTCATCGATCTCTGGGTCTATTTCTTCAACATTCATCGTCCCACGATCTTGTTCTTTGTTGGAGAAGAATTTTGCTGGTGATTCATCAGAGATCACCCATCGATTAATTTCCATCTCCCCAATGCGTCAACACAAATAAAATAATTCTATCGCCACACTGTTTCATTTATGAAACAATTTCACTGTTACACATCATTAATGAATTGTTACTTTGAGATTTAACGTGCCATTAACGAGTCTCATCAATGTGCATTGTCGCTTCCTCATCGGTGCACTGCAATGTCACCGTCCACTTCTTGTCCGTTGAAAAAGAAATATAAAATAAATTTTTTAAAGTTATTTTATTTATTTATGAAAAGTCTGAAAATAAATTACTTCTTTTGGCCCTTGCTGGCCAAATTTAAGTCCTTTCTAGGAAAATCCCGGCATTCCAAGTTCAATTGTACCCTCGGATTTTTAATCCAAGAACCAGTTCAAAAGTTAGAAAAAACCAATCATACATTTACTGAAACGTACCGAAAAAAGTTCAAAAACCACTTCTGGGCTCACTATGCCTCAGAATCACATGCCATTAAATCTTGTGGACTCAGAATAATCCCATTAAAGTGAAAAAAATTACATATAAAATTTTGGGTCACTACGTTCACCCCCTAATGTATTTACGTCCCTGAAATCCTACCAAGGTGTAAATAAACAAATGGGGGTAATGCGCACACATTTGAGCCTCCCGCTCCTATGTTCTCTTCTAGAGATTCTCGTACTACCACTGAATGTACACCAGAGGGATCGAACATCCACGGAGTGTCCTCTCCTATCGGTCCTCTATCTCCACCGGGTACTCCGTGAAAGTTGCCCCGTCATTAATCTCTATCCCTCTGTGGTCGATAATGTGAGAAGGGTTGTGCAAGTATCTCCTCAGCTGGGATACATGGAAGACATCATGCACCTTTTCCAACTATGGTGGTAGATCTAAGTGGTATTCCACCTCACCCACTATCTGAAGAATCAGAAAAGGTCCAATGAACCTCTGTGACAGCTTTCCACCTCAGCCAAATCGCTGTAGTCCTCGTCGATGGGAGACCTGTAGGAATACATGGTCTCCCTCCTGGAACTCCAAAGGTCTCTGTCGCCTATCTGTATAGGACTTATTCTAGCTCTATACAGTCTTCATCCAATCCTAGATGAGCTACACCTTCTCTGTGGTAACCTGTACCATCTCTAGACCTACGAGTGCTGAATCCCTTGGGTCTTTCCAGCACAAATGTCATCTACACGGTTATCTATACAATGCCTCAAAAGGTACCATACCGATGGTAGAGTGGTAACTGTTATTGTACGCAAACTCCACCAATGATAGGTAGTCCTCCCAACTGCGACCAAAGTCAAAGACACAAGCACGAAGCATGTCCTCTAAGGTCTGAATAGTTTGCTCCATCTGAACATCAGTCTGTAGGTGGAAGGCTGTGCTCAAGAGAAGTTGAGTCTTGAATGCCTCCTGTAATCCCCTCCACACCTGAGATGTAAATCGTGCGTCACGATATGATATTATCATCGAAGGAACCCTGTGAATTCACACGATCTCCTAAACATAGAGGAATCCCAAACTCTCTACTGAACCCTTCTATTGAATAGCGAGGAAGTGGGATGACTTGGTAAGTCGATCAAAAATCACCCAGATGGTATCATTTCCCATATACATATATAGTAATCCCACAAAAAAGTCCATCGATATCCTATCCCACTTCCATTCTTGTATCTCGTGGGGCTGGGTCAAACCTGCTGGTACCTGATTCTCAGCCTTCACCTGCTAAAAAGTGAGGCACCTAGAAACAAACTCTACCACTGTATTCTTCATGCCTGACCACCAATACTGGCGCCAGAGGTCCTGGTACTTCTTCGCTACTCCTGGATGTACTGCCAAGGTGGATGTATGAAACTCCCTAACCACCTCCTCTTGTAATTCCACTGGTTCAATAATACAGCCTTTGAAAAGAATGATGTTCTTTATACCTCCAGAATATCCATCGGGTGCATGTCCCATGGATATTTGAGCACGTGTAGCCTCACAACTACCATATTTGAGCTGTGCCTCCCCGAATTTCTGTAAGAGGGGAGGGGAAACTACCATTGACTGAAGGAAAAATTTCTCATCTATATTCTCAAAGGATATCTGAAGTAAGGCCAACTGCTCTAAGACCTCGTTCAGCAACTGTGAACTCGATCTCTGGCTGAGATCATCTGTCACCACGTTCCTATTCCCAAGAGTATAAACTATCTCGAAGTCATATTCCTAGAAGAATTCTAGCCAATTCCACTGTCTCAGGTTCAGGTCCTTTTGTGAAAATATATACCTAAGGCTCTTGTGGTCCGAGTAGATGATGAAACGCTCACCCATCAGGTAGTGTCGCCACATCCTTAGTGCAAAGACCACCACTGCTAACTTCAGATAATGAGTCACATAGTTCTTCTCATGAGGTCTCAACTATTGTGATCCATAAGAAATAACTGAATTACCATGCATCAGGACACACCCTATTTTGGTTCCTCATGCATCACAGTATACCACATAGTCAATTCCCTCCTCTGGAAACCTCAAGATGGAAGTACTGGTCAAGCTCTGCCTTAGCTACTAGAAGCTCTTCTAGCATCTTTCTATCCAAAGGAAGAGTCTTCCCTTCTTTGTAAAATCCTTCATAGGTTCTGCTACTCTGGAGAAGTTGGGTACGAATCTATGATAGTATCCTGTCAACCCAAGGAAACCTTGTACCTCTGTAACACTCCTCGGTGGCTCCCATGTAAGCACCGCATTGATCTTCGCTGGATCCACCGCAACTCCAGACTCCGAGATGACATGTCCTAAAGAAATAGAACTTTTGTATCCAGAACTTACACTTCGAGAGCTTTCTGTAAAGATAGTTCTCTTGGATCATGTCTAGAACTATCCTCAGGTGTACCACGTGCTCCTCCTCTGACGCTGAGTACACTAAGATATCAACACTGAAGACTACCACAAACTGGTCCTAGTAAGCCTGGAAGATCCGATTC
Organism: Viscum album; assembly: GCA_963277665.1. Classification (NCBI taxonomy): domain Eukaryota; kingdom Viridiplantae; phylum Streptophyta; class Magnoliopsida; order Santalales; family Viscaceae; genus Viscum; species Viscum album. The sequence continues at coordinate 905,574,615 of OY728158.1, read as the reverse complement.
ATGAGTCCCATGAACACATATGGGGCATTCTTCATGCCGAAAGGTGTCACTAAGTACTCATAATGTCCATATTGACATCTAAAGGCTGTATTCGGAATGTCCTCATCTCATACGTGAAGCTGGTGATAGCCTGATCTGAGGTCTATCTTTGAGAACCACTTTGCTCCCTTCAGTTGATCAATGAGGTCATATATCCTTGGTAGTGGATATTTATTCTTCACGGTCACCTGGTTTAGGTTCCGAAAGTCCACGTATAGCCTTAAGATCCTGTATTCCTTCTTGGAAAACAACATTGGGGATACCCATGGAGAAACACTAGGCCTTACGAATCCCTTCCTATGAAAGTCCTTCAACTATACCCTCAGATCCTAGAGCTCCTCACGAGCCATCCAATATGCAGACATAGATATTAGTGTCATCCCTGGGTATAATTCAATGAAGAATTCTACCTCTCTATGAGGAGGTAGTCCTGGGACATCTTCTGGAAAGACATCAACATACTCGTCAACTACCATAAGAAACTATGGACTCTACTCATCCACCATATCGAAGATCATGATATCCAATTGATGAGTGATTGGCCACACCCTCCTAAGTGTGAGTTCATCTAGCACTGCTCTATCTTCCTTCTCACCCACAAAGAAAAACTCACCTCTATATTTGCATGTACATTGCACTGTACGTCTCAAGCAGTCAATCTGAGCATGAACTGCTGAGATCCATTCCATGCCCAATATGAAATCTGAGGTCATGAAAGCCACTACTAGGAGATCCCATATGAAACTATATCCTCCGAGAGTAAGGTCACACTTTCAGCACCATCGCGTGACCACTGTATCTCCTCCGGTGGGGGTCTCTTATAGCAAATATCGAGCCAAAGGCTCAGTCAATTTTTCTGAGTTCTTCACAAGATCCATGGTGAGGAAAGAGTTACTGGAACCCGTATCAATAAGAACTACAAATAAAGTAGAGAAGACACAGATTTTACCTCGTATCATCTCAAGAACGTCTGGGTCGTAGAACTCTACTGCCTGGAGTTGGGCTTATCCTCATCCACCTGTTTCTAGAGACTGTGGTGGACTGCCTGGGGGTGGTGGTGGTAGTGCCTCATACCTGTGTCCACCTCATGTCATTCACTCTGCTCCCCTACCACAACTTAAACATACTTGACCATCCTACTGGTACCTCTACCATTGTCTCGGTGGTCCCTCAACCATTTTCCAATCATCAGTGCGGAGAGTTTGACAGTCGCGAGCTATGTGCCCATGTCTGCTGCATGAGTAAAAAACTCTGGCCCTCTACTAACCTCCTATACCTCATGAGATCTACACCTACGACCCTACATACTGGGGTCATCCTCCAGAAGTTCAGGCCTGTTTGGGCCTCCGTGTCGTTCGCCTACTGCCTGCTGCAGATGACTCGACCACCTGTCGTCTGGTGGTGTCTCTCATCATCAATTCCTGCTCAGTAAGGATTCTCTCCACTAATAGAGCTCGCTCGAGAACTCTAGCCTGCATTGGGATGCTGAGTGAAATCATCAACGCCTTGATATCCCTTCAGAGCCCCCGATAAAAGGTATGTACCTAGAAAAAAGGGTCTCGTACCATGTTAGTGGAGTAGTGGGAGTGGTAGGTAAAACTTGCTGAGTACTGGGCCACAGTCATACTGCTCTGCTATAGGTGAAGTAGCTCCTGAATACACATTGAGCATAGTGTCACTAGTATGAACTACACCCTAAAGAGGATCTGAAAGTCCAACTAGGAAAGATCCATCTCCTCATGTGTTTAGAGCATTAGGATACACCATCTCCCTGTTGTGCCCTGAAAGAGACTAGCAGCTAGGATCACCATCTGGTCTAATGGTGTCGCAACCAAGTAGAAAACTCATTCCACCGCCTCCAGCCAATCCTCAACTTCCTGTGGATCTATCTTGCCTCGAAACCTCAGAGGCCTTTGTATCTGGAACTTGTGCAACATGCTCAGTTGGCTTGTACTTCCTGTTGGTGGGGATGGTGGAAACTGTTTCCCTATGGGTGGTGGTGCTGTTGGTACACCACCCAAAGGTGCCATCACTATAAGAAGGCCCTGTACTGATGCCTAATCGCTCGGTGGGCCATCATTGTGATATCACACTGAATCCTTGATGGCTATCTTCACGGAGGCATCCTGAAAGGAAACAGATGCACCAAAATCAATAAGTTATACCTGGTGAGCTAAATAAAAACAGAGCAAGAGTAAAACATTTTTAAAACACATTCAACCAGTGTTTTTGTGTACCAAGCCAGAAAACAGAATTCAGGGTCCTGGTGTATGGATACGTCAGTCTCCGCACCAACACTGGACTCCCTAGACTGAAATCCAAACTCGAGACACTTAACACTATTACGAAAAGTACAGACTCTTAGTTCTTATGGTAGAACCAGCCACCCTTCGATACCAATTTGTGACAACCCGTCCCCTGGGGCTCATGTTGTGACTACCCCAAGCCCACCTCCCATAGGCTAGGGGCCAGTGACTTGCACTAGAAAGGCATACCCTAAAAGGGAAGACATTACCTTTAAACCTGTAAACAAACGAAAGATAAAAAACAACCACTACAATGTAAAAAGGGTACACTAAAAGTAAAAGGGGCCAGAATACAAGACGAACTGGAAAGAAAGTACAATAAAGGAAGTACAAGATCCAGTAGTAATCCACCATGGATCCTACCTAAAGGGTAGGTACAAATCACAGTCGGATTTCACTGTAGCATACTGTGTCTGATGATCGACCTCCAAGCATTGTCCAGTCCTATCTCCCCACAGTCCCAGTCAATGTTGTATATTGTCTGCACAAGACACAACAGGTGTGGGAGAAGCCCATGTAAGGGTGAGTATAACAATACTTAGTAGGGACCCTGAGACCCCTAAAGATCTCTTAGTAATCCTCAAAGGAAAAATACCAAAAATTAGAATACTACAAAGAAAGATATGAGACACATAGAACAAAGTAAAGACTCATCTCACACCATGTATAACTTAAAGTACAGAGGTAAGGATGATTAGTCAAAAAGCTAGATTATCCTGTTCTTTTGAGAAGTTCTACTGCTGATCCATGAAGGGTTGTTGTACTGCTGATCCACAAAGGGTCGCTCTGCTACTGATCCATGAAGGGTTGCTCTAATGCTGATCCACAAAGGGATGCTCAGCTGCTGATCCACGACAGGTCTCCCTATAACAGATCCACGTTGGGTCGCACTGCTGTTGATCCACAAAGGGTCTCTCTCATGTTGATCCATGAAGGGTCATTTTTTTGCTGATCCACGAAGGGTCTCTTTTATGCTAATATACTAAGGGTCACTCTTAATTCTTCACATCACATCCATCCACTAGATTCCCTCACTAAGCATGCTTGATTTCTGGAGGGTCCTCTCCTTAAATCTTAGGTTATATCTCAACCACCATAAAATCCCACTTATAAGTAACCCAAAGTATCATCTTGTCGTAAGGGTTCTAATGCTATAGATGACACGTCGATCAGACCCCTGGTCTATAAGATATGAGTATTTTTGTAAAAAGAGCCCGGTTGGATTTGAGTCTGATCCAACCTGAACAAATGCCAATCTCCATAAAAACTCTTATAAAGTATCTCCAAAGGACCGCCCTATAGCAAGGGTCATTGTGCTGCAGATGATGCATCAATCGGACGCCCAATATGATAGTTATTGGCGTTCTAGTGAAACATGACCGATCTGGCCCGGGTCCGGTCCGACCCGACCCGAGGGTTTAGTGTGGGTCTGGCATGGGTCCGGCCCAGCTGGCCCATTTGGCTCACAGGTCTGGCTCAGTAGGACGGTTTTGGCCCGATGGTGGGTCTGGCTCGGCGGTGTGGGTTCGACCCGCTGAGTCGCGGGTCCGGCCCGTGGTTGGACTGGCCCACCAAGTGGGGCGCGGCTGGTCGATTCCTCTACACACAGTCAAAATACCGCGTGCCACCAACGCACTGAGCATCCAGATGCGGCCGCTCCTTCATGTGGCACCGATGGGCGCTGCACCACCTCGCCAACGGGTGCGCCACCGTCCTTCGCCCGCGGAGGCCGCTGGCATTAGCGCACCCATTGGTTTCTTGGAGGACCACCTAATATGCTCTGGTGGTCCGTTCTTCATGCCACCTTCACCTATGGTCCTCAAGGATCTTCCTCTTCACCACGAATACTTTAAATCTGTCTTGCTGTTACTTTGAGAATATGACCACCAATAACGCACAGTTGTAGGTGCTCGGGCCTTGTTCGTGTCGGCCCGGGCCCTCTGCATTAGTGGTTTTAAAAAAACAAGAAGGAGGTCTAGGGATTGAGTAATCATCACTCTATTAACAAATTCCGCACCAAAAACCCAAATGAAAACACCCTCTCGCAAGAACATCTGATATGTGGATCAACCCGTTCGTTGGTTGATCCATGGTCATTGTTTTAGAATGAAGAATGTGGAATTTAAACACAAATTAAAACCCTATATAGATACATTGGATCCATTGAGGGTGAAGGAAGGTTTCCGCATCGTCGTCGATCCGCGATCTTTGGCATTTGTCGCCGCTCATCGATCTCTTGGTTTGTTTCTCCAACGTTCGCCGTCCCACGGTCTTGTTCTTCATTAGAGAAGAATTTTGCTGGAAATTTTTCAGAGATCAACTATTTATTAATTTCCCTCCCCCCAATGCGTCAACACAAATAAAATAATTCTGTCTCCATGCTGTTTCATTTATGAAATAATGTCGTTGTTACACGCCATTAACGCGTCATTACTTTGCGAGTTAACGAGCCATTAATGAGTCTCATCAATGTGCCTCATCGCTGTCCACCACTCATCCATTGAAAAAGAAATATAAAATAACTTTTTTGAAGTTATTTTATTTAATTATGAAAAGTCCAAAAAACAAACTTTTCCATTTGGCCCTTGTTGGACAAACTTAATTCTTTTCTAGGCGAATCCCATTGTTCTGAGTTCAACGGTTCCCTCATATTTTTAATCCAAGTACCAGTTCAAAAGTTAGAAAAACCCACTCACAAATTTACTTAAATGTACTAAAAAAAGTTCAAAAACCATTTCTAGGATCACCGGGCCTCAGAATCATGTGCCGTCAAAGCATGTGGACTCAGAATAATTCCATTAAAGTGATGAAAATTTACATGGAAAATTCCAGGTCACTACAGTTACTATAAGAGGAAATTTATATAGTAATTAAATCTTGGTTGATAGTTTGAACCATATTACAATGAATTGACAATATATATTATTTTTATTAATTTTAATAAATTTAATAATTTATTATCCATTATAAATTATCATTAATCTCATTTTTGGAACTATTCAGTAAATTTGACATTAAAATAAACACGACAGAAATGGAATCCAAATATAAGACCTTTATAAAATAGTAACATGATTTATTTATCTAAAAAATCCATGGAAAACTATAATTCATTCAATTTATATTACTTTTAAATTTTTTAAAATCATTTATTTGACATTTCTAATAATTGAATAAATATTGCGTCACTGTTTCATTAGAATTTTAAGTAATTATTTTATTAATAAAGTTTATAAATAAATTATTGTTTTAAAAAATCTTTTATATTTAAAATTAATATTTATAACAGAACATAAGATTTTCTTACCCCTATCAAAAAATATTAGTGTTATTAAAATATATAATTTAACATTTTTTATCTTTATGTTCACCTAAATATTATAAAAGAAAAAATTAATTAAATATGTCACCATGTGGCCAAATATTAAAAAATTGAATGGAAATAGCCAAACACCACAAAACCAATTGGGTAAAGGAATGTGTTGGGGCTATGTTTTAGTTCTTTTCATAGCATTTATAACCTTAATTACCCAATTTACCTTTATTATGATAATATATATTTACTATAGTTACTATTTATAATGACTACAAATTAGGTTGACATTATTGAATAACATTAATTATTACGATTCAAAATATGGAATCCATTTTATCAAATTCAATCTCCAAAAGTGACTAAATTTAATTTAAAATTAAACCTATAATTATGATGAAAAGCGGTTATCCAAAGAAAAAGTTTCCATTTGTAAAAATGTTTTTTATCAAATTTCAATATAAAATTTATTACAATGACCAATTTTTTTTAATAATAATATAAATAATCAAATTTTGTTTTAAAAACATTTTAAAACAAAATGAAGCTTCATAAATTCTTTTAATTAAAATAAAACATTTAATGAAAAATTCTAATTATCACTATTCATTGAAAAATTAATCCTTTAAAAAAATTATCACAAAACACAATATAAGATAATTTGGACATGTTGATTTCCAAAATTAAGTTCATTTTTTAATATAAATTTTATTAAAGTTTAAAAAAATTGAAATAAGCGTGCAAAACGTGATGAAACCACTTTTTAAAAAAAATACAGTTTTAAGTGTAAAAATGGATTTTATTCTCATCCAAATCATAGAAAACATATTATATGATTGAAAATAAATTTTATTCAATATGTAATTTATAAATTTTATTAAAAACATTGACCAGTAGTGATTATGTTTTTTTTGTACAAAAACACATTACACACACCAAAACTGTTCTCAAGAAAACATTTATTTTACTTTCGAATGGCCGATATTTTCATTTCCAAACAATTGATAATGAATAAATTTATTTTATAATTTTTTAAAACATATTATTTTATAAATTTACTTATTATTATTAATAGAAACTAATTTAATGGCTAGGTTATAACATTTATATTTAAATAGTAATATTTCATAGTACATTTAGGCTCAATGTTTCTGGTCATATACGCTATCGAACATATTTTTATTTTTTAGGGGTGCTACACTATTCTCCATTTAATAAATTGATTCCAAAACAATTGAACTCTATATTAGTAAATAAGAATTTTACAACTAGAAATACCTTTTTTAAATCTTACATTATTACAAGGGTTAATAAGACATCCTCTTGAAAAGAGAGAAAAAGAAATATGAAGGTCATCACATAACTCAGTTATCTAATCGATGACATTAGTGGGAAGTGGAAATATAGACATGAAAAAAACATAATATACAAATAATTATGGATGGTGATAGAGATGTATTGATCATAATAAATTGATTGATCAAGATAATTTTATCAACCACAAAACCATAAACTGATGAGGTGTTAGAAAGACCATTGATTCATAATAAATGAAGGTAATATGATAAATTTATTTATTCAAGTTCCTTTTACTAGAGTTGGTGAATTCCTTTATCATATTATTGAATAAAAAAACAAAATATGCTTACTTTAGAAGTATAACTTTATCCTTTAATCAATTTCCACCACAACATCATATTTTTCTCCAAAAAATGAATATTCAAGAAGATTTTTTTCCTGAATAAAGAAATAAATTCTACTTTTAATGGATAAATTAATTCATAAAAGGATAAAAATATCTTCCAACTTTATTTATAAATTACTGAAATTAAAATAGATTTACTGAAGATGTTTCCCAAAATGAATACGCCTTCATATTAATCTACAATTATAAAATTAAAATTAAGTCATTAAATAAATAAATAAACCTATATACAAAATAACCTCAATATTAAAAAATTTAACTAATTTCTTCCCAAATAATATTTCATGTTAAATCACATTTTATAATTAAGAGTTACATATACCTCAACCCAATGAAGAATTTCCTAAAATAACATTAATCACCATAGAATATTGAAAATTAAAAAATATTCCATCCTATAATATGTTTTCAATTTCAACCTAGTATTTATCAACAAGATCATTTAAGTAAAAAAATCATAATAACCAAGATATCATGTAGGCCACTAGTAGGAATTGTTCCCTTGTCTCCCTTTGGTTGTTGGTTCAGGCCCTGCAACCTTTCTAAATGAAACAGGTTTTTACCCAATATATAGGTTGTCCTTTCTCTAAATATATAATAATATAATTCCTATAAAATTCCCAAAATTATGATGAACATTCAAAAAATAACATTAATCACCAAATCAATATTTAACCATTATGGGTTTCTATAAAAAATATTTTATCCAAAAAATAAAATAATCTTAATTAACTATTATTACTGTAACATCAATGATCGTATTAACCCTAAAGGTTATCAATAAGTTTAAACTTATTTCCATAAAATATTATAGAATCATTCCTCAAATAAAAATTTCACTAAAATAGATACTAAACACAAGGATTGTTTTTTCTATAAATGTCTCCTAAAATATCCATAATCATGTTTAAGTTTCATTATAAAATTCTTAAAAATGAGAATTTATTACTTTAAACATATGAATAATTTTATATATATCATCATAAGACACATTATGGTTATCCCATATCACAATGAAATATCATGGGACTTTATAGGTTATATTAATTAATTCATCATAATTATTCATAAGGAAAATGTGAATTAACCCAATAATATATCCCATCAATGTCAAGATTGGTTATAATAAGGTCACACTCACCGTAAAATAGAATGATGGGTGAGATATACTTGACCAAATATTTTCAGGGTTATCACCCCTAGATGAATCAGTTCTAAAATCGCATCCACTTTTCCTATCCCTAAAAGTATGTATTGCAAATAATACCATATAATATTTACCTTACCAAAAAATTAGGATGATATATTATACTTAGACATATACTAAAAGTCGGTTACATGGTTATATTCCCTAATCAATGTTTTCCTAAATCTGTTTCAGAAGGTTTCTATTAAACTTCCTCTGATACCAACTCTAAAGACTCAACACGAGTATCCTAGAATATGTGGTTACATTATTAAATTTTAAAATGATACATGAAAATGAATTATGATGGACCAAAGAGTTTAATATTTTTTCTAAAATAAATATATACTTGAATCTCACATTAAATTTGAAAACATAAAATCCAAAATATTGAAAGTAAATATTTTTCATCCTCCAACTCATTCAATGATTTCTTCTTTATATCCATCAAAATGGAAAAAAACAATGGTGATATTAGATTCTTATTAACAGTTTCATACAGTGGAATCTATCATGATTAAATGAGGCATCATAAATATGGAAAGAAAAATTACTAAATAAACATTACATTTATTAAAAAACTTAAGCTTATAGAATAATATTGTACAAGTAAACGATAATAAAATAATTCCATCTAACTAATCACATGATCTTGAAAATTATCCATGGATATCATAAATATTCAAATAATCAAAATGAAATCAATAACTAATATCACAATGGTGGAATTCATAATTCTAGATATCATAAACATACCATCAAGGCCTCTTTTCATGATATCTTACATAAATGGCTATGACCTCGACAAAATACCCAAACTAGTTTTCCATATTATACATACCGATAAATTAATGGGATATAGTAGACCACGATCATCACTTACTAAGCCTAATTCATTCATCTTTTTAAAGGGGAGAAAAAACACAATAAATAATATACATAAGCAATCATATTGAAAAACTAGCATATGAAATGTTAATATGTCCTCAGTCCAATGAATCATAATATATATAGGAACATAATACAAAATATATGATTAAAACATATTCCTAGTAGAGTATAAGTATAAATAATGGGTTATTATAATTGATAAATAAAAATACCATAAAGATATAATTAAAAATAAGTATGAGGAAAATACCCTTTTAACATTGAATATCACTTTTAAAAACTAAAAATTTCAAAATATTTGGGAAAAAATTTCATTAAAAAGAACCATGTAATCTTATATTGGAAGCTCAAAATCATTGAGAGTTCATGAATATGGGAAATATTTTTAATGCTGATCATGTTAAAAAATTATTCCTATACATTTTTTTAAAAGTGATAAAGTACCTTGTTCAAAAAATTACATGAAGATTCATTTTAATTGTTTTTTGTAAAAATTCATATATCGGTAAAAATTTCATTAATAAATCATTGGATAATCTTAAAAATATCAAATAATACAATTTAAGGAAAATATTTATATGGAATAAAAATATTCCTGACCAAGTCGAAAAACAAGTTGGATTTTCATCAAAACATTATTTTAGTGTCTTGAGTACATAAAAAGAGAAAAATTAAAGGAAAAATTATAATATTCATAAATAACTACATTATAAGAAAAAATTATGGGTTTAAGATAGAAATATAAAATAATTATCCCATATAAGACATAAACATAAACAATCTTGAAAATTTATTAGATTGTGAAATAAACCCTTACCAATTTGGTAACGTTTTTATTTATAAATCCCATGGAAGAAATAATATAAAATAAAAAATTAAATTCTATGAATATTAATTGATTCATTATATAAAATATAAGAGGGGAAGTAGATATAGCTACTTAAAATAAATAGGTTTATAATCCAAAATTTGTCTCAATGGGGTGGAAATTAAATTGAAATATCTTACAAAGAACATACTATTGAAGTGATAATTAATCATTGAATTGTTTTATCTATCAAATGAAAATAAACATAAAATAATATGAAATAAAAAATAAAATAATAAAATTTCACTACCCACATAATCATAGAATATCAAAGAGAGTGAAGGAGTAATATAACCCTATAATCTTTTTTATAAAAACTCTTACCACTTATTAACAATCAAGTCAAATACCATGTATTAAATGATTCAAATTGAAACATGAAACACCATTAAGTATGATGGATTTATCATATTACATGAAAAATTATAGTATATAACACATATTTAATAAATTAAGTGCATAAAAATTAAATATTCCACAATGAAGGAAAATTGAGGAGAAATCCCTTACCACAATCTATTTTTTTTATTTTCTAAATTAATCACTGTATAATTATATGAGAACCATACATACAAAAAACTATACCAAACATCAAGCCCAAGGGGATCCACCATTTAATGTACAACCCCAAACACCGAAAGAGTGCCCCGAACACGAAAGAAAAACTACCTCGGGCTGAGATAACCACAACATCCATGAAAATTCATAGTCACCCACCGGCTCCACCCTTCACACCACCCAGAGCACCTGTCCACTCAGTCCTCAGGATGGTGCATCATTGTACCACCTTGAGAAGAAACCCTATCACATGAGACCTAAAAAAGGCACTAACCATGCCGTATGGACCTCCCAAACCAGCCACACCCATCACCGAAACCACTGAGGCTAGAACAACGATGCTATCAGAACCATAACCTACCAGAACTGGAATATGACGAGTCACCAAGAAGCACCATGACAAAAAAAACCCCACCATAGTCTCCAACACGGTCCAAATTGCCGTGGAAACCATCACACCGAGTTAAAGTGGGGTCATGCATGAAGGATCATGACAAAATGTTAGAGGAAACTGAGGGGAAATAGTGCCATATAGGCACAACAATATACAAATGTGAGGCCAAAATAATAAATTGATACCTTAACGGAACTAGCAAGGGATATTGAAAAACAGAAACTTCATTGATAGAGCTTCAGAACAAGGAATATTAGGATCAAGACAATAGAAAAAACATGTAAAAAAACCTATAACAAAACAAAAAACATGTCAGAAGAATCTAAAGAAGAAAAGGAAAGGGGGTGCCTCTAGCTCGAGCATTCCTAAGGTCACTATCCACGACCTCTTCTAGTGTGGTAATGAAAAACAAATCACATCACTACGTGGAGGTGGTAATCCACATGTACATAAAAAAAAAGTTATCATTATTCAATTTATGGAAATATAAGGAAATATATGATATATTAATTTTCAAGAATTATAAATATGTAATTAATATAATATATATACTCTAAATCCATCATTAAAAATATATTTTAGAAGAAATTATGAAAAATTACTTAAATCGTTTTGATAGGTGGTAGTTCTCCATACACATGAAAGATGGTTTTGTTTCCCATTTGATGTAAGAGGATATAGATATGCATTATTCCATGAACAAAATACCATCATAGTATATGGGAAATAATTAATCTATTATATCATCATGGTTGAATAATATTTTAATATGGTGGAATAATAAAGAAACAAAAACATTTGGTTAATAATGATACATATTCTTCAGACAACCTCTTTAGGTTTACACCAAAAACCTTCTAAGGAGGGTTTTATAACCAATAAAATGACTCTAGGATATGTTAAGTGAATTAATTAAGGTATTGGAATAGTTAATGAATTATATAAAAGAATTTTTTTGTATGAAGAAAATAGGGTAGAATGTGCCCTTTTATTTGTGAGGGGAGGGGTACTTTTTGTAATTTCATTAAATATTAAATTAATATAAATTAATTTCTATGGTAAAATATCAAAACTAAAATAATTAAAATAAATAATGATTATGGGTTGAAATAATATAATGAAATAAAATTTGGACATGTTTATACACGTATCTTACCTGGGACTCTTTGTTTTAACCTATATTAACCCATTTTGACAATTATTGTGATAATAAATATTTTTACTATTTAAGGGTCATGATAGTAACTATAAAAGGAAACCTCCTCAATAATTTTCTCATTAATGACATGTTCAACCATATACTAATCACATGACTGAAGATTAATTTTTAAGTAATTTTAAATCATTTAATAAATATTATTTATCATAAAATATCTTTAAATGTCATTTTTGTAACTTTTCATTTAATTTGAATTTTAAAAAAACATAAATAAATAAATTTAAAATATAGAACGTTAGCACATCATGAACATGTTATATTTATTTATAAAATCTATGGAACACAATAATTCATTCAATTTATGTTACTTTAAATATTTTTAAAATCATTTATTATATATTTCTATTAATTGAATTAATATTGTGTCAGTGATTCATAAGCATGTAAGGTAATTATTTAATTAATAAAAATTAAAAATAATATATTATGATAAAGATCCATTTAGCATTCAAGTTAAATATTATAATTGAACATATGTTGTCTTTATCCTCGTCACAAAATATTATACTTATTAAAAGGACGATAGTGACATCTTTATCTTTACCTTTTACATAAATATTAGAGGTGAAAATGCATGAAATTTGGAACAAAGTGACCATATATTTGAAAAATGAATGAAAAATTACAAGATCCACTCACTTAATAGGATAAATCAAAGTTTTAGACTCAATGTTTTGACCATATCGTGTTATATTTAACAATAATTACCTAATTTACACTTAAAGTGGTAATAAATATTTAATATAGTTACTATTTATAAGGGAAAAAGTATGTTGAACATATTAACTAATATAAATTATATTAAATCTAAATATTAAATCCATTTTAATAAATTCAATTCCCAAAACTGGGATAATTTAATTTAAAATTATATCTTCAAACATGATGAAAAACTATTTTCTGAATAAAAGGTTTCCTTAAGTACAAAAAGCTTTTACATCGAAATTTAACATAAAATAGAATTAAATGACCAAAATTGTATTAATAATAATTTATTTAATCAAATTATGCTTTTAAAACCACTTTAATGTAAAATATAGCTTTCTAAATGTTGTAAATGAAAGCCAAGTTTTTAACAAAAAATAAAATTTTCACTATTCATCAAAAAATTAATATTTTCCAAAAATTATCAAAAATTAACTTTAAAATAACTTTAAAATTTTTATTTGAAAAATGAATTACATTTTTTCAAATAAATTTTCTAAAAGTGTAAAAAAATAATTTTAAAATAAAGTCCCAAAATGCGACGTAACCACTTCATAGAAAAATACATTTTTTAAGCATAAAAATAGATTTATTATTGTCCCTTGGATATAAAACATATTATATGAATGATAAAACATTTTATTGAGTATATAATTTATAAATTTAATTATATTTATTTATTAATAGTGATAAATTTATTTTATTAACATAAAACCACAATGAATACATAAAATTTATTTTTTAGAAAAATATCTCATTTAGTTTATAATGCTTTTACTTTTCATTTCCATTCAATTGATAACCAATTAATTTTTTTATACTTGTGTAATCCATGTAATTTTCATAATTTTTTTAGTATTATTTATCCCATCTAGTTTAATGGATAGGTTTTATTTGAAATATATAATAAATAATATTTCATAATTCATTTAAGAAAGGTGTTACATATCATATATGCTATCAAACATTGTTTTTAAAAAAAAAATCTCAGACGGTTACATAAGATCATGACCCTTAAATAGATATCTAATAAAAAATTATGTATCCACACTAACAACCCCTTATGAGGTGTAAGAAATAAAACATAGTAGGAAACCACCAATACAACATTATAATAATTAAAGGAGTTATATGTGAGTAATGTAATAATAGAAAATGAATAAGAACTACCACAATGTTCCAATTTTAGGTAATAATACATTGTACATACCACTAAAACCTTGATCAAACTTGATGTATTCAATGAAAAAGAGATAAATTTATATTGTGAAAACCCATCTATGATGTCATTGGGAACAATATGATGAGGTATAAGTAAATAAAAAATCTAAATATTCAAAATAATCCCATCCAGGTGAAGTCCCATATCCAAGTCACATACCCACTGGTCCTATAAGATATGATCTAATGAGGGAATAACATATCCATCATCTTATTCTAGAAGAATAAAATCCTACTTGGTGATAATTCTACATGGTTGAAAATCACATAAACCAAGCATCTTAGAAAATAGTATGAGGAGGAAACAATGTAGCCAACCTTTGAGGAAATTCAAACCAATACCTTCTAAAAATTTTAGGTACCATATTTATGTCATACATAATCACATACAACTGTAAGTAGATTCATCAAAACTAATAACCGAACCACTAGGGACAAAAAAAAATGATTTAGCTAGCCATATCATTACATAGACAACACATAAAATTCCCTTAATAAATTCTATAACCCAAACCATGTTAGGATTTTCCTAAAATCCATACTTGGTTATAAAGATCTTCTAATTTTAGGGATATCAATACCCATACCCATATCCCATCCTTTAAACCAAACTATGTGAAAACTTGACCATAGTAACTTTTTTAATGACATTTAATACTAAGTGGAATTTCTTACCTCAAGGAACACTATAATCAGTGGTTCTATCACACCTAAGATAATTCACTAATTACAATAATTCAAGTGGAAAGATAAAGAAATTCATACTTTATCTTCCACTTAAATGGAATAGACATAATAATTTCATGCACACACACAAAATTTATACATGACAGCCCTTGAATCCACATAAATATGTCAAAACAGAGTATGAAAATCCAAACTAAATCCTCAGGGGACTCACTCTCCTTGAGATACCAACTCTTTCAAACATAATACACAGAAATCCAAAAAAACCAGAGAAAACCCATTAAAACTAGGGATTACATAGGGGGATAAATAATATGAAAATTATACATCTAAGGCTCCAATGAAATTATACTTACCAAATGAGAATGATGATAATAGATGTAAAATAAATCGATCAAGAAATGTGGAAGGAAGAGAATAGATAAAAAGGGAGAGAGGAACCTTTATAGTATAGTTTATGTTAGCGTCGAGGGGCACATGAGCATTAGCCTAGTTGGTGAGGACTCTTAAGTGCATCCAGGAGACCCAGGATCAAATCCAGGTAGAGGCACAATTTCTAGGTACTATAGAAGTACTGTAGTAGGTACTGTAGTGGGAACTGTGCAGTACTATAACGGGAAATGTGCAGTACTATAGTAGCCACTGTAGCAGGTACTGTTTGGCACTGTAGCAGCCATGAATTTTCCCCCATTTGGGCTTTCAGGCCACCGATTTGGTCCTCGAGTCCTTTAAGGCCTTCGGGCCACCCAAGCCTTCGGGCCAGTAAGGCATTCGGGCCACCTCAAGGCCTTTAGGCCACCTTAAGTGCAGATGAAAACCAGACAACCTATAAGGAACAAGATCTATAAGGAGGATGAGGAATGATATTTCACCATAGAAAAAGCTACACAGATTGTAATAATGAGAGGGTATGGAACCTTCCATCAGGACAAGCCTGTACATGCACGGGATAGCCTAGCCAAATAGCCATGCGAAGGTGGAGAGCTGATTTCATGATGAAGATGTTGGGGAGAAGCAGTTCCAAGTAGTTAGTCTGGGTTGTATGTAATGTTTGAAGCCTAAGGGAAATGAATTCCTCTAAGGCCTATGGGCCATGTAATACTTATTCCTACAGGCCTTGTAAGGGTTCCACCTCACCCCTTGAAATGTGGATTATCAAAAATAAATAAAAAATGAAGGCCTTCGGGACATTGGATGGATATGTTAGCATCGAGGGAGGGAGGAAAATAATTATTATGATTTCCCCACTTTAATATATTTAGAAAATGATATAATAAATTTTCTAAGTGGAAGGTAGTAGTGTAACCATGATCTTTATTACATAAGGAACACACCCATGTCTATGTTTCAGTATCACCAAAATATTCTTATTGAAATTAATCTATCTAGATTATCCTTTAGGTTCCTAGACCACCAAGTAAGATATGAACTAGGTATATCAATACATAATAACCAACATAATTTTATGGGAATAGTTATATAAAAATGATTTATTATAATATTTCCTCCAGACTAATGATATAATTAATGAAAAGATGGTCCAACTATATTTATTATTCCATGACCAACCATGAATCCAAAATTCTAATCAATACTATGACCTCTCTATATTACACCCCCTTCACTATGTCATGACCAACTACAAAAAATAGATTTTATCCAAAACCCATGGCTATCCACTTAATTGAAAACCCCTAAGACCACCAACACTCCCATTATCCACTATAATAGAAAAATTTCATGCATTCATTTTTTAGATATTAAAATCATTTATTTTGGAATTGAATGTGTTTATTATTTTCATTGTATTAATTATTTTATTCATTTTATTGAAGGACACATTGAAATTTAATCTAGAGGAAAACAACAAGGAAATATGAAATTGAGAAGAACAAAGAAACAACAAAAGATTAATGTTTAATGGAAGAAAATAATCCAGGTTGATCATGATTCATAATGTGAAAGGACTATTCACAACATGAGTGATATGAAATATAAGTTCACAAATTGAAGTATTAAGAAAGAGAAAAACAAAATTGGTATCAAGGTTTCATGTCATGACACCCAAATTCCTGATGTGAATTCTTTTGATCTCATAACAATTGAATACATGGTGAAAAGAAACTTCCATAGTGAAACATGAACATTCATAGCATGAAAGTTTTTATCATGCCATGAATCAAATTAAAATCAAAGTTATTATTCCAAATTTTGAGAATCTTGATGGAATTTCATGTTGAGTTGATGAAAGAATCCTGATATTGACTCGGATGAATTTAATGGATGGATTAATGGAATTAAATCTAACTTAGTGATGAATATTTTCCTATAAATAGAATGGTGGGATGTGGGACTACAACAAAATATGCCTTTAATTGTGCTAAAAATGTCCATTATCAGTGCTAGAGAAGCGCATACAACTTGAGAGAGATTAAAGGCCCTTGCCTTTTATCAGTACTAAAAAATCACTAATAAAGGGGCCATTTATCAATGCTTTTTAGCATGATAAAGGACCACTTTATCAGCATTTTTATTTATCTCCGATAAAGGGTACCTTTATCAGTGGTTTTCAAAGTGTTGATAAAGGACCATTTAAAAGTGCTTTATAAAGCATTGAAAAACAATCCATTTTTTAGTGCTTTTAAAAGCACTGATAAAGGCACCATTTATCAATGCTTTCAAAAGTGATTATATAGAGGCAATTGCAGTGTGCTATAATAGCACACTGCAACACCTATGCTATAATATCACACTGCAACACCTTTGCAATGTGCTGTAACAACCAACCACAACAGCAGAAACACCACCATGTCAAAAAAGTCAAGTACCAATATAGAATTTAAATGAAATGAAATTTAAATCCCAAATACAAGAAAAAACACTATATTATAGACATTTAAAACATTGGTTTATAAAATTGAATAAGTAAAAATTATTATATACATTCAAAAACATCAATGTTCTTTTTTATTTTGATCCTGAACCCGACTCATGCTATTTCTGAACAAACCACCCCCACTCAAGTAAAAGAACTCACCTATATAAAAAAATTCTTATGTTAGTAATAACATAAAGAAATAAATTAACACAAGTGTTAATTTTAAACTAAAATTTGAGTCATAATAAGAATATTGTGTATCATATTGAGTTGTGGTTGATTCTTCCATGTCACACAATTTCTTGTTCGTATTCAAGCATTATATCTATAAAAATTAATTAAATCAGTAAAAGATAAATCCCAAGCTTGTTTGATCGGTTTTCAGTGAGTGATACTTTCTGAACTAAAATGTCGATTTTAAACTGATAACATACACATTGGGTAATACCAGGCATATCATGTATCAGATTGTGGTGTGACTGATTCCTACAGATCAAGAATGACATATCGATCATTTTCACATAGTATCAAAATATTTCATATGTGTTTGCTCAGTTTTGAGTAGGTCTGTTGTCCATTTTACTAAAATTGATGTCAATTTTAAATAAAGACACACATTGAGTCATAACAGTCACACCATGAATAATATTGAGGTGATGATGATTTATAAACATCTAAAATAGAATATGTATCATTTTCCAAAAGTATTCAAACAGTATGAATTCATTTTCACAATTTTGAGTATGACACTTGTATTGTTTTACTAAAATGTCATTTTAAACTAGAAATAGGAACTTTTAATCATTCTAGAAACATAGTGTATCTGTTTTATGTGAAATAAATTCCTAAATGTAAAAAAATAATTATGAATCATTTTCCTAAATAATCAATAAAATTAGTTCACATTTGACTAGTTTTTAGGGAGTGAAACTTTTTGAACTAAAATGTTGATTTTAAATTGATAATAGACAATTTTAGTCATAATAGGAAAATCATGATTCAGATTGATGTTTGGCTGAATTCTACACATTAAAAATTACTTATGGATCATTTATTTAAAGTATCAAAACAATCTAAATTCTTTTTCTTAGTTTTGAGTAGGTCAATTGTGAAATTTACTAAAATTGATGTCAATTTTAAACAAAATATATACATTGAGTCATAACGATCACACCGTGTGTTGGATTAAGGTGTGGATGATTTTTACATATCTCAAATGACATATGGATTATTTTACTAAAGTATCAAAACAATCCCAACACGTTTTCTTGGTTTTGAGTATGTCACTTGTATTTTTTACTAAAATGTATTTTTAATCTAGAAACAAGAACTTTGAATCATTCCGATCACATAGTGTATCAGTTTAACATGAAACCAATTCCTACACATCAAAAATGAATTATTTATAATTTTTCTAAATTATCAAGAAAATCCAATAATGTTTGTTAGGTTTTCAGTGAGTGACAATTTTTATACTAAAATGTCGATTTTAAACTGACAACGGACACTTTGGGTCATACTAGGCATATCGTATATTATATCGAGGTGAGTCTATTTCCTACACATCACAAATGACTTATATATTCTTTTATTAATGTATATAAACACTATAAATGAATTTTCACGTTTTTGAGTAGGTCAGTTTTCCATTTTACTAAAATTGTGGTCAGTTTTAAATAAACAGACACACATTGAGTCATACCAGTCACACCATGCATCAAATTGAGGTTTGGACGATTCATACATGTCTTAAATGACATATAGATAGTTATCCAAAATTATAAAAACAATAAGAATGATTTTTTTGGTTTTGTGTACGTCGCTTGTATTATTTACTAAAATGTCATTTTATACTGGAAACATGCACTTTGAATCATTTCGATCACACCGTGTATCAATTTTACATGAAACAAATTTCTATAAATCAAAAATAAATTAAGAATAATTTTATAAAATTATAAAAAAAATTGAGTGCATTTGATAGGTTTTTTAGTGAGTGACTCTTTTTGAACTAAAATGTATATTTTAAATTGATAACGGACAATTAGAGTCATATTAGACACACCATGTATCAGATTAAGGTGCGACTGTTTCATACATGCCCCAAATGAATTATGACTTATTTTTATAATGTATAAAAAAACAATAAGAATATTTTTTATCAGTTTTTGAGTATGTAATTTGTCTTTTTTACTAAAATTAATGTCAATTTTAAACAAAAAGAATCAATTAGAGTCATACAGGTCACACTGTGTGTCAAATTGATGTGTGGGTGATTCCTAAACATACCGATGTATTAAAACAATCAAAATTTCCAATATCATAATGATTTATATTGTGTTTCTTTATTAAAATATCAATACTATATATTGAATCGATGTTCTTATCCAAAAACCCTTTTCCATTATTGAAAGACATAGGATTAGAGGAAGCTCATGTTCCCATTATATCATGAAAAGTCTCTACAATGACAACATGAGCTACCTGTACTCTTCTAGCATTCAATAAGAAAGGTTTTTTTATTTCCTAAGAAAATCGAATCAATATGACTTCCAAAAATATTTGTTAAAAAAACTAAACAAGTATTAGATAAAAATGATAAGGAAATTTATTTACAAATAATAGATAAAATGTTGAAAAAATTAATTAAATATGTAGTAGGTATTAACCTTTTCATGATGGTTGTTTTCATTCTTGATTCAATTCCATATTTTCATTCACTCAATTATAGGTTCTAAGTCCTATCTCTCTTGACCATGAGCAGCTTTGAACAAACCTCCCCAACTAAAATAAAATAATTCACCTCTATAAGAAAAAAATTATTATATGATTAATACTAAAAATAAATAAATAAAATGTAAATATAAAAAATATATTAATTTTATGGATAATGAATTTATTGTGAAAACATCAAGATTATATATGTGATTGAGAAGTGGAGGGAACATGAAATACAATGATAAATTTTAACACTGCATGGGTGAAAAAGTTTAGAGGGAGATGTCTGTGGATGTTTTGGTGAATAAAGACATGAATGTTGGACATACCACTCCAAATCAAACAAAATAATCCACCTATATAAGAAAACAAATAATATGTGACTAATACTAAAATTAAATAAATAAAACATAAATATAAAATAGTATATTAATTATATGGACAATAATTTTACTATACAAACATCAAGATTATCTCTATGATTGATCAGTGGAGGAAACATGGAGGAAAGTGATAAATGACAGCACTGAAGGGGTTAAAATGTTTTCGAGGAGAATAATTTTTTGGATTTCTTAGTGAAAAAGGCATGAAATATGGATAGACCACCCCAAATAGAACAAAATAATTCACCTGTATAAATAAAAAATTATTATGTGAGAAATACAAAAAATAAATAAATTAAAAATAAAAACAAAGTGATACATTAATTACATGGAAATTGTTTTACTATGAAAACATCAAGATTACCTCTATGATTGAGTAGAGAGACCATCGTTGCTCAACCTGCAAAGGCATGAAAGATAGACAAAAATCTTCTAAAATAAACAAACTCTATAAGGAATAATGAAAATTAAATCTTCATTCTATTATATAATTTTTTTGGTAAACTAGAGAAAGTATATTATAACATTACCTTTACATCTTCCCAAAGTGTTTCCTTCATTACAATTTTTTCTTCTAAAGGGTTTGGTGACATCATCATGTAAAAAATACATTGTATTCATAGTAGTCAAAAATTTAATTTTGATTATGATAATGTTGTAGGGAATATATAATATTATGATGAAAAAATAGTATATTAAAAAACACTTTTACCTTCTTATTGAACTCTCGTTCTTTTTTCAATGGTTTTAGGTATTTGGTTCCTCTGTTGAGAATACAAACCCCCTCTTTGTGGTCACATTTAATGTACAAGACACTGTCTACATTAGGACTAACATGAATTGATTGTGATATCCCAATGAAAGGGTCATCCTCAATTGAATTTTCAAATGACCCGACATTTGTTTTAGTCATCAGCAGGAAAATAGACCAATTATTCTTTGTTGGATCTATGATATAAAATACTTGCACTTCTTGTGATTCCATTATGAATAGATCATTTTTATCCTTCCACATGGAAATTCACCTTCATAAAGCCCATTTTATCAACTTTAACTGCAATCATATTTTCAAACCATTTTCAATGTAAAATTGGCACTCATAATGTTGTATAATCCAACTTTATATCTATTCCATAATGCCAAAATATAACATATTTATATAAATTGGATTTCTATCATCAAAACCAGATATGTTCTTCGCATCAGCCACAAGTGTGACACCACTATTTTTCATCGTTCTATAGTCATCATGTTCTTTTATATAGAACATATAACCATTTACTATAAAACCATTATAAGATAAAAAATTTCCATTAGGTCCCTTGGATATCCATTCAAGTCATTATACAATTGAATTCAAATTTTCAGATAACTCCTTATAAATTTGATCTCAGAACCATCCTATAAACTATTGATTATATAGATTTGGTATCCATCCTTCAGTCCTTGATGGATTTAAATATATAAGAATTTCTTTGTGGAATTAAATGTATGGATTAACATCTTCAATATTATGTAAAACGTACGAGTGTGATTACTCCCACTATGTTAAGGTAATTGTAACAAAATATCTTCTGAAAATCCCTTCACCTATAAGGCGTTCACTATGACCAGACTTTAGGAGACCGATGCTGCCAACATAGGATATGTAATCTATACATAATTCAATAACTTCTTAAACAATATATAGTTCTACAGTAAAACCATATGGACAACTTTGATTCATGACATACCCTTTCAAAATCCTCATATACCATTCAGTAGGATACATCCATCTGTAATGGATAAGACCACATAGTTAAACCTTTATAAACAATTGACTCATTAGGTGGAACATTAGATGAAAGAATGATGGTGGGAAGAACATCTCTAATTCACATAATATGACTTCAACCTCCTTATTCATGACTGGAAACTTCACTGGGTCTATAACTTTACTGAATATAGCATTAAAAAAGAAGAAGAGAATGGTTAATGTATGCCGTAAGGTTTGAGGTAGAATACTATAGAAAGAAATAGACGTCAAATCATGCATAAAAACATGATAATAGTGTGATTTTTTCCTTGTAACTTTAAATTATTCATTGACATGACATTCTTTATATTTGATGAATGCCCTAGTGGAAATTTTAAACTATTAAAGAAAAGGATAAATTGCAATTTTTTCTATCTATATAGATTGTAATCTTCTAGAGGAAGAAAAGTCCACCTTTTACCATTCACCGGTGACAATAGTCCCTTATCCCTATTTCAATCTAGTCTAACCTAGCCTTGATGCCATATTTAATTTTTATAGGAACATTTAGTAATGTTCCAATAACACTATAAAATACATTTTTTTTTCTATATTCATGATATCAAGAAAATGTCTAACATATAAAAAATTACAATACATTAATTAAATGAAAATTGATCCCTTCTTACAACTTGATTTTTTAATGTTTTTTGAAAATTATTTAGTAAAAATAGTTTCAATAAATTTTACTTTATCAAATAGTTGATCACCCATTATTGGAGACGGTGTTGTACCTTGTTTGATATTCCCATCAAATGTTGTTGTCCAAGAATGTTTCAACTCAACTAAGTATGTGTGTTTTTCACAAATAGAAATCCCAACATTCCTTTAATTCCATATCCTAATAAATTTCTATAAGTGGAGAAGTAATTTATAATCCTACACATCATAGCCCTCAATGTGAATTCTTCACTTCAATTAGCATCATACATTGTAACACTTGCATCCCACATCAATTTCAGATCTTTAATCAATGAATACAAATATAGATCAATACCATTACTAGGTTATTTTAATCTAGATATAAGTAGAGAAAAAATAATATATTTTTGCTTCATGCATAGTCATGGTGGAAAGTTATAATTTACCAACATGATGGTCTATGTACTATGATAACTACTATGTACACCAAAAGTATTTATTCAATCTTCAGATAATGAAAGACAAAAGTTTCTCGGCCCATTTCTAAATACAGGATACTTGAAATCAATATTCTTATAATGAGGAGAATCTACTGGATGACATAGGTTCCCATATTTAATTCTTCTATCGACATGAAATGTTAATTATCTCACAATTTCCTAAAATCCATATATTTTTCTAAACCATGTAAATATAGGAAATTACCATACAAATATCAAAGTACCTCATTCATTTTCCTTGTATCAATCTTCACCACACATAGGAAATTTTATGAGTGATTTATAGTCATTAAAAAATAGTATGAAATCATTTGAGAAAGCATGTATTTTTTATAGATCATTCCCATTGAATGTAGAATTCATTTAGTGTAATATGTTCGACATGGTAATTCATTTTATTCTAGTATCATATCATTTAGGAGACCAAGTAGTTATATAAAGATGGTGTCACTCCATCTGCTACCATTTTTTAAATTATACAACTTCAATAAAACTGAAAATGTTGTGTATGTAGAACAATCAATATACAATAGTCTCTTGGAACAACTATTTAAATTCTCAAAAAACATTATAAAATCACTAAGGTCATCTTTAATTTCCATTTTCATTTATTCCATGTGATCTCCATAATCATTTACATTGGTATTCATATCAAATGATTCATAAACCTCAGTATCATCCTAATCAGTGTGTATGTTCAGTTTTTCCCTATGTTTATTCCAATATTTATAACTCTGATATATTCTGTGACAAATCAAATATTTTTATAAATCTTCTATAAAATTTTTATTGAATAACATGAATGTAAACACAAACAAAGTAATTGAGAAGGTTTGTATGCATTATCTCTTGAAAACTTGATGAACTCTTTAACTCCATCTTCATAATCTTTTGTCAAAATATTAGCATGTATCAATTTTCAATTTATATTCATCCTATTGGATTCATAAAATATTAATTATTTACAATAAATAAGTAAATACAAATAATATATTCATTATAAAAGGTGAAATTTATAAACAATTTAATAAGGGAAACCCAACATTTGATTGTTTAAAATAATTTCAATATGCTTTGAAGAAAATGGATAATTGAATTTAGGAAAATAATTAATCCACTATAGTAGGTGTTACCCACTAAATTAATTCAAATGTGAAAGTTATAGAAAAATTTCATGTTCATTAGCTCATATACCGAACATTTATCATTGCAATTTGATTTTTCACAAACTTCCTCCATCTCTTGTTGACATGCACCTATGATGCTTGAATTACTCTAAGTGGTAGTAATCCATGGGACGACTACTACTCATAGTAGTACAATAATCATAAAAGATATGGGGGGTGAATATCAAGAAACAAAATGAAATAACTACTTAGGATATGAAACTGATGAAAATGACAGTTGTCTATAAAAGAGATGGGGGATGAGTCTCAAGAAACAAATTGAAACAATAACTATTGTCTAACACACATCAATTATTTCTTATATAACCTAAACAAATTAATATATAATATAGTTAATTAAGGTGTAATAAGAAACCCAAATATGATAAAAATAATAATAATAAACTCTTATTAAATAAACTAGAATATATTGAAATTTATTGATAAAACATTTCAATAAATAATGAGTTATTTCATAAACATGGATAAAAATAAAATATTCCTAGGGGAGGAACAATTACATCTAAACATAATCTAATGAATGCCTAAAAATAATTTCAAATATATAGAATTTATAACCTCTATTCTATTTTGGAATAAGTGGTGTAATAACCTATATAATTATTACATTTAATATTAATGGTATATCAAATATTTGAAAACATTTAAATAATCTTGGTATGTCATATTCCCACACCGATCCTTTAGATTCTAGAGAGGCCATCTAATACACATTGACCCATCATTGAGATTCTAGGGAATTCCATAAAGAAGTTTGCATAAATCAATAACATGCATCAATAAGATATATCACAATCAAGGGAGAAAAACACAACAACCCTTGAAACATCTATCCCATACACACTAGCCTATATTGAGATTGAATGAATCCCATGAGGTCACATTTTCTAAGTGGACTACCCATAATTTACTCATAAATCTATATGGAATCACAAAATTAAGAGATATTGAAAACATCACTCCCTATTTAAAGTCTCTACTATTCAAATCTGAAGATAAGTAGTCAATTTAATATGCTAGGAAGTAGTCTCATAGGCTACACAACTAAAATCATGGAAATTGATACAAACACAATTATATAGATGATGTAAAATGGGATGAGACTTCCACAATATAGTTAATTCTACTATTTATCCAACAAAAATAAATCATGATTCATCCACACTTTCATATAAACAAAAGAGTAGATCAAAAATACCCTAAATTAATTAACTTATACAATTGATAAGTAAGGAGATGCTCGTATGGCCTAGGAGCGAAGCTGAGAAGGCTCACATTATAGGCATTTCACACTCTAAAAATTCCAAGCATCAAAATGGATGATCTCCATAGACAAATATCCAAAATGGATAACTCACCACACTCAAAATTGAAAAATAGACTTCACCTTGGTCATAAATATTGATGTTTTACACCCCAAGTTCCCCAAGATAATGTAGAGAAAGGTTTATATTCAAGAGAAAGTAGAGAAATACTTACGTTCAAACCTTTGATTCATTCAACGAATAGTTCGAGCCTTGGATTTGAGCCTTGATTTTGTTCAAGGTTTGATTCAAGATTTGATTCACTAAGGAGGAGCATCGAAAGAGGGTGGCTTCTGTGAAAATCTTTGGATATCATGACAGGTTCATGATTGGTTAGGGTTTTTTAAATAGAGCACGTCACATTTATCAGTGCTTAAGTAATAAGCGCTGATAAAAGTCATATTTAGTAGTTCTTTTTAGCGTTGATAGATCTATATCATTAGAATCACTAATAAAGTGATGATAAATATTCCTTTTATCATAACTTATTACTTATGTACTGTAGAAGTACTGTAACAAGCACTATAGCAGACACTGTAGCAGACACTGTAGCAAAACTGTACACTGTGCGGGTACTGTAGAAGAACTGTACACTGTAAAGGTACTGTAGCAGAGACTGTACACTGTGTGGGTAATATAGTAGACATTGTAGCAGTTACTGTAGCAGGTACTGTTCGGTACTATAGCAACTTGAACTATTCACCTTGGGCCACTGGTTTGGGATTGGAGTCCTTAAGGATTTCAGGTCAGTAGGGCTTTCGGGCCACCTTTAAGGCCTTCAGGCCAACTCAAGGCCTTCGGGCCACATGCTGTTTCCCCAGACACACTACAAAAAAGGAGCATCCCCAGAAGAGGATTCAGAGCAGGTGCACTCACCAGAGTAGAGAAAAATGGATTTGTCAGAATGAGAGGGTATGACTATGCCATTAGGACCAGACTGTGCTTTCACAGGAAGCCTAACCAGACGACCATGCGAAGGTGGAGAGCTAGTATCATGATGCAGATGCTGGGGAAAGGCAGTTCCTTATAGATAGTCTTGTTGAAATCCCTAAGACCTTCGGGTTATGTAATTTCCTAAGCCTACGGGCAATGTAATCTCTGAGCCTATGGGCCTTGTAAGGGTTCCCCCTCATCCGTTGAGAGTGGGGTGTCAAAAATCAATAAAAAATGAAGGCCTTAGGGCCATTCGGGCTAATAAATATAAATATAATAAATATATTCATTATTTAAATAAATTTATTATAAATTAAATAATTATTTAAATATTTATAATTATTTATTTATAATTGTATAAATAATTTTAAGAAAAATTATATATATATATATATATAATTATAAATAGATAAATGTATAAATATATCAAATTTACATTTATAAAAAAAATTACTTATAATTTTTTTACAAATATATTTTTAACATTATTAATGAATATTTAATCTTAAGTGCATGTATGTTAAAAATGAGTGAAATTGACTAAATGAAAAATAATTACATTGAAATTATGGATAATTTTTGTGTGTGTGTGCATTGTATATAAAAATGCATTAATTATGTATATGTGAAATAAATATATCACACGTTTGTTGTATGTTAAATTGAGAAATCAAACAACATTCAATTATGTCCATTACTCTATGCGTAAAGCAATATTTTTTATTATATAAATCATATTTATATACATTCATATATATTTATATATTTAATATATACAATCTATTAATATTATCAAAAATTATCTAATTAATAAAATGTTAAATATTTTTCTCAATTTAATTATTTATTATTTTTATTTGTTTAATTTTCATTCTGAATATATATATATATATATTTAATATACACTATTTATTAGTATTTATAATTTATATATAGTATAATCAATTCATTCATTTTTATCAATAATTATTCAATTAATATGAATTTCAATATTTTATTTAACAATCATTTTTTTATTTTTTTATTTAATTATTTCATTTTATTCAGACCACTATCATCACTAATAAATAACTAATAAAGGATCCATTTATGAGCTCTAAAAATAAAGCACTAATAAAGGGTAACCTTTATTGGAACTAAAAATTAATATATGATAAAGTGCACCTTTTATCAGTGCTAAAAATAAAGGGTTGATAAAGGGTAGCATTTATCAACACTAAAAAAAAGAGCCGATATAGGGTACCATTTATCAATGTTACAAAAATCACAGATAAAGGAAACCCTTAATCAATGCTTTCTTTAGCTCTTATAAAGATTCTCTTTTTCAGCGCTTTTTTATAGCACTGATAAAGGTCAACATTGTTAAAGGTCTATTTTGTATTAGTGTGTATGCAATGGGAGTTGGAGACTTGAGTTTGGGGAAAGGTACTGAGATGCTGCAACGTCCTTCACTAGGTTGTCTTCATAATTTCTATATAATTTAATCTCTCTTTATCTCTCATATCCTTTCATAAATAACATTGGGGGTGGGGTAGTTATTTTATTCCAAATGATATAATCATATGTATATTTTCTTAAAGGATATTTATTTTCTATTTTAGATAATGTTTGGGTTGTGTTCTCATGATATAATTGTATCTATACCCCTTAATTTTAGCATTACCATTGTTAATTTAATTGGTAGTTACCATTTAATATATAACTAGTCATTATAAATTGTGCATGGCCATTGTGTGGAATGGGATGGTTATGTTTAAACATGGACTTAAATCACCTAATTTATTAATAAAGACAAAGTATTTGACCATAGGTAAAGGGAAAATAATGATTTAGATAGAGATCACCAGGGCCAATGGATTTTATATATTCAAATATGGAATTAAAATAACTATGTTAATTAAATCATTACCCCACTAGCACATGAAAATGAAAATTAACGAAATTTTTACATATTCTCTAAATGATTTTTTTGACTATATTTCCTCAGTACTCTTTTAAAGTTACCTTATATTTTAAATATATTGAATCCATGCTTGTGGGTTTAACACTCAAATATTTAAAATACTAAATCCCTTTTTTTTAATTATTTTGTTTATATTTTATAAATTATTAAATTTGATTAGCCCAAAAAGAACTAATGAAAACCCATGAGTGGTAAATTTCTAGAACCATTTCATGAGATGGTTTAAAAGTAGATTTTTGTTTTTAATTGATTTTAGATAATTTTTTATTATTTTATTTTCTATTTTTATACTTGGTTTATTTGAGTTGTAATTTAGGGATAATCAATTAATGAACAGATTCTTTACTCATGTAAAAGGGAATTAAAAGTTTGATTAGGGCCTCGAGCTCAAAAGAATATTGAGAAAATAGAGGATAGAAGTCACTGCCAATGTTGAAAAAAACCAAGATTCCATTGTTGTGTAAGAATGAAATCTATCATTATAAATGCTTAAAGATTATGGATGGATATCAAACATGAGACTACAACTAAGAATGCTAGTAACACTAATTATGGAAAATCATATCAAAATAAATCCAACCATCATGCATAAGATTTCACATTCTATCTAATTCACCAAGCTACACAATGAGGATATAAACAAAAATTTAGGGATATTTATTTAACTGTATAAAACCTATCAATTCATAATTTTGTCTAATGATACGGTAAGTCTATGTTTATTACATTTTTGAAATAAAAATCTAGAGATTGGATATATGAATTTTCACCTCATTCATTTACAACATGGGATGAGTTAGAAAGAAATTTTCTAACACTTTTCTTCCCTCCCTCAAAATGCATAGATATCCACATCAACATTTTGAATTTACATCAATATAATGATATTCAATCTATAATATATGGGATAATTTTTAATACATATTTAGAAAATTTTTGCATCATAGAATAGAAAATGTTTAACAAATTTATGAATTTTAAAAGGGTTTCTCACATGTAAATAGTTCGGTTTTTAGTGCTAAATCAAGTGTCTCATTAATTAAAAATTATTCATATGAGAGATAATTTTTGTAGAAAAAATGGTGAGAAAATGTTTCCAATATAAGTCTTAAGGTTCTCAAAGAAGACGTGTGCACATGTTTAATGATAAAAATTAGGTGGTATCTTAGATGAAATCTTTGAATAAGAAAATGAAAACCATGATGTTCTAATAACAACCCTAAAGTAGATACATTAAATATTCTAACTATTCTAACTAAAATCATAAAATTAATATTCTGGGTTAGATAATGTAATAAAACATGGAAATGTTATCAACAATGAACATTAGGAAATAAACAACATAAATCCATTCATGTTAGAGTAAAATCCACACACTGGAGATGACTTTGTCTATTTTCATGTTCACCATTGGGGATACTATCATGAAATAGAAATCTTATTCAATAAAATAAGTAGTATCCATCAAAGATCTAAAGGATGACTCTAAACTCCACATATATGCACTAAAAAACCTATAATTTCAATCTTGGTTAATTTCAAATCATCTTTTTAAGAGTCTAAGTGGAGAACTATCTGGAATTATGGAAGTTGAACCATGAGGTGAAACAAATTCTATCACTCTAAGAAGTTGGAAATGGAAAAAGACATCCCTAAACCAAGAAGTGAACAACTATAAGAACATAATGAGAACAAGAAAGAATAGCGATAAATAAAAAAATAAAAAAGAGAAAGTGGAAGAAGAAGAAGCTATAGAAGTACCTCTATCACCATAAAATCTTATAATTCACATTCCAAAGAGTCTAATATAGAAAAACATTTAGACATAAAAAGGTAAATTTATAGAATAATTTAAAATATTGTATATTAACATCCGATTTATAGATTCCCTCACCAATATTTCAATATATAAAAAACTCATGAATGGTTTATTTTAAAATAAGAGGAATTTGGAATAAATTATAACCATCCCAATCACAAGGGATTTTTTGGATATTGTATTATAATATTTAATAAACAAGAAATTATATCTATGTAGTTTTAAATTTTTTATAAATATTAGGTCAAAAAAACTTGGGAAATTAATTTGTGACTTAGTTGAATGTGTGAAAATCATGTCACAAACCAAATTTAAAATCCATACATTGAAAAAGATAAAGAACATCTAGGTTTCACACTAGATGAAAGATTTGATTGTAAATTACCCCTGATATATGATTGATGATATTCTAGTTAAACTGAATAAATTAACTATACTGGTTGTTTTCTTAGTACTTTTCATGGGTAGGTAATGACACCACTAATTCTGTGAGGACTATTATTGGAAACTATAATAGATTTTATAAATTTAAAAAAGTGGTGATCTATTCTTGAGAGGCTTCAGCAAGAAATTGAGTTTAAATATTCCCTCAGAAATGAAGACTTATTATATAAAGGATGATTATTTGAGGGAGGACCAAAACTTATATGCTGAATATGTGTCTTCTGTTGAATTTCATAAAGTGGTTGTTGTCCAAGGAATAGAAAAATTTGATGTTATTTAATGGAATAAACAAGGAAAATGAGATAAAATTATAGATGAAAATGGATCATCTAGAATGGAGGTTATAACAACCACTCTTAAAGAGCGCTAGTATGTATGGGAGAAACATGATCTAACTTTTCATATTTCATTTCTAAAAAATCATGGTTGGTTTTATCTAATTGATGAATATTAATTGTTTTGTAGAGGAAGAGTTAAAATATTCTCATATAAAGGACATTGAATTATATATGTTGATAAATCTCAAGCGAGACCATTTATCAATCCTGATATGGTGACCAAATTCCAACCGTATATCACTTGAGATAAAATAGGTTAAGGCTATGATTGAAAACTATATAAAAATCACTTCAATGATAAAATCTTATTTTGTTATTTTTTCTTAGAATTTTAATTTTTTATTTTAGGACATAAGATCAGTTTCCATTATTTTCTTAGAGATAAAAAAACATGTGCCTATACAAGTGATATTAGGGAAAGGTTAATGATTATTCATTCATTTTAATACATTTCTCACCCTATTGAAAAAAATATGGATATATTTAAAATTAGGTTGTTTATTGGGTGGGTAAAAATTTACCATTGCTTTACCAATGATCTTATTATAACTATTAAAATTACTTTCATATAGATTTCACTTGGGTTTGAGAGGTAGATGTGATATTTTTTCCAAGAAAAACTTTTTAAAAAAATGAAAAAACAAGTGGGTGTATCATTCATTGTGTTTTATTATGCTTCATGAGATTACTTTGAGTTTGGGGAGCAGGGAGATGTTATTTTTAAATTTAGTATTTTAATAAATTAATCAATTATTATTATTAAATATTCCATATAGTTAACACCCTTTTGATATTTAAAATTTTTCTATCATGATATACCTTCCCCAAAGCCTCAGACCCATTTGAACCTAATGGTAGATCCCCCATGATTAATTATGATTTTTATCTCTATAAAGTATAGGTTTGAGATGCATTGCAACACTATGGTAATGATCATTATTTCAGGTATGAATAAAACTCAATTTACATTTACCACAAAGAAGTTATGAGAATAAAATTAATGTGAGGTAAAATTCAATTGGATGACACATTAATATTTAATTGAAAAAATTGAGTGCAAGAAAGAAAAATAATTTTCATTTTGAATGAGAAAAGTTAACATAAATGTTGTCTTGATTGATTAAAAAATGAATATATGAGAATTTTCTTCAGTAAATCCTGATCATTTAGTTTCCAAATAAATCACATTAATCTAATGACATGGAATTTAAATATTGTTAAGGAGACCCCCCTTTGTAGTATTTTTTAATTTTACTCGAGGACCGTCTCAAATTTAAGTGTTTGTGGATTTGATAGAAACATTTCATATACATATTTTTGGATATAAAATTACATGATTTAATAATTAAAGTTTATTATAATTTACATTGTATTTATTATTTTATTTATTTTATAGAAAGATTCATTGAAATTTAATTA
This sequence comes from Viscum album, assembly GCA_963277665.1. Lineage (NCBI taxonomy): Eukaryota > Viridiplantae > Streptophyta > Magnoliopsida > Santalales > Viscaceae > Viscum > Viscum album. The sequence goes on along the minus strand of OY728158.1, from coordinate 905,541,200 downwards.
AGTGGAAAATGAAAATAAAAGATAAAGTTTAGATATTGCAGAATGACACTAAAAGACTAAATATAAATAGGAGAAAATAATCTTAGGATGATCATGAATCATGATTTGAAAGGAATATTTTTAGCATGAGGTATTTAAATCATGAGGTTACATATTTATGTTGTATGTAATAAGAAAAATTATTATAAAGGTTTAAAACCATGACATAAATACTCTTGACATGATTTTTTCTAATATTAGATCACGAGAAGATAAGGTGAAAAATAAAATTTAGGAGTTTAATGAAAATATACAAAATGTTAAAGATATTATAATGTTATGAATCCAGTAAGAACCACAATTAATGTTATTAATTTTAAAATCATGATGGGATTTAATGTTTACATGACCTGGGACTTAAATGATTTAATTGAACAAATTTAAGTCTTAACTTTATTGAATTAATTTTGACTTGATGATAGAAATATAAGGGGTGGATACTACTGCAATGGGAGGTAGAGATTGAAGTCTAGGGAATGGTGTTGTGCTATTGCAGATTCCTTCACCATGCCATCTCTATAACTTCTATAGGATTTCTTATCTCTACATCTCTCTCACCCACCCATGAATAACATGTAGAGGTAGTTATTTTAAGTCAAGTTATTTAATCTTAAGTGGATTATTCTAGTGTAAATTTCTTCTTAATTTTATTTTATATTTGGGTTTTGTGCTCATGGTTTAATTATATTGTCACCCCTTTATTTTATCATCACCATTGTTAATTTAATTGAGAATTACCATTTAATATAAAAATAAAAATTCTTATTCATGTATGGAGATGGTGAAGATCAAGATTATTATTCTTAAATATGGTATTGGATAACCAAATTCATTGATAAACCTGATATACTTGACTGTATGAAAAGTTAAATTAATGAATAGAGAGAGAACCATGAATAAGGCATTTGCTAGATATAAATCAGGTTATAACGTAGATAAGTGGATTAAATTGTTACTACACTATCATATAAACATGAAAATTACTCAATATTAAATGAATTCTCCATATGAATTTAAACAATATTTCCACATTTCCCTTTTATAAACACTTAAATTTTCCTAACATCTACTGAAACTGTCTTGGTGGGATTGACACACAGACTTGAAAATACTCTTTCCCTTTAACTAGTATTAGTTTTTTATGAGTTTTATAAATTATTAATTTTTATTATCCCTATATAATTTAATGACACTCATGGGTAATCAAAATTAATATATTGATACAAATTATTTTTTAAAATAAAAAAACCTTGAAATTTTATGAACATTAAAAACACCCCAAGGGATTATCATCCTAAAAAATATCTCTTAATATCCCTTGTAAATATGCATGAACACTGGGAAAGCACATATAAATCCCCTAATTTATATCCCCTTATAAAATATCATGTCTCCATAACACTTGGATAATAATAATTGTCATCCCCTACAACACTTTCTTGCTCTCGTTCATGATATGAATTGAGAAGTCAATAAAAAATGCATCTACCTTCAAATTAACTTCTTCACTATCAACCATGTGTATAGAGTCTGACTAGTATATATAAATCTAAGAAATGTGATATACATCGTGTTTTTTAGGATATATAGTTGTATGATACATCAAATAAACCATTGAATTGACCAGCTCTATAATCTCAAACAGACAAACAAAAAAAGGTCCAATAATCCTATTCATTTTTATATGTTGATTTTACAAATAAGGAGATATGCATTGGAATGAATTATCACCCATGAAAAAACATAGGGGTTATAAAATTTAGTCATTATATGAACATTTAATGCTCTATGAGTTAACTAGCCACATCCTAAATAACTACACAATATCGGTTTTATTTTGCACCAAGAATAATTTGATTAACACTAACTTGTATTCCTTTAAGCGAAAATCAATAGAGTGGTATGATATACTATATAATACCTCATATGGATCTATATTTATTAATGAAAAGATTTTTTTGTTGTATACAAACATTTCTTATGATAGATGGTTATCCCACGCCTATAAAAAAATATTTCACACAATACCAGAACATAACATTGATTATCTTGATCATCCTCATAGAAAACCAATATATTTTTGTTTCATACTCTATATAAAGATTTATTTGAGACCCAATGGCCTTATACATGGACAAAATGATTCTAGTTTTCAAGTGAATATCCCAATTCAACAATATTTTAATGGGGTGTCTTGTGCAGTTGAACTATCTCCATCTCATACAATATTCCAAGCTCATCCCCCAACTGATTCTCTTAAATAGGAAATAAATGTGAAAAGTCTATTAGCCTATCCATTAACACTACAAAAAAATAATTACCACTCAATGTGAACCTAAGAATCATAACACAATACAAATTCACCTCATACCACTTCCAAAGGGGTACTAGAAGTGGTCGATATAATAATGAATATTATTGGTTCCATACCTTTATCACCTATAAGGTTAGGAGAAAATATACAATAACTAGAATATATTTAATCATAATAAGACACTACAATTGGTGCATAATATAATGGAATATCTTTTTAATCCTTATAAATATAACTCAATGTAATGAATGAGATTACCTCATCAACTCCTCCCTCATGGAGGCCAAAATTGTAACAACCCCGACTCATGTAACCTGGGGCTGGTATCTTACTTTAATACAAAGGAGTAAGATACAAGTAATCATATACTAAAATATTGAATAGTTTAGTAGTCTTGGTAAAATTGATAAATATGGGATTCCAATATTATATTTAAAAACACAAATCAATTTTTTTTATAGAATATCATTATTCTCTCTAGAATATCCTTACATGTCATTCCTAGTACACTTCATGGATTCCTAGGAATGGAAACATGATAATAGTGATCTAAATTTTTTGGTTAGGGTAAATTATTTTCAAAGCAATCAAGAATTAACATGCGTAATTATGGAAAGGTAAATAACAGAAAAATCATTCCATTTAATCAATAAAATGAGAATGAAATGCACCCAGGGATAAAATCATTGTGAAAATGTCATGGATAATAAGAAAAGTCATAATCAACATTCCAAGGCTAATAACCAAAAACAAATTTCATTTAATTAATAAAACTAGAGTAAAATTAATCCAAAGATAATATCACTGAAAAAATCTCACTAATATCAAGATGAGGAATAATAAATATGGAAAGGCAAATAACTGAAAACACATTCCCTTTAATGAATAAAATGAGAATGAAATGAATCCAGAGATAATATCATTTTGAAAATTTAATGGATAATAAGATAAGTAATAATCAATATGGAATGTATATAAATGAAAACACATTCCATTTAATAAATAAACTATCAATTAAATATATACAATGATGTTATCATTGCAAAATATCTTGGATAATAATTTAAATCATAATCAATATATCATGGTAAATAACTTAAGAAACATTATATTTAATCAATAAACTGAGAATAAAATTCATACAAGGATAATATCATTGTAAAAATATCATAGAGAATAAGAGAAGGAATAATCAATATAGCAAGGTAAATAAAAAAACAAAATCTATTTTATTAATAAACTAAGAATGGAAAGAATCCAGAGATAATTTCACTACAAAAATATCATGGTTAATAATAACTAAATTCTTAAGGAATAAAATTCTTAATCATTGGACTTTAGGTTCTCAGGAACATGATACCTCTACTTTCAAGATTGTTCATAATATAGTATAAAACTACAGGTTTAAACCCATTTAATGCTAACTTACCGATTCACCTCAGGATATTATAGATGCATCGAGGGTACATCTATAAACAGGACCCAACTGTATCCGCATGTCCAAAAAAATACATATTTATTTAATAATAAATTTAATTAATTAAAAACATGCCTTACCATTAAATAATCCTTCTGAAGAAAGAATAAATATTTTCAATATTTCCCCAATAAATAAAATAACATTCATAGAAAAAAACCATATGTATAAATGAGATAAATTTTATGAAATGAGAACATCCATGATAAATAATATGGATATTTATGTGATATTTGATTTCTAATGATCATAGGAAGGTTAATAATTTAAGGGAGGGTTAATGACTACAAAAACGAATTAAGTAAGTGAACGTAAATACTATCCTTATTAAAAATAATCATAAACCATCCAGAGTAAGAATAAGTATGGTATTAATACAACATATCCCTAGTGTAGTACATATAAAATAAATGTTTGTTATTGTTTATGAATATAAATACCATAATATGATATTTAGAAACATTTTTGAGGAAAATACCATTTTTATTTTGAAAATAACATTTATAACTAAAATTTAAAAAAAAATTTGAAAATAATTTTCATTGAAAATAACCTTTTAAAATTATAATTTAAGAATTAAGACATTGAGTGTTCATGATGACAATAAATTTTATTCATGTCTTACATGTTAAAAAAATTATTCCTTTATCTTTTTCTGTAAGCATCCAAATTGGAATTGTTTGGAAAATGACATGAATTTTCATTTTAAAAATCTAAAAATTAAAATATCGGTAAATTTTATTTTATTAATAATATTTCATAATGATAAATAATTTATTGAAAAAATTATAAGAAGATATGGTTTTGGATGAAAAATTATTTTAAACTGAAGAGATAAATGATGTTTAATTTTACAAAAAACATTTTATCAATAATTTTTAGTACCAAAGAGTGAATAAATGGTACTAGTCCTTGAAAAAAATTAATGAATATCCAGATGATAATAAAATTAATTTTTTTTCTTTTACAATGATAAAATAATTTCCTTCAACGGATATTATAGAATTAACAATCTCAATTAAACTGGATTTATGAAGCAAATCCATACAAAGATCATAATTTTGAAATGATAATTAATAAATGAATTTATTATTTGTATCAAATATATATCCACATTGAAAAAGTGTAATTTAAACATAATATATCAAAAATTAATTATACTCATATTCTTAGGATTTCAAAGTCAAAATAAGAGGTAATATAACCCGATGAAATAAAATTGAGTTATAAAATTCTTTATACCTTGGTAACTTCCATGTCAAATCCCTTTGGGTGAGATAATTTAAATTAAAACTTAAAATACCATGAATTAATAATTAATCATGATATTATATGTCAAATGGGAATTATATACACCATATATAATAAATTAGGTAAATAACATTACAATATTCCCAAATGAAGAGAAATTGAGATGGTGTCCCTTTCCATGAGTCTGAATCAACAAGTGTGTGATTTATCATTTTGAATAATTAAAGTATGTTAATCATTTACTTTCTTAATAACCATATTAATTTTTTTTATTCCTTTAATTTAACTTTTTACAATGTTATATACACTTAATAAATTAAGATTAGGTCAGGGGTTTCGATGATATTTGAATTATGTGTGAAAAATGAATTTCGTAGGTTGACTATTGGTCTAAGAGGACATTATTAAAACATCTTTAGAATAATAATTATTTCATAATTATCATATTTATACATCAATTATACATTTTAGACTAATCATGAATTATGTTTTTGAGAAATGAATTATGTTAAGATCATAGAGATGGTAGGACATACACACACTTGAGTAATGTTTCATTTTTAAATGATAATTATGAAAATGAGTTAAGTAAAATTTTATCTTTACATAATGATAATAGCTTCATATATATATTATTATTTGATTATATATTATTATATGTGTGGTGATGAAAAAATAATAAATAAAAAGATATATTATCTTTATAGAAGGATTAATATTTCATGAATATCCTAATTATTCAATTTATATAAAAAATATTCAGTAACATTATTCTTATTACCATCTATGTAAAGTGTTAGTGAAAAATGAATCACATCACTTTACAAGGCTGTAGTCCACCGTACACATGAGTGACGTTATCATATCCCCTATGGAATGGAATGAAAATAAGGTGTATATGATATAATGACTCAAGAGGTATATATATGTTTTAAATATTATATATAATGTTTATATCTGTAATAATACCCAACCATAATAGGGTTTGATGGAAAACATGTCACATCAGTTCGTGAGGTGGTAGTCTGCTGTACACATGAGTGACATTATAATTTTCTATTTGAGGTAAGAGGAGATGGATATAGGTCATTACCTTATCAAAATAACACATTTGTATATGTAATATATAGTTTTATTTTACAATAATAAGTTATGAAGATTATATGGAGGTGGAAGAAAAAATAAAATCAAAACACAATGTTATAAATTTTACCTCTTCTTGGACATCCTCTTTGGGATTATACATGAAGTAATCCTATAACTAATTTCTCACCAAATAAATTATTCTTATATTAGTGGATGGATGTTGAGATTTTATTTTGGTATGGATTGTCTAAAACAAAATGGTTTTAAGTCATGATTATATGAGGATAACGGGTGGCCTTTTATAAATTAGGTGAGTGGCACAATGAAATATTTGAAAATAAAAAGGTGTACCCATGTCATTAAAATTCAAAAAGGGTAGAAAATAGAGTATTATATTGAATTATACATTATAAGGTCTAAATATTGTTGTACCTCTCGTACCCCTCGTGGTTTAATTTTCATGATCACAATCACTCTCTTATTTATCTAATCTTGTTTTAAGTGTTTTTGGATGATAGGCATGATTTCAGGTTGCCAAGGAATTGGGCCAAGAAAGCCAGAAGGCAAAAGTGGAATGATTTCAGTCCACCGGCCAACCGGTGGATGACCACCGGCCAGCCGGTGGACTCTTGACAGAAGGCATCCACTCTGTCCAGACCACCGGCCAACCGGTGTCCCATCACCGGCCAGCTGGTGGAACCCAGACAGAAGGGACACCTACTGTCTCACCACCGGCCAACCGGTTGCCTCCTCACCGGCTAGCCGGTGGAGCCTGGGCAGAAGGCCTCTCCATTTTCCAAAGCACCGGCCAACCGGTGGCCAAGCACCGGTCAGCCGGTGGAGCCAGTCAAACTAGCCGTTGGGCTTTGACCAGACTTGTCCACTTGACTCCCAACGGCTCCGAAGGCCTCTCCAACGGCTCCGAAGATCCCCAAAGGCCATTTGAGGGTTCCCCCTCTATAAATAAAGGACTAAGAAGCCCCGGAAACGTACGGTAGCCCACGAGAACATTGTTCGATCATTTGGCGAACCTCCGGCGCATTCCTTCAAGGATCCCCATTTGCTCTAACTCACTTCCACAACCAAGGAGCACCACCATAGAAGCTTGGGAGCGCTCTTCATCAACTCCAATCAATCCATTGGCGCCCAAGACTTCTCCTCTTACGGTTTTTCATTATTTATCTTTTTGAGCATCAATTTGGGTTTGTGCCTACAAACCCCCATTTCTTTTATCTTCCTTTTGTTTGGGTTTTCACACCACCTTCAAGGTGTGAAGAGGTTAGTCAAGCCTTCCCTTTAAAAGGCTTGAGTCATAGGTGAGCTATCCTTCACCTGTAAGAAGGATAGTGGGTTCTTGCTTAACCATTAAAAGCAAGCTGTAATAGGTTCTAGACTACCTTAAAGTCTAGTGGGTTTCTTGCTAAAACCATTAAAAAGAAAGCGGTAGTAAATCTCTCAACGGTTGAGTTGGGAGTGGAGACGTAGGCTTTGGTTTAAGACAAACTCCGTTATCAAGTTTTGTGTCTTGCCTCTTTTATTTCCGCTGCGCTTTAACTTTGATTTAAATTGTTAATTATTTTTTAAAAGGAAATTCACCCCCCCTCTTGCCATCACTCTCCGCCCAACAATTGGTATCAGAGGAAAATTTGAGTAATACCCTAACCGGTTTCAAATTCAAGATCCTTTGTGATGGCTTCAAATTCTTTCACCCCCGAAGGCTATTCTTTGGGTCGTGCTCCATTTTTTGATGGAACCGACTATACTTATTGGAAAACCTGCATGACCACTTTTCTTAGAAGTATAGGTTATCCTATTTATAAAATTGTCATGCATGGTTATTCTCTTTCTTCTCCCGATGAATCCAAATGGACTCAAGCCGATATTAAAAATTTCGAGCTTGATGGAAAAGCCATGAACGCTCTTTATTGCAGCCTTGATCGTAATGAATTCAATCGAGTTTCCACATGCACTTCATCTCATGAAATCTGGAAACTATTGGAGGTTACCCATGAGGGGACCAACAAAGTCAAGGATACTCGATTGGATATGTACTGTCAAGATTTTGAGTCTTTTACCATGCATCCATCTGATAATATTACTAAAATGTTTACACGTTTTACTGATGTTTGCAATGGGAGAAAGTCCCTTGGTGATGATGTGTCTGCAGAAATGATGGTCAAGAAGATCCTTTGGATCCTACCAAGATCATGGGCACCGAAATTCACGACAATCCAAGAAGCAAAAGACATCAAGAACATGCCGGTCGAAGAGTTCATCGGATCCCTCATGACCTACGAGATCACCATGAGGAGGCAAGCTGAAAAGGAAGGAAAACCGATCAAAGTTCCAAAGAACATCGCCTTCAAAGTTCAAAAAGAAGAAAGCTCCTCCTCCTTATCATCTTCCTCTTCAAGCGGCGATTCAGAAATGGAGAATCTTGCCCGCAAAATGCACAAATTCATGAATAAGCACAAGAAGAAGAAATCCAGCAAGGCTCAACCCAACGAAAAATCCGAGCCCGAGGTAACATGTTACGGTTTTGGCAAGAAATGCCATTACAAGCCCGATTTTCCACTCAACAAGAAAAAGGCCAAGCAAAAGGAAAAGAAGAAGGCATTCAAGGCCACTTGGAGTGATAGCTCCACATCCTCCTCCTCCTTCTCCTCAAGTGACAACGGTAAAAAATGCCTAATGGCATTTCATGAGGTATCCTCTTCCGACTCCTCATCCTCTAGTTCTTCAAATTCTTTCAATCATTTATCTTATGAGGATCTCCAACATGCTAGAGATCAATTGGAGGAAGGTTTTCACGAACTTTCTTCCAAATTTATTGCTTTAAAAAAGAATTTCAAAAAACTTTCTTCTGAAAAGGAACAACTTCTCAAAGAAAAGGAGGAGTTGTCCCTCAAGATCCAAAACCTTCCAGATGTTGATTATATGGAATCAACAATCAAGGATTTAAGTGAATCCCTAGCTAAGTTCACCTAAGGTGAACATAACCTTTCGAAGCTCCTTGGTTCCCAATGCATATCTAGAACCACTCAAGGGCTTGGCTATTCCAAGCAAGCTTCCTCTTCCCATGCTCCTACTATTTTTGTAAGGGGGAGCTCCCAATATAAATTTTTCAACTATTGTAAAAAACCCGTGCACTTAATTTATGAGTGCAATTGCAAAAATGCCCGGTATGGAAGGCCCAAAACCATTTCCTTTAATGATGAATTTCATAGGAGAAGACCCACCACTAGACAAGTATGGATTGAAAAATCCCTTTTAGTGAGTCTCTCCGGACCAAAATTTGTCTCGGTTCTAAAATCCTCTCCCCGGTGATTTGTTGTTTTTATTTAGGGGGAGTTATGATCGTTTAAGCCTTTTTTCTTTTTTATTCAAAACTTTCAATTTCAAAACATTCTTTCAAAACTTTCAATTCAAAACTTTCAATTCAAAACTTTCAATTCAAATCTCAAAAATTTCAATTGGTTTAAAAACTCTATCTTGTTTTTCAATCCTTTCCCTCAATCAAGTTTTATGCCCCGTGCTATTTTGATAATCACAAAGGGGGAGAAATTCTTGGTTGATTGGGGGAGAAATCTTTCTCTCATGCTTTTCTTTCCTTTTCAATTTATCCTTTATAGCATGCCTTTCATTTCAGTCTTTTACATTGCTTGTTTTGGTGATTGTGATCATCAAAATAGGGGGAGATTGTTGTACCTCTCGTACCCCTCGTGGTTTAATTTTCATGATCACATTCACTCTCTAATTTATCTAATCTTGTTTTAAGTGTTTTTGGATGATATGCATGATTTCAGGTTGCCAAGGAATTGGGCCAAGAAAGCCAGAAGGCAAAAGTGGACTGATTTCAGTCCACCGGCCAACCGGTGGATGACCACCGGCCAGCCGGTGGACTCTTGACAGAAGGCATCCACTCTGTCCAGACCACCGGCCAACTGGTGTCCCATCACCGGCCAGCCAGTGGAACCCAGACAGAAGGGACACCTACTGTCTCACCACCGGCCAACCGGTGGCCTCCTCACCGGCCAACCGGTGGAGCCTGGGCAGAAGGCCTCTCCATTTTCCAAAGCACCAGCCAACCGGTGGCCAAGCACCGGTCAGCCGGTGGAGCCAGTCAAACTAGCCGTTGGGCTTTGACCAGACTTGTCCACTTGACTCCCAACAGCTCCGAAGGCCTCTCCAACAGCTCCGAAGATCCCCAAAGGACATTTGAGGGTTCCCCCTCTATAAATAAAGGACTAGGAAGCCCCAGAAACGTACGGTAGCCCACAGGAACATTGTTCGATCATTTGGCGAACCTCCGGCGCATTCCTTCAAGGATCCCCATTTGCTCCAACTCACTTCCACAACCAAGGAGCACCACCATAGAAGCTTGGGAGCACTCTTCATCAACTCCAATCAATCCATTGGCGCCCAAGACTTCTCCTCTTACGGTTTTTCATTATTTATCTTTTTGAGCATCAATTTGGGTTTGTGCCTACAAACCCACATTTCTTTTATCTTCCTTTTGTTTTGGTTTTCACACCACCTTCAAGGTGTGAAGAGGTTAGTCAAACCTTCCCTTTAAAAGGCTTGAGTCATAGGTGAGCTAGCCTTCACCTGTAAGAAGGCTAGTGGGTTCTTGCTTAACCATTAAAAGCAAGCAGTAATAGGTTCTAGACTACCTTAAAGTCTAGTGGGTTTCTTTCTAAAACCATTAAAAAGCAAGCGGTAGTAAATATCTCAATGGTTGAGTTGGGAGCGGAGACGTAGGCTTTGGTTTAAGCTGAACTCCGTTATCAAGTTTTGTGTCTTGCCTCTTTTATTTCCGCTGCGCTTTAACTTTGATTTAAATTGTTAATTATTTTTTAAAAGGAAATTCACCCCCCCTCTTGCCATCACTCTCCGCCCAACAAATATTTCAATAAAATATATTTTAGAAAAGTTTTTATGTTTTTTTTAACCCTTATTGTTTTATTTTAACCACCCACTAAACCCATTTTTACCTTAATCGTGGTAATTTATTTTTACTATTTTCACATTCGTTTAAGGTAAAAAAATTAATCCAAACTTATTAGTAAATATTAATTATTCTTATACCAAATATGGGATCAATTTTACCAAATTTAGTTCATATACGTGGACAAATTATATTTAAAACAAAACCCACAGACGCGAAAAAAATACCACTTTTTAATAAGAGAATTCTCATAAGCATGGAAGGTTTTAAAATAAAAATCAATATGAAATTGATTACAGTTACCAAAATATTATTTATTATTATATAATTTAACTAGTTTTACTTTAAAAAAATTCACAATATAATTTAACTTTGTAAATAATTTAAATCAAAAAGCGGTTTTGAAATAAAAATCGTTATTTTTCACCACACTTCGAAAAATGAAAATTCTCAGAAAAATACCAAAAAATTACCCTAAGTTCATTTAGATAAGTTTATTTCAAAAATGAAGTTCATTTTATAAATTAAATTTTTCAAAATTGATAAAAATAATATAAAATTATGTGTACAAGGCACAACTAAATATTGTTTTATAAACATACATTTTTTCAGAAAAAATTTATCTTTATTTTAAATGATTCTTATTTTATTTATAATTAATGGATAATAATATTTTCCCAATTTATTTATTACTATTAATAACCTCTAGTTTAAAAACTAGTTTATAACGATATATTGTATTATGGTACATTTATATTTGGGGATGCGTGTTCTGGAAGATATCAAAGAGATTAAATTTAATGAAATATATTTCATGGGTCATTTAAGATCGATGTTGTGTATTGCATATAGTACTAAATAAATGTATTATTTTCATAATTTTTTGGAATTATATTCTTCTCACCTTAAATAAATTATTACCTCAATTTTATCTTTTTCTTAGAAATCAAGCATTTGATATTTCAAAATTCCTTTTTTAAAAAGAAACATAATAAAATGGGTAAATAAAACATCCTCTTAATAATAGTGAAAGGGAAGTAAAAAATTCATTTGTAATAACTCATAAGTATATTTCTATGATGATGAATATTGGGGAAAAATTTATGATATAGACCTGAAATAAATGCACAAATAATTATATATATTGATAGAGGTTATTGATCAAAAGAAAGTGAATGATCGATGTAATGTTATAGACCACAAAACCCTAAATATGTGACAATTTAAAATGCTATTTTAATCATAATATATGATGGTAATATGATAAAAATTTTCTTTCAAGATCCTGTTCCTAAATTTGAGGAATTATTTTACTATATAATAATATAAGGAAATATAATTACTTGGTATATTTTTATTTCATAATAACAATTTCATATTTTAGTTTTACATTGATAAATTTCCAAATCATATCTTAATCTAAGAAATGAATATAAAAAAATTATTTTTTTATGCTTGAAGCACTAAAATTTACTTTTTTTGAAACATAAGATCTATAAAATAGTGATAAGTCTTTTCATGTTTCTCTAACTATTTTACAAAATCAATATGGTTAGCATGAGTTATCCAATATAATATATTAATATCTAAAACTCATAAGTAACATCAATAGTTCATTGTTAATATTTATTTCTCATATTGTTTAACTAAAATAATGACATATTGAACATGACATCAAATAGACTAGTGGTAGGTTATAAACCCTTCTCTTCCATCAGTTGTGGGTTCAAGCACCATTAAGTTCACCAGATGTAATGAGTTGTCATTTTTCTAATACTATATTAATATAATTTTTATAATAATCCCAAATTGTGTTGAAACATAATCACTACATAATCATATATAAGATAATATTTAATGGTTACCAATAACTTTAATCTTAATTTCAAAATTTAAAGGCATTATTCCTCAAATAACTTTTTCATACACCAAACAAATGGGATGTATTACCATTAATGCTTTCTAATGATATCCTTACTCATGTTATATTCATACCACACAAATTATCAGAATGTGTGTTTATGAATTTAGACATATTATAAAACCTACACTCATAAACCCATGATGGTATCTATAACTCTTATGTTAACGAGGAAACATATACATCTAAAATTTAACGTTGTCCTTAGATGTTTCATGATTCTTATAATGAAAATACCCATTATAAAAACATGTCTCCAATTTAATTCTTGATTCCTGATACATAAATACTTTAACCATTTTATTTCAGAATAGGTCCTTCCATGGTATATGGGTTATCCTTTAAAAGAGGGCATTGACTTGAATAATGTTTGGTTTTTAAACATTTAATACAACAAACTATATATGGATCACTATGATGAGATTTACTTCCTTCCATCATACTCTTCATTTTTCTTTGATAATTAATTGCATTATTCTCTTATTCTATACACATAAATAATTTCTCTATTCCATTGAGACATAATCCAAGGTTTCTCTTTCCATATTTACCACATGAAGAAAATCTAGCCTTATTTTCTCTATGGTCTCCACCACTCGAGCTCTTAGATAACTCCATCCTTTTCTTCTTTAGTGAGTCTAAGAGTTGGTCAACTTATAAAATGCTAATCATATTTTGGGATATATAATTAGGAATAATAATTATTTATTTCACTCCTACAATCATACCATTTGGTTTCTCATAGTCACAACATTTTTCTTCATGTTTAATGTTAAAACAATTCCTTTAGGTTCTATCTATTGACTAAAACCAAAAAACATAGTGTGAGAAACAATAATCATAGTGGAGAACCACATAATCATATAGAATCTAAAGTGCCCAGATCAGTGTGAATCACTGATAGGGGGAAGGGGTGAATCAGTGATCCCTTTAAATCTTTTTACAAATTGATTATTTTTAATTAAACCTCTATAGATGGTTAATGCCTCGATCCACTCTTCTTGTGTCTCTCAGCCATACCTCGAATGATGCAGTAAATGTAAAGGCACTGAACAAAATAATTTATAAGGTTTGGTTCACTGAACTACTCCTTGATGTTTTGGTTATTCTCCCCAATACAGATTCTCCACTATATTTTGGTTAGTAGTTATAATGGTCGATACAGAGTCACACTGTATCTCTCCTGAGTCCCACAAGAGGTTCTTTATACTGCTTCACATAGTGTTACCAGAGTCCCATTGGCCTGCTCTAGAGTCTCATTGAAGTCTTCTTCTCCTCCCTGAGTCTTACAGGGTTCTTATAGATCTCGAGTCACACAAACATCTTCCTTATTTAAGTTCTTCTTTGATTCACTGTAGATGATCTTATGATCTCTTCACACAGGCTTGTTGAATCACAATTGCCTATGAATCTATTCAAGGATCTTTAACAACCTTTGATAAGGTCTGTTGGCCTTGCTCAATATTTCTGATCACTTGAGTTGATCAGTTCTCAATCTCAACAATGCTCAGACAATTATTTCTTCTTCTAATGAAAACCTGGCCTCAATGAGATATGTGCCAATGGTACACACAACTTCTTCAAGAATATAATATGAAAGAATGATCTTGAACAATATCATCACTATCTCTCTTCTTGGATTCTCAATTACTGAACACTCAGATACAAGATCTTCTTTAATTTAGTATGGATTTAGTCTCAGTTCTCATTCACTTCATGCATGGATTGCATGGGTATCTCAAATTATTCTTCCATAGTGTAATAGCTAAATGCACTAAAACTTATTCTTGTTTACTTGGAATGAATCACATACACTTTTGTGATTATTAAAACACTGAATATCCTCTCACTTTGCATCATCTAAATTGATACACGTGCATGTGTTCATGCATGATTGCATGCATGAGTCTCTTGCTTTTGAACGTGCACTGTCTTCTCTTCTTCTCTCAATATGCATGCACAATTTTGATTCTTTATTTACATGTGAATGTTAATTCATGCACAATTATTTTCTTCTTTCTTGTGTGAAAACCCCAATGGGTGTAACACTTTTGAACACACGCACAATCTCTTCCTTTTCACCTTCTCTCTTTCTCTTCTTATCCTTATTTTCTTATTTTGGGTCTTAGAACTCAAAAACTTGTCTTATTTAATTCATTCAATTTTATGTGTTTATACATGGGTCTTCTTAAATACAAAATTAGTGCTACCCACAGTTCACCTTGTTCTTGGACACTTGGGTGTCACAACTCATGCATATGCATGCATGTGAATCATGCATGAATTCTCCTCTTTCCTTTGTGGGAATATGAATCCTCGGGTTGCTTATTCTTCAAATAGAGTATACAAAAACCTTGGCCTTCATAAAAACACCTTCTTCTTAAAAAACCCCCTAAAAAACAGTACATATAAAAGGTGCAAGAAAGAGGGTGTTCTTCTTCTTTGTGAAAACCAGAGAGTGCACAAGATCTTCTTCTTCACGCAAAGGGTGCACAAGGATCTCTTATACAGAAATAGAAGTGGTTCTTTGTTCTCTATTCACAAGAGAAAAACAAGGGTGAAAGTGCACCGGTTTTTTTACCCACGAGATTACTTCCACAAAGACACAGTGAGGGTTCAAAGAACCTATCGCGCGCTTGTGGGTAGCTTTGCACAGAGGGTACAGATCTCCTCGTTCGCAAACTAGGGTGGTTCACGCTTCTTCTCTTTGCGCAAGGGATGCATGGGACTACTTCACGCAAGAGTTTTGTGGTTCTACTTCGTGTAGAAGGGCTACGCGTAACCTTTTGCGCAATGCTTTTTTTCTCAGAGAAACAAGAGATTTCTATAAATATTTTCAACAATAGAGCCTCAGTCAAGAGCTCTGTATTTATAGGCGAGGAACACCATTCAAATTCGTGTGAGATGCCGTAAGATCCAAATATTTCAATAGATGAGATATTTGGTTTTGAATATATTCAAACGTGGATGAGATATCCCACAAATATTGGTTGTTTCCTTTTTCTTTTTAAACCATGGGATCCTTCGTTCTTGGTGAGTGCATCACGTGCATGCATTTAAGAATGCATGAAAACTATTTCCCTATACATTGAACGACAGTGAACCTTCAACAAATTTTTTTGCCTCAGGATCCTTTGAATTTCTTCATCTCGTTGCATGCGTAAAAATTCTAATAAATTCATGTATTCGGTTCATCCAGACGATCATCATGCACAAACTTTGAGCTTCAACGGTGGTCGAGAGCTCGATCTTGGTGGATGGGCTTCATCTTTGGTGAGCAATGGTGTCGGGTAGAGCTTGGGTGTCCGGAGGTTGAAGACAACTGTGGTTCCTCTCCTTGGACATTGCATCACCTCAAATTAATCACGGACGGTGGTGATTAGATCGTGAGACACGGGATGGATCGTGCGGCTGTGATTGGGTGCGGGATCAGATGGACGACCAGGATTAGTTCCACATTTTTAAAATGTCATCCCACATCGAAACAGGTCATAGTTTTCTCACGGTTTAACAATAAACTCTCGCCATCTTGATGCTAGATTACTCCTCTCCACCCTCCAATTCCGCCCCACATCGGTTCTCCTATGGGCGTGCTCTTAGCGCCCACTATGCTCCTCCGGGCACGCACCTAGAGCCCATGCTGCATGGGTTCATCACCGTGCGACACCTGTGGGCTTACACATGACCTGCACACACATTCCTCATACAGGGATGGCCTCGAGGGCTTCCTTTGATCATGGTTGACCCTCGAGTCCTGCAAGTTCTTGAGGTGAGGACCTCTACTGGCCCTCCATGGTTGCCTAATTTTTCTGTAAAGGAATAGTCTAAGTACATAGTATAAAAACTAAGTAACCAAGTATTTATTTCTCCTTAAAATTCCAAAGAATACTTCTTCATTCAAATCCCATTTTTAACTCTTCTTCATCGTAAAACATCATCCATTCCTTTCTTTTTAGATCATAAATCCCAAACATCTTCAATACATTCTTTTAATCCAATCATGGATGATGCATGGATCATGTCTTCATTCCTCATGCATTAAAAACATAATTCATAGCCTTCATCAATTCACCCACTTAGTGACTATTGATGGATTCCACTTCTTTCCTTATGCAATTGAGTATTTCATGTGCTTCTTCATGTTTTGTAACATTGTATCACCTTGATACATATCTTGGAACTTAATACCAGTTAACAATTTTTAGGGTTGTCCTCTTAGAGAATTGATCAAGTGTAGCATTCAATTATTTGAATCAACAACAATTCTCCAAGGCTTCACCAACTCTTTCTCAATACCTTTCATTCACATATTGACTTCTCATTGACAAAAAATGAAACTCTTATGCACTTCAATCAATATTAACAACAAATGAAACTCTTATGCACTTCAATCCCCCCCTTTGTATTTTGTTTCCAATATCACTTAAGCACACTTTTTATGGGTCAATATGTGTTCTAAACGTTTCTCCCCCTTATTAGAAACAAAATGAAAAGGTGTTAGTGGGGTCACTTCAAAAACATATCCTCATTCCTTTGAATAATATCTTTCAGAATGTTTCTGAGGGAGGGATGATGTCACATAGTTTACTAAGAAAATAGCCTTTAGTTAGTCAACTCTAAGTCTACTTGGGATAACCCTCAATTTCAGCTTCTTGAGATGATATGAATTTCAAGATTTGTCATGAAATAATCCATAATATCATCTCTTTGATATTTTCTCCCCCTCAAGGGGTGAAATCCCTTTGAATTTCCGTGGTGGTGAATATCATCAAATAATCTTGAAGATATTAATGTTGATAATCTTCTACTATGGATCACTTCAAGTAATTACCAAATCATGAATAATGAGTTCAACTTGCAGTTCTCCACTTTTCTCATTCAACTTTCATTTTAAGAATGACCTTCATCTTCAATTCCTTGAAATGTAAGCACACATGTATAACAAAAGAATAAGGGAATAATATGGAACACTTGTGATATTCTTAATTGAAGCACTAGGGATGAGAATTTTATCTCAACCCAAGAACTCATTTCCTTGCAGCTCTAAAGTGTCTGGTACTATTAATGATGATGTATCCTCTCCATTTGGAATTTTTATTTTTCATTGTCAGCATGGATTCTTTACTTACATTCACCTTCAACTTGTGTGGATTGTTTTTCTTCACTTATGTCAATAGTGAAGTATCTTTTGGTGCATGCTGTTCAATTTTCTTTATTTGGACTAGTAAAACAGTAAAACATATGTTTTCATGATATCCATCCTTCTTGCACCTTCCACACAATAGTTGTGAGACACTTAGGTTATCATGTGTTGACAAACTCTCATGAAATTCGAATTCTCTTTCATATGGAATGACCTATTTTCCCTTTTCCTTAGCTTTAGCTAGTATTTCATCTTCATCTATTTGCATTTCTCTAGAAATTTGCAAATGATTAGACCAGATAACTAAAAAATCCTTACCATTTTATGATTTAGAGATTCCAGATGGCTTCCTCATTGTCTTCACGTTACCTTTATTTGGAAACTTATTAAGATTATCTTCAGGAATATCTTCAGTAAATCCTAATTTCTTCTGGATTGATTCTCTTTTTATTTTTATCTTGATTACATTCATTTATATGTCTTTTTTGTAGTGATACATGGTATAAACTTTCTTTCTACAGTAGAAACATCTTTTCTTGTTTGAGATGGCATTATTGGAATCCAGTTTGAACTTATTCTTGGGAATAATTTCTTTCACTGTTTTCTTGACTTCATTGTTTTGCATATTCCCATTAGAAGACTTTTCAACTCCTTTTTCTTTATCCTGACTCTGTTGTGGTCTATGATTATTATCAACATATGCTTAAGGTATGGTAGTACTAAAACATAAATCATCATGAATATGACCACATCTATTGAAATTATCATAGAACTCTTTAAGATATTCAAATATGTTCTTAGTAGACAAATTATTTTTCATCTGTGCATTCTACTTTTTTGTTGAAGGTTACTTCATTTCTTCACATACACTTTCCCTGAATGTAGGCCTTCCATAATTTTTATATGATGACATATTATTCCATCAATCATTATCCTGATGCCCAAACTTCCAACAACACTAACAATAGCCAATAAATATCCTTCTTTTACTTGTAGTATCAGTATGGCTAGATTTAGTGCATTTTTGTTTTTGGAATTGTATTTATTTATTTGGAGCATCCTTTTGGGAGTTTCTATTATTAATCATTCCAGTATCCACCCTTAAAGTTTTGATGGATGTATCATCATTTTTATCAATCCACATCTTCCTATATTTTGGTTTTAAACCTGTACTTGCAGATGAAACTGCATTAGTAGAAACATAAATAAATAGGTTATGAGATAAATTATTCTTAGAGGATGTTTCCCTAGGATTAGAGGATGATCTGATGTTCCTTTTGGAATCATATTCCTCAATGAAAACTTTAGTGGAAACATCTCTTCTTTTATCTTGGGATGATTTCTGATTTTTCAATCTCACATCCATTTCTAAACATTTCATGTTGAGATAGTTTTTCTCATCCTCAACTAATCTCATATTACTTTCTCAATTATCCTTCAACATTTTTATTTTTTCTTCATGCACATTTCTTAATTATTGCAAAGTGATGTCAAGCTCCTTTAGCTTTCTAGCTTTGTCTTCTAGTTGAGCAGCTTTGACAACCATAGAAACTTTGTGCAAATTTTCAAATGTATATAAAGATTTTATAAATACAATCTCAAAGAATTAATTCTCACAAATACTTCCCTACAATTCTTCATTAACTTGAGAATGTCTTTCATTGCAAAGAGAAATTGTTTCTTCCTTTTCCTTCACTAGTTTTGTGAGAATGTTGGATATGCCAACCCTTTTAGACAATGCTTCTTCCATGGAATTAAATTATTCTTCCAGCTATAATTTTTCATCTTAAAGAGAACTAATGCTTATAGAAATGTGCCTTGAAACATCTTGTAAGAAACCAAATATTCGTTTCAAGTATGTTTTTTCTTTCTGGTCATTTTTGAGAAAAAGAGGAAAATCTGGAAATTTTCTAAGTACACGCCATGTACTTTTCTCCCACATGAGGCCGTATGTTGGCCATGTCCAGGCCACACACACAATGTGTAGGGGTGATGTGGAGGCCACTTAATGCGGTGTACAGAAAAGGTGAGTACACGCCATGTACTTTTCTTTTTATTTCATTAAATGGACCAAGGTCGCGTCTAATCCCTATTTTCATCTTATTCTCTGCCTAATTATGTCCAGAGCATCCGAGGAAGCCGATTCTTCTCCAAGCCACTGATCCGTCACCGGTTATCCGAATCGAACGCCATTGGTTGCAATAGAAGTGCAACGGTGAATTCTTGGTTATTCTTTGGCCACGTTTCTTGATTCCTTCTCTTGTGAGAGTTATCTAAGGTTGAACGTTTTAGATGTTTTTGTAGATTTACTCCGTTCTAGTCCAATTCAAAGGCCAAGGTTCAACTATATTGATCTTCTAGGATCGAGGTAGGTGGTTTGTTGCCTTACGTTTAATGTCTTTGAGTTTTTGTGCAAAAGTTCCGGATTCCCATGTATCGGGTATCTCGGGTTAGGGTTTTGATACTGTATTATTATCTACCTAAGATTGATTGTATGCTTGAGGTTATTAGATTATTAATAATTTCTTTTTAGCATGTTTAAGGATCACCCCATGGGTGTTTTCCCTTGTTTTGGCTATTTACTGCCGTTTGGATTAGGTTTCCTGTGAGGCATACCTTGTTGCATTGATTGCCTGCCTTGTGACAATTGTTTACATGTATTGCATGCTGTTTATATGATTTTGATGCATTTTAGCTATTATCCAAGTAGTTGTTGAACTTACTAAGGTTTTATGACCGTCTATTACGCACGACTACACTGCTCAGGGATTTGTGAACCTAATTAGGTATATTAAAGAGGGAATCAATGATTAAGGGCTTCCTTAGAGAGTCTGTTATAAATTAGTTTCGTACGAAAGACCTATAGGAATTGGAATTTGTGATTCCCAAGAGTGTCCTTATTTTACGCACGTACCGAGACTATAGGGGGGATTAGACATAAGTGCTTCCTCAAAGAGTCTATAACTATCACTGTAAGACCATGGGGGAATTGACGATGAGAGCTTCCCATAGTTTCTGTGCCTTGTATGATTGCTTGAATAGAAGGGTCTTCTAGTATGAGCCACCTAGAGAGTCAGTGTAAAATTGTTTGGTTGGTTGTGACGTGTCCACCAAGCCAAAGAACAAGCTTGGGTTTTGTACTGCTTGTTGTCTATGTAGTCTGTTGAGATACCTATTTTGTTACTTGCTATGCCTTGAGAATATAGAGCTATTTGATTGATTCCATGGTTTATAATTAAATGATTGAACTAAATTAATAAATAAATGTAAATGGAGATTGGTAGGATTGTTTACTTTAGTGTACTCCTGTTTCTCTGCTGCATTTATTTTCTTTGCTTTTGCTATATTTCTCACTGACAGTAGGGAACAGATCTTGTGGTGGTTTCCTACTAGGATTATTCTCACACCTTGTTTGGGTCCTTCTTTTCGGCCCAAACAGGTTATATGGTTGTAGGCGTGGATAGGGATTGTGGCCCTTCTACTTCAGGTACATGATTTCTGGTTGGATCTAGAGAGCATAGGACCGAGCTTAAGCTTGTGATACTGCTGGGGTTACTGTTTAATTTTAGTAATTTGTCTCTCAGTTGTGTTCATCACATTGTTTTGTTTGTTTTTTTCCTTAGATACATGTACCATGCTACATCATTATTATATTATACATTGCTTCCACTTTTTAGTTTCAGTTATTGCATGCTGTTTACTGCTTTCGCTATTGACTGTTATTTCCTTTACCTTGTATACCTTACCAAATGAGGGCATAGTTTCCCCAATAACTTACCAAGGCCCTCGCTGCTAGTCGGCAACCTCTACTATTTGGGGAAATGTGCTTGAGGTCATGGGGCGAACCGGGCACGGGGCACCAGTTGAGTGGATCTGGATTCGGGTCGTTACAAAGTGGTATAAGAGGTGTTTCTTTCCTTTTCTATTGACTTACAGTTTAGCGACATTAGATAGTGATAAGACGGAATAGGTAAATGGTAAATAGCTGTGCCTGGGATTTCTAGAACCCGTGTATAGGGAAAAATCCTGATTACCTCGAATTTTGCAATATTTGAGTTTTGCAAAGGTTACAGTTTAATTGATTTCACCATTGGGTGATGCACTTGTTTTGTGCTAATACTGTTTATATGATTGTGGTTCTACTTTGTTGCAACCCGATGAGATGAGGGTATTCCATCTCATGCATCATATAGGCACGTGTTATAAAATCACATGTCATGAATTTTTCAATGCCATCTAGGTTGCATTAGAAATTGCATACTGTTATGATAGACGATGCATGCTGTCATGATAGCTGTTGTGATAGAATATCTGCCATGATTGATAGGGTATCTTTTGTTTAGATATTCTTTATCATGGACGCCAAACTTTGGTCTTAGAGGTGTTATGGGCCCTCGAGGATCGGAATATGGTGGGTCATTAGTTTTTTAGGATGTTTACTTGTTATATGCGTTGTTATGATTCCAAGATTTGATTCGCGGGGAGAATGGGCCCCCACGGATCGGAAATTGGCACCTAAACGCTTGTTTTCTGTGTTTTCTGGGCTTCAGTGTAGTTCTGAGGCTACTGTCCAGAAAAACCCAGAATACACGGTGTGTACATCATGAATACACGCCGTGTAGTTTTTAGCCGTGTCACTGACTGTGTGGACAGGGACACAGGGTTGTGAAAGTTCTTATGGAACACGCCGTGTACTACTTTACACGCCGTGTAGTATGTTTTGGGTATCTGGACGTGTCATGAATAATACAGACCGGGGGTTTCCTTCATGTACACGTCATGTCTATCTGGAACATGCCGTGTATGGTCAGCTGTGTGTTAGGCCATGTCACGAACAACACGAGCCCAGTAAGGCATGTCTAGTACACGCCGTGTCATCCTTGAACACACTGTGTAGTTTTGTCTTAAGGGAGCCGTGTGACCTAGACATGTAGCTGAATACATGGTTTGGGAAAGCCGTAGAGAAACATGCTATGTACCATGATGACATGTCGTGTAGTAGTTGTCTGTGTACCAGTTCGTGTGACTAACGACACAGACAGGGGAAAAATCTTAATGACATGCCTTGTAGTGGACAAACATGCTGTGTAGTTTCTTGCTGGGACAGACCGTGTTCCTAGCCGTGTAGGAGTGATCAAACATGGAGAAAAAGGGTTAGTACATGCCGTGTAGTTTGAGAACACGCCATGTAGCCGAGTTATTTACACAGCCATGTATGTCCAAGGTACATTCCCATGGTAAAATTTCCGGAACACACGCCGTGTAGTGGTACTAACATGCCGTGTAGTCATGTTTTCCAGAATTTTAAAGAATTTTCCCTCTTCTGCTCCGTTTTCACTCTCTTAAGCTGCAACTATGTTCCTTCTTATGCCTTCAATATTTTCTGTCCTTGTTAATATTGAATCTGAGTTGTGCTTTTTGACCTTTCAAGATCTATGGCACCATGACGTCCTCCTATTGCACGTCAGGAACCAGGCAGTGACCGTACACCGGATACGGCAGACCAAGGACTACCAGTAGTTCTGCTTATCGTTCCAGACATGGAACCCTCAGTGATTCCAGACACTGGTGCTGACACTCAGTTCAAAGAGGGTTTCATGAGATTCTTGGAGACCTTCTAGGGAGCTCAGCATCCTGCCCCATCTATGGCAGAGCTGATGCGGGGTTTTCAGCAGCAGCATCCTCCCATGTTCACGGGGGATGGAGGACCACAGGCTGTGGAGTCATGGATAGAAGACATTCTATCCATCTTCGAGCACCAGGAGACACCTCCAGATAGGAGAGTGAAGCTCGCAACTTATATGCTGCGAGATTCCTCCAAGAGATGGTGGGATGTGGTTTCGCAGGCAGGGCGCCAACAAGCTATGGCTTGGGACGAGTTTTAGCGTACGTTCTACGACTAATTCTACCCAGCGACCCTAAGGGATGACAGAGCCAGAGAGTTCATGAACCTATAGTAGGGCACTCTCATAGTTATGAAGTATTCCTATTGCTTCATAGAGTTACGGCGTTTCACTCCCATTCTGGGGAATGACGAGCTGTTTTTAGCGAGGAAGTTTGAGGAAGGCCTCTGACCAGGCATCAGATCGCAGGTGAACGTCCTCCAGTTGACTTCTATTTCTCTGATAGTCAACTAGGCGCTTATCACAGAGAGAACCCTGAGACATACTGGAGCTATAGACCAGGGCGGTTCAGCATCCAGGGCTGATTCTTTTCAGGTGGACAACAGGAAGGGCCACCGAGAGTCTACACGAGGTGACTCGAGAAAGCAAGGTATTCCTCCTGGTAGATGAGACCTTCCTTCTGGAAACCAAGTTGTGTGATATCAGTGTGGAAAAAATAGGCATAAAAAACCCCATTGCCTGAGAGACCTAGTGGAGTGCCGATCTTGTGGCAAGATGGGTCATCTGTAGCATTTCAGCAGGGTTCTCCTACTAGCGGCTAGTGAAGGAGGATCAGTTTCGACTCTGCGTACAAGAGCAGGATTACCAGTTCCACAACAGACTGGGGACTGGAGTTCTTCAGGTCGTTTAGGCCAGGGTAGAGGCTGTGGATGCAGTGGTCAGGCTCAAGGAGGAGCAGCGCAGAGATCTCAGGCTACTACACCAGGCCACGGTACATGCCAGACTTTTGC
The DNA here is from genome assembly GCA_963277665.1 of Viscum album. Lineage (NCBI taxonomy): Eukaryota > Viridiplantae > Streptophyta > Magnoliopsida > Santalales > Viscaceae > Viscum > Viscum album. Next base: position 905,516,387 of record OY728158.1, on the reverse strand, counting down.
TGTAGAGTAGATTCATTAGGAGTAGGATCCTAGACCTTCTATAGTTTGAGGAACGATTTTAGTAGCTTCAGTTTTATTCTATGAACTTTTCGATACAAGATCTTTTCATAGCTTTATTTTTATGCATATTGTGTAAATCCTTAGACTTACTCTTTATACTTATGAAGATATGATGATGCTAGAAACTCCCTTGGGAATTAGAACTGCTAGCGTGTGTCAGTTCTTATAATGCACCCTTGAGGTTGGTGGGTGTTGTTTTTCGTGGAGTCTCTATGTTTTTGAGATGACAGGATATGATTTCATTCTCAGGATGGACTTTTTAGTTCCCTTCTTGGCCTTTGTCGATTGCTATCACCGTAGGGTGAGTTTTACATCACCAAAGGGCAGATCGTTTCTTCACAAGGGATAATGGGATGTTCAGGCGAGCAGAGCGGGACCAGATCACCATGGTTTGGGCGGTGTTACGGCCCAGATTTCTAGCTTATATCTGGATGACTAGGGAACTTCTCAGAGAGATTTCTCTCTAGTGGTTGATCGCTTTCCAGATGTCTTTCCAGAAGACTTTTCAGGTTTGCCTCCGGAGTGAGAGGTAGACTTCTCTATTGAGCTTGAACCAGGAGTGGCACCAGTGTCCATTCCTCTTTATAGGATGGATACACCTGACTTGCAGGAGCTCAAGAAGTAGTTGGAGGAGTTGCAAACAAGGGGTTTCATCCGACCCAGTACTTCTCCTTGGGGTTCGCCTGTCCTGTTTGAGAGGAAGGCAAACAACACCCTTAGGATTTGTGTGGATTATCGGAAGATGAACCAGTTTACGATCGAGAGACAATATCCTTTTCCATAGATAGATGATCTCTTTGATCAGCTTTGAGGAGCCAGAGTGTTCTCGAAGATCGACATGAGATCTGGATATCATCAGTTGCGTGTCAGACCATCTGATATACCTCTTACAGCCTTCCGGATCAGGTATGGTCTGTATGAGTATTTGGTCATGACGTTCAGTCTCATGAATGAGCTAGTAGTTTTCATGGCGTTGATGAACATAATTTTCCATCCTTACTTGGATTCCTTCGTGGTGGTTTTCATGGATGAAATCTTGGTGTACTCTCACACTCGACACGACCATGTTACCCATCTTGAGATCGTTTTGAGTACACTGAGGGAGCATCAGTTATATGCTAAGATCTCCAAGTGATACTTTTGGATGGACAAGATTCATTTCTTGGGTCATATCATCTCAGATACAGGAGTATCCGTAGACCCAGAGAAGGTGCGAGCAGTAGTTACCTGGGAGCAGCCGAAGAATTTCTTCGAGGTACGAAGTTTCTTAGGGATGGATGGTTACTACAGGTGGTTTATACATGATTTCTCACCCTTATCAGCACCATTGACGAGTTTGACTAAGAAGGGGGTGAATTATGTTTGGTCAAAAGCATGCAATTCGGCCTTTTAGGAGCTAAAGTGGAGATTGACTTCAGCACCGATTCTAGTTTTTCCGGAGCCAGGCAAGAGTTATACAGTTTTCTGTGATTCATCTGGCATCAGGCTTAGAGCAGTGCTTATGTAGGAGAATCGTGTTGTTGCATTAGGATATCGACAGTTGAGGCCACATGAGAGGAACTATCCTACGCACGACCTGGAGTTGTTGCAGTTGTTCATGCTTTTCATTGTCAGAGACATTATCTTCTGGGAGAGCATTTTGTGGTATATACTGACCACAAGAGCCTCAAGTACATCTTCAAGCAGCGTGACTTGAATCTGAGACAACAGAGGTGGGTTGAGTACCTACATTCTTTCTATTTCGAGCTTTCCTATACGCCTGGGAAAGGAAATGTAGTGGCTGATGCACTGAGTAGGAGGACACATATACAGGCAGTTCAGGAGGCCAGTAGTGAGTGGCAGCTTATGGATCTGTTCTCTAAGATGCACTTAGAGGTGCACAGAAGACAAGGGTAGACTTTCATATCTTCTATAGCTATTACCTCTAAGCTTCTTGACCATGTTTGAATGAGGAAGCTATCAGATTCTGAAGGACTAGTTCTATGGGAAAGAGTGTTAGGAGAGGACCCTCTTCTCGGATGGACCATAGGCGAGGATGAGATCTTATGTTTCCAGGGACACGTATGGGTTCCAGCAGAAATATGCGAGGAGTTGATGCGAGACTTTCATTCCTCAGTTTGGGAAGTTCATCCTGGCGTCACCAAGATGTATCGTGATCTACACCGCTAGTATTGGTGGCCAGGTATGAAGAGAGATGTTGCTAGTTTTGTAATGAGATATTCCACCTCTCAGAAAGTGAAGGTAGAGCACCAGAGACCAACAGGACTTTTACAGCAGCTACCCATTCCCGAGTGGAAGTGGAATTATGTCACGATGGACTTCATGACAGGGTTACCAAGATCACCTCTAGGTAATGACACGGTATGGGTTGTCATTGACAGGCTCACGAAGGTTGCTCACTTCTTGCCGATTAAGGAGACCTTCAGTGTTGATGAGCTTGGACGGTTGTACATCCTTGAGATTGTACACTTGCATGGGGTTCTGAGTACTATCATTTCAGATAGGGACGCCCGCTTTACATCGCATTTCTGGTAAGGGTTATAGAGGGATTTGGGTACACAAGTACTTCTGAGTACAACCTACCATCCCCAGACGGATGGCCAGTTAGAGTGCACGATTCAGGTACTAGAGGACATGCTGCGAGCATGTGTCTTTGATTTTGGAAATTCTTGGGAGAGACATATACCTTTACTGGAGTTTTCCTACAATAATATTTTTCAATCAACTATTCATATTACACCTTACGAGGCTTTGTATGGTCGGCCATGCCGATCACCCTTGTGTTGGATGGAGGTAGGAGAGGCAGCTATGCTGGGACCTCTTCTTGTTCACAAGACCATAGAGCAGGTGGAGTTGATTCGAAAAGGATGGCTACTGCACAGTATCGACAAAAATCTTATGTTGATCAGCGGAGGCGATCCTTGGAGTTCAAGGTCGGAGATCAGGTTTTTCTACATGTTACCCCAAGATTGGGACACAAGAGGATCAGGAGACAGGGTAAGCTTTCACCAAGATAAGTCGGGCCATTTGAGGTTCTGGAGGGAGTCGGGCTGGCTGCTTGTAGGTTGCAGTTACCTCAGAGGTACCAGGCTATGCACGACGTCTTCCATGTTTCTCAGCTTCACCACTATTTCTCAGACCCGTCTCATGTTTTTCAACCCGAGGAGGTTAAGATGGAGCAGGATGCATCGTTTGAGGAGCATCCTATCAGGATTGTTGATCGTAGTGCAAAGGTACTCTGTGGCCGGTCTATTCCTATGGTACGGGTGCTATGGCAACACGACCGTTTACAGGACGAGACTTGGGAGAGGGAGGCCGATATGCGATCACAATGGCCAGAGTTGTTTGAGGTTTCTTCTTTTCCACCTTGTTAAGGAAATCCAGGGATGAATTTCTTTAAGGGGGGAAGTTTGTAAGAACCCGAATCTTCATTTCAGGTATGTTTTTCCTTTTCTGGTTGTTTTTGAGAAAAAGAGGAAAATCTGGAAATTTTCTAAGTATACGCCGTGTAATTTATGAGTACACGCCATGTAATTTTCTCCCGCACGAGGCTGTGTGCTGGCCATGTCTGGGCCACACACACGGTGTATAGGGGAGATGTGGAGGCCACTTAATGCGGTGTACAAAAAAGGCGAGTACACGTCGTTTACTCATGAAGTACACGCTGTGTACTTTTCTTTTTATTTCATTAAGCAGACCGGGGTCGCATAGAATCCCAATTTTCATCTTCTTCTCTACCTAATTACGTCCATAGCATCCGAGGAGGCCAATTATTCTTCGAGCCACTGATCCGTCATCGATTATCTAAATTGAACGCCGTCGGTTGCAATAGAATCGCAACAGTGAGTTATTGGTTCTTCTTTGGACACGTTTTCTGATTCCTTCTCTTGTGAGAGTTATCTGAGGTTGAACATTTTAGACGTTTTTGCAGATTTACTCTGTTCTAGGCCGATTCATAGGATGAGGATCAAGTATATATATCCCCTAGGATCGAGGTAGGTGGTTTGTTGCCTTATGTTGAATGTATTTGAGTTTTTGTGCAAAAGTTCCGGATTCCCATGTATCAGGTATCTTGGGTTAGGGTTTTGATCCTGTATTATTATCTGACTTAGATTGATTGTAATCTTGAGGTAATTAGATGATTAATAATTGCTTGTTATCATGTTTAAGGATCACCTCATGGGTGTTTTCCCTTGTTTTGGCTATTTACCGCCGTTTGGCTTAGGTTGCCTGTGAGGCATACATTGTTGCATTGATTTCCTGCCTTGTGATAATTGTTTGCATGTATTGCCTACTGTTTATATGCTTTTGATGCATTATAGCTATTATCCAAGTAGTTGTTGAACTTACTAAGGGATGCTGACAGTCTATTACGCACGACTAGACTGCTCAGGGCTGTGTGAACCTGGTGCGGTAGAATGAAGAGGGAATCAATGATTAAGGGATTCCCTAGAGAGTCTGTTATAAATTAGTTTCGTACGCATGAACTATAGGAATTGGAATTTGTTCTTCCCAAGAGTGTCCTTAGTTTACGAACGTATCAAGACTATAGGGGGAATTATACGTAAGTGCTTCCTCAGAGAGTCTATAACTATCACTGCAAGACCATAGGGGAATTCACGGTGAGAGCTTCCCAGAGTGTCTGTGCCTTGTATGATTGCTTGACTAGAGGAGTCTGACAGTATGAGAAACCCATAGAGTTATTGTAAATATTCATTGGTTGGTTGTGATGTGTCCACCAAGCCAAATAACAGGCTTGGGTTTTGTACTGCTTGTTGTCTATGTAGTCTGTTGAGATACCTGTTGTGTTACCTGCTATGCCTTGAGAATATAGATATGTTTGCTTGATTCCTTAGTTGATAATTAAATGATTGAAGTAAATTAATAAATAAATGTAAATGGAGATTGGTAGGATTTTTTACTTTAGTGTACTCCTGTTTCTTTGCTGCATTTATTTCCTTTGCTTTTGCTATATTTCTCACAGACAGTAGAGCATAGATCTTGTGGTGGTTGCCTACTGGGATTAGTCTCACACCTTGTTTGGGTCCAAATTTTTGGCCCAAACAGGTTATATGGTTGCAAGTGTGTACAAGGATTGTGGTCCTTCTACTTCAGGTACATGATTGCTAGTTGGAGCTGGAGAGCATATGACCGAGCTTAGGCTTGCGATGCTACTGGAGTTGCTGTTTACTTTTAGTACTTTGTCTCTCAGTTGTATTCAACATGTTGTTGTGTTTTCTGTTTTCCTTAGATACATGTACCATGCTGCATCATTATTATATTATACATTGATTCTGCTATTTAGTTTCAGTTATTGCATGCTGTTTACTGCTTCTGCTATTGACTGTTATTTCCTTTACCTTGCATACCTTACCAAATGAGGGCATATTTTCTCCAATAACTTACCAAGGCCCTCACTGCTATTCGGTAACCTATGGCATTTGGGGAAATGCACTTGAGGTCATATGGAAAACTGGGCATGGGGAACCAGTTGAGTGGTTCTGGATTAGGGTCGTTACAAAGTGGTATTAGAGGGGTTTCTTTCCTTTTCTATTGACTTTCTGTTTAGAAATATTAGATAGGGATAGAACGGAATAGGTAAATGGTAAATAGCTGTGCCTGGGAGTTCTAGAACCTATGTACAGGGAAAAATCCAGATTACCTGGAATGTTGCAATATTTGAGTTTTACAAAGGTTACAGTTTAATTGATTTCACCGTTGGGTGATGCACTTGTTTTGTGCTATTACTGTTTTTATGATTATGGTTCTACTTTGTTGCAACCCGATGAGATGAGGGTATTTCATCTCATGCTTCATATATTAACTTGTTATAAAATCACATGTCATGCATTTTTCTAGGCCATCAAGGTTGCATTAGAAATTTCATGCTATTGTGATAGAATTTGTGATAGACGATTCATGTTGTCGTGATAGCTGCTGTGATAGAATACCTTCCATGATTTATAGGGTATCTTTTTTAGATCTTCTTTATCATGGACGCCAAAAATTAGTCTTAGAGGTGTTATGGGCCCTCAAGGATAGGAATTTGGTGGGTCATGAGTTTGTTATGCTGTTTACTTGTTATATGCATTGTTATGATTCCAAGATTTGATTCGCGGAGAGTATGGCCCCCCACGGATCAGAAATTGGCACCTAAATGCTTGTTTTCTATGTTTTTTGGGCTCCGGTGTAGTTCTAAGGCTACTGTCCGAAAGAACCTAGAATACACAGCATGTAAATCATGAATAAATGCCGTGTAGTTTTTAGACATGTCACTAATTGTGTGGACAAGGACACGTGGTTGTGAAAGTTCTTGTAGGAATATGCCGTGTACTAGTTTAGATTCCGTGTAGTTTGTTTTGGGTATCCGGCCGTGTCCAGAACAATACGGGCCAGGGGTTTCCTTCAATTACACTCTGTGTCCATCTGGAACACGCTGTGTATGGTCGACCGTGTGTCAGGCCATGTCGCAAACAACATGGTCCAGGTAAGGCATGTCTAGTACACGTCGTGTCGTCCTTGAACACACCGTGTAGTTTTGTATTAAGGGAGCCGTGTGACCTAGCTGTGTAACTGAATACATGGGTTGGGAAAGCCGTAGAGAAACACGCCGTATACCATGTTAAAACATTGTGTAGTAGTGGTCCATGTACCTGTACGTGTGACTAATGACACAGACATGGGAAAAATCTTAAGGACACACTGTGTAGTGGACAAACACGCAATGTAGTTTCCTACTGGGACAGACCGTGTTCCTTGCCATATATGAGTGATCAGACAGGGAGAAAAAGGGTTAGTACACACCGTGTAGTTTGAGAACATACTGTGTAGCCGGGTGATTTACACAGCCATGCATGGCCAAGTTACACGCCCATGGTAAAATTTCCAGAACACACACCGTGTAGTGGTACTAACACGCCGTGTAGTCATGTTTTCCAGAATTTTAAAGAATTTTCCCTTTTCTGCTTCGTTTTCACTCTCTTAAGCTGTAACTGTGTTCCTTCTTGGGCCTTCAATCTTTTTTGTCCTTGTTAACTTTGAATCTGAGCTATTTGTTTTGATCTTTTGGGATCTATGGCACCAAGACGTCCTCCCGTTTCATGTTAGGAACCAGGCAGTGACCGTACACCAGATACGACAGACCAGGGACTACCAGTAGTTCTGCCTATCATTCCAGACATGGCACCTGCAGTGATTCCAGACACTGGTGCCGACACTCATTTCAGAGAGGGTTTCATGAGATTCATGCATACCTTCTAGGGAGCTCAGCATCCTGCCCCATCTATGGCAGAGTTGGCGCGGGTTTTTCAGCAGCAACATCCTCCCACGTTCACGGGGAATGGAGGACCGCAGGCTACGAAGTCCTGGATAGAAGCCATTATATCCATCTTTGAGCACCTAGAGATGAATCTAGAGAGGAGAGTGAAGCTCGTAACTTATATGCTACAAGATTCCTCCAAGAGATGGTGGGATGTGGTTTCACAGGCAGGGTGCCAATAGGCTATGGCTTGGGACGAGTTTTAGAGCACGTTCTACGACTACTTCTACCCGGAGACGTTGAGGGCTGACAGAGACAGAGATTTCATGAACCTGCAGTAGGGTACTCTCACATTTATGGATTATTCTTATCGCTTCATAGAGTTACGACGTTTCACTTCTATTCTGGGGGAATGACGAGCTGTTTTTAGCAAGGAAGTTTGAGGATGGCCTCAGACCGGACATCAGATCGCAGGTGAACATCTTCCAGTTGACTTCTATTTCTCTAATAGTCAACCAGGAGCTTATCATGGAGAGAAACCTGAGGGAGACTGGAGCTGTAGACTAGGGCGGTTCAACATCCATGACTGATTCTTTTTAGGTGGACAATAGGAAGCGCCACTGAGAGTCTACACGAGGTGACTCGAGGAAGCGAGGTATTCCTTCTGGTAGACAAGACCTTCCTTCAGGAAACCAAGTGGTGTGATATCAGTGTAGGAAAAATGGGTATAAGAAACCCCAGTTCCTGTGAGACCCAGTGGAGTGCTGATCTTGCGGCAAGATGGGTCATCTGCAGCGTTTCTGCAGGGTTCTCCTGCTAGCGGCTAGTGAAAGAGGATCAGTTTCGACTCCTCATATAGGAGTATGATTACCAGTTCTGCATCAGAATGGGGACTGGAGTTCTTTAGGTCATTCAGGCCAGGGTAGAGGCCATGGACGCAGTGGTCAGGCTCATGGAGGAGCAGCTCAGGGATCTCAGGCTGCTACACAGGGTTGCAGTATAGGCCAGACTTTTGCTGTAGAGCAGATTCATGAGGAGCAGGATCCTGGACCTTCTACAGTTCAAGGTACGATTTTAGTAGCCTCAATTTTATCCTCTTCACTTTTCGATACGAGATCTTCTCATATCTTTATTTCTATGCATACTGTGGAAAGCCTTAGACTTACTGTTTACACTTCTGAGGATATGATGACGCTAGACACTCCCTTGAGAATTAGAACTGCTAGCGTGTGTCAGTGATTATACTACCCCCTTGAGGTTGGTGGGTGTCGTTTTTCATGGAGTCTCTATGTTTTGGAGATGACAAGCTATGATGTCATTCTCGGGATAGACTGGTTAGTTCCCTTCCAGGCCTTTGTCGATTGCTATCACCGTAGGGTGAGTTTTACATCACCGAAGGGAGGATCTTTTCTTCACAAGGGCGAATGAGATGTTCAGGCAAGCAGAGCGGGACCAGAGCATCATGGGTTGGGCGGTGTTATGGCCCAGATTTCTAGCTTATATCTGGATGACCAGGTAACTTCTCAGAGGGATTTCCCTACAGTGGTTGATCGCTTTCCATATGTCTTTCCAGAAGAATTTTCATGTTTGCCTCCGGAGCAAGAGGTAGACTTCTCTATTAAGCTTGTGTCAGGAGCGGCACCGGTGTCCATTCCTCTTTATAGGATGGCTACACCTGAGTTGTAGGAGCTCAAGAAGTAGTTGGAGGAGTTGCAGACAAGGGGTTTCATCCGACCCAGTACTTCTCCTTGGGGTTCGCCTGTTCTGTTTGCGAAGAAGGAAGATGACACCCTTAGGCTTTTTGTGGATTATCGGAAGCTGAACCAGTTGACAGTCAAGAATCGATATCCTTTTCCATGGATAGATGATCTCTTTGATCAGCTTCAAGGAGCCAGAGTGTTCTCGAAGGTCTACTTGAGATCCAGATATCATCAGTTGCATGTCAGACCATCTGATATGCCTCTTACAGCCTTCCGGAGCAGGTATGGTCTGTATGAGTATTTGGTCATGCTGTTCGGTCTCACGAACGCGCCAGCAGTTTTCATGGAGCTGATGAACATAATTTTCCGTCCTTACTTGGATTACTTCATGGTGGTTTTCATGGACGATATCTTGGTGTACTCTCACACTTGACACGACCATGCTACCCATCTTGAGAGCATTTTTATTACACTAAGGGAGCATCGGTTATATGATAATCTCTCAAAGTGCCACTTTTGGATTGATGAGATTAACTTCCTAGGTCATGTTATCTCTGAGACAGGAGTATCAGTTAACCTAGAGAAGGTTAGAGAAGTAGTTACCTGGGAGCAGCCGAAGAATGTCTTTGTGGTATGAAGTTTCTTAGGGCTGGATGGTTACTACAGGCAGTTTATATAGGACTTATCACGCTTAGAAGTGCCATTGACGAGTTTGACTAAGAAGGGGGTGAAGTATGTTTGGTCAGAAGCCTGCGATTCATCCTTTAAGGAGCTGAAGGGGAGATTGACTTCAGAACTGATTCTAGTTTTTCCGGAGCCAGGAAAGAGTTATACAATTTTCTGTGATGCATCTAGCATTGGGATTGGAGTAGTGCTTATGTAGGAGAATTGTGTTGTTGCGTACGGATCTTGAAAGTTGAAGACACATGAGAGGAACTATCCTACGCACGACCTAAAGTTGGCTGAATTTGTTCATGCTTTGCGTTGTTGGAGACATTATCTTCTAGGAGAGCATTTTGTGGTATATACTGACCACAAGAGCCTCAAGTACATCTTCACACAACGTGACTTGAATCCGAGACAAAAGAGGTGGGTTGAGTACCTACAGTCTTTTGATTTCAAGCTTGCCTATACACCTGGGAAAGGAAATGCAATGGATGATACACTGAGTAGGAGGACACAGATACAGACAGTTTAGGAGGACAGTAGTGAGTGACAGATTATGGCTCTGTTCTATGAGATGCACTTGGAGGTGCACGACAGACAGGGGCAGACTTTCCTATCTTCTATAGCTGTTACCTCTAAGCTTCTTAACCGAGTTCGAATGAGGCATCTATCTGATTATAAAGGCCTAGTCCTATGGGAAAGCATGTCAAGAGAGGACCTTCTTCTCAGATGGACCATAGGTGAGGATGAGATGTTGCGTATCCAGGGATGCGTATGGGTGCCAACAGACATACCCGAGGAGCTGATTCAAGACTTTCATTCCTCAGTTTGGACAGTTCATCCTGGCGTCACTAAGATGTATCGTGATCTACACTGCCAATATTGGTGGCCAGGTATAAAGAGAGATGTTGCTGGTTTTTTCATGAGATGTTCCACCTGTCAGCAGGTGAAGGCAGAGCACCAGTGACCAGAAGGGCTTTTACAGCTGCTACCCATTCCTGAGTGGAAGTAGAATGATGTCGCGATGGACTTCATGACAGGGTTACCGAGATCGCCTCGAGGGAATGACACGGTATGGGTTGTCATTGACAGCTCACGAAGGTTTCTCACTTCTTGCTGATTAAGGAGACCTTCGGTGTTGATGAGATTGGACGGTTGTACATCCGTGAGATTGTACGTTTGCATGGGGTTCCGAGTACTATCGTTTCATATTGGGACGCATGATTTACGTCTCATTTCTGGCAAGGGTTACAGAGGGATTTGGGTTCACAGGTACTTCTGAGTACAACCTACCATCCCCAGACGGATGGCCAGTCATAGCGCATGATTCAGGTACTAGAGGACATGCTGCGATCATGTGTCCTTGATTTTGGAAATTCTTGGGAGAGACATATACCTCTAGTGAAGTTTTCCTACAATAATAGTTTTCAAGAAACTATTCAGATGACACTTTACGAGGATTTTTATGGTAGGCCGTGCCGATCACCCTTATGTTGGCTGAAGGCAGGAGAGGAAGCTATGCTGGGACCTTGTCTTGTTCAGGAGACCATAGAGCAGGTTGATTTGATTCGAAAAAGGATGGCTACTGCATAATCTCGGTAGAAATCTTATTTTGATCTACGAAGACGATCCTTGGAGTTCAAGGTCGGAGATCAGGTTTTTCTACGTGTTACCCCGAGGTTGGCACACAAGTGGATCAGGAGACAGGGTAAGCTTTCTCTGAGATAAGTTGGGCCATTTGATATTCTGGAGGGAGTCGTACTGGTTTCTTATAGGTTGCAGTTACCTCAGAGGTACCAGACTATGCATGACATCTTCTATGTTTCTCAGCTTCACCGCTATTTCTCAAATCCGTCTCATGTTTTCAACCCGAGGAGGTTGAGCTGGAGAAGGATGCATCGTTCGAGGAGTATCCTATCAGGATTGTTGATCGTTGTTTAAAGGTACTCCATGACCGGTCTGTTTCTCTGGTACGGGTGCTATGGCACCAAGACCGTGTACAGGACGAGACTTGGGAGAGGGAGGCTGATATGCGATCACAGTGGCTAGAGTTGTTCAAGGTTTCTTCTTCACCACCTTGTTAAGGAAATTCGGGGATTAATATCTTTAAGGGGGAAAGTTTGTAAGAACTCGAATCTTTGTTTTAGGTATGTTTTTCCTTTTCGGGTCATTTTTGAGAAAAAGAGGAAAATTTGGAAATTTTCTAAGTACATGCCATGTAATTTTCTCCCACGCGAGGCTGTGTGCTGACCGTGTCATGGCCACACACACGGTGTGCAGGGGTGATGTGAAGGCCGCTTAATGCGGTGTACGAAAAAGGTGAGTACACGCCATGTACTCATGAAGTACACACCGTGTATTTTTATTTTTATTTAATTAAACGGACCGGGGTCGTGTCTAATCCCTATTTTAATCTTCTTCTCCGCCTAATTATGTACAGATCATCCGAGGAGGCCAATTATTCTCCGAGCCACTGATCTGTCACCAGTTATCTGAATCGAATGCCTTCAGTTGCAATAGAATCGCAGCGGTGAGTTCTTGGTTCTTCTTTGTCCACGTTTCCTTATTCTTTCTCTTGTGAAAGTTATATAAGGTTGAACGTTTTAGAAGTTTTTGCAGATTTACTCCATTCTAGGCCAATTCATAGGCTGAGGTTCAAGTATATCGATCTCCTAGGATCGAGGTAGGTGGTTTGTTGCCTTACATTGAATGTCTTTGAGTTTTTGTGCAAAAGTTCCAGATTCCCTTGTATCGGGTATCTCGGGTTAGGGTTTTGATATTGTATTATTATCTGTCTTAGATTTCTTGTATGCTTGAGGTTATTAAATGATTAATAATTTCTTGTTAGCATGTTTAAGGATCACCCCATGGGTGTTTTCCCTTGTTTTGGCTATTTACCGCCGTTTGGCTTAGGTTGCCTGTGAGGCATACCTTATTGCATTGATTGCCTGCCTTGTGATAATTGTTTGCATGTATTGCCTACTATATATATTCTTTTGATGCATTTTAGCTATTATCCAAGTAGTTTTTGAACTTACTAAGGGCTGTTGATAGTCGATTATACACGACTAGACTACCTAGGGCTGTGTGAACCTGGTGCGGTAGACTAAAGAGGGAATCAATGATTAAGGGATTCCCTAGAGAGTCTGTTATAAAATAGTTTCATACGCAGGACCTACAGTAATTGGAATTTGTGATTCCCAAGAGTGTCCTTAGTTTACACACGTATCGAGACTATAGGGGGAATTATATATAAGTGCTTCCTCAAAGAGTCTATAACTATCAATGCAAGACCATAGGGGAATTGACCGTGAGAGCTTCCCAAAGTGTATGTACCTTGTATGATTGCTTGACTAGAGGGTTCTGCTAGTTTAATCCACCTAGAGAGTCAGTGTAAATATTTTTTAGTTAGTTGTGACAAGTCCACCAAGCCAAAGAACAAGCTTAGGATTTGTACTGCTTGTTGTCTATGTAGTCTGTTGAGATACCTGTTGTGTTACTTGCTAGGCCTTGAGAATATAGAGCTGTTTTCTTGATTCCTTGGTTGATAATTAAATGGTTGAACTAAATTAATAAATAAATGTAAATGGATATTGGTAGGATTGTTTACTTTAGTGTACTCCTGTTTCTCTGCTGCATTTATTTCCTTTGCTTTTACTATATTGCTCACTGACAGTATGACACAGATCTTGTGGTGGTTGCCTACTGGGATTAGTCTCACACCCTGTTTGGGTCCTGCTTTTCATCCCAAAAAGTTTATATGGTTGCAGGTGTGGATAGTGATTGTGACCCTTCTACTTCAGGTACATGATTGCTGGTTGGAGCTGGAGAGCATAGGACCGAGCTTAGGCTTGTGATGCTACTAGAGTTGTTGTTTACTTTTAGTACTTTGTCTCTTAGTTGTATTCATCACATTGTTGTGTTTTCTATTTTCCTTAGATACATGTACCATGATGCATCATTATTATATTATACATTTCTTCCGTTGTTTAGTTTCAGTTATTGCATGTTGTTTACTGCTTCTGCTATTGACTGTTATTTCCTTTACCTTGTATACCTTACCAAATGAGGGCATAGTTTGCCCAATAACTTACTAAGGCCCTTGCTGTTAGTCGGCAACCTTTGGCATTTGGGGAAATTCTCTTGAGGTCATGTGGCGAACCGGGCTAGAGGTACCAGTTGAGTGGATCCGGATTCGGGTCGTTACACATCTTTAGGGACTATCTTTAGATGATCTTTGAGTGTAGTCTAAATATCATTAATTTATCTATCATCATCACATCTTGAACACGCTTCATCAAAAGAATAATAAGTATTATCACATGTTGTACCTTTCAGATTACCTTCAGTATAAGGTGTATCCACAGTAGTAGTAAGATTCTTCTTCATATTACTTGCCCGTTTATTCTTTCTATTCTTTTGAGTCTTAGCAGATATCTCCATTTGAGGTTTTTCAATCATCTCCTCAAATACTCACTTCATAAAGACTCCCTTGGATTTTTTAGAGGTGACCTTCCCTCTGATACCAATTGAAGTTCCCAGATCAGTGTGAATCACTAAGAGGGGGAGGGGGTGAATCAATGACCCCTTTAAATATTTTTACAAATTGATTCTTTTCAATTAAACCTCTATGGATATTTAAAGCCTCGATCCACTCTTCTTGTGTCTCTAAGTCTTAGATTGAATGATGTTGTAAATATAAAGGCACTGAACACAAGGATTTACAAGGTTTGGTTCAATGACCTACCCCTTACTGTGTTGGTTATTCTTCCCAACACAGATTCTCCACTATAATTCAGTTAGTAATTAAAATAGTCGATACAGATTCACATTGTATCTCTCCTGAGTCCCATAGGAGGTTCTTTATAATTCTTCACATAGTGTTACTAGAGTCCCACTGGACTGCTCTAGAGTCTCACTGAAGTCCTTTTCTCCTCCCTGAGTCTCACAGGGTTCTTCCAGTTCTCGAGTCACACAAGTATCTTCCTTCATTAAGTTCTTATTTGATTCACTATATATGGTCTTATGATCTCTTCACACAAGATTGTTGAATCACACTTGCCTATGAATATGTTCAAGGATCTTCAACAACCTTTGATAAGGTTTGTTGGCCTTGCTCAATATTTCTGATCACTTGAATTGATCAGTTCTCAGTCTCAACAATGCTCATACAATTCTTTCTTCTTCTGATGAAGACCTAGCCTCACTAAGATGTGTTCCAATGGTGCACATAAATTCTTCAAGAATATAATATGCAAGAATTATCTTGCAAAATATCAGCACTGTCTCTCTTCTTGGATTCTCAATTACTGAACACTCAGATACAAGAGCTTCTTTAATTCAGTCTAGCTTCAGTATTAGTTCTCATTCACTTCATGCATGGATTTTATGGGTATCTAAAATTCTTCTTCCTTAGTGAAATACCTGAATGCACTAAAAAATTTTCTTGTTTACTCGGAAATAATCACATACACTTATGTGAATATTCAAACACTGAAGATCTGCTCACTTTGCATCATATGAATTGATACACGTGCATGTGTTCATGCATGATTGCATGCATGGGTCTCTTACTTTTAAACTTGCATTCTCTTCTCTTCTTCTCTCAATATGCACACACACTGTTGATTATTTATTTACATGTGCCTGTCCATGCATGCATGCATTCATAATTCTTTTATTTTTTCTTGTGTGAAAACCCCAATGGGTGTAACACTTTTGAACACACACACAATCTATTTTTTTTCACATTCTCTATTTCTCTTCTTCTCCTTCTCTTATTCTTTTGCGTCTTAGCATTCACACAATTTTCTTAATTAATTCAATTTTATGTGTTTATGCATGGGTCTTCTTCAAGACCAAATTAATGCTGCCCATGGTTCACCTTGTTCTTGGACACTTGGATGTCATAACTCATGCATATCCATGCATGTGAATCATGCATGCATTCTACTCTTTCCTTTGTGGGAATATGAAGCCTGGAGTTTCTTATTCTTCAAATAGAGCATACATAAACCTCGACCTTCATGAAACCACCTTCTTCTTCAAAAAAAAACCCCTAAAGAATAGTACATATAAATGGTGCAAGAAAGAGGGTGTTCTTCTTCTTTGTAGAAACCAGAGAGTGCACATGATCTTGTTCTTCGCGCAAAGGGTGTGCAAGGATCTCTTATACAGAACCAGAAGTGGTTCATGGTTCTCTCTTCGCAAGATAAAAACAAGGGTGAAAGTGCACTGATTGTTTTAAATGCGGGATTACTTCCACGAAGATACAATGAGGGTTCAAAGAGCGCGCTTGTGGGTAGCTTCGCACAGAGGGTGGGAATCTCATCTTTTGTAAACTAGGGTGGTCCGCGCTTCTTCTCTTCATGAAAGGTACGCATGAGACTTCTTCATGAAAGAGTTGCGTGGTTCTACTTCATGTAGTAGGGTTGCATATAACCTTTCACGCAGTGCTCTATTTCTTAGAGAAACAATAGCTTTCTTTAAATATTTTCAACAATAGAGCCTTGGTCGAGAACTCTGTATTTATAGGTGAGGAACACCATTCAAATCCGTGTGAGATTCCATGAGATCCAAAGCTTTCAATATCCAATATCTTGGTATTTGAATATATTCAAATGTAGATGAGATATCCCATAAATCTCAGTTGTTTTCTTTTTATTTTTCAACTGTGGAATCCTTCATTCTCAGTGAGTGCATCACATGCATGCATTTAAGAATGTATGAAAAACATTTCCTTGTATATCGAATGGGAAGTGCACCCTTGGAAATTTTTTTTTCCTCAGGCTCCTTCGAATTTATTCGTATCTTTGCATGCATCAAACTTCTAATGAATGCATGTATTCGATTTATCTAGATGATAATCATGAATAAAATTTGAGCTTCAACGGTGGTTGGGAGCTCGATCTCGGTGGATCGACTTCATCTGCGGCGAGCAGCAGTGTCAGGTGGAGCTCGAGTGTCCGAAGGTTAAAGGAAACCTCAGTTCCTCTCCTTGGCTGTTGGATCACCTCAGATTAATCACAGACGATTGTGATTAGATCATGAGATATAGGATGGATTGCGTGGCTGTGATTGGGCGCATGATCAAATGGACGACCAGAATTAGTTCAGAGTTTTTAAAATGTCATCCCACATTGAAACATGCTATGGTTTTCTCACAATTTAACAATCAACTCTCGACGCCTTGATGCTAGATTAGTCCTCTCCCCCCTTTAGTGCCACCCCACACCGGTTCTCCTATGGGTGTGCTCTTAGCACCCACTCTGCTTCTCCGGGTGTGCACCTAGCACCCATGCTGCACGAGTTCATCACTGTGCGGTACCTACGGGCTTACACACGGCCCACACACACATTCCTCATACAGGGATGGCCACGGGGGATTACTTTGAGTGCAGTTTACCCTCAGGTCCCACAAGTTCTTGAGTTGAGGACCTCAGCCGTCCCTCTATGGTTGGCTATTTTTTTGGTAAAGGACCAGTCTAAGTACTTAGTATAAAAACTGAGTAACCAAGTATTAATTTCTCCGTAAAATTCCAAATCATACTTCTTCATTCAAATCCCATTCCCCACTCTTCTTTATCTTAAAACATCATCCATTCCTTTCTTTTTAGATCATAAATCCCAAACATCTTCAATACATTCTTTTAATCCAATCATGGATGATGCATAGATTATGTCTTCATTCCCCATGCATTAAAAACTTAATGTATGACGTTCATCACTTCATCCACTTAGTGACTATTGATGGATGCCACTTCTTTCCTTATGAAATTGAGTATTGCATGAGCTTCTTCATGTGTTGTAACATTTTATCACCTTGATCCATGTCTTGGAACTTAAGACCAGTTCAACAATCGTCAGGGTTGTCCTCTTAGATAATTGATCAAGTGTAGCATTAAATGATTTGAATAAACAAAAATTCTCCAAGGCTTCACCAAATTCTTTATCAATACCTTTCATTCACATATTGACTTTTCATTGACAACAAATGAAACTCTTATGCAGTTCAATCCATATTGACAACAAATGCAACTCTTATGCACTTCAGAATCATTTATAGGATGTCAAAATAATGAAACAAATATTTTCAACATAAGACACCTCATGTTTAACCTTGTTAATTCATTTTCATCATTTATTCAAATCATTCATAATGGTTTGAAAAGAAAATTTTAATTATCCTAAGCATATCTATTGGGACTATCAAACCAAGTACACAGTAAGGCTAGTTTTCACGCATCAGGTGATGATTAGATCATGCCCAATATGACATTTTTAAAATTAATACCCCTATTTAGAACAATTATAGACTAAAAAATACTTATAGTATATATATAGATATGTATCTCAAGGAAACACCACATAATATATTTCTTACCAAAACATCACAATGTTCTCCTATACTTATCCTAAAATTCTATCATAAGGTTATAATCCCAAAATTTTGTTTTCCTAAAGACATTTCCCAGGGTTTCTACTAAATTTCTTCTAATACCAACTATAATGAAACCCACTCCAGTAACCCATAGCCAGTGTAATACATTTATACATTGGAATAATATATAAAGAATTTCATCCCAAAGTACTAGATAGTTTAGTAGTCTTAGTAAACTAGATAAATACATGATTCCAATATTACATTTGAAAACCTAAATTACAATATTTTTTCAAGAATATCATTATTACCACATGTATAACCATAAATATAATTCTTATTAAACTTCCAAGATTCATGAGAAAGGAACAAAATAAGGGTGATCAGAAATTCTCAATAAGGGTTAAGTACAACGTAAGCTATCATGAATCAAGAATAATACTCATGGAAAGGTAAATAACTAAAAAAACATTCCATTTAATCAATAAACTAAGAATTAAATTCATCTAGATATAATATCATTGTGAAAATATGAGGGATAATAATATAAGGCATAATCAATATGGAATGGTAAATAACTAAAAACATATGTCATTTAATCAATAAACTGAGAATTAAATCCATCTAGAGATAATATCATTGTAAAAATATCCAGGATAATAATATATTAAATAATCATTATGGAATGGGAAATTACTGAAAAAACCACCAATTTAATTAATAAATTGATAATTAAATGCCTTCTGAGATATTATCATTGCAAAAATTTCATGGATAATATGATAAGGAATAATCAATATGGAAAGATAAATAACTGAAGACACATTCCATTTAATTAATAAAATGATAATGAACTGTATCCAAAGATAATATCAATGAAAAAATTTCAAGGATAATAAGATAAGGAATAATCAATATGGTAAGGTAAATAACTAAAAAACATTTTATTTAATCAATAAACTATAAATTAAATGCTTGCAGGGATACTATAAATGAAAAAAACTCATGAGTAATAATAACTAAATTATTAATGAAGGAAATTATTATTCGTTAGATGTCATGTTATCATGTATATGATACCTCAACTATCAAAAAAATCTACAAGATAGTTATGAAATATATGTAGAAACTAATTTAATGCTAGCTTACTGATTCACCTCACGAGACTACCGATGCATAGAGTGGATATCTATAACTGGGACCAACCATATCTACAAGTCTAAAGAATTCCTCATATATCAAATATTCATTTTAATTCATGAACAATATTCCTTATGTAATTATGATATTCATGTTATTGATTAAATGGGATGTGTTCTCAATTATTTATCTTTCCATATTAATTATTCTTTTTTGATTCATGATAGCTTACACTACATGTAATCCATACTAATAATTTTATCTCACCCTTATTTTGTTACCATTCCCTTGTATATGAAGATTAATTTTTGTAATGATTTCAAGGATTCCAATTTTTTTCCATTATTATGATTTTAATTTTATTTACCTATGTAAAATTGGTATCATGTATGTATATGGTTCTCTAAAATTTCTAAACCGATTAGTCCTTCATGATTTTACCCCTTGTATCTATTCTAATGTAATTTAATAGACATCTTCCTTAGGTTACTGGAGTATGGTTCGTTATAGGAACCACCACACAACCATTGATATAAATCATAAGATCATCATCATGAGAAAATCTTATAATAGGGATGTGTCCTATAAGTTGACTTTCAATCTAGAAAAAATATGAATTATATTATTTAGTATACATTACATGTTCCATAAGAAATGATGTAATACTTAATGGAGAAAATTTCATGGAATCATGAACCTATACCCTATCCTATAACTACTATGTAAATAAGCTCATAAATATACACTCATCACTAGAATTATGAATGATAAACTCCTATATCTTTTTACTAAGAGTTTTTCTAGGATATTCCCTTTTTATGGGGTATATAAAAAATTCATATTGAATGTTTGTGGGTACTCAAACAAATACCTCTTCTATATGTTCAATTCATACATGGATAATATATATCTTCAGATATTATTATCTTTGTAGATTTAAAATAACTCATTTATTATATAATAGAATATAAAAATTATGGTATGGGCCACAATATAATGCTCATAATAATTGGTAGGTTACTTACAATCATGGTTTCATAGATTATGATGTCGATAAGAGGATACCTAACCCCCTTTATCAAATGAGCTACAGACCAACCCATTAGGAATCACAATAGATAGTATAACTCATACTTAGTTTAAAAAGATTAAAAATTATAGGAGATATAACCCATTATTATAAATTCTATGAGGATTTGTCACAAATATCAATATACATTAATTCCTTACCCTTCATCATTAGCACTACCATATACACTGGAAAGTGAGAAAAGTAATGAATGAAATATCTGTAATATCTATCCAAGATTAAAAAAGTACTAATATTATACAAAACAATGACCTAACCATATATCTCACTAAATAAAATTTCTATAGATCCATATATATACTTTCCCTATATAAAATTTTTCATTGGAAGCATACCTCCTCAGTCCAAAAGTGACACTTTGAGTACTTAAAATACAATATTTTTTTGATGTATACTCAATACATTTTCTAGGTTATGAACATGAAATTATCATTTCCAAGAATATAATATTGATCTATAAAATATTTTATAATGTTCTTAACTTTAAATAATTTTATTTCCTTTATAGATTGTGTTATACACAAAAAAGAGATTAAATGAACCATGATATAATATTAAAATATTATTATATGATAGATATTTTATATCCATTAGATTGGAAGGTTTGAATTAGAATATCTATATTAGAAAAAACACATGGTCACATATGTATAAAATTAATTTATTATCTATCAATTAATTACCAATGAAAATAATTATCATTTGAAAATAAAAGAGATGTTTTTTCGGTAAGAAACTTTTTTTATGGATGGATTTTTTTTATATTAATAAATTAATTTTATCACTATTGGTGAATAATTTCAATGAAATTTATATACTATATATTTAATAAAAATTATCAATAATTTAATATTTTTTAGGCATGGGTGAAGAATAAACCAAGTTTTATACTTAAAATATATTTATCTAAAAAGAGGGTTTCATCATGTTTTGTGTGATTATTTTTAAATTAAATATATCCGCTTATAAAAATTTAATTTCATAAAATTAAATCCATATTTTTAATTAGGATGTTAAAATTTAGTAAATATGTCCCTTTTATTTTTGTTCAATATGAATAGTAACCTTAAAATTTTTTATCACATTGGTAAATGGTAAATCAGGTTAAACTAGGTTAAAAATAAATGTTAAGGTAACAATTTTTTATCTAAATTATTATTATATGAATGTAAATAAACCCTTATCCCCTTGGTCTCAATATATAATTGTTAATGGAAAAATTTTACATGAAAATTACCTATATAATAATTAATTTTATTAAAAATACAAAATGCCACTCTCTTAGTTTTCAATATCTATTTTGTGTCCACATAAGGTCAAATGTAATTTATTAATGAATATAAATTTATATTTATAGAATAATTAATTTAATTTAATTTTAGGAATTTATTTATAATTTTTATAAATTATATATTTACCTTAAATTCTTAAAAACCATCGACATAGTATTTCTTTAATTAATAAAATAAATATGATAACTGATTTTAAGTATATTAAAAGTAATATATTTTGAATGAGTTATAGTGTTATAGAAATATTCAAGATTAATATGACATATTAGTGTTGTGTTAATGTATTATCTTAAAATTACATCTTTTTTTTTCTTTTAAGTCAAATTAAATGAATAGTGTCAAAATTGACATTAATTATATTCTATGAAAAATATATTTTATTAAATTATTTTAAAATAAAAATATATTTAAAATTGCGATGGTGGATGATACATGTTCTAATAAATCACCCCCTTTCAATTTATGATTCAATTTTAATCTTATATGTAAAACTATAACCCTTTAAGAGTGAAGAGACGTTATTAATGTTAAAAAAGGTTATCTAAAAGGTTAAATAAAAATATGTGGTAAAAAACCACAAAAACATGTACAATGTTTTTTATATAATGGGATTTAAACCCCATCTAATTTTATCATTAATTACATTTACTTTTTGAGGCATTTGAGTTTTATAATGACTATATTATATGTTAATCATTTATGAAATTTCATGAGTATCCCTCCACTAACTTATAAAAGGAAACCTCTCCTTTCTATTCTGTACATCACTTTGAGATGTCTATCTTAACAAAAACCTACTAAATTAGACTATAAAACCCCCTATAAAAATTTCATAGGTTATGATATTTGAAAAATACCACCCTAAGTTCCCTTATGAGAATATCTAAAGGAGTTGTTTCAAAGAATATATAACCGCCTTAATCAATGACTTTATTTTTTATTCATATTTTACCTCTGATAAATCTATTATTTATTCATAAAATAATAAATTCAACATCTTTAATATAATTATTATTATATAAATGAAACAAATTTTATTATACCTCATTCCATAAAATGTGAAGTGAAAGTATCACTGATGCATATGTACAAGTTTCCGTCACCATGTAGCGATACAATTCATTTCCCATCACCATCATTCATAGATGATTATTATGATGGATTTTAAGTTTATATATTAAATTTATGTCATAAAATTTCTTCTATAATGATAATATAATACCTATATTTTTACCTTCCAAATGATTGGAAAATTATTATGTCACGTGTGCGTACGTGTGTGGACTACCACCTCGACGAAGCGATGTCATTTGTTTTTCATTTATGTTTTACTTGGATGGTAATAAGGATGAATTTAATGAGAATATATGATAAATATTATATAATAATGATTTTATAATGGTTAATTATTATTTACCTTGCTTTCTTTCCATCTGTTAAAAAGTGAAAACAGTGATCATGCATACATATGGATTACAGTTTCCATTAACGATGTAATTTATTTTTCTACCAATAAATTTAATATTTGAATATATATATATATATATGATATTTATGTCATTAATAACATTATAAATATTATGTAACCATGATGGACGTACAAGGTTTGAAACTATTATACTAAAATACTAATGAGAAACGAAACAATCAACAATATAAAACGATGATTTTAATAATGAATTATTGACCAATGGGTTTTGAAATGTTATAAAGGGATATTATATTATATTACATGTTTTTATATTATTATTTTATAAAATTATAATAAATTTACATTTACTATGAAATATGTTTTAATGTTTTTGGTGAAAGTGGAACTTGAGGTAAGGGTTTGTCATATAAAATTGTCTTCTTTGGGACATATGTTATTTTTTCCACCAATATTATTTTCTTAGGTGTTTATGTAGAAAAATTTATATGTTATATAATGATTCTAATTGTTGTGACAATATTTAAATTTTCATTTGAATTTTTTCTTTCATAATTCTTATGATTGAAAAGTTACCAAAAATTGTCATGGATTTATGTTACGATAAATTTTTTTATCAGGATTATTTATGATTAGGTTTATAATGATGAAAATAATACAACCCACCTATAAAAAAACTAATAAATTCTCTTTTAATATGTTGCCTAAATGGCCCAAAGGCCAAATTTTTTATTAATTTTGGATAAAACCCTTTTTAAGGGAAAAAGGGGGGAAACTCACAAGACTTCAAAGACATAAAACATCTAACAAAAATTATAGGTAAAATACCAACACTAGACTACATAGACATACCCCTCCCTAGCATAATTATCATTACAAAAAACCTCCACCATTGCATGACTATTAAGCAAGCTGTCCCATGCAGGAATGCACGAGCCTGGTATCGATGACAGAGCCATACCCTCTCAAACTTCCAAATCTGGATAGTCATGCATAATGAAAGCACCTGCTCTAATCCTCTTCTGGAGAAAATCCATGTAGATAGTCTGAAAAAAACCTTCCAAAATCCAAATAAAGAACCATTGGTTCAAATCCAAGGCAACAACATCAAAATTCCACATAACCAGACCTCATTAATCAAAATACACACACTTTCACAGTAAACCAACTCCCAGCATTGAATATCCTCCCACTGAACATAAATCACTACCTCATTCCATCCAAAATTAGACAAGAACACAAATAAAAATCAAACAGAAACCAAACAACAAGCATGATACCAACTGATGATCAAATGGGAACTTCAGCATCAAAACCGTGGCTTTGTCAGCATGAGAAGTCAAGAGCATCAGATACACGGATGCCAAAGAACCAGAAATTCAACACCTAATAAAGGAATAAAAAAAGAGAGGCCAAAATCATTGCATAAACTCATAAACACAAACTATTGCAACCCAAACCAAAACGGTTGTAAGAAAACGAAAGCAGGAGAAATCACCGGTATGCCAGAAGGAGACCCACTACCCAGATCCCATCGCTGCCAACCATAACAAACTTAAAGAAAACAACAAAGAACAAACCACACACAATAGAGATAAAATCCAATGGGTTTTTAATTCATTTTTACCCATGATAAATTTTTTAAAAAATTGTTTCAAATGAATCTTATTTTCATTTTCCTAAAAAGGTATAATCTGAGTTTTTTAACAAAAATATTAATGGAATGTTTTATTTTAACTTATATGGCATGAATATTTTTTTTCCCATCATGAACACTGAATGATTTTAATATTCTTTTACATGTTTTCAAGTAAAATTTAAATAAAATTATTTCCATAAATATATGATAAATTAAAATATTTTCAATAATTTATTTCAAAGAAAAATGGGTATTTTTCTCAGGAAATATTCCACATGATTTTTTAAAGGTATTTTCATCTATGATGACATCCTTTGAAGTTAAATAACCTTTTTTGGAGATAAAATTCAATGATACCATAATTATTATTTCTTTGGATCATTTATTATTATGATGATAATGTATTAATGAGAACCTTTTCTTTTCCAATATTTATGATATGATGTAATGTTTATAAAAAACATTTATTTTTAAAAAATTATTCTATGATGAAATGTTTATATAACCCATTTATTTTCACGAGTCATGATATAATGAAAATTGTATGAACTTTTTACACACATATAAATGATTTTCATTATGTGATGGGAGGTATTGGAATTTTATATCTCTCTAATGAATTTAGGAATGATGGATATATCATGTGATAAAAATAATTAGATAGGAGAGTGAATCCTGTTCAGAAAGGGACATTGACTACTAAGATACTCAAGGGTGTAAACCTCAACTACTATGATGTTTTAGAGTAAAAAAAATAAAATATGATAGTCTTTTAAGTGATCCTTGAATACTAAGGAAATTATTTTCTATGATTATGCTCATTCCATAAATATATATCTTATACTAATGTTTTACTCTCCTATAACATGTTATTTAATTCTCTTATGATTCATCATTTATGAAATACCATTCATTACACCATAACTCATGATTATGATCTATAATGTGCATGATATGGTATTCATATGATAATATGATGTTCTCAAACCCTTGTTCTCATGTTATTATTATGTGATCATTGATATCTTCTAGTTTTGACCTTACTAAGTATCTAAGATAACCATTTCTTATATTTCCATTCATTAGGTTATGATGAATGATTTTATGAATGTTATGACTAAGAGGGGTTCTAGTTTTGAAGAATATAAGGCAGATACTTATTAAAAAATTATTTATATTTATATGTTTCCAAATATACTAGACCTGTATGATTATTTCATGGATCATAATGTTATGTAAATAATATTCATCTAATAAGACATAATATTTATGTATGAGATGTATGGGTTTCTATAGTTTGTATCAGAGAAAGTTTTATTTATCATTTGGAAATAATAATGAGATAACTTTAGTGAGAACCATCAGAATAAGTATAAGTATTTTATAACATCCTATAGTTTTTGTAATGATCATGGATGATCTAGGTTAAAACTAAGGCGTATTAGTTTGAAAACAATATATCTTAGTATAGAAATAATTTGAGTGATTTTTCATGATTCTGAATGGTCATTTAATATATTTTGGATTTATGAATGGATTGGAGAGAGAATGATGAAGTTAAGGTAGTAATAGGAAATCTAAATTATAGATGTTCCCTTATTTGACCATAGTTATATGAATTTATATATATCATGGAATTTCTCAAATAATTCTAATTCATATCCTCAATGATTAGATGTTGAAGATATATTTAAAACCCGTAATAGTATGATTATTGTATCTCATGTAACCGATTCATCTCTAGTTGAAGTCTATTGGAATGTGCTTCCTTAAAATCTTTCTATTCTTCCTATAGATTACTTTGAAGTTATTTTGGGAATGTATTGGATTAAATTACATAATTTTTTCATAAATTTACAAAGAAGGGTAGTTAAAATTGATATTCTAAGAAAAAAATATTCTATTCTATTAGTACGATGAAAAATATGAAATTATGATAGGAATTACATCTAATATATATGTCTTGATTCCTATTAAAAAGCGGTGTTTATCTCAGATGGTTAGGGAGAAACTCAACATCAACTATATTTTTATTACGAGGGAGTATGTTGATGTATTTCAAAATAGTTTTCTAGTATTCCATCGAATCATAAAGTTTATATTTAAATAGAACTCATTCCTGGTTCTACAAATCTTTCAAAGAAATCATATACAGTGGCCTCGATTGATTTGTATTAATTAAAGAAGAAACTCCAATAGAATATTTACAAGGGATTCATTGGAACAAGTGAAATACCATGGAGTGTGTCAGTTATTTTTGTTTGTAAAAATATGGATTACTGAAACACTGTATTTATTATCTTGAACATAACATGATCACAAAAAGAACAAGTATCATCTATCTCATATTGATGTGATGTTTGATCGATTGTATGGAACTTAATTACTTTCTATGTTGGAATTTCATTTTTTATATCATCAATTTATGGTTAAGATGGATGACATACCCAAGAAATCCTTTTGTACAAGGTATATACACTTTGAATTTATATTGATGTAGTTAGGTCTTACTAACTCCCCTGCTATCTTCATGGATTTAATAAATAGAGGCTTTAGAAATTACCTTGATCAAATTATGTTAGTCTTTATATGATATTCTTATATATTAAAAGAGTTAGGTATAAAATTAAGATCATTTAAGGTCTGTTTAGATTACCCTTGGTAAGAATATGATGTATGAAAAAATTACCAAGTTTTAATTTTTTCTTCAGAAAGATTCATTCATGAGTCATATAATCTCATGTTAAGGTATAATGGTGCATCCATGAATGGTGGATTTTATTAAACATTTACCCAAACCAATTACTATGGATAATTTCTTTAGTTTTATTGATTTTTCTAGATATTATAAATGATTTATAGAGAATTTATCATGACTCTCTAATCCACTAACCTTGTTAACTTGAAAGGGAGGCAAGTTACTTTGGAAAAAAGAATGTGAATAAAATATCAATGAACTTAAGAGAAGATTAGTCAGTGAACCTATCATAACATTACCCTACAATGGAAAAGGGTTTTTAATCTATAGTGATTCATAAAATAAGTGATCACGAGGAATCCCCATGGAGAATGATGTGGTGGTAACTTCTATCTCACACCAATTAATGATTCATTATAAAAATTACCCAACTAATGATATGGAGTTATGTGTGGTAATTTTTTCAGTATTGATATATAGTAATTATTATTACAGATAAAGGCATTAAATGTATACTACTAATAAATATTTTAAAGTATATTTTCACACCAAAATTATTTAATATTCACTGGATATGATGGTTGGAGAGGATTAAATATTATGACTATTCGATACATTACCACACAATGAAAGAGAACATGGTGGATGATTATTTGAGTCAAAATGATCATACTAGGATTATCTATAATGAGTATTACAAAATATACAATATTTTTAGATTAAAAAATGTTTGATTTGAAAATCATTAAGGATAGGGGAAATATTATCTTTCTAAAATGCATGTTCAACCATCCATCCATGTGAGGACTAATGTGGTACAAAATTAAGATCTGGAACGTCATAATAATTTCAAAGAAGTTCCTAACATAAACCATGATTGTGAAGAAATGATAAGGTTTAGGAATCATGTATGTGGCCTATTAATACTAGATTTTATGAATGATATATTAGATTAGGCTCATAGTTCATCATTCTCTATTAATTATGGTTGTACAAAGATGTATAGAGACCTAAAATCATATTTTTTGTGGGACAATATGAAGAGATATATTGTAGAGTATGAATATAGGAGGTATGTCAACTTGTTAAGGAAGAGAGACAAAAGTCTAAGGGGATTTTCAAACAATTACCCATACTAGAATGAAAATGTTAAAACATCACCATATATTTTTTAATTAGACTCCAAAAAACATCTAAAGGCCATAATGCTACTTGGTTTATAGTTAATCACTTAATGATGTCAGCACACCTCATTTCATTTATTGAATATTTATCTCCTAATTAGTTTTCTAGGATATACATTAAAAAAGTGGTATGTTTTCATGGAGTGACACATTCTATAGTATTTTATTGGGATCCAAGGTTTACCTCAATGACATGGATATGTCTTTAGTAACCTCTTGCTTCAGAGGTATTCTTCAACACTTCTTATTATCCTTAGATAGATGGTCAATCTGAGAGAAACATTCAAACCCTATAGGATATGTTTAAATATTTTTTTATTTATTTCAATGTTCATTGGGATCATCACTTTCCCCTAGTTGATTAGTCATACAACCATAACATTAAATTGGGAATTTATATGGACCTTTATAAATATCTCTATGGAAATATGTTTAGAAATAAAAAAATTGGGATGAGGTTGGAAAAATAAATCTATTGGGACTTGATCTAGCTATCAAAAAGGAAGAGAAAATGAAAAACATTTAGTATCACATCAATTATGGTTATGGGAATAGAATAAGTGTGTGGTGGTAGCTGATTTATTAAAATTTATTTTAATAATTGTTTCCTAAAACCATGAGCGAGGAACTTTCATAACAAATTTATAATTAATTTATTTAATATATAAAGAAATAAATACCTAGTCATACAAGATTTCTTTGTTGATGATTGTTGATCATCTACAAATACCCAATAAAATTTTTCCCATTACGTTGTGAGAATCCAAGGATATAATATATCTATTAGTGATCCACACATGATCCAATAATCTCTGAGAAACACTAATCGATCACATGGTGATAGTAGAGAAAATAAACTCTCCTGCATCATTTGTTCTTAGTTTCTCAATATTTGGTCTTAAAGAAATATCTATGGAACTTCTTTTTCATTATAGGGAGAGAGAAGGAGTTTATAGATAATTTTTTGTGAAAAACAATTCTCTATTTTTATTTTTTTTGATGCAATATACAATAGTCACAACTATCTATTTATAGAGTTAGCGTTTAGTTAAAAATATAATTTCATTGCATTTTTTATAATAAATATCATTTGAAACCATTAATAAACCTAATTACACATAATAATATCATTATATTTATTTTTGGTGTCAAATTACTCAATAAAAAATATTATACAATGATCTTGTTAATTAATATTTTTCCCCAAACTTGATCTTGATCTATTTAATCTCTTATTTCATTTATCAAACAACTAAATAAATATTTTATTCATAAATAAATAATTTATTCACAATCTAGTGAAAAAATATTTACTAAAATATTAAATAAATAAAATAAATAATTTATTCACAAGATAATGATTAAATATTTTTTATATATTCATGTAATCAAATAAATTATCTATTAATAAGAAAATAATTATTTACTGTATATTTAATATTAGTGATCAGTAAAATATGAATAAAATTATACCCCATACATGAGAATAATATATATTCCAATATAATTTAATTGAGATCAACGGTAACACATACTGTGTTCCATTTTAGGATTGTTTCTTATTTCTGTGAGGCTATCTTGCGAAAAGTCCATGATCATTATTGAGTAATGGTTCAAGTCACCCAATAGAAAGAACTTAATGTTTCAATGATGACAACTACATAAAAATTCACAATGTGTAATATCATCCATTTGTCTCAATATCTCATCAAGAAGATTGTACACTTATTTCAACAACCTATATACTCGATACATCTTTGTTTGACTATCTGAAATAAAAATGTCATTACACCATGTCCATAAAATTTTGGGTGATGGTTACATTCCAATAAAAGGTCCAAGATATAAACTTTTATGAATATAGAAGGGAAAAATTCATCCTCACCTTATTCACTAATGAAATGTCAGTCCTCATGCACTGAACATATCAATATTTACTATATAATGTTATCATAATAGTTTATGAAATACATATAAGTATGTGAATTGTAACATGAATTAATAACAATTATAAAGTCTAAGGACCATCACACACTCACACAGATAGGAATATATAATGAAACCAAAACATGTAGAATTCCGATGGGTGGGTTTGTTCTCATAATCTTCTATCTTAGAGATTTCCAACTATGGGATTCATAAGAATAATCCTCATCTTCTTATGAGTACACACACTTGATAGTCTATATTGTATGGGTCCCATTATAGTATGTTATCTTACTATATAAAATTATTTAAGAATATCATCATATCACATCAAGGTTATCATCATAGCAGGGAACCTCAATGACCTTATCAATGTGATATAAACTATATAACATTATTACATTAGAGTAATGTCACAAAATGATCAATATATAATAAGATGTTTTATTAGTATTCAGTACATCAAATATACAAGTAATAAATGTACAAAAAATTGGTCCCAGGACACTAAATCCAACAAACACCTACATAGACTAGTGCCAACTACCTAGGACCTTTAGTACACTAGACCTCACATGATAGTCATGTTTATGATAAGTCAAGTCTTTATTAAATGGGTCATTCATAATTTATTTCATAAAAATCATGCTCACTACAACATCACCTCTTTGAGAAAAATATCTCAACAGATGACACTTTTAATGTATGTGCTTCATCCGCTGATGTGACCTTGACTCTTTTAGAAGATCCACCTCTGTAGTATTATCACAATAGAGTTATAGGATATTTACTTATAGATACAATGTCATGATACTATACAAAGTTATGTATCCATACCGATTATTTGGCTTCCTCATAAGAAACAATATACTCAAACTCTTCTATAGAATCTTCTATAAAATCTTACTTTGAGATATTCTAACTCACAACACCTCCATTAAAAATGAATATGTATCACGCTTGTGAATTCTTGTCATATTTATTAGATTGGAAATTATCATATTCAAATACTCTTATGACTAGTTCCTAATCTCCTCCATAAACAAGGAACATAACCTTAGTATGACCCAGATTCATAAGGTCAATCTTGACTTCAATCCAATGGTAGTCACCTAGACCATCTTGATATCTTGATACCGCACTTAATGCATAGGCGGTATCTAGCATAGTATGTAGTAAAGGATATATGACTGACCCAATCACTGATTCATATGGAATACTTTCCTTTTTTTTATTCCTCATGTGTCTGAGGACACATTTTCCAAGAGTGATGAAATTTTTATGACTCTAGAAACAATCCCCTCTTGGATTGTTCCATACTTAATATTTTTAGTATATTTTCAATGTATTTACTTTGGAATAGGAAAATAAACCTCTTGGATCTATCATGATGAATCTTTATCCTAAGAATATATGTTTCCTATCCTAATTACTCTATAGAGATTCATTTATTCAGCCATTCCTTAACAGACTATAAGATTGGTATTTATTTTCCAATGAGTAATATTTTATCAATATATATTCTTAAGAAAACTACAGAAATTCCCACTAAACCATTTATATAAAAACATATTTCATTCATTATTTATTAAACCAAATTCTGTTATGGACCCATAAAAACAAATGTTTCATGACCTAGATGCTTTATTTAATAACTAGATGGATCTTTTAATCTTTCATATATTGTTGGTATCCTTTTGAGTCACAAACCCTTTGAGTTTGTGTCATATAGACATCTACCTAATGGTTCCAGTTAAGGAAGGATTCTTAGACATCCATTTTCCAAATCAAAAAATCATGGAAATACATAATGGCATGTATAATTTATATGAATTTATGGATTAAATCTAGTGAAAAATATTCTTCATATTCAATTCATAAACTCTATTTAAAACCTTTTATAACTAGTCATGCCTTATATGTACTAAATTTTCCTTCCATTTTCAGTTTCTTATTGAATACCAATTTGGAAGCAAGTTTCTTTATAACTACTAGATGGTATATCAATATCTATATCTAGATTTGGTATATGAAATCCATTTTAGAATTCATGGCCTCTTACCACATGGAAACATTTGTGGAACTTACTTATTCATTGTATGTTAGAGGATCATTATCATCAACTAATTAGGAGTCACCATCCTTGGTGACTAGAAATCATTACTATTATGGTTCTCTAACATCTCTATTATTTTTACACAGTAATTGTGTCTTTGAAAAAAATATCTTCAATGATTCTTTTTGGAAATTGTTCATGTGATAACTCTTGTGTATTATGATTGTGTACTTCAATGAAGTCTATCTCTCTCCCACAATATCATTTAGAGATAATATCTTACTGAAGAAATGTTCTACATATATCAACAAAATACTATTATTTTGATGGATTTTATATGTAGTATCCCTTTGTTTCATTGGGATATCATATAAAGAAAAAAATATACCTTGGGGTGAAAGATTGTTACCAGAAGTCACATAAAAAAATTCTTTTCAACACGATACATGTAAGTAACACAACATAGGTTTATTTCCATTATATAATTGGTATAGTATACCATTCATTGATTTATTTTTCAATCTGTTTAGTTTGTGTTCTTTTTTTGTAATGTGTATCTCCAAAAAGACAATAGAAGACTCGCACAACTCATCATTGATCTCAACATGTTCAAAAAGTCGTGATTCCTCATTTGGCTACACCATTACACTAAGGAATATAAGGAGGAGTGAGTAGAGATAATATCCAGAACTCTCATAAATAATCAATGAAGTCTTGATTAATATATTCTCCACAATAGTCTGAACAAAGCTTCTTAATAATCTTACAAAGCAGGTTCTCAACCTCATTCTTGTATTACTTGAATTTATCAAAAGAATTTGACTTATACCTCATTAATTATACATATCCATATCTACTAAAATTATCTGTAAAATTTATGAATCATGATTACCCACCCCTTACCTCAATATGAAATTTTCCATAGACATTGATATGAACTAATTCTAGAATCTATTTATCCCTTTTACCTTTCCCACTTTATTGGGATTTAGTAATATTTTCATGTAAACATGTGTGATAAGAACCAAGTTGTTTTAGTTGAAAATAATATAAATAGATATCTTGATGTAATTTAGTTAATTTTTTTTCAATTACTTGACCTATCATATTATTTCAATGCTGGGTGTGTTTTGAGTCATGTGAAGTAACTTCATTATCAATTTCTATTACTTGGTTTATGAAATCCAACACATTATGGCCATTATTTAATTGATAATTACAATAATGAATGATATATTTATAAAAGAATAAACATTTATTCCCAAATTATAAAATAAATCTGTCAATATCTAGTTTCGATACTGAAATAATGTTTTTGGGAACTGAAGGCACAAAATAACAACCCTCTAAAACCAAGATCAATCTAGGTGTTAATGTGAGTTGGTAGTCCCCAGTAACTACTCAACAAGTTTAACTCCATTGTATACTCATAGATCAACCCCCCATATGTCAATCATTTGGAATCTACTTGGTTCCTATATTTTAATACATATGTGATCACCAAAAGTTTTATCTGTTACACAATATGTAGAAACAGATAAATTCCACTCAATAACAAACTCACTTAAATATCCCCCTTATTATTTTTTTGGAGTAATTTTCCTTTTAATTTTCCTTCTTACCACATGTTAAAATAGATAGTATCATGTTCTCTTTATTTTCCTCTTAATCTTACTCTTCTTGGAAGGTTGTGAAGAAGCTTTGTATTTAGAGATCTTCTCTTACCCTTTATGTTTTTTTACCACAAGGATGTATGGATTTTTTTCTTCATATCCTTATCTACATGGAAAAGAAGAGTGATAAGATCTAGTAGATACTTCTTAATATTTTTCATATTAAAATTCATAAAAAATCTAGAGAGGCTCTGAGGGATTTATTCTAGAATTAAATTAGTTCATAGTTCTTCATGGAGTTTTTACCCTAGAACGTCTAAGAGCTCACTCTTACCAACGAACATGACTATATGAGGACCATATTAGGAACCCTCTCCAATCATGTCCTAAAAGAGTTCCTTGAAAATATCAAACCATTCTGGTCTATCTCTCTCTTAGTAAAGATAAAAAAGGTTCTCAAGCATGCTATATGTACCCATGTTTTCATGAGAATTCATTAATTCACTGACATCGATGAAAGCATCCAACATTGAACATTTATCGCATCACTCAAATATTCTTCATAAATAATGAACTCTTAATCACTAAACTCTATAGAAGTTTGATCAAGCATTGATTATTAGAACATTTATGATTTCTGTTCATGGAATATCATAACCCGAAGGCATCTAAACCACCCCTCGAAACTTATTTTTAGTTAAGTGTTTTCCTTTCTCCATTATTGATCGTAGGGATAGTGTGGGTGATGGGATTCACATTTTATTCTACAATTAAAAGAAAATATTATCATTATTTTTTCATGATTATAAATTATGCAAGAAATAATAAATTAAATAATAAATTTTATCAAATATACTACTAATTTTTAATGTCACAATAGCCCTCACCATTGAACTTTGAAGGCTTAGTTGTTTTTACATTATAGTGGCAAGGATCCCCATTAATTTTATTAATGATATAAACTTTGGAATTTAAAATCATAATAAATTTATTTAGGTAGGTGTTATTTCCTAATATAATCTTTTAGATCCTCGATTCAATGAGTGGATTCCCCTATCCTAAAATTGTACCACTATAAAAATTCTAAAAGAGTAACTTTTATTTGATAGCATGCATGATACACAACACAAAATGTAGAAAGGAATATAACTTATTGATAATTTATGGTATATATAATATTTTAAATGAATTTATTATATTAGATAGCTTTAAATTCATGAAATACTAAGTTAGCTTGTGTTACATGCAACAAAGACTCTATTTGATAGTTTGTGTTACATGAAAGTCTGTATTTTATTGAACTATAATATATGATTAACATATTATTATTTAATATAATAAGATATAACATATCCATTGTAAATACCTGGAATTTCCATGTATTTCATTTAATTATATGGGAATTTTATGAGTCCACGAAAATTGACGGTGCGTGATTCTGAGGCCTAGTGTTCCCAGAGTGTTTTTCTGAACATTTTTTATGTACGTTTAGTGAACGTGCGAGATGGTTTTTGTAACTTTTGAACCAGTGCTCGGAATTAAAATCTGAGGACACCGTTAAACTTGCAGTGTTGGTATTTGATTAAGGAGACTTTCACCTCGACGGTTGTAGGACGAGGATGAAAGTTAGTTTTCTTGTTTTTCGTGTAAATAAAAATAAAATAAAGATCAAACTTTTATTTTATTTTTGATACCTCTTTATATGAGTTATGGAGGTGAGGACCACCCGAACTAGAAAACCCCAAAATTGAATTCTAGTGGTGGGGACCACCCGAAGCCCTCTTTAATGTGGGGAAGTCTCTTGGAATCCTCCCATTTAATTGTGCCAACGTAATGCTTTTAATTATGACAACATCATCATAGTTAATGGACAAATTTAATTTAATAAGTTGGATATTCGTTTTATTGGGTTGGAAAAAATCTTTGGCAAAGGGTTGGAAAAGACTTGGAGAACTTTGAAGAAACATTTCCCTGTCCAGTGAATAACTTTCTCCAATAAAGAATGAGGAACTGACCCTAAGCACGGATCAGAAGAGCCTTGTGGGAGCGACGAACGCCGACGTTCTTCAATGACTTCATCTTCTATCTCTCGACTCCTCTAACTAACCGATGTATATCCTTCCTTCCTCACTGACGTCAATGAACCTTCAAGGTATGGGTGTGATTTTGATTTATCTTCGTTAATTTTTCTTTTACGTTGAACCTATCTCCATGAGCCTTTTGATATCACTATAACATGGAGGGTGTAGGACAAATGAACATGGCCCGACCTCTCCCTAAACTTTGTGATTTTTGTTGCATTCCTCGAGATGGAGTAGGATGATGACCGGTGCCAGCAATTGGCACCGGTGGGACTCGGGAGTGGCGGACGACACCACGGTCGACCACAACGATGGCGGTGTCACAACCATGCCAACAGAGAAGGGCCATGGCCCGTCGGCCATGGTGGAGCAAGGGCGGTGGCTGACAGCGGCCAGCCGCGTGATGTGGAGATGGCGGCGAGCGTCTGTGCCGCCTAACATGCAGGAGTCATGACCTTGTGCCGCGGTGGCGAAGGGAGGGTGGCTAGCCAAGCCGACCGCAAGTGATGGCGCGACGCGTGACCATGCCACACAGAAGAGGCTGGCCATCCGGCCAGTCGGGGATCCGAACAGTACACCCTATTGAATCACACAGTGGGCCGGGCCTTGCCGGCGGGCCGGGTCGTACTGGACCTGGACTAATTTCGACCCTTTTACTTCTTTCGGCCATATCTTAAGCTTCAGTCATCCATTTGATGAACTGTCTACGGTGACAGAAACCTTGGATAGAGACGGTCCTTTTGGTATACTCCACTTGAGTTTTGGATAAAGTTGGGGTATGGTTTGCTTGGATCAAACACGAATCCAACCGGGCCCTCAGGACTAAGAGGCCAATAACTTACAGGCCGGGCGTCCGATTGACACACCGTCTATCGCGTTGAGACCCCTTTTATGTGTCGGTCATTTGGAAAACTTATTAATGGGAATTCATGGAATTTGGAGTATCAACCTGTGGATTTATGAGCGGATCCTCCCAGAATAAAGCAAGCTTAGTGAAAGAACCATATAGCTGGCTGTAACATGAGAAAGGGATCCTATGTGGGTCTGTGCTTTGGGATCCTTTGTGGGTCTGTATTTGAGATTCTCACTTGGGTATGCTCTAGGAATCCATGTGGAACTACTCTAGGATCCTATGTGGGTCTTATGTATTAGGATCCTATGTGGATCTGATGATTTAGGATCCTACATGGGTTTGATGATTTAGGATCCTACGTGGGTATGCCTCTTAACAGCGTAAGATGATTCAGTAGTTACATCTAATCATCTTTACTACCATACCTAAGTTATACCTCGTGTGAGATAAGTCATTACCTTCATGTTTATACCTTTTTGCAATTATTCTACATGGCATACCTTTTTGGTACTTTCCATTATCGTGCACCGGTTCCCGTTCGAGTCTAGCACAAAGCGGTGTTTTCGGGTTTTACCCCTAGGATACATCTGTGCCAGAGCCGCCTCTACCTGCTTGTATCCAGACAGGGATGTATTTTCTTTATAACCCACTTACTCAATAATCACCAAAACTTAGGGACGTTTTTATTGTACTTATTCTTATATCTAAGGCTTTACTAGGGTTTTCTAATCCTAATCCCAAAAATAACCAAACCTATCCTCTGATACCACCTATGACAAACCTGCTTTTTTGTTACAACTTAAACATGCTTTATTAAATAAAACTTCACTGGATACAACAAAGAAGATTGAGTGGTTTAGTGTCTTTGGGGCTTAAGATCATTACATAAAAACTTAAAACATGAAATACAACATCTTTATTGAAAACTTCCTTTACATGACCACTACATTCCCTCGTACTTAGCATTGCATGGGATAACCTAAGGACATGCATAGGAAAAGGGTGAGCTATAAATCCTAGTAAGGGAATACACATGGAATAACATGAGGAGTATAATACATGTTAGACATTAGGAATATCAATAGAGCACAAGAGAAACATTAACATAAAGGCATGATAAAGCATGATAATCATAACATGGAAATGTGGCAACAACACTTAACATGGAATTAGTATGAGCCAAGGCTCATTGCACATAGAGCATGAGTAAATCCTCATTGCACATAAATCACAAGTAAAACCTCGTTGCACTTGAATTATCATGAGTATACACTAATTGCACATGACATATCATGATACTATACTTTACCCAATGCATTGGAGCGCTATAAGGGCGCACCCTTCTTAAACATTTCATTTCATGCATAAGTGTTCCACATGGATCATAAAACATTGATTCATAAAACATAATCATTTATTACATGATAAAGGAATGTGGAATTCATACATGAAACTCTATAATCAATAAGTAAATGTGCATAAAGGTGAATACCCTTGATGGAGAAATGGGCATGGTATTCACTACACAATCACATTGGCTTAGAAAATCGATGTGATTTCAGCAGCGTAACGGCGTGACATAAGAATTCATAAAAATGGTTGATGAGAGAGAAAGGGGTTCTTAATAATATTTACATGTAATGGACAGTAAGGAGGTCATATAGATACATGTCCCAACAATTGTAGTGGAATTTAGATTCATGATACAAAAGTATTGCTTGAATGTAAAAGAGGAGAGAGAAGTTCCTTTCGGAATTTTGGTATAGTAACCGGTGTACATGGGATGAATTTAATGAGAGAGAAAGGGTATCCCATCATTCAAACATAAATAGGGCAGTATGAGGGAGGTTTGAAACCATACCCCAACATTCATAATTGAAATTAAAAGGGAAAAACAACTTAAAGAAAATTGGACAAAAATGAGAAAGGAAGAAAAAACCCTTACTTGGAAGTGTACTTCTAAAGGCTAGAGAGAGGCTTGTGAGAGGCTTATTGGGAGCTTGGGGCACCTTTGGAGGATTATAGAGAGAGTATGGAAGAGGTTGGATGAACTCCAAAGACTTTTAGTGAGGAGGAAGTGGGAGCTTGGGTGGGTTTATATAGGATAGGTGAGGGAATTATTTATTATTTAGGTTTGGGACCCCTTATATTAAATTAATCCAAACCAAAAACCATCCCATGGTTTTTACCCATGGTTTTTGGAAAAGGGAAGAGGAAAAAAATATTTTATAATGCCAAAGTCCGAACTTCTTAAAATAATAGGGTTGCTTATGTGGAGGTGATTCACACTCTCATGGAAATTAATTTAAAAAGAAAAGGTGTTTAATAAGTCTTGAGGGGTCCATTAATGCTTTAAAAAGTAAGGAAAATAAACCCAAATTCAAATTATTTTAATGGTAACATATATATTGGCCGAAAATAAAGATTATATTATTTTATTACATCACTATTGGATCATTATGATGTCATAAAACACATTATATATTTAAACGGTATTTAATTTTTACTCAAAAATTTGACTGTCTCAGAAAATTATGAAAAATTCACCATTGGATAATTTCGACATCTTGATTCCAAAAATAATATTTATTTTATCTAAATAATTTTCTAATTATTTTAATTTTCACTTTTAAAATAAAAACCGACATTTATCGAAAATTCACGGGTTTTGACAAAAATGGATTTCAAACCTTAATAAAAATTATAATTGAATTCATAAAATTATATGATCATTTATATATAATAAAATTAATCTAATAATAATAATAATATTTTATTAAAATATTATTTAATTAAAAAATCCCTTAATTTAATAAAATAGATTTCTTAATTAAATAATAACTAAAAACACCATTTGTACATTAAAAACTATTTACAATGTATCAATAATGAAAAGAAATTATATTCATTATTATATACAAAAAAATAATGTAAATGAACATATTACTATCGATTAGTTACATAACCCCTTAAAACAACCGCATAATACCTAAGGGTAAGGTGTGCGATGGTGACATACTCTTGGGGTGGCTCGGATTACATCACTCGAGTGGTAATTTCTATCAAATTCCACTTCTCCTGTAGATGGTCCTGATCAAGCTTGACATGGTGAAGATCAGCTTGGGATTGGTCCAGAGCGAATCCCAAGGATGCCACCTCTTTTCCGAGCTCCGATAAATGGGCTTCGTATGGGGAAATTCTACTGGATGAGGCCATAACTTCCTTTGTCTAAGAAAAATTGGATATGTTAAAGCCCTATATTTATACTAATCATGTGATCACTATTCAACGAATATAAAAGTAACAGTCACAATTCTTATCATAAAATCAATGAAGTTGACATTTTATAAAAAAATTTTATATAAAGAGACATTTAATAAGATCAAGATGGATTTTCCATTAATGAAACTTTGGGTCGTTACAATATTTCCCCCTTCAGAAATTTCACCCTCGAAATTTTCCTTTTCCCACACTAAAACAGATGTGGGTAACTCAGCTTCATCATTTCCTCGAATTCCTAAGTCGCTTCTTCAAACTTGTGGTTCCTCCACAACACCTTGACGAGGGGCATTGTCTTATTTTGTAGAACTTTTTCTCTACGATCTAAGATCTTCACTGGTTGCTCCTCATAAGAAAGATTTTCTTCCAATTGTACCACCTCAGAAGAGAGTACATGTAAAGGGTCCGGTACGTACTTACTTAAGAGGGATACATGAAATACATCATGTACTTTGGCCATTGTAGGCATAAGTTATAGTCGATAGGCCACAACCCCGACACGATCAAGAATCTCGAAGGGGCTGATGTACCTTGGACTTAACTTCCCTTTCTTTCCAAACCTCATGACCTTCTTCCACGGAGATATGCATAGAAAAACCATGTCTCCAACTTTAAACTCAAGGTCTCATCGATGATTATCTGCATAACTCTTCTATTGACTCTAGGCTGCCTTGATATGCTGCAGAATGGTTTTCACATTCTCCACCATTTCCTCGACCATTTCTGGTCCAATCAGCTTATGTTCACCGACCTCATCCCAACATGCCAATTTTCTACACCTTTTCCCATACAGGGCTTCATATGGTGCCATTTGGATGCTTGAGTGGAAAATGTTATTATAAGAGAACTCAACCAGAGGAATATGTTGAACCCATCCTCCTTTAAAGTACATTGAGCACGCTCTCAACATATCCTCAAGTGTTTGGATAGTCTGCTCGGATTGGCCATCAGTTTGAGGATGATAGGCCGCACTAAAGTTCAGTTCAGTATTTAGAGCATGTTGAAGACTCTTCCAAAACTTAGAGGTGAATCTTGGATCTCAGTCAGAAAGAATAGATAGTGGTACTCCATGCAACCTTACCACTTCCCTGATATATATCCGTGCCAGTTGATCCAATGAGAAATCCTCCCAAATAGCAATGAAGTGGGAAGTCTTTGTAAGACGATCCACAACAACCTAGATTGCATTGTTGCCTTTGGATGTCCTTGGAAGTCTGGTGATAAAGTCCATGGTTATGTTCTCCCATTTCCATTCTGGTATGGGCAATGGTTGCATCATCCCCTTAGACTTCTGCCTCTCTGCCTTCACTTTCTGAAACACTAGGCACTTTGATGTACATTCAATGATATCCTTCTTCATATTATCCCACCAAAAGTTTTCTCGGAGATCTCGATACATCTTTGTTCTCCCTGGGTGAATAGAGAAATTTGAACTATGTGAATCATCAAAAAGTTCCTTATTTAGCTCCGGACTTGATGGAACACATAGTCTTTTCCCAAACCGCACAATTCCTTCTTTATTAACATTAAACTCCGAGGATTTCCTTTTTTGGATAGCTTCCACTTTTTATTGAATTCCTACATCATCCTTCTGAGCATCCTTTAACCTTTCCAAAAGCGACGGTTGAGCAATCATTTGTGAAAGTATTGATGATTTTCCCTTCTCTATGATTCCCATTTCTATTTTCATCAAGTCTAAGAAGATTGGATATTTCTCAATTCTCATCATTGATAGAATCACTGGATAATTTCTACTTAGGGCTTCTTCCACCTTGTTTTCTTTCCCAAGGTGGTAATGGATTGAATAGTCATAATCCTTGATGAGCTCTATCCATCTTCCCTAGAACATATTAAGCTCTTTCTGTGTGAATATATATTTAAGACTCTTGTGGTCAGTATATATCTCACATTTCTCCCCATATAGATAATGCCGCCAGATTTTCATGGCAAAGATCACCGCTGCCAACTCTTGATCATGCGTTGGATAGTTTAGATCATGTATTTTCAACTGCCTTGAGGAATAGGATATCACTTTATCATTCTGCATCAGCACACATCCTAATCCCTTCTTTGAAGCATCACTGAATACCACAAAAAGTTCCCCACTTGTGGGTAAAGTGAGCAAGGGTGTAGTGATAAGCCTCCTTTTCAACTCCTTGAAGCTTTCTTCGCATTAATCAATCCAAGAAAACTTTACTCCCTTTCGAGTTAGCTTGGTAAGAGGGTTGGACAATCGTGAGAAATTTCTCACAAATCATCGATAATATCCAGCTAACCCCAAGAAGCTATGGATATCTGTTACTGATGTTGGCCTCGGCCATCCCTCAATTGCATCTGTTTTGGACGGATCCATAGTTATCCTATTGCTTGTGATGATATGGCCCAAGAATGAGACCTCCTTCAACCAGAACTCATACTTTCTGTACTTTGCATAGAGCTTCTCCTAGCACAAAGTCTCTAGTACAGTTCTTAAATTCTCTTCATGATCCTATTTAGTTTTGGAGTATATTAGAATATCATCTATAAAGAATACCACAAATTTGTCTAGGTAATCTCTAAAGACTCTATTCATTAAGTCCATGAATATTGATAGATCATTAGTGAGTCCGAAAGGCATTACTATGAATTTATAGTGCCCGTATCTTGTGCGAAAAGAAGTCTTGGGGATATCTTCCTTCTTCACCCTTACTTGATAATATCCTGACCGCAAGTCCACCTTGGAGAAGTATTGTGCTCCACACAACTGATCAAACAAGTCATCAATTCTTTGGAGAGGATACTTGTTCTTTATCGTGATTTTGTTAAGTTCACGATAATCAATGCAAAACCGCATTGGCCCATCCTTCTTCTTGACGAAGAGGACTGGTGCACCCCATGGTGAAGCACTTGCGCGTATAAAACCTTTATCCATATTCTCCTGTAGTTGTTTCTTCAGCTCTTCAAGCTCTAAAAAATCCATTCTATATGGAGTCTTAGATATTGGTAAAGACCCGGGTATAAGTTCAATTGAGAATTCAACATCTCTTCTAGGAGGAAGACCAGGCAGTTCCTTGGGAAACACTTCAGCGAATTCCCTCACAATAGGCATTTCTTCAAGGATGGTTTCTTCCTTGGAATCAATAATATGAGTCAGATATTCATGCTCATAAGGCAGTAATATCCATGCTTGGGATGATGGAGCTAAAGGAGATTCATCTTCCTCCTTACACATGTAAAGAATCGGGGGTCGATTCTCCATATGGAGTGTGATTTCCCTCTCCTGACAATTTATGTTGGCTCTATATAAGGAAAGCCAATCCATGCCAATAATTGCATAAAATTCCACCAGATGGAGTATGAAGAGGTTCTCCAGGAAATTCAATCCACAAATTATAATAGGGGAGGACTTATATTCATGGGATGCAATGATTTACCCATTTGTTGTACTCACCGACATCTTCACTTCCATGATTTGTGGGGGTGTTGGGATTGTTCTACTAAACTTTCGAGATATAAAAGAATGCGTAGAACCTGAATCAAAAAGTACATTCTCTATTCTAGAATGAATAACTAGAGTACCTGTCACCACTTCGTTTTCGGGGTTCACTTCGGCAGAAGTGATGGAAAAAACTCTTCCTTGCTGCCTTGGAGGTTGTTGGTTGCCTTCGAAAACCCTTGGATTAGGGCATTGATTTGAAAAATGACCCGGTTATTTGCATTTGTAGCATTGAACAACGCGTTGAGGTTCGAACATAGCGTTCCTCTCCTTTGTCGCAGCCGCGGGTATTTCTTGCCGACTGTTAACAGCT
The DNA here is from genome assembly GCA_963277665.1 of Viscum album. Taxonomy (NCBI): domain Eukaryota; kingdom Viridiplantae; phylum Streptophyta; class Magnoliopsida; order Santalales; family Viscaceae; genus Viscum; species Viscum album. Next base: position 905,472,255 of record OY728158.1, on the reverse strand, counting down.
AGGTGCCCTTCCCTTCCACACCTGAAGCATTTCCTCATCCCCTTAAGGCAATTTCCAGGGTGCTTCTTTCCGTACTTTTGTCAAGTGGGGTGCTGGATCTTCTTAGCACCGTTGGATTTATCCATCGGCCCACCAGCATTGAAGTCCGCCTTATTCTTCTTATCCCCATGCTACCCCTGTGATTCTCCAATCTCCATTTTGACCTTGAGGGCACATCAGACAATATCCTCATAGTTGTCGAATTCACGGATCACCAATTCTTTCCTCAGGCTAGGCTTAAGCCCACCAAAGAAACGGTCAACTTTGCATTCTGGGGTAACGACAAAGCCAAAATTGTATCATGCAAGCCTTGTGAAGTTTTCCTCGTACGCTCCAATAGATTCTTCATATTTTTTCTTGAGGGAAAGGAAGTCCCTTTCCATCTTAAGCTGGAGGGTGCGTGGAAAATATTTATCGAAAAACATCTTCTGGAAATCCTTCCATTCCAATGCCTCGATCTCCTCATCAGGCTTTGTATTTTTTATCAATGTCCACCATTGATTAGCTTCACCCTCCATACGATAAGCCGCCAGGAGAACCTTCTCTTGTTCAGAACATTAAAGGATGGAGAAGATCTTTTCAATGGAGTTGATCCATTGTTCAACGATTGTGGGATCAAATGATCCACTAAAAGTATGAGGCCTTTGTATCATGAAGCTCTTGATAGGAACTTTCTCTTTATTAGGGGGGGTTGGACGTTCCTCTTGACCCGTGTTTCTATTAAAAACTTGAGTTAGATGAGAGAGAAGCATGACAAAGTTTGCGATTCCCGCTCCCATTGGATTGGGCCTCTCATTAGTACAGTCATCACACTGATCTTCACAACGGTTGTTAGCCCGAGTCCTCATATTACCGGCCATTGGATGGAATAAAAGGAAAGTTAGGGGTAACACATAAAGGGTAATCCAAAGACAAAAGTTGATGACTTAAAAATAATCTTTCATTTCCTTAACTCATGAGTCTATAGGCTTCAATCTAGGATTTTCATGATCTAATTTCTAACATATATTCTTAGGGGAATTTTTTAATTCCCTTAATAAGGGTTCATACTAAGCTTGTGAATTTACCAAAGTATATCCCCTGGGAGTGTCATAAACAAGAGTGCAGCAAGGCCCGTTGTCATGCACCAGTTCCCGTTCGATTCTAGCTCAAAGCGGTGTTTTCGGGTTTTACCCCTAGGATACATTTGTGCCAAAGCCGCCTCTACCTGATCGTTTTCAGACAAGGATGTATTTGCTTGATAACCCACTTACTCAATACCCACCAAAACTTAGGGACGTTTTTATTGTACTTAGTCTTGTATCTAAGGCTTTACTAGGGTTTTCTAATCCTAATCCCAAAAATAACCAAACCTATCCTCTGATACCAACTATGAAAACCCTGCTTTTTTATTACAACTTAAACATGATTTATTACATAAAACATCACTTGATAAAACAAAGAATATCGAGAGGTTTATTGTCTTTGGGGATTAGGATCATTACATAAAAACTTAAAACATGAAATACAACATCTTTATTGAAAACTTCCTTTATATGACCACTACATTCCCTCGTACTTAGCATTGCATGGGATAACCTGAGGACATCCATAGGAAAAGGGTGAGCTATAAATCCCAGTAAGGGAATACACATGTAATAACATGAGGAGTATAATACATGTTAGACATTAGTAATATCAATAGATAACAAGAGAAACATGAACATAAAGGCATGATAAAGCATGATAATCATAACATGGAAATGTGGCAACAACACTTAACATGGAATTAGCATGAGCCAAGGCTCATTGCACATAGACCATGAGTAAATCCTCATTGCACATAAAGCACTATTAAACCCTTGTTTCACTTGAATTAGCATGAGTAAACACTCATTGCACATGACGTATCATGATACTATACTTTACCCAATGCATTGGAGCGCTATAAGGGTGCACCCTTCTTAAACATTTCATTTCATGCATAAGTGTGCCACATGGATCATAAAACATTGATTCATAAAACATAATCATTTATTCCACGATAAAGGAATATGGAATTCATACATGAAACTATATAATCAATAAGTAAATGTGCATAAAGGTGAATACCCTTGATGGAGAAATGGGCATGGTATTCACTACACAATGGCATTGGCTTAGAAAATCGATGCGATTTCGGCAACGTAACGGCGTGACATAAGAATTCATAAAAATGGTTGATGAGATAGAAAGGGGTTACTAATCATATTTACATGTAATTTACAGTAAGTAGGTCATATATATACATGTCCCCACAATTGTAATGGAATTTAGATTCATGATACAAAAGTATTGCTTGAATGTTAAAGAGGAGAGAGAAGTTCCTTTCGGAATTTCGGCATAGTAACAGGTGTACATGGGAGGCATTTAATGAGAGAGAAAGGGTCTCCCATAATTAAAACATAAAGAGGGAAGTATTAGGGAGGTGAGAAACCATACCCCAACATTCATAATTGAAATTAAAAGGGAAAAACAACTAAAAAAAAATTGGAAAAAAATGAGAAAGGAAGAAAAAATCCTTACTTGGAAGTGTGCTTCCAAAGGCTAGAGAGAGGCTTGTGAGAGGATTCTTTGGAGCTTGGGGAACCTTGGGAGGATTATAGAGAGAGTAGTGAAGAGTTTTGATAAACTAAAAAGGCTTTTAGTGAGGAGGAAGTGAGAGTTTGGGTGGGTTTATATAGGAAAGGTGAGGGAATTCTTTATTATTTAGGTTTGGGACCCCTTATATTAAATTAATCCAAACCACAAACCATCCCATGGTTTTTACCCATGGTTTTTGGAAAAGGGAAGAGGAAAAAAATATTTTATAAGGACAAAGTCCTAACTTCTTAAAATAATAGGGTTTCTTATGTGGAGGTGAGTCACACTCCCATGTAAATTAATTTAAAAAGATAAGGTGTTTAATAAGTCTTGAGGGGTCCATTAATGCTTTGAAAAGTAATCCAAATAAACCCAAATTAAAATTATTTTAATGGTAAAACATATATTGGCCGAAAATAAAGTTTATATTATTTTATTACATTACTATTGGGTCATTATGATGTCATAAAACACATTATATATTTAAACGGTATTTAATTTTTACTCAAAAATTTGACTGCCTCAGAAAATTATGAAAACTTCCCCATTGGATAATTTCGACGTCTTGATTCCAAAAATAACATTTATTTTATCTAAATAATTTTCTAAATATGTTAATTTTCACTTTTAAAATAAAAACCGACATTTATCGAAAATTCACGGGTTTTGACAAAAATGGATTTCAAACCTTAATAAATATTATAATGGCATTCATACAATTATATGATCATTTATATATAATAAAATTAATCTAATAATAATAATAATAATATTTTATTAAAATATTATTTAATTCAAAAATCCCTTAATTTAATAAAATATATTTCTTAATTAAATAATAACTAAAAACACCATTTGTACTTTAAAAACTATTTACAATGTATCAATAATGATAAGAAATTATATTCATTATTATATACAAAAAAAAATGTACATGAACTTAGTACTATCGATTAGTTACATAACCCATTAAAATAGACACATAAGACCTAAGGGTAAGGTGTGCGATGGTGACAGACTCTTGGGGTGCCTTGGATAACATCGCTCGAGTGGTAATTTCCATCAACTTCCACTTCTCTCGTAGACAGTACTGTTAGAGCTTGACATGGTGAAGCTCAGCTTGGGATTGGTACAGAGCGAAGCCCAAGGACGCCACCTATTTTCCGAGCTCCGATAAATGGTCTTCATATGGGTAAATTCTACTGGATGAGGCCATCACTTCCTTTTTCTAAGTAAATTTGGATGTGTTAAAGCCCTATATTTATACTAATCATGTGATCACTGTTCAACATCTATAAAAGTAATAGTCACAATTCTTATCATAAAACCAATGAAGTTGACATTTTATAAAAACATTTTATATAAAGAGACATTTAATAAGATCAAGAGGGATTTTCCATTAATGAAACTTTGGGTCGTTACACTTACTTTGTGGAACAATTGAGCTTTGGTCTTTTGAGATGGGCCTTGTGTTTACTCATGAATGAAATGGGTATACTTGATAACTTTGGTATATGTATGGGAATATACATAATTAGGATTGATTTTTGTTTCCATTCTTTGTGGTTTATAGTTTTTGGATTTTGTGAGACCTTTGAGGGTTTAGGGGTCCCTACTGAGTATCTTATACCCACCCCTACACGGGCTATGCACGCAACTTGTTGTGTTTGGTGCAGACGGCAGACAGTGCTGACAAAAGACGAGGGTACTAGGATAGGAGGTAGCTCAGAGGTGGACATTAGACGAGGCGTACCCCAGAGACGACCATTCGAGAGCTGTACCTACCCTTCAGGTAGGGTACTTGGTGGGTGTTCACATGATCTATTTCAGTCTACTTGTAATTTTTAGTTTTCTTGTACTTTCCAGTTGGGATTGTATTCTGACCCCTTTTTCTATTGTACACACTCTTTTACTATACAGTTTACTTGTGTTCGTATCTTGATGTGTGGTTGGTTGTGTGTGTTTACAGGTTATAAAGGCAATGCCTTCATGGTTTTAGGGAATACGCCTTTCGGTGCTAGTCACCTGCCCCTGGCCTATGGAATGCGAGCTTAGGGTAGTCAAGGCATAAGCCTTGGGAGACGAGTTATGTCAAATTGGTATTAGAGGAGTAAGTTCTACTGTAGAACATTGGAATATGATCTTTATTTTAACGACAATAGTGTTAATTGTAGTGAGTGTGGTTACCAGTTTAGGGAATCCAGTGTTGGTACGGCGGTCGATGTATCTATACACCAGGACCCTAAATTCCGATTTCTGACTCAGTGCTTGAAAACAATGATTGTGTGTGTGTGTTCGAAAAGTTTTCTTGGTTATATTTTGAGTCAGCTCACTAGGTATAACTTATTAACCATGGCACACTTATTTCCTTTCAAGATGCCTCCACACAGACAACCATCTAGGGTTCCGAGTATAGTATGTCATGATAGCCCACTGAGTGAGAAGGCCTTGGTGTAAAGCCCTTTATCAGTAGGGGTACTAGCGGAGGCACCAACGGTACCATTACCCGTTGGGACACCGATACCACCAACCCCAGCTGTAGAAGTTACACGCCGCTTGAGTGTGTTGCACGAGTTCCAGCACCATAGGCCACCCAGGTTTAGGGGTGAGACGGAACCACAGGTGGCTGAGGATTGGCTGGAGGCTGTGGTGAGAGTCTTCCGACAGGTAGGGACACCAGCTGATCTCATGGTGATCCTTGCCACTAGTATTCTACAGGAAGCAACAGGAAGATGGTGGAGCTTGATGCTACAGGTTCACGATGAGGTGCCACATCTCTGGGCAGACTTTGAGAGCCAGTTATGGGAAGAGTTTTTCCTAGCGACCCTTCATGCAGTGCGCATACAAGAGCTTCTTCTTCTACAACAGGGCAGCATGACTGTGGCTTAGTACTCAGTGAGGTTCACCAACCTCTCATGCTGCTCCACTAATATGGTGTGATATCCATTCTTTAGGGAACAGAACTTCAAGCAGGGACTCAGGAGGGAGATCATGGATTCAATGATTTCTCTCAACATCCCGATGCAGGTGGGGGTGTTAGAGAGAGCCCTCTTAGTGGAGAGTTTTCTTGCTGAGTAGTTACCAGCAGAAAGACACACCATCAGGCATCACGTAGCGGAGTCTTTTGCAGCTGGAAGCAGACAGATGTCACAAAGGTCCAAGAGGTCCATAACTATAGGAGAACGACCGCAAGATTCATGGTCTATTGTGCGGGGCACCAGAGATAGAGCCAGTCATGCGAGAAGCAGGCAGTGTTATGCATACGACGGGCAAGGTCACATGGCTTGTGGATTCTCAACCCGATGTACAAATGATAAGTATATGGTTGAAGGAATACCCAGGAAGATATAGAGGTTTGATCGAGGAGGTCCTTAGGGAGCAGGAGGACGTGGCAGAGGAGCTGTCCGCACATCTGGCGGTGGGCGACGATTCGAGATGTTACCGCCACCACCACCAGCTGGTCCACCCCGACTACAGGTAGCAGGCGGACGTGGCAGAGGAGCTGGCCATACAGCTGGCGGTGGGCGACAATTCGAGATGTTACCACCACCACCAGCAGCTGGTCCACCCTGACTACAGGGAGCAGGTGGACATGGGCGAGCTCAGCTTCAGGCAGTTGAGGTCCACGACCATGGCGCTCTAGATATGATTAAGGTACGATATGTGTCTACTCCACCTTAGCTATAGTACTTATAGACATAGGTTCCATTCATTCTTTTATTTCCACTACCATCATTCGGATCTTGGAGATTTTGGTGGATACGTTGGCTCGATCCTTATGTCTAGAGACTCCTACGGGAGAGGATTTGACGATTACACACTGGTGCTGGCGGTTTGAGATTACTCTAGGAGTCGAGATCTTAGGCTAGGATCTCCTAGTAGTGGTGTCGAGGCCTTACAACGTCATCTTGTGTATGGACTGGTTATCTACATTCCATGCTCAGTTTGACTATATTAGGTGAAAAGTGCGGTGTGTCTGCACTAATGAGACTAGGTTTACCTTCACCAGAGAGAAAGGAGCCTTTGCAGCACAGGATAGACTTACCCAGAGAAGAGTGAAACTGATCACTCATCAGTTGACTAGCATTACCCTCAGAGTGGTTGATGTGGAGAGTCTGATCTATCCTGTAGTGGTGGACCAGTACACGGATGTCTTCCCTGATGATGTCCCGGGTCTACCTCCTCATATAGAAGTGGACTTTTAAATTGACTTATACCCCGATACGACATTGATATCTACACCAGCGTATCAGATGGATCCCGTGGAGCTTCGTGAGTTGTGGGTACAGCTGGAGGACTTATAGGGGAAGGGGTTCATCTGGCCCAATGTTTCTCCTTGGACAGCCCCGATTTTGTTCGACAAGAAGGCGGATGAGATCTTGAGACTTTGTGTTGACTATCGGCACCTGAACTAGGTGACTGGGAAGAACAAATACCCACTCCCAAGAATTGACAACCTCTTTGATCAGCTGAAGAGAGCACAATTGTTCTCGAAGATAGACCTCATATCAGGCTATCACTATCTCAGAGTATGAGACGAGGATGTGTAGAAGACAACTTTCAGATGTCGGTATAGCCATTATGAGTTTTTGGTCATGCCGTTCGGCATGAACAATGATCCAGTAATGTTCATGGGACTCATGAACATGATCTTCTAGCCTTAACTTGATTGCTTCATAGTAGTCTTCATCAACGACATTTTGATCTACTCGGCTACTGAGGAGGAACATGCCTATCATTTGCAGATAGTTCTGGACACACCCAGAGAGCGCCAGCTTTATGGAAAGCTCTCGAAGTGCTAGTTCTAGATCCAAGAGGTTTACTTTCTGGGACATGTCATCTTGGAGGCTGGAGTTGCAGTAGATCCAGCGAAGATTGAGGTGGTACTTTCTTGGGAGCCACCCAGAAGTGTGATAGAGGTACAAAGTTTCCTGGGGTTTGGCCAGATACTACCGGATATTTGTGATAGATTTCTCTAGAGTTGTCACACCTTTATCAGCATTGATGAAGAAGGGTCAAACCTTCGTGTGGTCGGAGAGATGCCAGTAGAGTTTTCAGGAGTTGAGGTAGATAATGACTAGTTCCCCCATCTTGAGGATTTTAGAGGAGGGCGTTGGGTACGTTGTCTAATGCGACACATCAGGGAACGGGCTCGGATGTGTCCTGATGCAGGAGTGAGAAGTTATCACATATGGTTCTCGATAATTGAGACAACATGATCAGAAGTACACTACCTGTGACCTGGAGTTAGTAGCAGTGGTCTTCGCCTTGAAGATGTGGCAACATTACTTGATGGGCGAACGTTTTACAGTGTACTATGATCACAAGAGTCTTAGGTATATCTTCTCTCAAAAGGAACTGAAACAGAGAAAACGATGTTGGCTTGAGTTTCTCTAGGACTATTAATTCAAGATAGTCTATACACCTGGTAAGGGGAAATTTGTAGGATATGCACTCAACATGAGATCTGGTATACAACTGCTAGGTGAGGAGATAGAGAAGCTGACCGCTTTGCATATATCCTTTGTAGATTGAGATGAAGAAGCTTTTCTCCATTCTCTTACAGTCACCCACCACTTCTTCAGTGAGTCAGGGAGGCGCATCATGGGGACACTGACTGCGAGGCTCGACGTGCTCAGATATCCACAGGATAGGCACCTGATGGATTTTATAAAGGTGGGGAGCACGTCATCCTCTTTAGAGGACGTATCATGGTACCCGTGTTTCTTCGGGAGGAAGTGTTGAAGGAATTCCACACATCCCCTCTAGCGGTAAATTTAGGAGTGGCGAAGATGTACCAAGATATCTAATGATAGCACTGGTGTCCGGGAATGAAGAAATAAGTAGCAGAGTTTGTCTCTCGGTGCCTCATTTGTCAGCAAGTGAAGGTGGAGCATCAAGTACCAACATGCTTAGTTCAACCTTTAGAGGTCCTAGAGTGGAAGTGGGATGGGACATCCATGGACTTTGTGACAAGACTTCCATGCACATCCGGGGGTCATGATTCTATCTGGGTAATCATCAATCACTACTGGAAATCATGCTTTTCCCAACGCTTCTATACCAATAGTTTGCATAAACCGTTGGAAAAGATCTGTAAAAATTGAGTTTCCCAATGGTTTCATCAAATCATTGGTAAAAAATGGGAAAAAAGAGTTTTCCCAACGGTTTCATTAAACCGTTGGGAAATATGAAGTCTCCTATACCAACGGTTTCAGTGAAACCGTTGGGTATAGTAGACATAAGAGGTTTTTTACAATGGTTTTTTGAAACCGTTGGGATAACATAACATTCCAAACGGGTTTTTAAAACCGTTGGGAAAGAAAACCCCCAAATATCATCGACCTGCAACTCCAGAGACCTCGACATTTTTTCCCAAACCGAGATCTGGACGCACCCTCTCAAAATGTTTTGCCTAAACCTCAACCATCTGGAAGGTTTACCTCTAAATCTAGATGTAAACGCTACTCACCAACACAACAGGTCTGGTTTCCAATGATTTTTTCTTCACATTGAAATCAGTATGTGTGAGTTCATTTATTTTAGATTTTTTTCTTCTCGTTTAAATTGGTACGTTTGTGTTAATTTATTTTAGATTTTGTCATTATATTTTGGTGCAATATAGTGTGTATTATGACCCCCTTATGAAAATAAGGCATATATAATTTTAGGTTACGGTTCAATCCCTACATCCCAACCTGCTCTAGAGGGCGCTAACTCTAATTTCTAACGGGACATCTATCTTTGATTCAAGTAATTTTTGTTCTTCAATTCTAAATTGGTAGGTGTGCCTTCATTTATTTTAGATTTTTTCGTTCCATTTTTATGCTATGTATTGTGTATTATGATTCCCTTACGAACAAAATCAATATATCATTTTAGGTTGCAGTTTTGTTGTGATTTATCTGTATAGAATAATTTTGGTTGATATTGAAGAGGTCAATATGATCCTGAGTTATTTTATCCTTGGTTTATTTTAAATTTAAGGTCTATTGACTTGATTTATTTGGTTAGCCATAAATATATTTAGGGCTATCCAGGTGGGGTGGGGGGGGGGGGGGGGCTGGGTTGTCCAAGTGGGGTGGGGGTAGGGCTGTCAAAGTGGGGGGGGGGGGGGGGGGGGTTGTCCAAGAGGGGTGGGGGTAGGGCTGTCAAAGTGGGGTGGGGGTATGTGTGAGTTCATTATGATTCCATTGAAACTTTAGGACAATGATCCATGAGTCGTATGTGATGTGTACGAGTCAACCGCGCCTCAATCCGAGGACTGGTGTGGCTGGCACCACTCAAAGTGTCTCACATTTATTTGAAATGGACAACATTTTAATTGAAAACAACTACTGGCATACGGAAAACCGACCAAACGCATTCGGAATGTGTTGAAAGTTTAGAACAATGATAAATGGGTCATATGTGACGTGTACGAGTCAACCCTACCTTAATCCGAGGCATGGTGTGACCAGAACCACTCAAAGTGTCTCTCTTTAGTTTAAAATGGACTTCATTTTAAGTGAAACAACAACTGACATACAGAAAACTGACCAAACGCATTATGAATGTGTTTATTCTTTAAGAAAACAATCCATGGGTCATATGTGACATGCAAGAGTCAACCCCGCATCAATCCGAGGCACGGTGTGGCCAACACCACTCAAAGTGTCTCTCTTTAGTTTAAAATGGACTTTATTTTAAATGAAAACAACAACTGACATACGAAAAACTGACCAAACGCATTCTGAATGTGTTGATGCTTTAGGAAACTATACATGATTCATATTTGATGTGTAAAAGTCAACCCTTCCTCAATCTGAGGCGTGGTGTGGCCGACACCACTCAAAGTGTCTCTCTTTAGTTTAAAATGGACTTTATTTTAAGTGAAAACAATAACTAACATACAGAAAACCAACCAAACGCATTCGAATTCTATTAAAGCTTTAGGACAACGATCCATGGGTCATATGTGACGTGTACGAGTCAACCACGCCTCAATATGAGGCCTGTTGTAGACGTCACCACTCAATGTGTCTCACATTTATTTGAAATGGACAACATTTTAATTGAAAACAACTACTGGCATACGGAAAACCAACCAAACACATTCGTAATGTGTTTAAAGTTTAGAAAAATGATGAATGGGTCATATGTGACGTGTACGAGTCAAACCTACCTTAATCCGAAGCATGATGTGACCGGAACCACTCAAAGTGTCTCATTTTTTTTTTGAAATAAACAACATTTTAAGTGAAAACAACATCTGACATACGGAAAACCGACCAAACACATTATTAATGTGTTGATGATTTAGGAAAATGATACATGGGTCATATGTGATGTGTAAAAGTCAACCCATCCTCAATCCGAGGTGCGGAGTGGCCAGCACCGCTCAAAGTTTCTCTCTATAGTTTAAAATGGACTTCATTTTGATTGAAAACAACAACTGACATACGGTAAACTGACCAAACGCATTCAGATTCTGTTGAAACTTTAGGAAAATTATACATGGGTCATATGTGACGTGTTCAAGTCAACTGCACCCCAATCCGAGTCGCAGTGTGGCCGGGATCACTCTAAGTGTCTCACTTTTGTTTAAAATGGACAACATTTTAAGTACATATGGAAAACCAACCAAACGGATTATGACTGTGTTGATACTTTAGAACAACGATCCATGGGTCATATATGACATGCACGAGTCAAACGTGACTCAATCCGAGGCACGGTGTGTCCGACACCACTCAAAGTGTCTCACTTTAGTTTAAAATGGACTTCATTTTAAGTGAAAACAACAACTGACATACGGAAAACCGACCAAACACATTATGAATGTGTTTATTCTTTAGGAAAACTATTCATGGGTCATATGTGATGTGTAAAAGTCAACCCCGCCTCAATCCGAGGCACGGTGTGGCCGGCACCACTCAAAGTGTCTCTCTTTAGTTTAAAATGGACTTCATTTTAAGTGAAAACAACAACTGACATACGGAAAACCAACCAAACACATTAGGATTCTTCTGAAACTTTAGGACAACGATCCATGGGTCATATATGATGTGTACGAGTCAACCACACCTCAATATGAGGCCTGGTGTGGCCGGAACCACACAAACTGTCTCAAATTTATTTGAAATGGACAACATTTTAATTGAAAACAATTAATGGCATACAGAAAACTGACCAAACGCATTTGAAATGTGTTAAAAGTTTAGAACAATGATAAATGGGTCATATGTGATGTTTAAGAGTCAACCCTTCCTTAATACAAGGCATGGTGTGACCGGAACCACTCAAAGTGTCTCATTTTTTTTTGAAATAAACAACATTTTAAGTGAAAACAACAACTGACATACGAAAAACCAACCAAAAACATTCTAAATGTGTTGATGCTTTAGGATAATGATACATGGGTCATATGTGATGTGTAAAAGTCAACCCAGCCTCAATCCGAGGTGTGGAGTGGCCAGCACCACTCAAAGTGTCTCTATATAGTTTAAAATGAACTTTATTTTGATTGAAAACAACAACTGACATACGGTAAACCGACCAAACGCATTCGTATTCTATTGAAACATTAGGAAAATGATCCATGGTTCATATGCGACGTGTTCGAGTCAACCGTGCCTCAATACGAGTCGCAATGTGGCTGGTATCACTAAGTGTCTCTCGTTTGTTTAAAATGGACAACATTTTAGGTACATATGGAAAACCGACCAAACGGATTATGATTGTGTTGATACTTTAGAACAACGATCCATAGGTCATATCTGACATGCATGAGTCAACCCCACCTCAATCCGAGGTGTGGTGTGGCCAGAACCACTCAAAGTGTCTCTCTTTAGTTTAAAATGGACTTCATTTTAAGTGAAAACAACAACTGACATACAGAAAACCGACCAAACACATTCTGAATGTGATAATGATTTAGGAAAACAATAAATGGGTCATATGTGACGTGTAAAAGTCAACCCATCCTCTATCTGAAGTGCGGAGTGGCCAGCACCACTCAAAGTGTCTCTCTATAGTTTAAAATGGAGTTCATTTTGATTGAAAACAACAACTAACATACGGTAAACCGACCAAACGCATTCGTATTCTGTTGAAACATTAGGAAAATGATCCATGGGTAATATGTGACATGTTAGAGTCAACCATGCCTCAATCCTAGTCATAGTGTGGCAGGTATCACTCTAAGTGTATCTCGTTTGTTTAAAATGGACAACATTTTAAGTACATACAGAAAACCAACCAAACCGATTCTGATTGTGCTGATACTTTATAACAACGATCCATGGGTCATATATGATTTGAAGGAGTTAAACCTGCCTCAATCCAAGATACGGTGTGTCCGGCACCACTCAAAGTGTCTCCCTTTAGTTTAAAATGTACGTCATTTTAAGTGAAAACAACAACTGACATACGGAAAACTGAACAAATGCTTTCTGAATGTGTTGCTTCTTTAGGAAAACTATACATGGGTTATATGTGACATGTAAAAGTCAACCCCGCCTCAATACGAGGAGTGGTGTGGCCAGAACCACTCAAAGTGTCTCTCTTTAGTTTAAAATGGACTTCATTTTAAGTGAAAACAACAACTGACATACGTAAAACCGACCAATCACATTCGGATTCTGTTGAAACTTTTGGAAAATGATCCATGGGTCATATGTGATGTGTACGAGTCAACCGCGCCTCAATCCGAGGCCTGTTGTGGCCGGAACCACTCAAAGAGTCTCACATTTATTTGAAATGGACAACATTTTAATTGAAAACAACTACTCGCATACAGAAAACGTACCAAATGCATTCAGAATGTGTTGAAAGTTTAGAAAAACGATCAATGGGTCATATTTGACCTGTAAAAGTCAACCCTGCATTAATCTGAGGCATGGTGTGACCGAAACCACTCAAAGTGTCTCATTGTTTTTTGAAATAAACAACATTTTAAGTGAAAACAACAACTAACATACGGAAAACTGACCAAACGCATTCTGAATGTGTTGATGCTTTAGGAAAACAATACATGGGTCATATGTGACATGTAAAAGTCAACCCATCCTTAATATGAGGAGTTGAGTGGCCGGCACCACTCAAAGTGTCTCTCTATAGTTTAAAATGGACTTCATTTTGATTGAAAACAACAACTGACATACGGTAAACTGACCAAACTCATTCAGATTCTATTGAAACTTTAGGAAAATGATCCATGGGTCATATGTAACGTGTTAGAGTCAACCAAGCCTCAATCTGAGTCTCAGTGTGACCAAGATCACTCTAAGTGTCTCTCTTTTGTTTAAAATGGACAACATTTTAAGTGCAAAGTACAACTGGCATACGGAAAACAGACCAAACACATTAGGATTATGTTGAAACTTTAATACAATTATACATGGGTCATATGTGATGTGTATGAGTCAACCAAGCATCAATCCGTGTCGCAGTGTGGCTGGGATCTGTCTAAGTGTCTCTCTTTTGTTTAAAATGGACAACATTTTAAGTACATACGGAAAACCAAACAAACAGATTCTGATTGTGTTGATACTTTAGCAAAATGATCCATGGGTCATATATGAAATTCACAAGTCAGACTTTCCTCAATATGAGGCACGGTGTGTCCAACACCACTCAATGTGTTTCTCTTTAGTTTAAAATGGACTTCATTTTAATTGAAAACAACAAATGACATACGGAAAACCGATCAAACGCATTCAGATTCTATTGAACCTTTAGTAAGATGATCCATGGGTCATATGTGACATGTAAAAGTCAACATCGCCTCAATCCTAGGCACTGTGTGGCCAAAACCACTCAAATTTTATCTCTTTCGTTTAAAATAGACTTTATTTTAAGTGAAAAAAATGACATACAAAAAACTGACCAAATACATTCGGATTCCATTGAAACTTTAGGAAAATGATCCATGGGTCATATTTGACGTGTATGAGTCAACCCATACTCTATCATAGGCTTGGTGTGGCTTCCACTAATCGAAGTGTCTCTCTATAGTTTAAAATGGACTTCATTTTAATTGAAAACAACAACTGACATACAGAAAACCAACCAAATGCATTCAGATTCTGTTGAAAATTTAGGAAAACGTTCCATGAGTCATTTTTGATGTGTATTTGTCAACCTCGCCTCAATCCGAGGATAGGTGTGGTCGGCACCACTCAAAGCGTCTCAGGTATATTTGAAATAGACAACATTTTAAATGAAAACAACAATTGACATACGGAAAAATGACTAAACGCATTCAGGCTTAGTTTAAACTTTATTAAAATGATCCATGGTTCATATGTGACATGTACGTGTCAACCCGACCTCAATTTGAGGCCTGGAGTGGCCATCACCACTCGAAGTGTCTCTCTATAGTTTAAAATGGACTTCATTTTAATTGAAAACAACAACTGACATACAGTAAACTGACCATACACATTAGGATTCTATTGAAACTTTAGTAAAATAATCCATTGGTCATATGTGATGTGTTTGAGTCAACCACACCTCAATCCGAGTCATAGTGTGGCTGGGATCACTCTAAGTGTCTCTCTTTTGTTTAAAATGGATAACATTTTAAGTACATACGGAAAACCAACCAAACGAATTCAGATTGTGTTGATAATTTAGAGCAACGATCCATGGGTCATTTTTGATGTTCATGAGTCAACCCTGCCTTAATCCGAGGCACGGTGTGGCCAAAACCATTCAAAGTGGCTCTCTTTAGTTTAAAATGGACTTAATTTTAAGTGAAAACAACAACTGACATACAGAAAACCAACCAAACGCATTCATATTCTATTGAAACTTTAGGAAAATGATCCATGGGTCATATGTGATGTGTACGAGTCAACCCCGCCTCAATCCAAGGGCCAGTGTGGCCGGAACCACTCAAAGTGTCTCACATTTATTTGAAATGGACAACATTTTAATTAAAAACAACTACTAACATACGGAAAACTGACCAAACGCATTCAGAATGTGTTGAAAGTTTATAGAAATGATCAATGGGTCATATGTGATGTGTACGAGTCAACCCTACCATAATCCAAGGTATGGTGTGACCGAAACCACTCAAAGTGTCTCATTTTTTTGAAATAAACAACATTTTAAGTGAAAACAACAACTGACATACGGAAAACCAACCAAAAGAATTCTGAATGTGTTGATGTTTTAGAAAAATGATACATAGGTCATATGTGACATGTACAAGTCAACCCCACCTCAATCTGAGGTGCGGTGTGGCCGACACCACTCAAATTGTCTCTCTTTTGTTTAAAATGGACATCATTTTGAGTGAAAACAACAACTGATATATGGAAAACCGAACAAGCGCATTCGGATTCCATTGAAAATTTAGGACAACGATCCATGGGTCATATGTGATTTTTAAAAGTCAACCCCGCCTAAATCCGAGGTGCAGTGTGGCCGTCACAACTTGAAGTGTCTCAGTTTTATTTGAAATGGACAACATTTTAATTGAAAAGTACAGCTGGCATACAAAAAACTGACCAAATGATTTAGGAATATGTTGATACATTAGGAAAACGATCAATGGGTCATATGTGAGGTGTATGAGTCAACCCTGCCTCAATCCAAGGCACGTTGTGGCCGGTATCACTCCAAGTGTATGTATCATGTTTAAAATGGACATCATTTTTAGTAAAAACCACTTGTATGTATTCTTAATTTTGTATAACACATATCATTACTTATTTAGTTTTTTATGTATTTTATTGATAATTGATAATTAAATTATGTATGTATTCAATTATGAATTGAATTCCGGATTCAACATATAATTGTCATCTAAGTTTTAAATTGAATTCTAAATCAATTATGTATGTTTATAATTATGTTATGAATTATGATTTAATTCTGGATGTGTATAGTTCCAGGGTGCAATGTTAAATGTGTATGAATTATACGTTAAATAATTTGAAAGGAGAGGGAATGGAGAATTATAGAAGAATGGACAGGAATGGGATTGCAGACCTATGAAAATTGTAGGCTGCTGGGAAATTTTCACAGCTTAGCCTATGCCAATGGTTTGAAACCGTTGGCATATATTTTATAGGATGTTTTTACAAATGGTTCTATGAGAACCGTTGGTAAAAAATCTTTCCCAACGGTTTTTTAAACCATTGTAAAAGGTTCCTAGAAGAGGTTTTTACCAACGGTTTGGTTGAACCGTTGGGATAGGTCACTATAACTAACCTATCCCAACAGTTCTACATAAACTGTTGGGAAAACTTTTTCCCAATGGCTTACTTCCCTACGGTTGGCAGAACCGTTGGTAAAAGATATACCAATGGTTCTTCAGCCTATCCCAAAGATTCTGAACCGTTGGGAAATATACTATTTCTAGTAGTGAAACAACTCACCAAGTCAGCCCACTTCCTACCTATTAGAGAGCAGGGTTTAGTAGAGAGCTTGGGAATCATCTATGTGCAGGAGATTATGTGGCTACATAGAGTACCCTCAATTATTGTCTCCTATCAAGATTATTGTTTCACTTTCCGGCTATGGAAGGGGTTGTAGGAGGCTTTCGGGACACATCTTCGTTTGAGCACCGCCTTCCATCCTCAGATGGATGGCCAGACTGAGCTGACCATTCAGACCCTTGAGGACATACTGCATGCTTGCGTCCTCGACTTCAGTCATAGTTAAGAGGATCACTTTCCCTTGGTGGAGTTTTAATACAAAAACAACTATCACTCCACCATTGGGATGAAACCTTTCGAGGCGTTGTATGACCGACCTTGTAGATCACTTTTGTGCTAGAATGACCCAGGGGAGTCAGCACTCATGGGACCAGATATGGTACGGGCTACCATGAAGAAGATGCAGATCATCCAGGAGTAGATGAAGACTGCACATAGCAGGAATAAGTCTTATACTGACAAGAGATAGAGACCTCTGTAGCAAGGAGGGTGACCACGTCTTTCTACGGGTCTCACCCTGACGAGGATTGTAGAGATTTGGCCAGGGCGGAAAGTTATCTCTGAGATTCATCAGGCCCTTTCAGGTCCTCAATAGAGTTGGAAAGGTGGATTACTGCTTATCCCTTCCACCTCAGTTGCACCGGGTGCATGACGTTTTCCACGTATCCCAGTTGAGGAGATATGTGCACAACCCATCACACGTCATCGACCACAACAAGATGGACATCGACGATGGGGCGACGTTTACAGAGGTTGCAGTGGAGATTGAGGATTGACAATAGAGAGTCCTTCATGGGCGATCGATACCTTTAGTGCATGTACGTTGGCAGCACGGGAACCTCCAAGAGAGCACATGAGAGCGAGAGGCTCAGATTCAAGCTCAGTACCCCAACTTGTTTTCCTAGTTTTTGTGATGTATCTTTTAGGGATGCAAATCCCTGAGGTGGGGAGAATGTAAAGACCCAGAATTTCCATGTATTTTATTTATTTATATGGGAATTTTACAAGTCTGTGAAAATTGACGGCGCGTGATTCCGAGACCCGGTGTGCCCAAAGTGTTTTTCTAAACTTTTTTAGGTACGTTCAGTGAATGTGCGAGTGGGTTTTTGTAACTTTTAAACCAATGCTTGGAATTGAAATCTGAGGACATCGTTGAAATCGCATCGCTGATATCTTCTTAAGGAGACTATCACCTTGACAATAGTAGGATGAGGGTGAAAGTTAGTTTTTTTGTTTTTTGTGTAAATAAAAATAAAATAAATATCAAACTTTTATTTTATTTTTGGAACCTCTCTATATGAGTTATGGAGGTGGGGAGCACCCAGACTAGAAAAACCCAAAATTGAATTCTAGTGGTGGGGACCACCCGAACCCCTATTTAATGCGGGGAAGTCTCTTGTAATCCTACCATTTAATTGTGCCAATACAAAGCTTTTAATTACACCAACATCATCATAGTTAATGGCCACCTTTAATTTAATAAGTTGGATATTATTTTTATTGGGTTGGGAAAAATCTTTGGCAAAGGGTTGGAAAAGACTTTGAGAACTTGGGAGAAACTTTTACCTCTCTAATGAAGAACTTGATCCAACAAAGAATGAGGAACCAACCCCGAGCCTAGATTGGAAGCGCCTTGCGGGAGCGACGAACGCCGACGTTCTTCAAAGACTTCATCTTCTACCTCTCGACTCCTCCAACGAACTGACGTCTGTCCTTCCCTCCTCACCGACATCAATGAACCTTCGAGGTAGGGGTATGATTTTGATTTATCTTTGTTAATTTTTCTTTTACGTTGAACCTCTCACTATGAGCCGCTTGCTACCGCTCTAACGCGGAGGGTGTGGGCAAACGAACGTGGCCCAACCTCTTCGCAACCTTTATGGTTTTTGTTGCGTTCCTTGCGATGGAGGAGGATGACGACCGGTGCCGACGATTGGAACTGGTGGGACTCAGAAGTGGAGGCCGACACCAAGGCTGACCGCGACAATGGAGGTGTCATGATCGCACCACCAGAGAAGGGCCACGGTCCGTCAGCCACGACAGAGAAAGGGAGACGGCCGGCGGCAGCATGCCACACGATGGGGAGACGGTGGAGCGCGTCTGCACCACCTGGTGCATAGGAGCCGTGGCCCTGTTCCACAGTGGTGAAGGGAGGGTGGCTGACCATTGGTGATGGGGTGGCACGCGACCGCATCACGTGGAGGAGGCTGGCCATCTGGTCAGTCGGGGAGTCGAGCGGTCCATCCTAGCGGACCACACCGTGGGCCGCAACACCACCGCGGGCCACCGCACTATAGGCCGCCGCACCACGTGCCACCACACCATGGGCTGCTGCATCACATGCTGCCGCACCACGGGGCACCGCACATGCCGAGTTAGTCCGATCGGGTTGGACCAGACCCGGACCAATTTCGACCAATTTCGTTCTTTCGGCCATATCTTGTGCTTCAGGCGTCCATTTGACGAACCATCTACATCACCATAAACCTTGGATCGAGATGTCCCTTTTGGTATACTCCACTTGAGTTTTGTATAAAGTTGGGGTATGGCTGGGTTGGATCGAACACGAATCCAACCGGGCCCATGGGACTAAAAGGCCAATAACTTACATACCAGACGTCAAATTGACGCACCGTCTATCGCGTTGAGACACCTTTTACGTGGTGGTACTTTGGAATACTTCTTTGTGGGACTTCAATGAAGTTGGAGTATCAACCTATGCCTTGAGTAGATCCTCCTAGAATCAAGCGAGCTTAGTGTGGGAACCCTGTAGTTGGATATAACATGAGAAAGGGATCCTACATGGGTTTGTGATTTGGGATTTTTTGTGGGTCTGTATTCGAGAGTCTCACTTTGGTACACTCTAGAAATCCACATGGAACTACTCTAGTATCCTATGTGGGTATGTTGTATTAGGATCCTATGTGGGTCTGATGATTTAGGATCCTACATGGGTCTGATCATTTAGGATCCTATGTGGGTATTCCTCTTAACAGAGTAAGATGATTCAGTAGTTACATATAATCATCTTTGCTACCGTACCTAAGTTATACCTGGTGTGATCTAAGTCCTTAACTTCGTGGTGATACCTTTGTGGAATTATTCTGCATGGTGTACGTTTGTGGTACTTACCTTTGTGGTGATACCTTTGTGGAATTCTTTTGTGTGGCGTACCTTTGTGGTACTTACCTTTGTGGTGATACCTTTGTGGTAATCTTCTGAGTGGAATTAACTTTGTGGTACTTGCCTTCATGGTGATACCTTTGTGGTATTATTATATGTGGCATTACCTTTGTGGTACTTAACTTTGGGGTGTTACCTTCGTGGTATTCCTTCCTTTGTGGAACAGTTGAGCTTTGGGCTTTTGAGTTGGGCCTTGTGTTTCCTCATGAATGAGATGGGTATACTTGATAAATTGGGTATATGTATGGGAATATAACTGAGTAGGGTTGATTATTGTTTCCATGCTTTGTGGTTTATCCTTTTTTTATTTTATGAGACCTTTGAGGGTCTCGGGGTCCCTACTGAGTATCGTTATACTCACCCATACACGGGCTACGCCCGCACCTTGTTGTGTTTGGTGCAGACGATGGACAACACTGATGGAGGACGGGGGTACTAGGACTGGAGGTAGCTCAGAGGTGGACATTAGATGAGGCATACCATAGATACGACCGTTTGAGAGCTGCACCTACCCTTTAGGTAGGGTCCTTGGTGGGTGTTCACAAGAGCTGTTTCAGTCTACTTGTACTTTTCAGTTTTCTTGTACTATCTAGTTGGGCTTGTATTCTGGACCCATTTTCTACTATACAAACTCTTTTAATATACAATTTACTTGTGTTCATATCTTTCTGTGTGCTTGGTTTCATGTGTTTATAGTTTATAAAGGCAATGCTTTCCCTGTTTTAGGGAATACGCCTTTCGGTGCTAGTTGCCAGCCCCTGGCCTATGGATGGTGGGCTTGGGGTAGTCACAACACGAGCCCTAGGGGATGGTTCGTGGCATCCATTAAATTAGAAGTTATTAATATACATAAATATCTTATGAAAATATATGATTTACACAAATAAAATATAAATTCATTGGTAATCAATTTTTTAGAAATGAAAATAAAAACCAATTGAATAGAAGGGAAATGTTTTTATTAAATTTTTTTATATACTTCCAAATAAATATTGAATTAATAAATTAAATTAATTAATAAATCATATTAATGAAATTTATATATTATATATTTAATAATTAATTTTTTACATTCATAAAATATATTTGATAGGAATAAGATATAAAAATCCCAATATTACACACAAAAAACAATATATTTATAAAGGTGATTTTATAACCTTTTAATGGATCACCTATTTTAAATATAATTTTTGACAATTTCATAAATTTTATATTTAAAAATAAACTTCAATTTTTAATGAATAATACAAAAATTTTCTTAGGCTGAACTTTTGGTATTTTTCTGAGAAGTTTCAATTTTATATGAATAGTGAAAAAATACAGAATTATAATTGAAAACTACTTTTTCATAAAATTTATTTATATAGTTAGATTATATTTTAATTTTTTTTAAAAAGTATATGTAGTTAAATTATAAATAAATAAATCTAAATTAGGTAATTTTAATCAATTTCAAATTGACATTAAATATAGAAATATTTCAAACTTTTGAACATTTTTACCTTAAAACCCTACTTTGTTGTCCCCTCTATGGGATTAAATTTAAATTAATTTCTGAAACTTATGTGATTATAATTCATAAAAATGGATTAAATATTTTTAATCATAATAATTTATAATTTATAGTAATTTAAAATTTGTTTTTAACTAAAAATATTAGTGAACATAATTAAAATTGATTACAATGATTAAGGTAAAATTAAGCTTAACAAGGGACTAAACCTTAATATTAAGGGATAAAATGAGATATAAAAATATCCAAAACCTATTTTATGGAAATATTTATACCATATACTCCATTTTATCTAATTTGGTTAACTACTGTAGGCACATGATGTAAGGGGGAACTCTCAATAGGGTTTACCTTTTTATATTTACAAGAATGCCTCTCCACCACCACTATAAAAAGGTAATCACCCCTACCACTTCTTCACACCATTAAATCCAATTGGATCATAAAAAACTTTCTAAAATATTCTCCCGAATTTCCTTTCCTCTTCTAATAAGACCCAATTTGTGAATAAATCCAACCACATAGGGCTTTTGGTAAAAACCAAAAGGAGTTACCAAAAAATGAGGTAACGTTCTTCAACGATCACTTTTGTTTCATTTAATTATCCACCCCTTAAATTATTTTTATATTATGATTATATAATATCATATATATATATATATATATAATATACTAATATGTTGTTATTTTTAGAGTTCTGCCTGCACTATCACACACATCCATCAAATGAAGGACACAATCATCGTTCGTGTATATGGGAGACTACTGCCTCCCAAACTAATGCCACTCGTTCTTATATTTACCACCTTTCAAGGTTAGAAATAATGATGTATTTATATATTATATATTAAATATAATATTTATTATTTATTTATTCTTCTAGATTTATTATATGAATTATACCTTAATTCTATCTATTTTTGTGGGAATACGATAACATCGTTTGTGGACATATTGACTACGACCTCCTCAAATCAATGTGATTAATTCACACTATACATGGAATGTATGAAGGATGTTTTTACTAAACATATGTGAAATATATGAAATAAATATGATACTATAATTATAATATACATACATATATATTATTTACTTTTCATTCTTATAAATACGACAAATAAATGGAAGTAGAATTCATCCATACGTATGGCCTACCGCCTCCATGACTGGTGAATTTAATTTTATATATCCAAATATTATGGATTATTATAAATACCTATATACTGAATACATATATGATAATTACATAATTTTTTAAATTCTGGAGATGATGAAATATTGATCAACACAAAACAATCAAAAAATAACAAGTCAAAATATAATCGAAAACAAATCCTTTATTACTTGAGATGATGAAAATAAGGAAAGATCACTAATAGATGGATAATAAGATATTATAAAATAATAATATATAATAATATAAATGTAATTATAGTTCTTATATATGTTAATTACATTCTTAAAACCATTATATAATAAGTTAAAGTAAGTTCACCCAAAAAGGAAATGCAAGGTAAGTGATTCTTGTCTCACTTTTACTTTGGTGAAGCATACGCCATATTCACCACTCATTTATTTTATATTATATTTATAATTACCTTTATAAACATAATATCATTTGTAATTCATTTTTCATGGTATTTTTAGTTTCAATTTGAATTATTTCATCTAAGGGGATTTGAACTTAAACTTACCAAGTGGTAAGGAAATTTCATAACTCAATTTATTTACATTGGGTAATGTTACTTCCTCATTGTCATTAAAATTCTATGATTATGTGTATAATGATTTTTAATATATATTGATTTAATTCCACTTAATTTATGTAGATTTACATTTGATACACATAATCAATTCATTGATTATTTCTCATTACAATGT
Source organism: Viscum album (assembly GCA_963277665.1). Taxonomy (NCBI): domain Eukaryota; kingdom Viridiplantae; phylum Streptophyta; class Magnoliopsida; order Santalales; family Viscaceae; genus Viscum; species Viscum album. The sequence continues at coordinate 905,448,600 of OY728158.1, read as the reverse complement.
TTTGATCATTTTGATAGTTTATTTCACAATCTCATTATAATAGAGATTTATTATTATTGAAATTACATTAGAGAAATTATATTATAATTATTAAATTAATGATTTAATTTTATTCTCCTTTGGTAAATTATGAAATTTTTCAAGTAATAGTACTATTTTCCCACTCATTGGTACATAAATTGTCATAGAAAATGTTTTTAGGAAAACCAAACTTCATTCCCCTCTTTAGTAGGTGGACATATTTTATTATAAAAACCCTATTTTATAAAAATTATTTCAAAAATATTTTTAACCATTCCAAAATGATTTACTAAAGAAATTTTTACCTTTTCTATTTTATAATTGTTTTCAATAGAATATTATTGTCACTTTCCTAATAAGGAACTTTTCTATCCTCTTTACCGTGAAAAAGGAATGATATTTTTACCCTATATGGAATTAACCACCGTCATTTCATTGAGGATTCCTTAATAATTTTATAAAGTAATTTTTTAAAGATTTTTTTGAAATTGATTTTCTGAGAAAATGATTTTTATTTTTTTTTCAAATGAAAATGATATTTTCTTTAAGGTTTTTTTAAAAGATATTTTTATATTATTCCCATTAATCAATGAAAAAACCTTTATTTTACACCATATGAGATATGCTGTTTTGATACCATATTTATTTTTCCACTAGATGGTTTATAATTTATTTGACCAAGGTTAGTATCTACATTCATTTCCTTGATTCATTTTTATATCCCCCTTTAAAATATTCAATTTACATAGATCATTGGACATTAAATTTCCCATAAATATCTATATAATTTATCATGGATATGATTATTTTTTAAACTATATACTATTTTTACATATGGTGTTTACATTGAATTTCATTTTATATCAAGACAAATATTCATAAATCTATATCTTTTACTCAATATGAATTATTGATAAGGAACATTGTTCATAAATTAAATTTATTATTTGATATATGTGGAATGAATTGGAAAATTACTACACAGGTGGAAACCAGGTATAAATATCCCCCAGATGAATCAGTAGTCTCATGGGATGAGAAGTTGGCTAGCCTTAGTGGGGTTTTCACCAAGTATGTTATAAACCATCTTATAAAAGGCCTTTATGGTAAATGTACCATGTACCTAGAAAAACATGGAATCCAATAATTAAAAATTTATTTTATTTGGATTCAGTTATTATTATCCATGATCTTTTCACTATTAAAAAAAATATTTGGATTGATTTAATTCTCAGTTTATTGATTAAATGTCATGGTTTTCAATTATTTACCATTACATATTCATTATTTTTTATCTATTTATTTACATGTAATATGTGTTTAGTTATTTACCATTCCATATGATTTACACACTCCCTCTCAGTTTATTGAGTATATGGCATGTGTGTTTATTTATTACATTTCCATATTGATTATGATAATTGATTCATTATTTCATCTATTTCACTTAACCCTTACTGAGTATTTGAGCTTACCCTTATTTTTTCACTTTCACCCAGAATCTAAGAAGTGCACTTAGAAATATATGCAAGGATTTTCTAAGTGGGAATAATTTTATCCTATAAAGAAATAAAATAATTATGTTGTAATTAGTGTATTAATTTGTAATATAAGACTCATGTATGTATCTAGTTTACTAAGACTACTAAACAAATAGGTATATCAGGCTATATTTCCTTGTAATCATGCCAATTTAATGGTTGTAGGAACCAAAACTGGGATTTTTTGGGTTAGTGTGATATAGTTGGTATAAGAGGAACTTTAGTAGGAACATTTTGAACTATAGTTAAGAAAACATATATTAAGGAACATAGACCTAAGTTTTGATTTAAGGATAAGTATAGAAGATCATCCTTATGTTTTTTATAGATATATATTTTGTGGATTTTCTAGAAATATATCCATTTCTGGATACTACAAGTAGATTTGGTTTTGGAATAGATGTACCTAGGGGTAACAACTCTAAAAATATTCACTAGGCATGACTCGAGCATAACCTGGTACATAACAATGAGCCTTACTACGAATCTGATATGACACTCATATGGGATATAATTAGGATAATTTATATTTTATTTACAAACCATTATGAAGAATTTGAAGAGATAATGATAATAAATGGAATGGTTTAAACATGAAGTGTCTTGGATAAAAAAAAATTATGTCAATATTTTGACACATTGAAAATGATTATATAGGTTTTATACTATGATAATTGTTTCTTACAATATAATTTATGGTTTTATTCAATTGATAGAACCTAAATGAATCATGTAAATATTGAAAATTAAGGACAAGGTGGTAGAAATGAGAAACCAAATGGAATTTTGATAAGAGTGAAATATATTGTGTTAATGGATAGTTAGTTTTCTAGAAATATTATTAGAAACATATACCTTAAAAAACCATGAACTTAACAAATAAGATAAGGATAGAGGTTAATATGAGCTAGAGTGGTGGAGTCCATAGCTAAAATAAGGCTCAATTTCCATCATGTAAGAAATGTGGAATGAGGAACCCCAAAATGTGTCTCAATGGGACAAGAGAATAATTTATGTGTATTAAAGAAGGTCATATAGAAAATATTTTTTGAGGAAAAATTAAGAGTTTGATAAAAGGTAATGAAACTCATCCTAAAAATCTATATATTGTTCATTTCATTAAATCTGGGGACATTTTTCATTACCTGAGTTAATTCCCTCTTACATATGATAAACTTTAGACCAAGTAAAGACCTATGTGGAAGTAAATGGATGATGTATTTATGTATTGGGGCTGTATTGAAAACATTAGTTAACAAAATATTCAGTGATTAACATAATTTCATGTTTGTCCATCATATTTATTTTGTAAATTATATTAATATAGTTTTAGAAAAAAAACGACAACATGAATGCCAGGTAAAAACCCATAAAAACTGAAAAATAGGTGGGGCACGAACCTAATACCGAAGGATGCTAAGGGATTTATGTCTACCACTAGACTACATAATGTTCTAGTTAATGTTTCATTAATTTTAGTTAAATAATTTGACTAATAAATATTAACTATTAACCATTTGTATTAGTTTTAAGGTTTATACATTAATATATTAAACATATTGGTTTTTTAAAATAGTTAGAATTTTTTTAAAGACTTGTTTTATGGATATTACAACCTGTTAAAAGAAAATTTTAGTTCTTCATTACTAAAAATACATTTTTGGATATTCATTTCTTGGAGTAAATGGATGAATTGGAAATTTATTTAAGCACAACCAAAGGGTGAAATTGTGATTATAGAAATATATTAACTAAGTATATTTTATTATATTTTATGTAGTAAAATAATTACTCAACATTAGGAAAATTATCTTCAAAAAAAAGTTATCCTAATACCTTATTTTTTATCGAACCAATTGTCTTTTAAGCCATAAAAAATTTTTAGATTTGAGTCCCTAAAATTTCCATTGATCATTAAAATGTTTGGGGACAATAATATCTATAAAAACAATACATATTTGTGATTTTACCCTATGTATATATCACCACTTTCAACTAATTTTATTCTATATAGAGACCTAGTTATATGTTATTCCATGCGACCTTTTTACTTCTCATTATCTCTTAATAAGAGGATATTTTGTTAAATCTTATCATGATTTGGGATTTCAATTAAAGAATTTTCAAATATAAAACCCTAGATTTCTATGATAGAATTTAAATTATGAGGATGTAATTTAATTAATATGGGGATAATGTAATATCCTGAAAATTCTAAAAGATTAACTTTTATGTGGTAGTGTATATGACATGCAACACTAAATGTAGAAAGAAATATTTGCCCTAAATAATTTATGGTATATCTAATGTTGTAAATAAATTTAATATATTCTATAGATATATATGAACAAAATATAATGTTATATTGAATTACACACAAAAAATACTTTCTTAGATAGCTTTCATTACACGAAAGATCAAGTTTTACAGAGAAAAAATATATTAATAAAATATTGTTATTTAATATAATAAGATATATACTAGCTGATAAATTAGTGTTCATGAATAGGATTAAATAAAATATGAAAATATCAAATAAAAAATGATTTCATTAGTAACCAGTTCCTTAGAAATGAAAATAAAAAACAATTGAATATAAAGGAAATGTTTTTATAAAAAAACAATTTTGATGTTCCCAAAGGCATTTTGTCTTAATAAATTAAATTAATTATTTAATTATATTAATTAAATATTTATATTATATATTAAATAAAATATTTTTTTATTCATCCAAAATATATTATAAACATATGATAATAACAAACCCAATATTAAACACAAAAAACTGTATATTTATAAAGACAATTTTATCACCTTTTAATGGAGAAAATATTTTAAATATAATTTCTGAAAATTTAATAAATTTTATATGTAAAAATAAACTTCTTTTTTGAAATAGGAATGTAAATATTTTCTTAGTGTGAATTTTTTGGTACTTTGTAGAGAATTTTCTTTTTTTTGATAAATAGTGAAAAATACAGAATTTTAATTAAAAAATTATTTTTCATATAATTTATTTATATAGATAAATTAAATTTTATTTTTGATTTTAAAGTATATTTAGTTAAATTATAAATAAATAAATTCAATTTAAGTCATTTGAATCAACTTAAAATTGAAATTGGATATAAAAACATTTCATACTTTTAATCATTTTTATCTTAAAACCCCGTTTTTTATCTCATCTCTAGGATTAAATTTAAATTAATTTCTCCCACTTATTTCAATAGAGTTGGGAAGAATGTATTCCATATTTCGAATAATAATAAATTATAATTTCTAGTAAATTAAAATTAGTTTTCGAACAAAAATATTAGTGATAGTAATTGAAATTAATTACAACAATTAAGGTGAAATTAAGCTTTATAATAGATTAAATCATAATCTTAAGGATAAAAATGACCTATAAACATGTACAAAGCCATTTTGATGGCCATATTTAAACCATATAATAAATTTTTTCTAATCTGGTTCAATATTTGGGTCACATTAAGTAAGGGATACCTCTCAATAGTGTTTACATGTTTATATTTACAAGAATGTCACTCCAACACTATAAAAAAGTAATCACCACTCCCACTTATTGGCAGATTTAAATCCATTTTTATTGTCCAAAACATGACCAAATAAGATCCCAACATCATTTCTCTTTTTATAAAATCCAAAATTTGGGAAAAAATCCAACCAAGGACTAATTTTTGTATAAACCAAAAGGAGTTACTAGAATAAGAGGTAATGTTCCTCAATGATCACTTTTGTTTCATTTACATCTGCACCCCTTAAATTATTTTTATATTATTATTATATTATAACCTATTTATCTTAAAAATAATTATATGTTTTTATTCTAATATTTCAACATACACTTTCAAACACATCCATCAAATGAGATATACAATCTTAGTTCATGTGTATGACAAACTACTGCCTTGCGAACTGATGTCGTTCGTTCTTCCATTTACCATATTTAATGGTTGGAAATAATGATTTTTTTAAAGATCATAAATGATATGTATAATATTAATAATTTATTTATTCTTCTATAATTCTTATATATCTCATTCCTTCATACTTTCCATTTTTTGGGAAAACGATAACATAGTTTGTGGATATATGGACTACAACCACTTCAAAGTGTTGTGGTTAATTCATGCTATACATGGACTATATAAAGAATGCTTTTAATAAAAATATATAAAATATATGACAAAAATATAACAATATAATTATAATATATAGATATATAATTTACCTTTTATTCTTTTAAATATGAAAAATAAATGGTAGCAGCGTTCATGCGTACATAAGGCATACGGTCTCCATGAATGGTGATTTTATTTCCTATATAAAAAAATTTTGGATTATTATAAATACATATAAACTGAATATATATGATAATTGAATCATGGTTTAGTCTCTAGATATGATTAAATCTTGATATATATAATAAGAATAAAAAAGAACAAGTCAAAACATACTTGAAAAACAAAGCATTTATTAGCTGAAACAATGAAAATAAGGAAAGATCATTAATGGAAAGGTAATAAGATTTTATAAAATAATTATATATGGTATTATAAATATTATTAATTTTTTTTAAATAAGTTAATAACATGATTAAAACCATTATAAATTAAGTTAAAGGATGTTCACCCAAAAATGAAACGCAAGGTAAGAGATTCTTATCTCACTTTTACTTTAACGAGGAATAAGTAATATTCACTACTTGGTTATTTTATATGGTGTATATACTTACATTTTTACATTTAATATTATTATTACTTAATTATTAATGGTATTTTGAGTTTTAATTTGAATTATTTCATCTAAGGGGATTTTAACTTAAAGTTACCAAGTGGTAATGGAATTTCAAAACTCAGTGCCTTTTTATTGGGTCATATTACTTATTCATTATCGTTAATATTATATGAATATGTGTATAATGAATTTGAATATATATTTATGTATTTACACTTTTGAAGTGGGTTTATAGTTGATTCACATAATCAATTCATTGATTAATTAACACTTTAATGTTATGATCATTTTAAGGGTTTATTTCACAATCTCATTCTAATTGAGACATATTATTATTTAAAATCCATTAGAGGAATTTATATGATCAATGTTCAATAAGACCTTTAATTTTATTCTATTATGGTTATTAATGACCTTTTTCAAGTAATAATACAATTTTCCACTCTTTGGTACTTGATTTTTTTATAAAATGTTTTTAATAAAAGAAAACTTCATTTCCTCTTTAGTCAGAGAACCTCATTTCTTTTAAAAACCATATTTTAAAAAATGTTTTCAAAAATTTTGTTTATCTTTCCAAAATTATTTATTAAAGAAATTTTGAAACTTTTTTCTTTTATAAAATTTTTCAATGGAATCTTCTTGTCACATTCCAAAAAAGGAACTCTTTTATCCTATTTTTTAGGAAAAAGGAATGTTCTTTTTTACCTTGTATGTAATTACTCGCCATCATTTCATTAAATATTTCCTTGAAATTTTACAAAGTTAATTTTTAAATAATTTTTGTAAATTTATTCTCAAAGAAAATTATTTTCGTTTTTTTTTTCAAAATGAGAAGTATATTTTCCTCAATAATGTTTTTAAATGATATTTATATAGTATTTACATTCATCAATTACAACAAACCTTTATTTTACTTCACTTGAGATATGTTGTGTGGATATTATCCTTATTTTTCCTCTAGATGGTTTATGATTTAGTTGTCCAAGGATAGTATTGAAAATCACTTATTTGATTGAATTTTATAGCCCCCTTGAAATATTCAATTTAAAATGATCATTGGACATTCAATTTCCACTAAATATATATATAATTTATCATGGATATGTTTATTCCCAAAATTTTATACCATTTTTACATACAATGTTTAATTTGAATGTTATTTTATGTATGGGGAAATATCAATAAATCCAATTCTTTTACTCAATGTGGATAATTGATACAACATATTATATAGTAATTAACTTGATTATCTGATATATGTAGAATTCTTCGGACAAAAAAGACACAGGTGGGGCCTGGTTATAGATAGCCCCTCGAAGAATCAGTAGTCTCATGGGATGAGTTAGTTGAATGGATTTGTTGGGTTTTTCAACTAGTATGTTATAAAATGTCTTCATAAATATCTTGATGGTAAAGGTACCATGTACCTAGGAATAACATAATCTATAGATTAAGCATTTTATTCATTTTGATTTAGTTAATATTATCCTTGATATTTTTACTAAAAAAATATATTGATTCATTTCATTATCTATTTATTGAATAAATGGTGCGAATTTCAATTATTTACCTTTCCATATTTATTATGACTTATCCTATTATTTAAATGGAATGTGTGTTCAGTTATTTACCTTGCCATATATTTTAAACACTCCCTCTTATTTTATTGATTACATGTAATGTGTGTTCTGTTACTACCTTTCCATGTTTCTTATGCTCATTGATTCAATATTTCATCCACTATACTTTACCCATACTGAGAATTCAAGCTCATCCTTATTTTTTTTTCTCCCCATGAATCCAAGAACTATACTAATAATGATATGGTCGGGCATGACAAGTGTGAATAATGTTATCCTTGAAAGAAAAAAAATGTGGTAGTTAGGGTATTTATTTGTAATAAAAGAATCATATATATATATATATATCTGGTTTACTAAGAAAACTAAACTCATCAGTTCTTCAGGATGCATTTCCTTGTAATTATGCCAATGTGATGGTAGTAGACACTGTCTCTGATATTTCTATGTTCAAGGTGCTACATAAATCCTAACTTGTATTTCCTGAACTCTTGACTTCATATTTCTATTGAATAGACTTTGGCCATTAAACTCAATACAAGTTCTATTAAGTCAACCCTAAACTCACATGATAAATCCTAGATAAAATTAATTGTCTATACAATGGTCATGTACTACACGTAGTTCTATGGTTTCATTTATAATCAAGTAATGTAAGGGTTAGACTGACTTAATATTAGGTTGAGGTATTTTAATTAATTTATTTAGAAATTTTATATTATTTTATTCTTTATAAGTCTTTTTAATATTATGTGGATGTTACTTAATTAATTTACCATGTTGGATAATTAATTTATTTAATTTACATCATTTCATATTAATTTATTCATTTATGTGAATGAATTATTGTACACATAAAATAAATAATGCATAGAAAGAAATTAATAATTAAGGTAAATTAACATATCAAGATCTTATCTAATAGTTGATTCGATGAGGGGACATTACATAAACCTATGACCTATGGGAATAATGATGAGTCAAGAGTATTACTTATGAATTTTTAATTCCTTTAGTTTTGGAAATCAAAAACTATTTATTAAATATGTTATTACTAAATTTTTATGACCAAAGTGTTTTAGAATGTTTTTGTAGAAAACATATAAATTTTACCATACTTATAAATAATTATAAAAGTATTCATGAATTTATACTAAATTTCTTCATTACAGTTATCATAATGATTATGGAATTGATAAAAATCAGATTCACCTTTATCATATCAATTATAAGACATTCTATATTTCATTTAGTACTGAAAAAGACTTTATAATCAGACTAATATCAGAACTGATAAACATCATATCAACATTCATACTCATAGAAACTATTGTAATGATATATATTAACAAAATACATCAGATTTTCTAATGTTTAAATTATGAATACAGAACACTATTTTCTATCATATTGGAACATCTTTTACACTATAATAGTGTAAAACAAAATAACGTTGAACATTCTATTATTATATTGTTTTTGAAGTTCTAAATATCCAATTCATTACAACAAACCCATAGAAATGCGATAGTTGGGAATGAAGTATGATAGTTTGGATTTTTCATAAAATTACCTTGTCATTCAAAGGGTTTGGAGAATTCATTATGTAGACACATTATTGATTTTTATTTTAGAGAGGTCTGAAAATTTTCCAAAGTGTGAATGAATTGTTCCTAGTCTTTTGAAATTTGTTTAGAATCTTTTTTTCTAAAGTAATTATTACTCTATTTGTTTTTTAATAACCTTTGATTATTTTTTATTTTGTGTAAATACGATCAAGGGATTATGGGGTTATAAATATGGAAGATCTGATCATCGTATTGATCAAGGACTTGTGGGGATAACAAGATAGAGTCGATCCATTGGATCGAGGGCTTCCAGGGATTGGAAGAAAAATAAACTGATCATCATATCAAGAGCTTTCCTTAATAACAAATGATATACATGATTGTAAGTATAAAAAATAAACCTTTTCCAAGGTTATTGGATATACTTCTCTTTGGGATAAAATAAGTTTATTCATTTTTTTACTTATATCTTTGAATTTGTAAATTCTATTGTGAATTTTTTTTACTATTTTATCGTAATGTTCTCTTAATATGATAAAAACATAATTATAATTCGATTTATTTTTATTCAAATTTTATAATCTGTTTAATCATAGTTACTTTTATTATGATATCCCTGTAATTATTATATCTTTCTGATTGCGATATTATGTTTTTTATATGATATGTTGTGAATATAATAACTATGATTATGGTTATACATTATTTAATAGAATTTTATATGAATATATTTAATCTGTATACTCTGATAATATCGTAATTAGCCTGATTACAATTACCTAATAACAAGACCCAAGTACAAGTCCAATTAATTACAGAATAAGTTTTTTGAATTTTTTTTCTAGTTAATTATTTTTTACTTACCTTTTGTTTTAAAAATAATGTTTTTAATATACAGTTCACCCTCTATTTTAATAATGAAATATATAAGAGATCATTCGATCCAAAAATTGGTATTAGTCAACATCATACTACATCTCTTATGAATACTATCTGATTACATTAAAATATTTTTCTATTACTTTTTCATTCTTTACTATTTCATGTTTATTCAAGGTTAGTAATAAAATTATTTATTATAAATTTTTCATTACTCACTTTTTTGCGTAGAAAGGGATATTTGTATTGTTTTAATTATGGAAGGATTAAATTTAGCTTTCATATATAACCTTAATCTGAATAGAACTATTATTTATAATGGATCTGGTTCTGAGTATTAGATATATAAAATGGTGATATGCATTTTAAATACTGGAGTTAAAAATTTCATCATGTTAGCCAAATATTAAAATATTCCTGAAAAGTAAGTTACTGCTTTTACAAACCAAGAAAATAAATAGTATAAAATGATAAATAGTGTTAGAAATACATTATTATTCTCTTTGAAAAGGAGAATTTATTGTCATATTTATTTCTGTGAATCCATAAATAGTATCTGGAAAAAGTTATAAATTACACATTTTGGAACTTCAAAGGTTGTTGAGACGAGAAGAGCAATTATTAGAGACGACTATCATGATTTTGAATTTCTACATGGTGAGTATGTTACAATGGTACATAAAAGGTTTATTAAAATCATCAATAGTCTAAAATCTATGGGAGATAATGGATTAGACGATGAAATACTTATAGAGAAGATAATTGATATCATTCCCAATGAATTAGAATCTAATAGAATAGCTGTTCATGAATCAAGAAAGCAAACAAATATCACTCTTGATGATTTATTTAGAACCATTTTTAAATATGAGTGTAGAATAAAAATATATGTTGATAAATAAAATAAGGATAATGGTGTAATATCATTTACTACTAATAAAAATTTGATAAAAGTTCAGACTCCTGAAAAAGTAGTTATGTCGACAAATAAAGGGAAAGCTTTTGTTTAGATCGATTCTAGTAATGTTGAACATTCTGAATTTGAACTTCAAAATATTTCTTAAATAATGAATAATATTATTGGAAATAAATTATTTAAGTATCATTATAAGAATATATATAAAGAGATATGTGATAATAAAGATAAAGTCACTTGTTATAAATGAAAGAAAGCTGGATATATTAGGTTAGATTGTCTATGTTTGAAAAGGAAATATAGAAAAAAGTAAAAACATAAAAGGAATTATAAAAGGCATTAAAAACCCAAGGTAAATAAATTAATAAAATCTGATGACACTTGGAGTGAAGGTGGAGGTGAATCTTCATATAATTCTTCTGATAATATAATTTTTGGATGGAAGAAAATAACACATTTTTATAAAGTACCTTCTGAAAATCAGTGCTTCATGGACAATGTAGAATCATATGAATCCTTAACAAATATGTATTTAATTTAACATTACCCAGGTGGTAAAAATTCTACATATTCATATGAATAATCCTTTTCATCTAGTGTCAATAATAATTTACCTTCTTATGATGATGTATCTCACTTTTCTAGACTATTTGAAAATAAAAATTGCAACATTGTAAAAAAACATGAAAAGGAAAATTCTAGGAAAAATATTTCAACAAAATAAATATCAAATATTTCTAGAGATCGTGATATGTTATCTTTAAAAAAAAAACTATTTCCAAAAATCATGAAAAATTCATCTTTGAAAAAGATAAGCTTTTTAAATATTTTGAAAAATCAATTTCATAGAAAAATGTTTTTGAAACGAAACTCACCCCTGAAACTAATAATTGTGAGGATAAGAAATTATTTATTAAAGTAAAATACAAAATTTATTATTTAAGGAAACTATTTTCAAAAATTACCTGTGGAAATGAAAATTTAGATAATATATACCAATAACTACGTTCTCATAATATTAGTTCTAGAATAGGTTATTCCCACCAAAAAACAGTTTTGGTAACAATTATTTTACTCCAAAAAGTTCACCATTCTTCACCAAATGTAAAATTGGTGGCCACTAGAATAAATTTGTTTCCCTTAATAATCTTATATCCTTAGAATTTTACAAATCCCATTTTCCAAAAAATTTTGGATTCCAAATATTTAATTTTCTAACATTTTTGGAGCCAAGAAGGTTTGAGAACCAAATGTTTAATTAATTTGTTTTTAGGAAAAAGGAAATAAAAAAAACAAAAAAACATGGTACATGAATAGTGGTTTTTCCTGACATATGACTGGTAACAAATATTTCATTGAAAATATTATCAAGATGAAAGATAGAAAAGTTACCTTCAGAGATATTTCTCAAGGATAAATTATCGGTATAGGTAATATTTTCCTTCTTGGTAAATATTTAATTTAAAATGTTTTGTTTGTTAAAGGCCTTGAGAAAAAACTTATAAGTATATTTCAATTATGTGATGAATATTTCCTTGTGAACTTTAGAAATGATATATATGTAGTACATAACTCCATGGAAGAATACATTCTTTCTTCCAATCAGCATGAGAATGTTTATACGATGAACTTATAAAACCTTAGGAACTAAGAATTATCATGTATTAATGTAATATTTATACTGTTGAATTATGGTAGCTAGATTTTGTTGTGATCATGTGTTGTGGATGCAATATACATTCATTGATTATGGCACAAGTTTTACAAAAACTCAAATACTATGTGATAACACTTGTGCCATTACTTTAAGTAAGAACCCTTTACATCACTCTCATTCATAACACATATATATTAGGCATAAATTTATTAGGTATTACAGAAAGAATATATATAATTTTACAATTCATCAGAATGAAAGAAAAATTGCTAATATTTTTAAAAAATATTTACCTTATAATATGTTTTAATACATTAAATAGAATAAAGGAATGATCAATGTAAAGTAATCATTCATATATACTTCTTTTTTACCTATCTCCTTTCATTAAGTAACTTCTATTCATAGTGGGAGTACAAATGTTCATTGTTTTTCATAACTTTTATTTTTTCAAAATTATAGTTATTTTAATTTTTTTTATCATATTTGAAATTTTAGACTCACGTTTTCATATAAAAATTTTGGAATAATTTTTCTTATATGAATCACTAGACTTAGAAAAATTTACAAATATTATAGACTCATGTTTCTAAATTTTTTGGATTTAGAAAATTTTCATAATGAGTTAATTAAATCAGATTCTTTTTTAACTTCTGAAAATTATTTTTTAAGTTTTATTTAAAATTTTCTATATTTATTTTTTATATTTAATTATCATAATCGCATTAATTTACAACATTCAAGAAGAAAATATAGTTAATATCGATGACACATTCTAAATATGAAAATAATAATTATTATCTATTAATTATTGTACTATTTCATTACATACATTTTATTTTTTGTTATTAAAATTTCATTTATATTTCATTAAAATCTTGTTTTGTTTTTAATTTTCAAATAATATTCACTAAAAATACAATAAATTATTTTTTTAAAAACCTTATGAGTTAAAATTCTATTTAATATTATTCTGATCAATTTCAACTGTTAGATAAGATAAGATCAAATTGTACACATTTGATTATATTTATAAGATAAAATATTATCTCAGTTGCCTATATAAAGGAGGGGACCCCCTTTTCTCACATCTGAAGTCTCATTCTCTTTGAGTCGAAGTGAGTTTTCATTCAAAAATCCCCATTGTTGTTCTCAAGAACTATAGTCTGAATGTCAAAATCAGCCACTTCCTAGAATATGATTTCTGTAGAAAAGGATTATTATTAGTGGGCTGTTTTTAGAGAAAGGATAGTCGACATATCTTTTTATGATAAGTATAATTATATTTTGAATAAAATCATAGAATTTGAAGGATGTGAATCCATGTATGTAACAAAACCTGATGAAGAGTAGGATCCAATATTTCTTGATCTAGTCTAATAATTTTATAGATCTTTAGTGTTTTAAGTTGAATATTTAAAACAAAATATTTTATTCATAGTTCATAAAAAAATGTTATCATTTTTCTTATATAAATTCTTCAATCTTTATTAATATTCCATCAGAAGGAGAATCCTTCTGTCCTTATGATATGTTTCCTGAAAATACGGTATCTTTTGATAAAAATAAATCAATGTATCCTTTTTTTGATCACTATGAGAATATATATAAGGTATCTTACATAACAACCAATAAACGTATTATTGAATTGTGAATGCAGGGTTTCTTAATACCGAGAAAAGGGGATCGTGATACCTGTAAAGTGACTAATGTATTCATTTTAGATTTCCTGATAAATATAAGAAAGATATAACATACGGAATATATTTTTGTTACTACCATAAAAATAAAATTTTGATAATCATGTCTAAGATTATAATGTTCTCAACTGTGATAACAAAGCTAATGCTCGAGTGCATGAATTATTTCAATGTTGCAAACAAGTCAAAGATGATAAAGATTAAAATTTATCTCATTAGTAATGATACTCTCATGAGAATAAAGTATGCTTTTGATGAAGAAACAAAGAAGTTTGTTGAAAAGTTAGGAGGTACATATCTATAAGTAAAAAGTTCTAATAAACTGAATAAAAGTGTTCATAAGAATAAAAATAAATTCGATCAAGGTGAGAAAAGAAAAGAAGAGTCATGGGAACCACAAAAAGTTAAAAAAAAAGAATGTACCAGACGAAATATGTGCATAATGGAAAAATAAAAAGGTATAAAGGAAAGATGGAGATACTCAATTTGGACTCAACCTAGATGAATCTTCTTCTATCAGATTATAAGGTGATGAAACTAAAGTGAAAAAAAAGAAAAGAAAAGAAAAGAAGAAAATTCATTATGTAAGAATAGTATATTCCTTGATGAAATGAGTTTAAGAGGAATTAAAAAATGTTATTCTTCCTTATTCCATAACTAATAAAATAATTATATATTCTGTTTTATCTTTTAAAGAAACAAATATTATCAATAGAAATTTTCCCTCTATCAAAGACAAGGGAAATGATATTATTTTTGATAGAGAATTGGTACCATAAAAAACCCATTTAAAACCATCAGATAGAATCCTAGTCGAGAAAGGTGATTTTAAGATTAGACTCTCAGCATCATGTATAGTTTAAAAAAGAAATCGAAGAAGGTGCTATAAGAATTGATGTCATATAAAAAGTAGTGGTTGGTCAATAAGGATAAAAAAATGAATACAAATAAATATAAGAGCCCATTGATGTTGAATAAGAAGAATAATAAGAAGAATCCAAAGAAAAAGAATAAGTGGATGAAGATGAAGAGAATAAAAATCATAATAATAATGATGATGAAGAAGATGATTGTTTAGATAAATATTCCAGAAGAAATTCACATGAATTTTTAAGAGAATTTTATTAGGAAACCAAAATTAGAGATCCAATAATCATGTGATAAAAAAATATAATAAGAGAAAGATGTCGAATACTCATCCAAGAAGGATGTAAAATGACAGAATTCAAAAACATAAGCTGATAAAGTTCATTATAATAAAATAAATGATGATGATAACATCATTAATGTTTTTATAGAAATCAGGTTAGAGAAATAGTTGAGAAATCAGTGTCAAATAAAATGAAAAAGGGAAGAGAAAACAAGTGGAACTCGCAACCAATCAACCTCAACAACCTAAGATATAAATAATAGACATAGTGGATATGATGATAGTACAAGGAGTTTATTACATTGTTTGGGATTTAAAAAGACCTGAATAGACAATTTTTAACTTTACTAGACTAGAATCGAAAGTTTACTTAGTTCATGAAAATTAGATTAAGAAATCAGAGTGAGTTAAATTATTATTGAACAAAATATTTTAGATTAAGGCTGAGCATAAAATTCTTCAATAAAGCTTTGAATATCACAATAAAACATAGAAAAAATTGTTTAAATAGTATCACAATGTTTATACCGATATCAACATGTAGGAAAAATATTTTAAAGAGTGAAAGAAATACAATGATGAATCCGTTGAAGCATTTAATGAGTTATCCAAAGGTACACCAGATAGGTTGAAGTTTGCGGATCATTTCAAGAACATATCAGATTACTATACTAAGGAAGTTAAATATTTAAAGGGTAAGTTAATGTATTTAAAATTAGAATTAACAAAATTAAACTTGAAATTATTTCCATGAAAAATCCAAATGAATAATTTACTGAAATGATTTAGATATAATAAGAGAAAATTCAGATTCAAGAAGAGAAGATCTGATATCAAGATGAAATCATTAAAAAATCCGAGTAAGAAAGAATGGAGTTAGAAATGATGAAGACCATTTTAAAAAACTTGATGAAGAATAAATAATGTTTTTTTCTTGAACTCTTGTTGTAATTATTCCTTTTATAAAAATCTTTAAAAATAATGTATTTTTTCATCTCATTATGAATTTTTTGAATATTTTCCAATTCTGAATGGATAATGTTCTTTTACTTTTTTGATGATCAAGTACTTCATTATTTGTTTCATATATTTTTTCCTCTAACCCTTTTTCAGGTATTTCAAGAATTTTCCTCATTCCTTATTCAAAATCACAGAGGGGTATATGTTTCAATAAAAGATGAGATGTTTTAATTAAAAGGTAGAAATAATATAAGGAATAATTATTTAATAAAAGGGGAAATTGTTTCTTAAAAAGGATAATACGATCATCATTGGGACTTCTTATCCCAACAGGGAGTTTGTCACATTCATCATAAGATTCAGATGATTTTTTAAAACACATGGGGAGATAAGTTTTCAATTTCATTTATGAATACAAAGTCCTTAAAATATAATGGATTAAAATTTATAAAAGTTATTTCTTATTTAATATTTTTGTTTTTTCTTTCCAAAAAGGGGAATATTGTTAGGCCATAATTCTTACTTATGAATTTTCCATTATTTTAGTTTTAGAAATCAAAAAATCTTTCTTAATTACTTAATTACTAAATTTTTATGTCCAAAGTGTTTTAGAATGTGTTTGTAGAAAACACATACATTTTACCATACATATAAATAGTTCAAAAAGTATTCATGAATTTATACTAACTTTCTTCATTAAAATTATCGTAATGAGTATGGAATCAATAAAAATCAGATTAACCTATATCAGATCAGCAATAAGAAATTCGATCTCATCTTTCATACTAATAGATTATTTATAATCAGACTAATATCAAAACTGATAAAAATCGGATCCACATTCATACTCATAGAAATTATCATAATGGTATATATAAGGAAGTGTAACGCCCCAACCCCGGAAGCCCAGAGCTGATACATTATTTTAATACATTCGTATGATTACAAGGAATCAAATCCCAAAGTACCAATCAATTTAGTAGTCTTGAAAAATATATTACATTTATTAACCTTACATTATAATTTAAAAAATAAAATACAACATAGAAAATTATTTGATAATGCCATTATTCCTCTAGATTATCCATTCATATTAGTCATAATACACTTCATGGAATCTTGGAAAAATAAAACATAAGAAAGGGGTGAGCTCAGATGCTCAGTAAGGGTAATCATACAACAGAAAATATTATGAATAATTAATCATAAACCATAAGTCAAGATTTATAACTCTAAAAAAATCCATTTAAACATAATCTTGATCATAATATATCAAGAATAAATAATACCATATAAAGTAAGTATAACCATGTATATTCTATTAGTCAAATAATTAAATGGAATATACATAACTAATATCATAATGAAAAAATGAAAAATTCTAGACATCTGCACTATCAAGATATATCCTCAGGATAGATACTATCAAGATTTATCCTCATGCATTTTTTTGTATGTGGGTTCAAACCTGCCTGATTTATGTCAAGATCTATCCTACTGACAATATTAAACTGCTTGGAAAATAAATATGAATGGTTTGTCGCCAAATAATTTCATCTCATGAGACCTAACAATGCATCAGAGGGCTATAGAGGGCCCCACCCGTCACTTACTATATCCAATACATTCCTCATATGAAAATGGCGAAACATAAACAACATAACCATTCATATTCAAAATTAGTAAATGAATTATGAATACTTTAACCATAAACTAATAATGGTATCTAAATAGCACATCCACAGTCAAAAATATCATAAAAACTTCAATACAATATGGTATATTGTATCATAATAAATCAACCGCAATTATTCACAAAATCTAACAAAGGATTTTGACATATATGAAGATAATCAAATAAAACCATTAAAACTCTTTGAGAGAAATATCCCTTTTTTGAATTTGAAAACATTAATAAAACTATTCAATTTTAAAAGAAAACATTTCTTTTGAAAATAACCTTGTAAGGTTTTATGAGAAGATTCAAAGTGTTAAGGCATCATAATGGATTAAAATAGCTTCTCGCGCTGTATAATTTAAAACATTCTTTCCTTAATTTGTTGAAAATGTCATAAAGTATCTCGTTTGGAAAATGATAGAAAGATTCCTTTAAAAATGTTTTATAAAAAGTAAAACATAGATTAAAATGACTTCAAATTTTTTTTGGTAATATTTTTAAATACATTTTAAGTAACATGGACATGGATGTTAAAGATATCCTAGTAGATACTTACGTATCAATAATCTTAGATAATAATAAGATTGTGAAATTAAATCTTACTTTATACTTTACTTTAGTCAAGGGTGCATTAACCTCCTGTATAATGGTTAAATAATGTTATTAAATTATACCAGTACCATATTCATATTTATTATATCATATATCATCCTTTTATATCATTTTGTTAATAGTATTTTAGTATTACCATTGTTTCGGGTGTTAATTACTTCCTTTTCCAATTCCTATTTTGTCACGTAAGTCATGTTTATTATATATAAGCTATATTTTATTCATATATAGAATTATATTAAGTTCATAACCATTATTTTTTACTCATCATATAAATTTTATAACTATTCTTTAATGGTTAATGTAGATAATGAATCTCACCGTGTCATGGATACGGTAAGCTATACATACGCATGAGTGACGAAATCATTCCCTTGATTGTTAAATACCATGGAATTGGATGGAATAAGAATTATACATAAAAATTATTATGTAATATTTATTATTCAAATACTTTATATTAATCGTTATACCCATCAAAATAAAGTATAAATAAAAAACACTTTGCACCACGGTGTGGAGACGGTAAGCTGTACGCATGCACGCACACATGGTGATATTGGTTTTTATAAGATGGGTAAAAAAAGGAATAGAGTTTTACCATAATAATAATATAGTCTCATAATTTATATGATACTATATATATTTATTTAGTATGTAAACAATATAGAAAGATGAATTAGAAGAAGAAAATAAATTGAATTGAATTGGTAAAACAATTACCTCTTCTTTGAGTGTCTCTTTTT
Source organism: Viscum album (assembly GCA_963277665.1). NCBI lineage: Eukaryota > Viridiplantae > Streptophyta > Magnoliopsida > Santalales > Viscaceae > Viscum > Viscum album. Next base: position 905,428,834 of record OY728158.1, on the reverse strand, counting down.
GATTTGTATAAAATAACTCCTTAGGTTGGATTTATGCCAAAGGTTTCGCCTTTAGAATGAATTGAGGGAATTTTTGAGATGAAATGGGTAGGGTTTGTCCGAGACATATGGATTTGGAGGTGTAAATTAAAGAGAAGATAAGTTCCTTTTATAAGAGAGGTGAGTGACATGTTTGGAAGATCTTAAAATATTAATTTATTATAAATTTATTTTCAGGTTAAAATAGCTCCGAAGTTATTTTTTAGAGTATAATATGTGTATGGGTCTAAATTCACTCAAATAATGAATTTTAGACATGATTAGGTCATAAAATTAACCTTATCTTTTGAATTTAACCCTTAGTTAAACAGTTTAACTCTTACTGTGTCTTCTTGTATTATTACACCATAGGGTTAATATATTTACTCAAAAATGCCAAAAGAAACCTAATTTGATCATTCAAGACATATTTGACATTATCCAATTTATTTTTTTAAACCTTATATTTTTATTACTTTTTATATCATTTAATAAAATGGTATTTATTTTAAAATGTCATTTATGTCAATTTTAATACTATTAAATATTTTTATTTTTAAAAAATAAAACCAAAAAGATAACTTCAAACCAATAAATAAAATATTTTACTAACATGTCTATTTTATCTATAAAATTATTTTAGGTCATTAATTAAGTAAAATTATATTTACTTAAATATTTTTTAATATCATTTATTTGATATTGATATTAATAAAATAATTTACATTTCACATCATGTCAAAATTAATGCTAATTATTTAATATATAAAAAAACAACTTTTTATGAGGTAGGTAATTATTTTAGGTTTCTATAGACTATTTATAATCACTGTTATCTCATGGAGATATCTATATTGAAATTATTATACTTATAAGAAATGAGAGTGTGACATTTTTCCACATTCATTAATTTTGATAACATACATTTCATATTCATGGAAAATGGTCCATTAAATGATTCCATTTAGAACCAAAAATGATAAGGATCATATTTATTCATCCATTAGGTTTTTGACAGGTGTTAGGGAAATTTTATAATATTATTTTTACCTTTAGTTATCCGATTTACCCTTAACTATATTAATTTTTTTTAATAAAGGTATTATTCATAATGTCTAAAAATAAAAGGAACCTATTTAAATTATTTGGAACCAATTATTACAAATATTGAATCCATTTTTCAAAATTAAAAACACAAAAGTTTTAGTAATTAATTTAAAATTAATCCCATTTTCGGAATGAAAAACAGGTTTTTAAAAGTTAAAACATTGCAAAAGATTGAAATCTTTTTTACATCAAGATTTATGGTAAAATTAATGACAATGACCAAAATTATATAAAATGGTAAAAATATATTCTATTTTTAATTTAAAACTATTCAATAATATAATTTATCCACATAAATTATTTTGAGGAAAAAAGTTGTTTTCAATTAAAATTTAGTATATTTTTACTATTCATCAAAACTTAAAACTTATCAGAAAAATATAAAAAATTCATCCAAAGTAAATTTTTATAACTTAATTAGAAATAAGAAGTTTATTTTGTTAAATATAATATATAAAAGTTTCAAAAACTATATTTAAAATGGGTGCACCATCAAAAGGAGGCAAAACTATATTTTTTGAAAAATACTTCTTTTATCCTAAAAATTGATTTTTTTTTTATATCATTTCCAGAAAATACATAATATGAATGTTAAAATTATATATAATATATAAAATTAAAATTTTGGTTAATACTATTTATAATGTATAATTTAATTACTAGGTTATATATTATATTATATTATAATATTTTATTAATTTATTGTTGTTTGCTAAAACCGAGTCTTGCATGTAACGCAAGCCAACTCATTGTTGTGTATAGAATAAGCTAGACATGGTGTTGCATAAAAATCAAGAAAGAAAAAAAAAATTTAGAAAATAAAATATTATAAATTCTCAGGGTTTTACATTCTCTCCTCCTTCAATAAACTGCATCTTCACAATTTAAACTTCGGATAAAAACCTAGTGGTTTGACATTTCAAAAAAACTTTGTTGAAATCACACATCAGAAGAAGGATTAATGAGACAACCACTTTAAAATAAATATTGGGAAGTATGAATGTCACCGGAGATAACACATACTAGGGTTACATGTAGTAAAACAAGGACATGAAAGAAAAATTTAACCATCATATTCTGATGGAGAGTGTTCTAGAACATGATGAGGAAAAAGTTAACAATCACAAAGCTCTAAATATGCAATGATCTAAGGAATCATTTGATTCATAAAAAAAAGTACTACGATAAAATTTTGGGTTTTAAGATCCATTCCCTAAGAAGAATTATTAGGCAATCATTTAATTTATTTCTCTTCATGTCATAAGCATAATCTCATCATTTGGTTGCACATGGAAATGAATGTTCAAATTGAATTTTTCACACCTAAAGCACTTTGATAAATCATAAGGCCCACAATTATTTCCTTAATCCACTAAATGTTTACTCAAACTAAAATGGTTAGCCCAAATTATCCAATAAATCAAACTTTAACCTCAAACAATTGTAATGACCTGACCCAGAAGCCACTAATTGGTGCTCCGAGTCGGTTTGCCACAAGGCCTCAAGTGTGCCTCCCCGTATGCCAGAGGATTCCGACTAGCAGCGAGGGCCTAGGGTGTGATAGTGGGGAGACTATTACCTCATACAAGAGTAAGAAACATCGAAAATAACTATGTATCATACACAACGGAAAGTAAAAAGAGCGAGGAAGAAATAAACAACTCAAATAGAACAAGATGAAATAGTGAAATGCTGTAAAAGCCCAAACAGCTATGCAATATAATACAACACTGGTCACCCACCAGACTGACCATACAAATACAAGTAAAAAAGACATTTAAAGTAAAATTACATGGTTCAACTACTAAATCTGATCCAACCCACGTACCCGATCTTCAGACACTGTCAAACTGCATCAGCCTGATCAGTAGAACCACTCGAGCATCTCCGCTCAACCATGCAACACTGGGCCTCATCCCTATCCACCATGCAACTCATGCTCAACCTAAACACCATACATATGGTTTACAGGTTCACTGAGGTGCACATGCAGGGGTGAGAAATAATCTCAGTAGGGTACCGCAATAAGCAACCTATAATTGTGCTGCTAAAAGTGTATGCAACAACAATGTGCTCAACATAGATGAAACACAACAAAAGGAAGTAAACCAAACGTGCAACCGCAGTCGAACTCAGGGTATGTAATCCCTGTCAACTAGGAAAGTGCCACCATGGATGTCCATATCTATATACGTACACATGTATTGTCCCATACCTATACAGATATACATAAATAGGAATATTCATGATTAGGTGAAATAAATAATAAGAAACCACATCAACAGTTGATCCTTGGAACCATAAGCCCAATCTCCTGGATATCACGTGCAAGGGAATTGAGTTGGACGTCGTGCCACTAAAGCCGTGTATCATTAATTTGATCTCTGGTTCCGTAATCCCATCTACATATACCTGCTTCGACCAACGCTATAATTATATCTCTGAGCAAGATAATAAAAAACAAGTAACCCTCTGGGAAATCTCTCACAGTCTAACCCCTTTGTTTAACAAGCCATCAATCAAATACACACGACCACCTTGGTAGCTCTCACGGTCTGGACCCTATGGTTCTAACATAACATCAAATAAATTATGAACGACCTCTAGGTATCTTTCACAATCAATACCCCCTAGATCCAACATAGTATACGACCACCTGGGCAGCTCTCACAGTCTAACCCCTTTGGTCTCATGTAGACAAAGACTCTCTAAGGAAGCATTCACGATCAATTCTACCTATAGTCTTTTAACGTTAAACTACAGACTCTCTGAGGAAGCACTCATAGTCAATTCCCCTTATATTCATGTATAATAAAAGAATCTATGATGAGGCTCACACGATCAATTCCCCTTATAGTCATGTGTAATCAAAGACTCTCTAAGGAAGCTCACATGGTCAATTCTTCTTGTAGTCTACTACACCAGGTTCTCACGGCCCTGCGTAAGTCAAACGAGCATAGTAATGCAATACGGCCAAAGTAAACCTCAAGAAATACTTGAATAATAGTATACAACATATCACAAAATTTCAGATAAAACCACTCCATCCTAATAATACCAGGCATGAAAAAAAGGTAGCCTAACAAGAAAAGCTAGACCAAACGGTCAAAATCAAGCAACATGGGAAAACACATCCACAACAAGTTAAATAACCCCATTTATAATAAAACCACCTATACTCAAGAAAACAAGGAATAATAGGCCTCCAAACAGACAAGAAAGATGCCTCGTGTCAGGATCAGCAGCCACCAACCAAGAAACACCTCTGGTAAACATTACAACATCAACAAACCAAGTCAGATATAAACAAATAGTGAGGGTGGCCTGAATGCCCAACCCAACAATACATCTATAGACCCATGGAATTACCAGTTTTTCATGGGTTCTAGGTGAAACCTGATCACCATATCTACCTAGACCTGATGAACAACTCAGGGTCAGTCAAACAATGAGCACCCACTGGGTCCCTCAAGTCAAACACTGAGGAGGCATCATACTCAGGATTCTCCATGTAAATACGAGCGAAGGCATCCTACACGGGATACTTAGCAAAGACTAAGAGAGGAATCCTACATGGGATCCTAAAATGAAGGACAAAAAGGCATTCTATAACAAGGTTCCTATCAAAGGAAGAACAAGAAAGAGATCCTACAAGGGACTCCCTAGGTCAGCACACAAGTAAAGGCATCCCTCACGAGATCCTTGGAAGCATTCGGTATCACGACCTCATAGGATAGAAGGGAATATATTACAAGAGAAACTATGATCAAAATCATATGTCATAGGAGATAACTCATATCTCATCTTATCTCACAAAGTCACCACTAGGTTGGTCTGAACACCCAAACCTATCATTCACGGAAAGTCTCACTCTCAGGTTACAAAAGAACTCGATAACTGGAGGAAGAACCTCTTCATTTATATAAAAACTCCAAAACATAATTTAGATGACCTATAAATGTAAAAATTATTCCACCATTGTGATTTATGTGAAACAATGCTCAGAATCGACTACTCACACTCCCAATTCTGAATTCCAGGGCCCAAGATATCCCCAAATTACTTAGTTGAAGTAGTACATGGCCAAAACACATGGCCAGACCCATGGGGTCTGCCTGTGTAATAGTAAAAAACGTGAAATTTACTTTACACGGTGTGTAATGTTAATAAAAAGTCACTTAGTGTGTGTTTTTACCCAAACACATGCCCATGTACCACTACATGGCGTGTACTTTACTGTACACGACGTGTACCCCTTAAAAACCACTATTCCATGTTCTATTTTACACGGCCAGCCACACAACCACCAACTTAAGGGTGTGTACTCCGGGTAAACAATGTGTAATTAAGAAAACTTCATCTTCCCCGAACGATAGGAACACACAGTGTGTACCCCTGGAACACATGCTGTGTATTCTTGGTTTTCTGACAGGAAATCCCTCAAAACACCCAAAACGCCCGTTTTCACCTATGAAATAATAGATTTGGCCTTAAGAGGCCAAAATAAAGAAATATAAAGCTTAAAATACATAAAAAAACATTTTTAAAGGGTATCTATGTCAAAAACATAAAATACCCTACCTTTGGGCGGAAACTGCCGAATCTTCGGTTGATTTCACGGCTCACAGTTGCCGCACGCCGACTCAGTGTGTCAAGAGCTTTAAATCAGTACCCCTCTTGTCTTTCAACTCTCTCTCTTTTTCAAACTCCAATTTATCCCATAGGTAATGGCCAAGGAGGAGGCAGAGGAGATGTGCACAAGGAGGAGGATTAAAGAAGAGAAAGAAGAAAAGAAAAGGGAAGGAAAAGAAGATAAAGGGGCCCGGGTCAGCCCCAACGCCCGACAAGAGTTTATGCCTTCCCTAGGCTAAAATCCCAATTCCAGAATCAACGACGTATAAAGAATTTCATTATGACATTCCTTTTAAAAGTTATTTCCAAATGAACCTACGTGAATAATTTAATATTTAATTTAATAATATTAAATATTAAATATTCTGCTAAAATTAGAGCAGCTCAGATTTCCACCAAACTCCTGTCCTAAGGTAATATTCCTATTCCGAGACCAACAAAGTTGTCAGAAAAATTATCCAAGATAATATGGTAAGATAAAATGACCATTTTACCCCTCACGAGCATCCAACAACAAAAATTTCAAATTTATGCTCAAAATGACAGTCCGTAAAAACACGGGTTCTTAAAAACTCCCCACCATAAACCTTCTCGTCCTAGAGAAGACTAGTGAAAGAACCAACATCCATGCTCCCAACTTGAGAATCTTCACAACCAATCTATTTGGACCATCCAATGACCAGCCTTATAGCATTAACCACCACCTTCTACACAGACGATATTCAACTACGACCAAACTGGTACTCCCCACCATAGGAATACCCTTTTTGTCATCTTAAAAGAAACTCTTAGCCTAAAATCCCACTAGAAGACAACATAGTTTAACCTAAACAAGAAAAACCACCCTCAAAAGGCTAATGGTGCAGTCCCCACCATATAGATTTTCTTACACTGCTCTGAGAGAAAAACTAGAACTGGTTCCATCCTCAACAAGGATGAACATTAATAAAGAAAAAGGAGCTCGATGTAGGGTCGAAGCTCTCTCCGCATAATCAAGAAGAATCAAGATATCACATGATCGTATCTTATAAGAGTACACTAAGATTTCACTGAAGGCATGTCTAGCTCTCTCCGAGCCACAATAACATCCTGCCAAAACCCGACCATGATTCAAGCATGGGTCAACCATTTCACGGTAACCCAAAATTTCACAAAGTCACCTCTACAACATAAGGACATTTCAACACAACTTCGAGGATCCAAGTCCACAGAATGTCTTGAAACATCGGTCCTTGACTCGCACCCATCCACTCACCAATCTAGATTCAAACTATGCCCCCTGCAATAGCAACATCTGAAACACTGGTCGACTAGGCCAGGCACCCGAACTGGCCTGCTCGTCGAAACCAGTCGTGAAAAAAAAACACCGCCAAAGGAATTGAAAAACACTAGCCAACCTTTCACACACAGGTTGCCCTAGAACAGAATAGACATTGACCTACAAGGGTTCGAGTCAAAACCAAGGGTATCTAGGTCTTCCACCTAGCCTTTTAGTAAAACCCTCACAACTGGGTCATAAGTCTAACTACCTAGCCCAAAAGACCCAAAACCTCTCAGAAGACGGTAAAGATCACATCGACCAACAAAAGTAAAAACCAAAAAATATCCTATAAGGGCCCTGATCCTCTCTGAGTATCCTCAGAAAGAATGAAAGCTTGGAGTCCACAACCCAAACAGAAGAGAAACTAAACTGACACTCATCTTGTATCTGTATACAACAATACCACAAGAAGGTCCAGTTCACAAGAAAATCCTTGGTATCTATCGACATCGTTCTCAACGATCCGACTAGATAACCCCAGACCTGAGAAAAAACACACAATAAGGGGATAAAAAAAAGGCATCATGTGCCACATAGACCAAACGGGGTCACTGCACCACCTGTGCATGAGGTCTGAGTCATCGGCCTCAACAAAAATTCCTCAACGTAAATCCATGTAACTTGCCATCAGAGTAAAAAGTATGTGTAAGCAGACCAAAAGGTCTCAGTCGTCAGTAACAACGCACACTAGCTGGCCTATATGATGTGAATCCTACATGCCTAGTATGAGGCATTAGACGCCTCTTTCCTTTGCCGACCAAGAGTCAAAATCCATCTCTGGCCTCTTACCCATGGCCAAGATGTAGAGATCCATAATAAATCAAAACACCACACAACATGTGCGTTGCTTAAGACAAAAATCATATACAACTGTAACATCAAAAAATCAAAACAACAATCCCAAACCCTGGAAACCAGGACTTCTTACCGGAACAAGTGTTCTTGACACACCAGCCCGATATCCATTATAGGTTCCGAAACATTCCTAATACTCTTGTCTACCATATCCCAAATAGTAACAACAAGGAAAGAAAACTCCTCTGATACAAATTTGTAACGACCCGACCTGGAATCCACTAACCGGTGCTCTGAGCCGGTTCGCCAAAAGGCCTCAAGTGCACCTCCCCGTATGCCAGAGGCTGCCGACTAACAGCGAGGGCCTAGGGTGTGATAGTGGGGAGACTATGTCCTCATACCAGAGTAAGAGACATCGAAAATAACTAAGTATCATACACATCGGAAAGTAAACAGAGTGCAGAAGTAATAAACAACTGAAATAGAAAAAGATGAAATATTGAAATGATGTAAAATCCCAAACAACTATGCAATACAATACAACACTGGTCACCCACCGGGATGACCATACAAATAAAAGTACAAAAGACGCTGAAAGTAAAAGTACAGGGCTCAGCTCCTAACTCCGAGCCAACCCACGTACCCGATCTCTAGACACCATCGAACTGCATCAGCCCGATCTGTAGAACCACCTGAGTAGCTCTATTCGACCATGAAACACTGGGCCTCAGCCTTATCCACCATACAACTTGTGCTCAACCTGAAAAGCAGACATAAGGTCTACACATACACCAAGGTGCCCGTGCAGGGTTGAGAAATAATCTTAGTAGGGCACCCTAACAAGCAACCTATAACTGTGATCCTAAAAGTGTATGCAACAACATTGTGCTCAGCATAGCTGGAACACAACAAAAGAAAGTAAACCAAATGTGTAACCACAGTCGAACTCAGGGTATGTAATCCCTGTCAACTGGGCAAGTTCCACCATGGATGTCCATATCTATATACGTACACATGTATAGTCCCATACCTATACACATATACATAAATATAAATATTCATGATTAGGTGAATTAAATAATAAGAAACCACATCATCAGTCAATCCTTGGGACCAAAATCCTGATCTCCTGGACATAACGTGCAAGGGAATTGAGATGGACGTCATGCCACTCAATCCGTGTATCATTAAGTCAATCTCTGGGTCCATAATCCCATCGACATGTACCTACTTCGTCCAATACAAGAATTATATCTCTGAGCAAGCTAATAAAAAACAAATAACCCTTTGCGAAATCTCTCACAATCTAACCCCTTTGTTCAACAAGCCATCAATCAAATACACACGACCACATGGGAAACTCTCACGGTCTGAACCCTATGGGTCTAACATAGTATCAAATAAATTATGAATGACCTCTAGGTAGCTCTCACAGTTAATAACCCCTGGGTCCAACAAAGTATACGACCACCTGGGCGGATCTCACAGTCAAACCCCTTTGGTCTCACGCAGACAAAGACTCTCTGAGGAAGCACTCATGGTCAATTCACCCTATAGTCTTTTAACATTAAACTAAAGAATCTCTAAGGAATCACTCATAGTCAATTATCCTTATAGTTATGTATAATCAAAGACTCTCGGAGGAATCTCACACGGTCAGTTACCCTCATAGTAATGTGTAATCAAAGACTCTCTGAGGAAGCTCACATGGTCAATTAACCTTATAGTCTACTACACCAGGTCCTAACGACCCTGTGTAAGTCAAAAGAGCATAGTAATGAAATAAATCCAAAGTAAACCTCAAGAACTAGTTGGCTAACAGTCTACATCATATCATAATAAGTCAGATAAAACCACTCCATCCTAACACTACTAGGCATGGAATCAATTTAGCCAAACAAGCGAAGCTAGACCAAATGGTCAAAATCAATCAACACTGACAAACACATCCACAAAAGGTAAATAACCCAATTTAAAATCAAACCAACTCTACTAAAGAACATAAGTAATAGTAGGCATACAAAAAAACAAGAAAGAGGCCTCACGTCAGGCTCAACAGCCACCAACCAGAAAGCACCTCTGGTAAACACTACAACATCAGCAAACCAAGTCAGATATAAAAAAAAAACAGTGAGGGTGGCCCGAACGCCCAACCCAACAATACATTCATATCCCCATGGAATTACCAGTTGGGCATGGGTTATAGGTGACACTAGATCCTCATATCTACCCAAACCCAATGAAAAAACTCAGGATCAGTCAAACAACAAGCACCCACTGGGTCCCTCAAGTCAAACACTGAGGATGCATCATACTCGAGATTCTCTAGGTAAACACGAGCGAAGGCATCCTACACGGGATCCTTAGTGAAGAGTAAGGGAGGAATCTTACACAGGATCCTCAAAAGAAGGAAAAAAAAGTTATTCTATAACATGGTACCTATCAAAGGAAAAACAAGAGAGAGATCCAACAAGGGACTCCCTAGGTTAGGACACAAGTAAAGGCATCCCTCAGGGGATCCTTAGAAGCATCCAGTCTCACAACCTCATAGGCCAGAAGGGAATATCTCACAAGAGGAACAATGATCAAAATGATATGTCATAAGAGATAGCTCATAGCTCATCTTATCTCATAAAGTCTCCATTAAGTTGGTCTGAACACGAAAACCTATCATTCACACCAAGTCTCACTCTCAGGTGACAAAAGAACTCAATAACTAGAGGAAGAACCTCTCCATTTATATAAAAACCCAAAAAACCCAATTTATAATTTATATGGCCAACGAGCCTATACCCGAGTGGTAAGGGATCCTGCTTGGCATCCAAGAGACCCAGGTTCAAAACCGGGTGGAGGTGAATTTTTGGGTTACTGTAGCATCTAATGTAGCTGTTACTGTAGCAGGTACTATTCGGTACTGTAGTAGTCGGAACAATTCACCTGATTTGAGCCTTCAGGCCACCAGTTTGGGCCTACGGTTCTCAAGGGCCTTTGGTCCATCAAAGGCCTTCGGGCCACAGGGCCTTCGGGCCATTGAAGACCATGAAGTAGCCCAGTTCACACAAGAGAAGGCCCCAGAAGAGGATTAGAGCAACAGTAGCAGTCACTAGAAGCAGAGCTAACCTAATTGGAAGAATGAGAGGGTATGACAACCGCCATCGGGACCAGGCACCATGCAGCTTTGTACGGGGCAATGCTAGCCGATCAACAATGCAGGTGGAGAGCTAAAGGTGATCAATGATGCAGAAGCTGGGGAGGGTCAGTTCTAGTGGTCTGGGTCTACAAGTCATGTATGGGAATGGTATGCCTCTAGGCCTTCGGGGGATGTATTACCAGTCATGTTGGGCCTTGTTCCTTGGGCCTACGGGTCAAGTACGGGTTCCCCTTCAACCCTTAAAAGGGGGATTATCTATAATAAAAATAATAAAAGAAGGCCTTCGATCCATTCAGAGTCGGAGTATAATTTATATGACCTATGAATGTAAAAGGGATTCCCCAATTGCTATCTACGTGGAAAAACACTCATAATTGACCACTCACATGACCAATTTCGACTTTCGGGGCCAAAGATATCCCCAAATTACTAAGTTGAAGTAGTACATGGATAGAACACATGGCCAGACCCATGGGGTCTACCTGTGTAATAGTAAAAAGTGTGTAATTTAATGTACTCGATGTGTACTATTCACAAAATGTCACTCCATTTTCTCTTTCACCCGAACACATGCCCATGTACCACTACACGACGTATACTTTACTGTACACGACGTATACCCCTTAAAAACCACTATTCCGTGTTCTATTTCACATGAACAGTCACACGACCACCCACTAAACAGAGTGTAATCAAGTTACATGGTGTGTACTTAAGAAAACTTTATCTTCCCTGAACACGAAGAACACACAATGTGTACCCCTAGAACACACGCCGTGTATTATGGGTTTTCCGATGGGAAATCCCTCAAAACACCCGAAAGACCCGTTTTCGCCCCTGAAACAATGGATCCATCCTTAAGAGGCCACAAGCAACAAATATAAATATTTAAAGACTTAAAAAAACATATTTAAATGGGATATATGGTGAAAACATAAACGACCCTACCATTGGGTGGAAATCGCCGAAGCTTCGGTTGATTTCACAGCTCATGGTTGCCGCATGATGACTCAACGCGTCGAGAGCTTCGAATCGGTACCCCTCTTGGCTTCCAAATATCTATATTTTTCAAAATCCAATTTCTATAATAGTTCATGGCCAAGGAGGAGGCGTAGGAGACATGTGCAAGGAGGAGGAGGAAAGAAGAGAAGGAAGAAAAGAAAAGGAAAGGAAAAGAAGAAAAAGGGGCCAGGGCCGGCCCCGGTGCCCAACAAGAGTTTATGCATTCCCTAGACTAAACTCCCCATTATAAACTCAACGACACAAATAGAATTTCAATACAAAATTCCGTTTAAAATTTATTTCCAAACGAACCTACATAAATAATTTAATATTTAATTTAATAATATTAAATATTAAATATTCCGCTAAAATTCGAACAACTCAGATTTCCACCAAACTCCTATCCTAGGGTAAAATCCCTATTACAAGACCAACTGAGTTGTCAGAAAAATTATCCGAGATCAGATGGTAGGGTAAAATGACCATTTTACCCCTCACAAGCATCCAACATCAAAAAATTCAAATTTATTCTCAAAATGACAGTCCAAAAAAACACGGGTTCTTACAACAATAATATCCAATGTTAAACTTACTCCATTACAACCTTAAGATTTTTTCAAAATACTTCTATCCAAATTAATAGTCTAAAAAGGAATCTAAATTTCCAAAATCAATCGTAACATCATATTCCATAAACAACTTAATGTACCTTTTATTGACACATACCAAATATTTGATCACCTGAAAAACATTAATGAAAGCATTCATGCCTAAAAATCCTTAAAGAATAAGTACTATAATACAATCCTTATATATTACATAATTCTCATAACTAGTACATTTCTAATAAAATATTCAAATTTCATAATTCTTGAATCCCAAAAACACTAATACATCAAGTATTCAGTTTTGACTATAGTAACAGCATAATCTGGACCTTGACCCTTTTTTTTGAGCTATATTTCCTTGATACTTAAGGAATTTATTTGCGTAGTTATCCATTTCACTATAGTTTAAAAACTGAATACTAGTCTTTTATTTATTCCCTTTTCATTATTTTTCCTAGTGACCCTTTTCTCAATAATTATAACAAAAAACCAATCTTTTCAAGCACTTCCCATTTTGATTATTTCCACAATTATCACAGGTGGGAAAATTCTTCTTTCTCTTCTTCCCTTTATCCATATCTTGATCCACCATCTTCTTCTTATCTTGATTTCCCTTAAATTCATAAGTCTTAGAGAATTAATTTTCTATCTTTATAGTATATGAGACTATATCTCTCTATGATGAGGAATATTGCGAGACCAGTTCTTATAAAAGGAATGGTTTTAACCCATCAAATAACGATCAATCTTAATTATTGGGTTACGTATGCAGTCTAAGGCATGCCTTTCTAACCTTCTGAAGTTAGACTTATACATTGCAACATTCACATCCTCCTTTTTCCTCAGACTCATAAATTTCATTTCCATATCAGTATTCTTTTCTTGACGAAAGTATTTTTTTATGAAAATTTATTTAAACTCCCTCCATTCTATATTTTCTACTTTTTTATCTCCATTCGTGTTTTTAATTAATGACCAACATTGATCCACATATCCTGATAGCCGATAAAATTCCATGACAACTTTTACACTTTTTTTACTTCCCAAAGCAAGAAATATATTTTTTAAGGAACTTATCTATTGTTCATCTATAAATGTATTTTTAGTCCCATTGAATGTTGTAGGTTGTTGTCTCATGAAACAATCTAACATTGTTCCACCACATTGTGGATCATGCTACTCTATATGGGTATGGTTATTGTTCATAACCTAAGTTAGTTGTCCCAATATGGTTATAATCTATTCACAACCAGTTGCATCTCTTGCTCCAACATCATTATCTTGTATAAGAGGTAAATCCCTACATGGATTACGTGCATTGATACGATTTCTATTTATTCCACTAACACCATTCCTAATCAATTACATACACTAGATTAGATCAAAAAATAATATATAATCACATAACTAGTGAATCACATAACCTAAATTGAAAATTTAGGTATAACTAATCTCTAAATCAAAAACATGGTTTCTTTGGGAACATATTTTCTTTTAAATATTTCATAATGGTTTGTAAATAAAATGTGAATTATCTTAAGCATATCCCCCGAGAGTGTTAAAATAGGTACATATTAAGGCCCGTTTTCATGTACTAGGTTACCACAAGTCAGGACTAGAACACCTTATCAGAGTTTTTACTCTTAAGTACATCTATTCCAGAACCATATACACTTATAGTATCTATATAGGGATGTATTTCTTAGAAATTCTACATAATTTCTATTTAACCAAAATTATTGGAAGTTCTTTTTATACTTATTATGAAAATATATCTTAGGTTTATGATCACTAATCTAAGCCTTCTAAATATAATTTCCAAGGTTTTTTATAAACTTCCTTTGATACCAACTGTAATTCCTCGAACCCAGAATCTTGGAGCTGGTGAATTATTTTAATACATTGGCATAATTACAAGGATTCAAATCTCAAAGGACCAATCAAATTAGTAGTCTTGGAAAATATATTACATTCATCAACCTTAAATTACAATTTAAAAAATAAAATACAACATAGATAATCCTTTGAGAATTCCATTATTCTCATAGATTAATCACACATATCAGTCACAATACCCTTCATGGAACCTTGGGAAAATAAAACATTAGAAAGGGGTGAGATCAAATTCTCAATAAGGTTAAGCATATAACAAAAGATATTTTTAATTATTAATCATAAACCTTAAGGTAAGTTTTATAACTATAACAAAATCCCTTTAAACATAATCTTGATCATAATATGGAAAGAATAAATAATACCATATAAAATAAGCATATCTATGGATATTATACTAGTCAAATAATCACATGTAATATCCATAACTAATATCATAAAAAAGAAATGCTTAATATTTGACATATACACTATCAAGATATATCCTCAAGATAAATAATTTCAAGATATATCCTTATGAAAGTTCAAGTCTGTGGGTAGAAACCCATCTGATTTGTGTCAAGATCTATCCTCCTGACAATGTTAAATTTCTTGGAAAACAAACGTGAAGGGTTTATTGCTAACTAATTTCATCTCATGAGACTTTCTGATGCATAAAGGGGCTATAGAGGGCCCCACCAATCACATAATAAGTCCAATACATTGCTCATATGAAAATGGTGAAACATAAACAACATAATCATTTGTATTGAAAACTAGTATACAACTTATGAATACTTTAACCATAAACCAAGAATGGTATCTAAATAGAACATCAATTGTCAAACATATCATAAACCATTCAATACAATATGGTAGATTATATCATAATAAATCAACCATAATTAAGTATAAAATTTAACAAAGGAAGTTAACATAGATGAAAATAATCTAATAAAATAATTATAACTCTTTGAGAGAAATATCCCTTTTTTTACTTTGAAAAAATTAAAAAAACTATGAAATTTTAAAAGAAAAAATTTATTTTGAATATAAAATTATAATATTGTGTAGGAAACTTCAAAATATTAAGGCTTCATAATGGTGGAAAATAGACTCTCACACCGTATAAGTTAAAAAAACATTCTTTCCTTAATTTGTTGAAAAGGTCATAAAGTACCTCATTGGTAAAATGATAGAAATATTACTTTCAAAACATTTTATAAAAATTAAAACATAGATTAAAATGAATTTAAACAATTTATAATAATATTTTGAAATATAATTTAATTAACATGGACATGGATGATAAAGATATCCTAATAAATATTTATGTATAAAAAAACTCAGATAATAATGAGATTGTGAAATTAAACCTTACCTCATACTTTCTTTTAGTTAAGGGTTCTTTAACCTTATGTATAATGGTTAAATAATGTTATTAAATTATACCAGGTCTATATCCATATTTATGATATCATATATGATCCTCTTATATAATTTTTTTAATATTATTTCAGTATTACCATTGTTTCAGGTGTTAACTGCTTCATTTTCAAATTCCTATTTTGTTGCGTAAGTCATGTTTTTTATGCATAGGATGTATTTTATTCATATCCAGAAAGATATTATTTTTATAATAATTATTTTTACTCATGATATAAATTTTATAATCATTCTTGAATGGTTAACATGGAGAATGCATCTCACTGTGTTGTGTAGATGGTAGGTCGTACATATGCATGAGCAACTATATCATTTCCTTGATGATTAAATGATATGGAATTGGGTGAAATATGAATTATACAGAAAAATTATAATGTCCTATTTATTATTTACATCCTTTATATTCATAATTAAACCCATCTAAATAAAGTATAAATGAAAAATAGTTTTCACTACAATGTGGAGACGTTAAGCTGTATGCATGCATGCATGGTGATATTGTTTTTTTATAGGATGGGTAAAAGGAGAAATATGATTTTTTCATAATAATAAAAACATCTCAGAATGAATATGATACTAGATATATTAATTTATTAATAAAATAACATAGTAATAGTAATTATAAGAAGAAAATAAATTGAATTGAATTGGTAAAACAACTACCTCTTCTTCGAGTGTCTCCTTTTGATTTATACAAAAGAACTCCTTAGGTTGGATTTCTACCCAAAGTATAGCCTCTAAGATGAAGTGAGGAAAGTTTTGAGACTAAATGGGTAGATTTTGGCTAAGTTAAAAGGATTTTAAGTTGTTAATTAAAGATAAGGATAAGTTCCCTTTTATAAGAGAGGTGAGTGACACTTTTGGAAGATCTTAAAATATTAATTTATTATAAATTTATTTTCAGTTTCAAATAGCTCCAAAAGTGATTTATTTAGATTCTAAGAAGAGTATAGATCAAAATATACAAAAAATAATGAATTGTAGACATGTTTAGGTTATAAATTTAACCTTATGTTTTGGATTTAACTCTTAGTTAAACAGTTTAACACTTACCGCGTCTTCTTGTATTTTTACAATATAGGGTTAATATAGTTTCTGTAAAATGCAAAAACGAACCCTAATTAGATAATTTATTAAATATTTGACATTATAAAAGTTATTTTACTGATCCTTAGATTTTTATGAATTTTATATCAATTAATAAAGTAGTATTTATTTTAAAATATCATTTATGTCAATTTTAATACTATTTAATATTTTTATTTAAAAAAAATCAAACCAACATGAAAGATTCCAAAAAATACATTCAATATGTAACCAAAATGTATAATTTATATATAAAATTAGTTTATGTCATTAATTAAGTCGCATTTTATTTATTTAAATATTTTTAATATCATTTATTTGATAATTCTATTAATAAAATAATTTATACTTCACTATTGTGTCGACATTAATGGTAATTATTTAATATCTAAAAATTACAAAACAAATACTATGAGGTAGTTAATTATTTTATATTTCCACATAATATTTAAAATCGATGTTATCTCTTAGAGATATCTATATTAAAATTATTATACTTATAAAAAATGAGGGTGTGACATTTTGTCACATTCATTAATTTTAATAATATTCATTTCATATTCATGGAAAAGAGTCCATTAAATGATTATATTTAAAACCTTAGATGATAAGGGTAATATTTAGTAATCAAATATGATTTTGAAAGGTGTTAGGGTAATTTTATAATATAATTTTTACCTTTAATTACCCGATTTACCCTTAACTGTGGTAATTAAAAAATTACTAAAGTTACTATTCATAATGCCAAAAAATAAAAAAAACCTATTTAAATAATTTCGCACCACTAATTAAAAATATTGAATCCATTTTTTTAAATTCAAAACATATAAGTTATAGTAATTAATTTAAAATTAATCTCATTTTTGGAATGAAAAAGGTGTTTTTAAAAATTAAAACATCGCAAAAGATTGAAATGTTTTTATATAAAAAATGATGGTAAAATTAATAATAATGAACAATATTATATTAAAGGGTAAAAATATTTTATATTTTTACCTTAAAACCATTCAATAATATAATTTATCCACATAAATTGTTTTGATAATTTTTTTTTTCGATTAAAATTATTATATTTTTACTATTTATCAAAACTTAAAACTTATCAAAAAAATAAAAAAATTCATCCAAATTAAAATTTTATATCCCGATTCAAAATAATAAGTTAATTTGTTAAATAAAATATATAAATCTTTCAAAAACTAGATTTAAAATGGGTGCGTCATCAAAAGGGGGCAAAACTGCATTTTCTGAAAAATAATTATTTTATTTGAAAAATTGATTTTTTTCTTATATCATGTATATAAAATAAATAATATGAATGATAAAATTACACATAATATATAAAATTTAAAATGTGGTTAATACCATTTATAATCGCTAATTTAATGGATATATTATATATTATATTAAATTATAATATTTTCTTAATCTATTATTGTACAGTAAAACTGGGCCTTACATGTAACACAAGACAACTAATTGTTGTGGGTAGCATAATATTAACATGGTATTTTGTAAAAAAAATAAATCAATAAAATTAAATTTATTTAGAAAAGAAAATATTATAAAGTCTTGGGGTGTTATAGGAGGTCCATCAGATTGACTAAAGTTTAAATTCTTAATATAGAAAACAATTTTACATCATACTGAAACATATTTTACAATGTAATGATGTAAAAAATCATCATCGATCTTTCTGATATGATATATTCATTTAAGTGATAACTGCCCAAGTCTTTGCAAAAAACCCTTGATAAATTTGAACATTTGGAATAAAATATGATTGTTGGAATTTTTCCTATAAATACCCTGTCATTCAAAGGGGTTAGAGAATTTATTATATAGACACTCTTCGAATTTTAATGCATGAGATATCTGAAAATTATCAAAAGCATAAATGAATTGTTCCTAGAATTTTACAGTTAGTTTATATCCTTTTTTTTCTAATGGATCCCCTATCCAGGTTGTTTCCTTAAAAACCTTTGCAAATTGTTTTTTCATCCGATTGTGTTTATACGCTTGAGGGATTGCAGGGATAGAAAGATGGAGGATATGATCCCTGTGTTGATCGAGGGATTGTGGGGATTGAAAGACAGAGATGATCCATTTGATTGAGGGCTTCCAGGGATAGAAATATAGTGAAACCGATCATGGTATCGAGGGATTTTCTTACTAAATAAATATAAACATTCTTGTATGAATAAAATAAGTGAACTTTTTCCAATGTTATTGGATATCCTTATATTTGGGATAAAATAAGTTTATTCAAATTGTTTTAATTGTACCATTCAAGTTTTAAGTTACACTCTTCATTTTTGTTACTATTTTTTTGTAATGTGTTCTGAATATGATAAACACATAATTATAATTTGTTTTTTTGTAATTTGAATTGTGTACGCTGTTTAATCATAGTAACTTTGATTATTATATCCCTATAAGTCTGATATCATTGAGATTATGATATTCTATATTGTTTATATGATACATTTTCAATACGATAATTGAGATTATGATTCTAAACTATTTAACATAATTTTATATGGTTATGATTAATCTATATACTTTGATAATATCATATTCAACTTGATTTTGTTTACTTGATAATCATACTTGGGTCTAAGTCTAATTAATTACTTAGTAGGTTTTGTAAATTTTTTTCTAGATTAATTATTTTAACCTCACTTCTTTATTTTAAAAGGAATGTTTTCTTAAAAAATAGTCCACCTCTTCTCTTATAATAAAGAAATCTACAATAGATCATTTGATCAAAAAAATAACTCCATTTTTTGGTCATGGAATGATTTTCATCATCCCACATTTATATTTGTGTATCAATGAGTTTTCATCATCACAGTTGCATCTCAAACAACCTCCATGCACCTTAGGATGATCCATTAATTAAAAGTATTTATTACTTACAAGCATATGAGGGGAACCCAAGGATTGGTTAAAGGGGATTACATATATATCATTGAACATATAGGTCCTACATAATAATTGGTAAAGGGATAAATAACATGAAATCATTTAATTTAATATTAAATGATTTCAAACCCATGAAATAAATTCTAAAGGAAATCCAAGACCAGCAGCGTGTGGTGCTATCTTTAGAAATCATCTTGGACAGATCATTGGGTGCTTTTTTGGAGGTTGCAGTACTGCAACCTCTCTGGAAGCTGAAATTCTGAGTGTGATTCATTCCATCTCTTTCACCTTGCACCAAGGTTATACTAACTTTTGGATTAATAGTGTTTCTACTACTGTAGTGCAGGCCATTTGGAAGGGAGTGATTCATATAGCTTGGCCGCTTACTACACGCTGGATGAATTTCCTTCACTCTCTCCAAGAAATCAACTACATTGAAACACATACCTATCGAGGGGAGAATATTTTTGTAGATGGTCTCACCAATAAAGGAGTTGCGTAGGACATAACCTGGATGTAGGAACTCCCAGATAACTGTCTTCCTCTATATGTAAAATATTGTAATATGATTCTGTCTTTTAGACTCATGTAATCTCTCTTTTTTAAATAAAAATTTCTTAGATCTTTTGACCAAAGTTCCACATTCTTAAAAAAACCCTTGCAATTAATTAAAAAAAATAAATTCCAACACATCCATAGGTATTAGTCAATCAGATGATAAGTCATATATGCAGTGAATATGAAAAAATTAACTGGGTAACATTCATTTATTTACTAATTATTTAAGATAAACATGCTTGAATTAATTAATTAATTAATTAGTTCATTTATTCACATTCATCTTAATGATCATATAATTTTAATTGGAGATATCCATCATTTATGGAATTCATTGAAAATTAATGGTAGAACCAATAATGACATATTAATTACAATAAATTAATTGATCATTTAATATTATTTAAAACTATTATTAAAATGTCATACACACATTGGTGTTAAACATAATTAAATAATATTTTAATGAATTTACTTTTAATTTAATTTTTAATTTTTTCCTTTAAAGGGAGACTATATGATGTGTTCTGTCAAGATACATGATTTATTCCTCAGTTTCCCTATTTCCAAGTCACACTCCTAGGGCATCAATGTGGTAACTAGACCGAACTACATGACATTTAAAATCTAGCTACATGCCATGTATTTACTTATCACGTTCCATGTTAGCCCAATAAATATGTGGTGTATAATAAATTTACCATGTGTAATTAATTTCACATCACATCAATGTACAGTGCTCAAGGGTACATGGCACACCATATAACCCAGATTTACTGGCCATTGTTTTGACACTTCCCGAGGGAATATCTGATCGTTCTTCATCTATTGATAGACATTTAAGCAAAATGAAACACTTTATGAAAATGATTAATATGTTGAACCATGTTAGTTCAAATCAGATTAAAGAATAAATAATAATAAAATAAAATTCAACCATGATTTTGTATGAATCAACAATCAAATAAATAATTATAATTTTAAATGTGACCACTTTGATAAAACATATTGGTTCCTGTTTTAGTGGAAGCGTGTGGTAGATGGTGATATATTAAAGTTTATTTTAATAATAAATTCCTGAAACCATGAGAGAGGATCTTGCACATCAAATTTATAATTAATTTATATAATATTTCAATAAATGAATATATTTGATGATTTTAAATCAATAAAAAATACCCTTTTAGATTTCCTTCATTGTGTTGTGAGGATACCAGAATGGAATCCATCTCGCGATGATCCACACATGCTCCAATGAACTCTGAGAAACACCACTCGATCACAAGGTGTTAGTAGGGAGAATCAAATTTTTTTCATTTTTGTTACTGATCAATCATTATTTGGTCTTGAAGAAATATCTCTTCTGCTTCTTGTTCTTGGGATGGAGAGAGAATGAAGAGTAGAGAGAGAATTCATTAGGCTCAAAAATTCACTATTATCATTTTTTGGATTCAATATACAGTAGACATAATCATCTATTAATTGAGTTAGGGATAAGGTTAAAATGTTATACAATTCCATGTTGACCATTAAATAAAATTTGAAACCTTTAATAAATGACATTCTATATAATAATAATATCTCAATTATTATTTTTTCATGAATGATAACTACTGCAATAAAAAATATTATGTAACGGTCTTGTTAATTTATATTATTCACTATACTCGATCATTGTCTATTTAAAATTCTCTAGAATATATAGAAAAACTAAATAAATATTTTACTCATATTTCATTTAAACTCTAGTGAATACATATTTATTAAAATATTCCATAAATAATGTAAATATTTTATTCACAATCTAGTAAATAAATATTTTATATATATTCACGTAATAAAATAGATTATTTATTAATAAACAAATAATTATTTATTACATTTTCAATATTAGATATCAATAAAAATTGAATACAAAAATTCATCAGTCTTGAGAATAATAATTATTCCAATAATGAAATTCAAATATAATTTGACCGAGATCACCCTAAAAAATTAGTGTGTGAGACTCTAGTATTTTTTCTAATTAACATTAGTAGGGATTTCCTAAATTAAAAAATTAATTTCTAACAATGAGTTAAGTAACCCAAGAGAAATAAAATAATTTTATAAATAATAAAGCCACATAAGAATGCTCACTATGAAATATAATCACTTTTTTTCTGAATATCTCATTAAACAGGTTTCACATCTACGTCACCCACCTATATGCTCGATAAACATTTATTATAAAATATGAGATAAACACATCGTTATAACATGGAACTAGAATTTAGAGAGATTGTCCCATTCTAATCAAAGGGTTGAGATATCAGCTTCCATAAATATGGAAGGGAAAAATCATTCATTGACTTATCCATTAATGACTTGTCACTCATGACGCACCCAACATATCCAACTTTTCCATGAATTTATGTCATAATGGTTTGTGGAATACATATAAGTATGTGAATTATAACATGAATTAATAATAATCTTAAAGTCTAAATACCCTCACACATGCCCAAAGATTAGAATATCAGCTGACACCAAAACATGTAGAATTCATATTGGTGGGTCTATTCTCATAATCTCCAATCTTGGAGATTACTAAGTGAAACCAACATTAGAAGATGCCTCATCTTATTATGAGTACTAAAACCTATAATTATATTAACTATGTCTCCAATAATTTTATGTTACCAAGAAAAAAAAGTTATTTAAGAATACCATCATAGCATATTTATGTTTTCATTATAGCGGGGAACTGTAAGGACCTTATCAAAATAACATATACTATAGGGAATTATTATATTAGATTCATGAAAACCAACAATCAATATGTAACAAGAAGTTTTATTAATATTTAAAAAAACAAATATATATGTAATAAAATTACTTACATTTGGTCCTAGGACACCAACTCCAACAATCAAGGAA
Organism: Viscum album; assembly: GCA_963277665.1. Lineage (NCBI taxonomy): Eukaryota > Viridiplantae > Streptophyta > Magnoliopsida > Santalales > Viscaceae > Viscum > Viscum album. The sequence continues at coordinate 905,405,394 of OY728158.1, read as the reverse complement.
GCTTAGAGTTGACAGAATTGTTACACTAAAAATCATCAACTGAATATGGAATTAAAAGTTGGTGAGAAGGTGTTCCTAGGAATTTCTCTATGGATTAATATTATGATATTTATAAAGAATAAAAATTATCCCTAGTTATATTTTCTATTTTTATATTTTTGATTGAGTAGGGATGCTAGTTTATCACTTGGTGTTTCCACCAACCTCTCTAAATTTCATGATGTGTTCTGTGTATCTCTTATGAGAAGAACATACATGATCCATCACATGTACTAAACTCATAGGTGGTACAAATGGAGCATGATATATCTTATCAAGAACCACCAGTGGAGATTATGGATCATATAGATAAGGTTCTATGAAATAATACCACTCACCTGATCAATTTTATTTGGTGAAACAATCAATTTGAGTAAGATTCATAGGAACCTGAGGATATGTTGAGGCAAAAGTATCCTCATATTTTTTTTATTTTAGTGACAAATTTATAAGTCCATATTCATTTTATTGGTGGGAGGTTAGAATGTAACATCCAAATATTTTGTAATATATTTCTCTTCAAATAAATTTATTTCTTAGATTGTTTTCATTACACGAAACACTAAGTTAAAATGAACTACGATATACTATTAAAATATTATTACATGAAATTTACCACCCAGACATTGGATTAAAGGGTATAAATTGAAAAACCTAATTATAAAAAATATGGTTACATATATATAAAATGAATTAATTGGTTATCAATTACTTAAAAAAACAAATAATAATCATTTTAAAATAAAAGAGATGTTTTCAGGAAAAAGAATTGTTTTTATGTCTGTAATTTATTTTTTTATTTAAATAAATTAAACTAATAATAATTAGTTATTATTATTAATTAAATTTATATATTATATATTCAATAAAAAAATATCTCATTAATTTAATATTTTATCTAGGTGTTGGATAAGAATAAACCATGTTTTATGTTTAAAAATTCATTTTTCTAAAAGCACATTTTAATCCTATTTTGTATGCTTATTTTAAAAATTAATTTAATATAATTATATAGTTTAACTTGATAAAATTATTTACATATATTAAATATAAAGTTTAAAATTAGGTAAATAGGTCCTTCTTAATTTTGATATATATGTATCGTAACCTTAGTAAAATTTATTAACTATGTAAAGGGTAAAACATATTAAACTATGTTAAAAATAAATGTTAAGGTCACCATTTTTAATCTTAATTATTTTTGGATGAAGGTAATTCAACCCTTATCAATATAAGAATTATATTTAAAATTTTAGGGGAAACGTTTACATTAAAATGACCTATATAATATTTAAAGTAATGAATAATACAAAATATCGATCTCTAACTTTTAAAGATCCATTATGGGTCCACAAAGAGAAAAAAACTATATAAATTCATCTAAATGTGTATTTTAGAATAATGAAAATTTTTCAAAATGTAAATTTATTTAATTTTGTAAATTTTATATTTACACTAAATTCTTGTGAAAAATCGGCGCAATACTTCCTCAATAGATAAAAAATATAAAAAATGATTTAAATTTTTTTAAAAGTAATATAATTTGAATGAGTTATAGAATTTTTAAAATTTTATAGATTAATATGACATATTAGAGTTCTATTAAAGGATTATATTTTAATTCCAATATTTTCTTCATGACTCTTATGTGAGATTAAATGAATAGTGTCAAAATTGACATTAATGATAGTTTTTCAAAATACTATTTTATTAAATTATTTAAAAATAAAAATAATAATAAAAATAATAAAATAGGATAATGGGGGTATGATATGGTATAATATGTCATTCATTTTCCATTTATTGTAAAATATTCAACTGATATGTAAAATTATAACAATTTAAGAGTAAAAAAGATGTTGTCGTGGTTAATGGTAAAATAGGTTAACTAAAGGGTTAAACCAAAAGATAAAGTTTAAAACCTCAAAAATATATATCAAAATTTTAGGGTATGATGTTATTTATACCACATAATATATGATATTTAAATATATGTAATTTTTGAGGAATTTTGTTTAGTGAGTGATTTTATTATATTTTAATCATTTAAGAAATTCCAAGGGCTACCTCCAATCACTTATAAAAGGGATCATCTCATTTCTCTCCTTTACTTCACATTGAGCCTTATACCTCAAACAACCACTAAAAAATTATCATATCTAATTCCATATCCAAAATATAGTAGTTTTTTAATTCCAAAAAGACAAACCATATAGCCCTTAATTAAATCTCTTTAGGGGTTGTTTCAAGGAAGAGGTAATCGCCTTAACTGGTCACTTAATTTTTAATTCTTATTTTACCTCCTCTAAATCTATTATATTCTTCATAAAATAATAAAATTAGTATAATAAATTTACTAAAATTTTATTATCATTATTAAACCACCATTATTGACCCACTTTTCATAAAAATTAATGTTAATGTGACGTGTCTATGTACGCATTACTTATCATCTCCACATAGTGATACAATTAATTTTTCATCACCACCATTTATGAATGGTTATTATGATATGTTTAATATTTATATGTGAAATTTAAGACATAACATGCTTATGGAATGATAATATCACATATACCTTCTTACCATCCAAATTGTTGGAAAACTATAACATTGGTCGTTCGTATGTGTGGACTACCACCTCCATGAACTGATGTGATTTTTTTTCATTTTCATTATAACTGGATGGTAATAAGGATGTATTTAATGACCATATATAATATATATGATATAATAATGATTCATAAAATTTGGATTATTATTTACCTATAACAAAAAAGATAATTTTAGAATAATTAATTTTCTTTTATTATAAAAATTAATTTATCATATACTATAGAGTTATATACATTATAATAATATTAAGTAATTTTTAGTTAATTGGAAAAGATTTATTTCAAACCAAAATGGGGTGATATGAATTTTATGGTTTAATTTTTAAATTATGAAATTTTAATTGAAAAAAAATTTAATTTTTAAACTCATAATGTCAAAATTATCTTAGGATAGATTTTTGATAATTTTCTAAAAATATTGATTTCTGAATGAATAGTGAAAAATAATGATTTTATTAGAAATTTTATTTTATTTTCCATTTTTTATAAAGTAAAATACTATTTTGGATTATTTTTAATCTGAAACTGTTTATTTTATTTAAAATATTCAACTACTTTAAATGAATTTTATACATGAATTTAGTATAAAAATATTTTAATCTTACAAGGGAATTTTTTTGAAAAACCATTTTTCATTAAATTTTTTCATTTTATATTAAAATTAAATTCTACAACTTATGTATGTTGAATTTATACAAATAAATTATATATTTGGAATTAGTGGCTCTAAAAATTGTTAAATAGGTGCCTTTTATTTTTTTTCATTATTATTAATAACCTTAGTAATTTTTGTTACCACGATAAAGGGTAAATCAAGTAATTAAAGTTAAAAAATGATAAGGACTCGAAAATAACCCCAAAACATAACATATTTTTTTTGAAAATTTACATTATTTCCATACTTATCCAATATTTTGTTACATTACATTTTTTCTATTTGGATTTTATTACGAGCTTAATAATATTTTATGAAAAGAAAAGTAAAAAATGATGCAATTTTATTTTAATAACTATAATATTTTTAAAATGGAGATAAAAAGGGATAAGTTTAGTTATAAATATTAATTTAAAATCTTGATAGATTATATTAATAATAGTACATTTCTTTAGTGAATAAATATTTTCCTTAGATTCTTACACAATACCCGTGTAATAATTTTTCAATTAATAAAAAATAAAATAAAAAAGATTAAAAATATTAAAAGTAGTATAATTTGAAAGAATTAATTTGGGTAATGAATTTTATAAATATAAATGACATATTATACCGGATTAGATTCATTTTATTTGAATTATTTTATTTTCCTTATGTTATTAAATTTAATGTAAATAAATATTTCTAAAATTGGCATTAACGATATTTTATAATAAAAAATATTTTATTAAATTATTTATAATTCATAAAAATATTAAATTTGGTAAAATGAATTGAATATAGTTAATTTAATTATCTATGGTCTATTAATTTGTGGTGTTTTCATTTTATAGTATCATCACTAACCCTTAATTTGTAGAAATCTTAAAATTAAGGTAATTGTCATAAATTCTATTGAAGTGTTATATTCAAATGATAAGGGTAAAAATTTGATCCAAACATGAAAAAGTTTTATTAGATGATATTATTCATAATAATAATCATAATAGATTCTAATATTATAAACTTTGATCCATTTAACCATCAAAATTATTTTATATTAATTTAATATTTTATGAAATTCCCAAAGCACCCATCCCCTCTATTATGAAAGGAACTTATTATTCTCAATAACTATAACATAAAAATCCTTTTATTTAATCCAATAATATAATGACCCGAGCTTAAAGTACATGGACATAACATTACTTTTATGGAATACTTAAAACATTACCTAAACACACACCCAAATACTGTATTAGTTTAGTTCATTTGGAAACTTGGAACATATTCTTCTAATTTGGTGAAATATCTTCAATATCTCCTATAAAGATCTTACCCTTTAGTACCCCAATCTAAAAGCTTTCTTTATAACCTGATAAAAATAAAACATATAAAGGGGTGATCTCAGATGATCAATAAGGGTATTAAAAGGAAATATGTAGACATATCATGAGAATAAGGGTATGAGAACATGATTATGAAAATAAAAGATCATACCCTGCATATCAAAAATCATAGAATAAATTTTGATAGTTTATATAACATGAATAATAAGAGAATCAAAGAATATAATCCATGAGATCATAACATTATGATAAGACATGAAATTGTGGCATACACAGAAACTTGTAACTTTGTGAACATGTATAAATAGAAACAGGTTCACTCATTAAATTAAGGACATGAAATCAACCCTTGCATAAACATATGGACATGAAAAACAGGTCCACACATAAAATTATGGACATGAAAACTAGGTCCACGCATAGAATTGTGAACATGAAATCAGGTTTATGCATGAAATATATACCTCATGAGTTATCCATATTTACCCAATGAATTGGATGGAGATATAGGTCCCACCCATCTCATAATGAAATCATCATACATGTTCTAAAAAAACATAATTAATTCATCATAACATAAACCAATGAATAAAATGGGATTATTAAACATAATTCCACCATAACATAATCCATTTAATATGAATATATTTCAAAAATAGAATTCCATAATAAAGACAATAAAAAATAGAAATAATAAGTATAGTTTACTTGAAACATAACCTTATTGAAGAATTTCATCTTAGATGTAAAATAATTTTGATAGAACACTTGAAATTAATTGTTGATGAAAATATCATTTCTTATTCAAAAATATCATCTTTTCTCAAAATTCCACGCAATTTGAAAAGAAAATAATTTATTTGAAAATAACCTTGAAATATTGTAAAGAAATATTCATGTAAATAAGGAATTATGAAATAGTAAAAAACCATTCATGATGTATAATTTAAAAGAAAAACAATTTCTCAAACTTTTACAGGATAAGTCATAAAAAACCTCATTCAAAAAACGAAATAAATATTCTTTTCAATCTGTGTAATAAAAATTCAAAAATGTGTAAAAATTTCTTTAAAAATCTATTAGATAATTGTAAAACATTTTATGAAAACATTTTTAGAAAACATGGACATTGATGAAAAATATACCTTAGTAAATACTTACATGTAAACAATTTTAAATAATAATAAGTTTTCCAAATTATCCCTTACCACTTTATAATCCGACAAATAAAATGTATCATAAAATAAAAAAGATTATATGCATATGTAAATTCTATAACATTTATAATAATAATCATACAAACATTAATGGGTTGAATAAATACCACACAAAAGAAACAGGTGGTGTATAAAGCATATATCCCATAGAAATAAAAGTCAGACAAAATAATACCTTGCCTTAGGTATGGGTTCCTTCATACATTTCAAAACCTCTTGTATAAGGGTTTAAATAATGTCATTAACTTATTACAGAATAATATTCATTTTCATAATATAATAAGTTATCATATTATTACCCGTTTATTAATAACAATATTACTCATCCATCGAGTATTATCTACTTTATTTTCTGACGCATGTTTTTTCCAATAAGTTATTTTTTCATATTCATAGGTTATAATTATATAATTTACAAACTGATTTTAGTATAATATATATCATATTTATTCATTCTATTTATTTATATAATCATTCTTTAGTGAAGATCATTTAGAACGAACTACATCGCATCATGGATACGATATGTCTTATGTATGCACGAGTGACGATATCATTCACATAATCGTGGAATGGTATATAAGATGATATTTTATATAATATTTTAGAATCATTATTAGGTTAAAATAATCATATATTTCTTTTATTTCCATCATTATACCCATCCATGTAAAGTGGTGATGAAAAATAGATTACACCACGATGTAGAGATGGTATGCCGTAAGTACGCACGTGTGGTGATTTTGTTTTCCATAGGATGGATTAAAGGTGGAATATGGTTGTTACATAAACATAATAACATCTAAGAATATAATTTATAGTGTATTGTTTAATTTATTATGGAATAAACTCATGAAGATAAAGTATAAGAAGAAATAAGTTTGAGAGAATCGGTAGAGGAGATTGCCTCTTCTTCTATGATCTCCCTCTAGATCTCTTCTAAAAGGCATTAGAGTTGGTATTTTGAGAAGAAAAGAACCCATATAATGTTACTAAGAAATTTTATAAGGTAAATTGGAAGGGTATATACTATGTTTAGGTCTCAAAGTGAAATGAAGTTGTTATGGAGGATGTACCCTTTTATAATTGAGGTGAGAGACACATTTGGAATCTCCAAAAAATATTAATTTATAATAAAATAAAACCAAATATAATACCTATAAAATGTCTTATTTTAAAATATAATATGGTATAAGGTTGTAATATCATTAACTAATAAATTTGAGAATTTTTTTTTGTCAATTTAAAAATTATCATTTTAAATAACACATAGTTATTTTGTTTAATTTTTAACTAAGGTAATAAATATTTCAATATGAAAAGGGTAAAATATTTACTTATTTGATGTCAATTATAAAAATAATGAATAATTTATAAAATTTTAAACCATATCATAATTATTATATATTTTTTAAAAATTTATATGATTTTAAATAATTTAATAAAACTTTATTTTGACAAAATATCCATTGTGTGATTTTGAAACAATTCATTTCATGGAGTTTTTAAAATTTCAAGATAAGATGTTAATATAGAAAAAAATATTTTATTATATCCATAATAGATCAAGGTCATATAAAAAATTTATTAGATATATTAATTATCCCAAATTATATTTATTTTTAATATTTTTAATAACATTTTTTGTTATCTCTATTAATAAAATAATTACTACATTAGTATTATGTAATTATTTAATATTCATATTTGTAGACTAAAAAATAAAAATAAAATACTATGATGAAGATAAATCCTCTATATTTCATAAGGATACTCTTAGTAGAATATATCTTCTTGAAAAACCTACATTAAAAATGTTATATGTATTTAAACTTTAATATTATTTTAAATATAATATTATAGGTGTCATAATATTTTCCATATAGCTCCAAATGATCAAAAAATCGACACTTGGACGAATATGTTCAATATATACTCGACCAATAATATTTTTTCATTTGTTTTGATCTTTTAATGGGTATTATAATTTTAATAAAAATTATTTTATTTATTTTTCATCAATTAAATATTTTTTGCATCATCATTTTATAATCCATTAAGGTAATTATTTATTTCTCAAAAAATAAAAATAAATTAACATGATATAGAAAAAAATTTATATTTAAAATGAGTATTTATAGTATAAATTAGATTATATATAAATTTATATTAAAAATGATATAGTTATAAAAATCAGAGTAAGACCTATTTAACTTTTCTTTAAATAAAATGTATTATTTGTCCTAATCAAATCCAAGAAGCTTAAAAAGTTTACCATTTAGACAAAAGGATGATTTAGGTAGAAAATCAGTCATCCAATTATATTAATACAAGTGTTAGGGTAATTTTATAATATTATATTTACCCATAATTACCCAATTTACCTTTTTGCCATGTTAACAAAAATTACTAAAGTTACTATTCATAATGCCCTAAAATAAAATATTTTTTACATAATTTGAACCCACTGATTCTAAATATGGAATTAATTATTTAAATATTTAAAACATATATTTTGTAGAAATTAATTTAAAATCAATCCAATTTTTGGAATGAAAATCAGGTTATAAAATTTAATACGTTGCAAAAGATATAAATATTTTTACAACTAACTTCATGGTAAAATTAATACCAATGAACAAAAATATATTAATTGATAAAAATATAGTACATTTATAATTTAAAAAACTTCAATAATATAATTTAACCATATAAATTATTTTGACGAAAAATTTGTTTTTAATTGAAATTTAGTATATTTTTACTATTTATCAAAACTTGAAAATTATCAGAAAAATTTAAAAAATTAATACAAAGTATATGTTTATATCCCAATTCAAAAGAAGAAGTTTATTTGATTAAATATAAAATATAATAGTATAAATTACTAGATTTAAATTGAGTGTTTCATCAAAATAATGCAACACTACATTTTTTGAAAAATAATTCTTTTATATGAAAAATTGAATTTGTTCTTAGATCGTGTTTAGAAAACCAATAAGATTAATTTTAAACATTATATTTAATATTTTAAATATATATTTCATTAATAAAATTAATAAATATTGATTTTATTATTTTATAAACTCACTTATTTTCATTTAAATAGTTTTTTAGAAATACATTTACTTTTCTTTAAAAATAGTTTTATTTTCATTTATAATTAATTTCTCACCAAAGAATTATTATATATACTTGTATAAAGAAAATTTTCATAACTATCTTAATACTGTAACATAATAATATTTTTTTGTTCGCTAAAATTCAGTCTTGCATGAAACGAAATTTATAAAAAGAATATGAAATTGTGTGTAACATGGGCCAAGAATAGTGTTTCATTCACTGAAAGACAAGATGATGTTGTGTGTAGCACAATATTATCTTAGTGCAGCATAAAAAATAAATCAATGATATTTAATAAAAATATATCACATAAAAATCTTGGGGTATTACATTATACCCCCCTTAAAATGAATTTCTCCCACAAAATTCATCTGGGTTGCAAAAGGATTAATACTCGAAAGTTTATTTTATAGAAAACCACATCGTATAAAGAAGGAATGAAACTTAATTTTAAAATGGAAAGTTAGAAACATAATGGTTACCCAAAGTAACTCATCAATGGGATTCTACATAGGAGAAAATTGGTGGAAAGTGAAAACATGGATATGGAATAGAAATATAACTATCTAGTTTTGATAGAGAGTGATAGAGAACAAGGTTAGGATAAAGTTAAAAATAAAAAAGACATAAATCTATGATGATTTAAGGGGCCATATGATTCATCAGAAATGACGGTACTGGGATAAATTTTTAGGTTTTGAGATCCTTTCCCTAGAGCTGAATAATGAGAAGAAATACTTGATTAAGTATAATCTCATCATTTCCTTATGCCTTGATCAATTTAAACTCCATCTCTTATTCCATGAAATGAAGGTGAATATGTAATTCCTTAAACATTATATTATCTTGAGACCCATAAATAGAATGATAGGTCATTCCATCTATCTCTATCACAACAAAAATGTTAGCATAAGTTATCAAATATTCATAAGTCCACCTATAATAAGATAATACATTAATCTAACAAAATTCATTTTAAGATTAACTTATACTTTCCACAAATTGATAACCTGACAATCCTTATGAAATATGAAAATCTAAACATTAGAAAGAGGTGAACTAAATTGACTTAACTTTTATCTCTCATATATCATAAGGTATCTATTTTTGGTCACATTCCAAACATGTGAACACCTTAATCACGTATTATCTTAAGTCATGGTAATAACCTGAATTAGCATATATCCTTATTGATAACATTCATGTTTCTTTATTCCAAAGATTATTATATATATTCCTTAATTTCCAAAAGGTTTTATACTTTATCCATGATATCATAACCCTCTTGAAAACAGATCCTTAAATAATTCCAAAGAAATTAGTATCATCCCATTTACTTATTCATATCTAAAATATATTTATCCAAACATCATTATCTTAACATAAGGGATACATTAAGGGTTATCTTTCCCTTAATAATGTTTTCTCCAAATATATCACCTTACCCTTAAATAACTTTTCTAGGTCTTTAAAACTATTAAACATATCATTTCCAATATATAATAAAAAACTTATACTAAATACACTTATATGAATCATGATTCATATAATATTTTAATTCCGAAACATATACTTCACAATCATCTGACTTTATTTATAAACCATTACTCTGGATCCATTATCTTAGTCTTTCATAAAATATTAATCATGTATTATGGTTCCTCAACCTTAATATAAGAAATATTCAAAAGTTTAATGTAAACAATAATGCTAGAACATCCCATACCTTTCATATGTCATTTAAAATATCTTTATCCTCAACAATATAATTAATACTGGTTCCACCTTCATGATTCTATTTATGAGATTTCCACTTAGGAAATTTGTTTTCATAAATACTATAATTTCCGCATCTAAAATATTCAAGGTTAACTATGTTAAATCTAGTTCTGGCTATTGACTAAAACTAGAAATAAAAGTGTGAGAAATACATACCAGAGATTAAAAACACATAGGTATTATAAATCACTTCTAATTTTTAAATCTATGATATTTGAGGTTTAATCCTAGGTTATTCATGATTATCACAAAAACTATAGGATTGTAACCTATACTTATACTTATCCTTAGGACATCCCAATACGTATCCTTCAAAATATCTCTAGGGATGTCACAATTTTTTTTGCATCCTAGTTTCTATAGGTTAACTAAACCTTCACTATGATACCAACTATAACGACCAAAGATTGACCTACATGGATATTTCATTACATTTAAAGAATAAATAAGAAAATTACAAAAAACACACACCCATATATCGTATTAGTGTATTGCATTTGGAAACTTGTTACACATTATTATAACTTGGTGAAATATCTTCAATATCTCCTATAAAGATCATCCCCATTAGTACCCCTACCTAAAATATTTCTTTAAACCTGAGGAAAAGAAAACATATAAAGGGGTAATATCAGATGCTCAGTAAGGGTATAAAAAGTAAATATGTAGTCATATCATGAGAATAATAGTATGAGAACATTATTGTGAAAATAAAAGATCATATCCTGAGTGTCAAAAAACATGGAATAAATTTTGATAGTTTATAACACATGAATCATAAGGGAATAAAAGAACATAATCCATGAGATTATAACATTATAATAAGACATGAAATTATGGCACACATATAAACTTGTAACTTTTTAAACATGTATAAATAGTAACAGGTTCACTCATTAAATTTAGGACATGAAATCAAGACCTTGCATAAACATATGAACATGAAAACCAGGACCATGCATAAAATTATGGACATAAAAACAGGCCCACACAAAGAATTGTGAACATGAAACCAGGTTCATGCATAACATATATACATCATGAGTTATCCCTAATTACCTAATGCATTTAAAGGGGATATAGGTCCCACCCATATCATAATTAAATCATACATACATGTGCCACAAAAACATAATTCATCTTTCATTTCATAACCCAAGGAATAAAATTAGATTCTTAAACATAATTCCATCGTAACATAATACATGAAAAACAAATGGATTTAATAAATATAATTCCATAATAAAATCAATCAAAACATAGGAATAATAAATATAGTATACATGAAACATAACCCTATTAAATAATTCCATCTTATATGAAAATAATTTTGATATAACACGTGAAATTAATTCTTAACAAAAATATCCTTTCTTCTTCAAATTTTATTTCTTTTCTCAAAATTATATGAAATTTTAAAAGAAAAGAATTTATTTTAAAATAACATTGAAATATTTTAAAGGTTTATTCATTTAAATAAGGTGTTATGAAAGGGTAAAAATATGTTCATTCTGTATAAGTTAAAAGAAAACATTTTTCTCAAAATTTTACTGGATAAGTCTAAAAGTACCTCATTCAGAAAATGAAAGAAATATTATTTCAAAAATATGTAGTAAAAAGTGAAAAATGTGTAAAAATGACTTTAAAAATCCATAGGATAATATTAAAAAAATTTATTAAATCATTTTTATAAATAATAGTAATGGATGATAAATATTCCCTAGTAAATACTTACATACAAACAATCTTGGATAATAACGAGATTACAAAATTATCCCTTAACACATTATAATAAGTTTAATAATATGACTCATAAAATAAATAAGATTATATGAAATGTAAACACCATAAAATTTAGAATAAGAATCAGAAAAACATTCATGGGCAGTATAAACACCACACAAAAGAAACAAGTGGTGTATAAGGCATATGTCCCACAAAAATAAAAATGAGACAAAATAATACCTTGACTTAGGTATATGTTACTTCATATGCATAAAAAAATAATTTATAAGGGTTTAAATAATTTCAATAACTTATTCCAGAATCATATTAATTTTTATAATATCATAAGTGATCATATTATTACCCGTTTGTTAATAACATTTTTACTCATCCATCAGGTATTAACTTCTTTATTTTATTATGCATGTTTTGTCAGATAAGTTATTATTCCTATTATTAGATTATATTTATATAATTTCTAGATTGATTTTAGTATAATATATATAATATTTATTCATTCTATTTATTTATATAATCATGTTTTAATTATGATCATATAGAATGAATCACATCGCATCGGGGAGACGGTAGATCATATGTACGCACGAGTGACGATATATTTCCCATAATTGTAGAATGGTATATAAGTAGGAAATATGTATAATATTAAAGAAGAATTATCATGTTATAATAATAAAATATATTTATTATTTCAATCATTACACCCATCTAAGTGAATTGGTGATGAAAAACAGATTACACCATGACATGGAGATGGTAAGCCATACCTATGCACGTGTGGTGATTTCATTTTTCATCGAATGAATAGAAGTTTAAATATGGTTATTCCATAACCTTATAACATATTAGTGTATAATAAATATTTTATTTATTAATTTATTCTACAAAAAACTCATGAATAATAATTATAAGAATAAATAAGTTTTAGAGAATCGATAGAGGAGATTACCTCTTCTTCGATGAGATCCCTCTAGATCTTCTCTTAAAGGAACTAGAGTTGGTATTTTGAGAAAAAAATAACCTCAAGAATGTTACTAAGGAAGTTGATAAGGGAAATGGGTATGGGATATACAATCTTGAAGGATCAATGTGAAGTGATGTTTTGTGGGATTATGTTCCCTTTTATAATTGAGGTGAGGGGCACATTTGTTATCTCCAAAATATTAATTTCTAATAAAACCAAACCACATAAAAAAACCTAAAAATGTCATATTATCAATGATAATATGAGATAATGTTGTAATATTATCAACCAATAAATATTAGACAAGTTGTTTTGAAAATTTAAAGCTTATAATTTTAATTAACACTTCATTATTTTCTTTCATTTTTAAATAAGGTAACAAATATTTTAATGTAAAAAGGTTACAATATTTAATTATTTTATTTAAAGTTGACCATAAATGAATGATTTATACTATTTTATACCATATAATAATTATTATATTTTTTAAAATATTTTCTAATTTTTAAACAATTTAGTAAAATATTATTTTGAAAAAATATCAATAGTGTCAATTTTGACACTATTCAATTCATGAATTTTTTAAAATAACAAGATAAGATGTCAAAATTGAAAAAAATATTTTATTATATCCCTTTTGGGTCAAATTAAACTATTAAATTCATTGGATATATTAATTATCACAAATTATATTTATTTTTAATATGTTTAATAACATTTTTTATCTTCATTAATAAAGTAATTACGACATCAATATTTTTTAATTATATAATATACTTATTTATTGAATCAAAATTAAAAATAAAATACTATGATGAAGATAAATCCTATAGATTTAATATGAATACTCATAGTCTAATATATCTTCTAGAAAATCCTACATTAAAAATATTATATTTATTGAAACATTAACATTACTTTAAATAAAATATTATAAGTATCATAATCTTTTACATATGGATCCAAATGTTCAATAAATAGACCCTTAGATATTTATTGTCGAAATATAATCAACCAATAAGATTTGGTCATCTTTTTTGGTCTTTTAATGGTTATTATCATTTTAATAAAAATTATTTTATTGATTTTTCATCAATTAAATAATTTCGCATCATTAATGTATAAGACTTTAAAGTAATTATTTAATTATTAAAAATTAAAAATAAATTTCCATGATAAAGAAAAATATTATCATTAAAATGAGTATTTATAGTTGAACTTATCTTCTATATAACATTATATTAAAAATTATATAGTTATTAAAATTTAAGTAAGACATATTTAACCATTCTATAAATAAAATATATTAAATGTTTTAATCTGATCAAAGTGGCTTCCAAAGGGTACAATTTCTACCCAAGAATGATTTAGATAAAAAATAATTCATCCAATTATATTAAGACAAGTGTTAGGGAAATTTTATAATCTTATATTTACCTTTCATTACGATATTCACCTTTTCACCATATTAATAAAAAATACTGAAGTTAGTATTCATAATGCCCAAAAATTAAGAAAATATATTTACATAATTTGGGTCTATTTATTATAAATATGGAATCCATTTTTTTGAAATTTAAAACACACAACTTTTAGTAATTAATATAAAATTAATCCCATTGTTGGAATGAAAATGAGTTTTTAAATTTTAAACATTGTAAAAGATTGAAATATTTTTACATCTAACTTCATGGTAAAATTAAAGCCAATGAAAAAAATTATATTAAATGATAAAAATATAGTATATTTATACTTTAAAAATAATTCAATATTATAATTTAACCATATAAATCATTTTGATGAAAAAGTTGTTTTTAATTAAAATTTAGTATATTTTACTATTCATTAAAACATGAAACTTATTAGAAAAATATAAAAAATTTATCCAAAGTAAATTTTTATATCTTATATACAAAGAAGAAGTTTATTTTGTTAAATAGGAAATTTAATAGTGTCAAAAAACTATATTTAAAATGGGTGCACCCTCAAAAGGTGGCAAAACTGCATTTTTTGAAAATCATTTATTTTATCCAAAAAATTGAATTTGTTCTTATATCATGTTTAAAAAACATACAAGATGATTTTTAAAAATTATATTGAATATATTACATATATATTTCATTAGTAAAATCCATAAATATTGATTTTATTATTTTATAAACTCACTTATTTTCATTTAAATAGTTTTTTAGAAATACACTTCCTTTTATTTAAAAATGGTTTTATTTTCATTTATAATTAATTTCTCAGCAAAAAATTAATCATATATACACGAGTAAAGAATATTTTCATAACTCTCTTATTACTATAACATAATAATATTTTTTTCTTAAAATCGGTCTTGTGTGAAATAAAATCTATAAAAAAACATGAAATTGTGTGTAACGTAAGCCAATCATAATATTGCATACACCATAAGCTAAGTCAGTGTTGCATTTAGTGAAATATTATCTTGACGTAGAATACAACACCAGATGTGAAAGAAATTTAAAAAAAAATTTTCTCATAAAAATCAAAAGGTGTTACAAGTACCTACCCCAATAACTTACCAGAATACCTAAACTCAATCTAGATGTATATTTTAAGGTAAAATTCATTCCTTATAGGGATTAATGTGTCAATAAAAGGAGAGATTCTAAATAAGATATATAGTTTTAATTGCATGTTTTCATTTTATTTCTTTTCCACCTCCTTTAAATCTTCTTTAAGCATGTTAAAATTATATTATCAGTATAATTCATATAATTATATTTTATTTTGTTAATGAAATAACATATTTCTATCTCCTCATACATAAAAAGGGAAACAAAACCATTGTTTGTGTGTATGATAGACTACCACACCGTGAACCAATGTAATTTGTTTTCCATAATAATGTTTCATGAATGGTTATAACGGTGGAATTAATGTTTATATATAATATTGATGACATATTTATCATTATTAATATTTAATATATCATTTATGTTCTTACCTTTTCATTGACTAAAAAATGATAACAGAGTTCGTCCGTACATGTGGACTACAACCTCCAAGAAGCGATGTGATTTTTTTTCATCACCACATAACATGGATGATATAAATAATTATATTTAAAGAATTAATATGATATTTAGGATATTGTGGTAATTTTTTTATATAAAAAATAATACTTACCTTCTTTCCTTAATGATCATTGAAAAAATGAAAATGTCACTCAAGCGTGCATACGGCCTACTGTTTGCATGATTGTAATTTAATCCATTTTTCATAAAATTATTTAATGGTTGGATTTAAAATCAAAATTTATGTATAAAAATTATAATTATTTCATTATCATTATTTTGGTGATGATTTAATGATGAAATATTTAACTATATTCAGCTAACCGAAGTCATTATTGACTTATGAAATAAATATCATCAAGACATCTGATGTGAAAATTAATGATTAAGAAATTATTATAATATGATAATATGTGATATTAAGTGATTAATAAAAATAAAAAAGGTTCTCAACCAATTAAATTATTTCCATAATTTTTTTTGGAAGATAAATAAAATATGTGATGAGTCGAACTCAATGTTAGATAATTTATTTTTAAAAATAATTTAAAAGTTTCCCTTAAAACTCTATATTTCATCCATGTAATTATTTTTAATATTATTTTATGGATGTATTCATATGGATATAAGTGCATTATTAAGGAATATTTATTTTTATTTTTTATTTTTCTTTAAAGGATTTAAAAAGGAATATTTGATGAAATGTTTTACTATCCTTTATAAAAAGACAAAAAAGAATGTTCTATTTTAACATATATAAAGAAAATGAATTTCCCACCACTATAACCATTATTTGATGTTTTTATTATTTTATATGCTTCCATGCTATATTTATATAGAAAACCAATTTCCCTTTATTCTAGAAATTTCAGTTTTAAAAAAATTGTTTTAAATAAAAGGGATATATCAATGTCTAAAAATGATTTCTTATGAGTTCAAATAATGTTTTTATGATGGAAGATTTTATGTACTCTAATATGGTTCATGAGGATTTTTTATGAGGGTGGTTGGTTATATTATACACTCAGGATGGGATATCCCTTTATATCTCTTCAATTCATTAGGTAAAGGGACTAAGTTAACGAATTAGGTTTCCCAAAATAGATTAGGGGAATATATAGCGATGGTTAATTCAATTTTAAATATGGTGGTTATTTTATGTGTAACCATGATGGTTATTCTATGTGTATCCGTGAAGGTTGTCCTATTTGTAAGAGTGATATGAAAATGATTCCCCAAGTTACTTACATTATTTATCCATTCTTTCTATGTATTTTTATAGATAACTTTTTATTTCAAATGGTAATGGAAAGTATATGCTACATCACAAGGTAAAAAAGTAGATCATTGTGAAATATTTATTATGAATTATTTCATGATTTAAAATAATTTTTTTTGAGTTTTTGTTTAAAATTTATTATTAAAATTTATATGAAAATATTTATTAATGGAATTTTATTTCTTGGGTAAGAAAAGTTTTATTTTGAGCCCAATGATTTTTTTGAAAAAGGAAAATTTCCATAATTCTTCATGGGATGAAAATTACTTTTTTTATTTTTATTTCCCTTGATAATATTTTTATTATCATCCTATATTTTTAAATGTTATACTTAGGGTTTATGTATGAGTAGGGATAAGGATGAGGTGAAGATAAACTTTTTTTAGACATTTCATGAAAGGAAAACTTTTTATGTATTAAAAGTTTTTATTTTTAGAAAAAATTTATTCTAAGTTGAAGTGTCCAGCTTATAATATATGGGTTTTAATGTAAGATTAATGACATAAATCTATAAAAATATAAACCTAAAATATATTTGGGAATGTAAGAAATTGATTTCTATTATAATGTTTCTATAATATGTGTGTATAAGTTAATTTCCCTATTGTTGGTATCAGAGAAGATGATTAGATAAAATTAAGGGTAAATATAATATTAATAGAATAACTGTAAATGATTTTAAATTAGGATTATATTAAAATGATATATAATTTGAATATTAACAGATTTATTCATCTAAACTATGTTTTTTCAAAATGGATTTCCATATTAGAAACAAAGAAGCTGGAGTAGGAAGGAAGCAAGGGGATGATATCCTTTCAAATATGCAACCCAGAATGGTTGGAATTTGAACTCAGATGGTTTTCATAGTAATGTATAATTTAATTCAAGATATAAATGGTGGATGTATCCATTATAGAGATCATATCAGTCTACTATAGAGGAACATAACAATTGTAAAGTATTTTATGAGAAAACATACTCGAAAATTTAGTAAATCATTTGAATAATAGGTTGGTTATGGATGGATTAAATCCCTTGAAAATATATTCGATTTAAATTTATTTTCATGTAATAAAAGGATACATATTTTAATTTACTATTTTGAATGTTAATATGACCAGTGGTAGTAAATGGTCAATAATATATGGGAAAGAGGGGATATTGATGCCTTGGAATGGGATAAATATAAGAATATGTTCATAAGAGATTTTTTCCTAAAGATATTAGAAATAAAATAGAAAATAAATTATTATAAATGAGTAAAATAGTGGATGATTCAATGGATGTTTATGAAGAAAACATCCCTTGATATGAATGGTTTGTAAAATTTTTTATCTTGGATCTTGATAGTAAAATTAATCAGTTTCAATAAATATTAAATCCAAAACATTAAAGGGAAATAGATTCTAAATAGTTTAAAGGTTATGACAATATTTTTCAATGTATAGATAAGATATAAATTGAGTTTTCTGATAATCATGTGTACATAAACTACCCTAATAAAACAAGTAACGGTGGAAAGAAAAAGTCATGAATGAATAATTAATATATGATGGTAATCAAATTAATTTTTCATTTTTTAGAGTTTTGTTAAAAAATAACTCTAGGTAATTACTTAATAATTGTATTAAGTGATTATGATGTGGAATTTTTAGGCTTATGGATTTTAATTTAATTAAAAAAATGATGGTAGTGGTAATAATAATTTTTATAAATAAGTAGTAAAATGTTTTAAATGTAATGAGATTGGTTGTCATGAATATAATTATCCAAATAAGAACCTGAATGATGATAAGAACCCATATAATAAGTGTAATGGTGTGGTGAAATCCTTTAAAACTACTTTAGCAGATGTTGTTCCATGAAAAGAAGTGGCATCAAGTACATTACATGTTCATTTAGATTATTCTATTATCTTGTTTTAACTATGGTATAAACATTCTTTCATTTATAAGAAATTATCTTGTAAATTTTAAATTCAAACTAAATATATAAATCCATAACACATGTAATATATTCACGGGGGAAGTATTGAGGAAGAAAATAAATTTTAAGAATATTTATCTTGTTGTCTATGGAAATAAGTTATCTAAAAACTTTGTTATATTTTCCCTTGTATAGTTTAATGTTATTCTAGGTGTGTATTGGTTCTACATTTACTATTATATGATATATTTAATAGAAAAATATGTTTTTTATAGAAAAAGTTTTAGTTTTTATACAAAAAATGAACCCATACCTTTGACAATACATCAACATGTTGAAAAAAATTAAAATATGAAGTTAAATTTTTCTTACACATATTGATGAAAATTATGGAACTGTTTAGATTAATTATTTTCTTATAGTAAAAGAATACAATAATGTTTTTATCTATTATTTTCTTTGTGTTATAGTTAATCGAGAAGTTTAATTTACTATTGAATTAGTTCTTGATGATAAGAAAATTTCAAAACCCCCTTATCAAATGGCTCAAGAATAACATCCGAAACTAAAAAAAAATTATTGGATTCAATAATCTATAAACTTCACCATGGGGTTATCCTGTATTATTTATTAAACATAAATATTTCTCCAAGAATTTATTTAATTATAATATATCTTTGAATGAAATTACTATTAATAATATGTATTTGTTTCTTTACATTGATGATTGTTTGATCTTCTCTAGAGAGCTTAGTAATTTTTGAAGGTTAACCTAATGTCTGGGTAAAATAAACTAATGCTGAAGTTGTTTAAAATTATGAAAATAGTGTTTTAAAATAGATATGAGCATTATAAGTTTATTTTTATTTCTGCTGGGTTAAAAAATTCCCCTGAGTATTTTTGGAACTTATGAATAGAGTATTCCACGAATATTTAAATATGTTTGTGGTTGTTTTTATTAATTAAAATGTTTATTTATTTAAAAATTTATAAGGGTCTTGAAAAAATATAATAAATATTATGAAAAACATAAAATAAAAGAAAATATATGATAGAATTTCAATTTTTTTGGTTGCATCAGATTTGATAATTTGGACACATCGGAAATAAAGATGGTATAACAATAGATCCTATTACAACTAACTTTGATAATGAATGGAAAATTCCTATAAATAGTATTTAAATTCATATTTTCATGGACTAAGATAATATTATTTGAGGTTAGTTGAAAACATTTTACACTTAGTTTTTACACTAACTAGGTTTACACAAAAGGGAGTTACATTCATTTGAAAAAATTAATGCGTTGGATTTTTTAAGAACTAAAAATAATATTGTTTAATTATATAATTTTGTCCCTTCCATCTATAAATGGATAAATTTTCAACTAAAGTAATGATTCATTTAAGGGGCGTGGTGGTTTTTTGTTGAATAATGACCAGGAGATTACTTACGATTCATGTTAACTGAAATAGGATGAGTTAAAATATCCCACATGATCTGAAGTTAGATGGAGTGGTTTTCGATTTAAAAATTTGGCGGAATCCTTTATATAGATCCAACTATAAAATATATAATAATCATAAAATTTTGAAGTATATATTAACATAGAAAGAGATTAACATGAGATAAAGGAGATGGCTAGAATTGATAATAGATTATGACAACATAAATCATTGTCATCATGGAAAAGAAAATAATGTAACTAATGATTTGAGTCAGAAAAAGAATTATTCATTAACCATATTGCATTTATAAAATGACCATTTGGTTAATGATTTTATGAATTTTTACTTAAAAATTGTTCATAAAGAAATATCTTCTTTTTTTAGGTTCCAGTACAATAATATCTATCGTAAATAATTATTGAAGTTTAGAAATTAGACCATGATTTACAAAAAAAGTTATAATTAGTTTAGAAGAGTATGTGTCCTGAATTTAATGAAGACAAAGAATGTGTTCTCAGATTTGTAAATAGATTGTGTGTGTCATTTGATCCCCAATTAAACAGAGAATTTTTTAGTGATTCTCATAGTTTCTCATTTTCCATTCATCCTGGTAGCACTAAGATATACATATACATTCTGGAGGATTATATATCGGATTTAATGAAAAGAGATATTGATGATTTTACCATGAAATATTTTAATTCTTAATAAATTAAAGTAGAATGATAATTGTAGAAGGAAATTATTCATCATTTTTCTATACCAGAGTGTAAATGAAAAAATATATCCATGTATTTCATTTTTTGTATTTTCAAATACACCTCTAGGTATTAATATGATTTAGGTTATTTTTGATCGATTAAATAAATCTGAAAATTTACTTACCATTCATCATACTCTATCTTTCGATAAAATTTATCAACTATATATTAAGAATATAGTTAGGTTATAGAGAGACACACTCTACATTATATATAACTCTGATCATAGTCTCAATTCAATCTTTTGGAAATGACTTCATAATTTATTTGGTGTTGAATTATATTTCTATATATCTTTTCATCCGCAATTTGATGGATAACCAAAAAATATTATTTAAACCATAGATGACATGATTAATGCTTGATAAATAGATTACCTAGGAATTTGGGATTGACATATTTCTTTAGTTGAGTTATCTTATAATAACTATTTCATTCTAGTATAAATATAGCACCTTTTGAGTCATCATATGGAATGTAATGTAAAAAACAAGTTTTTTTGGATTAAGTAGGTGAAAGGATGTTGATAGGATTAGAATTAGTAGAGTAAATGGTTGGTAAGGTGAAAGAAATTCAACAACATTTGAGGATGGCTCATATAAGGAAGAAAAGTTAAGAAGATAACATGAGAAAAGAATATTATTTCAAGGTAGTTGATCATGTTTTTCATAATGTATCTCCTTGGAAAAGTGTTATGTGTTTTGGTAAAAAGGGGATGCTAACCCATGGTTCATTTCAATAAATGAAATCTGATATAATTTTAGGTCAATTGATTACCAAGTATCCATGCCTTTTAGTTCATATCAGGTACAATTTTTTTTTCATGTTTTGATGTTAATAATGTATGTTCCAGATTCATCTCATGTTATGAGACCTTAGGTAGTTTGTTTTGAAGATAAATTTTCACATGATGAACAAACTATTCAAATACATGAACATATATGGAATGTATTTTGTAACAAGGTAATACACTAGGATATATATTTATGGAGAAACCATATGGTTGAAGAAGAAACATTAGAATCTAACAATTTTATGAAGGAAACATGTCCCCACTTATTTGATAAGTGAATAAAATTGCGAGGAAACAATTTCCAAAAGGTGGAAGGATGTAACAAACCAGGTAATGTTAGAATAAATCATTTTAATACATTATAAATATTCATTAGTAAGATATTATATAGTTATTTTTATTATAAAAATATTAAATAATTTTTAGTCAAAAGGAAAAAAATATTTATTTCTACCCAAAATTGGTTTTTATGAATTATATCATTTTATTTATAACATTAATATTAATTTTATGAAATTTTAATTTGTAAAAATTAATTTCATTATTTAATTCATTATTTTATAATTATTTTAGGATATTTTATTTAGAATTTTATGAAAATATTTATTTTCTAATGAATAGTGAAATAATGATTTTTATTGAAAATTCTATATTATATTGAACTATTTATAAAGTAAAATTTCATTTTTTATTAATTTTAAAATATAAATATTTTCTTTTTATTTAAAATAATCCAATTATGGATTTTAAAATTATTTTTATACTTAAATCTAGTAAAAAACAATTTATAATTAAAAGGGAATTTTCTTAAAAACCTATTTTTCATTGCATTTTTATAATTTAATTTTGAATTAAATATTTAATCCTATGTCATTTAAATTTTTAATAATTTATTTCATATTTTCAATCAATGTTTCTAAATTTGGAAAATTTTTATCTTTTATTTTTAGTCAAATGAATAGTACCCTTAGTGAATTTCATTACCACGGTAAAGAGTAAATACAAAATTAAAGTTAAAAACAAAACTATAAGGACTATAAAATGATCCTAATACTTGGTTTAATTGTATATTATGAGACCCTTTAATCTAAAAAAATACATTATTTGGTTTTATAGATTTTTTCCATTTTATGAGAATATGACCTTTATAAAAAAAATTGAAAGGAAAAGTCAAAAATATAACACGCTTGTTCTTAATAACTTGAATAATTTTAAAATTGGGATAAACATAAGATATTTCAAATTATAAATATTAATGTGAAATATAATTGATTTCAATTCATCAGGTTAATTTATTTTTACTTTTTATTGAACAAATAATTTCATTTAATGCTTACTCAATGTTGACGAATTAATTATTCATGTAACATAATAACAAAATAAATGATATTAAATATATTAAATGTAGTATAATATGAAATAATTAATGTAAAAAATGAGTTTTACAGATTAACCTGATATATTATAGAGGTTTTAGGATAATATTAATATAATTATATTTTTTATTGATGTTATTAAAGCCAATAAATAAATAGATTTAAATTTGACATAATGATATTTAATAATAAATAATATATAATAAAATTGTTTAAAATTATAAAAAAAATACTAGAACCATAAACATGAATTGTATGTGGTTAATTTCATAAAACATGGTCTATTTATGGGTATTTTTTATTTTATATTAAATTTTTTAACCCTTATATTGTAGTAAACTATAATATTACAGTAATTGTCAGAAAGGTTAACGAATGGTTAAAAGCAAAAGATATGGGTAACCATATAACCATTTTATTATATGTGATAATTTAGACTCATAAAACTATTATCTTATAATATTATCAATTTGTATACATTCAGATATCAAAATTAATTTATATTAATTTGATATTTGAATAAATTACCACAACTCCCCTCCCATCTCTTATAAAAGGGAACAAATTCTTATCATTATTTCATACTTAAAAATATTTTTTTGTAAGTTAAATACCTATATAATTTATTATAATACGACCCATAATTCATATAGGTATTTTTTTAGGTAGAATACCAACCTTAGAGGGATGAAGGCGTTAATAAAAGGAGACATTACAAAGTAGAGGTATTGTTTTTACCACATGTTTTAGTTGTATTTCCTCTTACACCTCTTTAAAATATTCTTCTACCATGATAAATAAAAAAATTTCCTCTATATACTATGATTTTATTATAATAATTTCATAACCTATATCCATCTCCAATTCCATCAAATGGGAAACAAAACCATTGTTTGTGTGTACAATGGACTACCGCATCGCGAACTGATGTAAATAATTTTCCATCATAATCTCTCACAGATGTTTATAATGATTATATATAATTTTTTTAAAATATATTTTATCTTTAGAATATAATATATAATCTAATATATTTCCATTTCTTTTTATGAAAAATGATAACACCATTCATTTGTATGTGTGAACTACCACCTCCATGAAGCGATGTCATCTGTTTTTCATCACCATACCACTTTGGTGATATATATATATAATGAATAAATATTATATTTATGATATTATTATCATTATTTAAATATAATATATTACTTAAATTATATATATAATTATTATTGAATAAAATTGATGATTACTCATTTGTATATATGGACTACCATCTTAATGATTGTAACATAGTCCATTTTTCATAACCATTTTTAATGGTTGGATTTAAAATTATAATTGGTGTATAAAAATGATAATTATTACCTGATTATTGTTCTGTATATGATGGAATAATGGACTCTTTAACCATATTCAAACTACCGAAGTCATTTCAGACTTGTGAAAAAAATATCTTTAAAAAATCTTATGTGAATGTAAATGATTAAGTAATTTTTATGAAATAGTAACAAGTGAGAAAAAATTAATGATAAACATGAAAAGGGTTCTAAATAAAGTAAACAATTAGTATATGTTTAATATTTAGGATTATAAAGAATATAAGTGATGATTCATATTCAAGTAAAGGGGCTCTCTTTTTTAAATTCCCTTTTTAATGTTTCCCTTAAAACTCTTTTTTTCATCCATATCCATATTTGTAAAATTATTTTATATATTTATTTATATTTATACAATTAAATTATAAAGGAAAATTATTTTTCTTTTGAATTTCATTCAATGGGTTTTATAAGGAATATTTTATGGAATGTTCTAATTTTATTTACAAAAAGACAAAAATGTAGGTTCAATTTTAATGTATACATCGACAATGACATTTGTAACTACCGTAACTATTTTTTTTATGTTTGTCTCCCTTTATAATATTATATTTTTATTCAAATAAAAAACTTATTTCGCTTTATTATGGGAATTATATTTTTTAAAATTTTTTTTAAAGAGAAAAAATATTTACAATATCTAAAAATATTTTCTAATGGGTGAAGAAAATGTTATTATGAAGTGATATTTTACGTATTGTATTATAGTATAGAGAATTATTGATGAGGATGGGTGGTTCCATTATAAATGTATGATATATGATACCTTTATATCTCTATAATTCATTGGTTAAATTTATTCAGTTAACCAATTAGGTTTCTATAAAGAGATTACAAGAATATATTTTGATGGTTATTCAAATTATAACCATGATGGTTATTTTATGCATAATCATGGTGGATATTCAATCTATAATTATTATGGATACTCTATTTTCATGAGTGATATAAAAAATATTCCCAATGTTACATATATTATTTATCTATTATTTTTATGTTTTAAATCGAAATAATAGGATTTCACAAGGTAAAGGAATGTATATGCTACTTCGTAATGTTGAAAAGTACAACATTGTGAAAAATATATTTTGAATTTTTCATGATTTCAAAGAAACCATTATGATTTTATTTTTCTTTTCATATTTCTTTTGAAATGTTTTATAAAAATATTTGGGAAGATAAGTTGATTTCTTGGGTAATAACATATTTTTAGCCCAAATTTTATTATTGAAAACTGAAATTTCTATAAGAATCCATGTATTAACAGTTTTATTTTTAATTTTTATGTCCCTCATTGAAATTTTGTGCTCATACCACATTTTGAAATGTAATTCCTAGGTTTTAAGGATAATTAGGGACAATTATGATGTCAAGATCAAATATTCAAAGATATTTCATGAAAATAAAACTTATTAAAACTTTAAAGGTTTATTTTATGTAGAGAATGGATACAAATTTTAAGTGTTCATTTTGTAATACATGTGTTTTTTATGTCAGAGTTATTCCCTAACTCTCTAAATTTATAAAACTAAAAGATATTTTGGAATGTAATAAATTTAATTCTAGTTTAAATTCCTGAGAATATGCACTCTATAATACCAGTTCCATAAATTAACTTTATTTCCTTCCATCCATTGAAAAGTAAACTCAACGTTCAAGCATAAATATGATGTACCATCACTATGAATGGTATAATTCATTTTACTATCTATAAATTTTATGGATGAATATATATATATATATATCATGAATATATATATATATAATATATATATATAATTATTATCATTCTATAAATGATGAATCCACTATAAATTTACAAGTACCAAAACTAATGAACTGAAATACTCAAAATAAACAAAATTGTTAACACCTGGAAACAATTATTTTTCATGAGTATTTATTGATAAATGGGTGTTGAAATGTTTTAAAGGGACCAAATATGATATTATAAGTATGTACATGATTTTATGATATTATTATAGTAAATTTAAATTTATTTTATTGGTGGATAGAGTGCATTTGAAACAAGTGGAACTTGAGTTATGGGTTTATCATCTCAAATTGTCTTCTTTAAGAAATATGTTATGTTTTTCACCTATATTACATTATGAGGTGTTTATAAAACCCCTTTGATATGTTATATCACGATTATACTTACTTCTATGATATTTAATGTCTCATTTTAAGTAATTATTTCTTGGGGATTACGATCCAAAAGTTACCAAAGTGGTAAGAATTTTATATTACAATATCATTGTTTATCAGGATTTTTATGATTATGTTTCCGATTATGAAATATTATGTTATAAATCCCAATAGAACCATGAATTTTCTACCAATATGGAAATTTATTGATAATATATATTTTTCATTTTATTTTCCTCACCTTAAGTAATCATGATGCTAAAAATATGTTTTTAAGGAAAATCGACTTCATTTCATTCTTTGGTAAAAAAACCATTTTTCTTCCATGTCTATGTTTTCTAGAAAAAATCTCAATAATATTTTTTCTAAACTCCAATGATTATTAGAATTCAATTTTAAACAAGATTTTATTTTTACATAATTTTTTAAAATTATTATTCTTTTTTGTTTTTCTAATGATATATTTTTAATTTTTTTACAAAAGTAGGAAAGGAATGATATCTTTTAACATATACATCATGAATGGAATCTCCCACTTTCATGACCACTAACTAATTTGAAGCTTAATTTACATGTATTTAATATTTATTTTCAAATAAATTTTTTTCTTTGCTATTTTGAAAAATTTTAGATTTTAAATATGCGATTTCAATGAGAAAAATGAATTTTCTTTAGGAAATGTTCCATTTGATATTTAAATGGAATTTTTATCTATGATGACATTCGTTGATGTTACTTATGTTTTTATGGGGATATGAACCAATTATACCATCATTATTATTTCTATGGATGGTTTGTGATTGGATGAAAATATATTAATGAGACCCATTTATTTTTCACAGGTAATGCTATGATTATATAACAAAATGATTATGAAACCTATTTATTTTCCATAGGTAATACTATGATGAAGTATTTATTAGGCCCATTTCCTTTCAAAGGATATGATATGATGAGGTTTTTATAAACCTTTTTCATAGATATTCCTGATTTTCATTATGTTAATGGTGGGAATAGAATTATATATCCTGATGATGCACTGGGTAAAGATGGCTATCTCAAGATATAACGAGGAATGGAATGGGGGATAAACACTATTTAGGAAGGGATATTTTCCACTATAATAGTCATAATAGTGATCCATTACTACTATGATTGTTTGGGGAGTGAGCCAAATATACTATGATAGTCTTGGTAGTGATCCTTTACTACCAAGGAAATTATTTTCTATTCTTATCTGTATGTCACAATTTCATATCTTCTAAAAATGTTATGATCTCATGGACCATGTTCATTGATTACTTTATAATTATTGTCTTATGAATTATGAAGCATTATTCCATGACTCAATATTATGATCTGTGATGTGTAAGACATAGTTTATTAATTTTAATCCCATGTTCTTATATCTTTATTCTCATGTTATTCTTATGAGATCATTGATATATCTATTATCCCTTACTAAGAATATATGCACACCCTTTCATATGTTTCGTTTTTACAATGTTATGAAGAAAGTTTGTGTAATTTTATGTCATAGAAGCATGGTAGTTCTAAAGAACATAATGGAAACACATATGAAAAAAACTATTTATGTGTCTATGTTTCCATAGATACTAGAATTATACAATTGTGGAGTGGATCATTATGTTATGTAATGAAATTTTTTATAATAAGATGTAATATCATTGTATGAATTTTAGGGGTCACTATATACTAGCATTTAATCAATAAACACAATGATTAATGCATATTGGTAGGTATAGAAAATATAGTTCATGATACCCATGAATAATTATGGATCAATCATTAGACTAAATGGATTCATAATTTTCTAATAATACCATAACTACTTTGTAACACCATCATTGGTATATATAGCCTCCCAACTAAAACATGTAATATCATTAACATTGTTCAATCATGGAGAACCATAAATATTACCTAAAATGAATTAAGTGATATTATATAATCAAAATGGATATATATTTTACTTAATAACCTTGTTCAATATCAATTAATTTATACACAACCTCATTCTATTGTAACCCTTAATAGAGAACAAAAAAGGAGAACCCATAGGATAGAGAGTCAAATCGATAAAACTCATGATACAAGATCCTTATACTAAACCTTTATCAATATATCATCCTATGGTTTCATTGAATAATTATGTATCGATATAATATCTTTACCCAACATGATATTAATCATTGAATTCATCCCCATATCTGGAATAATCCTGGAGAAATAATCATGTAAGTTTTTATTCAAATAGTCTACTATTGGAAGAAATATATTGAATTGTCAATTTACTAAATAAAAGAACCATACATCCATCATATGTTTTAATACCTCCAATCTAACAGAGTTCGTGTCTCATTTCACTTACTTACATATTCCATTCAGCCAAAAAAACACTCTTATATCATAATCTATTTAAAAGAAACCCACCATCTATGGATATCAACGAGATCCTAAAAAAAAAAATTCCAATCCACCCCAATTATGATATAAAATATTTTTGTATCTAAAAAATAATTATAATAAGTGTTTATATCCCCCAAACACTATAGAACTCACTGGGAATCTCTGAATACCATCAATCCTCTATTCCATAATTTAAATATTTCTAAAATAATTGGATATAAATCCACTACCAGACCTAAAATACATACCATAATAGATAATATAAAAGATTGAGACACACTTGTATAAAATAATTAAATTGAACAAGATGAAGAAACTGATAATTTTCCCCTCATATATATTGAATACTATTTCCCATAATATAGAATATATTTCAAACGATACATCATCCCTACCTTATATTTGAATAAATAAACATGTGATCCCTAAATAGCCTATGGGACTAACCCCTAAGGTATATACAGGTTTTGTGGAACTCAAAACCCATATCTATCTACATGTCCAAACCACATTGAATAATAAATATTTCATTACTGATGTCCTACTGACTATAATTGGGAAGAATGGGTATTCCTTTATAAACTTTATAATCCCAAAAAATATACCCTCATATAGAAATTTTATACATAACTTATCCCACCACATTCATTCTATTCATTAACCTTGAAAGCCTAAAAATTATGGTAATTCTCTAAAATCAAAAACCAGTAGTAGAATACGAAAGACCATATAAATATAAGATATGATGAACCACTACCATGATTTAACTACCTCCATATTTCCTAACACATCCCATCAAAACGAATCTTAATTCTACTAAACCAAGAACATTTAAAACCATATTAAGGCCCACCACTAGGACCACCATATAAAGGGAGAATACATTAATCACTCTACCCTCAACAACATGATCCCTATGAAAAATTTAAGAAAAGGATATCAGGTAGAATATAATAACATGGAAACAAAAATTAAACAAAATAACTATCTTGTTACAATGACCCTTTTGGGAATCATTTCATTCTATAAAAGAGGTATACCTCAACATGATTGAAAAATATGCGGCATAATGATTAACAAATAATTCCCCCTAGTAGAACTCTATAAACTGTTGATCCATATAAAACATTCACAAATTTTGGAGGAATCCATGAAAAAAAAGAGCCAGAAGGCTTACCTATTAATTCCTCTTGAATCCTATACTAAATAATAACACACCACCTTCACCTCATTTGTCCACGAAGCACATAAACCACTATATTCATCCACTATTCATTATGAATCTCCAGTAGCACAATGAAATTATTTATGGTCTTAATAGAGACCTATACATATTTTGGATATAGTGTACCTTGGAATACTATAGGTTGTTATATCTAAAAATATGTAGAGATATATACAATTATATATCCACCTCAATGTACCTATTCTTCTTCTAATGGTTATAATATGCAACACTCCTAGATATAGGGGCTAAAATTCTTAATAACATAGTGAATACTATAGTGAATTATCAACTTCACCCATGTGATCATTTAGAGGCATGAAAAGAGAATATTTAACCATAATTAAATCCTCTACTTTATCCTTCAGTTGAACTATAGGATGTTATAGGGTTATTTTTTTCCAAAATATGTACAAATAGTCATATAAACTATCTAATAAGATTAAATCTTATAAAAATATATGCATTAGAATTCATAAATGCATAATTCCAATTAATAGGCACACCCTATGGGTCTACTACATGTGAAACCATAATATGTAAACACATCACTAAAATAATACATACACTTATATCATCTACACATATACATCCAATAGAGTTATATATATTTCAATCAAAATCCTTAGAATAAATTAATTTCATTCTATCAATAATGTATTTGGGAAAACACCACATATATTATTTTTTTTCATTCAATAAATTTAAACCCTTAAAATCATAATAATGTAGTCACATGATATGTAAATCTACATGTCAAATCATGATGTTGGAACATAGATGATCTCACCACCATGAGAAAGAGGAAATTCCCACAAACCATATTGTGACAATATCACATGTACTTTCACTTCTCAGGAAACATGAATTTCCACTATATAGGTATTGGATAAACATAATCATATCATTAGAAAAAAGTTTAAACCATTGTATCTCTAATCTACTAAGCCCACCAATAAGAAAAAAATAGAATAAAGGATCTGATAAAATTTTATATTACCTCATCCTAGTTCATTATGACTAAACTGAAGAAGCACATAGCCTCATGCACTCTATCCTCTATGAAATAGGTTTACTTCTAGTTCTAATGGCTAGAAAAAACACATTTAGGGACATTATACCCTTCTAATTAGAGTTAAAAAAATCATATAAAGAATAAATTTAATATAAATAAATTAAAATATTATGAATCATAGTGGTAATGTAATTATAAAAATAACGTAACATAAAAAATAGATGTATACTGATGATACATCATAAGTAAAAAATGATTCCTAGAGGAAGTGGGTAAATATTTTTAAAAATAAAAAGAGAAAAATAAAGTATAGGATATCCCCCAAAATTATCACGAGTATGTTTTTATATTACCTCTGTTTATACCTTACCACATATTCTCAAGAACCCATCTGAGTCCCTTCTCCTTTCCCAGATCCTTGACAAGAAAATATATATGTTCACTATGATTACAATATAGGGTGTTAGTAATGAAACCAAATAGAAAAGAAATAGATTTAATTTTTCATAACTGAACCCAATATATATCAGTGGGTGGAGTAATAGAAACAAGTAGATATATGCACCCATGTAAAGGATTTTTCATGCTCTAATTAGGTTATAATAAAACCATACCATACCTGATATAGTTAATTCCAAAGGGATAAATCCATCATGTACCCACCAATATCTTATATCAAATGAAGTTATATGACGAGGTAACAAGATATAAAACCTCTCATATAGTTCAATTATTTCTTTTAGGGTAAGGACCCACAACCTTTTTTCTTACCCAATATCCACATATGAACTATTCTAAGGAGGGTATAAAATATCCAACCTCTCACAGTACTAAAAAAAGGCTACTCGGAGGTAAGGAATTTTGTAATAGACACACATAAACTATAATGTTCCTGGTTTTTATAGAGGGTTTATTTCCTCAAATTTTTTGAATTTTTTGATTTTAGTGGATAAACCAAATATTTTATTGTTTATCTTAACATAATTATGAGAATTAATTTTACCTAAGTAATTTTTTAGATGGTTTTTAAACCTTTGAAATTTCCTCTAGGTTTTGGTTGGGTTTCGAGTGCACCAGAGTCTGAAATATCTATTTTTTAGATGGGGTGGAATGGGGTAAAAAGTTTGAAAAACTATGTGGACTCCTAGGAGAAACTATTTGGCCCTCCAAATTTACAATTCATGGTTTTAAAATTCCTGTAGAAGGGGGTTAATGGACATGTATGACCTCAGTAGTTTTTAGTAGAGGTGATTCTCATGGTTGCTGCATGGTTTGGAAAATTGTGCAAGACAATAATGTGAGGTATACATTTGGAAAGTGGGTGTCTCATGGTTGGTGAAAAGTTAGCCAAAATGTGTGATCCAAAATTGTATATCATATAAAGAGTCAAAATTAAAATTTTCCTCTTCTATATATTTAGTTTATTTCTCATCTTTTCTTGTCTAATCTGTATGTATTATAGGAGGTGACTCTTCCATTTATCTATCACTAGGAATTAAGATCAATCCTTCATCCAAGTTCCATTATCATACCCATATGTGGTGTTGGATGTGTATTGGTAAGACCTTAAATCATCTTGTCTCTTTCATACTATTGTCTTTCCATATGGAGTGATGAATCCCTATAAGCCAATTTACCCAATTTTTAGGGTATTTATCTAAAACAAAATTTTATTCTAAATCAGATTGATTTAGAGGATACGATTGGATGATCAGACATTTAATAATAGGAGTAAGGTGGTTCTTAAATTTCTAAATGATTTTACAATAGATTTTGTGGTGATACTTTTAGAGTGCCATTGGACAGACCATGTGAGACCCTTTAAATTAAATTTTTGTATTCTAATAAATTTATTTGACCTTGTGAGATGCCAATGGGAATGTTCAATTAAAACTACAAGTGGTATGAGCATAGTAAGAGGCTTTGGACCTTGGGAATATTAGTCACAGTTTTTATTTTATTTAAGTTTAATTGTTTTAATTATATGATTTTCTTTTGATGAGTTCCATGGATAAACTTGGATGAAGTATTAAGGTGGTGATGAGAACCTGAGTTGCGGTGATCTGATCATCAGGTTGGGAGAGACCCAAATTCCATGAGTGATGTTGATCACAAGTTGGGAGACCTATTTTTTCGGTTTGAGGAAAAAATGATGTTAGGTTTCAGGCATGAACCATGTGATATTTGATGGTGATGACCATCAGGTTGAGAAACACAATCCTGAGGGAACAAGGTGTTAGATTATGTGGGTAAGGGACTTATTTTTATTTTTTCTCACCCATGTTGTCTAATGCACCATTTTTATTCTTCTTCAAATAGTGGGACTCATATGATGAGGTAGTATTTACCACTCATGTGTGTAGATGGCTTTGTTAGATTTAGATTAAGATGATGTGTGGTAGTACTTTCTGTAGAAATCCATGGGGATGGTGAGGAGCCATCTATTGATGGTGTTGATACCATAGGTTGGATGGTGAGGATCTTTATACATGAGGCCGTTGGGACAATACTATTTGGGAGGATGGACATTGTCATTACTTGAGACATTAGATGTTAATATGGAAATGTAAATACATGGAGGAAAAACATCATTGTTCCTCATAGGTCATGCTTTATGCTGACATATATTCTTCTAATATGAGGTGAAAGTGACTAGGAACTTTTATGGGTGTGACTTTGGGATATCATATTTTTGTTTTGTATAGAGGTGTCAATTTGGATGTGGTGTTGGGATATTAATACAAGAGGTTTCTGAGGGCTCTCCACCTTATTTTACATTAGAGGATGCCTTGAGCTTCAAGATAAGTATCTTCCCATTACTATGATATCAGTGTTCTATAAAGTAGGAGGTTGCTTCATTGTGTCTATTGAACATAATGGAAGAAAGTAATTTTATGTGTTATGATGGGATTCTTTGTTTCTTTTTGGTATAAACCTGCGTAATCATAGATATATGATATGAACATATTGGTAGAGGCCTTCTGAGATTTTTTCTCATACCTTACATGGTCCCTTCGGAATGTGTGTTGTATTTATGGATTTTATTTTAGGTAAAGGTTCATTACTATGATCTAGGTCATAGTTCCTGAGGTTTCATGGGATGAATTTTAAGGGACCATGAGTTCTTGCCTTAGCTAGAGTTTCCTTCTTGTTTTCTTTTGTATGAGCATGATACTTTATATACATACTATGGAAAACCATTTGTGACCCATCTATTTATTTTATTATGAACTATTATTTACACATGTTTAGCTAAAAATGGTATGTTATGACGTTTCATTCTTCAAATGGAATATTTTGAATTTTTGATTATTATTACTTCTGCTGCTATTACTTGTGATTCTACCAAGGATTGTTTTCTGGTCTAGTGTCTGTTGGTCTTTCTTTTATGTTACTTATTTATATATAGACTATTATTATTATCACTTATAGAGGGTATATTCTCCCCACTATCACCCCTTTACACCGTCACTTCTAGTCGATGACTTTTGGCATATGGGGAGACACACTTAAGGCCTAGTGTCACTTAGCCTGTAGGATTCTTATGGGAGATAAATGGGTTGGGGTGATACAAATAGTAACAAAGTGTTTTCTTTTTACACTTTATTGGACTTACTATTGGGTCTAGTAGATTAGAGATTATGATATTTTCAAAATTGGGATTATAAATCATATTTCGTTGCCTATAGCCCCTTGCATGGGGGATGAACTAGGTTACCAAGGGTTTGAATTGTTTTTATGATTTTCTATTTTATAGTATATATGATTTCCACCCAGAGTGGTGTACTTAGATGTGAGATATTATATGTTATGATGAAAGAACATTAACCTATTATAGTAAGGGAGGATATTCAGATCCTTGGCCTTGTATAAGAAGTGATTTTGGGGTATTCGTTCTTATTATCACATAAGATGTTATATATATATATATATATAAATGTGTCTATAACAAAATTATAGGAATATGATATGTGATACAAATATGTATGTTCCTATATCTTATAGGATAATTTATAGATGATGAAATTTGGGGATTTTGATCACTAGGTTGGGGCGATGTGGTCATCTTATTGAGATAACATGGTTCCTCTATATGGGCATAACCCGTGGCATATGGGGGGGGGGGGTGAGCTGCTTAAAATATCAAAAATGGAAGATAAGCATAATTTTCCTACTTAGATTCTCTTTGGTGGAAATATAATAATCTACATCAGATTGATACATGGAATTTGGATCTATTATGGGAAGAAGAGGGTCCATGAGGCTAGACTTTTATATGATATGTGGATTTGATATGAGAAGGTAAAGGGCTAAGAGGCCAGATGTCAAGAGACATTGTTGCAATGGGAGGAGGGTAAAGGTAGTGAGTTTGTGCTTCCAATTACTTTATTCCCTATCTTCATTATATATATATATATATTTATATGTTACTATGGATATATTACCACTATATTAGTATTCA
Source organism: Viscum album (assembly GCA_963277665.1). Taxonomy (NCBI): domain Eukaryota; kingdom Viridiplantae; phylum Streptophyta; class Magnoliopsida; order Santalales; family Viscaceae; genus Viscum; species Viscum album. The sequence goes on along the minus strand of OY728158.1, from coordinate 905,368,639 downwards.
GCAGGATTCCACCTAGATGGGATCCAATGGGGCATCAGGCGGGTGATGTTTTAGTTACGAATGAGTAAACACATAATGGGACCTCTAATGGTCAAGATGAGGTCTTGAAGGGTTAGGAAGAGCATGAGCCACCAATACAAGCTTAGGTATAGTAAGGGGAGCTTCTAGATTTAATAGCTTTTGGGATGTGGCTTTATGAGCAGCTCAGAGAAATCTTGGTACGTGTCATCCCGGGCATTGATAGGGGAGCTTAAATAATATATCCTTATATGGTGTACTTGACTCATGAGTTCTAGTTGTAGAAACCACCTATATTTTAGGGTGTGGGCGGACCACAATCAGCTGAGAATTGGGTCGAGTTGGTGTATATATATAAGGCCCCGACCTTAAACCTTACTTAATATTGAATTAAATGAATAATTCAGATTGAGGATCTTTTCAGGTTTAGAGTTTTAGAGAATTAGGACATAACTATTACATATCAAAAGATTACAAAGTAGAAACTTTTACTAAGTTTCCATAAAATAAAAACTCTTAAAAAGAAACATGTCCAGTTCCATGTTTTAGGTTGCATGACTTTCCTTTGATCCCATCCTTGACCCTATTCCATGATAAGTCCTGTGAAAAACATTTCAAAAACATGGGATGAGCATAAAAAGCTCAGTAAGGGATACACAAAGAATGAAAGATGTTAGTTTTTCAAAACAACAAGTAAACCATGTATACTTTATCAAAGTAATACTTTTCACCTATTCGAAGTAGTAAAAAAAATCTTCACTGAATAAAAGTTCATTACTTACCCTTCTGTAACCAAAAGATTACCATAAAACCCATTTAAAGATCACATAACATATATAGGTAACTTGGGACATAAACATACTTAAGTGGAATAACCATAAGGTCTACTTCCACACATATCACTTAATGGAATAGCCATTCGACCAACTTTCATACATAATGGAATAGCCATACGACCAACTTCCATACATACTTAATGGAATAGCCATACGACCGACTTCCATACCCAATGCATTGGAGGTTATAACATAACCACCCGTCCTGGTATTCATGACACCACCCGTCATATGGTTTATCACGTAACCACCCGTAATATGTCCAAGTACCCTTATAAAATTATAACACATAAAACCAATATAAAGGAATGATAACATTTCCACATTTCAATCACAATATATCATTTAAATATATTGACATAATATAATCCTTTATCAAAACCATTTTCAATACCAAAATATATAAAAGAGTATATGGTATTTATTTTATTTTAAAAACATTACGGCTTATTGAGGAAGCCAAAGATCAAATAATACTCGCGGCGGCGGAAAAGGCCGTTGTCACCGCATACGTTAAAAGAAACATCCCTTTTTGTCATTTAGTAAAACTCTTTATAGAAAAAGATTCCTTTTGTATAAAAGTAAAAGTCAAAGGGGTTTATACACTGTATAAAAGAAATTTGTGTATAAAAATAAATATTCCTCAATGAAAGGAGATTGAGACGAAGTCCCTTACAAAGACGGTATCCTTGGTTTAAGGATAAATCAATTAAATAATTATGTGTGACAAAAGAATACACCAAATATAAGTGGATATTAAGTGTAAAACAATCTGAGGTTATTCACACGTGTTCATATAATGACATATTCAAGGAGTATAAGTTTATCCCAAAGAATCAAATTTGGGTTAAGAAGTTCCCTTGCAAAAATTTGATAGCCTAATGGCGTCACTACAAAATTCAGAAAATGAGTTGATGAGAGATAAAAAGGGTATCTCATCACATGGAAATAAAATTTAAATCAATAAGGATATAGAAGAACATATCCCAACATAATATTATGTGAATTAAAAGACATAACAAATTAAGTCTTTTAAAAAGAGGAGGGTGAAAGGTTCCCTTACCGACATGGGTATCTTTCGAAACATACACCCCGTGAAAGAAGGACAATACAACATTGATGTAAATACTCATAAATGAAATTATATTACACAATGAGTAAAATAATGGGCAGTACATACACCACTCAAAGGAAATTGTGGTAAATGTAGCATAAATCTCACGGGAATAAAAGTGAGATGAAAAATCCCTTACGAAAACTCGGCAGCCTAACGGCGCCACTTAAAACTTCCAAAAATGGATTGATGAGATCAAATAGGGTCTCTCATCATATTAAAATAAAATGTACAGAAAGAGGAATATAAAAGAAAATCCCCCATCATAACAAATAGGATCTTAAAAGAACTAACATAAATGAGAGTACTTAAAAAGAAAGAGAGAGGTTAGATCTCTTACGAAAATTCGGTAGCCTAACGATGCCACTCAAAACTTCCAAAATGGATTGATGAGAGAGAATAGTGTCTCTCATCATATGAACATAAAAATTACAGTAATATTAATATAAAATAACATCCCAATAACAAGAAAGATGATCTTTAAAAGGAATGACATAAAAGAGCGTACCTAAAAAGAAAGAGAGGAGTAGAATCCCTTACCTCGTCCGACTTGACTCGATCGCTCTTTAACGTCCTGAATAATAAACTTGAGTTAATTTATACTTGCTTAAGAACCTTTTTCAAGTTCATTATTCCTTTTATATCAATTATTGACATGTTATAAACATTATTTAATCATTTAATAATGTTTGTTTTGTCGATATTTGGTTCTTAAGTCAAAAGTGGACTTCTTACAATTACATGTTGTTCGTGTGGTCAAAGGTTCTTTATATCTAGAATGACATTACTGATTTGGATATAATATATATCATATATATCCAGAATATACATGTATTTATAATATTACATAATCATTTAGAGGTAAGAAATTAAATGCACTGTTCATGGAGACAGTAAGCCGTACGTACGCATGAACGCTACTTTCATTTCTATGTCATATTAATGGAATTAAAACTAAATGAGAGATATATATATTATAATTACAGAATTATAACCATAATTTAGATGTAATATATTACATATATGTCCATTATATATATGTATATATAATAGTACATAACATTTGGAGATAAGAAATGAAATGCACTGTTCATGGAGACGGTAAGCCGTACGTACGCATGAACACTACTTTCATTTATATCTCATACTTTAATGGAAAGAAAACAATAATGATATAAAGGTATATTATAATTCCAGTATAACATCATATATAATAACTTTAAATCCATCCTTTATACATCCCACATATGGCATTAACGAATCAAATCACTTTGAGGGGGCGGTAGTCCGCACTTCCTAAAATGAAGATATCGCGTACACCCATAATGGAAGCCATAAATTTATGACACAAATGAAAAATACATAAGCTTAAGTAAAACATAAAAATATTATATATCATATATAAACATAGTGACATCTTAATGGCCACCTTTGAATGTGTTATATGAGTGTTGAACAATCATCGTTTCGTGAGGCAGAAATTCTCCATCCACAGAAACAGTATGTTCTTTAACCATTAGATGAAGGTGTGTGTAAGTGTAGCTTGAATAATTATTATAAAAATATCCTAGTATATTGAATATATTGGAGTTGTTACAAAAGAAATGAATAAAAAGAGTTTAGGGGGTTCGAGAAGCAAAATAAAACAAAAGAGCACAAGTGAAGATGTTACCTTAAAATAGGGTAACTCCCTTTGGTTTGAACCAAAAGGGTTTTTTGAAGAGCTTCATGCCTAAGTTAAGGCTTCTAGGATGAGGATAGGGATGTGTAGAGACAAAATGATCAGAGTTTGGCCGAACCAAAGGCTTGAGAGGTGTGGGTAAGGTGGTAGAGGTGGGGGCCTTTTATAAGAGGAGAGGAGGGGCACTCTTGGTAAAGTATAAAATGTTACTTTATTTTCAAATGGTTTTCGGATTTTAATGGTCCCTCATTGATTTTTTTCAAGGATAAGGTGATAAGGGTTCGAAATCCACCCATAAAATAGGTTTTTTACATGTTTAGGTCCTATATTTTTCATTATCTTTCCATTTTATTTAAATCGTTAAATAATGAGGTCATCGCTGCATCATAATGATGCCATAACGAATTTAATTTATTTAATGTCTAAAAATTATAAAAAAATACTATGATGTAGGAAATATTTTTATCTTTCCAATTACTTATTATAGACAAAATTCTGACTTGTATAACCACATGTAAAAATTATTTTACTAAAACAAATCATGTTTGTGACATTTTTATTTTAACTTTAAATAAAAGGCATAAATGTCATTATCAAACCCAAGTGGCTCCATGAGATACCAAAAATCGACCCATGGGTTGTCATGGTCGGCCATAACTCATCAAATAGGGTTATGACAAGTGTAAATATATTTTAATTTTATTATAATATCATTTTTACCTTAAATCACGCTAATTACCTTTAATCGCGATTAATAAAACTTTAAAGTTACTTTTCATCAAAAAATTATTTTCATCCCATTGAACCACATTTTACTTAACAATTAAAATCATTTAAATTGGATTTTTGAAATTCAAATCACAGAAGTGGTAAAGTCCCATTCAAACGAAAAATCAAATTTTGTAACCACCACTTTGTGGTTTCACTATTCATCAAAAATTGATGTTTCTTCAGAAAAATACCAAAAATTCACCCTAAGCTATATTTTATATTCCGAATTCAAAAATGATGTCTATTTTAAAAAATTCATAACATAGAATTTGCATTAATTAATTTTATAATTAAATCCCGCTGTTTAAAACAAATAGCGTGTTTTTATGAAACAATATCTTTCAAAAGATTGACACTCGTTTATGTCCAATCGTAAAGTGATATTAATTAAAATGACCACCATTGTATTAAATGGTAAAAATATATTCTATTTACAATTTAAAACCAATTAAAAAGATAATATAATTATATAAATAAATTAGATCAAAAAGAGGTTTTGAATTAAAATACAACATTTTCACTATTCATTAAAAATTGAACTTTTTCGGAAAAATACCAACAATTTACACAAAGTAAATTTTGATGTCCCGATTATAAAGAGGAATTTTATTTTGTCAAATATAACACATAAAATTGTCAAAAAGTGGATTTAAAAGAGGTTCGCCATCAAAAGGCGGTTAATCGACCTTTTAAAGAATATTAGACTGTCTACGCTTAAAATTGGATTCATTCGCATTTTTAATCCTCTAAAATTTGTTGTAAAGAGTAAAAATATTTGTCAAACATATATAATCATTTTGTAGTTAGTTCTGTTCATTCCCTCCATTACAACGGCTAGGCATTAACTACCATTTAAAATAATATTATTTTAATATTAGAGTGCAATGTAAGATTCCCAAGAAACTCATTGTTGCGTGTTGGGTACGCCATCGAGCATAGCATCCACTTTAAAGTCATATTAATATTTTATTCACAAATATGGATAAAAGTGAAAATGTCATATTCTTTATTTACCTGGGGTGTTACATCCTTCCCCCCTTTTGGGAATTGCGTCCTCGCAATTTTAAAATTGGGCTTGGAAACTTCTTTGAAAATCCCACATCGGAACAAGATTCAGTAAAAAAATCACTTTAAAATAAAGAAAGATAAGTACAAAGGTCACCCGAGTTAACCCATACTAGGATTCCAAGTATGAAAATATGGACATGGAGGAAAAAACAAAGGGTCGTTTTCTGATGGAGAGTGATAATAAACATGTCTAGAAGAAAGTTAACCATAAGAAAATCACAAACTTGTGATGGGTTAAACGGTAATCGATTCCCTATTAGGAAAAGTTAACAGACAATATTTTTGTTTTAAGTTACTCTTCATTGAGGAATTTATTTTTGATCTTAAGGAAACATACTTACTTGTCATGTTGAATTTCAACTTTTACTAGATTTCTTACACAAACTCATACTTTCCCCAAAAGACGAGTATTTAGGAAGACTTGTTCACATTAAGAGTACTATAATCAACTTCTAGAGAATCACCTAATCCTAAAAATAGAACTATATACTTCCCATGTCTTTAGACTCTAACCAAAACCAAAAAGGTTAGTACAAGATCAGATAATCCAGAAAAGGATAACCCTTTATAAAAAGAAGGTCTATTCTTAATCTCTAAAATTTGTCCAACAAAACCAAAAGTTCAACAAGGACCATTCGGTAAACAATTGTCCATAAAATTCTTCAAAGTAAACCAAACCAAGATTGAAACCCAAATATTTTAAGGATTTATTCACATAGTCTTCCAAGGTACAAATTATCTTTTCTCTCCAAATAACATCAGTTGCTCTTAAATTATCATATTGAAAAGTAATTAACCTAATCACATATCCTCCATGATAGGTTAATCATTTCCATAGATAACCTAAAAATAAACTTACTCTTGATTCCTAAAATAATATAACTAAAAAGAATTAGTCAAACTAACCAAGGAGTTCACGTAGTCCAGTGCTAGGCGATAAATACCAGTCGCACTTTGGTTGTGGGTTCGATTCCCGCAGCTTTTCCTGACGCGACAGGTTGTCACACGGTCTGCGTGTTGTCCTTTTTCCAAAACTATATAATTCTTAAAACATTCCCCAAAACGAGATAAAATCTTCAAAAATGATCATAAAATATTTTAACCTCAAGTTTATCTCATGCCTTTCATTTTCCATCATAACATATAATAACCCATACTTATCTCAAAAGTAAGGATCATATAAACTCTAATGGTTACCTTTATAATTATTACCTGAACTTCCACATCGATTGGTCATCTCGTACATGATGAATTACAGGACATACTAAGGTTCAAGTGGATGATCATGAACCCTTGATAGTTGGTTTAGAACAACCACGAGTTTCCTCATTGAATACCCCATTTCATCTAGTCTCTTAATCATAGAACCACCACAGTTTCCTTCAAACCTATTGTCACTTTGGTGCCTGCTAGATCAATCCATTCACTAAAAACAAAAATGTCAGTGTGAGTATATCAACAAAACCATCATGTACTAATGAGGAAGGTAAACACTAAGATATACTTACTCATTCACTTTTTATAAAACTAGGACTCTTTCTGAAATCCTAACCATTATGGTAATGTCACTTGTGATTAGAAAATACCCTAACCTATAAGGTTATCTAAACCGACCTTTGATACCAACTATAAGGCCCCGGCCTTACACCTTACTTCATATTGAATTAAATGAATAATTCACATTGAGGATATTTTCAGGTTTAGAGTTTTAGAGAATTAGGACATAACTATTACATCTCAAAATATTACAAAGTAGAAACTTTTACTAAGTTTCCATAAAATAAAAACTCTTAAAAAGAAACATGTCCAGTTCCATGTTTTAGGTTTCACGACTTTCCTTTGATCCCATCCTTGACCCTATTCCATGATAAGTCCTGTGAAAAACATTTCAAAAACTTGGGATGAGCATAAAAAGCTCAGTAAGGGATACACAAAGAATGAAAACTGTTAGTTTTTCAAAACAACAAGTAAACCATGTATGCTTTATCAAAGTAATACTTTTCACCTTTTCGAATTAGTAAAAAAAATCTTCACTGAATAAAATTTCATTACTTACCCTTCTGTAACCAAAATATTACCATAAAACCCATATAAAGTTCACATAACATATATAGGTAACTTGGGACATAAACATACTTAAGTGGAATAACCATAAGGTCGACTTCCACACATATCACTTAATGGAATAACCATTCGGCCAACTTCCATACATACTTAATGGAATAGCCATACGGCCGACTTCCATACCCAATGCATTGGAGGTTATAACGTAACCACCCGTCCTGGTATTCACGGCACCACCCGTCATATGGTTTATCACGTAACCACCCGTAATATGTCCAAGTACCATTATAAAATTATAGCACATAAAAGCAATATAAAGGAATGATAACATTTCCACATTTCAATCACAATATATCATTTAAATATATTGACATAATAGAATCATTTATCAAAACCATTTTCAATACCAAAATACATAAAAGAGTATATGGTATTTATTTTATTTTAAAAACATTACGGCTTGTTGAGGAATCCAAAGATCAAATAATACTCGCGGCGGCGAAAAAGGTCGTTGTCACCGCTTAAGTTAAAAGAAACATCCCTTTTTGTCGTTTAGTAAAACGCTTCATTGAAAAAGATTCCTTTTGTATAAAAGTAAAAGTCAAAGGGGTTTATACACCGTATAAAAGAAAGTTGTGTATAAAACGAAATATGCCTCAATGAAATGAGATTTAGACGAAGTCCCTTACAAAGACGGTATCCTTGGTTTAAGGATAAATCAATTACATAATTATGTGTGACAAATGAATACACAAAATATAAGTGGATATTAAGTGTAAAACAATCTGAGGTTATTCACACGTATTCATATAATGACATATTCAAGGAGTATAAGTTTATCCCAAAGAATCAAATTTGGGTTAAGAAGTTCCCTTGCAAAAAATTTGACAGCCTAATGGCGTCACTACAAAATTCAGAAAATGAATTGATGGGAGATAAAAAGGTTATCTCATCACATGGAAATAAAATTTAAATCAATAAGGATATAGAATAACATATACCAACATAATAGTATGTTAATTAAAATACATAACAAAATAAGTCTTTTAAAGAGAGGAGGGTGAAAGGTTCCCTTATCGACATGGGTATATTTCGAAACATACACCCTGTGAAAGAAGAACAATACAACATTGATGGAAATACTCATAAATGAAAGTATATTACACAATGAGTAAAATAATGGGCAGTACATACACCACTCAAAGGAAATTGTGGTAAATGTAGCATAAATCTCATGGGAATAAAAGTGAGATGAAAAATCCCTTACGAAAACTCAGCAGCCTAACGGCGCCACTTAAAACTTCCAAAAATGGATTGATGAGATAAAATAGGGTCTCTAATCATATTAAAATAAAATTTAAAGCAAGAGGAATATAAAATAACATCCCCCATCATAACAAAGAGGATCTTAAAAGAAGTAACATAAATGAGAGTACTTAAAAAGAAAGAGAGAGGTTAGATCTCTTACGAAAATTCGGTAGCCTAACGGCGCCACTCAAAACTTCCAAAATGGATTGATGAGAGAGAATAGGGTCTCTCATCATATGAACATAAAAATTACAGTAAGAGTAATATAAAATAACATCCCAATAACAAGAAATATGATCTTTAAAAGGAATGACATAAAAGAGCGTACTTAAAAAGAAAGAGAGGAGTAGAATCCCTTACCTCGTCCGACTTGACTCGATCGCTCTTTAACGTCCTGAATAATAAAATTGAGTTAATTTATAATTGCTTAAGAACCTTTTTCAAGTTAATTATTCCTTTTATATCAATTATTGACAAGTTATAAACATTATGTAATCATTTAATAATGTTTGTTTTGTCGATATTTGGTTCTTAAGTCAAAAGTGGACTACTTACAATTACATGTTGTTCATGTGGTCAAAGGTTCTTTATATCCAGAATGACATTACTGATTTGGATATCATATATATCATATATACCCAGCATATACATATATTTATAATATTACATAATCATTTATAGGTAAGAAATGAAATGCACCGTTCATGGAGACGGTAAGCCGTACGTACGCATGAACGCTACTTTCATTTCTATGTCATATTAATGGAATTAAAACTAAATGAGATATATATATTATAATTACAGAATGATACCCATCATTTATATTTAATATATTACATATATTTCCATTATATATATGTACATATAATAGTACATAACATTTGGAGATAAGAAATGAAATGCACTGTTCATGGAGACGGTAAGCCGTACGTACGCATGAACGCTACTTTCATTTGTATCTCATACTTTAATGGAAAACAAACAATAATGATATAAAGGTATATTATAATTGTAGTATAAAATCATATATAATAACTTTAAATCCATCCTTTATACATCCCACATATGGAATTAACGAATCAAATCACTTTGAGGGGGTGGTAGTCCGCACTTCCTAAAATGAAGATATCGCGTATACTCATAATGGAATCCATAAAGGTATGCCACAAATGAAAAATACATAAGCTTAAGTAAAACATAAAAATATTATATATCATATATAAACATAGTGACATCTTAATGTCCACCTTTTAAGGTGTTATATGAGTGTTGAACAATCATTGTTTCGTGAGGCAGAAATTCGCCATCCACAGAAACAGTATGTTCTTTAACCATTAGATGAAGGTGTGTGTAAGTGTATCTAGAATACTTATTATAACAACATACTAGTATATTTAAGATACTGGAGTTGTTACAAAATAAATGAATAAAAAGAGTTTAGGGGGTTGGAGAAGCAAAATAAAACAAAAGAGCACAAGTGAAGACGTTACCTTAAAATAGGGTAACTCCCTTTGGTTTGAACCAAAAGGGTTTTTTGAAGAGCTTTATGCCTAAGTTAAGGCTTATAGGATGAGGAGAGGGATGTGTAGAGACAAAATGATCAGAGCGTGGCCGAACAAAAGGCTTGAGAGGTGTGGGTAAGGTGGTAGAGGTGGGGGCCTTTTATAAGAGGAGAGGAGGGGCACTCTTGGTAATGTATAAAATGTTACTTTATTTTCAAATGGTTTTCGGATTTTAATGGTCCCACATTGATGTGTTTCGATGATAAGGTGACAAGGGTTCGAAATCCACCCATCCAATATGTTTTTTACATGTGTAGGTCCTAGATTTTTCATTATCTTTCCATTTTATTTAAATCGTTAAATAATGAGGTTATCGCTGCATCATCATGATGTCATAAAGAATTTAATTTATTTAATGTCTAAATATTATAAAGAAAATACTATTATGTAGGAAATATTTTTATCTTTCCAATGACTATTTATAGTCAAAATTCTGACTTGTATAACCACATGTAAAAATTGATTTAGTAAAACAAATCATGTTTGTGACATTTTTATTTTAACTTTAAATAAAAGGAATAAATGTCATTATCAAACCCAAGTGGCTCCATGAGGTACCAAAAATAGACCCATGGGTTGTATTGGTCGGCCATAACTCATCCAATAGGGTTAGTACAAGTGTCAACATATTTTCATTTTATTATAATATCATTTTTACCTTAAATCACACTAATTACCTTTAATCGCGATTAATAAAACTTAAAAGTTACTTTTCATCAAAAAATTATTTTCATACCATTGAACCAAATTTTACTTAACAATTAAAATCATTTAAATTGGATTTTTTAAATTCAAATCACAGAAGTGGTAAAATCCCATTTAAACGAAAAATCAAATTTTGTAACCACCACTTTGTGGTTTCACTATTCATAAAAAATTGATGTTTTTCAGAAAAATACCAAAAATTCAACCTAAGATATATTTGATATTCCGAATTCAAAAATTATTTCTATTTTACCAAATTCATATCATAAAAGTTTCATTAATTAATTTTATAATTAAATCTCGCTGTTTAAAACAAATAGCGTGTTTTTATGAAACAATATCTTTCAAAAGATTGACACTCGTTTATGTCCAATCTTAAAGTGATATTAATTACAATGACCACCATTGGATTAAATGGTAAAAATATATTCTATTTAAAATTTAAAACCAATTAAAAAGATAATCTAATCATATAAATAAATTTGATCAAAAAGAGGTTTTGAATTAAAATACAACATTTTTCACTATTCATTAAAAATTGAACTTTTTCGGAAAAATACCAAAAATTTACACAAAGTAAATTTTGATGTCCCGATTATAAAGAAGAATTTTATTTTGTCAAATATAACACATAAAATTGTCAAAAAGTAGATTTAAAAGAGGTTTTCCATTAAAAGGCGGTTAATCGACCTTTTAAAGAATATTAGACTGTCTACGCTTAAAATTGGATTCATTCGCATTTTTAATCCTCTAAAATTTATTGTAAAGAGTAAAAATATTTGACAAACATATATAATCATTTTGTAGTTAGTTCTGTTCATTCCCGCCAATACAACGGCTAGGCATTAACTACCATTTAAAATAATATTATTTTATTATTAGAGTGCAACGTAAGATTCCCAAGAAACTCGTTGTTGCATGTTGGGTACGCCATAGAGCATAGCGTCGCCTTTAAAGTCATATTAATATTTTATTCACAAATATGGATAAAAGTGAAAATTTCATATCCTTTATTTACCTGGGGTGTTACAATATAAACCTTGAGTAACTTGATACACTCTAAGGGTAGAGGGTGAACATAAAGACGTACACACTCAGAGGACCAATAGAAATGATGGTGGGACATATAAGTTTAGGTGGTCAGACATGAGGAAAATTCCAAGAAGGACTTTGATGCTAGGTTCTTTGACCACTTCTTTTTGAAAATTCTTTGGGAATATATAGCCATCGTGTTTTTGAGCCTATAGTAGGGAGATGTTTCTAGAATGGACTATGCAGCCACTTTTACCGAGTTATCTCTTTTCACACTCAGTATGGTGGGAAATGACATCTTGAGGGTGAGTTTCATCAAAAATGGATTAGAGAACACCATTATGGTACTTGTAAACATCCTTATGTTCAACTCATTATCAAATTTAGTGAATCAGGAACTCATAGATAAAGGAAATTATATGGACTAAAATTACTCATATCATTTTAAGACTTTAAGAGATGTCTGTGGTGATTCTTTAGATTGTAATAAGAGAGGCTAATATGAGTCTTAATAGGGCTGTTAGGCTAGAAACTCAACCAGACCCCCTCACAGAGGGTCATTGATGGCATGCTTCCAGTTTGGACTATCAAGAAATGTGTAGAGATTGTGTGGTTGGGTGAGTCTATATGGGTTTTTCATGTTGGTATTTTAGAATTTTGTAACATGATTCATCTAGCAGTTAAACGTGGTGAATGATTGTTATTTATTTTGAAAGTTGTCTCTGTAATGGGTGGTTTATAAGGTTGTGTGTCGATACTGGAGGTATGGTTCTCCCCTTACCCTTAAAGTGTATTTTTAATAAAATTAAAAAATGGATTATGGTGGTGTGAAGCATGTGAGATGGTTGGGAATCTCAAAAGGTTCTAGAGGAATCCTTCTTGGATAGATGACATCCAGAAATTGGGGATGACTTAGGGTTATGATATCGGACTGAGATCGGTTCTAGGTGTGAGTAGACAAAATTTTTCTACATGTGGTGGTCGTGGAAGAGATAGTGGGACCCAAAAGTGGGGTCAGTGACCAGTCGCTAGTGTATCACCATAGGGATACTGGGTCATAGGATGTTAATCTTCAGGCCAGATACACATAGTGAAGCTACCATGTTCTTGGAAAGTTCAGGATCCAGTCACGATAAAAGGTAGGCCATGGTTGTAACTATGGTTCTTTTTGTTTTATTTTTGCGTGTACTTATTGTAATAATGACTATTTTGGGTGAACAAGGTTCATGTGATGTAAATTTTGACAAAAAAATGATGGTTATTATGATGGAATCAGATTGAATTTATTATATAATATATAAGAGGTGTATGAAACTAGTATTGATATGTGAGCATTGATGGATGTGTTGCTTGTATGAGTTACATTGACATATGATAATCAATGTGATGAATGTTACATGAGGTGCAAGGAACCAAGACTGATTTTGGGAATCCCATTGGATGTCGTACCTCATATTTTTTATGTGTGACATGGGAACATGGCGAGAATCTTAGAAGATAGAGAACATTATGGGTGTCAGGTATGAAACAAGAGCACCTGATGAGGAGAATGAGAAATGATGCATCATGAATGAATTTTGAGTTTGTTTATGGTTAGTGTACTATCAGTTTTATTTGAGTTTTGGGTTGGGATGTGGTTGGGGTAAGTAACTCTCAAGGTGGGGAGCCCCTTGAGGCAGTTAACCTATGCCATGTTTGACCGGGGTAGACCAGGTTAATTTTAATAAGATGTGTATGTTCAGTACCATCTCATGGTTTTATTTGATATATCGGGGAAATCAATGTTTTGGTGGAAGATATTGCACAATTATAATTTTTTGAAGTGGGTAAACTTCCTCAACCGTTTCAATTTTATGGGATTGGGGGGGGGGGGGGGTGGGGGTAGACCAACACATTTATGGTTTATAAAAGATTAATTTCGAGAGTTCCTTTGACCCAAGGAAAATTTTTTAGATGGTTTTTAAACCTCATCAATTTCCTCAAGGTTTTGGTTGGGTTTTGGATGTGTCAGAGTTCAAAAGCACAATTTTTTAGAAGGATCAAATTGAGGTACATGATTTGGGAAAACCGTACAACCTCCACAAAGAAATTGTACAACCCTCAATGTTCCCTATACATGGGTTTCAAAACCATGCATGAGGGGCAACATGGATATATAAAATCTATTAAATTATTATAATAGTTGATTTTCATGGTTTCAATATATATTGGAAAACCGTGTGGGAAAATCCTATGAGGATCCCTTTTGGCTAGTGGGTTTCACATCTTTGATTCATAGTTAGGTAAACTATGCAAGATAACCATGTACCTCATTTAAGGAGGAAAAATTACATTTTTCCCTACCTTCTATTTAAGTTATTCCTCATCCTTTCTCATCTAATCTTCTTTCAAGGCATGAGGTCCCCCCTCTTACTCTTCTATTAGGCATTGAGATCAATCCTTCATAAGAGATCCATTATTTTATTTATAGATAGTTTTGGATGCATATCTATAAGAAATTTAACCCCCATATCAATATTATCATTTTCTATTTATTTATGGAGCGATGAATCTTTGTGATATGATTTACACTATTTTTAGGGAATTTCTATAAAACATTGTTTTCTTCCAAATCATATTGAGTTAGAGGCTAAGATCAGACGATCGTACATCTACCAATATGAAGTAGCTAGTGATTATATTTTCCATGATATTTTGGGTTATTATGGGGTGTGTTTTTGAGCACACCATTGGGTATACTGAGTGAGATATTTTAAATTAAATGGATTTCTTTTAATAAGTTAATTTAACCTTGTGAGATGCAAATGGGCATCCTGAATCAAGATTAAAAGTGGTATGATCCTATTTAGAGGATTCAATCCTTGGGTAAATTTTCCTAGGTTTTTGGTTTAATTAAATTGAATTATTTTAATTATACTTTTTTTCTTGTGATGAATTACAAGAAAACTAGATAGACTTTAGATGAGGATGAAGTTATTGAGGACCACATTAGTTGAGGAGATATGATCATCTGGTTGGGAGAGTATCAGATTCCATGACTGATGTTAATCATAGTTTGGGAGACTCAGTGATTGGGTTTAGGTGGAAAGATCCTTAGGTTATGGGATTGACTTGGGTGATAATGGATGGTGTTTAAAATCATGTTTAGAAATATAGTAATAGGGTCATGAGGTGACATATTATTTGAATTAGGGAATTATTTGGTGATTTTCTCACACCTATGTTTTCAAATACACTGTTTGGAATCTTTTCCACACAATCAGACTCATATGATGATGTTGTATTGACCAATAATATGGGTAGAGGCCTCTGTTAGATGTGTCTTAGGATAATGGTTGGAGGTGCTTGTTATAGAAAGACATGAAGATGGTGGGGATCCATCGATTGAAAATGTTGATTCTTTAAATTAAGGGATGAGTCTCCCCATACATGAGGCCATTCATCCAAGACTATTTTGGAGGATGGACATCATCATTCCTTGGGACGTTGGATTTTGACTTGATGATATTATTAATTAGAGGAAAACATCACTATTCCTCATAATTTAGGATTTGATCTGATGAGGATTATTTTGAGCTGAGGACCAAGGGACTAGGTACTTGTTTGGGAATTCCGTTGGGATATTGATTTATTGTTTTGAACATGAGGTGTCAGTTTACACATGGTGTATGAATATTATTAGAGGAGGTTCTTGGGGGATATTTTCCTTGTTTTACATTAGTGGATGCCATGGGATTAACATAAGGTTCCTCCCACTAAAGTGTTACTAGAGATGGATAACGTAGATTATTATTTCCTTGTGGCTATTGATCATAATGGGAGAAAGTTATTTTATGTTATACAGTGTGGTTATCTTTTCATTTTGGTATACACTTCCATAATAACATATGTAATATAGGCCTACATTAGCAGTGGCCTACTAATAGGCCATTTAGTATGCATGTAGAAATTATGGATTTTGGTTTAGGTAAAGGTTCAGGATCAGGATTTTGATCTTAGTTCTTTAGGTATCATGGGATGTAATGTAAGGGGATATGGGTTATTATATCAGCTATAATTTCTTTTTTCTTTTCTTTGGTATCATCATTCTACAATAATTATGTACTGAGGTTTTCCATTAGAGACCCATATTTTTATTATTTTCCATGACCTTTTATGTATACATGTTTAGATATAAATAGTATGTTATGATGTTTCATTATGAAAATGATTTTTTTTGAATTGTTGATTACTATTTCTTTTGTTGATATTTCTTGTGCTTCCACCATGGGTGGGATACTAATAAAGCATTTGTTTTTCTTTCATTTTTTCTGCTTATTAATAAATATACCATTATTATTATCACATACAGAGGGTATATTCTCCCCACTATCACCTCTTTAAACCCTCATTGCTAGTTGGTAGCCTTTGGCGTATGGGGAGGTGTGCTTAAAGACCAGTGGAAATCAGCTCGTAGCACTGTTCATGTGTCTAAAAGGGCCAAGCTACTACATAAGACATGAATCACATGAAATAGATTAAGGAGGGAATAAAATAGAAAAATTCCCTATAAATATGAATAAATAACTCATTATACTAAGGTCCAATGACTATGTGACATATGTCATCACATATGACATACAACAGAGTCATCAAATCCAATACCCTTATAAAATATGTTCAATAATATGTATTAGTATACCATCCCATACTATAAACCTTAGGTAAAAGCCTCTTTGACCATTAATTTAACCAAAAATGTGAAAAAAATCTCACATAAATCTTTCCCACCCATTAAAACACTCACAATTGATGGTTTTGAACACTCATTCACATATTTAGTCCAAAAATCACAAAACTAACCCCACTTGACCAATGAAAATAATTATATGAAAATAAAAAGAAAATATATGGTCCTAACATAAGCCATATTACATGTTATGAGTCCATTATTACTAATAAAATTCAACCCTAAAAACCCACATAAGGGTTAGTTCTAGAAACCTAGAGTCAATTAGACACATAAATAATATATATAAAAATAATTCTATGATTTTTCATAGAATTTCATTCATGATATACTACAAAACATATATAAATTTTGAAACATTGTTTGGAATTCCTAACATAATCCTAAGGAAGATAACTCACTCAAACACGCCACTTCAATCTAGCTTAATCCACCAAAATCTTGGAACTTGACCAAACCCCTACAAATCATTGATCACAACTAGTATAAATGAATAAATGAGGCCCTATAGGTCTAGGGATCCCATAAAATTGGTGAAACCAAATGGGGATGATAATAATAAGAAAAACATTAACTATCCAAGAAATTAGGACCACTAAGCATGTGTAAATACAGAGTTACAACTCATGGGCGTGACATTCATGATGAGGTTGAGGGAATCAGGAAACCATTTAATATATTCTCCCTTATATAAATGATTTTATAAAATTTATAAATTAAGGATACAAATAGGTTTATTACTGAATGACCACACTAGTCAAAAAACAATTCCATCCTTTATGGTTATGCTGTAGCCTGACCATAATGGACACAACATAATGCCTCTATATATACAAGTCCCCACATTTTTTGGTTAACCACTATTGCATAACCCCAACTATTTAGGGTATAATTAACCCCAAAATTTAAAGGACCCCAAAATTTAAAGGTGTTCAGTTTTGGACTGGCCTCATGAATTTGGAAACATTGATTATCATCATAACAAAACTATAACTATTCCACTATGTACCACCTCGACTATATAATATCAAACACCAGTAGTGGATCGCTACATTAAAACTCCCAACATTTCATCATGATCCCATACCTAAAGATTATTTTAGGCCCAAACCATGACCAATAAACCGATTATAAAACCCCAAAAATTGGAAACACACCCAACAACCATGGATAATAATGATACATATGATTTAATATAATTCAAATAAAATACACCATTAAATTCAAGGGGTGTTACATACTATGCCATAAAATACATTATCATGGAAATATTTATGGAGTGATTTTTTGTACTTCATCATTATATAAGTTGGGTATTCATTATCAAAATATCATAATATATCTAAGGGAGAAACACTATAATGCTTTTATATTTTATTAATATTTTATAAATCTCCTAGAATTATGTGTAGAAAAAAAATTGATAAAAAAATCCACCAATTACAAGAAGAAATACAATGAGATTTTGAATAGGGATGATGAGAAAAAAATTGGATGAAATATGATAAAAATTTCATAAGAACTTGATGTTGAGAAGAAAATATATATAGATATATTAATGATATAATTTAAACATTGAACCTAATATTTTATACCATATTCTCTCTATATTACATTTTCTTCTTAATTACATGATAAAAACATGTACAGCAGGATCATAATCTTTATGAATTAGGGGGTTTCTAGTCAATAAAAAGTTTGAATGAACCTTTTGTTAGGTCCACCAGGCTAGATACCCCGAGAGGGGGGTGGGGGTGAATCAGGGTATGACAGATAAAAACAACTGCCTGTTGATGATCTTGTTTTACTGTTTGACAAAACCCTATTCTCTCTCCTTCCTGATGCAGAGTATGAATAATCCTTAAAGCATTCACAGAACACAATGATTTTTACTTGGTTCACCCTCACTGGGCTACGTCCAAGGAGCATACACTGGAAGTATGCTGATGTACCAATTCCACTATAAGCGCACTACTATTTAAAAGTTTGAAACAGACTCACTATCGCTCCTGGTTTACAACCATTCACCGTTTAATAACTCACTGCTATCTCAAATGAAGTAAGCTCACTGCTTCTTGAGAAGATCTAATCATAGTTTATAGACATGTAGGTCTCTTCATTTTCTTGAAAGAATGCATCCTCAACTGTTGATCGATGCTATATTAAAGTTCAAAGTTCATCCACTGATGAATACCCATTTGCCTCTGAACACTAGGAAACCACCTTTGGAAACACCTTCGCAAAGCACCCTACTTCACGAGGCTCCCAATTTCGCGAAGCTCAAACAAGCCTTTGCGAAGCTCCTTCCTTTTCGTGAAGCACTCTCACGAAGAAATATCGCGAAGCTCAAGCCTTCATAATGCTTAGGCCATCATGGAGCTCCTGCCTCTTTGCGAAGCACACTCCTTAGAGAACGCGGCCTCGTGAAGTGCACTTCCTTTCATGGAGCTAGATTGGCCGCCACGAAGCACCTCTCTTTCGCGAAGAGCACTACCTTCACGAACTACCTTCGCTAACCGAGAGCAAAATATTTTCTTTGAAAATTCTCTACTTCTCTCAAGGGGGTTGAACTCTATTTGAAGGAAATTCCACCAACCCTTGACCCTTCCACGCGAAGTTAGTGCCACATCATCACCAATCGCGAAGCTCTGAAATTTCTGCAAGAATTCTCTCAAAATCGCGAAGAACCTAGGAAATTCTCAGATCACGGAGCTCGTCGTAATCGCAGAGTGTTCTATCAATTACCTCGCACCACCGCCACGAATCTCCCTCGCAAATCCCTTCACCGTTGTGATGCGCTTCAACTCTTCTGTTCATGAAGCTTGACGTAATCACGAAGAATCACCACCATCATTCTTCTGATCTTCACAAATTCCAAACCATGAAGCCTCTCTTCACAAAATTCATGCCTTTGCCATATTAAAATATAATATCTATGGATATCCACTTTTCGCGATGCTCACCAACCTCCAAATTTTGGACCCCAAAAATTTGGAAAACACTGGGAAATGGCGCCACCTTTTACTGCTCTTTTGTTCCACCTCCAGACCGTCCATTCATTTTTCATGATTATTTGTCAACATCGATTGTCAACAACTTCTCTGGAACTCGACAATTCTCCATGGAAACCTACTTTGTCAACAAACACAATCAACCCAAAAATGATGTAATGTTACCTTGAGGGATTTTTTCCCAATACCTTTTGAAGAACCTATTTCCATTTGTGCTCTTTATGAGTCTATATTTCATTATTACATCATTTTATTCAATATCTAATCACATTGACCGATGCTTTTTTTTTAAATTAGGTGTTTTAGTAATTAATGATTAAAACCCTATAAGTGGTGTTCTACTCTTATTTGGGCCTAACAAAATAACATGATTATAATATAGATATTTGATGGGTTTTAGTATCCCATAAATACTATAGAAACTAAAATCCCTATAACAAGAAAGAAAAATATTTCATATAAGGTAAGAATAATGTAATAGAAATATAAAATAAAGATACAAAATGTGGAAGTACTATATAGAATTCATTAGGTTTACATAGGATAATAAATGTAAATATAACCATTATAATAGCTATGGTAGCATTTGGAAATACAAATATTAGAATAGTACCCAAACCATTTGAATTATAAACTGACCATCATGGGAAATTAGTTATATTAATATATAATTGAATAAATACCAATATATGAGTTTATAAATACCATAAATGAATATTTAATGAAATAATTACAATTATTTAATTCATATAACACAAATAAATCAATTATATTGATTAGTTCATTAAATTTTAATTTATTTAACATTAGTATTGTATATCCAATTTAAATATTTAATTTATGTCATTGAAGAATATTTAAATAAAATTTATTTTAAAATTTAAATTTTCACATCAAAACTTGTTAATATTTATTTTTTTTGATTTTGATGATATACATTAATTTTTTGGTGAATTATCAATATATAAATTTTTATATAAGATAGGTTTTATGACATGATTTGAATATATCATAATGTTCACATGATTTTGGGAATTATTTTTTAATTGAAAATATATAAAAAATGTAAAAAAATATTTTAAAAAACTACTTTAATTTTTATTCCAATAACGGAACATCAAATTTCTGAAGACAAATATTATCTGATTTAAAAAAATCCATTTATACTAAATTGTATATAATTTTTTTAAAACTTTGAATTTCAATTTTGTATGGGGTTAAAAGACCCAAAGATATGTATTATTAATTTAATATTATTCATTGTCAAAATAGTACCATTATGAAAAGTCATATTCATTATGTTTTCTGAAATATCTCTTCCCTTTAACTATAAATTCCCCATATCACCCCCATTTCAAACCACCTCAAAAACCTATAACATACCATAAATTATTCATATATTACCTATACTAAAATGTCATTTCATATTTGGGATGTTCTAGTCTTAGAACACCTCGAGGACCCAGGGTGTTAAGTACTTAAAAAATGATGTACCTTCAATGAATTTTGCGATTCCTTATTTAACCTGTTAAATTTTCATCTTCCATCCACATTTAAATGTGTATAAAATTTATTTGAAACTGTTTATTTATTATTTTAAAAATTTATAATTTCCATTATACATTTTTATATGGTCATAACTACCATATACAAGGATAATATATATATTTTTTATCATCAGATCCATGAATTGTAAAAATAGTATATAAATAATATATATATATTTGTCTATTTATAATAATATTGATGTAATGTAACTCATGGATAATCAAAAAAATATTAATAATAAAATACTGAAATGAAATTCGAATAATTTTAGCAAACAAGACCCCATGAATTTTATTAGTAATGAAATATCAATAGATAATTTCAAATTTAAATAATATATTAATTAGGGGTGTCCATGGGTTGGGTTGGGGGGGTTTTTTGAACCCGACCCAACCAAAAAATATCAGTTCTGGTCAGGTTGGGTTTAAGGCATTTTTTGGGACCCGACCCGACCTAAACCGTCTATATCGGGTTGGGTTAGTTGGGTTATATAAAAAAATTCCACTCCTCCTGGATAAATTACCCACATGTCTCCCACTTGTGCGCTTCATCGTCTTCACTATGACAAGAGGATCTCGAAGACCAATAGGAACAAAAATTGGTGGTGGACTGACAACATGATCGTTCGTGGGTGGGGTTCCCATCTCTCTCCCTCTTGTGGGTACTACAGCAGATCTTGAAACCCGCAATCCCAAATTTAGGCAACTCCCTCAATCCCCAATCCGATCCTCAGGAATATTTCTTCAAACCGAGTCATCTACTTCAATCGGTGTCCTCAAACAAAATGGAAATACTTCGAAGAAAAGTATTCAATGATGGAATATGCATGACTCACTGGTTGCCGCTTGGATCTGAGATTCAGCTCGGGGGTGAGCTTGCAAATTCATCATGATAGTTTATCAGTTCGGTCTATCATCTTCCTTAGTGGAATAGACTCGTTTCATCTCTGGTGGTCTGTTGTCAGATCAAGAGAAGGAGGAGCGGAGGGTTCGACTTAGATATAGTTCACCAAATTGTGACTCACAGCAGAAAACTCCTCAGATCTTCTTCGGCACCGGGGTCTTCATCTTTAGTGAGGTCTTTATGGCGGTCATCCCTTACTCAGATATGGTGGAACTTGGTTCATTGGGATTCATCTTCCTCTACCAGATTGGTGTTCGGATTTCTTGGAAAGCCACGATCAACTTCTTCTAGATCCAATAAATGATGACCATCATAGTGGAGGCTCGGTGGTGCAGTGGATCTCGGTGGTACTGGTAGATCTCAGTAGAGGGAAATGATGGTGGGTTCATTGATCGCGTTGGGGGTAAAGATCGTGAGCAGGAGGTGTAGATACCAAATGGTGACGAGGACGACTGGTTAAGCAGAGGTCGACAGATCTGTGAGCGTGGCTACCACGGGAGGCGCAACGGTAGTCCATCGGGTTGGTTGTGTCAGGTTGGATCATTTTTTCCAACCCGTGACCCGACCCAACCCGACCACAGGTCAACCCGAAATGACCCGACCCATGTATAAATTTTTTTGAACCCGACCCAACTCGGTCAAGTCGGGTCGTGTCAGACGGGTTGGGTCGGGTTTGGACACCCCTAATATTAATAATAAGTTAAATATTTCTACAATAGATCCAAAACAATGTGTTAATAATAATAATTTGTATATAATAATTTTAATCATAATGAAAAAACAAAGAACCTATAATAATGGATTTCACTACAAATTATCTAAAATTTAGGATCGAGTAATCTATATTTCCATATTATTTATTTTTATATTATATTATATAGAATATATGTATTTTCATAAAATTTTATTTTATATTTACTTATTCATTTTTAATATCAATTTTTATTGAATATCCAAATTCTATGTAATAGTGCATGGACTACTTTGGTAATAAGTACAAATCAAAGTGTGAATTAGGAACCCAACTCAGACTTCTAAATAATTTATTAAAAAATAAAAGAGTATAATGTTTACTTCAAGATAAATGAACTTTCACTAGAATAAGATTAACTGAAAATGAACAAAATAAAATGAGAAAAAACCAAATGAAGAGCTATCATAGTAATTTACTGCAAAAAATCATATCCTCCCCGAAACTACCCATTCTAATGCAACCCATGTAGACAGTTCACCAATCTTCTGAATCATCCAAGTGCCAAGTATTATGGCCTAAAAATATTGAAATAAAAAAATTATAGTAACTCAACTACATTAAAAAATATTCCTGAATATTTTGATGTAAGAAATGATTCCCGATGATTTCCAGAATAATAGAGAAAACAATACAAAGGACCACAATAAATCACTTAAAAAATCATGGAGATCCTATCATCTATAGATCTTGTTCTAGCACACTGAAATACGTAAAATATCCCTAAAATGATAATATGTTGGTCTAGATCAACAACACCTCAAATAATTTCTTTAATACACATGTAGAACAACTCTCATCATACATAACACAAAAACCCCAAAATCCACACATCATATCAAGTTCATAAGAGGAAAAAAAACTTAAAATCAATACCATAAAATATGATCAAAGTATAAACAGTGGAATGAAATGTAAAATATAATGTAAAATGAAACCATCAAGGAATTATAACCTAAAAAACAAGGCCCAATCAGTATAAGAGACATCTTAAGGATTCCAAACTAGTTCTAATATGTATACATCTAACAAATTTTTATGGTATTTATTACATATCATAAACAACTATAAGATTAATAAATACCCTGACCCCCATTTCCAATAGCTACGTATCAAACTCATTAAACCTTCTGAAGAGTTAAATATTAAAAATATTAGGATCCATGCACTGATTAACCATCAAATTTTATAAATAAAACCATTTAGTATAGATTAATAATTCAATAATCATTATGGTGATCATTATTTTTTTCATTTCTAATAAGTAGTCAGCTATCCTATTTAAAATAAATATCTAGGTAGACAAAACAAATTATTGCATCAAATAAATATCTTTTATATAATTCCAAGATAAAAAAATCAAAAAAATAACATCTTCATGGTTGTCTATATTTCAACATATGATCTAGAAAAAGATTTAAAAATTTTCCAGGTTGAAACACAACAACAGAATCACCGTTTAGATGTGGTTTTTTTTGCGTTTTGCGGCGGTTTAAACCACGGCGGCATGGTTTGGCGGTGGTTTACAGAAACCGCTTCCTAATACGTAGTTGCCAATCTATTCGCGAAAGTTTTTTCCGTTTTGCGGTGGTTTAAGGAAAGCGTCGTCACTGTCTCATTTCGTGGCGGTTTTCATGAATTTAACGGCGGTTTTTATGATCCCTGGATATAAATTTATTCATGGCGGTTATAACCGCCATGAATAAAATAAAATTCAGCGGCCGTAAAACCACCACTGTAGTCACGAGAACTGCCACGGAACGAGGCACCAACGATTCAGCTATGTCATGACGGTTAAAACTGCCGCTAAACATATGAAAAAATTTACGTTTAGGGGCAGTTTTCACAGTTTAGTGGCGGTTTAAACCGACACCCATATAAATGTCATGACGGTTAAAACCACCACTAAAATCTGCCCAAAAAAATAATAATTTTTTGCTTCCGCTGCCCCACTGCCCTGAAAAACAAATCAAACCAGAAAAATAAACCAACTGAGATACATTATAGCCCTCCTACCATGCATAACCCACATCATGTATCATCATCACTAGACCTCCTCCATCACTACATCACATTCCCACAATCACTTCCTCAATATCAAAAATAACAACATGAGTATCACACACCAAAACATCACTTTCCACAAAAAATCATTTGGTAAGAAATTATATATTATTCATATTTGGTTAAAATGGATTAATTAATTATAACTGATGATAAAATATTATAATTAATTATGTATGATTCCTTTTTATGTTATAGGACCTAAGAAAATGGGTAGTGAAAGATTGGTCCATGGAAATCTTGGGGGTGAGGTCTGTCCATGAGCTGTTAAGTGGTGTGTCAATGGAAAGGGGCTTCAAAATGAGTTAGGATCTCTAATGTTCTAGACCTATTGTTTTTATTATTATTTTTTGTGGTTTGAGGTGTGTAAGATTTTCATTGGATTCCATTCTCCTTATATAAACCCAATTATTATTTTTTAATTAAATGGTTAAATGAAATTAAAATGTTAAGTTGATTGAAGACCATGAGAAAACTAAACTATGTGCTAGGGAATAAATAGACGATTGTGTACTGGCCTGATTCCTCGGTCTCTAAAGGATGAGGCATTGAACTTAGAGATCTCAAGTGACTTCCTGACCCCTTCATTGGGGGGGGGACCTTTTGAGATGTCTTTTCCCTAGAGGATGAGCTTTGTATACCTTTTTATGGAGGTGTTTTGTGAAATAAGATGACCATCCAATGTGGGATAGCTAAGACCCTTGAGACACCTCCAACAATTAAGTAATGATTGACTTAGAAACCATGGCCTATCTAGTCTGGGATGTGTCTTGGGTATACCATCCAGTTATGCAATCATAGTAATTGTTGGTATTAACCAAACCCTTTTCCATTAGTTGTGATTTACTCTAGGTGGACGAACATAGGATGGACTAGGATTGGGTTTGATGAGTGGACCATCTAAGTGGAACCTTCTAACTAAGATGGTCCATGATCCATATTCCTGGAAAACCCATTATTTGGTTTCCGCATTGAGGCCGAGATGTTATTTTATATATTGACATTGCTAGAAATTGTGATTTTATCGAATTAAAAGTACTAGATTGAGATAGTGGTCCATGAACACGGATCTCAAGAGAGATTCCTCTACATACATACAAACCTAGAGGACCCACGTGGGTTCCCAGTAGATAGAACAACCCTGAACAGGTGCATGTGTTTCTTTAGAGATGGTTACAAGTGTCACTATAGAACCTGAACCATTGTGGATACATGATGGAGCTAAGATGATAATTATGGGAATGGGTGTTCAGTTGACCATGGTTTTATTTATATTTATATTTATTATTGATTCATGATATTTAACAAGATTCATTAGAATATCTAATTGGGCATGACACAATTTTCATTACTTAGGACACCTGTGAATCACTTGTTGGGATGGATGAGACCCTTTGATTCTTATTGTGTTTCTAATCTATTATAATGACATATTTGGGGTGGAAAATTAGTACAAATAGCATCAATAATATATGATAGATGTATGGGTGAATAACTACTGGTGGTACCTTTTTTGCAAAAAAAATCCATCGGGTCCTATGTGCTAGATATATTCTAGTAATTTATATATCTTCTCACTAGAGTGTTAGTTTGGGACATATGAGTAGTCCATTATATTAATTTTTCTACATATAACATGATGCTACACATGCATTCATAATCCAGGTTTTATATTGATAACATACAAGTAGATGGTGCTTTGTAGCTTTGTAGGAATTATGATAGGTGTGGGTGAACAATTGGAGCATCCATCTGGTCGATAACCCTCCTGGTAGCATAATGGATCCAAGGAGTGAGTCCGCTATTTATTTTTTGGATTAAGTAACCCTATCATAGTGATATGACAAGGGTCCTCCATTCATAGAGTTGGTAACCCTCTCAATTGATGCACACAATGCACATTGAGGTATAAATCATTCATTGCAGCCAGTAACCCTTTTGAATAACAAAGTATTTAGTGTTTAATGAGACCATTATTACTTCTACTATTGAGGGAGGATGTAGAAGTGATTGATGTGTGATAGTATGGGTGAACGCTAGGACATTAAAATGTGTGGTGACAACAACCAATTCAAACACAGGCCTAAATGGAATGATTTATACCACACTTGAGAAATCAAGACATAAAAATAAACATCAGAAATCAATAAAATTCATAAAAAGAAACACGAGAAATCAAGGAAATTTTTGGACATGAAAATGTGTGGTGGAAACTATGTGCCACAAATGTTACATATACAAACCAATTGTTCACATATTTGTTCAACACATCAACAATACAACTACACAGGGTCCGATGATGCATCATCACCCTCTCCACCTTCATCTCCACTTTCTGCTGTCACCTCTAAGAACATTATATGAAAAATTAAATATGGTTGAATATTTATATTAAAACTTAAAACCAATGAAAGTTAGAAAACTAAATGAATTTGATTTTTTTGTGATTTACCTGCATACCACCAGTCGATGCACTACCATCGGGGGCATATTTTCTCATCTGGTGACGTATTTCAGTCAACTCTTTATGCAAAGCAGATATCTGATCCCCCTGTTGGTGAACTATGTTTCGTAAAGAAACAATCTATTTCTTATCATCTATGGGTATGGGCTGAGTAAAGTCAAGAGTAGATGCAGCTACCATCCCTAGTGGCCTGCTAAAAAAATCAGATGGTACGGGTCCCAAAACCATTCCGCGCACTCTCCCAGGATCCTCTTTCCCAAGGACATTAGCAACCAGGTTTTCCTGGGAGACTGAGTAGGACTGCGCGGGATTGACATCCCATAGTTCTTTAATTTTTACCTATAAATCAAATATCAATATATATTAACACAGTAAAAACTGATAATAAGTTATTATGATAAATAATTGACTTCATTCCCCAACTTGTTTAGCAGGCTCATTAACAAATCTTCCATCTGATTTCTTGTGAGTATCCAACCACAGTTCAGTTCTGGATGATTTATGCCCTAAACTCTGGGACTATATTAAGCAAAGATAAATCAATAAATCAATATATTAAATAAATAATATTGTCTTATAAATATTTATACTAATTAAATGATTACCAATGTCTTTCGGCTTCTAGAAAAACTTTTTGAGCCCGTAGTGTGCGGTATGACTTGCTTAGCCCGGTTTGACGCATTCAGTCTTGAGCGATCCTGAAATAAATAAAATGAAATTTAATACTAATGTATTGAATGTCATGTCCTTTTCATATAAAAGTATAAATGTAAAATGAGGATAATATAATAATATATATTTCAATACCATCCGCTTCTGATCACGATGTCTGTCAACAAACACTTTCCATTGTTCTTTCGGTACCCCACTGGGTAGCTTCTCATACATTTTTTGTGTAGTCAACAAAGTATCATTGACATCACAACACAATATACATTTGAAATCCTTCCACTTCTTACCTAGATTTTTCAACGTCCACTTCTGTGCTATCACATCAGCAACAGTAAAGTGGAAGAACATTTGTATACAAAAATTAATTTTGAACATATTAGTAACATGACATTCAATTAAACCATAATGTAATAAATTTACCTTTATTTGAGAATAATAAACTTTTTTTTTTCCATCTTGGAAGCATATGTCTCCAATCATCATATGAAATGGGAAGGGAAACATCCGCTGCCAGCTGGCCTAAAATCTGGCCAAGTAACCCCGCGACGTTAGCCGTAGGGACCCCATAAGAATCAAATGGCATGACTATCTTCTCACCAGTCATATTCCAAACATCTGAACTTTTTATGATTTTTTCCACGGTTTCATTTTTGTCATATTCAATGAGAAAACAATTAGTATAAAAAAATGTAATAAATTTATTTAATTAAAATTTGTACCTATGACAGTGACACTCCAGTATGCTCGGGATGAACTGGAAGGGGCGTGTCTCTACCCCACTACTGAGGCTTCTGAAGGGGGAGTTGACAACTCACCCTCTAATGAGACATCCAAATATGGTGTGAGAGATGGTTCAGGGGGAGATGGTGCAGGGGTGTCGGCAGATGGTGCCTCAGATGTCGTGGGGAGGGAGCTAGATGGATCGCCATCTGTCGTAGAACTAGATGAAATAGTGAA
This sequence comes from Viscum album, assembly GCA_963277665.1. NCBI lineage: Eukaryota > Viridiplantae > Streptophyta > Magnoliopsida > Santalales > Viscaceae > Viscum > Viscum album. The sequence continues at coordinate 905,339,381 of OY728158.1, read as the reverse complement.
CCACTTCCTCCTTGAAATTCTTGTAATTTAATCAAATAAAATTAAGTTCAGAATATATATTTCAAAAAAATTATGTAGAAAAAAAATTAAAAATGATAATTGATTCCCAATACTAAGACACAAAATATATATAATAATGATAATGAATGAATGCAGAAATGAAACAAGTATTTACTGAATAAATAAATAATTTTACATACAATCATTTTCCGCTTCAATCATGTCGGTTTACTGCTCCATTGCTTCATCAACTTTATTCATCCTTTCTAGACTAATATTTTCAATATCATGATGGACAAATAATCCTACTTCCAGTTTCTGATTAACTTCAATTTCAGAGGTCAAATTTACCACTTCATCACCCATATCATACAAATCTATTTGTATTACGTGAGAAACTACACTCCACCCTTCATCGGAAACATCATTCACATAATTTAACATTTTTTCTTGTGATGCTAAGATATATAGATCATGCAGTTTACGATCACCAACATCCATCAAGTGACATAAGTTCCCAGAAGTAAATTTCAAGGAATCTCTTTTAACACCTCTGATAAAATCGACCCATTTGCATTGGAATAAAACAACCGAAAAATGTCTGTGGTAGTTTAATTCAATAATATCATGCAGCTTTCCTTAGTATTCCATTTCAGAAAATGTAAATATACCACTATTCTGTGTTTTCAAACCCACTTCTTCATCGACTGTACGAAATCTAAAGCCATTCAAATTATAAGCGTCAAACTTTCTAACTTGTTTTAGAGGACCTCTAGCAAGAAACTTCAAATCTTCTGACACCTCTGCTCGAGTATAAGTATTCATGATCTGAAAAAAGAAATATAATTTATTATATTTACAAAATGTATCTTTCAAACTAATATTCGTATTTATTGCAATATTTATGAACTTACACGTCATACAAACCATTCTACAAGCTCTTTATTAATAGCTTTCGTTATATCTTTCTCATTTCGTGTTCGACCTCTCATTCGTCTTTTTTTTTGTATCCTAAACTCTTCAATAAACGGATCTTCAATTTTACTATTTAGCAGCACATATATATGTGCCTATAATAATTCCAATTGAGTCAATGTCACATTTGAGGTCCTCCCAACTGATCGGCCAATAGCAGGAAATATTTTGGATTTCTGATGAATTTGAAATTTAGTCGATGTGTCATCAACACGTCCAAATCGATTAAATCTTGTCTCAATATCATCCCAGTATTGAGAACAAAATGTTAGACACTCCTCAGCCAAATATCCTTCAGCAATAGAGCCTTCTGGTTGAGCTTTATTTCTCACGTATGATTTCAAATGCCCAAGATATCTATGAAATAAAATAAACATAATTATGCATTTATTTAAGTACCAAAAATTGTTTAATTAACTAGAAAACATATAAATAAAGTACCTCTCAATTGGATACATCCATCAATAATGAATGGGGCCTATTAATTTAACTTACTCAACCAAATGCACAGTTAAATGCATCATTACAGTAAAAAACGACGGAGGAAAGATCATCTCTATTACACAAAGGGTCAATACAAACCTCTCCTGGAGGTTGTCAAGCTGATATGGATGTAGAGATTTCTCACATAGTTGTCTGAAAAATGTGTAGAACTGGAGTACAACAGTAGTAATTGTTTCAGGTACTAATGTACGTAATGCCAATGGTAGTAACTGCTGTAACAAAATATGTTAATCATGACTTTTCAATCTATGTAACTTACGATTATTCAAGTCAACACACCTTGAGATGTTACTTGAATACCCATAAGATACCTTAACATTCTTTAACATTCAAAGGAATGTATCTTTATCCCTATTTTTCATTTCAAAAATTGATGGAGGATACTTTTCATTCTCATCTGGCCAGAGATCGCGTTTTATGTTCATTACTTGTAAGTCTTAGCGAGCATTGAGATGATCCTTTGACTTTCCATGCTCATTAAGCAATGTGAATATCAAATTTTCACATACATTCTTCTCAATATGCATCACATAAAGATTATTCCGCAACAAATTAAATTCCCAATACAGAAGTTTGAATAATATACTTTTTTTCTTCCATTGTTGCATTCCGGTTTCGCTTGACGATGCAATTCAGACTCATTTTCCACTCTCATTCAAATTATGAACCTTCCCAAATTTTGTTTCAACATTTTCAAGCTGTTTCAATATTTCATAACTAGTTAACAACTTTGGAGGTGGTCAACGATCAATGGAACCATTAAATTTTGATCTGTTCAGTTGAAATCTATGAGATGCATCGAGAAATCTTCGATGACACAAGAAGCACCATTTTCTACTGTGAGGTAGCCGGTTGGGATCAAAATTAAAGTTATAAACGGGACAATCCAAACTCATGTATGTGTTCCAACCTGATAAATTCCCAAGCCCAGGGAAGTCACTAATGGCCCACATTAAAGCAGCATGCATTTTGAACATTGTTTTAGAAGAAGCATCAAATGTCTCAACACCGTTGTTCCATAACTCCTGCAATTCATCAATCAAAGGCTGCAAGTATACATCAATATCATTTCCAGGCATTTTTTTCCAGGAATAATCATCAAAAGGATAAAATATTCTTGTTCCATACACATCCAAGTAGGAAGATTATAAGGTATCAAAACAATTGGCCAAATGCTATAACTGGTACTCAAAGTCCCAAATGGGTTGAATCCATCGACAACCAATCCCAATCGAACATTCCTAGGATCAGCTGAGAAATTGAGATGTAATGAATGAAATGTATTCCATGATTGAGAATCTCATGGATGTCTCATTAACCCAACATTGTTATTATCTACAGAATTCCACTTTATGTATTCAGCGGTTTTCGATGACATGAATAATCTTTGCAATCAAGGCTTCAAAGGAAAGTAATGAAAAACCTTTGCAGGTGTGTTTCTCTTATTCTTCTCTATGAAATTATGTTCATTCAGACTTCCAACATCACCCTTTGCCTGCCATCTAGAAGAAGAACATTTCTTGAAATTCTGTCTACTTGAATCCTCTCCCTAATAAAGCATACAACCATTGGGACAGACATGTATTTTTGTATAATTCAAACCAAGCTTGTTAACAACTTTTTTCATATCATAAAAAGATTCTGGGATTTTTTCATTAGGAAATTCATCACGAATCAATTCCAATATCATGGATATTTCCTTATTTGTAATTCAACATAGACATTTGATATGGTACAACTTCAGTAGAAATGAAAGATTTGAATATTTCAAACACCCACTATACAACTCTTGATTTACATTGTCAACTAAATCATGAAACACATTTTCCTCAGTGAAGTTTTCTCTTACATTTGGATCCACAGAATCAAGAGGAGGATCCAATGATATGTTACAATCTTGATCTGCCTGTGTTACAGTCTCAAAAACATCACTTGTCACGTTACAATTTGTAGCACCCTCTTCTGGTTGTTCTGATATGTTTTGATGCTGATAGTGGTATCTTATAGTGCTGAATGCATAATTTATGAGGTTTTTCATTTCATTTTCCATTGTTGACGAACTTGGGACCTCATTCTGTGGATTAACATCAGTGCTCAATCTTTCTGTAACATTTGATTCTCCATTCCCAATCGAACACAAATATTGACCAGGGAATTGCTTCAGTATTAAATGTTCATAAACCTCATCTCTCTTCAATCATGTTCTAAATTTACATTTAGGACATGAAAATTTTATTCTCCCTTCAACGGATCGATTAGAAATTTCAAAATCTAAAAACTCTTTCAAACCCTTAACATACTGAGGTGTGTTCCTTGGTAATGTGATCCAGCTTTTATCCATGTATATCACAATGTGCCTACACAATAATAAAAATAATTAAAACACATAGTTACTACTAAATAGATAAATAGATTCATATATACAATGGTGTAACATTACAAAAACATAATATAATAAAGATGATCCCCTGAGTTAGATATGAACCCTCTAGTGTTTGTGATAGGGGAATTTTTTTTGGTAAAGAGAAACAGTGTGCTAACAACGTGGTAACTACTTTACAATGAAAACCAAAGCATATTGTTAATTTGGAATAACCCTAACCTAATTTCTCTATAGAGTCTTCATATAAAAATCTAATATCAAATAAATCTATTATAAATAATGTTTAGCAAAAACCTAATGATGCTTACAAAACTCAACACATTGTTAATTTGGAGTGGTAAGAACCACATGAGGGATAGTCTTGAGGCATGATAAGTGGTGGTGTTCAAGGAAATGCATGATGAAATATTTAATCAATAAAGATCAATGAACATTATATAACATCAAAACAAGAAAATTATTATAGGGGGTGACACGTATGAGAGGAATCACCTTCTTAATTTCCTAGGTATAAAAATAGAACCTTCAATCAACTTAATATATATATATATATATATAATAAAATAAATAAAAAATTTCATAGAACCTAAAATCTATATAATAATGAATATAATGCATCAAGAAAAATTAACAAAGACCTCTTAAGATCTAATATGGCTTCCCAAATAGTAGCATCTAAAATCTCTATCGATTTTTCCAGAAAAACAACTCAAGAAAACTATAGAGGGGGTGAAAACTTGGGAGTACTCAGTAGGAATATATTTCTAAGTAGTTCTATATACATGCAATATATATGTGCCCATTTTTGTGAAAGGCGCGCACCTCAGCGCGAGGCGTGGAGAGGCGCACCTGGTGGGCCTCACTCCCGGTGAGGCGGGGCAACCTCACTGAGGCGGGCCAAAGGCACGCGCCTCACGCGCCATCCCAAGAGGCACTACATCAAAAGGCGTAGTAAAGGCGCACATGGCTTCCGAAATCAGGGGGAAAAGTAGGGAAATCGTGGAATGAGAAATTCCCTGAGACTGAAAACGTAAACCATACCTGAGAAATAATAAAGCTGCAGAAATCGAGTGGAACAGAGTAGAGAAAACGTCAAAATAGGGTGGTAGGAATCAAGGGAGAGTCGCGACCGGATTGAAATCAAGGGGTGATGGAAATCTAGGGAGAGTCGTGATCGGGGTGCAGTGAAGCAGTGAGGTGATCACAGAAATCAAAGAAATCATGGTTATAGGAAATTAGGGGTGTAGTGCAGGTGATTGTGGGGTGCAGTGCAGTGCAGGCGATCGCGGGGTGCAGTGCGGCTATAGGAAATCATAGGGCATTTTATCAAAAGTGAGCTAGTATAGTGTTAAATATAACATAAAATTTAATTTGTATTATTTTAGTTGGATAAGTTTTTTTAATTTAAAATATTCTTGAAAACTGTATATATTTATTTATTTGCGAATGTGCCTTATTTGCGCCTCACACCGCACCTCGCGTCACATCCCCAAGTGGTCTTTGCGCCTTATTGTGCTGCACGCCTTTATCAACAATGTATGTGCCAGAATATACATATGTGAAACAACTAAGAAATACTAGAATATGGGTTATGTTAAAAAGAAATGTAACACATTATATATTTTCTATCTTTAACCATATCACCTGTAAAGGTATTATCATATTAAACCAATGGATTATCAAAAGAAAGTAAGCAATGGGGATTTTGATTTCCATGTAATTATAACAATAATGTATAGATTCCATATTTATAACATCATCATCGAGTAATTATGCCACTTCACAAAAATTTTTATAATATGGAAACCATCAATATTTTCGACAAAACAGAAAACCCAACTCTTAACATGTGTCAATCATCACTGTCACATCATCATATTAGCTAGAAAATAGGTAATCCCAACTCTCAACCTATGTCAATCATCTCATCATCATCACATCAGAATAACAAGAAAGTTCAACTCTCAACCAGTGTTAACCATCCCAACATACACTAAATTTCCACATCATTACCTCAATGACACATGTTATAACCTCAATCTATCACAACCAAAAACATGAAATAGCCTTAAAGCCATCACAACCTAGGGAAATGTGTACATGTTATACCTTAATCCATTATAACCCATAATATAAGCATGTATTGTAACCATGATCCATCACAACCCATGAATATAATATCAAACAACCAAAAACAATCAAGCTGATAGAAAAACAATCACTTGAGAATAAAAACTAACAAACACATATAAAAAATCACATGTAATAAGTAGAAAAAAAATAATCATAAACAAAAACATCTGCATACAATACAATAAATACAACATTAAAATTTATTATAATAAACAACAATAATAAAGAAATAACTAATATCAAAACAACAAAAAAAATTAGAAATCAAACCCTAGGGTTCGTATAGGTCACCGGGAAAGCAGGGTCGCCGGGGTCACGGGGTCACCGGGGTCGCGGGGGTCCGGGGTTGCTGAGGTCGCGGGGTCACCGGGGTCGCGGGGTCATAGGGTCACCGGGGTCACGGGGGGCCGGGGTCGCGGGGGAAGCAAGGGGCCGGGGGAATCGTGGTCGCTGGGTGAGAAAAAGGAGGGTCGGGGTGGGGGGAAGGGTTGGGGCTGTTAAAAAAAATGTTTTGCGACGTTTTATTATAAACCACTGTGATTGTTTTTTTTTAAAAAGGTTTAGCGGCGGTTTTAGGAACCGTCGCTACAAAACCACCGCTAAACGATGATTTTTTTGTAGTGAAAAAATAATCAACATCCTTTAAAGAGAATAGTTTTCTTATCATTTTAGGAATGTTAAAATCACAATCACACAACACCACAGAAAGACATAACCACGAAGAGAGTGAGAGTGTCACATCATCAAAAATGAATCAATACTTAAAAAATTATATATCAATATCTATAGACTATCCAAATTAGTTTTTGTAAGAGCTATCCAAAACAACGACAACTTTGAAATCCAAAAGTCCAAAAAAGACAACATAATCCAACAACATAGTCATGTGAAAATATCAATTAAAATGTTCGAAAAAATATCATAAAAAAGTCTCAAAAAGATATTTATAATTATAGGGTTCACAAGGAAACAAAATAACCAAGGGAGGAAGTATAAGAATCATTGTAATGGAATGTCCTTGTAATTAATGTCATGATTTCAATTTAATTATTACACAATTTTATTATGTGTTATTTTTATGATTTGAAGGTAGTATTCCACATAAATTTCACCATCTTTGTATTTTTTTAAAATAAAAGCTTTTTTATCCTACAACTATGTTTCCAATTCATCCCCTAGGTCATCGTTGATCCTATATTCACCTTTGATATTGGGGTTAAAATATTCATAAAAAATGATACTTTCCAATGAATCCTCAACATAAAGTGATATATAAAGGGTTAACATCAATAGGCTATGGAGGAATATATTCTTTCTTCCTTCCAAGATACCTCAAAGGGTTTAGTGAAAATTATTCTTTCAATATGAGAATAATTTATATTTTTTTCATTCTTCCTGAGATTTAAGTTGATGAATCCTCATTGGGTTTTTACCTTTCCTAGAACTCAACTTCAAAAAAATTTCATCAATCTAAAAAAATTGATCATCATTATTAGGTAATGTTTAACTATATTTTTAATGAAAACACTTCTATTCCTCTTTCAAATTTTTAACAGCATTTGAAATATTAATCATGAGTGGAAAAATTTTGTATAATTTTTTAACCTTTATTAATATTCTATGCATTACAAAGAACATCCTCAAGTACAAAAGGATTAATGATAAAGGGACATGATTTAAAAGAATCTATCAAACTATGATTCACATTCTTATGTAAAACAATCCTATTATATATAGGTAGGAAAAAATCCATGGATTTATGATATCTTTTTTAAACCTAGATTGACTTTATCCATGAAGAGGGATGTGGAACATTATGCTTGTTTCCAACATTCCTTTACGGAGTCTCCTAATAAAAGGAATTTAATACAATAAACTTATGGATTTTTGAAAAAAAAAAATCTTGAAGGAATTAAGTATCACAATTTTTTATCCAAATGTGTAGTGGAAGAGGTTGAGGGAAAAAAATTTCTATGTATACTCCCAAAAAATAAGATTGAGATAGTTTTTTTCATAGTTTCTAATTTAATGGGTTTCCGAAATAAGCTAGAAATCATGAAAAGTGCATCTTATTTAGTCAAATGTATTGGAATAATAGGGAACCCTAACTAGAGAAGGGAAATGGGAGGTTCCAAGTTAGTGCAAAAATCTGGGAACCATTTAAATACATTCATGGAACATCCACTGAAGGAATAATAACCTCCCATCCAAATTTGGTAGTATTTATTTTCAGACGTGAAATTAAAATCCATATAAAATAAATTCTAAATACCCACACAAAAATTTATAAATAATATCAATTATAGGTTTTTTATCATGAAATATAGTGAGGGCCTATGCATGGTAAATTTATCAACAAAGAAAATAACACAGATATGAGGAAATAAATTGAATCTCTTCTTTCAAGAAATGAATTTAAGTAAGACCTCTATGGTGGTATTTGTTCAACCCAATGCGTGAAGCCATAAGATCTACATGAGTATGAAAATTAATACTTCTCTTAGAAACAACGTCTATAATGGATTTAAAATTTAAAAAATATTGTATACACATGTTAAATGAATGTGAAAAATTATTACAATGTTTTCTTATTAGTATTATGTGAGAAAAAATAAAAAGAATCAAAATATAGATAGTTTGTGAACTAGCATGAAATTAATTAATTAAGAATGTTTTTTATCAATGAGGATAAAATTATGTTGATTAGATATCTTTTTTAAATCATGTTCTTTATAATTCAATTACACGACTCTGTACTATAATGCTTACCATTCCTTTATGTGATCCCTAAAAAAATATCCATCTTCTTAGTGAAACTACTCATACCATTATGGTTTCTTCTAATAGGTATACTAAAACATTTTAATTGTAATTTTGGATATTGTGATTATTATTAAGTCACATAATACATTATGATTCATCAAATAACATATAAATTCTATATTTTCTAAAAAAAACTTGGAATATTATTAAATTATATAATATTTTAAGATAAAGGACTGGTGATCATGTTTGTGATATATTATAAAAAAAGAGAAAAATTTATAGTGATTAATTATTTATGGTATTAATTTGACCAATTTACTTCATATCATCAGAACCAGACTATTAAACCTGAAACTCATACACATAATATATCAACCAAAATATAAATGAGGGAACAAATGATTATTTATGTTAATTATTGGGTGTATTCCTCAGGTATTCACCATTACTTCTAAACAACTAACCTCAATTTAATGATATTTAATTATAATGTCTCAAAAACACATAAAAAACAAATAATTGTTTTTTGATAATTCTCTTCATTTTGAGTGTTCAATACAAATACACAGTCCACGATGATTTCAGTCCATGTATAATGACTGTATAACTTCATGCGAGCCCCCTAAAAAATTTATAATTACCCTTCCCCAATATACTATTCACTCAATCCCATAGATCTATGCCAACTTTAAGGTATTTCAATTCATTATCTAATTTAGTTATATAAAAATTTATAATGATTCCTTTATTCCTCATAATATAGACATTCCATCTATTTTTCCTCTCCTCGTATAAATGGTTTCTATGGACTAGGCTTGCTTTTATTCCACACCATGAATCATTTAAGTTCTTTATAGAATATTCCTTAGTTGTTTGAGTTTAATTTCAAGTAACCCATATATATTATAGATTATTCTGTATCAATTCTATAAATATACACTTAATCTAACATGGGGTTCCAACAATCTCTTTATTAAGGAAAAAAATGTTGTTGTAATGGAAATATTGTACTTAGGTGTTAACTTTTATAGACTTAGATTCACTTCACTCTATACATGGAACAATATTTGTATTATCATACAATTATTGTAATTATTTGATTTTCCACACCATTTAAAAAGTAGAACTATCATGGTAACATAATAATTAATCATTAACAATAATATATTTTCTTAACACCTATTATATTCCTAACATGTACCTATCTATTAAATAAATGCATATAGTTTTTTAATAGTTCCGCTAACATAATTCATAATGAAAATATAGTTGATTAAAATAAATATTTTGGTAGACATATATTTTTGGGAAATATTTAATTTCCTTACATTACTATCCTAGGAATTATTTCTCTGAAACATTTATTGATTTTTATCCTAACATGTTATGACACACAACTTCCATTATCTATTAGGAATTATAAAGAAACATTTTAGTAAATGTTGTTTCTTTTTCATATATAAAGTATGTAATATAGAGGAGAATTGGCCATGATTTTTATTTAATGTACGAGACATATAGAATCGGCCTTCCAACACTATCACAAACATATTGGAAATAGTGGGTGATTGCATCAATTCAATTGATTATATTTTAACAAAGAAAAAGTTTTTATGTTGTCTTAATATATAATGCTAAATAATTTCATACAGAAACCTAATTTTATTCTATTTAATCCTATAATTCCCAACTTTTCTATATTAATTATAATAAAACAACATTGTTGAATGTTTACAATGAATCATACCTCAAAATTTCTTATAAAGGAAAGAATTTATAATAATAATTATTCCATATTTTAATATTATTCATAAATAATAATAATATATATGAACTATTGTATTATAATACTATTAATAAAAAAACCCAAAAACTAATTCATGGAAAATATAATAGTTAAATGAAAATTTTATTCTAATAAAATTTTCCTCCATTATTTTCTATAAAATACACTATTCTACTTACTTCTAAAACATTAAAAAAAACTTATACTTATTTTTCATTCCACATATCATTTTATTTTCAATTTTTATTTCATGGGTTTTAAATAAACTTATAGTATATTAACCTATCTTTATTCTTACTCCATGTATTCCAACACTTTTTAGAGGAAATTATCTCATGTATTTGAATGATTTAATCCTCTTAATATTTTTAATTCACACAATGTTAATTATATAAGACTTATTATTTCCTTTCATGAAAATTAATTACCCATAATACTATCCCGTTATTTAAAGGATATCTATATATATGTTTACCCCTTCTAAATGATTGATCTTGTTACAAGATATACGATATTTATAAAAAATCCATGTCCTTTTCTAGATAGGTTATCAATGATATATATTTTTATCATTTTTTTAATTTATCATTTTTATTTTTATTTAATTTTTTAGACATATTATGATGTGATGGATAAGCCTATAGTTTTATATTCATCCAATTTATTGGGTAAATATTTTATATTATTAGATGATATATATGTGGAACTTTTATGGAGGAAAACCCAACTATGTTATGTTGTCTTCCTAGTGAGTGACAAATTACACATATGATGTTTCATTAGTATGAATTCTCTTAATTTAATATCTCATTATAAGAGTTTATAAATTTTTATTATTACGATTCAAATCTTATGATGTGTTGAAAATAATTATGCACGATCCTAAACTCATGATGATTAATGTATTTATTTAATTCATCTTATTCCTACCCTTAAAAGTATTTGAGATATCATATTAATTAATGTATATCATTAAGTGACTATATTATTCAATAATATTACATTGGTTTATAAAAGGACAATGATGATGAAATTAAAAAACATTCTTCATTAATGTATTCAAATTTTTCTATAAACATATTTTCCATGGCACAATATTTTTCTATTTTAGAATAAAGTGATATTATCTATTTTCATCATAATGTGATGTAATAAGTATCTACATGATGTGTGAATCACATTATTATTTGACTAATATTCAGTTCAATTGACTATATTTTATCACAATGGTCTTGTATGTTTGGTGTGCAATATGCATACATTTTCTCTATAAAATTATTTGTTATAAATATCAATCTAGAAAAATTATTTTTTATTAAATAATATTTTATTACAAATCTATGAGTTTTTTTTGATGAAATATTTATATTTTTTCTAAGTAGACGAATCAAGGATCAGATAATAGTGAATATTTTTTAGTAAATAAGGATTTATCTAATGAAATTATTATGATTATATTTTCATCACAATACATATACAAATATCATAAACTGTGATGCATAAATTTTTTCATAGATATCATTTAAAATATCACTATGGGTATTATTTTTAAATAAATATTTAGAATATTATTTATTATAATATATTAGATTAAATTATCATGATATTACTGAAAAAATTAATTTACAAATAATGAAAGTAATTTACTAGTTTAGTGATCTAAAATTTAATGGATCATGAAATTCTTATAATGAGAAAATTATTAATTTGGTATCAATATAAAAGATAAGTTCATAATGAAATTTCTTTATAAAAATTACCTCTTAATAATCATTTAAATAAAAAATATTATGAACAACATGTTGAAATTGATATCTTATTGGGAGATGTTTAGAAGTTAAACTGATTTTTTTATAGGATGTTAACACATAATGTTTAATTTTAATTCCATTATAAAATATTATATAGTGTTTAATATTAATGTTAAATATAAATTGAAATATATTACCTTAAACAATTGATCATGGGTATGGATATAGGAATTTCATTTGTCATTAAGATTGTTTTATTACTAAATCATAGTGTTATGAGATAGTTTGAGGTTCTAGATTAATCCTCGGATAAATTCAGGATATCCTAGTGTTATGGATGAGAGAAGTTTGAAATTATAAAAAGGAAGGATTTTTGAATAATTTATTTAAAAAATATTAGACTGAAATATGATTTTCTTGGAATATATCATGAACTAGCTATTACTTCTAATAGATTTGACACAAACTGAAGACTTAAAGTAAAAATCAAAAAGTAAATATATCAAATATATTTATATTGTTTATTTAGAAGGGTTATTGAGGAATTGGATTAAAAAGGGGTCCCCTTCACTATGGTGTTTCCCCACTATGTTTTCTACTAACATGGTGTTAAAAACGTAATTATTGGACGTTATGTTTTGTCTGACTACATGGTCACTATGTAAAGAATTTATCCACTGTGTGGTATAAGAAGACATATTCAAAGAGTAATTATTAAAAAATCCATGTGTTCCAAATAGGTGGTCTCTACATAGTGTGGCTTGGATACCGTAATGTTTGAAAAGAGGGCTATGTGTCGTCATTCTTCCAACATTCCATGGTTTTTGGTCTCCCACTAACTCTATGGAAACATGGAATTAATTCTTTTCCCACCTATTTTAGGAAACCACCACATCATGGATTCCTATAAATACCCCAATCCATGGTCTAAAATATTCATGGAGACATACACATGATAAAGAGATAGTACAAAGAGAGACAAAAATGAGAGACATACTTTACAATTTTTGGGAATTATTCTCATGCACTCTATAGGTAATTAAAGGAGAACATTATTATGAAGAGAAAATGATAAAAAATCCCATGGAGGCTTAGTTTTCAGAGGCTCGTCCTATGAGACCAGCCATCCAATGCTAGACACATGTAATTTTACCTCATGGAAGTGAGACTAACCTTGAAGAGGCAAGGACCATAATATAGTGGGCTAGTTTACCATAAGAGAGCCTTTTTACAAGGATAATTCATGAGGCCAACTTCACAGGCTCCCCATCCTTTAATATTCTTCCTAGAATTCAAGGAAACCACTTTAAAATATATATCGTGGTCAATTTTATCCAATTAAAAATTCCTTTATGGATTCAATCACTAAGGTCAAAACCTTGAATATTTTCATTTATAGTCTTGTCTATAACTACCTGTGAAACATGATCAAGGCATTGAAATCAATGTTCAAGACATCAATAATAAATTAACATGATAAAATAATGCTATTTTTTTCATCCTAGATAGGAAGGACCCCTAGGGGAATCTAATTTTTGGGTTCCCATGATAATTAGAGTCTCTATTAGGAAGACAGTAGAGAGAGAACTCTGGGTTCAGTGTTGTATTTCTTCTCTCTATACAAAGAGAAGTAATATAGGGTATTCATTATGGATTAGTGCCATAGTCTTTCTTTTAGAGGGTTGTACTCTCTATGCGTCCATATCCCACCCTACCTATTATCAAGTATGGATATAGTAAAATTTCACTTTTCTCAGGAATAAGACCAAAATGGTTCTTGTTGGGAATATCACCAATTGGTCAAGGAAATTTATCATAGGCCTTAACTATAGCTGTAAGCCCTAATTAATAATTCCTAAAACAAATACCTATATTAGGTTAAGCATCCTAGGTAAACCTTGAGGTATAATCCCCATCCTAATTTAAATTTTCATTCTCATACAATGAATTTTATCTTCTGTTATCTCTTATTTCTTGTATCGAGTGTGAATATTGGGGGCATAGATATTTGAGTTCATTACACTATTATAATAAATAAAATGCATCAATTGTCCTCCTCCATATATTGAAGACTTAATCCATCATCTAAGGGAATTATACATGCATAATAGCTAGTTGATTCTCTATTATTGCACCTTTCTTGAAAAAGTTATCCCTAAAAAATGATGTTAAATTTCTTGGCCATTGTTGTTGCCACCTGGAATTAAACTTCAGGTTATGGCCCTATCATGAGACCTTAAACAATTTCACTTAAAATAAAGGGAATTGAATCTTGTTTTGATTGGATACATAAGACATCTCCCAAAGACTCAACCCCAACATCATCTAAAATTCCTTTCCATCCTTAGGGATCCATATTACTCAAGATTTTATCTACATCCTTTCCTCAATTATATATACTCCAGTGAGTTGGGGTATCCCTTTCGTTAGGATTTTATTCCCTATATATTTTCCTTCATCAAGCCAAATTTTTAATCAAATTTTAATTTTATTTGATGGGGAAAATTCCAGTTACACATCCCAACACATCATTATCTGTTTATATTTCCATTGAGAATAGATAAAATTGCAAACATATATAAAATTACATCACTCTCCATTTCTAGCTATATTTCACAAAATTTTTGTTACTAAATGATATTAAATTGCATGTGTTGTCCTTTTTATGTGACCCTAAAAGTTATAAATCTAACTATATGGGGTTTGATATCTCTTCTTATATAATACATAATAAAAATCATCGTGATTCAATCAGACCACCATAATTTATCATTCCTTTATTAATAGTGAAAAAACATCAGAGCACACGATTACATTATATATTCCATAAAAGTCTAAATTTTTCCACAAAAAATAATAAAAAATTATGCAACCCATATAATACTTATTTATGATCACATCGATGCATGGTAATGATCAATAATTTACACAGGGGTATCTATTTATATCCAATGAATTT
This sequence comes from Viscum album, assembly GCA_963277665.1. Lineage (NCBI taxonomy): Eukaryota > Viridiplantae > Streptophyta > Magnoliopsida > Santalales > Viscaceae > Viscum > Viscum album. The sequence goes on along the minus strand of OY728158.1, from coordinate 905,324,124 downwards.
TTTAAGCATTCAAAACACGACTTATATATATGAAGGTGTCCCAAAGTATGTAATAATAGACACATTAAGGTTTGGATGAGCCTGAAACCTCATTCTCCTAACCAACACACATCCTAAAACATCACTGAATATGAACCCTAGAAACCATCTTTATTTATAAAGTAGATCTACAAAGAAATTAATGTCAAAATGTTGTTGATGTGAGATTCATTGTGTGTTTTTAGCTTTTTGAATAATCTAGATTGGAAACTTATAGAAAAAAATGGGAATCCTACCTTAAAGATTTTGAATCCATAATTACCCTTTCACTATTAGGTAACGATCCATCCCATTTCAATTGAATAAAAAATGGGGAATGCAATGTTAAGATTTCAATTACGAAAATTATTAGCAAACATCAAACATCAATACACTTTGTTTTGCATGTTTCACAAAAAAAAATAAGGACATGACCTAACTTTTTTAAATATGGAAAAAATAAGTTAGTCATAATATTTTGAGTGATACATCCTTGATCAGTGTTCATATTTAAGTCTTTATTGTATGTCGGTACACACTCTATATCTATATTTGATCTAATGTGATGGAATCTTCATCCATCACACATTCTCATGTTTTAGCTTCTGAAAATGATATGACCCCAAGACCAGAAGGAATAATTTACTAATATAAGAAATATATCTTTATGTGGTGATTGAAATGTCAAGGGAGTTACAATGACATGTTGTACTTCCAATCATGGAATATGCTTCCAAGAGTATCCAAGCATAGAATCTGGTAATATCATCCTTCTAGAGGAATGAAACATTGAAGTAAGTGGTGCATGTCTCCACCACAAACCACAATATAACTATATCTTATAAGAATAATAATTATTTCCCCCTTACCCAAGGGAGGTAGATATTTTTTGGTTATAATATAAGATCACCTATATAGTTTTCTATTAGGGATCTTGTTAATTTTCACTATCACAAGTATCATGCATCCTATACCCCTCAACAACTTGTTTAGGACACCATTCACTAGATCCCACCCCTTGATTACACAATCTATAGAACTTGGTAGAAATAATTAGTGATTTCAAGCTTCCAAACAATAGAATTGAGATCATATCTCTTATTCCACCAAAGATACCCAAAAGTGTATCAATAGAAAACCAAGAAATAGAACCATATTCTTATTCTTTCCTAGAATGCCTAATATAATATTTTGGCAGTACCATGGGAGGAATCTTGGAATATCCTAATAGCTACCCTAGGTTAGGTTCTTATAACTAACCTTACACATACATTTAATTGGAATATACCAACAGTAAATAGATAAAAGGAAGCAGAACACATTCCCACTATCATGGAGGATTTAGGACATATTCTTGTTCCCATTGAGGAATACCACCAACATATATTGGAGGTAATGGATGGAGTGAAAAGTATTCATACCCAAGTCTTATATAGATATTAGTAGATCATGAAAGAATAAGTAGATGACATATATCAATATACCTAGATGATCAACCAAGGGTATTCCAAAATTCCTACACTTATTTTTTTGGAATAGGGTGACAGTATATAAAATATGCTTACAAAGAGTAGGATCATATCCTTACTCTACTTTGGGAGGAAAATTAGAACATTTTAGAGGAAATATAAGGGTATACCAATATTCCAACATCTATTCATGAGTTTTGTTTTCATATTCAAGTAACAACCCAACAGTAGAAACAAATTCCTATTTTCCATCAACCTAATGATGGTAGATGACACAAAATTGTGATTATATAAATGTGGGAACATACTCTTGAATATTCAAAAGGGACCCAATATAATATTTTGATGGAAAATAAGGGATATGACTATATTCCTCCTCATCACCAAGGATATCGTTGAACATATCCACCTACAACACATGATTGTTTCCAAGAAGACTCATAACCAAGTTAGTTACCACTCTACACCAAGAAGGAAACCCAAAATAAGATCTCATAAAAGGAAAAATATATCCCAAAATAAGGAATAAATTATTTCAACAATTATCAAGGGTACACTTGAGGACTTGAAACTCCTATCCATAGTGGCCCAAGACAATTTGGACTATGTTTCAAATAGAGGGAGCAATTTCAATCAAGGAGGTCCACCACATCATACTCTGATTAGTACTTCTTAATTTCCTCCCAAGAATATATGATAATAAGGTAATCCCATTTCGAAATATACTCTAAGGTAACCATCATACATACTACACTTGATATATCATGGTCGGTCATGTACCTAACCTCAACCCTAACCTATTGTACATCATTTTCATCAATATAATGGAATTATCCACCTTTTTTAATATATGGGGAAAAAATATGATGATATAACCATGTGAAATAATAATTCCATAAAAATAATGAATAATAATTTTACATGTGGAAAGAAAAATCTTAAAGTAACCTCTTTAACATGTTTTGGCTGATATTTACACCTCAATATAACATTCCAGATGTGGTGAAGAATGATTTCTTTCTTTACATGAATTAAAACATGTGAGTGACCCATAATTAGCTAAAGGAAAACCGGCTCCCTTTACTGAGTGTATAACTACCATATTCAATATGTGGAAAAAGATTGATTTCATATTGAAATAATTAGGTTCTCTATAACACATATTATATGGTTAGGGAACACTTCAAAAAATTGTTGCATGGTTGTGTCAATTGATTAAGGGAGCTTTGGAAAATAATCCCCAATGTCCCATATAAAGTGTGTATACAAGGAAAAGGATCAAAGAAACCTAGGATTATCATATATAGATATTATATTTTTTTATGAATGTTAAATACATTAGAAAAATACACACACTTGTGGACCAGAATAGTTTAGTTTCTATTAAAAAATGAAAACATAAACAACTAGTCTATAGGTACAGTAAATATTTTCCAAATATGATCTTCACAACTAGCACCATTCTTAGGTATATCATAAAAAATAAATTTATTCATAACCTAGAAAAAGGAAACATTAGAAAGGGTGTAAACAAGAGAGATACGTAAGCATAACATGAATATAATGGTATGAAAACACAAGCATAACATTTCAAAACCATACACTTCATATTAAAGATTATAATATTTAGTCATGGAATAAATAATATAAGTTCATAAGACATAAATCTTAATGGAATCAAATAACATGATCTATTTTATAATTACATTGGCATTAGAGATATATTTTTTTCAAGCACATAAACATATAAAATCATTTCCACATTAATCCATGATCATTTACAAGGCTACCATAGTAGAATGTATTCACTCCAAAAATCATCACAGTAGTCATGGTTCACTCCCAAGACCATCATAGTTTAAAATCACCCTTACTGAACTTGGTTCATTCCCCATTCCAATATTTTATATATCAAGAGATATAAATATTTAACTAATTAGTCGGAGGTAGATATAGGTCCCACTACTCACATAACGAAAACCATATTTATGAGTGACATAATAAAATGAATCATTAATCATATCATAACCCATGAAATGAAATGGGTTTCATTATAATTTCATCACAACATAACATGTGGAAAGGAGACATGTTTTAGAATCATTTGATCATTTCATTATAGCATATCCCATAGAAAAAATATGAAGGTTTCAAAATAATATTATCATGGTTAAACCTATGGAAGAGAAATGGGTTTCACAAATATCAATCCATCACAAAAATAAAACATTTAGGGAAATAATAAGGTATCCATGTATCATATCACCTATAATTCATAGTTAACATCAATAGATGTCATCTTAGATGTAAAATTATTTTTAATGGTCATTTTAAAAATTTGATATGTAAAATATCTTTTACACTTTGAAAACCACTTTTCAAAACATAATTTTTTTAATAAATAATTTTCATTGAAAATAACATTTTAAACATAAATATGAAGATTTAATAAAAGTATTTTCTATCATAAAGGTTCATTTAATTCATGTTGTAGACATTAAAAGAAAGAACCATTCCCTTTGTTTGTAAATTCCAAACATGAATCACTTGGAAAATACATGAAGATTCCATTAAAAAAATTAAAAAGTCAAAAGGGGTAAAATGCCTTTTAAAAATAATAGTATATTAATAAAACATTTTAAAATTTTTTTAATAACACATGTTTTTGGATGAACACTAATTGTAGACCGAAGGGAGATATAATTTCAGATGCTATTAAAAACATTTACTAAATTATTTTATATACCAAATATTTTAAAGATGTTCTATTAAATCCATGAATAAAATAAGCAGAATAAAATACATAATTTTATTGAGATATTAATCATATTATTTTATCATTGAAAATATAATCATAAACAATCTTGATAAACTATAAGATTGTATCATAAAATCATCACCACATTGGTAACATTATATCATAATCCCCATGAAGGAATAACATAAAATGAAAATTAATATATCATGAGGATAAATATATTCATTATATTACATGTAAAATGGTTTTTATATACACCTCATTAAAGAACATAGGTCCATAACATATCGTATGTCACAAAGAAGGAAAATTGAAAAAAATATTCATTTCCTTAGGTATTAAATTTTTTCATACATGTTGGAACATTATGTATAATAAATTTAAGTTTATTATAAATATATTTGGAAAACTATTTATAAATATCCAATCATATATTATTTTCTTATGAAATATTATTACCCATTAGTGAAAGATTCCATGATAAGGCTGTGTTTCTCGTAATAACTGCTTTGTTTTTTTGTATATCTTTTGTTTTGTTACTTTTTCTCCTCTTAATTTGATCATGGTTGAATAATATAAATAATAATAAAAATGATCAAAATATCATATATATTCAGAATATATATGTATTTATAATAGTCAGTAAAAGAAAAATATAGAAAATAAAAAACAATATTCATGGAGATGGTAGGCCGTACGTACTCATGAACACTATTTCCATTTTCACAGCTTATTGAAAAAAGAAAGTTAAATGATATATTATATTTATATAATAATTTTAATGTCATATATATCAAATATTTTCACCAAAACCATATTTATTAACTTCTATTTAAAGTGTTAATGAATCACATTTCTTCAAGAGGTGGTAGTCTGCCATACACACTAGCAACAATATCATATTCCCATAAAAAAATCATTAAGGTTGTGTGAAATATAATTAAAAAAGTATAATAACATCATAAATATCATATATAAAAAATAAATCCATTATTATTTCCATCCATGATAGGTGGTAATGGAAAACTGAATGACATCTGTCAACGAGGCGGTAGTCCACCATACACAAGAACGATGATATCGTAAGCCATTTGATATAGTTGAATATGGTTTTATTTCATTCAATTTTAAAAAAATATCATTATATGTATGATATTTAGTTTTTAATATAATCATGTAATAATGATAATTTTATGAGGTTGAGGATGAAATAAAACAAAAATTCTTGTTGACGAATGTTACCTCTTCTTCGAGTATCCTCTATAGGTTTGCACCAAAAGCCTTCCTAAGTTGAATTTATGTCCAAATAAGGATTATTAGATGAGATGAGGGATTTTGGGAATATATTGGGGTAGTTATTAGACAAAAAATGGTTTTATGGAGTGATGTGGAGAGGAGAAGGGGTGCCCTTTTATAAATGAGGTGACTGACACACGTGTAATTTATTGAAAGAAAGAATTCCAACCACATTTTTTTCATGTCACAAGGCTCCCATAATATACCATTACATATAAATTAATATATTAGGATTAAATATGACTATAAAATGGGGTTTTGAAATGTTTTTGGTTACTTGGAACCCTTATCATTTTATTTGACCCCCAGTTAACCTAGTTCTACCTTATCTACGACAAATAATTTGACTATTTTACTATAAATTTTAGTCAAAAATTAATTTGACCATATTAGATAATATAAATTAGTTATTTTAAAAATATTTAATACATTTTGAAAAATTACATTCAAATAAGTAGAAAAATATAATTTTATATTAACCCATATGAGTAATGGGAAACTGGGTTTTTAATGTGAAAATGTTCAAAAGTCTAAAATGTTTTTATATAAAAATTCAATATGGAATTTATTACAATGACCTAAATTGGATTATTTTATAAATAATTGGAATAATTTTACTTAAAAAACTTTAAAATATAATTTAACTTTAAAAATAAATTAATTGAAAAGGCAGTTTTCAATTAAAATTTAGTTTTTTTTCACTTTGCATAAAAAATGAAACATTTCAGATAAAACCAAAAAATTCAATCTGGGATAATTTTGATATTATTATTAAAAAAATTATTTTTATTTTATAGAATTAATTTTCTAAAAGTGTGAAAAAAATAATTTTATTAATTTTTTAAAAAATATATAAAAATCATTTTTTTGAGAAAATTGTATTTTGAACACATATAAAGACTTTACTGAAAAAAATATTTTTTGACCAATATTTTCTTTTATATAAAACCATTATAATTAATATTTTTTAAATTAATTTTTAATGCTCATATATCTTTATTTAATAGCTAGGTTATAATAGTTAAGTTTAAATAACTGTATTATTAATATGTTGTGGTTTTGTTAAAACTCAACGTCGTGTGTAATGTGAGATAATATAGTGTTTTGTGTAGATCAAGATTAAATTCATGTTATGTGTAACATAATATAGAAAATAAATTTAATTTATTTGAGAAAATAATAATTCATAAAAACTATTGGTGTTACATTATACCCCCTTTTTATTAATTTCTCTATTGAAATTCATAACTCTAATACAAGTAAATGGGGATAATTATTCCACATAATTTCCTCAAGTTCCCATATATATTCATCAAAATTATAGTCTAGACATAAAAAATTCACTATGTGAGTTGCAACATTCTAGATATGATCAAAAATATTTACTGATTATTCCTTATAATAATGTTCTTATTCCAGTTTTATGACCAATGAGTTAACTAAATGTGAAGGGTCATGTATTTAATTCCATAGGATATAAAAACAGAACATATCATCGACCTGAGAGAGGTTTGGTGGTAGTTTTATAAGATAAGCTATAATTATTGATATGATCAATATTTTCAAAGGGACCAATATACCTAGGGATCAGTTTCCATTTCTTCATGAATCTCATAACCTTCCTCCATGGAAAATTACTATAAATTATGTTTAACCAATATTAAATTCAATATCATACCGGTGATTTTAACATAGATTTTATATCGAATATGAGCTACCATGATGTGTTGTTGAATGAATTTAACCTTATCTATCATTTGTTCGTTTATCTTGGGACCCAATAACTTTCTTTCTCAAGCATTATTCTTGCACATTGGAGCTCCAATTTTTTTCTATAGAGTGATTTATAAAGATCCATATAAATCCTTGAATGAAAACAATTGTTTTAATAAAACTCAATTAAAGGAAGGTGATGATCCCTAAAACCATTTAAATCCAATGAACAAGATATCAATATAAATTATATGTTTTGAATTATTCTCTCAAACTGACCATCTATCTACGGATGATAAAAAGTGTTGAAACTCAACTTTGTGTCATGTTATTGAGGAAAAATTCACTAGAAAATTGAGGTAAATGAAAGATACCAATTAGAAACAATGGATTGTGGTATTCATTTAAACCATACCTATTCCATAATATATATCCCAGAAAGATGATCCATAGATAATCCCTCTATAATAGTGATGATGTGTGCTTATTTTTTTTAAATTGACTACAAACAATACAAAATTATGCCCTTTAGTTATTTTGTAGACTTTAATGACAATATCCATAGTGATATTTTCCTATTTCCATACTAGTATGGTTAATATATGTAAAATCCCCTTATAATTTTTTCTTTTAGCCTTAACTTGTTGAAATAGAATGCATAGATATATAAAATATGTGATATATCTCTTCATTCCATCCCACCATAAATACTCATTCAAATATCTATACATCTTCATACTTCCCAAATGAATAGATAATGAAGCACTATGATATTCCACTAAAAAATAATTATTCAAATATAATATATAACGATTGAACAAATTGCAATCAAAACTTATCATCCCATCATGATCAATGATGAACCCAACAACATGTATAAACAACTTTTCTAGCTCTATATCTTCCTTTTATACCTCATTAATCCTCACTTGGATAGATAGTTTAACATTCAGTTGAGAATGATAAGATTTTTCCCCTTCAGGATGTTCAGATCCATCATTTTTAAATCCATGAATATAGGATCATTTCTAATCCTCATCAAGGATAAGCTAGTATAATCCTTTAGACTCAAATCATCATCCACCTTTTTTTCATTCCCAAGATAGTAATGTATTGAGTAGTCATAATCCTTAATCATATCTAACCATTTTATTTATAACATATTAAAAACCCTCTATGTGAATATATAATTTTGAATTCAATAATCAGTATTTATATCACACATTTCTCTATAATTATAATGAATCCATTTCATTAATGAGAAAATAACATAGAAAACTCTCATGAGTTGGGTAAATTTCATTATTGATCTTAAATTATCATGTGGAATAGGATATAACTATGTCATTAAGTATAAGTATATATCCAAATACCTTCTTGGATTTATCACTAAATATTACTAAACCTTATTCACTAAAGAATAATGTTTGAACAAGTGCACAAAACTAATATTCTCTTCAGTTCTATGAAATTTTCTGCACATTCAACTATCCAGAGTAACTCGGATCACTTCTAAGTTAAATTTGTGACTAGATTAGATAGTCATGGGAAATTATCTATAAACCATCAATAATATCTATATAAACCATAAAAAATATGGATATTAGTTACCATGTTTGGTATTTTCCAACATTCAATCTCCTCATTTATTGAAGGATCTAATGATATTCCCTCTCTTGAGATTATATAACTCAAAAATCAAACCTTTTTCACCCAAAATTCAAAATTTCTTAAAAAAATCATATAATTTATCCTTATGTATGGTTCTTAGTAAAATTATCAAGTAGTTTTCATGTTCTTTGTTTCTTGTTGAATATATAATAATATTTTCTATAAATACTTACAAAAACATTACATAGTAATATATGATGAATATATTAATTAAATACTTGAATTTATCTAGGGAATTATTAAGACCGAATGTAATCACTATATATTCAATGTTTTTATATATTTTATGAAATAATTTCTTGGATACATATTCATTATTTCCCCCCAATTGATGATATCCAAAATAAAGGTTAATCTCTAACAAGTATTGAGCCCACACAATTTATCAAATAATTCATCAACATGAAGAAGAGGATAATTTTTCTTATTTGTGATATTGTTTAGAACCTAATAATAAATTTAATGTTTCATTGATCCATATTTATTTTTAATAAAAATAATAGGTGAACACCAAGGTCACACAATTTTCTGAATGAATCCCTTGGCAAGTATTTCAATGAGTTGATTATTTAATTCTTTCAAATCAATTATGGACATTCTATAAGGTGTATTTGGAATATCAAACTCTAAATTACTTAAAAATTGATATGGGATTTATATAGATAAATCCCATCCATAACTAATATGACATAAAATCAAACTAGGGGAAGAATCGAAAAATTTATAGGATGCACATTCCCACTAATATCAACAAGATATGAATAATACAATTAATAAGTGGTCATAATACTGTATTTATTTTCTCTAATAATCCCATATATAACTGTTTGGGTGGAATATTTATGCCCTTGGATTTTTTTAGAAATGAAATAATGGGTATATCTAGATTCAAATAAGATATAAACAATTATAGAGTTGGTGGTAAGTATACATTTCAATGCATCATTATCGCACCCATCAACAAAAATAATGATCTCATAAAATTTTCCTTTGTCTCTCGACTTAAGAGTTTGCAAACATCGATCATCATTATTAATAATTAGTTTTGGGAACTATTTATCATAGTTCCCATGATACTCCAATTTTAAGAACTAGAGTGTATTTGGTTCATTCTGTTCTACTTTCTCTTTATTTTCATCATTAGCTAAATTCTTTCCCACAAATCAGTAATCAACTACCTAATGACCTTCCCCTCCACAATTAAAACATTTACTAGTCCAATTAATACTATTTCCCCCATAATTATTCCAACACATTGAGAATAATGGATAGTCAACTTTTTCACTCAATGGTTATAATATTTTTCTATAAATTCCATTTTTATCTTCTTATTAAAACCATGAGATTGATACGTAAATGAAACCTCCATTTACACCATGATACTACAGAGAACAATATCTTCATGAATATTGATTTCTATTATGGATAACACTATTTGAAGACTTATTTTTAATACACTAAATAATCTATCAACCCTACTTTCAGGTTGGATGATAAAACCAGATGCATGACTCAAAATTATTGTAAACTTTTCCTCATGGGTACCAAAAGGTTCATCTTACATTTTTATTTTTCTCAAGGAACTCCTTATACTTATTAATATTAAAACTATGGGGAAAGTACTTATTGAAAAATAATTTCATGATAACATATTAATCTATGGAATAAATTTCATCCATTTACGTCATATTCTTGAGAAGAGTACACCATTGATCTGCTTCACCTCCCAAATGTTAGATAGCCAAAATGATTTTTTCAAGTTACGAACACTAGAGAATAAAAAATATATTTTCAATGGTGTTGATCCATTGTTCATAAACTACTAGATTAGAATAACCACTGATAGACGGTGGATGCTTCCTCATAAAGGAATAAAAATAATTTTGTTCTCTCTTTTTTTGTTCATTTGGATGTCTTGTATGATTTATATCTTAAGAATGTTGAGTTAGAATAGAAATGAAAATTTTCATTCAAGATCCTATAAAACTGAATTCTCAGCAGAACTATCATTTCATTGTTTGTCCCACTCTACATTAACAAGGTTAATTTGAGTTTAAACCATTGACTAAACCAACAATAATAGTGTATGAAATAATAATCATGACGGGGATCCATATAATCATGAAAAATCACTTATAGAATGTCTAAATCATGCCACCTTTAATCTATGACACCTTATATTTTCCTTGGTCACTCACATTCATCATCAATTTAAATCCTTCCTGATGGTTTGTATATAGTTTTTGATTTTCTAGAGCATATCCCCATGGAGATTCAAACCATGTGTGTAGAAAGGATAATTGTTAGGCTTGAATAGATGATAAAGTCTAGATCAATGTGCCCTTCTTGGAGTTATTGCCCCAATGTACCTTTGTGATAGAGTCACATCCACTTGTAGTATCCAAATATAGATCTATTTACTTGGAATCCTCTAGATTTATCCTTTAACAAAATTCCAGGACATTTTCTAATAATTTTCCTCATCCATATAATTATCCTTATATATGTCCTTAGGGATCACACTAAGGTTTTTCTATTCTTGGTTTCCAAATATTAAATAAAACAATCATTTGATACCAACTATAGTAGAAAATTCTTATCAAATATAGATATTACTTCATTTTTATGAATATTCATTACATTAAACAAACACATTCATGGGTACAGTAATAGTTTAGTTTATTTTAAAACATGGAAACACAAAAAAAGTCCATAGGTATAATACATAATCTTTCACTATGATCTTTATTACTAGAACCCATATTATAGATATCATATGTAATATATTTCTTCATAACATGGGAAATGGAAATGTTTGAAAGAGTAATCTCATATTCTCTATAAGGGTAAACAAGGGAGACACATACTAAAAACATGAAATAAGGGTATTAGAACATGAGAATTACATTTCAAAATAATATACTACATATCCATGATCACAATCTTGAGTCCTTGAATATATATTAGAAGTTCGTAATTTATAAATCATAAGGTAATTGATGAAAATGATCCATAAGATCATAACACTAACAAAATACATAAATTTGTGTCAGAAAATTTATCATAGAATATCATTTCCATATTATCCAAGGCTCATTTCCAAGGATGTAAAAGTAAAATGGGTTAACTCACCAGACTATCATAATAGCTATTGTTCCATGTAAAGACCAATTTTAAAACTAACGAACTTGACCATCCAGTTAGTTGACTTTAAAATGACCTATGGTTTTGGTTTTTATGGATTCATTTTTTTGTATATATAAAACAATTAAAAAACCTACATAAAAATATTAGGGAAACATGAAACTACAAACATTTTTTAAACTAAATTTGAATAATGTGTGTGACATAAAAAAATATTGATACAAAAAATTTTGTGTTTAACCATATGATCAAAAAAGATAACTTGGATTCATATATCAAACTCTCTCCCCTATGTCTTATCCATGTAATGACATGAATCAACCAATGATCATGACCATTTCACCATATATCCTCAATATACTAGTATTTATCATAGTAAATATGAATAAATATTAGAGATATTGGGAATAGATAATTCCCTAGAATGGTTTCTCATGGATCATACACCATTTTCATGGAAACTATTTACTGTATATTGGTTTTGAAACACATTTTAGCCATTGTATAATTTTCACATATTCTATATAATGTATGATTTAATCCTTAGACCATTCATGAATTCATAATATTAACTCACTCTATAATATCTTATATATTTCATCATATAAAAACTATAAAATTATAATAGTAAACATTTAAGTGTTGATAAACATGAATTCTTAACATTCTAGTACCATACAACAATACAATATCATTTTATATGATTGGATTAAGGTATATGAAAAAAACCTATATATCATGTATTATAAAAAATGAAAATTGTATCATATAAAATACAATAAACTCATAATATATGTTTAATTATTTAGAGAATATCAACAACGAACCATTATTTATATACATTGATATTACTTTAGAATTGAAGTATATTTATTACAACATTTAACAAAACCATGATAGGACTGTATAGGTATAGTGTCTTTAGAAACTAGAAAATATAAACTATTAGTTCATAAAACATCTAAATTTTCTCACATTTATTTCATCATAACTAGACTCCTTTTTTGGAATATCATACTTAATACCCTTCTTAATGACCTAGGGAAAAGAAACATGTAAAGGGTGAGCTCAAATTATCAGTATGGGTAAACAAAGGAAATATCAATCATTTCAGATTCATAAGAATAAAAAATTTTAAAATCTTATCCTGCATATAAAATATCATAATACCATGTCATTGGATAAATTATAGAAGTGCAATGTAATCCCAATAGTCATAACACAAGACATGAAATTTTTTGGCACACACACACAATCATAGAAAATCATTTAACATTAGTCAAGGATCATTACCAAGACTATCATAGTAGAAAAATTCCATTAATGAAAACACTCTTATGTGCCACAAATGGAGGGAGATATAGGTCCCAACCATCTCATAATGAAACCATTATTATGTGTGGTACAAAAACATAAATCATTCATCATAGCATAACCCATGTAATAAAATTGGATTTTTAAACATCATGCCATCATAACATAATACATATATGATAAATGGACTTCATAAAAATAATTACATCATAAATGTAATCAAATAAAATTAATAATAGTGATATAAACATAACCCTATGTCATATTAGATAGGAAATAATTTTGATAAAACACTTGAACTTATTTCCTGAGAATAATATCCTTTCTTTTTCAAAAACGTTTTCTATTATCAAAATGCCATAAATTTTTTAAAGAAAATAATTTTATTGAAAATATAATTGAAACAATTTAGAGGAAGCTTCATGAAAATATGGCATCTATAAAGTGTAAAAATATGTTCATAACATATAAGTTAAAAAACATTATCCTCATACGTTTGCTGGAAAAGTCAAAAAAGTACCTCAAATCGAATAATGACAACAAATTACTTTCATACCATTTAATTTTGTTACCAAAGGGTAAAATTAACTTTATACAATTTTATAATAATATAAATAATATTACATAATTATAAAACATGGATGTGGATGATAAATATAAAAAAAAACACTTACGTATAATCAATCTCAGATAAAAATGAGATTGTAAAATTATCCCTTACCTTAGGTATGATATGATTAATATGTATTCAAACCTCCTGTATAATGATTTAAATAATGTTACTGATTTATTTCAGAATCATAATAATTTTTATGATAACATTTATGATCATATTTTCATCCGTTTGTTAGTAACATTTCATTGTTACTTGTTATTCGGGTATTAACTGCTTTATGTTCTTATGTATGTTTTTTCAGATAAGTTCTTATTACCATTTTAGGTCATATTTATATCATTAAAATCATGTTATTATTATAATATATATCATATTTATTCATTAAATTCATTTATATAATCATGGTTTAAGGGATATTATGTAGAACGAATCACATCACACTATTAAGATGGTAATCCGTACGTACGCACGAGCGACGATATCGTTCCCATAATTGTTGAATGGTATTGAAGTGGATGGTGTATAGTATATCATAATTAGTATCATGTTATAATAATAATATGTAGTTATTATTTACACTATTATACCCATCCAAGTAATGTGGTGGTGAAAATCAGATTACACAATGGTGTGGATACGGTAAGTCGTACGTACGCATGTGCAATGATTTCATTTTTCATAGGATTTATAGAAGGTGAAAAAGGGTTGTTTCATATTAATAATAATACAGACGTATATAATTCATAATTATTTTATTAATTCATAATGGAAAAACTAAATAAGAGGATGTATAAGAAGAAATAAATTTTAAGGAATCAGTAGAAGAGATTACCTCTTCCTCGACATGCCTCCTTTAAATTTCCTCTTAGGGCACTAGAGTTGGTCTTTTGAGAAGACCAGAATCTCTATAATATAACTAGGTAAGTTTAGAAGAGAAATGGTTAGGGGTTGTCCGATATTGAAGGCTCAAAATAGAGTTAATAGGAGAGAGAGGAGGTTCCCTTTTATATGATAGAAGATGGGCACTTTAAGAAACTCTTAAAAATATTAATTTATAATAAAATAAAACCCTATCCAAAACCCTAAAAATGTATTAAATTATAATATAAGATGATATATGGTTGTAATATCATAAAAAAATAAATTTATATAAATGTTTAAGTCAATTTAAGAATTATATGTTTCATTAACACTTTGTTATTCTATTTAATTTTAATTATCATAATAACACACTAAATTTTTAATGTTTATAAATATTTAATTATATGGTGTTAATTAACCAAAAATGGATATTTTATAACATTTTAGACCTTATAATTTTTAATTCTTAATTTTTAAATATTTTTCTGATTTTTAAATAATTTAATAAAATGTTATGTTTATAGAACGCCAATAATGCCAATTTTGACACTCTTCATTTAGTTGATTTTACATAAAATTAAAATAAAATATTAATTAGAAAAAAAAAATTTAATACACTTATAACATGTCATATTAATCTATAAAATTCTTGGAGAACTTTAATTAGTTCATATTATTTTTCATTTAATATTTTTAAAACCATTTATTTGTTATCTGTATTAATAAAATAACTTTTACATCACTAATGTGTCATCATTAATGGTAATTATTTAATCTCTAAAAATTATAAATAAATTTCTATGATGTAGGTAATTATTTTATATTCCCATAGATTATATATATTATATTTTATCTCATATTTATTCATATATTAATATTAATATACTTATGTAAAATGATATTGTGACATTTTGTCCATTTCATTAATTTTCATTACATTCATGTCATTTTCATAGGTAAGTGGCCATACAGTGATTAAATCTTTTAATAGATGATAAGGGTATAATTTAGTCATCTAATAGGATTTTTATAGGTGTAAAGTTAATTTTATAATATTATTTTTACCCTTAATAACCTGATTTACCTTTAACCATAGTAATAAAATAATTACCAAAGTTACTATTCATAATGCCAAAAAATAAAAGTAACCTATTAAAATAATTTTTACCTACTAATTCCAAATGTGGAATCCATTTTCAAAATTCAAAATTCAAAATTTTTAGTAATTAATTTAAAATTAATCTCATTGTTGAAATGAGAAAATGAGTTTTAAATGTTAAAACATTATAAAAGATTGAAATATTTTTACCTATAAATTCAATGTGAAATTAATGATAATGAAATAAATTATATTAAATGGTAAAAGTATATTCTATTTATATTTTAAAACCATTAAATATTATAATTTAACCATATAAATTATCTCACTGAAAAAAGTTGTTTTTAATTAAAATTTAGCATATCTTTACTATTCATCAAAACATGAAAGTTATTAGAAAAATATCAAAAATTTATCCAAAGTAAAATTTTATACCCCGATTTAGAATAACATGTTTATTTTGTCATATATAAATTATTAATGTGTCAAAATATTAATTTAAATTGGGTTCTCCATTCAAATGTTAAAAAAATTGGTTCTTATACATAAAATAGGGTTTTAGTCATACCCTATGACTAAAATATCCATTGAATGAATATAAAAAATATTTTATTAAGTATATAAAACAAATATATCTCATTAATTTCATTACCAAAATTAATTTACTCTAAAATAAAAATATCTAATTGATTTATATTTTTCATAAATAATTAATAGCTAATGAATTCATAATTCATTTTTATAAGTTAGTTATAATTATTCCCTCTAATCTAACGGCTTGGATATAATGGTAATTTTATAATAAGGACATCTTGAAGTTTTTTTAAACTCACGATTGCATGAAGAGAAAGCTACTGAAGAATAATTTTTTTTTAAATATTTCATAAAAACATCTAGACGTTACATTCAACCGCCCTTAAACTGAATTTCTCCCTCAAAATTCATCACTTGGAAACCAACAGATGATGATACCTATCCCTCATCATATCCTCAAGTTCCCATATAGCTTCTTAAAATTGGTGGTTCCTCCATAAAAATTTAACTATGCGAGTAGTCTTGTTTCGTAGAACTTTTTCTCTACAATCCAAAATATATATTGGTTGTTCTTCATAAGAAACATCTTGCTCTAGTGGTACAACTTCTAAGATTAGTACATGTGAAGGATCATTTATGTACTTTATTAAGAGAGTTACATAGAATAAATCATGAACTTCAGAGAGATTCAGTAGAAGATCCAATCGGTAAGCTACCTTCCAAACACGATCCAGTATTTCAAAAGGACTGATAAACCTAGGGCTCAACTTTCACTTCTCTCTAAATATCATTACTCTCTTCTAGGGAGATATTCGTAAGAACAAATTATCGCCCAATTCAAACTCTATGTCTTTTCTTCAATTATTAGCATAACCTTTTTTGACCCTGATCTGCTCTTATGTGTTGTTGAATAGATCTAACCTTTTCTACCATTTCATCAACAAGAACAAGTCCCAATATCTTTATTCCCCTAAATTCATCCTAGAAAGTTAGAGTTATATACTTCTTTCCATAGAAGGATTTATAAATATCCATCTGAATACTAGAGTGAAAGCTATTATTATAAGAAAATTACACCAATTGTGTGGGTTCCTAGAGTAGCGGAAGCGGGTTGGTGGGTTTTCCAATCTTTAATTTTAGCATTAACATGGATCAATCTGAGATCCATCCCAATGTAAAATGCCAGATATTCAAAATAGAATGAAGAATGAAAAAAGAGGGAGTCCCAGAACCATAGATATAGTATCATCATATGTTGGTTATAATTAATTTAATTAATTCACAAGAATTACCTTGGTGGAATTATTTCTTTGTTGATGTATCCGGTCACGATCTGGTTTGATCCATCATTGCATCATAGAATCAAAGTGTAGGAATACTCTAGCGGTGATCCACACGTGCTCTACGTAACTCTGGACATCGCCAAAGGTATCTCTGAGTGCTAGCGAGGAAGAACCTTCACTTGCAATGTCTGCCTTCGATCACCTCGATCCGGTGGCGGTGGATCTCTCTCAGTCTTGAGATCGTTCTTGGAGGAAGGAGTTCTTTCAGCCTTGAGAGCACTCTCCATAATTGTTGTGCACAACGAGTGATGGAAATGTGTTGGGGTTGTGAGGATATTTACAATCGGTTTTGAGGTTATAGAGTTATGATAATAAATAAACGCGTTACAAATTTTATTTATTTCATTAACTCTTATTGAAAACCTCCATGTCGAATGATTAATTCCTTGACATGCACCCATGCTGATTATAACAAATATCATTTAAATAAAATGATATTATTTCCTCAAAATCCCGACAGAAAAAACTACAAGCCATGTAATCATTAGTACACAGCGTGTACTCACTTTCCACAAAACTACATGGCGTGTATATTCAATATACATGGTGTGTACTTTTATTTTTCCATTTTTCTTTATTTCCTCCACCATATTTATTAGACCTTGAGTAATGGCTATTTATTCGTTAAAATAAATGTAACTGCATTACTTGCTAATAAATATATATTATTTCACCCACAAGATATTCTTTTGAATAACTAGTGTCGAAATAAATGCGACTAGGCATCCTTAAATAATTATTAAACCACAGTCAGGAATAATATTTATTTAACTTGTTAAATTTATATTTAACTAAGATACATGGACACACTTAGTGTGTGACCCTCTAGGCCTCTTTCTCGTTGGCATTAGGTAGGCTTTCCTAAAGTCCAACATTACTGTCTAGAAATGTGTCATGGAACCCAAGATAAAGAAGTTGACGCCACATTGTTGTGTCACCTTATACGAATGCTTACGGTGTAATATAATCCCTTTGTCATGATATCTCGAATCAAGCAGGTTGCATGCTAGTGCTATCAACCCATGTGCACAATTATTCTTTCTTTGACTTTCCAGAATTGAACTTTCCCATACATTACCATGGTCATAGATTTATTTAGGCTATATCAATTCCATCAAAGGGCCTAATATATCTACTTACATTATGGAACAGAAGGGATAAATCATTTCTCACATTATTTATTAATACAGTATTACTTATGACACACCCAACATATCCTACCTCGCTACGAATAGTGTGTCATCAATACATCTAAGTGCACGAGTTTTAATACACATTAATAATAATCTTAATGTCTAAGGACCAATACACACGTCCAAAGATAGGAGCATCCAATGACACTATGAAATGTGTATTTCCTACTGGCAGGTCTTGTTCTCATAATATCCTCCTGGATATTACCAAGGGTGCACACCATGAGAAGGTGCCTCCAAGTTTTATGAGTCCTCACCCCTAATGGCCTGTATTATTTGTGTCCCTCAAATACCATCATCTGACCATAGAACATAAATTCAAGAACAGTGTTATGGAACTTTCGGGTTCTCATCATAGCAGGGATCTGCTATGACCCTTTAATGCAACAACTATCCTTACGACATTATCACATGCATTGTAACACAGAAGAACAGTCATGATGTGATAAGGATTTTATTAACTAATAAGGTACAAAATAGTTGGTTCTAGGACACCAACTCCAACAGACTCCCACTTGGACTAGAGCCAACTGCTAACAACCTTTAACCCAGTATATCTCACATGATATTCATGCTTTTTCTAAGATAGGCCTTTAGTCATGGGGTTCTCCACGTTCTCTTTTGTGGACACTCTACTCACTGCAACTTCACCCCTTTGATAGAAATCCATCAAGAGGTGATAATTTCGGAGTATGTGCTTTGTCTGTTGATGTGACCTTGATTCTTTCGCAAGAGCCACCACTGCAGTATTATCACAATACAACGTGATAGGATCTTTACTGATAGGCACCACATCATGATTATGGAAAAATTTACGAATCCAGATGGCTTCCTTGGCTGCATCAAAAGCCACTATATATTTGGACTCCACTGTAGAATCGGCGACAATTGGCTTCTTTGAACTCTTCCAGCTCACAACTCTTCTATTGAGACATAAAACATATCCAGATTGCGACTTTAGATCCTTCTGACCTGTCTGAAAACCAACATCATCATATACTCTGATGACAAGATCCTCATCTCCTCCATACACCAAGAACTTATCCTTAGTTCTTCTCAGATACTTAAGTGTAGTCTTAACAGCAGTCCAGTACTGTTCTCCTGGATCAGCTTGATATCTGCCTACCATGCTCAGTGCATAGGCAACATCAATCTTGGTACATAACATGACATATATGATGGATCCTATAGCCGAAGCGTATGAGATCTTACTCATTCTATCTTTCTCCTATGGTGTCCGTGGACACATTTTCTTAGGAAGATGTAGGCCATGTGGCACTTGAACTAATCCCCTCTTGGATTGTTTCATACTAAATCTCTTTAGTATCTAGTCAATGTATGTACCCTAACTTAGTCCAAGCAACCTCTTGGATCTATCACAAATGATCTTGATCCCTAGAATGTAGGCTGCTTCACCCAAGTCCTTCATGGAGAAACACTTGTTCAAACAGTCCTCAACTGACTGTAAGACTGGTACATCATTTCCAATAATCAATATATCGTCAACATATACTACTAGGATAACGATCACATTCCCATTAAGCCGCTTATTAACATATGGCTCACATTTGTTCTTATTGAACCCAAATTCCTTTATGGATTCATCAAATCAAATGTTCCATGACCTGGATGCTTTCTTTAATCCATAAATGGATTTCTGCAACTTACAAACCCATTTGGCTTCACATGGGGTCACAAACACTTCTGGTTGTGTCATATAGACATCTTCCTGAAGGTTCCCATTAAGGAATTCTGTTTTGACATCCATTTTCCAAATCTCATAGTCATGGTAATCTTTTATGTAAAATATTATTCTTATGGATTTAAACATGGAAACTGGTGAGAAGGTTTCATCATAGTCAATTCCTTGATGCTGTCTGAATCCTTTAGCCACTAGTCTTGCTTTATAGGTGATAAATTGACCTTCCATGTCCAGTTTTCTCTTCAATACCCATTTTCATCCAAAAAGCTTTACATCAACTGGGTCATTGACCAAAACCTAGACCTGGTTTTGATATATGTAATCCATCTCAGAATTCATAGCCACTAGCCATCTTGTAGCTTCTAAGATTTATACTTCTTCCTTGTAGGAGAGAGGTTCATCATTGTCCAACAATAATGATTCACCATCCTCAATGACTAGGAAACCAAGTCTCTCTGGCTACCTTACCTGTCATGAGCTCCTACGTAGTACTTGTGTTTCTGGAACCTCTTCCACGGGGTCCTATGGAACTTGTTCCTGTACCAACTCCTATGTATCTTGAGCATCAACTTCATCAAAGTCAAGCTTGATCCCACTATCCTTCTTGACGATGTGATCCCTCTCAAGAAAGATGTCTTGTCTGGTGACATTCACTTTCTTGTCTGAAGGGTTGTATTGGTAATATCCTTTCATTTCCTTGGGATATCCTATAAAGATACACATCATGCCCCGGGGTGCTAGTTTGTTTCCTGAGAAGGCCATAAAAAACTCCTCACATCCCCATACATGTGTGTGTGACAAAGTGGGTTTTCTTCCATTCCATTACTAAGATAGAATTCCATTTGCTGCCTTAGTTGGTACTCGGTTTAATGTGTATGTTGCAGTTTGTAATGCATATCCCTAAAAGGATAATAAAAGATCTACATGACTCATCATCGACCTCACCATGTCTAACAAGGTGCAGTTCCTCCTTTCACTAACACCGTTCCACTATGGTGTATAAGGGGGAGTGAGCTGAGATAGAATCCCAGACTCCCGTAGAAGATCGATGAACTCTTGGTTCAGATATTCTCCACCTCAATCCGATCAATGTTTCTTTATCTTATTACCAAGCTGATTCTCTACTTCATTCTTGAATTCCTTAAATTTCTCTAAGGCTTTTGACTTATACCTCATTAAGTAAACATATCCATATCTACTTAAATCATTAGTAAAAGTAATTAAGTAAGAATATCCACATCTAGATTCTACTAAAAATGGTCCACACACGTCCATGTGCACCAATCCTAGAAGCTCTATGGCCCTTTCACCTTGTCCACCGAAGGGAGACTTAGTCATTTTTCCTTGTAAAAAAGAATGACATCTATCAGGTGGTTTTAGACAAGTAGAGTCCAAATAACCATCTTGACAGAGCTTTGTCAAGCGCTTCTCATTTACATGACCGAGATGGTGATGCCACAACTAGTTGATGTATGATTCATGGGAGTTTTTTTCTTTATTGATTACCAACACTTGGTTTTTGTAATTTAATACATACAAACCATTATTTAAATGCGACATACCATAACATACATTTTTCTTTTAAAAGTGAAGACCCTTATTTCCAAACTTGAAAATAAATCCATCTATATCCAAACAAGATACATAAATTATGTTCTTGGTAACACTAGACACATAATAATAGTTATATAAAACCAAAATCATCCCAGTTGGCAATGAGAGGTGGTAATCACCAATATCCAACACAACGAACCTTGCGCCATTGGCATCTCGAAGATCCACCTCTTCTATGGAAATCTTTCTAAATCTACATGGTTCCTACATTTGAATACAAATGTGAGCCCCACAAGCTGTATCTAATACCCAATGGGTAGAAATAGAAAGATTACACTCGATAATGAATGCACCTTTAGCATCCCCATGCTTCTGGGTACAGTTCCTCTTCCAATGACCTTGATTTGCACATGAAAAACATACTGCCTCCCATTCCTTGCCTTTCCTCTAGATCTTCCCCTTCTTGGAAGGAGGACACTTGGGGGATTCAGACCGTTTATAAGTCTTTGTCCCCTTTTCCTTGTCCTTCCCTTTCTTATTCACCATAAGGACTGTGGGTTTTCACGCCTTATATCCTTATCTACGTATTGGATTAAGGTCAGAAGTTCCAATAGACTCTTCTAATTGTTTCTCATGTTATAACTGACAATGAAGCTAGAGAAGGTCTTGGACAATGATGATAGGATGAGATCTGTACGCAAAACATCTAGGAACTTAATCCCTAAGATGTCCAGGCATTCAATGTAGCCAATAAGCTTGACTACATGAGGCCCAGCTGGTGCAGACTCTCCAAGATTAGTTGTAAAATAAGCAATGTAGATATCATATCTCTCCTGTCTCACCTTCTATTGGTAGAGATACTTAAGGTGATACATCATGCTATATGCGTCTATGTTTTTATATTGCTTCAAGAGCTCATTAGACATGGAAGATATCATGAATAACCAGACATCTGTGGCATCATCCATGTGTTTTATGTAGAGAGATAGTTCCTCATAACTGGCCTCCTTTCTAGGATCAACTGGAATAGGCTCTTCCAGCACATACAATTTCCTTTCGTGCAGAAGGATGACGTGTTAACAGCTCTACCACTCTTGGAAATTGGTGCTGGTTAGAAGGTTTTTCTTCTCGAGTATGGCTCACAATGATATGTTTGAAGTAATTTTTTCTTTACATTTCTACAAATTATGATGATAAAAGGTTTAGTACTTTATTATAAAAACTGAGAAAAATAAATAAATTAATACTTATTAGTCTCCCATTATTTTATCGAAATCCAATATCCCTCACCATTGACTTCAGAATATTCTGTTGCCTAAATATTCTAGTGGAAAAGATCCATATTTCCCTTCGCATTACCCCAACTAGGGTTGGTCAAGTAACTTGGAGGTTTTTAGTTAGGCATTGCAAATGCCAACTGCATTAACTCACAACTCCTTGATCCACTGAGTGGACTCCCCAATCCTGAAATCGTTTTATTTTGGATTTCCTCAACCTTTTCCTCTTGGTCACAATAAGTCCTACTGTGGCAGCCAACCCTTGAGGCGAACCAAGTCAATTAAACCCAAAACCTTGAATTATAATTCCCCAATAATTGAAAGTACCCCAACTAGGGTTGGTCAAGCACTATAAACTATAGTTCGATTCTAACCAAGATTATGGAAGGCTATACCGACTTAATATTTCCTTGAGGGATTTTGAACTTATACGTAAATTTCAATTTTATTATCTTTGATTACATTCTTGTTAATATTAAGTGGGATATACTTAAGTGATTAACCATATCTAATATAATATTTACGTATAATCTTGTTTTATTTTAGTTCAATCTTACATGCTCGTTTAATTCATTAATTGTGTGATCGTGACAACAAACCCACAATAAATAAACCATGCAACTTACAAAAATAAATGGTATGATCATGAACTTTTTCTATTGGTTAGTTTATCTAGCAGTTGATAAACTAACCCAAGACCTAGCGGAGAAACACCTTGAACCTTTCAGTTTCATGTTTACAGCTTTCCACCTATCCACCTTTGTATCTCCTTGGATTGGTTTCGCCTTGGCTCCAGACTTGAGCCCCCTATGCCAGCTTGGGAGTTCCATCCATTACATATGCACTTATCTCACGTGTAGGTGAGGGGTAAAAAGGGGATTTTACATAAAATAATCCTTGGGCACACAAGCCCTACATATTAATTAGGAGAAGGCTCGTAGGCCAACAATTTAATATAAATAAATAAATTAAAAGAAACTATTCACATACAAAGGTCTTGGTCTAGCTCACGATCATCCATACATGCAAAGATATTTACTCATAAAAAAAACAAGCATTCAATTATTTAATCATTATTGTTTAAGATAAATTACGCTTGAATCAATTAACTATATTTAATTAATTTATCCTTTTATCTTAAACCCTTTTTTTGAAGATCCTTGAGATTCTCATCCATCATAATTTTAAACAAATAAATTCATTTAAAATTATCCTTGTACGTAACTTGTACCTTGGAGGCAACCTGGTGAATTCCTATTCATTACACATATGTTAAATTAAACACATATATATAAAACACCTATCACGTGTTGTGCCTCATCTTTACACCTACACTATGGTACACATCTCAAGGGTTTGTATAATATAACAATAAATTTTAATAAATCTACGTAATTTGGATGAGTACACGGCATGTAGTTCCTACTACATGGTGTGTACTTTTGTTCACCATCCATAAGAAGTACACGCCTGGGGACATGGCATTTAGATGTACTTCGAAATTTTTTGGAGTATACGACATGTTCAATTGGACACACACTGTGTAGTATCCGCGTTACACGGTTTCCAATCGGGCAAGCAGCGTATGGGGTACATGGTCCAACCCTAACCCGAATGGACTACACACCGTGTTCAGTTGGACCACATGACGTGTAATCTGGAAACCGTGTGCCACCTGTTTCTGGTCAACACATGGTGTCATAAATGACTTAGATATTATCCAATACATGACCTGATTTTGAGGATCAGTCAATGCATTGAACCTAGACTACACGGCGTGTACTTCTGAATACATTCTGTGTATTCTGGTGTTGTAGGGACAAGAGCGTTTGGCACCTCTAGATAAGTTACTCTATTTTATTTTAATCAAAATTAAAAGAAAAATTTGTTTCTATAAGGTGAACGAGAAACGAGAGGGTAGGAACAGATCTCGAGATGCATATTTTAAAGATCGATTAACATGAATTGAAATGGCTAAATTATTAAATACGTAAATCACCAATGAAAAACTAAATAATTATAATCAATAACATGACCCCTTTGATACCACTTGTAGGTTCCGGGTGCAGCGGAAGCGCATTGGTGGGTTTTCCCAACTTTAATTTTAGCGTTAACAACGATCAATCTGAGATCTGTCACGATGTAAAATGCCGGATCTTCAGAATAGAACGAAGAACGAAAAACAAAAGAGGGAGTCCAAGAACCATAGAGATAGGATCATCATATGTTGGTTATAATTAATTTAATTAATTCACAAGAATTTCCTTGGTGGAATTTATTCTTCGTTGATGTCACTGGTCACGATCCGGTGTGATCCGTCGTTGCGTCATAGAATCTAAGTGTAGGATTCCTCTGGTGGTGATACACACGTGCTCCACATATCTCTGTACGTCGCCGAAGTGATCTCCGGGTGCTAGCGTGGAAGAACCTTTTCTTGCTATGTTATCCTTCGATCACCTCGATCTGGTGGTGGTGGATCTCTCTCGTTCTTGAGAGCGTTCTTGGAGGAAGGAGTCATTTCGGCCTTGAGAGAACTCTCCAGAATTGTTGTGCACAACAATTGATGGAAAAGTGTTGGGGTTGTGAGGATATTTAAAATCAGGTTTGAGGTTATAGAGTTATGAAAATAAATAAATGCGTTACACGTTTTATTTATTTCATTAACTCTTAATAAAACTCCCCATGTTGAATGATTAATTCTTTGACATGCGCCCATGCTGATTATAATAAATACCATTTAAATAATACAATATTATTTCCTCAAAATTCTGACTGGAAAAACTACACGCCATGTAATCATTAATACATGGCATGTAATCACTTTCCATAAAACTATATGGTTTGTACATTCAATATACATGGCGTGTACTTTTATTTTTCCATTTTTCTTTATTTCATTCACCATATTTATTAGACCTTGAGTAATGGCTATTTATTTGTTAAAACAAATGTAACTACATTAATCGCTAATAAATATATATTATTTCGCTCATAATATATTTTCTCAAATAACTGGTGTCAAAATAAATGAAATCAGGCATCCTTAAATAATTATTAAACCATAGTCGGGAATAATCATTATTTAACTTGTTAAATTAATATTTAACTAAGATTCATGGACACACTTAGTGTGTGACCCTCTAGGATTCTTTCTCATTAGAATTAGGCAGGCTTTCCTAAAGTCCAAGATTACTGTCTAGCAACAGGTCAAGGAACCCATGAGAAAGAAGTTGACACCGCATTGACGTGTCACCTTATACGAATGCTTACCGTGCAATATAATCCCTTTGTCACGATATCTCGAATCAAGCAGGTTGCATGCTGGTGCCATCAACCCATGCACTCGATTATTCTATCTTTGACTTTCCGGAATTGAACTTTCCCATACATTACCATGGCCATGGATTTATTTAGGCTCTATAAATTCCATCAAAAGGCCTGAGATATCTACTTCCATTATGAAACAGATGGGATAAATCCTTTCTCACATTATCTATTAATGCAGTATTACTTGTGGCACACCCAACATATCCTACCTCACTATGAATAGTGTTTCATCACAGTTTTCATCAATACATCTAAGTGCACGAGTTGTAATACCCATTAATAATAATCTTAAAGTCTAAGGACCAATACACCCATCCATAGATAGGAACATCCAATGACACTATGAAATGTGGATTTCCTTCTGGCGGGTCTCGTTCTCATAATATCCTCCTGGATATTACCATGGGCGCACACCATGATAAGGTTCCTCAAAGTTTTATGAGTCCTCACCCCTAATGGCCTATACTATTTGGGTCCCTCAAATACCATCATCCAGATATAGAACATAAATTCAAGAATAGTGTTATGGAACTTCTGAGTTCTCATCATAGTAGGGATCTTCTATGACCCTTTAATGCAACAAATATCCTTTGGACATTATCATTTGAATTTTCATACAGAATAACAATCAAGATTTGATAAGGATTTTATTAAAGAATAATGTACAAAGTAGTTGGTTCTAGGACACCAACTCCAACAAATTGGTTGTGTTGATCCCTACCACCTTTGAAATCTATAGAGAAAGCTCTCAACATGTCTTCCTGAGTTTAAATTTTCCTCTCAGACTGACCGTCTATCTTAGGATGATAAGTAGTGCTGAAACTTAACTATGTATCCTGAGCATGATGAAGAATTATCCAAAACTTCTAGGTAGACCTCAGATCCCGATCAGATATAATGGAAAGTGGTACTCCATGCAATCTTACCACTTAATTTACAAATACCATTGCAAGTTGATCAAGAGAGAAATCCTCTCTAATAGAAATGATGTGTGAGAATTCGTAAGATGGTCAAATATAACCCATATAGCATTATTTCCTTTGGATATTTTGGGAAGTCCAATGACAAAGTCCATAGTTATGTTTTCACATTTCCATTATGATATGGATAATGGTTGTTACAACCCCTTATAATTCTATCCCTCAGTCTTAACTTGCTAACAAACCAAGAATCGTGAGACATATTCGACGACATCTTTTTTCACACCATAACACCAGAAGTAATCTTTCATATCCCTATACATCTTTGTGATTCTTGGTTGAATAAATAATGAAGAACTACGAGCCACATCTAATATCTACTGCTTTCATTCTGGTATGGGAGGAATACAAATCCAGTTCTTGAACCTTATTATTTCCTCACAATTAAGGATGAATTCAGGAACATTTCCCACCTTCTTTTGTAACTCTACATCTTCCTTTTGTGATTCATTAATCTTCACTTGAATAGATGGTTGAACTTTCATTTGATAAAGATAATATTTCTCCCCTTCCATTATAATTTTAAGATCCACCATTTTGAAAATCCATAAATATTGGATCTTTTGTGATCCTCATCATGGATAAGATAACATAGTCTTGTCAACTTAATGCATCTACCACCTTATTTGCTTTCCCATGGTGGTAATTTATTGAGAACTCATAATCTTTATTCAACTCCAACCATATTATTTGGTGCATATTCAAATCATTTTTTGAGAAAATATACTTTAAAGTTTTATGATTAGTATAAATTTCACAACTTTCACCATAAAGATAACACCTATATATCTTTAATGAAAATATTACCACAGCTAACTCCAAATCAAGAGTTGGGTAATTTTGATCATGGATTTTAAAATATTGTGAGGAATAATCTATCACCATATAATTTTTCATGAGAACACACCCTAACCCCTTCTTGGATGCATTACTGTAGATCACAAACCTTTCTTCACTATAAGGTAGTGTGAGCACAGATGCACTAGATAACCTTCTTTTTAGCTCTTTGAAATTCTCTTCACATTCCTATGTCCAAACAAACTTAACTACTTGTCAAGTCAACTTGGGGATTGGATTATATAATCGTGAAAAATCTTTCACAAAACTTCGATAATATCCAACCAAACCAAGAAAACTTCAGATCTCAGTTACTGTTGTTGGTGTCGACCATATTTTTATAACCTCTATTTTTGATGGGTCCATAGATATCCCCTCTCTTGAGATTATGTAACCCAAAAATGAAACTTTCTAAAGCCAAAATTCACACTTGGTAAATTTGGAATAAATATTATCCTTTCTCAGGGTTTTTAATACAATTCTCAAGTGAGCTTCATGTTCTTCCTTACTCTTTGAATAGACAAGAGTATCACCTATAAAGACTACCAAAAACTGATCAATATAGTCTCTAAAGACTCTATTCATTAGATCCATGCAGATAATAGGGGAATTAGTAAGACCAAAAAGCATCACTATAAATTCATAGTGTCCATACCTTGTACAGAATGTCGTCTTTGGTATATCCTCTTTTTAACCCTTAATTGATGATATCCTGAATGAAGATCAATCTTGGAAAATTATTGAGCTATTCTTAGCTGGTCAAATAAGTCATAAATGTGGGGAAGAGAATATTTTTTCTTAATACTGATCTTGTTATGTTCTTGATAATCAATGAAGAGTCTCATTGATCCATCTTTATTCTTAACAAACAGAACATGTTCTCCTTAAGGTAACACACTAGGGCGTATGAATCCTTTATCAAGATTCTATTAGAGTCATTTATTCAATTCCTCCAAATCAATTCGGGCCATTCTATAAGGTGTCTTTGAAACAGGCATAACACACTGTATGAGTTCTATTGAAAACTTAACTTCATGCTTTGGTGGAAGACATGGAAATTCCTCCAAAAAGACATCATCAAACTCTCGTCAAATGGGTGTATTTTTAATCATGAGTTTCCCCCAAACATTTGAGACAAATAACCTTCATTTATTAGAATCAAGACCCATAAGATGGAATAAATTTCGAATAGAAGGTTATATTCATCCTTGCAACGATAGATAGTCATAGATTGATCTAGAATATGAAATGTGACTTCCCTTTTTTGGAAATTGATATGAGCTCCATATATAGAAAGCCAATCCATGACAAGAATCACATCAATTTACACTAGAGGAAGGATCACAAGATTTGTAGGAAGCACTTTCCCACAAAATTCGACCGGAGAAGAATTATAAACTTTTGATGTGACTGTTGTGACATTAAGAGTTATCATAACAAACTCAACATCTAATTATTGAGGTTTTACAATTATACTCTTAGAAAATTATTTAAAAATAAAAGAGTGGGTGGATCCAGAATCAAATAAAACAGATTCCACTTTAGAGTGGATGTTAAGTGTACCTTTCACCACTTCATTATCGTACTCCATGTCTCTGATATTAATTTCATATCACCTTCCTTTATATTTGGACTTAAGGGTTTGTTAATGTTGATCATCATCAATAACCCTTAAATTATAGAATTTATTAGCATAATGCCCCATTTTCTTGTACTTGTAACATTGAAGTGTATGAGGTTCATTATGTGTAGTCTTTTATTTGTTTGCATCTTTGAAATATTTTTCCCATCACTTCAGCAATAATTTCTTGATGACCTTCTTTTATACACTTAAAACATTTACTAGTCCCTTTAAGACAAATCCCTCTATGTTTCTTTCCACACATTGAGTATAAGGGAAAACTCATCTTCCTTTCAGTGTGGTCTTTAGATTTTCCTTTGAATTATATTTTCCTCTTCTTACCAAACCCATATGACGGACAAGGTACTACAATCTACATCTCATCCTTAAGAGTACATCGAACAATTTCTTTATAGATATTGAAGTCCGTTATGGATAATTCCATTTGTAGACTTGGTTTTAAGTCACTAAAGAATTGATCAATCTTATTCTCAGGTTGGATAATAATTCCAGAAGTGTACATTGAAAGTCTAGTAAAATTTTCTTTGTAAGTACCAAAATATTCATCATCAATTTTCTTAAGTTCAATGAACTCCTTCACCATATTTGTTTTAAGAATACAAGGAATGTAATTATTGAAAAATAAGTTCTTGAACTCGTCCCAATCCATGGAATCAATTTTATCTCTTTGTTTCATATTCTTGATAGGATTCTACCATTGAAAATGGATTAGAAGACCCACTGAATTGAAGGTGGACGTTGTATCATAAAGGAATCAATTGAATGTTTATCCCTCCTTTGCCTATTTGTAATTCCATCATGATTCATAGCTTGAGAAAGTTGTTTGATCATGGCTACATGATTTTTCATTCCAGATCCCATAACATTTGGTTGCTCAGTGGGACAATCATTGCATTTCCCATCACATTCAACAATAACGTGGTTGCTTCAGGTTCCATCCATTGATTAAAACCAAGAATTAATGTGTGATCAATACTAATAATAATAAGTAAATCACATAATCAAGAATAAAATTTCAATTTAAAAAAATTTAGGTTTTATACTAGGTTATTCATGGTCGTTTCTAAAACACTAGGATTTTATCCTATACCTAGATATATCCTTATGGTTCTTACAATGTCTTTATCATCCTAGTTTCCAAAGGTTAACTAAAATTTTCCTCTAATACCAACTATAAAGAACCATTATTTACATACATTAATATTAATTTAAAATTGAATTATATTTATTAAAACATATAACAGAACCATGATAGGACCATATAGGTATAATGTCTTTAGAGACTAGGAAACAGAAAAAAATGGTTCATAAAACATCTACATTGTCTCCCATTTATTTCATTATAACTAGAATCCTTATTGGCATATCAAACTTAATACTCTTCTTTATGACATGGGTAAAAGAAACATATAACGGGTGAGATCAAATGCTCAGTAAAAGTTAAAAAAGGAAATATCAATCATATCATATTCATAAGAACATAACATTTTAAAATCTTATCCTACAGATAAAAGATCATAATATCATGTCATGGGATAAATCATAGAAGTGAAATGTATCCCAATAGTCATAAAATAAGACATGAAATTTAGTGTCATACACACATAAGCATATAAAATCATTTCATATTAGTGAAGGCTCATTTCCAAGACCATCATAGTGGACAAAGTCAATTACAAAACTGAGTTCACTCCTCGTTCCAGCCATGTACCACTGAACATAATTAACTTGTTGTTCCAGCCGTGTCTATCTCATGAGATATAAATATTTAACCAATGCATTGGAGGGAGATATAGGTACCAAAAATCTCATAATGAAACCATTCTTATGTGTGCCACAAAAATATAAATCATTCATCATAGTATAACCAATGTAATAAAATGGGATTCTTAAACATCATTCCATCATAACATAATCCATATAAGATAAATGGACTTCATAAAAATTATTCCATAAAAAAATAATAAAATAAAAGTAATAATAGTTTTATAAAAATAACCATATGTCATCTTATATGGGAAATAATTTTGATAAAACATATTAACATGATTCTTGAAGAAAATATCCTTTATTTTTCAAAAATGTTTTCTCTTCTCAAAATTCCACGCAATTTTAAAAGAAAATATATTTTTTGAAAATAAAATTGAAACCATGTAGAGGAAACTTCATATAAATAAGGCATCTGGAAAGCATAAAAATCCATTCATTTCATATAAGTTAAAAAAATTCTCCTCATAATTTTGCTGGAAAAGTCCAAAAAGAACCTCAAATCCAATAACGACAAAAAATTGCTTTCATAGCGTTTAATTTTTTTTACCAAAGAGTAAAATAAACTTTATAAAATTTTAAAAGAATATAAATAATATTACACAATTAGAAAACATGTATTTGGATGATAAATATACCCAAAAAACACTTATGTATAAACCATCTCATTCATGAAAAAAAATTCTAAAAAGAATTTTTATTTTTCACGTAATCACAAAAATCATGTGAATAAATATTATCACATATAATTCAAACTATAAAATCATGAAAAACGTTTTATATATATTATTCACACAAAACAATGTGAATAATTCCTCATGATTCTCATTCACGCATCATCTCATTATCTCATAAGATATGAAACCTTAAAAAATGCATTAGAGGGTGATATAGGACTCCAACCATCACCATCCATTAATTTGATGGATGTAAGAAATGAAATCATACATATTATCATAAATATCCCATAGAATGAAAATGGGTTTTGAACATTTTCTAAATGGCATCACATACACAATAAATAATGATAATTTTACTCTGAAAATTGATAACCAAAAAGGTGTATTTAAAAACATGACATGTAAAATGATTTATGAACAATTACTTTATTATATAAAAATAAATTGAAAATGAATGAGAATTTAAATAAAATCATAGTGTTTTTTATTAATATAATCTTAAAATGGAATTATTTTCAATTAACATTCTAAAAGCATACATTAAGATAAAGGGAAATAATCTTAATGAATTTCTTCAAAATAAATTCCAATAAAGAGACCCTGAAAAGAAATAAATCATATAACAATATATGAAGTTGAGGGGAAGAATATCATTGAAAATAAAATCATTTTATGTATATGAAAATGTAAATATTGAAACCCCACATAATTAAAAGGTTAGAAAAACATTTCATAAAAAGGATTAGATGGGATAAAATGGGTCATTAGTGATAAAAACAATTTTATTTTGTACTAGAGAAAGAAAAAAATTTATATTAAAAAAACATTGATATGGAAGAAAAATCCATTAAATGAAATGGGAATTATTCTTAAAAAATAAATATTAATGAAAAATGATTTTTCAAAGAAGAATACTTCAGTGTGAAACATGAAATCCTTAGAAAATATGGCATAAATACAACATAACATCATCATAGGTTATATAATATCATATCTAAAAGGTTTTAGAAAAATTGGAGTGATAATGACCTATGTAAAGTATTTGAGTCATGATAACCCTTTACAGCTTGAGTGACATTTTAATCAATATACCTTGGTAAAAAAGGCTTTAAATTAAACTTAAAATATAATTATTATAACATAATTCGTGATAGGATATATCAAATTGGTATTTTGTGCATCTAATAAATGAAATTAAGTTTATAATGTAGAACATACCTACAGGGATGTTATTTGAGATGAAAAATTGTTACATCCTAATAAACATTATAATAAAATTCCATTAAAAGAATGAAATCATGAATATGAAGTTTTATTTCCTTGAATTAGGATAATTAATTATATTATATATTAAATTCTAAGTATACATAAATTTTTAATTGAATTAGGTTGATAAAATAAAAAAGAGTTTGAAAGAAGGAATGTTTGATATGAAATGCATTCCTTGATCTAGATTATTTCTCCACAAGCACCTAATGTCCCAAATAATCATTACTCATGAAGGTGGTAGTCTACATGTACATATGATTAATGTAACCATTTAAAAATTAATGAGAGATAAATAATGTATAATATTAATAGAAATTACATAATAATATTTAATTTTTAGATATCCTATTTATTCAGCAATCCAATGATTAAAACTGACCATGAGAGGAGGTTATGAAAAATAAAAGGCATCGATTCGTGGTGGCAGTAATCCCCACACATAAACTAATGATGTGTTTGTTCTCTTTAGTGGGTAGAGAGGAATAAATAATTTTTCATTCATTCATATAATAAAATATAATTATATCAATGATACTGATTTAAATATATTATTATTAATATAATATATTATGAAGAGTAATATTATGGAAAAAATATTACAATAAAGGTAATACTTACATTGTAGATTTAATAAACTCATAAATATCTCCTTATAAGTGATGGAATTAGACTAAATTATAAACACTTGGATACTATGGATAAAAATATTAATTATAAGAGATTTTTTTGGGTAAATTTGCAAGGGGAAATCAAATAGTATTTGTAACCTTATAGGGCTGGAATTCATCCCCATATACAAGTGAATTAAAGGGCACTTCTAGGAATTCTCTTTACACCTTCATGATATCATTAAACTATTAATTGGTAAATAACATTAAATTTATATAATAATGGAGTTTATTTATGTTCATAGTTAGATACATCTACAATCAACACATTTCACACATGTTTTAATCATTTTCAAGTATTTTTCCGTAAGTAAATATATTTTAACATTATGATTTATAACTTGACATCTAATTTTTAACTAACTAATTTAAATTTAATTTAAATATATAAGACTAACCAAATTTAAAATATTTTCTATTTTGAACTTAAATTAAATATATAATTATTATTATTCAATTTATAAATATTTAAAAATAAACTTTAAAATTATAACATTTAAAATATAATTAAATTTTGCAGGACAATTAATTTTAACCACTATATGTTCTTAATTTTATTTAGTATTTAATATAAATTGAATGAGTATGAATAAATAAAACTATTGGTTTCAAAATAATATTATAATAATTTAATTTTTATCAATTAAATGATTATATAAATAGTACAATATATTAATAAAACAATTCATTTAAAAAACTTCTTTCCCTATTATCATTGTAATTAAATTTATTTTTAATAAAAAAATATTTATCCCAAAATAATGAAATAGAAATTGTTATCTAAAATTTATATGTTTAATTAAAATTTTAAATAAAATTTTTTATATTTTATTTCTAAAATTGACAGTCAAATTGTTAATTTAAACGTGCAAAAATATCATTTTAGTTTGAAATATTATTTACATTTCAAAAATGTTAATCATGTGTTTTATAAATTAAAAATAGTATTGTTAAATGGTTTTTATTACTTATAAAATACATATTATTTATGTCAAAAATATTTCTTGATCTTCTAAGTCATTATTATATTATAAATGTGAGAGTTCTTAGTGAAATCTGTATTTTTATTATTTACTATTCTTTTTAAAACTCATGAAAATTGATTTTTCAGATAATATTGATATAATAAATCCAAAAATGATGTTAATTTTATAAAATTATATTTATAAAATTTATAAATTCAATTTCTTAATAAAACCCTAGAACTTCATGAAACCCCATTTTTATTAGAAAATGAATTTTTAAAAAATTAATTGTTATTATTCTTAATTAATATATTTTACTAGAAGAAAATGTGTTATCCAATTATTAATATAAAACATAATTTATTATCATTAATCATTTTATTATTTAAATATGAAATCATATCACTTAAAAAGTCATTTTTTAAATTCATTCCAAAATAATAAATGATATAATTACTCATTTAAGTTAAAATAATTGGGTTTCATTCATTTTCAAAAATAAATTATTTTATTTATATATATATTTTATAAATCAGTTACAACTATGAATTCTAGATAATTCAATGGAATGTTTTTTAGAGTCATACTTAATATTTGAAACTTTATTAATCTATAACACGTTATCATTTTATTTTAGTCTTGTGTGTAGAACACGCTTTCAAACACATTTGGAACATTTAATGGTATTCATATATCAAAATATCATATCATTACAATCTAAAATCATAAATAAAGTTCATCCTCATAATATTAATTATTACCCACTAATGAAAATATCTATGTGTATTAAAATAATAGATGAAATTCATTTAATAATTTCTAGAGAGAAATCAAACTTTTAAACACCGGAAATATATTATTATTTTTCAATAATTCAATCCTAATATTGAGTTTTATTCTAATATTTTTAACTAATAATCACTCAGAAATGGGTAGCATGACTCACATAATAAAATTATTTTTCCTAGAGAACTGGTAGTCATACTTATACTAATATATAATCATAAGATGGTCTGAAATAGGAGATGCGATTTATTTATTTTGTTGACTAATATGGATTCAATGTAGTTATTTCCAACAAATTTATAATTTCACATTAAATTACTTTAATGAAGTTATAATAAGACTATCATAATGTATATTCCATAACCTTTAAATCGAGATACAATAATAACAGAATATAATTTATAATATTTGGGGTGTTGATTTTGATAACTTTAGAAAATAATATGTGATTACTCGGGTGGTTAGAACTAGATTCCAGTTATATTTATACAAATATAGAATGGATGGTGACATTAAATTTTAAAATTATTTCTCATGAACTAATTTTAGTATCAGGGATAGCATAGTCCTTCCCATGTTTCCTTTGTTTAAGAGGTTGCTGATGTTTTATATCCTCATTAGTTGTTGGGATTGATCATAATCTTTCATAATACACAAAATCTAAAAATTTAAGGCATTTTAAATTCCCCACCTTTATTTAATTAATCAAATTATTTATCCCATATCAATACCGGTGAGATCTATGGAGAATACTTCCACACTTGAAATACTTCCTTATTCCCCTAAGACATTACTTTGTTTTCTTCTTCCCACATTTTTGACATGTAGGAAGTTCAATATTTTTCTTTCATCATCATCATGGCCCGATATTCTAGGAAACACCATACTTCCCTTATTTTGTGTGTTTGTATTTTATAAAATAATTATTTTATTAAAAATAAATTATGATAATTTAGTGAACATAACCACAAATCATTCAATGTCAACTTATACCCCACTTGGTTACTCATTTGTACAATTACTATATTTTCAATCATGTTCATTATTAATATGGTTTCTCCTATATTCATCCATTTTTTAATCCAATAATGTTAATCATGAGTAATCAATATTTACATCATATTGGAATTATGAAAAACTCAACCTCAAAATGTGTTACTCTTTGAAATAAAAACATATTATGTTAGTTTAACCTAAATCACTCAGTGTTCAATCTTGGTTAATTTTTATTGGGTTCTACCATACATGATACCCTAATTCATTAACATAACAAATCCTTCATCCTAGATCTTAAAGATAATGTTATTAAACACATCATATCTAGTAAGTGTGTCAAACCTAATGTACTGTTAGAAATATTTTTCATGCACAAGATGGTGCTTGAGTAAATACCCAACACATCATTTTCAGGGTTATTACCCCTATACACATATTTTAAAGATATTGTATCCACTCATAGTATCTTTAAAGGGATGTGATTTCTATGAGAGGGGAATAATATATAAAAAACATCACAATTTTTTCTCTATACATAGACATATACCTTAGACTCCTCCCAAGGGTTGTCACTAATGTTCTCTTGTCATATTCCCCAAAAATAAAAAAATCATAAAAATAACTACATCTTTCTCTAATAAAATATATAACACCCCATATCTTCACTCCTAGATCTGGTGGTAAAATCACATTATTTAAACTCTGGCTTCGAAATAAAGTGAGATGAACCTAACTTTGTTTTAGAACATTTCCACAAAACAATCATTACAACCAATAAAACCTATAATAATCCTATGAATATATGGTTTATTTTATTATATTACCAGTTACATGGGAAATTTATTTTACACAACTTAGGATCATTTCTACATAATCAAACAACACTAAATAAACTGCTATACCTCTCATAGGGTAGTATCTTATTTATAATCCAGGGAAAGAAAATATAAGAAATATATGGACATAAATTATTTATAATGGATAAAATATCAACATGTAATCTAGTGTTAGATTATAATCCTTTGAGGAAACATGGAAATGGGAGAAATTTATTATTAAAATAATAGGGTATAATAAAGGTTGTCTAAAATAAATGATAAAAGGGCATGAAATCTCAAACTAAAAAACATATATCATGGTAATAGGGTGATAAATAATGAAACATAAAAAATTATTCAATGAGACTAATCATAATAATATATAAATATGAAATTTTGTTGAATCATTTCATAACAAATAATTATGTCACAAACATAATCACAGAAAAACCCATGAATAAAGGATCCTACATAACATTCAAATAATAACATGTGAACATATATTACTTCATATCATTAAAATAAAAAACTTTTTAAAAATAATTATTAATTATCATTCATATAAAAAACTTGTGAACAAATATTCTTACATCCCACTCTAAAAAATATCATTTGATAAAAATCTTCCAACATCTCCTTCACACAACAAACTTGTGAACAATGCTTCCCAAACCTTGTTCAAGAATCATTTTTAGCATCTCATGTGATATGAATATTTAACCAATTCATTGGTGAGATATTTATAACCCCACCTTTCAACATCTATAAATATTATTTCCACATAAAATAAAATCATTAATCTTATCATATATAACCCTTGAAAAAATGGGTTTTATAACCATCTCGAATGGAATCACATTAAAAAATCATGACTACTTCAAACCAAAAACATTATTAACCAAAATTATTATTTTAAATGAGGAAATATATTATTATTTATAAATTATTAATTGAAGGGAAACAACTGATTCAAAATTTAATTGAAATTAAAAATTAAATTTTAATTTTAAAGGGTTTCTTAATATCAACTTAAAAAGATTGATTTTCAAGTAACATTAAAAAAAGAATTTTAAAGATGAAGAGAAAAAATATTAATAATATTGTTCCAATATAAATTAAAATAATGTTACCATGATAAGAAATAATTCATATGTAAATATGGTAAATGAAAGTGAAGAATATTATTGAAATGAAAATTCTTT
Organism: Viscum album; assembly: GCA_963277665.1. NCBI lineage: Eukaryota > Viridiplantae > Streptophyta > Magnoliopsida > Santalales > Viscaceae > Viscum > Viscum album. Next base: position 905,284,625 of record OY728158.1, on the reverse strand, counting down.
GATATATTTGACATGCCATTATGGAAAACCTTCATTCTGAAAAGGATAAGGAACCCTTAGTTATAAAATTAATAGAGGGTGTCATTGGTGATAAAAACGATTTTATCTTACAATAGGTAAAATATAACATTAGTGAGAATTATAAGAATAATATTAGAAGAAAAATCCCTTAAAATAAATGGAATTTATTCTTAACAAAATGAATTCCCTTGAAACAATATAATGTTGTAGGAATAAGACTTTGTTTTGAAACATGGGTTACTCATAAAATATGGCATCAATAAAATATAATGTGATCATAGTTTATATAATCTCATCCATGAATAGTTTTATATATAGAGTGGGAATTATGACCTAAGGAAATAATTTGAATTATGAAAACCCCTTACACATTGAGTAACATTTTGAACAAAACCCCTTGATAAAGTGGAATTGTAATTGAAATTAAAATATCAATATTAAAATACAATTCATGATATTTTATATAAAAAATAAATTATGGTTAAGTAAAATTAAAATTATCTATATAATATAAAATATATATCAAAAGACAGAATTTGAGATGAAAACACTTATGGATTAAAAAAATTTCAAATAAAAAAACATTAAATTGGAGAGATATTGAATATTATGTTTAAATACCAATTTTTTTGACAATTTATGATATTATATATCCTATTGGAGTTATAATACCCAATAAAATGGTATTAGGTGGATACAAGGAAAAGTTTCTCAAAGAAGGAATGTTTGAGATGGAACCCTTACCTTATTACAGATTCATTCTGTGCATGTACCTAACATCTTGAATCATTGTATTATGTTTCTTATATACATTATTAAGAAAATTATTATAATTTTTTTTTAATTTGGACCATTTATTATCATATTATAGTTATTATTATATATTTTTCTTTCATATATTGGTTACTTAAGGTTATTTGGTAATTTGTTTTGTAAGTCCATATATATGATGGCCATAGTTGAAAGAATTTTAAAAAATATTCATAGTATATAGAATATTAATTGTTTTATAAAAATATTTATATATAATTTTAAATCAATGCATGATGGGCGGTCATGAAAAATGAATCACGTTTCTTATGAAGGTAGTAGTCTACATATATACATGATTATTGTTTCCATTTCTCAACAAATGATAAGGAAATAAAGTATATAATATCTTTAACTTTCATAATCATGTTTAAATTGAATATATCTTATTTATTAATAAATAAAAACATTAAATCCAACCATGAGATGTGGTTATGAAAAAATAGATGATGTCACTTCATGGATATTGTAGTTCACACACACGCACTAACAATTCAATTGTTTTCTTTAGTGGATGGAGATGAATAAAAAACGGTTATTCTAGTAATATACTAACACAAAAACACACATATTAATGACTATAATATCATTATATTGTCAATGGATATAATTTATTTTGATGATTAAGGTGAAGGGGAAAAGGTTACAATGCATGTAATACTTTCATTGGAGACTAGATCTTCTCTTTGATATCACCTTGGAAGTGAAGTACTTCAACTAACTACTAGATAATAGGTGGTTAGTGAAGACAAAATGGAATCAAGGAGTGGGTTTTTGTAAGTTTTTAAAGTGAAAATAACATTTTATATGTAATTATGTAGGGGTGCAAGTGATCCCCTTTTATAAGTGAAGAAAATAAGACTTCTGGGAATACCCTTTGCACTTCTATTATATCATTAAACTATTCCTTGGTCAATATCCCCAAAATTTTAAATTAATGGAGTTTGGGTTTTTATTAGGTTCATAAAACTGCAATGCATATTTCCACACACGATTAAAACATTTTTCATTTCATTTTACATGGTTTTTTACATTTTAACATTTAATTTTTACCTTTGTAATAAGCCATTAACCAAGTAATTTATTTTTTTAAAAGAAATATCACGAAATTAATTTTTTAATTTTTTATTTTTTTAACTTGAATTTAATATTTATTTATTCTAATAAATCTTTTTAATTTTTAAAAATAAACTTTTAAATTAAAATAAATAATATGTAAAAATTACTTTTTATAAAAAAATGAATTTTAACCATTTTGTGTTTCTAATATTATTTAGTATTGATTTCCAATGGAATAATTATAAATATAGTTATATATATATATCAAACCATATTATTAGAGTAATTATTTATATTAGATCAATTTTTTTATTTAGATAAAAACTACATGATATTAATAAATTAATTCATTTAAAAAATTTGTTTCCCCATTATCACGGTAACTAAATTTAATCATACCAATATTATCATTATGCCTAAAAATGAAACTAAACCTATTAAATAATAATGAAATATTTTTCTTCAATATGAAATAAAATTTTTTATATTTAATTTCTAAAAGTGATAAGGTTTGCTTTTTAATATAAGCTTGTAAAAACATGTTTTAATATGAAATATAAATTTATTTTTAAATATTATAAACATTTATTTTATAAATTCAATATAGTTTTCATAAATTATTTATATTAGTTATTAAATATATATATTTAATATAATTCTTTTATTATACTTTCAAGTCAATATTGTATTAAAAAGCTAATAGTTTTTAACAAAATCACTATTTTTAATAATCACTTGAAAGTTAATTATTTTTGAAAAATACAAAAAATAATAATAAGGTAATATTGATAAAATAAATAAAAAAACAAAGATAATTTTTCCAAATCCAAATTATAAAATTTATAAATTATATTTTTTAATAAAATTTTAAAATACAATGAATATCAGTTTTTATTTTAAAATAGATTTTTCAAATAATAACTCTTGGTATTATTATTTTCTATAATTTATGAACTAAATAGGTGCTAAAAAATTATTTATATCAAAAATAATTTACCATTATTAATCATAATTTTATGATGTAGAAAGTTATATCACAAGGAAAAGAATATTCACGAAAAATAATTTTCTTAAAATTAAATGATATGATAAGACATTTTTTGATAAACTATTTGAGTTTCATTTGTATAAAAAATATAAATTATTTTATTTATATATATATTTAAAAACAATGTTACTACTATAAATTCCTTCCAATTCAATGGAAATATTTCAATAGTGATACATATTTTTTTTATAAATATATAGTAGTTTTTTTTATCAGTGTTGTGTGCGGGGAAAGATATCTAAAAAATTTAGATCATTTAAAGAAATTAAAATATATAAAATCCTAGTTCATTGTAGCATCTTATTAAATAAAATATGAAAAGATTTCTAAAACATCATTTGGATAACATCCAAAACAATTTTTGGAATTTTATCATCAACTTATTTTTGTATCACATCAAATGCATTACCTTGGGAATACTCATCCAAAATTCTATTTAGAATAAATATAAAAAAATTAGTGTATCCATTTACTCAATATAAAAATCATTCCCAATGTTTTAAAGAAAATAATTTAACCCCTGGGTCCATTTACAATTATTAAAATTATGAATTCTCACATTCACAAATGTATGAAAATTTTCTGTAATACTCATCATGTTTTCAAGTCATGTGCTCGATTTAATTTAGGTTAAAACTCATTTGTATAAGACTACCATGGGTGTTTAAGGGTTTGGAAGAGGTCCTGCCACATTTTTTGAGAGAAAAGGTCTTAGTGTTGGGGAATTCTATAAAATTAGATCTCCATATAGAATCATGATTGGTGGAACTGGACATCCAATGGCCCTAGGTAGTTGGTATTACCACTTTCAACCCAACAAAAAAATATTTGGGGGTACACTCGAGTTTTAATATTCTTGTTTAGTGGAAGTAATACTATTAACCCCCACTAGAGTTCTAGTGGAAGATATCAAATTTATCATGAGAACATGAAACCTTCAATTGTAAGTTAAGATAGTTTTTTATTTGGTTAGGGTTCCATCATTTAACCATTTTTGATTCCCCATACACACATACGAACCTATCACTCAAAAATATCTATTACTAAAATGATTTAGCCTCATACTACCTCAATTTCTGTCGAAATAAAGTGCTATTTTTTTTTATTTAAACCTTAAGGTAATTATAATCTACATCCTCTCTTAAATCTAGGTATCACTCACTATTTACTCATTCATTGAAAATTTACCTTAACTATGGGGGGATAATTAGGATTAACATTCCTACCATTTGTGGTTTATATTTGTAAATATATTCAATGATTTCCCTCACAAAAAATTGAGACAAGTGTTTGCAATATGATACAAATGGTTTATGTTAGGTTTCGTTATTTTGTGATGTGTGGTTCATGGTGACCTTGCATCTATGACCCTAATTTAAAAATCATCATTTAGTTAATTAAAAATTTAATATTTTCTTTGTAACCATTAGTGGTTTCTCTAGGGATATTTTTTAATTTTATATCCATTTATAAATATAAGGTGAACTAAAGTAAGTTTAAAAATATTCTCAGAATTTAAAGGGGGTATACATGAGTTATTTAATGTCATTATGGACCTATATAGGTTCCTTTAGTGTCCTTGATGTAGTATATGTGAGTTATTTTTTATGGTATATTGTCTTATTTACCAATTTAAACCATGTCAATTTCCATTAATACTTGTTAGTAATTTGATATAATTGGATTGGTAAGTGTTCCACCCTTTCTAAACTGAATGCACTGAGGTAGGTTACACTACGTGGTATGAATTATGAATTAGTTGTAAGTGTAAGGTATAAATTATCCTTTTCTTATAGTGTATTGTAAATTATTCTAACTTTAATATAAATTAATTATATATATATATATTCAGAGTTACCTAATATACCAAGTTGAGATTATGGTTTTAATTGGGGGAAATTATGAAAATTTTCAACTTATATATACTATTGGGGTGTAATAAAAATTTATATTATATTGGGAATTATAGGGGATAATATTCCTTTTGTCATATGAATTTCCTCAAGATGTTATGCCCGTGGAAAAGGGACATTCTTCCCTCCTGACCTGATGATGTTCTAAATGGGTTGTTGTGCCCAATTATTTGTTTTAGCCCTACAAGTTTATCATACCACCCATGGTGCGATTTCTCAATAGAACTGTACTTGATACATATATGATCATTATTATTATATGATATAACACCCACTTTCATATGATGAGGTCAAATACTGGGGCTAATTTCCCCTCCAATGGTTATTCCAATGGATACAAATGATATTGTCTATTAATGATGGATTTAGGATGGGATTCCCCTATTATATTATCTTGATATGATATTATTCCCACTATTAACACACATTTCATGGCCTAATGACTAATATTATATGATTTCTTAGGGACATTATTTCCAATTATGGACCATTGTTTTAAGTATTCGATGGTCACTGTAATGAAATATTTTTGTAAGATGTAATGACCATGTAATAACTACTATTACATTAATAGGAAGTATTACACTTTTTCCAATTAGTTCAAATGAACAAGGATTTTTCTTCAACATTATGATGGGATGATATTAAAATGATTGAAGTATGTGTTAGGATTACCAATTTGAACTTATTTGATACATTCAGAGACACCATAGTGAGGTAAAAATCTTCTGTAGATGCTTCCAGCTGGCTGTGTATTCATTATAGTTAAAAATTATTTATTATAATTTATATTATATGAGATCTAATTTCAAACATATCACGTTTTATGTGAACATATATATACTAGATATATTAGGGACACTATTTTTGCTGCCTTACTGAGTTTTTCTCACACAAATATCAAGTTTCTTGGAGTCTGGGAAAATCTCATAGGCACTTGTTTTGATGCAGGAAATTCCATTTTACATGATAGGTGAGCTTTAGAATTATTTTTCTGGATAGAAGACAAGTGTAATAAAGTAATCAGGACCCTCCTTAGTAGTATAATTATTTATATTGGACTATTGGACTATATTTTTATTTTGTGTTCATAGGATGTCTTGTTATTACTATGTATCTATAGAGATTTTCAATTTAGTACATCATATTATCACCTGTGTTAGACGTTTTACCTATGGTTAGTCTATAATTATAATTCTAAATTATGCCATACTTATATTTTTGATGTTTATTATAACTTTTTTGTGATTTATAAATACCTATATCAGACTTTACTGTCTCTATACTGAATATATATACACCTTCCACTGGTTAGTATCATTATTCCTACGAGGAGGTGCGTCAAAGGTATGTAGTGCCACCAGTTTGGTCACATTGGTGGTCAAGAAGGCTAAGGGATATTAAAATGTGATTTTAAGAAATATTATTTTTTTATTAATATTTTTCATATTTTCGGTAGGAGATAATATTTTTTTTTCAAACATAATATAGAAATTATATATATTTATAGATAACCAACATATCAGGAAACTCTTGGTTTCCATGGAAAATATTATTGTAATTCTTAGATTGTGATGTTATGATTCACGATTAATGATAAATATAATGAATTATATATTTGATTTAATATTTTCACTTTTCCCATATTAAAAAGGAGTATAAAGATAGAGAGAGTCAATTCATCTATCATTATTTTTACATATCATTCACTTGAAATTATTATACTTGTATCTTTTTGAAAAGAATGATTATTTTAATTATTTTGTTCTTATTTATGAATTTATTATTTGAATTATATATATATATATATCTAATTCCAAATCATTGAGAGTGGGTAAATAGATAAATATAGAAATAACATGAGCTTATATGAGAAACTAATGTTTATATTGTATATATAGTGTAGCTGGTTGCATAATCTATATCATTAAAATTTTGATAGAATTGTGTTTCTAGGTCAAGTGATTTAAATTTTATTCAAATTTCATGGAAATTATCAGCTTTTGTTCAAAATGAGGGTGAGGATAAGAATTCACCATCAGTGTTTGAACAAGAGTGTAACACAAATAGTTTCAGGCACATGACTATTTTATTATGTATTTTGATCACATATAATGGTTGGGTTATGTTAGGGAGTTTTCAATATGGATTTTAAGGGTTTCTAAAGGTTTGGGAAAAGGTTACACATGAGATACAGTGTGGAGTATCTGACTACTCAAGGGGGGTCAATGCGGTGTAGAGGTGTCTATTGTGCAATAAGGGTCATGGTGGAAGAATTCATATCTACTTACAATTTCAAAACCCTAACAATGTAGAGACCTAGTTATGTCTTGGATTATTTTTTGGAGGTTTGGAGTGATACTACCATTTTTAGGGTGCCTGCATCATGGAACTGAGATGCAGCATAGCTTCCCCCTCCTCATCCCTTAGCCCTATCGTGTAGTATCCATGGATGAACTATGGTTCTTTACAATTTTTTATGAAACTATTTTATAAATATCAACAAGAATCTATGATTTTTTTCTAGAACCACTATGGTGTGGATGACTATGTTGTTCCATGGTGTGGTTCCATTTTTATAAATTTTTCACTATGGCCCCTTGGCTGTGTCATGGTCTTATATTTCCAACCAGGTTTTAAAATTCCTTTGAGAATTTATCATTTTTTTGACAATTCTTCTTCTTCTATTGAATTTCAATTCTAAAAAACGTAATTTTATTCAATATTGGACATATATACATTGAATCTAATGGATCATCAAGCATTCAACAATGGAAATCAATGGTTATGTTCTAATTCTTCCTTGTCATAATTAATATCCTTAGTTTTTCTTGATTAAAATCATAGAATGGTATTGAAATATCTAGATCTATGATGTTGGATAAATTTTTATGATATATCTATGGGTTTTATTAGAGTAATCAAAGGAAGAATTGAGATCAATGGATTTTTCATAGATATATTTATGGAAATCATTCAATTTTGGAGTATGTAGAATATATCCTATATCTAATATTCTATAACATGATTTCCTATTTTCTTTTAAAAAATTTCTTGTATTTATCTATGGAATTTTTTTGTGTTTTGATGAAGGAAACTCATTTGGTTTATGTTTTGGAAGTACGGGAAAAAATAATTTATTGAGAACCCACTTCTATTATTAAATTTAAAAGGTTTATTTTTAGAATTATGAAATGTATTAGATGAAATAAATAGGCTTGAAAAAAAATTAAAAGGAAGGTTGTTTTTTGGAAAATCATTTGGCATAGAATTTGGTATGATTATATTGGTGTGTTTATAAATAAGACATGTATGGTTGAAAGAGCCTCCATCAAGGGTGAATTGATCTTGGTCATGGAGTACCACCATTAATGGTAACACCATGCATGAGTACATGGTTTTTGTATATGGATGGGTGTTTGTGTATGAATATAGTGAACAATTATTCCAATTATGAATGGATGTAAGTAATCTTATTTATGGATTTTTTAACATTGATATCTCTTGTGTATTAATATAAAATATTTAAATTCTTTTCAACCATTTTATATAAAATACGATAACAAATTATTTTTATAATGGAATGTTTTTGGAATACATTGGGGAATTATTTCTGATTTATTATGCATCTCATACTAGGGAACTTTATTGTGTTTATGGATGTCATCTTCTGGGATACATGGAAAGGGAAGATGATTAATTTATCTTGTGAGGGATCTTGATACTTTGTAATTTATGAGTGGTATTTTAGTTTGGATCTTTTTCTATTGGAACATTAGATTTTTTTATGATGCCTTTTATCCATGTTATCTTTTGGTTTTTGTCTTTGATATATCATATTCTATTATCACTCTAATATTTATTCAGTTGGTTTTATATTTGGCTTGTTTTATTTATAATCATGCATCATATATTATTCTTGGATATTTATTTTGACTATTAGTTATTCATTAAGATAAATTCATCTCCCAATTTTCCATTGAATCCATTTTCATTTATTATTATCCTTTGATGCCTTAGGGATGTCACCCTAGTTTTGTAGTATCTCTTCCTCCACTCAATCCGATTATTTGAGGTGGGATTTTATAAATGATATAAATCTTGTTTATTTCTTCTATCTCTTGGGAAGGTATAAAAGGGATATAAATTTTAGGACATAGAAATTATAGAATTAAAATACATAGCTACCCTATTTACATAGAAATTTTAGTTACATGGGTGAATATGTACAAATGAGTTCTATGAAACTTCTAGTTGTATTTTTATCTCCCCATCATAGGTTTAAACGATGACTGTTTCATGTAATTCCTTGATAGTGTTACTTAGGACTATTATTTCATTATTCATTTTTATTTTAATGACTTATTAATATGATAAAGCTACTCAAATTTTGAAAATAATGGTAGTTTCTTATTTTATGGGGTAATGTGGAAAATTTTCTAAGATTTCAGTTGTTATTTGAGTGATGAATAAATGAAGTTTTTTATGGTTATAGAAAATGATACCAAATAAACTATAAGAATCAACATGACGAATCTTCTAAAAATATTTTTATATCTAAGCTACAGGTGAACCGGTATTTGGTCAAAATAATTTTCTAGACCTTTCAATCTCTAGAAATAAGAGTATGAATGATAAACCACAGAAAGTGGAAAAAATGTTAATTATTAGAAATATAATCCACACATATTTTAGGGGGATTCTGAGCCTGAAATATTAGATGTTTGGACGAATTGGTTGAATATATTTTTTTATTTCATGGGTACAAAAGCTAAGTCGAAATAAATATTGGAAACTTATATGCAGGAATAATTATATGCCAATTAGGGGAGTTATCTAGTGAATAGAAAGTCTAAGAATACATTATATAGGATTACATTGAAAAAAATTTAATTATAAAAATTTATCCTAAAAAATTCATAATTGAAAGGAAAAACTAATTTCACGAGTTTGAAAAAATATAATCTATCTTTCATAGTATAAAAAGCATGATTAATGAATTTAGTCTGTTTTCACTAGAAGATAAAACTAGTGTATCCATGAAGGCATAAATATTTGAGCCTTAAACATTCCCAAATATTTACTCTATGATATATGTTATGTGTATTGAGGATTATAAATAAATGATAAATATATAAAAATAGAAGATATGGAAATTTCTGAAAATATAGATGGAGGGAGTATGTTTATCACCATAGGTATTGGTGGGAACTCAAACATCTATAATAATTAGAAGAGATAATAATACTTCCAAGGTGGTAGGACATATCAAAATCAGACAACATGATCAGTTAAGTTCCCTCCACCCCCATTACCGAATATAATGCCCAGTTATTTCCATCATGGTTATATGTCGCATAAGTAATGAGATTTTATACCACCACCTAGATATTTTTACAACTGTAATCATATAGATGATCTAAAACTTTAATTTAATATTGCTCTTATGTTTGGTGTGGTTTATGCATCCAATGTTTCTCAGACATCAAATTCATTGGTGGGATGATCTCATCAAAATAATTCTTAACCTTAGAACAAACCAAGCTAATATGATTCCAAGAACACTATGACTCTGCAGTTATGAACCTTAGAATGGAACTAAGGATTAATGAAGGGATACTAAGAATATTTATAGTGTTGAGAAGATTATTATGGATGATCAATCTGGTCCATTGACTATGTGTTGTGAAATTATTTTAAATTCTACCCATATATAAACCTTTCATGATAGGGGTGAATACAATACTTTTGTCTCTTCTTATGTGGTGGATAATATGGGTTTACATGTTAATATGATTCCATTTATTATGAAACTTCAAACAAATCTAAGACAATGGGTGTGTCAAGACTTTATGTTTATAGCCTATTTAGAAAAAATCGATGGGGTTTAACTAGATTAGAATTTCTCTTTTCTTCGGATTAAAATCTATGACCTAATATTAGGAAGATATTGGCTGACATCATTGAATACTAAGATTGACTGTTACGACTAGAGAGTGCATTTTATATCTTTTTATTGTGTTAAACATCCGTCTAAAAGTGATTAGACTATGAATAAATGTAGGGAAATACCATTAGTCCCAGTGGTTGAACTGATATATTTTCAGTTGGTAGTGGTTATTATAGAATCTATTGATGAGATCAAGAATATATATTTTCTAACCATCACTGATCAATTTCATATAATTTTCCTTGATAATTTTTATGGCTTTATACATAATGGATAATTTGAATTTATGATTTATCTCTTACTAAGGACCAATAATATTTCACTTCCATCTTATTCTATGGAGTGGACAGAGTTGATGGAATTGAAATTCCAATTCGCTCAATAAATGGGTTCATTCAACTGAGTATGTCCCTATGTGAAAAACCAAATATTTTTATGAAAAAATCATATAAAACGTTTTATCTTTTTGGGAATTTTTGTCAACATATAAAATTTATGATAAAGAATCATGATCATATTTTATGAATTTATTATCTGTTCAATCAATTTAGGGGGGAATCGTGGTTTTCTATGATTTATTTATGATCAGAGTATCCACAAATTTTACTTCGAATGATTTATATTATGAAAACAAATATATGGAGTCATTATGGACACTATGAGAATGTGGTAATTCCCTTTGATGTTATGAATTAACTAGTGGTGTTAATGGAGTTAATGAGTTGTATATTTAAAATGTGAATTTATCACTTTATAGTGTTGTTCATTATTGTTATTATAGTATATTTTAGAACCAAATATAATCATGAGAAATAGTTGGATATAGTATTGAGTACTTCATATGAACATCCCCATAATATGATGATTTATATATTTTATTTCTAGATAAAAGAGGTACATTTCATTGGACATCCTAATTTTTGAAAAATGAGTTTGTATGGATCCTAAAATAAAATAAGATGCAATCTCTTGGAAACCACCAAATAATTACTTTGAGATACATATTTTCCTTGGATTATAAGGATATTATAGATAGTTTTTTCATTTTTTTTCATTATGATCCTCATTAATGAATTATTTTTCAAATAAAGGTGTTACTTTCCAATAGAGTGATGAGTTCTATAAATATTTCTAATAGATTATAGTTAATATCACAACATCACCTTTATTGACTATGTATGATATTTACTAAGATGCATTAGGATCTGGTTTGGGTTTTTTCCAAATGAATGGAGATGATACTATTGTGCATGGCTCACGATATTTATGAGTTCATGAAAAAACTATCCAGTGCATGATTTAGAATTAGCTATTTTTATCCAAAACAAGGATTCAATATCTTTTTTTTAAAGAATTTCAAAGTGTTTTTAAAACATAAAATTTGGAAACAAAATTAATCACAATGGGATTTAAATATAAGATAATGCATATGGATGGAATACCAATAGATGTTTTTGATTTTGACTTGATGAATACACTTGTGAATTTTTTTTGTAGATGATGCATTTAATATGAAGTAATATAATCAATTTCATAAATAGGTTTCAAATAAATTGAATATAATTATGATTATAGATTATATGCATCTAGATTTTATGGATCAAGGTGATGTCATATTTTTATTTTAGGTTTCCTTTGTTCCTGATTTGGTTGAGTTGGTTAAAGATTCACAGACATCTGATATATAATTTTCGACATTGTGGTCAAAACAAAATGGTGGGGTTAAAATAGAGGGACGGATTCTATATTAGCGATCTATTCTATGATTTAGAGATCAAATTATGGTTCCTCTGACCAATCAGAAACAACTTCTTTATACCTACCACCATTTGAGATGGGATGTTCATCTAGGTATCAAGATCATGTATAGAGTGATAATATAATAGTTTTGGTGGGATGGTATAAAGTAAAATGTGCACAAATATTTCTTGAGATACCTCACTTTTCAGTAGTTTAAGGTAGATGATTGATTTTCAGTGAGTATATTTCACTTTTTATTGATTTTTTCATGTAAATGGAAGCAGATATGTAGGTATTTTATCATAAGTTCAACACAAATGGTTAGAAAAAATGACCCCATATGGGTTATTGTGTATAGCCTCATAAATTTCACTCACATAATACCTATTCACAATCCAATATAGTGGAATATATGTATATATGTAAAAACTATATATTAAGAAATTTGTGAAGATTCATGGAGGTCCTATTTAAATTATGTCTAACAGGGACCAGAGCTTGACATCTAAGTTTTAGAAGTCCTTACTGCAAGCCCTTAGAACCCAATTGACCAAGAGTATATCTTTTCATCCTCATATGTATATATAATTTGAATGGATAATATAAACATTGGACAACATTATGAGAGCTTATATGATGTATTTTGGGGGATCATTGGAGAAGCATATAGTATTAGTGGAGTTATCATATAATAAAAATCATTAGGCCTTGAAAAATATAGCTCAATTCGTAGTTTCTTATGACAATCCTGTCATCCACATATTTTTTGAGTAGCAAATGGTGATACTAAACTTAAAATACCTAACCTAGAACATGAGGCAATGGATAATCTTCATATGACCTTGAAGATAACAGTGATAACCTAGAGTCATCAGAAATTATAAGGCATAATCATCAATGATTGTTATCATTTGAGGTGGGTGATAATATTTTCTTGAGAATCACTCCAAGTACAAGGAACAATCATTTTGGTAACTGAGGAAAGTTGTATCCACATTAAATTTTCCCTTTTTATATACTTGAATAGGTTAGCGATGTCAATTTTTAGTTGGATTTAACACCGAGGTTCATTATAGAGAATAATTAGTTACATGTATCTTTGTCAAAGAAGTACTAACCTTTCCCTGATGATGTAATTTTATGGGACCATATTTATATTTAACCAAATAATATGTTCACTCATGGTCCAGTACAAATTATGGACTAGAAAGATAAAAAATTTTGTAAATAACCTGACCCTAATACCACAAATCTTGTATTTAAATTACTAAAATGTTATTAAATACAATCATTCACATCCCAATGTACTAAATAGTCTATTTTTCTTGGTAAACATGATGCATACTTGAATTTGAAATTAAATTTTAAAACACTAAATAAAACATTGTATTTTCATTAGCATAATCATTATTCCCACTAGTGTATCCCTAAATTTCAATCTTAAGACATATCATGGAATACATGAAAAAAATATAAGAAATGGATGAGCTGAGATGCTTAGTAAGGTAATGTATAAAGAAGAATATAAATAATACATTTATAATATAGCAGAAAATAAATAATGATCAAATAATGGCACATAAATAATGACATGATCTTGAATCTTTTCCAAGAATTTAAAAACTATTCGAATAAACTCATGGGAATCATTAACTGATTTCATAATGATGGAATTAATGATTACCTACCTTGAAAACATATTATCGAGGCTTATTCCCAAGACATATTTTTTTTTCATGGCCTCGTGCTAAGACATCTAAAAAATAGGTAAATCCTTAACCTATTAAAAATCTAATTTGCCTTATGATACCTACCAATGAAATAAGAGGCCATGTAATTCAAATTACCATCTATCTCATAATAAGTATAATACATGTTTCATTTGAGTGAACAATATAACACAATTAAAATTATTTAAAATTTAATAATTATTCTTATTAGAAGAACTAGAATACTAAATATCATTAATTTCCCTAGTAAAACTAATCATAATCCATCTAGATAAATATGGTTGATTTTATTATAGAAGTATAAACTCAGTAAAAAATAACATTCAATAAAGGATGTTTACATAGTTTAAAATAATTTTAGAAGATCACTAGAAAATTTTAGGAGGAAAATACTCTTTTTCACTATAAAATCACATATTTAAAATCAATGTTTTTTTTCAAAAATTAATGATATAATTTTCGTAGAAAGAAAAATTCTAAAAAAATAAAGGAAGATTTAAAGATATTATCATTCATTATTGTTATAAATTCTATTCAAGTTGTACAATATAATAATCAATCCTTCCAATATTTTGTAAAAAGTTAAAAACTTGCCTTGTTTTGAATATGAAAAATAAGATTAATTTTAAATTTTTTATTAAGTAAAACATGTATAAAAATTTATTTAAAAAGATATTTTAGAATATTAAAAAATATTTTTTAAACATTTAAGTAAAATATATAATTGGTAAAGAAAATTTCACGAATGAGTATAGATCAAGTCGGTTTTCCTTAAAAAAAATTAATTTGGTATCTAGAGATTATAAAGAAGAAATAATGGAAGGAAAAAATATAATTTACATAAATAACAAAAATAAAATAAAATATATTTTCATTAAGATGACATCATCAAATAATTTCCCCATTTTAGACAATAACATAAAAAATCATGAGTAATGATGATGTTATGAAATAATCCCTTACATCAGGTTTGACTTAATTTATATACTTTTGAACCTCCTTTATAATAAACAAGGTTTTACTATACAGATATTCTAGAACCATAATCATATATATCATTCCATATATTATTTATATATTATATTTTATAACCATATTATTAATAATGTTTCCCTAAAATAGCTTTTCTAGGTAACAACTGCTTCACTTTTCAAGTATCTATTGGTTCAGTAGTTTTAGTCCGTGTACATTGATTATAATGTTATAATCATTAGAATTTATAACATGATATTAAAATAATATTAACTCATTATATACATATTTATATTTTTCTATAAAACTTATAGATAGAAAAATGAATTACATCATTCATAGATATTTTATGTTGTACGTATGAATGAATATTGTTTTCATTTTTTGACATATGAAATGAAAGAAAGGTAAATACTAATTAACCTCTCTAAAATCATTATTTTACCATATATTTAATATAAATCCCTTAAATATATCATTATAAACATCAAATTAAATTGGAAATGAGAAAAAAAATTACATCACTTCATGGAC
Source organism: Viscum album (assembly GCA_963277665.1). NCBI lineage: Eukaryota > Viridiplantae > Streptophyta > Magnoliopsida > Santalales > Viscaceae > Viscum > Viscum album. Next base: position 905,268,848 of record OY728158.1, on the reverse strand, counting down.
ATAATAGTCAACACGTACACATGAGATACATTTTCATTTTCCTACGGATTGGAAGGTAAGAAGGTAGATATGAAACTATCATTATAGCAGAATAATTATTTTATAAATATAAAATATAATTATTAATAATATCCTAAACACATGAGTGATACTTTCACATTATATATGATGGGATAAAGGGCATAAAATGGATTTAACATAAAAATTATAATATTTTAGTATATTTTGTATAAATAAGTTATTAATTTATGTTAAATACCATAGATCCAATTATATAAATAAGAAGTAAAAAGATAAAGTGATCAGTTAATGTGATTACCACTTATTTAAAAGTAATCATTTACATCCAATCTTAAGGAGACTAGGGCCAATATTCATTGTAAACCAACACTGATGGAATGTAGAAACTGATGTTAGTAATATAAATTGGCTATTATTGGTTGATCTAGGTTTCTTAATGTGGTGTAAATAAAAGAGATAAGAGGTTCCCTTTTATAAGTGTGGGGAGAGAATTATTGGAATTTCATAAACGATTAAATTATAATAGACTCTTTCTCAATTAAAAATCTTCAAAATTTCAATATTTTGAAGAAAATATTGTATGTTTTTTTAAAATACTATACAATACAATTTATATAGGTTCACGTAGTATTTAAAATATTATCTTTTAGTTTAACCCCTTAGTTAACACACTGTAACCTTAATAACTATGACTTTTTCACTCTTAAAAAGTTTCAATTTTACAAATAAGGGAACTATTGAATCCTAAATGTAAAAAAGATGAATTTTTTGACCATATTATATCATAATTTACCTCTTCAATATTTGTTTTATTTTAAAAAAATTATAATATATTATTTTGACAAAATATCATTAATGTCAATTTTGACACTATTCATTTTATTTGACTTCAAAGACATTTTGATAGAGTTAGAATTATAATATAATAAGTTTACACATCACAAAATATTTAATATTTACATAATAAATTCATGTAACACTCCAAATCACTCATATTAAATTACTTTTAATGTTTTTAAAATAATTAATTATATTTTCCCTATTAATTGTATTAATATTGCATTAGTTTTCGACAAGAATTTAAGGTAAAAATTTAATAATTAAAAATTATAAATAAATTTTCAATAAGAAAATAATTTCATTATTCTCAAAATGTAAATATATATTAATTTACAACTTTCATTTCTCCCAATGTGAACACAAAAATTATATTTAAAACTAAGGGAGTGAAATTTTGTAACATTCATTGCTTTAAATATTATATAATTCATTTTGATCAAAAATTGTAAATTAAACAAATAAAACATTATCCTAACGTGGTGAGGTTATAAGTTAATACATCTAATAATAAATAGGACTAAAAATTATGGCCTTATTAATTATTTTTATCCAATATTAACCTGATTTACCCTTTACACTAGTGATACATTTTACCATTATTACTATTCATAGTGCATAAAAGTAAAAGCGACCTATTTTAAATAATTTAAACCTCATTATATCGAATATACAATTCGTTTTACCAAATTAAATACCAATATATGGATGAAATCAAAATTAAAATATGTGTGAAAAACACAACAAAAATTGCTTTTTCGAGAAATAAATTTTTTAAACATTAACAAGATTTATTATTATCCTATGCATTGTAAAAATATTAGATAAATGATAAAAAAATTTATTTAATATATAATATATAAATTTAATTATAATAGTTCAATAATTGTGACTAAATTAATTTACTCATACAAAGATACATTAAGTGTATCAAAATGGGTTTTCAGAAAAACACATAATTTAATTTGAAATGATTTTAATTTTTACTTATAATCAATTGATAACTAATGAATTTATTTTATAAGTTCAAAAAACAAATAATTTTAAATATTTAGATATTGTTATTCATACCATCAAATTTAATGGCTTGGTTTTAATGATATACTATGTTACAGTTCATTTAGACTATGGGTTATGTGTATCATAAGCTATTGAAGCAATTAAATTTATTTTTAAAGAAATATATCTTATAATTATGGGACTTACAATTTTTAAGGGGAAATAATAATTAAATTTTTAATTTTATGGTAACATGGTATGATTTTGGAATAGAAGTGTGATCATGAAATAAAAATACTGGACAAATGACATGATCTCTTTTAGAACAACACCGGTTTTCCAATTTCTAAGGATGTAAAGACCAGTAGTGGGGAGAATGCAACACACCAAATTTTATTTTCTTGACCATTTTTTATATCTTTTGAGATTATATATTTTTTGGGTTATGTTTGGTAGTTCCTAGTTGGGTTTTTTAATGGTTTTGAAACGGTTAAGAAATGTATGTGAATAGACTATGACATGGAGGCTCGTACTGCACTATAATAAGAGAGATTGTAGCATAGAGGTGTGTGCTAATGTTAAGGGGGAGTGATGTAGAATTTTAAGAAAACTACCAATTTTTTCGAAGTTATGGTGTGGAGACCTGGTTGTGTCATGGACTCACGTGAGGGGGTTTGGGGTGCCTCTGTCATGAATATGGTCTGCCATATTGCTTCCCCTTTATCATCATTAGGTTCTATAATATAGTATCCATGGATACACCATTTTACTTTATAGTTATATTGTACATTAAGAATGGATCTCTCATCATACATTAGAGGTATTTGACCAACACTATTACGGTGTAGAGGAGTAAGTTGTATCATTGTCTACTACAGTTTTGAGAAATTATACATCGTGGTCCCATGGGTGCTCCATGATATTAAATTTCCAACATATGTTTGAAAGTACTTATAGGGATAATAATTGTTTTGACAAAACCACTTCTCCTCTTGAGTTAAAGGGATAAAATAAGTGAGTTCGAAAAATATTCTACATCTAAAATCTGATTCTAAAGACATCATCGAGCATTCGATTTTGAAAATCAATGGTTAGAGTCTCATTATTCCTTCACATCATTGATATCCTTAGGTTGTCTTCATGAGAATAATATATTGGTATTAAAATACATGGATACATGTTTATGGATATGTGTTTATGAGATAATTTCGGGTTTTATTATAAGAACATGAGGAATAATTAATATCTATGGAGTTGCTATAGATCCCTTATAAAAAATAGTTAGTTTCAGGGTAGTGGCTTCACTATCATATCTACTATTCTAGAACTTGATGGCTCATATTTTTATTTTTTTTCTTGTATTTTATATGGAATTTTTTTTGGTTTCATAAAGGAAATTCATTTGATTTTTTTTACATATTGGGAAATGGATGGATTCTGGAAGACCACCTTTTGTTTATAACTTTTCAATTATGTTTTTTATAATTATGAAATGGTTTGGATGCAAGAAATGGTTTTGATAAAAAAAATTCAAAGAAGGTTATTTTGTGGAAAATTATTTAGCATAGAATGTAGCATTATTGGGATAGCATGTGTATAAAGAGGACATTTATGTTTAGAAGTGCCTCCATCAAGGTTGGATATATCATAGTCACGAAGTACCACTACTAATGGTGACAAAAAAAATGAGTGTATGAATGTGTTTATATGGATGGGTGTGTCTGTTTAAACCTGTGGGATGGTTATGCCAAATGTGAATGGATTGATGTAAGCTTGTTAAGTTTTCTTATCATAAATATTTCTCTTATGGATTTATTTAAGCTATTTCATTTATTTTTAACTATTTTATATAAAATGTGATAACTAGTTCCTATCCTAGAGGCATGTGTTGAGATTTTTTTTGGGAAATGAATAGTGAGGTATTACTCAACCACTACTTTGGAACTTTAGTGCTTTTGTAGTTTTCATCTATTGGGATCTAGTGTAAGGAATATATTATCTCTCTAGCATGTCATCTTTATACTTTGGACATGGCAGATCGTATTGGAGTTTAGAGCATGTTCATGTGGTATATGGGACTGTGACATGATTTATTTGATCCATGATATCCTTTTGTATTTTTATTAAATATATCACATTCTACTGTCACTCTGATATTTTATAAGCTAGTGTTATATTTGGGCTATGTTATTTTTATTCATGTATCATATATATTTTTTGTTTATATTTTTTTAGGTCAATATTTTAATGGAAAATAATCTTTCATTATTCTTTTAGGAACCCAGAATTTATTTTGGGGCCTTTGGGGTCTTGGGGATGTTTTAGTGTCCTTTGTTTTTGAAGAGGGTCGAATTCCACACCCATCTCGATTTTTTAGTGTATGGTGGGTAGAACAAATAGTTTATCGATGAATATAACTTAATTCAGTGTTTCACATTGACCATAGTCCTTATTTTTAAATGACTTGTAATGATAGTAAAGTGTCCTAGGTGTTTGGTTGGGTGTCAAATCCATAAAATGATGAAAAACAATGGTTTCATTGTGTGCAGATAGAGGAACATGGTTTGAGAGAAGTATATGGCCCTCTTGGTTCACCCTGAAAAATTTTCCAAACCCATGCATGAGAGGGTGAACTATCATGAAACCATTTATTAAATATTTGATAGAGGGCTCACACACAATTTACGCATGGTTCTGAAGATAGTGAGCATGAACCATGTGATCCTAAAACATAGACAATGGGTGTCTCAGGGTTGGTTCATGGTTTTCCAAACCGTGTGAGCTAACTATGTGACCCATTAAAAGGTTGGATTTTCCAAAAATAACTTTCATGCTTTTATTCATTCTTCCTCATTTTCCTCTTCTCCACTACATGAAAAATAGTGCGGAGTTCCTTTTAACCTCCTCCTCTAGGTGTTGATCCCACCTATCATTTTAATCTATTACTTGATCCATTAACAGTATTGGATCCATATCAGTAATCCCTTTAATCCTCTTTCCTATTTTCTTCTGTGTTCTCACCTCATTAAGCGCTAAATACATGAGAGCCAATTTACCCTATTTTTAGGGAATTATCTAAAATTTCAATTGTATCCAAATCAACTCAAGTGATAGGATAATATTAGATGAGTGGCAGTATACCAACATGAGGTAGGTTGTTCTTAGCTTTATATATGATTTCATGATTGTTTTGGGGGTACGTATTTGAGCGAACTATTGTGTTGACTGAGTGAGGCACTATTTAAATATATGTTACATTTTAAGTTAATTATAATGATAATTGGAAATTCCAATGGGCATGATCCTCAAGTATAAAAATCATTGATCCTAGTGAGAGGATTAGGATAGTGATAATTTTAGATTAGGGTACTTTCCTTTACTAAATTTTTAATTTATATATATTAAATTTTTTAGTTCCATGGGAATGTGAAAATATTGGGTTAAGGATTGACATAACATTGGATATCTAATTTTAGGAAATGAGATTTTAATTATAGGAATTTATTAATATATATATATATATATTTATTGATATTGATTAATGGTTGGGTGACATGGTCATCAATTAGGGTGATAAGTTTTCCAGGATACGTGTGATGAGCGTGTGTTATTGGATGGTGTTGACCATTGGATGAGTGATGATTTTTTTAAGGCATGATGATGTTGGAGTCGCTATACCATATTGGATAATGTGCCATTTGGAGTCATTTTCATTGACAAGATATTATATGATGAGTTAGTATTGATCAATCATATGGGTACATGCCTTCATTAATTGCAGCTTAGGGAAATGGTTGAAGGTTCTTTCTATAACAATCTATGGGGATAGTGAGGATACATCAATTGATGGTGTTGAGGATGTTGTTTGGGGGTTGAGGCTTTCCATACTTGAGGCCATTGATATAAGAACTATTTCGGATGATGAACATCATCATTCCTCAGGACATATGTTGTTGAGCCAATGGTGTTATTATCTGTTGGGACTAAGTTGACTGAAGAATATTTTTGGATGTTTGTTTTCTTTTGTTGTAAAAGGAATTTTAATGAAAAGGAATCACCTTAATTTTTAAAATTTGGTAATAGTACTCAAAAAATGTTTTCAATAAATCATACTCACAAATACTAAGAATGTTCACTATAACAAGGTTCAGATCATAATAGGGTTCTGATCGAAAAGAGGTTCTGACCACATGAAGTTCTAATAGTAATGAGGTTATGATCATTAGGAAGTTCTGACAGTAGTTTTATTAATCATGGATCTAAAATAAATCTGACAATTATTTTCTATCATGTATTTCTCCCAAGTCATATGTAAGTTAGTAGACATGTGATTCTAGCTTTATGAAATAAAGGGAGAGTTACGATACTTCCAATCATATTCATACATGGATGGTTTTGGATTGAATGAAAGAATATTTTTAGAGCAATGAGATGTTACAAAACTTTTTATTATAAGTCAGATGATGCTATGATGATCTTCAATGTAATAAAATTCATGAAGGAAGCCATGCATACAACATGATGTTTGTAGAAGAAGAAATTTTCTGAAGTCGAAGCCTTTCATTCTCAATTCCATCGGTATGAGAACACGTTATTCAGGATTTCTAAGAAGATTGATGCTGTCTATTTCTTCATATATGTGAGTTATACTGAAAAAATCATACTTGGAAAATTGTTCTAGAAAATCATAATACAAGGACTCAGCTTTAAACATTGCATATTCTTGAATTAAGTTAATAATTCACATTGAGGATCTTTTCAGGTTTAGAGATTTAGAGAATTAGGTCATAACGTATACATAACAACTTGAATATTCCATGTAGACACATCTACCTAGTTTCCATTTTTTTTCACTGAATAGAAATTCTTAAAAAGAGAGTAATGTCTAGTTCCATGTTTTTGAGAGCACGAATTTTCCATGATCTCATCCTTGACCCTATTCCACTTTATGTCCTATGAAAAACATTTCAAAAACTTAGGATGAGCATAAAAAACTCAGTAAGGGATGCACAAAGAAGGAAAACTATTAGTTTTTCAGAACAACAAGTAAACCATGAATACTTTATCATAAGTAATACTTTTCACCTTTATGAAGTAGTAAATACTCTTCACTGAATAAAAGATCATTTCATACCATTTTATAACCAAAATATTACCATAAAACCCATATAAAGAACACATAACACATAAAGGTAACTTGGGACATAAACATACTTAAATGGAATAACCATACAGTCGACTTCCACACATATCAATAAATGGAATAGACATACGACCAAATTCCATACCCAATGCATTAGAAGTTATAATCTAACCACCCATCATTTTTTATCATGACACCACCTGTTATTTGGTTTATCACATAACCACCCATCAAATTTCCAAGTACTATTATAAAATAATAACACATAAAACAAATATAAAAGAATGAAAAAAATTTCACATTTCAATCAAAATATATCGCTTAAATATATTCAAATAACAAATCCTTTATCAAAACTATTTTCAATACCAAAATACATAAAATATAATATGGTATTTATTTTCTTTTTAAAAAAATAATGGCTTGTTAAGGAAGACTAATATCAAATAATACTCGCAGTGACTGAAGGTTGTTGTCACCACTTACATTAAAAGAAACATTATTTTTTGTTGTTTTTTAAAATGATTTGTAGAAAAAGATTCCCTTTGAATGAAATGAAAAGTCAAAGGTGTTTTTACAGCATATGAAAGAAAGTTGTGTATTAAAACAAAATATGCCTCAATGAAAGAAGATTGAGACAAAGTCCCTTACCTCGTGTCCGACTTGACCCGTTCATTATTTAATCTTCTGAATAATAAAATAAATCTAATTTATACATTCTTAAGAACCGTTTTCAAGTTTATTATTTCTTTTATATAAATTATTACCATGTTATAAACATTATGTAATCATTTATGTTAATAATGGTCATTTTTTCGATATTTGGCACTTGAGTCAAAATTGGACTTCTTATAATTACAAGTTGTTCATGTGGTAAAAATTTCATTATATCCATAATCATATTCATGATTTAGATATCATATATATCATATATATCATGTATATACATGTATTTATAATAGTATATAACATTTGGATATAATAAATGAAATGCACCGTTCATGGAGACGGTAAGCTGTACGTGCACATGAACCCTACTTCCATTTCTATTTCATTTTGTAATGGAATGAAAACTTAATTATAAATAAGTATATTATAATTATAGTATGATATAATATACAATTTCATTAACTCTACCCATTATACATTCCATATAAGTCATGAACGAGTCATATCACTTTGTGGGGGTGGTAGTCCGCACTTCCTTAAATGAGATTATCATATTTACCCAATATGGAAACCATAAAGGAATTATGTAAATGAAATAAATAGAAGCATAAAAACAATATAAATATAATATATATCATATATAAAAATATTTACATCATAATGGACACCATGATAGGCGGTTGAAGATATTTGAACAATCATAGTTTTGTGAGGCAGTAGTTCGCCATGCACAGAAACAGTATTCTCTTTACCCATTAGATGGAGGTGTGTGTAATTGTAGTTAGAATACTTCTCATAAAAATAACCTACTATATTTAGTATACTGGTGTTGTTATAAAATAAAAAAATAAAAAGATTTTAGGGGGTTAGAGAAGTAAAATAAAACAAAATAAAACAAAAGAATTTAAGAGAAACTGTTACCTTTAATTCGGGTAACTCCCTTGGGATTGAACCAAAATGACTTCTTGAAGTACCTTATTCCTAATTTAAGGCTTATAGGTGGAATAGAGGGATATTGATAGGTTATTTAGGTTGGGGTTGGATGAGCCAATGGTCTTGAGAGGTGTGAGGAATGGTTTAGAAGTGGTGTCCTTTTATAATGGAGAGGATGGGCTCTTTAGGAATGTTTAAAACAATTATTTTATTATAAACTTATATTTGATTTAAAAATGTCCAAAAATAATTAAAGTCAAATATAAGATGACTCATGGTCAAAAAAAAATAATCCAATAATAATTGGACACGTTTTGGTTATTATTTTAATCTTTATAATCTTATTTATTTAAATCATTTATTAATGAGGTAAACACTACATCATTATTGTGTCATAAATAATTTAATTTATTTGATGTCTAAAAATTATGAAAAAATACCATAATGTACGAAATATTTTTAGATTTATAATTAATATTTATAGTTAAATAGATAAATTATATAACCCCATGTAAAAATTGATTTACTAAAAGATATTTTTTTATGTCATTTTTATCTTTACTTTAAATTAATTAATATAAAATATCATTATCACCCTCAAGTGGATCCATGGGGTCCCAAAATCGACCGAAGTATTCCCACAGTTGGATATATATCAAAAAATAGTATTAAGACACATGTTAGGGTAATTTTATATTATTATAATAATATTTGTTTACCCTTATTTACTAGATTTACCCTTTAACCATGGTAAATAAAATTTTTACTGAAGTAAATATTCATAATGTATGTAAATAAAAGTTTCCTATTTACTAAATTTGGATATCTTGATTCCAAATATGGTATCAATTTTTCCAAATTCAAAACACAAAAGTGGCAAAAATTAATTCCTGCTGTCAAAACAAAAAGCCTGTTTTTAATAAATATTAACTATCAAAATATTAAAACTTATTTATGTCCAATTTCATAGTGAAATTACTTCCAATGACCAAAATTGGATTAAATAGTAAGAAAATAATCTAATTAAACATATAAAACAATTAAAAATATAATCTAACATTATAAATAAATTATATTAAACGGTAGTTTTGAATTAAAATACAGTATTTTTTCACACTCATTAAAAATGAATTTCATCAGAAAAATACCAAAATTCCATACAATGTAAATTTTGATGTCCCGATAGTAAATAATAATTTTATTTTGTTAAATAAAACATATAAAAGTGAATAAAACTATATTTAAAGATATTTTTTCATCAAAAGGCGGTAAATAGACCTTTTAATGAATATTTGAGTATTTATGCTTAAAATCATATTTTTTCTTATTTCAAACCTCTAATATTTATTGGATAAATGTAAAAAAATTTAAAAAACATGTATAATCATATTTTATTTATTTCTATTCATTATCTTCAATACAACGACTAGGCGTTTACTACCATTTAAAATAATAATATTATATTATTAGTGTGCAACGTAAGATTTCAAAGAAACCTGTTGTTGTGTATTGGGTATTCCATCGAACATAGAAATCCCCTTTAAAGTAAAATTAATATTTAATTCACAAATATTAATAAAAATTCAAATGTGATATTTCTTTATTTACTTGGGATGTTACATCCTTCCCCCTTTTAGAAATTGCATCCTCGTAATTTTATTCACTTATCAAATAAATGGGGGTATTTATCCCTTAAAGAATTTATAGATTCCAACATTGACTCTTCAACCATATGAGTTTTCCACAAAACCTTTACCTGGTGAACTACCTTATTTCTCAATACTTGCTCTCTTTGGTCAAGAATCTGGACTGTTTGTTCCTCATAAGAGAGATTATCTTCCAACTGAACTACCTATGGGATTAAAACATGAGAGGGATCTAGCATATACTTTCTCAACATTGAAAGATGAAAACAATTGTGTACCTTGGACAACCATGGAGGTAAATCCACTCTGTAGGCGAAATATCCTACTTTATCTATGATTTCATAAATTCCAATGAACCTCAGACTCAACTTTCATTTCCTACCAAAACTAATCACACATTTCCATAGAGAAACTTTGAGAAAGACATGATCACCTACCTCGAAAGAGAGATCCTTCCTTCGGTTATCCGCATAACTTTTCTGCCTTCTCTAAGCTATTCTCATGTACTTCTGAATCAACTGAACTTTATTTGCCATCTATTCTACCAATTCTGGTCCTATCAGCTTCCTTTCTTCTAATTCATCCCAAAAATCTAGAGTTAGACAACACTTTACATATAATGCTTCAAACAGAGCCATTTGTATATAGGAATGAAAGCTGTTATTATAAGAAAATTCAACCAAAGAAATATGTTGGTCTCAATTTCCCTGCTAATCCAGTGAATAAGCACATAACAAATCCTCAAATGTCTGAATATTTTGTTCTGACTAACCATCTGATTGTGGATGAAAAGTTGTAATAAAATTTAATTCAGTACCCAACAAATTCAGAAGGCCATTCCAAAACATAGAAGTAAACCTGGGATCACGATCAGATACAATGGAGAGGATAACACCATGAAAACTGACTATCTATTTAACATACAACTGAGAAAGTTGATCTAGAGACAAAGTATCTAGAATAGGAAGGAAATGAGAATATTTAGTCAATCGATCAATAATAACCCATATTACATTATTACCTTGAGAGGTCTTTGGTAATATCACAACGAAGTCCATAGATATATTTTATCATTTCCACTCTGGCACCGGTAAAGACTGAAGCATACCTTTTGGTAACTGCTGCTCTTCTTTTACCTGCTGACTGGTCAAACACTTCACAGTAAAATCAAAAATATCTCTTTTCATTCCATCCCACCAATAATATTACTGAAGATCTTTGTACATCTTAGTACTGTCAGGATGAACTGAAAACAGGGAACTATGAGCTTCACGTAACAACTCATTCTTAAACTTTGAATTATAAGGTACACATAATCTTTTCCCAACTCTCAAAACACAATCACTATCAAAGTAAAAATCATGCAACTTACCCTTTTGAACCAACTCTACATTTTTCTATAACTCGCTGTCTTCTTATTCTATCTGATAGAGATGATCTCACTAACACCTGAAACAATAAAGAATAATTTCCTCCACCATCAAATTCTATGCCAAAGTTCATCAAATCAAAAACCAAAGGATCTTGTTCCAAATATAACATGGTTAATGAAGCATTACTTTTTCAACTCAAAGCATCAGCCACTTCATTTGCTTTTCCCGAATGGTAAAGGATCGTGCAATCATAATCCTTGATTAATTCCAACCATCTCCTCTGTCTCATGTTCAATTATTTTTGAGTTAATATATAATTTAAACTTTTTTGATCGTTATATATTTCACACTTTACTCCATACAAATAATGCCTCCAAATTTTTAAAGAAAAAACAACAACAGCTAATTCCAAATCATGTGTAAGGTAATTTTACTCACGAGGTTTCAACTAACGTGAACCACAAGTAATTACCTGATTATTCTGGCTAAGGAAACAACCAAGTACTTTTAACGAAGCATCACTATAAATAACAGACTCACCATTTCTGGAAGGCAGTGCCAAAACTAGAGCATTCACCAATATTCTTTTCAATTCTTGAAAACAATCATCACATTCTTTTGTCCAAATGAACTTAACACCTTTTCGAGTTAACTTAGTAAGTGGGCTAGATAACCCTACAAAATTCTCCACAAACCTCCGGTAATAACCTTCCAAACCAAGAAAAATATGAATCTCAATTATATTTGTGGGTCTTGGCCATTCTTCAACAACTGTTGTTTTATCATGATCAATAGTTAGGCAATTTTTGGAAACAATGTGACCAATGAAAAGAAATTTTTTGTAACCAAAACTCATACGTGATGAATTTCCCAAACAGTTTTTTTTCTTTTAAGGTTTTCAAGATAACCATTAAATGAATTTCATGTTCCTCTTTGATTTTATAATAAACCAAAATATCATCAATGAACACAACCACAAACTTATCCAAGAACTCACAGAAAATTATATTCATAAGATCTATGAATACAGTAGTTTCATTGGTTAACCTAAAAAACAAAACTAAAAATTCATAATATGCATATCAATTACAAAAAACGATATTCAGAATGTCTGCTTGCTTTACTTTCAACTGACGGTACCCCGACCTCAAGTCAATCTTCGAAAAATACTAATCTCCCTGGAGCTGATCAAACAAATCATCAATATGAGGCAAAGGATACTTTTTCTTAATAGCGATGTTATTCAATGCTCTATAACCAATGAAAAGTCTCATTGAACCACATTTCTTTTTAACAAATTAGAAAGGAGCACCCCATGGTGATGTTCTAGGTCGAATGTAATTTTTATGTAATAACTCATACAATTTCTTCTTTAACTCTAAAAGTTTAATTTAAGCCATTCGATAAAGGGGTTTTGAAATTGGCTTAGCATCAGAAACTAAGTCAACAGTAAATTCAACTTCCCAATTAGGTATGATACCAGAAAAATCATCTGAAAAAACCTCAAGATACTCATTTACCACTGGCAAATCATTAATATGAACAATTTCTTTGTTTTCCATAATATGTTCAAGGTAACATTCATTTACATCTTTTACTAGTTTCTCAGCTTCCTCATATGTCATCAAAAGTAAGGGTTCATTTTTGTACACAAACTAAAAATATTTCTGAAAATAAACCTCTTTCACTCTGCAGTCAATCTTAGCATGATAAACAGACAGCCAATCCATGCCCAAAATAACATCAAACTCTACTAGAGGCAAAACAATAAGGCTTGAAGGTAGATTCTTTCCTTACACAAGGACATAAAGGTTCTTATAATTTCTTTTTGCCTCAATATTTCCTCCAGGTGTTTTTAACATAAGATCAGGATTCATATCTTGATATGGAATTCCTAATTTACTAGAAAACTTCTTAGAAAAGATTGAATGTGTAGACCCCGAATCAAACAACACATTGGAATAATCTAAAAAAACAAATAGTGTACCTGATACTACTTCATTTGATGGCCCAACATCTGCTGAATCAGTTGCAAAGGAATTCACCACCCCTTTCTTCTTTTATTTTGGTTTCTTTCCCTCAGTTTAGTTCTTCACTGGACACTCATTTTCATAATGACCAATTTCATTGCACTTAAAACATTTTACCACTAGCTTTTCCTTGCCTGCTTGATCATCTTCCTTACAGTTACAAGCAATATGACCAGACTTACCACACCAGAAGCACTTTACAGACTTTGATAAACATTCTCTAGGATAATTTTTACCACACTTCTCACAAGATGGATATTTAGTTTTCTTACCTCCAGGATTCTTTGATGAATTTTTCCCTTTGCATGCCAACTGGACCTCTTATTCTGTTGTTTTTCAAAGAACACCTGATCATTATCCAACTCAATTTCCACCTTCTCTGCACATCGAAAAAGTTTTTAATAACTTTTGAACTCATGAATGGATAATGATCTTTGATATCGCGACTTCAGTCATGAGTAAAATAAATTTATATTTCTATCAAGATCTTAGATGAAATTTGGAGCATACATTGGAAGTTGAGTGAAATTTCTTTCATAAACATCCACTAATTTATCCTCCCGCCTCAATTCCAAGAATTTTATTTCATCCTAAGTCAAAACACCTTAGGAAAATATTTCTCAAGGAACATACATTTGAATTCATTCCAATCAAGAGCATCAATCTCCTCACTATCCGTGATATTTTTCACCATCAACCACCACTGATCAGCTTCACATTCAAAATGGTAAATAACGAGACTAACCTTTTGATGTTTTGAACACCCCATGACATCAAAAAATTTCTCCAATCCTTTAATCCACCCTTCAGTTAGCACAGGGTCAGATGATCCTCTGAATGATGGGGGATGTTTCCTCATGAAATGCTCCACTACTGAAACGTTTCTCTATGACTGATTTGGCTGATCTCATGGATGGATACCACCAACATTTATATCCTGAGTCAACTATGGCATCATTGCAATAAACTATTCAGTTTCGATTCGGACCATCTCAGGTTGCTTATTTGGAAGGTTGTCTTCCTTCTGATGTCATCCCAACATAGCTACCCTGTTTCCTCTACAGAAAACCATTATGAACATAGAAATATCTTGGGCGAATCAACATGGTAATATGTAAATGCTATCATTTAAATATTAACATAAATTAATTTATGGATATTAATTTAACAATACCCTAAAACATAATGTTATCTAAACTGAACTCTGATACCAACTATAAGGACCAAACCTTAAACATTGCATATTTTGGAATTAAGTTAATAATTCATATTAAATATATTTATAGGTTTAGATATTTATAGAATTAATTCATCACATATACATAACAACTTGAATATTACATGTAGAAAAATCTACCTAGTTTTCATTTTTTTCACAAAATAAAAATTCTTGAAAAAAAGAGTCATGTCTAGTTCCATGTTTTTGATAGTATGACTTTTCCTTGATATCATCATTGAACCTATTCCAATTTATGTCATCTTAAAAACATTTCAAAAACTTGGGATGAGCATAAAAATCATTGTAAGGGATACACCAAGAAGGAAAGTTGTTAGTTTTTCAAAACAACAAGTAAACCATGAATACTTTATCATAAGTAACAATTTTCACCTTTATGAAGTAGTAAATACTCTTTACTGAATAAAATATCATTGCTTACCCATTTGTATCCAAAATATTACCATAAAAACCATATAAATAGCACATAAAATATAAAGGTAACTTGGGAAAAAACATATTTAAATGGAATAACCATAAGACCGACTTCCACACAAATCACTAAATGCAATGGCCATATGGCTGACTGCCATACCCAATGAATTGGAGGGTATAACATAACCACCTATTCTGGTTTATCACGACACCACCCATCATTTGGTTTATCATGTAACCACCCATCAAATGTCCAAGTACCATTATAAAATCATAACACATACAACAAATATAATGGAATGAAAACATTTCCACATGTCAATCACAATATATCGCTTAAATATATTGACATAAAAAATAGTTTATCAAAACCATTTTCAATAAAAAAATACATAAAATAGTAAATGGTATTTATTTTCCTTTTAAAAAAATTACGGCTTTTTAAGGAAGCCAAAGATCAAATAATACTCACGGTGGCTGAAGGCCGTTGTCACCGCTTACGTTGAAAGAAACATTATTATTTTTCATTTAGTAAAAATCATCATATAAAAATATTCCCGTTGAATGAAATTAAAATTCAAAGGTGTTTATATAGTGTATAAAAGAAAGTTGTGTATTAAAACAAAATATTCTTCAATGAAAGGAGATTGAGACGAAGTCCCTTACCTCGTGTCTGACTTGACCTGTTCGTTCTGTAATCTCTTGAATAATAAACTAAAGTTAATTTATACTTGCTTAAGAACCTCTTTAAATATTATTATACCTTTTATATCAATTATTACCATGTTATAATCATTATTTAATTATTTAATTTAATAATGGTCATTTTTTCGATATTTGGTAGTTGAGTAAAAAATGGACTTCTTATAATTACAAGTTGTTCATGCGGTCAAAATTTCATTATATACATAATGATATTCATGATTTAGATATCATATATATCATATATATCCATTATATACATTTATTTATAATAGTACATAACATTTGGAGATAAGAAATGAAATGCACCGTTCATGGAGACGGTAAGCCGTACATACGCATGAACTTTACTTCCATTTATATTTCGTATTGCAATGTAATAAATAATTAATGATACATAAGTATATTTTAATTAAATTATAATATAATATAATATTTCATAAACTATACCCTTTATACGTTCCACATAAGGCATGGACGAGTCATATCACTTTGAGGTGGCTGTAGTCCGCACTTCCTCAAATGAGATTATCATATTTACCAACTATGGAAACCATAATGGTATTATATAAATTATAAATACAGAAGAATAGAAACAATATAAATATAATATATATCATATATAAATACAGTTCCGTCATAATGGACACTATGAGAGGTGGTTAGAGATATTTGAACAATCATAGTTTTGTGAGGCAGTAGTTCACCGTCCAAAGAAACAGTATGTTCTTTACCCATTAGATGGAGGTCTGTGTAAGTGTAGTTCAAATCCTTCTAATAAAAAAACTTAGTATATTTAGGATACTATTTTTATAACATAATGTAATAAAAAGTGTTCAGGGGGTTGGATAAGTAAAATAAAACAAAATAAAACAAAATAATTTAAGAGAAACCGTTACCTTTAATTCATTTAACTCTCTTTGGTTTCAACCAAAAGGACATCTTGAAGTTCCTTATGCCTAAGTTAAGGCTTCCAAGTGTAATAGAGGGATCTTTAGAGCTTATTTGGTAAGGGTTTGGATGATCCAAGGGGCTCGAGTGGTGTGAGGAATGGTATATAAGTGATGTCCTTCTATAAGGGGGAGGAGGGGCTCTTTTGGAAAGTTTGAAACAATTATTTAATTATAAACTTATCTTCGGTTTCAAAAAGGTCAAAAACCACTAAAGTAGAAGATAATATTACTAATGGTCTAAATAAAATAATCCAATAAGAATTTGACAGGTGTTGGATATTATTTTAATCTTTATAATCTTATTTATTTAAATAATTTCTTATTTAGGTAAACACTACATCATTATTGTGTCAAAAATTATTTAACTTATATGATGTTTAAAAATTATAAAAAATAAAATAATGTATGAAATCATTTTATATTTCTAATGAATATTTATATTCTAAGATATAACTTATATAACTCCATATAAAAATTTATTTACTAAAAGATTTTTGTTTATGTCATTTTTGTCTTTACTTTAAATTAATTAATATAAAGTGTCATTATCACCGTCAAGTGGCTCCATAGAGTCCCAAAATCAACCCAAGGATGACCATGGTCGTATATGTATCATCAAATAGTATTAAAACACATTTTAGGGTAATTTTATATTATTATAATAATATTTGTTTACCCTTATTTACTAGATTTACCCTTTAACCATGGTAAATAAATTTTTTATTGATGTAAATATTCATAATGTATATAAATAAAAGTTACCTATTTACAAAATTTAGACCTCCTAATTCTTAATATTTAATCCATTTTTCCAAATTCAAAACACATAAGTGGCAAAAATTAATTTAAAATTAATTCCCGTTGTCAAAATAAAAGGCGTGTTTTTAAGAAATATTAACTATTAAAAGATTGTCACTTATCTATGTCCAATTTCACAGTGAAATTACTTTCAATGACCAAAATTAGATTAAATAGTAAAATAATAATATAATTACACTTTAAAACCAATTAAAAAGATAATCTAACTTTATAAATAAATTAGATTAAAAGGCAGTTTTGATCTAAAATACAGTATTTTGTTCACTATTCATTAAAAACGAGTTTTATCAGAAAAACACTAGAATTTCATCCAATGTAAATTTAGATGTCCCAATTCTAAAGAATAATTTTATTTGTCAAATAAAATATATAAAAGTGTCCAAAACTAGATTTAAAGTGGGTTCTCCATCAAAAGGTGGTAAATTGACCTTTTAATGTATATTTGAGTATTTATGCTTAAAATCAGATTATTTTTTATTTTAAGCCTCTAATATTTATTGGATAAATGTAAAAACATTTAGAAAACATGTATAATAATATTTTAGTTAGTTATATTCATTTCTTCCAACACAACGACTAGACATTAACTACCATTTAAAATAATAATATTATATTATTAGTGTGCAATGTAAGATTTCCAAGAAACCTGTTGTTGCGTATCATGTACGCCACTAAACATAGAAATCATCTTTAAAGTAAAATTAATATTTAATTCACAACTATTAATAAATATGGAAAGGTCATATTTCTTTATTTACCTGGTATGTTACATATAATGTCAATTCACACTAAAGAAAATCGTATTGAGAAAATAGTATTAGAGAATCATACTAAAGAAAATCATACTAAGGGAATCATTCTGAATAATCATACTGAAGAACATTTTATTGATAAAATCATACTAAATAATCGTATTAATAAAAATAATACTGTATAATCAAACTGAAAAAATTGTACTAAGAAAATCATACTAGTGAGTCGTACTAAAGAAAATCATATAGGAGAATCATACTGAAGAAAATCATATTGGAGAATCGAAGTACAAATATCATACTCGAAAAATCGTATCAGAGAATCGTAATGAAGAAATAGTAATAAGAAATAGTAATGGAGAATCCGAATTGGAATGCTGTTTGTTAAAAATTTCATAAGTGAGTTGAAGTTTTTATAATATTTGAGAAGGTTTGAGAATAGTTGATAAGTATTGTAGAAGTCATAAATCCATTCAAAATTGAATAATTTTTGGAATTTTAGGGAAATATTGTTGAGAGGAAATTTTTTAAGAATACCGAACCATTCCAGGGAACCTATAAAAGAGAAATTACTTTTTACATTCTGACAGTGATGTACTATTCCTCATAGAAGAGAGAGAAGCTCTGAATTTTTAGTGAGAAAAAAAAGTTTCTATATTGATATTTGTTGAAGAAGTTTTGTCAGATAGAAGAAAAAAGTAGTGAAGAAAAAATCATATTCAACTAATCATCATATTTAGTTGGGAATCGTATTCAACTAGGAATCATATTTAGCTAGAAATATTATTCATCTAGGAATAATATTTAATTTGGAATCATATTTAACTGGGAATCATATTCAAGTGGGAATCACATTCTATTCATAATCGTATTCAGCTAGGAATAATATTCTGTTGGGAATAATATTGGGATTTCTAGAATCATAATATATGTGGTTCAGAATAGTCCTAATCATATTCTGATAGAGTTATATTATCATATTGATAAAATATGACTGAGTTTTCATTACAAATTCTAAGAAGTTCATAATAGATTTAGGGTAATAAAGTGAAGAAGGTATTTAAATATCATATTTGTGGAAGTTGACCAAGAAGCACTATACTATGTCTGTTTAAAGAATTATCTAATTTCATTTCATTCTATTTGAAGAACATTCTCTATTGTATTTATTGTAGATATACATGAGTGTAACGACATATAATACACATTGTATTCCAAACAAAGTGATTTTTTCTAGTGGATTGTGTGGTATTGGATTGTTTTGAAACCATACCGAGGACGTAAGTAATTTTACTGAGTATTGAACCTTGTAAATTCATGTGTTCTTATGGATTTATGTTGGTTTTGTTTTTCAATAGGGAAAGAAATATTTAACAAGACTCAAAGGTTTTTTTTAAATAAAGAAACATTACATAAAAATATATAACTGATTCACCCTCTCACCCTCTATTTGATACGAATATCCTGTCTAGGAAATTAAAAGTGTTATCAGAGCCAAGGTTCCTTTAATTTATTCATTATTTATGTTTTTAGGAGTACTTGATAAAGAATATTAATTTTGTTAATAGAAAGGGGATTAAAATATTTTATTGAAATAAGAATCATATTTAGAAATATTATAATTATTCCTTATCTTATGTATCTTGGGAATTATATTCTAGAAGCTACAATTGATAGATTTTCTCCTATTATTGATAAGGTTCTAATTACACCTATTTCTAAGAATAATAATTAGAATTATGTATGTGATATGAGTGAATTAATATTATCAATTTCTGAAATTGAATGACTAATAGTGAAAGATGTTTCTACTTCCAAAGTTATCTAAGATAAGTTGAAAGAACAATTACGAAGGAAATACAAAATTGAAGAAAGAAAAGTTGAAAATTTGGAGAATTAATAATGAAGATCTTAATATAGATGAAAAAAAATAAATTGGTGAATTATTTACCAAAGTAAATGACATTTTTAGAACTCTTAGATGTCTTGGTGAAGAGTTATATGATTGAATTGTTGTTGAAAAAACTTAAGAATCTTTCTCGCAAATCATGATAAGAATGTTTTTTCATTGGAAGATTGATATCCATATACATTATATCTACATGATTTACATATAACTCTCATAACCTATAAATTGATAAGGAATAATTTTATGAATTGAAAAAATTGGGTAGATAAATTTCATTCAAAGACACCAATTTTGTTTAAGAATGTTTTTGAGAAAGATGATGTTTCTGTCTCTGACTCTGAAAATGAGGTATGTAAAAATCTTGATGAAATTTTATCTTTATTTTTTAAAATGTGAGAATAAGAATATGTAAATATAATTTAAAAAATACCTTAAAATGATTTGATTGTAGAGCATTGGGCACTTTTTAGGAAAATTTTCTACAAATAAGAAAGAAGAAGATAGAAATGAAGAAGAAATAAGGCCAATAAGGTCATAAATGAAAAATAGTGATCAATTAAAACTATATTACATAGGGAAAGGTAGAAAATTCTAAAAATATAAAAGGAGTAGTTTTTTATCTATATATGAAAGAAGGATAAGATAGTAAAGATGAATCCGAAATGTATTCTGATCATGTTTTTGAGAACAATTTTCTGGAAAAAATGAATGATGAAAAATTCAAGAGAAGTAATTATGATGAAGAAGAAACTTAAAATAAATTTCATTTGAAGGTAGAGTTGAAATAATGTTTGAGAAATACTAGAAGGCTTGAAAATAAAAACAAGAATTTGAAGTTGAATGTTCCTCAACAAAAATTAATGAAAGTTTTTCATATGAAAAGATCAAGATGCTGGTGGATATTGAAGATTTTAGAAATATCTTAGGAAGTAAAAGAATTTTAATGAGAATATAGAAATCAAATTAAAGGAAAAAGAAGAGGAGTTGGAACTTATCTAAATAAAAAATTTTCAAGCTAAATAAAGAGGTACAATTTTCAAAAGCTCTATCTATAACCTTGTTGAGATTTATCATAATGGTTAACATGATAAGGATAAAAAAAGTTACCTTCAATGGTTCAAAAGAAATAAAGAATTGTTTTAGAGAGAAATTGAGAAATAAAATGTTATGTGTGTGGCTAAGATCCACAAAGAAGAGAAGTGAGAAGTTTCTAAACATGTTGCATCCAAAAATTCACTTATTACTTCTATTTTCAATACTGACGAAAAAAAATATAATATGAAGCACAAATTTCTATTTTAAAACAGAAAGGATGGTGATCAACAATATCATGTTAATAAAGGTTTTGAGAAACGTATTCACAACTCTAGTCAATATGGAAGTTTCATAGAAACATACTCTTTCTATAGATATTGTTAGAATTGTGTTGGATTTAGACACATATCTAAGATAAGCTGGTTCAATAAAAAAACTTTACTATTATCTATCAAGTTATGGAAGGAATGATTTTATGGGGAGTCTATTCCTTCAGAGAAGGAAATATGGTAAGGATGTTCGAAAAAAAGTGTAGAATGATGTTCAGATGAAACTTGAGAAAGTTAATGTGAAAATTTAAAACAGGTTTCACCCTTTGAAAAATATTTTTAAAAGATGTGAATAACTATGGAATCTTTCTAATTATTGTCTTTTTTTGTTATTGGGAAAAAAATTTCTTCACAATTCACAGAATCTGGATGTGAAGAAATAAAATACCCTTATTGTTTAAACTACCCTCAAAGATATTAAAGGTGAACAACCATGGATTCTTGATAGTGGGTGTTCCTCACACATGAGAATATATTTAAAATTGTTTAAGTATGTAAAAGACTTTAAATAAGTAATGTTGAAATTCTATAATGAAGAATCACTAAGAATAAAATACGTTGGATCAACTATAATTGGGAAAGAAAATTTGAATTCCAATAAAGCTTTATTTGTGGGAACATAACCTGCTGAGTGTTTAACAATTGTGTGGTGAAGGTAACAAAGTTATTTTTTGTAAAGATGGATTTTTTTATGAAATGTGAAAAGGATGAAAATATTTTTTCAAGAGGCCAACATACAAATGGAAATTTATTTCATGTTGGTGAGGTACAAACCTCTTTTTACTTACACATGGTGGAAGAAAATTTTTTTTTGCATAAAATGTTGGGACACATGTGTCAGAGAAACATAATATTGTTTTACAAAATAATCGATGTTCAAGATATTTATAACATGTCAAGAAAAATATATTGGTGCATAATTATTTGTTAGAAAGAAAATATTACAAGTTTTGTGCATCAGAAAGTTGACATTTGTTCTAAACAACCACTGAAACTTATCCATTCTGATACCTATGGGCCCATGAGAAAAAAAATAAAAAAATAGAGATAATTATTTCATGAATTTCATTGATTAATTTTCTCACATTACTTGTGTCATTTATATGAAACATAAATTAAATACACCAATTTTTTTAAAATTTTTAGGACGAAAGATGAGAAAGAATTCTGCCATTCAGTGATGAAGTTGAGAACTAACAATGGTGGTGAATACTAAAACAAAGAATTTTAATGTTATCTTGATAAGAATGTAATTTTTCATGATTATAGTATATCCTATACTTCTAAAAAATTGTGTTTCTGAATGTAAGTATAGATGTCTAGTAGAAATGGAGAGAATTATGTTACTTGAACATATTAATTCTAATTATTTTTTGGTAGCAATCCATGAGTAGTAATTTTTATATTCAAAACCAATATTTCTTCATTTCAAGTTATGATATGATACCACATTATTTTTTTTACAAAAAAAATCCTTATTTGAAACACTTAAGAGTTTTTGGGAGTCCATGAATTATAAAGAAGAAAGGTGGAAACTTGAAGGAGTTTTAGAAGAAAGGTGAAGATGGAAGTTTTCTTGGATATTATTTTTAAGGAAGTGAATACAAGTGTTTCAACAAAAAAAATTAATAATTATTGATTCTTGTGATGTGAAAGTTATTTAAAAGGTTGAGGAATATAAAAAGACTCATGTAGATAAGGAAGTTGAGAATGATAATGTCACATACATGACTTATTTTAAAGTTAAATTTCATTAAATTTTCATTTTATGATACCCGGGAACTTGTGCCAGCCCGTGGGGATCGGGAACGCCCTTCGGGCCTTGTCACAGGCTGGGTTTGGTTCCATTTTTGGTGGCGATCGATTCAGTTTGTGACAAAATGGTATCAGAGGAGGTTTAGGTTAACTCTTTGGGTCATGTTATTTGGGGAAGAGTCAGGATAGTCTAGAGTTAGGATTTTTGGGACATGGAATTCTAGTTATGGGTAGTGTTCCTGATCACCACACCTCATAATGGGATTCATGTTTCCAAGAGAAGTCGGGATTTATCTTAGTCCTTCGGTTTTCTTGGTTCGATGATGATTAACAGAAATGAAAAGAGAGTTGGGTTAATGATCCTAGTGAGCTCGCAGGGCCTGGAAAGCCATGTGGAGCCAAGGATGTAACGCCCCGACCCCAGCTACCCAGAGTCGGTGCATTATTACATAACATTGGCATGATCACAAGAAAGATCAAATCCTGAAAGACCGATTGGTTTAGTAGCCTTGGAAACACTAGATATAATCATAAAGTTTTACATTACATTTCAAAGTGAAAAAAAAACTACTACAACAGCAAAGTCTTCATATCCATACTATTAACCCCTCATAATATCCCTGCAAGTCATTCATAATTTACTTCTTCACTACCTGGGAAAAATAAAACATAGAAAAGGGGTGAGCTCAAATGCCCAGTAAGGATAACAATATAGCGGAAACTTTCATAAATAAGAATAAACATTTAAGGCAATGTATAACTAAAACAAAAGCCTTTTAAACATGAACATTCAACATGGTATGGCATAAATAAAATGAAATAATGCCATTTACTTATTCACATGGATATTCTACTAATCGAATAATCACATGCAAAAATCAATAACCACTTTCATAATGTTGGAATGCATAATGTCAAATGTTAATTTCATTGTCTAGGCCTCATCCCAAGACCTAGGGGTTACTTCTAACCGGAACCCAACCCGGAGTGCCTCTAATAACCGGACACCAACCCGGAGTGCCTCTAATAACCGGACACCAACCCGGAGTGCCTCTAATAACCGGACACCAACCCGGAGGGCATACTTTTACCAGTCCCTAACCTGGAGGGCTTACTTTAACCAGTCCCCAACCTGGAGGGCTTACTTTTACCAGTCCCCAACCTGGAGGGCTTACTTTTACCGGTCCCCAACCCGGAACATACTTGTTTAGCACATTCATCTGAAGAAAAGTTTGAAATATAACATAAACATTCGGATTAAAACTAGCATACGAAATGTCAATAATTTCACCATAAACTATGAATGGTATAAAAATAGCACATCCACAGTCAAACATATCACAAAACCTTCAATTCAATATAGAATTTTTGTATCATAATAAATCAACTTCAAATAATCTTAAAATCCATCAAAGGATGTTGACATAGATGAAATCAAAATTCTTTTTAAAGAAGTATCTCCTTTTATTTTGAAATCATTTAAGATCCATATAAAATAAAACATTTTCTTTGAAAATATTCTTATAAGCTTGTATGGAAAGCTTCGACGATTTTATAACGGCGGAAAATAACCGCACCCGCCGTATAAGTTAAAAAAAACATTCTTACCTCAATTCTGTCGAAAAGGTTAAAAAGAACATTGTTTTGAAAACGACGGAAAGATTCCTTTATAAACCTCTTATAAAAAGTCAAACAAGGGTATAAATGACTTTAACCCATATCCTTGTAAATAGTAAAAATGTTTTGAAATACATTTCGAAGAAACATGGATGTGGATGATAACGAGATCCCAGTAGATTATTACGTATAAACAACCTCGGATAAAGAAGAGATTGTGAAATAACCCTTACCTTGTACTTTTCCTTGGTTGGGGTAGGTTAACCTCCTGAATAATGGTGAAATAATTGTTATTAAATTATACAAGAATCATATACATTAATATGATATCATATATGATCTTTTCGTATTGATTTGATAATAAAATCTTAGTATTATCGTTGTTTCGGGTGTGAACTTACTTGTTTGCTTTTGTATGTTTTGTTACGTAAGACATGTTTGTAAAGGATAAGTTGTATATTATTCAAATCCAGAATGGTATCAAGTCCTTAAACATCATTTTTAAATCATCAAATGATAATTATACTTGAATGGATACGATGGAGAATGAATCTCATCGCGTTCGTGGAGACGGTAGTCCGTACGTACGCACGAACGCTACTTCCATTTAATTTTTATTTTAAAAGAATCAAATACAGATGATACATAGGTATATTACTATTCCAGTATAATATAATATTTTATACATGTTACTTAATTTCATTAACACCATCCTTTATACATTCCATGTGTGGTATGAACGAGTCATATCATTTTAAGGGGGCGGTAGTCTGCACTTCCTCAAATGAAATTATCGTATGTATATACAACATGAAACGAATAATGGTATGAAATAAAATGGAATTACAGAAGCTTATATATAAAATATATATCATTAATATCATATTTAATTACAGTGCCATCATAATGGCCACCATGAGAGGCGGTAAGATGTATTTGAACAATCATCGTTTCGTGAGGCGTTAGTTTGCCATCCACAGAAACATTATGTTCATCATCCATTAGATGGAGTTGTGTGTATGTGTAGTTTGAATCCTTCTTATAACAACATCCTAGTATATTGAGGATACTGGTGTTGTTACAAAAGAAAGGAAATAAAAAGAGTTTGGGTGTTGAAGAAGCAAAATAAATGAAAATAATTTAAGAGAAATCGTTACCTTTAATTTAGGTAACTCACTTTGGTTGGAACCAAAGGACTTCTTGAAATGCTTTCTGCCTAAGGGGAAGCTTCAAGGAGGAGGAGAGGGATGTGGGGAGCTTAGTTGGGCAGAGTTTGGACGAGCCAAGTGGCTTGAGAGGTGTGAGGAAAAGAGAAGGAAGAGTGCCCTTTTATAAGAGGGGTGAGGGGCACCTTTGGAAAAGCTAGAAATATTAATTTATAATAAATTCATATTCGGTTTCAAATGGATCCAAAGTTGACTATTCAAAGGTTGAGGTGGGGATGGGTCGAAAACAACTAATCCAATAGAATTTAGACAGGTTTGGGTACTTATATTAACCTTATCTTTAAGTATTAACTCTAAGTTAATTAGTTTCACTTTTACAATGTCTCTTTGTATTTTTATATAATATGGTTAATAAACTTACTATATACCTCCAAGAGACCCCCAAGTGGTCCATTAATGATTAGCCTATCATGATATAAGTCTCTTGGCCGAACCTTAGATTTTTAGGAATTTAATATCAATTAATAATATAATATTTGTTTTAAGAACTCTTTTATGTCAATTTTGACACTATTCATTAGTTGATTTTTTTGAAACTCATAACAGATTGATTACTTCGAAAAAAGTAAATTAAATCAATCCTAATATATCATAGTATCCTATAAAATTAGTTTAATTCATTAAAAGTTTCATATTATATTTATTTGGGTATTTATAATATCACTTATTTTAATTTTTCACTATTATAGTAATTACTGCATCATCATTATGTCATAAATAAAATATATTATTTAATTTCTAAAAATTATAAATAAAATATCATTATGTAGGAAATCTTTTTATCTTTCTAATGAATATTTATAATCGAAATTCCAACATGTATAACCCTATGTAAAAATTGTTCTTCTAAAAGATGTAAGCTTATGCCATTTTTATTTTTATTTTAACTTTATTAATATAATGTGTCATTATCACTTACAAGTGGATCCATGGGGTCCCAAAATAGACCCAAAGATTCCCATGGTCGACCATGTATCAACCAATAGGGTTAAGACACGTTTTAGGGTAATTTAGTATTATTATAATATTATTTTTTAACCCTTATTTACCGGATTTACCCTTAACCATGGTAAATAAAATATTTACCGCAGTAATTATTCAAAAATGTCTAAAAATAAAAGTTACCTATTTACACAATTTGAACATCCTGATTCCAAATATGGAATCCATTTTTCTAAATTCAAAACACAGAAGTGGCAGAAATTAATTTAAAATTAATTCCCGCTGTCAAAACAAAAAGCGTGTTTTTAATAGATAATAACTATCAAAAGATTGACACTTGTTTATGTTCGGTTTAATTGTAAAATTATGTCCAATGACAAACATTAAATTGAATGGTAAAAATATATTCTAAATATACTTTAAAACTACTAAAATTCATAATTTATCGCTATTAATTATTTTGATTAAAAAAGTTGTTTTTAATTAAAATTTAGTAATTTTCACTATTCATCAAAATATGAAAGTTATCCGAAAAGTACCAAAATTTCACCTTAGGCTAAATTCGATATTCCGAATACAAAAATGAAGTCCATTTTAAAATATAAAATATATATAATTTCAAAAAGTAGGTATTACTATTCATAACGGCTAGTTTGATTGGTTGTGGCGTGTGTTAGAACTCAAGGTTGCGTACAACACACGCTACTATTTTATTCAAAGGAAAGCGTACCGTGGAAGCTTGGGATGTTTCATTTTAAATTTTTTTGATGTCCCAATTTATTCAGGTAGTTTAAAATATTTTATTTAAAAAGGTTTCACTATTAAAGTTGATAAAAGTGCAATACTGAAAATGAATCTGTTCTTGCATTATGACTAAGAAACTCATAATAGGGATTCTAAAATTATAAGGATTATATAAAGTTCAAAATGTTGTTAATACTATTCATGACCTCTTTTAATGGCTTTTTTTTTGTACGTCATGGTGTGATTGAACTCGGTGTTGCGTGTAGTGCAAGTTATTGAATTATTTTTAAGAAATAACACACTATGAAATCCTGGGGTGTTACATTCTCCCCTCCTTCAATAAATTGCGTCCTCGCAATTTGAAATTGTTCTTCGAAAATAAAAGGTTGAAAATAGATAATATATTTGTGGGAAAACCCACATCAGAAATTGGGTTACTAAAATTTAGTCTTAATATGAGGAAAAGAGAAATGAAAGGGTCACCACCAAATTATGATCTCGATTAGAAGAACATTGGTGGCAATTTGAGACATATAATTGGAGGAAAAACGTAAATATTTATAGGCAGTGATTGAGGTCATCAATCACAAACAAGTATAAAATTGAGGTCCTTAAATTCATCAATCTATGATGATTTGAAATACCATCGGTTCAACAAAACATAGGGTATTAGGATAACACATTTTTGACGTTTCAAAATATCTTAGTTGAAATCCCACATCGAAAAATGAATTAATGAGGCCTTTATTTAAAATAAAGAGTCGAAAGTGTGAAGATTACTGAAAATAACACATACTAGGGTTCCATGTAGTAAAATATGGATATGGAAGAAAAATCTAACCATCAATTACCTGATGGAGAGTGGTAGAGAACATGGCTATGAAAAGTCCAACAATCCCAAAGCCATAAATTAGTGATGATTTAAGGTACCATCTAGGAAAACATTTTTGTTCTAATTTGCTTTTCTTAATATTGAGGAATTTTTTTATGAGATTGGCTAAGATCATATGGAGATATACTTACTTTATAATTAGAGTTTTATCCATTAATAAATTTCTACCACATACTCATCTTTCACTCTAAAAGATAATAGAATGTAAAAAAATTCTATTTACACTATTCGTATAGGGTTCCAAAATAAACGAATTTATAATTCATCTAAAAGATCTTTTAATAAAAACTACATTATTTAATCCAGGACATCTCGTGGGCCAGTGGTAGGTGATACACCCTTGTCGCCCTTCGGTTGCGGGTTCAAGTCTCGCAGCCTTGCCGGACGCGACGGGTTGCCGCCCGATCTCCGGGTTGTCCTTTTATGGAAATCCAAAATAATCCAAACTAGAACTATCCAAAATAATTCTATCCAAACTCACAGTCCAACATTTATAAGGAAGGTAAACATAATATAGATCCTTTTTACCCCGTAATAGAATATGAATACCTTCATCATGTATTACCATATTCCTTATTGATTACATTCATGTTCCCTTATTCCATATAGAATGCTGGATATACTTCATTAATCCAAAAATGTTTTAAACCCCAACAATGATGGAATATACAAATCATTAATCAGCTTCAAGGTAGTCAATAATATCCAATATAATTTATCCAAATCAATCATGTATTATTCTAAAATCACTTCCTCAGTATCAGAACTATATTATGATTTATCATTCTCTCAACCATATATTTTCCAAAAATTTATCCTGCTATTGAGTCACTTTTCTTTGTTCCACACAATCTCAAGTCCTTTATGAAATAGTACTGCAGTACAATCCTTATATACTCCATAATTATTATAACAAGTACATTGTTGATACAACACTCAATTGACATAATCAACTTAAGAACTCTAATCATTCCTCTTCATCTGTGGTAGTATCATAACTTGATTATTATCCAATAACATCATTTGCGGCATAGTCTGATGATTGGGACATAGGTTCGCGTAGTGTCCAAACTCCTTGCAAATGAAGCATTGTACATTTGAAACCATTTTATTACCCTTGCAGTCACGTACTTTGTGCCCTTTTCCTCCACACTTATAACAAACTCCCATTCCTTTCAGGCAATTTCCAGGGTGTTTCATTCCACAGTTACCACATATGGGAAAATTCTTCTTTTCCCTCTTCCCTTTATCCATCTTTCTATCTTCTATCCTTTTCTTCTCTTGATTCCCTTCAAAGCCATAGGACTCAGTAAACTCTTTACTTATCTTATCAACACATGATATTATTTCTTCATATGATGATAATACATGGGAGACTATTTCTCTTATAAATTCTAGCTTAAGACCATGAAAGATATGATCCTTCCTTCTCTTTGGATCATGTGCATTTCTGGAGTTCTCATTCCTTCTACTGGGCGCCATTTCTAAACAATGGAATACACTAGATCAGTTTATGAATCAAAATACATAATCCCATACTTATAATACACTTAACATAAATTGAACTATTTATGGATATAATCCATAATCATAAGAATATTTTCTTTGAGGAAGTATATACTCATAATCCCTTCAAAATGATTTGTAAAGAAAATGAGAGTTATCCTAAGCATATCCCCCGGGAGTGTCGTAACCAAGAGTGCAGCAAGGCCCGTTGTCGTGCACCAGTTCCCGTTCGAGTCTAGCTCAAAGCGGTGTTTTCGGGTTTTACCCCTAGGTACATCTGTGCTAGAGCCGCCTCTACCTGCTCGTATCCAGACAGGGATGTATTGCTCGGAAAACTCACAAAATCTCTACAATACCAAAATTCTAGGAAGTTCTTCTATACTAATCCTCAAAGTTCATCTTAGGTCTACGTGCTCTAATCAGAGTTTATCTAAATCTAGCTTCCAAGGTTTGTACTAAACTTCCTCTGATACCAACTGTAATGCCCCGACCCCAGCTACCCAGAGTCGGTGCATTATTACATAACATTGGCATGATCACAAGAAAGATCAAATCCCGAAAGACCGATTGGTTTAGTAGCCTTGGAAACACTAGATATAATCATAAAGTTTTACATTACATTTCAAAGTGAAAAAAAAACTACTACAACAACAAAGTCTTCATATCCATACTATTAACCCCTCATAATATCCCTGCAAGTCATTCATAATTTACTTCTTCACTACCTGGGAAAAATAAAACATAGAAAAGGGGTGAGCTCAAATGCCCAGTAAGGATAACAATATAGCGGAAACTTTCATAAATAAGAATAAACATTTAAGGCAATGTATAACTAAAACAAAAGCCTTTTAAACATGAACATTCAACATGGTATGGCATAAATAAAATGAAATAATGCCATTTACTTATTCACATGGATATTCTACTAATCGAATAATCACATGCAAAAATCAATAACCACTTTCATAATGTTGGAATGCATAATGTCAAATGTTAATTTCATTGTCTAGGCCTCATCCCAAGACCTAGGGGTTACTTCTAACCGGAACCCAACCCGGAGTGCCTCTAATAACCGGACACCAACCCGGAGTGCCTCTAATAACCGGACACCAACCCGGAGTGCCTCTAATAACCGGACACCAACCCGGAGGGCATACTTTTACCAGTCCCTAACTTGGAGGGCTTACTTTAACCAGTCCCCAACCTGGAGGGCTTACTTTTACCAGTCCCCAACCTGGAGGGCTTACTTTTACCGGTCCCCAACCCGGAACATACTTGTTTAGCACATTCATCTGAAGAAAAGTTTGAAATATAACATAAACATTCGGATTAAAACTAGCATACGAAATGTCAATAATTTCACCATAAACTATGAATGGTATAAAAATAGCACATCCACAGTCAAACATATCACAAAACCTTCAATTCAATATAGAATTTTTGTATCATAATAAATCAACTTCAAATAATCTTAAAATCCATCAAAGGATGTTGACATAGATGAAATCAAAATTCTTTTTAAAGAAGTATCTCCTTTTATTTTGAAATCATTTAAGATCCATATAAAATAAAACATTTTCTTTGAAAATATTCTTATAAGCTTGTATGGAAAGCTTCGACGATTTTATAACGGCGGAAAATAACCGCACCCGCCGTATAAGTTAAAAAAAACATTCTTACCTCAATTCTGTCGAAAAGGTTAAAAAGAACATTGTTTTGAAAACGACGGAAAGATTCCTTTATAAACCTCTTATAAAAAGTCAAACAAGGGTATAAATGACTTTAACCCATATTCTTGTAAATAGTAAAAATGTTTTGAAATACATTTCGAAGAAACATGGATGTGGATGATAACGAGATCCCAGTAGATTATTACGTATAAACAACCTCGGATAAAGAAGAGATTGTGAAATAACCCTTACCTTGTACTTTTCCTTGGTTGGGGTAGGTTAACCTCCTGAATAATGGTGAAATAATTGTTATTAAATTATACAAGAATCATATACATTAATATGATATCATATATGATCTTTTCATATTGATTTGATAATAAAATCTTAGTATTATCGTTGTTTCGGGTGTGAACTTACTTGTTTGCTTTTGTATGTTTTGTTACGTTAGACATGTTTGTAAAGGATAAGTTGTATATTATTCAAATCCAGAATGGTATCAAGTCCTTAAACATCATTTTTAAATCATCAAATGATAATTATACTTGAATGGATACGATGGAGAATGAATCTCATCGCGTTCGTGGAGACGGTAGTCCGTACGTACGCACGAACGCTACTTCCATTTAATTTTTATTTTAAAAGAATCAAATACAGATGATACATAGGTATATTACTATTCCAGTATATTATAATATTTTATACATGTTACTTATGTTCATTAACACCATCCTTTATACGTTCCATGTGTGGTATGAACGAGTCATATCATTTTAAGGGGGCGGTAGTCCGCACTTCCTCAAATGAAATTATCGTATGTATATACAACATGAAACGAATAATGGTATGAAATAAAATGGAATTACAGAAGCTTATATATAAAATATATATCATTAATATCATATTTAATTACAGTGCCATCATAATGGCCACCATGAGAGGCGGTAAGATGTATTTGAACAATCATCGTTTCGTGAGGCGTTAGTTTGCCATCCACAGAAACATTATGTTCATCATCCATTAGATGGAGTTGTGTGTATGTGTAGTTTGAATCCTTCTTATAACAACATCCTAGTATATTGAGGATACTGGTGTTGTTACAAAAGAAAGGAAATAAAAAGAGTTTGGGTGTTGAAGAAGCAAAATAAATGAAAATAATTTAAGAGAAATCGTTACCTTTAATTTAGGTAACTCACTTTGGTTGGAACCAAAGGACTTCTTGAAATGCTTTCTGCCTAAGGGGAAGCTTCAAGGAGGAGGAGAGGGATGTGGGGAGCTTAGTTGGGCAGAGTTTGGACGAGCCAAGTGGCTTGAGAGGTGTGAGGAAAAGAGAAGGAAGAGTACCCTTTTATAAGAGGGGTGAGGGGCACCTTTAGAAAAGCTAGAAATATTAATTTATAATAAATTCATATTCGGTTTCAAATGGATCCAAAGTTTACTATTCAAAGGTTGAGGTTGGGATGGGTCGAAAACAACTAATCCAATAGAATTTAGACAGGTTTGGGTACTTATATTAACCTTATCTTTAAGTATTAACTCTAAGTTAATTAGTTTCACTTTTACAATGTCTCTTTGTATTTTTATATAATATGGTTAATAAACTTACTATATACCTCCAAGAGACCCCCAAGTGGTCCATTAATTATTAGCCTATCATGATATAAGTCTCTTGGCCGAACCTTAGATTTTTAGGAATTTAATATCAATTAATAATATAATATTTGTTTTAAGAACTCTTTTATGTCAATTTTGACACTATTCATTAGTTGATTTTTGTGAAACTCATAACAGATTGATTACTTCGCAAAAAGTCAATTAAATCAATCCTAATATATCATAGTATCCTATAAAATTAGTTTAATTCATTAAAAGTTTCATATTATATTTATTTGGGTATTTATAATATCACTTATTTTAATTTTTCACTATTATAGTAATTACTGCATCATCATTATGTCATAAATAAAATATATTATTTAATTTCTAAAAATTATAAATAAAATAGCATTATGTAGAAAATCTTTTTAGCTTTCTAATTAATCTTTATAATCGAAATTCCAACATGTATAACCCTATGTACAAATTGTTCTTCTAAAAGATGTAAGCTTATGCCATTTTTATTTTTATTTTAACTTTATTAATATAATGTGTCATTATCACTTACAAGTGGATCCATGGGGTCCCAAAATAGACCCAAAGATTCCCATGGTCGACCATGTATCAACCAATAGGGTTAAGACACGTTTTAGGGTAATTTAGTATTATTATAATATTATTTTTTAACCCTTATTTACCGGATTTACCCTTAACCATGGTAAATAAAATATTTACCGCAGTAATTATTCAAAAATGTCTAAAAATAAAAGTTACCTATTTACACAATTTGAACATCCTGATTCCAAATATGGAATCCATTTTTCTAAATTCAAAACACAGAAGTGGCAGAAATTAATTTAAAATTAATTCCCGCTGTCAAAACAAAAAGCGTGTTTTTAATAGATAATAACTATCAAAAGATTGACACTTGTTTATGTTCGGTTTAATTGTAAAATTATGTCCAATGACAAACATTAAATTGAATGGTAAAAATATATTCTAAATATACTTTAAAACTACTAAAATTCATAATTTATCACTATTAATTATTTTGATTAAAAAAGTTGTTTTTAATTAAAATTTAGTAATTTTCACTATTCATCAAAATATGAAAGTTATCCGAAAAGTACCAAAATTTCACCTTAGGCTAAATTCGATATTCCGAATCCAAAAATGAAGTCCATTTTAAAATATAAAATATATATAATTTCAAAAAGTAGGTATTACTATTCATAACGGCTAGTTTGATTGGTTGTGGCGTGTGTTAGAACTCAAGGTTGCGTACAACACACGCTACTATTTTATTCAAAGGAAAGCGTACCGTGGAAGCTTGGGATGTTTCATTTTAAATTTTTTTGATGTCCCAATTTATTCAGGTAGTTTAAAATATTTTATTTAAAAAGGTTTCACTATTAAAGTTGATAAAAGTGCAATACTGAAAATGAATCTGTTCTTGCATTATGACTAAGAAACTCATAATAGGGATTCTAAAATTATAAGGATTATATAAAGTTCAAAATGTTGTTAATACTATTCATGACCTCTTTTAATGGCTTTTTTTTTGTACGTCATGGTGTGATTGAACTCGGTGTTCCGTGTAGTGCAAGTTATTGAATTATTTTTAAGAAATAACACACTATGAAATCCTGGGGTGTTACAAAGGATATTCCCTAGAACACTCTTTGTGATAGTGAAGTGATTGTAATATGGCCGCGAACCATATTTCCAAGTCACCCACTGAAACTAGTTTCCTCTCGCACTGTTTTGGGCTTATGTTTTGAAATCTTGGCACTTAGGTTTTAAGAAGTGTAAAGTTTTTGTGAAATGATTTTCAAATAAAGAGGGAATGGTTTGGTTTATGAAATGGCGGAACTGAATTTTCAGAATTGTTTTGAAATGTAAAATGGTGTGCTTACACCTCTTTGAAAGCATGAACTATATTGAAGTTGGTTTTGAAAAGTGTTTTCAATAGAGTTTTCTAAACAATTAGAGTGTGTTTTAATGGGATGAGATGTTTTGAAATTGATGTGAATATCTTGAAAGTGAGTTATTTTCTAAAAGGTTGTGACTTTCTGAAATTTTTTGTAAGATGTGAGTTGAGATTTTGATCTCGTGGTTAGCAGTTATGAGAAAAAAATATGTGTTGGTTGACCGTTTTGGTTTTGAAAAGTGGAAGGAATTTTTGTTTTAACCTTTGGTATTTCCATTAGCGACCACATGCATGGGGTTATATGGGATGATGGATGGTTTATGGCATGACTGGATGAGTTCCGGGATAGATATGAGGAGGGTGTCTGGTGTGGCACAAAAACATGCATGTGTGGGGCCCATGGGGTACCATTGGTGGATACGCTAACCGCTGAACCATTTGTTTTCAAAGAAATGGTTTTAAAGAAAAACATGATGTCTTGATGAATAGTTTGGGATGGTTTGTATTATGGGTTTTTGAAAATGTTGTTTTTGTGGGATGTTTTTTAGTTCAATAACCCCTCCTATTTGAACTGTGTTTTGGGTTTATGTTTGGTTGGTAAGCTGGGTAGAAGGAAAGGTTAGTAGTCTCCTCTGAGATATGTTTCGGGACACCTTTATGGTGGTTACCTTCATGTGTTTGGATCTGGTTTATGGTTTTTTTTCTTTACCAATGGACCATCTTGGTTGGGTCCTTGGGTTCAATCATTGGATAAGGTACGCCCCATTGAGGGTTATTTCACAACTGAAGTGAAACCCAGATTGTTTCGCCGTTTAAAGACCCTCCAGTTGATCAATATAAGGAATCTTTTTCTTGTGATTTTAAGATTGAGTCTACACCCTTTCCTTTCCTGGGTTTTTGTATCCTCTTGTAGTGGGAGAGTGATCATGGAAGGTTTCAAGAGACCATAGATTCTTAAGTTTTTAGATTTTCCTAAGGTGGAAGTGGTTTGGGGTTGTTAGCATGGATGAGTATCTGGATGGTGTCTAAGAGGTCCTCTCAGTCCATCGTAGTCTCTTAGAAGAAGGAGTTCACAATAAAATACCAGTGTGGGAAATCGGGTCACAAGAAGATATTATGACCACGTTCTAGAATTGTGTATTTTTTAGGGATGTAGTATAAAGTCCCTTTCCATTAATTGCTTATATTTGTCTCAATGGTCATGTTTGGTGACTCCTTGTGATGTTATGTGCTCGATTGACCCTAAAGGTGAAATTCATGCAATACTTTGAGAGTCTCTATTATGTCGGGAAAATGTATCCCTTGTAAAAACTTCAAAATCATCCATTTTTTTAGGAAGGTGAGTATAGGTGTTATTTACTTCTATTGTTTCTTACCTGAAGAAACAAGGTGTGATTTGTGTTCATCTTCTAAGCCCTTGTTTCATTGAAATATTGGGTTAGTGTAAAGTGAGTTTGGAATGTGTTATGTCATGGAAATCATATCGGGGATTGTAGTGTAGTTTTTGGTAGCACTGAAAGAATAATTCTCGTCCAAGGGGTTTCCAAGGACTAACTGTGAGGCCGAAGATGCTTTGATCATTTGAGCTCTAGCCATAGGTCTCGGAGAGAAGATGGCTCATAGTTAGGGGAAATACCTGGGTCATTGAAACCCCTGTACAATTTCATATCCTTGGTGTGAAAGATATGAAGTGTTTAAACCTATGGTTTCATTATATTTATTCTGTTTTTCACGTTTAGTGGAAATAGGTGGAGGGCCTTATACCCATGACATCGCCCAATGTCATTACCTCCCCCTTTGGTTTCCATTGAGTATTTGAAGAATGGCTGGAAATTTGGATAGACAGGCTGAGCACATGGTTTGTGAATGATTAAGAGAGACTGTGTGCCTAGAAGTAATGCAGGAATATTGATCTGCATAGTTAGTTCATGGTTTCACAAACTATGCGGACTAATCATGTGACCTTCCCAAATCTTGAAATTTTTGGGTGTTTTTTTGTGTTGGCACATGCTAGTCGATTAATAAGGTTGGTTCTTATGGTGGGGAGAACCAATATGATTTTCATGTATGTTACTTCATAAAATTTGAATGGAAGTCTACCCTATGTACCAGGGAGTCCGTTCAGGCCTCCCCCTTTTAGTGTCCTATTTTTGTCTCAGAATAAAATATTGGTTGTATCTTATGGTGGGGAGTGTATTTGTGTCCACCCGTACCAGTAACTTAC
This sequence comes from Viscum album, assembly GCA_963277665.1. Taxonomy (NCBI): domain Eukaryota; kingdom Viridiplantae; phylum Streptophyta; class Magnoliopsida; order Santalales; family Viscaceae; genus Viscum; species Viscum album. Next base: position 905,230,945 of record OY728158.1, on the reverse strand, counting down.
ATTTATCCATGGTCTTGGATTGGTGTAGATAGTCTTGTTCGGAGCTATCTAGCTACCAACATATTTCTTGGGTAAAATTTGGGACTGGAGAGATCCCAATGGATTAGTTAAAGTAAGGTAAGTGTAGCCTTGTTCAATGTTATTGTTCGTTTGGGTGAATTGCTTGAGTCTTATTTGGATAGTGTTTGAGGAGTTTTCTTTTGGGATAAAGTATGAATGTGATTGATCATTTAAGGAAAGTGGTATATGTTTTGGTTGTGAGAGTAATCCTTAATTGATCACTGGATGTGTTTTGGCCTTTGGGGGTGAAACCTGGCAAAGGAGTACCTCTTGGTTTCTTAGTTGGGTTTGGTTGTTGCTTTGTCCTTGATTTTACTTTCCGGGGCGGAAAGTTTTCATGGTGGGGATAATTGTCACATACATGAATTATTTTAAAGTTAAATTTCATTAAATTTTCATTTATGCTTTGTTTTTTGGGTTTCTCATGTTTTTATGGTAGAATGGGTGAGTTTTCATGAATTGGGCCAAACCATGAGCACAATTCCAGATTTAAAAATAAATTTTGATTATTCTATAACTTTTTAATTTTTTATTATTTCTACCCATTAAAGTTCCTAAATGGTCTCCCCTAACATAGAAACACCACCATTGTAGTTTGGAGCCTTTAGAAAACCATAAACAAGCTGTATATGGGTTTTTATTTAAGGGATTGGGCCTGCCCGAAAGCCCAATTCCAGTTTTAAAAATAAAATTTGTTTAATTAATAATGTATCCAATATTAAGGATTTTTCAGTGATTCCAAGCCCCAAACACGCCCCTTGAACCGAGCCGCGCGTCCAACATCCTCCCACCCTATTTGAAGCTCATTTGCATCGCGTTTTAGGTCTAAACTTGTGAAGAACTCACATTTCGGGCAGATTTATAAAGGTAATTTGTTTCCTTCATAAATCCGTCAATTCTCACTCTTTTTTCCCCATTAAAATTCATACATGGTCCCCTTATCCTTTTTCGAACATCCCTTAAATGTTTGGATGTTTTCGAATTCAGATACTGGTGTATGTGAGGCGATTTATACAAGATCCCTCAAGTAAGTTGGTCTTCTTCATTCTTCTTTCAATTTTCTTAGGTTTACATTCAATGTGATTATGGTTTCACACCTTATCCATAAAGTTTCTAATGTCCAAAAGTTAGGGTTCAAACCTAGGGTTTTATTTCTTGTCTTTTGGGTGAATGCTTCAGGTTTTAGGTTGGATTTCAATTCCTCGAGGTGCGGCGGTGGTGCGGTTTATGTTTCACACCATGTTTTGAGTGTTTCAACTTAAAAGGTAGGTGATTCCGTGGTTAACCATTAAATGATGAGTTAGTTTGCTTGATTAAATAATTTTACATGTTCCTTATGTGCTGTTCATTATGATAAAACCATTTTTGGTAGCAATAGTAAAGCATTTGTTTTTAAAGTTACGTTTTTTTTCTTGAAGTGTGTATTTTTTAAATGTATTTCATGTGTTATCTCTTGTGGTAGTTTTGTAAAATTTGGAAGTGATTTTTTAGTTGTTGAAAGGGGCTCCCAATTATGGTTGGGTAATGATATAGTTCTATGTGGGCCTAAAAAGGGGGTGTATTTGAATGGTTTTATTTTTATAACCTTGTTATACTCCTTGAAAGTGTTTTATGGATTTGTGTGTTCTCATGGGTATCTTTTGTGATATTATTCAAGGTGATTATATAACATTTGAAAGTGGATTATTACATGTTTATTGGGCTGCCAATTTTGTTTTGGTAGGGTCTTGGTGTGCTTTTGGATTAAAAAGAGGTTTTTGAAATGGATTTTATGTGCAAAGTTTGGGTATACCCTTTATACTTGTTTTATGAAAGTTTTGAATGGTTTATTGGGTTGTGTAATAGGTGAAACTATATCAGCAAACTGTTTCGGTAGGAGTATATTTTTAAAAGGTCCATTTCATTTGTGAAAAGGTTGTTATGTGATATGTATCATCTTGGAAATATTTTATTAAACTGTTTGAAGGAGATATTGAGGAGTGAAAGTGATGTGAAGTGTTTTGTGTGAGTGTGATGTGAAAAATTGAATTTTTTATTATGAAAGAAGTGTTATTTTCCATGTGTGTGGAATGTTATATGAGTTTAAATATCTTATAATTGTTTTAAAAAATTGTTTAATGGTTTTTTGGAAGTGTTGAAGAAATGTGAAATGTGTTGTGGGCTATTTTGGTGTGATTCGGATTTCAAAATCATTTTGAATGAAAAATGGATTTTTGTGACTTGTGTGGTATACATATGGTCTGTTTGGTGAATTTGTGATGTGGAAATGATATTTTCATGCTAAATGTATATTTCTTGACTTGTTGAACTTGTTTGAGAACAAGGGGAAAACATGGGTATCTAGGTGGGTGGACGTGTACTAGTATGCTAGTGAATCCGTGGGGTTTGGCCTCAATTTCACTTAGCAAGATTGACGCTTACAACTCTAAATAAACTATGATGATGATGATTGGGGACCACTAGGTTATGGTTATGTTCCCTACTAGTGGCTCGTGCACAAGAATGGATATTTGTGATGGTTACTCTCACCAAGATACGAGGTACCTGGGACCCACAGCTAGCTAGTGCCTAGGGGTTATTTCCTATTTCTTGTGCTCATTATTTACTTTGTACTTACCGTCGGCATACGGTATAGTTTGCTGGAAAATTCAGTAGTGTTGAAATTATTTTTAAAAGTTTTGATTCTTAATGATAGCCCACTTGAAAACTGTTTTTATTCAAAGTTGCATCTTTTAGAAATTGTAACTAGCTTTTCATGTTTTTGAAAACTTGCATGCTTTTCGTCTTTAAATGTTTATCACATGGAATATCTTAGTGGTGGTATCCTACTGGGCATTTTATCACACCCTACTTACACCCTTGGGTGTAAGTAGACTTGGTTATTTTTTTTGTCGCAGGTAGGGTACAGTTTTTTTGTTTCAGTGGTTCGGGTTTCGAGCAGGTCCTTGGGGGTGAAGTCTTGTGGAGGTGGCTTGAGGGCGGTGCCCCTTTCCATGAGGGTTCTTGGGCTGTCCTTATTTGGTTTTGTACCTTTGGTATAGACCTTTTGAGTTGTTTTAAGCTATGTAATTCAGTTCTGAATTTTTGTAAATGAATGTTTGGTTTGAAAAATCCAGATTTGTTTCATTGTATTCTTTTATTGTTTTATGTTTATAAACTCAGGTAAATCGTTCCCAATTTTCATTTTATGATACCCGGGCACTTGTGCCAGCCCGTGGGGATCGGGAACACCCTTCGGGCCTTGTCCCGGGCTGGGTTTGGTGCCATTTTTGGTGGTGATCGATTTGGTTCTTAACAGATAAAGAATATTTTCTTAACAATTCTGATAAGGATACAAGAAAATTATAATCATACACAAGAAGACAAATCAGGCATAGTTATTTCTAGTGATGAGGAAGATACTAAAAATTACCATACTCAGTTGAGGAAGTAAGTGGAATCTTAGAACATTTTTGGTGATCAACATAAGAATGTTAAAATAAGAAGAATATCAAATTCCATTAACACAATTCTTTTAATTAAAAATATAGCCGAAAGATGTTGATGAAATTTTTGAGCATTCGGAATGGATTCCAACCATGAATGATGAAATTGAAAAAATTGAGAAGAATAATACCTAGGAACTCTTACCTAATCCGAATAAGAAAAATGGTATTGGTAAACATTAGGTTTTTCATAATAAGATGAATGAAGATGGTGAAGCGATTAAGAATAAGGAAAAAATTGTTTATAAAGGGTATCCAAAAAATTAATGTATTTATTTTGATGAAACCTTTTCTATAGTGGAATGATTAAAAACTATCATAATCATTCTTGATATTTCTACACAATTAAGTTACCAAATTTTTCAAATGGATGAGAAATATTCATTTTCCATGGTGATTTTGACGAGGAAGTTTATATTGAACACCCTTGTGGATTTGTTTTTAGGGAAGATGAATTTAATGTTTTTATGTTGAAGTAAGCCTTGTATGGGATAAAATATTCTTTGAGGACATGATACTCAAAATTGTATACTTTCTTATGGATGATGATTTTTAAGAAAGTAAGAATTGATATCAATATTTAAATTAAATAAATTCATTATTCTTCCCTTATCATATTATTTATATAGATGATATTATCATTCCTAGGAATGAAAAATGAACATGTGAAGGATTTACATAAGAGATGAAAAATTTGTTGGAAATGTTCATTCAGGGGGAAATGAAATATTTTATTAGGTTACAAATCTTACAAAATAAGAAACAAATTTTTATTTATCAAGAAAATTATGCGAAGAAAATTCTTAAAAAGTTCAACATGGATATTTAAAAACCTATTTCCATATCTATTTTAGTGGGAACCAAGTTTAATAATGATGGATAAAGTAATGATACTGCTTATAATGAATTTTGAAATCTTATAGAAAGTTTGTTATATTTGAATTCCTCAAGACCTAACATTTTTTATATTTTTACCTTGTGTGAAAGATTTCATAGTTCTCCAGAAGAATCAACTTTTGTGGATGGAAAAATAATAATGAGATATATATAAGAAACCAAAAATTTTAGAATTAAATTTGATATCTTAAAAATTATTGAATTGTTTGGGAGTTCAGATGCTAATTAGGAAGAGGATATTGATGAAAGTAGATTCACATCTGGTGGTGTTTTTTTATTGGGAAAAGTTATGTTAGTTGGAATAAAAATAAATATAATTTAATAACTCTTATTATGACTAAAGATGAGTATGTTGATCTTACTAAATATGCTACTCAACTTGTGTGGATGAAGAATCAGTTAGAATACTTACTTGATAAGGTGATGTTACCCTTGATCTTAGAACATGATAGTCAAAGTGATATAAACCGTGCCCATAATCTTGTAAAACATTCTCATTAAAAACATATTGATATAAATTACATCTTTATCAAAGAGTAGGTAGATAAGACTGAATAAAAGTCAGAGTATGTTCCTAAATTGGATAAAGTTGTTGATTTTTCACAAAAACCTTTATCAAAGGAACCTTTTTATAAATTGATGCTGAACATGGGTGTCCACCCTCCTTCTCATCAAGGTTGAGTTACGTGATTTTTCACCTTATCTTACCTTATCTTGGGATAGTGTTTTCAAATGGGAATAATTATTTCATAGGTCTATTCTTATGAAAATATGTAAATAGGGGGCGTTTTTGGTAAGATGTGAATCCATCATATAATTCTATTAACTGTTTTAACAGTTTATTAGAGTGGTTATAGTAAAGAAACATTGTTATTCTTGGGAATTTGAATAAGGTGAATAAAGATTAGGATGTTTCACAATCATTACATTTGAACAACATGGTTTTTCTCTAAATAATTATTATTTCCTAAAATGAGTTAGCTCATTTAGGCTTAGAATTTTGTTAAGTAATCCATGGATTGAGGTTAAAATGTTCAGTGATTTATGAATCTTGGTTTAAAAAAATCCAAAGGGAGATATTATTGGGACCAAGTTGGTTGAAGAAGGTTTTAGTAAGTTTGACAATGTATGATCTCTTTTTTTTCAAGGGAATGTCAAGGAAAATGAATCACCTCACTTTGTAAAAGTTTCAGATTAGGGTCAAAAAATATATTTAGGAAATCGTACTCAAAATTCCTAAAAATGTTCATCTTTATGAGGTTCTGATCGTAATAAGGTTTTGATTGTAATTTGGTTTTAAATGTAACGAGGTTATGATTTAAAAGAGGTTCTGATTGTAATGATGTTATGATATAAGTAAGGTTATGATCATAATTAAAATTAGGTTTTCTACCTTGTATTTATCACAAATCATAAGTAAGTTGGAAGACTTGTGATGTTAGATTAATGAAATAAATTTGGTGTCAAGGTGTTTCCAATCATATTCACACATTCTTTGTTTAGCTAGAAAGAAATAATATTACTAGAGGAATATAATATTACAATAATTTTCATTATAAGTCATATAAATCTATGCTGATCTTCAATTTAATAAATGTCAGGAAGGATGCCATCTGTACATGATGTTGTTTGGTAAAGAAGGATGTTTGTGAAGTTGAAATTTTTTGGTCTCAATACCATCAGTATGAGAAAAACTTAATCTAAATTTCAAAAAATATTGAAGCTATATATTTATTTATACATGTCAGTAGTATAGAAAAAATAATTCTAGGAAAATTATACTTAAAAATCATACTGTAAATTCATACTAAAGAAAATCATACTGGGAAAATAGTTTTAGAGAATTGTATTGAAAAAAATCATACTAAGAAAATCATACAGAATAATCATAATAAAGAAAATTGTACTAATAAAATCATACTATAGAATTGTAATAAAGAAAATCACATTAGATAATCAATATGAAGAAATAATACTAAGAAAATAATACTGTATATTCAAACTGCAGAAATCATACTGGAGAATCATAATGAAGAAATTATACTGGGAAATAGTAATGGAGAATTAGAATCCGATGGATGTTTGTGAATAAAGTCGTAAGTTATTTGAAGTAGTTATAAGATTCAATATGGTTCTATAAGAGTTAAGAAGAATTAAAGAATTCATAAATCCATTAAAAATTGAAGAAAGTCTAAATTTTAAGGAAATTTGGTTAAGCATGAAACATTTTAAGAATTCCACCCAAACCTCTTCAAGGAACCTATAAAAGGGAAAGTAATTTATACTTTCTGACACTGATTTACTATTAATCACAAAATAAAAAATCTCCAATTTTTTATTGGGAAGAAGAAGTTTTCTTATTGAATTTTATGAAGAAGTTTTGTTGGACAGAAGAAGAAAGGAGGAGAGACAAAATCATATTTAGTTGGACATCATATTCAGCTGGTAATCATATTTATCTAGGAATCATATTCAGTTAGGAATCACATTAATTTGGGAATCATAATCAACTGGGAATCATATTCAGTTGAGAATCATATTCAGCTGGTAATCGTATTCAGATGGGAATCATAATTAGCTTGGAATCTTATTCAAATGGGAATCACACTGGGATTTATATACTCATAATAGAAGTGGTTCAAAATTGTATCAATCATATTTTTACTAAGTTATATTATTATATTTATAAAATCAGACTATGTTTTTATTAAAATTTCTTGGAATTTTACACCATTCTTTGGTTAATAATGTGAAGAAAAGTATTGAAAGATCATATTTGTGAATTCTGATCAAGAAGCACCATAACACGTTTGTTACAAAATTTAAATTATGTCATTTTGAGCTATTTGAAGCACATGATCTATTTTATTGATCATAGTACTACATGAGTGTAAGATAATATCCTACTCATTATATTCAACACAAAAGGATAGTTTTCTAGTGGATTATTTGGTATTAGATTGTTTCAAAACCATACCAATGATGTCTCAACTTTTACTCAGTAGTGAACCATGTAAATTATTATGTTCATGTGGATGAGTATTGATTTTTTTTTTCAGTAAGAAGAGAAATATTTAATAAGATGTGAAAGATGTTTCTAAATATAAAACCTTCAAATAAAAAGATATCACTAATTCACCTCTCTCCCTCTCTGTGATGTGACTATCATATCTGGGAAATTACATCCCCTATGGTCTACCCTCATTGTCTGAAGTATTTTGTCACTTTCATATGGATACTAAGAATAATCTAGGAGGATAATTATTATGCACGTGTTTTATGCTACATTATTTACTTTTTAGTACACACCTTCATAGTCATAGATTTATGATAGGAACACATTGGTGGTGGCCTAATGAAATTTTTCTATCACCTTTGTGTATAGGAAAAGGTTTGGGATTGATAATGGTATCTTAGTCTTGAGTTTTCATGGGATAGAAGGAAAGGGACCAATGGTTCTTTCATTAATTAGATTTTCCTTTCATTTTATTTTTGGCATATGTATACTATTATATATAATATACTGAGGTCATTCATTGGAGAACATTATAATTATTTCTCTGTGTGTCCTATTTTGTATCCATGTTTTTCATTATTTTATACAAATAATATATTGAGATGTTTAATTTTCAAAATTTTATCGATCTTGTTTTTTATTATTGATATTGTTGTCCTTTTTTCTTCCTCTATGGGCTGGTTAATGATCCATTGTATGTTTTTTTCCTTTCCACAGTTTTATATAAATATACATGGACCCTTATTGTATCATAAAATAAGTGTATATTCTCCCCACTATCACCTTTTTATACCCTCACTTATATTCTGGATACTTTGGTGTATGGGGATGCATGCCTAAGGATAATTTCACTCAACTTGATGCACAATTCAGATGTATAATCTGGTTAATGCATTAAAAATGGTATTAAATTAGTTATTGAAAAGGATTTGGTAGAAACGTTTTGATGGATACTAATTATATCACCTATTTCTTTTCATTGTTTGATCTTACTATTTTTATGGTAAAATGGAGATTAGGATATTGTCTGAACTGGTTTTAGAAGTCATTCTTGGGTGTTTATATCCCCTTGCAATGGGGATAAAAAAGTTTTTAGGGGTGGTAATTTCCATTCTATTTTTCTCATTTTACATTTAATATAATTTCCACCCATAGTGGAGAACATTGATGTGATTTTAAACAATTATGATATCTGACCATTGTCCCAATATAGAAATGGAGGCTTTATAGTGATTCCTACTTAGGTACATTGGTTATGCTAAATATACATGAGTTCATGTTCTATGATAAAAATACCTTGTGATGTGTGATATATAAAAATATATTTATGGTCATAGATCTTATAGGATAAGGAAGAGATGATTATGTGTGATGTTGATGATCACTAGGTTGGGAGATGAGGTCATTAAATTTAGGTGACATGGTTCATTAGGATGGGTGTGTCCTATGGAATTTTTCATACTTGGATCTGATATGGGTGAGTAAGCAGCCAAGAGGCCTAATTTCATTTTGAATTTTTATGATGGGTAAGTTCAAGGGTTGTGAGATCTCCCTGCCTATTACTTATTTCCCTATCTATGTTATCAAAATTTTATTATGGCTATCTAAAAAGTGTATTGGTATTCATTAGGAATCCATCTAGATGGGATCTAATAGAGCGTCATGCATGTGAAGATTTGGTTATTATTGAGATAGACAATAGTTTGAGACCCATGAGGGTCAGGATAAGGCCCCATAGTGTCACCAAGATCCTGAGATGAAAGTACATGGTCAGGTTTATAATCTAGTACAAGTAGGGAAGCCAACATATTTGATATCATATGGGTGGTGGATTTATGAGAAACTCAAAGTCAATATTGTACATGTTATCTAGGGGATTGATATGGGATATCAGGGAGTATATCCTTCCATGGAATATCTTTGTTGGTAGTTATTGTAGTTTCCCCCACCACTATTTCTGGGTGAGGGTGGACAAGATTTAGCTAAGAACTATATCAATTCTATGCAGATGGCCATTGAGGATCTTGATATACCTTTAGGGAAGAGGGTGGACCAGGCAACGTATATGCTCAGAGGATCGGCTAATCACTTGTGGTACATTTAGGTCTAGGAAAGTAGATAAGAGGGACTAGTATAAAAGTAATTTTAGGCCAGGTTCATTGAGCAGTTCTTTCTGTATATGCTAAGGGTGGAGATTTCTCAGGAGTTATTGAACCTATGATAAAAAGACAAGTCTGTTGTGGACTACATAGCTACATTCACTGAGTTTCTTTTATTTTCACCTGGTATGGTTGATGAAGTCATCTCAAGGAATAAATATTTTGATGATGGTTTACTTCATGCCTTTTGGGTGTGGGTAAACATGTTTAGGCTAGAATCATTCTCAGAGGTAGTGAACCTGGACCTCATAGCTGAAAGAAACTTATCAGATAAATATTTCTCAAGCTAGTTAATGGAGTCATGTGACTAATTTTTTACATTTTTTATACTAGGAAGAAAGGCTAAAAAAAGTTTCAGTAGGTAATTAATCTTACAAACTCAAGAAGACCATCTCGGAGTGGGTCTTCAACGGTGAGCTTATTGTGCGGGAAACCAGGTCATATGAGGACACAATGCGATCGAGAATAGAAGGAGTACTAAGAATTTGGTCAGGTCATACATCTTGAGAATTTATGTAGGAATCCTTCTTAGACAGCTAAAATTTAGGCACCATGGAAGACTAATAGTTTTGATCTTAGAACAGGACTGGTAATAGGTACTGGTATCCAAAATTAGGTGGCATGTAGTGGTTAGGGAAGAGACTGTGGGATCCAGTAGTGGGGTCAGTGGATTGTGGCTATATTAGCATCATAGAGAGGATATATATTAGGTAATCAAGAATCAATCCATATTCATGGAGTGGAGGTACCAGTTGTAGAGTAGGCTAGGGAGACGATTATAGTTATAGGTATTCCATGGGTGCATTCATGGTTTTTTTTATTTTGGCATAGACCTTGTATAGGCTTATATTTTTTGGGTTCAAGAGTTGAAAAAGACATATATTTGGTCTAACAAATTTTTTTGTAGGTTATAAACAATTTGGATGTTATATATATATATATATATATGAGGTTTGTGGAACTACAATCTTCTATGAGCATTGTTGGATGAATGGCTTGTGATGTGCATTGGATTCTAGGAATTGTTGTGTTGTGGTACTTAGTTGAAGTGAAAGTCACCGAGACTGATTTGATAATCTGATAACATTTGGACCTCATTGGTGTCACGTGTGACATGGACATGAGGGAGGCATTCATTGATATGAATTACATGATGGTTGTCGGGTATGACATATTAGCACTTGAGGAGGTGCAGGAGTAACGATGCATCACAATATGACTTTTTAGTGCAGGTAGATTTGATGTGCCATCAGTTGTGTTTGAGTTTTGGATTGAGAAGTGACTAGGGTAGGTTACTCCTATGTTAGGGAGGGACTTGAGTGAGTTGACATGTTCTCTTTTTGATCAGGGTAGTCTAGGTTAATTTTAATGAGATGGGTATGCTTTTTTAACATCACAGATTTGTTTTTTATAGATCAGGGATAATGTATGTTACGCTGGGGAGATTATAATGTCTTGAGTTTTTGGATCAGGTATAATTCATCACCTGTTTTATATTTTCAAAGTTTGGTGGGTAGAAAAAACTCTTTTCTCAATCAATGGAACTTAACTATGAGTTTTACTTTGATTAAATACATTATTTATAGATGATTATTAATTATCAACAAGTGTCTTAGGTGTTCGGTTGGGATATGTTCCTATCAGAGTTTGAAAAACCATGTTTTCAATTTGTTCATACTGAGGTGCATGGTCTGGAAAAACTGTGTGGCCTCCAATGAGTAATAGTGTGGCCCTCTTGGTATACAGTTCACAATTTACCAAACCATGTAAGAGGGGGTGCATGACTATGTGTCTATACATGAAATTTTTAATTGAGGGATCATGCATGGTTTGTAAAAACGTGTGAGCTAACCGTGTAACCCATTAAAAGATTGAATTTTTCTAAATTCCATTTCCCTTTTTTATTCTTTATTCCTCATTTTCTTCTTCTCCACCGCACCCACAACATAGGGGAGAACCATTTATACTCCTCCGATATTTGGAGGAATCTATCTTACAAACTCTGTTTCATGACCCATTAATGGAATTGGATTCATATCAGTAAGAACTTTAATCATCTTTATTTTATTCATCTTTGATCTCACCTCATAGTGCAGTAAATCTGTACAAGATTATTTACCCTATTTTCAAGGAATTCATCTAAAATGTTGATTTCTTCTAAATCACATCATGTTAGAGGCTAATATCAAATGACTGGATGTATACCAACATGAATTAAGTTTTGCTTATCATTATTGGTTATTTTACTAGTGTTTTAGGTTTGCAGATTTGAGTGTATCATTTTTTTGACTGAGTAAGACCCTTTTTAATTACTAGTTGACATTTAAATTAATTAAAATGATAATTATTGAAGCCTATGAAAATTCACCTCAATTTTATAAATGGTAGATCCTAGTGAGTGGCTTTAGATCTTGTGAAGTTTAGACTAGGGTTATTTTCATTACTAAATTAACTTTTTTAATTTATTTATATTGAATTTATGAGTTCTATTAGAACATGACTTTCTCAGCATAAATATTGAGATAGAAATTACTATATGATTTGAGGTGATGAGATCGTTAGACTGGTCATGACCCAATATATATTTTTGGAGTGATGTTGATCACTGGTTGGGTGAAATGACCATCGATTGAGGTGATAAGGTCATCAGGACATGGGTGAGGCTCATGTCATGTTAGAAATAGTTGAACATCAGATGAGAGACATGGTCAAAGGGAAAAAAGGTTCCATATTTATGTGTCTTAGGTATTTATTTGGTGTTTATTGATCACCCGTATTAGCTAATACACTGCTTTGTGTTGTGTGCACACATAAGGACTTAGATGATGGGGTGGTATTGACCACTTATGTTGGTAGAAGCCTCCATCAATTTTGTCATAAGGAAATAGTTATAGGTGATTTCAATAGAAAGAAATAGTGGTGTTGATGATCTATTAGTTGATGGTGTTGATACCATCCCTTGGGAGATGAGAATAATCGTACTTAAGGCCATTTGGTAAGGTCAAATGTTGGTGGATGGACATCATTGTTCCTCAGGAAGTCATTTGTTGATCTGATGGTGTTATTATTTTGAGGATAGGTATCATTGTGTCTCAGGTCATTAAGCCTATAGTTGATGGGATATTATGAGCAGGGGTCCCGGGGAACATTTTCTGATTATTGGGAGTTCCTTTGGGATGTTAGTTTTTGGTTTAGACATGATCTATCAATTGGAACGTGGTGTCAGGATACTATTATAAGAGGTTCTTTAGGTCTCTATAGTTTATTATACACCCACGAATTACTCAAGATATATAATAAGGATCATCTCCAATATAGTTTACCAGCGTTGGCCAAAGCAGGTGATCGTTTCCTTGTGGCTGCTGAGAACAAGGGAAGAAGGTTATTATTAAGCATGTGTGATGTTATGTTTTATTTAATTTTTAGTACACACCTATAAAATAAGTGATGAAAGATAAAAACATATGGGTTGTGGCCTACTGATATTCTTTATCAAAACCTACATGGGACCTTTGGGATGTTTGTAGACTTTAAGAATTTTCATATAGGTAAAGATTCAAGATGAGAATATAGATCATAATTTTATGTTGGCATGGCATGGAAGAAAAGGTACCATGGGTTCTTACCTTATTTGGATTTTAATTTTGTTTAATATTTTGTATCATCATTCTATTAAATGTATATAATAAGGTTAGAACTTAGGGAATATTTTGATTATTTGTCTATACAACCTTTTATGTATGCATGATTTTCATTATTATCTATAAATGGAATGTTGTGATGTTTGATTCTACAAATTTTATTGAATTTGTTTACTATTATTTCTTCTCATATCTATTATGCTTCCTCTGTGGGTGGGTTACTTCTTCAATGCGTTTTTGTTTTTCTATTTTTCTTAATTATATATATATAAATACTTGGACCATTATTATATCATCAACTGGGGGTATAATCTCTACACTATAACCCATTTACACCCTCCTTACTAGTCAACAACCTTTGGCATATGGGGGGCACACCTATGGCCAGTGGAACTCATACAAATGAATTATTTGTGTGGCTAACCAGGTCGGGGAGTTTCATATGCCACATATGTTTATTATTATCTCTCCCACATATAAAGCCAATGAATAGGGGTGTTATGTTACATATAGCCTCTTTTTATGGGTACCTCTTATAAATTAGTGGATCATAAAATTTTGCATTCAAGTTTTATAGTCCATGGGCCGTGAGGTGCGGTGATTTGGATCTTCCATGTCATACATGACCTGGGTGTTATTGTTATAGAATATTACTCTGTTTTTAGTGAGGTTAGACATCAAGGATGAGAGGTGTACATATTTGATGAAGGAAACATTTAACCATCTCAAGACTCCACCTAAGAAGTGACTGATTTTTCCTATGAATTTTATTTGAGGACCAGTAAATAATTGATGGGATGTAATATAACATGTATATATATGGGAATCTACTATATAGAATTTTTGGCATGTTTCATCAATAATTTCATTCTTGTGATGATACGAGCTAATGGGGAATAATTTTCATGCATATCACTTAGAGAATCCTATTATTCAAGGGCTAGGATTCCCATTTCATAGAGTATTTTCTCACCTTTTCTTGAAATTGATGATATTTTAAGAGATAATAATTTTGATGATTGTATGAGATATTTTATATTTTATTAGATGAATATATTTTGGATTATGTAATTTTTGGATTTGGTGAACCCTTACATCCTTGCAATGTGAAATCTAACAAAGGGTAGGATTTCAAGGATGTTTAGTTTCTATGTTTGGTATGGGAATGGAATTAAGTTATTAATAAGTGAATATTTTTTTAATTATTTACAAAATAATGATGGGAAGTATATTTAGGGCTATAATTATTTTCATTTTTAGTATTGGAGGTATTTAGTAGTATGTTATCAATGTAAAATATTGCATCATATCTGACTAAATATCCATAAACTACCAATTATAGGTCATTCATAAGAATCAATTAGAGATCTGTAGTATTCTTTTCAAAGTCATTTTAAGCCATCCATTGAAAATTATAATGGTTAAAACCAAGTATCTAAATATATATATGTTATCATACCATCAATTGTGTATAGATATTCCCCATTCAGTCAGAGAATGGATGGCTTCATGATGCTCAATGATAGAGGTAGTAGGGTGTATCTCCTAAAGACAATCATTATGTTGGTGTCTATGAAAGAGGCATAGTTCATGGATATTAAAATGAAATTGATAAAGGTCATTCTAGACAAGATGAGGGGTCATTTATTATGTGGGGTATTATTTAGTACAATCTACCCAAGTGTATAATTTATTTGTAATGGGTATATTTAACACATGTAAGTCTAGTTGATTGGTGACATGGGGTTGGTTGTAAATTAATTTAATGGGAAAACATTCCTAGATATACATAGAGGGTTGTGGTCTAAGGTTATTTGGATGCGTTTTTGATGTAACACCACAACTAGTGGATATGATAATCTTATTTAATTATTTATATTAGATAAGCATAGTTCTTATCTAATCCTAAAAATTGATTAATTAACTCATTATTGACATAAAATTGATTTTTATCAATGGTAGGTATACTTAATTCCATTTGAGTGTGATTTTCATTAATTTTTTATATATATTGGTTTTTAGGGTGGACATTTGTAACACCATCATATATTATGATATATTTATCTTCAAATAAAATTTCAATGATAGCTTTCTTTACACTCAACACCAAGTTTAAACAAACTATGTTATACTATTAAAATAATAGGACTATAAAGTATTTAATGGAAAAAATAATTATGAAAAAATATTTTTTTCATATGTATAAATTAAATTCATTATTCATGAAATGGTTAGAAATAAAAAATGTGTTATAATGTAAATATGGAGGGTTTTTTTGAAAAATAGCAAATATGGGAATAATGTGTTTCTATAAAAATAAATTTGATTAAAATAATTTTATTAATTTATTTAATGAAATAAATAGATTATATATTCAATAAAATTTATTATTATTCCTCTAAATTATTTTACTAATCATTGACTAAGAATTAATCATGTTTTTTGTTCAAATGTGGATATTTCTAAAAATGGGTTTGTTGTGTTTTGAATACTCTTTATGAAATTATTTTTACTAATTATAGGAATTGAATCTATAAAAATGGATCCTATGTTTTTAAAGATGAGTTTAATTTTTTTAAATAGTCCACTTTTACTTATAATCATTATGAATAGTAATCTTGGGAAAAAAATTCACCTCGGGTAGGGTGAAATAGGTAAAATATGGTTAAAACATTAGGATAACGATTTAAAATTTCTCTAACATGTGAGTTTTACCAATTTTATAAGTATATATTAAGAATTATCGTCCAATTATAGAATATATTTTTACTTAGTACCATTTTTGTAACACCATGGTATTCCTTAATTTTTTTTCGAATTGATTTAATATTATGATAATTTTCATTTTACGCAACACTAAAAATATTTTTTTTATTTTAAATCACAACGTAAAACATTACTTTTACATGGAACTGACTTGGAACATGTTACAAGAAAAATCTAATTAACATACATTATATGAAACACATAATAGGTGTATGTTATACCGAACATCGACTTGTCGTACGTTACACAGAACACTAAGTTTCTACGAAACACCATATTATTTTTATAATTATTTAAATGGGATAATTATAACCTAGATATTAATTTTTTTAATATGAATAGTAATAACTACTTATAATTTTTTTTATAATTTTATTATTGATCAATAGTGATATATTTTTATTTGAAAAAATCGATATATGTTTTAAAATACTAATTTCGTAAATTAATTTCATCATTCTATGAAAATTAATAAAATTTTTTTTAGAAATATTTAGAAATTGAATTTTATAAAATAAACTTCAATTTTGAATTTATAATGTCGAAATTATCTTAGGGAAATGTTTTGGTATTTTTCTAAGAAACAACATTTTTTTGGATGAGTATTGAAAAATACTAGATTTTAATTTAAAACTGCATTTTCATCAAATTTATTTATAAGGGTAAATTATATTTTAATTCGGTTTAATATTTTATTATATAATATTTTTATCAATTAATGTAATATAGTTCATTGTAATAAATTTCACTTTAAAATTGGGTATGAAAACTTAGCAAACATTTGGATGTTTTTACCCCAAAAACCCACAGTGTCATCCCTTCAGTAAGATTAATTTTAAATTATTTTCTTTCACATATTTAATTATAATTTGGAAAAAAGGGTTACATATTTTTAATCATCATAATTTATAATTTCTAATTAGGTAAAATTTATTTTTGACCAAAAATATTAGTGAAGTTGATTAAAATTAATTACAATGGTTAAGAGAAAAATTAGGTTAATAAAGTACTTAACCTTAAATTTAAGACCCAAAACAACCTAAAAACTTATCTGAAACCCATTTCCTAGCCATTAATTTTCCATAAAACTTTCATTAGTTATCTTGGTTTGTTTTTCATTACTTTTTTTAGGTAAAAACATGGGTACACCTAACTTGTTTTCAAAAATGCCAAGTGTGTCCTTTCCATTCCCTATAAAAGGCTACGACCTCTCCCTCTTCTTAACACTTCTAAAACCACATTGGATTTGATAAAATACACCCAATAAGATTCAAAACACCCCTCTATTCCTCATTAAATCCTCTATTTGGGTAGAAATAAATCCTAGGAAGCCTTTTCCACAAACCAAAATAAGTTACTCGATTAAGAGGTGATCTATATGAGTACAAAGAGATTCAAGACAAAGGGTAAGGAGATTTCATCTCACTTTATATTTTAATGAGATACATGATTTATTCACCACCCATTACTTTTTTGTGGTCTTTATAATTCTCATGGATTTATCATTAAATTCTTATAATTAAATTTATGGGTATTTACATATCCATTTTAGGATTTTTATTCCATGGGGTTTATATTTCAGAAGTTACCAAATCGGTAAAAAAGTTTTTTTCTCAATTTTATTTATTTGAAAATCGTGTTTGGTTATGAACCTAAATTCATTTTTGATGTTCATATACTTCAATTTTATGTGTTATCTAATGAATCTACTTTATTTCAAGATATTTTATGCTTTATGTAATTTTTTTTCTTACCTGGAGAGTATGATCCCAAGCTATTAAGTGATATTATTTTATAGAACAAATCTCATCACTTTCCTAGATTGTTAATGATTATGCTTATTTTATGAAATATTATGATCTATATATATATAAAACAAATTATTACCCTTCACCTAGGTTTATTCAAAATAAATCAATGTATTATTACCATTTTCGACTCTTTGTTACTTAAGATAATTAAGAAAATGTTTGTATGAAAATTTGATTGTATTTATATTTTTGGTCAGAAACATGTTTTATTTCAAAAAGCCATGTTTTCATAAATGTTTTAATTTTTTTTAAAATTATACTTGAATAATATTTTCCCTGAAAAATTATTTTAATTTTTTTTATTTTCAATGCTTTATTTAAAATATTTCAAATCAATTTTCAAAGAAATTTTTTTTCCTGAATATTTTATATTTAAGAATTTTTTTCAATGTTTTTGATAATTAATTATAAGTTTTCAAAGAAAATGGGTTATAAAATGATTTAAAAGGTTTTTTATAATTTTTCACATTTATTCCCAAGAAAATGGTTTTCAAAAGATTTCATGTTTTAAAAAGGACTTTTTTTTCAAATAAGAAAGGATATTTTCCTCATGGAATGTTTTAAAAAGATATATTCAAATTATTTTCCATATAATATGACATCCATTGATGTTAATCATGATTTTATAGGAAATTATCTAAATGTTACATTCATATTCTTTCTATGAATGGTTTATTCTTTGATTTCTTGATGTTTATGAAACTCATTTATTTTTCATCAGTTATATTCTTTTGAAACCCATTTATTTTCACTGGTAATACTTTCATGAAGTGATTATGAAACCTATCTATTTTAATAGTTTATGATTTGATGAAATTTTAACGATACCCATTTCATTTCGTGGGTTATGATTTTATGTTTACAAAACAAATTTCTTTTTATGAGTAATGATATGATGAATTTTTTATTTTGTATAACATGTATGAATGATTTTATTATGAGTTTGGTGGGACTTATATCTCCCTCCAATATATCAGGTAATGATGAAGGATTCATGAGAATATTTGTACAGTGTGAACCTGATTTCATGTTCACAATGCTAAGTGTGAACCTGCTTACATGTTCAAAATTTTATACATGGACTAGGATGCATGACCATAAGTTTATGCGTGAACCAGATTATATGTTCACAATGTTATGAGTGAACCTTATTACATGTTCCCAGTTTTATTCATGGACCTATATGTATGAACACTATTTTATTTGTGAACATCATTACATGTTAATAATGTTATCCATGAACCTGATTACATGGTCATAATGTTATGAATGGACCTAGCTTCATGTCTATAAGGTTATGCGTGAACCTGATTACATGTTCACAATGTTATTGAAGAACTTGGTTACATGTCCATAAGTTGATGTGGGGTCTTGGTTTCATGTACTTAACATAATGAGTAATCCTTTTTCAACATATAAATGTTTACAATGTTACAATCCAATGTGAATGCCAAAAATTCTATGTATTATTCTTATGTTATTCTTTCATGACATAAAATCTTAATTCTCTTATGATCCATGTATTATGAACTTCCAATATTTATTATGATATATAATATATAGGGTATGATCATCAAATGTTATGCTCAAGTTCTATACCATTTTGTTCATGTTATGCTTATGCATTTACTTTATTTACCATTACTGAGCATCTGAGATAACCCCTTTATTATGTTTCCTTCTCCTAAGTTATGAAGAAAGGTTTTAGGTATAATTAATAAAGGTGGAGATATTTATGGGAGATATTGAAGATATTTCACCAGGATGGAAGCTTTTGTTTCCATGCCTCCAATCACAGTAAACTATTATGGTCCTCGGGCATGTATTTGTTGTAATGTATTGAATATTCATCTAAAATAATGTAATATCAATGTATGTTAACCTTGGTTTTCTATATCTGATATTAAATTAATGGTTTATTCAACCTTTGTAAACTAAGATGAGAGAACATTAGTGATATCCCTAAGTATATTTCTCAGGACATGTCTGGGGATGTTTCTAAGGAAAAGTTTAAGGGTGAGTTAACATTTAGGAAAATTTCTTGGAATTTTGGAAAAGAATACAGTGAGTGGTTTCCTAGTAAGACATACCTATATAGATAATAAAAATTGATGTGGCTCAGGAACAAATGTACATAGGGGCAACAACTCTAACAAGAAGTTTCAGGCCTAACTCAGGGTAATCTAGTATATGACAACAAGCCTTGCTTCACACTTGGTTTGACACTCCTGGGGGATATGATTAAGGAATTTAAAAAGACTTTACGATCCATCATGAAGGATTTAAATAGAGGATGACTATTAATATCCCAGGATAAAACTAAGGTATCATATATTAAATAAGTATAAGACATGATTTATGCACACTATAATTAATTTTAAGGATTATATGGTATAAGAATATGATAAATGTTTATCACACTATGATTTTTTGTTTTATTCAACAAAGATAACACTAAGGGACATGGTTAAAATTTAATGTTTCAGATGTGGAAATAATGGGAATAATGAGAATTTATTTCCCAATTGTAAGTATCATAAATAGAATCAAGAAGGTGGTAAAAGTATTGGTTATACTTCTAAAGATAAAGAGACCAAAAATTACATATGAGTGGTATGTGATGTTATTCTAGTATTTTTTACATTAAACATAATAAACATGAAAATATTAAGGTTGTGGAATAATATGAAATGATTCAAACTTCATATTCTAGGAAAGATGTATTAAGGAATAATTTGATAAATCCTGAGAAGTGGTTTAAGAATAATGTAGAATTAATAAAGTATTTATGTTCTAGAATTAAAATAGTTTGTTATAAGATTTATGAAATATATAATTATTTGCAGAATAAGTTTTCATTAATGATTGAAAATAATATTTTTAATAGTGATGAAGACTTAAAAATTGATATTTCCATTAAGGTAAGGTAACCCTTAATGTGATCATGATGTTGAGAAATCTTTTTTTTCTTAGATAAAGAGACAATTGATTTAGATAATGTATTGGATCACACTGATTACCTCAAAAATGATAAATCATCTATTGAAAAAGTAGTATATTTTATCATTGATAAAGTTTACAACTTCATAGATTTAAGGAATATATTCAGTAACCTTTCTAATAAGGAAGGTTCATGTTTTCAATAAGGAATTATAGTAACTCAGGTTATTTCCATGTTCTAGTAGAATATATGATGAGGATATTCACATACCTAGAATGTAAAAAACAATAACTAATTTGTGGTATATGTGGATCAATGTTAAATTTATTTAGTGTCATTATTTATTAAGTTTTGGATTTTTATCAATCACAAGGGTTATAAGTTTATCCATTTATGGGATGTTTAAGTCAAACTTTGAATAATGTTTTTGAGATTAATGTATTATCTTTACACATGAGGAATCATGCATATTGGATAACCTTTTTGTGTTCATGGAAATTAAAGATATATGGTATGAATTATCATGGATCTAATGATCTATTAGTAATTTAGGAATGAAAAAAGTTATCATTCATTTCTTATGGTAAGAGGTGTAGTAGAAATCTATCTGGGCATAACCAAAGGGTGATATTGTGCATTTGAAATGGAATAAAATCAAGTAAGTATATATTCTCATGAATATTATTCAAATATAGTGAAATAATAATGAAACTGAAAAGGTTATTGAAATTCCTTAGTTTCAAATGAATCAAATGGACCCAAAGATCATTAATGATTTATGTATTTTTGATTCTTAACTTTCTCCTGAACATGTTTTCCATCACTCTTCATTAGAACACAATATTTATATTTCTCTTCCATATCCATGTTTTCACTTCCCACCTATGTTCTATAATGTGGAAACCTATTTATATTCTACTTTGGGAAACCATTATGTTTCCAAAATTCCATTTTAAAGGATATTTTAGTATTAATTTTCATGATATGGGTTTTTATAAAGGAAAATTTCACCTATTAATCCTCTGATAACCCTAATGAAGTTTTACGGTGAAATTAATTTTAAGGGGGTTAGAATGTAACACTGTGATATTTTTTGAAATGTTTTTTTGAATTAATTTAATATTTTGATAGTTTCATTTCACACAATAATGAAAATATATTTTTTATATTAACTCACAAATTCAAACATTACTTTCACATGACACTGACTTGGTATTCATTACATGGAACGTCAACTTGGTTTATGTAACATGCAACAATGACTTGGCGTATGTTACCCCAAACAATGACTTGGTGTATGTGACACACAACACTAGATTTATACGAAACATAATTCTATTTTTATAATTATTTAAATAGGATAATTATAACCTAGACATTAAAATTAGTATTATGAATATTAATAACTACATTTAAAATAATTTTTATGATGGTTTCTTGATAACTAATTATATAATTGTTTGGTAAAGTACTCATATATTTTAAAATACTAATTTCTCTAATAGACTACTTTTTATATCTTATAAAAAATAATAAAATAAATTTTAGACACATTTAGAAATTGAATTTTACATAATAAACTTCATTTTTGAATTTATAATTTCAAAATTATCTTTGGGAGAATTTTTCTGAGAAAATTCAATTTTGGATGAATAATTAAAAATACCTGATTTTAATTCAAAACTGACTTTTCATATAATTTATTTATAAAGTTAAATTATATATTAATTTTCATTAAAATTTTATTTAGATCATATTTTTATCAATTAATACAATTTAGGCCATTGGAATCAATTTCACTTTGAAATTGGGAATGAAAACATAGAAAAGTTTCGAATGTTTTTTACTTTAAAAAACCACAATGTTGTCCCGTTAGCGGGATTAATTTTAAATTAATATCTACCTCTACTATGATTAGAATTTTAAAAAATTGATTCCATATTTAGAATCACTATAATTCATAATGTCTATTAAGGTAAAAATAGTTTTATACCAAAAATATTAGTGAAAGTGATTAAAAATAATTACAATGATTAAGAGAAAAATCAGGTTAACAAAGAACTAAATTTAAATTAAAGACCCTAAATGAATTATACACTTTTCCAACACCCATTATAAGGCCATTAATAGGATATGAACCTTCCATTATTTATTTTGGTTTATTTTTTATGAATTTTTAGATGAAAACATGGGTACATCTAACTTATTTTAAAAAATTCCATGGGTTTCCTTTACATTCCATATAATAGGACACCACATTTACCTATTATTTACACCTCTCAAATCACATTAGTTCGGACACCCTCTACCCAATACACATCCCAAAATTACTCCCTTCTTCCATGAAGCCACTATTTGGGTTCAAATAAATTCAATGATTTCGTTTTGGCACAATCCAAAAGGAGTTGACTAATTAATAGGTGGTTTTTACGGGTATTAAGAGAGTGAAGACACGAGGTAAGGGGATTTCGTCTCACTTTTTTTTATTTCCATGAGATTCTTGCTTTATTCACCACCCATTCCTTTTGTGTTGTGTTTATACTGACCATGGATGTATTATATGATTATTATAATTAAATTTATGGGTATTTATATATCAATTCTAAGCTCTTTAATTTAGGGGGTTTATGTTTCCAAAGTTACCAACATAGTAAAACAATTTTCTATCAATTTTCATTCTTTGGCACTCATGTTTTGTTATAAACCTAAATTATTTTTTGAGATGTCTATAATTCCATTTACTTGTTATATTAGGAATCTAATTATTTTCCTAATATTTTATGTTTCATGTTATTTCCTTCTCTTACATGTATATTATGATCCCAAGTTACCATGTGATAAGATTTTATTGAAATAATATCATCACTTTTCAAGATTGTTAATGATTATGCTTATTTGATAAAATATTATGATCCATATCACAAGAAAACTCATTAGTTTCCTTATCATCTATTTATTCAAGATAGATCCTTATGTTAGTACCATTTCCCACTCTTTGGTACTTAATACATTTAAGAAAATGTTATTAAGAAAATTTTACCATATTTCTCTCTATAGTCAATTATCTATTTTATTTTAAAAAACCGTGTTTTTATAAAAAAATCAATAATGATTTCAAATGATACTTAATTCCCATTTTTAAGGAAAAAGTATTTCAAATTATTTTTATTTTTTATAAATCATCATTTGATATATTTGAAATCTATTTTAAAATAAGTTTTTTATGAATGTTTTATGTTTAAGAAATGTTTAAAATGTTTTTAAGCATTAATTATAAGTTTTAAAAGAAAAATGTTTCAAAATTTATTTCAAATATTTATTTATATGTTTTAAATTTTATTTTCATGTAAATGGTTTTCAAAAGGTTTAATGTTTTAAAAATTATTTTTTTTTCAATTATGAAAGGATATTTTCTTCAAGGAATGTTTTCAAAATATATTTCAAAAATACTTTCCATATAATATGAGATGTGTTGATGTTACTCATAACTTTCTTGGAAATGATCTAGAGGTTCCATTCATATTATTTCAATGAATGGTTAATTATTTGATGTTATGATGTTTATGAAACTTGTTTCCCTTCCATGAGTTATATTCTTTTGAAACCTGCATCTTTTCACGAGTTATAATTTCTTGAAGTTATTACGAAACCTATCTCTTGTCATTGTTTATGATTTTATGAAATGTTAATGATAACCATTTTATTTCTTGGGTTATTATTTGATGTTTATAAGTCATATGTCTTTTTTGGTCCATGATATGTTGAAAGTTTTATTTTGTGGCACATGTATGAATGATGTTATTATGAGATGGGTGGGACCTATATTCCCCTCAAATTAATAGGGTAAGGATGGGGGACTCATGAGTATATATTTTATCCATGAACTAGATTTCATGTTAAAAAATATATGGGTGAACCTGAGTACATGGTCAAAATGTTATGAGTAGACCTGGATGCATGTCTATAAGATTAAACATAAACCCAATTACATGTTCACAATGTTATGAGCGAACCTTATTACGTGTTCATAATATTATGCATGGATCTAGTTGCATGTCCATAAGTTTATGGATAAGCTAGATTGAATTTTCACAATGTTATGAATGATCATGATTATATGTTAAAAATGTTATTAATGTACCTAATTTCATGTCCATAAGGTTTTGTGTGAACTTGATTTCACGTTCATAATGTTATGCATGAACCTAGTTTTATGTCCAAATGATGATGCATGGGGCTTGGTTTCATGTCCTTAACATAATGAGTTAACCACTATCTACTTATACATGTTCACAAAGTTATAAACCCATGTGAATTCCACAAATTCCATGTATTAGTCCTATGTTATGATTTCAGGACTTATACTCTTAATTATGTTATGATCCACGTATTCTTAACTACTGGTATTTATTATGATTTCTAATATGTATGGTATGATCTTTAAATATTATCCTCAAGTACCATAAACTTTTGTTCATGTATACTTATGCATTTCATTTATTTACCCTTATTAGGAATATGAGTTTACCCCTTATGTTCTTTTTACCTAGGTTATAAAGAATGGTTTTAGGTAGAGTTACTAAAGGTAGAAATCTGTATGGTAGATGTTAAAGATATTTCCCCAAGATAAAATATTTTGTTTCAAATTTTCCAAATTCACTAAACTATTATGGTCCTTAAGAATATATTTTTGTAACGTACTAAATATTATTTTAAAATAATTTAATATCCATGTATGTTAAGCATGGGTCTATATAATTTTCCTATTTTATGACCTTTTTTTATTTTAAGAAAACAATATATTCAAAATGTCACTCTCTTGAATTTTATCATTCTAAATTTTTATTTTATGGTTAAAAAGAGAATAAGTCTTGTTATTATATTTTCTTTGAAAAATAGATTATTTATTTTATAATGGTAATTTATTTTTTATTTTTAGTAATGATATAAGTACCTTAATTTTTTTGGCAACACCAACATAGTCAATGTGCAAGAAGTTGAAAAATCATATAAATGGTTTTAAAAAAAGGAACAATTTTTTAGTGATTTATTTTGATATTAGAAATTTATAGAAGAATATATGATATTAAGTATGAGTGGATGGTCTATATTATAATTAAATTTCAATATTTATGTCTTTAATGTCTAATTAAATGAATTATGTCAAAATGTTATTAATGGTATTTTCAATTAAATAATATTTTGTTAGATTATTTAAAAATCATTAAAATCATGAAATAAAACATGTAATATTATATATGGTTCAAAATTTCAGCACTTTCCATGTTATGATATTTTTATAACATATTGGTAAAATTATATCCCTTAATGATTGATATTTTTACTTTGAGTAACATTAAATTCAATCAATAAATGGGATAAACCAATATAAATTGTTTAAGATGATACATAACCCTATAAAAATATCATTATATAATGTTATTTAGACATTATAATATTCTTATTCTATTCATTGGACATTTGGAAGAATTTTTCTAAGAATGGCTTAATTATATTTTTATATTTTCAATAATTCCAAGTGTGTCCTTTCCTTCCCATATAAAAATTCACCAATTTTATCTTTTATTTACACCTCATTTATCCTTATAGATCAAAAAACCCATGAAAAATTATATTCAAAACTTTTCTATACATGAATTAGTGTTTTTTCTCTTCTTGGACTATCATTCAGAGTGTCGTTAAGATGGAATCTAATGGAGGCATACCGAAGAAGATGTAGTATTCCTACCTATCCTATTTGAATTTATTTTTTATTGTACCTTATCTAAATATTTTATATTAATAATAAAAAAATAAAATAATTATCCTAAATATATTAATTTTTTACTATGATTATGGAACTACCTTTATCCACCATCTTTTCTCTCAAATGGGAAGTTAATGTGTCACACATGTGTATATGCGGACTACCACCTACATGTAGTGATAAAAATCATTTTCCATCACTATATTTCATGAATTTCTAATATTATGGGTTTAAATATTATATATTATATTTATAAAACAATTATTCTTCTATAATTATAATATCATATCTACCTTCTTACTTTTCAATCTGTTGGAAAATGATAACAAAGCTCATGCGTACGTGTGGACTGTAACATCACAAGTAAGTAATGATTAATAGATATTTTTATCTATGTGTATTAATGAATTAGATAGTGTTTTAGAGGCTTAAAATGAAAATAAATCCAATCTTAAGCCTGGAATACACTAATATTTTTAAAAGATTGTTTTACTGCCTTTTGATGGAAAACCATTTTTAAATATATCTTTTGACAATTTTATAAGCTATGTTTGTCAAAATAAACTTATTCTTTATTATTGGGACATCAAAATTTACTTCGTGTGAATTTTTGGTATTTTTCAGACAATGTTCATTTTTTAATGAATAGTGAAAAATACTGCATTTTACATCAAAACTGCTTTTTAATCAAATTTATTTATATTATTAGATTATATTTTGAATTTGTTTTGAAGTGAAATTAGAATATATTTTTACCATTTAATCCAATGGTGGTCATTGGAATCAATTTCACTTTGAAATTGGACTTAAACTGGTGTCAATCTTTTGATACTTATTGTTTCATAAAAACACGCTATTTGTCATGACAACGGGAATTAATTATTAAATTAATTAATGTGAATTATATGTTTTGAATTTTTTAAAATAGAATTCATTTTTTAATTCGGAATATCAAATATAGCTTAGGGTGAATTTTTGGTATTTTTCTAAAAAACTTCAATTTTTGATGAATAGTGAAACCACTAAGTGGTACTTATAAAAAATGATTTTTCGTTTAAATGAAATTTTACCACTTATGTGATTTGAATTTCAAAAATCCGACATACATGGTTGTCATTAAGAAGTAAAATTTGGTTCAATGAGATTAAAATAATTTTTTGGTGAATAGTAACTCTTAAGTTCTTAATCGCGATTAGAGGTAATTAGTGTAGTTTAAGGTAAAAATAATGCTTTAATAAACTGAGATGAGCTTGAAACATGTCCTACCCTCATTGTATGTTTCATGGCCGACCAAGAAAATCCATGGGTCAACTTGTGGACCACATGAAGCCACTTTGGTTTGGAAATGACTTAAATAACTTTTTATTTAATGTAAAAGTAAAAATGACCCAAATGAGAGATGTTTTTCTAAAACAATTTTTACATGGGGTTATAAAGATCAGATTTTTGATTATAAATAGTCATTGGAAAGATAAAACGATTTACTACATCATAGTATCTTTTTTATAATTTTTAGACTTTAAATAAAATAAATTATTTACGACATCATGATGATGCAGCGATGACCTCATTATTTAACGATTTAAATAAAATGGAATGATAATGTAAATTATAAGACCTAAACATGGACAAAAACTATTGGATGAGTGGATTTCGAACCCTTATCACCTTATCCTCGAAACAAATTAATGTGGGACCTCTTAAATCCTAATACCATTTTAAAATAAAGTGAATTTTCTTTACCTTCCAAGAGTGCCCCTCCTCTCCTCTTATAAAAGGCCTCCACCTCTACCTCCTTACCCACACTCCCAAAGCATTTGGATCGGCCAACCCCTGCCCATTTTGGCTCTTCAAGTCCCTCTATTACTCCTTGAAGCCTCACTTTGGGCATAAGTCTTCGAAAGGAAGCCTTTTAACTCAAACCAAAGGGAGTTACCCGATTTTAAGGTAATGTCTTCACTTGAGTCCTTTTGTATTATTTTGCTTCTCCAACCCCCTAAACTCTTCTTATTCTTTTCTTTTGTAACAAATCCAGTATCCTCAATATACTAGGATGTTGTTATAAGAAGTATTAGAGCTACACTTACACACAACTACATCTAATGGTTAAAGGACGTACTGTTTCCGTGGATGGTGAATTTATGCCTCCCGAAACAATGATTGTTCAACATTCTTTTAACACCTTCAAAGCTGGCCATTAAGATGTCACTATATTTATATATGATATATAATATGTTTATTTTTTTCCTTAAGCTTCTGTATTTTTCATTTTGGTCATACCTTTATGGTTTCCATTATGGGTAAACGCGATATCTTCATTTAAGGAAGTGCGGACTACCACCCCCTCAAAGTGATTTGATTCGTTAAATACCATATGTGGGACGTATAAAGGATGGAAATATGATATTATATATGATATTATACTGTAATTATACTATACCTTTATATAATTATGATTCCATTCTATAAAATACGAAATAGAAATGAAAGTAGCGTTCATGCGTACGTACGGCTTACCATCTCCATGAACGGTGCATTTCATTTCTTACCTCTAAATGATTATGTAATGTTATAAATGCATGTATATACTGGATATATATGATATATACATAATTATTATAATTCTGGATATAATGGATACACGAACAACATGTAATTATAAAGGGTTTATTTTTGACTCAAGTACCAATGATCGTTAAAACGACCGTTATTAACTTAAATAATTACATAGTGTTCATGACATGGAAACAAGTGATATAAAAGGAATAATTAACTTGAAAAATGTTCTTAAACATGTAGAAATTAACTCAAGTTTATTATTCAAGATATTAAAGAACGACCGAGTCAAGTCGGCCCCGAGGTATGGGACTTCGTGTCAATCCCCTTTCATTGAGGCATATTTTGTTTTATACACAACCTTCTTTTATACGGTGTATAAACCCCTTTGACTTTTACGTTTATTCAAAAGGAATGTTTTTTATACGAAGCGTTTACTAAATGAAAAAAGGGAATGTTTTTGTCGTACGTATGTGGCGACAACGACTTCTCCGCCCCTGTGACCATTATTTGAGTTTCAGATTCTTCTACAAGCCATACTTTTTTTAAAAGAAAAAAATAAATACCATGTTTTTCTTTTATTTTATTTTTTTATTGAAAATGGTTTTCATAATGTTTTTATATCAATGTGTTGTATTTATATCTTGTCATTGAAAGGTGGAAATGTTATGTTTCCTTTATGCATGTTTTATGTGATACGATTATGTTGAGGTTCTTGGGAATTATTATGAAGACGGGTGGTTCCATGATAAACTAAGGGTAGGTGAGCCCGATATAGCTCTCCAATGCATTGGGTAATGCGAAGGAGTGTAACATTAAGGTTTCTTCAAAGGGATTTAGGGAATATACTGTGATGGGTATTCCAAACGTAACCAAGAGGGTTACTCTCTACGTAAGAATATTTTGAATGCCTCAAGTTACCTTTATGTATTATGATTTCTATGATTTATTCATGATTTGATGAGGTATGTTAAAGTGCTTATGTTTTATGGGTAAAGTATGATTTCATTCTTAGGTATATATGTACCCATGTTTCCTTTCCATATTTTTATATCCCTTACTGAGCTTTTTATGCTCATCCCAAGTTTTTTTGAAATGTTTTTCACAGGTCAAGGGAAAGGTACATGATATGATGATGGTGTCAAGGAAGTGTCAAGAAAGAATCCGTGTTTTATTTTAAATATGTTTCCATTGATGGGAAAAATGAATACTATCTTTTATGTAACCACTTTGTTTAAATGTGGAATATAATGCATGTTTTATGATCTAATTCTCTAAAACTCTAAACCTAAAAAGATCCTCAAGGTGTAATCTTGTAATAACTCATGATTAAGTAATGTTTAAGGATGGAGCCTTATAGTTGGTATCAAAGGTCGGTTTAGATAACTTTAGGAGTTAGAATTATATTAAATGATTATCCAAAAATATTTTTTTATGTTCAAATTGAAGTGATATAGTATTTGAAGATTACCATGTTGCTTCATCTAAGACATGTTTGTTCAGAATGGTTTCTCGCAGAGGAAACAGGGAAGCAGTGCTAGGAAGGCATGCAGAAGGAAATAACCTTCCGAATTAGCATCCTGAGATGGTCGGAATTGGAACTAAACAGTTTTTTGCCGTAATGGCGCAGTTGACTCAAGCGATAAATGACGGTGGTATCCAAACACGAGATCAGCCAGATCAACCGCAGAGGAACATGTTAGTGGTGGAACATTTTATGAGGAAACATCCCCCATCATTCAGAGGATCATCTGACCCTGTGCTAGCTGAAGGGTGGATTAAAGCACTGGAGAATATTTTAGATGTCATGGGGTGTTCAGACAGTCAAAAGGTTAGTCTTGCTATTTATCATTTGGAGGGTGAAGCAGATCAGTGGTGGTCGATGGTTAAAAATATCAGGGACACTGATGAGATTGATGCTCTCGACTGGGATGAATTCAAAGGTATGTTTCTTGAGAAGTATTTTCCTAAGGCTGTTCAACTTAGTATGGAAAATAAATTCTTGGAATTGAGGAAAGAGGAAGACCCAGTGGCTACCTATGAAGATAGGTTCACTCGATTGGTAAGGTATGATTTATATTTTATCTGAGACCTTGATAGTAAAATCAATCATTTTTACTCAGGATTAAAGCCAAAATATCTAAGGGCATTAGCTTCTTGTGAGTTTAAAAGTTATGAAAAGATTGTTCGATGTGCTGAGAAGGTGGAAATGGAGTTTTCCAATGATCAAGTGTTCTATAACAACCAACAGAAGAAGAGACCGAGGAGGCATGAGAAAGGTAAGAATTCTTCAAAAAAGTCTGATAGTAAGAAAACTAAGTTTCCAGTTTGTGATAAATGTGGAAAAAGGCATGCTGGGAAATGTCTTCTGAATTCTAGAAAATGCTACCGATGTTGTAAGATGAGACATAAGGCTCGTGATTGCACTGGAAAAGATCAGGGTGATGGTAAGACAAAATTTTATTTACAGTTAGTGAAATGTTATAAGTGCAATGAGATGGGTCACTATGCAAACCAGTGTCTGACAAAGAGCTTGGGTGATGGGAAGCAGTTAGACTACAAGCAGAAATGGGTGGTGAAATCCTTTGCAACTACTTCAGTAGATGTCGGGCCATCAAATGAAGTTGTATCAGGTACTTTGTTTGTTTTTTCAGATTATGCCAGTGTGTTGTTTGATTCGGGGTCTACACATTCTTTCATCTCTGAAACCTTTTCTAGTAAAATGGGAATACCATCTCAAGAAATGACTCCTGAAATTTTGGTGAAAACACCTGGGGGAAATGTTTAGGCAAAAAGAATTTATAAGAATCTTCATATCCTTATCTGTGGAAAGAACCTACTTGAAAACCTTATTGTTCTACCTCTAGTAGAGTTTGATGTTATCCTCGGTATGGATTGGCCCTCTATTTACCATACTAAGATTGATTGTAGAGATAAAGAAGTTTCTTTTCAGGAATAATTTCTGTTTGTGTAAAAGAATGAACCCTTACTGTTGATAACTTATCAAGAGGCCAAGAAACTTGTAAAAGATGGAAATGAATGTTACCTTGCACACATCATTGAAAATAAAGGATCTGTTCATATTAATGATGTGCCACTGGTAAATTAGTATCCTGATGTTTTTACTGATGAGTTTCCTGGAATAATACCAGATCGGGAAGTTGAGTTTACTGTTGACTTAGTTCCTGATGCTAAACCAATTTCAAAACCCCCTTATCGAATGGCTCAAATTGAACTTTTAGAGTTGAAGGAGCAATTGCAAGATTTATTAGAGAAAGTTTTCATTAGACCTAGAACATCACCATGGAGTTCCCCTGTTTTATTTGTTAAAAAGAATGATGGTTCAATGAGACTTTTCATTGATTATAGAGCCTTGAATAACATCACTGTTAAGAACAAATATCCTTTGCCTCATATCGATGATTTGTTTGATTAGCTCCAGGGAGCTCAATATTTTTCAAAGATTGACTTGAGATCGGGGTACCATCAGCTGAAGGTAAAGGAAACAGATGTTCCGAAGACCGCGTTCCGTACAGGATATGGCCATTATGAATTTATAGTAATGCCTTTTGGGCTAACCAATGCACCTGCTGTATTCATGGACTTAATGAATAGAATTTTCCATGAGTTCTTGGATAAGTTTGTGGTGGTTTTCATTGATGATATTATGGTGTTTTCTAAAAGTAAAGAGGAGCATGAAAGACATTTAAGGGTTATCTTGAAAACCTTAAAAGAAAAGAAATGGTATGGAAAATTCAGCAAGTGTGAGTTTTGGTTGCAACAAATTTCTTTCCTTGGTCATATTGTTTATAAAGATGGGATAACTGTTGATCCTGCAAAAACAAAGGTTGTTGAAGAATGGCCAAGACCCACAAATGTAACTGAGATTCGTAGCTTCCTTGGTTTGGCAGGCTATTAACGAAGGTTTGTTAGAAATTTTTCACGGTTATCTAGTCCAATGACTAAGCTAACTCGGAAGGGTGTTAAGTTTATCTGGATAAAAGAATGTGATGATTGTTTTCAGGAATTGAAAAGAAGATTGGTGAATGCTCTAGTTTTGGCACTATCTTCCAGGAATGGTGAGTTTGTTATATACAGCGATGCTTTATTGAAAGGACTTGGTTGCGTCCTAATGCAGAATGATCAGGTAATTGCTTATGCTTCACGACAGTTGAAAACTCATGAGGTAAATTACCCTACACATGATTTGGAATTAGCTGCTGTTGTTTTCGCTTCAAAAATTTGGAGGCATCATTTGTATGGAGTAAAGTGTGAAATATATACTGATCACAAAAGTTCAAAGTATATATTCACTCAGAAAGAGTTAAACATGAGACGGAGGATATGATTGGAATTAATCAAGGATTATGATTGTACAATTCATTACCATCCGGGAAAAGCAAATAAAGTGGCTGATGCTTTGAGTCAAAAAAGTAATGCTTTATTAGCAATGTTGCGTTTGGAACGTGATCCTTTGGTTAAGGATTTGATGAACTTTGGAATAGAAGTTGTTGGTGCATGACGTTCTTCTATTTTGTTTCAGGTATTAGTGAGATCATCTCTATCAGATAGAATCAAGCAAGCACAGAAGCAAGACAGTGAGTTGCAGAAAAAGGTAGAGCTGGTTCAGAAAGGTAAGTTGCCTGAATTCAACATTGATAATGATTGCATTTTGAGATTTGGGAAGAGATTGTGTGTGCCTTGTGATTCACAGTTGAAGAGAGAGTTGTTATGTGAAGCTCATATTTCTCCGTTTTCAGTTCATTCTGGCAGTACTAAGATGTACAGAGATCTGCGGGAGTATTACTGGTGGGATGGAATGAAAAGAGATATTGCTGATTTTTCTTTGAAGTGTTTGACATGTCAACAGGTTAAAGCAGAGCAGAAGTTAACGAAAGGGATGATTCAACCTTTACCAGTTCCAGAGTAGAAATGGGAGAATATATCCATGGACATTGTTGTGGGATTACCGAAGACATCTCGAGGTAATAATGCAATCTGGGTTATTGTTGATCGCTTGACTAAATCTGCTCATTTCCTTGCTATACGAGATACTTTTTCCCTAGATCAACTATCCCGTTTGTATCTTAAAGAGATAGTCAGGTTACATGGAGTTCCCCTCTCCATTGTATCTGATCGTGATCTCGGGTTCACTTCTAACTTTTGGAAAGGCCTTTAGAAGTCGTTGGGTACTGAATTAAATTTTAGTACAGCTTTTCATCCCCAATTAGATGGGCAGTCAGAACGAACAATTCAGACATTGGAGGATATGCTACGTTCTTGCTCTATGGATTATCAGGGAAGTTGGGACCAACATCTTTCTTTGGTTGAATATTCATAAAATAACAGTTTTCATTCCAGTATACAGATGGAACCATTTGAGGCGTTATATGGGAAGCGGTGTCAAACTCCAGATTTCTGGGATGAAGTGGGTGAAAGGAAGTTGATGGGACCAGAATTGGTAGAAGAGATGGAAGAAAAAGTTCAGCTGATTTAGAGACACATGAGAACAGCTCAGAGCAGGCAGAAGAGTTATGCGGATAACCGGAGGAAGGATCTATCATTCGAGGTAGGTGATCATGTTTTTCTCAAGGTTTCTCCATGGAAAAGTGTGATGAGATTTGGTAAGAAAGGAAAGTTGAGTCCAAGGTTTATTGGACCATATGAAATTCTAGAGAGAGTTGGATCAGTTGCATACCGGGTGGCTTTACCTCCGAGTTTATCTCAGGTACACAATGTTTTTCATGTTTCGATGTTGAGAAAGTATATGCCAGATCCATCTCATGTTTTGAGTCCAGAGGTAGTTCAGCTGGAAGAGAACCTATCTTATGAGGAACAACCAGTCCAGATTCTTGACCACAGGGAGCAAGTGTTACGGAATAAGGTGATTAATCAGGTAAAGGTTTTGTGAAAAAACCACATGATAGAAGAGGCAACATGGGAATCTGAAAATGCAATGAGGGATAAGAACCCCCATTTATTCGATAAGTAAATAAATTGCAGGGACACAATTTTCAAAAGGGGGGAAGGATGTAACATCCCAAGTAAGTAATGTGTAATAGATATTTTTATCTATGTCTATTAATGAATTAGATAGTGTTTTAGAGGCTTAAAATGAAAATAAATCCAATCTTAAGCATGGAATACACAAATATTTTTAAAAGATTGTTTTACTGCCTTTTGATGGAAAACCATTTTTAAATCTATCTTTTGACAATTTTATAAGCTATGTTTGTCAAAATAAACTTATTCTTTATGATTGGGACATCAAAATTTACTTTGTGTGAATTTTTGGTATTTTTCAGACAATGTTTATTTTTTAATGAATAGTGAAAAATACTGCATTTTA
The DNA here is from genome assembly GCA_963277665.1 of Viscum album. Taxonomy (NCBI): domain Eukaryota; kingdom Viridiplantae; phylum Streptophyta; class Magnoliopsida; order Santalales; family Viscaceae; genus Viscum; species Viscum album. The sequence goes on along the minus strand of OY728158.1, from coordinate 905,195,497 downwards.
CATCAAAACTGCTTTTTAATATAATTTATTTATATTATTAGATTATATTTTGAATTTGTTTTGAAGTGAAATTAGAATATATTTTTACCATTTAATCCAATGGTGGTCATTGGAATCAATTTCACTTTGAAATTGGACTTAAACTGGTGTCAATCTTTTGATACTTATTGTTTCATAAAAACACGCTATTTGTCATGACAGAGGGAATTAATTATTAAATTAATTAATGTGACTTATATGTTTTGAATTTTTTAAAATAGACTTCATTTTTGAATTCAGAATATCAAATATAGCTTAGGGTTAATTTTTGGTATTTTTCTGAAAAACTTCAATTTTTGATGAATAGTGAAACCACTAAGTGGTACTTATAAAAAATGATTTTTCGTTTAAATTAAATTTTACCACTTCTGTGTTTTGAATTTAAAAAATCCGACATACATGGTTGTCATTAAGAAGTAAAATGTGGTTCAATGAGATTAAAATAATTTTTTGGTGAATAGTAACTCTTAAGTTCTTAATCGCGATTAGAGGTAATTAGTGTAGTTTAAGGTAAAAATAATGCTTTAATAAAATGAGATGAGCTTGACACATGTCCTACCCTCATTTTATGTGTCATGGAAGACCAAGAAAATCCATGGGCCAACTTGGGGACCCCATGGAGCCACTTTGGTTGGGAAATGACATAAATAACTTTTTATTTAATGTAAAAGTAAAAATGACACAAACCTGAGATGTTTTTCTAAACAAATTATTACATGGGGTTATAAAGATCATATTTTTAATTATAAAAAGTCATTGGAAATATAAAAAGATTTCCTAAATAATAGTATTTTTTTATAATTTTTAGACTTTAAATAAATTAAATTATTTAGGACATCATGATGATGCAGCGATGACCTCATTATTTAACGATTTAAATAAAATGGAATGATAATGTAAAATATAAGACCTACACATGGCCAAAACCTATTGGATGGGTGGATTTCTAACCCTTATCACCTTATCCTAGAAACACATCAATGTGGGACCTCTTAAATCCGAATACCATTTTAAAATAAAGTGACTTTTCTTTACCTTCCAAGAGTGCCCCTCCTCTCCTCTTATAAAAGGCCCCCCACCTCTACCTCCTTACCCACAGTCCCAAAGCCTTTGGATAGGACAAACCCTGCCCATTTTGGCTCTCCACATCCCTCTCTTACACCTTGAGTCCTCACTTTGGGTATAAGTCTTCCAAAGGAATCCTTTGAGCTCAAACCAAAGGGAGTTACCCGATTTTAAGGTAATGTCTTCACTTGAGTCCTTTTGTTTTATTTTGCTTCTCCAACCCCCTAAACTCTTTTTATTATTTTCTTTTGTAACAACTACAGTATCCTCAATATACTAGGATGTTTTTATAATAATTATTAGATCTACACTTACACACACCTACATCTAATGGTTAAAGGACATACTGTTTCTGTGGATGATGAATTTATGCCTTCCGAAACGATGATTGTTCAACATTCTTTTAACACCTTCAAAGGTGGCCATTAAGATGTCACTATATTTATATATGATATATAATATGTTTATGTTTTCTTTAAGCTTCTGTAGTTTTCATTTTGGGCATACGTTTATGGTTTCCATTATGGGTAAATGCGATATCTTCATTTAAGGAAGTGAGGACTACCGCCCCCTCAAAGTGATTTGATTCGTTAAATACCATATGTGGGACGTATAAAGGATGGAACTATGATATTATATATGATATTATACTGGAATTATAATATACCTTTATATCATTATGATTCCATTCTATAAAATACGAAATAGAAATGAAAGTAGTGTTCATGCGTACGTACGGCTTGCCGTCTCCATGAACGGTGCATTTCATTTCTTACCTCTAAATGATTATGTAATGTTATAAATGCATGTATATACTGGATATATATGATATATTCATAATTATTATAATTCTGGATATAATGGATACATGAACAACATGTAATTATAAAGGTTTTATTTTTGACTCAAGTACCAATGATCGTTAAAACGACCATTATTAACTTAAATAATTACATAGTGTTCATGACATGGAAATAAGTTATATAAAAGGAATAATGAACTTGAAAAAGGTTCTTAAACAAGTAGAAATTAACTCATGTTTATTATTCAGTAGATTGAAGAACGACCGAGTCAAGTCGGACCCGAGGTATGGAACTTCGTCTCAATCTCCTTTCATTGAGGCATATTTTGTTTTATACACAACCTTCTTTTATACGGTGTATAAACCCCTTTGACTTTTACGTTCATTAAAAAGGAATCTTTTTTATATGAAGAATTTACAAAATGACAAAATGGAATGTGTTTTTCGTACGTATGCGGCGACAATGACTTCTCTGCCGCTGTGACCATTATTTGAGTTTCGGCTTCCTCTACAAGCCATAATTTTTTTTAAAAGAAAAAATAAATACCATGTTTTACTTTTCTTTTATTTTGGTATTGAAAATAGTTTTCGTAATTTTTTTATATCAATGTGTTGTATTGATATCTTGTGATTGAAAGGTGGAAATGTTATGTTTCCTTTATGCATGTTTTATGTGATACGATTATGTTGAGGTTCTTGGGCATTATTATGAAGACGGGTGGTTCCGTGATAAACTAAGGGCGGGTGAGCCCGATATAGCTCTCCAATGCATTGGGTAACGCGAAGGAGTGTAACGTTAAGGTTTCTACGAAGAGATTTAGGGAATATACTGTGATGGGTATTCCAAACGTAACCAAGAGGGTTACTCCCTACGTAAAAATGTTATGAATGCCTCAAGTTACCTTTATGTCTTATGATTTCTATGATTTATTCATGATTTGATGAGGTATGTTAAAGTGCTTATGTTTTATGGGTAAAGTATGATTTCATTCTTAGGTATATATGTACCCATGTTTCCTTTCCATATTTTTATATCCCTTACTGAGCTTTTTATGCTCATCCCAAGTTTTGTTGAAATGTTTTTCACAGGTCAAGGGAAAGGTACATGATATGATGATAGTGTCAAGGAAGTGTCAAGAAAGAATCCATGTTTTATTTTAAACATGTTTCCATTGATGGGAAAATTGAATACTATCTTTTATGTAACAACTTTGTTTAAATATGGAATGCAATGCATGTTTTATGATCTAATTCTATAAAACTCTAAACCTTAAAATATCCTCAAGGTGTAATCTTGTAAAAGCTCAAGATTAAGTAATGTTTAAGGCTGGGGCCTTATATAGACTGCCACCTCTGTGAAGTGATGTCATTTATTTTTTATTTTTGATTTACATGGTTGGTATTGAGGATAAATTTATTGAATATATATGATATAAGGATGTAATAATTTTACTTTAATAGTGAATTTTTATTTTCCTTTCATTCCATCTGTTGAAAATTGAAAACAATGAGCATTTATATATACAACCTACTGTCTCCATGAATGGTGTAATTCATTTTTCTTTCTTTATCCTTTATATATAACTCTAAACATATATATAATGAATAAATATTATATTTATATTATTTTTAAAATTCTGGATATTATGTAACCATGATCAATATACAAGAACCAAAACTACCAAACAGAAATTATCATGAAAAAGGAAATGGTTAATATAAGGAAATGAATATTTTAACTAGGAATTATTAATAAATTGGTGATGAAATGGTTTAAGTGGATAATATTTGATAGTATAATTATATAAATGAATATGTTATTGAATTATAATGAATAAAAATTTATTATACATGATGTATAGTGATTTTGAAGCATTTTTAACTTGAGATATGGGTTTTATTTTACAATTTCATTATTTACATGGATTTTTTATTATTATGTTTTTGACGATTGAATTTTTGGATATACCGCTTAAAAATATCATGTTGCTTATTATACCAAATTTATTTTTTGATATTAAAAGTTTTCCTTTCTTTTTCCTGTATTTATGTACTTAAGAGTGAAAAAATTATTTTTGAATAAATCTATCCTTATTTACCTCTTCTGTTAAAAATTCATTTTCTTCCATGTCTATGTTTTTTTTAAATTTTATGAATAATGTTTTAATATTAAAATATTATTTTTAAATTAAATATTACCATTATTTATTTTATAGACTAGTTTTAAAGAAATATTTGTTTCATTTTATAAATGAGAATCTTTTTTCAAATATAAAAAATGTGAAATAAAAGATTTTTTTAACATACATGGCATGAATAGAACTTCAAACCATCATTAATATTAAATTTTTTGAAGCCTAATTTATAATTTCCCATGTTTATTTTCAAATAAAACCATTTCTATAATATTTTACAATTATTTTTATTTTAAATAAAGTAATTTAAAATGAAAGGTTATATTCTCTAAAAAATATACCAGGGATCATTTATAGGAATTTTTATCAATGATAATATAAATTGATGTTATCTATGATTTACAGGTGATATGATCAAATTATACTATCCTTATTATTTATCTATATTTTTTATGATTATGATAATGAAATTTTTAAAACACACATTTCATTTCGTTGGTTAGTGATATATGATGATTTTTTATGACATTATGACACACATATGAATGTACTTTGACTATGTAACTGATGGGAACAAAATTATATAACTCTATAATACATCATGTAAGGATTTATATATCATTAGATAATTAAGACTTGAATGGGGTGATCCTAGATTAGTAAGGGATTATAGTCATAATGATAGTATTGGGAGTGAAGTTTCACTAAGGATTTGAGGGAATGTGGAGTGAACCCAATCCACATTGAAAGTCTTGGAAATGAAACATGAGTAAGAAAATGATTTTCTATGATTATTTATATGAAAACAATTATTTATAATTTTAATGTTATTCCCTTATAGACCATGTCCCATGATTCTTTATGAATTCATGTGTTATAAAATACTATGCTTCATGTCATTAATCAAGATTATGATCTATGGTATGTATGGTATGGTTTTCAAATGTTATGATCATGTTCTAAAACCCTTATTATCACATAATATTTGTGTGGTCATTTTTATCTCCCTTTTTACCCATACTAAGCATATGATCTCACTAGTTTATGATTCCCTTCCTAAAGTTATAAAGAATATTTTTGAGAATGATATGCCTCAAAGGGTTCTTGTTATGAAGAACCAAGTTAGAGATTACGAGTATCTATTATGAACAACTTGTTTATGAACCATGTTTCTAAATACACTAAATCTATATGATTCTGGTGTGGATCTTAATGTTTTGTACCGAATATTTAGAAAATAAGATGTAATATTTATGTATGTAATGTATGGGTCACTATTGTTGGTATCAGAGTAAGGGTTTTTACCTTTGGAAACTAGAACGAGAACAAATTAGTGATAACCATTAGAATAATACTATGTATAGGATAAAATTATATGTATATGATAGAATCCTATGTTATGGTAAATAAATTAGTGCAGTTTCATGAGAAAAACATAACATTATTGATATTACATGTGGACATGATTTTGGTATAGATTTATCTTGGGGTAATAAACCCAAAAGAGTTGATCAAGTATATCTTGGTCATTATTCTTGTGTATAATTAGTGTTCCTTTACTACACACCTTGTTTGAAACTTTAAAATGATATGCTTTGTAAAATTATCATTTTCTTAGTGAATCATTATGAAGTATTTAAATACAGGATAATCTTGAATTCTCTTGGTAAAACCTATATTTTAAAATATTTAAAATAAGGTGTAATGATATATAAATTATATACATGATTATTCATGATTAAATGGTTTCTCAATATGATTATTCATTCTCACAAAATTATTTCTTGTTTTATTTAGTGGATGGAACCCGAATAAACTCTACTAATGCTAAATGTGATGGAAAAATTAATGATTTCCCCTCTAAGAAACCATGTGTTATAGGAGATAGAATTTATAATCAAGTTTTTAATATAATGAAAAATTATCAATATATGAAGCATTTAAAGCTTCTAAATGAGTAATATATGGAACAAAATTTCATTAATTCCTTCATGTAGAAACATCCACTTACATTTAGTGGGTTTGGTGATCCACCAGTTGATCAGAAATGGGCCGGTGCTAGTAAAAATATCTTTTATCTATGATATTTTGAACAGAAAAAGTTATATTTGTTTTTTATCATTTGTAAGATGAAGTAGATAAATAGTGGAATCTTATGAAGAATATGTGGCAATGGGATGAAATTGACTCCATATAGTGGTATCAATTTAAGAGTAACAACCCTTACTCCATTAACCCGGGGTTGGTGTCTACATTATTACATTGAGAGTAGATACATGTAATCACATCATAAAGGAAAAAAATATTATTCCAGTATTGGTAAAATATATACATACATTAAATTCAAATTACTTTATAAAACATCAAATATTTAATGTGTTTTCTTTGAGAATTACACTATTCCCTCTATCATATCTATGAATATAAACTCAAAAAATCATCAAGGTATGGTTGGGAAAATAAAACATATAAAAGGGGTGACGTTAGATTCTAATTAAGGGTAATAATATTTGAAAGATATCCATAATAAATAACTCAAATATAATAATATCCTTAGTGTAGAGAAATTGACAAGATGAGAATGCCACCACTATCTTGTGGTATTTCCTTTCTATTCTGATCATTCCCTCTAGGGTCTAGGTTTCCCCATCCAATATCGGTAGCACTTACTTCTTATTTCTTGGTGTTCCTCAAGTTCTATTCTTTCCCTCACCCCCTCATTACCTCCTTAAATGTGACCTTTTCTCTTCAGAATGATATTTAACTAGGGGTATTCTTTGTTTCTCTCTCTCGTTGGTCCCTTTCCTAGCCTTCGTTCCTTTCGTTTCATCTCTATTATTTTATCATCGGAAATCATGGTCATTTTTCTTCCCCTTACACTCTTTTTGTCTTCCCTCATCATGCTTGAACCCATCTTGGTCAAGCACGATGGAATTAAGGATGGATTGAGAATGTGTTTGGTCAAGTTTAGTGGATCTGATTGTTTTGTTTTGGGTTGATTTTCATCTAATTTTTCTCCTGCAGTTATTCTCTATGTAGAGGCCTTTGATTTGTTCCTTCATTACTTTTACTTCTAGAGATTTCATGCCAAACCCCATATTGGTATGGTGAATCTTCTTTCATGGGTGTTTTGGGAAGATTTGTTTGAAAATTTTTAGAGTGTTATAGGGGTGGATCTTGCATTGGACTTTGTTTTCCTTATTTAGTTGAGGTTTTCTTCATGTGGGTTTTAGTCTACTGGTTTTTTGGTTTTTTATGTCATTGTAATGGTCTCTTGGGATTCTGGAATTATTTTTTAGTAGAATTTGTTTTCAGTGTTAATTTAGTTCCTAGAGATGGAGTTTTATTGTATGGAGTGTATTTCATCATGTTTGGTTTCATCTCTATAGGGTGGTTAAATCTCATCTTCCACCCCTATTCTCTTCCATTCCGTTCCAACGTGCTAGACACCTTCTTGGTCAAATACGATGGATTGTTATGGTGGTTTGAGTCTATTTTTGTGGGCATGTGGGTGGCGTGAGATTCATTAGGTGGTATTTATTTCCATTGGTTTAAGTTTTATCTTTTTAGAGATATTGAGTGATGAATCCATGGATAATGTAGATGGTGTTTTGTATTATCATTATACAATGATTTTATTGGAATAGTCTCCACAGTGGTGTTGGTTATTGATAGCTCAAAACTTATCATGGTCATGGGGTCTTTCCAAAAACATTTTCATGATAAAAATGATGATTTGTTTGAAAGTGATTCACATAAAAGTTGTAGGTCTAAGAGGTTTGTAGGTGTAATAAAGTTGTAGGTCTAAATAGTGATGTGTTTATTTTTGTTTGAAATTTGAAATTTTAATTTTCTAGACTGGGTCCACAGCGTTGGAATTAGTTTTAATTTTTATGTTTTTACTAGGATTTTATTTAAATATTTCTCTATTTTTGTAATTTTACAACTTAACCAAAAAGTGGGATATTAAAAAATAGAAAATTGGATTTGAAGTGAATAACTAAAACACATTCAATTTAGTAATGAAATTGTGTATAATATGGAGAAAATAAATTAAAATAAAATAAATACATATTAGTAATTATGAAAGACTGAAACTTATCCACAAATATTATAACTAATATAATAACCACCCAGAAATCATTACTAAATATCATAATGAGGGAATTTGTAATTACAGAAATCTGAAACATATTATAAAGAACTTTCATAAGAAAATTTAAATATGTTGATATAAACCCTTCTTATTTTGTTGACTAATTTTTATCATAAGACATATCAATGCATAGAGTGGTTATCTATAACTAGGCCTTTCTTGTCAATTACTAAGTTCAATACTTTATTTAATACCCTTGAACATAGTAGACTAGAGTCGGTGGTTACTTTCTTAAATTGGCATTCAATACAATGAATCACATCACAAACCATCGAATAGTTTATTATTTTTTTGGAAAAAATAGATACAGACTAAGAAATTACATTAAAATTGAATACAATAAATACAAAATAGAATTTATTATTGAGAACACCATTGTTCCTAAGGATTATCCCTATATATCAATCATAATTAACCCCTTGAAATATTAGGGAAAAATAAAACATAATAATGGGTGAGATTAAATGCTCAGTAAGGGTTAAATAAAGTGGATGCATTAATAAGTAATAAATAGTAATTATTTTAATGTAAATAACTAAAACACATTCCATTTAATCAATGACCTGGACATAATACGGATGGAATAAAAGATGATCACATAGTGCCACATAAATAATGAGATAAGCCAAAATACATAACCAGGTATATTATAATAATTTAATAATCAAATGGAAATAAAAAACTAATCTCATAATGAGATAATTTATAATTTCGAGAATCTAAAACTCATCATCGAGTCTTCAGGGTAAGAAACCATATATAGACGGGTAAGACATAGGCCAATACCCAAACCAGTTGGTCCTAAATGGCATAAAAATACATCAAAGACCTATAGCGGGCTTCACCCATCACATACTAGGTCCAATAAATTTCTAATTTGAATAAGGTAAAATATAATCAACTTATACATTTGTATTAAAAATAGAATACAAAATGTAAATAACATTCCCCAACAAGTAAACATAATCACAAACCATCCAGAGTATTCTCAAAATAGTACATCCCCAATCAAATTAATCAATAACCATTTAATAAAATATGGAATATGGTATCATAATATATTAACCTCAATGAATAATAATATTCAAAAAATAAAGTTGACATAGATAAAAAATACTTTAAATGAGATCATTGAAAAAATATTGAGGAGAAAACGTTTTCTATTTTGAAAATTAGTTGCTTTTAAAATTCTGAATAATAATAAAAGAAAGAATTCTTATTGAAAATAATCAATACAACATGTAAATTATGTTTTAATTAATTAAGGCTTCATGATGGTGTAAAAATTCGATTGCACTGTATATTTTTAAAATAATTACTCTCATATTATTGTCAGAAGAGTCTCAAAGAAACTTCTTTATAAAATGAAAAAATAGACTATTCATACCATTATTTATAATGTAAAACTAGAGAAAAAATGACATTAAATAATCATAGGATAATATTAAAAAAATTGGAAACAAATTTATAAAACATAGTCAAGGAAGAGAAAATTGGTTTTGAGGAATTTTTTTAAAAGATTGTTTTTTTAAAAGAAAGTACATCATAAATATCATATCATTGAAGTGAGAATTAAAAAATTAATTGAATATGTGTATTCATTTTAAATAAAAATAAAAACGTTTAAATGAAACTTAATATATTGAAAATTAATTTCATAAATAATCTTAGTACAATATAATTAAGTAAATAGATGTTTAACCTAAAGAAAAAAACTATGTTAATAATTCCCTTATCACTTTTTAATCGGATGAGTCATATTCTTATTAAAGTAATAATTTTCAAATTACACATTTAATAAAATGAATACATGAGATTAAAAATATTATATATATAATCTCAACATACATACACCACACATAAGAAATATGTGGTGAATGAGGCATATATTTTATAACAACCCTTCTCTTTATTTCACGCTTAAACACAATTTATTACATAAAATCTTCACTTGATACAACATAGAATATTTGGAGTTCTAGTTTCATTGGGGATTAGTAACATTACATAAAAACGTAAAACATTAAATAAAAATATTTATTGAAAACGTCTTTTACATGACCACACACATTTCTTCGTACTTAGAATTGCCTGGGATAACCTGAGAACATGCCTATGAAAAGGGTGAGCTATAAATCCTAGTAAGGGAGTAAATGAGGCATAACATGAATAATACAGTACATGTTAGGCAATAGGCATATCAATGTATTATAAGAGAAATATGAACATAAAGGCATGATATATTATGATTATCATAACATGGAAATGTGGTAACAACATTTAACAAGATATTTGCACGATCTAAGGCTCATTGCACATATAGAATTAGTAAACCTTAATTTCACATGAATTATCATGAGTAAACCCTCATTGCACTTGAATTAGCATGAGTAAACTCTCATTGCACTTGACGTATCATGATACTAGTCGTTACCCAATTCATTGGTGCACTATTAGGGTGATCCCTTCTTAATAATTTCATTTAATGCATAAGCATGGCACATAGATCATAAAACATGGATTCATTAAACATTATAATTTATTCCACAAATAAGAGATGCATAATACATAAATATAACTCCTCAATCAACAAGTACATGTGCATAAATTTGAATACCCTTGTTAAAGAAATGGGTATGGTATTCACTTACCCGATGATTTTGGAATGGGAAATTTTGGTGTAATTTTGGCCACATAACGACGTCAAATAGAAACCGTAAAATATGTCAATGAGAGATAAATGGGTCTCTCATCATTTATAAATGAAATGAAAAGTAAAGGTGTAACGACTCAGGTATTTATAGAATAATAAATTTTCATATATATTAATATTTTTGAATAAGATATTAATTTTATGTTAAAGAGGAATTTTTTTTGATAGCGTACTCAACACGCAATAACAGATTTCTTTGAAATCTTATGTTGCACAAAACTTTGTGTTATACCGAAAAATAATATAATAATATTATTACTTTAAATAGAAATTAACTCTTAGTCATTGTATTTGGGTGAATGAATATAACTATCTAAAATATGATTACACATGTTTGTTAAATGTTTTTACTTTTATCCAATAAATTTTATAGGCTTAATCTAAAAATGAATCTGATTTTAAGCCTGAAATACTCAAATATTATTCTAAATGTTGATTTACCACCTTTTCATGGTGAACCATATTTAAATATATATTTTTTCAATTTTCTATGTTCCATTTTAAAAAATAAACTTTTTCTTTAGAATCAAGACATCAAAATTTACTTTGGGTAAAATTTTGGTATTTTTTGAATAAAGTTCATTTTTTGATGAATAGTGGAAATGTTGCATTTTAATTCAAAACTACATTTTAATATAATTTATTTATATGATTAGACTATCTTTTTAATTGGTTTTAAAGTAAAATTATATTATTTTTTTACCATTTAATCCTATTTTGGAAATTTAGAGTAATTTTACTTTGAAATTGGACATAAAAAATGTCAGTCTTTTGATAGTTATTATTTCCTAAAAACATGTTTTTTGGTTTTGAGAATGAGAATTAATTTTAAATTAATTTTTGAAACATCTGGGATTTGAATTTTAAAAAATGGATTCCATATTTGAAATCAATATTTCCAAATTGTGTAAATAGATAACTTTTATTTTTAGACATTATGAATAGTAACTTCATTAAGTATTTTATTTATCATGGTTAAAAGGCAAATATGTTAAATATGGGTAAAAAAATAATATTATAATAATATTAAATTACCCTAACACATGTATTAATCTTATTGGATGATACATGTCTAATTATGGTAATCCTTGGGTCGATTTTAGGACCCCATTGATCCACTTGTAAGTGAAAACGACACTTTATAAAAAATAATTTAAAGTTAAAGAAAATGTAACATAAACATATATCTTTTAGTAAACCAATCTTTATATAGGGTAATATAAGTGATATTTTAAACTATAAAGATTAATTAAAAATATAAAAATATATACTACATCATGGTATTTTATTTATATTTTTTAGGCATCAAATAAATAATTTTATTTATGACACAATGATCATGTAGCGATTACCTTTTAAGTGAATGTTTTAAATAAATGTGATTAAAAATATTAAAAAAGTTTTATTTTGAAACGTTTTATGACATTAACGAATTTTAGGGATAATAATGACTTGTTATATTTGAATTAATGAATGTTGTTATAGAAAATCAATTTATTACATATATTTTTAAAATACTTGATATGAATAGTTTTTAAATTGACAAAAATGAGTTTTTAAAACAATTAACATTTTATTAAATGATAAAATAATCCTAAAAATCTATGATTTGGCAAAATGACATCTATGATGTCACAAATGTCATTAATGATCCATTTTGGGTCTCTTGGAATTTTATTACAAATATATTAACCATATTGTATGAATATACAAGGGGACATGGTAAAAGTTAAAATAGTTAACTAAGGGTTAAAGCTAAAAGACATGGTTAATTTTATGCCTTAAACATGTCTAAAACCCATTGCATGAGAGGATTTATAACAATAAATACCTTATATTATAATTAAATGAGTTGGAGACTTTTTTAAATTTAATTTTAGTTTATAATAAAATAATATTTTCAAACTTTTCTAAAGTGCCTGTAAAGACCTGGAAATTTCAAAGAATTTTTTTTCTTAATTTCTTTGGAATTTTATGAGTCTGTAGCTTCTGAAGGAACCTGATTCCGAGGCCCTTTGTGCCCAGAATCAATTTCAGAAGTTTAGCTCGGGTACGTTCAGTGAACGAACGAGCGGGTTTTTTTCTATGTTTTGAACTGGTGCTCAGAATTTAAATCCGAGGGCACTGATGAACTCGCAATGCTGGTAATTACTTAAGGGGACCTTTACTAGAGTTGTGTTTGTGCGGGAGGAGAAGTTAAAATTTGTGGATTAAATGAGAAGTGAATAAAATTGTGGAACAATTTCATTTTTATATCAAAAGTGATTATATCCTACATGGGGAAGTTGGGGTGGGACCCATAAGCTTCTAACTACCCATGTAAGGATATTTGTGAGGTTGGGCCCACAGGAGCCCCAACCTTTCACATTCCCTTAACTCACTTTGAACTCCCCATAACCCCTTTGAATTTTCCCCATAACTCACCCCATGTTTAATTCATGAAAACTCCACTCATTTATTGGAGTGGATCCTCTCCACCTTCTATCTCTCTCACACCACTTAATATTTTTCCAACCATTCAATTAATTCATAAGTTTGAATTAAATTGAATTAGCATGACAAGTTGTTAAAATGGGGGAAAGCTCATTTTAATATTGGGGGTTGGGTAAATATTGTGAGGGAAATTCTTGGAGAATTTAGAAGAGCTTCCTCCTTCCAACGAAGAACGTTCTTGATGAAGAACAACGCCTCTTCGACGAAGAATGCCTCTGACGGAGAACACGAAGTCACCGACGATGTGCCTTCTCTTCTTCTTCCTCTGTGTAAATTGTTGAGACACCACCACGGGGAACGTCCCCATCGATGCCGACTCTTCCTCCGACGTCAACGAAATCAGCACCGATCTTCCGTGACACCCGATCATCGTGACGCTTGCCTCTTTCCACGGCTCGATGACGTGTGATGTATTTGCGAGGTAGGGGTTATTTTTCTTGTTCAAGACTTTATCATCGTTCTTCATTGATTAAGGAATTGGCCGCATGATATCATCGTAACAGGAGGAGATCAGACCGCATGAACACGACCAATTCTCCTCCCATCTTCTTTGATGATCTTTGTTGAAGTTGGAAGCGAAGGCGCATGGTGCCGTTGCACCGTACGGTGATTGGAAGGGAACCACAACCATGCAAGGCCGTATCGAAGGAAGAATGGTGGCATTGCACCGCGCGAAGACGAAGAGGACTGCGGATGGAGCGGGTCACGACGGTGGTGCGCGGTGCTGTCGCGCCATGCCGATGAGGCCGAAGAAGGCCGCGGCCAGGAGCGGGCCGTGACAGTGGGGCACATCTCCGTCTTGCCACGCTGGAGCATCGGGGGCTGCGGCCGAAGTGGGCCGCGGTGGTGCGGCGTGGCGTCGTCGTGCCGCGCCGGTGGAAGAAAGCCACGACGGGCTTGGAAGGGCGGCCTTTTGTGCCAGCTACCGATGCCATCAAGGGGCGTGACCCAAGGGGGGTCCCGCGGTCACCCAAGGGGCCAACCATTAAGGCTTACCATTTCTTTGAAATCGGGGGGGGGGGGGTGTAACACCCCCCCAATCCATGGCTAGGTAGGGCCCCTTTGGGCGCTTCCACTCCTTCGGGTCGGCCAGCCACGTGGCCAACCGCGTGGGCCGGCCGGCCTGGGCTGCCAGCGCTGGGCTGGGCCGCCAGCATCGGGCCGGGCTGGGCCCAAACCCCCTATTTTCGGACCCTCTTCAATTAAACGCTCATAACATAGGTTACGTACCTCCGATCGATGCACCATCAGTTGCGTAGGATTTATCGGATTAAGACGGTAGTTTAAGTATATTACAATCAAGGTTTCGGCGAAGTTTGTGTTTGGACGGGTTGGTTCGAACCCAAAACCAACCGGGACCTCAGAACAAAAACACTTATAACTTGAGCTCCGGATGTCCGATTGACGTGCCATCGACTTTGTTGGATTCCTTTTGATGAGACAGATATTTTGGAATACTTTAACTAAGGTTTGGATGTATTTGTATACCGTCAGGTTGGTTTTAGCTTAAAAACCAACCGGGCCCCTTGAACAGAAAAGCCAATAACTCTCAGACCGGATGTCTGTTTGAATGATCGTCAACAGCTTTGGTAATCTCATTGAGAAAAGTTTACTTTTAGTATACCCTATGGAAATTTGGAGTACAGTTGAGATACATCCAGGTTGGTTCGTATACGAAACCAACCAGGCCCCTGGGACTAATAGGCTAATAACTCACAGACCAGGCGTCCGATAGACGCGACGTCTGTTGCGTTGAGACCCCTTTGACGAGGAGGTACTTTGAGATACTTCCACATGAGATTAGATGACACTTGGAAGTATCTCCCAGTAGCTCAGGGAGCATACCCTCCCGGAGATGAGCGTACGGAGTACGGTGACCTTGTAGTTGGCTGAGACCTGATGACTGCTTGTACGATTTGATTCAGAGTGACTTGTATAGACAAGTGGGGAGAACTACTCTATGAGGTGGCAGTCCCATAGTGGAGGAGAACTACTTTGTGAGGTGGCAGACCCGTGGTACTCGACATGAGGAGTACCTCTGTAGGCTATGAGGGGGGAGCACTACTGTGTGAGGTGGAAGACCCATGGCGGGAAGCACTACTTTGTGAGGTGGCAGACCCGTGGTACTCCACAGGAGGAGTACCTCAGTAGACTAAGGTTAGTGAGTGGCACGTCAGAGTCGTGACAGGACTACTGTGCTCGACAGAGGAGGAGTTCTCTAGTAGCCGTGTTTTCGTCATCGTGAATAAAAATCCTGGTTTGAGCTAAGTCAATGACCTTTGTGTTAACTCATGATTGAGATGGGTTACTCGATAACTTAGGTATATGTATGGGCATATACCTAAGTAAAGGTTATCTATTGAGATCTTTCATTGTGGTTTATCCTTGTTGGATTTAGTGATACCTTGATGGTCTCGGGGTCCCTACTAAGTATCATTATACTCACCCCTGCACGGGCTATGCCCGCACCTCATTATGTTGGATGCTGATGACGGACATCACTAATCATGGTTGAGGCTTGTAGAGCTGGACGGTACCCGAAGATTGAATTCATGATGAGATGGTACCCGGAGGTGGACTTTACGACGAGACGGTTCCTGGATGTGACATACGGACGTGGAGAGATGAAGTGGTCATCTGTACCTACCCTTCAGGTAGGAACTCCGGAGGACAATCCAGGAGCAGCTTGACACCTTTATGTTGTTTTTTGTTTTCCTTGTACTTTACTATTGGGCTTGTATTTCCGGACCCCTTTGTACTTTCAGCTCACCTGTTATTGCTTTACATAGTGTTTGCTTCCGCTTGTACTCTGTTGTGTGTGTTTACGTTTCATAAAGGCAATGCATTCCCTTTTTATTGGCATTTATGCCTTGGTGCTAGTCTCCAACCCCTGGCCTATGGAAGGCGAGCTTGGGGTAGTTACGACACGGGCCACGGGGGATGGGTCGTGACAAATTGGTATCAGATGGAGGTTGGTTCTACCACAGAACTTATGACTCTAATATTTTCTTTTTTGTGAAGCAATCGTGTTAAGGGTACTGAGTGCGTTATTCAGTTCAGGGAGTCCAGTGTTGGTGTGGCGGCCGACGTATCCATCCACCAGGACCTTGACTTCTGATTTCCGACTTTGTGCATGAAAATAATGATTGCGTGTGTGTTTCCAAAAGTTTTCTTTAAGTTAGCTCAAACCAGGTCAGCTCACCAGGTTTCAATCATTTGACCGTGTCACATCTATTTTATTCAGGATTTCTTCACCCAGACAGTCAGTGTGGGTACTGAGTGGGGAGCACGATGATATCCCACCGAGCAGCGAGGCTTCAGTATAGGGCCCTCGACCATTTGAAACACTGGCAGATAGTGCACGCCGCTTGAGCGCGTTGCATGAGTTCTAGCGACAGGGGCCTCCGAGGTTTTGAGGCGAGTCGAATTTTCAAACGGCTAGGTACTGGTTGGTGTTTATAGCATGACCTTTCCACAGAGCTGGGACACCCACTGACTTGATGGTGTACCTAGCTGTTAGACTCTTTCAGGGAGCAGTTGAGAGGTGGTGGAGCCACATGTTCCTGTTTTGCGACAACATGAGCTTCACATGGGAAGACTTAGAGACCTTCTTCAGGGTGGAGTTTATACCAGTGACTCTACACTCTGAGCATGATCAGGAGCTTCTGACTTTTCCGTAGGGTTTTCAGTCAGTAGTCGGGTCATCTGTAGGCAGTAGACGGATGATGCAGAGGTCCAAGCAGACTAGGCCGACAGGTGGGTGACCTCAAGGTACAGGTTTGGTTTTGCGAGGCACACGAAACAGAGCCATCCATACGAGGAGCAGGAAGTGCTATGCATGCGGCAATCAGGGTCACTTGGGACATGACTATCCGACTTCTCGCACAGTTGATCAGCAAGCGTTGGAGGAGACACTGAAACAAAAGAAATGGTGGGAGCTTGAGCATATGACGAGTAGTGGACAAGGTAGTGGATCTCGGGGAGCAGGTGGACGGGAGCGAGACTAGTTCTAGGCATGGAGGCCTTTGTTCTTGGTGCTTCTAGTTTCTGTGTTGTTGTTGATGTGTTTGCTTTGTGTCTTTGTACTTCGAGTTGCAGTAATAAAAGAAACTTATCTTTGTGACATTTACTTTCCTATTATTTCTGTATGGTTGACACTAAGAGGTTCTGGTTAAAACTATTGACTTTACCCTCACATGCGAGATTCCTACTGGAGGAGACCCAGTAACCACACATTGATGCCGACAGTGTGACCTGAACCCTGGAGGCGAGAGTAATGGTTGGATATCTTAGTAGTAGCGTCGAGGCCTTACGACGTCATTCAAGAAATTAATTGCAACATTCATGTCAGGATTGACTGTATTTGGCAAAGAACGTGGTTCATCCAGAGGATGAGACCAGATTTCACTTTTCGGAAGAGGAGAAATCCCAGCAGCTCTTTGGTGGAACGTAGACGAAGAATGGTGGAGATGAGTTCTTACAGTTGGCCAGTCTCACCCATTGTTCGTTAAGAGAACGGTTTATGGTTCTCTCCATCTCAATAATCTCAGGTGTATTTTCTCTCAGAAGGACACGAACCAGGTACAATGGTGTTGGGTTGAATTCCTCCAGGACTATGACTTCAAGATAGTTTATACTCCTAGGGAGGGGAGCGTTGCAGCATATGCTCTTAGTTGGAGTCAGCATGTAAAAAACGTGAGATGGTTCAGGCTATAACGGAGAAGGTTCACATCATCAATGAGCGGATGAAGACTACAGAGTGCAGACAGAAGTCCTATGCTGATAGAAGACGAGACCACTGGAGTTTGTGGGTGACGACCACAACTTCTTACGGGTCTCACCTCGACGGGGTCTACAGAGATTTGGCCGCGCGACTTTCACGGGGTTCCAGTAGAGGTTGAGGATCGACAGGAGCAGGTCTTACGAGGACGGTCGATTCTTCTTGTGTGCTTTCGTTGGCAGCATGGGAACCTCCCGAAAATCACATAGGAGCGGGAGGCTCAGATGCGTGCTTGGTACCTCCTTTAGTTTCCCTTGTTTGTGTTGTAGCTTTACGGGGACGTAAAGCCCTAAGGTTGGAGTAATGTAAAGACTCGAAAATTTCAAGGAATTTTTTTTCTTAATTTCTTTGGAATTTTATGAGTCTATGGATTCTGACGACACTTGATTCAGAGGCCTTGTGTGCCTAGAATCAATTTTCGAAGTTTAGCTCGGGTACGTTCAGTGAACGAACGAGTGGGGGTTTTTCTATCTTTTGAACCGGTGCTCAGAATTGAAATTCGAAGGCAATGATGAACTTGCAACACCTGTAATTACTTAAGGGGACCTTTACTGCATTTTCATTTTTACGGGAGGAGAAGTTACAATTTGTGGATTAAATGAGAAGTGTATAAAATTGTGGAACAATTTTATTTTTATATCTAAAGTGGTTATATCCAACATGGGGAAGTTGGGGTGGGACCCACAAGCTTCTAACTACCCATGTAAGGATATTTTTGAGGTGGGGCCCACACGATCCCCAACCTTTCACATTCCCTTAACTCTCTTTGAACTCCCCATAACCCTTTTCAATTTTCCCCATAACTCACCCCTTGTTTAATGCATGAAAACTCCACTCATTTGACAAGGCGGTCCTTTGAGATACTTCCACGTGAGATTACGTGACACTTGGAAGTATCGGCAAGTAGGTCATGGAGCGGACCCTCCCAGAGAAGAGCGTATGGAGTACGATGACCTTGAAGTTGGATGAGACCTGATGACTGTTTGTCCGATTCGATTCGGAGTGATTTGTATACCCAGTGGGCAGAACTAATTTGTGATGTGCCAGACCCATAATGGAGGAACACTACTTTGTGAGGTGGCAGACCCGTGGTACTCGACAGGAGGAGTACCTGTGTAGGCTATGAGGGGGGAGCACTACTGTGTGAGGTGGGAGACCCATGGTGGGAAGAACTATTTTGTGAGGTGGTAGACCCGAGGTACTCGACAGGAGGAGTACCTCAGCAGTCTAAGGTTAGTGAGTGGCACCTCGAAGTCGTGACAGGACTACTGTGCTCGACATCAGAGTAGTTCTCCAGCAGCTGTGTTTTCGTCATCGTGAATAAAAATCCTAGTTTGAGCTGAGTCAATGCCCTTTGTGTTTACCACATGATTGAGATGGGTTAATCAATAACTTAGGTATATGTATGGGCATATACCTAAGTAAAGGTTATCTGTTGAGATCTTTCTTTGAGGTTTATCCTTGTTGGATTTAGTGAGACCTTCAGGGTTTCGGGGTTCCTAGTGAGTATTATTATACTCACCCCTGCATGGGCTATGCCCGCACCTGATTATGTTGGATGTATCCGACGGACAACACTGATCGTGGTTGAGGCTTGTAGAGCTAGATGGTACCCGGAGGTGGACTTTACGACAAGATGGTACCCGAAGGTGGACTTTAAGACGAGACGGTACCTGGAGGTGACAGACGGATGTGAAGAGATGAGGTAGCCATCTGTACCTACCCTTCAGGTAGGAACTCCGGAGGATGATCGAGGAGTAGCTTGACACCTTCCTGCTGTTTTTTATTTTCCTTGTACTTTATTGTTGGTCTTGTATTTCTGGCCCCCTTTGTACTTTCACCTCACCTGTTATTGCTTTACTTAGTGTTTTCTTCCGCTTGTACTCTGTTGTGTGTGTTTACGTTTCATAAATGCAATGCATTACCTTTTTATTAGGATTTACGCCTTGGTACTAGTCGCCAGCCCCTGGACTATGGAAGGCGGGATTGGGGTAGTTACGACACGGGCCCCGGGGGACAGGTCGTGACAGTGCCCCTCCCCCCTTATAAAAGGCCATCACCTCTAATCCCTTACTCACACCTCTAAATCCCCTTGGATAGTCCAAACTCTTATACAATAATCTCAAAACATACCTATATTACACTTAGAATCCTTACTTTGGGAATATGGTAATTCAATAAAGCCTTCTGGTTCAAACCAAAGGGAGTTACCTGATTTAAAAGTAACATCTTCTCTCAAGTTATTTTGTTTTATTTTATTTCTCCAACCCCATACACTCAATTTATTCCTTTATTTTATAAAAACAAAACAATACTCAATATACTAATTTGTTTTTATGATATGAATTATAACTACACTTCCATACACCTCCATATAATGGATATGATCATACTATTTATCTAGACGATGAACAACTGCCTCACGAAACGATGATTGTTCAAATATCTCCTACCTCCTCTCATAGTGGCCATTATGATGGAACTATATTTATATTTGATATATATTATATTTAAATTCTCTATATGCTTCTGTATTTTTCATTTATATCATAACTTTATGGTTTCCATAAATGGGTAAATACGATAATTTCAGTTGAGGAAGTGCGGACTACCACCCCCTCAAAGTGATATAACTTGTTTATGCAATATGTGGAATGTATAAAGGATGGAGTTAATGAAATTATATATTATATTATTCTGGAATTATAATATACTTATGTATCATTATGTTTTAATTCCATTAAATATGAAAAATAAATGAAAGTAGCGTTCATGCGTACATACAACATACCGACTCCATGAACGATGCATTTCATTTATTATGTCCAAATGTTATGGGCTATTATAAATACATGTATACAAGATAACTATGATAAATATGATATAAAAATCATGAATATCATTATGGAGATAATTTAATTTTTACCACATAGAAAATTTTTAATTATAGCAACTTCATTTTCAATTTAAGTACCTAATATCGACAAAATGATGGATATTAACTTAAATAATTATGTAATTTTTATAACATGGTAATAAGTGATATAAAAGAAATAATAAATGTAAAAAAAGGTTCTGAAGAAAGAATAAATTAACTTAAGTTTATTATTCAGGAATGTAAATAAGCAACGAGTCAAGTCAGACATGAGGTAAGGGTACTTACTAACCAAATTTCCATTCTTTTTGTTAAAATTCTACTACTTGATTATGTCTTACTATGATTATGTAAGAAATAGATTTTTTATCATATATTTTATTTATAATTTCTCTATGTGTATTTATAGTAAATACACATAATCTATCTATTTTATTTACTAAATTATCTTTTTATGGGAACCTTTTATCCTCCTCTTCTAGTCAAATACTTCTTTTATGTTATTAAATTTTAATTTTCAAATGTTGGGATATGTTATTATATATCCTTATTGTTGTAAATTTTATATCCATATGATGAGAGACCCTTTTCTCTCTCATCAAATAATTTTATGATTTTTTATGTGATGCCGTTAGGCTGCCGAACTTTTGTAAGGGAACTTCTTTACCCAATTTCAAATATTTTGGTTAAAATTATACTTCTTGATTATGTCGTAATTTGAATATGTGTGAATGAACTATGAGTTATTTACACTTAATATACACTTATATTATGTGTATTTATATTTTTCACACATAATTATTTCACTAATTTATCCTTAATCTAATGATATAATCTTTGTAAGGAACTACATCTCAATCTCCTTTTATTGAGGCATATCTTGATATTACACACCTTTATTATCCTATAAGGTGTATATAAAACCATTTTAAAATTTTATATCACGAATTTATATATTCTCATGATATTTATAGTTTTATTTGATGATATAATTTCATGATTTTTATTCAAGAGTTTTTCAAGTGGTAAATGATTCTTTAACTAAAACATCATTTTAAATGTTTTAAATATTTAATATCATTAATCCATATATTTTATGTCCATGTTTAAAAATTATTTTATGTATTTATTTATATGGACACGAGTATTTTAAATGGTAAATTCCTTTCAGAAGTTTCAAATTGGTATGGGACACTTTGATTCAAAAACCTCTTTATTAAATGTTTTTGAGAATAGTTCTGAGAAAGCATGGAATATTTTAATATCTTGGAATGATATATTGTGATTGCAATGTGGAAATGTTATCTTTCATTTATGTTTATTTTATGTTATGGTTTTAGGAATTTTTTTATGTATACGGGTGGTTCTATGATAAACTAAGGGTGGGTGATCCCGAGATAGCTCTCCAATGCATTGGGTAACGTGACAGAGGTAAACGTTAATGCTTCTACTAAGTGATTTAGAGAATATTCTATGATGGTTATTCCAAGTGTAACTCCCTATGTAGCTATGAAATCTACAATGTAAGTATGTTATGGATTCCACAAGTTTCCTTTATGATTTATGATTTCTATTTGTTATTCATAAATCTTATGATTTTTTGAGGTATGTTAAAGAGATTATGTTTTATGATTGAAAAGCATGATTTAATTGATTGTATGTATTGATAGACTAATGTTTTTTTCCTAATTTTATAACCCTTACTGATATTTCCATTATCATCCCATGTTTTTGAAATGTTTCTCACAGGGTATAAATAAGGGTAAGAGGAATTAATAATTCAGGAATATTTATATCATGAAAAGTATTATTGTTTTCTTTTAAGAGTTTTTATTTGAAGAAAAAAGTGGAAAAAAGTAGAAGGGTCTACATGTAATATTTGAGATGAAATGTAGTAGTTATGGCCTAATTCTATAAAAACCTAAATCTGAAAAGATCCTCAATGTGAATTATTAACTTAATTCAAGATTTTCTAATGTTTAAGGATAGGGCCTTATAGCTCGTATCAGAGGTTGGTTTAGAAAACTATAGGTATTATGTGTTTTTGTTAGACACATGGTTAGTCTCTACGTCTACCCATTAAGTTGAATCCTTATTTTGAAATTTTTTACAATCAAGGAAAGTTTGTTACAAATGTAAGGAGGAGTATCTCAAGTGACATTACTATCTCTTTCGGATGATATGCTTACAATAATTATTGCAAAGTCATTTCCAAATGATTCTGAAAAATTTCTAACATACATATCACTTGCAAACAATTGTTTGAGATATCAATCACCTCCTCTATAACTTGATACCATTGTGGATCATGGGTAATATTTAATCAAATTATATTTTCTCAATATATTTATATTTTCAAGAAAGGTAAATATTATGAAGGCATTTTCAAATATCAAACCTTATCATAAGATTTTGAAGCATATTATGATTTTGAAAAAGGTGCTGATGAAGGAGAACCTTGTGCAACTTATTTATATTTTCTTTTAAATTATATTCTTCTAGAACATAATTATAGTATTTTAAAAGGACCATTGATTGAACATTTGAAATAAAACTTGGTCCAACTGTTTTATAAAAATAATTTTTATCAGATTTTTTGAAATTATATGTCATACATGACTATTTTCTAAAACTATTTTTTTGCGAACACCCATATGAGCCAAGTTTTACAAGGTGTATTTGGATAAAGGAAACAAATGATTTTGAAGGATCTCTAAATCATTTTTGCAATGCATGGACCATCTATTTACGTGAACAAGATGACAATGAAACTAGGTGGACACTATGATCAAGGTATGATGTTATTTCTTTAGGAATAATGTTATTTTATAGAGTTAAAAAATGTCAATATATATAAGTCTGCATAAATAAAGATATGAGGTCATTATAAGTTGGGATGAAAATGATAAGTATAAGACAAACATTTAGGTTTAATCATGTTAGGGATATTTTTGAGTTTTATAAAAATGGACAACACGCAAGATGGGTGACAACCCGTCACGTCCAGCAAGGCCGCATGAATCGAACCCACAACTGAAGGGTGACAAGGAAAAATCACCTACCACTGGCCTACGTGAATCCACTGGTTAGTATGAATTATTCTTTTTAGTTAAATGATTTTATGGATCAAGAATAAATAGATTTTGGGAACTAATGTTATATCTAATGGATATCCTTTGTATATGAAAATGATTTTTTGATTAAGTGATAAAGGTTATTTTGGAAGATTTTTGATCTTTTGGAGACACTATATGCCTAAGGAAAATAAAATAATAGGGTATTTTATTTGAGGAGTAATGGAAGAATTTTATTTTGGAAGAATATATGTTTTTATTTTGAACATATAGAGATTTGGGTTATTCTTTGGAATTGGCTAACCAATCATAGAGAATATTTGATTAGGTTAATTAATTTTCAGTATGACACTCTAAGAGTAACCGATGTTTTTTGGAGATAAATTTGGAAGAATATGTGATCAAATCCATCTGAGTTTTGTGTTTTAATATTAGTTAGATTTTTTTGAAGAATTATTTTAAGGAAAAATTTGTATTGAATGGTCTTTGTTGAACTTTAGGTATTTTTTGTTCAATTTTGGAGATTAAGAGTAGTATTTATTTTTATAAATTATTATCCTTCTGGGGGATTATCGGATCTTGTACTAATGATTTTTGGTTTGGATAATTTTCAAATACATGGAAAATATATAGTTCATCTTTTTTGGATTAATTTATTCTCTAGAAGTTGATTCTAGCACTTACAGTGTGACCAATTCATCTTGAATACTCATCATTTGGAGAAAATATGAGTTTTTGGTAGAAACATATTAAAGGATGAAACTCTACATGAAAAGTAAGTATATTTACTTATGTACTTAGTCAATAAAATAAATAAAATCTCCAACTTTATTAAATGTAAATTAAAACAAAAACATTTTCAGTTTACTTTTTCTACTGGAAAACCAATGACTGTTTAACGCATCACATGTTTGTGGTTTTCTTGTTGTTAACTTTCTCCTAAGCGTATTTTCTATCACTCTCCATCAGAACTTGACAGTTATTTTCTACTCCAACTCCATGTTTACTAACATGAAATTATAGTATGGGTTATCTTGGGTGACTTTTTTACTTCTCTTTATTTATTTTAAAGTGATAGTTTTATTGACTCTTTTTCCGATGTGAGACTTTTAATGAAGTTTCCGAGACAAATTTTAAAAGTACGGGGACACAGTTTCCAAAAGGGGAAAAGGATGTAATGACCCAGGTATTTATAGAATAATAAAATTTAATATCTATTAATATTTATGAATAATATATTAATTTTATACTAAATAAGTCAATATTTTCTATAGCATACTCAACACACAACAACGAGTTTTTTGAAATCTTATGTTACACAAAACATTGAGTTATACTGAATAATAAGATAATAATATTATTATTTTAAATAGTAGTTAATGCCTAGTCATTTTATTAGAGATAATGAATATAACTAACTACAATATTATTACACTTTTTTGTTAAATGTTTTTACTTTTATCCAATAAATTTTACAGGCTTAAAATAACAATTAATCAGATTTTAAGCATGAAATACTCGAATATTCTTTATAAGATTGATTTACCGCCTTTTGATAGAGAACCATTTTTTAAATCTAGTTTTTGTCACTTTTATATGTTTCATTTAACAAAATAAACTTCTCATTTAGAATAGGTACATCAAAATTTACTTAGGGTAAATTGTTTTATATTTTTCTGATAAAGTTCATTTTTTGACGCATAGTGAAAATACTGCATTTTAATTCAAAACTGCCTTTTAATCTAATTTATTTACATGATTATAATATATTTTTAATGGGATTTAAAGTGTAAATAGACTATGTTTTTACCATTTAGTCGAGTTTTGGTCATTGTAAGTAGTTTCACCTAGAAATTGGACATAAATAAATGTCAATCTTTTGATAGTTATTATTTCCTAAAAATAGGATTTTTGGTTTTGACAACGGGAATTAAATTTAAATTAATTTCTAAAACTTATGTGTTTTGAATTTGGAAAAATATATTCCATATTTGGAATCAATAAGTCCAAATTGTTTAAATAGGTAAATTTTATACTTAAGCATTATGAATAGTAACTTCATTAAGTATTTTATTTACCATGGTTAAAAGGTAAATATGGTAAATAAAGGTAAAAAATAATATTATAATAATATTAAATTACCATAAAACGTGTGCTAATCCTATTGAATAATACATGTTCGACCATGATCATCCTTGGGTTGATTTTAGGACCCCATCGAGCCACTTGTAACTGAAAATGACACTTTATAAAAAATAATTTAAAGTTACAGAAAATGTAACATAAACATATATCGTTTAGTAAAACAATCCTTAAATAGGGTTCTATAAGTGTTCTTTTTCAACTATAATAATTAGTTATAAATATTTAAATATATACTACATCATGATATTTTTTTTATAAATCTAATAAATAAATTTATTTATGACACAATGATGATGTAGTGATTAATTTTTTAATGAATGTTTTAAATAAATGAGATTATAAATATTAAAATAAATTTATTTCGAAACTTTTTAAGACATACAATAATTTTAGGGATAATAATGACTTTTTATATTTGAATTAATGATTTGTTTCTAAAATAATCAAGGTTTTATAGATTTTTTAAAATTCTAGATATGAATAGTTTCTAAATTGACATAAATGAGTTTTTAAAGTAATTAATATTTTATTAAATGATAAAATAATACTAAAAATATGTTCTTCGGCCAACTAACATATATGATGTCAAAAATTTTATTAATGATCCATTTTGGGTCAATTAGAATTTTATTGTAAATATATTAACCATATAGTATGAATATACAGGAGGACATGGTAAAAGTTAAATTAGTTAACTAAGGGTTAAAGCTAATACATAAGGTAAATCTTATACCCTAATTTTTTTTTAAAAATCATTGGATGAGAGGATTTTGAAAACTAATCTCCTTATATTATAATTAAATGAGTTGGGGTCCTTTATAAATTGAAATTCAGATTATAATAAAAAAATATTTTCAAACTTTCCTAAAGTGCCCCTCCTCCCTCTTATAAATGGCTATCACCTCTAACCCATTAATCACACCTCTAAATCCCCTTGTATCCTCCAAAATATACTCCAATAAGCTCCCAAAATCCCTATATTCCACCTATAATCCTTACATTGGGCATAAAGAAACTCAATAAATCCTTCTGTTTCAAACCAAAGGTAGTTACCCAATTTAAATGTAACATCTTCTCTCAAGTTCTTTTCTTTTATTCTTTTATCAAACCCCATAAACTCTATTTATTCCATTATTTTATAACAAAACTAGTATCATAAATATACAAGGATTTTTTTATGAGAATAAATCTCACTACACTTCTACACATCTCAATCAAATGGATACGATCATACTGTTTCTGTGGATGGCGAACTACTGCCTCACGAAACAATGATTGTTCAAATATCTCCTACCGCCTCTCATGGTATACATTATGATGTAACTGTATTTATATGTGATATATATTATATTTATATTTTCCCTATGCTTTTTCATTTTTCATTTATATCATACCTTTATGGTTTTCCTAAATAGGTAAATATGATAATTTCATTTGAGGAAGTGCAAACTACCGTCACCTCAAAGTGATTTGACGTGTTCATGGAATATGTGAAATGTATAAGGGATGGAGTTAATGAAATTATATATGATATTATACTGGAATTATAATACTCCTCTGTATCATTAATTTTTCATTCCATTAAATATGAAAAAGAAATGAAAGTAGTGTTTATGCATACATACGACTTACCATCTCTATGAACGGTGCATTTCATTTCTTATGTCCAAATGATATGGATTATTCTAAATATATATATATATATATATATTGGATATATATGATATATATGATATCTAAATCATGAATATAACTATGGATATGATTTAATTTTTATCATATGGACAATTTTTAATTATAAAAAGTTCATTTTCGACTCAAGTATCCAATATCGACACAACAACCGATATTAACTTAAATAATTATGTAATTTTTATAACATGGTATTAAGTGATATAAAAGGAATAATAAACATAAAAAATTTTCTGAAGGAGGTAGAAATTAACTGAAGTTTATTATTCAGGAAATTAAAGAACGAACGAGTCAAGTCAGACACGAGGTAAACGAACTTTTTAACCTAATTTCCACTATTTGTGTTAAAATTATACATATTTATTATTTCGTGCTATGATTATGTGAGAAATAAATTTTGATATAATATCTTGTATTTATACTTTGTTTATGTTTAATCACATTTAATACACATAATCGATCTATTTTATTTACAAAATGATATTTTTAAGAGAACCTTTCATCCCTCTCTTCTAGTCAAAGACTTATTTTATATTATTAAATTTCAATTTTAAAATGTTAGGATAAGTTCATATATATCCTTATTGTTTTAAATTTTATTTCCGTGTGATGGGAGACCCTTTTATTTCTCATCAACTCAATTTTTTAATTTTTATGTGATTCCATTAGGCTGCCGATTTTTTGTAAGGGAACTTCTTAACCCAAATTTAATTCTTTTGATCAACCTTATACTTCTAGACTATGTCATGCTATGAATATATTTTAATGAACTCTTATTTTTTTACACACAATATCAACTTATATTGGGTGTATTTATATTTTTTCACACATAATTATGTTGGGTGTATTAAAACCTTCCTAAAGTGCCCCTCCTCCCTCTTATAAAAGGCCATCACCTCTAACCCATTACTAACAACTCTAAAACCCCTTAGATCATCCAAAATATGCTAAAATAAGTTCCCAACATCCCTCTATTTCATCTATAATCCTTACATTGGGAAAAATGAAATTCAATAAATCCTTCTAGTTCAAACCAAAGGGAGTTACCCAATTTAAAGGTAACATCTTCTCTCAAGTTCTTTTCTTTTATTTTTTTCTCCAACCACCTAAACTATATTTATTACATTGTTTTATAAAAAAACAGTATTCTAAATATACATGGATGTTTTTTTATCAGAATTATTATAACTAAACTTTCACACACCTCTATTTGATGGATACAGACATACTGTTTCTGTGGACGATGAACTACTGTCTCACGAAACGATGATTGTTCAAATATTTCCTACCGCCTCTCATGGTGGACATTATGATGGAACTATATTTATATGTGATATATATTATATTTATATTTCTTTATTCTTTTGTATTTTTTTATTTATATCATACCTTTATGGTTTCCATAAATGGGTAAATATGATATTTTCATTTGAGGAAGTGAAAACTACCGCCCCCTAAAAGAGATATGACTTGTTCATGCCATATGTGGAGTATATAAAGGATGGAGTTAATGAAATTATATATGATATTATACAGGAATTATTATATAACTATATATATTTAAGTTTTCATTCCATTAAACATGAAAAATAAATGAAAGTAGCGTTCTTGCGTACGTACAACTTACCGTCTCTGTGAACAGTGCATTTCATTTATTATGTACAAGTGTTATAGACTATTATAAATAAATATATATTGGATATATATGATATATATTATATCTAAAACATTAATATAATTCTTGATATAATGTAATTTTTACCACATGGACAAGTTTTAATTATAACAAGTTTATTTTTGACTCAAGTACCCAATATTGACAAAACGATCGATATTAACTTAAATAATTATGTAATTTTTATAATGTGGTAATAAGTTATATAAAAGTATGAATAAAATTTAAAAATGTTATGAAGAAATTAGAAATCAAATTATGATTATTATTCAGGAAATTAAATAATGAACGAGTTAAGTCGGACCCGAGGTAAGGGAAATTCTTAACCCAATTTACATTCTTTGTGTTAAAATTCTACTTATTGATTATGTGAGAAATAACTTTTGTTATCATATCTTTAATTTATAATTTCTTTATGTGTACTTATAGTGAATAAACATATTAGATCTATTTTATTTATAAAATGATCTTTATAAAGGAACCTTTCACCGTCCTCTTCTAGGAAAAGAATTATTTTATGTTATTAAATTTCAATTTTCAAAATTTGGGATATGTTATTATATAACCTTATTTTTGTAAATTTTATTTCCATGTGATGAGATACCCTTTTACCTATCATCAAATCATTTTTTGAATTTTTATGTGATGTCGTTAGGCTACCAATTTTTTGTAAGAGAACTTCTTAACCCAATTTCAATTCTTTGGGTTAAACATCTACTTCTTGATTATGCAGTGCTATGAATATGTGTGAATGAACTCTGATTGTTTTACACTTAATATCCACTATATTAAGCATATTTATATTTTTCACACATAATTATTTCGTTGAATTATCCTTAATCTAATGATACAATCATTGTAAGGGTCTACGTCTCAATCTCCTTTTATTGAGGCATATCTTGATATTGTGCACCTTTATTATCCTATAAGGTGTATATAAAAGAATTTTGACATTTTATATCATGAATTTATATATTTTAATTATATTTATAGTTTTTTGAGGATATTATTTAATGATTTTTATTCAAGAGTTTCTCATGTGGTAAAGGATTCTTTAACTAAAACATCATTTTAAATGTTTTAAATATTTAATCTTCTAAATCCTTATACTTCATGTCCATGTTTTAGAAATGATTTTAAATATTTATTTATATGGACATTAGTGTATTAATGTTTAAATTACTTTCAAAAGGTTCAAAGTGGTATGAGACACTTTGATTTAAAAGTATCTTTAATAAAGGTTTTTGAAAATGGTTTTGAGAAAGCATTGATTATTTTAATATCTTGAAATGATATATGGTGATTACAATGTGGAAATGTTATCTTAGTTATATACTTGTTTTATGTTATGGTTCTTGGGAATTATTTAAGTATATGGGTGGTTCTATGATAAACCCAGGGTGAGTGAGCCTGATATAACTCTCCAATGTATTGGGTAAGTGACGGAGGTGAACATTAATGTTTCTCCTAAGAGATTTAGGGAATATACTATGATGGGTATTAAAAGTGTAAGTCCCTATGTAGATGTGAAAGCTGAAATGTAAGTATGTTATGGATTCTACAAGTTTCCTTTTTGATTTATGATTTCTATGTGTTATTCATAAATCATAAGATTTTTTTGAGATATGTTAAAGAGCTTATGTTTTATGATTGAAAAGTATGATTTCATTGATTGTATGTATTGATAGAATAATGTTTTATTTCCTTATTTTATAACCTTTATTGAGATTTTTATTCTCATACCATTTTTTTGAAATGTTTTTCACATGGTATAAGGAATGGTAAAAGAAATGAATAATTCGAGAAGATTTATACCAAGAAAATAATTATTGTTTTCTTTTTTGATTTTTTATTTTATGAAAAAATTGATACTGAGTAGAAGTGTCTACATGTAATATTTGTGATGAAATGTAATAGTTATGATATAATTATCTAAAACTCTAAACCTGAAAAGATCCTTAAACTGAATTATTAATTTAATTAATGATTATGTAATGTTTAAGGCTTGGAACTTATAAAGTGGGTCATGGAACATAATATCCCAACATATGTAATGGAATTTAGATGCATAATATAAAATACTTTCTTTATTGTAAATTAGGAGAGAGAAATTCCTTACGGAATTTCAGCATGGTAACAGGTGTACATGGGATACATTAATGATAAAAAATAGGTCTCTAATCATTCAAAAATAATGAGTAAAGTATGGTGGATGTGTGAAATCATACCCCAACATTTGAAATTTAAAACAAAAGGGTCTAACAACATAAAGAAATTTGGGCAAAATGGGAAAGAAAGAAATCCCATACTTGGAAGTGTGATCCCAAAAGCTTGGTAGAGGCTTGAGATAGGTTCCTTGGGAGCTTGGGCAACTTGGAAGGATTTTAATGATAGGATTTTAGGGTAGGTACTTGATCCAAGGGTTTTATGTGATGAGAAGTGGGATCTTGGGTGGGTTTATAAAGGAAAAGAGAGGGAATTATTTATTATTTAGTTTTGGGACACCACACATTAAACTAATCAAATCCACAAACCAACCCATGGTTTTTGCCCATTTTTTTTAAAAGGGGAGTGGAAAAAATTATTTTATAAGGAAAATGGCCTAAATTATTAAAATATTAGGCATGCTTATGTGGTGGTGAGTCACACTCTCAAGAAATCATTTTAAAATGTTAAAATGTTTTATAAGTCTTGGAGGGTCCACTAAGGTTTTTTAAAATAAATCAAACAAATCTAAAATCAAATTATTTTGAAGTTAAAACATATATTTTCTTAAAATTTTATTTATAGTATTTTATTACATCACTATTAGGTCATTATGATGTCATAAAACACATTATATATTTAAACGGTATTTAATTTTTACCCAAAAAAATCATCTCTCTTAGAAAAGTATGAAAAATTCACCATTGGATAATTTCGATGTCCTAATTCCAAAAATAATATTCATTTTATCTAAATAATTTTTTAAATATGTGAATTTTTATGTTTAAAATAAAAACTGACATTTATCGAAAATTCATGGGCTTTGACAAAAATAATTTCCAAACCTTAATAAAAACTAAAATTTTAATCATAAAAATTATACGATCATTTATATTTTAAAAAAATTAATTTAGTAATAATATTTTACTAAAATATTATTTAATTCAAAAATCCATTAATTCATCAAAATATATTTCTTAATTTAATATTAACTAAAAATACTATTTGTGCTTTAAAAACTATATACAAAGTAATAATAATAAAATGAATATATATTCTTTATTCCATAAAAAAATAATGCACATAATCATAGTGATAGGGTCTTGTTACATAACCATTTATAACACCAGCATAAGACTTAAGGGTAAGGTGTGAGATGGTGATAGACTTTTGGGGTGGCTTGGATAACATCGCTCAGGTGGTAATCTATACTAATTTACTCTTCTCCCATAGGTGGTTCTGTTCAAGCATAAAGCATTGAAGCTCGGCTTGGGATTTGTAAAGAACGAAGCCTAGCGATGCTACCCCTTTTTTTGAGCTTCGATAAATGGGCATCGTATGGATCAATTCTACATTATGGGGCCATAACTTCTTTTTTATAAGTAAATTAAATTTTGTTAAAGCCCTATATTTATTCTAATCATGTGATCACTGTTACAAATTTATATTAGCAACTGTAACAATTCTTACTGGTATTTTTAAATCCAAAAATATAAAACCAAAGAAGTTCATATTTTATATAACCATTTTACATAATAAGACATTTAATTAGATTAAGTGGAATTTTAATTAAAAAAAGTTTGGGTGGTTACAATATTCCCCCTTAAGAATTTTCACCCTTGAAATTTCCATTTCCCACACTAAAACTGATGTGGGTAACTTTGCGTCATCACATCCTCTGGTTCCCACTTTGCTTATTCAAACTTCTTTTTTCTCCACAACACTTTCACATGGGGAATTGTCTTATTTTGTAGAACCTTTTCTCTATGATCTAAGATGTTCACCGGATTCTCTTCATAAGAGAGGTAATTCTCTAATGGTACCACCTCTGGATTGAGTACATGTGATGGGTCAGGTATGTAATTTCTCAAGAGTGATACATGGAATACATAATGTACTTGAGATAGGTTTGGTAGGAGTGCTAGTCGACAGGACACTGCTCCAATGTGATCAAGGATCTCAAAAGGGATGATGTAACTTGGAATAAGCTTTATATTCTTCCCAAATCTCATAATTCTCTTTGAAAAAGATATGCGGAGGAATAACATGTCTTCAACATAAAACTCTAGGTATCATCGGTGATTATCAACTTATCTATTTTGTCGAATCTAAAAAGATTTAATGTGCTTCTGGATGGTCCTAACCTTCTCCAAAATTTCTTTGACCATTTCTGGACCTAGGAATTTTTTTCTCCCCAAATTCATCCCAACATTTCAGTTTTATACACCTCTTCCCATACATGGATTTATAAGGATCCATTTGGATACTTGAGTGAAAAATATTATTTTAAGAGAACTCAACTAGTGGAAGATGTTGATTGCATTCTCCTTTGAAGCCCAATGAGAATTCTCTCAACATTTCCTCAAGTGTTTGGATATTTTTCTCAGATTAGATATCAGTTTGAGGATGACAAGCCGTACTGAAGTTCATCTCAATATTTAGAGAATTTTGGAGACTATTTTAGAATATAGAGGTGAATCTTAGATCTTGATCGAATACAATAGATAGTGGTACTTCATACATAATTACCACTTCTATGATATATATACATTCCAGTTGATCCAATGAGAAATCCTCTTGAAATGCAATGAAGTGTGATGTCTTTGTAAGACGATCCAAAAAACCCATACAGAATTGTTGGCTTTATATGTCTTCAGAAGTATAGTGACAACGTCCATGGTGATGTTCTCCCATTTCCAAATTGGTATGGGTAATGGTTGCATCACCCCCTTAGACTTCTTCCTCTTATCCTCACTTGCTGACATACCATGCACTTTGATTTATACTCAGAAATCTCCTTCTTCTTGTTATCCCACCAATAAAGATCTCAGTGATATCGATATATCTTTGTGTTTCCTGTTCAAAACTATGTGCATCATCCAAAAGATCATTATTTAACTCAAGATTTGATGGAACACATAGTCTTGTCCCAAATCTCACAATTCCTTCTTCATTAACATTTAACAATAAGAATTTCTCTTTTCTAATAGTTTCTATTTTCTTATGAATTCCCACATCATCCTTTTGATCATCCTTTAACCTTTCCAAAATAGAAAGTTGAGAAAACATTTGTGAAAGGATTGATGATGTCCCCTTCATTATGATTCCCATGTCCAACATAATCAAATATAAAATGATTGGATCCTTTTCAGTTTTCATCAATGAAAGAATTGTTGAGTCCATTTTACTTAGAGAATCCGCCACCTTGTTCACTTTCCCTGGGTGACAATGGATTTAGTAGTCATAGTCTTTGATCAGCTCTATCCATCCTTTTTTATACATATTCAACTCTTTTTGTGTGAAACTATATTTTAGGATTTTGTGATCCATTTATATTTCACACTTCTCCCCAAAGACATAATGTCACAAAATTTTTAAAGCGAAGATTACTACAGCCAACTCCAGATCACGTGTTGGATAATTTTTGTCATGAAATTTCAATTTCCTTAAAGGATAGGAAATTACTTAGTCATTTTTCATCAACACACATCCTAAGACCCTTTTCGAAGAATCACTAAATACTGTAAAAAGTTCTCAACTTGTGGGTAGTGTGAGCACATGTGCAGTGATAAGACTCCTTTTCAACTCATTGAAGCTCTCTTCGCATTCATCACTCCAAGAAAATATTACTACCTTTCAAGTTAACTTGGTAAGAGGGTTGGGTAATCGTTAGAAATTCCTCACAAATCGGTGATAATACCCATCTATCCTCAGGAAGCTATGAATATCCATTACCATTGTTGGCCTTATACATCCCTCAATTACTGCTATCATGGAGGGATCTACAGATATCTCATTACTTGTGATGATATGAACCAATAATGATACCTCCTTGAACCAGAACTCACACTTACTATACTTTTTAGAGATATTATCATTTCTCAAGGTCTCTAGTATAGTGGTTAGATGCTCCTCATGCTCCTCATTGGTTTTGGAATATATTGAAATATCATCTATAAAGACTACCAATTTTTTTGAGGTAATCTCTAGAGACTCTATTAATAATTTCCATAAATATTTCTAGAGAATTAGTGAGTCCTAAAGGCATTAATATGAATTAATAATGCCCGTAGCTTATACAAAAAGCAGTCTTGGGGATAACTTCCTTCTTCACCCTTACTTGGTAATATCCTGACCGAAAATCCACATTGGAGAAGTACTATACTCCATATAGATGATCGAACAAGTCATAAATTTGGGGCATAGGATACTTGTTCTTTATCATGATTTTGTTGAGTTCATGATAAACGATGCAAAGGCGCATTGACCCATCATTCTTCTTGATAAAGAGTACTGGTGCACCCCTTGGCGAAGCACTTGGGCATATAAACACTTTATCTATATTCTCATGTAGTGGTTTCTACATCTCCTCAAGCTCCACAACAACCATTCTATACCGAGTCATTGATATTGGAAATTCCCCAAGTATAAGATCAATTGAGAATCCAACATCTCTACTAAAAGGAAGACCATCAAATTCCTCATTAAACACTTTCGTGAATCCCCCCAAAATAGGCATGTATTCAAGGATGGTTGCTTACTTAGAATCAATCATCTCATAAATATACACATTCTCAGAAAGAAGTAATCTCTATGATTTATATGATGGTGCTAAAGAATATTCATTCTCCTCCTTGCACTTATTCAGAATCGGGGGTCAATTCACCATATAGAGAGTGATTTCCCTCTCATGGAAATTTATGTTGACTCTATATAATGAAAGCCAGTACATGACAATAATTTCATCAAATTTAACTATAGTATGTATAACATGGTTTTCTGAGAAGTTCAATAAAAAAAATTACGATAGGAGAGGAGTTAAATTAATGGGATGCAATGATTTTCCTATTTTCCATTCTCACATACATCTTTAATTCCATGATTTATGGTGTTGAGATTGTTCGACTAAAATTTCAGGATATAAAATAATTCATAGAACCAAAATCAAAAATTAAGTCCACTATTATTGAATAAATAACTAGCTCACCATTCACCACTTCATTGTGTGGTTTCACTTCGGTGGTAGTGATGGAACAATATCACCCTTACTACTTTGGAGGTTGTTGGTTGCCTAAAAAAACCCTTAATTTAGGGAACTAATTTAAAAAGTGCCCATGTTCATTGTACTTGAAGTAATGAACAATGCATTGAGGGTCGAACAAATGGTTTCTATCCTTTGTCACAGCTGAAAAATTTTCTTCTCAGCAGTTAATGGCTAGGTTCTCTTATCTACCACACCTAAAGCATTTCCCTGTCGCCTTTAGGCAATTTCTGGAGTGATTCTTTCTACACCTTTGGAAAGTGGGGTGCTATATTTTTTTACCAGCATTGGATTTATACATTAGAATGCTATAATTAAAGTAAAACTTATGATTCTTATCCCCATGATACCAATTAGATTCTCCAATCTCAATTTTGACTTTGAGGGCACATTAGATAATTTCCTCATAGATCTTGAAGTCACAGATTGCTAGGGATTTCCGTAGGATAGGTTTTATCCAACCAAAGAAATAGTCAACCTTCTATTTGGGGGTAACGAAAAATCTAGAGGCATATTGTGAAATCCTTTTGATGTTTTCCTCATATGGTCCTATGAATTCATCATCTTTTAACTTGAGGGAAAGGAAGTCACATTCCATATTAAGTCAGAGGGTGTGAGGGAAATATTTATCAAAAAACATTTTCTGGAAATCCTTCCATTACAACACCTTGATCTCCTCCTATGACTTTGTATTTTTGATCAATATACACCCTTGATCATATTCACCCTCCATATGATAATCATCAAGAAGAAAATTCTCTTGTTTAAAATGGTGAAATATAGAGAATATCTTTTCAATAGAGTTAATCCACTGTTTGGAAATTGAGGGATCAAGTGATCCATTAAAAGTAGGAGGCCTTTGTCTCATGAAGTTCTCGATTGTGACTTGGTATTTCTTGGGGGGGGTGGGAGTTAAGCAGTCCTCTTGACCCATGTTTCTATTCAAAACATGAGTTAATTGAGTGAGTATCATGACAACGTTTTCGATTCTCGCTCCCATCAAATTGGTCATCTAATTAGAATATTCATCACATTGATCTTCACATTGGTTGTTAGCCGGAGTCCTCCTTTTACTGGACATTGTCTGGAATAAAAGAAAATTTAGGGGTAAAAAATAAAGGGTAATACAAAGAAAAAATGGATGGCTTATAAATTACTTTTATTTCCTTAGCTTATGAATTTATAGGCATTAATATGGGTTATCCATTATCTACTTCCCAAAATATATTCTCAGAGGCATTTTTTATTCCCTTAATAATGGTCTATACTAATCTTACGAATTTACTAAAGCATATCCTCCAGAAGTTTCGTAACCAAGAGTGAAGAAAGACCCATTTTCGTGCACCATTTCCCATTCAAGTATATCTCAAACAAGTGTTTTTGGGTTTTACCCCTAGATACATATGTTCCAAAGCCGCCTCTACCTGATCGTATCCAGACATGGATGTATTTTTTTTGATAAACCACTTATTCAATACTCTCCAAAATTTAGGGATGTTTTTATTATACTTAGTATTATCCCTAGGACATTCAACAGGGTTTTATAATCTTAATCCCACAAATAAATAAACCTATCCACTAATACCAACTATAAAAACCCTTCTCTTTACTTCACACTTAAAAATAATTTATTACATAAAATATTCACATGATAAAACATAAAATATCAATTTTTCTAGTGTTTTTGGGGATTTATAACATTACATAACAACTTAAAACATAAAATTCACATCTTTATTGAAAACATATTTTACATGACCACACACATTTCTTCATACTTAGCATTTCATGGGATAACCTGAGGACATGAATTAGAAAATGATGAGCTATAAAGCACAGTAACAAAGTAAACAAGGTATAACATGAAGAATATAGTACATGTTAAGAAATATAAATATCAATGGAGAATAATATAAAAATGAACATAAAGGCATGATATAACATGATTATCATAACATTGAAATGTGGAAAAAATATTTAACTTGATATTAGCATGAGCCAAGGCTCATTGCACATGGAGAATGATTAAACCCACATTACACATGAATTAGCAAGATTAAACCCTAATTGAACTTGAATTAGAATTATTGAACCCTCATTTCACTTGAAATATCATGATACTATTCTTTAACCAATGCATTAGGGCGCTATCAGGGCACACCCTTATTAATCATTTCATTTCATGCATAAGTGTTCCACATAAATCATACAAATAGATTAATTAGACATCATAATTTATTCATCAAATAAGTTATATAGAATACATAAATATAAGTACTCAATCAAAAAGTACATGTGTATAAAGGTGAATAACCTTGATAGAGAAATGGGTATGATATTCATTTACACCACGATTTCAGCATGAGAAAGTTTGGTGTAACTTCGGCAGCATAACGACATCAAATTGGAATTGTAAAATAGGCTGATGAGAGAGAAAGGGGTATTTAATAATTTATACAAAAAATGAACAATAAGTGGGTCTTTTAACATAATATCCCAATATATATAATGAAATTTAGATGCATAATATAAAAGAATTTATTGAATGTAAATTAGAAGAGAGAAATTCATTACATAATTTTGGCATGGTAACAGGTGTGCATGGGAGACATTAATGAGATAGAAAGAGGTATCTCAACATTAAAACATAAATTGGGTAGTATAGGTGAGGTTATAAATAATACCCCAACATTTTAAATTAAAAAAAGGGTAAAACAACACAAATAAATTTGGAAAAAAATGAGAAAGGAAGAAATTCCTTACATGGAAGTGTGATCCCAAAGGCTTGGGAGAGGCTTGAGAGAGGCTCCATGGGATCTTGGGGCACCTTGGTAGGATTTTAGAGAGAGGGGCAAAGGTTAAAGATGTGATAAAAATGTTTTTAGTGATGAGAAGTGGGATATTGGTTGGGTTTATATAGGAAAAGAGAGGGAATTATATATTATATAGGTTTTGGACACCACATATTAAACTAATCAAAACCACAAACCAACTCATGGTTTTTGCCCATGCTTTTTGCCAAAGGGGAGTGGAAAAAATTATTTTATATGGAAAATGTCCCAAATTATTAAAATTTTAGGCTTTATTATGTGGACGTGAGTCACACTTTCAAGGAAATTATTTAAAATGATAAAATGTTTTATAAGTCTTGGAGGGTCCACTAAGGCTTTGTAAAATAAATCAAACAAATATAAAATGACATTATTTTAAAGGAAAGACATATATTATTAGAAAATAAAATTTATAGAGTTTTATCACACCACTATTATGTCATTATAATGTCATAAAACACATTATATATTTAATCGGTAATTAATTTTTACAAAAAAAATTCAACTCTATCAAAAAACTACGAAAAATTAATGGTTGTATAATTTCAACATCCAGATTCCAAAAATAATAATGCTTTTATCTAAATAATTTTTTAAATATGTGAATTTTTACTTTTAAAATAAAAAAGTCATTTAGAGAAAATTCATGGGTTTTGAAAAAACGATTTTCAAACCTAAATAAAAATTACAATTATATTTATAAAAATTATACAATCATTTATATTTATTAAAACGTAATTTAGTAAAAATATTTTATTAAAAAAAAATTAATTCAAAAAACTATTCTTCATCAAAATAGATTTTTTAATTTGAATATTAAGTAAAAATAATATTTATGCTTTAAAAACTATTTACAAAAGTAACAATAATAAAATGAATGTATATTATTTATTGTATAAAAAAATAACTATGGTCTTGTTACATAACCCCTTATAAGACTCGCATAAGACATAAGGGTAAGGTGTGCGATGGTGACATACTCTTGAGGTGGCTTAGATAACATCTCTTGGGTGGTAATCTCTAATAACTTCCACATCTCCCATAGGATGTTTCAGTCAAACTTAACGTGTTGAAACTCGACTTGGGATTGGTCAAGAGAAAAGGCCAGTGACACTACCTCGTTTTCCAATCTTTGAAAAATGGAATTCATATGGAGAAATTCTACTTGGTGAGGCCTTAACTTCTTTTTTGTTTTGAGTAAATTGGATTTGTTAAAGCCCTATATTTATACCAATCATGTGATCACTGTTCAATGGTAATATTAGCAATGGTAACAATTCTTAACGGTATTTTGAAATCCAAAAACACAAAACTAAGTAAGTGCATATTTTATATAAAAATTTTACATAATAAAACATTTAATTAGATCAAGAGGAATTTTCTTCATTAATAAAAGTTAGGGTCGTTACATATCTCATAGATCTAAAATTATGATTATAAAACCCTTACCTCACGATTCCCTTTAGTGGTTCATAATTTAACATCCTGTATAATGGTTTAAAGAATGTCATTACCACTTTATAGAAAGTTTTTCATATTTATAAAATTTATAGTGCATTAATTATGGTGTGATCACACCCCAAATTTATAATACCTTATGGAATGATTTTATGAAATATTGTGACCCATTTCATCAATAATATTTTATTATTGTCATGGTTTTGGGTGAATTAATTTCATGGTTTCATTATTAGTTCTCATGAGCATAAATATGTATGTTCTTGTAATATGGGAATAAAACTCCAGAAGTGGAATGAAAATTTATTAATGAACATACATGTGTATGAATAGTCCTATATATTATTTTAGTTTCTAATATAAGGATGATTCATTTGATAACTTGTTAATGATAAATGATTACTTTATTTTGGAGGTTTTTTCATACATCATGAACTAGATTCATTTTATTTACTAGTATGAGTATATATTAATTTCAAAACATGATGTTGATTTTTATAGACCTATTAAATTATTATTTAATAAGAAAAATAGTTTTACGGCAGCTATGAAGTTGGTAATATAAAACGAATAAAATCTTTACTCATATAGATGATTAACAAGCATTATTTAGACAATAGTTTTGTTTCATTGTATATGAGGAGGTAAAAAAATGGATGGATATATAATATTCCATTAGAAACATAAAACTATAGTATATAAAGGATTCTAGTGTTTAATTTATTTATGTATTAATGATGTTATGTGAAACTAGAAAATTAAATAAAATTAACAGAGTTGTTTTGTGAAAATTACATCTTGAATATGGAATCATTGGAGGACCCCATTAGGACCACAAATTTAGTATTTTGGTGAGTCCATAATCCCATGGACATAGGGATAGTGATAATTATTGGTTTTGAAAGATATTTTAGGACATATAGGGATGTTGTTTTGAAATGGGGTGGTATTTATACTGCAATAGAGGTGGGTTTATGTGAGTAAATAATGATTATTTTATTTTTAAAGAAAAAGAAATTGAGGAGGAATTAATTTAAGTGAATTATTATGATAATTAATTATTTATATTTTGTTTAGGGTCGAGAAATACCTAAAAACCATTTTAATGTTTTATTTTTTAGGTATTTTAAACTTTTACCATTTAACTTTAACCCTTTTCATTTTTTACCTGTACTACGAAAAATAATTTTCTTACCATGGTAATGTTTTTACATAGAAAAATAACAATAAATATAAAAACTAATTTGGACCTTATGAATCTAAATAAGTATCAATTTTACCTAATTCAATTAACATAATTGGAAAAATTATATTTAAAATTAATCCCCTCAATGCAATGGTAAAATGAGTTTTGAAATTGTAAATATTCAAAAGATTGAAATGGTATTATAACCTATTTCAATGTGAAATTGATTTAAATGAACTATTTTTTTTAATTTAAGTATAATTGAACTAATTATACTTTAAAACCAATTTAAAATGTAATTTACCATTATAAATTATTTATATCAAATGCTAGTTTTCAATTAAAATGTAGTGTTTTAAAATTTTCGTCAAAAAATGAAACTTATTATGAAAATATGAAAAATTAACCATATCCCAATTTTCATATCCCTTATTTTATAAATGCAGTTTATTTTTTGAAATAAAATTTATAAATTTGTATAATTTTTTTAAAACAAGTTTTTTGTTAAAAAGAGGAAAATCACCTTTTAGAAAAAAATAGCTTTTATGCTTAAAATTGAATTTATTCTTATCTTAAGACTAATAAAATTATTTTAAAATTTTGAAAATTTTTTATTGAATATATAATATATAAATTTGTTTATTATCATTTTATAATTGTATTTAATTTAATTAAAAATGATAAAATTCCATTTTGGGTATAATAATTATTTTTTTATAAAAAGAAATCCTTTATGTCCAATAGTTTTACATTTATATTTTTAATTAATAGGTAACAAATGAATTAATTTTATAAACATGTGTAAAATATATTTTAATAATTTAGTTAATCACATATATTCCCACCATTCCAATGGTTGTATGTTAGTTATCAAAATTAAATAATAATATTTAATCGTTTGTTTATGAGCAGTGTTTTGTATAACGTAAGAGACCAAATGAATTGAATTTATTTGCGAAGTGACATACCAAAAAATATTGGGCTGTCACATTATCCCATTATTCAATAAAATTAATCCTCACAATTTTAAATTTATCTTCAAAAATCAAAGGTTGATACTCGAAAATTCCATTTTTGGAAACCCACATTATGAATAGGGTTAATTAGGCATCCCCTTAATAAGAGGGAAAGTAAAATCTGATGGTCACCAAAAAATTAATCTTTTAAATTGGATAAAATTAGTTCAAAGTGAGAACCTTGACAAGAAAGAGATATCTTACTATCAATTTATGATGGGGATTGATATAGTACATGGTCATTAAAAGGTTAATGACAAAAAAATCATAGATAAAATAGGTGTGAGAATGGTCATTGATAAAATAAAAAATGATGGTAATATGATAAAATTTTATTTCAAAATCATTTTGGAAGATATAATCACTTTATTTAATCTGATAAGTACAATATCACTATTTGGTTATGCTTTGATCTATTTTCACTTCTTCCCTTATGACAAAAAATGATTATTATTGATGATTTTTTTCTTGATGAACGTTAATTAATCATAAGACCCACAAGTCATTCCTTTTATCATTAATTGTTTTCTAAAAATAAAATGGTTAGAATATTATATCTAATATAATTAATCATACATTAACCTCAAACAAAAATATCAATTTCTCAACATGATTCATTTAATAAGAAGTTAATCATAAGACTCATCCTAAATATGCCTTTCCAAATTCAGCAAACAAATATTTTGAAGGAAGTTCACTAAATTTTCAAAATCAAATTAACATCATATTTTATTAACATAATATTGATATTATGGTCATCTAAAATATATATGAATAACTTGATCACCATTAAACATGAATGAAAACAAACATGGTTCCAAAAACAAGATCTCAAATTGTTTAATATATTCCTTAAATCCCAACATGTTGTAAACACAACATAAACCATAAAATCACTAACCACATTCATAGTCACAAATATTATCCCTAAATATCTCACAATCACTATTGTCTCAACATAAAACAAATATTAAGGTAATAATCCCCAAATAATGTTTTTTCCAAAAGTCCAACTTATAATAGAATAAATTCTTTTGGTTATATGTATTATTCATCACAAGTATCCCATCCTTAAGAATAAGTAACAAATTTCAATCCTTGTATACCGATTGATTATTAAAACTATAATATCATTGATAATATTGAAACAAAATCCATGAATCTAAATACACAACAAATTGATCATTCCAATTAATTATTAAACCATTAATTTCACTTCATCATCATATTCCTCATTCCTTTTATATGTCATTTTCAGTCTCATCATCATCAACAATATAACTATTAATCATATAATCTTACATATTTTCATCTTGAGTTTTCCCTCTAGGACATATGTGTTCATAATACTCATACTTTATACATTTAAGACATTAAACCATCAATAAAACTTTAAAGATAATACTATTAAAAACATTTCATTTTTCCTCAGAAATTACTTTATATATATCATTATTTAATCTCCCAAAAATCTTCATGTTCCTATATAAAATTAACATGGGTGTTTCTTCTCACATTCTCAATATATAGAAAATTGTATCTTCTTTTCCCTTTGATATCCACCACCCAAGATCTCAACTAACTTTTATCATTATCTTGTTTGGTGAGTCAG
This sequence comes from Viscum album, assembly GCA_963277665.1. NCBI lineage: Eukaryota > Viridiplantae > Streptophyta > Magnoliopsida > Santalales > Viscaceae > Viscum > Viscum album. The sequence goes on along the minus strand of OY728158.1, from coordinate 905,150,504 downwards.
ATAGTTGGTGATAGTGTGTGTTTTTAATTATATATCATGATATTCGATTAATAAAATTTACAATATCCTCTATTTATTTCACCATTTGGTTTCTCATCATCATATTGTCTAATTTATTAAACATTATTTTAGTTCCTTATAATTCGATCCATTTACTAAAACCAAAAATCATAGTGTGAGCAACACTAGTCACGTATATCCATAACATAGTCATGAATAATTATTTACATGATGTAATTTTAACCAAGTTTATCTATGGTCCTTACTAAATATATATGATTTTATCCTATACTTATACTTATTCAAAAATTCATCCATAGGGTTATATTCCATAATCTATGTTTTCCAAAATCTAATTCCCATAGTTTCTACAAAACATACTCTAATACAAAATTTAACACCCCTAGACCTAGTAGCCTAGAGTCGATGGTTACTTTATTACATTTTCATAAGATATAATGAATCACATCACAAAGAAACAAATAGTTTATATTTTTTTGGAAAACTAGATACATACTTGGATATTAAATTCCAATTGAAAATAGAAATGAAAAGATATTAATTCCTTTCAGAACGCCATTGTTCCCCTAGATAATCCTCACATATCAATCATAATAAACCTATTAAAAACCTACGGAAAAAATAAAAAATAAAAAACATGTGAGCTCAAATGATCAAAAAGGTTTAAATAAAAAAAAGCATTAATAAATTATAAATATTAATTATGGAAGGTAAATAACTAAAACACATGACATTTATCAATAACTTTAATATAATATGGATGGAATAAAATATGATCACATAATGCCCCATAAATAATCATTGGAAATTGAAAACTTAACCATGAATATTCTACTAATTGAATAATCACATGGTAAACAAAAATAATCCCTTAACAATATAACTAATAATTCTAGACATCTAAAACTCATTGTTAAGGCTTCATCTAAGAAACCTTACATAAATGGGTAATACATAATCCACTACCAAAACTAGTTTGTCTCATGAGATCGACTGGTGCCTCAAGGGGATAAAATGTGCCCTGATAATCACTTAATAATCCTAATAAATTCCCCATAATAATAGGTTTAATCATAATAAACCAATAAATTTAAATTTAAACTACCATACAAAATATAAATAACTTTCCCAATTAAGTAAACATAATCAAAAACCATCCAGAGTAATATCAAAATAGTTTATCCATAGTCAAACTAATTAGCAACCATTTAATAAAATATGGAATATAGTATCATAGGATATTATTCTCAATGAAGCACGATATTCAATAACGTATGTTTACATATTTTAAATATACTTTAAATTATATCATTGATAAGGATTTTGTGAAAAATACCCTTTTCATTTTGAAAATAACTTATTTATAAAATGCTTTGTAATTATAAAATTAAATAGTTTACTTTAAAATAATCAAGTAAACATGTAAATTTAGTTTTAGAACATTAATAAGACATTATGGTGGGAAATGTTATTCAGGATCTAAAAGTTAAAAAATATTTCTTCAATATTTTTTTAAAAAAGTCTCAATGAACCTTGTTTATAAAATAACAAAATATACCATTAAATTTATTTTTTTAATTATTAAAAATGAGGAAAAACGACTTCAAATAATCATATTATAATGGAAAAATATTATAGGATTTTTTTGAAAAAATGGTCATGGAAGAAAAAGGAATTTTGAGGATAATATTATAAGATAAATATTTTTTTAAAAGATTTTCCCTTATAAATATCATATCATTGAAGTGCGAATTAATCAAATGAATTAGATATGATTATTAATTGTAAATACACATAAAAGTGTAAATATATAATATATAATTCAAAATATATTTCAAAAATAATCTTTGTACATTGTAATCATGATGTAGTAGATTAACCAAAAGAACGAAAATTGGGTTGTGAATTCCCATACCGCTTTGTAATCGCCTGAGTCGTATGCCCCATAAAAGTAAAAATTATGAAACGAAAAATTTAATACCATGAATATAATGAGATTAATTATATGATATGTAAATTTTCAGTATATATGCACCACACTCTATAAATTAGTGGTGAATTGGGAATATATCTAACAGAAGTAAAAGTGAGATGAGAAAACCCTTACCTCACGCTGCCCTTTAGTGGTGCATAATTTAATTTCAAGTATAATGTTTTAAAGAAAGTTATGAACTCATTAAATAAATATATTAATATTTATAACTACTTATGTGATGTTCTTATGACATATTGTGACAAATTTCATCAATAATATTTTATTATTTTCATGGTTTTGGGTGCATTTGTTTCATGGTTTCACAATCGGTTCTCATGATCATAATTATGGATGTTATTTTAAAATGGGCTTACGACTCAAAACGTGTAATGAAATGGTATTAAATAACTTCTAGGAGCATTAATGGTCCCATATATCATTTTTTATAACAAGAGGGTTATTTATTTGATATAATGTTAATAATAAATGATTAGTTTATTTTGGTGCTTTTTCTATAGATCACAAACTAGTTTCGTTTTATTTACTATTATGAGTATATATCATTACTATAACATGAAATATGTTATGAAATTTTTATAAAAAAGTATTTAACTATAAAAATTGTTTTATGACAAGCTAATAGGGAGGAAATGTAAAACAAACAAAATCATTATTCGTGAAGATGATTAACCGGGAAAATTTGGACAATAGTTTAGTTTCATTGAATATTTAGAGGTATTAAAAAATAAGGATATTATATATTCCACTATAAAAATTAAAATTAAGTATATGTATGATTCGAGAGATATTATGACATTATGAATTAATGGGGGGAGTAGAATAAAATTTAAAGAAGTGTTTTGAGAAAATTACCTCTTGGATATAACCAATTTGGAGGACCACTTGAGGAACCCAAATTTGGTAATTTTGTGATAACATAATACCTAAGAAGTAGGTATAGTGAGTATGAGTGTTTTTTATGATATTTGCAGAGTTTTGAGGAATTTGAGATGAAATTATTTGCTGAGGGGTGGTATTTATACTTGAGTATAGGCGGGTTTAAGTGATTAAATAATGAAAATTTTATGTTTAAATCCAAGAACATTGAGGTGGAATTAATTTCCATGAATTTGGATGTTTTTTAATTATTTTAAGGCTGTTTAGGTTCTATAAATACCTTAAAAAACCATTTAATGATTTATTTTATTTTTTATTTTAATCCTTTATCTTTTACCTTTAACACATTTCATTATTTAACCTATTTCGTGCTAAATAATTTTTTTACCATGATAAATTTTTAATGTGTAAAAATGAAGATGAATAGAAAAAAATTATCTTATTTTTATTCAAAATATTGAATCTATTTTACCAAATTAAATCCACATTATTGGTGAATTTATATTTAATATTAATCTTGTAGACAAAATGAGAAAAATGAGGTTTAAAAGTGTAAATGTTCAAAAGATTAATTTTTTTATATCCAATTTCATTGTGAAATTTATTAAATGGACTTAAATTGGAATTATTAATATATAATTTAACTAATTATACTTTAAAAATATATAAAATATAATTTATACTTATAAATCCTTTATATGAAATGTTAGTTTTCAATTAAAATTCTCTATTTTACATTTTTTCATCAAAAAATGAAACTCATAAGAAAAATACCAAAACATCACCACAAATAATTTTCAAATCATTGATTTATAAATGAAAGTATTTTTTCAAATTAAATTTAGAAATATGTCAAAATTTTGATTTGAAATAAGTTCTCCATTAATAGGTGTCAAAATTGACTTTTAGAAAAATATACCTTTTTATGCTTACAGATGGATTTATTCAAACATTATTCCTATCAGACATAATGATTAAATTTAAAAACATTTTATTGAATTTATAAAAAATATATTTAATTATGATATTTCATAAATAGTTATTAATTTAATTTATTAAGATAAAATTCGATTGTGGTTATAAAAATTATTTTTTTATAAAAACTCATCCATTATGTTTAATATGTTTTTATTTTTATTTCTAATTAATTGGTTACCAATTAAATCTTATTATAAACAATTTTAAGATATATGTTTATAATTTATTTAATCACATTCATTCCTTTCATTGGAATGGAATGGTGAAAACTGTCACAATTAAATAATAATATTTAATCATTTATTTAATATTGGTGTTCTATGTAACATAACCTATCAATGAAATTTAATTTATTTAAGAAGATACCTATCATCAAATATTGGGGTGGTACACATTATGTATATTAAATAGGTGAAACATAATTAATATAAATATTAATATATGAAAACTAACATAAGAAATGAAAATACTTACCCCAGTCAAATAAGAACAATCATAAATCATCTAGAGGAATATGGTGAATGGTAAATCAATTATAAACCCTATGTCAAAATTATTATAAATCATAAAATTAAAAAATAATTATGACATTAATACAAAATTTATCCATTTTATAATTATTAAAATAATGGGTTGATGTCACTGATGAATTGAAATACAATAAAAATGTCATTGAATTGTTATTGAGAAAAATAACATTTTTTTACTTTGAAAATATTTTTAAATATAAAAGTTTACAAAATAATTTAAAAATAATTTCCATTTTAATAAAAGTTTAAAATAATACTAAAAAATTTTATTGGTCATGATAGTAGGAAATTTTATTCTTTCATTTTTTTAATACAGCGATTTGTTTCACATTTTAAGTAAAAGCCAAATTGGCCTTGATTGGAAAACGACATGGATATTATTTTTAAAAAATATACTTTTAAAATAATGGGTAAAAATTTATTTAATAAATCATTTTAAAAATGGTAAAATGTTTTTGGATACATTTATAGAAAACATATTCTTATAATAAAAACTAATTTTGACTTAAGAGATAAATAAAATTAGATTATCTTAAAAAAAATTCTCAATCAATTTATATACCAATGTGTGAAAAAAATTGAATTATTACTTAAAAAAGATCATTAATAACAACAAAATAAAAAATAAGTTGATTTCAATATATAATTATCAAATAATTCCCATAAGGGAGACTTGGACATAAATAATCATAAATAATGATGATATTGTAAAATAAACTAGTACCACTTTGGAATCTTTTGAATCACAATCTCCACGAAATAAATAAAATTAAATGAATCTTTAAATACCATGAATAAAAATATTTTCATGATATAACATAAAAAATGGAATTATATACACCACACAATGGAATAATTGATGAATATGGTGTATGTCCCATCAAAATAAAGGTGAGATGATAAACATTTACCTCAGGTTCAACTTGATTCATATATGCCTGAACCATCTATATAATAGATATTTGTTTATTATAAATCTATTACAGAACCATAATTATATTTATCATTTCATATATTATTTATTTATTGTCTTTTATTACCCATTTGTTAAAAATTATTGTCAAAATCACTATTTCTGGTATAATTGTTTCATTTCTCATGTATGTTTTTGTTCGATAATTCATTAATTATAATTTTTACATGGTTAAATCATATTAATTATTTTATCAATGATATAATGATAATATATATTCATTATATATGTATGTATTGTAACATATACACTTTAGATATAGAAAATGTACTACACTATTCATGGAGATGGTAGGTCACACGTACGCATGAATGTTGTATCCATTCTTTGTGATGAAGAGAATGAAAGAAAATAAATATTTACTAAAGTATATAAAATATTATGGGGATATATATTTAATTTATATTAATAAATTTTATCCCTTTTATGATCCTATAAAAAAAATGAAAAACATTTTGAATCGCTTTTTTGAGGTGGTAGTCTACACGTATTCACGAGTGATGTAACAATTTTCCAATAGATTGGAAGGTATGAAGTTATATGTGATATTATACTTCCATAAGTATGGTAATATAAAAAATATAAAATATATTCATTAAAATTATCCTTACTACATTTCATGTAAAGAGTAACGAAAATATGAATCACATTTCTTCACAAGGCGGTAGTCTGTTGTACGCACAATTAATGTTATTATATCACCCGTAGAATTGAAAGTAAGAAGGTATATGTGATATAATAATTCCATAAGTATAATAATGTAATACATATCATAATAATATGTTTAATACTTCATAATATTTTTCCTTGATTGGTTTTTTTGGACAACGAATTACGTCTGTTCGTGAGTTGGTAGTCATCCATACACATGATCAACAATCTCATTTCACCATTGATGAAAGTGTATATTGATATAGGTTATGAAATTTACACTATAAGATATAAATATATAAGAGATAATTTTATTATTATATTAGAATATTTTAAGAACATTATAATAACTTAGAATAATAATTTATTTTGAAATGCAAAGTTGAAAACGTAACATCTTCTTTGGGAAACATCATTTGGTTTAACCTAAATCCTTTATAGATTGACAATATGATATAAAAAAGGACTATTGGATATTTTTTGGCATTTAAGGAATGTTTTTTGGAACTTATTTTTCAAACCAAATGTTTTTGGAAGTTTGAATATTGAATACGAGTGGGTGGCCATTAATAAGTTGGGGAAAGGAAACACATGGATGATTTGAAAAGATAAAGTGATACACAAGTTTTTCTCTTGGAAAAAGACTCAATAATGAAAAATTATCAAACAATAGAGATTATAGGTTATAAATATGGATATAAAATGGGGTTTGTATAATTCTTTAGGCCATTGTAACCCTTATCTTCTTATTTTAGTCCCCCACCTTCTCGATAAACTCATTTTCAGCTTAATCGTAGAAATTAATTTTTACTGTTTTCACTATTATTTATGTTCAAAAATTAAGTTTATATTATTTGATTATATAAATTATTATCATTCCAAATATGGTATAAATTTATCAAACTTCAATTCACATAACTAATATATTTATACTTTAAATTAAACTATATATGCAATGAATGAGATATTTTCCAAAGAGATAATTCTCATGAGTATAGAATGTTTAAATATAAAAATTCAATATGAAATTGATCATAATTCCCTAAATTAATTTAATTATAATATTACAGAAATAATTTTACTAATTTAAATTTTATGATAACAATTTAAATAAATAAAAAACATTTTTCAACAAAAATTAATATTCTTCACAATTTTCCAAAAAAAATTATTCCTTTCAAAACATTTATAAAAATTTACCCAAAGATAATTATGACATGTAGATTTAAAAAATTTATTTTAATTTATCAAATAAATTTTATAAATATGATAACAATTAATTTTAAATTATATTACCAATGTGTGACTAATCGTCCTTTCATAAAAATTTTGTTTTTCAAAAAACATTTCTTTCCCTTTCAAATAGTAATTATATTATTTCTAATTATTAGATAACCACTGAATTTATTTTATACAGGTTTAAAAAATATAATTTTCATAATTTATTTATTTATTTCAATACATTCCATTTTAAAGTCTATGAGATAAAGGTAATGTTTAATTAATAATATTTTAATAGAGTGTCACGTTTCATTCAAACTCAATGTTACAAGTATTGGAATCTATTGAAGAGATTTAATTAATTTTAAAGGAAATATATTTTAAATTATAATGGTTCTAAATTATCTTATAATCTTAGTGTTGTGTGTCATATATACTATCAAATATTATTTTCCTCTTTTAAAATCTTTTTGTGTTACATTCTTCCCCCATAAATAAATTTTATCCTTGAACATTAATCTTGATCTCAATAATCATGGGTTTGAAATTTAAAAATTACCTTCTTGAAATATAACATTGTGATAATGGTTAATAAAAATCCAATTGATAATATATAATGGGAAGTAAAAAGGTTATCTAGAAAAATCACATAACTATGTTTATAAGTAGGATAAAAAAGGTTGGAAGTGAAGATATGTAACTAGAAGAAAAGTGTAATGTCCAAATAATAAAGGAGGTTTATAGGGGCCATTGATCACAAGAGAGTTAATGATAAAGATATTGTTGACAACCTTAAAACCATAAATATGTTTTCAGTTAAGATATAATTTGATTGATTATAAATGAAATTACTAGAATAAAATTTTGGTTTCAAGGTTCTTTACTTGATGTTAAGGAATTCCTTTTCAATCATGGCTAAGAACATATTAAAATATACATACTTGATATCTTTCTATTTCATAGGAACAATTCCATCCTTTGGTTTTTTTTGAACAATACCAACTTTCTTTCTTACTTCAAGAAATGAATATCCAAAATGAATTTTTACACCCAAATCATATTTAAAATGTCAATAAATTCACAATTCATTCATTCTATATCTATATATTTTAGAAAACCAAAATTACTTGAATAAGTTATCCAGTATCACAAAAATTTAAATATAATCCATTCCATAATTATTTAACCATAATAATCATCTAAAATATGTCGGTCCAAATTCAATGACCACTGTTTTTTAAAGGATGGTCACCAAATAAACAATGTATTTCCTAAATAATAAGATAATGGATATTCATGTCACAATCCAAAAATTTAAATACCTTGACCACCATAAATCCATAATTAAGTCATGCATGTTTCCAAAAATTAAATCTTAAGATTTATAACATATTCCATAAATCAATATTTGAAGTAAACTTCAGTAAAAAATACAAAAAACTATCAAAATTATAACAAAGTTTTTGGTCACCAACACTATCTAATAAATATCCCATTATTATGTCAACATCGAGAAAATTATAAGTGGTTTCCTCCATTATTCATGTGTTTCCAAAGAGGATGAATATGAAATTGAATCACTTTTTATTGGTCATCCATACCATTCATCATATTCCCTCAAAGCCTTTAAGAAATAGTACTGCAGTAAAATCCTTATATATTTCTTGATTTTTATAACCATAATATTATTGATAAAAAATTCATATAACATAATTATCAAATCCAAACATAAGAAAATTACTAATTTAACTTCAACTATGGTAATATAATAATCTTTACAATGTTTCCCTAATATATAAATGGCCTTTAAAATCATAAGAAAAATCATTTATCTACACTAAAAATCATTGTTGATCTAAGAACCATTAAAAGTACTCCACTTTTATAAGAATTAGAAACGTGATGATAAAGGGGTAACATTATCAGTAATTATAAAAGTGAAAATTTATTAGTGCTAGTTTTGAGTTTATAAAGTGTTCCCCTTATCAACTCTAAAAGAAGCACTGATAAATGCTGCACTACTATAGTGTGCTGTTAAAATTAGATCACACTATAGATGAAAATACACTTATATATAGAAAATTCAATATTTATTTGAAAAAAAATTACATCACAAATAAAATAAAAAAACACTATATTATATAAATTTCAAACATTTCTTTTTACAAGTATATTAGCAAGAAAAATCACCAATATCCAAAAAACAACAATGGTTTCATTATCTTTTGGAAATAACCCCCTCTGAAAAAAGAAACATCAGAGTATCTATATCTAAAAAAACAAAACCAACTAGAGAAAAAGAATAAAATTGTATAAGAAAAAATTCATATGTTAATAATAAAATAAATAAATAAACTATACATAAATAAGAAACAATAATTTAATAAAATGGCTATTTTAAATAAAGGAACACAATTTGAGTCATACCAGTCACACCGTGCATATAATTATCCTATGAATGATTATTAAACATAATAAATGACATAAGTATCATTTTATTAATTATCAAGAAAATTGAATTTTTTTTCTCAATTTTGAGTATGTCATGTTAAATTTTTACTAAAATAGAAATGTAAACTAAAAACACACACTACGTGTCATTCAGGTCACCACATTTGTTGGTTTAATGTAATATTGGTTTCTACACATCAAAAATGACTTATGAATCCTTGTACAAAAGAATCAACAGAATCTGAGTGTGTTTGATCAATTTTTAGTGGGTGACACATGTTTTGAACTAAATTTTCAATTTTAAACTGATAATGGAATCTTTGAGTCATATCGGGCACACAGTTTTCTGGATTAGGGTGTGGATGATTTTTACACATCACAAATTAATTTTGGAACGTTTTTCTAAAGTATAAAAATAGTATGAATGTTTTTACCGATTTTTAGTATCTGATTTGTTTTTTGAACAAAAATGTTAATTTCATATCAAAAGAAAAACATATAGTCATACAGGTCACACTGTGAGTCAAATTCACATGGAAATGATTCTTACGCATCACAAATTACATAAAGATCATTTCACTAATTATCAATAAATTAAGAATTTATTTTCTTATTTTTAAGTATGTCATGTGTCTTTTTTCTAAAATTTCAATTTAAACTGAAAACATACACCTTGAGTCATATTGGTGATATTTTTGGTTGTTTTGACCTGAGACTAATTCATATATGTCACAAATTAATTATAAATAATTTTAGTATAGTATTGAGATATTTTATGATTTTTTCTAGGTTTTTAGTAATTGACACATGTTTTGAACTAAATTTTCTATTTTAAACTTTCAATAGAAGCATTGAGTCATAGAGATCACACCATGTATCCCATTGAGGTGAATATGATTCTTACATGTCAAAAATGACATATTTTCCATTATCATAATGTATCAAAACAATATTAATTTGTTTTCTCATTTTTGTGTCTGTGACTTTTTTTCAACAAAAATGTGTATTTTAAATAAAAAGATACACTTAGAGTCATACCAGTCACACCATGAAGATGATTGATATGATAATGGTTCATACACATATCATATTAAATAAGGATATTTATTCTAATCAATCAAGAAAATATAAATATTGTTTCTTGATTTTTAGTTTTTCACATGTTTTTTTGACTAGAATGAAAATTTAAAATGAAAACATGCACTTTGATTCATACTAGTCACATAATGTGTTGGATTTATGTTATAATGAAGACTACATATCAAAAATAAATTTTTAATCATTTCCCAAAATCATCAAGACAATCGAAGCGTGTTTTCTTGGGTTTCATTGAGTAAAACAAGATTTGAACTAAATTGTCAATTTTAAATAGATAATTGACACTTTGAGTCATATAGATCTCTACATTTATCAGATTGAGGTGTGTTTGATTCATACATTTCAAAAAATAATTATGTATGTTTTTCATAAAGTATCAAAAAAATACAAATACATTTTATAGGTTTTGAGAATGTGATATTTTTTTTGTACTAAGATTTCAATTTTAAATTAAAAGACACACTTAGATTTATATAGGTCAAACCGTGTATTGGATTGAAGTGAGGAAAATTCCTACACATCAAAAAATGAAAATAGGATAATATTCCTAATGTATCAAGATAACAATAGTTTTTTATTGGTTTTGATTATGCCACATATATTTCTCACTAAAATGTCAATTTAAATAGAAAAAAATAACTTTGAGATATTCTTGTCATACCATCGGTAATATTGACATGAGATTTATTCCTATAAATAAAAATGAATTATGAATTATTTTACTATTATATCTGGAAAAATGAGCATGTTTTCATGGCTTTTAGTGAGTAAAACATGTTTTTAACTAAATTTTCACTTGTAAACTGATAACATACACTTTGAGTCATACGAGACACACCATGAATCATATTGATGTGTGGATAATTAATACACGTCAAAAATAAAATATGTATCATTTTACTAAATTTTTAAAACAATTAAAATTTGTTTTCTCACTTTTTAGTATTTGACATGTGTTTTTAATTACAATTTCAATTTTTAATATAAAGACCCACATAGAGTCATACTAGTCTGAATGTGCATTTGATTAAAATGAAAATAATTCCTACCCATTAAAAGGACATAGATATATATTTTTTCTAATATATCAAGACAATAAAAATGTGTTTTATTATTTTACAATATACCATGTTTCTTTTTTACTAAAATTTCAATTTAAACTAAAAGCACTTACTTTGATTAATACCAGTCGCATCGTGCATTTGATTGATGAGAGACTAATTTATACAAAAAAAATAATTTTTAAATCAATTTACTAATATAACATGATAATATGAGTTTTTTTATTGATTTTTAGTGATTTAGATATTTTCTAAACTAAAATGAAAATTTTTAACTGATAGCAGGAACTTTGATTAATACTGAGCACACCATATATTAGATTTAGGTGTTACTTATTCCTACATGTCACAAATGTCTTTTGAACGAAATTCCTAAATTATCAAGACAATTTGAGTGTGTTTAATCATTTTTCAGTTAGTGACACATGTTTTGACCCAAATATTCATTTTTAAACTGGTAAATGAAACTTTGAGTGTTATATCATGACCTATGATGGGAAATTTTGTTACATTTATTTCAAGTAATATTTTTAACCTTTTCTAATCTCATTTTGTTTGAGTATTTTCTTAGATACATTCAAGTGATTTTCGGAATCTGTTGAAGGTTTTTGGTGTAGTTCATGATTGGTGCACATGTTTCCCAAACCATGTACCGACCCCCAGAAACCGAGAACCATGGTAAAGATGAGGATTATATGGTTGGTGCATGGTTAAACAAACCAGGCACCCACATAGTAGAAACTGTGCACCTCAGAAAATATTGGTGCACATTTAGGGTGCATGGTTTGTCAAACTATGCACCTTGTCTAGGAAACCACGTGATTGGGATTCTAAAACACCAAAAATTTAATTAAAAACCACCATTTAATATCCACAATCACCCCACTCATCCTAATATAATTTCATTTCCTATTAGAGGATCCTGAGAGGATTTCAAGGATTCTGGAATTCCTTCCTCTTCGAATGAAATATCTGGGGGAAGAAATTGAATCCACTCTGGTATGTGATCTTATTATTGTATAGTTTACAATCTATACCATCTTTCTCCCCCTTTGAAGAGGGATGAATTAATCTAGTTTTTTATTGTTTCGATCATGGAGTTAGTGGATATTTTTTGTTGGATCTTGATCCTAGGTTTTGATCATAGATATCCTTTGTCATTATGAATTAAGGTATTATTCCTCATATTAAGGGTAATGGTTTATGTGAGTATTCATCAATGATCGTAAGGTTGGTAGCCAAATAAAAAATTCCCATAGTCTTTATCATGATCTGGTGTTTTAGTTGTATAGTTTTGTATCCCTATCATGCAATTATAATTAAATTCAAAGAGGTTAATTGAATCCCATTAAATAGAGAGACCCTTCAGGGATCTCATTAGACCCATTGGATATTATGAGACTAACTTACTAGAAAGCCAGGGTATGTTTGAATATCCTTTAAATGATGACTTTTGGAATGTAAAAAAGTGATATAGTGGGTTTATAGAAATGAAATAAATCCATGTTGCATGCATTGATAATAAGATTTAGAGGGTTGATTGGATTAAACATAAAGGGTTAATGAGTAGTGTAATAATTGATTATAAATGGGTTCATGGGTAAATTGGTCATGTTGTTACTTGTGATAAAAGTGATCAACCATGGGGGTTTTTGATAAATAAAGTAGTATATTGTGTTGTGAATGATTGAAAAAATTTCACAGATGATGATCCTTAGGCCTTCATTTTTTATTGATTTTGATAATCCACCTTTCAAGGGGTGAGGTTGAACCCTTACAAGGCCCGTAGGCATAAGTATTACATGACCTGTAGGCCTTAGAAAAATTCATTGCCCATAGATTTCAAACATTATAAGCAATCCAGACTCACTACTTGGAACTGCTCCTCCCCAACATTTTCATCATGAAATCAGCTCTCCACCTTTGCATAGCTATTTGGTTAGGCTTTCCTATGCATGCACATGCTTATACCAATGGCCGGTGCTATACCCTTTCATTCTTACAATCTGTTTAGCTTCTGCTATGGTTAAAGTTCCTTGATCCACCTCTTTCTAATGCTTGTTCCTTATAGGTTTTCTGGTTTATATCTACACTTAAGGTGGCTAGAAGGCTTGGGTGGCCCGAAGGCATTAAAGGACTCGAGGACCAAATCGGTGGCCCGAAGGCCCAAACAGGGGAATATTTTTGACTGATACAGTGCCAAATAGTGCCTGTTATAGTTCCTGCTACAATAGCTGCTACAATGCCTGCTATAGTACTGCTATAGTACTTCTATCATACCCCTAGAAATTATCCTCCACCTGGATTTTATCCCAAGTCTCTTGGATGCACTTAAGGAGTCCTCACCAACTGGGATGAGGCTCGTGTGCCTTGATATATATTTCTATATGAAAATGTGACCAATTAGTTGTGGTTGTTTTAATTCCTTGAGTATCCATGGGGGTTTAGATTGTTAGTCTATCCCCCTTATGCATGAATGTGATATTGGTGTTGTACTGATGCTCCAAGTACCCAATATTTTGGTGTTGGACCAATGCTCTATGTACCCGTGATATTTATTATAGAATGATTTTATAGGATATTGAAATGAGTTTATAATTAATTTTAATAAATAATTCCCTTGAGTAGATAAAATTATAAAATCCCTAGGGTTTGTGGTTCATACTTTGGAACGGGCCGAAGTAGGTATGATTAGATTAAGAGTTGCCTTGACCAGAAGGGACAATGTGGTTACTTAAAGAATAATAAATGTGAAACATGTTTACTTCTATTGAACTATTTATTATTTCATTATACATCTACATACACTATTTTAGACTAGAAATATCTTTAGATGATGTTGGTAGTGTCCAACTGAGTTGCACTCAGACCCTACTCAGGCTGCCATTTGGTACCCGAATAGACTCTATGTTTGTGGGTCTAGATAAGGTAAATCACCCTATGTTATATGAATTATTTTGGATTTAGGATAGATCATGAATTAGGGAACCAATCAGGATGTGGAGACCCACATGTAAGTTTGCAGTTTAGCTTTATTTTAGTTTTTCACTGAAAACATGACACACATATGAAATAAAATGTTTACTGCTTTAGTTTACGGTCTTTTCCCCATGTTTTGGGATTTTTCATGTGATAATTGGTCACTAGACCCTCACTACATGTCAGAAGCCTCTAGATTAATGGTAGGCACACCTAAGGTCCTTTATCAAACTAGATTAGGGCACCAATATGTGGTATCTTGGTTAAAATTTTAAAAAATGTAATGAGAGGAGTTTTTATTTATTTTTAGTTTTCTTGTTATTTGGGAAAGATAGATATGAGAATATGATTAGTCAGTCCTTGGAAATGAGCTCATTCATAGGAGTAGCTAACTCATGTTTAGGGGAAAATCCGAAGTACCCAGGGTGGGATTGTTGTGATTAATGTTTGATGTTATAGTTGGATGTTATTTCACCTTGTGTGGTGAACTTGTTGTATGATGTTATTGTTTTATAATATTCATGGATTGGTTTGTCAAGATAGGTGGGTATGCATGAATTATTATATGAACTGAGGGATTTATATGATATGCATCATATTAGGTACATATGAAAAATAATTCCATGAGTGAATTTTAGTGGATCAAAACTCTTTTATTACACTGAAATTGAACAATTTTATTGATTTTGAATAAAGAATAGTACACATGATACTAAAAAATACATCACAATGGTCTAAAATAATGCAAACCCATAGCATTATTAAAAAAAAATTTCATTCCATCGCTAGGAAAAGAACCCAAGTTAAATAAGGAGTGCATACTTTGATTTTAGGTTTCCATAGACACCAAAAAATCAGAAACCATGTTACTATCCTACCATGTGTGAGAGACCTCAATATGATTACCATGAGTTTTTTACATTTCTGGATGATGTATGCAATATTCTAGGGAAAATGTCCTTTTCCTAATAGTGCTTTATAAAGAATCATAGAGTCTATCTCCACCATCTTCAACACCATATTCCTTTGATTTCATATCTATAGACCCTTAGCCATGGCCTGGGCCTCTTACTATAAGACATCACCTCTTCTGTAAGAGGCCTCGAATGCTGCAACCACTAACCCCTCTTTGTTTCTAACAACAACAACCCCGCACATCTCTCCCTTAGTAGAGACCTGTCTGTATTGAGTTTGATCTCCTAGATAGGAGGTCGCCAGTGGACCCAGCGTCCCTACCCTATATTGTCTGCCTAGTTGTCTACAAAGAAATTCAGAATGATAGATTTCACAGATGGCATATAATGATAGTAGAAACACAATCTAACCAAATCCTGAAAAGTGTTTTTCATTTTAAAGATTATACTAACCTAACATCCTCTTATGTTTATGTGGAAAACATCATTTTTGGCCTTCTATATAGTCCATCATACCACTATGAGGATGACCATCCTAGATTTTCTCTTAGACCCTTGCATACGAACTCCTCTAAACCAAGAGATGAGGAAATTATCATGAACCCCACCATACACGTCCAAACCAAAGAATGCTCCGAAATCCTACCATACCCTTCCATCCCATTAAATTTTATAGAAGAGGTGCCCCACTATTTCTTGTTTGAGGGACCTACATCACCAGTACCTAGATTCCAAGTTCACTCCCATGTGTTGCATGTTCTCATCAGTGGGTAGGTCTTTATTCCTCACACTCAACAACATGAAATTAAATTTGGAGGAACTATCCTTGTACCACAGAGTCACCCCCATAGATCTTCATTCTAAAAGTCCCTCTTCACACATGAAAAATCTTTAATATAGAAAACCACTGACATAGAGCCCGTGAAAATGAGTCTATTTGGGTCATCACTTGTAACAATGTTGTTGAAATGGGTGAGTTGTCTCCCATCCAGTATGGCATGAAGAAACATGGGATGACCACATGACTCCCTAAAAGACAGAACTAGGATAGGGAAACCCAGGAACCATAACCTACCCAACGCCAATACTACTACCTAAAATTGATGTTCTGTCTTCCCACTAACCACCGAGAGTGTTGTTTTAGCATCTTCACGTATGGGCGAATCGTGCTCCATATATGAGAAGGTTATGTTCTCTGATCACTCACGTTCAATCCATATATATCCTGTATTTTTCTTCCCTAAAGAGACCGACCTTCCAGAGCCTCCCACCCATGCTTAACATGATGACCTTGCATGGTTGAGCAAACATTCCTCAGATTAGTGCCCCCTTCGGAGAGAGGCCTTGCAAGACATTTCCAAAAATCCCAATGATGTTTTCCTTCCAACTTTTGATCCCATATGAAGGACACAATAATCCTCTCCAATTTGATAATGAAACTTTTGGGAACCTTCAGGGTGGAAAGAATGTGAATGGTAATTGAAACAAGAACACTATTCATTAGAGTTATGCGACCTCTAAAAGATAAGAATCTAATTTTCCAGTTGTAGATATGGAGAGAGATTTTTCTTAGGAGCTTGTCAAAATGATAAAACCTAAGGAAAGAAGGACTAACCAGTTCTCTGGGATACTCCATGGGAAAGGATCCTCTTCACATACTCAAGCTTACACCCAAATCCCTCTCTCTCTCTCTCTTTTGAGATTTTCCTATTTGTATAAAAAATACTTTTCTCTTTGTTCACCACCTACCCACTCCACATTGAATATTCCCCTAGAATTCTATTTAACCCCTTAACTGACCTTCTACTGTCATTGATAAATAAAATTGTATCTTTAGTGAACATAAAGTGTGAGATAACCCTTGTGGCATGTCTATTACGATAAGAGAGGATTTTACCCGTGTTGAGGCCCTGCTTTACATAGAAGCTGAGAGAATTTTGGGAGAGTATTAAAAGAGTGGGTAAAAAAAGATCCCCTTTCCTAAGACCACAAAATTCCTTAAAAAATACAAAATTATTACCCAAAAATGAGGTTGAAATCTAAAATGAGATAATGAAATGAAAAATAAGATCACTAGTCCAATTGGAGAACCACATGCAATCCATAAGTCTTAAAAAACCCATTCCATCCATAGGCCTTACTCATGTCTAATTTAACCACCAAATTAACCCTGAAAGACTTTATGTTTATTCCACTTAACATATCTTGGACCACTCCTATCACACCCTAAATTGACCGCCCTTTAATGAAACCATGCTATTAAGAAGCTATCCATGTGTCCAAGTGAGTAGACAATCTTTTATTGAGGATACTATAATGTGTATTATATGGTATATTGAACATAATTATGGATCGATACTGATCAATGCACTGAGGGTGACACACCTTAAGAATAAGAACCATCTTGGTTGAACAAGAAATAGGCGGCAAGTCCCTACCCTGAAAGAAATCATATAAAACACTCACAATATCTCCTTTAATAACGTCCCAATACACCCTGTAAAAAGAACTAGGGAATCCATCAGGTCCTTGTGCACTATCCGGGTTCAGAGCCCATATCTCCTCATGCACTTTAAATTTATCTAGAGTTCTCCAAAATCCCTCATCAATGTACTCTAAAACACTGCTTGGAATTCCCTAAAACATTTCTATAGCACCTCTCAGATACCCCCTTCAATACTAGGATTGGGAGCTTCCAGTAATAATTTAATAGCTTCATTGACCATGGACCCAACCTCGTTGTGATCATTGGATTAGGTTATATCTTCTCGACGAATGTTAGGCCAATGGATACATTTTATCACTCTAATTCATGCGTGAAAGAATCTAGATTTATGATCCCAATCAAAAATCCATCTAACTCTTCCTTCCTTCCTTCCATCCGTTCCAGTATCAGAAGACTATCCATGAGATGATCATTTTTGTTTCTAAACTCATTCAATACATAATCGTCCCAATCCTATTCCAAGTAGTTCTCCATTCATTCTACCCCCTTACTGATCTCAATCATGTTCTAGTCCTGATCATGAATGTTCATTCTCCAAATGCGAAAGATATTCTTTAGCCATATTAACTTATTATAGAATGTAATCCATGGGTTCCCCCGGTGGTAAAGGTCCCAAGCTTCCCTAACCACCTCAAAGAAGCATGGTTCCTCCATCTATGTTATGAAAAAATGAATATGATCCTCCCTTGATGACCCTACACTCAATGAGATGCAGAGTGGAGAATGATTAGAGGGACACTGAACCAAGTGAGAGACATTAGAATCCAAGAACATAGAAATTAAGAACCCATTCATCTGGTTCCGATCAAGCTGATAATAGGTGCATCTCTCTCAATGTTTGTTATTGTACCAGTTGAAGCTATTTACCTTGTATCATGCATCCAAAAGTCCTTTCCTGGCTATGAATGAAACAAAAGCATGGCTGGAATTCCTGGGAAAATTACCTCCTCCTTTCTTCTCCTCTCAGATTATTATAATGTTGAAATCACCCCCAACAATACATGGGGCTTCATATGGATTAATAGCTTTGAGATCACTCCATAAAGTCTCTCTGTCCTAAGCGTTACACTTGGCATAGATGAAGGAGAAGAGAAACACTTGAGTCCCAATATAAATCTTAGCGGTTAGAGATTGGTCCTATGAACTCAGTAGATCAATAGTAATGTGATCATTCCAAAATAGCCATATTTGGGAGTTAAGAGGGACCCCATGCATAAAAACACAAACTTTAAGCCTCTTATCATACTCCTTAATTTTTCTAGAGACCTGTTTTGGTTCCAAAATAGCCATCATAGAAACATAATTGTTACTTAATTAATTGATGGTGATTTTTTTTTCTTTATTTAAGTATTTTTTAAAAATAAATGGTTCCTTGTAAAGTAAGTTTAATTATTAAAAATATGTTAAATGTGGTGATTTGAAATGGTTAAAGTGGGTGTCTAATAGTAAAAATATAAATTCAAAAAAAATACCATGTGTTATCCTTGACCTATGTTTGGGGTGGTTTAGGGCTATGATAGTACCTCAGTTTTGAAAATGGGGTAGTGTACGAGGGATGACTTGTTATAACAATATGTGAATCCCTATGATATAAATGTGTAAATAATGTTTTATGGGTCTTAATATGTCTGTTTAAAAATATAGAAAAAATATTCTACATGTATGTTTATTAGTAGGATGATAGGAAGACATTACTATAAATGTTCTTTAACAAGTGGGATAAGAGGACCCAACCGTTCTAGGTGAAGGTGCAGGAGAAGAGTTCCATGAGAACATAACTCACTCTTTGTAGTTAATGGAATGAGAACCATGGTGGGATATGAATAATATTACTATTATGATAAGGGATTTTCAATTTTATCACCCTTCTTCCATCACCAGAGAGGGTAGACCTAATACAATTCAGTTCTGGATTGAGTCTATAAAGAAAATTATTGACCATTTAGAGATTCCTCTTAAGAATGGAGTCAGGTTACATAATTATATGTTATGAGTTAAAGGAAGGAATTAGAGGGATATTTAGGCTTGATATGAGTGTTTATAGGGAATGCTATGAAAGATATTCTAGAAGAAGTTCCTAGATAACTTTTACCTAAAAAAACTAAGATAGAAAACAATGACATATTTTTAATGGTTGACCTAGGGAAGCATGACGGTGATGAACTATGCAGGTCACTTGGACAACATAATTTTTTTCCTTGAACTAGTAGTATATGAGTAAATTTTATAGAGACAATTTTAGGATGGACAAAAATGTGATAACAATTCCGAGTTTAATATCTTTCAATTGAAGAATCCTGATGAGGTAGTGAATTAGGCTTATATTTCTGAGGGGAACCTAAAGGTGGAATCCAATGGAGTATAGGTGGTTTATTCTGGATGTCTAGGAGTTATTTATTCTTATGGTATGATTATTTATTATGATAATTTTATCAAATGATGTGGAAAATAGAGTAGCTAGGGAGAAGGATTAGTTACCCCGGACAGTAATCGATTATTTCCCATCAGTGTAGTAGGTCAGGTCACATTCATAGTTAGTGTCCCTGAAATTATTGGAGTGTCAAGAATGTAGTTGGGAGGGACACATATAGAGGTAATTTATGAACCCTAAAAATATTGATTGTGATGGAAAAGATAGCCCAAACCAGAATACTGGAAGGGGGTCCTCTACCTCATACCAGTTGGGCAGTTGGAGCTCTACTTGTCATGCGGGCTGGGGTGGCAGACATGGTACATTGGGGAAATAAAACTCGTATTAGTAAAAAAATATCACTCATGGGAATCCAACTGGAGTATAGGTAAGAGGAAAAAAAATAGTGGGATGCACTTTATCCTTCACTTATGGATAGTGAGGTTGGGTTGTGAACAATATGAGGTACCAATTCATGTAGCTTCTATAATTAATAGTGATTTACTTAATACATGAACCAAAAATTATTTTATATATTTTGAACTTGTGAATTTTTTGAGTCTTATGGTGGAGTTTTAGAGAGGTTTTATGAAAATATATACATCTTTGGGTGTACGGTCAAAGGAAATCTGTCCATGCATGGGATATTCCATAGATGTGGGTGAGTATAATTTCCATTTTCATCTTTAAATACTTGACATGTCATGTTATAAATTGATTTTGTGTATGAAATACCAACTATCATATATAAACCATATCTATTTTTATCATAATATGATAACATTTACATCTCTTATGGGTAACAATTAGTTTCATCTTTGAAAATGGGATATCCAGGACGACCTTGCATGGCTAGTTCCTCAGGAACTAGGGGAGATCATTGCCCAAGTTTCAACTATTTTATTAGATTATTGGGGTGTGAAACATTGTTTCTTTATATGAATAGTGGATTGATTTAAGGACATGTTTCATGAGGACTTCTCATGGCTTTGAACTGAGAGATACATTGAGTATACAATTGAGCTAATGAAAAAAGCTGAAAAAGTTTCCATTCAATCATACTAAATGAAACCAACAGAGATTAAAGAGAATATATATCAACTAGAATAATGAAAGAATAATGGATTTATCCATTTGAGTAAATCTTCTTGGAGTTATCTGGTTTTCTTATATGAAGGATGATTATAAATTTAATTTATGTATCAATTTCCAGATGTTGAATCAAGTGATAGTTAAGAACTTGTATCCTCCTTCAAGTTTGATGATCTATCTTACCATTTTAGGGGTTCATTTGTGTTATTGATGATTTATTTGAGGTGAGAGTATCATCAGTTGACAGTGATACATTATAATATTCCATAAACTTCATTCAATAGTAGGTATATCCTTTATGAGTTCCTCGTGATTTTTTTCTTAGAGAAAGGGTCCTACTGTGTTAATGGCATTGATGAACTGAATCTTCCACCCATACATGGGTCTTTGTTTTATTGTTGATGACATCCCAGTGGACTCCTAGACTCATTAATATCATTCGAAACATCTTTATGTAATCTTGAGTACACTGAGAGAGCATAAGATATATGAAATTCTATCTATGTGCCAATTTTTGGATTGGTATGGTACATTCATTGTGTCACATCATCTCTGAGGAACCTATTTAGTAGACCTAGAGAATCATCAGGTAGTTATTTCATGGGTGCATCCTAAGAATGTTTTTATAAACAATATTTTATGGGTTTTGTGGGATATTAAGATAGATTCATTCAAGAATTTTCTCGATTAGTATAACTTATTTTGGACATAGATTAGAATGGTATACAATTTGAATTTTATGGACGATGTAAGAATACCTTCTAGGATCTATGGATGAATTTGACTATAGTAACAATTTTGTTCCTACATGAGCTAATTGAGGAGTATACATTGTTATATGATCCATTTGGAATCAGGGTTGGGACTATATTGATGTTGATAGATCTATTTGTGGCATATGGATCATAACATTTGAGGCCACATGAATGGAATTATCCTGTGCATGATCACAATTTATCTGTGGTGATGTATTCATTAAAGTGTTAGTGGAATTTCCTATTGATAGAAAGGTTTATTGTCTATAAGAACCAAAAAATCTTAAAGCATATATTTTTAGTGAGATATGAATCTCTGATAGTGTATATGGGTTGAGTATATGCATTTATTTGACTTTAAGGTAGACTATATGCCCAAGAAGGGAAACATTGTTACTGACACTTCAATTTGGACGACATAGGTTCATGAAGTCTAGGATTCTTCCTCTTAATAAATACTGATAACTTTATTGGATGAGATAATGATATAGGTTCAAGTGGGCTAAGATAATATAACCCTCATGTCTACATTAGTTGAGGCCACACATCTAATATTGATCAAGGAAAGGCGGTATGAGGATCTTGAATTATTTTAATTTAGGGAAATCCTTTATGGTGTGGAGTCATCTTTCGATTAAACTATAGATGAGGATAAAATCATCTATGATCTGGGATGTGTTTTTTTACTACATGTATACAATAAGAGTTGATTCACGAGTTTCAAGAATTGAAGTGGGAAGTACACCTAGTTTGACTAATATATACTATGATCTTCAGAGATAGTATTGGTTGATGGGAATGAAAAATAGGAAATTGCAGGTTTTGTGACATGGTTATACACAAGTTGGTAGGTGAAGGAAGAGAATCAATGACATGGAGGTTTGCTATATAAATTTCACATCCCAGAGTGAAAGAAATATAGTGATAAAATTTATTTTTTTGTAGGTTGTCAACATATATCTCAGAAGAATGATGCTATATGGGTGATTGGGGACTGATTGATGAAATTATTCCATTTATTTAAAATTAGGGAGACCTTCATGGTTGATCAGTTGGTTTATATGTATGGTCTAAGGGTATTCCTCTTGTGTGGGGGTACCATCTTTATAGTTTCATATCATGATCCATGTTATACATTGCGCTTCTAGAAAGGCATGCAGAAGGTACTTGGTAATTATTTATTTCTATGTACAACTTCTCACCCAAAAATAGATGGGAAATCAGAGTATATTATCCATGTGTTAGATCACATAATGCAAGAATTTTCCTTAGAATTTGGGGAATATCAAGATAAGTACTAAATCCTCATTGAATTCTCCTATAACAATATTTATTAATAAATTATTCAGATTGAACCATATGAGGAACTTTATTATAGTCCATGGAGATTTCCTTTATATTAGATAGAGGTGGGTGAGTCAGTGTTGTCAGGTCTGAGTCTCATGTAGGTGACATCATAATAGGTTTGGTTGATTCTAAAACACATAACTTTAGCTCATAGTATACAAAAGTATTATTTTGATCGACTTTATTAACATATTTATATTATATTGGGTGACCATGTATTATTTGGGTGTTATTGAGATTGGGTCACCATTAGATTCGAATGAAAGTCATGTTGGAACCCAAGTTTGTCAGACCATTTGAGGTTATTGAGAAGATCAAACCCATGGTGAATCAATTGGCTCCTTTATATAGGTATAGTTCTATGCATTATTTTTTTCATGTTTCAAAAATTTAGAAGTATCGCATTGAACTTTCTCATGTCATTGATGTTGATCACATTGAGATTGGGTATGATGTGTCCTTTCAGGAGAATCTGATTTTAGTTATGGATCTTTGTGAGAATTATCTATGGTAAAAGATAGTTACATTTGTCTTAGTGGTGTAGAAGAATGGATGTATTCAGAAGGAAATGTGGGGGAGGAAAGAAGATATGTTGGACCAATGGACAAATATTTTTACCTTACATGTTTAGTGATTAGTGGGAGTACATATCAAGTATGTGTTGTTATAAGGTGGGGAGATTGTAAAATTTATACCTATCACATGAACTTTCATTACTTATTTTTATGTAATATATGCACCATTTTAATCTCTTTTTGTATGAGTCATGTCTTGGGTGTGTTTAGGTGAGTTTTGGAATCTTTTGGATGGATTTTGGGTAGTTCATAGTTGGTACACAATTTTCACAAACCATGCACCCACACCCTAGAAATTGTTCACCATAGGATAAAGTGGGATTGGATAGTTGGTGCTTTATTAAAAAAATGGTGTGCCCATGTAACATCCCTAGTAAATAAAGAATATGACATTCTAATATTTATCAATATTTGTGAATAAAATGTTAATATTACTTTAAAGGAAATTCTATTCTCGATGGCGTACCCAATATGCAACAACGAGTTTCTTTGAAATCTTACGTTGCACACTAATAATATAATAATATTATTTTAAATAATAGTTAACGCATAACTGTTGTAATGGCGGTAATGAAAATAACTAACTAAAATGTGATTATATATGTTTGTTAATTTTTTTTCATTTATCCAATAAATGTTAGAGGCTTAAAATTCAAATGAATCCAATTTTAAGAATAAATATTCTAATATTCTTCAAAAGGATGATTAAAATCATTTTGATGGATAACCCTTTTTAAATCTAATTTTTTTCACATTTATATGTTATATTTGACAAAATCCTTCTTTATAATCAAGACATCAAAATTTACTTTGTGCATATTTTTGTTATTTTCTGATAAAGATCATTTTAGTAAAAAATGTTGTATTTAAATTCAAAACCTCCTTTTAATCTAATTTATTTATATTATTATATTATCTTTTTAATTTGTTTTAAAGTGTAATTAAAATATATTTTTACCATTTAATCTAATGGTGGTATTTAGAATTAATTTCACTTTCAAAATTGACATAAACAAGTGTCAATCTTTTGATAGATATTGTTTCTTAAAAACACGCTATTTGTTTTGACAACGGAAATGGATTATAAAATTAATTAATGAAACTTATCTATTTTTAATTTGGTAAAATTGATATCATTTTTGAATTTTTTATATCAAATATAGCTTAGGGTTAATTTTTTGGTATTTTTTAAACAAATGTTCATTTTTAATGAATAGTGAAAAATACTGTATTTTAATTGAACCTGCCTTTTCATCCAATTTATTTATATAGTTACATTGTCATTTTAAATTGTTTTAAGGTGTAATTTAATCATTTTTTTATCATTTAATACAATTTTGGTTATTTTATGTAATTTCACTTTTAAATTGGATGTAAAAACAAATCAATCTTTTGATAGATTTTACTTCTTAAAAACCCATCTTTGGTTTTGACAATGAGAATTATTTTAAATTAATTGCTGCAATTTCTGTGTTTGTAATTTGATAAAATTTATTCCATATTTGGTATCAAAAGGTCCAAATTATGTAATTAAGACTCTTGTTTTTGGATATTATGAATAGTAACGATGGTAATTATCTTTAATTATCGTGTTTAATTAGTAATCAGGTAGTTAAGGGTAATAAAATAATATCATAAAAATATAAAATGACCCCAACATGTGTCCTAATACTTTTGGTGGTGTCATGGACGACCATCGGATGCCTCGTGCCAACTTTGGGGCCCCATGGAATCACTTTAGTGTTATAGTGACTTTTTATCATATTTTTGTTTAAGGAAAGGAAATATAACAAATGTTTGTATATCCTAAGTAAAACAATTTCAATTTCGTTTACATAAATTATCTCTTTGACTATAAATAGTAATTGGAAAGATAAAAATATTTCCTACATGATGGTAATTTTATTATAATTTTTAGACATTAAATAAATAAATTTATTTATGACACCGTGATGATGCATTGATTACCTCATTAATGAACGATTTAAATAAAATGAAAAGATAAGGTAAAATCTAAGACATACACTTTTCAAAAACCTATTGGATGGGTGGATTTCGAACCCTTATCACCTTTCTCCGAAATTTATAATTGTGAGACTTTTAAATTTCGAAAATCATTTTATAATAAAGTAACATTTCATGACTTTCCAAGAGTGCCCCTCCTCCCTCTTATAAAAGGCTCCCACCTATACCCCCTTACCCACACCTCTCAAGCCCTTGGATCTTCCAAACTATACTCAAATTGTCTCTCCACATACCTCTATTACTCATTGAAGCCTCACTTTGTGCATAATTCTTTCCAAGTAAGCCTTTTGGCTCAAATTAGAAAGAGTTATCCGATTTAAAGGTAATGTCTTCACTTAGGTTCTTTTGTTTTATTTTACTTCTCCAACCCCTTAATCTATTTTTATTCCTTTATTTTGAAACAAAAGCAGTATATTAAATATAAAAGGATTTTTTTATGAGAAGTATTCAATCTACACTCATACATACCTCCATCTAATGGTTAAAGAACATACTGTTTCTGTGGGTAGCGAATTACTGCCTCACGAAACGTTGATTGTTCAATATTCTTTTAACACATCTCATGGTGGCCATTAATATGTCATTGAAAATATATATGACATATATATTATATTTATTTTTTCATTATACTTCTGTATTTTTCATTTATTCATACCTTTATGGTTTCCTAAATGGGTAAACACGATAATTTCATTTTAGGAAGTGCGGACTACCACCCCCTCAAAGTTATTTGAATTGTTAATTACATTTGTGGGATGTATAAAGGATGGAGTGAATGATATTATATATGATATTATACTGTAATTATAATATATCATAATGTTTTCATTCCATTAAAGTATTAAATAGAAATTAAAGTAGTGTTTATGCGTACGTACGGCTTACCATCTCCATGAACGGTACATTTCATTTCTTATCTCCAAATGTTTTGTACTATTATAAGTACATATATATAATGAATATCTATGATATACATTACATATAAATTATTAATATAATTCTGGAATTATAATATATATATCTATCATTTTGTTTTAATTCCATTAATATGACAAAGAAATGAAAGTAGTGTTCATGTGTACATACGACCTACCGTCTCCATGAATGGTGCATTTCATTTTTTATCTAAAAATGTTATGGAATAGTATAAAATGAATATATACTAGATATATATGATATTTAAATAATTAATAATATTCTTTAGATGGTGTAATTATAACTACATGGACAATTCTTTTCAAACAAGTTCATTTTTGACTCATGTACCGATCATCAAAAAAAATGTCTGATATGAAATCACATAATTAACTAATTATTATAACATAATAATATGTGATATGAATTGAACAATAAACTTGAAAGGAGGTCTTTAAGAAATTAAAAATTTACCAATGTTTATTATTCTATAATATAATGAAACGAACAAGACAAGTCGGACATGAGGTAAGGGATCCTACCTCTCTCTTTCTTTTTAAGTACTATCTTTTATGTCATTTACTTTAAGCTCATTTTTCTTATGTTGGGGGATGTTATTTTATATTCCTACTACTTTACATTTTATGTTCATATGATTAGACACCCTATTTTATCTCGTCAATCCATTTTTTTGATGTTTTAAGTAGCGTTGTTAGGCTGCTAAGTTTTCATAAGGGATTTTTCATCTCACTTTTATTCCCGTGAGATTCATGCTACATTTGTCACTATTTCCTTTTTCTGTGGTGTGTGTAATTCCCATGATTTTACTATTTGTGTAATATAATTTAATTTATGGGTATTTACATCTTCATTGTATGATCCTACTATCATGGGGTGAACGTTTCGAAAGTTACCCAAATCGGTAAGGGAACCTTTCACCGTCCTCTTTTTAAAAGACTTATTTCTGTTAGGTCTTTTAATTTACATCTTATTATGTTGGGATATGTTCTTATATATCCTTATTGTTTTAAATGTTATATCCAAGTGATGAGATACCCTTTTTATCTCTCATCATCTCATTTTCTGAATTTTAAATTGACGCCGTTAGGCTGTCAAATTTCTGTAAGGGAACTTCTTAAATCTATTTAAATTATTTTGGTTAAACCTATAATTCTTGATTATGTCATGCTATTAATATGTGTGGATAACCTATTATTTTTTTACACTTAATATCCACTTATATTGGGTGTATTTATGTTTGTCACACATATTTATGTAATTGATTTATCCTTAATCTAAGGATACTGTCTTTGTAAGGAACTTCGTCTCAATCACATTTCATTGAGGCATATTTTATTTTATACACAACTTTATTTTATATGGTGTATAAACCCCTTTTACTCTTACTTTTATTCAAAAGGAATCTTTTTATACATATCATTTTACTAAACGATAAAAGGAATGTTTTGTCTTACGTATGTGATGACAACTACTTCTCCATCGCTGTGACCATTATTTGAGTTTCGGATTCCTCTACAAGCCATAACATCTTTTAAATGAAAAATAAATACCATGTTTTAATTTTCATTTATTTTGGTATTAAAAATAGTTTTGATGACGTTTTTATTATATCAATGTGTTGTATTGATATCTTGTGATTGAAATGTGGAAATGTTATGTTTCCTTTATGCATGTTTTATATGATACGATTATGTTATGGTTCTTGGGAATTGTTTATGAAGACAGGTGGTTCCATGATAAACTAAGGGAGGGTGATCCCGTGATAGATCTCCAATGCATTGGGTAACCTGAAGGAGTTAAATGATAAGGTTTCTCCGAAGATATTTAGATAAAATACTGTGATGTGTATTCAAAACGTAACCATGAGGGTTACTCTCTATGTAAGAATGTAATGAATGTCTCAAGTTACCTTTATGTCTTATTATTTCTGTGAGTTATACATAAATATTATGATTTCAGAAGTCATGTTATGATTGAATTTTATGGTTTCATTTATTTGTATTTATTGGCGGGTTAATGTTTCCTTTTATTATGTTATAACCCTTACTGAGATTTTTATGCTCATCCAAAGTTTTTGAGATGTTTTTCATAGGTTATAAGGAAGGGTAAGAGAAAGGAAGTATTCAATAAGATTTATATCCAGAAAAGAACTCTTATTTTATTTAATGATCTTTTTTATTGTTGTGAAAAATAGGTTATAATAGTAGTGTCTACTTTGTAATCCTTTGAGATGTAATAGTTATGTCCTAATTCTCTAAAACTCTAAACCGGAAAAGATCCTCAATGTAAATTATTCATTTAATTAAAGATAAATAATGTTTTAAGGCCATGTCCTTATAGTTGGTATCAGAGGGAGGTTTAGATAACTTTAGATGTTAGAGTGTTGTTTAAGCATAATTGAAAAGCTGTATATAACAACAATAGTTAGTATATTAGATGAAGTAATTGTTATTTTTTAAAGTTAGAATGAGATTGAGATAACTGGGATAAGTATATCTTGGTTTTTATCTTCCTCATTAGTACATGATGATTTTTTTTGATGTACTCACACTGACATTTTTGGTTTTAGTAAATAGATGGGTCTAGTAGGCACCAAAGTGACAATGGGTTTGAAGGAAACTGTGGTGGTTCTATGATTAATAGACTAGATGAAATGGGCGATTCAATGAGAAATCTCATGGTTATTCTAAGACAAATACCAGGATTCATGATTAACCACTTGGACCTTGGTGAGTTCTCTAATGTATCATGTAAGAGAGAACCAACTAGATGAGGAAGTTCAGGTAATAATTATAAAGGTAACCATTAGGGTTTATACGATCCTTACTTTTGAGGCAATTATGGGTTACTATATGTTATGATGGAAAATGAAAGGCATGAGATAAACTTTAGGTTAAATTATGTTATGGTCATTTTTGAAGATTTTATCTCTTTTTGGGGAATGTTATAAGAATTATGTAGTTTTGGAAAAAGAACAACACGTAGACCATGTGACAACTCATCACACCGGATGAAGCTGCGGGAATCGAACCCACAACCAATGTGCGACTGGCATTTATCGCCTACAACTGGTCTACGTGAAGTACCGAGTTAGTTTGACTAATTATTTTTAGTTATATGATCTTATGAATCAGGAATAATATTATTTTGGGTTATCTATGGAAATTATTAACCTATCATGGAAGATATGTGATTAGGTTAATTAATTTTCAGTATGAGACTTTAAGAGTAACTAATTTTATTTGGGGATAAATGTTAAGATTTACATTGGAAGACTATGTGATAAAATCCTTCATCGATTTGGGTTTCAATCATAGTTTGGTTTATCTTTAAATAATTTTATGGAAAACTGTTTATTGATTGGTCTTTGTTCAACTTTGGATAAAGTTTGACAAATTTTGGAGATTAAGAGTAACATTTTTTTTATAATTGATTATCCTTTTTGGGTATTTTCTGATCTCATACTAACAATTTTAGTTTTGGGTTTGGTCTAAAGACATGGGAAATATATAGTTCTCTTCTGTGGATTTGGTGATTCTCTAGAAGTTGATTATATCACTCTTAATGTGAACAAGTCATCCTAAATACTCATCTTTTAGAGAAAATATGAGTTTGTGTAAGAAATCTAGAAAGAGATGAAAGTCTACATGACAAGTAAGTATATTTCCTTATGATTTAGTTAAGCTCATAAATGAATTCCTCAATGAAATGTAACTTATAACAAAAATGTTGTTTGTTAACTTTTCCTATTAGGGAATCAAATACCATTTAACCCATCACAAGTTTGTGATTTTCTAGTGGTTAACATTCTCCTAAACATGTTTTCTACCACTCTCCATCAGAACATGACCCTTTGTTTTCTCTTCCATATCCATTTTTTCCTACATGGAATCATAGTATGGGTTAACTCTAGTGACCTTTGTACTTCTCTTTCTTTCTTTTAAAGCGACAGTTTAATTGACTCCTTTTCTGATGTGGGGATTTCAAGGAAGTTTCAAAGTCCAATTTTTAAAATTTCAAGGATGAAATTCCCAAAAGTGGGGAAGATGTAACATCCCAGGTAAATAAATAATATGACATCCTAATATTTATCAATATTTGTGAATAAAATGTTAATATTACTTTAAAGGGAATACTATGCTTGATGGCATACCCAATACGCAACAGTGAGTTTCTTTGAAATCTTACGTTGAACACTAATAATATAATAATATTATTTTAAATAATAGTTAATTCCTAGCCTTTTTAATGGTGGGAATGAATAGAACTAACTAAAACGTGATTATATATGTTTGTTAAATATTTTTTCATTTATCCAATAAATGTTAGAGGCTTAAAATGCAAATAAAATCCGATTTTAAGAATAAATATTCTAATATTTTTTAAAAGGCCGATTAAACACTTTTGATGGAAAACCCTTTTTAAATCTACATTTTGTAACATTTATATGTTATATTTGACAAAATCCTTCTTTTAAATCAAGACATCAAAATTTACTTTGTGTAAATTTTGTTTCTGATAAAGATCATTTTTAGTAAAAATGTTGTATTTTAATTCAAAACCTCCTTTTAATATAATTTATTTGTACTGTTATATTATATTTTTAATTGGATTTAAAGTTTAATTAAAATATATTTTTACCATTTAATCCAATGGTGGTCATTAGAATTAATTTCACTTTGAAAATGGACATAAACAAGTGTCAATCTTTTGATAGATATTGTATCTTAAAAACACGCTATTTTTTTGAAATCAGGAATAGATTATAAAATTAATTAATGAAACTTATATTTTTTTAATTTGGAATATCAAATATATATTATTGTTAATTTTTGGTATTTTTCTGAAAAATGTTCATTTTTAATGAATAAGGAAAAATACTGCATTTTAATTCAAAACTGCATTTTCATCCAATATATTTATATTGTTATATTTTCATTTTAATTTGTTTTAATGTGTATCTTAATTATGTTTTTAACATTTAATACAATGTTGTTAATTGGATGTAATTTCACTTTTAGATTGGATGTAAAAACAAATCAATCGTTTGATAGATTTTACTTCTTAAAAACCCGTCTTTGGTTTTGACAAAGAGAATTATTTTAAATTAATTACTGCAATTTATGTGTTTGGAGTTTGATAAATGGATTCCATATTTTGAATGAGAAGGTCCAAATTATGTAATTAAGACTGTTTTTTTGGACATTATGAATAGTAACGACATTAATCATCTTTAATTATCGTGTTTAATTAGTAATCAGGTAGTTAAGGGTAATAAAATAATATCATAAAAATATAAAATGACCACAACATGTGTCTTAATGCTTTTTTTGGTGTCATGTACGACCATGGGATGTCGTGTTCCAACTTCGGGGCCCCATGCAATCAGTTTAGTGTGATAGTGACTTGTTATCAGATTATTTTTTAAAGAAAGGAAATATAACAAAGGTTTGTATATCCTAAGTAAATATATTTTAATTTCGTTTACATAAATGATATTTTTGACTATAAATAGTCATTGGAAAGATAATAATATTTACTACATGATGGAAATTTTTTGATAATTTTTATGCATTAAATAAATAAAGTTAGTTATGAAACCGTGATGATTCGGTGATTACCTCATTAATGAACGATTTAAATAAAATGAAAAGATAAGGTAAAATATATAACTTAAACTTATAAAAAACCTATTTTATGGGTGTATTTAGAACCCTTATAAGCTTATACTAGAAAAATATAATTTTGGGACCTTTAAAACCCGAAAATAATTTTATAATAAAGTAACATTTCATGACTTTCCCAGAGTGCCCCTCCTCCCACTTATAAAAGGCCCCACCTCTACCCCTTTATCCACACCTCTAAAGCACTTGGATTGTCCAACCTCTACTAATATTGACTCTCCAAATCACTCTATTACTCCTAGAAGCCTCAATTTGGGTATAAGTCTTTCCAAGTAAGCCTTTGGTATCAAATCAAAAAGAGTTATCCGATTTGAAGGCAATGTCTTCTCTTTTGTTCTTTTGTTTTATTTTGCTTCTCCAACCCCCTAAACATTTTTACTACTTTCTTTTGTAAAAACAACATTATCTTCAATATAATAGGATTTTGTTTTGAGAATTATTCCTGCTACACTCATACACTCCTCCATCTAATGGTTAAAGAACATACTGTTTCTGTGGGTAGCGAATTACTGTCTCACGAAACGATGATTGTTCAATCTTCATTTAACACCTCTCATGGTGGCCATTATGATGTAAATGTATTTATATATGATATATATATTATTTATATGTTTTTATTATGTTTATTTATTTTTCATTTATTCCATACCTTTATGGTTTCCAAAATGGGTAAGCGTGATAATTTCATTTTAGGAAGTGCGGTCTACCGCCCCCTCAAAGTGATTTGAATCGTTAATGCCATACGTGTGATGTATAAATGATGGAGTTAATAATATTATATATGATATTATAATTTAATTATAATATATCATTATGTTTTCATTCCATTAATGTGTTAAATAGAAATTAAAGTAGCGTTCATGCGTACTTATGACTTACCGTCTTCATGAACAGTACATTTCATTTCTTATCTCCAAATTTTATGTACTATTATAAGTAAATATATATAATGAATATATATGATATACATTACATCTAAATTATGAATATAATTCTGGAATTATAATATATATATCTCTCATTTAGTTTTAATTCCATTAATATGACAAAGAAATGAAAGTAGCGTTAATCCGTACGTAGGACCTACCGTCTCCATGAACGGTGCATTTCATTTTTTATCTCCAAATGTTATGGAATAGTATAAAATTAATATATAATTGATATATATGATATTTAAATCATTAATACTATTCTGGAGATGGTGTACTTATAACTACATGGACAATTCTTTTCAAATAAGTTCATTTTTGACTCATGTACCGAACATCGAAAAAAACGTCTGATATGAACTCACACAATTAACTAATTATTATAACATTATAATATGTGATATGAATTGAATAATAAAATTTAAAGTATGTCCTTAAAAATTATAAATTGACCAATGTATATTATTCAAAAATATAATGAAACGAATAAGACAAGTCGGACTTGAGGTAAGGGATCATACCTCTCTCTTTCTTTTTAAGTACTCTCTTTTATGTCATTTACTTTATGCTTTTTTTCTTATGTTGGGGGATGTTATTTTATATTCCTATTACTGTAAATTTTATTTTCATATGATGAGAGAACTATTTGATCTCGTCAATCCATTTTTTTGATATTTTAAGTGGCGCCGTTAGGCTGCCGAGTTTTCATAAGGAATTTTTCATCTCACTTTTATTACTGTGAGATTCATGCTACATTTTCCACTATTTCCTTTTTTGTGTGGTGTGTGTACGGAAAATTATTATTTTCTTTATGTAATATACTTTAATTTATCGGTATTTACATCTTCATTGTATGATCCTTCTTTCATGGGGTGTACGTTTCGAAAGTTACCCAAATCGGTAAGGGAACATTTCACCCTCCTCTTTTTAAAAGACTTCTTTTGGTAGGTCTTTTAATTTACATATTATTACGTTGGTATATGTTATTATATATCATTATTTTTGTAAATGTTTTGTCCAAGTTATGAGATAACCCTTTTATATCTCATCATCTGATTTTATGAATTTTAAAGTGACGTTGTTAGGCTGTCGAATTTATAAAAGGGAACTTCTTAACCCAATTTCAATTCTTTGGGTTAAACCTCTACTTCTTGACTATGTCATGCTATGAATATGTGTGTATGAACTATGATTTTTTTACAATTAATATCCACTTATATTCATTGTATTTATGTTTGTCACACATATTTATGTAATTGATTTATCCTTAATCTAAGGATACCATCTTTGTAAGGGACTTCGTCTCAATCTCTTTTCATTTAGGCATATTTTGTTTTATACACAAATTTATTTTATTCAGTTTATAAACCCCTTTTACTTTCACTTTTATTCAAACAGAATCTTTTTATATGAAGCATTTTAGTAAATGACAAAAGGAATGTTTTGTCTTACGTATGCGGTGACAACGACTTCTCCGCCGCCGTGACCATTATTTGAGTTTTGGCTTCCTCTACAAGCCATAACTTCTTTTAAATGAAAAATGAATACCATGTTTTAGTTTTCTTTTATTTTGGCATTGAAAATGGTTTTGATAATGTTTTGATTATATCAATGTGTTGTATTGATATCTTGTGATTGAAATGTGGAAATGTTATGTTTCATTTATGCATGTTTTATGTGATACGATTATGTTATGGTTCTTGGGCATTATTTATGAAGACGGGTGGTTCCATGATAAACTAAGGGAGGGTGAGTCCGTGATAGCTCTCCAATGCATTGGGTAACACGATGGAGTTAAATGCTAAGGTTTCTTCGAAGATATTTAGGGAATATATTGTGATGGGTATTCCAAACATAACCATCAAGGTTACTCCCTACGTAAGAATGTTATGAATTCCTCAAGTTACCTTTATGTCTTATGATTTCTATGAGTTATACATAAATATTATGATTTCAGAAGGTATTTTATGATTGACTGTTATGGTTTCATTGATTTTTATTTATTGGCGGGTTAATGTTTCCTTTCATTTTGTTATAACCCTTACTGAGCTTTTTATGCTCATCCCATGTTTTTGAAATCTTTTTCACAGGTTATAGGGAAGGGTAAGAGAAAGGAAGTATTCAAGAAGATTTATATCAAGAAAAGAACTCTTGTTTTATTTATGGACCTTTTTTTATTGTTGTGAAAAATCGGTTATAGTAGTAGTGTCTACTTTGTAATCCTTTGAGATGTAATAGTTATGTCCTAATTCTCTAAAAATCTAAACCTGAAAAGGTCCTCAATGTGAATTATTCATTTAATTCAAGATTAAGTAATGTTTTATGTTCGGGTCCTTATAGACCATCCAAGAGAAACTATGAACCCAAAATAGTATGGTATCATTGGTTGGTTTCAAGGTTTTCTTAACTATGTGGTTGATCCAAGAAACCTTGTGCATGGGTTTTTAAACCCATGAAAATTTAATTAAAAAATCAAGGACCACTAGTTTATATCCTTAATCACCCCCACTCAGCCTAATACTATTTCCATTTCTTATAGAATCTCATGAGAGGATTTATAGTCTCCTTGAACCCCTTCATTTGTTAATCAATGATCTGGTGGAAGAACTAGACACCTCTCAATTATGTGATATATTCCTTGATTAGGTTCATCTCTCTCGCATCATTCTTTTCCTTTGAGAGGGTTGGATTCCTCTAGTTATTTATGGGTTAGATATAGGTTTTAATGTATCTTGTTTCATAATATATTGATCCTACCTTTTTATACTATATCTCATTATTCAATGTGAATTGGTCTATTTTACCATATATTGAGGGCTAAGGTTGGGTGAGTGTTCTTAAATGATCCAAGGGTTAATGGTCTAATTGATAATTCCCACATTCATGATGATGATATTGTGTTTGTAGTTGTACCATTATATTAACACATCTTTAAATATCATTTTAATTCTAAAATGTGAATCGAATCACATGAAATTGAGAGACCCTTCAAGGACCTTGTTAGAGTCGTCGGAGATTATGAGATCGTATTGATAATAACCCATGGGGTGTGTCAAATTCAAAAAAATGATTAATTATGGAATTTTAAAAGAGAAATTTTATTTTTATGGAAGTGAAATAAATCTATGTTTCATGTTTAATGGGATTTAAAGCGTTTATTGGATTATCCTAAAATGGTTAATGACTTTTGTAATAAATGATGATAAATGGAATAATGGGTAAATTGTTCATATAGTTCTTTATGATAAAATTTAATAACCATGGAGGTTTTTGATAAATGAATTGGTACACCATATTGTGAATTATTGATAAGGAAAAAGATGATGAACCTTGATATATATCTACATGTAAATGTTAATAAGGAGTTATGGGAGATGCAATGATTATCTGATCACCCATGAGGTACCATAATGAATCTCTAGGACCCCAACGAAAATGGAAATTTGAGTAATGAGTTGTGGGTTACATACTAATATTCCATGTACCCATGGGTGGAAGAATATTGATCTAGGACCCCAAATTAATGATATAATATTGGTCCAGGATTTATTCTGCATGTTCTAAGAATTTGGTGCTAGAATGATGCTCTAAGTACTAGTGATACTGGTAATGGAATGATTCTCTAGGGTAATGAAATAAATCCAAAATTAATCTAAATAATGAAATCCCTTGATATTATAAAATGGTAAAATCCCTATGGAGTATAGTTTAGACTGACACATAGACCTAAGTAGTTATGATTAGCTCGGTTATCACCTAGAACTAAAGGACCAATGTGGACAAATAAAGAATAATAAATGTTAAACCTATTTATTTTTATTAGTCTATTTATTATTTCTTAATATAACTACCTAATATGTTATAGACTTGATAGAGATTTAGATAATGTTAGTGGTGGCCTACTAATTTTTACTCATACCCTAATTGAGAAACTATTTGGTACATGAATAGAATTATTGTTTTCATGTAAAGATAATGGAAAATGATATTTTTTAGGTATAAGAGTTGGGATTTGGGAAGAAGCATAAATAATGGAACCACACATGATTTGGGGACCCTATTGTGATTTTTAGTATTCCTTTATTTCGATTTTTCAATAGACACATGACACACATATATCCTGACGTTTCTACTTATTTTTATGGTTGTTTTCCCAAGTTTTGGAATTTTTCATGTACTACTTGTTCATTATTAGTTATTGTTGACTATTATGATGGCTATTGTTTATTTATCTTAACTGTATATCTACACCTAGAGGAGGATGTTCCTGTAAGGGGCTCAACACTAGGGCTTACCCCCATCACTGCCTTCCTCTTCCCTACGACAGATCAGCTAGTTTTCATAACTTCAGTCTGGAGCGCTTGTGGAATGCAGTTTGTCTCCTATGGTGGCACATCATTGAGGTCTTGTTCATATTCTCTCAATTTTCCGACCTTCCCCCACTCTATCATAAAATCTGGATAGAGCATCACCTGGTGGAAAGGTGAGGGTCCAACATTCGAGCTTCCTACTGCTGTAGTGAAGGTTGATGCTATGTGTCAAAGTCCGCTGGAGGTGCATTGGGTGGATCTGGCCACTGTGCACGGTCTCGAAGGTGGCGACAAGATTTATGGTTCTGGCTTGTATAATTCTTCTTCTTCTTCCCTCATAGGTTCAGCTCCTGAGGCTTTTATGGTAAGGGTTTTCGTTTTTATGGATTTGATGTATAATGTTCATATGGAATTTTGTGGTGTCGCCCTCTTTGGAGGCTTCTTGCTTCTCCTCTCACTTATCATGTGCGATTCAGACTCTATTGAGGCTTCATTCCTCTGGCTTCTGCGACTAGTTGATGATGGGATGGAGGTGGGATTCCAACCTCGGTTCCGATGACTAGTGAAGGTTTAATGGTGGACGGGCTCTTCTTTCAGGCTAAGTAGCAGCTTCTGGGACTTTATTGTTTTCGTTTACAGGTTTTTTTCTAGTTTTGGTTCGGAGGCATCATCTATATCACTACGGCAGTGCGTAAGTTTTGCACTAGGAACTCCTCATGACATTGTTTTTTATTGCGTGTTTCCATGTCTCTGTTCTATGGTGTGTGATTTTGGTGGATATAAATTCAGTGAAGGAGAAAATGAAGTTGTAGTGGAGACGCATCTCTAAGTTCTTTCAACTTTTTGAAGGTTGGTTTTTTCTATATTATTGTGCGTTGAGGAAGACTATGTGGTTTGTATTTTGTGAATTTTATTGTGGCACTGTGGACTTGGTCCACGAGACACTGCATCCAGTTTTATGGAAAGGGACTACCCAGAAGAGGTTCAGAGTAGGGAGTATCCTCCTTATCCTCACTACTCAGAAATGGATGTTTTGAGATGGTATGGTGTTTTCCATCAGTACCATGCCCATGATTATTTGCATAGGAAAGATATCCGTACAATTATGGGAAGGTGGATGCTGATCGTATTGTTTTTTTCTTGGGTGGGGATTTTTCTTTCTATTAAATTGAATTGTCTTTTGTCTTGATGAACTTAGACCATCGAGGCATGGTTGTGTTTTATGTCTTTGATGTGTTCTGGTTTCCCAATTTTTCCTCAAATGTTCTTTTGAAATAAAAAAATTAATTTTCAGTCAGTCGGTATCTCCACTGTTGTCTTGATTTGATAAAAAGGGTTTTCTCTCCACACATGAAAAATTAGACCCCTACTGTTATTCGACAGTTACTCATGTATGGGGAGGAGAACCTAAGGTCATATAGCAAACTAGACTTGAAAACCGGTATGTGGTACCTAGGTTGCGATATTACATCTATTCATTCTTGGACCACTGTTTATTATATTGAGGTTAGAATGATTCATACATGTCAAAATAACTTTATAGAATATTTTCCTAATGTTTTAAAATAATACAAATATGTTTTATTTTTTTGGATAATTAAATGTAAGTTTTAAAATAAAAAAAAGATTTAAATTGAAAACACACACTTTGAGTCATAATGGAAAGACTCAGTATCAGAATGAGAAGTTGTTGATTCCAACATATCAAAAATGATATATGGATCATTTTTTTGAAGTATCAAAAAATTATGAATGTGTTTTCTTGGTTTTGATTGTTTGATGTGTATTATAAAGTAAAATTTAAATTATAAACTAAATACATAAGATTTGATCCATACTAACCACACTATATATTGGATTGATGATTGAATGATTGAGGTGTGTATGATTCCAATATGAGAATGAGCAGATTTAAAAATGTTTCTTTCTTTGTCATACCTAACACACTATGTATTGGATTTAGGAGAATCTGATTCCTACACCTGATAAATGAAATATTAACCATTTTCCAAATATATCAAAATAATATTAATGTGTTTTCTAAATTTTTTCTATGTATCATTTTTTGAAATATACTATCTATTTGAAACTTATAAAACAATAATTGAGTCATACATGGCATACCATGCATTTGATTGGGTTGCGGTCAATTCCAACACATCACAATATGTCTTCTTATTCTAAAATGCATTCAAAATTTAGGGTTATCTAACAGTATTGTTGTTTGATAACCAGAAATATTGAATGTAATGAAAAATAAAAAAATGCATCATCATGAGTGTGTCATCCTTTTTGAGTGCATAATTGTAGAACATGAGTGCATTATGAGTGTGTCATCCTTATTCATTATCAAAATGATAATTAGCAATGTAAGTATTATATAAGAATAATAAGGAAATTAAATAAATAATATTGATAAAAATATAATAAAATTTACTAAATAAGTAGTTTAAAGTATCCTCTCCCAGATGTCTATATACAATCTGGCACTATGTATTTTTACCACTAAGTTCTAAACAAATCAATTTCATCTTAGGAATATAGGTAATTTTGAAAGTCCCGATAGGACTGGAAAATTTTTAATAAATAAATTATTATTAAATACATTAAGTTAAATTTTAATTATCATCAGAAATACTTATTTAGGGAAAC
This sequence comes from Viscum album, assembly GCA_963277665.1. NCBI lineage: Eukaryota > Viridiplantae > Streptophyta > Magnoliopsida > Santalales > Viscaceae > Viscum > Viscum album. The sequence goes on along the minus strand of OY728158.1, from coordinate 905,109,534 downwards.
TAATATATTGATCGAATAAAATTTCATTCAGATATTTTCAAACATAATAGCCAAAATCATTTTTCCTTTGTTATAGAAACCTTGATAAAAAAAAGTAATGTGTGTTTATATATGTTTTGATAGTGTAATGTTATTATATATACCCACATGATTATACAATTTTATAAGTCTATTGTATTTTTATTCTCATGTAATTTATTCATTCCATGATTTTCAAAATATTTAAACACCACCATATTAAAATATAATTTTCATTAAAATGTAATATTGAAGTTTATGCTGAATTGCCTCCTTAAAAATCACTTATGAATTTCATTGTAGTTTTTATATAATAAACAACATTGAAAGTTATTTTCAATATGGGTTTTCTACAAAAAAATAAACATCAAACATCTATAATGTTTACTTTCAATATCAGTTTTTTTAAAATCAATGTTCAATGTTCAATATTTATGATTCGACATCAGTTTATAAAAAAAATGATATGGAATGTTTAATTTTTTTTAAAGAAACATAATATATTACATGACCCAAAATCTAAAAATTTACATAACATCACACAAAAAAGATACTACATATTTAGTAGAAGACATTTTTATTCACGAAATAAATATTTTTATGATCATATAGATATAAACCTAATTACTGATTAATGCATAAAACTATCCATAAATAAACTTTTATGAGGACATTCCTTTATAATGTACCACAAAATCTATCAAACCATTAGAAATTACATGTCTTTTCTAATGGTACGTGGTTCAATAAAGGTTGAAAATGTGATAATTCTTTATGAAAGATATTGGAGTAGATGTGTTTATTGAAAACATAATAAACCAAAGTAAAAATTGAATATATTCCTATGTAAAATATTCTATTAGAATTAAATTTTATACATAGATACCTGATTCAGTATATGAAATGAAATTTCTATTAACATTTTAAGAAAAAACTTTATGCTAAAAGATAAATGGATAAGAAATATTATTCACCAAATGATAATTTTCAACATTTATTACTGTTGTAAAATCTATGAAAGTTAAATAATTACCACCTCCTTAGAATTGATAAACCAATTTTCATAGTATCATTGGGAAGTGTTGATTCATGAACAATAGCCATAACATTCCTCAAACCTAGTTTCACTAAAAAGATAAAAATAAATTAGTCAATATATGTTTGTATTAAAAATACATTCATTTTTTAATAAATCAAAATCATTATATTAAGAAATCAAGTAGAGTGTCATAAAAATTTCACCCATATTCCTGTCTCATTTCCATTTTTCAAACCATACAATGTATGGAATTCATAGTCACTATTTATTTGGAAAAAATATAAAATAGAATCGGTAAGCATATTTAAACCATCCAAGTTGATGAAATTATTCAAATCCCCAAGAAAATAATCTAAATTTCAACTAAAATTTATTTTGTTACACCTACAAATAAATGTGGTTCAAAATATTAATATCAACCCATTAAACAATATCATATCATTATGTAAAAAGTAACCTCATAATATATTTTACTATTAATGAAAGATCACACCTTAGAAAGTATTTATTGATATATAATGACTATAGAATTTATAAAATGATATTTTAACATATTCTATTAACAATTCTATTGTCATTCCATTACTTGATGTGAGGGCGGTAGAGGTTCCAAAAAATATAGGTAGAGACTTGGTGGATGAAATGAGGGAGGAAGTGATCTAAACAAGTGATCAGATAATGGGGGTGTGGTTTTTCGTGCTATAGAGCATGGTTGTGAAATTGAAACAAAGAAAGTAGTTCCTGACAAACATTCCCTTCACATAATATTGTGTATATGTAAATTTTAAGAAGTAGTAATTCTATAATGAAGAAAATAGAAATCCTAAAATATATAATTTATGTTGTGAAATGAAAATGTGAGTATTGTGAATGTATGAATAAAAAAAATAGAGTGATGAAAACCCCATAAATAGAAAAAATTGAATATATAGTTTAAAATATGAAATTCAATATGAAAAATTCAAAAAATTATATTTTTAAAAAATAAATATATTTCATTCAATTAATTGAATAATTTGGTATATTTAATAGACACTTTAATATGAAATAAAATGTTGAAAATAAATATATAGATTAACATATACAGTTTAAAATGGTTTTTTTCAACACAAACAATGATACACAATTACATTAGGATTAAAATAAGATAATATGAGAAGAGTTTTTGCTACATTAAAGATAAATATATAAATTGTTAATTTTTGTACACTGCTGGTCATTTTCAAATATTAATGTAATAAAAACATACCATTCAAATTAGAGCACCCATACAGCCTTGTTTGAGTGACATATTTATCATGAAAATCATGGATAAAATTTTTCAACATTAAATAATATACTGTTAGTTTGAAATACTAATCGCTAGTGTAATGTAATTCAGATACAATTTGAGAAAAAAATTAATATATGGATTTTATATAATTGTTTCTCATACAATGGATAAAAATTGTTCATATAAACCATATATCACTTGTCGGAAGTTAGAAAAAAATTACAATCACATAGTTACAAAATATATTTATATTAACAACTTTTAACTAAATTCAAAATTACAATTTTTTTAGTAGATAAAACAAAAAACATATATATATATATATTTATTCTTTTCGTTGAAAAATTTTATGCTCTATCATATATATGATCACAAGATTAGTTATAAACTAATATATATATGTCTATCAAAATAAATAGTTTAACTTCATTCTAATATGTAAAAAATAAAATATAGATATGTTCCAACCAAATATTATCTCTCAAATTATATTTTGATCAAAAAATATTGTTCACATTAGTATAAATTAGTTCTGCATATTACATATCAGTTTCAAACTGAAAGACAAACATTCAATAAGTAGTATTAATTCAGTACTCATGTGAAAATTTATTTTCTATATAGGGAGAAAAATGACATTTTTGTTATAGATGTTGAATCACAATATATGTATTTTTTCATTATAAAAAAATTATCTCCCACATATTTTGGATAATAGTTTTAGTTCACAACTAAAAATGTAATCATCAATTTACATGAATGACATCTTTTATAAAGTGTACTGAATGGAATATATTTATATTTTGAATGGATATCAGTTATGAAGTTAATATTGTAAATGATACATATTATTTTTTGTAAATTTATATCCTTTTTATCATATATGATAATTTAGTTGAGCTCTATAGGTTTAAAGAAAAATATTAAAAGAATCTAAAAGGGGATCATTTTTATCATTGTAGAGACTCGAAATCAAAGTATATTAATATAAGGACCCAACCTTATGACATTACATAATCTTGTGTTAATTAAATAATTTTACTTTATCTGATATTGAGGTTCTTTTCAAGTCTAGAGTTTTAAGGAATTATATTATAACTCATACATAAAGAAAACATAAAAATTCAAAGTGGGCACTTCAAGTCAGTATCGATTTTTCCCACCATATAAAACTTTAAAAAAAAACATGATCTATTTTAGGACAACTCTTCATGAATTTTAAAATTAATTATTCTAATCCATTACAAAACCACGAGTCATGTGAAAAAAATTAAAAAACATGGGTGAGCATAAACAAATTAGCAAGGGAAATAAAAATAAGGAAACTGTTAGTCCTTTTATAAACATTAAAAATCATTAAAAGTTTGAAATAAAGTAATAAAATTATCTTTAATAAGTATTAAATGATTTCCTTTTATAATAAATTCATTTCATACTATATTTATAATCTCTAGATTACCATAAAACCCATAAAAATCATAGAAAAATACATAAAGGTAACTTTTAAAATCCTAATACATTCCACTCTTATAAATGGTATAACCGTGCAATTGAATTCCATACATGTAACTTTTATAAATAAAATAACCATATGGATGAATTCAAAAACTAATGCATTGGAGGGATATCATGAGGGAATATATCGTTGGTTTATCATGGAACAACCCATCATTTATTTATTACAGAACCACCCATCAAAAGTCAAAGTATCATTATATTGTCATAAAACATAAAATAATTAATGTTTATAAGTATTTTAATCCTAAAATTTAATTTTAAATCACATGAAAACATTTACAGATATTTAAATAATCCTTCCAATTTCAAAACCAATTTTCAATGAAGAAATTACCAAAAGGAAAAGATGGGTTTCATTTTCCTTTAAAAAATGGAGGATTTTAAAGGAATAAAAATATAAAAATAGACATAAGATTTCCATTACATTTTTTTATATCCATATAAAAAAATATGTAAAATAATATCAATAATATTTTCATTAGGAAAAGATTACATATTTAAACAATTATAGTGTACCACAACACTTTGAAAATTTAAATCATGATCCCTAAGAAATAATAACACTTAAAAAGACATTAAATAACATGATAATAGATAAAATAATGATATTTATTGTCATTGGGGTATTATATACACTTTATATAACAATAAAAGTGCCTATCATCAAGAAATATCCCAATGAAAAGTGATTATGAACAAATCCCTTAACTTGGGTCTGACTTGTCATGTGTGTCTTTATCTTATAAAATAATGAACTGATGTTAATTATTTAATATCTTAAAATAATTTTTTTTAAATTTATCATTACTTTAATATCAGTTATTAAAATTTTAAAATAAATTCTTGAACAATTAACTTTACGTCGGGTGTTTTGACTATATCTGGTTTATGTGTCAAAACGACTTTGGGAGGTTAGCTGTGGTCAAAGGGGTTATTATATGAAAATATATATAATAATAATAATGAAATAATTATCATATATATATATATATAAATTAAAATTTTAAAACTAATCATGAAATTTGGTTATGAAAAATGAACCAACATTACAATCATGGAGGCGGTAGGTCGTACATACGCATAAATAATGTTATATTTTTTCAATGATTGTTATAGAAAGAAGTTAAGTGAAAATTTATCATTAAATAATGATAATTTATTTACATATAACATATTATTTAATCATGTATAATTATATATATAATTATGGTGATGTAAAAGAAATTACATCGCTTTAAGTAGGCGATAGTCTATACATCCACGAATGACGTTATTAATTTTTTAGTGTGTGGACAAGTGTCAAAGAAAATAATGTCTTATATTTTCAAAACTGTAATTATTTCATGAATATAATATTGAAGTTATTTATGTCACATATATTTAATTAAATCCATCCTTAATACGTTCCATGAAGTGTGTGAATGTATCACATCGCTTGGAAGAGGTGGTAGTCCACACTTCCACAAATTATGTTATCATATTTACATAAAATGGAAAGTATAAAGGGATGTGTTATAAAAAAATTAATAAATAATAAGTGAATAATAAATATCATATATAAAATATATAAACATATTTTCCATCATAATTCCCAACCATGAAAGGTGATAAATGAAAAAATGAATAATCATCGTTTCATTATGCGATAGTTCTACTTACACATAAACAGTAGGTTCGTTACCCATTAGGTTGAATTATGTATAATTTTAGGTCAACAAATTAGCAAAAAAAAATACTATTATATTCAGTATTTTGTTTTTTTTATATAATCATGTAATAATAAGGGTTTATAGTGTGGAGGATTGGAACAAAACTAAAGATCTTGAGGAAAGATGCTACCTCTTCTTTGGGTAACTCATTTTTCATTGCACTAAAGGTAATCCTTGGTTATTGTCATGACCATGTTTAGGATTATATTATAATCATAGGTATGTTGATTATCTATTTGGGAGGATATTTGTTGTGAAAAATTCTCTTCAGAGGTGTGAAGAAGTGGGAGGAGAGGATCCCTTTTTATAGTGGAGGATGAGTGGAACTCTTGTATATTTTGGAAATGGGAATTCCACCCACGATTTAACATTAAAAGTAGAACAAATAATGAAAAAATAGATAAAAGGTAAGATAGATACTAAATAAGGAAATCCCATATAATTTGGACAATTTATAGGTCATTTTGGCCCTTAAGTTTATGTTTTAGTTCCTTGTTAAACTTAATTTCATAATATTCGTTGTAATTAATTTTAATGAAATTCACTAATATTTTTTGTTAAAAACTAAGTTAAAATTTTTAGACATTATAAATTATTATGGTTCCAAATATGGAATATAATTTTCCAAATTTCAATCATAGAAGTGGTATAAATTAGTTTAAATTTTATCTTGGATATGTGATGAAAATGTTGGTATTTACAGTAAAATCATTTATAAATTTTTTAATTTTTTATATTAAATTTCAAAGTGAAATTGATTCCAATAAATTAAATTGGGTTCATTGATAAAAACTAATGTAATTAAACTATAAAAACTTTTAAAAATATAATTTATACCTATAAATTAATTAGATGAAAAAATAGTTTTGAATTAAAATTCATTATTTTTCAATAGTCATTAAAAAATGAAACTTCACAGAAAAATACCAAAATTCCACACTAACATAATTTTTATGTTTCACCTTAAGAAAGAAGTATATTTTGACTTTTAAAATAAATATAATTTCCAAAAATTGGATTTAAAATAATTTCTCCACTAAAAGGCAGTTAAACTAACATTTAAAAATACAAATCTTTTTATGTTTAAAATTGGTTTTTATTCTTATTTTAACCCTAATAAAATTATTGGATGAATGTAAACACATTTAAAAAGAATTTTTAAAAATAATATAGTTATTAATATTTATTCCCACAAATATAATTTCTAGGTGATAACTACCACATAAAATAATAATATTAACAATATATTATTTTTCAGTATGAATATGTCTTGAATACAATGAAAGATTTCATGGAAACTAATTACTGTGTGTTGGGTTAGATATCAAACATACCATCCCTTTTAAGGAACAATTACAATCTTATTAAAAATTATTAATAAATATGAAAAATACATATTCTGTAATTAATTGGGATGTTATATCCTTCCCCCACATGAAAATTTCATTCTAGAATTTTTATTAACTTATAAAATAAGTGGGGGTATTTTTCTCAAATAGCATTTTCAGATTCACATGTTTCCTATTCAACCATATAGATTTTACATAAAAGCTTAACTTGGTGAATGACATTATTACACAACACTTTCTCTTTGTGTTTAATAATTTGAACTGGGTTTTCCTTATAAGAAATATTCACTTCCTGTAGAACTAATTTAGGGATCAAAACACGAGATGAGTCTAATACATACTTCCTTAACATTGAAACATGAAGTATGTTTTCTACCTAGGATAAACATAGAGGTAAGGACACTTGGTAGGAAACTCTCCCAACATTCTATATGATTTCGTATGGTCCAATGAAACATAGAATCAACATCCCCTTCTTACCAAAATGCGTCACACATTTCAATGAATAAAATTTTAAAAAGAAGGATCACATACCCCAAAGAATGATATTTTATTTGGTTATATACATAACACTTTTTCCTTATCTAAGCTTTCCTCATATGGCATCAAATCAATTAAACTTTCACTCATATTTCCTCTACTAACTATGGTCTCATTAACATCCCTTTTACTACATCATCCCAAAAATATTATGCTCAAAACTTCTTTCTATATAATGAATCGAAATGTGCCATCCGTATAATGGAATGAAAGTGTTATTATAAGAAAAATAAACTAAATAAAGATATTTATCCCAAGTTTCATGATAACCCATTGAGCATGCATGAATCATATCTTCTAAATTTTGAATCCTTTTCTTAGAAAATCCATTATATTGAGGATTAAAACCTATACTAAAAATTAATTCAGTATAAACAAATTATTAATTCCATTAAAAAAATTAGATTTGAATCAGGGATAAAGAACTGATACAATGTAAAGAGGAACTCCATGTAACCTCATGATCTCTTTTAGATACAATCTATAATGTTGATATAAAGATATGTAATCTCTAATGGGAAGTAAATGTGAATATTTGGTTAATCAATCAATAATAACCCCAATTGAATTATTATCCTAAGAATTATTTTTCAATATCGCCACGAAATCCAACAAAATTTTCTCCCATTTCTACACTAGCACTGGAAATGGTATAAGCATCCATTTGGGTAACTTTATCTCTATTTAAACATATTGACAAGTCAATAACATCTAGATAAATCCAAAAAATATCTCTTTTCATTCCATCCTACCAATAATATTCTTGATGGTCTCTGTTTGACTTATTGGTGCATGGATAAACAAAAAATGAATAAATTCGAGCTTTAGTCAACAACCATTTCCTCAATTGTGAATCATAAGGAATACATAATATTTTCCCAAATTATAAAAGAGATTCTTCATAAATATTAAAATCAGAAAATATAACATTCTTAATGGGTTATACCTTTTCGTGAAAATATTGATCAACCTTCTAAGCTATCATATTTCTTTTTAAAAAATTCAAATGCACAATAATCTAAAACAAAACAGCTGAGGTCCCTACATAAAAAAACTAGGAAAAAATTCATCAAATCATTAACCAAAGTGTCACATTCAAAATGTAACTTGGTTAATGTTGAATTACTTTGTCATCTAAAAGAATCATATATCTAGTTTTCATTTCCTTGATGATAATGAATTATACAGTCATAATACTTGATTAGTTCTAGTGATCATCGTTATCTCATCATTAACTATTTCTGAGTTAATATATGCTTAAAACTTTTATGATCAGTATTTATTTCACACACACCCTCAATAAAAATGATTCCTCTATATTTTTATTAAAAAAATAACACCATCTAATTCAAAATCATGTGTAGGGTAATTTAACTCATGAGTTTTCAAATGGCATGAAGCATAACCAATAAAGATCCATTTTTCATTAGGGCACAACCACGTCCTTTTAACAAAGCACCATTATAGATAAAAAATTCACCATTTCTTGAATGCAAGGCCAAAACAGAAGCACAAACCAGTATTCTTTCTAGTTCATATTGAAAAACGTAAAATTATCTTGTCCATGTGAACTTAACTCATTTTCGAGTAAACATAGTCAATGAGCTAGACAACCGAGAACTTTTTTTGTTGGTAATAACCAAATAATCAAAGAAAACTATGAATATCAACGAAAATAGTATTCCTTGGATACTATTCAATAACGTTTTTATAAGGTTCAATAATTATTCTATCTTTAGAAACAATATGTAAAAGGAATTAATTTTATTTCAACCAAAATTCACTCCTACTAAACATTCGATATAGTTTTTTATTATAAGGTTTCCAAAAAAAAATCCTTAATATCCGTTCATATTACTCATTGCTTTTAGAATATACCAAAATATCATCTATGAATAGATCCAAAAACTATTCCAAAAACTGATTAAAGAAGATATTCATAAGGTTTATAAATATAGAAGGTGCATTAGATAACATTAAGGGAATAACTACAAACTCATAATTCCCATATCTCATCAGAAATTCTATCTTAAGAATATTTCCCTCCTTCACCTTCAGTTGATGGTACCCAGACCTCAGATCAATTTTTGAAAAACCATGAGCTCACTAGAGCTGACCAAACAAATCATAAATATGAGAAAAATGACACTTGTTCTTAATAGTAATGTTATTCAAGGAACTATATTCAATGAAAATAGTCAATGAAAAGTCTCATGTAAACATATTTCTTTTTCACAAATATGATAGGAGTACACCATAGTGAAGTGATAGGTAGAATGAAACCTTTATCCTGAAATTATTGTAACAGGTTTTTCAATTCCACGAGTTCTACATGATTCACTATATAAGGGGGTTGAGAAAAATTCTTAACATTAGGCACTAAATCAATATTAAATTACGATTCCTGATCAGGAATAACACTAGACAATTCATATGAAAAACATAAGTAAATTCATTCACTAATGGGTTATAATTATTAAAAATTATTTCATTATTTTCAAAAACACGGGAAAGACAACTTTCAATGACATATTTCATTAATTTCTCAACTTATTATCATGTTATCAATGGTAATAAATCATTAAATAAAACTCTCTTAGATTTGAAATATATTTTAACATGATAAACAAAATGTCAATACATATATAAAATGATATCAAACTCCACTATAGTAAATTCCCCAATATATATAGGAAAGACTATCCCACTAATTTTAATATAAATATTACTATAAATATTTTTTTTCTTTAACACTTCCACACTGTGTTTTTACCAAATGTTCTACCTTACTTTCATGAGGTGATATTTTCAATTTTCTATAAAATTTCTTAGAAATGAATAAATGTGGACATCCAGAATCAAACAGAGTTTGGTATAATTCAAATAATCCAATAACACACGTAAAAAAACTTCATTTGATTACTCATAATCTACTATAGTAGAATCAATGGATTTTCTACACACTTTTTATTTCAATCCTTCTGGTTTCTACCCTAGGAAATCAACATTGGATACACATTGGCATAATAGCCTAACTTATTGCCACTAATACATATTTTAGTTGGCCTTTAATTTCTTGTCTTTCCATATTCCTTGCAGTCACAAACCATATGACCACTCTTACAGTATTATAATCACCTACCAAATATTGAATCATACTCTCTAGGATGATTTTTACCACACTTCCGATCTGCATCAATTTTTCCACCATATATATGTTTTAAGAAAAAATGATCTCTTTTATGAGGACTCTTCATGACTATAGATATGATTTATTTCAATCCATTACTCCTCTTAAATTCCCATGAAATATATTCATAATATGTAGTCATCATAAAAATCTTATTAAGGGACATAAAAAAGGTAACTGTTAGTCCTTTGATAAACATTAAAACTCAGAAAAACATTAACATAATGTAATACCTTTCACCTTAATAAGTATTAAATACTTTACTTTTATAATAAAAAAATTTCAAACCATTTTTTATAATCATAATTTTACTGTAAAACACATAACAAACATAGACAAAGACATAAAGGTATGTTAGAATATCATTATACTTGTCATTCTTATAAATGGAATAAAAATACAGTCAACTTACATACATATCACTATTAAAATTGAAAAACCCATATATCCAACCTATATATCCAATTCATTAGAGGGTATGATGAACCTACCCATTGTTGGTTTATCGCAGAACCACCTAAAATTTGTTTATTACAAAAATACCCTTCAATTTTCCATGTATCAATATATAATCGTAAAACATAGAAGATCGAAATTTTCAAACATTACTTCATATTATATCATTTTCAATCACAATAAATCATTTCAAGATATTAAAATAATCTAATTATTTTCAAAACCTTTTTTTCAATAAAGAAAAACCTAAAAGGAAAAGAGGGGTTTTACATTCTGTTAAAAACATAGAGGCTTTTAAAGGAATCCCAATAGAAAAATATACATAAAATTTATTTTATAGAACTTTTATATCCATATAAATAAACATATAAAATAATATCATGAATATTTAAATGAGGAAAGGATTACATATTTAAATATTAAAAGCATACCATACCACTCTGAACATTTAAATCATGATCCCTATTAAAGAATAAAAATTTGAAAGCCATTAAATAACATTATAATAGATAAAATATGGATATGTAATTTCAAAGGGGATATAAATACACTTTATAAAAGAATAAATATGCACGTCATCGTGAAATGTCTCAATAAAAGGATATTAAGACAAAATCTCTTACCTTGGACCTGACTTGTCACGTGTGTCTTTGTCTTCTTGAATAATGAAACAATGTTAATTATTTACCTGATTCAGAAACATTTTTAAAGATTATCATTGCTTTTATTTCACTTTTTACAATATTTTAAATAAGTACATAAATAATTAACTTTATTTTGAGTGTTTGGACCGTATTCAGTTTATTTGTCAAAATAACCTTGGTATGTCAACTATGGTCAAAAGGGATATTATATGAACATCTCCAGAAAAATATTAACAAATTAATTATCATATCTATAAAATAATTAATTTTTGAAGACAATCATGAAATATGTGTATAAAAAATGATCTAACATTACAATCATCAAGATAGTAGGCCATACGTATACATTAGTAACTTTATCATTTTTCAATGATCATTATGGACAGAAGGTAAGTTACAATTTATCTTTCCATACTGATACATATATCATATATACAATATTATTTAATCATATATATATATATATATATATAATTCTTATGATGTAAAATGAATCACATCGCTTCGAGGAGGCGGTAGCCCATACGTCCACAAACAACGTTATCACTTTTTCAATGTGAGGAAAAGTGTTAAAGAAAATTATTTGTTATATTTACAAAAAGGTAATTATGTTATGGATATGACATATAAGTTATTTGTGCAATATATATTTAATTAAATACATCCTTAATATGTTCTATGTATTGTGTGAATGTGTCACATTGCTTTGAGAAGGTGGTAGCTCACATGTCCACAAACAATGTAATCGTATTTTCAAAAAATGAAAATTTTAAAGGTATGTTTTATAAAGGAATTATAGAAGAATAAGGACATAATAAATATCATATGTAACCTTTATAAATATAGTATCCATCATAATGATCAACCATTAAAGGTGGTAAATGAAAAATGAACAATCATCGTTTCATGAGGCGATAGTTCACCGTACACATAAATATTATGTTTGATTCCCCTTAATTGGAAGCGTGTTAAATTTTAGGCCAATATCTTACCATAAAAAATCATAGTATATTTAGGATAATATTTTGATTATATAATAATGTAATAAAAAGATTTTAGGGGGTGGATAATTGAAACGAAACTGAAGAGCATGAGGAAAGATGTTACCTTATCATTAGGGTAACTCCTTTTGATTTGCACCAAAGGGATTCAATGGAAGGATTCATGACTAAGGTGAGGCATATAGTATGAGTAGGTGGATGTTGAGTAGAAATTTCGGTAGATAATTATCGATCTAAACTAGCTTGATATGTTTGAGGATGTGGGATTAGAGAAGGCCTTTTGTAGTGGAGGATGAGTGGCACTCTTGTAAATTTTGAAAAAAGGGAATTCCACCCACATTTTTATCATTGAAAGTGGATCCATTAAACGAAAATATTAGATATAAGGGGTTATAGGGTCAAAATATAGATAGAAAATGGACATTGGGCAACTTTCTAGGTCATTTAGGCTTTTATGTTTAAGGTTTAGTCCCTTATTAAGCATAATTTCATCTTATTCATTGTAATTAATTTTTATCACATTCACTAACATTTTAGGTTAAAAAATCATTTACCTTATTAGAAATTATAAATTTTTTTATTCCAAATATGGAATCATTTTTTTAAAATTCCAATCTATAAGATCTAGGTTCTTATACTTGAGGTACATGATTCTTCTTTTCCTTTTCCTTTAATATTTTTGAGAAAATAAGGAAAATGGGAAAAAATACCAAATTTATGGGTACACGCCGTGTAATTTTCTACACACCGTGTACTTTGGCCGTGTGGGATGAGAATAAAGGGCGTGTAAGCTTTTCGAAGATTCAGGGTGTAAAAACTAACGACAGGCTGTGTAATTTGGCCGTGTGGAATGAGAATACAGGGCATGTTGGCTTGTCGACGATTTAGGGTGTAAAAACTAACTACGCACAATGTACTTAGTAATACAATCTATGTAATCAGTTAGCAAGTTAACAGTAAGGCGGTGGGGAGTAGCTTCTAGTTGAACAGTAAAATGTATAGTACACGCCGTGTACTTAGAATTACACATCGTGTAATCAGTTGACAGATGAAAAATAAGGCGGTGGAGAGTTGCTGCCAGTGAATAATTAAAAAGAAAGTACACGCCGTGTACCTGAGAGTAAATGCCGTTTAGTTATGTTTTTTAATTAAAAACAGGTAGTATCCTCCTCATTCGGCAGAGGAGGCATATAACTTGACGAGAACCGCAGGAGAGATGTCCGGAGCATGGAATAGCTCATGATCGCACACCGGAACTCCAATTCCTTCACCATCGATCCCGTTTGAACCGCGTGGGTGAGTTCTTATCTCTTCATGAACCTATCCTTCCAATTCTTTTTCTAAATAATGTTATTTGGGTTTGAACACGTAATTTTTTATCCTAGATCTACATCATTCTCGGTTGATTCGGGAGGCGCCGTTCACATATATAGATCAGAGGATATCGAGGTAGGTGGTCTTGTGTTTGATTCCAACTATTGAGTTGATTTTGTGTACCGTTGTGTCACGTGCCCAAGTTCAGGGTGTCTTGTGGCTGAGGCCTTGACTTTTTAGATACCTATAATTGAATAGGTAATCTTATGGTTGTGTATAAACTACTATTTGGGATCGTTACTTTGTTCCAGGGCCTCCTTGAGGGTGTGTTTCCCTTGTTTAGATGTTTGGCCTAGATACTCGTGGGTATGCCATGTTTATAGAATGTTTTGAGTTTTTTTGGAGAGGAAACATAGATAATTTCATGCTTATACATTGGGATCAACCTAGTTACTTGCTTTTCCTATGGAACGCCTGAGGGCAGTGTTTTGTTTAGCCGGAGGGCAAGGTTTTGTTTAGCCTAAGGGAAACGTTTCATATGCCTAAGGGAAGTATCTTTCGTGCCTGAGGGAAATATCTCGTATTCCTGTGGGCAATATTTTTTATTCCTAAGGGCAGTCACCTGATGGTTTCGATTCTGATTGCCTGAGGGTAAGGATTTACATGTCCGAGGACAAGGTTTACATTGAATATTCACTATGGAGATTTATTATGCTGTACCTACCAAGCTAAATCACATGCTTGGAATTGATAAATAATTATTAAAATGGAAATGTAACTGGTAGGAATAGTTACTTTTGAGTACTTCCTAGTTTGCTGCATTTCATTACTACACACTGCTATTTCACGTTTTCACTGACAGTTGGGAACGAGCCTTTGGTGGTTGCCTACTAGGATTTTTTTCTCACACCCTATTTGGGTCATGTCTTGAGCCCAAATAGATTATATTGCTTTAGGTGTTGATAAGGGAAAGAGTCACTATACATGTACCTGATTATTGTAGGGGAGTATGAGAGCATGGGACAGAGCTTAGGCTTGCGATGCTGCTGAGTTCCTACTGCACTGTTCTATTTTAATTTGCTGTACTTGTGCCTTGTATTGTACTGTTTTAGATTGTAGTGTATTCTATTTTGGATGATTTCTTAGAATTAGGGACATATTGAATCATCATATATATATATGATTTTTGGTCATTTATTTACTTTAGTACCATTTTCCATTTCAGCTTGGTATTGTTTACTGCTTCCACTTTTGGTATGTTTTCATTTTCTCCACTGCGCTACACTATGACAAATGAGGGCATAGTTTCCCCCCTATCATACCTAGGCCCTCACTTCTAGTCAGCAGCCACTCGTGTTTGGTGAAATACGCTTGAGGTCATTGACCAACAGGGTTCGGGGCACCCATTATGTGACACCAGGATCTGGGACGTTAAAAATTGGTATCAAAGGAGTTTCTTTTCTTTGAATTTTTGTTTGGAGCCTATATCTAGGGATATGACAGAATTGGTACTTGATAATAAGCTGTTCTCAGGAGTAGCTAACTCGTGTACAGGAAAGAAGCCAATCTACCTTGTTTAATTGCAATTTTTCTGGTTTTTCAATTTTAAAGTTGATTTGATTTCACCATTAGGTGATGCACTTGTGGTGTGATGTTTATATTTTTATATACCTGGGTTTTATTTAGTTAAAACCTAATGAGATTAGGGTATGCTATCTCATGCATCATTTAGGCACATGTTAGAATCACAAGTCGTGCATAGTTTCCATGCCATGTTGGTGCATTAGAAATTGCATGTTGTTGTGATAGAGGTTGTGCTAGAAAATGCATGCAGTTGTGATAGATGACTTGATAAAATATCTTCTAATTAATATGGTATTGTTATGTAAGGTATTTTGAATGAACGCCAAAATCTAGTTCTTGAGGAGTATAGGCCCTCATCAACTGGAATTTGGTGGATCATCGACTTGTTTACCTTGTTATAACACGTATAAGATGCCAATATTTGGTTTGTGAGGAGTATGGGCCCTCATGGTTCTGAATTTGGGACTTTGGTGTTCATTTCAGTGTTTTTATAGAATCTGGAGTAGTTTTGGAGGCTTACTGTTAGGAAAAAACCAGATTACACATCGTGTAGTTTTGACTACATGCCATGTGTTCTTATGTTCAGGAAGAAACTATTTTTATTAAGTACACACCGTGTACCTTATGAACACAACGTGTAGTATCTATTCGTGTCAAAGGCCATGTGGGCAGAGACATGAGATATGTATTTTCTTGGGGAAACATGCCGTGTACCGGTTTTACATGATTTGTAGGGTTGACCCTTTGTCTGCCCATGTGACTAACAACACGAACAAAGAAATATTAGCTTATACATGCCGTGTCAATTCTGAACATGTCATGTAGTGTAATATTGGGATCCGACCATGTAGCTAACAACACGGGTCTGTGAAATCTTTTCATGTACATGTCATGTCCTTCTAGAACACGCCATGTAGTGTGAGCCGTGTATCCAACCACGTCTCAAACAAAACGGGTTGGTAAAGCCCATCTAGTACGTGCCATGTACCTATGGGACATGCTGTGTAGTCTTGACCGGTGAGAGACCATGTGGACTTGTCCATGTGGATGAGGAAACACGGTGGTGTACACACCATGTGCGGGTGTAACATGCCGTGTAACCTTGTTCTAAGGGAGTCGTGTGTCTTAACCCTATAGAAGGACTCAGGCAGGGAAAGAAATTCAAGTACATGCTGTGTGTAAGGACAACACAATGTGTGTATGGGGGTGTTACATGACTAGTTCTGGTAGAGGCACATGCCCACGTGAAAGAATTAAGGGAACATGTCGTGTAGTTATTATACACACCGTGTAGTCTTCTTTTAAAAAACATGAATGTTTTTCTTCATCCTGTTCCCTTCCTACGTTTCCCATTCTTAGTCCTTGATGATCTTAATCTAAGGTGTGTGTTTGATCTTGTAGATTCATTCCACCGAGATGACCTTGAGTTGCACGCCAAGAGAGTGGCGTCAATTATCCTCCAGAGATGGTAGGCCATGGGGTACAGATGGATCCTCCAGTAGTGCCAGATGCGGTGCCAACTGTTACACTGGACGCAGGCGTGGATGCACAATTCTGTGAAGGCTTCATGTGGTTCAGGCAGAACTTCTAGAGAGCCCCTCCGGTTTCCACATCTATGGCAGAGTTGACGCATATATTACAGCATCATCATCTACCTACGTTTTCATGGGATGACAGACCATAGGCTGCAAAGTAATGGCTAGATTCTATGCAGACGATCTTCTAGAACCTAGAGACACCTCCTAGGATGAGGGTCAAGATTGTTACATACATGCTGTATGATTCCTCCAAGAGATGTTGGGGTGTTACAACATAGGCTGATCATCATCGAGACATGGCATGGAAAAATATTCAGGGAATCTTTTATGACTTTTTTCTTTCCAGAGATGTTGAGGGCAGATCGAGCCCGAGAGTTCATGAATCTGAAGTAGGGCTCCATGTTAGTGATGGAATATTCTTCCCACTTCACTGAGATACAATGTTTTGCACCTATTATAGTGGGTGATGAGATGTTGAGGGCTAGACGCTTTGAGGATGGTCTTCGATATGACATTCGAGTGCTGGTGAATGTTTTCAAGTTGCCTACAGTGCATACTATTGTGAACCAGGAATTGATTACTGAGCGGAACCTGAGGGAAGATAGTGGTGCGGACCAGGGCGGTTCAACACCGGTCTCTGGCACTATTTCTACTGGTAAGAGGAAGAGGCGGATGAATTTCTCTCACGGTGGTTGTACTAGCCAGAAAAATTCTTCAGCTGGCCAAGTGATGTGTTACCAGTGTGGTATAGATGGGAAGAAGAGACCTCAGTGTCCCCGTGACCCAGTGGAGTGCCGAGTTTACAGAAAGATGAGTCATATTCAGCATTTTTGTAGGGAATTTTCACCAGCTACTAGTGAGAGGGGTTTTGTGTAGACTCCACGTGCAAAAGCAGGTCCAACAACTTCTTACCAGTCAAGGAATTGGAATACCTCATGACGTTCAGGCCGAGGTGGTTGTCGTGGCCGTGGTAAAAAGACACTAGAATCTCAGAGAAATCAGGGAAGATCAACTCAGGGTAGCCAGGCTACGTTGTAGGGCCATGACATTGGGAAGGTATATGCAGTTCAATAGCCCTAAAAAGAGCAGGATCCCAGACCTTCCACTGTCAGAGGTACTCTTCTAGTTGCTTATGTTTTATCTTCGGTACTTTTTGATACTTGTGCTACACATAGATTTATATTTGTGCCTATTGTGGAGATCCTTGGGAAATATGTTTCTTTTTATTCTGATATCATGACACTAGAAACTCTGTTGGGAACTAGAACGGAAGGTGTGTGTCAGTGCAGGAAGTGCCCCTAGAAGTTTTTGGGTGTCACCTTCTATGGGACCTCAATTTCTTAGAGATGAAATCCTAAGATGTCATTCTCAATATGGACCGGTTGGTACCCTTTCAATCCTTTGTAGATTTATATCATCGCAGAGTGAGTTTCACATCACTAGAGGGTGGAGAGTTTCTATACAAGGGAGAATGAGATGTCCAGGTGACCCAAGTCATAACTGAGCATCGTGGGAAAGGTGGAGTGATATCCCAGATTTAGAGTTTATATCTGGATGGTCAGGGAACTTGTTAGAATTATTTCCCTCTAGTGGTAAATCATTTCAAGGATGTCTTCCCAGATGAATTTTCAGGTCTACCTCCAGAGGGAGAGGTGTATTTCTCTATTGAGCTTGTTCCAGGAGTGGTACCGGTGTCCATTCCTCCTTATAAGATAAATACACCATAATTGCAGAAGCTCAAGAGGTATATAGAGGAGTTGCAGGAAAAGGGTTTCATCCGACCCAGTACTTCTCCTGGGGTTCACCGGTCTTGTTTTTGAAGAAGGCGGATGGTACCCTCAGACTTTGTGTGGATTATCCAAAGATGAACCAGTTGACGATCAAGAACCGATATCCCTTGCTGAGTATTGATGATCTTTTTGATAAACTTCGAGGAGAACGAGTGTTCATGAATATTGACTTGAGATCCTAATATCATCAGTTGTGCGTTAGACCATTAGTGATACCGCTTTCAGCCTTTCAGAGCAGATATTGTCTATACGAGTACTTGGTCATTCCGTTCAGACTCACGAATGTGCCATCTATTTTGATGGATTTGATGAATCATGTGTTCCATTCATATCTGGATTCTTTTGTGGTAGTCTTCATGGATGATATCTTGGTGTACTCTCACACTCGACACGACCATTCCACCCATCTTGATATCGTACTGAGTGCACTGAGAGATCATCAGTTATATGCTATGCTTTTAAAGTGCCACTTTTGGATAGACCAGATTCACTTCTTGGGTCATATTATTTCATAGGTAGGAGTTGAAGTGGACCTAGAGAAATTGAGACCAATATTTTCCTGAGAGTATCCGAAGAATGTGTTTGAAATATAGAGATTATTTGGGATGACTGGATACTAAAGGCACATTATACAGGACTTATCCCGCTTAGCAGTTCCGTTGAAGGGTTTGACTAAGAAGGGTGTGAAGTTTGTTTGGGTAGAAGCTTGCGAGGTAGCCTTTCAAGACCAGAAGGGAAGGTTGACATCAGCACCAGTCCTAATACTTCCAGATAAAGGGAAGAGTTATATAGTTTCCTATGATGGATCGAGTATTGGTCTAGAAGCAGTGTTGATGTAGGGCAATCGAGTAGTTGCATACAGGTCTCGGCAGTTGAGGCCACATGAGAGGAATTACCTGATGCATGATCTTGAGTTGGCTGCAGTTTTTCATGTGTTATGCTGTTGGAGACATTATCTCTTGGGAGAACATTTTGTGGTGTTTACAGACCACAAAAGTCTGAAATAGATCTTTACCCAGCATGACTTGAATTTGAGATAACGAAGGTGGGTTGAATACCTTCAGTCCTTTGACTTTGAGCTTGCCTATACACCTAGTAAGGGTAACACAGTAGCTGATGCACTGAGTAGGAGGACTCTGATACAGGAAGTTGAAGAAGCCAGTGGTGAGTGAAAGATTATGGATTTTTTCTCTGAGATTCCTTTGGAGGTGTATGACAGTCAAGGGAAAACCTATCTTTCATCCTTAGCTCTCACTTATACCATTCTGGATAGAGTGAGGATGAGACAACTATCAGATTCAGAAGGGCTAGTTCTACAGGAGTTGGTGTCAAGTGAGGGCCCTCCTCCTGGTTGGATTATAGGAGATGATGAGGTACAACATATACATGGATGAGTGAGGGTTCCAGGGGATATACACGAGGATTTGCTGTGGGAATTTTATGCTTCATCTTGGGCAGTGCATCCTGGAGTTACTAAAATGTACCATGACTTGAGACCTCAGTATTGGTGGCCGGGTATGAAAAGAGAGGTAGCTAGTTTTGTTACAAGATGTTTCACCTGTAATCAGGTGAAGGAGGAGCATCAGAGGCCAGCTAGACTGCTACAATAGTTACCCATTCTAGAGTGTAAATGGGGTGATGTCGTAATGGACTTCGTGACCGGGTTGCCGAGGTCACCTTGAGGAAATGATGCCGTATGGGTTGTTGTGGACAGACTTACGCAGGTATCTCACTTTTTTCCGATCAAGGAGACCTTCAGTGTTGAAAATCTTGGAAATTTTTATATATGATAGGTATTACATCTTCATGGGGTACCTTTCTCTATCGTTTTGGATAGGGATTCCCATCTTACGTCTTGTTCCTCTAAGAGTTTTCAGAGGGCACTCGGTACACATGTGCTTCTGAGAACAACTTACCACCCTCCGACCAATGGCCAGTCAAAGCATACAATACATGTACTGGAGGAAATGCTGAGTTCATGAACCCTAGACTTTGGGGGCTCTTGGGAGAAGCACATAACCCTAGTATAGTTTTCCCAAAACAATAGTTTTCAAGAAACTATTGAGATGGAACCTTACAAGGATTTATATGATAGGCCATATTGTTCACCCTTGTGCTGGTTCGAGGCAGGTGAGGAAACTTTACTAGGACCATGTCTCGTGTATGAGACTTCAGACTAGGTCTAGTTGACTCAGAAGTGGATGGATAAAACATAGTCTCATTAAAAAGCTTATGCTGATCGCTAGAGAAGACCCTTAGAGTTCATGGTCGGAGATTAGGTTTTCTTTCATGTTTCTCTGAGGTTGGGACACAGGCAGATCAAGAGACAAGGTAAACTTTCACCAAGGTATGTAGGTCAGTTTGACATTCTGGAGAGAGTCAGTCTAGTTGCTTATCTGTTGTAGTTACCATAGAGGTATCAGGCCATGCACAACTTCTTCCACGTATCTCAGCTGCGCCGTTATTACTCATACCCATCTCACATTTTTCAGCCTGAGTAGGTTGAAATTTAGATCGATGCATCCTTTGAGGAGAATCCGATTCCTAATGTTGATAGGAGCATGAAGGTTCTATGAGGCTGGTCAGTTCCTCTCGTATTGGTGCTATGGCAGTATGGCCGAGTGCATGATGAAACCTAGGAGCGGGAGACCAACACACATACTTAGTGACCAGTGTTGTTCTCAGCATTATCTTCACCACCCTTGGAAGGTAAGTTCAGGGACAAATTTATTTAAGAAGGAAGTTTTTAAGAACCCATTTCTTTTTCTTTAGGTACATGTTTCTTCTTTTCCTTTTCCTTTAATTTTTTTTGAGAAAATAAGGAAAATGGGAAAACATCCCAAATTTATGGGTACACACCATGTACTTTTCTACACGCCGTGTATTTTGGCCGTGTGGGATGAGAATAGAGGGAATATAGGCTTGTCGACGATTCAAGGTGTAAAAACTAACTACACGCCATGTACTTTGGCTGTGTGGAATGCGAATACAGGGTGTGTAGGTTTGTTGAC
Source organism: Viscum album (assembly GCA_963277665.1). Classification (NCBI taxonomy): domain Eukaryota; kingdom Viridiplantae; phylum Streptophyta; class Magnoliopsida; order Santalales; family Viscaceae; genus Viscum; species Viscum album. The sequence continues at coordinate 905,087,560 of OY728158.1, read as the reverse complement.
GATTCAGGGTGTAAAAACTAAATACACGTTGTGTACTTATTAATACATGCCATGTAATCAATCAGAAAGTGATTAGTAAGGAGGTGGGGAGTAGCCACCAGTTTAATAGTAAATCAGATAGTACATGTCGTGTACTTAGAATTACACACTGTGTAATTAGTCGATAGATGAACAGTAAGGTGGTGGAGTGTTGGCACCAGTGAATAGTTAAAAAGAAAGTACACACCGTGTACTTGTGAGTACACACCGTGTAGTTATGTTTTTTCATTAAAAATAGGCAGTAGCCTCCTCATTCAATAAAGGAGGCATAGAACTAGATGTGAACCACGGGAGAGAAGGGCATAACTTGGATGATCTCTCAATCGCACACCGGGATTCTGATTCCTTCGTCATCGATCGCGTTTGAACCGCACAGGTGAGTTCTTCTCTCTTCTTGATCCTCTCCTTCCAATTCATTCTCTAAGGGAAGTTATTTGGGTTTGAACTCGTAATTGTTTATCCCAGATCTACATCATTCTTGGTTTATTCGAGTGGTTTGTTTCACGTATATTGATCAGAGGAGATTGAGGTAGGTGGTCTTGTGTTTGATTCCAACTGTTGAGTTGATTTTGTGTACTGTTGTGCCACACTCCCATGTTCAAAGTGTCTTGTAGATGAGGCCTTGACTGTTTATATACCTATAATTGTATAGGTAATCTTATGGTTGTGTATAAACTATTGTTTGGGATCGTTTCTTTGATCTAGGGCCACTCCGAGGGTGCATTTCCCTTGTTCTGATGTTTGGCCAGGATACCTATGGGTATGCCGTGTTTATAGCATGTTTTGAGTTTTCTTGAGAGAAAACATATATAATAGATTTCTTATGTATTAGCCTCATCCCGATTACTTTCATTTCTTATGGAACACCTGAGGGAAGGGTTTTTTTTTAGCCTAAGGGAAAGGTTTTGTTTAGCCTAAGGACAACGTTTCATATGGCTCAGAGATGTAGATTCTGTGCCTTAGGTCAATATCTCGTAAGCCTGTGGGTAATATTCGTTATTCCTAAGGGTAGTCACCTGAGGGTTTCGATTATAATTTCCTGAGGGTAAGTATTTTCATGTCTGATGACAAGGTTTATTTTGAATATTAACTGTGGTGATTTCTTATGTTGTACCTGCCAAGCTAAAACACAGGTTTGGAATTGTTAAATAATTATTAAAATGGCAATGTAACTAGTAGGAATAGTTACTTTTGATTACTTCCTAGTTTACTGCATTTCATTACTACACACTGCTATTGCACGTTTTCCCTGACATTTGGGCACGGGCCTTTGGTGGTTGCCTACTGGGGTTTATTTCTCACACCCTGTTTGGGTCATGTCTTGGGCCCAAAAAGATTATATTACTGCAGGTGTTGATAAGGGGAAGATTCCCTACAGAGGTACTTGATTGTTTCAAAGGAGTAGGAGACCATGGGACCGAGCTTAGGCTTGCCATGCTGCTAAGTTCCTGCTGCAGTATTTTGTTTTTCTTTTCTCTACTTGTGCCTTGTGCTGTATTGTTTAAGATTGGAGTGTATCATATTTTGGCTGTTTTAATTAGAATTAGGGACATATTACACCATGTATATATATGACTATTGGTCATTTCTTTACTTCAGTACAATCATCCATTTCATCTTGGTATTGTTTACTGCATCCTTTTTTGGTATGTTTGTATTTTTCCACTATGCTACACTTTGACAAATGAGGGCATTGTTTCCCCACTATTAGAAATAGCCCCTTGCTGCTGGTCAGCAACCTCTGGCGTTTGGGGAAATGGGATTGAGCTCATGTGACCAACCAGGTTCGGGGAAGCCGTTGTGTGACACCTGGATCCGGGACATTACACAATCACATATGTGGCAGAAATCAATTCAAATTTAATCTTGTAGATGGGACAACAATGTGGGGTTTAAAGTAAAAATGTTCAACATTTTTCTACGTTTTTTATATTCAATTTCAAAGATAAATTGATTTCAATTAACTAAATTGGGTTATTTGATGAAATATAATCCATTTATACTTTAAATTTTTTTAAAATATAATTTATTCCTATAAATAAATCAGAAAAAATAGTTTTGAATTAAAAATCATTGTTTTTCAATATTTAATAAAAATTGAAACATCACAAAAAAATACCAAACATTCTAAATAACCTAAATTTTATGTTTATTTTTAAAAAATGAAGTTTATTTTCATATCTAATTTCAATAAACATTAAAAAAAATTGGTTTTGAAATGGGGTCTCCATTAAAATGAGGAAAAACTACCATTTAAAAATATTGATCTTTTTATACTTAAAATTTGATTTTATTAGTATATTAATCCTATTAAACATATTTTATGAATTTTAAAAAAATCAATAATCATGGGTATGAATAATATAGTTAGTATAATTTATTCCAGACGATACAATGACTAGGAAATAACTGTCACCTACTCTCACAATCCTTTTTTGGTATTTTTTAAAATCTACTTTTTGGATAACTGGGAACCATACCGAATGGTCCACCTCAACAGACACACATACCCATTATAAGAAACACAAAACCATGTTTCGAAATTCAAAATTAAAATTCAAAATCATCCAACCTCAACCTCGAGCCACACACCGGAGTCACGTATCCACCTCAATCCATGAAACAACATCCACCCACATCACCCAGTCACTTCGCATGATTTTCGCCATCATCCGAGTCAGTAAAACTCCTTCGTTTCCATGTCCATTTTCCATCTCCACTGGGTCCGACAACTGAGAAAATAAAAAAACCACTAGGACCCTTCCAACTTTCATTCTCATTGTTGTCGACATTCCCCAACACTATTGTCAAGTTACCACTGAGAACTCCAATGTTGCCAAATTAAAAACATCATAACAAACATCCGAGACTTGCAAACCAACATCGATGAATCATTCTCCCTCCCGAAGCCGAATGCCTCTCAATCAAACCTCATAAAACCTCCTTGGAGACCCGCGAACCAGATCGAATGGGAAGGGAGTGAAGGACCAGGATGTCAGAGCAGGGTTGAGAGGGTGTGAGCCTCTATAGGGGACCAAGAACCGCAAAATCCCCTTTAAAGAAAAAACCAGAAATAGGGATTCAAGGGAGATAGAGATAGAGAGATGAAGTTAAAACAAAACCCGAAAAGCACCGTAAAGAGATAAAGCCAAACATAAGATAAAACAAGGCTAAAGCCGATGAAGAACCTGGACTGAGGAAGATGTCAACCCCCTCCAAAACCATCCCAGGTAGGCCAATATCCCGAATAAAACCTGCCAAAAATGGATTCAAATGCGAATTGTGGACCTGCAAGGGAAGAGGAGAAGACAGACGCCGGGTGTTGCCACCAGAGCTGACCCAAGCCGTATAAAGCACATGCACCTAGAACCAGGATGGGAGTCTGATGTACATTGGGTATGATATCAAACATAAGATAACTTTTAATTTAAAATTACAATCTAATTTATACTTTTTTAATGAAAATGAATAGGCAAAATTTTTGTAATTACTTGGGAAAATACAATTAATAGATTTTACGGGGGAACTTTTTTTCGATACTAATTAGCATATACCACAAAATAACTAAATATATATTTGAAAATAAATAGGAATATAAAGAGGGATAAAATTTATTCTTTATTACATATGTATTTAAATGTTTTTATGTGTTTGAGTTATTTTAATTGGATCTCAAATTTTATTTAACCTATTTAAATATATTTTTTTTCTAGAATTTTATTTTAAGCCTCTATTAAACAACACTTTTTGAAAAGAACAATAATAATTTTATTGTTAGATAATTATAATATAGGATGAAAATTAATTTTTTCCTTAGAAGGAACACTTATCCTTGAATTCATAAAATGATGGAAAATGGATAAAAAAATTTCATTTCTGTTTTAAGAATTATGAGAAGGTCATCAGTATTGTGTTGACATCATTTTCTCACTTGTAAATGACATTAAATTTTGATATAAATTTATGTGGGTGGAAAATAATAATGAATGGCATTTCATTGATAGTATACCAAAAAATAATGAAATTATAAAATTAAATAGTTTTGAAAAATAACGGTCAAATAGAAAACAAATCAAATGATAAAATCAAATTATAAAAAAAATTCTCTTGATTAAAAGTTTATGCATGACATTGGAAGCAAATAGAGATGAAGTCAGTTTTATTTTTAACCCCTAATTTCTTAATTATCAAAAATGAAAAATTAATATTTAACAATGCATTTTTTAAGAAGACATCTATGAAAATGGATAGGTAAAATGTATTTTTCTTATACTTTAATGTAAAGAAAATGAATAGTAATTATAAATTTTCATCGATTCATCATCATCATCAAATCCTTGAAATAAATACCCTACAACAAAAAGTGGGATGAATTGAACATAGATATAGAATAAAACTTGGGAAACAAAATTAGTGTTATGAAAGAGGATGGACCCTATAACATAGATGATAAATTAAATGAGGTTGATAAAATTATGGTTTTAGTAATGGATGAAAAACATGAATACAACCAATGATTTAATTCAGATAAATCACGGAAGGAAAAACCATAATAAAAGTAATAATTTATTGAATTGGAGATGAACAGTCACGTAGGAAGAGACATAGATTTATACATATGATGAAACAGAAAAGTAATAACCACTTCTTCGATTGGAGGTTTATGATGAAACTAATATTATGATATATTAACATGAAAATAGAAAACAACAACACACATTGTAACAACCCGAAATTTTAAATAAATCTTGTTTCCTAATTTTATGTGTTATTTTATTTTATTTTTATACTCAACAAAAATGTTTCATTTGATAACATGAGTATAATTAAAATGAGACTGTTGGGTTTTGACTGTTATTTGACCATTGGTCAATATGACCGCTGAACACTAAACGTTTTGACTATTGTCTCTAAATACAAGCAATCTTGGTTAATTAATATAGAAAGAAGATTCGATGGCCTCACCCAGTAGTCTTGGACCGATCGAAGCCCATCTAACAGAACTTGGGAAGGAGGTAGCACCACTGGGCTTTGCTCTGAACCGAACCCAAGCTGAACTTCATCGTGTGAAGCTAGAACGAGATCGCCTTCACGAGAAGTTCAAACTAATAGAAATTACTACTCGTGCGATGTTGGCCGATCCTCCCTCGGATTCTCTCACCTTAGCACACCTTACACTTAGGTCCTATGATGGTGTGATAAGGGGTACGTAAGGAGACCATAACTACCTTGTGTAATCCTTTGTTTTAAATAAAAAATTGGTATTTCTTCTTATGATGAAGTTTATGAATTTTCAAATGTCTAGATAAATATAGTATGCATATTTTTGATGAATTTTAGAGAAAGGATATTTTAAAAATGTTTATGTAAACCTTAAATAAATAAAAATGTGTAATGATTTTCAAAAAATTTTCTTCTACAATTATGTTCAGTACGAAATTTTGAGTCTAATAAGATCAACTTGATTTTTGATTAATAGTAAATTATGAATAGTGATTTTACGCTTAGGATTAGTAATGTGACCAAATGGATTAGTAAATTCACTCAAAGAAAGTTTTAATATAATTTAGACACCTAGATTAAGTAATGAGATTCAATAAAATGGATAAATAACAGTTTCATAAATTATTATTCAAGTATTAGTTTTTTTGGGTGAATAGTGTTTTTTAATTAAAAATTAAATTAAAAATATTTAGAAAATTATTTTTATAAAATGGATTTCATTTTTGAACTCAGAGCATCGATATTATGTTAAGGTAATTTTTGGGGATTTTTCTGAAAAAAAATGAATTTTCGGTGAATAGTGTGTTTATTTAAAAAATGAATTAAAAATATTTAGAAAATTATTTTTATAAAATAGAGTTCATTTTTGAAATTAGAGCATTGATATTTTGTTAATGGAAAATTTTGGGATTTTTCTGAGAAAGTTGAATTTTCAGTGAATAGTAAAAAAATACAGTTTTAGGGTTTCAGTATGTTTAATGACATCATAACCATGTCATGATGATGTCATGAGATATTTTAAGGGATGGTCGACTAAAGAGGATGAATTATTGTGTGGGGGTCCCCATGTGGCCTAACTCTATGAGAATTATCATGGGAGGGCCCATGCTTTTGAGAAAACCACTTTTGAGGTGTGCCTTGGCCATTAATGCCTTGTCCCCTCACTTTCCCTATAAATACCAAGCCCTCATCCCATATTTTCGACTCCAAAACCATCCTCAACGAATTTCTGGTCTCCTTAACTCCAAATGAGTCCTCCCAAGGTGCCCCCAAGCCCTCAAGGTCCAAACCATTGAGTTTTAAGAGTTACGTTTTAAGGTAAGGGATCTGATCTCTCTCTTTCTTTTCAAGAAATCTATTTTATGTAATTTATTTTATGCTCCATGTTATTATGTTAAAGGGTGTTCTTTTATACTCATCTTACTTCCCTTTTCATGTTCACATAATGAGAGATCCCCTCTTACTCTCATTATTTCGGTTTATGAAGTTTTAAGTGGCGCCGTTAGGCTGTCGAAATTTTTGTAACAGATTCTTTCTCCCTTCTCATTTTTCAAGATCTATTTTCATGTAAAGTATTTAAAGTTCCTTTTTGTTATGTTGAGGTATGATCTATAAATTTATCATACTTATATTATACGATCATATTATGAGATACCCCATTTGATCTCTTCAATTCAGTATTTTGAAGTTTTAAGTGGCGCCGTTAGGCTGCCGAATTTTTAAGTGGTTCTTCACCCTTCTCGTTTTGAAGTTCTACTTTCATGTCAATTATTTCAAGTTCCTTTTTTTTATGTTGGGGAATTATCTCTAAATTTATCATACTGATATTTTATGATCATATGATGAGATACCCCATTTTATCTCTTCAATTCAGTATTTTGATGTTTTAAGTGGCGTTGTTAGGCTACCGAATTTTTAAGTGGTTCTTCTCCCTTCTCGTTTTGAAGTTCTACTTTCATGTCAATTATTTCAAGTTCCTTTTTGTTATGTTGGGGTATGATCTCTATATCTATCATACTGATCTTTTATTACCATATTATTAGAGACCCAATTTGATCTCTTCAATTCAGTATTTTGAAGTTTAAGTGGCGTCGTTAGGATGCTGAATTTTTAAGTGGTCCTTGCACCTTTCTCTCTTTTCAAAGTTCTAATTCCATGTCAAGTCTTGAAATTTCCTTTTTATTATGTTGGGGTATGATCTCTATATCTATCATAATGATATTTTTCATATGATTAGAGACCTTATTTGATCTCATCAATTCATTTTTGGTTGAAGATTATGTAACGCTGTTAGGCTACCAAATTTTCATAAGAGAAATATTATTTTTGTCTTCCTTTCATATTGTTCATTTCATATGGTATATTTTCAAGTTTCATTACCATGTTCTTAAATACCTTATATTTTGTCCCTCTACTATTTTATGGGTCATTTATGAATGTTTGACCCAAGTCCCCTCTCTTTTCAATGTTTTCTAAAAACCTTGTAACATAGCCGTTATGCTGCAGAATTTTCATCTCAAAATGTCTCTCTCTTTTTTCTAAAGATATTTTATTTTATTAAGTGAATACTCAAAGATCTTATTTCTATAGGGGTATTCACATATATATCAAAATGTTCAATTTTAAATTCTGGTATTTACATACGTGAAACCCACTTTCCCTTTCTGTGGGTTTAAAGTGACATAATGATCATGTCTTTAAAGGAGTTTTTAAAACTTTATGATTATGAAATGAAACCCATTTATTTTATGCTATATGGGTTGTTTATGAAATGATTGATGATTATATGTGTGGATCACATGATAATAAAGGCATGTCAAGGGTGCGCCCAGATAGCGCTCCAATGCATTGGGTAAAGACTTAATCTCTAGAGATGACTTTTTAGACTGATACCTTGGTGAATAACCTTGGTAATTTTTAATGACACCTTGAGGATGGACCTTGGTGAAACGAAATGATTGTCAATATTAAATGTTGCAGCCACATCTTCAAGTTATGAAAAATGTTATTTTTATTATGATGTATCTCATGATTTCTTTCTCATGCCTTAAAGTTCTTTTCATGTCCTTATTGAAGTATCTCAAGTTCACATGTAAAATGTTTCTCTTGTTTCTCTTACTGGGCCTTCTGCTCACCCTTTCTTTTGTTGTATGTCCCCAGGTTATGAGATGCAGTAATGAACCTAGTATGAACTTAAGGAGAAGACTTTCAAGTGTTTAAGAAGAATCCTTTATGTTGTTTTCATGTATTATGTTCCTTGTTTCCAAGACACTAAACCTTAAAGATCCTCAGTTTTGTGTAATGTAATGAATGTTTATGTTATAAAAAGACGGGATGCTATAGTTGGTATAAAAGGATGGTTTAGTTATTTGTGGAAATTAGGATATGAAAACTCTAGGAAGAACCCTATAGAAAATTTTAATTATAGGAAATCTTCGTGGTATTTTGGTGAGTATTGAGTAAGTGGTTGCGAAGCAAATACATCCCTGTCTGGATACGAGTAGGTAGAGGTGGCTCTGGCATAGATGTACATAGGGGTAAAACCCGAAAACACCGCTTTGATCTAGACTCGAATGGGAATTGGTACACGACAATGGGCCTTGCTTCACTCTTGGTTACGACACTCCTGGGGGATATGCTTTGGGAAATTCATAAGCTTAGTATGAACCATTGTTAAATTAACGAAGATAAAATAAAATAAATATTCACTTAAGAATATATTATCATGGATAACCTAGATGGGAACCTAGGGGATCACAAGTTAGGGTATACTTTTCTTCTACAAGTTATCCTTATATGCTTTCAGTTCCTTTTCATGATTATTGGCTAAGTACTTAAGCCCCTAAATATGCTTTCTCTTCTTAGTTAATGGTGGGAAATGGAAGAACATGTCCCAACAACCAATGTGATAGGAAATGCGACGATTGTCGTATTAATATGACATGGATGATTAGGGGATTAAAAGATGATTATTATTTAGGAAGACGTTCACTATTTTAGGGACCCTATATGATCGAGGTAAATAGATTACTACGGTATTTTCATTGAGGAGTAAGGTTGACTTATATTTTGAAGAATCGATGAATTTAAGGTGGAATTATATTAATTTAGGTTACTTATGGGAATGATTAACCTATCTTGAGTCAAATATGTTTAGGTTATTTACTTTTGTTATAAGATGTTAGGAGTGGTTGATGTCATTTGGAGATGAACAATGATGTTTATTTTGGAAGACTATGTTATCAAATCCTTCTTGTATTTGGGTTTCAATCTTAGTTTGGTTTATTTTGAGGAATTTTAAGGACCGTTATTTATGGAATGGTCTATTATGAACTTTGGGTAGTACCATGGAACTTTGAAGATTTAAATGTAGTTTCCATTCCTATGGGATTCTTTCTTTTTGAAGAGTTGTTTTACCTTAAACTTTCTGTTTTTGGGATAATGTTTAAAGATAGAAGAAATAGATAGTTAATCTTTTTTAGATTATGTGATTCTCTAGAAGATGATTCTTGTGCTTTTTATGAGACCAAGTGTTTTTGAATTCTCATAATTTGGAGAAAAGATTAGTTTTGGTAGGGACTTATTAAAGGATGAAACTCTACTTGAAGGTAGGTATATTTTCTTATGTTTTTGTTCTAGGTAGTAAATGAATTCCTCGAAATTATGAAAAGAAACTTAAAACAAAAATGTTGTTGGTTTACATTTCCTACTAGGTAATCAAAGACCATTTGCACACATCATAAGTTTGGGATTTTATTATGGTTAAATTTCTTCTAATCATGTTTCTATCACTCTCCCTCAGAACTTGACCATTTGTTTTCTCCTCCATGTCCATGTTTTCCTACATGGAATCCTAGTGTGGGTTAACTTGGGTGACCTTTGTACATCTCTTTCTTTCTTTTAATGTAATAGTTTTACTTACTCCTTTTCCTATGTGGAACTTTCAATGAAATTTCAAAACCCAATTTTAAAAATTGCGAGGATGCAATTTCTTAAGGGGGGAAGATTGTAACGACCCAAAATTTTAAATAAATCTTGTTTCCTAATTTTATGTGTTATTTTATTTTATTTTTATACGCAACAGAAATGTTTCATTTGATAACATTAGTATAATTAAAATGAGACTGTTGGGTTTTGAATGTTATTTGACCATTGGTCAATATGACCGCTGGAAACTAAACGTTTTGACTATTGTATCTAAATACAAGAAATCTTGGTTAATTAATATAGAAAGAATATTCGATGGCCTCACCCAGTACTCTTGGACCGATCGAAGCCCATCTAACAGAACTTGGGAAGGAGGTAGAACCACTGGGCTTTGCTCTGGACCAAATCCAAGATGAACTTCATCGTGTGAAGCTAGAATAGGATCACCTTCACGAGAAGTTCAAACTGATAGAAATTACTACTCGTGCGATGTTGGCCGAGCCTCCCTCAGATTCTCTCACCTTAGCACACCTTACACTTAGGTCCTATGCTGGTGTGATAAGGGGCTATGTAAGGAGACCGTAACTGCCTTGTGTAATCCTTTGTTTTAAATAAAAAATTGTGATTTCTTCTTATGATGAAGTTTATGAATTTTCAAATGTTCGGATAAATATAGTATGCATATTTTTGATGAATTTTAGAGAAAGGATATTTTAAAAATGTTTATGTAAACCTTAAATAAATAAAAATGTGTAATGATTTTCAAAAAATGGTCTTCTACAATTATGTTCGGTACGAAATTTCGAGTCTAATAAGATCAAAATGATTTTTGATGAATAGTAAATTATGAATAGTGATTTTACGCTTAGGATTAGTAATGTGACCAAATGGATTAGTAAATTCACTCAAAGAAAGTTTTAATATAATTTAGACACCTAGATTAAGTAATGAGATTCAATAAAATGGGTAAATAAAAGGTTCATAAATTATTATTCAAGTATTAGTTTTTTCAGGTGAATAGTGTTTTTTTAATTAAAAATTAAATTAAAAATATTTAGTAAATTATTTTTATAAAATGGATTTCATTTTTGAACTCAGAGCATCGATATTATGTTAAGATAATTGTTCGGGATTTTTCTGAAAAAAAATGAATTTTCGGTGAATAGTGTGTTTATTTAAAAAAATGAATTAAAAATATTTAGAAAAATATTTTTATAAAATATAGTTCATTTTTGAAATCAGAGCATTGATATTTGGTTAATGTAAAATTTTGGGATTTTTCTGAGAAAGTTGAATTTTCAGTGAATAGTAAAAAATACAGTTTTAGGGTTTCGGTATGTTTAATGACATCATAACCATGTCATGATGATGTCATGAGATATTTTAAGGGATGGTCGACTAAAGAGGACGAATTTTTGTTTGGGGGTCCCCATGTGGCCTAACTCTATGGGAAGTACCATGGGAGGGCCCATGCTTTTGAGAAAACCACTTTTGAGGTGTCCCTTGGCCATTAATGCCTTGTCCCCTCACTTTCCCTATAAATACCAAGACCTCCTCTCATCTTTTCGACTCCAAAACCATCCTCAAACAAGTTCTGGTCTCCTTACCTCCCAAGGAGTCCTCCCAAGGTTCCCTCAAGACCTCAGGGTCCAAACCTTTGAGTTTTAAGAGTTACATTTTAAGGTATGGGATCCGATCACTCTCTTTCTTTTCAAGAAATATCTTTTATGTAATTTCTTTTATGCTCCATGTTCTTATGTTAAAGGGTGTTCTTTTATACTCCTATTACTTCCATTTTCATGTTCAAATAATGAGAGATCCCCTCTTACTCTCATTATTTCGTTTTATGATGTTTTAAGTGGCGCCGTTAGGCTGCCGAAATTTTTGTAACGGATTCTTTCTCCCTTCTCATTTTTCAAGATCTCTTTTCATGTAAAGTATTTCAAGTTCCTTTTTGTTATGTTGGGGTATGATCTCAAAATTTATCATACTGATATTTTATGATCATATGATGAGAGAGCCCATTTGATCTCTTCAATTCAGTATTTTGAAGTTTTAAGTGGCACCGTTAGGCTACCGAATTTTTAAGTGGTTCTTCACCCTTCTCGTTTTGAAGTTCTACTTTCATGTCAATTATTTCAAGTTACATTTTTGTTATGTTGGGGTATGATCTATAAATTTATCATACTGATCTTTTATGATCATATGATTAGAGACCCCATTTGATCTTTTCAATTCAGTATTTGGATGTTTTAAGTGGCGCCGTTAGGCTGCAGAATTTTTAAGTGGTTCTTCACCCTTCTCATTTTGAAGTTCTAATTTCATGTCAGTTATTTCAAGTTCCTTTTTGTTATGTTGGGGTATGATCTCTATATCTATCGTACTGATCTTTTATGACCATATGAGGAGAGACCCCATTTGATCTCTTCAATTCAGTATTTTGAAGTTTAAGTGGCGTCGTTAGGCTGCTGAATTTTTAAGTGGTCCTTGCACATTTCTCCCTTTTCAAAGTTCTAATTTCATGTCAAGTCTTGAAAGTTCCTTTTTATTATGTTGGGGTATGATCTCTATATCTATCATACTGATCTTTTTCATATGATGAGAGACCCTATTTGATCTCATCAATTCATTTTTGGTTGAAGTTTATGTAACGCTGTTAGGCTACCAAATTTTCATAAGAGAAATCTTATCTTTGTCTTCCTTTCATGTTCGTCATTTCATATGGTATATTTTCAAATTTCATTACCATGTTCTTAAATACCTTATATTCTGTCCCTCTACTATTTTATGGGTCATTTATGAATGTTTTACCCAAGTCCCCTCTCTTTTCAATGTTTTCTAAACACCTTGTAACATAGCCGTTACGCTGTAGAATTTTCGTCTCAAAATGTCTCTCTCTTTTTTCTAAAGATATTTTATTTTATTAAGTTAATAATAAAAGATCTTATTTCTATAGGGGTACTCACATATATATCAAAATGTTATATTTTAAATTCTGGGATTTACATACGTGAAACCCGCTATCCCTTTTCGTGGGTATAAAGTGACATAAAGATCACGTCTTTAAAGCAGTTTTTAAAACGTTATGATTACGAAATGAAACACATTTATTTTATGCTATATGGGTTTTTTATGAAATGATTGATGATGATATGTTTGGATCTCATGATAATAATTACATGTCAAGGGTGCGGCCAGATAGCGCTCCAATGCATTGGGTAAAGACTTAATCTCTAGAGATGACTTTTTAGATTGATACCTTGGTGAATAACCTTGGTAATTTTTAATGACACCTTGGTGAAACGAAATTATTGTCAATATTAAATGTTGCAGCCACATCTTCAAGTTATGAAAAATGTTATTTTTATTATGATGTATCTCATGATTTCTTTCTCATGCCTTAATGTTCTTTTCATGTCCTTATTAAAGTATGTCAAGTTCACATGTAAAATGTTTCTCTTGTTTCCCTTACTGGCCCTTCTTCTCACCCTTTCTTTTGATGTATGCCCCCAGGTTATGAGATGCAGTAATGAACCTAGGATGAACTTAAGGAGAAGCCTTTCAAGAGTTTAAGAATAATGCTTTATGTTGTTTTCATGTATTATGTTCCTTGTTTCCAAGACTCTAAACCTTAAAGATCCTCAGTTTTGTGTAATGTAATTAAAGTTTATGTTATAAAAAGACGGGATGCTATACACACACACACACACACACACACACACACACACACACACATATATATATAAGAAAAAACAAATATTTTATAATAGAAAATATATTTACCAATAATTACACATAATTGAATTTATTTGGATTCTGTATAAAAAATTAATCATTTTAAAAAAATTTCCATGAACTTTATATTAATATATCATTTATCAACAACACATATAAAAAAATAAATAAGAATAAATAACTTATAAAATAGAATAAAAAATACTTCTTTAACAAATTTTTAAGTTATTTTACAAACTTCACCTAATACACAAACACAGGGAAAAGTAAAACCCTTTAATATCAAGAACAATATACCTAATAAAAGTAGAAAAATTTTGTATTAATACTTAGTTCATTAACATTATTTATAATATACACACATGAAACTTTGGAAACCTGTAGAAACAAACAGAATACCATAAAATTTTAAAAAATAATTGTATAATTTCCAATTTTTAAACTATAACAAAAAATACATAGCAAGAAATTTAATGGATTGTGTAGTGTGGAATTTATTGATAAATCCATAACCATTCCTATGATAGTTAACAACACTAACAAAATAAACAAAATATACCATTTTAAAGTAGATTATGATTGTCAAAATAATCATTTTTTAATTTAGTTAAATGAGACATAAATAATAATTTATATTACAATAATAATTTATAACCATCTTGAAAAAAACTATGAATATAGGTAAGTTATTTAATGATATATGAATTAATATCATTGATATTATAAAATAAAAATGAATTTTATAAGATTAAAAATAGAATATTTTTATATAAAACAAAAAAAAATTAACATAACTAACCATATAAAAATTTATGACCCAATTTTGGTTATCACATACATGAATCTTAAAAATAATAACCACATTCCACCCAACCAAATTTGATGATTACACTGCATTTATAAAAAATTAAATTGAAATTAAAAACCAACATGTCTATATTAAACAAATATTATCTAATATAAAATATATTTACAATTATGTCTAAGTTTTATATTGTATTTGGATACATTATTAATAATTTTTCACTGTTAAACTTTTTCCATGACCTTTATTTTCATATATATCCCCTAAAAAACATGTATAAAAATTTAAAATTTAAGAAAACTTATAAAAAAGAATAAAACTTACTTTTCTAACAAGCTGATAATTTTTTTTGATGAATACCACCTAATAAAGAAAAAAAATAATGTGTATTCATTTGGTAAGAATAATACTAACAACCAATGACCTGTAAAATTTCACAAATTCCTAATTAATAACATTATAATGAATATTACTGTATAATAATATTTGTTTTCTTAGACATCAAGGATTGAAAAAAACAAGCACCCAATCCCCTTATTTGATAATCTATTAGATATATATGCAACTATAGCAGGAGTTTCCTCATATTTCACAATCATTGAAATGAATTCTAGTTCTATAAAACCACAAATACAACTAGTCTCATTTTGAATAAGAAGAGTGTGTAGATACATAATTAAATAAGTAATATAGCAAGTCACTTGAAATCAACATTACATAATGAAATAAAAAGGAAACATAAATTTAATTACAATGAAACCAACTTCACTATAGTAACACTAATCTCATTATACATATCTAGATCTAGGATATCTTTTTTAAATCTTCTCAATGGATATTCTCTTAAAAATATGTCCGAATTCATCAAAAACTCATAAATATTATCCAAGGAAGAAAAAACCTAGGATAATATTTTTAGCCCACTAGAAATATTATAAGAATATGAAGTTTGTATTGTATGATCCTTTTTTTTCTTTTGTACAATTTTTTT
The DNA here is from genome assembly GCA_963277665.1 of Viscum album. Taxonomy (NCBI): domain Eukaryota; kingdom Viridiplantae; phylum Streptophyta; class Magnoliopsida; order Santalales; family Viscaceae; genus Viscum; species Viscum album. The sequence continues at coordinate 905,072,060 of OY728158.1, read as the reverse complement.
TTATTTTAGATACAAATATATAAATTAAATTTAATAATATATTATAAGTAATTTTTTATCAGATGTAAATAATTTTGAAAAAACAATTCCATACTCATATGTTATATAATGAAGAAGGATAGCTAGGAAAATTAAAAAAAAGACCCATGTAGTCTCCAACATGAGTTACCTCATCGGTAGTTAATGAAAGTAGACTAGTAGGACCAATAATATCATGGAATTATATTCTAAATTGACCCAACTACATTGAATTGTAATATAAAAAATCCAAAAAAATGTGTATCACTTCGTATAATACAATATGTACATGAAAATCTCCATCTTACAAATCATGGTATATGGTCGTGTCTGAATGAAAATGTGGAGGATCTGAGTTGGAATCATTGGTATGCAAGATTGGTTGGGATGACTGTTTAGGTCATGTGAGCTTCATAGGTTTCATAATCTGTGATTTTTTTTCTTCAAATTTTAAACATTATCCTACAATATTAATTTAATTTTATCATAGGTAGAATATTTTTGTTCAATCATCTTAGATTTTAAAGAATATATTTTGAGGACTCTATTTATTACTTTGATAAGAAAGACCTTTTCTAAAAATAACACTCACCTTATATCCTCTTACACGATAAGGGTGTTCTAGATTTACTAGAAAAAAAACTAGGGTATCCATCCTACCCCCAGGGATAAAATTCCCTTATATTTCTTACCCATGGATGTCATCCTAATATGAAAAATTAAAATGGTATAATTGTGTTATTAATAAAAAAAATACAAACATTATTGGAATATAAAAATTAATTTCTTACAATTTTGTTAGCTATATCTTTAGATTACTCAGTAAGATACTTTTTATTTTTTTCTTCCCACACGTTTTCATTTTTCATGGTAAGTGGGGGGAGATGAAGGAAAAAAATAGATCAGTTTTAAATGACTAGTATATTGATCCCTTAATGCATCACACTTTTAAACAATCATTGTATCCTAAAGTAAATTATATCCTTGATGTGATAATGTATGACGACATATATTTTGAAAATGGATCTCTCGTTGAGATCTATTGGAGTCATATTACATAAAATAATAATAATAAGTAATTAGGTAATATATAATAAATATATATTATAAAATAATTATCATACCATAAAATATTTATCATGCCGACTAGAGAAAAATCTCTTCCTTGTATCGACATCTAAAAACCCATACATGGGCCATGGGTTTTCATTATGCAACTTTCCAAAAACACAATTTTTGATCAATCTTGTTTTAAAATATCTCAATCAAACCACAAAAAATAATTGCAATATTTTCTTAATTTATTACATTTCATAAAATTGAATTTCATCTGTAATTGAATAAATTAAATATTATTAATTGAAAATATATAATATTCAATAAATGAGATAAAAATAATTCAATTAAGATATTTTATCATATGGAATCTCACTGATACTATTTAATAATCTTATCAACCGACTTCCAATTAGGATATAAAATGATAATCATGAAATGGATCTACGTGGTGATATAACAGGTAAATTACATTTTATTTTGGCTAATTGGGTTATTATTATCATAAGAATTAATATCTAATCTGTAGTCTACATTGGGAAGTGAATGTTTTGGTAAAAATATATTCCCACATATACCAACTCTATAAATTTATTTCTTCATATAAAAAAGAGAACAATCCTCCATATGAGGTGCATCAGTGGTCTTAGAATTATTTTTTTTAAATTAAAAGTTTTATTTAATTAAATAATTATATTAATGAATAATTTATAATATGAAAAAAAGACATATAACTTGGTAAATTTTCCTCTACCATTTTGTTTGTAATTGAAATAGAAAAATTTAATGAAACTCTATATGCCTCCATATTATTAGAAAAGTTAATAATAAAAATCACTTATTAAATAAATATGTATGTAAAAAATATTGTATCACATGTCTATGTTTTGAAAAAAAATATTGATGTCATGATTATTAACAAAAAAATATGCAATAAAAATAATTAAATATAAACATTAATTCTAAAATGACAGAAAAAATTATAAATATAAATATCATAGTTTTAAAAAAGTTTTATATATGTGTAAATTTAACCAAATTATAATGATGTACACAATATTTTTCAATCAAAAAATGTTTAGTAGTAACTTTTGAACATAACGTTTATCAAAAAAATCAAACAAATAATAAAGTATATATAATTAAACGTCCAATAATTAATACAGAATCGATTTTTTATATATTTATATTTCATAAAAATAAATTAAATATTTACTATAATAATTAAGAGGGTAATATAGGGTTTTCACATATCCCTTGAGTATGATAATTTCATATAGTATGTAATCTATTCAGATTAAAATCCTTGTTATATTCATGAAATCATGTAATAGACTAATAACCCTCATATAAATATGTAACATCATCATCATCCTCATTACCCAAATGAATTATTTTCCCTTTAAAAATGATAGACCACTAATCATTTGGTGAATCAATGATATAAAATATTTTCTTTCCATGTGTCGCTATGATAATTGGATCCTCATTGAAACTAAATATATTCAAGTCAACCAATGTAAACTAAAAAATCATTATGTTTCACACCACTATTACTAACAATCCTGTTCCACATAAACACTATGACTCAAAATTTAGTATGATAAATTTTTCATATATCCTCAAGAACGCAAAAATATTCTGTTAATGTTTTATTGGGGTTTTTATCTTTGACACTTGAATTTTTTTTGCTTCAATAAAAACAATTATCACAGAATTTTAAATGGTACTCTTATCGTCTAGATTTTTTTCCAAAATGTGTACTCTATAATATGAAAACCAGACCATATGATCCCACTATGAGATAATCCCCTTAATAAAAAATTTAATGTTTCTAATGCATATATATGTGATGAATTTAGCTTTAAACCATTAAAAAAACAACATTTTATCCTAAATAATTAACCACTATCCATTTTTTCTATATATCATATTTTTAATTTTTTAATATGTGACATTTTATATGGTTTAACCACACCTATAATGTTAAAAATGTATAAATATGCCTTCATCACTTCATCACCTGGAATGAACTTTAACATTCAGCCTCACATCTCTCCACCTTCACTATTAACTGTCATATGGCATGATATAAGAAGAAACCTAATATATAATTTATGCAAATAATTAGTACAAAATTTATTCACTTATTACAATACATATTTTTTGAACATTAGATTCCTCCGATTTATAAGGATTTTAAACATATCACTTCCAAATTTTTATTTATAAAGTAAAAGTATAAATCCAATGTATATAAATAGGTCCCCATATTCTTATCTCACACACCAAAAGAACCAATATATGAACCATAATATAAAAAAAGTAGGTGGTAAATAAATTTCTCAATGAAAAATTATAAGAGTAGATTTATTATCCAGCACATATAACAAAGTTGGATCAACGAATTTTCAAAAAATGGGTTTGAAAAAACTATAAAATCTTATGATTGTATTTTTTACATGTTTCACTAATATACCATGAAGAATGAATGGAATTATTTTTTTCATCAATACAGGATATTCATGAGATTTTATACATATTAATTTACAATCTTTTTTTAAAACCAAATTTCTTACATTTGAAGAATATCCACTAAGTAGTTAAATACCATGAAGATACTAAAAAATTCATCTTCTCACTATTTATTAATTTATGAAAATTTGGAGGTAAATATGTTTTGTTTCATTATGTAGTGGGAGTTGAGTCAAAATATATTCCCATTGATATTAATTCAAATAGAGCATGGAATCCATTATTTGTCTTTCCATTTATGTCTAACAAAATTCCAATCAAACCATTGCATATGTTTTTATCAATATGAATAACTTTAATGTTTCATTTTATCACTAAATATAACCAATATGGTAGATTAAAAAGGAAAGACTATTTCTTCAATTTTTTTATGACCATCACATCCCTTAATTCTATATGTGAAATAAATATTTTTGACCCTGTCAAAATATTTTTCAATTAAAAATGGATGTAGTAGAAGATTATATTCCCTTAAATTATAAAATTATTTTTTCAATCTATGTTTAGGATGTTCAATTCTCAAAAATAATTGATGTCCTATGTATTTTATCTTTATTTTATTATGCAATTGGTGATATATTTTCTCTTATTCATAAATTCGACATGATTTATGTCCCTTAACTCTATTTCCAGAAAATATTCTATATGAATTCAGTTAATTTATAGTGAAAATTTTCATATAACTCAAAGAAAAATACACATTATTTTATACATAAAAAACTGTAACAATTTCCTCCCACAGAAGGTTCACATCTTTAATCGATGGTGAAAGGTAAACATCAATGTTGTTTTCTGAATGTTTTGGTCCATAAATCATAAATATCACCATAACATGTTTTATCATCATACATATCTGTGGGGAAAAGTTGTAAACTACCAAAAAAATAGTACATGAACTTTTTTGTCCACATAAGATCCAATATGAATTCATTCCATCTGTTTATAAACCCATTCAATGATTTGTAACTTCAATTCAGAAATTAAGAAATTATTTATCAAATCACCTCAAAATTTTTAAATCAGCATCGTGATGTAAGTTACCATAATATATTTTATTATCTCTATTAAATATTAACCATTTTTCGTTAATGGGATTTATAAATAGATACTTCAAATAAGGATTTATGAGAAGGTAGAAAATCGGTTTTGAAGGTGGATTGATTCTAGTACTGGATAATGGATTAGAGTTGATTTATTAGAGGGAATTATTTTAAGTAATTATTGGATGTTAACAAATTGATATAGTAAGATGTTAGATTCATGTACCTGATATTAAATTAGAGCTGAATTTTTTATCTATATTAGAGGGTGATGTCCTATATTTGGGATATTTTGATAAATATTAATGTTCATTCCTATAAAAAACACAATCATTAGGGAAAGAATGTATCTTTTTAAACCCCAATCCTGTTGGGAATAATATTTTATTTGCCTTATAATTGGAATCCAGAATCCCATTTCCTTCAGGAGGAATCTCTTTCAAAACATCAAGAATCTGAGAGAAAATTTTATCACTACACCGTTTTCATTCTTTCAAGATAACTAATCTATAAACTCTTTCTAACACTATATATTTAGTTTAACCCGAGAATAATGGTGATTTAGAATCTCAATACTACAATTCAAAAGTTACTATTTCTTTGATGGATTTAATATCTATATTAAAAATTAATTCTTCAATACTCTCCTCTATCTCATTCTGAATATATTCATCAAAATTAGATGTCGAATTTTCAATTATTTCACAATGACAGAACCAATGTTTATAATTAAGGATAAAATAAAGAAAACTATATGATCCTTGATTTCTATAGAATTTAATTTTCTATTATATAAAAAAATCATTCACATGAAACGCCCTGAAATTCAAAAATAATAACTTTGGGTTTAATAGTGTGTATCACACACATCACCGAAATCATTATAGAATATTATACCCTAATACATTAAATTATATTGTATATTCTAAATAAATTAAATCATTAATATATCTTGAAATGATTGTGATACTGAGTTAGCATAATCTGCAAACAACATTTAGATTTTTCAAATGTCTTATCTTACCCAAAATAACGAGTTTTAAAGAATAACGATATATTATTAAAATATTTCTTAGTATAATAACATATAAACTTTCCGTTAAATTAGTTGTTATAGAAATGGTTAACTAAATTATGAAAATATATGGTTTACACAAATATAAAATAAATACATTGGTTAAAAAATTTTTAGAATGAATATGAAAATCGATTTAATTTAAATTAATTTATTTTTATTTTTAGGATGATAATGTTTTTTTACCCTAATAAAATAAATTATTTATAATTTTTGATTGATATTAATGTTATATATATATATATTATATGTTAAATAAAATATATTTTTTTATATTCATCCAATAGATTTTATAGGCTTACTAAAAAAGAAAACTAATTTTATTCATAAAATATTATAATTTTATTTAGGAATTTTTATGACCTTTTAATTGTATACCTATATTAAATCCAATTTTTGGATATTTTACGGATTAAAATTTCACAATAAACTTCATATTTTAAATAATAACATAAAAATTCGTTAATTGGAATCAATTTCACTTTGAAATTAACTAGAAAAACATAATAACCCTTCGAACATTTTTATGTTGAAACCCTACATTGACATCGGGTTAATAGGAATAAACTTATATTAATTCCTATCACTTATATGATTGGAATTTTCCAATATGGATTCCATATTTGGAATAATATTAATTTATATTTTATAATAAGGTCAAAACTATTTTTACCAAAAGTATTAGTGAAAGTAATTAAAATTAATTTCAATGATTAAAATAAAATAAAGCTTAGTAAGGGAATACACCTAAATCTTACTCGCCCAAATTACATATAAGATTTTAAAAGAGATATTTTTTTGCCATATTTAGAACCTAACATTTATTTTATCAAAATGGTACCATTATGTGAGCCATTTTTTATGGTAAAAACATGGGTGGATTTCCCTTTCCCAAAATATACTAGAGTGCCACTCCTCCTACGCTATAAAGGGACTCCTCTACTCACACTTCATTACACCTATCAAGGAAAATTGGATTGACCAATATATACCCAAATAGATCCTTAAAATCCCTACCCTAGTCATATAATCCTCCCCTTTGTCATAAATCAATTCATGGAATCCATTTGGTGCAATCCAAAAAGAGTTACCCGAATAAAAGGTATCATTCTTCATCAAGATCTTTTATTTTATTTTTTTCTCCACTCCTTTATTTATTATTATATCATTAATATATAAAACATAGTATCCAAAATATAATATGATATTTTTATGATAAGGGTTCGACCTACAGTTACACACACTTCCATCTAATTGGTAATGAACGTACTGTTTATGTGTACGGTGAACTACCGCCTAAGGAAACAATTATTGATTTTTTTACTTCACCACCTATCATTGTTGGGAATTATTATAGAAATGCTATTTATATATGATATATATGATATTTATCATTTCATTATTCTTCTTTAGTTCTTTTATAATGCATACCTTTATACTTTCCCTTTTGTGTAAATACGATAACATTATTTGTGGAAGTGTGGACTTTCACCTCCTCAAAGCAATGTGATTTGTTCGTAGTATATATAAAACATATTAAAGACGATTTTAATAAACCTATATAACATATATTATATAGATATGATACTATAATTATAATATATATACGTGTCATTTACTTTCCATTATTTTAATATGAAAAAGAAATGGAAGTAGCGTTCAAGCGTACGTACAACCTATCATCTACATGAACGATGCACTTCATTTATTATCTCAAAATATTATGTATTATTATAAATATATATAATAAATATATATGATAATAAAATCAGGGTTTAGATTTTGTAGTTGATGAAATCATGATCTATATAATAGGAAAAAAATAACAATTCAAAACATACTTGAGAAAACTAGGTTACTAAAACCCAAAATAGTGAAAATAATAAATGATTGTTAACAAAATGGTAATAAACAATTATAATAAGATGATATATTACATTATAAACATGAGTATGGTTCTGTTATAAGTTATTAAAATACTTTAAACCACTATACATGATGATAAAGACCACAATACAAAAAGTAATGTTAAGGTAAAGAAATTAATTCTCATTTAAATTATATTGAGACTTATCAATAAAACTAGAGAATGTATTGAGTTGTGATGAATGTATAGAATCTATACACAAATCATCAATAAATTTAATCCCTAATATTGTTAAGCATTCAACGTAGAAAATAATATTTACTACATGAGGCCCTGGTGGAATAGAATCTCCCAGATTAGTTGTAATAAAAGCATTGAAGATCTCATACCTCTCTCGTATAGAATTATCCAGATAGAGATTATAAATTTGAGACAAAATGATATATTCATTCATGTAATCATTTTACTTCAAAAGATCATTGGTCATGGAAGATATCAAGACACATTTTACATCTGTATATTTTTTAAATGTTTCTCATATAGTTTTAACTTTAAATCACATGCCTCATTACCTAGTAGATCAGGAATAGGTTCTTCTAGCATATACAATTTCTATTCATGGGGAAGGATAACACATAAGTTCCTTTTACACTCTTGGAATTTTTACTAGTGAGAAGGTTATCATTTTAATGTATCTATTGTAGTTATATATTTGAAGTAATTTTAATATTGTTTCCACAAAAATAAGATGATCATAATTTTAGTACTTTATCTGATATAATTTATACAAATAAATATATGTTATATTTATTAATCTCCCATTATTTTATGGAATCCCAATAGCCCTCACCATTGGATTCATAATATCAAGTTTATGGGATATTTTAATATAAAGGATCTATATTCCCCTTCTAATTACCTCAACACTTGTTGGTCAAGTAACTTGAATGGTTTTAGGTAAGCATTCAAAATTACCACTACATTAAATCCCAGTTCCTTGATCTATTGAGTGGACTCCACAATATTTAAATATTTAAATTAGATTTCCCCAACCTCTTCCTCTTAGTTAAACCAAGTAATACTTTAATAGTAAACCCTTGATGTGAACTAAGTTAAGCCGACCTAGAATATCAAGTTATAATTCCCTAATAATTGATAGCTCCCCAAATTTTGTTGGTCAAACACTTTGAACTATGGTTCAATTTTAACTATAGTAGCGGAAGACTATAATAATATGATATATATAAATGAGGGATATTAAACTTTTAGGAATACATTTTCAATTATTTTCTTTATTACATTCTTATTACTATTTAGTGGATTTACATAAGTGATTATCCATGTATTATAAAATATTTACACATGATCCAATTTATTTAATTTATATCTTGCATGCTTGTTAATTCATTAAATCATGTGATAGAGAAAAGAAATCATAATGAAATAACCGTGTAACTGGATAGATATAAAATAATAAACCAGTATGATCATGAGATTATACTAATGGTTAGTTTTTCTAGAAAATGATTAACCAACCTTTGACTTAGGGGGAAACCCCTTTAACCAATTACAATTTTTGTTACAGTTTTTTACATATCAACCTATGAATGTCTCTTGGATTGACTTTATCTTCAATCCAAACTTGAACTCCTCAACTATATTGGGATCTCCAAACATTACATATGTTATACTCACATGAAGGAGAGGGAAAAGAGTTTACATAAAAGAAACCATATGCACATAGAACCATAAATAATAATAGGTGGGAAGGCACATAGACCAAAAAATTTAATTTAATAATAAATTAAATTACACAAATCACATACAAATGTAATGTCTATGATCATGATCATCGATATGCATGAAAAATATTTCATATTTAATAAAACTAACATTGAATTATTAATTTCTCTTATTTGAGGTAAATCACACTCTAATCAATTAATTATATTATTTAATTAATCAATTATTTCATCTTAATTCTCATCAGAAATTCCTTGATATTATCATCTATCATAATTTTAAATAAAATTAAAATGTTTATTCTAAAATTAACTATATACATAAATGTACCTTAGGGGAAACATAGTGAATACCCATCTGAATCAATACAATATGTATTATATTTTTATACTCTTTACCATTAAGACATACAGTATACACAACTTATCAAATAATTTATTGACATGTAGTATCGACTTAATTATTAAACATATCACATGAATGTTTTTCACGTGTTACGCTTCAATGCACATATATTTATCAATATAATATGATTAAAACATGATATGAAGATCTAATCATTATAAATAAATTAATTATATATATATATATTAGAACTCATCACATAGAATGTACTATAAAATTAATAAACACATGAAAAAAATTTATGAAAATGTTTACACTATAAAATAAATCAATTTTAATTCTCCATAATTTGGTAGAAGTATATGGAATGAATAAGCGATCTACATGGGGTGTTCTTCTCTCAACATCCATCTAAGGCACATTCCTAGGGACTCGGTGTGTAAACCATTACTATAAATATTATAGTACACAACCGGTTTAAAGGACTACACGACATTTAGTCTCTAAGTTAATTGGTAACCATTCAGGTTGGTTGTGTATGGAAATACACAACCCTTCTTTGACTAAAAAGAACTACACATCATGTACATGGGTTACACGATGTGTATTATGGATGACCATATGAAATGTTGGTCTGGTAAACATACATCGTAAGATATTAAATCCATTCATAATAAATGAACATTGTTGAATTAATTTTGAATTAATTCATGATGCATTGAACACAAGTACACAATGCGTATATCAAATTACACTGGTTGAACTCCTATTATATATGGTCGAAATCTTCAGCACCTCTGGATGAGTTATTTTATTTTATTTCATTCATAAAATTAATCATTTTCATTAGATCTATGGGAAACAAAAGAGGAAGAAAAAGATCTCATAATTCATATTAAAGGAATGATTAAAAATTAATGGAAAACTAAATATCAAATGACATTATCAATCAAAAATATTTAAATAATTATAAATAATTATGAGATTTCTATAATACCACTTGTAGGTTCTAAGCATGGTAAAATCATGCAATGAGTCATGCCCAAATTCTCTTTTTGTCACGAAAGATGATTAATCCAATATTTTACCCAAAAATGAATGTTCAGATCAATATAAGTAATTCAATGATTATTGTAATGGGATAAAATTCCTATAATAGAGAGATGATCATCACATATTATTTATAATCCATTTAATTAATTAAATAATTAACTTGTTAGAGTTATTTCTTTTTTGATGAATATGACAATATATCTATGTTATTCAATATCTTCATAATAAAAATCAAGTGAATATTTCATCTAGAAATGATCTATATGGGTTCCAAAAAACTCTAAGTGTTATTTTAGGAATCATTGGGTTCTGGCACTAAAGATCATATCGATTGCGTCACCAACCTTTGATCACAACGAGGAATGATTCCAAATAATTCTCCTTGATCTATCTATACTTGAGAGTGGGAGTTGGTGGAATACCAATCTCTATTTTTGGGAGTGTTTTTGGAGAAAGAATCTCTCTTGGTCATGAGAGGATTGTTTAAATTTACCAAGCACAACTAAATAATAGAATTTCGTCTCTTAGAAAATAATATAATTGGGTGAACATACCATTAGGCTCACAATAAAATTATTTCACAAGATCAATTTATAGTTTATTTAATCCTTGTAGAACTCTATGTCTAAAATTAATAATTATAAATATATTATTTCATGACATATTCTTAACTTTTTAATTAAATTAAATAATATTTAATCAAATAATATTAAATAATTATTATTTCTCCCTAGACCATTTAAACATGGTCCACCATTCTCCAAAAATAATTATCTAGCCTTGAATAATTAATATTTATTTAATAAATAAACATCACATCATTATTTTCCAATAATTAAATAAATATTATATTTACTAAATATAAAATAAATATTTATCTAGTATTCCACTCACAATATATTCTCTCGAACAAGTGGTAACAGAATATATGAGATCTATCAAACAAGAATAATTGATAAGACTCATGTGGGGAAAATATTTATTCAACGTTTTAAATAATAAATAATTGTATATTATTGAAGTGAAATTCTGGATAAACTCAGTGTGTGACTCTTGAGGCCCCTTTCTCAGTTTCATTTAGAAAAACAACTTATGGTCCAAGGCTAGCATATAGAAAATGCCAAGGAACCCATAAAGAAAGTTTTTAATGATTTAATGACATAATACCTCATAAAGACACTTACAGTGTAATATAATCCATTTATCAGGATATCTAAAATCAAGAAGGTTTCAATCTATTTCCATCAACCCATGTGCTCAATGCCTCTTTTTTTGACTTCCTGAAAATTGAACTTGCCTATAGAAAAACATTGAAATGAATTTGTTTTGGGTATAATATTTCCATCAATGGGCCTGAGATATCAACTTCCACTAAAGAATAAAATAGTGAAATCCTTTCTAACATTATTCGTTAATGAAATATTACTTGTGATGCACCCAACATATACTACCTCACCACGAACATATATAATCACAATTTTCATGAATGATTCAAAGTACATGACTGATAATAATTATTAATAATAATCATGTACTATAAGAATCAATACAAAAATCATTATATAGGAACATCCGATGACACATATATATGTGGATTCTTACATGTGGGTATCACTCTCATAATATCTTACATTGGATTTTACAAAGGGTGTACACCATGAAAATGTGCAACAAACTCCTATGAGTCTCCACCCCTGATAGCCTGTATCATTTGTTTTCCTAAAGTGATATCATCCATCTATAGAATATATATTTAAGAATATTATTGTAGCACTTCTGGGTTCTCAGAATAGTGGGAAACTACTACAACCTTTTAGTGTGACTGCTAATTTTAGGACATTATCATGTACTATGTTACGTATAAGAACAATCATGATGTCATAAGTTGGTAATTAATATTCCTAACATTTAATTTATGATATCATAAAGTACAAAAAATTTGGTTTTAGGTCACCAACTTCAACAATTATAAATAAATATTTAATGAATTATAAATGTGCATTTACAAATAAAAAATTATTTTATATAATTTTATATAATTTTATATAATTATAAACAAATAATTATTCATATAATATAAAATATATTAATATAACTGAAAATATGTATTTATAAATATAATTATATAAAAAATAATTAATAAATAAATACTTTTATAAATATTTTTATATAATTATAAACATTTATCTATAATTATATATATTTAGATTTAGATTTATATATAAATATATATACATTTATATAATATAGTTTAGATGGAACTTGAGTAGTAAACCGTATAATCATGCATCCAAAAGACCAAGGTTTGAATCCTGGTAAGACCTTAAGGGGATTTATGATGATGGTGCTGACATAGGTGAAAATATATGGGTGGTGATGCATGCCTAACATGGTCAGACAGTAACACAGATATGATGCAGTCAATGTGTGTATACCCATGTACACGCTGATGCATGCATGGAAGTTGGGTCTTCAAATGAATGATCCTTTGATCCATTCAATACTGAGCCTATGAGCCATGTATTGAAAATTGTATGGGGACCTTTATATATGTAATATATAAATAAAGAGGGCTTGATGAGTAGGATATCCATTGATTGGGATATGACTCGCCTTTTCGATTTATATGTCTGTGGTGTGTGTGTGTCTGTTTAGTTATGATTATACTCCCAAGCATCCAATATATTTATATGTATATATATATATATATATTAATATATAAATATATATATTAATAAATATATCCAACATATTTATTATTGAAATATATTTATTATAATTTTATATGTATTTAAATAAATGTATTCTTTTATGATTATATTGACAAATAAATATATTTAAAACATTTTTGTATAATTATAAATACATTTATATAAATATATATAATTATATAATTTTATATATTTGTTAATATATAAATTTATATACTTATAAATGTAATAAAAATATTTTTTATATAAATAAATTGATTATAATATTATAATTATTTAAATATTTATTTATGATTATAATTATGAGGGATGGAGGAACAGGATAAAACCTGATCATTGTTGCCTTCAAGAGACCATGCCTATTAGGACCGCCATAAAACCCTCAATCTATACTCATATGCATCAAATCAGTTGTTCACGGGTGAAGAATCAAAGAAATCAAAGGAGACAGAAAAAACATTGTATAACATTCAATCATATGTGGGCATTTTAAGTGGATCTTTTTCCCTCATTAAAGAACGAGCCCCACAAAAAATAGTTATAAAGGGCTCCATCGTGCATGTCTTGGATTTAGAGGGAGCTATCTTAGATCAGATGGAGCTTTGTAGACACCCTTTCACTGCACACATCTCACTGCCAAAAGGTATAAAACCATGAAAGGTATCAAATATGATTTCTAGACTAGATTTGATTTGGGGTTTTGATGATTTCAAATGTGTCTCGATCAGAAGAGTATTTTTTCATCTTCTATTTCCATCTACCCAATTAAATGTAAAATCTTGTAGTTTTGGTTCCCTTAACCTTTTTCCTATTCTTCTAAAAATTCATAATTGGTCATTGAAAATTAAGATACATTATTTTAAAGAAACATGTTCTCATGTATGGGTCAAGATACGTGGACTGAGTAGGGTCCTATAGCACACCAAGATCTTGTTTAACATAGAATATGTGCTTGGAGTTCTAGTTCGAATGGAAACTACTACAAAACAAGTTTTTATGGCCATTTTTCTCAAATTCTGGTAGAGATAGATCTAAGATCCACTCTTATTAACAAATTAGTGCTATCCACACCTGATAATGAATTCTACTTTACTATGAAATATGAAAATATTCCACCATTCTATGACTCCTATAGCATAATTGGACATAAACATTCTTCTTACAGAAAGGATGTTGCTTGTGATATTTTTTATCTAATAGTTTATGAAAATATTCATTTCCATGGAAAGAAAAAAGTGGCCATTGAGTAGGAACAAGGTAAGTCTGTTGTTTCTACCACAATTTAAAAGAAAAAATCTCATCTTGAGGCACCTCTACAACCATGTTTGGTTCTTATTGATTACACACATAAAAAAAAGGACTGTAAAATGCATGACATCTCTAAATAATCCTCTAATCCAAAATTGGTTTTGGATTACATCATTGATGAAGAGAATGTTACTCTTTTAGGTGTCTCCTTTAAATATTCCCTATACAAAGGAATTTTGAATGAAAATGTAGATGTTGGTTCTATTGACAACCAAGAGGAAAAAGAATCCTTTATCCAAAATGAGGTCAATTACAACTTGTGGTAAGAAGAGAAGTTGGGGGCCTCTAACAGAAAGGGAAAATCCCAAATAGAATATTACATTTTAGAAAAATCTGTGTATAAATGTTTTTTCCACGCACATTATAAGGAGGTTTCTACACCTTGTGCAATTACTAAAGGTAGCGGCGAGACTTCTAAGGCAGCTGATACCATTATGAGTATGAACTCTCTTGATTCTCCTATGGTCTTAGGAATTCTAGACAAAATTCGGTTTAAAAATTAGGAAGTTCATGTGACTGGGAAGATGTAAGTGGCTGATGGATTTATTGAGCCTTATTATAAATCAAGGTAAGAAAAAGGTTGTATGAAGGGACCCTTGATTAAATAGCACCTCGACATATAGAAGATTCACCCCAAGCTATATGTGTATGTTTTATTTAACGTAATGTCACTGGAAGATTTCTGGGTTCTATCAAAATAAATACAACTATCTCTGGTGACACTTCTGATGACTCAAAAAAGGTATGAAATCTAATGTAATACCTTTAGAGAAAAATGTATAATAAATTAAATAATACAAAAAAATGTATCAATGTTTATTCAAGTAGTGCTACTCATCTAAAATATTTTTCAAATGTTAGAATTAAAAATGTATTTGATTTTCTTGTCTCTACATGTTTATGTTTTATTTGATCTGCTTGTATTTAATGTTTTGGGTTCTATGTTTGTTTTTTTCCTTACAAATTTTATGTTTTGTATGTCCCACCTCTTGACACTTATTTTTTTCAATAAATAGTGTCCTTGAACATTAAAAAAATATTTTTATAATAATATATAAATATATTTAAAAATATTTATTTCTAATTATAAATATATTTATCTAATTATATATATTTATATAATTATATATAGTTGTATAATTCAGACACACCACCTATTGAGTGGTTTGATTGTAGGAACTACATCATGGTAGTTAGGTGCTCAAATACAACATCTCACATTCCTAGGTCTAATTTTAAATCCATTTCATGGGATGTGATCACATGATTCTAGAAATAGGTTTGGTGGTGCCATCCAGCATGGGGGAAAATGTTTTGGGCCCCAACAGTTGGTGGGAAAGTCACTGTTTAAGATGCTTTTTACAGTGGGTGCGGGCACTTCCTTTGACAAGTGAGAGATGATGAGTTTCAAAAAAAATTGAGAAAAGATATGGTCTTTGTTTTTAGAAGAAATGGTGATAATCCATGGTTGCTGATGTGGGGAAATTGTGTTGTGGCATGGGGCGATTGTCTTTAGTGATGTTGGCAGAGGAGATGTTAAGTCCTGGCATGGTGGTGAACCCGTTAGTGTTTGGTTGTAAGAACACCTAAAGGGATTAGTGGAAAATCAGTTGAGTGATTCCTAGGGTGACAATTGATGACAGTTGAGGGGGAACCATAGATGCAGCGGTATATGATACCAATATATGTTCTTTCATGGGTGATCCGGAAGGGATACCTGGTACGACAGCCACTAGGAGAAGTTGGAAGTAGAATATAGGATCATGAAATAAGATGATGGGAACCCATGGCATGGTGGGGTTGTCACACTTACTGACTGTATTCCAAAAAAAGAGAGAGCCCTATTAATAATGAGCTAACTAGGCATTGGTTGTTTGGTTTGGGCCTATAGACCAGCACTGAGAGGGGCCTTTGGGATTCTAAATTTTTGTACTACATGTCATTTATTAAGGTTCTACAACTCCATATATAATAAGAAAAAGAGAGGCTTGATGGGTGAGTTATCCTTTAAGATGTACTATGACCTGCTTGTTCAAGCTTTGTAGGTGTGTAGTGTGTGTGCGTTTTATTGTAATTATACTCCCAAATGCCATATAAAAATATATAATTATATATAATTATATAACTATATATACATATATTAATATCTAAATATATATTATTATAAATATATATATTATTTAAATATATTTATTATCATTTTATAATTATTTAAATATACATTTAGTTATTAATATTAATAATTAAAAATATATATTTATAAATATTTTTATATAATTATGTATATATATAATTATATAATTAAATATTTATATTTTAATATATATATATATAATTATAAATATAACATATATATATTTTATAATTTTTATAATTTTTTAAATACACAGACCCACACACACACATATAATTTTATAAATCCTTTTTTGGGATAATTATCCTTTATAGAAGAAACAACTAAGGAATAGAAAGCATGAAGATAGACATGGTGTACTTCCATCATTAATGATCAACCAAAGACATTATTTCTCTCAAATCATGATACCTTTTTTAATTGTCATCACGAATTGAAATTGAATCAGTATGTTTGTGCCCAAAACTGTGACCTCTGGGGTGCTGACCTCACATATATGTTTTTTACTTTATTAGTGTACTTTCAATGCCACTACTATCTAAATCTAATTCCCAAGAAACTGAAATAAAAACCACCTAATTAGTGTCATCAATGAAGGAAACTTCATTGAAATTTTTGGAGGGAACTTTCAATTCCCCTAATATTATATGTGGCGCCTCAACATTAGATGTTAAGGAACCATGCACATCACCCTATTTTATATCATTAGTTGAATCAAGGGATAAAAAGAGGTTGTGGGAGGACATTTATACTTTTTGTGATAGACCCTGTATACCCTGCACATTAATGGGTAAAGGGAAACATGAATATTCCACTTGGAAAGAACTAGCCTACCTGTGTGGGGTGGGGTAAGATGGAAGCTCCATCAAAATGTGATTACCCAAAGGATCCAAGATCAAGTCATCATAAGAGATAGAAATTGGATCATGTCCAGTCTCAGAAGTCAACTAGAATATCTCGTCATCCACTAAAATTGTTGAATTTCATTATTTTCTTTGCATACGAAAATATATATGATCGCCCATTATACTATTGGAATCTAACTAGATTCCTATTACACTTGTATAAGCCAAAATGGGAAGAACCTACATAGTAGGGGTGGAAACATCCCTTCTAGTAGTACTATCCATGTTGGATCCCATTGGGGAAGGTTGACTTACTTCTAGAGCCTGCAATGATATATTACTTGGGTGTTTATCCTCCTCTTCATTCATATTATGTGAAACATGTGCATACCAAGTTTTAAAATAATATGTTGAGGATTTATGTGCAATGGACATTTCAAAAACCTCATATTATCAATTAAAATTTTATTATCTTTACAAACAATTTCTCTAAAGAGATGCTCCTATATTAGCTATTGATCATCAAATTTCTAAGATGAATCTTCATTTATGAGTTTTTCATCCACTTATGTATCATTAATTCAGGAAAATTAATCTTTTACATCCTTTTATGAAGTTATCAAGTTAGATTTGTTCTGGTATAGTTCTATCCCCAATGAAATTTCCATCTCTTGAGGCTGCACCAGCTCAGCCCGAGTTTCTAGATTGTCAAGATTAATGTGTTCTAAACCAGAATTGTGACCCAATTCAAGACATCCTATTATAGTTTTAGAATATTACATAGTATAAATGTTTAACCATAAACCTTTAATACCATCATGTTTTCACCTCATTTAAAACAACATTTTTTAGGCCTTCCATAAAATGTTTCAGTGGAGCTGTGACATAAGTAAATGCCTACATATGCATAAAACTGGTAGAAAGAAATAACTATTTCAAATTGTTTATTCCCAGCATCAGAAATAGAAATAGTAGAATCCATGGGAACAATACCTACTATTGAACAACACCTTTATCTATAGCTGTAATGGGACTTGTACGTTTCTTCTCCTTTTTTTCTTGAAACATAGACTTTCATCATGGCCCCAGACATCACATGAGGATAAAAATATATATTTTTTACATTTTGAGAAGTCAAAAACAATGAATCTATAGTGAAAAAATGATGTTTTTTTCATACTCAATCCACAATTCAAATTCATCCTATTCCACATACAGAAAAATTTAATCAATGAGTATGGAACACAAATCTACCTCAACCAATATTCACACATAATGGCTAAAGATCCCTCCTTATATTTTCGGATCCATTTTTTATTATAATTCCTATGGCCAACGTAATGCAATGATGTATTATTTGGTGCCAACGGATCCAATTCAAGACATGAATATTGACCTACATTCAAAAGGATGAATTATATACATTTGGTAAATTAAACTTGTTATCCCAATCTCTAATATGAATAATCCCTGACATAAGTATAACTGATCCAAACCACCATTCCAACATTCTTAAATCCTTATATGGAAATAGGATATAAAGAAGTTGCGGCCTAATGAAACACAAATCCAAGATGAGAAACCCCAACTCACTGAAAGGTGTGCTTCCAAATCAATGATTCTCCATGGATTAGTACCCCTCAGAAGGATGTGACGACCAATGATAGAGTGGTTACCAATCTAAAATCATTTTGAGATAACAAAATTATCTTCTTTCACATGATCAATGTTCCCCCTACGTCCAAAACAATCATAATTATTAAAAATGAATTATATTAACTGTAAAAAATATTAATTATTCAATTCCATTCAATTAAATAAATAAAATTAAAATAAACTCGAAAATATATATATTCATGATTATTACATTAAATTAAATTTATATTTAAAATGATTTTTTTTAAATTAATATATATATAAAATTAGAAAAATAGAGAGATATTAAAAAATAATAATAATAGTAAATGATTAAACAGACTTTCACATAGACATACATGTACAAATGAGAGACATACATATATACACATTCATAGAAACACATATAAATACACACAAATAATACACACATTTAAACTCATACACATCAATACATATTTTAATACAATTACATATATTTTAAATTATTTAATATCAATATAAATATATATTTAAATAAATATATTGTTTTATATATTAGATTTTTTAACAAAAATGTTATAAAATTATATTTATTTTAATTATGTATACATTTTGTAATTGATGTATATAAATAACCTATTAAATATTTAAACTAATATAAATTTGATAATTTCCTTAATATAAAATTGTTAAAATAAGTTTCTTTTTTTATTAAAAGTTATATAAATCATATTTATATATATTATATTTACATATATACAATTATTGTTATATAAATTTTATTTAAAAATATATAAACATTTATATATAAATTAAATTCCTCACAACAACTGTTATTAGTGCTATAAAAAATATTTCATAAAGGTGTAAGTTTTATCAAAACTAAAAAAGCTCTAACAAATGAGGTTCTTTTACCAAGTTATAAGAAGAAAATGATGACAAAGGGTACCATTTTTTCATAACTTTTTTGAAGAATTGATAAAATATAAAATGATTATCTCTTTTTGGGACCACAAATAAAAGTGCCGCATTTGTCAGCGATTTTTTTCATGTGCTGTTAAAGGTAAACGTTGGATAAAGTGTGATCTATGGTAGTGATACCTTAGCTTAATTTGATGTATATTACTTTGATTCTTACAGAATTCATTTTTATAATATCTTATATCCTTACAGTTGTATCATTTAACATTTGAAATTTATTTCTTTCCCTTTCAATTATAAGCATGATGGACTTTCTCTCCACTATTTTAAAAAACGCCCATTCCTATCAGGAATGTATGAAGGTGTCTACTTCCAGAATTATCTCATGTGGGAAAACCATTCTTTCCCTTCTTCCCCTTATTCATTTTTTTCTCTTCCACAATCTTCCTCTTTTTCTTCCCTTTTAAGCCATAATACTTAGATAATTATTTATCAGTTTTGATAGAACATTGTACTATATCATTTAATGATGAAAATATTTTGGAGACTAGTTCCATTTGAATGTTTTATTTAATACCATCAAATAAATTATTATTATTACTCATTAGAATACGTGCACCGATATTGTTCACATTACTTCACATAGGTTCCATTTCTAAACAATGTAATTAACCATATTTGATCATAATATTATGTATCATAATGTATAATACCAAAACTTGTGAAACAAATAACAAAAACTGAAAATTTTATGCATGCCAAATCTCATAATTGTAAACATGATTTATTTTGGAATTTCTCTAAATCATTAAAGGATTTCGAATAATTCATAATGGTTTCTTAATAAAATTTAAATTTCCATAAACATATCCCCATGAGTTTTAAACATTTTTCATAGTAAGGCATGTTTTCTTGTACTTAGTAATGCTTGATTCATGCCTGGAAATCCCTTTTTAGAGTCATTACCCTTTAGTACATCTATGTCAGAACAACATCTAAATATATTATCTAGAAAGGGATGTATTTCTAGAAAAACTAAAAAATATTCTACCTTACGAAAGAATTATGATGTTCTTATGTAGTTATCATCATTGTGTTTAGTTGCCAAATCTATGTTTTCAAAATTTGTGTTCCCATGGTTTCTACTAAACTTTCTAAGATACCAAAATTAATGATCCCAACACTATAAACCCAAATCTAGGGTCTACTTTTTTACATTTTCACTAGATACAAGGTATTACATCTTGATGGATCAAATATTTTAATTGTATTTGTTAACTATATACATACATTAAATTCAAATTACATTTTAAAACAATAAATGCACAATGTTTTTTCTTTTATAATGTCATTATTCCTTATAGTGTATCCCTATATATCAATCACAAAAACACTTCCTTATGTCCCGGGTAATATAAAAAATTAATAATATGTGAGATCATATAATCCGTAATGGTACGTGTACACCATATTTTATCATGAATAATAAATAATAAACAACATGGTAAGGAAAATTACTAAAAAAATTCCATTTAAACAATAAACTATGAATAATATGGAACAAATAAATGATGACATGGACATCCATACATTATCATGTAATGATGGAATGAACAATTTTGGACATCTAAAACATACATTAAATACCGTTTACAAGAAAATTTAAATCTATGGGTAGAAACCCATCTAATTTGGTAAACTAATAAGTCTCATGAGACTTATCGATGCATCGAGGGGATATCTATAACTAGACCCACCAATCATTTACAATTTACAATACATTCATCATATGAAATGGGTAAAACATAATCAAAATAAACATTATTTTTGAAAAAGTAACATAAAAAATGATAATACTTACCCTAGTAAAATAAACATAATCATAAACCATCCAGAGTAATATGGTGAATGGTAATAAAATTGTAAATCCTTGGTCAAAGTGATCATAAAATATCCAATCAAAGATTAAGGATGATATAAATATAATATATCTTTATTGGATCATTATTATAATAAATGGTTGATGTCATTGATAAATATAAATACTATTAAAATGATATTAAAAACAATTTTCATAAAAATATACATTACCCTTAAAAATAATATTAAAAATGAATGTTAAAAAAATATTTTGAAAATAATTTCCTTTTAAACTAAAATTTAAAAATAATAAATTGATATTTTAAACATTGATTGGTAATTATAGTGGGAAATTCCATTCATGCTATGTTTGTTAAAACAAAGATTCCTTTTAAATTTTTAATGAAATCCAAACTGAACTTGTTTGGAAAATTACATGACATTTATTTTCAAAAACATTTGTAGAATGTCAAATGTGAGTAAATATTTCTTGAATAAATTATTTTGAGAATGTTAAAAAAATTGATTTTTTAGAAGACATGGTTTTGGAAGAAAAAATGTTTCGATCGAAGAGAGATATAATGTCTGGTTTTTTTAAAATCTTTTATCCATCCTTTTAAGTACCATAGTTTAAAAAATTGTTCTATAAAATGATAAATTTGGTGAATAAATAGACTCAATGAAAATATATTGATGTTAATAGGTAAATTTGAAATAATTACCCCAAGGGATATATAATAAAATCCTTAATAATGATTAGATTATGAATTAAACCATTTCCACTTTGGTAGATATTGAATCAGAAGCCCCATGAAATAAATAAATTAAAATTAAACATTAAATACCATGAATAGAAAAAGTTTCACAATATAAAATATAAAAATGGACAGTATATACACCACAAAAATTACTAAGTGATGAAAATGGTGTATGTCTCACGAATGTAAAAGTGACATGAGAAACCCTTACCTCTGGTTTTATTTACTTCATATGTGTCTGAAACTACTATATAATAAATAAAAGACTATTAAAAATATATTATATAACCATAATCATATATCACATTCGAGATATGATTTAATTATTATCTTTTATTACCCTAATATTAACAACCCTTGAAAAAATCAGTATTTTTACTGATAATTGCTTGGTTTTTCATGTAAGTTTTAGTTCAGAAATTTTTGTCATTTTATTTTGATCATGGAAACATAATGACCATAATTTTAACCATTATATAAATATCATATACATTCATTATATATGTATCTATATTAATCTATAAATGTTGGAGATAGAAAATGGATTGCATCCTTCATGGAGATAGTACATTATATAAATGCATGAACACTGTTTCTATTTTTCTTAACAGATAGAAAAAATAGAAAATAATAATTAATTCACCTTTAAAAAATCATTATATATATATATATATATAATTAATATAAACAAAATACATCCTTATTAGCATAATTTTAAGAATAAAATGAAAAAAAATTACATAACTACATGGAAGAGGTAGTCCACATGTATGCATGCGCGACATTATTATTTTCCAATGGATTGGAATTAAGATAAATTTGATTTTATATTTATGTGAGTTTTTCTGATTATAAATATAATATATATATTTCTTTATTAACATTACTACATGTCACGTAAAGTGGAAGACAAAGAAAAAATCACATCACTTCGCAAGACGGTATTCCAGAATATACACAAGAGACAATGTCATATCCCTAATATAATGGAATGTAATAAGTTATATGTTATTTCATAGCTACAAAAGTATAATAATTTAATATGTATTATAACATACCATTACTTTTTAGGTATTACTTGACCTTTTTTATCTCTTTTAATTCAGTTTTTTATGTTAATTCATAGAAAATTTTGTAATTTTTGGAGTCTTTTTGGGCTGTGCACTGCTAGTGCGCAGTTTGAACAAACTGTGTGACCCAAGTGAAAACCGTTCACTCCATGTATATTGGGTTATAGACCGTTGATGTATTTTTTCCCAAACTATTCACCCACACTGGGTAAACTATGCACCCTAATCAGTATGAGCTCATGGATGGACAAAAATTTCCCGTAGCAATGTTCCCCTTCCAGCTAATCATGCATGCCAGATTTCAATATTCCAAAATTATTTTAAAATATTTGAAACACTTGGTTTATATTTAATCACCCCATTTAGATATAATACATTTTTTTTCTTCTTCAGAGACTCCCAAAAGGTGATTTATCCCTTCAAAATCCTTTTCTAGGAGGATCAAAGGGAAATTTATCTCAATCGATCTCTCCAAAGTAATTGATGGATGAAATCTCTGTTTGATTTCAACTTGGTTCTAGTATGTGTTCCTATATCATCCATGCCTTTTTTCTTGATAGGAGAGTCCCATTATGGGGGTTGATCTCTGTATTTTTTATTTAATGGTAGGCAGTTCCATAATTCTTTTTCCCTTTGATGGAATCCTTGAATTTACTGATTAAATTGAAATAAGTTTTTAAATGATTTTAAAAACTAAAATTTTTATGATTTTATCATCTATTTGAAATGTGCATGAGATTTTAGAGATCACCAAAATTCCAATGGAATTATAATGGTGGGATAGATTTATGAAAAATGATATATTGATTTGGATTTTTTTATGAAATGATTTTATGATTGATCCTAAGAAAATAGATTAAATAGAATAGTGATTTAAAATGGTCTAAAATGATGATGATCTATGATTTTGTTTTGAAATTGAAAATGAATATTTGAAAATTTCATATTAAAATGGTTTAAAATTATTTATTGTAAATTTAATTGATTGATTTTTGAAGCAAAAGTTAGTATGGTTAGTTAGTGGTAATTGGGAAAGTCACTCTAAGACCAAGACTACATAGGAATGAATTGATGATGAAAAAATGTTACTAAAAAACTATGTCCTAACTTCAAAAAATAGGTTCCCCTATTATGGAATATAATTCCCTTGATATTGTAATGTCCCGACCTTAATCAGGTACAAAATGTTTTTACTTTATTTATGTCTAATTAATTAAGTGACTCGGGGCGTGCGGCTGCGCACCTTGCTGCGGGTCCAGGGCAGATTTTTATTTAATTTAATTAATTATAGATGTTTGATGAAAAATGTCATGTCGTGCTTTGACACGGTGTTCGACTATTAAATAATTAATTAAGGATTGGAAAAGAGTAATAAGATATTTAAAGATGATTTAAATGAAAGTAAGAATGGGTAAAAAGATATTCTAAAATAAAATAAAGAGGGGGTTACGAGAAAAATGAAATTAATTAAAATAGGGGATTCTAATTTTTAATTATTTTTATTGTTTTCCTTTCCATTATTTTGTTTTATTTCATCCTTTTATTTTATTTAATTTTTTCCTTATCTTTTAGTTTTCTCTTATTTTTCTTTTCATTTATTTTTCTTTCTTTTCAATTTTTTCTTTTTTCCTCTCCTCTCTTCCTCTCCCACTCATCACGTCACACCCCTCAATCCCATCACACCAACCAACAGCCCCTTTGGAAGGCCACTGCACCTCTGTCCAATGTCAGATTCCTTCAATTCCAGGTGTGCAATAAACCTTAGGTAAAGGCTAACATTATGCAAGTTGAATCGTTCGATTCCGTTGAGTATTCTGTGCGCAGTTTGTTGCGGAAGATTCTTACCCTATTTTTGGGTTTTTTAAAATCCTTAGTTTTTATCCATTTTAGGTCAAATTGAAGCCTACCACATATCTTAGATTCATCTACAACTACAAGGTAGGGTTCCTACTCGCTTTCCCTCTGTTTTGTTACGATTTATAAAAAACACACCGTTGTGCCGTTGGTCAGTGACCACCAGATTTATGCATTTTACTCATTTTAATTACTTTAATGGTTATGTTTAATTATTTCATCCTTAATCATCTTAAATTAATTTTTTTGAATGGTTGAAACAATATTGGACACCCCTTTGGGTGTGCCGACATAGCTGGCATATTTTTTCGTTAGCCGGGTTATTAATTTAATTAGCTGTGGGTATTGCACAACCCCTTTTTATTCATTTTTAAAATAAATGAATAGTTTTTTGAATTATAGAAAAAAAGTTGGACACCCCTTTGGGAATCCTGACATGATTGGTGTATTCATTCATTAGAATATTTTATTGTTTTATTAATTGCAAGTGTTGTGAAGCATCTTTTTATTGTAATTAAATTAAATAAATAGTTGCTTGAACATGAACTTCAATTATTGGATCATTGGAACTTATTTTGCTGAACTGTTTATTATTTAAATATGCATTATACACTAATGTTGATATGATATGTATATTGCCTTACAAGTTGTTATGTTGTACTGTTAAATTTTTACCTTGTGATGCATGGGTGTATCTTGTTAGTTTTCAAGCTGCGACTTTATATGCAGATTATGTCATATCTGCTGCTGTAAAAAATTTAACTAAATTTAGTGTGGGGTAAGGAGGAGGGTCCCATATTAAGGGCCACACTTAGATCCGGCATTTCTAATGGGTTACCTCTATGTTCCAGGGGGCGGTGTCGTTGGATTTGCTGAACTGTGACTTCCCCTGACATTCTAATCCTTTTGAGTGATATCGGTTCCAAAAGAGCTCATCAGGATGGATCCATTGGCAATGTGGCTAAGCCAGCCTCAAATGACACTCGACCCCTTTTTGTGAGATTGGGGCAGACTCAGGGTAGTTCCACGCCTCAGGCGATACTTGGTCTTTTGAAATATTTCCTTGGACGAGCTCGATGACATTGGAAAAATTGACTGATGTTCCATAGCGATACCATTGAGACAGACTCAGACTCCAAATCTCTAATTGAACCTTAAATAATGATGCACTTAAGGTTTATGTTATTGAAAATTGAGTCTATTGATAATTGAGATATTTCCCCTGATATGTGGAAGTGTGCCTGGTTGACACTGGACTGTACCCCAAGTTAAAGAAAAAGTTTGGGGTATACTTTTAAATGGTTTTACCTTGATTTCTATGTTATATATATATATATGCGTTTTCATGAATTTATGCTAATAGGTACCCTTTTAGACTACCAACTTAGGCTGAAGCAGGTGACCAAGCACGAGTGCCGTTTGGGACCCAGGCCGACTTATTTATTTCATTGCACTATAATTAATTTATTTAAAATGGTTACGTAATGGCACAATGATTTTGTAATTTTGCACAAAATGGAAAGGTTTAGGCACCATGGGTGCCGACCTAATGGGATTTTATCTCACACCCTACTCGAGCATCGTGAACACCTGAGTAGATTACATGCTTGCAGGTATTGAAAATGGGAAGCATGCTGCTTCTGATGCTTGACTGTTCATTACTGCTTAAGATGGAGACTGAGGAAGAGGCCCGGGCCTTGATCATGATATAGTTGCTTCTTGTGTCTTTTATTTTAGTTGACTGTGTGTTTGAGTTATGTTTTACGTATTTTCAGTTTAGACTCATATCATGGAATGACACTCTTTTGTGAGTTCCACACTTGGTTTTTATTATTCAGTTAGATAATTTACATTTCTTATACTATAGTTTGTTTATTCACATGCTTCCGCAACAGATTATTTGTTCTGGTTTACTTCCACTATGATATTATCTGTTACCTATGATGGCATAGTCTCGCACATAGACATAAAAAGGGCCCTTGATGCTAGTCAGCAGCCTCTGGCATTCAAGGATATGTGTTTAAGGTTATGTGACACATAGATCTGGCCACCATCTTAGAGGTGATCGAGGTCGGGACATTACAAAGTGGTATCAAAGGTGGTTTTTCCTTTTGTATTAATGTTTGGGTTAGACAAGAGACTAGGATATAGGGATTTGGGATGTACTATGTGCTTGGACATAGCTAACCCATGCACAGCGGAAAACTCCAATTCCTGGGTTGGGATTGCGGTTATTGATTATGCCAGTTACTGTTCATATGATATCACCTTGGGTGACTCAATTTTATTGCACTGTTATTGTGCTGGTATTATTGAAATAATGGGTTTACCATTGTCGTCTGATTATACGAGGTAAAAACATCCCATGCATCATGATAGGCACTATAGGATTTAAATTCCATGCATATTTCCATGCCATATCTACTTTCATAGGGCATTTTCCTATTGCATATGAGTGCTATTAATCCTAGTGGTAAAATTTTTAATTATTGGTTTATTGAATATAAGGTTGTGTTAGTCTGTTATATGTTAGCTTGACTCAACCTAAGAGTGGGCTATAGAACTATTTAGTAATCCTTTTTAGTTGTTGCTTCTTTATCGAAACCCAACTCTCGAGGGTGGTTTTCTATTGTTTAGTGCTCAGAGGCAGGCTATGTACCTAACCTCTTTTTCACCCTACTTGTTTTCTCTCCTTCTTTACTCCTTGTCTATGAGTGTGTTTGGCTGTCGTAGACAAATACAACCATGACCTCTTCGTTCTGTGTCTCAAGAGAGTGGTACTGAGTGCATTCCAGGGATGGTGCATCCTGAACCACCACTAGTTCCTCTCATAGAGCCTCCTGTAGCGCTACCTCCTGTCGATCTTTCGAGGGACCATAACACTCAGTTCAAAGATAGTATCCTCATGTTTATGCAATCGGTTTAGAATATTCCTAGACCTACCCCGTCTATCGCAGACCTTACAAGGGACTTTCTCCAGTATCACCCTCCCACCTTCTTGGAGAGTGGAGGACCTCATTTTGTAGAATCATGGATTGAAGCTGTACGGTCTATCTATGACCACCTAGAGACACCTCCAGAGTGAAGGGTCATGCTTGCAGTCTACATGATTCGTGACACCGCCAAACACTCGTGGGACGTTGTTTCTTAGGCTGACCAGGCCAGTGACATGGCTTGGGCCGATTTCCATGCAGCCTTCCACAATCACTTATTTCCACATACTCTAAGTAATGATCATTCATGGGAGTTCCTACATCTTTAGTAGGGTTATATAACTGTGTTAGAGTATTCTACTCGTTTTGTAGAACTTCAGCATTTTTTACCATCTCTGACTGGAGACGCATAGACTAATGTGAGGCGTTTTGAGGTCGGACTTGAGTACACTATCTTCTCACAGGAGAACGTCTTCCGTTTGAACACTATTACAGAGATCATGAATCAGGATCTGATCTCAGAGCGAAATTTTAAGGAAGCTAAACCAATGAGCCAGGGTGGTTCAGTTATGAGATAGGGCGATGGCACTTCTGGAAGCAGGAAATGTCATTTTGAAAGTGAATGTGGGGGAAATACTAACCAAACACCACATCTTGATAGCTCTATCACTTGTTATTAGTGCAGAATGGATGGTCACAAGAAGCCACAATTCATGAGGGATCCAAAGGAGTGCCGAGATTGTGGAAGGATGGGTCACCTTCAACGTTTTTTTCATTCCTTCTCTTCAGCATCCAATGGTAGAGGATCCACACCTGCACCTCCTTCAGGTATGGGATCTATGACTCCATAGCAGGCTGGAAGTTATTTTACCACCAGTTGATCAGGCCAAGGAAATGGTGGAGGTCGTGGTTGAGTAAATCAAGTTCCAGACTATCAACATCAGCCGAGTGGACCTGCTCAGGCCTACCAAGTAGTGTATCAGGGTCGTAGCTTAGGTCCCATGTATGCAGTGCAGTCAACACCAAAATAGCAGAATGCAGGGCCATCTACAGTTAGAGGTACAATTCTAGTAGCCTCTACATTAATTTCATCTCTTTTTGATACCAGTGCATCACACACTTTTATATCAGTTGCTCTTTTTGAAAGTCTTGGTTTTCCAATTGAGTATCAATGCAGTGTTATATCTCTCGACACTCCACTTGGGGTCAGGATAGAGGGAATATGCCAGTTCCAAGAGTTCCCCCTCAGGATAAGCGGGTATGGTTTTTTTGTAATTTCTATATCATCGATATGTCTGGCATCGAAGTCAATCTTGGTATGAACTAGATTTATCCTTATCATCCCCAAGTGGATTGCTATCGTCATCGAGTGTCCTTCACATCCCAGAAGGGAGACACATATCTTCATAAAGGAGAATGAGACCTGTAGGCTGACCGAGCTAAACCTAAATATGCATGGTTGGGTAGAGTGACCACTCAGTGTGAAAGTCTCTTCATGAGTGATCAGGGAACACAACTAGTTGAATTACCTCCAGTGGTGGATATTTTCAGAAATGTCTTCCCTAATTATTTCTCTAGCTTACCTCTTATGAGAGATGTAAAGTTCACTATCGAACTCATACCAGTTACAGCACCAGTTCCATTTCCTCCCAATAGGATGGCACCAACAGAGCTACATGAACTAAAAAATCAGCTTAGAGACCTCAGGGCTAAGAGTTTTATCCGAATTAGCACATCACAATGGGGTTCACCAGTCCTTTTTTCCAATAAGGTAGACGATACCCTAAGGTTATAAGTGGATTATCATCGACTCAACCAGATCACGATAAAGAATCGATATCCATTACCTCGTATAGATGATCTCTTTGACCAGATTTAGGGAGAAAATATTTTCTCCAAGATTGATCTGAGGTCGGGATATCACCAGGTGCATGTGCGACCATCTGTCATACCACATACAATATTTCGAAGAAGGTATGGCTTGTACAAGTATCTGATTATGCCTTTCGGCCTCATGAATACACCGACAGTCTTCATGGCCCTGATGAACCAGGTTTTTCATCCGCATATTGATTCCATTATGGTAGTCTCTGTGGATGACATATTAGTGTATTCACATTCCAAACATGACCATGCATCCCATATTGATAGCATGCTGAGTACAATGAGAGAGCACCAGCTATACGCTAAGCTCAGTAAATGCCACTTCTGGATTAATAAAGTGCACTGCTTGGGTCATATTATATTTAAAGTAGGTGTATTAGTTGACCTAGAAAAGGCGAGAGTCATGGTATTTTGGGAGCAGCCCAAGAGAGTCTTCAACATCTGTAGTTTCTTGGGGATTTCTAGCTATTACATGCGATTCATCCAGGATTTCTCCCGCCAAGAAGAACCTATCATGGCCTTAAATAAAAAAGGTGTATAGTTAATCTGTTCATAAGCTTGTGAAAAGTCATTTCAGGAGTTTAAAGGAAGACTGACCTTAGCCCTGATCCTGTTGCTGCTTGAACCTGGTAAGAGCTATAAAGTTTATTTTGATGTTCAGGAATTGGACTGGGTACAGTTTTGATGCAAGGTGATCAAGTCGTGGCTTATGGATCCCACAAGTTGCGACCTCAGGAGTGGAACTATCCTACACACAACCTTGAGTTTATATCTATGGTTCATGCTTTATGTTGTTGGATACACTATTTTTTTGGTGAGAGATTCATTGTTTACACTGATCATAAAAGTTTGAAATATATCCCCACTCAACGAGACATAAACTTAAGGCAATGCAGGTGGGTCGAATACTTCAAGTATTTCGATTTTGAGATTTCTTATACCCATGGTAAGGGTAATATTGGGGCGGATGCCTTATGTCACAGGACACAGACTCAGGCTGTCTAGGTAGCCAGTAGTGTGTGGCAGATGATGGCCTTGTTTTCATAGATACATCTGGAGGTCTAGGAGCAGAGTGGAAAACCGGTTCTAGTAGCTCTTACAGTGGACTCCTCTCTTCTAGAGAAAGTCAACAGGAAACTGTTTATTGACCCTGAGGGTCTTGTTTTGAGGGAAAGTGTTGCAGGAGAGAACCCACCTCTTGGGAGGGTTATTGATGGCAGTGAAACTATCCTTTACCGTGGCCGTGTAAGGGTACCTTCAGGTATACAAGAAGAGATAATGAAGGAATCTCACATCTCTGTTTGGGCAGCTCATCATGGTCTAACCATGATGTATAGAAACATGCGTCAACAGTATTGGTGGCCTGGTATGAAAAAGAAGATAACAGGTTTCATCACCCGAGGCTCCAACTGCCAATAGGTGAAGGTAGAGAACCAGTGACATGCTTCACTCCAACATCCTCTATACACCCCTGAATAGAAATGGAATGACATCAACATGGATTTTATTAGAGGCTTTCCAAGATCTCCAAGAGGCAGCGATACAGTATGGGTGGTTGCCGATAGGTTGACCAAGGTTGCACACTTCATGCCTATCCGAGAGACCTTCATGATTGATAAGTTTGGAAGGATGTATATCTAGGAAATTGTGCAACTTCATGCTGTACATTGTTCTATTGTCTCAGAAAGGTATGCCCATTTTAATACACAGTTCTGGCAAGGGTTGAAAAAGGCACTGGGCTCACAGGTACTTCTGAGTACTGCATATCACCCCCAGACCGACGGGCAATCCGAGAGAGGTGTAAGAGTGTTAGACGATATGTTACGGGCTTGTATCCTTTATTTTGGAGGTTCTTGGGAGAATCATTTAGCTCTTGTCGAGTTTACCTATAATAACAGCTTCCAGGAGACAATCCAAATGGATTTGTATGAGGATCTCTATGGTAGACCGTGCCGTTCTCCTTTATGATGGCTCGAAGTAGGTGAGGCAGCTCTGTTGGGTCCTCATCTGGTTCAGGAGACTTCTGAGAAATTTTAGCTAATTCAGAAGCATATGACTATAGATCATTCCAGGAAAAAATATTATACCGATCGTCACCGCAGACCTCTAGAGTTTGAGGTGGGACATTGAGTCTTTCTCTGTGTTTCTCCGAGGTTGGGTCAAAAGAGGATCAGAAGACAGGGGAAGTTATCACCGAGATACATCAGGCCAATTGAGATAGTCGAGAGATTTGGTCCGGTAGCCTATCAGTTACTACTAACTAAGAGGTACTGTGTCATGCACGGCGTTTCCCATGTATCTTATCTTCTATAATATCATCCAGACCCATCTAATTCTTTTGACCCTAATTACATCGAGCATGAAGTTGATGCATCCTTTGTAGAGCATCCAATCCGTATCGTCGACCGTAGCATGAAAGTCCTATGAGGAAATTCAGTACCACTGGTGCGAGTGTTGTGGCAATATAGACGCGTTCAGGACAAGTTCTGGGAGCGAGAGATGGATGCATGTGCATAGTGGCCGGAACTCTTCTCTGGCGATGTTCCACTACCCTCGGAAGGGAAACTCGGGGACGTGTTATCTTAAAAAGGGGAGGTTGTAACATCCCGACCTTAATCTGGTATGGACCATTTTTACTTTATTACAGTCTAATTAATTAAGTGACTTGGGGTGCGTGCCTCTACACATCGCTGTGGGTCCCAAACATCTTTTTAATTAATTGAAATAATTGTAGACGTTTCATGAAAAAATGTCACGTCGTGCTTTGGTGCGGTGTCAGGATTTGAAATAATTAATTAAGGATTGGAAAAGAGTAAAAATAGATTTAAATAATATTTAAAAAGAATAAAGAAAGGATAAAAAGAAATTTTGTAATAAAATAAAGAGGGGTTTATGGAAAAAATGAAAATAATTAAAATGGGGGATTTCTGTTTTTAATTATTTTTATTGTTTTCCTTTCCATTCATTTGTTTTATTTTATTTTGTTTTTTTCATTTTTTATTTATCTTTTATTTTTCTCTTATTTTTCTTTTATTTTTCTTTCTTTTGACACTTTTCTTTTTTCCTCTCCTCTCTCCCACTCCCACTCATCACGCCGCAACCCTCAATCCCATCACACTATCTAGCAGCCCATTCATAAAGACATTTATCCTCCATCTGACATCCAATTCCTTCTCCATCTGGTGCGCAGTAATCCTTGGAGAAAAGATAATGTTGAGAAAGTGGAATCGTTTGATTCTGTTGACCATTCTGCGCGCAGTTCGTTGTAGAAGATTCTTACAATATTTTGAGGTTTTTCTAAAATCCTCGGTTCTCATTCACTTTAGGTAAAATAAAATCCCACCACGGATCTTAGAGTTATCTAGGACTATAATGTAGGGTTCCTACTCATTTTCCCTCCGTTTCATTACGATTTATAAAAAAACACACCGTTGTGTCGTTAGTCGGTGCCCACCGACTTTGTACAATTTTACCCATATTAATTAAATTAATGGTTCTGTTTAATTATTGTAGCCTTAATGATCTTAAATTCATTTGTTTGAATTTTTTCATTAAGATCGAACAACCCTTTGCGTGTGCCGACATAGTCGGCGTATTTTTTCGGTAGCCGAGTTTTTAATTTAATTAGCTGCGGGTATTGCGCAACCCATTTTTATAGTTTTTAAATTAAATTAATAGTTGTTTGAATTATAGCAAAAAAGATGGACACCCCTTTGGGCATGCCGACATGATTGGTGTGTTATTCCATTAGCTGGGTTTATTTTTTTATTAATTTCATGTGTTGTAAAGAAACTTTTTTTGTAATTAAATTAAATAAATAGTTTCTTGAACATGAACTTCAGTTGTTGGATCATTGGAACTTGTTTGGCTGAACTATTTATTATTTGAATATACATTATCCTCTGAGGCTGATATGATATGTATATTGTCTTGCAAGTTTTTGTGATGTACTGTTAAATTTATGCCTTGTGATGCACGATTGTATCTGGTTAACTTTCAAGCTGCGACTTTATATGCAGATTGTGTCATATCTGCTACTGTGAAAACATTATTTAAATTCAGGGCGGGGAAAGGACTCAGGTCTCGTATTAAGAGCCATGCATAGATTTTCCGTTCCAGACTAGTTTCCTCTATGTACTGGGTGGGGGGGGGGGTGTCATTGGATTTTCCAGACTGAGACTTCCCCAGACTTTCTAATATTTTTGATTGATACCGGTTCCAAAAGTGCCCATCAGGACGGATCCATTGACAATGTGGCTAAGCCAGCCTTAATTGAAACTCGACCCCTTTTTGTGAGATTGGGACAAACTCAGGGTAAAGCCATACGTCAAGCGATACTTGGCATTTCGAAAGATTTCCTTGGACGGGCTCGGTGGCATTGGATAAATTGACGGATGTTCCGTAGTGATACCTTCGGGATGGGCTCAAACTCCAACTCTCAACTTGAACCTTAAATAATGATGCACTTAAGGTTTATGTTATTTCTAATTGGGTTTATTCAGAATTTAGATATTTCCCCAGATATGTTGAAGTGTGCCTAGTTGACCCTGGATTGAACCCCAAGTTAAAGCACAAGGTTGGGGTATAAGTTTTCCTGGTTTTACCTTTATTTACGGGTTATATATATATATGCATATTTTTGAATTTCTACTGATAGGTAACCTTTCATACTACTAGCTTAGGCTGAAGAAGGTGACCAGGCATGGGTGCCGTTTGGGACTCAGGTGACTGATTTATTTTATTTCACTCTAATTAATTTATTTGAAATGGTTATGTAATGGCACACTGTATTTTTATTTTTGCATGAAATTGAAAGGTTTAGACACCATGGGTACCGTACTACTGGGATTTTATTTCACACCCTGTTCAGGCGTCGTTAACGACTGAGTAGATTAAATGCTCATAGGTATTGACAAGGCGAATCATGCTGCATCCAATGCTTGACTGTTCATTAATGCTTAGGATGGGGACTAGGTCAGAGGACTGGGCCTTGCTTGCGATGCAGTTACCTCTTGTGTCTTTTCTTTTAGTTGACTATGTGTTTGAGTTCTCTTTTCTGTACTTTCATTTTAGACTCAAATCATGGCATGAAACTCTTTTATGTGTTTTTCACATGGTTTTTATTATTCAATTGGATTATTTCCATTGATTCTACTACAATTTGTTTATTCACATGCTTCTTCTACTTATTATTTGTTGTTTTTTACTTCCACTTTGATATTATCTGTTACCTATGAGGTCATAGTCTTTCCCACAGACACAAAAAGGGCCCTCGCTGCTAGTCAGCAGCCTCTAGCATTCGAGGAGATGCGCTTGAGGTTATGTGATGCACCGGTCTGGCCACCATCTTAGAGGCGAGTTGGGTCAGGACGTTACAGATGTTTTCTTTTATTGGGGTGTATTTGTGTTTATGCACCTAACTATATCCATGATCATTTTGAGGTGCATGGGGATCAACTTCCCTGATAAACTAACCAACCTATAGGATTTTGAACAAGGTGTTTTTTCTATGATTTGTTTGATTTGATATACATTCCATTGAATTGTTGAAATATTTTTTCATTACAACTTAATTAAATAAATATTTTATATAAAATGATATTTTAATCATGTTTGATTTCTTTTTTGGTATATCTTCCAACCATTGATTATGAAATAATTTTTTTGTTTTAAAATATCAAAAATAAAAGTCCACAACATTATTTAATTTATCTATGAGCATAAATGGTAAGATGTTTGGGTATAGATTATAGGACACATAGTGAGACCCTATTGGAATTTATAGGTCACACCCTACCTTTGACTTCATGCATTTATATACTTTCTTATTCCTTGTCTATGAAAAATGAAAGCGTTACTTTGAGGTGGTGGATGTTCTTGATCTTTTGGAGAATAGAGTGATGATAGAAGAGACTGGTGGAGAGGCCATCCACTTATTTCATGGGATTATTGAATAATCATCATGTTGGATAATGAATACTTTTATGACGTACTGCTTTGGATTATTACTTATTTTCTCTAGTACTTTCTCATTTTAATGTGTTGAGTATACTAACATGTAACATTTTATCTTCCACTGTTTTATGGAATATTCATTCCCTCTTTGATCATGTATGATTGCAAGTGATATTCACAACCCTTGATGATCAAGAATTCCCTTCAGGCCATGTCATAGAGAGATAAAGTATTAGGGTACCAGGTTAACAAGACTAGTTCATGAAAATGTTGTATGAAAGGTAAATATTAAGAATATTTCCCTGGTGTCAGTATGTATTTTGGGTTGTCATAGTAGATAAGATTTAGGAATATCATGAATTAAGTGGTATTTATATGGGAGTTTCTGGCCATCTCTCACCATAATGAGACTTAATTCAACATGGTTGTTTAAGGATTGATTTATTATGGACTAATTTTATTTGATTATATTATTTTCCCTAATTTTGATATTGGTATTTCGAAATCCAAATCTTTATATATTATTTTATGGGATTGAAATTCCCATTTCAATTGTTTGAGTTGTTGTTCTGAGTAATATTTTGATGTTTTCAGTGTTGTTTGTGGATATTTTTTCTTATCATGGATTCGAGAAGACATTTTAATAGGCTCTATGAGGAAGTTTATAGTGAACTAAAACAAGAGGATACTCTCATATACTATAATGGTTTTTGAGATTATGGTGCTGCTATCAAAAATCTTGGATATAAACCTAAACCCATTCGCATTCAGGATCCAATTGTGGGACCTTAAAGGGGTGAATCTCAGTATTGTTATCACAAGTTTCTTTACTAGAAGTCACCTAATTTTCAAAAGAATAATTATTTTCCAGAGTATAATGATTTATTGAACATGAAATACTGCCTTTTTATTTCCATGAAATTCTTGAAGTTATTATGTTGAAATGTGAAAGCATTAACATGGAAGGGCTTAAAAGGAGATAGTAGGATATGGTGGTAATAGTGAAGAAGAATTAGGTTTTGGAGTGAAAATACTTTAGAGTTCCTTTTGAGGGTTAGTTCTATATATAATATAAAGTATTGGCTATGGATATGGTGCTTTTTAACCTCCATTAGGATAATTGGTTCATGAAATAATATAAAAACGTTTTTGTGGATTTTTTTGCAGTTTTCACCTAAGATTGTATTGAATAAGATGATAAAGGATTTATGGTTATATATGGGTATTTAACCTGACGTTCATTCAAAAGTTTAATTAATAAAACTCACTTAATATTAAAATATACTAGATAGGGTGCTCATGGTTGGGATTGAACTATATAGTACGTCAGGGTTGATGGGTGTTCCTTTTTCCCCTGGTTGGACTTCTACATGTTCCTTTAAAGGAAAGAGGATGTGTGACGCGTCTAATGGTGTTTCTAGAAAATATCCATCCCCTAGACCTCTTTTAGTTTCTATCATAGGCCCTTCAACTTTCTTCCAGTGTGGAACATTTGGTCATTCAAGATGTGTTTGTACCGATCCACCAAAGATCTTCAATTCTGGTGGTCAATAAGGACACATATAGATATTCTTCCATTTAATTTCTACTCTACTCATTGGGATGGGATGATTAAAACCTAAAATTAGTAGGTGAAATTATATTCTATACAATTAAAAGGGTTCTATCCATATGGATATGAACAAAATCTTTCCCACATAGCAGAAGTGTCTCAAGATGATGATGATACATATTCAGTACCCTTAAGAGGTACCATCATTATATATTCAACTTTAGTGATATGTGTATTTGATATTGGAGATTCTCACTCATTTCTATCAAATCATATTATGAACAAGATAAATCTTATATTGATATTTCATCTTAAGTGAAAGATATTATTACACCACTCAGAACAAAGAAAGAGTAGAGTTTTCCTTGCCCTACTTGTGTTTCATCATTATTAGAGTTTAATATATTTTGTAATTTTGGGGTTGTAAACATAAAACCTATTACATCATTCTTTGGATGGAATGTATCATTATTAATATATTGAAAATTGACTTCTATATTTAGCATATCTCCATTACTATGTTCAATGGAGTGTGGCATATCGTTCTGGGAGAATGGGACCTAAAGACTAGTAGAGGAGGTATTTATTATCTCACATTGGGAAATGTGAAATAATTGTTATATTTTTATTTTTAGTGGGATTATTTGAGATCTCACCTCCATGTATTTTTTTGAGCTTCCTAACTTTTTTCCTTCTAATTTGTCTAGTTTTCTAATGGTAAGAGAGGTAAAATTATCTATTGATTTAGTGCCCATTACTCAACAAGTACTTATTCAATCTTACCAAATAGAACCAGATGAGTAAAAGAGATAATGAAATTATTGTAATATCAATTAGATAATATATTTATATTTCTAAGTGTCTCACTGTTGGTGGTTCCCATTATCTTTTCAAAGATTGGTGACATGACACTTCTTATTAGTGTTTATTACTAAATATTAATCAAGTTACAGTGGAGAACATCCATCAGTTACAATGGATTGATGATCTGATTGACTAGTTAAATGGGGTTTAGTGGTTCTCAATGATTGATCTTAGATATGGTTATCACAATTTGAGAATAAATGCATCTGACATTTAGATGACCACTTTCAGAAGTTGGTATGACCATTATGAGAATCTTGTTATTCCATTTGATCTAACAATTACTCAAATAGTATTTATGAATTTTATCAAAAAAAGTTTCCATGGGTATATTGATACGTTCATGGTGATATTTGTAAATAACATATTGTTTTACTCTCAGTCTATGGAGGATCATGTGCATCATTCGAAGTAGTTATAGAAATAATGAAAAATCAACACCTTTATGACATGCTATTAAAATATGATTTATGGATTTGGGTAGTTTTATTAGGACATTTAGTATATGAAAATGGTATTTTAGTTGATATAGATAAGTTAATGTTTTTATGAAATGGGAGAAACTACAGAAAATTTATGAGATATGAAGATTCTTTAGTTAAGTGGGGTATTATCACCAGTTTGTAAAGCATTTCTCAATGTTTTTTTCTCTGATGACCACTCTCACTCAGAAGGGAGTGAGGTTTTTTGGGACGATAAATTTTATATTTATTTTTTATATTTGAAACATATTTTTTCTTCCATGCCAATGTTGAATCTTCCATATTCCAATTAGGTTTGGGTGGTATTTTTTGACACATTAGGTTCAGGTTTTGATTACACTATTCTACAAGGAAATCATGTGGTAGCCTATAATTCTCAACATAGTAGGCCAAATGATAATAATTGTCTGACCCATGACCTTAAACTAATAGAATTGATGCATGAACACAATTCGTTGTGACATTATCCTTTCGGAGAAAGATTTATTGTTATTTTCAACCACAAAATACTAAGTTATATCTTCTCTTAAAAAAATTTGATCCTTCGAAAGAGGTGTTGGGTGGAGCACCTATATTATTTTGATTTATATATTTTATATACCTCGAGAAAAGGTAATGTCATTGATGATTATTTTATTAGTTAACTTCCAACCTAGACAATTATAGAATCATCATAAGAATGGAACTGGATGTCTCTTTTTTCATATTTTTCATTTAGGAGTAAGGGAGAAAAGGGCAACAGTTTTTTTAGCAAGTGTTCATCTTACCTATTCTGCTCTCAAGATGATATTTCAAGAGTAGTATCTTGATGATGAATTCTATTTTATTAGATACTTTCTTTATAGTGGGGATACTATCAATTATTTAATGTTTTCTTATAAATGAAATCTATTTTTTTAATTAGTTTGTGGTACCTCTGTCCATATGGAATGATGTAATAAGGTACTTCGATAATACCCAGTTAGAATTTAACTCTGAAACAAAAACAATGTTTTATGATATGCATTGATGATTATGGTGTCCAATTATGAGAAAAAGCATCACTAATTTCATTTCACATTGTTATTCATGTCAGTAGGTCAAGTATGGGCACTAGAGACCTTCATGTTTTCTTCAGAAACTTCTAGTTCCAACATGAAAGTGGGATAAGAACACTAGAGTATTTGTGGTTGGTTTTTCATGCACCCCTTTGAAAAATAATTTTATACTGTTTTTGATCGATTAGATGACCAAATCACCTAACTTCATCATCATTCAGGATACAACCAAATTTAATGAGAATTGAAATCCCTATGTGAAAGACATTATTCCACAATATGGATTTCCATATTCTATAGTCTTTGATAGAGAGCCATGTTTTACCTCCCATTTTTGGAGATTACTTCAATGGGTTATGAGATATTAGTTTTTATTGAGTAAGACATACCATCTGTTGATGGATAGTCAGATAGAGAGGGCTATAAAGATTATTGAAGAAATTATTTCTTCCCATGTCTTTGATTTTTGTGGAGTTTGTGATGTCCATTTTTGACTATATTATTTTTATTATAGCAATAGTAACTATAATCCAATTTGGATTTCCCCTTTTGAGGCCTTGTATGGGTAGCCTTGAAAATATCCATTTTGTTGGTTAGAGTTTTAAGAATGTTCTTTGGGTGGAACAATCTTGGTATATGAAACAACATCACTTATTTAGTTTATTATTTAAAAACAAATTATGGAACTGAGCTGGTAGAAGTATTTTATTGATCCTTGTAGGTTACTATTTGAGTGTTCATTGGGTGACCAAGTTATTTTGATAGTTTCACCTTGGGTGGGTCCCCGAAGTCTTGTGAGTCAAGTGAATAATTTTTATCTTTTGTGGGACCTTTTAAGGTGGTTGAGTATGTGGGGAATGTGTCTTACCATTTAGAATATCCACAACATTTTATATCGAACATAATGTGTTCCACATGTCACATCATCAGAAGTATCCCTCTTACCCATATCATGTCATGAGCTAGGAAGGGAATTCATGTTGATCTTGATATATCTATGACAAAGCATCTAGTAAGGATTGATGATTATGAGATAAATTCTCATTTTGTGATTATGATAACTTTGGTCTAAGTGATATGGTATTAGGGTTCATATTCTCATGATACTTGAGGGTGTGAGGCACAGATGAGAGGTAAGTGGCCTCATCTTATTGACATTACATCTTCTTATTAGGATTTATGGGGATAAAATGGTATTATGTTGGGGAGTTTCTAACATCCCATTATTTTTTTTAATAATTCCATGACACTTTTTTGATATTCCTAATGTGGGGTCTTGTATTGGGTTCATTCTAAATGATTTTGGAATTTCTGGTGGATTCATGGGATGTGCACTATTGGTGCACAGGTTGACAAAACCACGCCCCTAGTTAAAATTGTGAACCTAATAGATAGTGGGGAATTCATGGATGGTGCATAGTTTCCAAAACCATGTTCCCACATGGGGAAAAAAGTTTCACCCCAATTAGTAGGGGTACATGGATGGTTCACAGATTCCCCTAATTATGTTTCCCCCTCTAACTAGCTTTGCGTGTGAGATTTTAATTTTCTAAAAACTATTTTAAAATTATAAAATCTTATTTTTTAGTTTCCTAATAATTATATTCCTAAATAATATTTTTTTATTACTTATAGGTTCCAAAGAGGATATTTTGGCTCATCCAAACCCTACAATTGGAAGATTAAAGAAATATTGATCTCGATCGATCTCCGCTAGGTAAGTCAATTTATAATAATATAATATCTTGAGATCTATATTTATATCCTTATATTATTTTGATATATAATCATGTAATTTAAGGAACTAATTTTTTTTGAGTCGACCTTTATTCTTGGTTTTGTTCCTAGATCTTATATGCCTTCATTTTTTATTTGGGATTCCCATTTTGGGTGTATATTTCAAGATATTTTATTTAAGGGAAGTTGTTTCCCTAAATATTTTCCCTAGGATTGAAACCACAAATATCTTGGTTAAACTTAATTGAGTTTTTAAATGATTTAAAGAATTGTAATTTTGATGATTTGATTTTCAATTTGAAATTT
Organism: Viscum album; assembly: GCA_963277665.1. Lineage (NCBI taxonomy): Eukaryota > Viridiplantae > Streptophyta > Magnoliopsida > Santalales > Viscaceae > Viscum > Viscum album. The sequence continues at coordinate 905,029,500 of OY728158.1, read as the reverse complement.
CCATGATATTTAAAAAACCCAATTCCAATTGAATTGTAACTGTGGTATGGATTTTAAAAAAATGTTGGATTAATTTGGATGTTATTTTTAAATGATTTGATGATTTATTTTTAGGAAATTACTTAAATTGAAAAGTGATTTGAAATTGAATCAATTGATAAGACCTTTGTTTTTTTTCTTGAAATAGAGAAGGAATGTTTAAAACTGAAATTGGGAAACTATATTGTAAAATGTTTTAAAATTATTGATTTAAAATTTTGATTGATATTTTTGTTTGAAGAACATGTTAGCATGAGTATTTAGTGGTAATTGGGACACAGAAACTTGTACCTCGACTCCATAGCATTTGATTGATGATGGAATCTGTTACAAAAGAAACCGTGGGATGACTTCCCATATTGGGTTCCACTATTGGGATGTAGACTAACCTTGATGGGTTCCCCTATTTGGGTGTACATTTGTTTGTTCACATTTCTAGAGGCATGATAATTATAAGATGTGTGGGGATGAAATTAACTAATAAACTAACCCACCTCCTGGATTTTGTACCTATTTTTTTACTATGAGTTGTTTGATTTGAGATACATGACACTGAAATGTTTAATTTCTTATTCAGGAAAACCGATTCATAAAAACTATTTTATATAAAATGTTATTTTAAGAATGATTAAAATTTGTTTTGATATATCATCAATCCTTTGATTATGAAATCATGTTTTGGTTTAAGAAATGTAAAATAAAATTTCATTCCATGCTTTAGTATGTTAGTTATCATAAATATTATATTTTTATGGTATTGATTATGGAACACTTGGTAAGACCCTACTAGGTTTTATATCACATACCATACCTTTTCCTTTAGGTGTTTATAGAACTTATTATTCTAGTTATAAGAAAATGGTTTGTGACTCTTGGAGGTTGTAGATATTCTTGATTCTTTATACTGTGGATGGAAGCTGGAGTTTACTAATGGAGATTTCATCCACTTGTTACATGGGAAGTTTGATTTATTATAATGTTAGATACATAGTAATTTTATGATATATTAATTTGTGTTTTTATTTTACCAATTCTTTTTCTTGTACATTATCATTTTTTAGGGTTGATCGTACTTACTTGTAACCTTTTTTCTTCTGTTATTTTGTGGAAAATTCATTACCTCCTTGATCATGCATGATTTTAGGTGTTAGACCCCAAATTGTGGGGATCACAAACACCCTTCAGACCATGTCATAGTTGGATATTGTATTAGGGTAATAGGGTTTCCAAGATTTTTCATGACATGTATCATGTAAATATGTTAAATTGATCTTTATATTCAGCCTTTTGATGTGGTGATAGAAAAAAATTACATTGGTTCGCGAGGTGGAAGTCTACCACACACACAATCGATAATTTTGTTTATCTTTTTATAGAAGTGGAGATGGATCTAAGTTATTCAATTGGAATAATAACATCTCTATATTTATAGGATTATAGTGTTATTATATTATCATTATTGTAGAATATAATAAGGCACTAAAATAAGAGGTAAAAAAAATTCATAGTTAATAAAATTATCTTCATTGCGAAACCTTATTAGGTTTATACTAATACTTTTCTAGATTGGATTTTTAAACTAAAATAAGACTATATAATGTGGTTAGGGTTTTGAGTAAGGTATTTGGGTAGGTATTGACTGATCCAAATGATTCATTAATAGTGTATAAGTGAGGATAGTGGGGTGCGATTTAAAAGTGTGGGAAATTACATGCCTAGAATTTTTGAAAAGGTAAAGTTATAACCATAATTTTTTAGTCCTAAAATCATAAAAAATGGGTAATTATCAAACCATGTAGATTATATTATTGAAATATGGACTGAAAATGGGTTTGGATAAGTTGTTAAGTCATTTAAACCCTTACCATCTTAATTTAAACCTCGAAAAACCCATTTTTACCTTAACCATGGTAATTAAATTTTATTATTTTTCATATTCATTGTGGTAAAAAAATTAGTTTACATTATTAGATAATTTATATTTTTGTAATTATAAAAATTTAATACATTTTTTCCAAATTTAATTCAAAGAAGTGACAGAAATTAATTTAAAATTAAATGGTAGATGTGACGAAATGAAAATTTTCCAACGTGAAACTTGTCATAAGTATAAGATGTTTTAATATAAAAATTAAATATGAAATTGGTTCCCATAAAACAAATTAGATAAATTATAATATAATTAATATAATTTTTCCAAATAAAATATAATTTACCTTTTTAAATAATATAAATGAGATGGTAGTTTTCAATAAAAATTAGTATTTTTCAGTATTCATAAAAAATTATTATTTTCTAAAAATTATAACAAAAAACTTAAAAATATATTTTAAAAATTTATATTTAAAAATAAAGTTAATTTTCCCAAATATAATTTTCATAAATTTTAATACATAATTTTAATTAGGTGTAAAAAGTGTGACTAATCTCCCTTTTAGAAAAATACAGTTTTTTGAAAACATTTAATTCCCTTTCAAACTATTATAACTTTATTTCTAATATTTACATAATACTTGAATTTATTTTATACATGTGTATACCATATAATTTTGATAATTTATTTATTACTATTAATACCCTCCATTATAATGGTTAGGTTATAATGGTCATGTTTATATTATAATATTTTAATAGATCATTGCATTTCATTATAACCTAACATTGGGTACATTGAAAGCCATAAAAGTGACTGAATTTAATTAGAAAAGAAATATATTTTAAATACTATGGGTGTTACATTATATTATTGTCTTCATATTGTAGATCATTTACTCGATCTAATATGATGTTCATCTTTTAAAAATATTTTGGTGTTAAATTAAGAGATTATATTTCAAAAAGTACTTCCCACATATTCTTCTTATGAAAAGGGATACAGAATTACATTAGATAAAACTGAATGATGATGAATCCATTAGTAAGTATGATGAGAACTTTATGAAACTTGTGAGGTATCCATCTAGTATTTTAATTCAACCTAAAAGTAAGATTGATCAATTCTTTGGTGGCATTAAACCAAGTCTCTAAAAGGATTTATCCAAAATGGAAACTAGAAGCTATGGAAAAGTAATTTGATGTGATATTAAGGTGGAAATATTTATTAGAGTTACCCCATATTTTTATGGTTTAGATAATAAAAAATATGGAATTTAATGAATATTATAAAAATGATGAAGAGAAGAATATGGGATTTTTTATGTTCAATGTGTAGAAGGAAACATGGAGGAAATTATCATAATGGGACTTGTAAATATTTTAACTATGGAAAGTGAGGTCATCAATAAATATAATTATGATGTTATAGGAATATTAATCTAGAAAATTATAGATAAAAATCACCATAGAATTCACAACCCACACACTAGTCTTTCAAATTCAAGGAGTAGAGGCATTATGATATCCCATTCTTAAATATGAAAGTCAATGACATTGATCAAAATCAGAAACTCTTAAGAATATATAAATAGAGAAACCCCATTCAATAACTATTTTTGAAATGGGTATGATTTTTAATTAGTTAAAGGAACAATTAACATCCACTCTAAAACTACTATTGTATTATTTTATTTTGGACCTACCCACTCTTTTCTATCTGAAAATTTTTCTAAGGGTATCACAATATCACTTAAATTATTAAATGGTGAATTAGAAGTGAGAACCCATAACTATACAATTATCATATGTTAATTCTTTGATTCCTCTCTGATTCAATTTTTGGGAAGTTTCTTCCTAAAATCCTTATTATTACCCCTCTTGTTGAATTTAATGTTATCTTAAGCATGGATTATATTACTATTAAAAAACCACAAAAAAATTAGCAAGGAAGGGAAGTAAGGGTTTATATTCAAATAAAACTAATGGTTTTATATCAATTAAAATATAAATATTAATTTATAGTGGAAATTAAATCCATTATATTGGTACCGATTCCATTTTCAAAATGGGTATTTAAAACACATGGTTACTGAGAAACACAACACCGATGATATGTCTATTAAAAAAGTATTTGATGTCTTTATAGAGTAAATTTCTAATCATCCATTGAATGATGAAGTTGATTATTGATTTAAATCATACCTGGTTCTACAGTAATTATAATGAATCCATATAGAATAGACCCTATTGAGTTATAAGAATTAATGACAAAACCCTGTGAGATTCTTGATAAGGGATTCATTCTTCCATGTGCAACACCATGGGGTTCGTCTATTCATTTTGTTAAGAAGAAATATAGATTACTGTGACTCTTCATTTATTATCAGAGACATAAAAAGTTCAAAATCAAGAATAAGTGTCCACTACCTCATATGTATTAATTTGACACTAAATTAATTTCCAATAAATTAACAAGATAAAAAAGAACAATTATCATTTAACTTGTATTATTGATTTGTTAAATCAATTATAGGGTGCTCAAATTTTTCCAAGATTTAAATTATAACTTGATACAATCATTTGAGGGTAAAAAGTGAAGACAAAATTAAGAAATTATTTCATATGATGTATGTATTCTATGAATTTATTGTGTTTTAATTTGGTCATACTAATTCCCCCTCAATCATCCTCGATTTAATGAATAGAGAATTTAGATATTTACTTGATTAGTTTATGGTAGTCTTTATCGATTACATTCATATATATTCTAAATACTAGGAAGAGTATGAATATCATTTAGTAATTGTACTAAAGTTTCTTAGAAAATAATTCTTTTATTAAAAATTTACCAAGTTTTAATTTTGGCTACAAATAGTTTTATTATTTGGTCATATATTCTCAAGATAGGGTATAATGGTGGATCCATAAAACATAGAAGTTATTAGACATTATACCAGACCAACAATTGTGACTGAGATCTATAGTTTTTTTGACTACCTGGATATTATCGATACTTTGGGGAGTATTTATCATAGATATCTAATCCATTCACTAAGAAAGATCTGCAACAAGAAATATTTCTTTGTACAGATGAATATAATTAACATTTTAATTGAAGGGATGGTTAGTCAGTGCAGTTGTTCTTACATTATCCTGCATTAGATAAGGTCTTGTGATCTATATTAATGAATCAATGAAAATATTGGGATGCATCTTTATGAAGAATGATATGGTGATAAGTTATGTATCACATCAATTTAATGTTCACGCGAAAAATTACCCTACTCCTTATTCGGAGTTAGATCTCACAATTTGCAAATGAATTATATAGAGGAATTATCATTATGTATAAATGTGTGATATATATAGTAATCATAGATTTATAAATTATATATTTACTCTAAATGAGACTAATATGTCCTAGAGAAGATGGTTGTGGTTCATTATTGATTATGACTAAACAATACATTACCATTATGGGAATGTGAATAAGGTGTAAGATTATATGCAATAAATGGATCATTCATTCTTATATATAAAAAGGATCATAAAATATCTAATACTTCTATATTTTCAATTGATGGGTCTGGAAATCATGATAGAAGGGGAGAAACATATCTTGATCAAATGATTTTTCAATTGTCTGTACAGTTAAATATTATAGAGATATATAAAGAAGATATATATTTTTAAAAAAAGGTAATAAATGTTCTTGAGTTCCAGCTTGATTGTTATAGAGTTATAAGGTTCAATAACTATATATGTTTCATGAAAATACCATACATGAAGAAACTGTTATTAGATGAAGAACCTAGTTCAACCTTATCTATTAATCATGGAATTTTGAACATATACGGATATATGAAAGATTATTATTGGTTGGAAAAAATGATAAAATATATTACAGAGTACGTGTAATGTATCGAATTGGGTGCCACATGTTGGTGCCTGGAGCCAGTCCATTATGTAACCTCAGGCATGCCTCCCTATATGTCAGAGGCTATGAACATGTAGTGAGGATCAATTTTATAACATTGACAAACTATACCATTTTTATCAAAGTATCAAAATATCATAAATAAATAAAAAAATACCAAATAATGATAATGATAACAAGAATAATGCGAGTATAACATGATGACTAAAACCAGAATACAAAATCCAATCTATAATATTAGATTTTTCATTCCATATATGTTTCAAGTGTGATGTGGAAAAAGAAATTAAGGCACACTAACACTCCCAAGTGGGTTCTAACATCAGGTTTATTTCCCTCATCCGTGATCCATCCCAAATTATCCATATAACATAGGGTTATTTTCCTTATCATATCCTAAAAAATGAATTCTATTCAGGTACTGAGGATGTATCACGAGTAGGGTGTGAGTAAAACTTAGTATGCCACAACCAATAACATCAAAGGAAATATCCAGTTAATAACATTGTATATAGTCGTATAAATAATAACATACAACCAATGAAGTAAATAGATTATATATTAAATTATTCTTTAATTAACCACATTATTTTCTCTTAGTTCCTAATTAAAACCATATCATGGATACCTACTTTGGACATTTCCAGAGTCTTAGCCACATCACATAGGAGAATCAAAATTAATTATATAATGGGATTTCATTATCTAATTAATTCCATTTTATATCACGACCATTTGAAAACATAGTCCAATTCCAATATCTGTGTGGATAATGTCGTTTCTATCACCACATGAGAATTTGCAGCATCAGTCCCTATCCCACATCTCATGTGTTTTTGGAGAATTAGTCGTTGTCCCATACAATAATATTCACATGTTTGCATTTGGGCCCAGAACACTATATCCATCACTTTGTGGGTATTTGAAGCATCAATCCTTATACGAAAACAGATTTCTCAATTAATCACACATATCACATATATCACATTTAATAAAGTTAATTATAATTAACCCTCTCATCAAATTTTCACATATTGGTATACAATTCAATCATTAACTCAATCATGATTATTTACATTAATCACACGGAATAATATGAAAAATTCATCATTAAAACATTTATGCGTATTTAATAAAATAACTCAAAACCCTTCAAGGATAATCCAACCATCCCATGATTACCATTATCATCAACTCATGATCAAATTAACCAACCAATTACACAAAACCATTATGTGACCAATTCCTTGACACAAATTTCCTATCAATTTCATAGTCTCTTCATTCTATTAATTAATTAATAAATTAATTAATTCAATTCAAGATTAGATTGTAAAAAATGGAAATTTATATTTCATAATTCCATACACGCAATTATAATCTATACTATTGAATTTTCAATTAAGACCGCCAACATAAAGATCGCTGACAAATTTTTTCCAAATGAAATATACTGATTGAAATGAAACTATTAATTCCATAATATTGAATGATATATAGAACAAAAACTAATATAAAGAATCAAATAGATTAAGATCTATAAAATAATAGACCTAAACCCATCAAAAATAGAGAAAATTATCCCTCAAAAAGAGGAGAGAAAGAGGATATAGAGGGATGAAATCATTAGGGGAGATATTTCATACTAAGAGGGGTGAAAATACTTCAATCATATCTTTGATTCATCAGTAATGGATTACAGAAGGTCTTGGAATCCATCTGAGAGACTCTATAATTTAAAGAAAAATATTAGGGTTGATTTGGGTCGAATAGTGGTGAAATATAGGGGGTTCATAAATTTTAAAACAAAATTTCAATGAAATAAATCCTATATGCACGATTTCCTAGGTAGGGGTGCACAATTTTCCAAATTATATTCCCTAACTATTTTCTAATTCTTATGGGTGAAAATTTTCTACTAAGAGGGTGCATGGTCTAACAATTCATGCGCCAACCAAAAAATCACCCTCCATCTAGGGTTGCAAGGTTTGTTGAGGGTAGGTTCACTGTTTCTTTAAACTGTGTGCCAATCAAGAACTACAAAGTTTCCTTTCTAATTTCTCAATATTAACCCAAAACACCCAGAAAATGGAAAACCACGTTATACCAAAATAAGGATAAAAGAGTATTGATAAATGATCTCAAGACATCTAAAAAATGGTCAGGATCTTACCATCTCCCCTCCTTATACTCTTCTCACTCTAGTATGATTTTTTTGTTATTTTTAAACCACTTTTTGAATTTTAAGTGGGAACCCACCGAACCAAAGCATCCCATTAAAAATACACACCCAAATAGGAAATAAAGAAGGAAATTAAAAAAAAGGATATTTCAAATTTCAAATTTTGAAGTGGAATAACCTTCACATGCATTGATTGAGCCTCAATTAAATCACAATTACCCTACAATATCTTGTCGTCACATCGAACGAATCACCTAAAATCACTACCTTGAATCCTTTTCTTCTATTCGTCATTAATTCATAACTTAATGAGAGCATTTCAAAATTCAGAAAAAAGATTTCAAATATGGAATGATGCATAATCAAACCACCTCGGTCCAATCAATATCTTGATCCTCACATGCATTATGAACCTTGATCCCCAAGCCAAATAGATCATAGCTCACATACTACTAGAACAAAGTGACTGACATGAATGCTGGCCGACATCAAGTGCTATAGAATGGAATCATCTGTACACCAAAGAAATACTTATGAAATCATCAGAAGAAGAATCCACAATAAACGAAAAACTAGTCACACCACTATCTTCATAAAAAATAAAATGCACTAAAAATTATGAACCATCACTAATAGAACATGAAGAGTGGGTGGAATCCACCACAAGTCATGCGTCCTAGAACACCATACCACTCCAACAAATACATCCCAAATCCTCCTTGGAAACCATCTCACCCAACTGAACTGAGAAGGGGAAATGGGAATGGAAGCAAGAGTAGAGTAAGGGAGGACATGGCCTCCACAATAACCTATCATGAATCTAGTACTGGAAAACCCCATAAAATATCTTCGTCGAACCTGCACCACTGAAATACAAAAAAATCCATAAAAATTCCATCAAATGACCAGAGAAAATGTCATCTTAAATAAAAAATATCCCTAAAAAAGAAACCACTTGAATCAGAAAGAAAAAAAATAGAACATGAGAAAGGAAAATTGATAAGGAGGTGAAAATAAGAAAAATATGATCATTTCAAGATCCAGAAACAAAGAGGTGGAAATTAATGTCTTGTAAGAAGAGGAAGAGTAAGGTGAAAAGAAGGAAACCCTAGGTTAACCAAATAATAAAGATAAAACTGAGAAGGGAGAAATGGGATCAGAATGTAGGAAGAAGAAAATATTAATTATAGGAAGTGAGAGGAAAGGTCACTCCATTGCTAGTGGGAACACCTAGGAGGAAGATGGGAAATATCAAGAAAGATCTCTGAGAGAAAAAAAATCAATCAATTCCTATCCCTCCTTATAAAATCACATCCTCTAGATGTACTCAAAGAAATATAGTAGATTTTGATATTAGAAGACCAATCCACTAATCCAAAATATATTTTTCTCTCTCCCATGTTTCATATTGAACATGACCATGTTTCCACAATACTCGAACTATCAATAATGTCCTTCCCCGTAATAATTTTTCACTACGATGTGAAACATGAATAAGATACTCCTCAAATGACACATTGGTATCAAGATAAAAATCATACACATCGATAATAATATAAGGGTTGGGGTGATACCATAAAATTTTTCACATATGAAATAGTTCAGGCATAACAATGTTTCGATATGGAAGTGCCAATCAATATGACACCAACATAATTCTATCCATAACCAAAAAATGCACAAAAAACCTAGATAAAAACATTCCCTATATCTGAATCCTATGGTGACCCAATATATGCGACACCTAGAGGATAACATGGTCACCCACTATAAACTCATGGATTCATCATATTTTATCAGTATTCGACTTCTTCCTACATAGATTCATGGTGATAAATTTCTGAATCAGCTGAACCATATACGATGTCTCCTTCACAAGACATGGTCCCAACAACTCTGATTCACCTGAATTGTAGAGACCCGAAGCTTGACATACATGGACATTACATTAATTTTTCTGAATACTTAATACATAACAAAAACAGTCACACAAGGACCGTAACAGTTTAGTGCCTTTGGAAAATCGGAATAAAATCTTCTAATCGTGGTGAAAGATCTTCAACATCTCCAAATAAAGATCTTCCCATTTTTTTATTACCTAAAACATTTCTTTATATCTTGGGTAAAAGAAAACATAAAAGGGGTGAGCTCAAATTCCTAGTAAGGGTAAACATAGAGAACATAAAACAATCTATAAACATTTGAATGCAAAAACATGAACATAAAATCTAAACATCAAAATCTTGAGCAAAGACATGAATCCTGTAAGTACGTAAGGCATATATCATAAGGGAACATCAGTCATGATAAAATAGCATGGGAATAAAACATGTAATTGTGGCAACCATTAAGCAAATGATATGATTTCCATAGTAGCCAAGGCATTGCTGCCAAGATCATCTTAGTAGACAAAGTCCCTTTCTGAATCGAGTTCACTCCTCGTTCCAATCCTGTATTACTGAACCAGTTTAAGTTTCCATTCCATCCATGTCTATCTCATGAGATATAAATATTTTCCCAATGCATTGGAGGGAGATATAGGTCCCACCCATCTCATAATGAAATCATTCTTACTTGTGCCACAAAATAAACTTAAAACATTCATCACAACCCGAAGAATAAAATGGGTTTCATAAACATCATCCCATCATTTCATAATCCATATAAAACAAATGGACATTTCATAATAAGAAAAGTGAACCATGTAAATCATAGAGACATTAAACTTGAAACATACACATGTCAAATAATGTCATCTTAGATGGAAAATGGTTTTGATAAAACATTTGAAATGAATTCTTGAGGAAAATATCCTTTCTTCTTCAAAATCATTTTCTTTTCACAAAATGTCATAAAATTTTAAAAGAAAAGGATTTTTTTGAAAATAGTCATGAAATATTTTGGAGGAAACTTCATGAAAATAAGGCTTTATAAAACCATAAAAATCCATTCGTGCTGTATAAGTTAAAAATAACATTTTTCTCGTACTTTTGTCAGAAAAGTCAAAAAGTACCTCGTAACGTAAAAAAAAAAGAAAGATTCCTTACATACCATGTATAAAAATTCAAACATGGGTAAAAATGACTTTAAAAATACATTAAAACACTTTTATAAAACATGTACATGGATGATATAAATAACCCTCAGTAAATACTAAGAATAAGCAATATCGGATAAAAATGAGATTTGAAATATTATCCCTTACCTTAGGTCCGATATGCTTCGTATGTATCCAAACCTCCTGTATAATATTTTAAATAATGTCATTGACTTATTTCAGAATCATATTCATTGTTATGATATCATATATTGTTCACTTATGACTTTATATTACCCATTCTTTTGTAAATTAATGTTAAAGTAGCGTTTTGGGTGAAATCATCTTATATATCGTACGTGTTTGGACTTGTTGTTCTTGATGTTATTATTACATATATCATGATTTACTACTTCAAAAATGTAAATCATGATTTATATATCATATAAATTCATTATATATCCAGAATATACAAGCATTTATAATAGTACATAACATATGGAGGTAAGAAATGAAACGCACCGTTCATGGAGACGGTAAGCCGTACGTACACATGCACGCTACTATCATTTCTATTTCTTATTTTAATGGAATTAAAACACAATGATACATAGTTATATTATAATTCCAGTATAATATCATATATTATATCATTAAACACATCCTTTATACATCGCACATAAGGTATTAACGAATCACATCACTTTGAGGGGGCGGTAGTCCGCACTTCCTCAAATGAGATTATCGTATTTACCGACTATAGAAACCATACAATCTTGATATAATTGAGAAGTAAATAAGAATAAGGAAATAATAAACATAATATATATTATATATAAATAAAGTTCCATCATAATGTCCACCATGAGAGGCGGTAGGAGAAAATCGAACAATCATCGTTTCGTGAGGCGTTAGTTAGCCATCACAGAAACATTATGTTCTTCATCCATTAGATGGAGGTGTGTGTAAGTTTAGTTAGAATAATTATCATAAAAACATCCTAATATATTTAGGATATTGGTTTTGTTACAAAATAAAGGATTAAAAAGAGTTTAGGTGTTGGAGAAGTAGAATAAAAGAAAACAACTTAAGAGAAACATTTACCTTTAATTTTGGTAACTTCCTTTGGTTTGAACCAAAAGAACTTCTTGGAGAGTTATCTGCATAATTTAAGGCTTCAAGGGGTATGAGAGGGAAGTAAGGAGCTTAGTTGGGCAGAGTTTGGACGAGCCAAAAGGCTTGAGAGGTGTGAGGAATTGCATAGAAGTGGTCTCCTTTTATAAGGGAGAGGAGGGGCTCTTTAGGAAAGTGTGAAAACATTATTTTATTATATACTTATCTTCGGTTTAAAGAGGTCCAAAACACATTAATGTCGAATATATGATGACTAATATTCGAAATAAAATCATCCAATTGGATTTGGACAGGTTTTGGACGATATTTTAATCATTATAATCTTATTTATTTAAATCATTTATTAATGAGGTAAACACTACATCATTATTGTGTCATAAATAAATTATTTCATTTGATGTCTAACAATTATGAAAAAACTAACATGTTTTAGGAAATAGTTTTAGCTTTCCAAATAATATTTATAGTCGAAAATATAACTTATATAACCCCTTATAAAAATTAATTACTAAAAGATTTTTGTTAAAGTTAATTTTTTCTTTACATTAAATTAATTAATCCAAATTGTCATTTTCACTACCATGTGGCTCATTGGGGTCCCAAAATCTTCCCAAGGATGCCCATGGTCGGCCACTACTCATTAAATAAGGTTTGGACAAGGGTCATGGTAATTTTGAATTATTATAATATTTGTTTAACCTTGAATTACCCTATTTACCTTTAACCGCAGTAAATAAAAATTACCGTAGTTACTATTCATAATGCCCAAAAATAAAAGGTAGCTTATTAACATAATTTGGACCCACTGATTCCAAATATGGAATCCATTTTTTCAAATTCAATACACAAAAGATGCATAAATTAAATTAAAATTAATCCCGTTGTCGAAAGAAAATGGGTTTTTGTTTAAAACATTGCAAAAGATTGAATTAATTTAACCTACGAATTCAAGTTAAATCAATGATAATGACATACATTATATTAAATGGTAAAAATATATTCTATTTATACTTTAAAACCATTCAATATTATAATTTAACCACATAAATTATTACGATGAAAAAAGTTTTTTTTAATTAAAATATAGCGTGTTTTTACTATTCATTAAAATATAAAAGTTATCAGAATAATATGAAAATTTTATCCAAAGTAAATTTTCTATATCCTGATTCCAAAGAAGAATTTTATTTTGTAAAATTTAACTTATAAACTTGTCAAAAACTAGATTTAAAGTTGGTGTGCTATCAAAAGACGGCAAAACTGCATTTTTTGAAAAATACTTAATTTACCCGAAACATTTATTTTGTTCGTGTAGCATGTTCTAGAAAATGTGTAAGATGAATAATAAAGTTATAAAATTCAAAATTTTGTTAATACTATTCATAACGGCTAGTTATTAATAATATTGTAATAATGTATCGTTGTTTAGTAAAACCCGGTATTGTGTACAACACATGCTATCGAGGAAGGTCGCGATTACGTGTAATGCAAGCCAAGTCAGGGTTGCGTGTAGTGAAAGACTCCATTGTTGTAGTGTATAACAGAATCCAACCATATTTTATTTATACATTGAATATATATATATACCTTCAATGTTGCGTAGAATAACTTCTATCATACGAACTTGAAATTGTGTGTAACACGAGCCAAGAATAGTGTTGCATATACTGCAAGCTAATACAGTGTTGCGTGTAGCGCAAGATAATCTTGGTGTATCGTACAACAGAAGATATGAATGAAATTAAAAATAATGTATCTTATAAAATCTCGGGTTGTTACATTCTACCCCCCTTAAAATGAATTTCGCCCTCGAAATTCGTCGGGGTTATAAATCGTTTACTATTCATAGAAACCCACATTGTAAAAAGGAATACTAAAACATAATTTTAAAAACTAAAGTATGAAATTTAACGATTACCCAAAGTAACTCATCACTGGGTTTCCATATAGGAGAACATAGGTTAAATTATGGATATGGAAGAAAAATATAACCATCAAGTTCTGATGGAGAGTGGTAGAGAACATGGCTATAAAAAAGGCAACAATCACAAAGACATAAATTTGTGATGATCTAAGGTACCATCTGATTCATCGAATAAAAGAGCACTAGGACATCTTTTTTGGTTTTCAATATCATTTCCCTAAAGTTGATGAATTAAAAGAAATAATTACATGATTTTCATACAATCTCACTATTGTTCGTGAATTGAACAATTTCCACTTCATCTCTTAAAGAAATGAAGTTGAGTTTGTTATTCGTGAAGCATTAGCAGATCATGTGATAGAATGATGTGTCATTCCATCTATTTCAAACAAAAGTTTAGTAAAAGTTATAAGTCCGTCTTATGGTGAGATTAATCGTATATGGTTCCAAAAATGGACTTATACTTTATTTATCATACCGCTTAATAAAATAAAACTACTTTCCACTAACTAGGGACTTCCTCTAGGCCATTGGTATGTGATAAAGGCCAGTTGCACTTTAGTTGTGGGTTCGATTCCCATAGCCTTATTCGACGCGATGGGCTATCGCCCATCCTGCAGGTTTTCCTTTTTCTAAAACCACATTACAATAACATCCCATCAATAATATCAAAAAAAATTCTATCCTTAAACAATACAAACTTATGTCCAAAATAATTCATTCAAATCTTTAGGCTTATCTAAAACACTTTGGTCCCATCTCATAGTATAAAGAAAAAAATTACTAGAAAGGTTATCTACCAAGAATGTGAATACAAGCATTTATCCCACATATATCATAAGATATATCTTATTGGTTGCATTCCAAACACATGAATACCTTAGTCATATATTCTCTTGAAACATAAATTACCATAGAACCTTAGTGAAAACATGAATACTGTCAAAAGGTAACTCTTTCCACATACCAAAATCCCAAAAAATCTATATAATCAAACCATAATATCACTTAGTCCTTATATCTGTCATGAGCTCATGAATACAATCAAACATCTCATTATCTTCTTATCCCTTCATTATGTGCATATCATCTACTTTTTCAAAAATATCTGAATAAACTTCCATGGTTACCAGTACCATTCAACATATACTTTCATATACTTTTGGAAAACAATAGTGTAACAATCCCTAGATGATTCTTTATTCCATAGTACCAAACATTATTATTTATAAACATACAATCATTCCACTAACTTCTTAAACCACTAGCTGAGCTTAATCATTTATTTCATCTCATATTTCATTTGTAGTCTCTTCATTATCATCCACATAAATACTACCCGTATGACCATGCTGATTCTATTCATGAGATTTTGCCTTAGGGCATTGGTTTTCATAATGCCCATAAAGTCCACATTTAAAACATCTAATCATTGTTGATGTCATAGCAATACCATTATCCTTGTCCATGGTGTTAACTGAACCTTTTCCTTTGCACTTACTGTCTTTGTGTCCTTCTTTTCCACACCCAAAGCATCTTCCAGTTCCTTTGAAACAATCCCCCTGATGCCTCTTCCCACATGATTTACATGAGGGGAATCGAACTTTCTTTCCTATATGATCATCATGAAACTCCATCTTTCTCTTATTATCTGAGTCGGGAAACTTACCGAAGTTGAGATTATTGATCATATTACGAGATTGCTGATTAGGCATAATAACAGTGGTTGGACTTCCAAATCCCATTTCATTTGGTTTCTCATAAAGAATATCATTCCATTGTCCATCATATCCTCCATTATCGTGAATCTTCCTATTTCTAGCCATTTTCTAAAACCCAAAAAAAAGAATAGTGTGAGAGGAAAAAATAATTCTAGGGAAAACAACATAGTAAAGGGGGAGTACCCTCAATATCTAACATTTTAGGTTAAATTATAAGATCGTTACTGTAGTTCTAGGACTATATCCTATACATATACTTATCATTAGGGACATCCCTAGACATAACTTAGAAATATATCTAGGGATCTCACTAACGTTTTCACATCCTAGTTTCCAAAGGTTGAATAAACCTTTCCTCTGATACAAACTGTAGAGACCCGAAGCTTGACGTACATGGACATTACATTACTTTTGCGGAATACTTAATACATAACAAAAACAGACACACAAGGACCGTAATAGTTTAGTGTCTTTTGAAACTTGGAATAAAATCTTCTAATCGTGGTGAAAGATCTTCAACATCTCCCAATAAAGATCTTCCCTTTTTTTTCTTACCTAAAACATTTCTTTATATCCTGGGGAAAAGAAAACATAAAAGGGGTGAGCTCAAATTCCCATTAAGGGTAAACATAGAGAACATAAAACAATCCATAAACATTTGAATGCAAAAACTTGAACATAAAATCTAAACATCAAAATCTTGAGCAAAGACATGAATCTTGGAAGTACATAAGGAATATATCATAAGGGAACATCAATCATCATAAAATAGAATCGGAATAAAACATGTAATTGTGGCAACCATTAAGCACATGATATGATTTCCATAGTAGCCAAGGCATTGCTGGCAAGATCATCTTAGTGGACAAAGTCCCTTTCTGAATCGAGTTCACTCCTCGTTCTAGTCCTGTATTACTAAACCGGTTTAAGTTGCCATTCCAACCATGTCTATCTCATGAGATATAAATCTTTACCCAATGAATTGGATGGAGATATAGGTCCCACCCATCTCATAATGAAATCATTATTACTTGTTCCACAAAATAAACTGAAAACATTCATTATAACCCAATGAATAAAATGGGTTTCATAAACATCATCCCATCATTCCATAATCCATATAAAACAAATGGACATTTCATCATAAGAAAAGTGAACCATGTAAATCATAGAGATATTAAACTTGAAACATACACATATCAAATAATGTCATCTTAGATATAAAATGGTTTTGATAAAACATTTGAAATGAATTCTTGAGGAAAATATCCTTTCTTCTTCAAAATCATTTTCTTTTCACAAAATGTCATGCAATTTAAAAGAAAATGATTTTGTTGAAAATAGTCATGAAATATTTTGGAGTAAACTTCATGAAAATAAGGCTTTATAAAACCGTAAAAATCTGTTCGTGTCGTATAAGATAAAAATAACATTTTTCTCATACTTTTGTTGGAAAAGTCAATAAATACCTCGTAACGTAAAAAAAAGATTCCTTACATAACATGTATAAAAAGAAAAAAATGGGTAAAAATGCCTTTAAAAATACATGAAAACACTTTTATAAAACATGTACTTGGATGATAGAAATAACCCCAGTAAATACTAAGAATAAGCAATCTCAGATAAAAATGAGATTTGCAAAATTATCCCTTACCTTAGGTCCGATATGATTCGTATGTATCCGAACCTCCTGTATAATGATTTAAATAATGTCATTGACTTATTAAAGTATCATATTCATTGTTTTTATATCATATATAGTTCACTTATTACATTATATTACCCATTCTTTTGTAAATTAATGTTAAAGTAGCGTTTTGGGTAAAATCATCTTATTTATCGTACATGTTTGGACTTGTTGTTCTTGATGTCATTATTACTTATATGATGATTTACTAATTCAAAAATTTAAATCATGATTTATATATCATATACATTCATTATATATCCAGAATATACAAGCATTTATAATAGTACATAACATATGGAGGTAAGAAATAAACGCACCGTTCATAGAGACGGTAAGCCATACGTACGCATGAACGCTAATTTCATTTCTATTTCTTATTTTAATGGAATTAAAACATAATTATACATAGTTATATTATAATTCCATTATAATATCATATATAATATCATTAAACACATACTTTATACATCCCATATAAGGTATTAATGAATCACATCACTTTGAGGGGGCGGTAGTCCGCACTTCCTCAAATGAGGTTATCGTATTTACCGACTATGGAAACTGTAAAGGATTGATATAATTGGGAAGTAAAGAAGTATAAGGAAATTATAAACATAATATATATTATATATAAATACACTTCCATCATAATGGCCACCATGAGAGGCAGTAGGAGAAAATCGAACAATCACCGTTTCGTGAGGCGTTAGTTTGCCATCACAGAAACATTATGTTCTTCATCCATTAGATGGAGGTGTGTGTAAGTGTAGTTCTAATCCTTCTCATAACAACATCCTAATAAATTTATCATATTGTTTTTGTTACAGAAGAAAGGATTAAAAAGATTTTAGGGGTTGGATAAGTAGAATAAAAGAAAACAACTTAAGAGAAACTGTTACCTTTAATTTTGGTAACTTCCTTTGGTTTGAACCAAAAGGACTTCTTGGAAAGTCTTCTGCATAATGTAAGGCTTCAAGGGGGATGAGAGGGATGTAGGGAGCTTAGTTGGGCAGATTTTGGAAGAGCAAAAAGGCTTGAGAGGTGTGAGGAATTGCATAGAAGTGGTCTCCTTTTATAAGGGAGAGGAGGGGCTCTTTAGGAATGTGTGAAAACATTATTTTATTATAAACTTATATTCGGTTTCAAGAGGTCAAAAACACATTGATGTCGAAGATAATATGACTAATATTGGAAATAAAATCATCCAATTGGAATTGGACAGGTTTTGGATGTTATTTTAATCATTATAATCTTATTTATTTAAATCATTTATTAATGAGGTAAACACTACATCATTATTGTGTTATAAATAATTTAATTCATTTGATGTCTAAAAATTATGAAAAAAATACCATGATGTATGGAATATTTTTATCTTTCCAAATAATATTTATAGTAGAAAATATAACTTGTATAACCCCTTATAAAAATTAATTACAAAAATATTTTCGTTAAAGTCAATTTTGTCTTTGCATTAAATTAATTAATCCAAATTGTCATTTTCCCTACCAAGTGGCTCATTGGGGTCCCCAAATCATCCCAAGGATGCCCATAGTCGGCCACTACTCATCCAATAAGGTTATGAAAAGTTTCAAGGTAATTTTAAATTATTATAATATTATTTTAACCTTGAATTACCCTATTTACCTTTAACCGTAGTAAATAAAAATTACCGTAGTTACTATTAATAATGACCAAAAATAAAAAGTAGCTTATTAACATAATTTGGACCCACTGATTCCAAATACGGAATCCATTTTTCCAAATTCAATACACAAATTTTTCAGAAATTAAATTAAAATTAATCCCGTTGTCAAAAGAAAACGGGTTTTTTTTAAACATTGCAAAAGATTGAATTGATTTAATCTTTGAATTCAAGGTAAAATCAATGCTAATGAAATACATTATATTAAATGGTAAGAATATATTATATTTATATTTTAAAACCATTCAATATTATAATTTAACCACATAAATTATTACGATGAAAAAAGTTGTTTTTAATTAAAATATAGCGTGTTTTCACTATTCATTAAAATATGAAAGTTATCAGAATAAAATGAAAATTTTATCCAAAGTAAATTTTTATATCTTGATTCCAAATAAGAATTTTATTTTTTCAAATTGAACTTATAAACTTTTCAAAAACTATATTTAATGTGGGTGCGCTATCAAAAGGCGGTGAAACTGCATTTTTTGAAAAATACTTATTTTACCCGAAAAATTTATTTTGTTCTTGTACCATGTTCTAGAAAATGTGTAAGATGAATAATAATGTTATAAAATTAAAAACTTATTTAATAATATTCATAAAAGCTAGTTCTTAATAATATTATAATAATATATCGTTGTTTAGTAAAACCCGGTATTGCGTACAACACACGCTATCGAGGAAGGTCACGATTGCGTGTAATGCAAGCCAAGTCAGGGTTGCGTGTAGTGAAAGACTCCATTGTTGTTGCGTATAACGGAATCCAATCATATTTTATTTATAAATTGAATATATATATATATATATATATATAAACACTCAATGTTGCGTATAATAACTTCTATCAAACGAACTTGAAATTGTGTGTAACACGAGCCAAGAATAGTGTTGTGTATACTGCAAGCTAATACGGTGTTGCGTATAGCGCAAGATAATCTTGGTGTATCGTACAACAGAAGATATGAATGAAATTAAAAAGAATGTATCTTATAAAATATTGTGTTGTTACATGACTCCCTCCTAAACATATTGATATACATGGAATAGAATTAATATCGTCATATATATCCATTAGAACAATCTTTGGACAACTATTATTATAGATTAACTTATTGATCACTAGGTGTTTCTAACAAGATCCAACAAATTCTTGGACACACATACATAACATATCCTCAAAAACATAAATAGTACACTATAATTTCCCATATTTATATGGGAAGAAAGCTGTACTCAGTAATACTTATTTACTTAACACCTTCTACAATCATTTCATAAATTGAGAAGTAAAATGAGAGTTAGGTTTTGAAATTATACTTTGTGGCACCCCATACAGATAGATTTTCTACCAAACAAAAATATCTCCCAACTAATCCACTAATAACATCTCCTGAATATGCATTAAATGTTCTAAATTTGGCAGTCAATCATCTATCTCTCAAATAGCATCATTCTTCTGAGGGATCCTCAGGGGAGCCACCACAATGCACGTGGTAACATCATCTCACTTCCATTTCAGAATGGGAAACTACTGTAGTAAAAAAATCGGTTGTTGACTCTCTTCATTCACCTGTTGACATGTGTAGAATCATGTCACGAACCATGCTATATAATTTTCCATACATTTCCACCAATAATTTTGACATAGTTAATAATACAATTGGGTCAAACCTTGTTGCACCTCCCTCTTCTAAGCATGAAATTCATGCACACTCTCTTCTCAAATGATCTTATGAAAAAAAGATCCTGATTCTTAAAATAGATGATCACATTATCAACTACCATCCAATATTTTGGTGACTACACACCTTTAATATTTTTTCTCAAAACCAATCACTCATGATCTTTATTGTTCCTCTCCACAATTCAGTTGAAAAGGGTGGATTCCACTGATACTTATACGAGGGTCATTTTATATTGGCCCTCCTGAACCACAACATGGAACTCAGCCATAAAACTCACCATATTTCACTTGAAGATTGAATCCTAAACTATTTGAGACTATTTTTAATGGTCAAATCATCCAAAACATGGTTTTCCATATACAGAGTATATGATAGATCAAAGTTGAATTACTGTATATACTAAACCTATCTCTGCTATCTGAGATTCAAATATTTTAGTGATAAGATATAATTTAAGATCTTGTGTTCAGTATACATAGTATTATTTTTCCGAATAGGTAATGTAATAAATACTTCTTGGTAAAAACCACTATAGGTAACTCAAGGTCATGAGTTGAGTAATTACGCTAATGTGGCCTCAACTACAATAACACCCTAGAAATTCTAAAAGACTAACTTTTATTTGATAGCGTATAACCTCTTGAGACATTATCATAATTTTATTATCATAAATAAATTTAATGTAATATATAACTTGTAATTCACAGAACACTGAATTAGCTTACATCATACGTATCAACTATTTCCTTTGATAGCTTGTGTTACACGCATAGACGATTTTTACCAAACAACAATATATTTTAAAAAATTATTATTTTATATAATAAGATATAACCTAACCATTAAATTAGTGGTTATGAATAGTATTCAATAACTTATAAAAATATATTCTTTACAAAAATATAAAATGAATTAATTGTTTACCAATTAATTAGAAATTAATATAAAAACCAATTGAATATAAAGGAAATATTTTTATTCTCACAGGGGTGTTTTATTCAAAAGAATTAAATTAATTAAAATTAGTGAGTGATATTAATATAATTTATATATTAAATATACAATAAAATATTTTTGATATTCATCAAATATATTTTATAACAATAAGATAAGAATAAAACCAATATTTCACATAAAAATCAATATTTTTATAAAGGAACTTTTACAATATTTAAATGGAGAACCTATTTTAGATACAATTTTTAGAAATTTAATACACATTATATTTTGAAACAAAATTAATTTTTATATAGGGAAATCAAAATTAGCTTAGGATGAATTTTTAGTATTTTTCTATGAAATGTCATTTTTATAATGAATAGTGAAAATATATAATTTTAATTAAAAAATGCTATACTTCAAATTTATTTATAAGGTTAAATTATATTTTTGATTAGTTGTAATTAGATAAATTTTATATTAATTAATATATTTTATGTCATTATAATCAATTTCACTTTGAAATTGGATATAAAAACATCACAGACATTGGAACATTTTAACTTTAAAAACTCACTTTGTAGTCTATCCAACGACATTAATTTTAAATTAATTTCTTACAAATATATTATTTTAATTTTGAAAAATGTATTTCATATTTTATATAACTATAATTTATAATTTTTAAAATTTTCAACATATTTTTTGACAAAAAATAATAGTAAATGTAATTATAATTTATTAAAATAATTAAGATAAAAAGATTCTTAACAAGGGACTAGACCGTAAAATTAATTTCAAAATGACCTATTCAATTGTTCAAAATCCATTTCCTACCCATATCATGACCATATCATCCCTTATAACTAGATAGATTCATTATTTCTTCCACATGACTTTGTAAAATGATTGGCGAAATTCCCCTTTCAAAAATTCAAAATAATGAAACTCCACCTCCACTATAAAAATCCTCTCACCCCTCCCACTCAATCAAAAAAATTAAAGCACTTTTTCTCTCCCAAAATCCATGAAAATAGGACCCCCAAATCCATCCCCTCATATTATTATCCTCACCTTGTTTGGAAATCAATCCATGTTTTTATTTTACTGTAAACCAAAAGGTGTTACACAAATAAGAGGTAATATGTTTCCTCATTCTCTTTTATTTTTTTCATTATACATCCATAAAATATTATTATTCCTAGAATATATAAAAACCTTAGTAATAAAAATATTTGGTGATTTTTTTAAATTTTTTAACTTGAACACATGCACACTTTCATTTAATGGGTAATGAACTTATCATTCTGGTGTACGACGAACTACCACCTCCCTAGACGATGTTGTTCATTTTTTCCTTTACCACATCACATGGTTGAAAATTATGATGTACATTATTTTTATATATAATAAATATATGATATTTGTAATTTATTTATTCTTATAGAATTATTATAAAACACACACCTTTATTCTTTCGATTTTGTGGGAATACGATAACATTGTTTGTGGAAGTATGGACTACCACCTCCTCAAAGCGATGTGACTCATTCACAAAATGCATGGAACATATAAATGATGTTTTTCATAAAAATTTGTGAAATATATGAAATAAAAATTATATTTTAATTATAATTTAAATATATATACACACACACACACATATATAATTTAATTTTAATTCTTTTAAATACAATAAATAAATGAAAGTAGTGTTCATTGGTATATTTTTCCTACCGTCACCATAAATGAATAATTTCATTTCCTATATCAAAAAATTATGGATTATTATAAATAAATACATACTAAATATATATTATATTTATATCATCATTAAACTTATGGAGATTATGAAACCATGATAAAATTAATAATTTTAACAATTAACAAGTCAAAACATACTAAAAAACCAGGAAATTAAAACCTGAAATAATAAAAATAGTAAAAGATAGTTAAAAAACATGAAACAAGACATTATAAGTAAATGATAAATGAAATAATGAATATGATTATGGATTTTTATAATTTATTATTATTTTTAAAACCATTATATAGGAAGTTAATGTACATTTACTTGAAAGGAAACGTAAGGTAAGGGATTCTTGTATTGCTTTTCTTTTCTTAATGCATACACCATTAACAAAACTTACATAATTTGTGTGATGTACCTATTGAAACTTTTTATGTAATATATCCTTAATTATTTTGTATTAATGTTATTTAAATGATTCATTTTATTATTATTACTTTTACGCCTTCCAATTCACATGATACCACATTAGTAAGGGAAATTGTCTCAATTTTCATTCATTGAAGAGTACATTAATTATGTGAACCTAATTTATTATATATGGCATGGATAATAACACATTATGTGTAATATCAAAATTAATTAATTATTCATTATATTTTTCGTTTTAATTTAAATTATTTTATCTAAGGGTATTTACACTTAATGTTACTGATGTTGTAAAGATATTTCATAACCCAATTAATTTTAATTGGGTTATATTACTACTTAATTGCAATTTGTATTATAACATTATGTGTGTAATCACTCATTACTATATTTTCTGTATTTACATGTTTTTATGATGATTTATAGTTGATACACATAATCAATTCATTGATTAATTTTCACTTCAACGTTATACGCTTTTCAATGGTTTACTTCAAAATCTCATTTTATTCATGATTATTTATATTTGAATATCCATTTGATGGAATTATTTTTTAATTATATACAAAAAATTTAATTTTATTATCATTTGGTTATTACTTAATGATTTTAATTAATAGAACCATTTCCCCACTCTTTGGTAGTCAAAATGTTTTAATTTTTTATTTATAAAAACTAGACTTCATTTATCTCTTTAGTTGGAAAACCAATTATCTTATAAAGGCCTTATTTTTTTAAAATGTTTTGAATCTTTTTAACCCTTTAAAAATTATATATTAAATATATTTCCCCCTTTGGTTTGTTATAAACTTTATCAATGTAATCTTCTTGTCTATTTTTGAACAAGTCATTTTTATAAACTTTTTACAATGAAAAATGAAAGTTATTTTTATCCTATATGGAATGTGTGCATATACCCACCATGTTTTATTAAAATTTTAATTTTAAAGTGTAAAATTATAATTAAAAAATAAAATATTTTAAAAAGTGATTTTAAATAAAAATTATTTTCAATTTTTTTTCAAAATAAAAATGATATTTTTCTCAAGAATGTGTTTAAAAGAGATTTTTATAGTATTTATATTCATCAACAACAACATACCTTTATTTTTACTCTATATAAGATATATTGTATAGATAAAATCCTTATTATTCCCCTAGATGGTTTATGATTTCTTTATCCAATGATAGTATTTATATTCAATTTTTTATTCCTTTTTTATCCCCTTGAAACATTCAAATTCATATGATCATTAGACAGTGAATTTCCCCTAATTATCTATTTCATTTATCATGGATATAAATATTTCTTGAACCATATATCATTTTTACGTATAATTATTGCATTGAAAGATATTTTTTCTCTAAGGAAATATTATGAAATCCATATCCTTATTCAATGTGGATATTTCATAAGGCATATCATTTATTCTATATGATGAATTATTTAGATAGGAATTATTGGGTGGGGATCAGAATTTATATATCCCCTAAATGCAATGATTGGTTATCACGAGAAAATTTATTTTCACAAATTATATAGTTTTATACTTGTAGTTTTAAACCATCTTTTTAATGTTCTTGATGGTATATGATTTCATATATATTAGAAATTGATTCAAATAATTAATCACTACCTTAATTTTGATTTATTTATTATTTATCCATTATATTTTTCGTCAAAATATCTATGGATGCATTTCAGTCTTAGTTTGATTATTAAATAGAATTTGTTTTAGTTTCTTAACATTCCATATTGATTTTTCTTTTATCTGGTTATTTATATGGCCTATGTTTTCAGTTATTTACCTTTCCATATTTTTTACATACTTCTTTATCAATTTATTGGTTACATTTAGTGCATCTTCAGATACTACCTTTCCATATTTATTATTCTCATTGATTCATTATTTCATCTTTTATACCTGACCCTTACTTGGAAATTTATCTCATCTTTATCCCCTAGAATCAAATAACTGTACTAAGAAATATGTGAAAAGATAAACTAGATGGAATAATGTTATCCTAGAAAGAAAAATCTTATGTTGTAATTAGTATATTAATTTGTAATACAATTCTCATGTATGTATCTAGTTTACCAATACTACTAAACTCTTCAATCCTTCTGGATTTGATTCCTTATAATAATTCCAATGTGATGGTAGTAGATACTGGATCTAGGCTACTGGGGTCATAGTTCTATAATTTATATCAGAAGAATTATAGTAGAATCAATAGGAACTAGATTAAGTAAAACCAATATTAGAGTTAATAACCCTAAAGTATAATTTTAGGATAAGTATGGAATAAAATACTAATGTTTCGGTTAGATAGAGATTATTTGGTTTTACATGAAAAAAAATCCAACTATAGATACTACAAGTGCAAGTGGTTCTGTAACATAAGTACATAGGGATGACAACTATGAAAAGGTGTGTTGGGCCTAACCGATTTGGGACCTGGTACACGAGAACAAACCTTATTGTGCACTTGTTTTTTCACTCATAAAGGATACATTTAAGATTATTTACATTTTCATTAGAAAAAATAATGAAGTATTTGAATAGATAATGTAAATAAATATCCTATGTTAAACCTTATACCAGGGGATGGCTTATGTGGAACTAAAATGGATAAATTATTTATGTATTAAGGTTGTATTTAAAACATTAGTTAAATTTATATTCAATTATTGTCCTTTTTTAAGGATTTAAATCATATTTATATTGAAAATTATATTAATATGGTTTAATAAATGGACAACCTGTATTCCAGGTGACAACCCGTCAAGCTTGGAAAGGTTGTGGGACTTGAACCCCTAACTGAAGTACGATAAGGGTTTAATGCCAACCACTAATCTAAAAAATGTACAATTTAATATGTCATTGTTTTTAGTTAAAAAAGTTGATGAATAAATATTCATAATGAGATAGTAGGGCTATTTTATAGGTTTAGAGATTAATTCATTAACCATATTAAAATTGGATAATTGTTAGAGACAAATAGTTAGAGGTGTCACTCTTTTATTTGCCTCAATATTAGTTAAAAGTGTATTTTTGCGATTCAAGAATTAACGTTAAATTTTAGATATCATTTCATAAAGTAATTTATGAATTGGAATTTGATCTAATCATAAAAAAGGATGATAATGTGATTATAGAAATATATAATGTTAGTATATTTACTTATATTCTTAGGTAGTAATGTAATTTTTCAAAATTAGAAAAATAATAACAAAAAATTCTAATACATTAATTTTTTAACCAATGTTCCTTTAAATCATAAAATATTTATGTATTTTAGGCCGTCAAATTTACACTTATCATTCACTTATTTCATATCTATGATTTAAATCACTCCCCATAAATATTTACACTTTTCCTCCACGTATGTATATCCACATTCCACTAATGTTCTCCTTCTTAGAGACCTACTTATATATTATTCCTTGTGATCTTTATACTTAAAATTCTATCCTATTTAGAGGATATTTGGTTAAATTTTCTCATTATATGGTATTTTGAACTAAGAAATATCAAAAAAAATATTACCAAGGTCATGTTTAAATTTATAGGATGAAATTTAATTAATGTGGGGAGAATATGGGACCCCATAAATTCTAAAAGATTAACTGTTATTTGACATCATATATCCTATTTTGGATTTTGGTGTATATAACTTCCTAACTAAATTTAATATAATATATAGCTTTCAATGCATGTAATAAATAGTTATCTTTCATCAAATGTAGCACTTAGTTTCTTCAATATCTTACGTTAGAAGCAAGACTGAGTATTACCTAGAAACAGTATATTATTATAAAATTATTATTTAGTATAATAAGATATAACATAGTAGTTAAATTAGTGGTTATGAATAATATTAACTATCTTATGAAAATACGTGGTTTATTAAAATATAAAAAAATTCATTAGTTACCAATTAAATAGAAATGAATATAAAAACTAATTGAATATAAAGGAAATGTTTTTACGCTCAAAAGGGTGTATTATTCTAATAAATTAAATTAATTAAAATTAGTGATTGATATTAATGTAATGTATAGATTAAATATTCAATAAAATATTTTTGATATTCATATAATAGATTCAATTAAAATAGGAGAAGAAAAAACCCCATATTTTTTATAAAAATGAATATTTTTATAAAGACACCTTTACACCTTTTAATGGAGAACCTATTTTAAATCATTTTTTTAGAACATATAAAAATTTTATATGTAAAAACAAAATTAAAATTTTAAATTGGAATATTAAAATTTTCTTATGGTGAATTTTTATTATTTTCTACGAAGTATCATTTATTGATGAATAGAAAAAAATACTGAATTTTAATTCAATAATTATTTTTCTTATAATTTATTTATAATATTAAATTATAGTTTTTATTGTGTTTTAAAATTTTATAATATATATTTTATATCATGTAATACAATTTTCTTCATTGCAATCAATTTCACTTTGACATTGGATAAAAAAACATCTAAAACTATTGAACATTTTTACATTAAAAGACCACTTTGTCGTCCTATCTGCAGGATGTGATTGGATTTTTTAAAAATGGATTACATATTTGGAATTATATATATTTTTTTATAAAATGTTCAACTTATTTTTTTACCAAAAATAGTAGTAAAAGTAATTAAAATCTACTACAATGATTAAGGTGGCATTAGTTTAACAAGAGACTAAACCATAAACCCAAGCCCCAAACGATATAAGAACTTGTCCAAAATGTATTTTATATTTATATTTTGACCCTATCCTCCCTTTTATATAATTTGGGTTATTATTGGACCCACTTTACCTGTGAAAAACAATTTTTTATTTCACTTTACAAAAAATTACTAGAATTCCACTCCTCGTCCACTATAAAAAGCCACTCACCCCTCCACTTATTTACACATTTAAATCCCTTTTTATCACTCAAATTTAACCCCAATTAGATCAAAAAAAAAAGTAATGAAATTTCATAACCCAATTCCTTTTCATTGGGTTATATTACTTCTTCAATTTTGTTTATATTATAAGATTATAAATGCGATCACTTCAAAATGTCTATTGATTTATTTATACTTTTTATGTTGATTTATATTTAATAAAAACAATCAATTCATTTATTAATTATCACTTCAATGTTATTGTGATTTCAATGGTTTTCATCACATTTTCATTTTATTTGATATTGTTTACACTATGATTTATTTTCGGGGAAATTATTTGATCCCAAACACTTCCATTTTCTTCTCCTCTAGTTATTCATAACCTTTTTCATGTTATATTACCATTTTCTTATTATTTGGTACCCAAATTATTTTCGTTTTAAGGAAAAAATGACTCTATTTCTCTCCTTAGTTGGGGAACCTATTTTATTCTAAAAAACATGTTTTTATAAAATTTTTTAAAATTGTTTTAAGTCCATTAAAAATGATTTATTAAAGAAATTATTGTTCTTTTTTCATTTAATTTTTTTTCAAGGAATCATCTTGTCTCTTTCCGATCAAAGATTTTTTTTCTTAATTTTTTAGCTTAAAAATGAATATTTTTTTACCTTATACGACATGTATGGATTTACCCACCATTATTCATTTAAAACTCCCATTTTGTGTTTAAAAGGTTACTTTTTAATCATTTTTTTGAAAAGTGATTTTCAAAGAAAATGATTTTAACAATAAATTTTAAATTAAATATGATATTTTATTCAAGAATACATATATCATAAGATTTTATAATATTTATATTCATAAATGATGAAAGACCTTTATTTTTACTCCACTTGGGATATTTTGTATTGATACCGTCCTTATTTTTACTCTGGATGGTTTATGACTGATTTGGAAAAGGATGGTTTTGACATCCACATATTTTATTCCTTTGTTAGACCTATTGAAATATTAAATTTCCTAAGTTCATTAGACATTTAATTTCCACTAAATATCTATACCATTTATCCTAAATATATTTATTGCTTAAACCTTATATCATTTTAACATATGGTGTTTACTTTGATAGTAAATTGATTCTCTAAATAAATATTGTTAAATATGCATCCTTATTCAATACAGATATTTGATAAGGCATATTGTTTATTAGATATGAGTATTGTTTTGGACATTCAATTATGGGAAAGGCCTAGACATTATATATCCCCTCAATTAATCAAATGGTTCTTAAGAGACAAATTAGTTGTACAAATTTAACAGGTTTGTACATGTAGCTATAAACCAACTTTTAAAGGTCACGATGGTATAGTTTTTCATATGGCATGGACATGAAATTGAGTAATTAAGCATTTAATTCATTTTGGTTCATTTATTATTTATCCATGAGATTTTGTGTCATGATATATATGGATTAATTTTATTCTCAGTTCACTTATTAAATAGCATGTGTTTCTCTTTCATAACTTTCCATATTTATTTTTTGTTATCCAGTTTTTTTAAATGGAATGTGTTTTCAGTTATTAAATTTCCATATTTTTTACAGACTTCCTTCTCATATTATTGATTACATGGTATGTATATTTAGTTATTACCCTTCCATATTGAAAATTAGCAATGATTTATTATTGATTCTAATATATATGAACCTTATTGAGAATTTGATCTCACCATTATTATGTTTCATTTCCCCAAGAATGCAAGAAGTTTACTAATAAATATATTTAAGGATACACTAGATTTAGTAAAGTTATCTAGTAGAGAAAAAATGTGTTGTAATTGGTGTAATAATTTGTAATAATGGACCCATGTATGTATCTAGTTTACCAATATTACTAAACCTTTTGGTAATTTGGGAATTTATTTTTTATAATCATTTCTGGGTAGTGGTAGTAGACACCAACTACATGCTTATAGGGTATGGTCTCTATTACTTCTGAGACCCATACACCACAACTCAACCCCCCTACATCAACATCACTCCATGACTTATCCTATATGTCTCAAAAAACATTGCATACTCCACACCTAGATTGATGAAGATTAATATTGGAGTTGATGAAAAATGTTTTTCTAAATCATTAAAATCGTATTCACATTCTCCATACATTTAGACATAAATATCTTCTTGTTCATGATCGAAAGTGGTACCGCCAAGAATGAAAATTATGGGATGAACCTCTATTAGTAGCTTACTAAACCTAGAAAGCTACGAATAAAAAAATAATATTGTTCCTAGGAAAGAAATCTTTCATCTTTTCTAGGTCCACTAACAAACCTTCCTATGAGGTTTTTAACCTAATAACTATACCTGAAAAAATCCAATATTTATACTTAGATAGATTTGTGAATAATTAATTCCCTCTCACTGTACTAGGGAAGATGTCAAGATGTTGGGAATGATATTCATGAGTCTTGAAGTACAAAAGATGTCATCCACAAACACAACCACATAAGGATCTAGGTATGGTTGGATTATTATGTTAATCATGGACTTAAACACTTCAGAAGCATTCTCTATCCTGAACTATATCACAATGAACTCCTAAAGGGAATACCATCTTATAAAAGTAGTTTGTGGTATATCCTATTGTCAAAATCTCAACTAATGATAACCTGATATCCAATAGATATTTGAGAACAAAAAATATCAAATCAAATGTTCAAATATATCATCAATACATAGATGAGGATACCAATTTCTCAATGTCATATAGTTCAACTTCTAGTAACAAACACAAAAGAACAACATCCCATTAGCCGTATTTGAAAAAATAGTCCAGTGAAACCCAAGGATACATACTCAGATGGATAAAACCCTTATCCATAAAATCTTACAATTGAGTCTTAAGCTCTTGAATCTCTGTTTGTTCCATTATATTTGTTAGAAATGAAACTAGATCATCGCCTGACATGATGTCAATCATAAATTCCACTTCTAACTAAAGTGGAATCCCTAGGAATTCCTTGGGAAACACATCCTAGAACCAATATACTATAGGTGTAAATAAATAATGATTCACACCACCATTATCCAGAAAAGGATGTGAATCTTGGGCGGTGAGATCCCCAAGAAACTAATGAACTGGCCCTATACGTCCCACCTTGGTATCCCACTCTCCACGAGGAACATAATTTCCACTATATAGAGATGTAAACATCCTTATTAGATGGTAAAAATAAATGTGGGATCGGTATGATACTAACTATTCCATACCCAAAATCATGTTCAATAATAACATATAAAGTATGTTAAGATCCCATGGAAACCTATACCCTCCAACCACGAGAGAACACCCATTGAATAAAAAATGTCTCTTGATGGAACTCTTAAATTTGTATCAATAATAATAACCCAACTCACAAACTCCACTTCCATGATCAAACCATTCCCACACTAATAGAAAACTAGTGTGTCTTAATGGAGCTATACCCACAGTTCATCTTAACTGTGGGTATTGATTTTTTAGCCAACACTATAAAAATGGTTTTAAAAAACCATTGGTATTGGATGGTTTATACAAAAAATATTTTAAAAATAATTGATATATAGATAAAAATATATATTCCCTCTTGGGATCCCCCACTCCTTATTCGCTCACCCACCCCATCCTTATTTAAACCCCAACTCCTTCCTTGCACCTCATCACATCACCCCTCCCATCAGCTGATTTTGGTCTCCTCCCTCTCCTTCTCAACCATATTGGGTATCCCCTCCATTCCTCAGGTGTTTTCATCCTGCCCATCACTACTCAAGATAATTTGGCATACCCCAATCATTTTATTCACCTTTTTGTTGCAATTTTTTTTTGATTTTGAGAATTAATATTCCCTTATGTCAACCTTTTTATTAAATTATCTTCCTTTATTTACATTGGAATGAGTATATTCTATAATTATAATTTTAGTGACATATGTATTCATACTTATTTTATGATGTTGTGAAATTTAATTTTCTTTCACTATAATTTTGTAATATTTTTCAACTGCTGAACATTATAGAGGCATGCTTTTCCATTTTAGTTTACATCTTTTGCAGTTAAAAAGTTTGAAAATAGTTTATTGTTCTAGGGTTTTTATTTTAATTAGGTTATGTTGTAGTATTTTTTTATTTGTTTTTTTTCTGAAAATATAATGCCTAATATAATTGTATATTTTATTATCAATTTAATTTAAAATTTAAAATTATGTTTAATTCTCATAAGTGTCTAACTTGTCACTATAGGTGTTGATACATAGGAAATTTAAAATAATGTGAAATATCATCAGTTATTGCGTAAGAAGTTTTCAAGCATACAAACTAAAGCCTAAACATAATAATAAACATATAATATAAAAGTAAACCTTAACCTACATATAAAATCCTAAAAACCAAATCCTATAAACCATAAAAACTAAATAAACAAACCCTAAATATAATCCTTAAACTATGAAATAAACTTAATCCATAAACTACATCTTAAATCCTAAAAACTTATACCCCTAGATTCTAAAAACTACACCCATCCTTAAAACTAATCGTACATAAAATATATAATCACTAACCAATAAAATCAATCCTAAAAAAACCAAAACTCCTTGACCTTAACAACTAACACATGACCTTAAAACTAAAACTATAACCCCTCCACCCGTAACATTAAAAGTAATCCTATAATAAACCCAATTTTTTTGTTAACCTACTCCGTAAAAATTAAAAATAAACACTATCTCTATTATAAATCAACTAATCTCATAGACCTTAAAATATAACCCATAACCATAAAACTAAACCTATCTGCCAGCCATAAATTTTAGCTTTATCCTACAACCTAAACCTAACCCCTAACCAACGTCCTAAATCCAAAAAATCTAATCCCATAGATATTAAAACATAACCCCAATCCTTATAAAAAAACATATAATACACTCATATATTTAATTATATACATAAACCTTATTGTTAAATACAGAATCACCTGTAAATTAAAAATAAACCTATAACCCACTAATAAATTTTGTCCTTAAACTACACCCTAAATCTAAAATTCCCAATCCCTAATACATTACAACAAATCCTATAACAGACGCCTTGATTTAATCCTGATCTAAAACACAATACCTAATTCATAACATATTTAATAAATCCTAAATATATAATCCCCTGTAATATAAAACCTTACAACTAACCATAAAACTAAATCATTAACCAACCGCTACATTTAATTATTAAACTACACCCCTAACCTAACCACTAACCTATATCCTAAATCCTAAACACCTAAACCCTTATAAATTAAATAATAAATCTATAACCCACACTATAATTCAGTCATTTAACTACACCATAAACATAATCCCTTATATAGATCCTAAATAAAAACACCTAATCCAATAAACCATAAAACCTAACCCTGACATTTTGAACTAAAACTATACTCCTAAATAAACAACCCATAAATTTAATCCTTAAACTGTGAAATAAACATAACCCATATACTACATCTTAAATCCTAAACACCTAATCCCATTGACCATAAAACCTAACACCTAACCTTAATATTAAACCTATATCCAGTACATAATCACTAAACAATAAACACAACCCTAAAAACCAAATCTTGGTGGCCATTACTCCCAACCCATAACCTTAAAACTAAATATATAACACCCCTACACCCATAAAATTAAATTTAATCCTATAATCCAACCCAAAATGTAATCCTTGAAATACTTCTTAAACATTATCCCTAACCACCATTCTAAATCCAAATTAGCTAATCACATTGACCTTAAAACATAACCCATACTTGTAAAACTAAATCTACCAACGACCCCAAATCTTATACTTATCCTACACCCTAAACATGACCCCTAACAAACATACTAAATCCAAAAAACTAATCCCATATACATTAAAATAAATCCCATATCCTTAACTAAAAACAAATAACCTACCAATAAATTTAATACTAAACATAATACTTAAAGGTAAACACTGAATCCCATATAAATTTATAATAAACCTATAAACCACCCATAAATTTTATCATGGAACTACAAATTTAATATAATACACTGAAGCCCCAATATATTAAAAGAAATCCTATAACATACCCTTGAATTTAATCATTAATCGACACCTAATAACTAATTCATTACCTAGTCATTAAATCCTAAATACCTAATCACCTATACCATAAAACCTATCCACCAACCGTAAAACTAAAACTATAACCAAAAACTAAATTTAATCCTTAATAAACACCCTAAACCTAACCCCTAACCTACATCCTAAATTGTAAGCACCTAATCCCCTAGAAATTAAATCGTAAATATATAACCGACCCTAAAATTAAATAATTGAACTACACAATACTCATAATCTATTAACTAAATCCTTAATCCAAAACTCATAATTCGATAGAACAGAAAACCCATCCCCAATACATTAAAACTAAATCTATAATCATATATAAAAAACACATAAATTTAATACTTAAACTATGAAATAAAAGTAACCCATAAACTACATCATAAATCCTAAATAACTAAGCCCCTAGACAAAAAAATCTAGCACCCACCATTAAAACTAAACCAAAATCCAATAAATAATCACTAAATAATAAATTCAATCCTAAATACCAAATCTACTTGACCATAACACCCAACCACTAAACTTAAAAATAATGGTCTAACCCCCATACACCTGTAACATTAAAACTATACCTATAATATAGCCTAAAATTTACTCCTTAACCTACTACCTAAACATTATCCCCAACCAACATCCTAAAACAAAATCACCAAATCCCATAAAACATAAAATTTAACCCATAACCATAAAACTAAACCTATCATCCACCCCTAATTTTTTTCCTTATCCTAAAACCAAAACCTTTCCCCAAACAAACATCCTAAATCGAAAAAAACTAAGCCCCTGGACCTCAAAACCTATACCATATCCTTAATAAAACCATGTAACACAGCCATAAATTTAATCCTAAACATAAACCTAACGATAAACACTGAAGCCCATATAAATTGAAAATAAACCTATAACCCACCTATAAATTTAATCCTCAAACTAAACCCTATATCTAAAACACCTATGTTCATATACATTAAAAAAATCCTATAACATACCCCTGAATTTAATCCTTAACCATATACTAATACTTAATTCATAATGTGTTACCTAAATTCTAAATATCTAATCCTATATACCATAAAACATAACCACTAACTAGAAAATTAAAACTATAACCCACCACTAAATTTAATCCCTAACTTTTTCCCTAAAACAAAACCGTAACCTACACCCTAAATCCTAAACTCTTAATCCCATAGACATCAAATCATAAATCTATATCCCACCCTATGATTCAATCTTTGAACTACACCGTACACATAATCCCTTACCTACATCCTAAATAGGAAAAAACTAATCCCATATACCATAAAACCCAACTCCCACCTTTAAAACTAACGATATAATCATATATAAATAACCTATAAATTTAATCCTTAAATTATGCAATAAAATTAATCCATAAACTACATATTTAAACATAAACACCAATTCCCATATACTATAAAACCTAACACCCACCTTAAAACCAAACCTATATCCAATACATAATCACTAACTAATAAACACAATCTTAAACACCAAAGATCAATTACCATGACCCCAAACCCCTACCTTAAAACTAAAACTATAACCCCCTACACCTGTAATACTAAAACTAAACCTATAATCCACCAAAAAATTTATTCCTCAACTAACACCCTAAACATTATACCTAACCACCATTCTAAATCCAAATCACATACTCCTCTAGACCATAGAACATAACCCATAACCATAACTCTAAACCTATCAGCCACCCCAAAAGTTTATCATTATAGCATATGTTGTTTCTCTTATTCATTGTTTTTCTAGATACTAGTATGATTTGAGACTTTAATATTAAAACTATTTGTAACAAATTATTTAATTATGGTTTACATTATTTATTAGAAGACAAATTTTTTCATTGTAATAGAATGGATAGAAGATGTATGTATCATACATATAATATATCAATTGTGATTCAAATGAATTTTGAATTTTTCAAAGATTTTTCATTTAAAAGTTCTTTAGATGGGGTTTTATACAATTTATATGTCATAATTGTGTTGGAAGAACATAGTTAAGATGAAAAAAAGCCAGTTACCATATAATTAAAGCTATATTTCAATCAAACTATTCTATTTAGTATCACCATGGAGAGACGAGTCAATATTCTAGTGTTCATGAACAAAAAGAAAGAAGTGGTATGGAGAATGTTTTTTGATTGGTTTCCATTTGTGCATGATCATGAGAGAGAAAGTATTCCAGTGTAAGGAGACAATGATTTCAATACACATAAGGAAAATAATGAAGATGATGATGTTGAAAGATTGAAAAATTTAATGGATGATGCTAGGGGTCCAATATATCAAGAATGTACTATAGTGACCAAGTTTTAATTTTTAATATGGTTATATCATTGAAAAAAAATTTATGGAATTTATAATACCCACATTGATTATATTCAAACTTTTTTAAAGGAATTTATTCTTGATAGTGCAGATGTTACATCAAATCATTATAAAGCATGGATGTCAATTAAACATCTTGGATTTTCTAATATTAATATTCATGCTTATCTAAAATATTTCAATCTATTTTGGGAGAAAACATCTTACCATAATGACTGAAAATAATTATGTACATCTCAATGGATGAAAAATGTGGATAGAACACCATCTTGTGTGCTATAAAAATTTATATAGATCTTTCAATTGATTCCCATATTTCAAAATCTATTCATATATGCCGAAATATCAATCAATATGTTATGGAAAGATGCTGAGATAATTTAACATAATGATGAATTGGTTCATCCTACCAATCGATTAGCATGGTGGGAATTTGATGCACAACAACTTGATTTTGCTGATGAGGTGCATAATGTAAGGTTGGGTTTATCCTATGATGGTTTTAATCCATTTGGTTAGATGATTACTAATCATAGCACATGGCCATTTTTTATTCATGTTAATAATATTAATCTATGGATGTGTATGAAAAAACCTTTCACTTTATTAAGTATAATGATATATTGACCATCTGATCTGAAAAATGATATTGATGTCCACTTTAATTCTTTAATAAGAGAGTGGAACCAGCTTTGGGATATGGGGGTGAAGACATGTGATGATTCTTCCAAAAATATATTTCAGATGCATGCTTCCCTTCTATGAACTATAAATTATATCGCTATTTATGCAATGATCATCAATAGAGGAAGAATCATCAGAGGTTTGATAATACTATTAGCACTGTATGACCATCTAAAGGTATATCATGTAGTAATGTTCTCCATGAATTGAAATATTTTATTTTTTCATTAAGGGTCAGCTAAAATCTAAAATTAGGTATAATGATGACACTCAAGCCACTTACAATTGAAAAAAGAGAAGTATATTTTTTGATTTTTCATAATGGTCTACCAATTTGTTACATAATTTTTTAAAAACAATTATGATTGAAAAAAATATATGTGAAATATTTGTTTTGATTATTTTAAATGACAAATGGAAGACGAAAGCTGACTTCTACTATCATCGGGAATTGTTGGATTGGGGCATTCGACCAGAAATGCATACTTTGTGTATCAATGAAAAAAATGGAAATTTCCCTATACTTTTTATGTAATGTCAATTTTAGAAAAAGACCAGTTTATGGTAGTATTGGAGAATATCAAGGTTACTAATAGACATTCTAGTAATATTTCTAAAAGTGTCAGCATGATGGATTTGAAACTAAAATCCATAAAAATTAATGATTATCACATCCTTCTTCATGAATTTATCCCAACAACAATTTAGAATTTAGTATCCAATAATGTAAGGGTGATAGTGATTCACTTGTTCTATTTTTAGAGACCGTTATGCTAAAATGTTATACAAGTCATTATTGATAAAAAACACCAAGAGGTGCCATTATTTTTGTGTGAGATGAAAAAAAATTCCTCCTTTATTTTCACCTGCATGCTCTATTTAATAGTTGATCTTCCAACTAAAACCCTCCCTGAGGAACCATTGGATTTTTTGTGGATGTATCATGTTAGAAGAAATATACTCACAATTAAATCATATGTCCAAAATACGAATCATCCTAAAAATTTTATTATGAGATGGTGTCTATCTCAAGAATGTATGGATTTTTGTTCAATGTATTTTTCTAATGTGAGAACAGGAGATAAACAGCCTATGAGAAATGAAGATGGCCCATATGGAGAAATTGAGCCCACATTTCCATCTATTCCCCAAAAAGTTGAATTTTGGGTATTGTACAATGTCTATATTGGGCCTTGAAGAGCGAGATATGGCATATCACACATTCTTATTTAACTGTGGGTTGTTTGATGACTATATCAAGTAAGTAATTTGGATATTTCTATATTATTTCATATTAAAACATTTCACACATATATTTTACTTTTATTATCATTTTATAAAGGGAACATAAACAAATTATATATAGAGTTCATCGATATTTTCGTTTGAGAAGAATAGAGGGTTTTCATATCTAAGAGTTTCCAACTTGGTTGAAATAAATTGTATGTCCATTAATTTAATTCTCTTAAAATATAGATATCCATTTAATTATATTAGTCATATATATTTCAAGTATTCAATTTACCTGTTGACTCTATTTCTCATGAATTAAGAGAATTGGATTTTGATCTCAATTATTTTGTTCGTTAATAAAAATCTTAAAAAAATAAGTGGGTATAAATTTATTACAACTGATTGAGTGGTAAAAATAAGAACACAACATGATGGTGTTATGTTAACTGCTATAATGGGTTGTTTTATCAGTGAAATAGATATTCTACATCGATATGAAGATGTGTATTATTATGGACTTATTGAAAAAATATTTTTATTTCATTTCTACACTCAAGTTTGAATCACTATGATGAAATGTAAATGGTTTTCATCAATGACATGAATGTCTACATTTATTGATGGATTTTGGATTAGAGTTATTTACATGAGTCGATTCCTACAAAATGATGAACTATACAATTTGGCCTCAATGAAAAAACAAGTTTTTTATATGAAAGATCATCTGAGACCTGGTTATAGTGTCATTAATGAAGTAATCTGTAGACATATTTTTCATGGTTCTAGTGACGAAATTTCTACCATTAATGCACCCATTGGTGTTGACCAAAATATTTAATTTTATGAGTCAAATATTCTTATAATGAGATTTTAGGTTAAACCTGAAGTATTGGTGGGTGATATATAGAAGAAACCATATATATTCACTGTTCCTTCAGTTTAACTTAAAATGAATTCCTCAGGTTAGTATTAATGTAATTAATTTAATTCAGTTTCAGTTTGGAGTCACTTTTTTATTTTGGTATTTCGTAGTATTCTTTCTTGGAATTATATTTATTTCAATTTATAATACTAGTTTAAAAAAGTGTTTTTAAAATTTGTATAACATGGGTTTAAATTATTGTTAATAATACAAGTTATGACATTGTTTATGACTTATTTTACTTCTATGTTGTAAGCATGATTTTTAAAAACAATTTCCAAAAAGTTTAAATTTCCTTATTTTACAGTTAATGAAAGATGTTTGAAGGAATCAATTATTTGATCTTGATTAAGAGAGGCACGAGCACGGGCTGTATCCTATGGTTCTCATAGTGAGTATAATAATTATTATATTTTTATTCTACATTACATATATTGTCATGTACATATTGTTTATAAAATTTGTTTTAGAGATCCACAATTGCAGTAGATTTGACTAATCCAAATATTACCACCATGGGTCCATGTGGGGATTCTTATAGACCTAGACGGAGCACCCATATTACATGTTCCCACTCTAAACCACCAGCGAACACCCCATACACCACACATTCACATCCTCCACTTGATACTCAAGGGATGGCCCCATCCATGACGCCATAATCATATCATTTATCCTATTATCCTCATTTTATGTCTACACCACCTATAGGCATGTTCCCACCCTTACCTCTATCATCATCATAAACACCATCTTAGATTGACTCTTCTTCTTATTTCATCTCTACACTACCTGTTGGGATGGTTCCAACTATACCATTTCCATACTAATGGATGTATCTCCACCCCCACCACCTATATCATACCATTCATACATCAGCTACAGTTCCTTCTATCCATATAGAATCTATTGATTCTATTCCTTCCACTCCCATTCAAGATAATTCATTAGAACAGAAACATCCTATAGGGGTTACAAATCCCAGATAGTACACAGATTAATCATAGCCTATTGATAATCCTAAATGAGGTATTTTTATTATAACTATGTCAAATTATATCACACCATTTTTTCCTGTTATACCATGACTTAATACATATTTTCCCCAATTTTCTTATTTAGTGGGATATTATTCTAGGCGATGTGGGTGCACTCGTATGTAGGAAGTCTACAATTTCCAGATAGACATAATGGTGGATTATAATCTAGAAAAGGAGATGATAAGTCCATGAAAGGTAGTGTAGAAGTTTCATATGAACTTTAGCCAAGTACCATGATATTTTTCTGGTGGGGTCGGTCTCATGGAGTTACATCAGTAAGGACATCAAGGAAGAATCATGGAATCATATATGGGTATGAACGTTTTATAAATTTATATCTATATTATTATTGTATTTATATTAATTAAAATGTTCATTGCAGAGTCTATTTAAATTTACCGATAGTGAAGCTGTTAAGACTACAATGTTTATGGATCTTGGGGAGTTATAGTGAGAACACATGCATGAGTTATATCTTGGTGGGAAGAGTA
Organism: Viscum album; assembly: GCA_963277665.1. Lineage (NCBI taxonomy): Eukaryota > Viridiplantae > Streptophyta > Magnoliopsida > Santalales > Viscaceae > Viscum > Viscum album. Next base: position 904,987,612 of record OY728158.1, on the reverse strand, counting down.
GAGTTGTTTATGATTTATAGGGTGTACCCTTAATCCTCAATTTTATAAAAACTCAATATCAAAAAATGATTTCACATTGGAAGAATGATGTTTTTATGGTATTTCCAATCATTAATGGTTTGCATATAAAATTTAATAATTATTAGTTGTGTTTATTTTTTTTAAATGTTGGAAAAAAATAAAAAAGATTCAATGACATATCTATGCACATTGGGGCCCATTATAATGCCAAAAAATGAGAAGTAGTAGGTATATTAATCTATATTCAAATAATTAACTTATTTATATTATTACTTATATAGATTTTCATTCTAAAAATAAGTTTTATTTATCATTAATCACATTAATATAAGGATGAAAATAACCCTTTCAAATGGCTAGGACAATTTTCCATTAGGCCCAATTGGCCAACTTTTCTGTTAGACCTATATGCCAATTGGACATTAGGCCTAATGTACAATTGGTCTATAGGATTAATGTCCTATTGGCCAATTAGGACTAATGGTCACTTGGTCTATTTTTCCTAATGGTCAACTGATGTATAGGCCTAATGGACAATTATCCAATTAGTTCTAATGTCCATTATGCCTATAGGCTAATCAAACATTAGGCATAATTACCAATTTTCTATTAGGCCAATTGGCCATTTGGTCTAATGGGGAATTGGCCTATAGGCCTAATAGACTATAGGAAATATAATGAATAATATGAAGTTCATATTATGAAATGAATATAAGAATTCATATTCAATATTATCGAATGTTAGTAATGAGTACCTAAAATTTTAAAGTGTTAATGATTAGTATTTATATATGAATTTGTTTTGAATGTTTATCAAATTAATTATGAATTTTTCATTAATTTAAAATTTTTTCCCTTTAAATATTATTCAAGATTATAAAATTTTTACATTGTGAATATTTTTATACTAATAAATGTCATTTAAAGTATGTTTTATTATGCATTGAGGGTCACGTACCTAGAGCTATATTATTTTGTCTAAGTATGAATAATAAATATTGAAGTACAGTAAATGCACTGACAAAAGAAAATATTATATTTATTTTTATATCTAAAATATTTATATTAAATTAATAATTAAATATATTTTTTATATTTTCAACGAACTATATTGGAGGCCCTTGATGATAAAGAAGATGATAATTTTATGCCAAACGATCATTTAATTTATGTATTATGTAACAAGATCCATGGAAGACCCTTATGTTGAAAAGGAAAAAACATCACCCCCTTAAGGTATTGGTCGTCATTGGGATCATCTAAAGCCTCTCAGACCCCCGATCCAAAAATTTCTCATTTAGAAGCAACTGAAAAAATAATTCTTTAGAGGAGTATGAAAATGTAAATTGGAGTGTGGAAGAAATAGGATCATCACCGACCATTTCATAAAAGCTATGTCAGTTATAATTCAACCACTTCTAGTAGAGTCTTCCATTATTATTGATTCTTATATATCATCCATGAATTCTGTAAATGATACCCTGCGTGATTCTAATGAGGGTCTTAGTGGAGACCGAGCTGATAGTGGTGGCGATGCTGTTGTTGCTACTTCTGATAATGATGTTGAGGATGTTATAGTTTTTGTTAATGATGATGATGATATTGAGGATATTGGTGGTACTACTGATGATAATGATGTTGAGGATGAGGATTCTTGCGATAAGGGAGATATTGATCCCATCCATTTTTTATCTAAGTAAAAAGGGGACTATGTTGTTTTCTTATGACTAAAATTGATTGGTTTTATGGATTTATATTTATATTGTAGTATTTTATATGGCTTGAAAACTACTAAAATATGTTGGTTAGATTAAACATATAGAAAATTTGTATTTCATTGAATGTAGATTTTTTGTTTACTTTGTAATTACAGGTTCATGAGTTTTAGGAAGAATTTGGGGTGTGTACTACTACCAAAAGAGGGTAGCTAGATATACCTATGGTTTGTAAAATCGTCAGTATAGATTATTTCATATGAATAAATATAACCATGTTTTCAAAACAATTGCTATAGATTAATACCAATGATTTAATTAATATCTGGGGTATGGAAAAATTTGTGTGACCTATACCCACAATTTGTATAGGAACTATGGGTATAGGTCTATACTGAAGCCTTAATAGGCCAAGGTTCAAAAAACCATGGGTATAACCTATAACCACAGTTTTGGTCACTATACAAAAGGTTTAAAACTATGGGTATATGATATATTTCCACAAGAAAAACTTTATGTAGATATAAAATAATGAGAGGAACCAATATTAAATAAGAAACTAGAAATCGTAGAAGCTACAAGAATAGTACCTCTAACTATTGATGATCAAGACTCGGTATCCACAACTTTAGTCTGAAATTCATATTTTTAACTAGCCCCTCTTCCCTATGATGCAATATGAGTCCCATAATCTGCACCACTCCATTGATACTATCAATCCTTCCTATTAGTACCTCATCCACTACCTTGACCACCATGTCCATAATAACTATAAATGATGAACTAATATGCGGTAGAAGATCTGCTTATAGTACCCTAGTTCTCATTATACACTCCATCATTGAAAATATATTTTGGGTGTTTGCAGAACTGTTGTAGATTCCTAATCATGTATTATGCTTTCAAATCTACCGTTGGTTGGGGACAATGCATATGAAAGGTAAAAAGACTGATGCATTGTTGGAAGGGTGACTGAGTAAGGTCATATTTAACCAATCCTTTCCACTAGATAATTTTCCTTCCACTAATTTGGTGGAAATTATTATATAGACACTTCTTACACTTGGAAGTTGTACCTCCAGGTCATCTAGTAGAAACCAAATTTCCTACACTGGAATTGTACTTCAAGTTCCACTAATATATGAGAGCCTGATCTATTACCTTAGAAAATTATTTTATTAAAAGATGTTAAACTGGGGTAAATCTCATATTTAGAACCTTCTTGAAAATGAACTGACGTAGATATGTCAAACCCTAACCGCACTATAAAAAATATTTGTTGGTCAATGAAGCTACTAGTATAGTCTATCACGAACATACTTCCTTGGGCTAACACAATGAACATATCTACCTTATATTGTCTTAATTTTTAAAGATAAAATTTATCTAAGAACATATCTCAGAAGTCCTTCCATAATATTTTTCAAGATACTCACTATAATAATGAATATTCCACTATCAGTTCACTTACCATCAAAACATAAAAGCTTCTAGTTTGAATCTATTCTAAGCAAGAGTCTCTAAGTGGTCGTGTATTGTCTGCATAGACTTAATCAAGAATCAACTTCCTCTGGTACACCCTCTTTGGTAAATGTTAGAGGGTTCTTTAACTGAAACTCTAGTTTCAAGCCAGACATTATTTTTATAACCCACCCTAGGCCTCTTTCCGTAAAATACATAAAATGGGAAACATTATCATGAAACTACTCTCTATAATCCTCTGTCCAAACTATCAGGTCCCAATGTTCAATGACTCGAGGCACAATTCCATCCAAATCCTCTTTTAGTTCTATCAAAAAGAAAAATCTAGGAGTCATATGTCTATAATTCCAAATACACATACTATGACACATAAAACCCAATTATTATATTTTAACAAGATTTATTCACATAAATCTATAATAAGTCAGCCCCTAATCTAGCCACATTTTCAAAACTAAGGACCTATCACTACTCTTAACCATCAAACTTCTAGGTCATGGTTAACAAAGGGAAAAATAAATTATAATTAACCTAGTTCCTCATTAGACACCCATTTTCCACATTTTGAATAATTTTACAGTTTTTTAATTCATATTAAGAACTATTTTAGTTTAATTTCACAAGATAACAAGAACATTTAAATTTTAACAACTTTCCCCAAAAATTCTCTCTGAGCATTCTTCGAAAATGATAAATGTTATAATAATTTTTACCTTCCTATAATGATTCATGTATACTAAAATATCATTCATACCAAGATAGAAGTAAAATATAATAAAATATCTAAAAAGTAATAACATCACAAAAAAAGTTCATCACTCCAGGTGAGTTAAAATTCAACTATAATAGAATACATCAATAATGATAATCCCACCCTTGGAAAATAGTTTATCTTCCATATATGGGTTAGATACTACCATGAATGAGCTCATAAATAAGGCCCAACTCGTCCTAATCTATTGTCTACCATTCCAAAATAGTAATACAAAAAATAAATAAAATAAAACTATGCCTTTGATACCAATTTGTGACATCCAAAAACAATTTCCACACACTGGTGCCCCATCCCAGTCAGTTAATTGACCTTAGGTGAACCTCCCCACACATGAGGGGTTGATGATTGTCAGAAAAGGATAAATATATAACATGGGAGACTATACCCTCATTATCAAATTATCACAATAATGGAAATAAATAAAAAATAACCAAATCATAATAACCATGACCAGAATAATACCAAAATAACATGAAAAAAAAATCACGAATTCAATATAAAAATTAAAATAATATATATTTCGTGACACATATGTGTCAAGTGTCAAGTGAAAAAAAACTCACTGACACTCCCAAGTGAGTTCTAATATCATTTCAAGTTTCCTCATCTATACTCCATCATTACATAACCCTTTAACCTAGGGATCTTTCCCTTACACTATATTTTAGAAATGAAGCCTATTTAGGTACCGATCAAGAATCCTGAGTAGGGTGTGAGTACAAATTATAAGGCCACCACCAAGTTCATTTAAGAAAATATCCATTCAATAACAGTTTATTCTATTATATAAAGAATAAAATAAAACCAATAAAGTAAACAATTTTCATAATCAACTATTCTTAATTTAAAAACATTCTTTTCTGAAGGTTCACAATGAAACACATACCATCAATAACTACTTTTTCCCATGCTGATGTGTAAACCATATCACATAGAAAAATAAATATTCTTTATAACATAGGATTTCATTTACATTAAAATCTATTTCATATGAAATCTATTTGGAACCATAGTAAAATTATAATCTCATAGGTGTTGAATGTCATCTCTAGCTCCCCATGGGTATTTGAAGCATCATTCCATATCCTATACCTCATGGTTATTTAGATCATCTATCCATGTACCATACAATAATATTCACACGCATGCATTTGGGACTAGATCATCATCGCTTTCACCCTATGGGTATTTTAAGCATCAGTCCTAATCTGACCACTCATTTCTCAATTAATCATAAAAATAACATATATCACATTTAACAAGGTTAATCATTATTAACCCTCTCACCAATTTTTCAAATTCTGATATACCATTCAATCATAAACTCAATCATGATTATTCACTTTAATCACATGGAATAATATGAATCATTCATCATTAAACAATTTATCATCATTTAATCAAATAACCCAATAACATTCATGTTTAATCCCACTATCCCTCAATTACCATTATCTTCAACTCATGATTACATTGACCAAAAAAGTACAAAAATCTATTATGTTACTAATTCCATGACTCTAATATCCCATCAATTTTGTAATCACATTATTAGATTAGTTAATTAATCCAATTCAAGATGTAATTTCCAAACATGGAAATTGGTATTTCTTAATTTCATAGACACAATTATAAGGAACATTATGTGATTTTTAATTTAGACCACATACCTTAAGATTTTTCATGAATGTCTTCTAGTGGAAATCTCCAAATTGAAATGGAATGATCAATTCCACATTGAAGAATGAAATTTAAGACCAAAACTTAGATCAATAATGAAATAGATTTAGATATATCAAAAACTTGATATAAGATCATCACCATTGGAGGATATAATCACTTAAAAATATGATATAAAGACAAGTTAGTGTGAGGAATACATTCTGGAAGAGATTATATATCAAGAGAGGTGAAAACCCTTCATAAAATGTTTGACCCATCAGAAATGGAGTTTGTAAGGCCATAGAATCCATATGGTAGCCTCTAAAATAATTGGAAACTATTAAGGAAATGTTGGTTAAAATAGGGATGAAATAAGGGGGGTATGGGAAATTAAAAAAAGGAGAAATAAATCCTTCATTATTTTTTTCTGGGTAGGGGTAAATGGTTGGACAAACCATACATCCTAACCATATTCCTCTTCTTAGGGGTGAAAGAATCTCTACTAAGAGGGCACACAATTTGATAAATTATGCGCTGACTATGAAATACCCCTCCCTATGGGGTTGAAAGGTCTGTTGGGGGTATCTTCAGAGTTTGGGAAAATTTTGTGCCAACCATGCAGTACCCCTTTTCCTAAGAAACTTTATAATTTTCACCTAAAAACCTAGAAACAAAAACCCACCCAATTTTTAGAAAAATAAGGTCAAAATAGTAACCGTAAAAGATATTGAGACATATCCATAAAATATCTGTATATTATAGTATTTAACCTATTTCTTGGTATTATAGTAAGTTATGGTTTAGAGAAATAAATCTAATAAGATGTTATTGCTGTTACCCATACTAGGATGGAAATTAGAAAACATCACCATGGATTTTTTTGTCTGACTCCACAAAATGTATAAACGCCAAAATGTTATTTGTGTTGTATTCGACCAATTTGAGATTTTATCATACTTCATTAATATCATTGATGATTTATCACTAGATTAAATTTTCAGAATATACAACAAATAAGTTTCAAGGATTCATGAAGTACAACCTCAATTGTATCTTATTAGGATATGAGTTTTCCATGAATATACGGTGAAGACTTTCTCATGCTTTAAATATAGACCTAAAATTCAAAAATAATTATCATCTATTAAAATATGGTTATTATTAGAAAAACATTAAATCTTATGAGGATAAGATGAGTTACTATTATATGGATTTCAATGTTGGTTGGGATTGACACCATCTTATAGTTGATTTTTATTACAAAAAATATCTTTAACTGGAGAATTCAGACGAATCCTTATAAAACCAAATATAAAAGTAATTATACAACTATAATATTATAGGATGAATTTATTGAATAAAGTCTATTGGGATAATATGGAGTTGAGAAAATGTCATAGAATGTCAGATCCATTCAACACAATATCAAAGAAACTAAAATTCGATATAAACGTTGTGATAACAATAATTAGAGAATTATAGAATTTGATGTTGGTGAGGAGGTATTACTATGATTTTTCAAGGGAATAAGTTTATGAGAATTACAAAAAAGGGAACATCGAGCCCTGTTTATATTTCTCCATTTGAGATTTTTGTTCATGTACAGATAGTAGCTTGTCGCTTGGCACTTCTACAGAACCAATCTTAAGATCATAATTTTTTTTTCATGTATCCATACAGAGGATTTACATGACTAATACTTCACATGTACTAAACACAGAGGTTTTACCACTATATAATGCTATTTCCTTTGAAAAAAACAGGTAAAAACATTGGATTGTAGATATAAATTACCATGAAAAATGACTACTCATAAGGTTAATGTTCTCTGTAGGTACAAGAAATTAGAAAAATCTATATTGGAACCCAAGGATGTAATGAAATTTATATATCCTGATTATTTTTATCATATATATAAAATTATATGGGAATACTTAATTTTAATGGGGGTAGAATTTTACACCATGAGATTTTTTAATTTATTTCTCTTTAAATAAAATTTCATATATATGTTTACTTATACACAACATAGATTTTAAACAAACCATGTTATAATACTGAAATATGGTTATTTAATGTGATATTCTTCCCTAAGATATTTTGTAGGAAATTATGAATATATGTTAATTTTTTTAAAACAATTACATATGTATAAAATAAAAACATATGATATCAAATGATTAGAAATTAAAATAAATGAATTTTAATGTAAAGAAATATTTTTTTTTCTGAAAAACTATTTTTATAGCTGCAATGTGATTTTATTTAAATTAAATAGATTAATATATATTAATATTTCTTAATGAAATAAAAAGACAGTATATTTAGTAAAATGTGTTAACATTTATCTAATGGTTTTTAAATAATATGGAATAATAATAAATCCAATTTTAATGTTTAAATATTCATTTTTCTAAAAATAGTTTTGTTGAATTTTGTGTATATATTGTGAAATGAATTTATACCACTTATATTAATTTAATATAAAAAAGGGAAATTTTATTTTGAATTAATAGTTTAAAAGTAAACAAATATATATTTTTTATGTTTTTTCATTCTTAATATTAACCTTGTAAAAATGTTGTCAACTTAGTAATGGTAAAATGTGAGAAATAGGTTGAAAACTTTGGTGTAAAACCTTAAATTTTATAAAAAACATTCCATTATCCTATTATGGGTGTTTATTTTGACCATTAGCATCCATGTATAGAATATATATCCATTTTTTCCATTTTATATTGATTATGACCTTTTTTATTATTCTTTGGGAAAAGGATAGATACAAAATGTTACTCTCTTGAGACTAATAACAATAAATGTTTATTATATACATTAAAATAGGTTAAGATTAGTTATAAATGATTATTTAAAATTTGAATTAATTTTTTTAGGGTATGATTTTTAATTTTAGTGATGAAATAATTATTTAAAATGCTTTCAAAATGTCGATGCAGTGCTTGTGCAAGAAGTTAAAAAACATGTAAATGGTTTTAAAAACCTTAATAGTAATTTTTTAATGAGTTAGAGTGAATCATAACTTTTATAGAATTATATAACATATTATCAATGTTTAAAAGGTTTTTATTATATTTATATTATCATCATCATGTATTTGAAGTCAAATTAAACGAATTATTTCAAAAATGACATGAATGATATTTTATGTTAAATAAAATTTTATTAAATTATTTAAAAATTATATAAATATTTCAAGAACATAATTAAAATTATAAATGTTATATAATGTCACCACTTATTCATTTATGAACTAACTATAAACTTATAAGTAAAAGCCTGATACTTTAAGATTGAAAAAGTTGGTACCACAATTGTGATTAAAATTACTTAATAAAGTGGTTAAACAAAAAAATACGTTTTAAAATAACACCCAGATATATATAAATTTCACTAAAAAATAATATTTCAATATTATCAACATTTAAATTTAACTTATGGACATTTCTATAAATTTTTATTAAGAATAAAATAATTAATTTTTTTTATCTTTTTAATAATTCCATTTATGTCCTTTCCATCACTGATAAAGGGACACCCCTTCTCTATTTTCATTAAACCAAATTAAATAATCTATCCGAACCAAAACATAGCAAATTATCTTCTCAATTTACCTAAACATGGATTTTAATTTCTTATCTTCTTTAAATTATATTCCAATGGGTCTTAAAAAGAGATCTAATGGAGGATTATTGAAGAAGATGTAATCTTCATACCAAACCTCTTTCAATTTTTTTCCTTATTTTATATCGAATAAATTCATAGTAATAATAAAACAATATTTTCTTAATCTTAAATATATTTAATCATTATTATTATTATGTAATAAAAATTATACTCTCTATTTTCCGTCAAATTGGATATGAAATTACCACTAATGCACATGTGTGGATGACAACCTCCACGTAGCGATACAATTAATTTTTCATCACAATATTTCAGGAATGGTTATCATGATGGGTTTAAATATTGTATATTATATTTCTATCATACTTATTTTTTATTAAATTATAATATCATATATTCCTTCTTATCTCCCAATCCAATGGAAAATATGAACGTCGCTCATGTGTACGTGTAGACGACTATCTCCACCAAGAGATGTGATTGGTTTTTCACTTCCCCTATAAATAGATGCTAATAATGATAGATTTAATTAATATATATGATATATATGATATTATAAATTATATATAATTTTTAATTATTAACTAACTTTTGTTTTTTATGTCCATAAAAAATTGAACACATCATTCAAGATTATGTATGCCTTGTCGTCTCCACAAATAGTGTAATTAATTATTTTATATTTATCATGAACAGATGAATCTGAACCTAAATTTAATAAATATATATTATATTTATTTCATGATTAATATTTTATATAGGATATAATCAAGATCAATTTATAAGTACCTGAACTAATGATCCAAAATTCTCGTGAAAAAAATAGTTATCACCCAGAAATGACGATTATAATAAAGAACTATTAACTATTGGGAATTGAAATGATATAATTAGGTAATATATGATAATATATTTATGTAACTATATGTGTTATAAAATTATAATAAATTTAATTTTATTATATATTGAGACATAGTGCTTTTGAAATAAGCCAAACTCGAGGTAGGGGTTTTATGATAAAATCTCAGGGTTTACTAGGATTGTTTATGATTAAGTTTATGATAATTATATTTCATTATATACCTCTAAATACTCTCATTATTGTTCTTATCATATGTTCATTTCATGTGATTAGATTCTTTTCATTAATTTTCTTTTCTTTAAGTACTCTTCTGACAAATGGAATAGCTTTAATGTAATATTTCGTTATTTCTATCCTAAGTAGAAAATACTATTTATCCTATGACCATGTTTTCTAAAAAAAATTCTACAATATTTTAAGATTCTCTCATTTTTGATTTCATTAATTTCTACCCATGATTAAAATTTTAAACTATTATTTGAAATAAATCTTCTTTTTATTTTCTAAATGAGGTACTTTTTTACTTTTACCAGAAAAAGTTGAATGAATCTTTGTTTTGACATACACTATATAAACAAAATTTTTGAACCATAATTAAAAATAAATTTTTTAGCTTACTTTATTAGTTTATATGTTTTTTAAAACATAATTTTTTTTGTTAAATTGTATAAATATATTTATTATAAATAAGTGATTTCAAAATTAAAAGCGTATTTCTAATAAAATATTTTAGTAAATTTTAATGGAATTTTCATCTATAATGAAACATTTTAATGATAATTATATTTAATATAGATATGATACAATTATATCATCCTTATTATTTCTTTTTATTTATTATTATTATGATAATGAAATTATTATAAAACCCATTTCTTTTCTGTGGGTTATGATATATGATGAATGATTTTGGATGTTGTGACACATATGAATGGATTACAATTATGTGACAGTTGATCTAGAATAACATTTTTATCCAATGAATTGGTAAACATGGATATCTCAAGAGATACTACTGACTAGAATGGGGAGTGAACTTGATTTAAAAAAAGATTTTGTCCACTATGATAATCTTTAGTTTGAACCTTGACTAAGGATATGATATAATGGGGAGTGAAGACAATCTAATATGATATTATTCACAGTGAGCCATTACTGATGAAATGATTTTCTATGATTATATATATTCCAAATATTTATGTCTTATTCTAATGTTATTATAACATGAGTCATTTTCTATGATTACATTATGATTCATGTCTTATAAACTACAAATATTTATTCCATGGATCACGATTATGATCTAGGATATGTAGGTTATGGTTTTCAAATGTTAATATCGTATTCTCATACCATTATACTCATGTTATATTTAAATGATCAATGATATCTTCATTTTTTACCATTATAGGGAATTTGAGACAACCCTTTCTTATATTTCCATTCCTCATTCCATGAATAATGGTTTTAAGTATGATATGTCTAATAAGATTTATAGTTATGAAGATCATAGAGGGATATGATATAGATTTATTAATAATAATTTTCTTATGTATCTAAGATTCAAATGACACTAAAACTATAGTATTTTAGAATACATCATATTATTATTTACAGAATATTATTCTAATAATATTTGATATTTATGTTTGAAAATTAGTAGTCACTATACCATTTAAGGCCAGACCATCTTTAACTAGGGAAAATTTGAACAAAAGTTTCATGTTTTTTCTAGATGGTGTAGATAAACATATGATTGTCTTTCCTAAAGTAATCAATAATTTCTAGGATTTATTTCCAAATAAAATATTGGGGTTTCTGCTGAAGAGATATATAAATTTTATGATTCAATTGGTCCCAGATATAGAGCCCATATTCATCCCTCCATACAAGATGACTCATAAATAATATAGTGAGATGAAGTATTATCTAGAGGAACTTGAGTTTATGCAATTGATTTTCCCTAGAAAATCCCCTTAGGGTGATTAATTTATTGAATAGTAGGGTGATGGATCTTTGAGTATATTCTTTGGTTATTTGAGATTAAATGATGTTATGGTGAAGAAAATTTATCATCTTCCTCATATTCATGAATTGTTTAGCTAGCTAAGAAGGTCGATTTTGTTCTATATGATTACTTAGGATTATGCATTTATTATATGTTTATTATGCCTTTTAATGTTATTTTTGCTATATTCAAGAGAATTTATGGCTTCTATGAGTATCTTATAGTGCCTTTATGATATAAAAATACACCATGTGCATTTATGGGCTAAATAAATTGAGTTTTCCATCCTCACATGGATCCAACTATTATAATATTTTTTAATGAAATTATTATTTACTCTTTCCCATGGGAAGAGAATTCCCTCCATATAGATATTTTTTGAAACCCACTTAGAGATCATCTATTTTATATAAATATCTTGAAGGGTCAATTTCTGATCATTGAGGTGCACCTCTTAGTGAATGTGTTTTTATGATAATGTGTATCCATGATCCCTTAGATGGTTGATATCATTATTTCATTGTTGTGGCTAAATAATTATTTTCATATTCATAGTTTTCATAGTTTGTATGGTTTATAAATGTGGTTTCTCTAAGACTATTTCTAATTGGTTGTGATAATGATAGCCTTGACGAAAATGGGAATAAAATAATTTTTTTGGATTAATATGTGCCATACATTTAGCATTTGAATGTAAGATTGAAACGTGTGATAGTTTTAATCAAATTTATCCTCTCAACGAGAATAACTTATATTATGATGCATCGAGATAAGTGTTAGAGTAGTTTTGAAAAAATATGAGAAAATATATTCTAAGGGTATTTGGAATTTTATGCCACATGAGAAAAATTCTCCAACACATTATTCTGATTCTAGTATAGTAGTGATCATGCTAAGTTGATTTCATAACTACTTATTAAAGGGAGGTCTATCGTGTATAGTGACCACACCATCTTTTGATAAATCATCCCCCCAAAAAATCCAAATCTTTGGTTAGGAATGTTTGTTAATTATAATAATCACATTGAAATCAAATTGTCCTATACCCCTAGGAAGGGTATTGTTGTGGATGACATGCTATATTGGAAGAGTAAGGTGTATATGGTTCAGTATGTGAGTTCTGAGATGATGTTTATGAACCTCTTATCTAAGTTCCCTCTTGACTATTGAGAGTATCAGGTTATACAGTCCATTGCGTTTCTTCCTATTTACTTCTTAATAATTAATATATTAATGTATTTCAATTTATTATACTAATTCTTTCTGGTGATGAGGTAAAATTTATATGATTAGGAATATTCACCAGATTGGTCCCTAAATTCTAAGGAAAATAATTATGTATAAAGCCAAGTTATAGTTACCATGATATTTGTTTTGGTGATAATACATGATTTAAATGATTTATGATCATATTTTCATGTGCGTATAACTAATATGTAACATAATATTTATATGTAGTACCAGTGGCTTGAGTTAATGAAACACATAAATTGGATAATTTTATAATTTATTACCTTTCAGAGGGTAATAGACAACCAACATTGACCAATTGGTCTTCTTTAATATCTATCAATTCCATAGTAGAAGTGGGAACATGTGATGATATATTAAATTATTGTATTACTGGGGTTTCCTTGGGACAATGATTAATTATGGGATATCATTGATAGTATGGACACATTCACAGATTTCATTAATATCTAAGAGACCATATCTATTAGTGAGTTTGGTAAGCAATATGTTCTTGAGACGGTGGGAATCTATTATTTTTCAAAGGGAATAGTTTTTATTATTTATTATTTTTTATTTCATTCTTCTAGTAGGTTCTATAGAATGTTCATGATATACATGTGTACTTGAAAATATATATCCTTCCATAGATAAATGGGTAGTTGAACATACTATTAGAATATTAAAGACATTCCATGGGAAATCATTCTTGATTTCAGAGATTTATAGGTCTTATATTTTTCTTTAGTAAAATTATAATGTAATAAAAGTTATTATATAAAAATTTAGATTGTACCATTTTAGGCCTTATATAATAGGTCATGTTGATTTCCACTATACCTATTATAGGTTTAGGAGTCTTCAGTTATGGGGTAGATTACCATAAATATTTTCTTAGAGAATATCCATTTGACCTAGAAGAGACTGGTGACTTTCAATATTTAGAAGTGATATTATGTGGTCTAACAACATCATCCATTGGAGTTTTAGGTTTTTGAATGGATTTTCTTAAGGTTTTATCCATCATTGTGACATTGATTTATTCCATGTTTGGGGATGGTGTCACTAATATTTTTTTATTCATTCAAGGTTTTATAGAGGATCAATATCAAGTCTTAATGATTTGTTCTTCCATTGTGGTTCCAAGTTAAGAATGACGTATTTTTTATTTCTTATCTCAAAATAAAATTTCATGATCCCTATAAGATAATATTTACTAATAATATTGAGGTAAATTAAGATACATTATTCAATGAACAAATAGTTAGTTAAATTAATATGAATGATAAGATTCTTCAAGTTATTATTGTAACCTTGTTACAAATGTTGTGGAATTAATGGGAAATTATAGAGGAAATATTAAAAATACAAAAGGATATGTAAGAATAGTTATCAGAGTTATTTACTTGTGGTGCTCGATGATATATCTCTAGGATAAGATGTCTTATGGTTGGAAGGTTTTTAGACCTTACATGGTATCCATGTGTAGATTTTATTTCATTTTGGTCCATCCTAAAATATTTTGACTTATTATGGGTGTATATGGATAAAGGAGAGGATAATTCTATTTTCTAATAGAATTTTTATTGGTGATAGAGATCTTCATAGGGAAAGACCTTCCACCAAAAGCCTCGTGGGACCACCAAATATCACGTGGTCCTATTTTTTTAGATATACCACTGCCCAACCCACTCAAGAATATTTGTTATAGTTGTATACTTTGTTTAATTTATTTGGATAATTTTCTTATGTGGCCCATATGAGACCATAAATTTACAATATTCCTTCATTAAATTATAGTTTAGTCTAATTTTTTGTCCCATTTTATTGATGTGGTATTTATACTAAGTATATAACCATGATTTTAAATTAGGTTTTTTTTAATTTTTATAATTATTATTACTTCTTCTTTGATTTTTATCTATCTATACTAGAGGGTATAATATCTCTAGTTGATAAACATACACTCAATAAAGGTTGATGGCTTCTTCTATCTAGGGGATCATTCCAAATTTATGTATCACCAAATGTTAAATCATGTTGTCGGTGTACGTAACTAAAGAGACATTAGAGAGAGACCTCTAACAAATAATCACTTCTGATCAAGATAGAAAGGGACATGGAATGATATCCATCAAAATAAATATCTATGTGCATTTTTCCACTTGAAACATCATATAATAGAATGATTCTCCATTTGTTTACTTTAGGAAGGACATCGAGAAACCATGAAAAACATAGTATAATGATTCCATATAACAGCAAATATATTCATGACTCTCTGATTTTAGACTAACCAGGTTAATGAAAAACCCACTTTTGTTTCACCCTTATATATGGGCATATCACATGACCCTCAAATAAATATATAAAAATATAAAATATATTTTATAGTTATAATTATACTCTAATTAAATATACATAATTCAAATAATGAGATTATATAGTCTCTAAATGAGTGGATAAATTCAATTATATTTAAGATCAAATAAAATACCAGATCAATAACATACCAAAACACAACATGATTTTTTATGCCTAAATAATTAAATTAGTTAAGTATATATGTATGAAAATTCTCATCATATGTATCTAACAAACCTTTTGTATTGGGGAATTGAAATATGAATCTTGTAATCCAAGTGTACTAATTAAATAGTATATGACAATCGTTGTAGAATATATCATAGTTCATATAGCGCACAAAACATTTTTATACCTCGTGAGCATATTTTATATCCTAATATGAAATATTTCTCACACTAAACAAAAAATTTCATGAAAAATTATAATACTAAATGATGAAAATTGGTTATGCATAACTCAAAGCCTTACTTGGAGAGGTAAAATTTCATTTCACTTCACATAATAAATTCTGAAAATAGGAGTTAATGATAATATGGAGAATAACTTTTTACAAATTGATTATTTTATATTTATAATCCACTTTATGAATTTCAATAAACTATACATACGTTTGTGTCTTATTATATCATATATGATAGACTTACATATTATCCATAATCATTATATACATTCATGGGTTTTTAAAACTCAATATATCTTTATATAATTCCCATGACATCTCAATGTGGAATACTGATAAAATCCCCCCGCACTAAACTCTTATAGTGAGTAATTGTTCTAAAGAGTGTATTTTTGAATAATGGTGAGATATAGTGCAATGACCTGATTTTTCCCTCCTTAAATAAAAAATATATTCTAAAACATTCTAGAAAACAATAATAAAATAAAAAATATAAACCATTTCAAAGTAGTCATATAATCAGTAATTATAGACATTTATTACAGAATTAGGATATATATAAGTATATATAAGATTAAAACAAAATAAATATAACTCTAAATATCGACAAAACTATTATAGATAAAAAACTAATGAAATATTTTTTTCTAAAATTTACTTTATTTAAAGTATAATATATTTTTCACTTATTAATAATATATTGATTAGTTATTTATTAGAAAATAAATATTTAATATACAAAAAACGGGGTCTATAAAACATAATTTATGCTATATTTATGATTTTAAATAACAAAAATATTTAGATTTTTTAGATTGTAAATTTTAAAAAATTAATTCTATTTCCTATTTAATATGAAAATATTATCTTGAGAATAGAAATTTTAATTTTAATAAGAATATTTATTTTTATGAAAATATTAAAAAATAATGTTTTAAAAAACAACACGACTTTCCTGAAATTAATAGTATATAATTTTGGATGGAAAATTTACTAAATGTTTTTCTGAAACTGAATATGTTTATTAAAATTTAATTAATAATTTTGATTTTTTTTTTAAATTTATGATACCATATTTGACATTTTAGATTTTAATATATATTTTACAAAAAAAATTGAGCCATTATACATTTTGAATTTTTAAATAATTTTTTTTATCAATTTCAAAAATTGAAAAAAAAATTGATTTTAAATTTTTAATCATCGGGCGAAAATTATATAATAAGTACTATTTTATTATTTCCATGAAGGATAAATTATATATTTAAATACTAGTTTTATCATGGTATAAACTAAAATGGTGAAAATGAGTAAATAAAAGGTAAATGGAAAAAATGTAAAAAAATATTTTACATGAGTGGTTTGGGGTGTAGATAAACCTTATCTATTCTCATATGTATTATGTTATAATTTTTGGATCCATTTTTTTTTATGAATGACTATTTTATTATAGAAACTGTTTTGGTAATTACAAGAATGCCACTCCTTTATAACTTATTAAAGGGGATCTCATCCCAATACTTACCCTAACACTAAATCCCCCTATAATATGCCCATAATTTACCAAACCCACTCCCCCAAACACTTATTAACCTTAAATAGGATTTTTACTTCTCAAATTAGCATCACTCAAGGGTTTATCCTCCCTCAAAAAGGATATAACCCATGTTGTGATGTGTAAACTTCTAACTATTTCTTCCTCTTTTCTTTTTCCATATAGGAATTTCATATTTCTTAAATTTATTTCCACCTTATAGAAATTATAACATTATTAACCTCATTATACTATTATTTAGTTATTATTATTGTGAAATAATTAACAAACTTTTCTATTCACATTAAGAAAAATAAAAACATGAATTGTGAATGTGTACAAACTAGCATCTCCAAGAATAATCATTTTTTTGATACCACATTGTTGGATGGTTTTAGATTATATTTTATGATTGTATATGATATACATAAAATTAATATATATCATTTATATGTTTTTTTGTGGATAAATAAAATTATGATCATTATGAGCTAATATCTTAATATCGGTCAATGACCAAAAACTATTTCAACACTGATTTTTTCATCCGAAAACGTCACTAAAAATCCAATGTGTTGAAATTATAACATTATATTTAATTATAAACCATAAATTAAGTTTCATTTAATTTCTTTTAGATTATTATCTTTGTGATATAAAGTAAGAACAACACATCATTTATAAACATATTTCAAAAGGGACAAGATAATTAACATATAGTCTAAAAAGAACAAATTACAAAAAACATAATACCTAAAGAGGGTCGTAGTCAATGAGGAGTAAACATGGGAATTTATATGAATAAAGTTATGAAATAGAAATTTATAATTTTTTATTTATGATATATTATTTTAAATCACTCTCATGGAAATAAAGTTTAAATGTAAGTGACTTGGTAACTCAAACGTCTTTCATTGAGTTATAAAATATATTTTTGAAATTCAATTTTTCAAAGTACTTAAATTTTTAATGATTTTATCTATTTTATTTATAGTTATAATTACCTTTTAATAAAAATCAATTGAAATTTAATTTTTTATTTTTTTTTATGTTTTAAAAAGGAGTCTTTTGAAATATGACTCATAACTATCACTTTTACAGCGATGAGAAAAATCTTTTAAAGAAAGATATATTCATAATCATGATTTCATATGTTTAAATATATAAAAAATTATCTACCTACAATAGAGATATGTTTCATGGTTCATCCTATATTTTTATTTTATTTTTTAAATATTTTGGTTGATCAATTTTTCATTATCAAACAATTCAATTCTTAATGTTATTTTGTGCCATTTTGATGAAACCCATTTTTTATTTTTATGTTTTATTTATAAAAAGTGAATGATTTTCATTTGGAATATTTATAGAACACATTTTTCTTCTATTTATTATTTATGATGTGATAATTTATTTATTTTCAATTGTCACTCATATGTTTGGAAGATGATGGGTGGGTTCTAATATCTCCCTCTATTGCATTGGTTAAAAGTTGATATCTAATTAGAACAATACTTTTAATAAATTTTCGTTTCTCATAAGGGTAGGAACTTATGTTTCCTCTCATGAAAATAATATTTTTTGTACTAATGTTTTTTATACATTTGAAATATGATCGATATGCTTATCTTATTCTCTCATGGTGTGGCTCATGAATGTAATGTTTCTCTATGAAAATGTCTGTGATATAATAAAATGAGGTTATTAATTATGATATTATGGACTAATGAATTAAGGATTATGTTATTTTTTATTAGAAAATTTATATCTATTATGTTTACATTTCGATCATTTATGGCTTTATGTTCTTATTTCATGTGATTTGAGTCTCACTTTTTTTTTGTTATTCCTCTTACAATCTTGTTTTTACTTATTTTTATGAACTATTCATTGATGATATGTTTATTTAAACATATTTTTGAGTATTTAAGATCACACCATTCTTATGTGATCAGTCACTATGTTATGAGGACGAGTGTTCTTAATGAGACGTCTAGAGGATGGTCTAGTAACGTTCCTTTAAGGTTAAATGATCATGGCTTAAAAAAAAGATAATTATCTAGTTAGTATTCCAATAAAATGAATATATTGTTCTCATGAATAATCTTATATATGAAATTAAATGTTTTAAGTCATTTTATGGATCTAAAATAATGTCATGTTTAACATAGGTATCTATAGTCGGTATCATAGTAATGGTTTTATAATTTTTTGGATATTTAAGAACAATTATTGGGAATTGAGTTTATAGAAACACAATAGAAACCCCTAGAAATGAGTCTAATTATGTGGTGATATCCTAAAATATTGGTAAACTCTTTAATATTGGGTTTTACTAGAAAATGAATCCCATTCTAGATACTTTAATGTTGATACAGGATCTAACATAGTTTTACCTAGGGGTAATAACCCTAAAGGAGGGAATTTTGTGTATTAACTCAATAGTGACCTAGTGAACGACAAAGTGGCTTAACTGAAAACCTGGATAGACACACCTACGTGATATGATTTGATAGATCTCATAATATTTAATAACAATTATGAAGGATTTATTTATTGGTTTCTATGAGGGGATATGATAAAAAACATAATAAAAACAACTTAAATTTTTAATAAGAATTATATTGGTTGAACAATAAAAATTATTGAGTAACATGATACTATCCATGAATAAGACATTTTATGTTTTAATTGATTACATATTACTTTTACATTACGATGTTAATAATTCATCTCTCATGTTAACTATTTTGGGTTTTAGTAATGTATGAAACCATATGGAACCATGTTAATAATGGTTGTGAGGGATAATGTGATTGTTTCTCCAAAAGACAAACCAATGTAAAGGGAGGTGATGTACAATTACTCAAATTAATGATCAGTAAATTACATCAAATTATAAATAATAATGTGAACTAGGTTGATATATTTAATTAACCAAGGAAGGAATATATTTTTATTGATGGTTTCATTCAGAATCTTCTATGATCCTTCAGTGTATCTTCAAATCCACTTATCGTTGAGAAATGGATCAATTCTATAGAAAATATATTTTGTATTATATAATTCTCAAAACATGATATTTTTGTTCTGGAAGAATTCCATTTGGAAATACTGTCCAACTAATACTAGTATCTTACTATGAATACTAAATTTAATGAAGTAGTATACATATTGGAATGAGAATAATTTATGAAATTTTTCATTACTTGGAATTTTTAGTGGCCTCTTAAACTAAAAAAGAAGAGGTAATTATTAGAGTTTTGAAAAATAGGACAAATAAATTTGGACAAATTTTGAAAGATCTATGAGTATTTTTAGATATTCCTTTAGTTTTATATTTTATCTAAAAAGTAAAACCTTCAATTTAATTACAATATTAAGGCCCAGTGATTGAATGGGTTTTATTATAAGTGACTTTAGAAGATATGAATAGATTATTTGATGTGTTATAAAGATGTAAATAGAATCCATGGTTTCTCAGTACTTTAATGTGTGGTGAAAGAATGTGAAACACCCAGGAAACCCCAAGGTTAAGCCATAAGGGGGTATGGTACACCAACACCCTAAATCCAAAAGTTTGGGAGGAAGTATATGAGTAATTTCACTATGGATTAGGGAAGTGTTTTATGTATCTTAAAGTAGGACACTAATCCCATAGACATGAAAATAAGGTGAATCAATATATTAACACAATATAGAAGAATTAGGTCATATATTATGATCTACCCACACTATTTTGATTCAACTATAAGAAATTTGGACACTATGTGAATCAATGAACTAACCCTTAGGACAATAAAGTAAATATTCCATAACAGACTCTTAAAAATAGGAATAAAGGAAGGGAAACCATGATCACTACTCTTGATGTACATCATGATAAAAAAGTGATTCAAGGTAATTATCTATAAAAATTTTATTTGATTCAAGTTCGTCACATTCTTTAATATCGTACGAGTTTTATAAGAATGTTTAATCCCAACCTCATGAAATGTATATCGAACTATCGTTGAAACAAATGTGCACCAAATTGATCAGGTTTATGATATATAAATATTATCTTATTTTGTTTTGTTGGTTAATACTCCATACATACCTATTTATTATACCCTTAATTGAATTTGACATGATTTTGGGTATGGATTTTATACCCCAACATAGATTCTATATCAACTATCAGGATAACAAGATCTCATTTTATATTCCATATCATCTTATCCACAAGTATAATAAAAATAATAATATCCCATGGGAAGAGATATATATATTATATATTATAATACTCAATGAAAGGGTACTCTTAACACAAATGATCCAGGAAGAAGTCATCAACAATGAAATTCCTATTGTATAGGAATATATGAATTTATTTCTTGATGAACTTCTTAGTATTCACCTAGATTGTGAGGTAGAGTTCTTAGTAGAGCATATACCTAGATATATTTCTCTCTCATGGAGTCTATATGGAAAGGATATTTCTGAATTTTTTGATTTTAATAAGTATATAATAGGTAATTTGGAGAAGGGTTTTATCCACTATAGTACTTCAATATGGGGAGAACTGGTCCTCTTTTTTAACAAAAAATATGGATCAATGTGACTGTTAATTTAATATCATCAGCATAACAAGATATAAATTGAGAATAAGAATAATTCAACCCATATCAATAACCTATTTGAACAACTTATATGAGATCAATACTTATCGAAGATTTCCCTTTGATTTGGATATCATCAGTAACAACATTTCATATGAGTTATGGACACATGAGTTCATAGTGATTATATTTAGATTGATTAATTTCATCTCTACATTCATGGATCAAATTTATAGAGCCTTATATACTAAAAATATTAGTTTCCACTTGTATTAATAGTTTATATAATTATATACTAAAAGGGAATGTAAGATAGTAAAGATCATATCTTAATTATCTTGGTGAACTTATAAAAGTATATGTTGTTTTACGAATTTATATAATGTGAATTTTCAATATAGAAGGTTTTATTATTTCTTTATGTATCACCATTAAGGTATTATCAATTGATATTTAGAAAATAGAACTTATTTAATATTAGTATAGACTAACCATAGTGACCAAGATCCACAGATTTATTAGGTTAGCTAGATATTATGTTCACTTTTATGGAAATTTATTATGACTATATATTCCACTAACCAAGTTAACATAAACGAGAGTAATTTTATTTCGTAAAAATAAATGTGACGAATTATTTAAATAACTAATGAAGATATTGGTCACAAAAGTTGTACATAAATTACCATTTAGTAGAAAAGGGTTTTTGATATACAAATATTCCTCAAATAAGGTATTAGAATGCATCCTTATAAAAAATGAATGGGTAATTACTTATCCATAATAAAAATTTAATAATAATGAAAAAAATTACATTATTCATGATTTGGAGATTTCATCACTAATCATTGAATTAAATTTTTTGAATAATTATCTCTATAGTGAGAAGTGTGATTTTTAAATCAACTACTAGTGTTTGAAATATTTATTCACAATGAATGATTTAAATATTATCTAAAGGATATGGTTGTAACTCATCAATAATTATGACTTATAAATATGTTACCACTCAGGGAAGGTAAACAAGGTGGATGATGCATTAAAAAGGAAGTATCGTGCCCCCTTATCTATTAATTGGGTTGAATGAGACCCAATAATCATGGATATTAAATGTATGAATCTTTAATTCGAAATGGAAGGTGAGAAATATTATCTTTAAAAAGTGAATTCTTAAACAACCATTCACATAAATATCAAAGAATCCCAAAATTAGGATGCCGAGCATCAGGAAAGGTAGTTAATATTCTATAGTCTAACATTAATATAGATTGAGTTATATGATTAAAAACCTAGATATGTGTCCCATAGAAGCATGAACTAATGAGGGAGTATTTGGATGATTCTCATAGCTCACCCTTATCTATTCATATAAGAACCAAAAGGACATATTTATATTTAATTAAAACTTATGGTGGGGGTAATATAGAAAAATAAATTACATAATACTTATCATGATTCTTGGTATTCCATCATTTTAATGATGAATGAATAAATTAATGTTTATGTTTAAAAAATTACCCATAATAGTATATAAATGGGAAAACAACACCATTTACTTTTTCATAGGACTCCACAATACTTCTAAATGAAAAAATTTTATTTCGGTTCTATTCGGTCACCTTTCAAATTCCTATCATTTTATTATCATTAAATAATATTTATCTCTTCACAAACATACTAATATATAAATAATCGTTGTGGTATGACTGCATGAAGTACTATTATATAATTTTTCCGGTAAGGATATGAGGTTTACCTCATGGTTCTATATAATTCAACATAAATCATAAGAGATAAGGCTATGTTTTACCACAAAATATCATCATCATTTAAGTGGTCAGTCTGATAAGATAATTCAAACTCTATAGAATATGTTTAGAAGTTGTTTGAAGTATTTCAAAGGCTGGAAGGATAAAAACCATCCATGGTGGATTTATTGGGTTAAAATAGTTACCATTACATCATTTATATTTAACCATACAAGGGTTTTTTAAGAGAATATATATAGGAAAACAACATGCTCGGATGGAGTTGGAGAGAGAATGTTGATAGGTTGTAGCCTTATCCAGAAAAATGACGGATAACGTTGAAACAATTCAATATCATATGGAAGTGGTACAATGTAGAAAAATAGTTATTTCAATAATCGTTGATGTAATATTTTGTTTGAAGTTGGTTTCAAGGTATTCCTTTGAATATCTCCATTAAATTATGTTATGATACTTGAAAAAAAGGTTGTTATCCCAAGGTACTCCAGTCCCTTCATGATTATTAATCATGATGGGGTTCAATATTATTGTACAACACTCCTTAATAACCTATCCCATATACATGATGTGTTCTTTGTGTTTCTTTTTAGGATTTACGTACTAGGCCATTAAAATGTACTAAAATCCAATGTTGTGAAACTCAATCCTTACCTTTTATATCATTAGAAAACTGTGGAAATTATAGATTGATGAGAAAAGGTTTCTAGAATCAATACTACTCATAAATATGTTTTTTATGAAGAAATAATATGTTATATGAAGCTATGTGGGAACCTGAAGCTATAATAATGAAAAATTACCCTCACTTATTTTCTTCTATATAATAAAATATGGAGGAAATAACTATTCTAACTAGGGGAAATGAAATGAAACAATTCATTCATCCTTAAATAATTTTTTTGAATGATTTCTCTATATAAAAAACTTAAACCAAACAATATTAATTATTTAAGCTATTCATTTAATTGGAAAGTATAATAGTGATAAAAAAATTATGATATATATAAATATATAAGAAAAAAAAATCACATTAAATACTAACTAATATAGTGAAACTAAGATGATATTAAATTAATTATTAATTTTTTTTCTAATTTCCAAGTATAACTTATTTTTGAAAGAATAATAAACTAATAATTATTAATTTATTCGAAAGGAAACTTTTATTATACCAAAGTTTATTTTTCAATAAGGATCAATTATTTCTATGTTTTATATTTACAAATAAAAATATTTTTTATAATTTATAATTTATAATATTATTTTTTTTTCATTTTTGAATTTATCATTGAAATATTATCATAATGTTAATTTTTGTGCTTTTTCAAAAAAGAATGATTTTTAGGTGAATAGTGTAAAATATTGTTTTCACAAATAATTCATCTTTTATGATGTTATTATTATATAAGAGTGTATTGGTAATTTATGAAACCTTATTATAAGATAAAATATGTTTTTTTAATTGCATTTATAATTTAAGAAAATTATTTTTTAATTTTAATCCCATTTTTTCATTTTAGAATTTATGTTATATTTTTTATAAAACATTTTAATACATTATATATTTAGTATTTTAAAATTAATTTTTATCACCTTTAAAAAATTAAATTTTAAATTTATTTATAATATGGATTAGTTACGTCCAAATTATATATTAAGGATCACTTTATTTTGGGGATAAAGGATAAATTACCGACCTAAAAACTAGTTTCCATACTGAAAACCAAAATGGTAAAAACGAGTGACCTAAGTGGTAAAGGGGAAAATATGTTCAAATATGTTTTGGTTGATTGTTTTAGGTTTTTATAAAAAATAACTCTTCTCTTCTCTATTATTTATCAATTTTGGAGCCATTTTACATGAGAGTGAATTTACATTACTGAAATGTTTTGGTTATTTAAAAAAATTACACTTCTTTTCACATATAAAAGTGTAACTCCTCTCCTCAATTACCATCAAACTAAGACACCTTATTTTTAAATTTCACTCTAAAAAACCTATTCTACACACTCTTATATATATATATTATAGCCTATATTATTCCAAAAATACCATCCCATAAAGGTTGAACCCCTTCACATTGGTAATATCCCAAGTACTATTATGTAGATTTCAAAAAATATCAACCTCTTCTCCTTATCCTTAAATGTATTTAATTTTTTTTAAAATATATTTTGACCATAGAAAAATGTAAAAATTATAATACGTATTATATTTTTATATTATTATAATTATTTTAAATTCGTTAAACTACTTAACCTTTTTCATTAGGAAAAAGAAAAATGTGAATTATGAGTGTGTGCAGAGTACCACCTCCACAAATAAACATGTTTTTATTTTCACTACCACCATTATGGAGGGTTTTAGTTATTATTTTATGAGTATATATGATATTTATAATTAATAAATATCATTATAAAACAAGAATATATACCATTATAAGTTAATCCATTGATATAGTTAAATAACCTAAAACTAGTTCAACACTAATTTTGAATTCCAGAAGTTGGACTAGAACTCCCATGTGATGAAATTTTATCACAATTAATCTTTATAATAAATAAATTATAGTTAAATAAATGGTTTTTAAACTATTATAATTGGCATAGAAAGGAATATTGGTGTCATTTTCATAAACCTACTTTATAATAGTTATGATTATTAACAATCAATGTTGAAAAAATTGATTATAGAAACATAATACATGAATAAAATTATTATTAATAATAAGTAAAATGAAAATATATGGGAGTAAAATTCTAAAATAGGTAATTAATTTTTTTTTTATTTATGAAAACTTTAGTTTAAATACTTTTATTGAAATCAAGGGTAATGGTAATGAAAATGGTAACTAAAATTCCTTTCATTGAGTTATAAAATTTATTATTAAACCTATAAAATAAATTATATTCAATTATGAATGATTTTATTTATTTTATTTATATGGGAAATAATTTCTTGATCCAAATATAGTACCATTGTTATTTTTATTTACACTCTTTTTAAAAAAATGTTCATTTTTTGAAAAGAGACTTATAACTATAAACTTTACATCTATGAATAAAAAATGTTTTCAAGAGAGGTACTTTCATGATAATGTTTTCATATTATAATCTATAATCAAAATGACCTACCACCAATTGATATTTGATTCATGTTTTACCCTATATTTTCATTTTATTTTTTTTTATTTTTTCATTGATCTTGTTTCCAATGTTAAATGATTTATTTCAATATGTTATTTTATACCATTTATAGATTTTATGAAACCCATTTTTATTTCAATGGGTTTTTATTAATTGATAATTATTTTAATTTTTGAGTTTGATAAGGCAATTTTTAGTTTAATGGGTTCTTTATGATGTGGAAATTGAATGATTTTAAAATGCCATTAATTTTTTTTATGATAATGGGTGGGGTCCCATATCTCCCTATAATGAATTGGTTAAAAGTTGATATCTCATGAGGAAGGTATTCATGAGTACATTTAATTTTCTTTTAATAATGGATAATAATTGTTTTTCAAAGGAAATTAATGTTCTTATACAATTATTTGTTCTATATTTGAATGATGTTCTTCATTCTTATCTTATGATCTCATGTTTTGTATCATTAACATAATTTTTTCATATGATAATGTTTCTTCCATAATTAAACAATGGTATTCATTAAAACATTTTTCTCTCATGATACAAATTTTATGTTAAATGATTCCAAGGCAAGATATAGAAATAATGTTTTGATGTTGATCTTTTCTATCTATAATTTCTTATTCGATGTACTCTAAGGCTGACTTATGTTTTATGGTATTTTTCTTATGATAATATTTTTACTTATTCTTATAAAAAAAACCTTGAGAAATTGTTTATTCACCCCTTTATAAAATTATTAGCTCACCCATTTTTGATGTTTTTATTCCCTAGGTTATGAGGGTGAGTATTACTGAAGATATTTTTATTAGAAGGTGAAATATAGTGCCTTTAAGGATAAATGGTAGAAGGTTTTGTAAGATAATATTTTTATTTAGCTAGTATCTGAAGAAACTTGACTTATTTTTCCTTGAGAAATTATTATTTATGAAATATAATTTTTTAAATCATGTGAAGGATATAAAATTATGTCATTTTTATCATGGTAAACTATACATAGGATTCATATTCCAAAATTTAAACTGTTGAAACATGTATTCAAGTTACTTTACATCGTAACATTTAAAATTATGTTGTTGATAACTTCAATTCTCTATATTAAACGTCCATCATAATTATACATGGAACCCATTATATCAAACCATTTACTTGAGATCCTTTTTAGTAATAATATGAAACACTTTATATTTTTCATTATCAAACAAACCTAAAATTCTGTATGAAAAAAGTAACATAAACCTCAGGTTTTGAAAAGTATAATCTTATATTCCTTAGTCATTGATAATAAAAATGTACAAACATACCCCTATCCTCAATATATATACTTTATTCATTATATTATGCTAAAAAATAATTCATGTCACTATATAACAATTTTTTACATTAGTGTGATTAATTTAACAAAATATATATTGTACCCATATTATATATTATATTTTTATATGTTTTGATAATTAATCTGATAATATTATTTTCTTCATTAGTATGTTCTACAGATGATTTGGAGGGGATCATATCCCTCATATTTTAATAATTATCTGTCGAAATTATTTTAAAATAAGTAAGACATTTCTAGATTTATTCTGTTCTAAATTATATAATAGAATTTTATAAATCATATACCATGTTTATTGATTCATATTTTTCAAAACATCCATTAAAAATAAACCTTACTATAAAATATAAATATGATAACAAAAAACATCAGTTATTTAAATATATTTGAGCATGAAAAATTCATTTGAATTCAATTAGTTGATGTAGATACAATTTACTTCATCACATGAATTTAAACTACAACCTTTATTAATTATTAACTTGTTTTTAAACTCCTATATAATTACACATTTTTTATGTACACATTTTGTATCACATGCCTTTTCAAAATCAATGAAATTGATGAATTGATTTCTCTAATAGTGATCATGGTATTTCCTTTCAAATTCTATAACTTCTACATATATCATGAACAATACCATTTCATATTGTACATTCCCTTAAATTCATAAAAACATATGGTTTGAATCACAAAGGATAAATTTTCAATGTACCATTTTTAGAAATTCACAAACTATTGCCAAAATATACTGTTAATAAAAAACTAGAACAAGGACATCAATTTTAATTGTTAATATATTCACATAGATCATAAACATATAGTGAACACTTCATGCCATATCCAATATTATTGAATAAATGAAGGGTAATAAAAATAACTTTAAAGATATTATATTTAAATTTTTTGAAATTAGAAAAAAAATATTAACTACTCCTCTTGAACATCTAGATTCACTCAAAGAAAAATTTTAACATTTGGTTGCAAAGGAATGTTTTTTCTGACACATATAATTTTATATCTTTTTATGAATTACTCTAATGTTTTTCAATAGTATATTAAGTTTCAAACATTATTCCTCCCCTTTCTCATGAACTAATCTCAATTGAATTTTTGATGATGTTGATGATTCTATATATTTAATTAAAGCATGTATCAGATGAGTATCTAGATATACCAATAAATAATTAGGTTTTTAAAAAAATTTACTTCAACTAAAATGATGAAACCTGTTATAATAATCACATTCATATGCTATTGATTATTATTATTTTTTCTAAAAATAATAATTATTTGGTGTTCTTACCATCAAAAATCTATTTAGGTTGGCTGTCATGTCAACCATGTCATATATAAATCTTGGATGGTTGAGTGGATATGATTTTTCTAAACTATGAATTGGGTAAAATAAATATCATTCATCTGAAATCCTTCTCTAGGGGTTCCTAGCTACCTGTAACCCAATATATGGAACTAAAGTAAACCTAAACCTATTAGGGTAACCCATTACTTTACTTCTAATTTATATGTATACACAATTCTAGTAGTTTTTTAATCATATTTTATTTACCAGATTAATATTTCTAAATAATAACAATTTATTACAATTTTCACAACTGATATATTTTGTTGCTGACCCAAATTAAAATCCTACTAAATTAATACCTATATAAATGAATCCAATGCATAAAATATTGAAATATTTTCATGTAAATGAATTGAGCTATAATAAATCAAATATCACCACAAAATTATAAATTGAATGATATATACATATATATAAACCACACATTTCTAAACAATGCTAAGTCCTCCATGCTAATGAGTAGTCTAACCCAAATTCATTCTACCTATAGATATATTACTTTTTAGAGACATTAATTCCTTTATGTTTCTGACACATAGTATGTAAAATTATAATTAACTACATTATCAAATTTTGTAATCTAGTATAAGAAAATTTCAAGGTATAATCAAAATAAATTATTTAGAAAAGATTTTAATTTAACTCTTTATATGCATGTTTTTAAATTAATAGAATAGATTTAGCACTTTAAACTAAATCCAAATCCATATTCACAATATAATCAAAAATAATAAAAATGATATAAACTAAATAAATGAGAAATTCATGTATTTAAAGAAATGGTAAAAATATTTTCAACAATTCATAAATAATATATTTTTAATTATTTATAGTGTAGTTATTTATAAAGGGTATTCTATGATAAAATAATATAAAAAGTATATTTATTATCAACATGAAAATATTCATTTTATCATTTTATATGAATTTTACACTAAATATATGATATCAAATTAAATATAAACATTTTATATTCCTAGTCTATTATGTAAAAAATTTAAAAAATTAAAATACTATATATTTAAAATTATATCAATTGTAATCCTATAAATTATCAAAACTCGTATTAATACGGTGTAAATAGTTTCTCGAATAATTATATTTAAAATTAATAATTTAAATTATTTATTATGAAAAATCCATAAGAATATATTTAAAAATATTATATTTTCATTATTTTTTAATTATTAACTATTTATTTAAAATTAATTTAGAATTTCACTATAAATAATTTATATAAATATTTCAAATCATACAACATAAATTTTAAAAAATTAGTATTATTACTAATAAATAATTTTATGGAATATTTATTTTAAAAAAGCTAAAAGAATTAACTATATAATTATACGCATTCTATAGTGAATTAATTTATAAAAAAAAATTATTAATCAAATAATTAGTTTCAAATAGCTTTTCTTTTAATGATAAACAATTTATAAACTATATAACTCAATTAATAATTTCTATTTAGAAAAATATACATTTTCTTCTATATTTTATTTAATGATATATACATATCATAATATACAAATGGTGTACAATGATATTAAAAAAATCCTTTAACTATAAAAAATTATATTTTATAATTAACAATCTCTCTAGATATATGTCTGGTGGTGTCAAATGTGTGACATTAACTATGTGTTCTGTATTATTAACTCGGAGCTCGGTAACCATGTAAGATTAACTCTCCAGTAATTCCAGGCATTAGTTATCACAATTTGCAGTAGCCCATGTGAGGTTAACCCCTTGAATGATGGCTTGGATATCATATTTTATTATAGATATTTTATATCATATTTGAGATACAATTCATGTTTTTGAGGATTCACTTTGATACCATCAAATGCTACGATTGGCCATATTGTACACTATGATATAATGCAAAACCAATGTATTGTACTATGAAACCACCAATGATATATTATATTATTAAAAATAACATATTCATTGTATAAGATTTCCCACATCATAAAATAAAATACAACACAAAAAATAAACTATGTTTGATAAGAGTTAATATAAAAGGAATATGACATATATTACTCTTAATTTTTCAACATTATTTTATTCATTTAAATTCATTGAAATTATTTTATACCACTATATGTTTTTTAAAGATTTAAAAACATTTTTTAAAAATATAAAAGGTTATCAAAAACCATAAATCCCATGATCAATCATATATTAAACTAAGACCATATATAAAAATATAAGTCAGAACTTGAGTATCTTATACTAGTGATAGATAATACACTTGTAGTATTTAATTATATATCATAATAAGATCACTAACAAGAATCCAACTAAATCCATCATCTCAGGTAAATACAAGGGATGAGATGAATCACATAATGTCCATATGATATTTCCCTTCTCTCTATGATATGAAATTTTCACTTATACTAATGTAGGAAGATGATATTCTTATTGGGAAAGGGTGATCAACTAGGAAATTTACTTAGGAATCACTCATAGTTCGCATAGACACGACCTCTTTTAAAAAGGTTTTGAGACACTCCCAAGCCTTTATATTATTTATTAAAGAGTAAAATAATGTATTAGTTAATTTTTTTAATACCCTGGATATCCCATGGAAATGTTTTTCTTAAATACATGAGAATTTTACAAGTCCGTGAAAATTTATGGCGGTGATTCTGAGCCCCGGTGTGCTCGGAATCAATTTCTGAAGTTTTTTTCGGGTACGTTCAGTAAACGTACGAGCGAGATTTTTTAACTTTTAAACCAGTGTTCGGAAATTAAATCTGAGGGAACCGTTGTACTCTCAGGGCCGGTATTGGCTTAGGAAGACTTTCACCTGAATGACAGTTCGTCGTGAATAAAAGTTAGTTTTTTGATTTTTATAAAAAAAATAATAAAATAAAGTACAACAATTTATTTTATTTTTAAGATACCAGGTGTTGAGGGTGTTGGTTAGAACCTCCCCTTGGGAGTAGGTGGTGGGACCGTCACACCCTACCTTCCCATGAAAGGTTATGGTGGTGGGGCCCACACAAGCATAACCTTCGATGGGAGGATAATTGAGGTGGGGGTTACCCGGGCCGCATAACCTCCCTATTAATGTTATGGGTGGGGACCGCCTAGCCTCGATTGATGGTGGAGAATGAAACCTCTCCACTCTCCCTCATTAATGAGGGAGAACCTTTTGACCTCCCTACGCAATAAATTTCACCAACAGATATGTCTTATTATGGAGAGCCTCTTGGTATCCTCCAAATTAATGAGACAATAATTGTGCATTTAATTTGGTGGAGCTGTGTTTTTAATTATCCTTTTTGAATTGGCGTGCCAACGTAATATTAGACATCTAATCTAATAGTATTTCATTGGCATTTCTCTTTTGTTGGAATTGAGAGGATATAGGGAGAAAAGTGCTCCAAACGAAGAACACTCTTCCCAATGATGAACGCGAAGAACACCAGATTTCTTATTCGACTTCCTTCCACGAATCCTACCGACATGGAGTGTCTTCCGCGGCCAACTCAACTCGGGATTCAGAGAGCGTGGAAGATGTAATGAATGAAGAATTCTTTCATCTTCTTTCCGCGACATCAAATGTCAACGAATGATGAACGAAAAATAATAAGGTAGGGGGTTAGTGCATGTTTATGCTTCCCTTTCTTCCTCTCATCATTGAATGATAAATTGATACAAAGTGTTGTAATTAATTTTTTAGCTTCATTCTGATGATCCAAATGTTAACATCTCTAAACACGGAGGGTGCGAGCCAAAATAACATGGCCGGAATCCCTCCACCTTTCATTTGTAATGATTATTTGGCATGACAACGAGGTGACGACGACAAAGGTGGCACTGACGAAGGCCGCACTACCCGCGGCCTCTGTGAATCGCACCGCCCCCACGGCACACCTATACTTCCGTCCGAACACCGCTGCGCCCCTCAGCGCGAACCGCGGCCTGCCCGCATGCCGTCGGGCACTGCGCCGCCTACCCGAGCGCCCCCGCGCCCCGTGTCGCCTGCCCGCGCGCGGCCACACCCCGCGCCAACTGCCCGCGCACTGCCGTGCCCCGCGCCGCCTTCCCGCATGCCACCGCACCCCTCGTCGCATGCCCGCGTGGAGTGACTCGACTGACGTAGTGGGGAGAACCTCTATGTGACGCGACATACCCATGGCGGATGAGTGCCTCTGTGTGAGCGTGGCAGACCCGTGGTAATTGACAGGAGGAGTACCTCTTCAGGATATTAGGGGGAGTGCCTCTATGTAACGCAGCAGACCCATGGTGGGGAGCACCTTTGGGTGATGTGACAGACCTACAGTACTCTACAAGAGGAGTGCCTCAGCAGTCCATGGATAGGGGAAGGCGCCTCTGTGTGACTCGGCAGGCCCACTATACTCGACATAGGAGAAGTACTCCACCATCCATGGTTTCGATAATAAAAATCATGGTTTGAGCTGAGTCTTTGGCTTTTGTGTTTCCTCATGATTCAGATGGGTTACTAGATAACTTAGGTATATGTATGGGCATATAACAAAGTAATGGTTATCCGTTGATTTTGTACTTTTTGATTTATCCTCACTGGATTTTGTGGGACATTGAGGGTCTCAGGGTCCCTACTGAGTATCTTTATACTCACAGCTGCACGGGGTATGCCCACACCTCGTTGTGTTGGATGTAGACGAAGGACATCGCTGACGGAGGCCGAGAACTCCAGGACTGGACGATACCTGGAGGTGGACCTTTCGAAGAGTTAGTACACAGAAGAGTCTGACGGACGTGGAGTGATGAGGTGTCCATCTGTACCTACCCTTCAGGTAGGAA
Source organism: Viscum album (assembly GCA_963277665.1). Lineage (NCBI taxonomy): Eukaryota > Viridiplantae > Streptophyta > Magnoliopsida > Santalales > Viscaceae > Viscum > Viscum album. Next base: position 904,952,887 of record OY728158.1, on the reverse strand, counting down.
CCCTGGAGGACGATCCAGGAGATGCTCTTTACCTTTCAGATATTTGTCCCTTTTTCAATTGTACTTGTACTTTACAGTTGGGCTTGTATTTCAGGCCCTTTTTACTTTCCAACACACTTTTTGTATACAATTTTTACTTAGTTTTTTGCTTCCAGTTGTGTACTCTGATGTGTTTGGTTACAGATATAAAGGCAATGCCTTCCCAGTTTAGGGATATACGCCTTTAGTGATAGTCTCCCGCCCCTGGCCCATGGAAGGCGGGCTTGGGGTAGTAACGACACAGGCCCCAGGGGATGGGTCGTGACAAATTTGTATCAGAGGAGTCAGTTCTACCACAGAACATAGAAATATGATCTTTCTTTTTGTGGAGAAATTGTGTTAAGGGTACTAAGAGTGGTCTTCAGTTCAGGGTGTGTAGTGTTGGTGCGGGCATTCAACGTATCCATACACCAGGACCCTGACTTCTGATTTCCGACTCAGTGCACGAAAACACTGATTGCGTGTGTGTTTTCAGAAGTTTTTCTTTAAGTTAGATCAACCATGTCAACTCACCAGGTATTGTCTTTTGATTGTGTTGCATTTATTCCATTCATGATGCATCCCCACGGACGACCAGATAGAGCCTCGAGAGTTGTATGTACTGATAGCCCACTGAGCAATGAGTCCTTGGTGTAGGTCCCTCTTCTAGTTGAAGAACCTGTGGAGGCACCAGCGGTAAAACTACCCATTGGGCAACCGATGACACCAGCCCCAACTACAGAAGATGCACGCCACATGAGCACGTTGCACGATTTCCAGCACTAGAGCACACCCTGGTTCAGGGGATAGACGGACCCATAGACGACTGAGGATTGACTGGAGGTTGTGGTGAGAGTCTTCAGGATAGTAGGGACACCAGCGGACTTTATGGTAATCCTTGCTGCCAGCCTCCTTCAGGCAGCAGCATGGAGATGTTGGAGCCTAATACTCCAAGTTCATGATGAGGCGACACTTCTTTTGGTTGACATAGAGAGCCTATTCAGGGTGGAGTTTGTCCCAACCACCCTTTGAGCTATGAAGATACATGAGCTACTGCATCTACGGTGGGGTAGCATGAAGGTGGTACAATACTCAGCGAGATTCACCTAACTCATAGGATAATCCACCGATAAGGTATGTGACCCATTCATCAGGGCCCCGACCTTTGATCAGGGGCTCAGGCGAGAGATCAGGGCATCGATGATCTCCCTCAGCATCCCAACATAGACGACGGTGTTAGAGAGATCCCTCATAGTAGAGACTTTCCTTACTGAGCATTCACCAGCAGCGATACCCACTACTAGTCTACATGCAGCAGAGTCTTCTGCATGTGGCAGTAGATAGATTTCGTAGAGGTCCAAGAGGACCAAACCTACAGGTGTTCGACCACATGACTCAGGATCGGTTGTGTGGGGAACACAGAGCAGAGCCACACATACCGATAGCAGGTAGTGTTACTCATGGGCGTGCTTGGTCACACGGCTCGTGACTGTCCGACCCACCGCTCTGATGATCAACAGACAGTTGAGGGACCTCCCAGGCAGAGGTAGAGATTTGATAGAGGCGGTCCGCAGGGCTCAGGCGGGCGTGGAAGAGGAGTTGGTCGATCAGCTGGCAGTGGACGATGTTATTAGGTGTTACCACCACCACCACCGGGAGGACTACCCCGACCACAGGGAGCAGGTGGGCATGGGAGATCTCACCTTCAGGCAGCTGAGGCTTACGACCATGGTGCTCCAGAGATGATTTGAGGTACAATCTGTGTCTAATTCACCTTAGCTGCAGTTATTATAGACACATGTTCTAGTAACTCTTTCTTTGTCACTGCCCTCATTCGGAGCTCAGAGATTCCGATGGAGCCGCTGGATCGATCCTTACAGCTAGAGACTCCTACCAGAGCAGACTCAACGATTACGCACTGGTTCCGGTAGTGTGAGATTACTCGAATAGGTGAGATATTCAGCTGGGATCTCCTCCTAGCGGCGTCTTGGCCTTACAACGTCATCTTGGGTATGGACTGGTTATCTACAGTCTATGCTCAGATTGACTGTATTAGGTGAAAGGTGTGGTGTGTCCGTATGTATGGGACCGGGTTTACCTTCACCGGTGATAAGGGAACCTTGGAAGCACATGAATGACTTACTCAGAGGAGGGTGCAACCGATCACTCACCAGTTGGATTGCCATACCCTCAGAGTAGTTGATGTGGAGAGTCCAAATTATCTTGTAGTGGTGGACTAGTATAGAGAAGTTTTCCCTGACGATATTCTAGGATTACCTACTCAAAGATAGGTAGAATTCTACATTGACCTGTACTCCGGGAAGACACCGATATCTACTCCAGCATAGCAGATGGCTCCCACTGAGCTTCACGAGCTTCGGGTACAGCGAGAGGACTTGTTGGGGAATTGATTCATCAAGTCCAGTGTTTTTGCCTGGGTAGCCCCGATTCTGATCGCCAAGAAGGCAGATGGGAGCTTGATTCTCTGTGTCGACTACCGTCACCTGAACCAGGCGACTGTGAAGAACAAGTAACCACTCTCGAGGATTTATGACCTCTTTGATTAGTTGAAGAGAGAATGGTGGTTCTCGAAGATAGACCTCAGATCAGGCTATCACCAGCTCAGAGATTGAGATGAGGTTGTGAAAAGACGACCTTCAGGTGTCGTTATGGCCACTATGTGTTCTTGGTTATGCCCTTTGGTGTAACCAACGCTCCAGTAGTGTTCATGAGTCTCATGAATGGGATCTTCTAGCCTTACCTCAATCGCATTGTCGTAGTCTTCATCGATGACATTTTGATCTAATCAAAAAATTAGGAGGAGCATGCCTACCATTTACGGGTAGTACTGGACACACTTCGAGAGCACCAGATTTATGGTAAGATCTTGAAGTGCCGGTTTTGGATTCAAGAGGTTCACTTCTTAGGACATGTTATCTCAGAGGCTGGAGTTCCAGTAAATACAGCGAAGATCGAGGAATTACTTGCTTGGGATACACCCAGGAGTGTGACGGACATACGGAGTTTCTTGGTCTTGGCTAGATACTACTAGAGATTCATTCCAGACTTCTCCAGAGGTGAAGCACCACTATCATCCTTGACGAAGAAGGGGAAACCCTTTGTATGGTTGGAGAGATTTCAGCAGAAATTTCAAGAGCAGAGGTAGAGGCTGACTAGTGACACTATCTTGAGTCTTCCATAGGAAGGCCTAGGGTATGTAGTCTACTGCGACGCATCAGGGACCGGACTCGGGTGTGTCCTAATGCAGGGGTGAGAAGTGATCGCATATGGTTCTCGGTATCTGAGACAACATGAGCAGAACTACGCTACCCATGACCTAGAGTTAGCAGTAGTTGTCTTCACCTTGAATATGTGGCGACACTATCTGATGGGAGAATGTTTTACTGTGTACTATGATCACATGAGTCTCAGGTATATCTTCTCCCAGAAGGACCTGAATCTGAGACAACGACATTGGCTTGAGTTTCTCGAGGACTATATCTTCGAGATATTCTATACTCCTAGGAAGAGGAATGTTGTCGCAGATGCGCTGCACAGGAGGATTGGTATTCAGCTGCTAGGAGAGGCGACAGAGTAGCTGGTTTCCATACAGATATCCTTTGTCAATAGGGATGGAGTATCATTCCCAGAGTCTCTTACGGTCACTCCCCCACTTCTTCAATGAGTCCAGGAGGCACAACATGGGGATGCTGACTATGAGACATGACGTACTCAGATATCCAGAGGGCAGGAACCTGATGGATTTTCTGAAGGTGGGTAGCATGTCATCATCTTCATAGGACGTACTATAGTACCCGTGGAACATTAGGAGGAAGTTTTGAGGGAGTTCTACACTTCCACTTTACCGTTACATCCAGGAGTGGTGAATATGTATCAGTACCTTCGACGACAGCACAAGTTGCTAGGGGTGGGGACCACCTGAGCCGCATAACCTCCCTATTAATGATAGGGGTGGGGACTACCCGACCCCTATTAATGGTGGAGGATGAAACCTCTCCACTCTCCCTTATTAATGAGGGAGATCCTTTTGAACTCCCTATGCAATTAATTACGCCAACACATTTGTTTTATTAAGGAGACCCGCTTGGCATCCTCCAAATTAATGAGACAACACTTGTGAATTTAATTTTGGGGACCGGGTTTTTAATTCTCCTCTTTGAATTAGTGTGCCAACATAATATTAGATGACTAATCTAATATTATTTCATTGGAATTTCTCTTTTGTTGTAATTGAGAGGAGCTTGGGAGAAAAGTGATCCCATCGAAGAACGCTCCTCCCAACAAAGAATGTGAAGAACACCGAATTTCTTCTCCGACTTCTTTCCTCGAATCCTACCAACATGGAGCGCCTTCCGTGGCTGACTCAACTCGGGATTCAGAGACCATGGCAGACATGACAAACGACAAATTATTTCACCTTCTTTTCGCGAATTCAAACGTCAATGAATAGCGAACGAAAAATGATAATGTTGGGGTTATTGCATGTTGATGCTTCCCTTTCTTCGTCTTTTCATCGAATGAAAAATTGATAAAAAGTGTTGTAATTAATTGTTGAGATTCATTCTGATGAGCAAAATGTTATCATCTCTAAACGTGGAGGGTGCAAGCCAAACTAACATGGCCTGACTCCCTCCGCTGTTCTTTCGTAATGATTCTCTGACATGACGATGAGGTGACGACAACAAAGGCGGCAATGACGAAGGCCGCGCTACCCGCACCCTCCGCGAATTGCACCGCCCCCATGGTACACCTATACATCTGGCCGAACACTACTGCGCCCCACGCCGCTTCCCCGTGCACCGCCTGCCCGTGCACCCCACGTGATGCCCGGCTCTGCCGGCATCCTGCCCAGTGCCCCTGCACGCTACCTACGCGCCACCGCGTCCTACCCAGCCCTACCGGCGGCCTGCCCTGTGCCCCCATGCCCTGCCCGATGCCCCCACGCGCTACCAGCACACCACCGCGCCCTGCCCATCACACCCGTGGCTTGCCCGATGACCAGCCGACCTATCCGCGCCCCACGTGGCCTACCCGCTGGCCTCCCAGCCACCAACCTCCTGAGCCACGCCCCTCGCGGAGCTGGCCGAACCTGCCCCGACCTTCAAACTGAGCCGCCTATGTGGCGGAATCCGGGCCGAACTACCATCACTATCCGCTGGCCCGGGCCTAGCGAACCGGGCCTAACATAGCGGGCTGACCCACCCAATGGGCTGGGTCAGACCCATCAGGTCTGTCTAGGTTGACCCAGACCGGGTCAACCCTGACTGGGTTGGGCTGAGTCGGTCCGACTGTGTCGGACCAGACCCGGGTCCAATACCGACACCTTTGCTTACTTTGGCCACATCTGTGGCACCAGACTTCTATTTGATGAGACGTCAATAGCGCTGGTAATCTCGATGAGAGATGGTCCTTTGAGTATACCCCACTAGAGTTCGGGGTATAGTTGAGATACGGTCGGGTTGGTTCGTATACGAATCCAATCAGGCCACTCGGACTAAAAGGCTAATAACTCACAGACCAGGCGTCCGATTGACATGTCGTCTATTGCGTAGAGACCACTATGACATAACAGTCATTTGTGATACATATACATGAGACTTTGTGGCACATGGAGTATCAAATAGTAGTTAATGGAGAGGATCCTTCCTGTGATGAGAAGACAGAGTACGAAGACCTAGTAGCTGGTTGAGATCTGATGACTACTTGACTAATTCGAGTCCAAGTGACTCAACTAGCCTTGTGGGGAGCGCCTCTGTGTGACCCGACAGACCCATGGTGGAGGAGCACCTTTGTGTGAGCGCAACAGACCCACGGTACTCGATAGTAAGAGTACCTCTGCTGGATATTAGGGAGAGCGCCTCTATGTGACACGAGAAACCCACGGTGGGGAGCGCCTCTATGTGACACGGCAGACCCACGATACTCGACAGGAGGAGTGCCTCAGCAGTCAAAGGACGGTGGAAAGTGCCTCTGTGTGATGTGGCAGGCCCACTATACTCAATAGAGGAAGAGTATGCCACAAGCCATGGTTTCAATAATAAAAATCATGGTTTGAGCTGAGTCTTTTAATTTTGTGTTTTATTCATGATTGAGATGGGTTACTAGATAACTTAGGTATATGTATGGGCATATACCTAAGTAATGGTTATCCGTTGATTTCAAACTTTGTGATTTATCCTTGTAGGACTTTATATGACCTTTAGGGTCTCGGGGTCCCTAATGAGTATCGTTATACTCACCCCAGCACGGGTTATGCCTGCACGTCATTGTGTTGGATGCAGACGATGGACAACGCTGACGGAGGCCGAGAGCGCCAGGACTAGACGGTACCCGTAGGTGGACCTTTCGACGAGTCAGTACATAGAGGAGTATGATGGATGTGGAGTGATGAGGTGGCCATTTTACCAACCCTTCATGTAGGAACCCCCAAAGACGATCAATGAGCTACTCTTTACCTTTCAGCTATTTGTCCCTTTTTCAGTTGTACTTGTACTTTACAGTTGGTCTTTTATTTATGGCCCCTTTTACTTTCCGACACACTTTTTGTATACAGTTTTTACTTAGTGTTTTGCTTCTAGTTGTGTAATATGATGTGTTTATTTATAGTTATAAAGGAAATGCCTTCCCAGTTTAGGGATATATGCCTCTGGTGCTAGTCGCCAGCCTTTGGCCTATGGAAGCCGGTTTTGGGGTAGTTACGACACGGGCCCCGGGGGACGGGTCCTGACATTTTTTTTCATTTATAAATTAATTATATTAATTTTTTATTTGATATCCTATAATTTTAAATATATGAAACATCTACAATAATGAAATCCAATGTAGATGATAGATAGAACATAAATACAAAATGTTTGAGTGAAATAAATGAATCTCATAATATATAATATTACAGTCTTAGGAAATTAGAATGAAATATCAATTTTGTTCTATATAAAATACAGATATAATACCATAAAAGATATAAAAAACTCATCATATTTGTTTAAGTATTTAAGGAAAATCTCTATAAGTACACACTTTTGGTAAGGTCTACATGATCAATTAACAAGATCCAAGACCTATATGAATGAATCCTTTATTACTCACTATATAATATTACATAATTTCTATATAGTGGAATTAATTTTATACAATATGACACAAACACAGATTAAAAATTTGTTTTTATTGTATCATCTCATTACTGTCTTAAGTATTCCTAAACACTATTGTTTTAAACTGTTAATATCTTAATTAAGAGTGAGAGGAAAAATGATTTATCGGTTTTTTATTAATGTGTTAAAGGGATTAAATTCTCTTTGACATCTTGGAAGATTAAAATGACTTTTTGGAGTTAAACACTGATTTATTGTGAGATTCTAAAGACCAGAATGTCTCAATGAATACTGAATAAAAATACAAAATATAATATATTATGTGCATATTTTTTATTCAAAACAATTGAATAACTCTAAAATGGTTCATCACATGACATATATGTGGCCACTGTTCTTTTGAAATATGCTTTTAACCTTATTAGGGGTATAACATTCAAAGGCACTAGATATTTGGATGCCTCTATCATGAGATAAAGTTATTAAATAATATTTAAGATATTATTTTATTAAAAAAATTAAATATCACCCAAAAGCACGTCATATGGGAAATATGAGACCAGTAATAGATCAATAACATGGTGTTTACCATTGGTGGTGTATAATATTTGTAACCTTCATGAATTTGGACACCACAATCGCAAAAAACAACCCTTTTTAAATTTAATAAAATTTTAGTTTGTTTTTTGTATTAATTTATAAATATATCTAAAATAGTGCGCTATATGATGAATATGAGGAAACCATTAGTTCTATAATGAGGTTTTTACTGTATGAAGGGTGTATATTTTTTATGAAATTATATTATGAGGTTATTTTAGTTTTTATGTTAAATAAGTAATTAATTCAGTAGTTAATCTGATTTTTAGATAAAATAAATCAATTTTTAACAGGTCTTCTTCTTCCTACAAGAAAAATGTGGGAACCTCATTATTAACAGAGGAGGATTTTAAAACCTTCAATTTACCACCTTTTGGGCTTGGATTAAATTAGTAACAACAGAATATATGAAAATAAATGACTCCACATTGATTTTTGGGTTGATTAACAATTGAAAATGGGTGTTTTTAAAATAGGATTATGGTGGTGCATTTTTTGGTCCAAAAATCACCAAATTCTTTATGATTATTTATTGGTTGACCTTATAGGATTATAATGATCTAAAAAATCCCTAATGTACAATCGTTGAAGTCTCTTGTGGTCCTATGATAGATGATAGTGGTCTTCCCGACTCTTACCCATGCATGCACCACGTGAAGATGGAAAGGTGAGTTTTCATATTTTTTATTTTTTATTTTATTCCTCCACCACTAATTTAATAAAACAACGGTGGAATTGTATTAATGTTTTAAACATGAAATTATAAATGGTTGATTTTTAAAATATGATGTAATATTGATATAATAATTATCAACTAATAATCTCATCAAAATATCAAAATATAAATACGAAGAGTTATCAAATCAAATTTTCATCGAATGATAAATGGTAATTTCACAGGGTTATATAATTATGTTTAACATACATATCAAAGGTTAATTTTGAATAATTATCAAATGATCAATACATAAATAATTTATCCTAAGAATATAATATTTTTAAAAGAAATGATATTTGCAAAGAATTATCAAGCAATGAATAATTTTGTGAAATTGTCAAACAATAAATTGGTTGCTTTAAAAAATGATAATTTCATGAAATTATTGAATTAATAATTGTTTGAAATTATAAATTGATAATTATTTAGATTTTCAGAAGAAAAAGAGTTATCAAAAGTAATATATATATATATATATATATATATCTATCTCAACACACTTGGGATAATGTATTAAAATTATATAGTGTTATTTTTTCTGATTATCAAAAGAGACATACATATATAATTAGTTAAATATTTTTTGATAATTAGTTCTGAATTTAAGTACAATTTTATTAAATACAAAATTATCAAAGTGAAATTGAATGAACTATTGAAGGGAAATTTCAAACACATGCATTTTCATAAAATGATAATCCAGATATTATTTAGGAGATAGAAAATTTTATCACATGTGATATTACTATGGAAATAAAATAGATGTTTTGGTTCTAGGAACCATTAATGATCATAGACTAGTGGTGTTTCGATGCTAATGATAATAAGGATGTGAGGAGGTTTATTGAACCACACATGGTGGTTTATCCGTACCACTGACATCGATGTCCTTGAGTTAGGAGGTTCTGTCACGATGCCTAATTTATATTAACCCAAATTACATTATTTATGTTTCAATTATTTGAATTCAAATGAAATTTTTTAAATATGAATCCTATAGATTTCAATTTATTTGTTGAAAAAAAATCAAATTCTTGTGAATTCATGTTTTTGAGAAAAATGGGTTCTTGGCATGAAAAATTCAAATTAGTGAGATTTAAATTGTAAAAATTTAAATTATGGTTTTTATGGAAATAAAAGAAATTGATTTATTGAACTCAATGGTAGAAATTAATTTGATGGAATATTTTTTAAAAATCCAATTCTTGTGAATTGGGGATTAATGATGAAATTGTTGGATTTTTTTAAATTGTGAAAATGGATTAAAATGTTTTGAAAAAAACCCATTGCTTTTATCTTGTTAAATAATAACGTTGTTAATGACAATATAATATGGTTTTAAATATAAAATTTGGAATTTAAATGGAAGTATGGGATTAAACTTTATTTTAAACAGTCGTAAAATAATTTTTTCTTTATTGATTGTGTTAGAGAACATGGAAGACATAGGTTGATTTTTTGTTATTTAGACATACTTTATGATTATAAAACATTCTAAAACATAAATATCATAGGTCACATCCCTTAGGCGATAGTGACGAGTCTTCTATGACTAGTGTTAAGAGAGTGTATCTGTACACATATTCCCGTGATCACTTAGAGAGTGCAGAGTCCTATAGCCTGAAACATATGTACCTATTTGAAAGATAACCATGTTCATGTCTTTTATTTATATTTGAGATATAAAATGTATGCCAATATTGTAAAACTTTTTTAATTTCTCTTTATGATTTTATATAGACCATTTTATATAAAATATTTTGTTTAAACCGTTGTTTTTGAAATATTTCATAACTTATAAAGTGAAGTCAGTATTTTCTATAATTTGACCAATATATCATGACTTGTTTAAATATTCTTTTAAAATTCCAGTCCTATTTACTTTAAAATTTAATGCACTTATTTTGGTAAATGTATTATTGTTATTTGTTATTGAATCCTTGGCGATTCCCTACTAGGATTTTTTTTCACACCCTAATAGCGTCTTCATGTGTTTTTATATTATCTTATTACGTGTTTGAGAAAAGTGAAAAGATCACTTAGAGGTGGATCTAGAAACTAAACCTTGGTCTTGGTGAGTTTTTTACTTAAGGGAATATGTAAGGACCCGGCCTTAAAACATTTAATGATCTTGTATTAAATGAATAATTCTCATTGAGGATCTTTTTAGGTTTAGAGTTTTAGAGAATTAGGCTATAACTATTACATATCAACTTGAATATTACAATGTAGACACTTCTACCATAACCGATTTTTTACAATAATAAAAATTATTAAATAAAAAAAGATATTTTTTTCTTGATATAAATCTTCTTGAATACTTCCTTTCACGTACCCTTCCTTATAGCTTGTGAAAAACATTTCAAAAACATGGGATGAGCATAAAAAGCTTAGAAAGGGTTATAACATAATGAAAGGAAACATTAACCCATCAATAAATACAAATCAACAAAACCATAATTTTTATTCATAACATACCTTATTAAATCATAATATTTATGAATAACACATAGTAATCACAAATCATAAAGGTAACTTGTGTCATCCATACCATACTTACATTGTAGCTATCGCAGCTATGTATAGAGTAACATTTGGAATACCGATCACAACATATTCCCTAAATCTCATAGAAAAAACACTTATGTTTACCTCCGTCATGTTACCCAATGAATTGGAGAGCAATCTTTGGCTCACCTACCCTAGGTTTATCCTGGAACCACCTATATATGTAATAATCCCAAGAACCATAACATGTTCGTAACACATAAAACAAACATAAAGGAAAAATAACATTTCCACATTTCAATCACAATATATCATTTAAATATATTAACATAAAAAATACATTATCAAATCCATTTTCAATACCTATATTCATAAAAGAGTATATGGTATTTATTTTCCTTTTAAAAAACATTTCGGCTTGTAAAGGAAGCCAAAGATCAAATAATACTCACGGTGGCGGAAAGGTCATTGTCACCGCTTACATTAAAAGAAACATTATTTTTTTCATTTAGTAAAAAGTTTCATAGAAAAATAATTCCATTGAATGAAATGAAAATTCAATGGGGTTTATATAGTGTATAAAATAAAATCATTTATTAAAACAAAATATGCCTTAATGAAAGGAGATTGGGACGAAGTCCCTTACAAAGATGATATCTTTAGGCTAAGGATAAACCAGTTACGTAATTATGAGTGACAAATATAAATACACCAAATATAAGTGAATATTAAGTGTAAAACAATCAGATGTCATCCACACAAATACATAGTACGCCATAATCAATAATTAGAGGTTTAACCCAAAGAATTGAAATTGGGTAATGAAGTTCCCTTATAGATATTCAACAGCCTAACATCGTCACTTTAAAATTCATAAAATGTGTTGATGAGAGATAAAAGGGTATCTCATCACATGAAAATAAAATTTAGTGCAATAAGGATATAAAATAATATATCCCAACATAAGAATATGTAAATTAAAAGGCATAACAAAAAAGAAGTCTTTTAAAAAGAGGAGTGAGAAAGGTTCCCTTTCCAATTTGGTAACTTTCGAAACATAAACCCCATGAAATAAGGATCATACAATGAAGATATAAATACCCATAAATTAAATTATATTACACAAAGGGTACAATCATGGGCAGAAAATACACCACCCAAAAGGAAATGGTGTAAAATATATCATGAATCTCTGAAGACTAAAATTGAGATGAAAATACCTTACCTCATAGTAATCAATCGAGTCATATGACCAAAAGATAATAAACACCAAATGAATTACAGTATACCATTAATATATAGATAATAATGATAATACATATCAAATGGAATTACACAATACACCACCTGCAATAAATAATTGGTGAATAATGGAAATCTCACAGAACTAAAAGTGAGATAAGAATCCCTTACCTCGTTGTCTAACTTGACTCGCTCGTATGTTCCTTGTTATTCCTGAATAGTATATATAAGTTACTTTATACTTGCTTAAGAATAGTTTTTAAAGTTTATTATTCCTTTTATATTATTTATTACCTTTCTATAACAATGAGTTAATTATTTGAGCTCATATCAGACATTTTGTCAATGGTCGGAACTTTAGTCAAAAATGAACTTGTTATAATTATAAATTGTCCTTGTGGTCAAGAGTCCATTATCCCTAGAGTGATATTCATAATTTATATGTCATATATATATATATATATATTATATATCTAGTATATATATATATATATGTATTTACAATAGTACATAACATTTGGAGATAAGAAAATAAATGCACCGTTCATAGAGACGGTAAGCCGTACATACGCATGAACGCTACTTTCATTTCTATTTCATATTTTAATGAAATGAAAACAAAGTGATTTATAGGTATATTATAATTTCATTATCATTTTTATGTCATATGTGTAACATAATTTCATAAATTATATTCTTTATACGTTCCACGTATGACATGAATGAGTCATATCACTTTGAGGGGGTGGTAGTCCGCACTTCCTCTAATGAAATTATCGCGTTACCCATTATAGGAAACATAAAGGTATTCTATAAAAAAGAAGTTACAGAAGAATATAGAAACATAAATATATTATATATCATATATAGATACATTACCATCATAATAGCCACCCTGATAGGCGGTAGGAGATAATTGAACAATCATCGTTTCGTGTCGTAGTAGTTCATCATCCACTAAAACAACATGTTCTTTACCCATTAGATGGAGGTGTGTGTAAGTGTAGCTAGAATTCATCTCATAACAAAATCCTTTTATATTTAGGATACATGTGTTGTTATAAAATAAAGGAATAAAAAGAGTTTAGGGGGGTTGGAGAGGTAAAATAAAACAAAAGAACTTAAGAGAAGATGTTACCTTTACATCGGACAACTCCCTTTGGTTTGAACCAAAAGGGTTTCTTGAAGAGATTTCTACATAATTTAAGGATTCTAGGATTAATATATGGATCTTTGGAGCTTATTGGAGTAGATTTTGGTCGATCCGAGGGCTTGAAAAGTGTGAGAAATGGGAAAGAATTGAGGGCTTTTTATAAGGGGGAGGAGGGGCTCTTTTGGAAAGATTGAAACTATTTTTTATTATATAATTATTTTCAGTTTTTGAAGGTCCAAAAATCATTACCGTCGATGATACGGAGGACCATGTTCAGAAAAAAATCATCTAATAATAATTGGTCATGTTTTGGATATTATTTTAATTCTTATATTTTTATTTATTTAACTCATTCAATAATGACGTAAACACTGCATCATTACTGTGTCAGAAATAATTTCATTTTATTGATGTATAAAAATTATAAAACAATTAAAATGATGTAGGAAATATTCTCATATTTCTAATTAATATTTATAGTCGAAGAGATAATTTATATAACCCCATGTAAAATTGTTTTAGTAAAACAATACATGTTTATGACATTTTTATTTTTACTTTAAATAAAAAGTAATTAATGTCATTGTCTTATCCATGTAGCTCCAGGGGGTACCAAAATTGACCCATGGATTGTCTTGGTCGTCCATGAATTGACCAATAAGGTTAAGACAAGTGTCAAGGTAATTTTATATTATTATAACATTATTTTTACCTTAAATTACCCTAATTATCTTTAATCACGGTTAGTAATAAAAACAATTACTATTCACCAAAAATTATTTTCATCCTATTGAACCACATTTTACTTACTAATTACAACCTTTAATGTCATATTTTTTAAATTCAATTCACAAAAGTGGTAAAATTTCATTTAAATGAAAAATTTAGTTTTTTAACTACTACTTAGTGGTTTCACTATTCAAAAAAAATTGAAGGTTTTCAGAAAAAATTCAAAAATTCACTCTAAGTTAAATTTGATATTCCAAAATCAAAAATGATGTCTATTTTACCAAATTAAAAAAAATATAAGTTTCATTAATTAATTTTATAATTAATTGTCATCATCAAAATAAAAAGCTTGTTTTTAAGAAATAAAAACCACCAAAAGATTGATACTTGTTAATGTCCAATTTCAAAGTGAAATTACTTATAATAGCCAAAATTAGGTTAAATGGAAAAAATATAATCTATTTAAACTTTAAAAGAAATTAAAATGTTAATATATCCATATAAATAAATAAATTTAAAAAGCATATTTAAATTAAAATACAATATTGTTTACTATTCATTAAAAAAATGAACTTTATCAGAAAAATTCCAAAAATTTATAAAAAGTAAATTTTGATGTCCCGATTCTAAAGAAGAATTTTTCTGTTCATATAGAATATATAAAAGTGACAAAAAATAGATTTAAAGAGGGTTTTCCATCAAAAGGCGGTAGATCGACCTTTTAAAGAATATTAGTGTATTTATACTTAAAATCGAATTCTTGTATTATTTTAAGCCTCTATATTTTATTGGATAAATGTAAAAATATTTAGCAAACATGTATAATAATATTTTAGTTATTTATTTATATTCCCTCCAATACAATGTCTAGGTAACTACCATTTAAAATAATAATATTATATTTTTAGTGTGCAATGAAAGATTTCCAAAAAACTCGTTGTTGCATATTGGGTACGCAATCGAACATAACAACCCCATTAAATTAAAATTTATATTTAATTAAAAAATATTAATAAATATGAAAATGTCATATTTTTTATTTATCCACGATGTTACATCCTTCCCCCATTTTGGGAATTGTGTCCTCACAATTTTAAAATTGGGCTAAAAAACTTCACTGAAAGCCCCACATTAGAAAAAGAGTCAATATAACTATCACTTTAAAATAAAGGAAGATAAGTAAAAATGTTACCTGAGTTAAACCATACCAGGATTCCATGTATGAAAAAATATATATACAAGAAAAAATAAACAGTCAACTTTTGATGGAGGGTGATAGAAAACATGATTAGGAGAAAGTTAACCACCAGAAAATCACAAACTTGTGATGGGTTAAACCGTCTTTGATTCCCCAGTTGGAAAAGTTAACCGACAACATTTTTGTTTTAATTTACTTTTAATTAAGGAATTTATTTTGGAGCTTAACTAAAAACATAAGGAAACATACTTACTTGTCATGTAGACTTTCATCTTTTACTAGATTTCTAGCACAAACTCATATTTTCTCCAAACGATGAGTATTCAAGATGACTTTTTCACATTAAGAGCTCTATAATCAACCTCGAGAGAATCACATAATCTACAAAAGATAAACTATATATTTCCAATGTCTTTATACCTTATCCAAAACCAAAATGATTAGTAAAAGATTATATAATCCCCAAAAAGGATAATCTTTTACCAAAAGGAAAACTACTCTTAATCTCCAAAATTTTTCAAACAAAATCCAAAGTTCATCAAAGACCATTCAATAAACATATTTCCATAAAATTATTCAATGTAATCCAAACTAACATTTAAACCCAATCTCATAAGGATTTAATCATATAGTCTTACGAGATAAATCATAACATTTATCTCCAAATAACACCAGTTACTCTTAAAGTCTCATATTGATAAGTAATTAAACTAATCCCATATCCTCCATGATAGGTTAATAATTTCCATAGATAACCCAAAATCAACTTATTATTGATTCATAAGATCATCTAAATAAAAATAACTGGTCATACTAACCATGGACTTCACGTAGTCCAGTGGTATGTGATAAATACCAGTTGCACATTGGTTGTAGGTTCGATTCCCACAACTTTGTTCGATGCGATGGGTTGTCACACTGTCTATGTGTTGTCCTTTTTTAAAAACTATATAATTTTATAACATTCCCAAAAAGATAAAAATCCATCAAAAATAACCATAACATATTTAAACCATGAAGGTTATCTAATAACTTTCATTTTGCATCCCAAAATTTATTAACCTGTAATTTCCTCAAATTCAAGGATCACATAATCCCAACTAGTTCTCTATAACTATATCCACAAAAGAAAAGATAATTATTACTTGAATAAAGTTTTCATATATCAAAATTAAGGTTTAAACATACTATAAAAAGTATTCTAATGTAATCCTATCATCAAAAGAGACTTAATACTTCTAGGCATTTCACCATCCTAAAATCTAACATAACTCTTGAATCCTTATATATTGACTTCTTACTCATTAAATATTATTCATGATCCATTAACCATTCATTTCCAACTTATTATGAAATACTTATTTCCTGCAAACACTATCGTGAATCATATCCTCAAATTCAATAATATAATAACATATGTGAAGAAATAATCCATACCTTTCATTGGCCATTGTCAGTTTCGTCATCCTCAATCGGAATGGCATTAGGTATTGGTAAAAAAATATTTGTATGATCTTGGTGATCCCATTACCGAAACTTCTTCGTAGGACATGTGTTTGTATAATGACCATGCACATCACATTTAAAACATTCAATTGATCTCTTAGAAATAACTTCTTTTCCTTTACTAGAGTCAATTGGATGATTCCTTTTTTTTATGGAAGGTTCTTGCTTTATGACCTTCATTTCCACATCTATATAATCTTTATGTCCTTTTGAAACATTTTCCTAGGTGTTTCTTTCCACATCCTTGACACATAGGTTTTTGAACATACTTACCTTTATGATTATTACCTGAACGTTTGTAGGGATTTGTTTCTAACATATATGTTGCATTATAAGAATCAATAAGGTCCAGGTGGTCAATCATGACTCTAGATAGCTCGTAGAGAATAACCACTAGAGTTCTCACTGGAGCTCCTATTTCATTCAATTTCTCATTCAGAAAACCGTCATAGTTTTCTTCACATCCACTGTTACTTTGGTGCCTATTAGATCTATCCATTTACTAAAACCAAAAAGGTCAGTGTGAGTATATCAGTAAAATCATCATATAATATCTTATGAGGAGAGTAAATACTAAGATATAAATATTCATGTTATCTTAAACTCTTTCACTTTATCTAAAAGAACTATGACTCTTTCTGAAATCATATTCATTATTGTAATGTTACTTACGCTTAATGAATACAATAACCTCTAAATTTATCAAAACCGACCTATGATACCAAATCTAAGAGCCCAACCTTAATACAATTAAAAATATTGAATTAAATGAATATTTCACATTGCGTATCTTTTCAGGTTTAGAGTTTTAGAGAATTAGGTCATAACTATTACATATCAACTTGAATATTACAATGTAGACACTTCTACTATAACTTATTTTTCACAATAATAAAACTACTTAAATAAAAAATAGTTCTTTTCTTGATATAAATCTTCTTGAATACTTATTTTCTCTTACCCATCCATATAACCCGTGAAAAACATTTCAATAATGTGGGATGAGCATAAAAATATAAGTAAGGGTTATAACATAAAGAAAAGAAATATTAACACATCAATAAATACAAATCAATGAAACCATAATTTTTAGTCATAACAGGCCTTATGAAATCATAATATTTATGAATTACACATAGTAATCAAAAATCATAAAGTTACCTTGTGGCATCTATACCATACTTACATTGTAGCTATCATAGCTACGCAGGGATTTACATTTGGAATACCCATCACAGTATATTCCCTAAATATCTTAGGAGAAACATTCACATTTACCTCCATCATGTTACCCAATGCATTAGAGAGCTATCTCAAGCTCACCTGCCCTAGGTTTATCATGTAACCACCCGTATATGTAACATTACCAAGAACCATAACTTGTCCGTTACACATAAAACAAACATAAACAAATAAAATTTCCATATTTCAAATACAATATATCATTTAAATATATTGGCATAAGAAATCCATTATCAAAACCATTTTAATACCAAAATATGTAAAAATGTATAAGGTATTTATTTTCATTTAAAAAAACATTATGCTTTTTAAGAAATCCAAAGATTAAATAATACTTATGGTGGCGGTAAGGTCGTTGTTACCACTTACGTTAAAAGAAACAGTCTTTTTCTGTCTTTTAGTAAAACGATTCGTAGAAAAATATTCCATTTGAATGAAATTAAAATTGAAAGGTGTTTATACAATGTATAAAATAAAATCATGTATTAAAACAAAATATGCCTCAATGAAAGAATATTGAGATGAAGTCCCTTACAAAGACGGTATCCTTAGATTAAGGATAAATCAATTAAGTAATTATGTGTGAAATATATAAATACACCAAATATAAGTGGATATTAAGTGTAAAAAAATATGATTTCATCCACACATATACATAGCACAACATAATCAAGAAGTACAGGTTTAACCCAAAGAATTGAAATTGGGTAATGATGTTCCCTTACAGAAATTCGACAGCCAAACGACGTCTCTTTAAAATTCAGAAAATGAGTTGATGAGAGATAAAAGGGTATCTCATCACTTGAACATAAAATTTACAGTAATAAGGATATAAAATAATATATCCCAACTAAATATGATATAAATTAAAAGATATAACAAAAATAAGTCTTTTAAAAATAGGAGGGAGAAAGGTTCCCTTACCAATTTGCTAACTTTTAGAACATAAACCCCATGAAAGAAGGATCACACAATGAAGATGTTAATACCCATAAATTAAATTTTATTACAAAAAGAGTTCAATAATTGTAAATACATATACTACCCAAAAGGAAATGGTGGAAAATATAGCATGAATCTCATGAGAATAAAAATGAGATGAAAATACCTTACCTCATTATAATCAATCGAGTCGTATGACCAAAAGATAATAACCCCCAAATGAATTACATAATACCATGAATATAAAGATAATAAAGATAATACATATAAAATGGAAGTAAAAAATACACCACATGCAATAAATAAGTGGTGAACAATGGAAATCTCATAGAATTAAAAGTGAGATAAGAATCCATTACCTCGTTGTCTGACTTGACTCGTTTGTACGTTCCTTGTTCTTCCTGAATAATAAACTTAAGTTACTTTATACTTATTTAAGAATATTTTTTAATTTTTTTTATTCCTTTTATATTACTTATTACCTTGATATTACAATTATTTAACTATTTGAGCTCATATCGGACATTTTGTCAATGTTTGGACCTTGAGTAAAAAATGAACTTGTTATAATTATAAATTGCCTATGTGGTCAAAATTCCATTATCTCCAGAATGATATTAATCATTTAGATGTCATATATATATATATATATCATAGATATATATCCACTATATATATATACGTATTTATAATAGTACATAACATTTGGAGATAAGAAACGAAATGCACCGTTCATGGAGACGGTAAGCCGTACGTACGCATGAACGCTACTTTAATTTATATTTCATATTTTAATGAAATGAAAACATAGTAATTCCTAGTTATATTATAATTTAAGTATAATATGTATGTCATATATGTTTGATAATTTCATAAATTATATCCTTTATACGTTCCACGTATGGAATGAACGATTCATATCACTTTGAGGGGGCGGTAGTACGTACTTACTCTAATGGAATTATCGCGTTACCCATTATGGGAAACATAAAGGTATGATATAAAAAAGAAAATACAGAAGCATAAAGAAAACATAAATATCATAAATATCATATATAGATACAGTTCCATTATAATGTCCACCATGAGAGGCGGTAGGGGATAATTGAAGAATCATCGTTTCATGAGGCAGTAGTTCGTCGTCCACTGAAACAATATGTTCTCTACCCATTAGATGGAGGTGTGTGTAAGTTTAGCTCGAATAAATCTCATAAAAAATCCTTTTTTATTTAATATACTTATGTTTTAATAAAATAAAGGAATAAAAGGGGTTTAGGGGGTTGGTTAAGTAAAATAAAACAAAAGAACTTTAGAGAAGACGTTACCTTTACATCGGGTAACTCCCTTTGGTTTGAACCAAAAGGGTTTCTAGAAGCGATTCCAACCTAAGGTAAGGCTTCAAAGATTAATATAGGGATCTTGGGAGCTTATTTGACTAGAGTTTGTATGATTCAAGAGCTTTAGAAGTGTGAGAAATGAGTAATAAGTGAAGGATTTTATAAGGGGGAGAAGGGGATCTTTTGGAAAGTTTGGAAATCTTATTTTATTATATAATTATTTTCAGTTTATAAATGTCCAAAAATCATTACTGTAAATTTTAAGGTGTCCCATGTTCGAAATAAAATAATCCAATAATAATTGGTCATTTTTTGGATAGTTTTTTAATTCATATATTCTTATTTATTTAAACCATTCATTAATGATGTAAACACTACATCATCATTGTGTCATAAATAATTTTATTTATATGATGTCTAAAAATTATAAAAAAAATTCCATTATGTAGGAAATATTTTTATCTTTCCAATTAGTATTTATAATTGAAAATATAACTTATATAACCCCATGTAAAAATTGTTTTAGTAAGACTATACATGTTTATGAGATTTTTATTTTTACTTTAAATAAAAAGTTATTAATGTCATTATGTTATCCAAGTGGATCCATGGGGACCCCAAATTTACCCATGGATTTTCTTGGTCGTCCATGACTCAACCAATAATGTTTGGAAAAGGTTTAAGGAAATTTTATATTATTATAACATTATTTTTACCTTAAATTACCCTAATTACCTTTAATCGCGGTTAACAATAAAAAAATTACTATTCACCAAATATTATTTTAATCCCATTGAACCAAATTTGAATTACTAATGACAACAATGAATGTCATATTTTCAAAATTCAATTAACAAAATTGGTAAAATTTCATTTAAACTAAAAATTATGTTTTTTAACTACTACTTAGTGGTTTCAGTATTCAACAAAAATTGAAGGTTTTCAGAAATATTCCAAAAATTCACTCTAAGATAAATTTGATATTACGAATTCAAAAATGATGTCTATTTTACCAAATTCTGAACATAGAAGTTGAATTAATTAATTTTATAATTAATTCCTGTCATCAAAACAAAAAGAATGTTTTTAAGAAATAATAACCATCAAAAATTGATAGTTGTAAATGTCCAATTTGAAAGTGAAATTACTTCCAATGGAAAAAATTGGGTTAAATGGTTAAAATATAATCTATTTACACTTTAAAACCAATTAAAAAGTTAATCTATCTATATAAATAAATTAGATTAAAAACCGAATTTGAAGTAAAATACAATATTCTTTACAATTCATTAAAAAATGACCTTTATCGGAAAAATTCCAAAAATTTACACAAAGTAAATTTTGATGTCCCAATTATAAAGAATAATTTTTTTGGTCAAATAGAATGTATGAATGTGACCAAAACTATATTTAAAGATGGTTCACTATCAAAAGGTGGTAAATCAGCCTTTTAAATAATATTAGAGTATTTATGCTTAAAATTGAATTCTTTTCTTATTTTAAGCCTCTAACTTTTATTGGATAAATGTAAAAACATTTATAAAACATGTATAATTATATTTTAGTTAGTTCTTTATATTCCCAACAATACAACTACTAGGTGTTAACTACCATTCAAAATAACAATATTATATTCTTAGTGTGCAACATATGATTTCCAAGAAACCCGTTGTTGCATATTGGGTATGCTATCGATCACAGCAACCCCTTTAAATTAAAATTAATATTTGATTAAATTTTTTTAATAAATATAAATATTTCATATTCTTTATTTATTTCAGATGTTATAGAATAAGTTGTTTTTCCATAATTTAGTAATTGGTTTTAGTATTTTGGTCTTTTTTATGCCTTATTATACTCTGGTACTCTAATCATAGTGAAGTTTTCTTTTGATATGATTTCTGTCTAGCTTCTTTTACTTCTCCATTGTTAAAGGAAAAATAATTCATAGTTTTTTGTTATATAATTCCAGGTGTTAGTCTCAAACCTATGAGGATTGAAAACTCCCTTCAAGTTATGTCAGGGTTGGCTTGGTTAATGGGTTACCAGTGAACCCAGGATTGTTCGTGAAAAAATGGTATCAGAGGAGGTTGAGCTTTTGTATTTAAGTCAGTATGAATTTTTAAAATATTTTTGGTAAATAGGATATAGTTGTGATTGAGTTCATAACATGCTCTTACCGAAATGAACCTTAAGTCGGTAGGGTTAGTTAGGGAAATATGTCTTATAGATTAGTTATAGTTTTTCCTTTTTAGATTTGGATAAGTTAAGTCTAAATATTGTTTGTTCCTTCCATTGGGATTTATTTGTCTGATTACTCTGTTTGATAAATAACTAATGTATTCAATGTTGTATACTGATGTTGTGTGTAATCATGCCTCTGAGAAGACATGCAAATCAGATCTGGGAGGAGGCTACTGCTAAGCCTCAGCAAGCAAATCATGTTGTGGATCCGAATCAATTTGAGGTGATCGTGCATATTGTCCATGATTTGGGGTAAGAAGAAACCCCAGTCCCCATTCAGGCTCTAGTTATAGATCCTCAGTGGGATGTTATTCAAAATCATTCTCACAAGTTCATTCTCTAGTAACCACCCATTTTCAAAGGCTCCACCTATCCCTAATATGATAAGGAATCATTGCATATCATAGAACATCTATTTGAGTTCTTAGAGACACCGAAAGAGATCAAGGTGATGTGTGAGACCTTCATTCTAGAGGAACCAATAATGATATGGTGGAACACGATGGCGATGATAAAGAAACATGATAAATTACAGTGGATTTAGTTCAAGGTTATTTTCACATGCCAGTTATATCTATAGTCAATTATGTTGGTAATGGCTGTGGTGTTTTTCAAGAAAGAGGTGTCCAACAAAACAATGGATGCTATGAATGTTTAGGGAACCTTCAAAAGTTATTTTAAAACATTTTTACTCTATTCAGAGGCATGAGATAATTAGAACCTCTAAAAATGATAGGTCAATCAAATTCTTCACGTACAAAAGGGTTCGAGTCACAAGCATCCAGAATAAAGCTTCTTCACACAGTGGAAGATTATCTAGTGGAATTTGATATCGGTCCATAGACCATTAAAGGTTCCATTACTATATATTCATCTTTAGTGACTGCTCTGTTTGATACTGGTGCATCTCACTCATTTATTTCAACCCATATCACTAATTTTATTTATCTTCCTATGTATCTTTTAACTTTTCCAATGTATATTAATACACCTCTTAGTGTGAAGAGAGACTAGGATCACTATTGTCACATACCTGAATTATTTTAAAGGTATTTTTCAATTACATTATTTTCTTATTTTTTTGTGGGGATTTCTGAGGAATTTTTAGAGAAAAGTGCAGTTTCGTCAGGATTTGGGCCAAACTGTGAACCCATTTTAAGATTTAAAAACAATTTTTTTCTTTATAAATCTTTACTTTTTTGACATATTTCACCCATTTCATTTCCCACTTGGATTCCCCTGACCTATTTAAACCACCATATCAATTTGGACCCCTTAGGAACACATAAACATGGTGAAATTGGGTAATTTTTTAGGCATTGGGGCAACCCGTTAGCCCGTTTAAATATTTAAAAAACAATTTATTAATTTTATACCTCATTTATTTTTAACATTTTTCAGTCATTCCACCTCACAAACAGTCCTACAAACCCTAGGCTCACCCACATGCTCTATTTTTCCTCTTTGGAGCTCATTTTCAACAAGGATTAGAGTAAATTTCCTAAAGGTTTCTCAAATCATCCAGATTTGAAAAGAATTTTGTTTCCTTCATAAATCCTTCTCCTTTTACACTTTTTTCTTATTTTAGTCCCCACTCGACCTCTACATCTTTAATCAAACCTCCCTTTCAATGTTGGCTGCTTGGAGATTCTACTATTGGTGTATATGGGGAGGTTTCTACAATATTTCTCATGTATGTGAGTTTCCTTCTTATTTCCTTCCATTTTGTTAAGGTTTCTCCTAATTTTCTTGAAGATCAAAATGTACAAGAGCTAGGGCTTCATACCTAGGGTTTTTTTAGTTTCTTGGTCCAATATTTTGGATTTGGGTTTGCTTTAACTCCGTTATGGTGAAGAGGTGGTGCGATTGACGTTTCACACAAGGATTTGAGGGTTTTGACAAAATTGGTTGGTGATTCCATGTGTAAGAATCACATTATGAGTTAGATTTGATTTATTTATAGTTTCAAAATATTACTCTTCAATTTTTTTGTGTGAAAAATATTTTTGGTTGCATTGGTTTTGTGGTTGAATTTAAAGTAGAAATTTTCTGAAAAAATGAGTGTTTTTTGTCTCTGTTCCATGTTGTATCAATAGTTTTTTTTATGGTTCATGAAATTATTTTATTAAATGGTTTCAGGGATGATAATTTTTGTTTGGTGTGATGTTGGTATGAATTTGGTTTCAAAAGAGGGGTTTTAGATTGATTTTATGTGCAAAGCATGGTTGTACTTCTGGAAATTGTTTTACGAAAATGTTAAAGGGATTATAGATTTATAAAAAGTTTGCAAAGACTGTTTAGATACTATTTTTAGTGTGTATATCTTGAACATGTGTTATATGTTAAAATGAAATTTGATTTCATGTGGATGTTTTTTGGGAACAAAGAGGGAAACCTAGGTATCTAGGTGGTCGGACGTGTACTGGTACGCTAGTGATCCGAAGTGGTTTTGTCCCTATTTCACTTAGAACGTTTGATGTTGAAAACACCAAAAATAATATAATTTTTATTATTGGGACCACTATGTTATGGGTATGTTTACAACTAGTGTCTCTTACATGATAACAAATATTTTTATGGTAACTTTGACACTCATATATGAGGTACCTAGGGCTCACAACTAACTTGTGCCTAGGGGTGTTACTCTGTCCAGTTCTCGTTGACTACATGATATTTAACTTTTTAACATTGTGTTATTAGATGAAACATTTAGTATATTTGATGTATTATTTAAATTAATTCATTATTTAGTGTTACCCCTTGAAAACAGATTTCATTTAAAGGTTACTTTCTTTAGAAATCCCTACTGCAATTTATTGTTATAAAAATTGGAAATCTTTTTATCTTATTATGTTTATCACATGGAATCTATTTCGGTGGAATCCTATTATAATTATTTTCACACCATAATTACACCATAGAGTTTAATAAGACTTGATAATTTTTGACATAGGTGAGGGAAAGGCCTTTGGAGATGGCGTTTCAGGTTGTTAGTTGCTTCCGTGGTGCAGTGTTGTGGAGACGGATCATGGGTGATGATCTCTTATGTTTGGTAGTACTTGGGCCATTTTTTATACTAATTTTTATATTTTTGGAAATATTGTGTATTGTTTAAAACCTTTCATTCAGTTATAAATTTTAATTATGGCTTGTTTGGCATGAATTTTCAGATTGGGTTTATTCTTCATTATTGGTTGTTTTATGTATCCGAACTCATGTAAATAAATCCCAAAACATTATTTATGATACTTGAGAACTTATGATAGCCCATGGGGATAGGTAATTTCCTTCGGGAATTTCCAAAGGCTCGGTTGGGTGCTGGTTCTAAAGGTGACCAGATCTAGTTTGTGACAAAATGCTGATTAGAGGCATCGAGCTTTGGAGTTTTCCAGGGGATACCAGGTATTCTTGAATACGGCACCATGCTTGAGTCATCACCACCTTGTTAATAAAGGGAAGATAACACCAAGGTATGTATACTTTTTTTTTTAAATCATTGATAGTTTTGTTAAGGTGGCATACTAGTTAGATTTTCCATCTCATTTGACATCAATCTATGATATCTTCCACATCTGCCAGCTAAATAAAAACAATTCGGACTCGTCCCATGATTTGAGTTAGGAACAGTTAGAGTCAGAACCCAATAAATCTATGGTTGAGTGACCAATAAGTATTGTGGAATCATGAGAAAAAGGAATTTTTGGGAAGATTATTCCTCTAGTTTGAGTCCTTTGGTAGCATGGGACTAATGAGCATGACACATGGGAGCATAAGTCATGGGTCTAAGAGGTGTTACAGTTTCTCTTATATAATTAGGCTTCAAGCTGACTTTTTGAGGACAGAATGTTTTCATAGTTGGGATAATTATCTCATGAATGAATTATTTTAAAATTATTATTCATTTAAATTCTATTATTTCTTTATTTGCAGGGTTTACCTGGGATTTTTTGGAGAAAAGGTTGGTTTCATCAAGATTTGGGCCACACTGTAAGCCCATTTCCAGATTTTAAAAAAATTGTTACTTTTTTAAACCTTTCATTTTTTCAATATTTTTTACCCATTAAACTTCCCACTTGTCCTAAACTTACCTATTCAAACCATCATATCCATTTGGACCCTTTAAGAACTCATAATCATGGTGGATTTGGGGGATTTATTCAGGCATTGGGCCAACCGAGGAGACCATTTGTAGATTAAAAAAAAATTCTTTTATCTCTCATTCATTTTTTCACATTATTCGGTCATTAAACCTCTCATTCGAACCCAAAACCTCAGTATCACCACAATGTTACATTTTACCTCTTTAGATATCATCTTCTCCAGAGATTATGGTGAATTACTTCAATCTCAAATCGTCCATATTTTCAAAGGGAATTTGTTTATTTCAAAAATCATTCATTTTTTCTCTTTTCTCCCAATTTCATTCACCAATCGACCTACACAGCCTTACTTGAACCAAAATTTCAATTTGGGTTGCTTGTAGATTCAACTATCGGTGTATTTGGGGCGATTTATTCAAAGTTTCTCAAATAATAGAGTTTCCTTCTTAGTTCCTTCCATTTTCGTAAAGTTTCTCCCAATTTTCACGAAGCTTCAAATGTCATGATGAAATGGATTTATACGTAGGGTTATGTTTGAGTTTATTAGTCCAATATTATGGTTTTAGGTTCATTTTAACTCTCTTGTAGTGCGGCGGTGGTGAAATTGATGTTTCACATAAGGATTTGTGGTGTTTGACACATTTGGTAGGTGATTTGATGTATAATAATTCCTTGATGTGTTGAATTTTCTTGATTTATAGTGTTAGTATATTCTTATTCCATTTTCTTTGGTGCAAAAAAATATTTTTGGAAGCATTGGTTAAGTGGTTGATTTTAAAGTGTCATTTTTGTGCAAAAACGAGTGTTTTTTGTGTGCTCCATGTTGTATCAATTGGGTTTGTTTTATAGTTCAATAAAAGATTTTATTAAATAGTTTATGGATTAAAATTCTAGTTTGGCATGATGTTGGTATGAATTGGTCTTTAAAAGAAGGTTTTATATGGATTTTATGTGAAAAGTATGGTTGTACTTCTTGAAAGTGTTTTATGAAAATGTTAATGGGTTTATTTAATTACATAAATGGTGAAAAGCATGTTTAGCTAATGTTTTGAATTTGTATAAAAAAATTGGTGTTTTTTTGGGAAAATGAAATATGATAGAACTTTGAACATTTTTGAGAACCGAGAGGGAAACCTAGGTGTCTTGGTGGGAGGATGTGTACTAGTACGCTAGTGATTTGAGTGGTTTTGTCCGTATTTCACTTAGTGAGTTTGACATTAAAATCACTAAAAAACTATAATGGTGGTGATTGGGGGCCACTAGGTTTGGGTATGTTTCTTACTACTATATTCTTCTTGAGAATAGATACTGATATGGTTACTTTCACACTGAGATATGAGGTAACTGATGCTCACAGCTAACTAGTTCATAGGGGTGTTCCTGTACTTAGTGTTCCATGACTACTTGGTATTTCCATTTAGAATATAACGTCTTTGGATAAAAAATTCAAAAACGTGCATTTTGTATTTAAAATTGTAAATTATTTAATCATACCCCATGAAAACCATTTTCATTTAAAGGTTACATTCATTAGAAATCATTGCTACTATTTCTTGTTATAAAAACATGAAAGCATTTTATCTTATGATTTTTAACACATTGAATCTATTTGAGTGGAATCCTATTAGCATTAAGACAACACACTAATTACATATTTTGGTGTTATTAGACTTGATTATGTTTGAAACAGGTAAATCTAGGCCTTTGGAGACTGATGTTTGGGTTATTAGTTTCTTCTATAGTGCGATGTTCTAGAGAGGGCTCGTGGTTGATGACCCCTTGTCGTGTGGAGGTCCTTCAGCTATTTTTGCTGCTAATTATTATAGTTTTGAACCAC
The DNA here is from genome assembly GCA_963277665.1 of Viscum album. NCBI lineage: Eukaryota > Viridiplantae > Streptophyta > Magnoliopsida > Santalales > Viscaceae > Viscum > Viscum album. The sequence goes on along the minus strand of OY728158.1, from coordinate 904,924,395 downwards.
TTGTGTGTTTTTTAAAACCTTATATTACATTATGAATTTTAATTAAGTCTTTTCCATGAATTTTCATATTGGGTTTATTCTTCATTATTGGGTTTTGTACGCATCCTATCTCAGGTAAATTATTCCAAACCCATTTTTAAGAAACTCAAGAACTTGTGCTAGCCCATGGGGATAAAGAATTCTCTTTGGTCCTTGACATGGGCTATATTGGGTGCCAGTTTTGAAGGTGACAATATCTTGTTTGTGACATTCATTGTCTCGCTCGTGTCTTCTCTCCATCATATGTTTAGATTTCTTGGAGTTTTCAGGTTCTTGACATGGAATCTATTACGTCACATTCAGGATGGATTGGCTCTTTGATAATAAATTATGAATTGATTTCTATCTTTGATGGGTCTACCATACTACACCAACTGTACCTCTTGCCTTTCAAGAAGAGTTAGACCCAAGGTTGAGCTGAGCCAAACCTTCTTATCGAGAGTTGGGGAAAGTGATATCATTGTTTTCTTTTTATCAGGAGTGAGATTCAATGAGTGGTGATCTCCCTCAAGTATTCATTGAGTTTCTTGATGTATTTCTTTATGAATTATCTAATTTCCCACAAGTAAGAGAGGTTTATTTTTCCATTGACTTAATATTTGGTACTCAGCGAGTTTAAATTCTCACTTACCACATGACCTAAGTTGAAATGAAAGAGTTGAAGTCCCAATTGGATTTTTTTCATAAAAAGATATTTCATGATTGTTTTCTCGACTATGGTGGGGCTTGGGATGATCATTTTGGGATTCTTGAGTTTTCTTATAAGAGTAGTTACAATTCCACGATCAGAATGACTCCTTTTGAGCCATTGTATTAAATTCATTATAAACCTTCGTTGTGTTAGTTGGAGATTGGTGAAAGTTCCTTGGTTAGTCCAATTTTAGTCCAAGAGATGAAAATTAAGATTCAGTTGTTTCACCAGAGAATGTAGAAATCAGAGATCCGGTATAAGTCTTATGTTTATCATCATCATAGAGCTATGGAATTTTATGTTGGTGACCAAGTATTCTTGAAGGTCTCACCTCGATTGGGTCATCGATGATTTTGGAGGCAAGAGAAGCTTGAATTTTGTTTTGTGGGAGAATTCTATATTGTTGATCAGTTGGGTAATGTTTCTTACCATTTTTCACTACAACCAAACTGATGACAATACAAGATGTGTTCCATGTATTGCAGTTGTGAAAGTTTCTATCTGATCTATATCATGTTTTGAGTTGGAGTGATCTTGAGATTGAACATGTTTTATCTGTGACTGAATGAATAATCAGGGTTGTTGATTCTTAGACCAAGGTACTTCATGGGAGGATGAAAACTCTAGTCCATGTGTTATGGCATCATGGTTCTGATTCTCATGAGACATGAGAGAGGGAGGCACTATTAATAGAGCTGTGACCTCATCTTTTTGACAAAGAGGATTCTTCGTAGGATTTCTGGGGACTGAAAATTCCTATGGTGGAAAGGTTGTGACATACCATTATGGTTTCATGTATTTCTAAACCTTATTATTTTAAATTTTTAATATCATAATTAAGTGGGAAGAAGGAAAATGATTTGTTAGAATTTTTTTGACAAATGCGTTAAAGGCCTTAAATTCCAGTTAACATATTGTAATATTTAATTGATGTTCTTTTTGGAGTTTGAAACCTAGTTAGTGTTAGATTCTTAGTCCTTCATGGTCTCAGTGAAGACTGAATAAAAAAATTAAATATAATATATTGAGTGCACATTTATTATTCAAAACAATTGAATAACCCTAAAATAGTGCATTATATGAGATATCTATGATCAATGTTTTTTCTGAAAGATGGTGTTTACCCTAGTAGGGGTATAATAATGAAAGGTGCTGAATATTTGGATACATCTCTCATGAGATAAATTTATTAAAAAATAATTAATATATTATTTTATTAAAAATATTTAAAACATCCAAAATGGCGTGTTGTGTGAGAAATATGAGACAATCGATAGGTTCATAACATGTTGTTTACCCTAGGAAGAGTACAACATTTGTAACCATCAGGAATTTGGACTCCTCACTGGAAAAAATAATTTTTTTAAAATTTAATAAAATTTTAATTCGTTTTTTGGTATTAAATAATTAGTATCTCTTGAATGGTGAGATGTATTGGAAATATGATAGCACCATTGGGTCCAAAATGGGGTGTTTACTCTAGGCATGGTATAAAATTTATAAACAATGGGTGTTTGAAGTAATTTTAGTTTCTATATTAGATAATTAATTAATTCAATAATTAATCCGATTTTTAGTTAAAATAAATAAATTTTTAATAGGTTTTCTTCTTCCTCCAAGAAAAACAATTGGACCTCCATTATTAAAGGAGGAGGGTTTTAAAACCTTCAATTTATAATGTTTTGGACTACGATTTAACTAGTCACGACAGAATTAATGAAAATAAATGAATCCTCAATGATTTTTGGGTTGATTAATGATTGAAAATGGGTGTTTTAAAAATAGGTTTAAGGTGATGTGTTTTTCAGTAAAAAAATCACCAAACTCTATGGTATTCCTTAATGGTTGATCTTATTGGATTCTGATGATCTCAAAACTCCCTATTGCACAATCGTTGAACTCCTTGGTGGTTCGGTGATATTGGCATTGGTCATCCTATCTCTTACCTGTGTGCTGTGTGAAGATGGAAAGTAGAGTTTCCAATTTTTTTATTATTTATTTTATTCTTCCACCACTAATTTAAGAAAACAATGGTAGAATTCTATTAAGGTTTTAACCCTTAAATTATTCATGGTTGGTTTCTTAAGAATGCTGGAAGATAGATATAACCATTATTAGTTGATAATTTCATCAAATTATTGATAGATAAATATAAACAATTATCAAATCAAGTTTTCATTGAATGATCAATGATAATTTGACCAGGTTAAAAAATGATGTATAAACAATTATCATAGGGTAATTATAAACTATTATCATATGTTAAATACACCAATAATTTATTTTGAGAATATAATATTGTTAAAATAATGTATATTTCTAATGAATTATCAGGAAATTAATAATTAGGTGAAATTGTTAAACAATAATGATTTTGAATTAATGAAGGATAATTTCATTAAATTATTGAATTGATAATTGATTAATATTATCAAACAATAATTATTTAGATTATCAAAAGATATATATATATATATATATATATATCGATAAACAGACGTGGGATAATGTAATAAAGTTATGTTATGTTATTTATTTTGATTAACAAAAGAGATATATATATATATAGTTAGACAAATAATTTTTCATAATTAATTTGGATGTTAAGGATAATTTTATTAAATATAAAATTATCAACGTGTAATTGCATGAACTATTGAATGATAATTTCAAACAAATTCATTGACATAAATGTTAATATTGATATTATACAGGGGAGAGAAAGTGTTATCACATGTGATATTCCTTGTGAAATAAATAGAAATTTTGGATATAAAACCCTTGATGAACGTCGACCATTGTGTGTCGATGCTTAAAATAACAAGGCTGTGAGGAGGTGTATTGAACTACATAGGTCGGTTTATCCTTACTGCTAAAATAAAAGACATTGAGGTAGGTAGTTATATCATGATGCCTAGTATATATTAACCCCAATTGCGTTGTTTATGATTTAATTGTTTGAATTCAAATTCAATTTTGTTAATATGAATCTTAAATATTTCAATTGATTTGTTATAAAAAACCCCAATTCCAGTGAGTTGTGGTTTTTGAGCGAAATTAGGTTTTGGCATGGAAATTTGAATTGATGAGATTTAAATTGTAAAATTTTAAATTATGTTTTTGATGGAAATTGATGCAATTGAATTGTTGAATTTAATTGTAGAAACTAATTTCTTAAAAGATTTGTTGAAAATCCAAATTCTGGTTAATTAGAGACTTGTGATGAAATTTCTGGAATTTTTTAAATTGTGAAAACGGATTAATATGTTTTGATAGAAACGTAGTGGTTTTATCTTGTTAAAGATGCATTTTTTTGATTAAGACATATTTTTATTTTAAAAGGAAAATTGGAATTTAAATATAATAATAGAATTAATTGTATTTTAAGCACTATTAAAATAAATTTCCCATCATTGGTTGTGTAAGAGAACACGAAAGGGTTAGGTAGATTGTTAGTTATTTGGACACACGCTACGATTATACAACATTCTAAAACATAAATACAGTAGGTGACATACCTTAGGCGATGGTGACGAGTCCTCTCTGACCAGTTTCCATATGATATATTTGTACACATATTTCTGTGAAAACTTAGAGAGTACAGAGTCCTATTTTCTGAAACATACATACCTATTTGGTAGATAACCATTTTTCCCACTTTTGTTTATATGTGAGATATAAAATGTATGTCAATATTGTTAAACTATTTTACATTACACTTTTAATTTTATATAATTTTTTTTATATAAAATGTTTTCTTTAATCCATTTTTTTGAAATATTCCATCACTTGTAATGTAAATCATGTGCTTAATATATTTTTTATCATTTTAATATTATACCGTGATTTTCTTAAATATGATTTAAAAATGAAAATCCTATTTAATTTAAAATTTAAATAACTTCTCTTGGTTAATATAATATTAGCATCTATTTCGGAATCCTTGGCAAGACCCTACTAGGGTTTTTAGGTCACACCGTCCTTGTTCCTTTAGGTTTTTGTAGATTATCTTCTTATAGGTTCGAGAAACTGGAGAAGATTACTTGTAGGTGGATCCCGCTACTGAACTAAGGTTTTAGTGAGTTGAGTCCTTAAAGACATAGAATTTGTTTTCCCTATTTTATTAATTGGGTTGTTATTCCTCGGGCCTGTTTACTCCTTATTGTATATTGGAAATTTACTCATAGCAGAGTTTTCTTTTGATATAAATTCTGTCTTGCTTCTTTAACTTATACATTTCTAATGGGAGAATCATTCCCACTTGCATTTTATATGAGTCCAGGTTGTATTCTCCACGCCATGTGGATTGAGAACACCCTTTGGGCTATGTTAGGGATGGCTAAGTTATTGGTTTATTAGGTCACTAGGGTACCTAGGCAGGTTCGTGACATTCATAGAATAATAGAAGAGTCCTTGGTTGGTAGGAAAGGAGAAAGTTACATGATCCTTTTATCATGTGGTCCAACACCATTCCAAATACCATAAAAATCAATAACATAAATATAGTACAATTTTAATTATTTTTTAACGAATCATCACCTTTTTTAGGAACAGTTATTAAATAATATGATATATTTAAAAGAAAAAAATTTATATACCTTAATAATATATCATAAACATGATATTTTTCACCTTCAGTTCATCCTTATATCTAAAATCCCACCAAAAAAAAATAAAAAATATATATCTCAAAATAGTATATTTTAATATAATACTCATTCATTTTTGATAATTTTATTGACCATAAATTTATCCACAATGTGAAACTCCTCCATAGATGAATAAAAATATCTTTTCAATTTTTAATTATAATTCATCACTATCTCTAGAATAATTCAAACATAATTATATTTTTCAAATAAATATTCAAAGGTGAAAAAAATATATCAATCAATATATTAAAATAAATATATATTTCTTTTATAATAATATCTATAATATAACACTATCTATCAAAACATATCTCAACAAAATAATATATCAAAATTAACTACTATAAATTCGATGTAAAAATTTCTAACAAAGTCTCCTATAATAAAATTATAACTTATCATAAAATAGTAACTAGTATTTCATATAACAGTATAACAAAATATCCCCTAATTAAATAATTATACAACAATAATTATTATTCTATATAATTTATTTCTATAGATTGGAAGTCAATAATGCCACATAAAAAACTTTAAAATATTTCACCATGTCTTCATAATATCAAATATTTTATTACTATCATATAAATAAAATTAATACATTATAATTAATTAATATTATAATATAATTGGTATTAGAATAATAATATAAAAATAAATCAGTGTATATATCTACATTATTTAATACTAAAAACAATGGTTTTTGTATTATCCACATTAAAGAAATTTTCATCCACTAGAAATAATTGAATAATTATATCACCAAACAAACTTATAAACTCAAACAACATATGGGCATCACATTTCCTAGTATCCACTTGAATTGCACCTTATTTTCCTAAAAATCTCACTAAATTAATACTGTATCCTCTATGAATATAATACCTCTAATCCAAAATTTAAATATCTCTCCCTACATATGGAACATCATGTTCTAACTAAACCATCTCCAAATTCAAAACATTAGTTTCAGCATGTTCATTCTTCTTTAGATGAGAAACAATATTATCAAATTTCTTCATAATCTCATTGAATATAAATCATGTATGAAATTTTACAAATTCATATTATGATCTTAAAAGGAAATATATACCATGAAATACATTTTTATTTATTTTCCAACAATTTATGAACCATGTATATAGTTCATTACCTATGTGGTGAGTGTGATCTAAATTTCATCTAGGTAGCTAGAGTTAAAACATGAGCTTCCACATTTATTTTGACACGCCACGATTAAATTGGGGATGAAAATCAAGTGGAATTTCATCTAATGATTCCATAATTAATCGTTCCTCACTATCAAGTGTGAGTGAATATATAGGGGAATCCTTCTTGATAGTGGGGCTGTGGATGATGGGTGGCCCGCACTCCATGTGTCGAGACAGTATCTATAATGGCCCACTCATTCTCATTGGCTTTAGAACACAATGAGCCATCACTGGGCCTCAGGTGACATCCCCAAGACACCAAAGGATGGAATTAACTACAGAAGGGTTTCAAAGACCAGTTGGGTATCATTTACCCTTTTAAAGATAAATTATAAACCAACAAACCAATATCCATAGCAACTATATGATTCATGAACAAAATAATGAAAATTTATAAAATCTTTTATACAAAAATGATCCCCAAAAAAGTGATACAATTAAATACAACTATAAATCAACCTAAAAGTAGAATATAACTCAACAAGAAATAAAAAAACTAAAAGACTCTAGGTTTCACCATATCCATGCTCCACCACCACCATACAGCTGAAGAACTCAAGAAGTAGTGCTAAAAACCTGTTGCACCCTAACTTTTCCCATGTATTAGAAGATAAAATATGTAAAAACACTAAAGTGCCAAAGGAGGGGTGATTATAAAACCCAGTGGGATTTACAAAATGAATTCCTTACTAAAACCACTAGGATAGTACATTTATACACATTCATAGAAAATGTTTTATATAAACAATTTCTAAAAATAGTTTGTAACTAATTATAAACACTTTTCAAAAACAATTTATAACTAAATACAAAATAAAACCATGTGAACCAATATTCCATAAATCTATACTCTAGGTAAAAAATTTAATAAATCTTTAAAAAACATTCTAAAAAATACTTGGGCAAACATATAAATTCCACCCAATAACAACTATGAAAAATTCATGCATCATTATGACAGTTCCATACCAATGACAGGTTTGTTGTCGATATACCAAGTCGTCATAAGGTAATTATTCTCCTTGTTCGATTTAACCTTTAGAACTACGAACATGATATTATTTCGACCATTTCTAGTAATTAATAATGAAATGTACACCATGTTTTCCCAGAACCAAAACCCATTTTAAGCAATTTCACATGTTTCAATAAAAACACCCATTTATTAAATTCTTTTTAAACATCAAATTTGTAAACATTAAATTTTTTTGAAACCCATATATCTAATAAATATTTACAAATAAATAAATTTTACAAAATTTGATAAATCCGTAATTTTAAAATACTTGTTTAAAATAAAAAAACAAGGGTTTTTTACAAAACCCCCAATTTTCCATGTTTTCCGCCACCCGTCACTAAAGAGGGTTTAACAATTTTAGAGTCAAAAAAACAATAATTTATTTTCATAAAACCTAAAATTTAATGAATTTAAATTAATTCCACTAAGTGGATATGATATTGAATCTAGTTACCTCACTCGTTTCGATGATAACTATCAAAGAACAAAGAACCCTCAAGAACCAGTTTCAAGATTCCAAGAAACCTCCCTAGATCTCTTCTTCTATCATGAAAACACCAGATCTAACCTTATTTTGACTAAAAAATCTTAAATCTACCCATAGGGTGGAATGGATCTAAGAAAAATAGAAAAAAGAGGATTATATCTAAAAACACGTGAAGAAAACGACAATGAACAAAAACTTACCACAAGAATCTCCCTTCAATTCATTAATGTACATGTTCAGATTGCTTCCAGATCTATGAGAGAACCTACTTTGGACTTTGGGTGAGAAAAAATTCATGTCAGGATTGATTTTGGTTGAAATAGATCAAATAGATGTCCAAACTGAATTACATCCACAAATATAAGAAATTATTTTTAGCCTTTCATGGTTTGACCACATGATTTGGCCAAACCATATGCTGACCATGCACAATTTTTTTATTCCAAAACCCACCAAAAGTACTCCAAATTATCCCCCAACTTCACAAATAACCTTTAAACATATAAAAATAATCATGGAAAGGTTAAAAACTAGAAAATAAGGGTTCTACATTCTTCCCACCAATGGTCTTTCCGTCCCCAGAATGTTTCAAGTGATTTCTGCCATAAAAGAGTTATTGACATTTCTCTTTAATTTACTTCTAACATTCCCAAATCTCTTCCTAAATATGACAATGTATCCCTAAAACCCACACTATAATGATAATTTTTTTTCATTTAAATCGTTTTCTTACATATCAACAATCCACACCGGTATATTTACCAATGAAGCATTCAAATTTAGGTCAGCCTGATCCTATCTGATCACATGGCCAGGATTTGGATGATAAATTTTCATCTTAGAAATGTGGAATACATTGTTCACTGAACTAAAATATTATGGAAAAGACAACTGATATTCCACCTCTTCGCCCCGTTCCAATATCTCAAAAGGGCCGATTTATCGGGGAGACAATTTTACCTACTTCCCAAAAGGACAATGTCCAAGCCTTGGGGAGATATTCAAGAACACATGATAACTCCAAAAAAACACCAATGGTCTTCAAAAATGATCCACATATTATTTTTGACGACTCTAATCCATCTACATTCTCTTTGTTATTAACATGATCTTCTCCATCTTTTCTTAGACAAGACTCATCCCAAATAATGAGGTCTCACCTGTTTCCACCTAACATAGTGGATAAGAAAAAGAACACATATAAAATGATTCTAAGGGGGCCATATGTATCAAATACTGATAAATATTATTTTATAATAACTCCCCCAATATTAATTGATCTTCCCATTAGCCACCAAAATCGATTATCGAAGCCCGTAACTTGTCTTCCAATGTCTGTATCTCCCTTTCAAATTTTCCATCTATCTGAGGATGATATGTCGTACTCATAGTCAACTGAGTTCCCAGGGCTTTCTGTAAGGATTTCAATAAATGATATGTAAACCTCAAATCTCTATCTGAGACTATAGAAACAATAATTCCTTGTCTCTTTACAACTTATTGGATGTATATTTTGGACACATCATCCACCATATGATTTCCCCAAATTGGAATGAAATTGGCTGACTTGGTGAGCTGATTCACTATCACCCACATGTAATCGTGTTTTCAGACCGTTATTTGGAGACCTATAACAAAATCCATAGTTATCTACTCCCATTTCTAGACTATAATTGGTAAATATCTCAACACACCCCATGGACACTAATGCTCTACCTTAACATGATGACATGTTAAGCACTAAGAAAACTCATCCATTTTTCACTTCGTACCATTCCACCAAAACTACACTTTCAACACCTTGTAAATCTTATTTGTCCACAAATGTACAACCCATCTCAAATGGTGGTAGGGATGAAAAATTTGTCTGGACATGTGATAGGTAAAACCATATAATCTCTGAACCACAAACCTGTTGTCCCATCAAGTTTTCAACATTCAATGGTCTCCCAACCCTTGAGTATTGAACTCATAAGAAAGAATTCTACAATGGATTTCTCTACCTCTTTAACCATTTTTACCAAATTAGGAACTACTAAAACTAAGAAGAAAACTATTACATCACCTTGGTTTTTTACATTCCACATGCATATCCGCTAAGACCAACTTTAACCCACACTCCTTGGAATCTTCCTTCGCCAAATAAGCATATAAATTCCTTCTTAATGCATCATCCATTGAATTGAATTTTCCTAGTGTATAAATAAATACTAAGTAAAACATATAGTGATGCTCCGTCCATATCATTTTCCTCAAATTCATATACAATTGTGAGAAAATGTGTTTCAGACTCATATGATTGGTGAACAAAAGGAATTTCCCACCAAGTAGATAGTAACGCCATGTCTTTAACTCATGAAAAATAATAAATAAATCCAAATAACATGTTGTGTAATTATTCTCATGCACTCTCAACTATATTGAACCATAAGAAACCACATGGTCACCCTGCATGAGAACACGTCCCAAACTAGATTCCAGATCATCACAACAGACCACATATCGCTAACCTAGTTCTAGAAAAACCATGATTGGTACTGTTCTCAGACTCACATTTAGTTTTCAAAAAGACTTCAAGCATTATTCACTCACCTATAAAGGAACATTTCTCTTTGTCAATAACGTCATTGGTGATGCTAGTGGTGAGAAGTCATGAAAAAAACTGCAACAATACCTATTAAGATCAAGAAATATTCGTATATCAAAAACATTCTTCAGTGGTATTGAAGATATAAATACTTTAGTATTTTAACGATCCACTAAAACACCGTTTTCAAAAAATGAAAAGGCCGAGAAATCACACCACTTGTATCCAAATATCACAAAAATAAATGGATATCTCTTAATATTTGTAACACTGTCGCAAGGTGTTCCTCATGCTCAACTTGTTTCTTTGAATACACCAAGATGTATTCCAAAAACACCACAAAAAAGAGTCAAGATATCACTGAAATATCAAGTACTTCAAATCCATGAATACCTCAAATGAATTTGTTAGACTGAAAGGCATGACTACATATTCATAGTTTCCATATGTTATTCTGAAGGCTGTCTTCATAATATCTTTTTTCCAAACATGTAATGGGAGATATCCTGATCACAAGTCAATTTTTGAAAACCACTGACCTCCCATAAATTGATCAAATAGACACCAATTCATGGAATTGTATAATGATTCTTTATAATAAATTGGTTAAGCATACGATAATCAATGGAAATCCGAATAGTTCCGTCTACTTTCTTCACAAACACGACTGGTGCTTCCCAAAAAGATGTACTTGGATGAATAAAACCATTGCTTTCTAGCTCCTCCAACTATACTTTCACATGATTTAAATCTATTGGTTTTATCCTATAATATAAAAGGGAGATAGGACTAGTCCCCAAAATGATATCAATCTTAAACTCCACTTCCCTTATAGGTGGTAAACAAGAAAAATATTCAGAAAACACATCTGGAAATTGATCCAATATTGATGAAAAATTACTATCCTCAATCTCTTCCATCAAAGCCACATACAATATCATTAATTGATAAGAGATTGTTATAACCATTGGAGACAACAATCCTGCTGCACCTGTTTTTTCAACATATCATCCTCTAAAGAGATTCTTGAAACCATCCTCAATTGTGAAACTAACCATCCTACTATAACAAAATATGTGAGCCTTGTATGGTTTCAACCAATACATTCCCAGGATTACATAAAATAAATTCATATATATCACTAATAAATACTCCTTCTTCTCATCTCTATCCATAGTTATAGAACACACTCTATACACAATGGCTCAACATTATCTTTCACCGAGAGGTGTTTGTAGTTTCATCACAGAAGGAATTATTTGAAGTTTCAAACTCATAAAATCAGTAGTAGGAGAAGAGTTAAAGGAATGTGATGCACCTGTATCAAACAACACTTGTATAAGGGAAGAGTTTAGTAGAATCATACCTCACACCATAAACTGTCTAGCCTGATCATCCAGAGTCCCCTGATCCTCTGCATATAACTACTTAGTTTGTGAAACTACGTGATTTTTTCCCTACTGAGATTTCCCCTATTAAGGAGTGATGGTGTTCCAAGAATCATCATGGCTAGCTCTTCTCTACTGGTGGATGTGATTCAATTGGCCCTACCCTGTCAAAGCATATGATGCATGTAACACATAAGAAGTGTCCAGAGCACCCAATTTTGGAGTACAACGACAATATCACTAAATATGTACCATTTATTATGGTGTTTCATTTTCAAGGTTGTGTCTTAAACTATCACTTGATTTAGTTTTATAAACCACACTAATAACATCCTGACTGGCCCATTGGTTTAGTATGAAGATTTACTAATCCAATCGTTTGACTATGATTCACATTGCCACCTGAGAAATTGGTGTTCATATTATTTTTTATCCGAGAAGTTTAGTTCCCACTATATCTTATCAGTGTAATCATGATTCCTCCTCCCATTTACCAAGAGATATCATGCTCATCCACTGACGCCCTTTTTACCAACTCTATAAAATCTGTGCTACAAAGTTCCAAAATCTTCTTCCAAATATCCTGTTTGAGTCCCAAATATAAGATTCGTTCCTTCAGTCCTACATATTATGAATATTCTAGTGAAAATAATACTATATAAATGAATTTACCTACATATTTAGTAATAGATATTCTATGCTACTTCTATATGAAAAAGTATGTTATTTGATGGATTCTAAACGTGTGAGGATAAAATTGTTTGTGAAACAATTATTAAAAATCCTCCCAACTCATACCCTGATCAAATATAGATTACACTACCAAATCCCACCACTAGAATGAAAGACCATCTAGAATATAAGTTTCCAGTTTGATCCTCAAGTCTGTTGGTGTGCCGATGAACTTGAAGATTCAATTCATCCTTTTCAACCAACCCTCTTCCCTCTATAGTTCTAAATTACCCTAGAAGATGGGGGGATTCTACATTTAAAACTAGATGGAGTTTTCCACCTATCATGGATTCTCCCTTAGGTACCTTGTGTACACATATTTTAATTCTTAGACTATACTCTGCACTATATCTTGGTTCACCAGTGGCTAAGGTGTATCCACATTTTTAGTAGCTTCCACCAGTTGGTTTCTGCACCACCTTTTGGGTGTTATTTCTCAACAAACAACACATTCTATAAGTCTCACTCTTCTATAAATTTATTGCAATGAAAAGAAAATTTATATAACATCAATATTACTACATTTATTTTAAAATATTACCATTTTTTAGAAAAAACCACTCATTCTTTTTAAAATAAAAACACTTTCAAAGTATATCAACTATTACCTTTTGAAATCATTTAATTTGAAAAAAATTTCCTTTATTTTTTTTCCAAAACTAAAACCATGCTATGAAAAATATGTCATTACTAAAAATTAGATATTCCATTCTAGTGGGAAGTCATTTAACTAAAATTAATGTGATTTGGGTCTCAGTGGGTAAACCCATGACAATGATACTCTATTATCCTACTAGTTTTTTCAAAGCACATACATTCCCAACTACTTGGTAACATGATGTTCAATATAAAAAGTTTAGCTACGTCTTTTTATGATCTATATTTCAAGTCCATAAAATCCTATTATTTTATAAGAATAAAAACTATGGAATATAAAACAATTATTTCAACTCCAAGACTAATATAACTTAAGACTTCTTGTTCCATAGAACAGGGACTACACTGATACTATATATAATGACACACTCATTCTCATTGGATTGCAAATAGAATAAGTCATTACTAGGCCTTAAGAGACATCCACAAGATATAAACGACTAGAAATAAATGACAAATGGTTTCAAAGACTAGGGGGGTATTATTTACCAATAAACCAACCAACCACAATCTATAGCATCTATTTGATGCATGAACAAAATACTGACAATTGAGATAATCTTTTATACTAAGTGAGATAAAAAAAGTGATGCAACAGAAGAAAAATTGAAATAAACCTAAAACTGAATGATAACTAAAAAAATAAAAATAACAAAAAGACTCCAGGATCCACTAGCTCTGTGCTCCACCACCACCAGACAACTCAACAACTCAAGAAGTAGTGCTAAAAACATGATCCACCCTACCTTTGCCCGTGTTTTGGAAGATGACATTTGAAAAATCACATATGTTTCAAAGAAGGAGTGAGTATAAAACATACTAGGATTTACCCAATTAATTCCCAACTCATTCCATTAATATATAAAATTTATCCACGTTTATAGAAAACTGTTTATATAATTTCTTTTCTAAAAACAGTTTACAACAAAATATAAACACTTATCAAAATGGATTATAAAAAAATATAACCCAAAAATATGAGAACCAAATTTCTAGAAATTTATACTCCAAGTAAACATTTAAATAAATAATTAAAACAATTTCTGAAAAATAATTTGGAAAACCAATAAACCCCCCACAACAACAACTAAAAAAATTCATGCATCGTTATGACATTTCCATACTCATGAGCGGTTTCTCATCGATCTACCAAGTCATCACAAGGTAATTATTCCCAATTTTCCATTTAACAATAGGAACCTGAAAAATTATCATATTTCAACCATTCCAAGTAATTCAATATGAAACAAAAACTATGTTTTCCAAAAAAACCAAAACCTATTTCAAACAATTTCACATGTTTCAATAATAAATCTATTTATTGAAAACATTCCAACAATACAATTTCAGAACATTATAGAATTTAAAAAACCCATATTTATAATAGAAACATACTAAATAAATAAATTTTATAAAATTATAGAATATCCATAATTTTAAAATCCTCGTTTAAAATAAAAAACTAGGGATTTTTCACAAAACCTCCAATTTTCCACATTTTCCACCACCCATCACTAAAGAGTGTTTAAAAATTGTACAATAGAAATAAATAATTAAATTTTCCTGAATTCTATATTTTAATGCATGAAAATCAATTATAGTTGGGGAGATGAGATTGAATCCACCTACATTGATCGTTTGGACAAACAACTGACAACGGACAAAGAACAATCCAAAATATGGGTCAAGATTCCAAGACACCTCCCACTATATCCTCCCCTATAATGAAAAAAACCATATATAACCTTATTTTTACTAAATAATCTTATATCTACCCACATAGGGTGTATATCTAAGAAAAATAATTGAAAGGAGGAGTATATCTTAGAAACCTTGAAGAAAACAATGAGGAACAAGCACTTTCCACAAGAATATGCCTTTGATTCAACAAGGAATGTGTTTAGATCACTCCCAAATCTATTGAAGAACCTCCTTTGGACTTTGGGGAGTATAAATTTGTGTTAGGGATGATTTTGGTCAAAATATATCAAATAGATGGGAAAACTGAATTAGATCCACAAAGATAGGGAATTAGCCTCGGTCTTGCAAGGTTTTCCCACACGGTTTGGCCAAATCTCATGATGACAATGAACCAATTTTTTTTACCAAAAACCCAAAATATTTACTCCAAATTCTCCCCAAAATTCATACATAACATTTAAACATATGAAAATAATTAGGTAAGGGTTAAATACCATAAACTGGGGGTACTACGGTGTTTGTAGGACCACCAATCGATGGTATTGGTGATGATCAAATGGGTCATATCATACATGTATATTAGTTTAGGACCCATAAAATAATGAATTTGGTGATGGAGGGAGGTAACAAATAAGTAATTTTATTGACGCACCTCTACGAGATAGTCAGTACGATGAACTGACCCCCCACTCTACGATGATGGTGATGATTTTCAGCCAAAATTAACTGAAACTGGTGGGTCTGATGATATATTATGGGTGTCAACATTCACAACTTATGGTGGGTGTAATGAATTTATTTTTTCATATATATATATTTTTTCACATTATATAGATTTTTTCGAGACCAGATGTTGAGATGATGTGAAATTTTGAGACCTAGTGTCTCCTGAGTAAATGTTTAAAATATATAAAACATATTAAAATAATGTGCATATAGGTTTCATAAAAAAGTTGAATAAATCTAGAATGAGGGAAAAATATAGAATTATGATGGAACTATTGAGTTTAGAATGTGAGTTTTTTTCCTAGGAATGACATAAACATTGTGGGTGCGAGCTGTTTGTGTAAAATCTACCATGAGCTCGAAATTAATAAAATGAATAAATTAAATTATTTACTTTTTCTGTGACAATTTTATCTTTATGTATATGGTTATAGGATATCTATATTCATGGAAACTGAAACCCTTCAGAATCATACAACCATTAGAGAAAATTTCTTGGAAAATGAGGATAGATTAGGATCAGGTCATGGAACCTTGCACTAATGGAGTTCGAGGATCTTTTCAATGATAAAAATAAAATTTTTCTTCAAAAGTGATTTACCTAAACTTTGGGTTGGATTTATTATCTTATGATTTCTATCTCATTTCATAAACTCTAATGAATGAGGATTAATTCCACGAACAGAATTGATATTCTCATCATCAATATATTTAATTTGTTGGAATTGTTATTTGTTCATTTTTTTAATTCTTTTCATTCATCCTCATCTAAGACAACAGATCAAGTCCAAATGTACCTTGTTTTTTGATTCAATCCTCATATTTTATATATTATGTATTTTACCCCAATTTATTTGATCAATCATTATTGTCATTTCTTTTGGCCATTGGTTAGACCAATACTCAGATCTCGATTGTTGTGTGATTGTTCTTTGACAAAATAGATCAAAACCATGGGTATAACACACGATGGGGGGTTATAGTTTGAGAATCAAAGAAGATGGTGGTTGGATCAATGGTGAAAGATACCAGATCAATGGTTTTTAATATTCTTGGGTGGTGAATGATGGTTCAAACAATATAGGGATGTTATTGATGAATTTTAAAAGCCATATATCGATGAGAATGTGAGGCTAGGGGTCAGTAGACCATGATATGAGATCAATGGAATGATTAATAGTGAGAAAAAAGTCGAAAATAAAGTGCAAGGAATAATTTAAGAGAAACCTACATAGTTGAAAAATCTCAAGAAATAGAGATTATAAATCAGTATTACACACTGTGTGAGGCCCATTGAGGATCAACTATGATTTCAGAATGATGAGAAAGGTCACACGATGATTGACCCCTTCCATATGTTGTGTGACCCTTCCTGGTTTTCTTGGCCGACACATTTTGATGTACATGGACATAGGAAAAAGTACATGTCCATAGGTGAACCATACATTTTGGGATCCTACTTGATTATAAATCCATAATTAAGCATGCTTCGACTGGAGTAGTGATTTGGATGGGTGGAATTCTCGTAAGTCTCCTAGGGTGTGTGTGAGTGAGGAAAAATCTTACTAGAAATGAAATTTGTTGGCCTATGGGGAATTTCATTAGTTAGATGTCCTGTTCGAGCTTGCAGGTGGGCCCTAGGGTGGGAAACATTTGTATTCATAGAAAATGGGGGTACTTAGAGGGCCATGACCTTAATACTATGTTAAGGTGGGGGTGTCTCTGTTGTCAGTAGGAACGACTTGTTTCATTTGGTACCAGAGGTGGCACCCAAACTTAAGTGTGGTGGACTTATTGGGTTGAGATACATGGCTCACAATGAGGATGTTGTGATATAGGTGGGGGGGAGGGTGAATATAACACCTTAAAATGATATACGGTTAAATTACTAAATTACACGACTCATGTTAACAAGGTGAACCTTTGTTTTTGAGAGCCTACTGGATTAGAACTCTATAGTTAAGCGTTCTTGTTTTGGAGTAGTGATCAGGATGGGTGAACATCTGGGAAGTTTATCAGGGTGTGTGTGAGTTAGGAAAAAGCACACTAGAATGAACATGTGTTGACCTGTGGGAATAATCATTAGTTAGATTACCTATTCAGCAATGTGGGTGGGACCTAGGGTGGGGACCACATCTCTATGGGTAAACTGGTAGTACCTACTGGGCCAGGACCTGACTGCCATATTGGGGGGGTGTATTTTCTATCAGTCAGATGACCCGTTCCTCAATATGGGTGGGACCTAGGGCGGAGACCACATATCTGCATGTCATGCACCCATTCAAGACTGTTTACAGCTCTTCATTTCTTTATATTGGACTAGTATAGGTTGAGTGTGTTCACTTGGTGCTTTCCCTAGAGGGTACACTATAATATTACATTAACATTAGAGGATTTTCATCCCATATATAATTTTAGGCTCATATAGAGTTTTTGTGTCCATCCATGAGAGTAGTGTGCCATCCTGTATGGTCTTTATTCTCTAGTTGGGGTTTCTGGAATTAGTTTGACCTCCCTAAGAAGGATTTTTGATCCTTAAACTAGGTGGGCGTATCGGTAGGGTTTATTGTATCATTTACATATAATCCCGTACATAGTTGGTTGATCCAAATTGGGATTGTGGTGTCCCCAAGAAGTTCTGGGCATGACCCACTATGTTCGTATAATGGTCTTCTAAGATCAGTGATGTTTCTTGCGTGCCCCAAATAATTGAGAACTCTTTATTTAGTGTCTCTGATGAAACAAAATAATCATGTAGTGCATTCTTCTAAAACGATCATTTCATTGAGTATAATAATGTAACTAATAGTTGGTTATGAACTCCTAGTGGTGTGGTGACTTTCCTGAGTAAATATGGGTGTTTCTATTATACATTTATTTTTATATCTTGTTTTGAGTAAATAATACCTAGTTTTTTATGTTTTGTGTTTTTGGGGTGTCTAATTGGGTATTTTTATACTCTCCTCAGTATGGGATTTTCCCATATGTGTCATATATTATACAGACGATGAGCCTTTTTGACAATGTCCTAGGAGGATAGAGAGGCAATGAAGTATTTTTAGATCTTGTTAGACTATGGTGTTTTACTAGGATCTTAAATTTAATTTTAGTCCCCCCCTCGAAGTAGGTTGGACTCTTTATAGATTTTAGTTGGCCCCTTTTCCACACTCTATAATTCACTATCATACTATATTGTGAGATATTAGATGCAATCATGCATTAGTTTCTATTGTTTTACATTTCCTCATTGGATATGCATGTAGATTTGTGTTTGTATTGTTAAATTGGGATAATACCTCCCATCTGTGGGATGTACCAACGTAGAAATGCCTGCAATCCCTAGCCGTTTGGAGGTGGGGTTAGGGTAGTCAAGGGTTGGACCTCAGTAGGTTAGGCCATGACAGAGTGGTATCATAGGTGGTAAGTTCTACCTTTGTATAGGGTTCGGTGAGATTGGTTTGGGGAAACTGTGTTTACTGTATCGAGATATACTTTCATACCACATACTGTAGTGTTGGTGTGGTGGCCGAAATATCCATACACTATGACTTTGATAACCTTCCTTTTGACTTGGTACATGTATTAATTGGTTTTTGGGGAAAATTTCTTGTATTTGCATCATATTGGGATGGTTACATTTTCATTGTACTTCTTGAAATATCTCCCTAGATATACTCTTTGATCATGGTACATGTTTCTTTATTTCAAGATACCTCAACATAGATAGCCATCCTCGATTCCACTACATGATCACGAGGATGAACCATTTAGTGAAAATTCATCAATATAGGGGCCTATTGTAACGCCATGACCCCATAAGGCCAAATATAGAGTATTATTTTATTATATTGGATTGATTACAAGGAATCAAATACTAAAGGACAAATAGGATTAACAGTTTTGGAATCCCAGATTACAATCATGATACCCATAATACATTGGGAAAAGAAAATAAAACATGAAACAATATAAAATAAAATAAACTAAATCCATGAAATCTTATTCTATGTTGTCTTTTTCATAACCTAGGGTAAATAAAAATAAGAAAGGGCTGAGCTTAGATGCTCAATTAGTGTATGTAATACTGTGGATGTTGTCATAAAAATAAACACTAGTCATGGTGAACAACTAAAAACAAGTGCCTTTAAAAATAAACCTGAGCATGATATGTAAGGAATAAAAGATGAAGGAATAATGCCACAATAATGCATAGCAATGGATATTCTACCATTCAAATAATCACATGGAATATCAAATACTTGATTCATAATGAGGGAATACATAATTTTAGACATCATAACCATAATATCATGGCCTCGTGTAAAAACCATACATAAACAGGTAAAAACCAAACTAGTTTTTCTCATGAGACATATCAATGCATCGAGGGGCTATAGCATGCCCCAACAATCACTTAATAAGTCCAATAAATTCCACATATGAAAAGGGAGATACATAGACAACATAAACATTCACATTGAAAATCTAGAATATGAATTGTGAATACTTTAACTATAACCCATTAATGGTATCAAATTAGAACATCCACAATCAAATTGACCATGGGCCCTTCAAAAACATATGGTAGATGATATCATAAGAGATAATCCTCAATTAATTACAATATTCAACAATGTATAGAGATATAAACATGATTATTTTAAAGGATACCATTGAAAACTTTATGAGGAAATATTTTTTAAAAATTTCAAAGTGTCTCATACCACTTGAAACATTGAAATAATAATCCCTTAGAATATGATTAGAATAAGGATACAATTTATTTGATATATTAAAGGTTTTTACATACACCATATTCGTGTAAAAATTGGTGAACAATTCTTATATCTCATAATAGTTAAAGAGAGATGAGAAGGATCATTTATACAATGGAAATAAGCATTTTTTTTGGAAAATAATATGTATTTGTCATAAAATAATATTACAATCAAGTATATCCTTGAAAATAAAATGAAATAACATTGAAATTATATATTATACTTAAATTATGTTCCCCCGAAGTGAAATCATGTAAAATAGTTTTTATGAAACTTTTGAAATAAAACATTTTAGTGCGGTTAAAGTAAAATATTGAAGTGATTTTAAAATGGAAAGGCATGTTTGATTTCATAAAACCATAAATGAACAAATATTTTTTTTCATGTAAATATGTTTTATTTTAGAAAATATAATGATGGATTATCACAAATAATATAGTGTAAATGAAAATGGTTAATAATTCTAGAAGTTCCATTTAATTTGGATTTTTATCTTGAAGAATTGATAAGGGAACCATATTAGAACATGTATACCCCCATCACAGAACAATTTTATGATATGGATATATTAGTTTTGAAAATATAATTAGAATTTATAATAATTACACAAAAATAAATAAATATTACATTGGGGAAAGGATAGTGAAAGAATAACCCAATGGTAAAATGAAGGTTCGGGTGGAAACCCTTACTAGTTTGTAATCAACCAAAACATAATCTATAGAATTAATAATTATAAAATGATAAATTTAATATCCTTTTAAATAAATATATTCATGATATTTTACATTAATGTCCTATATACATACACCATATACAAGAAATAATGGTGAATAAGGAATATCTCACAAAAAATGGAAGTGAGACGAGAAAACCCTTATTACATTGTAATCAATTGAATCGTATGCCAAAAAATTATTAATCATCAAATGAATAATTTAATAACATGAATATAAAGAGATTAATTTTATTATATATCAAATTTTAGTATGAATACCCCATATACAATAAATAAGTTTAAAATAATTGAAATCTCACAAAAATAAAAGTGAGTTAAGAAACCCCTTACTAGTTTGTAACCAATTTATTAGTTTGTCCAAAAATTAACATTCGTCAAATAAACAATGTAATACAATTAATATAAATATATTCATGATATTATATATCTAATTTCATTATTCATACACAAAATACAACAAATAAGTAGCGAATATTGGAAATATCCTGGAAATAAATGTGAGATGAGAAACCCCATACCTTATGTCTGAATGTGTTATGAACTTGAACTTAACTTCTTGGATAATTAAATTAAATCCATTAATTAATTAATTCAGAACATTATCATTATTTCTTTTATTTATTATAATTTTATTAGTTTCATTTAAGGACTTAATATGAGTTATAAGATACATATTTATCGCTTGGGGGCATTTGTTTCCTTGGTTTTTATGATCCGCATACTTGTATATGAGTATAGAGGCTCATGTGGAATGAATATGATTATAAAAAACTGAATTTATATATTATTAATGAAAATAAAAAATTGGAAATGGATATATATATATATATTTTCATTACATGGTACTATATTGAATCATTAGATACATAATTTAGTGGTAATCATTTAGATTATTATGGTAATTATTGATCATAATGAAGTCATTTTGTTTTATCATTTAGTAATAAGTAAATATGTTACTTATAGAACATAAAATGGGCTATATTATATATTTTAAAATCTTTCTTAACCAATAAAATGGTTTCATGAACATATTTGAAGAATAATTTGAAGAACTGATCTTCATCATCCATGAAAGTTGTAAATTGGCACATCCCAGACGATGATTTCGTTTATAAAAAAAAGAGGAAGAGTAAAAAGATTGATAATTTTTTATTACATTAACATGATATATTTATAATATATATATATATATAAATGATACTAGAGTTATAATGGTCAATTGGATAGAGGTGGTTAGGAGTGAATAAGAGAAGAATAAAAATTGAAATTAAATTAAATGAAAAAGGAAGAGGATTCACCACTTGAAATATCCTCCTTGAGAACTTCCTTAAGGGAACGGGTTTTGGTGTTTTGGAAAGTCCAAGGGATATTGAATGTGGGGAGGGTCAAGTTAATAGTATTTGAGAATAAAACTGAGAATCTTCAAGGGTTATTGGAGTAAATAAAAGAGGGAGTGAGGGATGTTTTTTATAGTGGAGGAGTGTAGGGGTTTCCATTATTTTAATCATTATTTTATTATTTTGGATCAATAATATGAATAGTCTTGATTATTTTAACAAAATATAGTAATAAGTGAGTTTGAGTTCGAAAAAATGGCCATTTAACTCATCCATGACTCAATAATGATTTAAAAATTCATTTACTTAGCATATTTTGAAAATTATCAAATTTCACTTCTCACAAAAAATTCAAGAATCTTCCAAAAATACCAAAAAAATCACTTTAAACATTTTTCAACATGTTTATTTGAAAAATATAATCCATTTCTAAAAAAAATATTTTTCTAAATATGTCAAATTTAATTTTTAAATAAAATCATTATTTACTTGAAAAATATAGATTTCAAATTTAAACTTGATGTTATAATACTTTGAAAAATTAACAGGGGTCTCAAAAAAATTATCCTTAAATAATATAAAAACTAAATATTTATTTAGGAATAAATTTTATGAAAATAAATAATTTTAGTAATTTAAATTTGTAATTAAATATTTATTACTCACCAAAATACCAATACTTAATTATTAAATATTAAAACAATGACTCTCATTTATATGGTGCCTAAAATTTATTTATACTTTCATGGGTGAGGTTTATATTAATAAGGGTCAAGTTAATATCCATAAGGGAAACATTACTATCCATAAGGGTTAAGTTACTATTTACCAAAAAATTGAGTAGATAATATTAGACTCTAAAAATCATTCTAATCGCAATAGTGTATGTCCATTTTTTAAATAAAAATTATAGAAGTGGAAAAATTATGTTTTTTCAAATAGGTTATAACTATATTGTGTAAATAATAATAATAAGAATGTGTTTTATC
The DNA here is from genome assembly GCA_963277665.1 of Viscum album. NCBI lineage: Eukaryota > Viridiplantae > Streptophyta > Magnoliopsida > Santalales > Viscaceae > Viscum > Viscum album. Next base: position 904,900,660 of record OY728158.1, on the reverse strand, counting down.
ATAGATACTCAGTGTTGGGTGCATTACATGCTATATTTATTTTTAAATTCATAGTGTGTTACATTCTTCACTCCAATAAATTATGTCCCTGAAATTTGAAATTAAACTCTCAAAGTTAATGGTTGATACTTGAAATTCACTTTTTCAGAAACCCACATGAAGAATAAGGTTAATAAAATATCCTCTTAATAAGACGGGGAGGGAAATGCATATTTCATTTCAAGACTACAAATTTTAATAGGGTGACATTAATGTAATGTAAAAATATGTACATGGAAGAATAATCTATCCATCATTTTCTAATGGAGAGTGATAGAGAACATGGTCATTATATAATTAACCAATAAAAATACAAAAATCATGTGATCTTTCAAAAACAAATTTATTTTTTAGAAAGAAAACTACATGGATAACATTTTTGTTAAAAAATATTTTTTCATGAATTGAGGTATTCCTTCACTGTTAGTTCCACTAGGTAAAATACCCTGAGGGTGGGGGGGGGGGGTGAATCGGGGTATGATAGATTACAACTAATTCCCATTCATATATTGTTTCTTCATTAGAAAAAAATTCTCTCTTTATCCTATAGAAATTCATGAATCAAAATTAAATCTTGCACAGGGAAAAGTGATTTTTTTTTTCTTGGTTCACCTTCACTAGGCTACATCCAAAGAGCATACAACAACATTGTGAAAATTGTACCAAATTTTTTAAGGCTCACTATCAATAATGATGTTCGAGTTAGATCAATTATATTACTAGTCTCACTACCTTCACAAGTTTTAGGGTCTTTTCATTGTATTACTAGGTATCACTCCCTCTGTCTCTTTCTATGGATCACTGTTGGTGGGAAGGACCAAATTCTTCCTCTTCCTTCACTCACTGATCGTGGAAGGGATTCACACATAATTTATGGGGTTTTTGGTCTTTACTTATCTCTAATGAATACATCCTCAGTTGTCTATTGATTCTCTATTGAAGTTACAATTTCATCCAATATTTGAATACCACTTTACAATAGATTCACTTGGAAATTTCATTTGAACCACTTTCATGATGCACTTTACCTTCACGAAGATCCTCCTTTTACGATGCTCAAACTGCATTTGTGAGGCTCAAACATTTTTCGTAGCTCACTTATTTTGTTAATCTCAACTATCCATCACGAAGCTCTTTCATTTCATGAAGCTTACTTAGCCATACTTAATTTCCATACATTTGCGATGCTCCGAACATTTCCGAACATTTGGTTAGCATTTACAATATTGATGAACTTCCTCGCATATAAACTTTGCAAACCACCCTTCGAAAACCACCGATCATGAAACTACTTCACAATTCTAAATAATTAATATCTTCATTAAGTCTTGCTTCTTTTCTGAATGGGTTAGATGCCTATTTGGATGCATTTTTTCAATGATTCTAGAACCTTATAGTCACATCAGCACCATTTCATAGAGCTCCCTATTTTCCACAGCGAATCTCTCTATTTCAAAAAGCTCCCAAGAAGTTTACCATTCGTGATGCTCTTCATAATCTTGGAGATCACCATCAAAACTTCATGTCGCCACAATGGTCACTTGCGATGCTCCTCACCTTCATCGTTCGCGATTCTTGTCACTGTTTGCATAGACCATCATCAACATTTATTGATATTTTAAGAAACACTCTTCAAGAATCCCATATTTACAAAAATCATGAATTTTACATATTTTTTTAGATATTAAAATAAATTCATATTTCATGAGCCTATCCAAACACCAAATTTTGGATAAAAAAACATGGGAAACACAAGGAAATGACGTCACCTTGTGCAAGTAATTTTCTAAACTACTTCCAGGGAATCCATTCCATGATTTTGGATATTTGTAAACATACCATGTCAAAAATATATATGAAATCCACAACATACAATGTAAATATACTTATTCATCAAACACAATCAACCCAAAAATACTACAATGTTACCTTGAGTGATTTTTTCCAAATAATCTACCCCTTTGGGTTTTTTGAAAACTAATCAACTTTTGATACTCTATTAAATCTCCTTCTATCTTCTTCAACCATTTACTTCGTACAATTAATATAGTGATAAAATACATACTAAAAACATATGGTATGTTCAAATGATCCATGTTTGGTGTGAGAAACAAGAGTAACATAAAAAGTTAATCAATGAATCACTTCATTCCAAAACCTCCGAACTGCTTTCATCACAAACCCCATCGGTCATGATATATGTACATTGATGAATCGCCTTTAGTATCGTTAGATTTAAAACTCCCTAAATCTCTCTTCTCCACCTATCTTTCTGATCCACTAGTCAACTTCTCCTCGTGTATTGACTAATACATTTTCCCCATTACAATTTCTCCCCCTTTTCAATGAACCAAAAGGACACTCTTTTGAGGTCTGCAATAGGGTAAATAACACATATCAAAACATTAAGGAAAACACATCATACCTCAGGGAGTGGGGGTGGTCCCAAATAATCAATTTTACATGTGAGGGGAGTTGAATAAACTCCTAGAGCTAGTTGATGCCTCTCAAATGATTATTTTTGTAAACCCTTTTTCTAGAATGTCAGCAACCTGTACTTCTATAGGCACATTATATAAATTCAAAAGCCCTTTCTCCAACTTCTCCTAGATAAAATGATACTTTATTTCAATGTGCTTTGTCCTCGAGTGATGGACTAAATTTTTTCTAAGAATTATAGGACTTGAATTATCTCAATGGATTCTGATCTTAGACTTCACTTGAAAACACATATCATCAAGCTATTACATCATCCACATTAATTGAGCGAAGGCTTGAGTAGCCTCAAAATATTCATATTTTATGGTGATCATGGAATTGTAATCTTGTATCTTTTTTAGCTAATAAATACGCAATCCACCAAGATATAAAGCACCTATGGACATTGTTTTCTTTTCATCTTCTGAACTGGCCCAATCTGTATATATATATATATACAACAATAACTCCTACTGATATTTGTTATTGTACATCAAACTAAAATCTACCCTTCCCTTGATATAATGAAATATTATTTTCACTTCAATAATGTGTATTTTCTTGGGATTTCGTTGATGCTGTGCTACATAACACATTATGAAAACAATATCAAGTATTTTCACTATTAATTACTATAGAATACCAATTATTTTCTTATATTATGTAAGATTAATTGAATTGCCTTCATCATATCTTAAAAGTTTCATCTAGGTAACCAATTGAGTCATCATCTCCTTGGAATTGTCCATTCAAAATATTCTCAAAACACCTTTGCATATTTATATTAAGAAATGAATCTTCCATTCCCACTTAATTTTACCTATAAACCAAAAAAAACGTCAGTTCACCAATCATTATCATTTCAAACCCACTTTTCATGAATTTAGAAAATTTTCTACAATGCACTTCATCAGATCCTCTAAATATTATGTCATCTATATATACCATCACTATCATCTTTTGATTATTGTTATGGTTAAAAAATATTTTGTAATCAACTCCACCATGATGAAAACCTATATTATTAAGGAACTGATCTATCATTGAATACCATACTCTTGGTGCTTGATTCAAACCATATAAATAATTCTTCAGCCGAAATACAATTTTACTATCTTCATGAATGAGAAAACCATCTAGCTATTCAATATAAACAACTTCTTCTAGAACCCCATTTAGAAATTATGACGTCAAGTCCATATGAAAAACCATGACATTACATTTCACTATTATGGCCAAGAATAATCAAATTGTCTCTATCCATACAACAGGTGAGAAAGATTCATCAACATAAATACCCTCATTCAAGGATTACCCTTTTAACACTAGTCGTTCATTGTTTAGAATGAATACTCTATATTCATTCATGTTATTGCAAAACACCCATTTATTTCGAATAAAATTCTTATCTGTTGGCCTAAAAACAATATCATGTGTATTATTTTTCTCAATTTATTTAAGCACTTCATTCATAACCTGAACTCAATTCTCATATGAATCAACTATATCAAAACATTTATGCTCTACCTATGATAAGTATGATTCTTTTTTGAGATTTTTCATCCTTATTTTCGGTATTGGTGTTTTCTGATCACCAATTATGTTATTTATATCAATTTCAACTCTTCTCACTAATCTCTGTGAAGATACTGATTTATTCTCATCCTTATCATCCTATGAGTCTTCTTTTGAGTCAGTCTGTAGATCTGGAATATCCGCTAATCTTCTTATTTTTTAATCACTATCTTCTTGAGACTAATACTATATGCGATGAAGATTCTATTCATTCTTCACTATAGTTACATAATGTGTTTAAACTACCTTTCATATCATCCTGTTGAAGAATTTATATGATTTTATTTTCTTCCTGTATCTAAGAAATATCCCTTCATCTCCATGGGATTCAAACATCCTATGTTTATCCTTATTACGAATGAAAACCTTATATCTGAAGACTCAAAAGTACTATAATGATGTCTTTTTCCATACCATATCTTATATGGAGTCTTATCTTCTTTCATACATAGTAATGATCTATTTAATGTGTAGACCAATTTGATTACTACTTCTTTCCAAAATTTCTTTGGAAGGTCTTTCTCAGTGAGAACTGTCTAATCCATGTTGTTGATAATCCGATTTATTCTCTCAACTAATCAATTATTATATGGAGTTCTTTCTAATGAATCATGGTTCCTTATCCCATGTTTATTAAGATAATTCTTCACTTGAAATTTTTTTAACTCATTTCCATTTTCTGTTCTAATCTTATATATTTTATGACATATCATCTTTTCAAATTTCCATCGATACCTTGTAATGAAACTGAAAACCTCAAAATGGTGGGTGATGATTGATACCCATGACATTCTACTAAAATAATCAATGAAAAGAACATACTATCTCCTCCAATGAATATCTCTTGGTGAAATTGGTCTGCACACATCAATATGCACCAAATCATGTTTTGTTTTGACATTTTCTTGTTTTACTTATAGGTATTTCCAATGATCTTCCCTTATTGAAATTCATTGAACATTTGAGTTTGATAACATGATAATCTAGGTAGGTATCGAGCAACATCATCTTTCATGAGATCATAAAAGGATTTTTGGATCAAGTGTCCAAGACTGTTATGTCTTAACATATTTTCTTTATCCTTGGACAGAAAACAAATATCTTCTTCTCTAATGAAGATGTAGAGATTCTATTTTGTACACTTAACCTGAAAATAACTACACTGTCTTTTTCCTTGCAGACAAATAATTTCTTCAAAATTTTTATCAAATTTCTAGAGTCACAGAGTTGAATGACACTAAGAAATTTGTGAACGCAACCTTCAACAATTAAGACAATATCATGTCTCATGTATTTCACCCTAAAATTAGATTTTCCTGAGCCAAAAATCATTAGGGTTTCTTCATTACCAAATTTTATGATAACTTTGTTATCATACATGATTTTTGGCCACTAGATCTTTATTACATATCATATGAGAGGGGAATACACATTCAATAAACCATATACTATTGTGATCTGATGATTTGAAGGAAATTTTTGCAACTACTCTTTTTTTAAATATCTTAATCTTTTTCCTCCATATTTTTGACTTCATACCCAATAGATATTGATAATCTTGTAATTCCTTATTTTATTATGGACTGGCTTCATCTTGAAAATCTACAAAACAATTTTTTAATATTAGCTTTCTTGATGGTTCATTGAATTTTGGCTTGCAACCAATTTGGTTTTTCTTCGGCATATTCCAATTCATGGTTGATATATAGTATTTGGCCTTGTGTCTAAATCATCTAATACAAAAAATGCACCTATAAAGATGTTATATAATATTTCACTCTGTTTGGATACCATTTTTGTTCTTGTGCCCTCGGTATCTCCTGGACATGGAACACCCATGTTGTGAGCATCCAATATTTCTGCATAAATAACACCTTATGTGAGGTAAATTACTGTGTGTCAATTATGCACCACTGGTTATCCCTTTAATTCTATGAATATTTTGTCTCTTCTTTATACTTAATAAATATTCACATTCATAATGGGTTCTTCTGGTCTGACAGTAATCATCACACCACTTTTTTTATCATCCCTCGTACCAGCCTTATCCTTTAGATTTGAGTATTTGTTCTTTTTTTGATAGACCCTTATGCTCCACCTGTAGCTTCTTAGATTCCTTACTGGTCTAATTTCTCGATGTTGTACTGATATTTAATGTCTTTTCTTGATTCTAAACATTTCATCATTGACTGAAAACATCTGATTTGAGGTTTTCGATACGTTTGAATTTATCTTTTCCAATTTGAGTCAAACTATTGATTTCCCTTTTGTGTTCTTCAATTTTGAGCTTGTACTCAACAACCTTATCTTAGCTCTCTCGCATTGAAGACATCAGTTTTCTAATTTATTCATTCAGTTCAGACTTATATTCTTCCTAATATTATATATATATTTTGGCACCATGAACCACTTTTTGGAATTATTTCTTTTGGATCTCCAAATAACTATTTCATCAAGAGAATATTATAATTTGAATTGAAGGTCAACTTCAACTTTTACTTATCCTTCCTCATTGTATCTCTCTTCCCTTGTTGGGGATTTTTCCCAAAACCACCATCATAGCCTTTGCATTATCATCATTTCCTTCTTTTAACTCTTCTTTTTTAGACTCTTCTGAACTGTCATCTTCTTTTTAAATTAGACATTTCTTCTCAAAGATATTTCACTTAAAATTTGTCCTCCTTTTCATGTAGGCTGAACAATTATTCATAGGATTTTCAACATCATCCTCATCATATTCTTGAAACTTTTTAGGTCACCTTGTTCTAATATTACCATGTTTTCCACATTTAATTCATGAAATTAGTTGTTTCCCTTTGAACATTTCATTTCATATTTTACGATTTTTGAAAAGTAATAACATCACGTCATCTATTTATTCATCTTCCTATCTATCTTCAATAGAGATATTCTTCATGGTCTTGAATGCCACCTCTTTGTATTTCCCCATTTTCACATCATTGTTTTCACCATTTCTCATTTCATATGCTACAATGGTACTATGCAAGTTATCCAAGGTAATATCCTTTGGATATTTATCTTCCAATAATGAAACTTTTTTATTAAACTGAGGTGGAAGTTTCCTCATGATATGCTACAAAATCATTATATATTCAATGAATTCTCCATGACCACACATGTCTTCCACTACAACATTCACCCTCTCAAAGAATGTACTAATAGATTCATTTGGTTTCATTATTGAATCTTCATACTTGTTCCACGAAAATATGAGATTTTACTATATGACCTTTGAATATCTTTCATATATATTCAATATCTTTTCCCACATAGCATGTGATGTTTTACATGAAATCACCTTTATATAAATTTTATTGGATATGGATACCCCTAAAGAATTGGTTTCTTTATAATGAAAATCCAATTAGCTTCTTTCCTCTTTTGATAAAGCACCACTACTGATATAAACTAGTATTCCATGTATAGTTACTATGATGAAATCCATTTATAATGGTCAGAAGTAGTGCTACAAACGATTCTTCCATATTTGAACATTATTTTTGTTGAATATCAGAATTACTTTTTGATCGAACACCTATATTTCTTCTACTTAGTAATAATCACTAACTTTTAACCCTTCCTCATAATACCAATTGTTAGGTCCAATAGGTTAAATAACCTAAGAGGAGGGGTGAATCATGGTATAAAAGATTAAAACTACTACCCCTTCATATATTATTTCATCATTAAACAAAACACACTTCTCCCTTTCTCCCATAGAAATGTATGAATAAAATTTAAATTATGCATCAGATAGAAATTTTTTTTACTTGGTTAAACCTCATAGGGATACATTGAAGGAGTATATTACAATAATGTGATGATTGTACCAAATTTTCTAAGGATCACTGACAATAATGATGTTCATGCGAGATCATTTCTTTGTCCAGGCTCATTGCATTTATAGGGTTTAGTGTCTGGTCATTGCATTTTCAAGGGTCACTCCATATGTCTCTTTATCTATATCACTGATAGTGGAAAGGATCACCTTCTTCCACTTCCTTCTCTCATTGCACTTGGAAGGGATTCAATCACAATTTATAGACCTATATGTCCTTTAATTATATCTAATGAATATATCCTTACTTGTATATGGATTCTCTATTAAAGTTACACTTTCATCCAATAGATGACTACCACTTTACTATAGATATGGTGGGAAATTCCTTCTGAACTACTTTTCTGATGAACACTGTCTTCATGAAGCTCTTCCTTTTTCGAAGCTCAAAATACCTTTTTGAAGATCATTCCTTTCTTGAAGCTCACTTACATCCCAAATATCAACTATCCTTTTTTGAATCTTCTTCTATTCATGAAGCGTAATTAGCCTTCATGAATTTCCTTACTTTTGTGATAATCAGAACATTTAGTTGGCATTTATAGCCTTTGTAAACTTTTTATCATATCACCTTTTCAAACCACCCATAATGAACCACTCTCCATGAACTAACTTCATGATTCTAGAGCCTTAAGATCTTCATTAAGTCTTAACATGTTTCTGAAGGTGGTAGAGGTCAAATTATAGGCATTTTCCACAGATTCCAGAACCTTCCATCAACATTAGCACCATTTCATGGAGATACCTCCTGTCCATTGTGAAGATCCCTCTTCTTTGAAGCTACATGGAAATTTTCCATCCGTGATGCTCTTCATGGTCATGGATATCACCACAAAAACTTCAGACCATAGAGATTCTCCACTCGCAATGCTCCACTCATGATGCTCCTCACCTTCAACATTCACAATGCTCGTTTCTATTCGTGTATATCACCATCAATATTCTTTGATCCCTTGCAAAATAATTTTTGCAAATTCCATCTCATGAAACACATTCATTTTCCATATTTTGATGATATCTTCAAGGAAATCCATATTTGACGATGCTATCCAAACTAAAAATTTTGGACCCCAAAACATGGAAAACACTAGGAAACAGAATCACCATGTATACGTAATTTTTTTTTACCAATTGCAGGGAATCTATTCATTAATGATAGATCATTGTCAACATACCATGTCAACAATATCTCTAGAATCCATTATATAACATGGAAATCCTCTTTTTCATCAAACACAATCATTACAAAAATAATACAATGTTACCTTGAAAATTGTTTTCCCAACATTAACTATCAAGATAATAACTTAATTAATTAAACATTCTTGATTACTTTCCATGTCAGAAGAATAATATAATACTTTGGTTGTGCTTAGATATGTTTTCACATCATTCCTATACTTGATAATGGATTCTCAAGTTAAATTTATCACTCTTGAAGAATTCGAATTAACGTCTACAGATCAAAGTTCTCAAAAAAGTATAATTATTTATTCCTATTATCTTTATACATTAACTGAATCCAAAATGGTTTGGATAAGGTAAGATAATTTCCAAAAAAAATATAAACCTTTATATGATAAAAATAAACATTAGTCTAAAAAATTAAAATGTAAATATCAGGGATGAAGATAGATCATTTTTAAAATTACTATCATTCATAAAAAATCATTCAATACTATGATCATAAAATCAGAAGGATTTGTTTATATAGTTTCCAAATGACATCGATAACTCTTAATATCTTATAAAAATGATTTAATTTTTACCATAACATAATCTCCAAGATATTCTCTCTTTTTCCATAAATATCCTTGATCACCATATGTCCATAATAAAATCATATTTGAATCCAAAATACAATTCAACATTTATTCCTCAAAATATTATATTTAAGAGACCTGGGCATTACCTGAATCAATTCACAATTCTATAGGATAATCTCTAGACTAAGGACGGCCCTAAGTTTAAATAAATGATGATTTTTTTCTTTATTGAGGTTGTATGGAAAATCCTGGTTAAAATATTGTTTAGTAATTAACGTTATTTCAAGATTGTCTATCATATTTATTTGAGACACTTTCCTAGATGTGTCCTTCAAAATTTCTTACATTATGGAAATATATATTTATTTTTCTATGGTCTCCACTATGGTAGATATTAGAAAACTCCATTCTTCTCTTATTTGGTGGGTTCAGGTGTTGGTTAAGGTATATGTTGTTAATAATATTTTAGGAAAACTGATTAGGAGTAAACAAGATATCTTTCACTCTTATCAAAAACACATTTGGATGCTCATCATCACCAAATTTTCCATAATGTTCAATGTTATCATAACTCATTTGGATTCCAACCAATGTCTAAAACTATAAATAATAGCATGAGTAACAAAATTAATAGTGGAAAAAACATATAATCATTTATAAAATTTCATGAAATATGTTTTTCAACCTAAAACACCTTAGGTTTTACCTTGGTTATTCATTTTCAATATATATTCAAATCCAAAATTATGATTTGTAATGAAAATTTGAATTATCCTAAGAATATTTCCTAGGAGTCTCAAACCAGGTACTTAGTAAGGACCATTGTCATGTACCAGGTTACCCTGGGTCAAGCTCACAACACCTTATCGGTGTTGGCAATCCTAGTTAAATATATTCCAGAACCACGTCTACTAGCAGTATCCAGACATGGATGCATTTTTAAGGATGATTCACAAAAAATACACATTTCCAATATTATGGGATGTTCTTGCATGCTTACCCTCAAAGTCTATCTTTGGGGTTTTTTCAGTAGTCTACATTTTCTAAATCTTGTTTTCCAAGGATTATACTAAACTTACTTTGATACCAAGTATAATGTGCCGACCCCATAAACCTTGAGACAATGCATTATTTTATTATATTGGCATGATTACAAGGAATAAAATGCTAAATGACTGATCAGTTTGGCAGTCTTTGATGACTATATTACATTCCTAATACCCATAACACACTGGGAAAAGAAAATAACACAAGAAACAAGATAAAATAAAACAAACTACATCCTTGAATAATTATTCAATATTTTCTTCTTCTTAACATGGGAAAAATGAACATAAGAAAGGGGTGATCTCAGATTCTTAATAATAGTAATTAATACAACATAAGTTATCATAAAAATAAACACTAGGCATGGTGAATAACTAAAAACACATTCCTTTAAAAATACACATGATCATGATATGGAATGAATAAAATATGAATGAATAATTCCATATTAAGGCATAAAAATGGATATTATACTCATTAAATAATCACATAGACTATCAAATAATATATTCATAATGAGGGAATGCATAATTCCATACATCATAACCATACTTTCAATGCTTTGTGCCTGGACCATATATAAACAGGTAAAACCCCAAACTAGTTTTTTCTTATGATACATACCGATGTGTCAAAAGTTTATAGTAGGAAATTATCATTAATTACTAATTCCAATACATTCCTCATATGAAATGGGTGATACATAGACAATATAAACATTCATATTAAAAAAATATCATACGAAATGTGAATACTTTAACTATAACCCATGAATAGTATCAAATTAACACATCCACAGTAAAAATGATCATCAAAACATCAACAAAATATGATAGACGATATCATAAGAGTTAAAAATCAATGAAGTACAAGATTTAAAAATTGATGTTGACATATATGATGACACTTTTATGCGAGACCATTTAAAATTTCTTTGGGAAATATTATTTAAACATTCCAAAGTGTCCCATGCCACTTGAAATATTCAAATAATAATCCATTAAAATATCACAAGAATAATGAGACTCTTGATATGATATATTAAATGGAATTTTATACATCACATACAAATAATAAGTGGTGAACCAGTCATACATATCATAAATGATAAAGTGAGACGAGAGAAATAATTTTTTACTATAGAAATAAAAGTTCATTTGGAAATTCATTTGTATTTTTCATAAAATCATATTATAGACATGTATATAAAAAAACCAAAATTTAATTACATTGAAATTATATTTGAGACATAAATCATGTTTCACTGATGTGAAAAAAAGTACAAATAGTTTTTATGAATGTTTTGAAATAATACTTTTTACTGCAGTATAAGTAAAATATTAAAGAGATTTTAAAGTTCAGAGGAATGTTTGATTTTATAAAAATGTAAACGAGAAAATATAGTTTTTCATTAAAATATGTTGGATTTTATAAAAAATAATTATGTATAAAAACATATTATATAGTACACTTGAAAATATGTATGAATTAAAGAAGTTTCCTATAATCGGGCTTTTTATCATGAATAATTGAGAAGGGAATAATTTTAAAACATGTATATCCCCATAAGAGATTGATGATATGATCTGAATATATGATCTTGGAACATATAAAAAAAATTTAGAATAATTTCACAAAAATAAATAAACATTACATTGGGATAAGGATAATGAGAGAATAACATGATGAAAAAAATGACGGTTTATGTTGAATCCCTTACTAGTTTGTAATCAATCAAAAAATATGCCCAAAAATTAATAATAATAAAACGATACATTTAATATCATGAAAATAAATATATTCATGACAAATTACATCAATTTTTAGTATACATACACCATACATTATAAGTAGTGATGTATACGGAATATCTCACAAAAATGGAAGTGAGATGAGAAAACCCTTATTACTTTGTAATCAATGGAATAATATGTCAAAAAACAAACAATAATCCAATGAATTATTTAATACCATGAATATAAATATATTAATGATATTATATATCAATTGTCAGTATACATACACAACATACAAGAAATAAATTGAAAATAATGGAAACCTGAAAGATATAAAAGTGAGATGAGAAACCCCTAACTACTTTTAATAAATTGAATCATATGTCAAAAAATTAACAATCATCAAATGAATAATTTATTACCACAAATATAAAAAAATTTATGACATTATATATAAAATTTCAGTATACATACAACACATATAATAAATTATTGGTGAATAATGGAAATATCACAGAAATAAAAGTAAGATGATATACCCCTAACCTTATATCCAAATGTGTTCTGCACATGACCTTAACATCCTCGATAATAAAATTAAATCCATTAATTAATTAATTTATAACCTTAATTACAAGAATTTTATTTAGGATAATTTTATTATGTTCATTTTTTTTCTTTTGTATGAGTTATAATATACAAATTTATCTCTATGGAGAATTTGTTTCATTGGTATTGACAATCAAAATATTTATATATGAGTATAGATTTTCATGTTGAATGGATATAATTCTTTATATCTGAAATTATATATTATTAAGGACAATAAAAATAGTAAATTACTATGTATCTAATTTTGTTACATGGTATGAGGATGAATTCTTAGATAAGTCATTTAGTGACAATCCTTTAGATTATTACGGCGGTTATTGATCATAACAAACTCATTTTGTTTTATCATTTAGTATTAAGTAAATAAGTTAATTAAAACACATAAAAAGGGTTTTATTATATATTTTAAAAACATTTTCAACCATTAAATTGGTTTCATTAACATATTTGAAGAATAATTGGAAGAATTAAACTTTGTTTTCCACAGAGGATGTAAATGGGCACCTCCCAAACGATGATTTCATTTATAAAATAAAAGAGGGAGAATATGGATATTGATAATGGATATTAATTTAACCAGATTTAATTCCATTATATAGATGATAGTGGTGATATCATGATAAATTGGATAAAATAGGTTAGTAGATAATAAGAAAATAAGATAAATTGAGATGAAATTAAATGAAAAAGAAATAGGATTTGCCTCTTGAAATAACCTCCTTGAGAACCTCCTTATGGTAAAGGGTCCATTGGAAAGAAAAATGGATCCTTTAAGTGGTGAGAGTCTTGGGAAGAGTATTTGGGAAGAAATTTGAGAATCTCCAAGGCTTAGATGAGTGAATAAGAAAGTAAGTGATGTATGGTTTTTATAGTGGACGAGAGGATGGTTTTTCCATTATTTTAATCATTATTTTATTATTTTGGCTCATGACAATGAGTAATATTGATTATTATTAATATGAAACAGAAATAAGTTTTTCTGTGTTCAATAAAAATGGTAATTTACATCATCTATGACTGAAGAATGATGTTCAAAATCATTTTTTAGCATATTTTGTAAATTATCGAATTTCACTATTCACAAAAAATTCATGTATTTCAGAAAAATCCAAAACAATCACCATAACCAGTTTAAAATGTTTATATATAAAACATAGACTCAATTTTATCAAAATAATTTTCTATATATGTGAAATTTAATTTTTAAATAAAATCATTGTTTACTTGAAAAATACATATTTTAAATTTAAAGTTGATTTTATAATACATTCAAAAATAAACTAGGATCATATAAAATTATACTTAAATCATAAAAAATAGAATATTTATTAGGAACAAATTATATGAAAATGAATAAATTTATTAATTTAAAATTGTAATTAAATATTTTTTACTCATAATAATACCAATACTCGATTATTAATTTTTAAAAGAGTCACTCTCATTTATAAGGTGCATAATTTTTTTACACTTTCATTGGTGATGTTACAATTAATAAGGTTAAAGTTACTATTAATCAGAGTAACATTAATATTCATAAAGTTATATTACTATTCATAAGGGTGAAGTTACTTTTCCCCAAAGAATTATGTTTCTCCTATTAGACTCTAAAAACCATAGTGATCACAACAATGAATTTCCATTTTTCGAAAATAAAATCCTAAAAGTGGTAAAAAATGATTCATGGAAAGGTTATAACTATATTTTGGAAATAATTATAATAAAAAATGTTTTTTAATAGATACTCAATGTTGTGTGCATTATGAGCTATGTTTATTTTTAAATTCATGAGCTGTTACAACTATACTACAGATAGCATATTCTGGAAGTATACTAAATATACCACTACCCATTGAGAAGTGACTAGAACCAGAAGTGAGAGATGAGGTTACATTCTAGATGAATCTATTTCATGAGTTTTAGAGGTACATACATCCTAGGATTTAGTGTGATCTATATCCCCATGTGGCTGATGACTGGATTGAGGAAATCACCTGCATTTGTTTTGCCATTTCAGGATGCCCACAGATCAAATAGTAGTCCTCTTGGAAAGTCTTCTTCTAGGCTCTACTAGGAGACATTGGATCTTATTTAATCTATCAAATTTTGAAAAAAAATATCTCTTTGTTATACATTGAGTGTCTCTTGAGGAAGGAGTTCTATCTGTCCATGTTGGGATGGGTACACATATAGAAGCATCTGCATCTGCAACGTTGTAGTTTTACCATAGCAGAGTACACAACAAGGTTTACTAATATATAATGTTACTCCTTGGATATGGGGTGATATCAGTTCATCAGATCTCAGTCCTTCCAGCATGGATAATTTCAAGACATCATGGATTCAGTAGATTTCATATTTATTCCCACCAATGTCTGGGGTGATTGAAAAAACCTTAGTATTGGAGAGCATATAGAAGAGTAGGCACCAACATGGGAGATAGTAGTGGGTACCCATTAGATGATACCACGATAGTAGGAAAACAACATTAATAACAAGGATACAAGTATGTATGAACCATTAAGAAGAAATCCCATGACACAGGGTTAGGGTTTTAGGGATCTCAGTGTGGATGAAATTAGCAAAGGGAGATGTGGTGTTTATCCTAAGATGGGAGAGGACATCTGACTCAAGATTGTCTAACTTGTCATACAACTGATCATGAGACATTTGATAAAACATTGTTCTAGAGACAGAGGTAGTACTAGGGTGGTCTGGGGGGAAGCGGTCATGGAAGATGGGTGAGAAGGGAAATAGGATATGGTTAGAGGTTTGAATCACTACCACCACCACCCCCAGGTGGTTGGAACCAGGCATAGGGAGCTAGTGGATAAGGATGGGGGGAGAAAAAGGATTTGGAGGCCTATTACCCCAAGGTTACAAGGATGGTATGATGTATGATCTATCTATTAAATAACGTATCTTCAATATTGATAGACATATGTTCAAGTAATTATTTCTTTCAACATCTCTAGTTTGAGACATCAAAATTTAGGTTGATCCATTAGCCCAATCCTTTCAATTAGAGACTTTGATAGGTTGGGAATCAATGATTAATCACTTGTGACTACAATGCGATATGATTATTGTAGGTGAGATTTTGGTATATGGTCTTTTTATAGTAGTAATGAGGCCTTACGATGGCATCTTAGGTATGGGCTAGCTCTCCAATGTTCGTGAATAAGTTGACTATTTTAGGTAGAGAATGAGGTGTTCCCATAGTGATAGTATATGATTTTTTTTAGGATGGAAACCATAACAGAGCTAGATGATATCAAACATAAGATAGTGAATCTGATTACTCACCAGTTAGATAACATAAATCTTGGAGAAGTAGATTCTTCTGGCTAATAATTTTCTAGTGTTGGTGGTAGTGTATGAGGATTTATTTCCTAATGACATACCAGGATTACCTCTCCACCGAGAGATAGAATTCTACATTAACTTGTATCCTGGGATAAAACCAATATCTAGACCATCATATCAGATGGATCCCATAGAGATGTGATATCTGAGAGTTCATTTGGTATAATTTTGGGAGAAAGGTCTTTTTGAGACCCAGTTTTTCCCCATAAGAATCCCAAATGTTGTTCACCAAAAAGTCAGAGATGATCCTAAGGTTTTTTGTTGATTAATGGAACATAAATTAGGATACCATACATAATTCTTATCCACTACTAATTATAGATGACCTATTTGATCAATTGATAAGGGTATATGGTTTTTGAATGTTGAAATTTGATTAGGCTATGAATAGATATGAGTACAGGATGAGGATATGCCATAGATAGAATTAAGATCTTTCTTTGATCACTATGAGTACTTGGTAATTTCACTGAAAATTATTATTTAACCAAAATTATACATGGGACTCATGAACTAGATACTTCATCATTTCTTAGAACAATTCATGTTAGTCTTGATCAACAACATCCAAGTGTATTTGGAATTTGAGTATGAGAATGTGAGATACTTTAGGATGGTCCTAGACACACTCCAAGGGAACCATCTTTATAAGAAGTTCTTGATGTGTCAGTTTTTTATTTCAGAGATCTACATTCTAGGACATATCTTTTTAGAGGTAGAGTATCAGTAGATCAAGAAATGTTTGAGGTTATTCTTTCATGGGAGCCCTTGAATATGGTTATTGAGGTGTATAGTTTCTTTTAGTTGGTGGGGTATTATGGAAGGTTTGTATCCAATATCTCTTGAGTGGAATAACCCTTGAAATAATTGACTAGGAGGGGGAAGCATATCATATCTAATGAAAGATTACATTAGTTAATTCAGATTCTAAGGTCGAGCATGAAAATAATAACCATCTTAAAATTTCCAAAGGTGGGTATCAAGTACATAGTGTTCAAAGAAACATCAGGCACCATAAATGGAAGTGTTCTGATATGGATACAATCATATATTTTTGTGTGGTTCAAATTTTTTGAGACCACATGACTAGAACAACATTACCCATGATCTTGAATTAGTAGTGGTAGTCTTGACATTAATATGCAGAGACACTACCTAATGGGAGACTTTTTTATTGTTTACTCTGACCAGAAGAGTCGAAAATATATCTTCTCCCAAAAGAATCATAACATGAGACAAATTTGATGGCTAGAGTATACACATTACTATGACTTTGATATTTTCTATACTCATGGGATAGGAAATGTGGTAGTATATTCTCTCAACAGAATATCTTGTTCATAGTTTTTGGATGAGTAATTAAAGTAGTTATCCTCACTTCAGTTTACTCTTATAAGCATGGATAGTTCATCACACCATTAGTCAATGGTTGTCACACCCACCAAATATGGAGTGTGTCAGGGATGTTCAGTGTGGAGATACTGAATGTAAGACATTACATACATAAGTATATAATAGACATGTTATTGATGGATGTTCCAAATTAAAGGAGCATAATCTTATTTTTAGAGAATGAAAAATTGTACCATTGAATATATAGAAGGAGGTATTGCAGGAGTTACATACATCCCCTTTGGAGGTACATCCATGTGAGTGAAATATGTACCAGGACCTCCAATATCAGTTTTGGGTACCATGAATAAAGAAGGGAGTTGAAGATTTTGTGTCTTGATGCCTCACTTGTTTGTAGGTGATGGAAGTGCACCATATTCTAGTAGGTTTAGATCAGACAGTTGTGGTGCCATAGTAGAAGGGGGATGATATTTCTGGGGACTTCATGAAAATATTACAACATATGTACAGGGAAGAATATTCCATCTGGGTTCTCATAGAATGACTCACCAATTCATACCACTTTATAGAAATTCAAAAGTAGAGTTCAATAGAGTAATTAGGATACCTCTACGTGTAGAAAATATTCCGACTCCATGGAGTTCCCTTGATTATTTAATCTGACTATGATGCTTGATTTATAACTCAAGTTTTTATAGGATTACAAGAGGCCTTTGGGACTCATCTATACTCGAGCATGATGTTCCACCCCTATAATGACATCCATCCCATGAAGAACACTCCGGTTATAGAGTACAAGAAGTGGACATGCATGTTGGACTTTGGTTTTTATAGGGAAGGTAATCTAACCTAACTGTATATTGCATAAATCAATATATACCATTACACAATTGGTATGGAACAATTCAAGGATTTTTAAGGGTGAACCTGTAGATCCCCACTTTATTAGACTGATATATGTGATTCAGCACCCATGGTCCTAGAGTTAGTGAGAGATACCATATATAATTTTTAGATTATATAAGAGTAGATGATGTCCAAAAAGAGTAATCATAAGTCTTATGTGAAATAATGATGAAGATTATTAGACTTTTATTAGGGAGACCATGTGTTTATGAGAGTATTTTCTTGATGTGGATTGAAAATATTTGGTCGTTCTAACAAGTTATCTATGAGATCTATTAGTAACTTCTAGATAACTATTAGTGTTGATGATGTGGTGTAATGCTTATCTCTACCACCAAAGTTGGATAGGGTACATGAAGTCTTCTACATGTCATATATGAAGAGGTACATGCACGAACCAACACATGTTATCGACTAGGGTGATATGGAAATCTAGGTTAGAGCTACCATTGTAGAATAAAAAGTGGGGAGAGATGATTGGAAATAGATGATCCTTCATTGGTGTTTGATTCAACTTGTGTTTGTTTAGTGGAAGCACAAGAATATTTATGGGGGAACTAGAGAGAAAGAGACCCATATGCTATCCCAATACCCTAATCTTTTTATGTAGGTTTTAATCTATTTAGGTTGAAAAGACTGGAGGTGGGGAGATTTAAATAAAAATGATTTTCCTTGTATTATTTTTCGATATTATATAGATTACTTTCTATATTAAGAATTGAGACATCAGCTGATATTGAGACCTGGTTTGGACGGAATAAATTTATGAAATATATTAAATATATTAAATAATACCTTTATGAATTCCTATTGAAAATTAAAACAACAATTGAATGGGGTCTTAGATTATAAATCTGAAGAAAATATTGTCTTTAGAATGCCAATTTTACCCTAGGAAAGACATAACTTTTGTGTATGTGAGATTTTTGTGAAACATTTATCATGGTCTGAAATTAATTAAATATAATAATTAAAAAAATTATTTTGTTATTTTTTATGGAGCTAATATATTCTATTTTAAATTTATTGTTACATTATTTTCTCAATGTTGGGAACTAAAACCCTAGAAATTCAGAAAACTGTTGGATAGATTTTTCGGGAAATGATGACAGATTGAGATAATATTTTGGATCATTGCACCAACAAAGATCAAGGATCTCATAAATGAAGAAAACCCAACCATTATTCATCAATTATAGATCCAAACTCCATGTATAATGTTTTTTATTTATATTTCCATCCTATTTTTTAATCTCAAATAAACGTGGTTTATTCCATATATATAATTGATATGTGCATTGTTGGATGATTTATTTTTATTGAATTGTTGTTTTTTTATTTTTTTATCCTTTTCATCCATCCTCTTATAAGAAAACAGATGAAGGAAAAATAAATAATGGACAAGGGTCGTTCCTCATATTTTATGGCTTATTATTTTTCCCTAATGTTTTTTATTGATCATACATGGAATTTCTTATGGACAATGGTATGGAAAATACTCAATTCCAAATCATTTCATGACTGTTCTTTGGTGAAATAGATCAAAACCACATGTATAGAACAAGATGGTGGTTTTTATTTGAGAATCGATGATGATGGTGGTGGGATCAAGTTGTAACAAGACCAGATCAATGGTTCTCCATCTTCCTAGGTGGACAAAATTATTTGAATGTCAGAGATATGTTCTAGATGCATTTAGAAGGTTATATTATAGAGAGCGAGGGATGCTAGGGCTCGGTTGACCTAGATCTGAGATCTATGGAGGGATTTTCGGTGAGAATTGAGGTGGAAGCATCACGCGAGGAAGAATGGAGGAAAAAACTCTAGATATGTAAAATCGTGAGCAACACAGTTTGTAAATCTGAATTACATGTAATGTGGGGCCTCTTAAGTGGACACATGGGTTTTAGGATGAAGATAAGGATCACACTTTTGGTGAAACCTTTTAAACAACATATTTTCCTTACAGGATGTCTTGAAATTTACTTTGGAAAGTATATGGACACAATAAAAAGTATATTACTACAAGCATGTTGTGTAATTGGACATGGACATATAAATGTGTACCAAAATCCATACATGGACCCGTCCACCAAACACAGACATAGTCACGAGTTACAAGAAATATTTTATGTGTCTATATACTACATTTTCTTCATTTACATGATGTTTATGTAGATACTTATATGTCATGTGAGGATTTACCACATGGGTATGCTTGGGGATTGCTGGACAAACCATTTCCCCTGGTACACGCCAGGTTCCCCCTTCAAGAGTGTTTATAGCTCTTCATTTCTATTTATTAGAGTAGTGTATGTTGAGTGTGTTCCCTTATTCGTTTCCCTTAGGGTAAAATGTAAAATTACTTCCAAATACATATATTTTTATCCTTTCTAGAGCTCGAGTCTTAGATAGAGTTTTGGTGGCCCTCCATGGGACTGGAGTGAGATCCTCTGCCATCTTTGTTACCTTGGTGGGGTTTGTGGAATTAGCATTAGATCCCTATGTATGGTGTTCATTCTACACCAGTAGGCCGTATTATTAGGGTTTGTTGTATCATTGACATACAATCCCCTCCATGGTGGGTTTATCCATATTGGTATTGTGGTTCCCCCTAAAATATGTGGGTGTGACCCCTATACATGTATCAGGGTCTTTTTAGACAAGTGATCTTTCTTTGGTGGAAACCAATGATCTAGGCAACATTGTGGAGTGTCTTTGATGGTATGATTTATTTTGGAGTGGAATCTCCTAAAATGAGTATTGATTTGAGAATAATTTTGTAGCTAATAATTAGTTATGACCTCATGGTGGTGTGGTTTATTTTATAAGTATATCTGGGTATTTTCATTACACATTGTTTTTTATATGTTTTATGGAGATGTATATACTTGGTTATTAATGTTTAGAGTTTTCAAGTTGTCTTACTTGGTATTTTTACACTCACCCCTGCATAGGCTTTGCCGCTCATGTTATGTATTATGAATATAACAACACTTTTTGATAGTGTCATGAGAGGAAAGAAATATGTTGAACCAAATGTGGAGCTAATCAAATAGACGTGTTTTACCTAGAGTTTATATTTGACATTAGTCTTTCCCCTTTGAGTAGTTTGGAATCTTTAGAATTTTTTTTGATCCTATATTTGGCTATGTTTTCTACTTTTAATACTTTATGATCATACTATGTATTGAGATCTTAGATGTATGCAAGAATTGGTTTTATTTGTTTTAAATTTCAACATTTTGTGCGTTGGGAGATGTGTGGGTCTGTGTGTGTGAATGAAAATTTTGATATTACCTCCCATTTTTTGGATATTCCAACTCGGAATTAGACTCTAGTTTCTAGCCTATTGAAGGAGGGATTGGGGTAGTGAAGGTTCAGACCTCAGTTGGTCGGGTCATGATAGTAAGAGCCTTTCCTTGTGGAATGGACTGACAGTGATAGGGACCGTCTATGGAGATGACCTAACTAGTCATCATTGAGGCAACCCCCACATAACTATGTGGAGGGGGGTGTAACAATGTGGACCGTACCTGGTGTGCGTAGGTGTGATGCATGGAAATAGAGCTGAATTTGTATGTCTATCTACCACCATGGGGTTACTTATAGGGATTCCATACAAAATATAATAAATAATAATTGGGTAATAATCCAATCCTATCCCTTAGGGGGAGGTCATGGATTAGGTTGTTCCCTTATGTGTGTGTGTCCAGTTCGAATTAAACCCCTAATACCTAATATAAACTTGACTAACCATTCTTGGAGATACATTTAATTTTTTTATTCCTAATATTAAATCCATAGTCTCTTTATTGTTGATTAATATAAAACAATTTCAACATTTATATAGAACAATATAATTCAAAATTAATTTAAGTATTTACATTTTCTCTTTTTATGCTCTAGGTTATATCTCAATCCTTTTTCTATCCCCAATGAAACATAATTGTTTTGATATGATCAACCATAATGTTCTTCAACTAAATATATAATGATTTCTCATTGATAATAGTTATTCCAAATAATATCCACCAATAATAAATTGATTTTCTAATATATGAATAATTGAAAAACACATTCTTTGATACCTTCATCTAGAATATAAGTAATTTATTATTCTTATCTATCTGTATAAGGGTTTATGTTATAGACATCCTAAACTATATTTTTATATCATTATGAGTCCCTAATAGTTCCTGAGTGTAAACTCGGGATATATATATATATATATATATGAAAATGGATTTTGGAACCCCATGAATTATAATAAATTAAAATTAAAATATATTACTACTTTCATCAATTAAATATGTTTTATGAATAAGAATGATTTAAATTGATTTGATGAGTTGATCCATTACTATAAAAATTCAATCGGGATTTATTATTTTTCATCAAAATATATTCCAACAAAAAATGAAAAATATCATCCCACATCTATATCAGAAAAGGTAATGCATACTAAATCCCATATAGTAATCTGCCGTATGCCTTTTATTAACAATATATTATAAATCAAGATTCAAATTCTATAACGACCTTCATAATTACTAAAAAATAAATTTTCATATGATATCTTGATACATGTTGGTCAATTTAGGATGCAGTTACCAACTCAAATGGTGTAATGTTTTAAAAATGTAAGTTAATGCTACATACGGACCACTATTCATCTTATGAAAAAATGAATAAAATATAATATAATATTCCATATATCATTGATCTCTCTACCATATTATTCATCCCCAATCCTCTTATATTAAGAATCATATAAATTCTTCTCTATCACCTAATGATGAGAAATAAATGTTACATTATGACTATAGAGGAAAACCAATTCACAATTTTTACTATGTCTGTGGAAGTATATGAAAAATGACATAATATACCCATTCTTTAAAGTTTTATTCATAGAATAGGATATATTTTTCTCCACAATATTTCATCCACTAAATCACATTATTATAATTTATATATAATCCAAAAAAATAAGATATTTAAAGATTATATTACAATGTATATTGCATTATGTTGACATCATGATGTTAAAAAATATACCATAATTTTTTTATCTAAACACACAAAAATATCTTATTAAAATGGTAATTCTATGAAATATTCATATGATCAAAAATAAATAATAATTTCATATCTTGTGTAGATTATATATTATCATATGGCTGTAGCTTCCTTAATACATTCTTTAAAGCGATTATCCCTTACATTAGTACACATCCTAACATCGATCAACATAAATCATTAAATATATCACAAAAAAATCCCTTCAAAGCTATAATTAAAAAAATACAGATTTATGCCCCATATTTAATTTCCCAAATGATTTATATAATTTCAAACTACTATCAAACACCAATATTTTATGACTCAAGATTATCATTAGAGAAATAAATCCAAGAAACCCAAAATAAATCCCAATCTATATCAATTTAATCAATGAAAGCATAATATTCTGGAAAAAATTCAAAGGTATTTAATAATATATCACCACTTTTACCATCTCGAGATTAATAATAATTACGTTATAAAAAACCATGTTTTATAATGTTCACTTATTGAATATTCATATTCAAAGTAGTTAAGATTATATATAATTTATTTTTAAAGTAGTTAATATTTTATATAATTTATGCTTACATATAATTTATAAATTAATACCCATATTCATCCCATTTTCTAAATATGATCACACACACACACATATATATATGTATGTTTTCTATAAATTAATCCACAATGGTGACTTGGTATTTATAGAAAAGTCA
Source organism: Viscum album (assembly GCA_963277665.1). Taxonomy (NCBI): domain Eukaryota; kingdom Viridiplantae; phylum Streptophyta; class Magnoliopsida; order Santalales; family Viscaceae; genus Viscum; species Viscum album. Next base: position 904,876,137 of record OY728158.1, on the reverse strand, counting down.
ATAAAATTATTCCATTAATATATTATACACATTAAATGATAAATTTATGAATAAAAACTCATAATTAATATAAAAAATGATAATATGTTTTGAATTTACACTTCCTTTACCATTAAAAAATGACATCCAGATTAATGATTATACTTATAAAAAAATTAGATAATTTAAACTTATAAAAACTATCATCATAATAGGGTAACATATGTTTTTCAATCTTCATATCATTAATTTTTGGTAGATATTAAATAACCCCAGGGTACAATATACCTTTATATAAAATAGGGCCACTTCATCCCATGAAATGAAAACATTATTCGATGAACCCATTATTTTTTTTCTCATCCCATTTTTCTTCAAATTTACTTAATTAACTTGATTCCATGTTATAACAACGTAGAAAAATATTTCTTCTCCTATAAACATGGTGAATAAACAATTCTATATCCCTTCCTAGTGGTAATAAAAAAAATCCTAGTGTAATGTTTTGGATATTGGACTACTCCTACTAGAAATAGAGATTAATCCATATGATTTGAAGATCAATGTATTATCCACAACAATTGACATAATACAAATCCATAATCCCTAGTATTTGAACCTACCATTTTACCATTAATATCCCAATCTCACATGAACATCTCAAAAAATTATTTAGATACATGAGGGTGTCTCTTCCAATATTGAAGTTGATTTGAATAATGGATTTTATCATAAAAATATTCTTGATAATTAAGAAAAAATTATTTATATAAATGGATTATAAAGGAATATGGGAATATAACCAAATTATTTGAGTCATAATCGATAAAGATGATATGATAATATTTCATTGATAAATTCTCCACGTGAAGTATAAATTTTCATAAAATATGAAATTATCCCCCAGTATTATCAAAATATACATGTCAATCATGAAATGATAAATGAATGTTATGATATAGTACAAAAAATATTCATAAAAGCTATTAAAATTTTATATTTCACCAAGGATGGTACTCAACTAGGATACCTCATCAAATGTATACCCAATTTCCAAACAAAATTTATAATTATTATTATCCATTGGTCTCTACATAAAAAAGGGATATCAACTATTCCTTGATTCCCTATATTATATTTTGTTTTGGTGTTAGCCAATTAAATTGATCTCTATAATTATTTGGATGCTCTGTAGTTAAAACAGTTGGTCACATTGAATAATGATTTTGAGATACATCCAATGTGTGGATAGAATTTCTCAAGATAAAATACTATACTACCAAAAGGATACATATAGAGGTTAAAATTTATGGAATACTGAAGGGATAGTGAAATGGTAAAAGTATATTTTAGATAACTATAAGTGAGGTGGACTAAATAAAAAACCGAATGGGATACTGAAGGTAAATCCATCGGAAGGATTATTACTAATGGAAGTGAAGGGAATTTTTATGAAATAAGAGATATCAAAAATAGATTTATTTTCACTCAAATGTAATGTTAAGGTAATGGAGTTACTTTATTTAGAAGTGGAATGCCTATGAAGATCAATTTCAGTTGAATTCATTTGGTCAAATTGGATTGGGGTGATAATCAATAGCACTAGTTGGGAATATCTATTTAAAGAAGGTTGATCAACGATAATTATTTTACTAGGAATTATCATTATCCAATGTTTTCTATAAAATACATGTAAATGTATATTACCACATCGACTAGGGAGTGATCTTGGACCACATATTCTATTTTTTTCATTTAACCTGTGTTTTTTATCAAAACATTTTTTATGTTGTTCTTGTTTTTGTTTTTTGGAAGTAGGTTATAGTATTTTTCTAATCTAGGAGAATTTCGTCCTTCATTTTCTAAATATTATGTATGTTTCCATTCGAAAACTTTTCTTTCTTATTTTATAATATATGGTTGTCATATTTATTCATTTATTATAAGTTGTCTTCCCCTTCTGTATAAAAATTAATGTTATTAGAGGTCATTGTTTCGGTGATCTACATGACCATTTCCAAATTGAGGTGTTTTAGAATTTGATTAAAAAAATAAAATTATTTCCTCAGTATTACTGGAGAACCATGGTAAATAGTTTCTATATTTTTACATTATAATGTCTGGATGTTAGTGGGAGTTAGAATATTCTATTGGAATGGTTTCAGATTAATGTAATGTTTTGTTTGAGATGTTTGATGGGATAGATTTTTTATTATGAAAAATATATGTGAAGTATAATATAATGTCGTAGAATATTCATATTCTAATAATTAGATATAAATGGAAAGTTATTAAAAAAGTTGAATGAGATATAATTGATAAAAAAATCACATATAATTGTGTGAATTTGACTCATCTAGAACAAAAAATAAATCATTTGGAAGTATAAATAACATCAGATATTATGTAGACCTTAACAATATGATTTTTTTAATTATAATTTTTTATATGAGAAAGTAAAAATCAAGGCCTGCATCATATCAAATCGATTAATTAAATGTGAATCAAAGTTAGTTGGAGTCTATGATAGTGGTATTTAGATACATAGTTATTTTTTTATTATTTCACTCTATTCATATGAAATATTAGGATGTGATTAGGAATTTTGGGAGTAACTATACAATAAAGTATGAAAAAAAGTTCTTTGATAATTATGACTTGATCATGAATTAAAAACTAATCATATGGATATTTAGACATCTTCCTAGAAAATTTAAAATGAATAATTGATATTAAGAGTTGAAACATTTAAAATTCATGGGAAGGGGAAAGGTGGGAGGCATCATAGATGGAGTAGGTTGATAGATGGTTCTCCCTTGTATTGGAATTGCTAGATAAAATTCCAACTAAAAAAATATTGAATTGAATGGATAGATAATTGTGGAATGTATGATTCTGGAAGTCAATATTTTAACATTGAATTAGAATATTAGGGTGTCTTACTCCCAAGCACCACAACTTCATTTGGGAATTATTTTATATTATCTAGAGCTTAATTCTGTTCTACTACTAAATGGGATAGCAAGAGAAATTATAATTCATCATGATATGGAAAAATTCAAATTATTGTTGAAAATACTCTCAAGACTATATAGAATACTGATATTTTGATATATTTAAGAAAAAAAGTATGTTGGAGTGGAAGGATGTGCAACATAGTCCAAACCTCCCAAAAAATCTAATTTATATTGGGTAAAAGGATGATATAGAACTATCTATTGCATAAACGGTTAGAGAAAAGAAAATTTCATATACCGTTATGGTTTTTCAGAGGGAGTTATTGATAAAACTTTTACCTAATAAGAGTATTATATTGTGAAAATAAAACCAATTAAGTAACCTATGCTATAATATGGGAAGACAATCAAGGGAATTATTGTGAGATGTGAATGAAGGTCCTCAATAATAAAATATTCATGGAGTCTAGAATTGTAGATTTCAAACCATCTTGGCGTTTAATCATTATAATTTTATAAAGAATCCTTCCCAATAGAAGGATGAATACAAATACACCAAAAGATATATCTGGTACATGTTTGGGGGCTTACACCAGTGTGATCTCATGATGGTTAACTCTTCTATGTGACCGCAATAAACAATTCCACAATGAATGTGAGGGAGAACATTATATGGAATAAGTATTAAGTGTTCATGTCATTAATCTAGTGGATTTCGGTAGTGGGAATGGACAATAAAAGCATGTTTATGTGATTATGTTTATAAAATGGTGGTTAATACAAAAGTGTTGGGTTTAGAGATATTACTGATAAAATGGGATTTGGTTTGAGAAGATCATACCTCGAAACAATAGAATAAAATGAATTTGTGGAAAGTGAATATCCTTTAGGTTATTTTTATAAGAAATATTGTAATTGTTATCAATATATTTTTATGTGAATATTTTTCTGTTTCATGAAAAAATTAGATTCTAAAAGAGTTTAAGAAAGTTTTATTATTGAGTTATAAAACATTCCTAACAAATTATAAAAATGATATACTATTATTCCAATTCCTCAAATTACGAAGATACTCATGGTTAAATATAAGTTTTTATTCTTATATGTGAAGTGATATAGAACCAAATGGGAATAATTAAATATTACGAGAATTAAAAGTTTCAAACGGTGTGTAAAATATTGAATTTGTATGTTGTACAATTATTAAAATTAGTTCATTGGAAAAACAATTATCTGTTGAGTATGTTGAAAGATTTAAAAAGATGAAGCTACAATATGTAAAATTTTTATCACATAAAATATTATAAGATATGGATTTCTAAAGGCTATCTATGTGTGTATATCCAAAAATGATCCATTAGACCATATTTGTAACACCCCAAGCTTCTACGGTACGCTTCTCTTTGAATAATGTGATAACGTGTGTTGTACGCAACACCGAGTTCTAACACACCATAACTAATCAAACTAGCCGTTATGAATAGTAATACCTACTTTTTGAAATTATATATATTTTATATTTGAAAATGGACGACATTTTTGGATTCGGAATATCGAATTTAGCCTAAGGTGAAATTTTGGTACATTTCGGATAACTTTCATATTTTGATGAATAGTGAAAATTACTAAGTTTTAATTAAAAACAACTTTTTTAATCAAAATAATTAATAGTGATAAATTATGAATTTGAGTGGTTTTAAAGTATATTTAGAATATATTTTTACCATTTAATATAATGTTGGTCATTGGATATAATTTTACAATTAAACCGAACATAAACGAGTGTCAATCTTTTGATAGTTATTATCTCTTAAAAACACGCTTTTTGTTTTGACAGCGGGAATTAATTTTAAATTAATTTCTTCCACTTCTGTGTTTTGAATTTAGGAAAATGGATTCCATATTTGGAATCAGGATGTTCAAATTGTGTAAATAGGTAACTTTTATTTTTAGACATTTTGAATAATTACTGCGGTAAATATTTTATTTACCATGGTTAAGGGTAAATCCGGTAAATAAGGGTTAAAAAAAATATTATAATAATACTAAATTACCCTAAAACATGTCTTAACCCTATTGGTTGAAACATGGTCGACCATGGGAATCTTTGGGTCTATTTGGGGACCCCATGGATCCACTTGTAAGTGATAATGACACTTTATTTTAATTAAGTTAAAATGAATACAAAAATGACACAAGCATATATCTTTTATAAAAACAATTGTTACATAGGGTTATATATGTTGGATTTTAGATTATAAATATTCATTAGAAATCTAAAAAGATTTCCTACATAATGATATTTTATTTATAATTTTTAGACATTAAATAATTTATTTTATTTATGACACAATGATGATGCAGTAATTACTATAATAGTGAAAAATTAAAATAATTGATTTTATAAATACCCCAATAAATATAATATGAAACTTTTAATGAATTAAAATAATTTTATAGGATAATATGATATATTAGGATTGATTTAATTGACTTTGTTCGAAGTAATCTATCTGTTATGAGTTTCACAAAAATCAACTATTGAATAGTGTCAAAATTGACATAAAAGAGTTCTTAAAACAAATATTATATTATTAATTGATATTTAATTCTTAAAAATCTAAGGTTCGGCCAAGAGACTTATATCATGATAGGTTCATCATTAATGTACCACTTGGGGGTCTCTTGGATGTATATAGTAAGTTTATTAAGCATATTATATAAAAATACAAAGAGACATTGTAAAAGTGAAACTAATTAACTTAGAGTTAATACTTAAAGATAAGGTTAATATCAGTACCCAAACCTGTCTAAATTCTATTGGTTGAGTGGTTTTCGACCTATCCCCACCATAAACTTTTAATAATAAGCTTTGGAGCCTTTAGAAACCGAATATGAATTTATTATAAATTAATATTTCTAGCTTTTCCAAAGGTGCCCCTCACCCCTCTTATAAAAGGGCACTCCTCCTTCTCATTTATTCACACCTTCAAAGCCTTTTGGTTCGGCCAAACTCTGCCCAAATACTCACCCAACATCCCTCACTACAACCTAGAGGCCTTAGTTTGATCAGAAAGCCAACCTAAGGAGCCCTTTTGATCAAATCAAAAGGAAGAACCCGAAGAAGAGGTAATGATTTCACCACCCTTCTCCAAGTTAATTTCTTCTTCCACTTCTTCTTCCTTTGTTCTTACCATTCTAAAATAATAACTCCAGTATCTCACATATACTGTGATGTTATTATAAATATGGTACAACCATATTCAGTATTCTATCCACCCTTTGAATAACATGTCACCATACGTGCGTACGTACGGACTACCGTCTCCACGTCGTGGTGTAATTGTTATTCAATATAATATTATTTGGATGGGTATAATAATGATGTGTAACTCATGTAAATAATAAATATAACATGTTAATGATTCTGTATATATGATATACCATCCATTTATATATTATTTTAATATCAAAAGAATGATATTGTCACTCGTGCGTACGTACGGACTACCGTCTCCACGAACGCGATGAGATTCATTCTCCATCGTATCCATTCAAGTATAATTATCATTTGATGATTTAAAAATGATGTTTAAGGACTAGATATCATTATGGATATGAATAAGATACAACAACCATGGCTTATGTAACAAAACATATAAAAGAAAATGAGTAAGTTAACTCCCGAAACGACGATAATTCTAAGATATTATTAACAAATCAATGTTAAAAGATCATATATGATATCATATTATTATATATGATTCTTGTATAATTTAATAACAACTATTTCACCATTATACAGGAGGTTAACCTACCCCAACCAAGGAAAAGTACAAGGTAAGGGTTTACTTTACAACCTCTTCATTATCCAAGGTTGTTTATACGTAATAATCTACTGGGATCTCTTTATCATCCACATCCATGTTTCTTAAAAATGCATTTCAAAACATTTTTACTATTTACTAGAATATGTGTTAAAGTCATTTATACCCTTTTTGACTTTTATAAGTGGTTTATAAAGGAATCTTTCGGTCGTTTTCAAAACAAGGTCCTTTTTAACCTTTTCGACAGAATTAAGGTAAGAATGTTTTTTTAACTTATACGGCGGGTGTGGCTATTTTCCGCCGTTATAAAATCTTCAAAGATTCCCTTACAAGCTTATAAGAATATTTTCAAAGAAAATGTTTTATTTTATATGGACCTTAAATTATTTCAAAATAAAAGGAGATATTTCTTTAAAAAGAATTTTGATTTCATCTATGTCAACATCCTTTGATGGATTTTAAGATTATTTGAAGTTGATTTTTTATGATACAAAACTTCTATATTGTATTGAAGGTTTTGTGATATGTTTGACTGTGGATGTGCTATTTTTATACCATTCATAGTTTATGGTGAAAGTATTGACATTTCATATGCTAGTTTTAATATGAATGTTTATGTTATGTTTAAACCTTTTCATATGGGAATGCATTGGACTTAATATGTGACGGGTGGAGCCCGCTATAGCTCCTCGATGCATCGGTAGGTCTCATGAGACAAACTAGTGTCTTGGCACAAGGCCTTGACAAAATCTTATTTGTAGTCTTGGCACGAGGCCTTGGCTATGTGGTTATGATAGTCTGGCATTATGCATTCCAACATTATGAAAGTGGTTATTGATTTTTGCATGTGATTATTCGATTAGTAGAATATCCATGTGAATAAGTAAATGGCATTATTTCATTTTATTTATGCCATACATGTTGAAAGTTCATATTTAAAAGGCTTTTGTTTTAGTTATACATTGCCTTAAATGTTTATTCTTATTTATGAAAGTTTCCGCTATATTGTTATCCTTACTGGGCATTTGAGATCACACCTTTTCTATGTTTTATTTTTCCCAGGATGTGAAGAAGTAAGTTATGAATGACCTGCAGGGATTTTATGAGGGGTTAATAGTGTGGATTGTGGAAACATTATGTTGTTGTAGTAGTTTTTCATTTTATGATGTAATGTAAAACTTATGAATATATCCAATGTTTCCAAGGCTACTAAACCAATCGTTCTTTCGAGATTTGATCTTTCTTGTGATCATGCCAATGTTATGTAATAATGCACCGACTCTGGGTAACTGGGGTCGGGGCGTTACAGTTGGTATCAGAGGAAGTTTAGTTCAAGCCTTGGAAGCTAGATTTAGATAAACTCTGATTAGAGCACGTAGACCTAAGATGAACTTTGAGGATTAGTATAGAAGAACTTCCTAGAATTTTGTTATTGTAGAGATTTTGTGAGTTTTCCAAGCAATACATCTCTGTCTGGATACGAGCAGGTAGAGGCGGCTCTGGCACAGATGTACCTAGGGGTAAAACCCGAAAACACCGCTTTGAGCTAGACTCGAACGGGAACTGGTGCACGGCAACGGGCCTTGCTGCACTCTTGGTTACGACACTCCCGGGGGATATGCTTAGGATAACTCTCATTTTCTTTACAAATAATTTTGAAGGGATTATGAGTATATACTTCCTCAAAGAAAACATTCTTATGATTATGGATTATATCCATAAATAGTTCAATTTATGTTAAGTGTTTTATAAGTATGGGATTATGTATTTTGATTCATAAACTGATCTAGTTTATGCCATTGTTTAGAAATGGCGCCTAGTGGAAGAAATGGAAACCGTATCAATGCACGCACTCCATGTAGGGATTGCCCTCCTGCTCAAGATAATTATAGTGGGGCTGGTGATGCAACTGGTGCTGATCAGCTAATCACCATACTGGGACAACTTACTCAGGTTATGAATAATAACCTTACCCGTATGGAGCACCCTGATCCGCAGCGTGGAGGATCAATGTTAGATCGATTCATGAGGCAACAACCACCAACGTTCAATGGGAATACAAATCCCTTAGTAGATGAGCAATGGATATTTTCCCTAGAGAAAATATTTCAGGCTTTGGGGAGCAGTGAAAGGGAAAAAGTTATCATGGCAGTTTACCGCCTCACTGGAGATGCTGATCAATGGTGGTCATTGATTCAAAATACGAAGGAAGATGATGAAGTATAAAATATGGAATGGAGGGAGTTCAAAGATCTGTTTTTAGAAAAATACTTCCCTCGCGACCATCGAGCAGATATGGAAAGGCAATTTCTGAGTCTGAGACAAAAGGAGGATGAGAATGTCACAAAGTATGAGGCTAACTTTACAAGGTTAGTGAGGTACGCTGGTGATTATATTCATAACCCAAGAAGTAAGATTGATCGTTTATTTGATGGGTTAAAACCATTTCTCCGTCGAGCGTTAGTCTCACAATCCTTTTCATCGTACGAAGACATTGTCTCATGTGCTATCAAGACCGAAAAGGAATTCTCTAAGTCTTATGACTTTAAAGCAAAGGAAGAGAAGAAGAGACCTGCTGATCAATCTGGGAATGGAAATAAGGGGAAGAAGGGAAAGGTTGAATATCCATCTTGTGGTAAATGCGGGAAGAAACATCCTGGTACTTGCTTGAAGGGAATGGGAGTCTGTTACAAGTGTGGTGATAAAGGCCACCAAGATCATGATTGCAAGGGGAAGAAGGAAGCTACCAACGTTCAGTGCTACAATTTCAGGGAGATGGGGCATTATGCAAATGCATGTCCTAAGCGTCAGGAGAACTTACCTCAGAAAAGGCCAAGGGAACAAGGCCAGGCTTATGCTATCACTACTGCTGAGGTAGAAGCTCCGAAAGACGTGGTGGCAGGTAATTTAATGGTTTCCTCAAGTTTAGCAAATGCATTATTTGATTCTGGATCATCGCATTGTTTCATATCTTCCCAGTTTTCTAAGAAAATTAGATATTTCCAATTTGATTTAATAAGGGAGTTGTCAGTTAAAACTCCTAAGGGAAGTATCGTTGCAACAAAGTTTTGTGAATCAGTCCCCATTAGAGCACATAAATTTTCTTTATCTGCTGATTTCATCGTCATACCTATGATTGAGTTTGATATAATCCTCGGTATGGACTGGCTTTCGAACTATGATGCGAATATTTATTTTAAGAAGAAAGAGGTTACGATTCTTGATGATAATGATAAGGAGCACATTATTTTTAGAGCAGAATCGTCACCACCTAATTCTTATTTAGATCCACCCCCAGTAGCTCAACTTAATTCAATTATTGGGGAGGAAGAGAATGAAATAACTGTCGGTGAGGAAAGGAATGTTCAAATAGAGGATGTACCTGTTGTGAAAGAATTTGTAGATGTATTTCCGGAAGATTTACCTGGACATCCTCCAGAACGAGAAGTTGAGTTTTCTATTGATTTGATTCCTGGATCAAGGCCTATATCGAAGACCCCTTATAGAATGGCCACTGTAGAGTTAGTCGAACTAAAGAAACAACTAGAGGAGTTGAGTAATAAGGGATTTATTCGCCCTAGTGTTTCTCCATGGGGAGCCCCTGTTCTTTTTGTTAAAAAGAAAGATGGATCTATGAGGTTATGTATCGACTACAGGGAGATCAATGCTATAACGATAAAGAACAAGTATCCCCTACCTCGTATTGATGATTTATTTGACCAACTGCATGGAGCTCAATACTTTTCAAAGATTGACCTTCGATCTGGATACCATCAGTTGTGTGTGAAGAAGGAAGACATTCCGAAAACAGCATTTCGAACCAGGTACGGGCATTACGAGTTTACTGTAATGCCATTTGGATTGACTAATGCACCCTCTGTATTCATGGATCTAATGAATAGAGTTTTCAAGGAGTATCTCGATGAATTTGTGGTGGTATTTATTGATGATATCTTGGTATACTCCAAAACCTACGAAGATCATGAAAATCACTTGCGCATTATCTTGAAGACTCTGAGGAGGCATGAATTATATGGGAAGTTTAGCATGTGTGAATTCTAGCTTCAGGAGATTTATTTTCTTGGCCATATTGTCTCTAAAGATGGAATCTCTGTTGATCCTTCTAAGACCAAGGCAATCCAAGAATGGCCAGCACCTACGAGTATAACTGAGGTACGTAGTTTTATTGGTTTGGCAGGTTATTATCGACGTTTCGTCCAGAATTTTGCCCGATTGGCTAACCCATTAACGAAGCTCACACGTAAAGGGGTTAAATTTGTTTGGACAAAAGAGTGTGAAGAATGTTTCGAATAACTGAAGAGAAGATTAGTCAATGCTCCTATATTGACTCTACCATCGGGGAATGATGGGTTCGTTATTTATAGTGATGCATCGAAGAAAGGACTTGGCTGTGTCCTTATGCAGAATGATAGAGTTATTGCCTATGCATCCGACAGTTGAAAATTCATGAACAAAACTATCCTACTCATGATCTCGAGTTAGCAACAGTGATCTTTGCTTTGAAGATATAGAGGCACTACCTCTATGGTGAAAAATGTGAGATTTATACTGATCACAAGAGTTTGAAGTATATTTTCTCACAAAAAGAACTCAACATGAGGCAAAGGAGATGGCTTGAATTACTCAAGGATTATGATTGTACGATAGACTACCACCCAGGGAAGGCAAACAAGGTGGCAGATGCTTTGAGTAGAAAATACCATGGAGTTTTGAACAATATGAGAATTGAAAGGGATCCAATTTTCATGGATCTAGTGAAGATGGACATGGGAATAACCAGGGAAGGTGAAAAATCAATGCTTTTTCAAATGGTTGCCAAACCATCTTTACTAGAAAGGATTAAGAGTTCTCAGACCGATGATGAATAATTCCAAAAGAAGATTAAAGCTGTGAATGATGGGAGATTGAGAGACTTTGTGTATGAAGATGGAATTTTGAAATTCGGGAAGAGACTTTGTGTTCCCAATATACCTGATCTAAAAAGGGAATTGCTGGATGATGCTCATAGTTCCAATTTCTCTATACACCCTGGGAGCACCAAAATGTATAGAGATTTGAAGGAACATTTTTGGTGGGACAACATGAAGAGGGAGATTGCTGATTTTGTGTCAAGATGTATGGTTTGTCAACAAGTGAAAGCTGGAAGGCAATAGCCTGGAGGAGTCATGCAACCTCTTCCCATACCGGAGTGGAAATGGGACAATGTTGCGATGGACTTTGTCATGGGGCTACCAAAGACTCCTAGAAGGAACGATGCAATATGGGTTATTGTTGATCGTCTTACCAAGACAACACATTTTCTTGCTATAAGAGAAGATCTACCCCTGGAACGTCTAGAAAGACTATATATTAATGAAGTTGTGAGACTTCATGGAGTACCCCTATCGATTGTTTCTGATCGTGATCCCCGTTTTACTTCAAGATTCTGGAAAAGTCTTCAGAAATCCCTGGATACTGAACTTCATTTGAGCACTGATTACCACCCTCAGACAGACGGACAATCAGAACGGACTATTCAAACCTTAGAAGACATGTTGATATCTTGCTCACTTGACTTTCAGGGTATGTGGGATCAATATTTACATTTGGTATAATTTTCCTATAACAATAGCTTCCATTCGAGTATTCAGATGGCACCATATGAAGCGTTATATGGAAAGAGATGTCGTACACCAACCTGTTGGGATGACGTTGGTGAAAGAAAACTTGTAGGCCCAGAACTGGTGGAGGAAACGGTGGAAAAGGTGAAAGTAATCCAAAATCACATCAAAGCAGCTCAAAGTAGGCAGAAGAGCTATGCCGATAATCGAAAGACGGATTTGGAATTTCAAGTCGGTGATCATGTTTTTCTGAAGGTATCTCTGTGGAAGGGAGTCATACGTTTTGGTAAGAAAGGTAAATTGAGTCCCAGGTACATCGGACCTTTTGAAATTCTAGAATGAATTGGGGTTGTAGCTTACCGATTGGCAATGCCGCCAAGTCTCTCCAAAGTTCACGATGTGTTCCACGTATCTCTATTGAGGAAATACATGCCTGATCCGACGCATGTACTCACCTATGAGGAATTAGAACTGGAACCCGATCTGTCTTATTGCGAAGAGACCGTCAAGATTCTTGATACGAGAGAACAAGTGCTGAGAGACCGGACGACGCGTCTGGTAAAAGTTTTGTGGAGAAACCACAAGATGGAAGAGGCAACGTGGGAACCCAAGGAACTTATGATAAAGAACCACCCGAGTCTTTTTATGCAGTAATACCCTAGAAATTGCGTGGACGCAATTATTTGAAGGAGGGGAGAATGTAACACCCCAATCTTCTACGGTACGCTTCTCTTTGAATAATGTGATAGCGTGTGTTGTACGCAACACCGAGTTCTAACACACCATAACTAATCAAACTAGCCGTTATGAATAGTAATACCTAATTTTTGAAATTATATATATTTTATATTTGAAAATGGACTTCATTTTTGGATTCGGAATATCGAATTTAGCCTAAGGTGAAATTTTGGTACATTTCGGATAACTTTCATATTTTGATGAATAGTGAAAATTACTAAGTTTTAATTAAAAACAACTTTTTTAATCAAAATAATTAATAGTGATAAATTATGAATTTGAGTGGTTTTAAAGTATATTTAGAATATATTTTTACCATTTTATATAATGTTGGTCATTGGACATAGTTTTACAATTAAACCGAACATAAACGAGTGTCAATCTTTTGATAGTTATTATCTCTTAAAAACACGCTTTTTGTTTTGACAGCGGGAATTAATTTTAAATTAATTTCTGACACTTCTGTGTTTTGAATTTAGGAAAATGGATTCCATATTTGTAATCAGGATGTTCAAATTGTGTAAATAGGTAACTTTTATTTTTAGACATTTTGAATAATTACTGCGGTAAATATTTTATTTACCATGGTTAAGGGTAAATCCGGTAAATAAGGGTTAACAAATAATATTATAATAATACTAAATTACCCTAAAACGTGTCTTAACCCTATTGGTTGATACATGGTCGACCATGGGAATCTTTGGGTCTATTTTGGGACCCCATGGATCCACTTGTAAGTGATAATGACACTTTGTTTTAATTAAGTTAAAATGAATACAAAAATGACACAAGCATATATCTTTTTGAAAAACAATTGTTACATAGGGTTATATATGTTGGATTTTAGATTATAAATATTCATTAGAAATCAAAAAAGATTTCCTACATAATGATATTTTATTTATAATTTTTAGACATTAAATAATTTATTTTATTTATGACACAATGATGATGCAGTAATTACTATAATAGTGAAAAATTAAAATAATTGATATTATAAATACCCAAAAAAATATAATATGAAACTTTTAATGAATTAAACTAATTTTATAGGATAATATGATATATTAGGATTGATTTAATTGACTTTGTTCGAAGTAATCAATCTGTTATGAGTTTCACAAAAATCAACTATTGAATAGTGTCAAAATTGACATAAAAGAGTTCTTAAAACAAATATTATATTATTAATTGATATTAAATTCCTAAAAATCTAAGGTTCAGCCAAGAGACTTATATCATGATAGGTTCATCAGTAATGTACCACTTGGGGGTCGCTTGGATGTATATAGGAAGTTTATTAACCATATTATATAAAAATACAAAGAGACATTGTAAAAGTGAAACTAATTAACTTAGAGTTAATACTTAAAGATAAGGTTAATATAAGTACCCAAACCTGTCTAAATTCTATTGGTTGAGTGGTTTTAGACCTATCCCCACCTTAACCTTTGAATAATAAGCTTTGGAGCCTTTAGAAACCGAATATGAATTTATTATAAATTAATATTTCTAGCTTTTCCAAAGGTGCCCCTCACCCCTCTTATAAAAGGGCACTCCTCCTTCTCATTTCTTCACACCTTCAAAGCCTTTTGGTTCGGACAAACTCTGCCCAAATACTCACCCAACATCCCTCACTACAACCTAGAAGCCTTAGTTTGATCAGAAAGCCAACCTAAGGAGCCCTTTTGATCAAATCAAAAGGAAGAACCTGAAGAAGAGGTAATGATTTCACCACCCTTCTCCAAGTTCATTTCTTCTTCCACTTCTTCTTCCTTTGTTCTTACCATTATAAAATAATAACTCCAGTATCTCACATATACTGTGATGTTATTATAAATATGGTACAACCATATTCAGTATTCTATCCACCCTTTGAATAACATGTCATCATACGTGCGTACGTACGGACTACCGTCTCCACGTCGTGGTGTAATTGTTATTCAATATAATATTATTTGGATGGGTATAATAATGATGTGTAACTCATGTAAATAATAAATATAACATGTTAATGATTCTGTATATATGAAATACCATCCATTTATATATTATTTTAATATCAAAAGAATGATATTGTCGCTCGTGCGTACGTACGGACTACCGTCTCCACGAACGCGATGAGATTCATTCTCCATCGTATCCATTCAAGTATAATTATCATTTGATGATTTAAAAATGATGCTTAAGGACTAGATATCATTCTGGATATGAATAAGATACAACAACAATGGCTTATGTAACAAAACATATAAAAGAAAATGAGTAAGTTAACTCCCGAAACGACGATAATTCTAAGATATTATTAACAAATCAATGTTAAAAGATAATATATGATATCATATTATTATATATGATTCTTGTATAATTTAATAACAACTATTTCACCATTATACAGGAGGTTAACCTACCCCAACCAAGGAAAAGTACGAGGTAAGGGTTTACTTTAAAACCTCTTCATTATCCAAGGTTGTTTATACGTAATAATCTACTGGGATCTCTTTATCATCCACATCCATGTTTCTTAAAAATGCATTTCAAAACATTTTTACTATTTACTAGAATATGAGTTAAATTCATTTATACCCTTTTTGACTTTTATAAGTGGTTTATAAAGGAATCTTTCGGTCGTTTTCAAAACAAGGTCCTTTTTAACCTTTTCGACAGAATTAAGGTAAGAATGTTTTTTTAACTTATACGGCGGGTGCGGCTATTTTCCGCCGTTATAAAATCTTCAAAGCTTCCCTTACAAGATTATAAGAATATTTTCAAAGAAAATGTTTTATTTTATATGGACCTTAAATTATTTCAAAATAAAAGGAGATATTTCTTTAAAAAGAATTTTGATTTCATCTATGTCAACATCCTTTGATGGATTTTAAGATTATTTGAAGTTGATTTATTATGATACAAAACTTCTATATTGTATTGAAGGTTTTGTGATATGTTTGACTGTGGATGTGCTATTTTTATACCATTCATAGTTTATGGTGAAAGTATTGACATTTCATATGCTAGTTTTAATATGAATGTTTATGTTATGTTTAAACCTTTTCATATGGGAATGCATTGGACTTAATATGTGACGGGTGGAGCCCGCTATAGCTCCTCGATGCATCGGTAGGTCTCATGAGACAAACTAGTGTCTTGGCACAAGGCCTTGACAAAATCTTATTTGTAGTCTTGGCACGAGGCCTTGGCTATGTGGTTATGATAGTCTGGCATTATGCATTCCAACATTATGAAAGTGGTTATTGATTTTTGCATGTGATTATTCGATTAGTAGAATATCCATGTGAATAAGTAAATGACATTATTTCATTTTATTTATGCCATACATGTTGAAAGTTCATATTTAAAAGGCTTTTGTTTTAGTTATACATTGCCTTAAATGTTTATTCTTATTTATGAAAGTTTCCGCTATATTGTTATCCTTACTGGGCATTTGAGCTCACCCCTTTTCTATGTTTTATTTTTCCCAGGATGTGAAGAAGTAAGTTATGAATGACCTGCAGGGATTTTATGAGGGGTTAATAGTGTGGATTGTGGAAACATTATGTTGTTGTAGTAGTTTTTCATTTTATGATGTAATGTAAAACTTTTGAATATATCTAGTGTTTCCAAGGCTACTAAACCAATCGGTCTTTCGAGATTTGATCTTTCTTGTGATCATGCCAATGTTATGTAATAATGCACCGACTCTGGGTAACTGGGGTCGGGGCGTTACAATATTATATATAATTGAGATATATTATATCTAGCAAAAAGTAATTTCTTATATATCCTTACAAATACCATTAAATATATAGGTTCAAAGATAAATAAAAATGAGAGATATGAAGTTCAACAATTAGAGTTGTGTTATAATATATTTTACCAAACCATATGAAGTGTCATTATATTATCTTCAAAAAATTTCTACAAGATATATTGATTGAAATTTCTATTTAATGAATAATATATGGTGATTAAAGAAAATATTCAATGTGGTATAAGTGATTTAAACGTTTCATTAGTGGATAAATTTTGATAGCATACAAGTGGAATATGAAAAGTTTCATACAGTTCTAATAGTTATGAAGAGATAGATTATGAGTTTATCATCATACAGCGAATAAAGAAAATAAAATGACCATAAAGCTATTTTATTGTGTTTAGTAAGTCAAGATGATCTTTCAATGTTCTATCAGGCATATGAGCATAAAAAATAAGAACAAAATGTCATCAAAAATAAATTTTTATGAATTTATTCTAGATTTAGTTTTGAAAAATAATCTCTTTGTAATGTTTTAGTGAACACGAGATATCTAAATAGAGATATTCTAATACATTGGTAAAATCATGCCTCACAAACCAATGAAAGTTCCTTAGATAAAGTGATTTTAAATAATTTAAAATAGAGAAAGGGTATGAATTTTCCTAGTAAAAGTTGAGTTATTTAATAAGGGTTAAATTTTACAATGTCCACTGAAAAAACCGCTATAAGTTCATTCAAATATAGGAATATTTTTATGCTCATTAGATATACATTTTTTAGACCATAATATAGAGGATTTCAAACAGAGTTCACCTGATAGAGGAACATTTCACTGTTCAGAGATGTTATTATTGAATTAAACTAACAAACATGCAACATATAATGTTTTTAAAATCATTACAAAACTTTTTAAATCTTTTAATAGTGATGATGATGTGTCGTTCCTTCAAGGTTTTTTAATATAGTAATGTTTTCACCTTGAATGAACGTTACATATGTAATGTTTATAAGAAGATCCATGAAATTTAAAAAAAAAATTAGATGTATCTTGTAATGTTTTTTTGATCGATAGTTTCAAATTTAATGTTTTAGTTGGGAGGTAATATATATTGTGTCCTCATGTTTTTCTTATAGAAGGAATGGATATATAAAGGGGTGATGAAATCATAAAAATTTATATTGATCATTTGTGTGATAGATACTAATTGATGAATATTTTAGCGAAATTTTTTCTTATGACTAAGGAATCATTTGGTTGAGAAAGAGGCATTGAAGAGAGGTGTGTTGGTTACAGATGAAAAGGACAATAGTCTTTAGATCAATTGCATCAGAAATAGGTAATGGTAAGAAGAACTATCGTTTATTGATTAGATGATGGAATAGTGTATAAGAATAGTATATTGAGGCTCACCCGATGGATTTATTTAGAAAAAATAATAGGTTTGTTAACTGGATCCATATTAGTTGAAGATTGTATTTGAGGATTAATTTCCATATAAAAATTTTAGGAGTGGTTAAGAAAATTTTATTATCTTGTTTTGGCTCAATTTGGAAAAAAATTATTCGAATAAGATGTTATATTGTAATTAAATATCAAGAGATAGAAGGAGGATAATGGGAGTTGGCCCATTTGGAATTCATTTCATATTATATTGAATTTACATAGACACCAAGAGGTATTAAAGGGTCTCACATCCCTCTATAAGATCCTTACTTTTATTATCATGGATAATATAAACATAGTTAATTACAACTGTATTCCAAAATTCAGTGTAAAAATAATCAAAGATCAAAAAATATAATGAAACCTTGTCTTCTATAACTTATCTTGGTGATAAATGATGTAATAAAAGTTGGGTTTCCACCCATTTAGAAAGATGAGTCTGTGAAATTTTATGACAAAACAAATATTAAGGTTGAGCTATAAATTTTATTTTTATGAATTTATAAAAATCATATTTAAATAAAGGATATGGGTCTTATGAAATCTAAGGAAACTCTAATAAAACATTACTATCTATTCAAATAAAATATTAATACAATGTATGTAAAAAAATAAAATTTATATAAATGGATTCTTGGACCTTAGGATGAATGATTAAGAATATATTGAAGAATATACTACAAGTGTTAATGAAGTTATCATCAATATAATTTTATTATTTTATATTGGGGGATATTTTATAATTGTTATGAATCTACTGAGAAAATTTCCTAAAATTATTTATCTTAAAATATCTACTTAGAAGATAAAGATTATTTTTCTTTCTGTGAGTAAAATAACATTGTAGTTCCTATAAGATGAAAACATCTCGAGTATTAAATAATAATATTAATGAAGTTATTTAATTCGAATCTATGAATAATTTGAATGTTCGTGAATATGAACCTATAATATTTTACCTCAGTGATTAAAAAGACAAGTAAAATTTTGTGGAATTGAATGAGAAATTTTTTGTTCTTATCTCTAAAACAATCGACAAGGAAGACAAAAGTATAAATGAAAACTCTTAATTAACTTTTTTATTAGTGGTGGAATTATGAATCTCACTAGAAATTATATAAAGAAATAAATAATAGAATACAACGACGATTAAGAATAAAATACTCAATGGATGAAATTACAAAAAACATCTACGGACGACTAATGATCAACTAAAAATAAGAAAAATTTCAAGGGAATAAATAATGTATATTGAGTTTGAATACTAGGTATGACAATATTTTTAACACATCCTCAAAAGATAAAAAACCATAGAATTTAATAATCACATTTTACAATAATAAATTAAATAATGATACTCTATATAGAGAAGAATAATATTTTGAAAAAACATATTCGGAATATCATGTGATATCAAAAATTTTGTTATGTCTTTAGTGAAATATAAAACCCAAGAAAGATATTATAATGTAGAAGAAATATTGTTATAATAATAATAAAGGAAAATAATATTTTCTCTAAAATTATGATACATACATTGAGTAGATTATAAAGCACAAGCTAAAAGATATAGAATAACGAAATATAATGGATGATCATTTTAAGAGACTCAGTGCTATGGAAGTTGATATTTGTTTTAAAAAATTGACATTACTTGAGGATTAGTGTACCTAAAATATTTTTAGATATAATTTAGTTGAATATATATTTACAAATTTTGATGCATATCGAGATGATGAAATAACTCATCCTAGGAATCATAAGACATATACACCCACTAAACATAATGGTTCATCAGATTTTTCTAAACATATAAGTGCATGAAATAAAATTGAGATTGATTTATTTGAGAATGAATGTGAGAAACACATCACATTAATAAATGTTGAAAATAAACTCAATAAGAAAATTTCCCCATACCATGGAGAATCAGATAGAGAATGTTATATTGAACCTCAAAAAAATTTCATTTTTAAAAATCATTTATATATATAAAATTTAGATTCAATATAATTTTTTATTGTTTTGGTATACAATGGAATAAGGAAAATAATATTTGGAAAAACATGTATCTCCCTGTAAGTAGTCATGAATTTAATGGGATAAATATTAGAATTAATGAAATAAAATTTCTATTTTATATGAAGAAATGAAGAGATATTCATCAGAAGTTAGAAATATCTCACAGAATTAATGGTTTTATTGCATGTTAGATGTCTGTGGAAGGTGTGACAAACTTGGTCACTATGATGAATAATTCCTAAAAACACTTTAACAACTCCAGTTTTGGGGGCTTTTTTTTGATTAAATTTAATTTATTTTATGACTAGATTTACATGAAACAACACATTAATCTTTCATTACATGCAACTTCATGTTAATCTCGTTCTAAAAACAACACTGGCTTGACTTACATTACATGCAACATAGAGTTTTAAAAAAACCGTGATATATTATTAATATAGTTGTTTAAACGCCATCATTATAGAATAACAACTAAAACTAGTGATATAAATAGTAGTAATTAATTTTAAAATATTAAAAACACTATATTTATTTTAATAAAACATATTAATAAAAAATCAAAATTTTCGATAACGTCTTTATATGTTTAAAAATTACTCTTTTCTCAAGAAATGTTTTCATATCTTTTTCTGAACAATAAAAAAATTAATTGTAAAAACTTTTAGAAAATGAATTTTTTAAAACCATCTATAATTTTAATACAAAATTTCAAAATTATCTTATGGATAATTTTCTTGTTTGTTCAACAAAGTTTTAATTTTTTTTGAATATTGAAAAATACTAAATTTTAATTGAAAAATTCATTTTCATTTAATTTATTTATAAAATAATATTATATTTTAAATATTTTTAAAAATTTAATTAGTTAAATTATACATATATTAATAAAATTTACGTAATTTGAATCAATTTCATATTGAAATTTAATATATCAATTTTGTGAACTTTTCATCACTTTCGCTTTAAAAACTTGTTTCCTCGTTACAACTACGAGATTAATTTTAACATAATTTTTACAATTTTGTGAATGGTTTTTTAAAAATGGTTTCCATATTTTTAATCTGTATAATTTATAATTTATAATATTAAATAAATATTTTTTGTCCAAAATTAATATTCAATGCATTAAAAATTAATTATCACTATTAATGTAAAATTGGTTTATCAGGGGTTAAACCAAAAAAATAATTATTATAAACATATAAACTTGTATAAAAATATTTATGGATATATTTAGAAAATTAAACCTCTAAAACCTTATGTAGGTCCATTTCTTTTCTTTTTGGAATGTGTATAATGCAGTATCACTCAATTATTTTCAAAAATACGAAGTGTGTCCTCTACACCACTTATAAAAGGCCAGCCCTATCCTCTCTTATTCACACCTTTATTATTTTTTTATTGTCCTATACCTTAAAACATAACTTCAAAACATCCCTACCAAAATTTTAGAATACTTATTTTGGAATAAATTCTATCCTAGGAAGGATTTTATAGCAAACCTAAAGAGTTTTCCCAAATAAGAGGTAACATTCATCAATAATCATTTTTGTTTAATTTTTTCCTACAACCCTTAAACTTTTATTATATCATGATTATATAATAAAAATAGTATATTAGACATAATTGAATATTTTTATGTTATTTAAAATAAATAAAATAATCTCTAATTCCATCAAATGAGTTATGAAATCATTATTAATGCATATAATGAACTACCTCCTTGCGAACCAATGCCGTTTGTTTTTTCATTACCAACTCTCAAGGATAGAAATATTGATGTATATATAGTTTATATATGAGAAATATTATTTTTATGAATTTATTATTATTCTTTAATTATTATATCACGCATTCCTTCATATTTTTCATTTTTTGGGAATTTGATAACGTCATCTGTGTATACGGTAGACAACCGCCTTGCAAAGAGATGTGATTCATTCACACATTACATGGAATGTATTAAGGATGAGTTACTAATATTTTATATATATTACATAACCTTGATTATGGAATATTAATATATATACTTTACCTTTCTTTATTTCAACAGAAGAATAATAAAAACACAACAATCATGGGCACACTTGACCCACCGAGTCCATGAACAGTGTATTTCATTTAGTATCACTTGATTTTATGGATTTATATAAATAAATATATAATAAATATATTTTATATTTATATATTCTCTATAATTGTAGATATTATAGAACTATGATCAATGTAATAGGATGAAAAAAATAAAAAATAAAAACATATACAAAAAACATTGCAGTTATAACCTGAAAGATAACTTTGAAATGGAATTATATATTAAATGGTAATAAATGGAAATAAGAAAATAATATATGGTATGAAATATATTAATATGGTACTATAATATATTTATAATAAAATTATATTTATTATACAGTATGTTGGAATGAGAACGATAGATGTCCAGAGATGAGGTAAGGAATTTCTGTCTCACCTTTATATTATATAAGGCACAAGACATATTCACCATGTATTTAATTGATGTATTGTATATAATTTCAAATAATATATTTTATGATAATTTTCATAAAAATTATTTGTGTTTAAATATCAATTTTAGGATCTCTATTTCATGGGGCTTACGATTCGATAGTTAAAATCAGTGCGGGATTTTTGTCTCAATTTGCCTTTTCAATATATATGTTATCTTATTCACCTATATTATTTAACGAGGTATGTAAACAAAATATATAAATTTTAATATATTGAAAATATTCATCCTCATAATATTATAGGCTTTATTTTATGTTAATCCATCATAGGGATTATGATTCAAGGTCACAGAAGTGGTATGAGTTTTATGTTACAACCTCACAGTTCGTCAGGATTGTTTATTTTTAAGTATCCAATGTTAAAATATCATGATAAATATCTCAATAATTATCATTAATTATAATACCCTCCAGTTATTCCTATTATATTCATGTAAAGGTACATTTTTTCTACAATGTTTTACTTAAATTTTTTATTAAATGTTTTCTATAAAATTAATAATTATTTATCTATTTTGAATGAAATATATTTCATTTAAAGACCAATTCTTCTAAAAATGATTCATTTTTTTATTACTCTCTTATTACATTTAAAATTCATTTTAAACAATGTTTTTAAACCATTCCCTTTTTTACTTTACCAATAATATAAAAGGATACTTTTTAAAGGTCTATGACATGAACACAATTATCCATGTCCCCACTAATTATTGATTAGAATAATACATTATAAGGATTCAAGGAATTTTATAAAGAAAATGGATTTAAAAATGTTTTATATTTCAAAAAAATATTTTCAAATATTAAATAATATTTTCTATAATAATATTTTCAAATGTTAACTCAAAATTAAATTTTTATCTATGATTACATTTGTTGGTGTTATATATGGCTTACTAAGGATATGATCCATGGATACTATTCACATTATATCATTTAATGGTTTATGATTTAATGACATAGTTTTACTGAAACCCATTTGTCATTAATTAGTTAAATAGTGAGGAAATTTTTAGGAAACCCACTTCTCACAGTTTTATTCTGTGATGAAATAATAAAAAAAGAAACATATTTTACATAGGTTTTGATATGATGAATTTATTTTGATACCCATTTCATGGTTAATGATTTGATGAATTTTTATGATCATATATAACACATAATTGTTTATCATTATGTTAATGGCGGGACCAATATCTATATCTAGTCCATTAGGTGCAGATTTATATATCATGAGACAGATAAGACTCGGAATGAATAGTGAAATAGGTTCTATTTGATAATGATGGAATAGTGAGTAAACTATGTTCATTAATATAAGGTTAAAATGAAGAGTGGACCTGGTTCAACATTATAGTGCTGGGACTGGGTGTGAACCCGGTTCATTGAAAGAATTTTTTTCTTTGTTTTTCTTCGTAAGGAGTCATTAATAATATGAAAATTAATTTATATTCATATGTGTTTTCACAAAATTCCTTGTCTTATTGAAATGTTATGCTCTCATGGATAATGAAATTTATTTTAATCATTATTTATTTCTTATTAACTACTAATATTTATTACACACTTCAATATTACGATCTTCAATATGTGGGGTTTGGTTTGTGCTCATTTCAGTATACCAATATGCTAATGTTTTCTTGTTTTTATCCATTTTTTCCCTTACTTAGCATCTGAGGTCATTGTATATTAGGATTATTACCAAAAATTTATAATGATATGAATTTTTTATAATATTTTAAGAAGGGTTATAGTTGTAAAGAAAATATTGGGAGATGATGTGGCTCACTTGTATACTATATTTTATGTTTCCATGTTTCAAAAGGAACTAAACTCTTACGGTCATTGGGAATGTGTTTGTGTATTGAAATGAATATTTATAAATAAGGATATAATAACTATGTATAAAAATACTAGGTTACTATAGTTATTAATAGATGATAGTTTTTGTAAACCATTGGAAATAACAATTAGATAATCTTAGTGATATCTCCAAGGATATGTACAAGGATAAGTCAAAGTATAAGTCTAGGTATATGAAAATGTGCTCGAATTTTAGTAAAGGATATGTTGAGTGGCTTCCTTTAAATACATCCCTATTTGAATAATAAAATTGTATCTAGATTTGGAATAGATTAACCTAGGGGTAACAAGCTCAAAACCACCAAATTGACAAAGACTCAAAAGATAAATGGTGTATGACATTGGGCCCTGCTCGACACCTGGTTTGACACTCCCAAGAGAAATGATTTGAAAATTCACAAATTCTTTATAAAAAATTATAAAGGATTTTAATATAATATTACTATAAATGACCTTGGATAAACCAGTAGTGTCACATATTAAAATTAATGTTTCATGATTTATAAATCTGGTAAGTGATTTTTCAATATTTTGTGGTTCCCAAATTTGATTATTGTTTCAAAGAGTTATTTTTTGGTTTCATTCAATGGATAGAACCCAAAGGAACCAAATTAAAGGTGAATTTGACCGAAATTTCATTGATTTTAATCCTAATAATCCATATTTTGTTGGATAAAGAATAAAAAATCATCTTTTTATGTTCACAAAAAACATTCAGGCGATAAATGATACTAGACTTCTAAAAAACAAAGGAGGAAATAAAATTTTATTGAATTTTTTATTAGGAAAAGTTCACCTTATTTGTAACACCCAGAGTTTTACTAAATTATTTTTATCAAATAAATTAAATTTATTTGATGGATTTCATTAAAATGAATGCCATGTTATGTTTGTTCTATACTGAACACTTCCTTAACTTGTGTTGCACACAATACTGAGTTTTAACAAAAACATCAGTATATTGTTAATATAGTCATCTGAATGGGACCATTATAACATAGCCATTAAACATAGATACATGAATAGTAATAAATAATTATAAAAAATTACTTGTAATGGTTTTATATAATGTAATAAAAATGATAGGAAATACATAATTTTTTTAATAAAGTCTTTATATGTTTTGAAAATGGGTTTTTCTCATGTATTTTTCTTTTTGTTTAATTTTAGTAATGGTAATAAAAATAATTCGATAAAATAAACATATTTTTTTAATTAATATTTAAAAATTATCTTAGGGTGAATGTTTGTGATTTTTCTATAAATATATTTTTTATGAATGTTAAATAATGATAATTTTAATTGAAAACTCAATTCTCACCCAAATTATTTTAAAAGATAATGAAAATTTAAATTGGTTTCAATCTATTTTCACTTCAATGAAAAAATCAATTAATCAAAATAATGTTATTAGAATCAATTTAATATTGAAATTGGATATAAAAACATTGTAAACATTTGATTATTTTTTCTTTTTTAAACCCATTTTCTCATCACTTTTACAGGATTAATTTTAAATGAATAATTTCATATTATATGAATTGAATTTAGAAAAATAGATTCCATGTTTGGAATATGAATAATTTATATTGTCAAATAAGATGAACATAAATTTTTACTAAAATGAATAGTAAATTAAGTAAAGCTTAATTGACAAGGTTAAATGGAAAATGGGTTTACCGAGGATTAAACTAGAATGAAAAGGGTGAAAATGGCCTAAAATATAACATAATTTTATTTAATAAACATATTTATTTGTTATTCATCAATGTATCTAAGAGTTATAAATTTATATCCACTTTATTTTTAATATGACCCATACAACAAGTTATGTAATGAAAAAGGAAAAAAATACCTTTCTTACTTATAATATATTTAAAGGATTATGATAGGAAAACAAACCACATATGTTTTTCTATATATAATATTTTGAAATATAATATTTTTTTTATCATTATAATTTTCTGGAGGTGAAATAATTACTTTAAATTCATAAGAAATGCCAAAAAAGTATTTATTTAATTAACAACTAAATAAAATAAATGATACTAAACATATTAAAAGAGAGGTAAATTGAATGATTTTATGAAAAATTATTTTTATATATTAATATACTTTGATAAATATGTTTTAAAATAATATATTCAAAATTCCTCATTTTTGTGATTATTTGAAAATTGAGATTAAATAAATTGTGTCAAAATTGACATTATTATTATTTTATGGTAAATGAAATTTTATAGAATTATTTAAATTACAAAAAAAATCCTATATTCTACCAGGTAATTTTTAAATATTAAAAAATATATTTTTTCATTATAATGTCCATATTTACTGTTAAATAGTAAAAACTCAGTTAGCGCAGTTAATGTTAAAATTGTGTTTTTGCACATTATATGAGCTTATGTTAATATTAATTTCCACCAAACATAGGATATATATTTTATCACATTTAAAATATCTAAATTTTTATTAAGGGTTAAATTGTCATGGTTAGAAAACTAGTCACCATAGTAAAAAACCAAATTGATAAAAATATGGATACTAATAAGTTAAGGAATGAAAGTTTAAAAACATGTGTTTCATTGCATGAATGATGTTTTTTTACCATTTAATCCCTATTATCCTTTATATGTTATATTTTAAACTACTTTAGGTAATATTTCCCCCTTAAGAGTGAATAATTTTGATTATTTACTATAATATAACTTCTCCTCAACTATTAATGGCTACTCACTATGGAAAACAATTCAAACCACTAAATCCTTTTGGATTAATGATGATAAACTCAAATCACTTACCAAATTACCACCCAAAATCCTACAATAATTATTTTTGATATAAATCCAAGCAATCAAGAATTCTTTGTAAACATAATGAGGATACTTGAATAAGAGGTAGCATTTATCAACGAGTGTTTTTTTATTTTCTTCCTCCCCTCATTGAACAATTATTATACCGTGACTTTATAATAACATATGTATATTAAATATAATTATTGTATTTAGGTTGACGATAAAACATACATTCAGACATACTTCCATCAAATAAGATACAAAATCATTATTAATGTGTATAACTAACTATCGCCTCACGAACTGATGTCGTTCAGTTTTTTATTACCACATTTCAAGGTAACGAATATCGATGGATTAATAGTTTATATAAGTTATATATTATATTTGTTAAATTTTTATGATTTTTTAATTATTATATCACTCATAATTTCATGCTTTCCATTTTTGGGGAATATGATAACTTTATTCGTTAGTATGGTGAACTACCACCTCCTAAAGCAATGTAAATCATTAATAATTTATGTGTAATATAATAAAGACGAGTTTTAAAAAAATTGATATATATTTAATAAAAATTATTGTTAATTATAATATATATAACATTTAATTTTCTTCCATTCAACCCAATAATAAAATGAAAAAATATTTCTTTCATATGTATAGTCTATCATCTCCATTAAAGGTGTATTTTATTTACTATCACATAATTTTATAGATTAATATAAATACATATATAATAATTATATATGATTTTTATATAAAGGTTAAATTGTTTGAGATAATAGTAACATGATAATATTAAGATGACCAAAAAAATAACTAATCAAAATATATACGAAAAACAAAACAGTTATTACCCAAAATGAAACTTTAACATGGAATTGTTATTAGAAGGATAATAGCAGGTCATTATAAAATAATATATGGTAAGATACATATAAGTATTTTTAATTAATTTATGTATAATAATTTTATATATATTATATAAGAGGGGTGAAAAATTTTGATGGAAGTCAATACTTAAGGTATAGTGATTTCTTATCTCAAATTTTTTTTGAGATACTTATTCCATATTCACCACCCTTTTCTTTTATGTGGTGTATATAATGACTTATAAAATGATACATCATGAATCTAAATAATTTCATGATAACTATTGGTTCAATTTATGTTATTATTTCTTCAGGATTATGATTCAAATGTTACTCAAGAAGTAATGGATTGGCATTACACTTTATACTTTTGTGAGATACATGTTCTATTTTCCTCATATTTATTCTATGTGGTGTATATAATACCAATGAATGTAAATTATGATAGCTCTAATAAAAATTATGGTGATTTATATTTCTATTTAATTCTATCTCTTTAATGGGGATAATGGGTCAAAATATACCAAAACGGTAAGTGATTTTTGTCTCAATTTGCCTTCATTGAGATGTACACTATATTATGCACCTATAATCATTCAAAAAGTGTGTATATAGTCAAATTAAAATGTAAAATCATTAATTTATTCATAATCATGACATTTTGAATTTCATTTATCTTATTCCTTTATCAGTCTTATGATTCAATGTTCTTAAAGTCACAAAGGTGTTATGTTATAATCTCCTCATTTATTGAATTCATTTATGATTAAGTCTCAAATATTAAAATATCATGATCTACATCTCTAAAATTATCTTTAATTTTCTTATCCTATATTTATTCCTAATATATTACTTTAATGATACCTCTTTTCCAGTATTTAATATTTAATATAAACAAGAGATTCTAAAATAAAATCCGAATTTATTTAACTTTTCAGTTGAAATTTTATTTTTTCCCAAAACTAGGTTTTCAAAAAAAGATATAAAAAATGTTTTATTAATCTTTTATGAAATTTAAAAGATATTTTATTCTTGATATATTTTTTAAAAATTGGGTTGAACATAATATTTATGTTATTTTCCAAACTATACCCATTTGTGTTTTTCTAAAAATGTGAAAGGAATATTCGTATTAACATATAGAGCATGAATAAATTTTTTTACATCATTTCCAATCATTTATTATGTTAATTTATTATATTCTATAATGGTTATTTTGAAATAAATTAATTTCTCAAAACATTCCTCATTTTAGAAAGTGTTTTTCAAAGAGTAAAAGATATTTTCCTCAAGAAATATTTTAAATGATTGATAAAAATCATTATCCTTCTAATTTTACATCTGAGGATATTACTTATTCCTTACTGGGGATATTATCGCAGGATACCATTCTTATTATTTTTTGGAATGGTTTATGGTTATGATAAAAAGTTGTTTTTTGGAACCAGTTTCTCTTCCAAGGGTTATAACATGATAAATTTTTTTTGAAAACCGATTATTTTCATCGGTTATGCTATGGTGAAATGGTTATGAAACCTATATATTTTTTTACAGGCTATCATATTATTTTTTAGGAAACTGATTTCATATCATGGGTTATAATGTAGTGAATGTTTCTTAAATATTCTAAAAATGAAAATATTTGTTTTTATCGTACCCTAATGTTCATGTAATGCTTATGTATCTCCCTTGGTTACCCTTAATAAAAATATGAGGTCACCCAATATTTTTTTTACTTTGCACTGGTTATGAATAAATATTTTAGGTTTTGCAGGATTTGGAATCATACCAAGTGGATGATATTTAATGTATTTTTTGAAGATATTTAAACATGTTAGAAGATTTTGTATCCATGATTCCAAATGAACTAAGTATTATTGTCCTCAAGAGTGTGTTTGTGAAATAAAATGAATATTCATAAAAAATGATGTAATATCTATATATGAATAGAATGGTGTTATATAGTTGGTATCCATTGGAGGTTTAGTAAACCCTTGGATACTATGATGAGAAAAATTTAGTAAGTTCCATATGGATATTTCTAAGGATATGTATAGGGATATATATAAGAATAAGTCCAAGGATGAGTCAAATTACATGAAAATGTCCTCCAATATTGGTAAAGGATAGACTGAGTGGTTTTCTATAAATAAATCCGAAAATGAATACAAAAATTGGATGTGGCTCTATGAAAAATGTACCTACGGGTAACAACCCTGAAAATATTGTATTGAGTTAGAATCGGTTTAGAACTTGGGCATGATAACATGGGATTACTCCACACCAGGTTTGACACTCATAGGGGATATTATTTGAAAATTCACAAAATCTTTGTGAACCATAATGAAATATTTAAATATATAATGAATATTAATGACATAGGATAAATCTAAAATGACATAGATTAAAAATAAGGTGTTGTGATTTTGACCTCTTATAATTTTTTTAGACTATCTGATTTTTTTATTATGATTGGAGTTTCTCACACTATACATTTTAGTCCTAGTAAATTGTACGAACAAAAAAGAACTGGATAAAAAATAGGAATTTATTGAATATTTTATGATGAGAATATAAGTGGGTTGATTACTGGAGTAAAGTATGTAGTTATTTTACCAAATTATCAATCATAATATATGATTAACAAAGTGAACTTTGAGGAGATTCATGACACATCGAATAAGTGAAGATGGAATCTGGTGAATGATCATGTGGTAAAAAACATATAGAAAAGAATATTTGGATTATTACATGTCATGGTGTTTGGTATAAAAACCTAAATGAATATCTCAAATGAAGGGGAATATATTATTTTTGTGGAAAATATGGCTACAGACTGAAAAATTATTAAGGAGTTTAATATCTTATCTCTATAGTGAATGGTCATTACCAAAATGAATACCTTAAATCATGAATTACATTAAATACCATGGAATGAACTATTCCATGAAAATAATTTAAGAGAAATAAATAAAGAGTTTATATATTTTTATTGTGTAATTATGAATTTTTAAATATATAAGTATTGCTCAATAGAAGCTTGTCATTAATTATTTACAATAATATGCTGAATGATGTTAAAGACATAAACATTATATTTAATGGAAAGTCTATATTTATGAAAAATACATGATTAATTAATGTTAACACTTAATATACTTATGATGATGAAAAAATTATGTTTAGTTTGGATAAATAGATATTGGATAAGAATAAATTAAATTGGATAGTACTGATTACATTGGAACATATTAAATATTTGTTAAAAAAGTGGTTTATTCTATCATGGATGGAGTTTAAAACATTTTTGAATTTAAATAATATATAAAATAATTTTGGTCTATATTAGGAATGAAGAAGAATGTATATTTTCGATATGGGTTTATGGTAATTTAAGTTATTACCATGTGTGAAGAGGATACATGATGAAGGTATTCACTTGTTTAGTATGTGATAATTAAGAGGTACTTTATGATATATAGGGGATCTATGTTAAAATGGATTTGAGAAATATAGCTTCCTTATTTACAAATTTTTTGGATATTCATCTTTCAGAAGGTCCAAAATGTAAACAATTTATGAAATGATTTATTTTGAACATTGAATTTGGTTTTATAGATTAATTTTATAACATTATTATAAATATTTATGCATATTTGATTACTTGTGCGACCCATTTTTTATAATAACTAATGATATATGGAATTAATTATCATTTTACTTATGTATATTATGATTCATTATCCCTTCATGAATAACAAATTCAACTTCATTCATTATTGTAAGAGATGAGGTTGATGTTGATCAAGGAACAACCACAAGGTGAGATCGTTCTTATAAAATGGAATAATATCAAGTAAGTACATCTTCATGTGAAAATAATTCAGCATTAGGAAAAAAGGATCTTGAAAAAAAATGTTTTATTGTTATTATAATTAATCATTATATCATTGACCTTATTCAATCCTATTTGGTTTTTGGCCATTTGAACGTTATAATTTTCCAAATCATGTACCATAGGACTTTCTATTAGTATTTGAGTGTTTGTTTTCTATTTTTTTCCATGTTATAACTTTCCACAAATGTTCTATAATTTTGAAACATAATATAACCTTCAGACATCCAAATCACTTTGTTATGATGATTTTTTATTAAACCTTTTTACGATGAGGGTTTCTATGAATTTAATTTCACATATTAAATGTTTGTATAACTTGATGAATTTTTAGGGTACACCTTATTTTAATGGGGGTAGAATGTGACACCAAATTTTTTTTTGGAGTTATTATTTTATGAATAAATTAAATTTTATTTATGGAATTTATTACACAAAACACAAATTTAATCTTGTGCTACAGACATCACTGACTCATCATGTGTTATACACAACACTAAATTTTAACAAAACCATGATATTTTATTAATATTTTTATTTAAATGTGGACATTATAACCTTTCCGTTAATCCTAGTAGAATTCATAGTAATAAATAATTTTTATATTTTAATTATAATGGTTTATTATAATAGAAATACATGTATAGAAATAATACATAATTTTTCTATAAATTATTAATATATTTTGAATATAATATTTTCTCAAAATCAGTTTTTTTTATTTTTTTTGAATGTTAATAAAATTATTTTTTCACACTTTTAGAAAATTAATTTGAAAAAATAAACATCATTTTTGAAATATAAATTTCAAACCAATCCTAGGGTAAATTGTTTTGGATATTTATGAGAAGGTACATTTTTTTAATGAATAACGAAAACAACTGAATTTTAATTGAAAACTATCTTTTCACAAAAGTTATTTACAAAGATAGATTATGTAATGAACTATATATAATATAAAATTAAACAAAATATATATCTATTCAACCAATTTAGTTCATTAGATTAAATTTCATTTTTAAATTGGATATAAAAACTTCGTAAACATTTTATTTTTTTTCTAAAAACCCGCATTCGCATCACATATATGGGATTAATTTTTATATAAATTTTACAACTTCTATGAATGGAATTTGGACAAATTGATTCCATATTTAAAATAAATATAATATATAACTTTTAATATTGTCAACTTATTTTTTTACCAAATTGAATAGATAAATAAGTAAAATTTAATTTCCACAGTTAAAAAAAAATGTGCTTATGAGGGTTAAAATAGAATTATAAAAGTTAACATGAACAAAAATATTATCAAGATTTTATTTGTTGATTTTATTTAGATCTTGGAAGTATTCTATCTTAAATAATAAAATTTTAATCCATTTTCATTTGAATATGAATCGTAAAATAAATTATGTAATGAGAAAGACAAAAAAGTTTTTTTCTTATTATATATATATATAAAGCCTCATAATAAGGAAAAAATAGAATATGTTAAGTTATATGTATCCTTTGAAATATAAATTATTTTTTGGTTTTATAATTTATTTTAATATTTTTGAGATGAAATAATCTGTTTAAATGCCTACGAAATGCCAACATAGTAATAATTTAGATAAAAATTAATTAAAACAAATGATACTAATAATTTTGAAAGTTATGTAAATTAAATGGGTAATTGTGTTCCATTATTTTTTTAAATTATTATATTACGATAGACATGTATGAAAATAATATATTCTGATTCCAATTTTTTCATATTTTTAAATTTGAAATTAATTTAATTATCTAAAAATTGACCTTAATATTATTTTATGATAAATTATATTTTTTGAAATGATTTAAAATTATTAAAAATAATATCTTTTACCTAGTGGTTTTAAAATATTAATAAATGGCATCTATGGTCCAATAATGGAAATTTTTTTTACACGTCACATGTGATTAAGTTAAAGTTAATTTACAACACAACTAGGATTTATATTGTATAAATTATGTATAATATTTATAATAATTGGTTCCAAATTTTATAAATGGAATCAATATAATTTATTAATCTAGGATAAAATAAAATTTTATAAAACTAGTTACAATAATGAAAAACCCCAATAATAAAAATAGGGATACATAGAATTTATGGATTAAAATGTTTAAAAAATGTATTTCATTTTGTGGTGGAGGTTTTTATCAACCTTATCATCCATAAAAACCATTAATTTTATGTTTTTGAACCACATTAGTTAATATTGAACCCCTAATAGTGGATACATCAGAATATTTACAAGAATATCATTCCTCCTCAATTATGAGAGGGAACTCACGCTCTCCATATCTTAACACCTATCAAATAATTTACATAAACCCATATCTACCTAAGTAAATTATCAAATAATTCCTCCTAATACTATAAGTATTATGTTTGGGATAAATCCAACAAAGCAAGGATTTAGTGAAAACCTAAGGTGGATACTCAAAGAAGAGGTAATGTTCATCGATGAGTAATTTTAGTTCATTTCTCCAACCACCCTATCAATTATTATTATACTATGAATATATAATAATATCTATATATTATATATACTATGTTTTTAGGTGTTATATGTATAACAAAAGTACACACATTTCTATGAAATGGGTTACAAAATTATTGTTTGTGTTTTTGAAGGAAAATCGCCTCATGAACCGATGTCGTTCATTTTTACATTACCACCATTCATGGTTGGTAATAAAGATATATTTTTAGTTTATATATGTTATAAATATTATTTAATATTTTATTATTATTTTTAGTTATTATATCATGCATACCACCATGATTTGAATTTTGTGGCAGTATGATAACGACATTTGTGTGTACGATCGACTATTACCTCATGAAGCATTGTGATTCATTTTCGCTTTACATGGAATGTATCAAAAATGTGTTTTTACAAAATAAAATTATATATATGACATAAAAATTATTTTATTATGATAATATATATATAATTTAATTTTCACATTTCAAACCTATAAGAAAATGAAAAAATAATATTCATGGGAAGGTATAAACTACCGTTTCCCTGGACGTTGTATTTATTTTCCTATCTCTCAATTTAATGGATTAATATAAAAAAATATATAATTAATATTTATGAAATTTATTTCATGTTAAAAAATTTAGAGATTATGATACCATGAGAAATTAAGGAGGACAAAAAAATAACAAATCAAATCATATATGTAAAAAGAATTTATTACCAAAACATAACATTAACGTGGAATTGTTTAAAAACGTGTAATAAAAGGTCATAAAAAAATATATGGTATTATATATATAATTCATTTTTTTAATATATGTATAATAAACATATATTTATTATATAGGGTGGTTTCATGAGTACATCAAAAGTCATGACTTAAGGTAAAGGGATTTGCAGTCTAACTTTTATTATTGGGAGACTTATTCCATATTAACAAATAATTTATTTATTGTAGTGTATTTACTGTCATATTTAATGATACATCATCAATATACATAATTTAATGATAAAAAAAATCAATTTATTTTATTATTTCATGGGGATTATGATTCAAAAGTTACTTAAGTAGTAAGGAATTTTCAAAAAACATTTTTTCTTTTGTGAGACACAATTCTATATTCACCACCTATTTATCCTATGTGGTGTATATACTAACCATTATTGTATTTTATTATTATTATTCTAAAACTTATGTAGATTTAAATCTCTATTTAATATATCTCTTTCATGTATTTTATGGTTTCAACGTTACCAAAATGGTAAGTGATTTTTGTCCAGATTTTCCCTTTTCAAGAAATATATTATTTTATGCCCTAATAATCATTCCTACAGTGGATATAAAGACCCTTTGACATGTAATATCATTATATAATTAATAATAAGGATATTACATGTTTAATTTATTTTATTATTTTATAGAGTTTATTATTAAATTTCACCAAAGTGGTAAAGATGTTATGTTAGAATCTCATCATTTATCACGATTGTTTATGATTAAAGTCTCCAATTTCGAAATCTCATAATATACCTCTCATTAATTCTCATGAATTTTATTCTAATATGGTTAATCATGATATCTAGATGTGATGGTAAAAATTATCAACAATTAGGCACTTAATAAAATTATGAAATATTTTTTTTATAAAATTCAACTTTATCACTATTTTCAGTCAAAAATATGTTTTATTCAAAAACCACATTTTATAAAAATGATTTAATTTTTTTATTACAATATTGTTATTTTTAAAATCAAATTTTACCCATTTTTTAATTGTTTATAATATTTTTTGAAAGGCATCTTCATGTCATTTTCCTATCAATTCAAGTTTGGGTTCTACCAAAAAAGTTAAAGGATTATTCTTATTAAAAAGTATAGATTGAACAAAATTTCCAGAATTCATGACCAATAATTGATTATAAGATTCATTTATATGGTATAATAAATATTTTAAAATAAAATGTTTTTAAAAATCTATTTCACTCTTTAGAAATTTTTTTCCGAAGAGAATAATATATTTATCCTTAAAAAATGTTTTGAATGATTAATGAAAATCACTCTCCATCCTAGATGATACTCATTCATGTAAAATATAACATACCTAATATATGATCTAAGGATACAATTATTATTATTTCTATGAATATTTTATGTTTATGGTGAAATGTTTTCTAGAGAACATTATTCTCTCAAATGGGTTATACCTGGATAACATGATTATGAAACCTGCTTCCTCTCATAGGTTATGCTATAATTAAATTATTATGAAACATATTTTATTTTTACTATTAACGATATGATGAAATCTTTATATAACCCATTTAATTTCTCATGTTATGATATGATGAATTTCTTAATGATATTTGGCACACATAAATGTTTTTTTTCATTATGAGATGATTTGGACCTATATCTACCTCCAATGAATTTTGTAAAGATAAATGATCTATGAGATCTTAGGGTATATGGGTGGTCATACCGAGCCAAAAAAGGAAGGTACAACTGTGTTTATCTGAAGACCATAATGTAGGTAAAACAAGTGGTTGCCCAAACACCACAGTAGGTAAATAAGTGGTACTCCCAATCCAAACATGTTATTAATGTCTTGATGGGTAACCTTGGCATAACATTTTTTTATTATTACTTGAATTCCATAATTCTATGTTTTATGCAAATTTCATACTCTCATTTATATTTTTATTTATTTACTTTTTATTTATGAATTATGACCTATCAATATTTGTTCCATGACTCAGGAATATGTTAATTTAAATTCATGTTATGATTTTAAAATGTTATGATCATGTACTCATACCCTTATTTTCATGTTATGATTATGTATCATACTTTTTAACATTTAATTAGAATCAAACATGACCCTTTATTCTATATACTTTACACAAGTTATGAAGAAATGTTTTCTGTGGGGTATGTTTGTGAAGAGTACTAAAGGGGAATATTTTTATGTGATAAATTTAAGGACTTTAACTAAGTTAAAATATTAGGTATTAAGATTTTTAAAGTGTCTATACTATTACGGTCCTTAGGTGTCTGTTTCTGTAATGTAATGAATATTCAAAAAAAATAATCTAATATCCATGTATGAAAATCCAAGGATACAGTATTCTTTTAGTGGTACTTTTGATCCACTTGATTATGAATAAATGACCAGTAACATTGAAAAGATAATTTTCAATCTCCAGTGATCAGAATACAAAAAAGTCATTTTGGATGTCTAAAATTAAGAAGGTGAAACAGTTCAATGGTCGATGCTTAACAATAATATGAGGAAATAATATGAAATAGAATCCATGTATTGGGACAAGTTTATGAACTGATATTTCAATAAGAAATTTTCTTGAATAATTTTTATGAATATAGAGGAGTTACATGAGATAATGAAAAATAATGAAGAATCTATTTATATCTAGGAGTAAAATTTTAAAATAATTTAGAAGTATTTATTTGGTATTATCATCCGACATAAATATAAGGCTGATCGATTTTTCATTTTCTTTAAACTAAGTATTTGAAGGTAAATATATATACGAGACTTTTGTAGCTATGATGACATTTGTTAACATAATATCAAGGAGTAAATGGAGTTTAGATTTATTTATTGTTCTCTTGGCTTAGATAAGAAAAGGAATATGGAGTTTATAGAAGAATCTAAAATCCATGGGGAGAAGAAGATGAGATTTTTATTGTTCTCAATGTGTGGAAATAAATATGGAGGAAATTATCTAAAGGGGACAGGTAAATGTTTTATATGTGTGGTATGGACGAGCATCAAAAAAAATATTTATGAGGCTTTGGAAGATATTATCTAGAAATTTTAATAGAGATAAAGATACAGAGAATCCACCATGAACACATCATTGACCCAAGTGTAAGAAGAATAGAAATTATGATAACTAGTTCCAAAACATGAGAGTTAATGATGATGATTGACGTCATCAACCTATTAAGCCAAGGGATAAAGGGAAACCTCATTCAATACCTATTTTTGATGAGTTTTTTATAATGATGTGGTGGATGGTACACTTACTATCCACTCTAGAAAAACCAATGTCTTATTGACTATATATCTTACCATTATTTTATATCGAAATAATTTGATAGGGTATCAATATAACACCCAAATGATTATATATGGAATTATAATTGAAAACCATTAATGGTATGATGATCACATACCATGTTTATGATTCCTTTCAAGTTTAATTTGATGGGAATGTTCTTTATAGAAATACTGTAATCATCCTCTCGTGGAATTTGATGTCATATTAGAATTGGATTGGATTTGTCTATACAAATCCAACATAGATTTTCTAGGAAGGGGACTCATGTTTTATATTTCAAACTGAACTATGCTTGTCTATTAATGTGGTGATAAGTTTGAACATCCAATAGAGATTACATCCATTGTATGGGTATTAATTCCAATTCAGAATGAGTATTTATCTCAAATGGTTGGGGAGAAACATGACATCATTGATATGTCTATTTTGAGGCCTTTTTATGTGATTATGGAAGAGTTTCCAAGTATTCCTCTAAAAAATGAATCTCAATTCAAAAAAGGCCTAATACATGGTGCCACACTAATTTGAAATAATCCCTATATAATGGAACTAATTTAGTTTCATGAATTAAATAATAAACTCCAGGAAATCCTTAGTAAGTGATTAATTTGACCAAGTGTGTCACCTTGGAGTGTAACTATAGTTTTTGTTAAAAGTAAATATAGATCAATGAGACAAAGAATTAATTTTCATGATCTGAAAAAGATCATAATTAATATTAAGTGTCATTATCTCTGTATTGATTAAATATTTTATTAACTATGTGGAGACCAATACTTTTCCAAGAATAACCTTTATTCTGGATATCATCATATAAGGGTTTGAAAGGATGATATAACTAATATGAAACTTTATACAATTTATAGAAACTATGAATATATATTTATTTCATTTAGTCTTACTAATTCACTTTATATCTTCATAGATTTAACGAATAGTTTCTTTAGAGATTTCTATAATCAATTTGCTGTAGTATTTATAGACAACATTCTTGTATACTGAAAGTGTGTAGAAGATCATGAAGCCCACATGAGAATTGTACTAAATACCATATGGAAGAAAACAATATATGAAATATTTTAAAATTATGAATTTTTAATGTAAAATATTTCATTATTGGATTATATAATCTCAAGAGAGTGTATATCAGTAGATCCATCAAATAAAGATGACAATGAATTTAGCCCATAACAACCACGATTAATGAGATCCTTAGTTTCCTTGGTTGAGATAGATATTATTAATGTTTTTTGGATAATTTCTCATGAATATTTTATCCTCTAACCAACATAACCTAGAAGAGATATCGGTTCACACAGACAAATGAGTGTAAGTAAAATTTCAAAGAACTAAAGAAAAGATTAGTTTGAACACATATGCTTACCTTACATGGTAGTGGAGAAGGGTTTGTAATCTATAGTTTCTCATCCAATAAGGGATCATGTTTCATTATTATGAGGAATGGCATGATAATAACTTATTACTCCTGAAAATTGAATGTGGAAGAGAAAAATTAACCAACTCCTGATTTGGAGTCAGTTATGGAAATTTTTTCACTAATTATTTAGAGGAATTATCATTATTGAAAAAATTATGATATATATACCAATCATAATTGTTTATAGTATATAGTCACATAGAATGATTTGAATATGATCTAATGAAGATGGTTATATAAGATTAAATATTATTACTGCTTAATACATTACTCTATGGGATGGAAAACAAGGTGGACAATTATTTCAGTCCAAAGGATCATTTTAGTTTATCCATGAAGAAGATCCCAAAAGATCCAATATTAGTGTTTTTTCAAAATATAGATTTATAAATCATAATGGAAGGGGTAACATGTTATCTTGCTCAATTTAATGTTCAACCATATATCCAAGTGAATATAAAACAACTGTAAAAATAATATGTAGAGATACAAAATAATGTTACAATTTTTCATGATTTAAAACTTAATAATGATACAATGATAAGGTTTAGGAATTATGTTTGTGTTCTATCCATACAAGACTTTCTGATTTATTTTTCTGGATAAGAACTTAGTTCTTTATTGTATATTAATCCTCTATGTATGTGGATATATCAATGTTTGAATGAATACTTATAGTAAGATGGAATTAAGAGATATATCATATATTTTGTCTCAAAGTGGTTTGTATGTCACCATGTTATGGTAGAATGGAAAAATTCAATGGTCTTCTTACATCAATTACCCATACAAGAATAGAAATCATAGAACATCACTTTGGATTTGGTCATTGGAATCCCCCAAACATATAAATAGAATAATTATATATGGGTTTTAGTGTATATCTTTATTACGTTATGAAACTTCATCACTATTAGATAATACTTCTCTTTGGATCAATTTGCAAGGATATACATTAAGGAAATGTTGAGTTTTCATGGAATTCTGGATTCCAATGTGTCTAATTGGGATTTAAGGTTTATCTTAATGTTATGGTGATGTATTTAAAAAGATCATGATATATATTAGAGTTTCATTATAATGTATCATACATATATAGATTATAATTATAAAATATCAATTCGAACCATAGAGGAGATATTGGGAACTTGTTTTTTGGATTTCAAAGGTCAATGTGATAATCACATTACTCTGTTTGAGTTGTCTAAAAATAATAGCTTTCACTAAAAAATTAAAATGTATCTTTAATAATCCCTATATGGAATTTTTTTTATTTATCCAACATACTGGAATCAGGATAGAGAAATAAATCTGCTCAGACCGGAGATAACTAAATAAATGGAATAGAATGTTAAATCTATTTAACAACACGTCAAGGTAGCATAGATTTAGTAGAAAAGTTATACTGAAAATCATCAGACTGATCAATGATTTGAATTTGTTGATAAGGGGTTTCTATGAACTTTTCAATTGAATAATTTTATGTGATTCTAGAATAATGGGAAACTAAGCACTAGGTATATTGGTCCCTTTGAAATTCTTCACTATATTTGGATGGTAACCTACCTCTTGGTACTCCAAATAAACCTCTCTCTAGTCAATAATTTGTTCCATGTATCACCCTTGTATAATTACATACATAACAATTGAAATTTACTAAACTCAATGGTCATAAAACTATAGAGAGATGTCTCTTATGAGGAACAACCCATGGAGATTCTAGATCATACAAAGAATGTTCTATGAAATAAGCCCAATTCCATGGTCACAGTATTATGGTGAACCCACATGTTTGAGGAAGATATGTGTGAAATAGATGATATTATGAGGCACAATAATCTTTTTTTTATCATAAAAATAAATTTAAATGGTGAAATTTATTTTAAGGGGTATAGAAGGTAACTTCCTGTGTTTTTTATGATTTTTTTATTAGATTAAAAGAAAATTTCGATGATGACTTGTATTAAAAGAAGAACCAAGTTATGATTTCATTATACACAACACCATGTTAATATTTTTCTATACACATTTTTTTTATTATTCATCACACACAACAATGTCTTAGCTTTCATTACTCACAATGTACAGTTTTAAAAAAACCATCATATATTACCAATATAGTTAATTAAATGTAACCGTTAAAATTTAGTATTTAAAAATATAGATATTAATAGTAATAATTTTTTTAAAATACTATGTTTATTGGTTTCATATAAATAAAACATATTAATAATAAAAATA
Organism: Viscum album; assembly: GCA_963277665.1. NCBI lineage: Eukaryota > Viridiplantae > Streptophyta > Magnoliopsida > Santalales > Viscaceae > Viscum > Viscum album. Next base: position 904,833,549 of record OY728158.1, on the reverse strand, counting down.
ATATTTTTTTTGGAAAAAACTTTACATTTTTCAAAAACAATGTTTTCTGAAAAGAAAAATTATTTCTTTATTTAAAAAATAATAAAATTAATTTTCAAAACTTTTAGGAAATGATTTTTAAAAAATAATATTCAATTTTTAATTCATAATTTTAAAATTATTTTATAAATAACTTTTAGTATTTTTATAAAAATTATCATTTTGTGATGAACAATGAAAAATACTGAAATTAAAATGAAAAATAACTTTTCATTTAAATTATTTTTAGAGTTAAATTATATTATAAATTGGATTTAATGTATAATTAGTTCAATAATAAATTTATTAATCCCATTTATATCCTTGGAATCATTTTTTATTTAAATTGAAAAAAAAAACAATATAATTTTTTTTATCATTTTCACTTTAAAACCCACTTTCTCATCACATTGGTGGGACTAATTTTTAATTTTTTTCCCATTTATGGGATTATAATTTTTAAAAATTTATTAATTATTTTTAATTTTAATGATTAATATTTTAGAAAATACCAACATAATTTCGGATAAAAATTAATAGTGAATGTAGTAAAAATTTATTACCATTATTAAGGTGAAAATGGATCTACCCGAGGTTTAATAAAATAATATGTATTAATAATATATAAACTTTTATAATAATTATATTATGGAAATATTTAGACTATTTCACATATAAATTTCTATAATTGTCCATTTTGGTCTCTTTTTCAAATGAAAAATGTTGGAGCACTCAATTCTTATAAAAATACCAAGTGTGTTCTATCCCGAACTTATAAAAGGTAACCCCCTATACTCTTCTATTAACTTCGTAAAAAATATTTGGTTCAATAAATACCAAACTAAATCAATTCCCAAATTACATAAATTCATCCAATAATCCTTACTTTGTATAGAAATCCATCTTAAGAAGGATATTATTGACAACCAAAGGAGGATACCTGAAGAGGAGGTAATTTTCTTTAATGAGTGTTTTTTATTTCTTCATCCCTACCATTAAATTATTGTTATATCATTATTATATAATAAAATAATTGTCTCTTATATATATATATTAAATTATATTAAAAACATGACCTAAAACTATCTCTACTTCTGTCAATGGTTTTACAAAATCGTTGTTTGTGTGTATTGCAGACTATCACCTCACGAACTGATGTTATTCATTTTTCCAATACCACCTCTCAAGGATAGAAATAATAATGAATATATATTTCTATATTTCTATATGTAATATATTATTTTATTATTATTTTGGGTTTATCATATCACACATACATTTATATTTTTCATTTTTAAGAATAAAATAACGTCATTTGTGTGTACGGTAGTCTACTACCTCATAAAGCAATGTGATTCATTCATGATTTACATGGAATTTTTTAAGGAAGGGTTTGATAATTTTTTTGATATATATGAAATAAAAATGATTCTATAATTTTAATATATATCATTTAATTTTTTTATCAACCCAATTAGAAAATGAAAAGAAATATTCATGACCATATTTAACCTACCATCTCCATGTATGATGTATTTTATTTCAATTACCAAATTATATGCATTAATATAAATAGATATATAATAAATATAAAATAAATATATTTCATGTTTATCATTTTGTATATTATGGAACCATGATAAAATTTATATGACATGAAAAAGAACAAATCAAAACATTTATAAAAATGAAAGTCATTATTTACCTCATAAATTTATTTTTTTATTTCTAACACTTGTAAAGGAAAGTGAGAACCCAAGACCACATAGAAAAACAAAGCATCATACAGAGAAAGAAACAGATGAACCATTAAAATCAATTTTAAGCATATTAGAAGCATTATTCCTAAGTAGTTTCCAGAGAAGTCCGTTTACCTCTAACTCCTAATCATTTTTGATGAGGTCCTGGAACCAAATAGAAATATTGTCCCATGTATGTATGAACACTTCCATGCTTAACTTACCTACATTAAACCCTCATTCCAAAATACAATCTTGTTTTTCCATCTATTTTGTCTGCATCTTGTTAGTTTCCACTTCACGAGCCCTCTTAGACATCTTAGCCCGATCCTCCTTCGAGGCATTAAATGGAATCGATTTCTCCAACATCTCTTCCTCAAAATGGATGATAACTTAATATGACTCCTTCGTCGGGGCCTCCTATATCTTCTTCGATGCCATGATGGCCAGAGATTCTTCGTCCATTTCACCATTGAGGCCTGTCTGATGCTGCAGTCCTGAATGCACCATTACCTCATCACCCAGGGGCACGAGGATGATGGAGGAGTCAAACACCTCAAGCTTGTCACCATTGAACTTCCCCGAGGATATGATGATTGCATTTGCAGGATCCTTTGAGGGAATCTTACCCTTTCTTGTAGATCTAGTAACTAGAGGACTAGGAATGTAGGAGTTTTCCTTTATTGGCAGCGCCCTCTCAATTTTCATAATGAAGTTGTCAGAATCCACAATAATGTTTTTTCCCTTCCGCGATGAGGATCTAAGGAATTCCTCTGCAATGTCTAGTGCCTTGGACGCAGTGGTGTCCAAAGAATCTTCCATGTCCTCTTGATAAGAACCCCCTCCCACCAAGGGATCCTCTCCAGTAGTGACTTCCCCTTCTTTGGGATCCTCACAATAATGTTCATACTCTTCTCCCAACACTGAAAAACGGTTCAAGGAGTTCGAAATCAGACCTTCGGAATTAACCTTCTCAGCATAAGTAGTTATAGCTTGCGAGACCTGCTGTAACTTCTCTACAACTCCTTCCTGGGAAATGACATGACCCGTGAATTGTAAATGCACTAAGAAGTCAGCCTGAATTGGACACTGGGAATCCACACTAGTGTACTCATCCTCGTAGAGAGCCTCATCCACTGTATCAACATGGGTTGGAATTAGAGGAGCCAACTGAAAAGCCTGAGAAGCATCCAAGAGAATCTCCCTTTCATCCCTCGTGGCCCTTTCATGTTCAAGTCCTGCACAAGCCCCACTATCACACAGTGGATGTACACAATCCTCAGAAGGGGATGCCACACCCAGATATTATTTTAGTTGATGGAGAATATCAGTGACTATTGGGTTTTCCTTGGAAAACCGAGACAATTTCTGCAGATCAATAGAAGCCTCACCACTGAGCCCAGAAAGAGGATAAACAGTAGACCCAACCACGATCCCATCATTTCCCAGGGGAGGTTCACTAGCACCGTGACCCCCTAGGATCCTTCCTCCACACTGACAAGAATGAGACAAGTTCCCGAGGTGGTGACACAGTGAACAGAAGTGCGTCAAAGACTCAAACACAACCAGATTCTTCCAGCGGAATTCCTCTCCTACTGAAATCCAAATCCATTCGACTAGGGGTCTAGAGGCATCGACCTCAACACAGATGTGAGGCGAGATTGGGTGGAAAAATGAACTGGTTCTCGAATCCGAACAAAGAAAGCGACCAACCAGGTTCCTTAGAATTCGGTTGGAAGAAGGGTTCATAAAGGGGAGGGGGAGATCAAGAAAGCATACCCACAAAGTCGTTCTCAGAGCATCCCACTTCATATGAAGATTTATGGACAAACTTCGGCAGATTAAACTGATAGTTGGTACACGAATGAGGAGCCCCGGACTATGCGGTGATGATATCTTCTAAGGATGAATACCAGATCATAATATGCAGATTGTACAGGAGCCCGAAAAAAGTGCGTTCCAAAAGACCACATTTTTTAAAAATGGATCTATCGAAGAGGTCAAGAAAAGGATGCTGCGAATGGAACCGAGCCACCAATGTTTGGGAGAGAAGAGAAGAAGAGTATGTAAACTCTGAGGTTGAAAGAGCGAGCTGGGGGTAACTGTTGTGGAGGTCTGGGACCTTAGGGAAAATGGAGATCTCAGGGAATAGAGAAAAAGAAATAGAAAAAGGGACTGGGGCATAGGAAGAAGGCTTTGAAATTGGAGGGTAAGAGCAACCCCCTCCCCCGATGATGGGAGAGGGTCAGAGGCACTGGCAATGGCCCCTCGGTCATGGTCAAGGCACCAGGAGCCGAGAGCCGACAGCTGATGAAATTTCTCAATATTTACTGAAACATAAATTTAACATCTAATTATTAATAAACAGGTAATAAACATTCATAAAAATATAATATATTGTAAGATATATATTAATATTTTTCTCTATAATATATATAATAAACATATATTTATTATACATGTGGTGTGGATGAGTATGATGAAAGTCAAGACTAAAGGTAAATGATCTCTCTATCAACTTTAGTTTCAATGAGATAAATAAAATTATAACCATATATTTATTTGATGTGATGTATATGCTGATAATGAACAACTTTTTTGAAAAATATATAAAAAATTATATTTTTTATATATGTATTTTTTTATCACTCTTCCATGGGGTTTAGAGTTCAAAAATTAAAAAAATCAAAAAATGATTTTGGTCTCAATTTTCATTCATTGAGATGTATGTTATGTTATGGAACTATATTCATTAATGGTGAGTATATACACCCCATTTCAAATTTAATTTCATGAATTTATTAATAGTCATTATTTTTTATGTTTTATTTTATATTATTCATTCATAAATCTTATGATTCAAGGTTACCAAAGTAGTAAGACTATTATGTTATAATGTCATAGTTTATCTAGATTGTTTATGATTATGTATTCAATGTTGAAGTATCGTGTTATTCCTCTCAATAATTATAATTAATTTTATTCTCCTCTATTTATTAATGTTTTCTTAAACTAATGGAAACATTTTTCAACTCTTTTGTACATACAAATTTTAAGAAAATGTTTTTTTTATAAAAATCATACTTTATTTATCACTTCAGCTGGAAATCTGTTTTCTTTCAAGAATTTTTTAAATTTGTTTTAATTTATTTGTTAAAATCATATTTTTTAAAAATAAAATTTTATACATGTTTTACACTTTTTTCAATGAAATCATAATTTTTTTCCATTCAATTATAGTTTAGATTTTATAAAAAATGATAAAGGAATCATTATTTTAATCCATATATAATGAAAAGAATTTTTTATAAGTCTTGACCAATAATTGATTAAATTCTTCAATAATAAGTTTTCATTTTTATTTTAAAATAAAATGTTTCCAAAAGGTTTTGTTTTTTTTTGAAAAATTAATTTTCAAAGAGGAAATGATATTTTCCTCCAATAATATTTAATTTATCTTAAAAAAATATCTTCCTTCTCAAACGAAATATATTTCCATTAACTATTAATTAATAAAGATATTATATAAATAAACCATTCATATAATTTATTTTAATTGTTTACGTTTTAATAGAATTATTTTTATGAAACTCATTTCCCTTACATGGTAAAAAACCATGATGAAGTTCTTATGAAACTAGAATATTCTCATGTGTTATTCTATGGTGAAATGATTATGAAACCTATCTCTTTTCCATAGGCTATAATATAATGAAATTTTTATGATTCCATTTCATTTAATTAGTTATTATATGATTAATTTTTATGGTCCTATGGAACACATAAATATTATTTTCATTATGAGATGGTTGAGACCTATATCACCATCCAATGCATTGGGTAAAGATTTATATCTCATGAGAAATACGCTATTAGAAAAGGGGAGTGAACCGAGTTTAGTAATACATGAATGGAATGGGGAGTGAACCCATATTAGTAATACATGGATTTAACGGGCAGTTAACACCATTTAGGAAAGTACCAGTTCTTCTATTTTGGTATTGTAAATGATACATGACTAATATGGAAATGATTTTATATTCTTATGTGCATGCAAAACATTCCATGTCTTATGTTAACTTTATGCTCTCATGGGCCATGTTATTCGATTCCCTTATTATTCATACCTTATGAACTATCAATATTTATTAAATTTCTCAATATTATGTATACTTATATGTAGGTTATGGTTTTCATAAGTTAGTATCATGTTCTCATATGCTTATGTTCATGAAATCCTTATATATATTCCTTGTCCACCCTTACTGAGAATATGTGGTCACCCTTTTTTATATTTCCTTTCCCCAGGTTATGAAGATATTTATTATATATTATATTTATAATAAGTTTTTAGTTTTGAGGAAAATAATTGGGTATTATGTATCTCACTTATATACAAGTGTTTATATATCTACGTTTCTAAAGGAAAAAAACTATAATGATCCTCATACATGTGTTTGTGTAATGTAATAATTTTTTATAAAAATGATGTAATATCTATGTATATAATTTTTGGGTATCTATAACACTCTTGGAATATGTATGGTATACTATAAAAACCAATCTAGGATAAAAAAAATTAAAGATAGTGTATTTGATTCTAACACTTCTCTAAAAGCTAGTTAGAAAAATATACCACGTATTCTTGTCTATGGTTGTTCCTAATAGATTGTAGGTGATATGATAGTATTTAAAAAAAATTCAACAAAATTATAAATTAAAAATAACTTTTATAAATTATATTTAGTTTAAAAAATTTATAATTGTAATGGATGTGATTAAATATCCAAAACTAAAGTTAACATAAGAACTATATGGTGATGTGTTGAAACAAAACATACTAACTATTATAAAATCTTTTAATAATTCTTAGGAAGTTATATAAAAAATATTATGGAATAATTCAATATTTTTAAGATATATAATTTTTACTAAGAAATAAATAACCATTAGTAATCTGTTATGGATTAGAGATCCCTATATCTCATGTTACTTATTTTCTAAGAATAAAAACTAGTTGTGACACAGATGACTTGAGAATCTTGGCCAAAAACATACAAGGACACTTTATAAAGATGATTCTATAATAAAATTACCACAAATAAAAATAAAAGATATTTTTTATAACTTCCATGAAATTAATGATGGTTTTTGAAAACCTGATAATGATAAAATTCAAGCCACTGTCACTCTTGATCTCATACACTCTGATATTTGTGGGCCGATGAGGAATCAATCAATGAAATTATATTTATAATTTTAGTTTAATTGGATACATCACATTGATAGAAATCACAACATTCATGGAACATAATCTGAAGGCTTTGGAGGTGTTCACAAGTTTCATAAGTTCTTTTGAAATATAAATGGGTGTATTTATATTGAATTTTGAGACAAATAATAGAATGGGTTACTAAAATAACTCTTTTGATTCATAATTTAAAAAATAAGGAATTAAAAACCAATATAGTGCTATCTAACCTAATAAAAAAATAGAGTTAGGGAATAAAAAAACAAGTTTTGTTAAAATAAAAATAATAAGAATCATTCTTCTTGAATATTAACATTTTAAATTCTTTTAGAGAGAAACTTTAGAAATAGGTATTCATGTTCAAAATAGATATTTACTATGTTAGGAAATTTAAAATGAATCCACATGAGTTATAGTATAATAAAAATTATATAATAAAATAATTTAATATCTTTGGAGTATTTTTTATCATTATTAAAAATTTTAAAATAAGATATTTTATTGAAAACGAAGAAGAATTAATTTCCATGGGATATTCATCTAATGAGAGAAGTTACAGGTGTTGTAATAACCATTTAAAAAATGTTTCTTGGTTAATTTGATGATAATGTTACTGAGAATCAAACATACATATAAAAATTTATTTAATATGAAAAGGAATATGTTATAAATGAAAAAATGACAACTTACAAAGAAGATATTGAGAAGGAAAATGAATGTGATCCTAAATTTGGTCATATATATTTAGATTAGTCTAGTGATGATATTTATGATGAAGGTAAAACTGGATGATAGTTTCTAAAGTTAAATATATTAAAATATTAGTTTAAATATGATAACATCATTTGATTTCAAAATACCCAATTCACAACACTAGAAAATAACAATTATAGATTCTCATATCTCTTATATCAAAAGTGAAACCAAAGACATTTTTTGATGAAGTTGAACATAATGAGTGGTAAAATGAGATTAATGAAGAGTTATATAATATTGAAAAAAAACCTAGGACCTTGTTTTATGAACATTAAGAAAATTGTTATGGAAAAAAATGGCAGCAAATAAATAATATCAATGAAATTGGAGGAATTTCAAAAAATAAAGCACATCATATTTTCAATGGATGTTCATAGGTGGAAGCAGTTGATTACTATGATTTTTTCCCCATATACTGTCACTTTTTTTCCCTAATTACCACATGGGGATGGAATGTGGTTTAAAGACATTCAAATCATACACATACACCCATTTCCCTTTTTGATGTTTTCTAACATGTTATATTCGTGAAATGAGAAACACACAATGGTTATTATATCTCTAAAGACTCATGGAACTTCTTCCCAAATAAAGTTTCTCATTGAGATGCTTGGACAATGACACTTAGGAACAAAAATTTGTCGAGCGGATATAAATCCATGCTCATATCACCCTTTTTGGGAGATTTTTTAACTACTATGAGGATTTCTTAGAGATTTAACACATATTCATGAATCTGTTAACACATCCTAGGTATAATGTTAGCCACCTTGGATTAATAAATTATTATGATAATGGATGATTATTAGAATAATATATATGTATTATAGGTTTTACAACATTTAGGATATCTGTATGTACTGAGGTTCTCCATCAATGGTACCCTTTTATGAAAATTTTAGAGATTGTTTTTTCATTTCATATCATGACACTGGTGGTAAGCTACACAGTGGGGAGATATGGTGTTTATCATCATATATGGAGATGTGAGTTTTTTTGTTGGGATCGGACCCTTGAGATAGGATTCCTACATATCCTCATGCAATGAATAATAAACCATATAGTTTGGTGACATTGAATGAGACACATCATACCTTTTAAGGTAATGTGATAAGGACCAAACCATGTAGTCTGACTCCATTGGGTAAGGATGTCTAGAAGAAAGGTGTCTATCCAAGGATGGTGTGGGACATATGTCTAATTGGCCCAAGAAATATGGAAGGTATATGAGCTCACATTTGAATAAAAACCTACTCATAATGTCACCTAGAGTGAATATGGTTGATTTTGGGTGATTGGGGTTGGACCTCCTGGAGGCCTCCAATGTATCCCATTTGGATGGGAATCAAATCCCTCGTAGTTCATTTGTGAGGACCCATGACTATAAAGTCCCTCCGAGGGATTTTCTCAAAGGGGAATATGTCCCTTTGAGTGGATTGAGTAGGGTATTAATACTATAGGGAATTCCCTTATTGATTTGAAAGGTTTTTTTGGGACTTATTCCTAAAGAGGATGCCCTTTTCTAGTTGTGGCTTATACATGGAATGATTCCCAAAAGGTTTTGGATCCTGAAGATTTCATGATCACCACTACCATCTAAGCCCTTGTGATTCATTATTAGTGTGAGAAACATAATTAAGAGGGAGATCCATGAAACCACACAATTTTATTTTCTATAAGGTTGAATACATGAGTTTGGGGAACAATGCATTTAGAGGCCCTTTGAAGGAAGGCTAGATGAAGATCAAAAAAAGAATCTCTACAAAAAAATGCATTAAATGTATGGATATTGTGATTATAGCTAACCTATAATCCTATGTGAGACATTTTTGAATGTAAGAAAGCGGAATCAGAAGATTTAAAAAACCACACAATCCCCCTCCCACTGGTGGAAGAGTCTAGGGTGATGAGAGAAGAAAAAGGGATTTGATGTGAATATAACCTCATGTTGTTGTATCCTAGTTTGTCACATCTGAAAACCCATGTTTATACATCCCATGGGCATAGAAATAGATGGGGGAATAATGTAGGGTGGTTTTGAAATAATGGAATGGGGATTACTCTAGGAGGCATTCCCTAAAATTGGTTCTCAGGGAAGATATGATGATATCATTCCAATTCAAAGGGAGGTTGATCCTTACCCTCCCAGACTTGAACCAAAGGTCAGTGGTCTTAGATATGATGAGGGAAGAACAAGTATCTAACCATTTTCTATGTGATTGTGAGATCTCTAACACTCCTCCAAGGATTAGGTTCCCTGAAACTAAAGAGATACAAAATCACATGCACCATGAGGACTCTATCCATTAGGTAGGAAAAGTTTGGGACACCTATGACTAAAAAAATGCATACCCAAATGGGAGACACACTGGTGTGCCTCCCACCATAGTCTTGTTTGTCTATAGGCTTAGGTGGAGGTTTCAATTTAGTTTACAAAAGAAAGGGATCCAATGGATGAAAATCCTCACCATTACTAGTGATAAGACCAGTTTGGGGAATGCCTAACTCTAAGGGGGATCTTTGTTTGGGTATTTTTAATCCAATTGTGGCTTTTTATCCTTGTAGCACGTAGACTTGTTAGGATGTTGATTTTATCCATTTTTTTTCCATGTTATATGAATGTATATGAAATTGGTAATGATACCACATGATATTTTTACAAGGATCACTACTCATTAAGAGTATCTAGTCATAGGCATGGTTAGAAATAATTCTGACAACATAATCCACTAGAAAAAAACCCTTTTATATAGATTAAAATGAAGGGGATATTCCCTTACACTCATGTATCATTATTAAAAAAAATCCAATATTGTGTGTTTTATAGAACATGATTGGATATTTAAACATCCTACCAAGACAATCTTCTACTTGTTTTTAATGGTTTGTAACAATTAGAAAATCATCCACTAGTTGATTCCTATCTAATATAGTAGTTATTATTTATTCCTCCACAAAAGTTTTATTCACATTGTTAATTATATAGAAGCATGCTTGGAACTCATCTTATCTCTTCATAATAGAAAACAAACACTATACAATCATCTAATTCCAAAAGTCATAATAGTATGAATGTGTTTTGGACTGATGAACACTGAATTTTCTTTGAATGAAATTATAATAAACAGATATAAATTTTGTCACAAGATCTTATTCTCTTCTTTTCTCTTTCTTCTTCACTGTAAGACTAACTACACTAATATAGCTTCTTATTATTATTTCGAAAATAATAAACCTCCTTTGTGATTATTAAAACAATAATGATCAGATTTACATAGCATCATCACACTCAATCATCCCTAAATAATAGTCAATATTTTATGTGGACGTACTCTATTATTCTTAGACACATAGTAGGGTCATTATACCCATAAATGATTTCATTGACAATTTCTTCAAGAATCATAAAAATATTTTGAGTTTAACATGGGTCGCGTATGCACTGAGAATCTTCCTCACATAGCATGATGAGGGTGTAAACAACATATTTATACTTCGTTAAATGTCTGGTATATTCTAAAAACTCTCTTGAACAATGTTTTATGTTTCACGACACAACTCTAGTGCTTCACACCTTTTATTCTTCGGACCACCCCTTCCTTCATGGATTTCTTATACCATATGGAATACATATACTCCAAAGAGTTCCTTTTATTCATGGAGATAATTTTCTTCTATGGATTGATGATGCCTTGTAAAATACTAATGCTTCCTGGATAGCCTCTTTTTTCTATGAACTACCTTTTTTTGTAAAAATACCTTTCACTCTAGAGACTCCCCTCACTCAGAAGACTAACCCTCCTATACAACCATTTTTCATGAACGATATACAACACCCAACAAAAATCCTTCAACATACTGAATTCACAGAATGTCTTCTTCACTTTCATATAATTGTTTCCCCAATAAATATTCTATTTCGCATAATTCAACCATTAGAACTCTTTCATACATAAAAACATTATTCTAGTAGGGATGATCTCTTATAATAAAATTCTCACTTCTATAATGATGGGATAGGAGTCATTTATATAGGCAAATAAATCCACAATTTCTACCAATATGATTTAACAAAAAAATTAATGTGGGATACCGTTCCCCATAAACTGAATTATTTGGTTTTAATTTCATTTTAACCCTTTCCTTGTAGTGTCTAATTCCATCAACATATTGATGAATGATTATATACTACAATAAACATGAATCCTGCAATCTATTATCCCCATGTGAACTATTTTCCCTATATAGTTTGTGTAGTACATTTCCTTCCTCATGGCAGTTGAAATATTCTATAGAAGAAAACCCTTTGAGGATCCTCAAATCTCCACCTCCTTTTTGCAAAAGATGAGCCTCCCAAAAATAGAAATAATTCCAAAAATCCTGATCCTCCCAGGAACCATTTTTTCCTCCATGGTTTTCATATCATGCTTCATGGTCGGCATACCGATTCAATGAAAAAATCTCTTTTAACCGATTTTCCTTCATCATTCCACACATTTTTTTCTGTGAGCTCTGCTTCATAATCAATGAACTATTCTTCACAAAATCATTTTCCAAAAACCATCCTTTTTCAAAAAACAACTCTCGATTTTTTGGCCCAAAAAATTGGCAAACACTAGGAAATTGTTCATCCTTAAATATCTTATCCGGCAACACTATCCATACTAACTTTTAATCATTATCTTTTATCAAAAAACTTATCACTCATAAATTCTAACCTTTGATTGATCATCTTTAGAATCATCATAATTATCAAAAAATGTTTTATAACATACCTATATTCTATCAATATATTTATTTATAATCATACCTGAATAAGATTGTAATTACATTTACTCCCCCTTTACTTCATATGCCTTGCTTCAAAAGTTCTACAAACAACTTATGATATTTTTGAAATAAAAATTAGCAAAGCATCGTCATATTTAATGAGGAGAATTATTCATATATGACATCCAATTCCATCAAATGAATCCATTAAAATTTTCCATGAAACACCTTGGAACTCAAAGTGTTCAAAATATCTCTCCATTCAGACATAAAATGGTCTATAATGGATTAATGTGCTTATATCCACAAAATATGAGAAAAGTTTTATTATATAAAATATACCATGGTATGTTGATATATGGAAGGGCTAATATATTCTATGATAAGGGAAAGAGGTTAATGTTCTACATGTTTGATATACATTACTATAAATTTTTGTGAAGATAAAGTCATTATAAATAGTATAAATTAGTTATTGTGAGAACAATAGATGCAATTAGGGTTGGAAAAGCTAGGACAATGAAATTTCCAAAATTAGTTGTGATATATATTGTTAGTGTGTGTATATAGAAGGGATATAAGTTCATGAAACTTTTCATTAGGGTGTGAGAAAGACCAACTATTGGAGAGTTGGTTCATGTTGATTCCTCTCTCTAAGGAATTAGTATACATCTTATATATTTTCATGATAAGTATTGAGGATGATCCTACTATGTATATATGTATTCTAATACCTAAAAATATAAATATATTTTTCTAGTTTCCAAGTGGGTTTGGGAGAAAAATATAGGAATTAAAAGCTATAGTTCAGAGTTATTGTTGTAGTTTGTTTTTAAGAGTTACCTATTTTTATTTATTTTTAGAGACCTTTCCATGTTTTATATTTTATGTACTATGGTATAATAGTTTTCATTTTAAATTGTGGTTTTGAGTGGTGAATTGTTTTTATATTCCTATTATTTATGAAGGTAATGCCTCTAATTTTTTTATTTACACCCTCAATGATATTTTTGACTCTATGACTTATTGAAGGTAGGATTTGTGGGTTACCCACACATTTTATGTCGACCCAGGAGTAGTTCCATGTGGGGGAAGTTCTTGATAGAGTTGTATTAGAGATATGGAAGTGACTTTCGGTGGAGAAATAATTTATGTTCTTTTGGGAATTTTATAGATCAGGTAAGGAAACAATATTATGCCAACATTGTATATGAAGTTTTAAGGTAGACAAGATAATATATAGGTGTTTAAGGAAACTTGTAAGTGGTCCAAAATACCTTAATCTCATAGAAAAACCTAGGTAGTGTAATGTTGATTGAGGGGTATAGACCTAAGAGTGGTACCTAAATCATGTTCGTTTAAACTTATTTCTTAATTTGGGTGACTCTATGGGATTAATTCAAATGAATCTAGTCAATTAAACCTTAATAAGTTAAATCTTCTGGGTATTGAGATTCAAATCTTCTTTGTAGAATATGTTGGTGTTTTAGGGATATCAAATATTGATTATCAATGTTCTCATTAATATTATTTATATTATTTCAAGAATTTCATGGAGTATTTTTCTCTATGTTTTGAGTAATAACATGTTTGTAATGATATATATATATATAGACCCTATCTATGATGATATGTTTTTAATCATATGTGATTTTATTATTCAAAAGAATATTAAGTTAGCATTAATATAAAACCCTAAGAAGTAATGTGTCATACATAAAGTAAAAAAATTAATAAAAACTTTTATTATGTTAAAACCAATCCCTATGTTATAACATTTTGAGTGTTTAAATTGGTACATATTAATTATTAATCAAATGTTACCAACATAATTAAAGTTTGAATTGGTTATATTTTTTTAGCCACAATCAATAGAATTGGTGTCAATAAAGGATTCCAAATATTGATGAATATCGAAACTAATAAGACCAATATAATGTTAAGATTGCATGATTTAAACCAAATACAAGATTAATTCATTATATTTTTAATATAAAAAAATTATTAATTAAATAATGTTTAGTATGGTCTGTTATTCATCATGTTTAGAATTTCATAATTTTATCACGGTTGTTAGTTGGATTAATGTGAAGAATAATACTGTTTTAAATCATATTTGGTTGAACTGTTAATATATTTTTTAGAGAAGATAAATTATATTTTGAAAATTCTTATGTAATTGAGTTGGTTTAATTTGAAATGGAATTTTTAAGATAATTAGATTTGGATTTGAGGATGTTGATCTTGAGAATTTGTTCAATATCATGTCACAATCTGTGATATGATGTTTAATATAGTTTACACAAATTATTTAAATAAATTATTGTTTATTGAAATAAATTTTACTAAATAAGTTATAAGACATCTTTTTAAAAATATTATGTTAATTTTAAATGAAGATGTATTGAGTCATGGACAAATTTTTTCATGTCTTCCAATTAGTTAGATCATAAGGCTTTGGTATTCCGTATTGGGTATCCAATTAAGAATTTACAAGAGCATAGTAATGAGGATTAAGTTGCAGTGTATCACTCAGATATTCACGGGAAGGAACATCTAGAAGGATGAATGTAATAAGCATGGTCTTCAACGACAATATTTTTCCTCGGGTGCGGTGTATATGCTGCTAGTTATGATACTGGTACTGTGATCTCCGGTGGTGTTGTAAATCAAGCACTAGTGCTTTTTCCCAAGGCAAAGGTGAATGATATTTTTGACAGATCGAAACATGAATTCATGGTTTTGAATCATGGATATGTTGTGGTGGTAAGTGATAATCATTGAAGATCTTTCGTTGCTCATGAGGATTCAGGGGGTGTTCATGAGGTCCATTCACTAGAGGGTCCTTGAGTTGACAATGGGTGAAAATTAGAGTCCCCAATAGTAATTGATGGATGTCTCAAAACTCCCTTGGGTGTGACATATGATGAAGTTGGGTTCCAACGGGGAGAAAATCATTCAGGCCTCAGGTCAAGCGCTAGAAGGGAGATGACAACCATGGTGTTGGGAAATCACATTGAACATATGACTAAAGAGGATCCAGTTTAGTAGTCTAAGGTTAAAATGGTTAGATCCTCCATGGAAGAGAATATGGTTCCCACGAACTAACAAAGTAAATATTTTTCTTTAGGTGAAATAGAGTTTACTCAAGGTGACATGCTTCCTAGGTTGAGAAGAAGTAGAAGCTATAAAGGAATTCTTTAAAAGATAAATACCAATTATATTTTTACTCCTCTAATGGAGACAAGTTTTGAAAAGAAAATAAAGGAGAAGAAGATGGGAAGTGATGGACAACCTCCTCCCAATGATGCTTGTCATCGGTGGAAATAAGGTGATCTTCTTGATAATTCACTAGAATTTATTATGATTTCAGAAGATTCATATCTTGAACAAGTTATTTGACTAAACTATATAAAAGAAGAAGCTTCCACGATTATGGGGATACTATTGAGGACAAATCTCAATGAGGGGTAGTATTACTGGATCGACATACATGACTTGATTCTTATTGGGGGTTTCATTACTAGGAAGCTCATCCATGAGGAGTACATCAAAGATTAGGAAAAGTTAGTATTTTGGGTTGAAGATCTCTTAGTGGATGAACCAACCACCTATGTTAGTAATATATCTTGGAAAATCTGTATAGAGACTAAATCTAGTAGTATTAAACTATACTTTAATGGTAATATTTTATTATTATTTGGTTGATCTCTTTTTTTTCTATATTTCTCCATAAAAGTAATTTAATAATTAAAATCTAATTTTCAGTAAGTTTGTATAAGATTATTGGGGTTTTTATGTTGTTAAAATGATGGATGGTTCAGAAATGGAAGAGATGATATGATGACATGCAGTATGAGTTAGTTTTGTGATTTCAGGGTAAATATTATCTAGTTGGTTATGTATATTTACTATATTGGTATGTGATTTATTTAACTGATACAACCTTACTGATTATGATGTTTGGGGTGATTGAATATTTAAAAACACAAAGAGGAACTTTTTATAGAAATTGAAAAATGGAAATATGTGATATGGTGTTGTCCATATTTTAGTGTACAATGGTGAATAAGTTTCTTAGAGGAGTGACATGTCTCAAATATGATAAGTATTTAGAAGAGTTTGAGTTTTTTATTGAGCTAATGTGGATTACAAATCGATACTGGGATACCCATGTAGTTTATTCACAGTGAGTGGTGTCTCTATTATGATTGAATATAAATCATTCTTGGATGATTGATTTTTATTTTAAATAATTTCTTTTCTAGTTTAAGGAGGAGTTTGTTCTCTAGGTCGAGAGGAAGGAAATAAAGGCGGATCTCTTAATGATTTTATATGGGGTGTCCATTTCATAGGATCTTAATATTTTATTTTACAATTATTTATGATTTTTTGTATCCTTTAGATTATGAATAAACAATGGTGTATCATATTTAGTGTTCCTTGATATAGTGTATTTGATGGAGGGTGGAGAGATTGCGGTAATGTCCTAGATGAAAGTGTTGGATTATGCTAAGGTGATTAAGAGAAGCCTTTTCCATGATAATTAAATTGAGATAACCTAAAAAATAGTAGAAATATAGATTATGAAAATGTATAATTATTCATCTTATGAATTTATATTCATCAAATTTTAATAAATTATTTTATAAAAAAATTTAGCTGAAAAATGATTAGTTTTATATAACTATTTTTTTTTGAATTATATGGATTTATTTAAAAAATTTGACTTATTGATTTTAAAATTTTAATTTGATAAAAAGGGAATCATTTATGGAATCAAAATATTAAATAAAACTTTGGATGAATTTTTGTGAGTTTTTTAAATATATTTATTTTTGAGTAAATAGTGAAAAATGGATTTTTTTTGAAAAACTATAATTTTTTTCATACAAGAAATAATTTAAAAGTATCATTTTATTTTGTATTATATATAATATTATTTATTTTACTGAAAATAAAATAAATAAATCCAACGGAATCAAAATTATATTTTATTTTTGTATATGATTATTTTTATGCTTAATTTTTTTTAACTCTTTTATATCATTTTGTTCAATCTATTAAATGTAATTTATATCAATTATACAAATTGAATCATGAAAAATGGCTTCCATATTTGGAATCTATAAGTTCAAATTCATTAATAATAATGAAATTAAAATGAAATGTTTTCTTAAGAACTTATAAAATAGATATATTTTTATTACTGAGGATTTATAGAATGTTTGATGATTAGAAAGACTTAAGGTATGAGATTTTACTTTAAAAACTTATACCAAATTATTTCTTTAAACTCATTTCCTTCCATATCCATGATTTGAATAATTTTTCATGTATGTTTTAAATATAAATCAACAATTTTAAAAGGACATTTTAAACTAATTTTTAATTTTTTTAAAGGTTTAAAAATAAATCTATAAAACATTTACCTTGTGTTTCATTTTGATAATTTATACCATAGTGTAAGATGACTAATTTTTTTAATCTATATTGCTTGACTGCATTTTACCAACATTATAATAGTTATTATTTATGAACAATTATTTTCATGGTTATATGGTTATTTTAAAATTATAAATTTCCCTCAATAATTTGAGAACTGTTATTTTTGACTTTTTTTTGAAGAAACACAAACTTATTATCAACGTTATGAAATAATTTAATGTGTAATTACATACGATATTGAATTCCAATTAAAATGGTTTTATGATTAAAGTGAAATTTACTTGTATTTTATTCATGGTACAGTTCTTGGAAATTTTATATGACTGATGGGTGATCCCGAAATAGATCTGATGATGGGTGACCCTAATATAGCCATTCAATTATTTGAGTAAAGTGGTAGTTTTTACTAGTTATAGGTTACTCCAAAGAGATATAAGTATTATCTAGTTAGGTGATTCCATTTTAAAGGTTATTATATGTTTGGATGTAAGGATAATATCCCAAGGTACTAGAAATATATTATTGTAATGATTTATATAGTAATCATTTTTATTTCAAAATGTATGAAAATAAAATTAAATTTTAATGAAATTTTATTAATTTTTTTTTGATAAAGGTAAAATGACTCGTTTTAAGAAATGATATTCATATGTTTTCATGTTTTCAATAAAACGTTATGGTTATGATTTTACCATTATAATGTCATATAAATTTTTATGAATTTTTTTAAGAAAATATGTATTTTCTTAAAATAAATTAAATGTATATTTGAGGTCAAATGTTTGTTGTAATAAAGGAAAATATTTGTATATATTTTTCAGGATTAATAATGAACTAATGAGTTTATTTCATTTTTTCCCTTAACGATATTTTTTTTCTTATACCATGTTTTTAATTTTTTTCAAAAGTATTAAGGATGTGTATAAAAGATAATAAAGTTAGAGATCTATATATGAGAGTTAGCTTTAATGGAAAACGATTATTTTAATAGAAAATTTTTATGGTAAAAATGGATACTATATGGAAATGGACACTTTTTATTGGTAATGTTTTACCTAATTCTATAAAACCATAATAAAAAAAGATCTTATATTTGTATGGAGGTTAAATCCTTGTCACAAATCATGTAATTTATTTTTTTGAAGCTATAGAGTATTAGAAATTGTATCATAGAAAAGGTTTAGATTAATTTATAGGTTAGGGTGTTATTAAAAGGAAATTTTAAGATATTATAATTAGTGGTAACATTATCATGGGATTTATTTTGAAAATTACCATGTATCTTTGTCTAATTTATGTTCTCTCAGAATGGTTTTTTTAAGAGGAACCATGGAAGCTGGGGTAGAAAGGCTGAAGAGTATAATATCATCTGAGACCCATAACCTAGAATAGTTGGAATTGAAAGATAATATTTTGTTACATTGTTGTCTTGGTTCACATAGGCTATTTATAAGGGAACCAATTCTAGAGTGCGACCAAATTCCTTTGTGAGTAACATGTATATAGTAGATAATTTCTTAAAACAACACCCTCTAAATTTGGGTAGATCCTTAAACCCTGTGAAATTTAATTTCTCAATTAATGAGCTCAAAATAATATTTAAAGTTTTGGGTTGTTTAGAAAATAAAAAGGTAACCCTTTTTATTTATAATTTGGATGGTGGAGTTAATTAATGGTTGTTTTGATTAAGAACACTAAGGAAAAAAGGAAATTGATTCTATGTAATAAATGATATTAAAAGATAGATTCCTTAAATTTTTTTCTCATAATGTGCTGAGACATATAGTGGAAATATAATTCCTTAAATTAATGAAATAAATGACTATATTTCCACTTATAAAGATAATTTTACTATATTGGCCAAGTATAAACCAAATTTCATTCTATAATATGATAACAAAATTGATCAAATTTAAACAGGATTGAGGCCATGTTTTTAAAGAGCTAATTACTCAGGATTTTGGAAGTTATTAAGAAATTTTCCTTTTTTTATGAATTTGGACATGTAGTTTTTAGACTATTAAAACAATAAGGACATGAAGTGATCAAGGTGGTAGGAAATGGGAAAAAATTCATCAAAAATACCTAAAGCTAAGAAAATTAAATTTTCATATTATGATAAGTATGGAATGAACAATTATTTATAATTTCCTTTGAGATATGTGATGTATGAATGATGTAGAAATATTGGACACATGGACCATTAATGTAATAAAAAGAGTAATGGAATTGGGAATATTGATAATGATAAGTAAGTAATGTATTTTTTTAATAGAAATGAGTTTGGTCATTTAGATAATGAATGTTGAATGTTAGTTACTTAGGGGGTAAATCATTAAGATCAGAAACAAAAAGGTGAAAAAATTTATTTTTTTACTAGTAATGTAAATTCACAACCCTTAAATAATGTGGTGATAGATAATTTTCTTATTTATTATTTCTATAAAAAAATTTATTTTTGATTTGGAATTCACAAATTATTTTATATATGGGAAATTTGAAATTAAAATTAAAATACCATATTATGAAATGAATTCAGGAATTTTGGTAAAACCTTATTTGGGTAGTATAAAATAAATAACAATTTAGAGAAATTTTCGTATTATCATATGTTTAATTATTTTTCTTACAAACCTTTTTTATTTCCCATTGTCGAGTTTGATGTTCTTCTGGGTATGGATTAGATTTCAGTTTATCATGCTAAGATATATTACATAGGCAAATAACTTATCTTTTCGAAATAATTTTTTTTGTATATATGAATTAATTAATACCATTTATATTATATCAATTATTTGAGAAACTAAGAAAATATGTTGGTGAAAGTTACCTAGAACAAATTATTAATAAGTAAGGAATAATTCAAATTATAGGTGTTCCTGTTGTAAATGAATAAGTGGATATATTTCATAATTATTTTCCTTGGGATTTTCATGATTTAGAGGTTCTTTTAACTATTGAATAATTTCCTAATTCAATGAAAATTTAAAAAATACCTATCTAATGGATTTAGTTGAGTTGTTAGAATTCCAAAAATAATTATAAGAGTTCATTAATAAGGGTATAATACACCATATAACTCATACTTTGGGTTAAAATATTCTGTTTTTTAAAAACAAGGATAGTTCCATAAGACATTTAATTGATTATAGAGATCTCAATAACATCACTATTAAGAAAAAGAATCCATTTCCTTATATCGATGACTTGTTTTACAAGATCAAGGGTGGATATTAATTTTTAAAGATATATCTCAAGCCTAGGTACCAATAGTTGAAGATGAAGGAGGAAGACATTCTAAGGATGGTGTTCCATATTAGGTATAGTCATTAAATGTTATTCATCATGAATTTCAGGTTAACAAAATTACCCCCTATATTTTTGGATCTAATAAATAAAGTGTTCCGTTGGAATTTGGATAAATTTTTGGTTGCGTGACGTATTATATTTTGTCATACTCTAAAAAAATATTTTGTTCATGAGAATAAATAGGGGTTTTTATAGTCTTTAATATAAAATTAGTTATATTTAAAATTTAGTAAATGTAAATTTTGGTTACATAAAATATAATTTCTTTGAAAAATTATTTTTAAAGATGGTATAAATATTGATTCAGATAAATATAATGTGGTGGAAGAGTTTATGAGGCATACAATTATCAATGTAATTCAATGTTTTCTTAGATTAGTCAGTTTATACATAAATTTTGTTAAGAACATTAATAAGTTATAAAATGACGAGTTTAGAATATTCCTAACACTAAAATGGGGTGTGAATCAGTGCTGGGGGCATTTTAACAAAATTACAACTTTTTTATCTTTATACCTCTTAGAACTATTAGAATCTTGATTATATTTTTCTATTTCAGTTATCTCATGAATGTATATTAATTTAATAAATATAAAACATGATTTTTTTCATTATTGACAACTAAATAAGAGTAGCTAGTCCATGGTATGGTTTAAAAACAATCCACTACCCCAAATATACTAGAAAACAATCCTTTTGTGTGAAGTACGATGAGTAAGATATTCCCTTACACTTGTGTAGCACTATGTAAACAATAAAATAGTGCATGTTTTACAAATCATGGATAGATCTTTATATGGACTCTCAATATATTCTTCTCCTTATTGTTAAGGTTTTGAAATACCATGAATATACTCCACATGTTGAGTCATATCGAATATCATATTTCTTCTATGTTCTTCAACTAAATTCTTTTTCACTTTGTTATTTTCACAACAAAATGCAGAAAACTCCTCTTATTTCTTCCTAGCGGAAAACTTGATAACTATATAGTCTCTCTTTTTTTGTTAGTCATAATAATAATAATGATGTAGACAGATGAAATGAATTCTCATTAACTAAAAAACGATCAACTGAAATCAATTTTCCTAGTAACATATTCTCTACCCTTTGATCTATGACACACAAATATATATAATAGTTTTTAGAAGCATCTTTATTTCTCTTTATTCTTCTGTACAAAACCAACTACACTAAATCACATTTTATCAATAATGCTAGAATTACAAAATGCCTTTGTGATTATTATATCAATAATTATCACCTCAATATAACATCATCGCAATTAATATAACCTGAATAATAATAAATCTTTAAGTAGGGAAATTGTATTTTTCTTGGACACACAATAAAGTGAAACTGTGTAGAAAGTGTCTTATTCTCTTTCTTTAACACCCAATAGCAACACCTGAGTGTATTAGTTTACTTATCTTCTTCATTTGTAAAATATAAACTTTGGATCACATCTAGATCTTCTTAACATAAAGATAGTATGTGTGTTTTTTCTTCTCCTCCCATTATGTTTCAATTGGGGTACACATATGTTTTCACATTTCATAAAACAGTGGGGGTATTATACCCAAGAACTATTTCATAGAAACATTTTTTCAAGAATTCTGACAAGTGTGTGATTTCCACACGTGTCAAGTTTCCATGTATCATCTTCTTCACTTTTCAAGATGAGGGTGTAAACACCTAAAGCATGTACAATATATTTCTACTTTAGGAACTATCCTGCGTCATCTGTAAAAGGCTGGAACTGTGTGATGTAGTGCTTCACAGATGCATTTTTCTTCCACATACAGCCTTTTCCTCACCAATTGCTAATGCCTCATGAACTAAAAATTCTTCATAGCCAACCTTATATTTGTGGCCGTTTTTCTTTGCATGCTATCGAGCCCTGTGAGCCTATTACAAAAACAAATACTTTGTGGATGGATGATGCCTCCAAAAAACTAATGCTTCAGTGAAAACTTTTATTTTATATCAATAAAACCCCAAAAATACCATCCAAAAACTATTTCCAAAAACTATTTCACCCTTCATTGGATCCTCCTTCATGAACTCTTCTCCTTTGTATAATTCTCCCTCATGAAATAGATAATACTTTACTATATTTTTCTTGAAGTGATGATATTTTCTAATGAAATTCACTATACCAAATTATTTTATTAGGGGTCTTACTATTTTAAAATATATCTAAAAAAAATTTACCTGAAACATCAACGTATTACAGCCTTCACCATGAACTATGCTATGAGGTAGGAATAACACCGTAATACATTGTTGCAGATATCATAATCCAAAAATAGAAACCCTTTTCGGTGACCCTAATCACTACCACATTTAGAAAATGATATGAAACCCATGAAATCTTAACTTATTGAAAATTAAAATCCTCACATGAATTTTTTTCACAATGCGGTCCACGTAGTGATATTCACAATCTTTATAGATCTATTATGTAGAAATATTTCTTTTTTTGATTTTCCTTTATCCTCTTATGTATCTCGTTTGTGGCTTGTGAACTATGATCCATAGTCTATGAATTGTGTTCTTCAAACAGTTTTGCAGAAACCCTTCCTTTTCCATAAAATAAACTCATGATTTTGATACCCAAAAATTTAGAAAACACTGGGAAACTACACCACCTTCAATATCTACTTTAGAAAAAAAAACCCATACATATTCATGATCATCTTTCATGGTCAAAAATCACAAATTGATACATCACTAATGATTAAACCATATTCAACCAAATTCACTCAATAATATTTTTCATGAACCCCATCTCCTCCTCCTTCCTTTCATCAAGATTATATAGAAAGTTTTACGACATACTTCTATTTTTTGGGAAATAAAAAACAACAAAACATCATTATATTTAACCAGGAAAATTATTAAACCATGAAATGATATCCAATTTTACCTAACGAATCCATAAAAATTCTCCATGCATCAACTTGAAACTCAATGTCTTCAAAATATGTTCCGTCAGTAATCGGGACTTGAGGAAATTATCTAAGCTCCATTAACATTGGAACTATTCCATTAACTTTGGAACTAATTCATCATATTGTCAGTAATGAGATATTTATATCTCATTGATTTCCAATGAAAACCAATGACAATCAGTTGAAAAAAATATAAAATATATACACAAAGTGGGTTCTTAAATCTCACCATTTTTATTTATTGGAAATACCTTCAATTATTTTTCCAAATGAATGTGTCAATAGGTTGAACTATTATATTATCTCTCCCATTCAACTTTCAATATGTAATTTCACATTATCTCCACCTTATTGAAAATAAATAAATAGTTCTTGGTAAAAGGGTATCCATCCATACTTAAGTATTGTTCTATCTATCATTTCACTCTATGTATACTTGAGCTATGCTTGGTGTAGAAAACAAGAGGACTTGGTTTAAACAACAAATATCTATATTACCAACTAATCATGATACCTTGATAAATGAGAACTCGTAAATTGTATTCAAGGATTATTCAATTTCATTCTAGGATAAAATTACTAAATGTGAGAAGAATATTTTTAATAAAAATCCACATGAAACTCTTGCACTCACTTAATGAAATAGAAAAAAACATTCAAGTGTAATAGATAAAATAAGTGACCTTGGGGAACATACATTATTAATATGTCACTAAATAATTAACATTACCCCTTGAAATTTTTTGGTTATTTCTAATAATCAAGGATGATAGATTAAGAGACATACATTTTGCAATGACATGATCTTCAAGCAGTTTCCAAAATAATAATTTTTGATACTAATTGAAATAATAATTCCAAAAAAAAATTCATTTGTCTCACCATCAAGGGAAATACTTCTACTGATATTTATAATGGTTAATCTCATCATGAATGGATTTCACGAAGTTCCAGTATGGAGAATAAACCATAATAGAGAATCAACTTAAGACCTTACATATTGGAAAATTTTAACAAGTTCACCAAGGATGGACTTATAAATTTTTTTTTCTTGAGAATAAGAAGAAAAAGGATCAAACAATAGTGAAATCTTCTTTATCATGGCTATCCAGAATAAAAAATAACATTCTTCAAATTCATAAAGGATGTTCCTCCATCATATTAATATTTATTTAGAAACTAAGGAATCATTTATAAATGATAACTTCTTAAGCATTTCAATCAAGAATTGACAAAACTCAATACTTCTCAGGTTCTACACCTGATAAATTGGATTACCTTCAATTCCCTTCATTATATGAACAAATAAAATACACAAATATTATGTGAATAAGTTAAATCCTTTTTAAATTAGTAATTTAAAAAACAAGATTGATATGATCTTCTTAACCAAGTTCCACCATTTAATTTAATCTTCATGATTCTACATATCAATATCTGTTCTAATTTATGTGGAGGCAGCATGGATCCCTTCACATACTCTTCTTTTTTTGGATTATTTTTATGCTTAGTAGCCTTCATAGACGATTCATTAATACTCATCTTGAGGACTACTTTTGCTCTGATAGAAAGGTTAAATATTATTTTTAAATTTAACAAGATATCATGAATATCTCATACAAAAATTCTTTAAAACATGAGTTTCCCATTCTTGAAAAAACCCTAATCTAATTTTTCTCCATTATATGGAATATTTTGTTCCTTTTTTTCATTATATTGATCTTGTGAATCTTTAATTTTTATCTTTCTTTCCAAACCAGCTGGCCAAATAAAAATCCTATCATGAGGAACTATGGATGTAAGTTTATATCTTAAACATGTGTTTTTGTAAGTGTCACACCTCTTAATAGTTCATTTGGATGCACTACCATTTAAAATATTGGATTTATAATCCATGTTTTTGTCACCATTCATCATTGGCACCTTCCTGGGAGGATTTATGTTTATAATATTCTTATAATATCATCCCAAGATTTCTTATTCAATACAAGTTAGATTTTGTGAAATTATTTTCTTAACATAATTGGATACATGTTGTGATGGGAATGTAAGAAAATTGTGACCACTACCATTGCATACAACATATATTTAGTCAATAATTCCAAATATGTTTACAATATATAGATGCTTATAGACCTCTAGATGTTTCTTTTTAATGTATTGCTTTCTCTCCCTTGAAATAAGGTTTATTTTTTCTTTGACAATTTCATTTATGTTCCACTAATTTTATGCACAATGACCAAATCTGTTACATCACCAACATTGACCCACAAATATTGATTTCGTAATATTTTCTGTATCAGATTATTTGTTATTCATTATTATTTTTTTCTTTATAGTAGGGATCTACAACCACTTTATTTTTTCTATGCACCCTAGTCATGGTGGTTGTCTTCTTCTCACTTTTCTTCATCCATACATTCTTAGATTTTGGTTTACAACAAGTACTGTTCATGATAAAAAGTATTGTAACCTTTTTACTAGATGGTATGGAATTTATCTGATTCTTTTTAGCTGCTCGTGATTTATCATTGAGTGAAGTTATGATATTAGTATCACATGTTGGAAGTATTTAAACTTTATAATAATCCAAAGAACATTGAGTACTATTAGATTCTATTTATGTATTTTGTGAAGACTCAATATGTGTCTTCTCATGATTGGCCAACTGATCTTCCAGTTCCATACTTTTCACTTTGAGGATGATTTTATGATTTTCAATCACAATCATCTTTGCCTCACATACCACCTTCAATCTTTAAACATAATCCTCAATTAGATTGCCTTTTTACTGAATCAATGAGTCAAGTTTCTTGAACTTTTTGGATATTTATTATAATTGTAAATGCTTAGAATCTATGCTATTTTCAATTTATCTTTAAGTGTATGGATATTTTCTTATAGGGTATTTTTGACTCCCTATTTCTCTTCAACATATTTTATCTATTTTTTGATACTTATTTAGATTTTCCTATATTTTTATTCAAGGTTTCATCATTTACTTAGAGATTTAAAAATTATACAATTTTTCATGCAGGATCTTCGCCAAAAAATCAGTTTCTCCTTCAAGATGAGTGATCTCTTCCTGCATACATTGAAAGACTCCACAAACAAGGGAGGATCTTTCTTCAAGAATTCCATACTAAATAACTCTTTATATTTGAACTAAATAATTTTTAGAAGTTTAATATTCGTCATCACTACCACTTTTTCTATCATTTTCAATTTGAGGAATGTTTTTATGTTTACTAACACATACCTCCTAATCACTTGAGGTAGGAATGTTATCCATATTCTTGATAGAAACTTCATATAACTTCTCATTACATTCCATGACCAATATGTATTCATTGTTAGCAAGGCATAGATAAACAAATACCTTCTCTTCTTTAAAATAAGATGGGCTTATTATTCAACTTACCCTTATCTATATTTTTCATATTCATTAAGGTCTTGGTAGATATAGAATTTTTCTCAAAGGTAATTGAATATTTTCCAAAGCGACACTTCATTTTCGACTTAGGTAAGAAAAATGAGTATTAAAAAAAGGATATCATCACTACAAAGAATATAAAATAAGTGATCCTGGCTCAAATACTAATTAAAAGGACTAGTTTTGAAGACACCTAACACTCAATGGGGGTGGGGGTGTTGGGGAATTTTTAATCAAATTACAACTTCTTATCCCTCTACCTCTTAGACCTATTTGGTTCTTGATTATATTTTTATATTTTTCCTATGAAATTAATGTATATGAAATAATTAAAGATAACACATGACATTTTTACAAGGTTCACTACTCAATAAGTTTATCTAGTCCTTGGAATGATTTTGAAAAAAATCAAATATCACACAATCCACTAGTAAACAATTATCTTATGTGGAATACATCGAGTAAGATTTTCCATTAAAATCATGTATCACTATTTGAACATTAAAACAATGCATGTTTCAGAACACTCAGATAGATATTTATACATTATATAAATATATTCTTCTCCTTGATAATAAGTGTTTTTAAAACCAAGAAATTCTCATACTTATTGAGTCCTATCATATGTCACAGTTCTACTTTTTTCTTATACTATATTCTTTTTAAATTTTTTATTTGTACAATAGCCTTCCACCAAATCTTTTTATCTCTTCCTGCCAGAAAACTTGATAGCTTCACAATATTATTATTCTATCAGTCAAAGTAATATTAATTTTGTAGACAAATAAACTAAATTATCATTAAAAAAATAATTATAAATGGAAATCAATTTGTCCAATCACTTCCTCTTCTCCCTTTGATCCATGACACATAAATATACACAAGTATATAGCATTGTATTGATGTATTTTTCTTATTTAGTAAAAAACTAACTGCACTGAGTCAAAATTCATCCAATAATGATAGAAAGGAACTCTTTTTTGATTATTAAAACAATAATTATCATCTCAACATAGTATCATCATAAATAATCTACTCTGAATAATAATCAATCATTAAGGGGGGACATTATATTATTCTTAGACACAAATTATTGTGAAATTATATAGAAAGTTCCTTATGATATTTCATAGAGACTCAATACCAAAACATGTGTTTATTAAATTACTATAGTTATTTCTTTTTCAAATAAAAAGTTATGTGAAATTATGGTTCTTCTACACATTGAAAAAATATGTGTGTTTTTTCTTCTTTTTTGTGTTGTGCATCATCTATGTCCGCACCCAATTTTTCTTTTTGAAATAAAGTGGGTATATTATACCCAAGCACTGGTTTATAAAATATTTCTTCGATAATCACTATAATATTGTGAGTATATCATATGTCGAGTTTCCATAGATCACCATATTTATAATGCTTGACAAGGGAGTAAACACCAAGAGCATGTAGATTGTATTTATCCTTAAAGAATTATTGTGTATTATGTATAAACTTCCCTGATCCATGTGGTATAGTTGTTCATGGGTTACATTTTCTTCTACATACCACCTCAACCTTGAGGACGGCTGATGAATCACAATCTATGGATGATTAGCAGATTGTCCCCCCTACGTGGTCCCTCTTCCTTTATGAGCTACTGAGTTGTGAAAGATTCTTCTGTGGAAAACTTCTGCTATGCAGATGGATGAAGCTCCTAAATCAACTGATTATTTGTAAAAAAAATTATTTGCGGTCAATCAACCCCACAAACCCCTTCTATTTACTGTTCATATGAACTACTTCACCCTTGATGTAATCCTTGTCTGCGAAATCTTCTCCTTCGTAGAATCCTACCTCACAAACTAGTTAATACTTCACCGAATTCTTCCTGACGTGGTAATATTTTATAATAAAATTATCTCTCCCTAATGATATAATTACGGGTCTTTATATAGGTTAATAAATCTACAAAACCCACTAATCCAAATTACCAAAAATATTTATGTGATATAACCTTCATCACGAACTGTTCTTTTTGGTCCGTATAATAACCTAATCCCTTGAGAAAGATGACATTATCTGGAAAAAACCTTTCAATAAACCCTATTCATTACCTCGTTCCAAAAATGACATTACTCACATGAACTATTATCCTCCCACAAACTGTGAGCCTCCCACAAGCACTTTTTTGCTATGTGGTCCGCCTAACGCAATTATGTGCAAATTGTCATGTTTCATATTTTCCTTCACTATTCAGAGTATCTCCTTTATAGTCAAAAAATGTGATTCATAGTTCTCAAGTAATTTTATGTTATCTTCTATGTATAAACCCTTCCTTTCTCATAAAAAAGACTCCCAATTTTGAGGCATAATAATTTTAAAAACACAGGGAAACAGTGCCACCTTAAATACCCGATTCATCAAAATTAACCACATTGATTCACAACCATAGGTTTTATTCAACAATAAAAAATTGATACATCATTCAATATTCATACATATGTTTCAAAAAATAACTCAAAATATTTAATCACAAACCCCATCTTCTCCTGATTTCATTCATGAAACGTGTATCGTAAGTTTTACAACTTACTTATGATTTATGAGAAATAAAAAATAGAAAATCATCATTATTTTTAACTTATATAATTATTCAACCATGACATGAAATCCAATGTTATATATTGAATCCATAAAAATTTTATAGGAATCACCTTGAAATTAAAAGTCTTCAAAAGTTGTTTTTGTAATTATTGAGACTCGAGGACATTATCCAAGCTCCATTATCATTGGAACTATTCTTTTAAATTTGGAACTACTTCATCATATTGAACGAAATTAGATATTATTTTTTAATTGATAAACATTGAAAACTATTTCCAATAAGTTGACAATAAATAAAATCCACACACAAATTGGGATCTTCAATCTTCCCCTTTCAATTTGTCAAAAATGCCTTCAAAGCTGTTTCTAAATGAATGTTTCAATTTGTAAGACTATTATCTTCTTTATCCCCTTTAACATTCAATATTTCATTTAAAATTATTTACCACTCATTAGTAAGAAATAAATTTATTGGGAAAAAGGGTATCAATCCACACATAATAAATTTTCCAACCATCATTTCACTCTATGTCTACATGAGTGTTGCTCAGTGTAGAAAACCAGAGTATTTGATTTTGACAAAAAATATCTCCATTACCAACTAATCATGATACCTTATCAAATGAAAAATAATATAAATATCTTCAAGGATTTATCACTTTATTCTATAATGAAATTAAAAAATTTGAGCCAAATCTTTTTAAAAACAATCAACCTGAAACTTCTGCACACACTTAAACAAATATATCAAAATCATTCATGTGCAATAGGTAGGATAAGTGATCATAGAGCACTTTAATTCCTCTTATGCCACTAAATAATTAAATTTATCCCCATTTCTAAATTGTTTTTTATTTATAATAACCAAGGATGAGTGATTAAGAGAAATACATTTGGAAATGACATGATCTTCGTGAAATTTTTAGAATAATCAGATTTGATACTAATTACCATAATAATTCTGGAACCTTCTATATTTGTATCCCCTTAAAAAGAAAATCCTTCTAATCAAATTCATAATGGAGAATCTCATCATGAATGGATTTTAATAAATTCTAGTATGAATAATACAGTACAATTGTTCTTCAACTTATGACTGTCCATATTTGAAAACTTCTACAACTTCACCATGGATGATAATCTCGAACACTTTTTCTTTAAAATACCAAGAAATAAGATCAAACCAAGATGAAATATTCTTTATCCAGGATATCCATAATAATAAATCATATTATTAAACATTATTAAGGATAATAATCTATCATATTAGAAATTAAATATCAATTGAGGAATCATTCTGGGATGATAACTTATTTAGATTTTCTATCATGAATTGACAACACTCACTACTTCTTAAGTTCTCCTCTGGAGAACTTGCTTCAACTTCAATTCCCACATTATAATTAAAAATATAATAAAAATGCATAATATAATAAGGTTTACCATCCTTACTTAATTAATAGGAATATAAAGGTAGAGATGATCTTCTCAACCAAGTTTCTCCATTTTCTCTAGTCTTCAAGATTTCAAATCTCAAAAACTGTTCTGATTTATGTTGAGGAAACATGGGTCTCTTCATATCCTCTTCATATTTATGTGGAGATTTTTCTTCTTAATAGATTTATTAAATGATGAATTCATTCTCCTCTGGAGGGCTTCTTATTTAAATGACATCAATTTTAAAAAACCTTTTGTAACTTGACAATATTTCTTATATATCTCACACAAAAAATCTTTAATAAGGGAGTTTCATTTTCTAGACAAACACTCTTGAAATTTTTCTTCATCAATTGGAATATTTTATTCCCTTTTATACTCTATTTATCTTGTGTTTTTTCCATTTTTTTCATTCTTTCCAAATGATTTAGCTAAATAAGACTGATGTCATTAAGAACTATGGTAGTATGTTTGGATCTTCAATATGGGATTTTCTGAGTGTCATCCCTCTTAGTAGTTCATTTGGATGCACTACTATTCAACAGATTATATTTAGAATCCATGGTTTTATCACAATTATTATTTGGTACCTTTTTGAGAGGATTTTTTTTCATGATATTATTATGATATATTCCCATGGTTCCTTCTTCATTTAATGTAAAATTTTGTGATATTATTTTCTTATCATCTTTGGATACAAGTTGAGATAATCATGCACCAACATTGTGACCACTTCTATTTCATACATCACAGACGCAATCAAGCATTCCAAATCTCCTTAAAGTATATAGATTCTTATGGACTTATGGATGTTTCTTTTTAATGTTTGGATTTATACCCTTTTACATAAGATTAATTTGTAATTTTATATTTTGATGTTATTTCCAACAATTTAGTGCAAAATTACAAAATTTCGTTCAACATCAAAATTGACCAACAAATCATGATTTCATGATATTTTATATATTTCATTATTAGGTCTTCTTCCAGATATGTTGTTATTTATTTGGGGGATCAAATACCGCATTATTTTTCCTATACACCATAGTAATGGTGGTGGGATTATTTTCACCATTCTTCATCCATACTTGTTCAGATTTTTGTTTTACAACCAGTACTATTCCTGATAATAGGTTTTACAAACATTATTATAATATGGTATGGAATGTACAAAATTATTCTTATATTTTTGTGATTGATTATTGAATGAATTTTTTATCCTACTATCAAATTTTGTGGGCCTTTAAAACATAGAATAATCTAATTAACATTGCATACCAGTAGAAAATGTTTCAGTATTTTTTGAGTACACCATATGAGTATTCTCAATATTGTCCAACTGAACTTCCCATTCAAGAATTTTCACATTGATGATGATTTTATTATTTTAAATCATAATCATATTCTCTTCATAGACTTACTTCATTATTTAAACTTCATCTTCATGCAACTTAATGTTTTTTTTGAATAAATGTTTGAAGTTCATTGATTTTCTTGGTTATTTTTTACGATTGTAAACCCTTGACCTCAGTGCCATTTTTCAATTTCTATTTAACTGCATGGATATTATATTTTAATGTATTTTTGACACCCTATTACCCTTCAACTTCTTTGATCCATTTTTAGGATATTATTTAAAGTTCCCTCTTTATTTCTTCAAATGATACAATTTTTCTGGAGAGCTTTAATGATTATATATATTGTTCCTCTCTGCTCTTCTCTAAAACATTAGTTTTTTTCATTTAGTTTGGTGATCTCTTCATTCATACATTAAAATAATCCAAAAATATGGGACGATATTGTTTCAGGAATACCATATAGAATAATTATTAATCCTTCATCTGATAATTCTTATCATGTTTCACATTAATCCTCATGACTTTTTTTCTATCATTTTCATCTCGAGTAATGATTTTGAATGTACTTACACATAACTCCTAATCACTAGAGGTAGTAATGTTATCAATAATTCTAATGGAAACATTATCCACCTTGTCATTACATTCCAAGAATAGTATGTCATCATTTAAAATAAATAATATAGAAAGAGATTCTTCATCTTCTTTAAAAACAATAACTTCATCTTCTAATTTATCTTCTCATTATTTTTCATGTGCATCATTGTCTTAGTAGATATAGAATTATACTCAATGGTAACTGGATATTCACAAAAAATAAACTTAATTATTTATATAGGAAAGAGAATTAAGTCATAAAAAGGTAATATCTTCACTATAGAGAATCTAATAGAGGTGAGCCTCGATCTGATGCCAATTAAAACAATCAGCTTGGAATATGCATAACATTGAGAGGGGGTGACTAAATGTTGGGGACTATTTAATTAAATTAATTTTTTTCCATTATACCACTTAGACATGTTAGGATATTTATTATCTTTTTATATTTTCCCTATATCATGTAAGTATATGAAGGAAGTAAAGAGAACACAAGATATTTCTACAAGGTTCACTGCTCAATATGTATATCTAGTCCTTGGTATTGTTTGAGAATAATCCAATACCACAAAATACAATATAAAATAATCCTTTTGTGTGGAATACAAAGAGAATGATATTTCATTACACTCATGTATCACTATTTAGACAATCCAATAGTGCATGTTTTACCGAACATAGATTGATCTTTATACCGCCTATTAAGAATGTCTTCTCATTATAGAAAATGGTTTGTAACACCAAGAAAGTTGTTCCCCTATTGAGTCCTATAGGATGTCATAGTTCTGATTTGTTCTTCCTCTACATTCTCCTTTACTTTATTGTTTTCAAAATATAATGAAACCAAATCCTCTTTTCTATTCTAAGTAAAAAACATGATTTCATCACAATATCATTTTTCTGTCAATCACAGTAATATGAATGTTTTAAAAAGATAAAATATATTATCCCATACCTAATAACGATCAACTAAAATAAATTTGGCCAGTCACTTTATCTACTCCATTTATTTGGTGACACAAAAATATATGAAATAGTGTGTAGTAGTGCCTTGAAATCTTTTTCTTCTTTAGTGGATAAGAAAATACAATAAATTTAATTCTTCTAATAATTCTAGAATCACAAAACTCCTTTGTTATTATTATACAATAATGATCATCTCAACATTGGATCATTATAATTAATCTACCTCAAATAATAATCAATCCATAAGTGGTCACATTATATTCTTATTAGACACACAATAATGTGAAATTATGTAAAAAGTGTCTTATTCTCTTTATTGGACACTCAATACCAAATCATGACTGTATTAGTTTTCTTATCTTATTC
Organism: Viscum album; assembly: GCA_963277665.1. Taxonomy (NCBI): domain Eukaryota; kingdom Viridiplantae; phylum Streptophyta; class Magnoliopsida; order Santalales; family Viscaceae; genus Viscum; species Viscum album. The sequence goes on along the minus strand of OY728158.1, from coordinate 904,798,564 downwards.
ATTTTTTAAATATGAATTTATCTGAACATATTATTATTCTTCCCATAAAAAAATACGTGTGTTTTATCATCTATGTCTGTTGTGTATCAACCAAGTACACTGACGATTTTACATTAAGAAACACTTTGGGGGGGGGGGGGTATTGTACCCAATAACAAGTTTACAGAACCATTATTTGATAATTAATACAATTGTGTGAGTTTAACACTTTTTAAGTGTCCACACATCATCTTTTTCACAAATAATGATGATGGTGTAATCACCTATAGCATGTACATAGTATTTATCATTCAGAAACAATCTTGTATCATCTGAAAAATGCCTTTCACTGCATGAATTAATTATTCATGGATTCCATTTTTTTTTTCTATGTACAACCTATTCATCATGAATGACTGATACCCTATAGATAGAGGATACATTATAGACATCATTCTCTACGAGTTCTATTTTCTTTTCTGAGCTACATAAGACCATAATATTCTTCTATGGAAAACATCAGCTTCATAAATGGATGACCCCATGGAAAAAACTAATTCTTTATGGCCCCTTTTTCTTCATGATAAATTGATTCCTAAAAACCCTTTATGAAAACTATTCTAGTGAACTACTTCTCCCTTTATAGAATCCTTCTCTGTGAACACTTCCCCTTTATAGAATTCTTCCTTGAAAGTTATTTTCAGACTTCACAAAATTTTTCCCAGAGTGATAATTTATTATAATGAAGTTTTATCTAACTAATGATATAATTAGTGGTATTTATAGAGGAAAATATACCCACAAAACCTTTTAATACATATTTTTCAAAACTTCAATGTGGTAAAACATTCACAAAGAACTATGATATCAGGTATGAATAGGGCCTAAATTTTTTTTCGTAGCTGAAATAATCCACAAGAGGAAACCCTTTGAGGAAGCCCTAATTACCACCTCATTCTAAAAATTATATTCCTCCCATGAACTCTTATTCTCTTGTAAACTATGAGAATCATACAAAATATTTTTCTCTTTGTGGTATCTGTAACGTGCATCGCAGTCCACAAAGCACGGTTTACGATCCACATGATACTACTATGATGAAATCCTTCCTTTTCAAATTTACATTCACTATTCTGTGTCTCTTCTTTTTTGGTACATGAACTACTATTCGTAGTCTATGAATTTTATTCTATGAACTTCTTTTTAGAAACCCTCTCCTTTCCATAAAACAAACTCTCTATTTTGAGGTCGAAAAATATGGAAAACATTGGGAAGTTTCACCGAATTAAATATCTACTTCATAAAAATAACCATACCGATTCACATTCATATGTCATAGTCAATAATATAAAATTTTTAATCATTAAAAATTTTAACATCTTATACCAAAATTCACTCAATAACTCTCCTCACAAAACCCATATTCTCCTCCTCTCTTTCCGCAATCTTATATCACAAGTATTAAAACATACTTATAATTTTTGATAAATAAATAGTAGAAAAGCATAATCATATTTAACTAGTATAATTATTCATCCATTACCTAAAATCCAACGCTATCTAATTAATCCATAAAAATTATCCTTTCATCACATTTAAACTCAAATTCCAAAGATGTTTCTTGAATTATTGAGATATGAGAATATTATTCAAGCAACATTAACATTTTAAATATTCCAATAACTTTGGAACCACTTCATAACATTGACCGCAATGATATATTATTATCTCATTGATCTCCATTGATGACCAATGACAATGAGTTGTCAAAGAAATAAAATTCATCCCACTAACCATGTTAACATGGAATGGGGTAAAATTAATATAGGAAAAGGAAGGTGATGAATTTTTTTAGAAGAAAAGATTAGTTAACTCTTATTTTTTATTGTTACCAATAATAAATGGTTAATTTTGTATCATTAGTGATTCTTTTTTGATGGGACATGAATGTGTCCAGATGTATATAATCTGGTTATCACATATGTATCTTGTTAATTGAAAACAATTGAGTAGAATTATCTTAAACATGATCTTGATATCGATGTAGTAGTTTTTTGTTTAAAAATATGAAGGAAAAATTAATATTGGGAGAAATATGAAATATAAATTTTTTATAAAATCTTATTGTATATACTAACTCAAAAGAGTTGAACATTAGGCAATATATTTAGATTGAATTTATTAAATATTATTTTTTCACAATTCACTCCAATCCAAGTAAAGAAAAAAAGTATCTTATTCTTTGAGTTGAAAAGATAATTCATCATTATCTATGTTATGAATGTAATATTATCCTTTAGTTAATAATTTAATGAATGTTGGATTAGAAATTGTGTATGTTGAAACTTATTATATTTTATATCAAGTATCCGTGCCATAATATTTGTAATACATAATGATGGAGGATCATATGGTGGATATTACTTTTTAAGAAAGAGTAAAACTGTTTAAGAAGGGTATGTCACCAAAATTTAATATTGATAAATAAGGTGTTGTAATATTTGGAATGTGGTTGTTAGTTCCAATTGATTACCATTTAAAGAAGGAACAGTTAATGAAATCTCACAAATATCTATTTTATTTTCATTCAAGTATCACTAAGATATGTATAAACGTTCCTAAATACTTTGGTGAAAGATATGTAGATTGATATAGCTGATTTTACCATGAAATGTTTTACTTTTAAATTGGTAAAAGTAAAATATTACTATTGGAGGGGATAATTCATCCTTTATCAGTTACAACATAAAAGTGATAAAACATATCTATAGACATAATATTGAAATTATCAAAGGCATATCATGTTATAATGTGATCTATTTTATTATTTATCATTTGAATAAATATTTGAATTTTCTACTTATTTGTGATACTATATATCTAGAATAACTTTGAAGAATTTATCTTAACGAGATAGTTAAATTACATGGGGTTCCCTCTCTCTATTTTATCTGATCATTATCCTAGTTTTACAATAAATATTTTGAAAGGAATTCGTATTTGGATGGGTACTTCATTTAATTTCAAAATAGTTTTTCATCCTTAATATTATGGAAAATTAGAGCATACAATTAAAACATTAGAAGATATGCTTCATGATTTCTTGTTGGGTTATCAGGGATATTGGGATCAACCAATATATTTAGTTGAATTTTATTATAATAATAGTTTTAATTCAAGTATACAGATGACACCTTTTGAGGTATTACATGAAAAATAGTTCCATACACTAGCATACTGGGACATAGTTGGTGAGAGTGAATTTTTATGATTTGAATTAGTAGATGAAATGATAGAAAAATTAAAGATGTTTCTTTAACACATTATGGTAGCATAGAGTTGGAATAAAAGTTATTCAAATCACATGAGTAAATATATCTCTTTTTTGGCCGGTGATCATGTTTCTCATAAATTGTCCCTCTGGAAAAGTATTTTTCGTTTTTGAAAAAAATGGAAAGACAAGTCTAAAATTATTAATTTATATGATATTTTGGAAAAAGAAGTATCAAGTTATTATATATTATCTTTTCCGCCTAGTTTATCTTAGGTACTTGATTTGTTTTGTGGCTTGTTTATATGAAAGTATGTACATGATTCATCTCAGGTTTTGAACCCTGAAATTGTATATTTATAAGAGAATATATCTTATTAAGAAAATATAATTTAGATTTAGGATCAAATAGAAAATGTTTTAAAGAATTAAGTGATTCCCTAGGTTAATTCTTTATGAAATAATCACATGATTGAGGAAGCATTATATGAATTTGAAAAAGGTATGAGAGAAAAATACCCCCACCACTTTAAATAATGAATAAAATTATAAGGATGTAATTTATTATAGAGGAATAACATAACAACAAAACTAATCCTATAAATAAACATATCTTTTGATTTATAATTAATCATTTTATGGATTTATATTAATCATACTTTTATAAATAATTTTATAAATATTTTCTCTAAAAAATAAATAATTTTATTTATCAAAATTGTTTTTTTCATGAATTACATGTTTTTTATTTAAAAAGATAAATTTATTTATTCTATAAATTTAATTTTATAATATCAAACTATTCTTTATAATAAATATAACAAATATAACTTATGATTAATTTTTTATATTTTTCTAAAAATATTGGTTTTTAAGAGAATATTGAAAAATATTTTTTTTCCCAAAACAATCATTTATTTTAATTAAATAAAGTAATTTTGATGTCCTATTTTATATTTTATTTGGTAACATAAGACCGATTTTATTATATATGATAAATATAATTCTATAGTAACCAAAATTATTTTTCAATTTTTTATAAGTTCATTTTTAAGCTTATAAACACAATATTCTAAAAAATGTTTTTAGTTTTGCTTTGCACATTCATATTAAATGTAATTTCTTCCATCTATACAAATTTAATGTTGAAAAATTAATTCCACATTTGGAAATAAGAGGTCTAAATTTAGTATTAAATTTATTTTTCATTTTTTTCATTATAAACATTAACCAGGGTAAAAATGCATCACCATGATAAAGGATAAATTAGGTTAATTAAGTTAAAAACAATTTTCTACGTCCAAAAAATATTATATTATTTTTTTGATTTTATTTATAACTTTATCATCTCTCCTTTTATTTTTCATTTTTTAAGGTCAACCTTCACATGAATAAGGCTTTATATTATTTAAGACATTGAATAATTAAAGGTGTACCACTCCCCTCACTTATAAAAGGGAATATAATATCCTCCACTAATCACAAATATTGTGAAATTTATTTCGGCAAATCCCTACCAACAATTCCCCCAAAAATTTCTCCCATTTTTCTAGTGTTCCTCGTATCACTAAATGACTAAACCCTTAAAAGATAAGGTTTAAGGGAAATTGGTTGTCCATAGAGAAGGTATATGTCTAACTGACCTATATCACATTTATTTATTATAATACCCACATAAAATATTCTTCAAACAAGCTGAAACAATATATTCAATATATTACATATAATTAAATTTTAATTTGATTATTGCAACACCTTGTTTCATTTCCTTTCCTATCGTATGAGAAATTAAAACAATTCTCTCACACACATGTGGATTACCATCTCCCAGAAGCATTGTGTTTTTTCATAAATGGATTATATAGATGATTAAAATAATTGAGAAAATAAACATATATTTTATTTGTGAAACTATTATATAACTTAACCTATTACTATTTGTTTATATTAAAAATTGATAATGTCTCTCATGAGTTTGTGTGGAATACCACCTCCACGAAGTGATGTGATTCAATTTTCACATCTTCCTTAAATTATTGGTTATAATGATTATAATATGAAAATATAATACATTTATAAAATATTTATGATTTTTTAAAAGTAACATATTATCTAATTAATTTATTTTCAACCTATTAAAAATATTAAAATGTTTTTAACACATACATATGGACTATCATATCCATAAAATGATGTGGTTAATTTTTAATGGATTCCTTAAATGGTTTTTTTTAAAAGAGTATAAAATTTATAAATATAATAAATATAAAATGCTTAGTATTCATGAGATAATATGACAATAACCCCTTTGAACATGGTCAACAAGATGATGATGTTTTTAGGTTATAAATAGATCATCCTAAAAATTTCTAATGTGAACTTAACCATTTTAGTAACTAAATAAAACCTAGTAATTAAAGAAATAAACAGAATACTAATAAAAAAATTAGAATGAACATTTTTTTAAATTAATTTTTTAACTATTTATAATATTATTATTTAGGATATAAATAAATTATGATGGTAAATGAAACTTATTGTAAAATATTTTCTCATGAGTCCTTATGTTAAAGTATTTACTTAATCTATTTTCCCACTTTATCCATGTCCAATAAATTGTCCCAATAATGTTAATCATTATAGGTAATTTTTTTAATGTTCATTTTAAGTTAATTTTTATCTTTTTAATGTTTTAATAGGACATTTTAATGTATTTAATAATGTGAAAAAAATGTTTTTAACATATACTTATTGAAAAAACATTTACATTGTCCTATCCATTATTCACTATCAATATTTGTTTACATGTTTTAGTGGTTATTTTTCAAAAAAATATTTTTCTCAATATTTTGGTAATTTTTATCTTTAAAAAAATTCTAGGAAAAAATAATTTTTTTTGTCATATTTATGATACACCTGATAGTTTTATTCAATATGGGATTGAATGAAAATTTAAATTATTTTTATGATTAAATTAAAATATATATGTGTTTTATTCATGGTATGTCTCTTGGAAAATTTATAGGAATGAAGGGTGATCTTGATATAACTTTCATTTTGGGTGAGCCGGATACAGGTCTATCATGAATTGGGTAATGTGAAAGAGTTTCTAGGTTATGGGTTATTCTTAAGAGATATGGGAATTATCTGGTATGGTGGTTAAAAGATGATTATTTTGTGACGAAAATTTCTAAGAGGGTTGATCATGATGTTAATAAGATGGATAAAAAATATAATTAAATCAAAAAAAAATAAAAAATAATTTAATGAGAACAAATTATAAACAAATATAAATTAATGAATTTGGAGGCCCTACATAATGGATAAGGGAATTTACCTTCCTCTCTATAATATTCTCGGGCCACTCTCTTATTATTTATATATATTATATTATATTATATTATTATTATCTCAAACTTCAATCTTCAATATGTTTTCTAATATTGATCGGATTGATGCACTGATACTGACCTCATGTTCATCTCAAAAAGTATAATTTTAAACCTATTTTTATTTATGACGTTTGTGGGATTTCAATGGTGTAGTAAAACCCTGACACCAAACCTTTTCACTAGTATCCAATGGATTTGAGGTAATACTTTTCTTACCTCTTGGGATCTCATTTAAACATGTTTTTATATCTGATTTGTGTGTTGGATTATTTGATATCTGGTTTGATAGTGTCTATATATGGTTTTTTTACCCATGAGACCAATTATGATTCAATGAGTGACATTAGTATAGAATTTTCCATGTTTATTTGTCATCACATGTTGTTATTTTTTTTTCTTTTTTCTCATGATGATATATTATTTTATGACTTCTTGTGTTCATATTTTTTATGTATATTACCATTTCTATGTGTTCATTAGTGGTATTTGAGAAAGGTGTACCATCATGACATATTGATCCCTTGGAGTGGGTGTGCTCTATTTTATGATGATAAGGACGAAGAACTTGTGTATAGGGTCGGGGTACAAGGTATCCATGTTGCCATGTTGTGAATGTACATGATGCAGACATGATTTTATAAGTTCCATAAATTATGTGGTAGCCTGTAATATTGTAGTAATTGGTATTCTCCTACAGTGGACCTGAGTGAAATGGTACTCTTAATGGATAGATGTCCCCATGTTTCATGTACATAGAACATCATGAGGGCATAGTACATGGGAAGGATTGGTTCCTACCAACATTTCTAAGCGATAAATTTTGAGTTTATTACTAGTCTTTGATCTTATAAGCACTCATATATGGATTCATAGTTCCATGTGATCGTCTATTTGTTGAAGGATTTCGAGTTACATGCATTGGCCTATTCCGAAATGGAATACGAGCACCATTACATGGTATATTCTTCTTAATACATTACATGATTATCATTATTGTACAAATCTGAAGAAGGTACAACTATTGGTTTTGTGGACATTTAGTTAGAGCACTAACACTAGGTTTTGGATTTTTTTTGATTTTAATTTTTTTTATTATTAAGTAATACATTTGTTACACTTGGGAACACCAGGTAATGATGCATTGGTTGTGTCCTATAGATTCTGTTACTCACAACCTACTCGGGAATTTCAATGTGATTTTATATTTAATGAGGGATGCAGTGAAGGGTATGGACCATGTGGTAGACGGATAAGAAGTGGATCATGGAGATGGTGTTGGATAAGGATAAGATTTGGTAGAAAAATTATCCTTCTTTTATCTACATTATGTTCTGTAGACATGCTTTCCACTTGGTATCCACTCTTTATTATATGACATGTATGACATTTATTTCAGTTATTCTAGTTTACTCTGATTATCTTTTTTTAATTTTTTTATCATACTAAATGTAATGATTGAGAAGGTATAGTATCCCCACTATCAGAATTGTACCCTCATTGCTAGTTAAAATACCATTGTGTTTGGGGAGGCACACATGAGGTGATGTGGGATTTCAGAACCGACCCTGTGGTTCGTCTTGGGATGTAAAGAAATTACATTAGAGGGAGGATTTTAACTGTCTTTTTCTTCTCTTTGTCTTGGGATGCGACATTATAGACAGAATATATGATAGATGAGACCGAGGTAGGTGAACCATATCAGTGTATTTCTAACACTATATATTGTACCTCTAAGTTAACATAAATTTGGAAATTATGTTTTTCTACTACCATTGATTATATTCACATTGAGTGATGTATGTGACATTGATATGTAATTTTTATATTTCCTGAGCATTTATGCATCATGACTAAGAATGTTGGTTGAATTTATATATATATAAACATATTGTCATTTTTCATAGTAGTTTATTAATTAAATGAATTGATTTGTACTTTCAGTTCAATATAGTTTATCTTATGTGATCTATATTTGTTTCATAATGTTGTGATATATATTGTGGGAATTTATTAATTAAACTAATAATTTTATATTTTTAGTATATATATGATGACTATAACTAACATGCATGTCTAAAAAAATGTTTCGTTCAAGCAGGGTTATACATTAGGTTGAGGGTAGTCTCCTAGGAGAACATTTTCGATCCCATATATTGAATAAGGGATGTTTATGTTCCAAATATTATATCTGTTTGAGTAGTTACACCTCAGTGTTGTGATAGTTAGAGTATGATGTTCAAACTTAGTTTTATGAGTTGTTCATCCAAAACTACTAGGGATACCTCTTAGTGATGAGAAGTTGATAGAGGGGGATAATTGTAACATCCTAAAATTTTTATGGATAATACAACCTATTTGGTAAATAATTTATGTATATATTTATTTAAAACATGTAACATTTTAATAAAAAGTACATAATAGATTACTTAAAGGCATTTTCATTAGAGAAATATCCCAGTTAACACCTTGTAAGCTTATATGAAATATTTTTGGAGTTAGGCATAGATATAACATAGAATTTAGAGAACCATAGATCCTCTTTATAGATAGAATAGTAATACAAAATATATTAAATTTTGTGATTGATATTTTTTCCAAAATAATTGAATAACTCCCAAATGGGGAATCAAATGAGAAATACAAGACCACTGCCAGGTCCAGGATATGGTTTATACCCGAGCTATGACATAACAATTGTGTGTGTTTTGGGGTAGGTAATATCCCACTTGAGGATGATTTATTTAATATTTTTATTGATATATATCATTTTTTTTGAAAATATTCAAAAAGTTCAACCATATGAGAAATATGAGACCAATGATAGGTTTAGGATGAGGGTTTTACCCTAGGCGCAAAATAACATTTCTATGTGTTGGGAATCTGTATACATCACAAACAAGAGTAATGATAAATTTATTATTATAATTATTTATGATGAAAAAAAGAAATTTAAAGAGTACTTAAATAGCATCATTTAATGAGAATAATAGTGGTAAAATTAATGAGGGAATGGGGAGGCACTGCATAGAACACTAGGGATTTTCCTTTCCCCCTCATGTCTTATCCTCTGTATCATTTATTTTTCAATCTATTTTTTTATTTTATTTTTTATTATCTTGATAATTAAATTTTTGTTATCTTCTTTAATATTGATCATATTAATGCGTCTTTAGTGGAATTATGTTCATATCTATGAGAATGATTTTAAACATATCTTTGTTTTTAAGGAAAATGTGCTTTCAGTGGTGCATTTAAACTCAGTCATCAACCCTCATCATCATTCAACAACTACTTTCAGGTAGGAAGTTCTTTACCTATTGGTATCTCTCTTATACATTTTATAATATTTTATTTTTGTGTTACCTTATTTGAAACCGTGTTTGATTGTGGTTAGATGTGGGTGTGGGTGTGTCCCATGAGACTCATTGTGATTAAATAAATGATTTAAATTTATCATTTTCTATTATTTATTATTTTCAAATAATGTTATGCTTGAATATTATTTTGTCATGATGATATGTTTTTCTATGACTGCTTGTGTGTTAACCCTGTATGTACGTAAAAATGACTTGGTGGCTATTTGTTGTATTTGAGATAAGTAAACCATCGTGACCTATTTATCCCTTAGAGGGGGAGTGAGCTATTTTGTCATGATGGATATGAAGGACCTGGGTATAGGTTGGGGGTATGAGGTTTCTATAGTTCTGCATTATCGATGCACTCGAGGAATCCTTTATTTTAATAGTTCAAAGAATAATGTGGTAGACTATTCCATTCTTTTACTTTATATTCTCGTTCAAAGGGCCTAACTGAGATGGTCCTCATAATGGATATATGAAACCGAGTTTCATGTACACATAACTATGCAAGGAAAATGTACATGGGAAGGATTCATTTATAAGGAATTATCCGAGAGATGGATTCTAAGGGTATTACTGGTTTATGCTCTTACAAACACTCAGGGATGGATTTTTAGAACCATCCATTGGTCCATTTAGAGATGAATTACGAGCACCATGCATTGGTTAATTATATGAAGGATTCTGAGATCCATGCACTGGTCTATTCATAGATGGATTTTGAGTTACATATGCTGCTCCATGATCCTTGAGACATTAAATAGTTATCAGTCTAGCATGTTTTCAGAGTAGGATTGTCTGGGGGTTTAGTGGTGTCTTGGTTAGCATACTATAACTCAGTTATTAATGGTCTGTTTATGCTTCTTAAATTTATTATTATTATGGAATACACTTTTTATAATTCAGAACACTAGGTAAGGTTTAATTGATGGTGTCTTACAGACTCTTGTACTCACACCCTACATGGGATTTTTAATGCACTAATTGGTGAGACCCAGTGAAGGGAATGATCCCTATGGTAGATGAATGAGTAATGGAGTATTGAGATGGATGTGGATAAAGATGATAGCTAGTTGACCCACTATCATTATTTTATGTTCTTTATATACTCTGGACAGGCTAGCCACTTGAGATCCAATCTTAATTAGATGACATGCATGACAGGTATGTCATTTTTTCCATGTTTAACATAATGGAATTTTTATTATTTGTTATTATTTTTTACTATCCTACTTGATGAAATTATATGGAGGGTATAATCTCCCCACTATTATATGTATACCCTCACTACTAGTCAATGACCTCTTGTATATGAGGATAAGAACATGAGTTCATGTGGAATCTCAACTCGGACATTGTGGTTTGGGTTAGGATGTTACAAGAGCTATCAATTAATTATGTGTTTTAATAAAAAAATTAATACTTCTTTTAAAATGTTCATTTTCATAAAATAAATCATTATTATGAATTTATTAGGATTACAAGTGGACTGAACCATTTATTTTATTTTATGTCCCTTATAGATATTTTTTTTCTTATCCCATGATTTCATATGATTATTACAGGGCTGAGGATGGAAGGAATAGTTAATAAAGATAGAGTTCTAGAAATAGGAGTTACCTTAATGGAATCAAGAGTGACTTATAAAGTTTTTTTTGTATAAAAAAATGGATACTGTGTGGAAATGCCAATTTTTTATTTAATTTTTTACCCAATTATTTAAAAATAAAAACCAAAAAAGATATAGAAAATTTAATAAAATTCATTCATTTTTATAAATCATTCAATTATAGGTTGTTTAAGGTAGAATGCGTTATGAAAAGAATGAAGGAGGAATCTCACATTATGAATATTTTAATAAGAAATGGTTAGAGGTGAAGCATTCTATTGAGTTTTGGGTACAAACTCAATCATTGGTTTGTATAACATGAAGCATCCTATATCTTTTAACCCAACATGTTTTCTTTACCACATGGTGGGACATAAATAGAATGAGTTATCTCTAATTCATGGAGTTCATGGGTTTTGGTATGTTAGTAAGTAGAGAGGTCCGACTTTCAACTGTATTCATCTAGGATGAAGTGTGTTTAGTTTAAGATTTTAATATGACCCAAAATTTTATAAATAAAATTCCCCTTGTGATTGAATTACTTTTCTTTGTTATATATTATAGATATATAAAATGCATGAACTTATTTTATTATATATTATTTGATTTATGAGTCTATTATGAATAATTTCCATTGATAATGTATCTTTCAAATAGTGATCACATGATTAGTATAAAGATATGTTTTTAATAAATCCAATTGAAATAGAAAAATAAATCAATTATATCAACCAATTGGACTATACCATACAAATCCAATTTATAGGAGATTAATAGTGAGATAAAACAATTGATCTTTTACCTTAACCAAGAACAATCTATATCCTACAACTTAAGAATGATAGAAAACTTTAATAGGATAATTTCAATCTCATCGAGATTATAATGCAAACCATGTATGATAAACCACCTCAGGAAAGGCTAACCACCACATGCCTTACTATTATAAAATTTAAAAATGTATTAAATAGATATATATCATGATCATAATAATATGATCATGTATATTTCATTTTAAATATAATAATTGGTATATTTTATTCTTATTTTTACTCTATATAAGATTTTGATACTGATACAATAAAAGACAAATTTTATTTTTGTGTAACATTCAAATACAATTAAAGAATTTATTTTGATAAATTAATGGGCTATTGAAACAAAAACTATTTTAGTAAAATATTATTAATAAATAATTTTTATAAAATATAAATTATTGTATAATTTTTATGAAGTCAAATATAATTTTTATAAGGGTTAAAAAACTATTATTTTCAGAACAACCCAACATTTCCAAGTAATTGTCCATTATTACATTAAAATTGTATATCCAGTTATATAAATAAAATATTTTCATAAAATAAATATTATTTTTTGAATCATAACATTCAAATTATCCAATAGTTAATTTTTCATAATTTTATTAGACATTCAAATTTTATAGTAAGAATTAAATAAAGAAATAAATATACGGTGTGTATTATGACATCATAATGACCAAAAAATGGTGAAATAAATAATAAAAGGGAATAATTGACCAAATATTTTTTTTAAATTATAAATTAAGTAATTTTGTGGTTATTTGATTAATTTTTAAATTCATTTCTGAATCCTCCAAAGCCTATAATATATTTTAAGGTTTCAAAATCATTTGTTTAAGAGAACAACTCACCTCCACATCACCAATGGTAATATTTTAATAATTTATTACCTTTTACTAATAAAAAATTAAAACCACCCATTTTTTGTATAAAAAATGTTCAAAAAACTGGGAAGTTTTGTGGTTTTTTTATTTTTTATATATTAATCAAAACCAATGTTTGAGAAATAATAGAGAATTCCACACTCATTTCCAATAAAACCCACCATATATCCCATTTATCTACACTATAAAACCTTACATAATTTCCTTACTCTACTATACCATCTCTATATCCCTACAAAGATTCCCCCAATATATCAATAATATTCTCCCAAGGATTTGGAATCACCGTTTCAAGGTATATGATACTCTCATTATTCTCTTTATTCAAGTGTCTTCTGTATATTATGTCTTTTATCTTTATTACCAAATGTTGGGATATATTATTCTATACCCCCCCCCCCAATATCAATTTTATGTATAAATTTTCATATACCCACTTCACTATCATCAATTCCTCCCTTGAACATTCATACGCCTCCATTATACTGCAGAAATTTCACCGCAATCTTCCATGAAAAAAATTGTACACTGAATACCCGTACCCATATATTATCATGGGTGTTCAAATTTATGAACTAAAAATTCTTGATTTTGGACCTAAATTTATTTATTACAAATGAATTTATCATCAAATAAACTATAATTTTTAATGAATCTATGTTTTATGATGTATACGTCACACATATGGATGATAATGAAATGAAAGTAACAGGTGAACCCAAAATTATAAAGTTCTCTGATGCATTGGTTAATGTTTTAGTCTCATTATATATCATTAAAGGGATTAGGAAGTGAACCTAATCCATAAAAATACCATTTCCGTCATGATTTCTTGACAGTTATACTTGACTTATGATTATGATGTTGTGTTTCATGTTATTGAGGCATTTCCCATGTTGTATTTATGATTATCATGCTATATCATTCCTCATTATTTATTTATTTTTATTATCACTAATTTTATAACCCATTTTTAAGAATTTTTTCTAAAAGTTAGTACTTTCTTCATGTTTTTCCATGTTTATTTCCTTACTGGGATTTATAGATCAACCCTTTCATATGTATTTTTTATAGGTTATCCAGTGAAATTTTAAGTATAAAGAAATAATATTATAATGTTAAGGAATTTATAAATAATGAGGATGTATTCCCTATTTTATGTCTTATGTAATGTAAATAATTCCCAAATAACCTAGACTTCTCTATCTTCCGAGTTTTATTATGTGTAATATTATGTAATTCATCATGAATTAATGTGTAACAAAGAGAAATGTTTTCATAGTTAGTATTAAAGTAAGGATATGTTATTTATTATGATTAAGAATATAAAATTCTTGAGAAATCCATAGGGATAAGAATAATTATAAGAAAACATCCATAAATTTTAGTAAGTATATAGTAAGTGTTTTTCCAAGAAAATAAATCCCAGTCGGGATGCTACAAGTGGATGTGGCTCTGAGTGATATGTGCATATGGGTAAAACCTGAAAATGTTTTGTTGAGATATTCTTAACCAAGAACTAGTGAACACCAATGGACCTTTCTACACACTTGGTTTGAAACTCCTAGAAGATATTCATTGGTATATTCAAAATCTCATTACAAACCATTTTTAAGGGAAAAAATTCCTATATGAATATATGTTAGAAAATATATCATGAATAACATAGATTGATCTCTAAAAATTAATAAGTTAGGAATTAAATTTCATTCTTCATTCATCCTTTTAAATTAATTGAATTACTATTTTTTTATAATATTTAAATAATAATCATCAATAATTTTCACTTTATTTTAACCAATAGATGAAAATAATAGGAATCATTTAAACAACTGATGGGAAGGGAAATGTGATGACTTCTCAAATGAAATGCCCAATCCAATGGGACCAAGAATAGTAAATGTTATAATGATAATATCTCAGTTATATTGGGTTATTAATTGAAACCTATATTATGAAGAGTTCCCCCCAATAAATAATAAGCTGCAATTAATACCTTTATGTGATAAAGGCATTCAGCTTTAAATTGTTCATCTGATCCATTAATCAAGGAATAGTGGATCAACTCTATTTAGAATATACTATCCCTCTCGCAATGTTATTAGTAGGAGAAGTTTAAAATATATGATTATCATATAGAGAGAGAATTTGATCAGTGGTGTACATTGATCAAGAATACAAAGCCTAAGAATGAGATCAAAACAATGGGGTGGAAGGAATTCATAAAAAGGGTTTTTAGAGAACTTTTTTCCCAAACACTTCAACATAAAATGGAATGGTATTTCATTTAACTAACGAAAATATCTGATGAATATATAGAGGAATGTATGGAAAAAATCACAAGACCTGAATGATACACATCCGGATTTGTCGTTACCATCAAATACAGGGTTGAATACCTCTTGGGTGGGATAAAACCTACTCTATGAGAATTACTAATGATCCCAGAATTTGATAGTTATGAGGACATTGTCTGATGTTACCTTAAATTTGAAATTTATATTGGAAAATCTCATGGTTATGCGGTGAATAAGAGGAATAATGTGGATTTTAATTTTTGTGGTCTGATGGAGAAATATAACGGAGCTAATAAATTTATACATCTAACATTTCAATGGTGCAGAAAGAGGAAACCTAAAAATTACCTAAGTGGGATGAGGAATGCTTTAGGTGTGTGAATTAAGGAAACTAATAAAGAATTTGAAGATGAGAGTACCAAAATAATGCGATGGAGGTATGTAATTCTCTTATCAACCCTCAGGATATTATTCATCACCTCAACATCAAATATCCATGGGACTTTGCAAACCAATGCACAATGCTAATAGCCTTCAGAGACAACCTAAAACCTCCAAGGTAGAAAGGGTGATCTTATTAAATCATAACTTATGAGGGGGAAACATAAAATTAATTGGTGAAACATACAATTGTTATTCATTCAAGAATAATGAATATAGTTTTTTATTCTGGTTCTACACATACCTCTATACCACTCATATATCGTAGAACTATTAAAATACCACCACTAATTATGTAAGTAGAGCTGTTGATGTAAATAAAGAATGTGGTAATTATTATATGTTGAGTATATTATTACCCCATATTCAAAATTTGTGGTATGAATTTCCTAGAGATCCTTATAACACTCCCTTTAGTGGAATATGATGTTTTTTGTGATTGAACTGGTTTTCTCTATATATATCCAACACCAATTTCCATGATAATGAAATCACTCTCTGTATCATGAATCGACCCCCAATTATGTACAAGTGAATGAAGGAGGGTGAATATTATTTATCAACAACATGTGAAGAACAAATACTATTTCCCTATGATAAAGTGTATCTTAATCAAATGATGAGTCTAAGGAAAAGATCTTACTAAAAGACATCACCGTTATGAGGGTACATGTTGATGTGTTTCTTGAACAATTTTTTGGTCTTACTCATAGAGGAGAGGTTTAATTTTATATAGGGAATATACCTAGGGAGTTACCGTTATCCAAGAATAGGTACATAATGGATATTGTGGAACTTGAGGAACTAAAGAAAAGACTATAAGAGAATCGAGACAGAGGGTTCATATTCCCAAGTGCTTCACCATGCGGTGAAGCAGTCCTCTTCTTTATGATGAAGGATGGGTAAATGCACCTTTCCATTTTCTTATTTCATATAAATTTTTCTCTATGATCTAATATTTCCCTTCTTACCAATTATTATGGCTTTCTTCCACAGAGATATGTGAAGTAATACCTTAACTCCAAACTGAAAGTCTAGGTCTCATCAATGATGGCTAGGATAGCTCTTTTGGAAAATTTAAAAAGTCTTGATCTGCTACTGATAGTGTTTAGATTTAACACCATTTTATTTTCTATTTTATGACCTGTTAGTTTACACTACCCAACATCATGAACACAAAAAAGCGATGAATAGGGATAACAACTTGTGTACCCTATTTAATCTCATGATATAAATATATGTATATATATATAATGAAGTGGCAGTAAATATAAGACCCAAATCATCATTATCCATAAATATTCCATCAAAAAGATATTGATCATTATTGATATCTTGAAAAACATTGGAAACAAAATGGGTTTCATATCATTACCAAATGGTATAACAAAACGTGGTATAAAAAGTAAACTAGTTGATAAAAAATCAATCACCGAAAAATATTATTTCATATTGTAAATTAGAAAGTTATTTATAAAACATAACTCCATAGAAGGTAAATATATTATAGTTAAAGAGTAAAATTAACAAAAATTAAGAGTTTAATTTGAAAATAATTCATTACACTATAGTAAAAAAATTTGATTTGTGTCACATTAAAAAATATCATTTTAGAAAATTGAAAAATAATGAATTCCCAAAATCATTATTTTGTAATAAATATCAATAAAGAATCCTTTGAAAAATTCATAAATGTTTCAAAAAATTAAATTGAAAACATTTTGAATACATTTAATTTTTAAAAAAAATTAAATAATGGATTCATAATAAACCTATTTTTTGAAATCAAGAAATCATTTTTACCAAAAAATTACTTTTGAAAAATATAGCTACTATTCATTTTTTTATAATATTATTAATAATTAAAATAATTTATAAAACCAAATTGATTACCTAAAAATGTATTTTTATAAATAATAATATTCATAATAGTGAAAGAATGTGTTTACATAGGAAACATTAAAAAGAGATTCTTTTTTCACAATTATAAATGTTGGATGAATTAAAAAACTCATTCAAAATATTTTAAAGAAAGAAAAAAAGAATATAATTCTCTTTATAAATGAGTGAATCAAATATTATGACATCTATCAAATTAATTAGGATATTTATAAAGAAGATTAGAGAATATAAACAAAAATCATGTTCATATTTATATACAAGCATCAGATTGAGTAAATTATATATGATGGTAAATAAAATGGAAATTGTATATGTAAAAAATCAATAATAACCATAGGAGAAGAATTTTTTCTTATATTTAGGTAGAAATATCATACGAATTCCTTGGATGAATTTTAGATTGAGATTGGATAGAAAATACTTTTGGAATTAAAAAACATTAAGTTAAAACAAACAAAATATGTAACTTGTGATGGACATATAAATCCATTTAATTTCATGAAGACATAATAAAAATATATCCATGTGAACTATATACCCCAAAAAATGGTAAACAGGTGGTGGATATGACATAAGTCACCAAAAAATGATAATTGAGACGAGGATCCCCTACTTGTATTTTGGTTTTGTTAAAATAAATCTTACCTCTTATAAAATAAACATAATTATTTTAATGAAATTTTTTTAATCTAATTATTTTTTAATTAATTTTATATATTTTAAATATAATAACTTATTAGAAAATATTATTTAGTTATAATTTTTTTTACAATTTGTTGTTAATAATTATAATTTTTCCGCGCAAGGATTGTATTGTAAATATTAATGTTCATTATTTTATTAAAATTTAATAATTCAAAAAATTATTAATTGTACTATATTATATGTTTTAAAATTATTTATCGAGTTATAATTACATTTAAAAACATCATTAGTTATTATTCAAAATGATTGAATTAGAGACAAGCTAATTTCAAAAAAATTTAATGAGCAAAGGGTGGTATATTAATAATAAGATAATTATTAATATAACATTAATAATGCCTTAAAATGGACATTATTTTCTCATATATGTATAATAATATCATTATTTATGTCTCTATATTCATCTATGATATAAATTTGTAGTATTGTTCATGTATGTTGTTAAACTAACTCAAATAAAAACAAGCTATAATCGATGAGTGAGTATGGTATGGAATGTGATTATTTTAGAATAGTATAATTATTAAAAATATGAATGATATTATTTAAATTTATTTAAAGTGTTGAATTATATTTAATGATTGATATAAAAATAAATAAATATTAGAGAGATGAAAAATTTATATGTCACTTCCTCAAGAATATAGTTCGGATGTACACAAAGATGACGTTTTCATTTTCCATATAATGGGAGAAGGGTAGAAATGGTTTATATTTTAAAGAAACATAATAAATATATAAATAAAACATCATTTCAATAAATAAACATTTCTAACCATCTATTTTAGGATGTTATGAAAAATAAACCATGTTATTCATGGTGGCGGTAGTTTACACATATAGATGACGACATTTTAAATTTTCAAAGAAAAAGTGTTAAAAGATATGTACTAACTATTAAATATAAAAAATCTATATATAAGTAATAATAAATTCATAAAGTATTAATGGGTATTATAGGTCTAGATAATAATGATAGAAAATTAAAAGTATTAGAGATTTATTTGTACTTATGTTAATAATTTGACCTTTCTCTTAAAGTAATTTTTGAAAATTGAGAAAATATACCATATTATTGTGAAAAAAATTCTTAATAAAGAGGAATAGTATTATAGATGAATTAAAATTTTCATATAATCAAGACATATTTATATATTTTGAGTATATTTTAAGTGGTGGTGGAAGACTATTTTTGTTAATAGAAGGAATGCGAAGTCTCTAAATATAACATCTCAATATAAAAGTAATACATATTTCACATGGAAAGTGGGATAAAAAGTGTAAAATAAGGTATATGATTTACATTTTAGTCAATAAAAACCTTAAACACTCATTTTAGACTTGTTTTTAACTAGTTTTTCCTTTTTTATACTTGATTAAATTCCTTTTTCCTTAGTTTACATTTATCACGGTAACTACATTTTAAACTGTGGAAAAAACATTATCACAAGAAATGAAACTAAATTTTTTACATAATTTGAAAATTATTATTTCTAACATATAAATCATTTAATCAAATAATATTTTTATTGAAAAGAAAAATAAATTTTAATAATATTTCACATTAAGTGAAGAAATCATTTTTTTTGGAAAAGGGTATTTCTAGGAATAAAAATAATATTTAGGATAAAATTATAATTATTTAATTTCCATGACCTTAATTGGTTTATAATCAAAAAATAATATTTATTTGGATTTCAAATCATGAAAAATAAAATTCCACCTCAACAAAAAATAATTATAATAAACAAATAATTTTTTTTTACTAAAATAAATATTACTTATGTTTCCAAATGTTGAACATGAGTTTTATAAAATCAACATTAAATTTTTATAAATTAGTGTTTTTAATTCTTAATTAATTTATTTTCATGAAAAATATTTTATATCATTTAAAGTTATACAATTTTTATAGAAATGACATGAATGCTATTGTATTTAAAAAAATACAATTAAACTATAAACAAATCATTCCAAAAAAATATTAAAAATTATTTTTAAAATAATATTGACATGATAAATCTAAAAAATAATTTAATTCTTCCAAATTCAAATTCAATTTTTTTGAATTTAACTTCTAAATGAATATAAATAAATACAACACAAAACCATTTTCATATAGAAATAATAAATTAAAATATATACTGTTATTATTCATACTTCATATCAATTACTAATTATATTGGTGTTGTTATATTACTTATATAAATAATATATTTTTATATAAAAAATATTTGTTTTCGTAAAATAAAACCCATAAAATTCTAATTTTATATAAAATTAATTTCTTACATTAAATGGTATTATTAGTTTTTTAGCTACATTAATATATTTTGATCAATTATTTTATATAATAAAGTACCGTCTATTTTTTATGTAAATATATTTCATGATTTGGTTACCTATATTTATACCCCAAATATAACTAACACATTATAATAGTTATATTTATTACTTATAATTATATATTAATAAATGTTTTTGATGTTCATTATAGCTGAGTGTTGCATGTGAATTATTCTATTAAACAAGATATTTTATTAAAGAAAAATATATAATAAAATAATGGGTTGTTTTATTTTCCTCCCCTAAATAAATTATTTCTTATCCATTTTAATAATCATTCACAAATGAAATAAGATAATGGATCCATAAGAAACTCCACATATAATTTTTCATAAGATATCAAACTCAAATTCATAGATACTATTAGATTGATAATTTTTCATATAATAGGAATGAATTTTGATTTATCATTATCTCAAAAATTTGTAATAAATATGATTCCCTAGCTAATTATAGGATGTTCTCAGGAAACATCTTTCACATATTCATTTTCATGATATTATTTCCAACAAAAAAATCAAAAATGATTATGATAATTGTTAATAAGATATAATTAAATCATCATTTGAAAAAAATCAATACTATAATGTATTTTCCAATGAAAATTTCATTTCAAACAATGATACTTTCAGTTCAAGTATCATATAATTGGATCAAATTATCACTATTTCAGTTTAACCAAGGTTTCCCATGACCATTTTACCATTATGTTTTTAACCTAACTAGTTATAGTCTATATCCTCAAATTACATTTAAATCCATCATCATGGTTCATAAATACTAAGTGAATTAACAAATTATGTCCCCAAATAGTTTCACCCCATATGGGAAATTATGACTCCTTTTCATTCACGGTGTGAATGTTAAGTTAATAACAAATACACCTCTTTCAGGGTTACTACCCCTAGGTCAATATATGATAGGGCCTACCTGCACTTTTAGTATACAGATAGGGATGTCCTTGCTAAGAAAGAGCATATTATTTAATACAAAAAAATTTAATGATTTTATCCTATACATGGAGTTATCTATTTTGGTTTACATAGTTTTCTTATTATAATCCATAAATATAATTAAAAAATATCAAAATATAACAAAAACTATTTTTGATACCAACTAAGGAGTTCCAAACATGCACTCCCTGGTTCAATATTTAAAACATGCACTTTAAAAACTGGATTCAAAACCAACTGAGATGTCCCAATAAAAACGTTTATATTTTACACATTTATTTTATATTTTAAACATTTATTTTATATTTTAAAATTTTTAGCTCACACTTATATAAAAATCCCATGAATGAAAGGCTTAGTGTGTTTGAGGATCAGTTATGAAATCTATTTTAAATTACATGTGAAAATGTATCCATGATAATATCATATTAAATTATCTTATAGAAATATCCAAGGTAATACTCATATTCATTTCCTGAGGAATGGAGTCATAAAAAATAGGTGAGTTCAGATGTACAGTAAGGGTAATCCCCAGAGACAACAATTGATGATCATATGTGAGCATAAGATAATCATGTGGGTATGAGATCATAGTCATGGACCATGAACATAAAATTAGAAAATTGTAACCCAATAAACATGGATAATAAATAATATATAAAAATATGATGATTTGATCATAACATAATACACCATACAAAATAATAAGATTACGATGAAAATCATATGAATATGGCACAAACATAAGCATACAAATCATAAAATAGTGAAATAGTAATCACTACACATTTCCTACAACAAGATGGAAAATACATCACAACCAAATTAACATGACATGGTTGGATTTGGACAATAAATTTTGTACCCTCTTGATCTTTAGCTAAAAACCTATTTACCTTATTGGTCTTGGAATAACAACCTGTGTACCCTATTGGGCTTTAGATAAAAACTAGTTTACCCTCTTAGGTTTGGGATAACAACACATGTACCCTCTTTTGTGTTGAAAACAACAATTTTTACACTATTGGTATTTGGATGAAATCCAATATACCCTCTTATGTTTGGGATAAAAACCTGTGCAACCTATTGGGGTTGGGATAAAAAAACTTATAACCATGTTTTATAATAACCTGCCTAACATCTTTGAGCTCATAAAATATATACAAACTCAACCAACGAATTATACGATGTTATAGAAACCCACCCATCATTATTAAGACATATTTTCCTATAAGTTATCAATCATTCACTATACAATGAAATCCCAAGGAAGAAAAATGGGTTTTATATGATTTTTAAATGGAATCACATAATGAAATATAAAAATTAGATCATGTGATATTAAAAAATCAATCACCCAAAAGAGTATTTAATATAGTAATTCAGTTTTTTATTTATAAAACAACACTATAGGATAAAAATATTTTATTTTTAAAGAGGAAAATAATGAAAAACATAAATGAGTCTTTAAATAAATTTTTCTAATAACGTTGTAAAAAAAATTTTTCATGTCTTTTTAAAAGAGAAATTTCAAGAAATTTAAAATAAGTCATTTTCCAAATTATTATTTGGAAATATATATCAACAATGAGACATTTAAAAATGTAATTTTTTTAAAAGTAAAAGTGAATACATCATGACAAATTTTACTTATAAAATGAATCTTCAATAATTGATCCTTGAAAAATCCCTTTTTAAAATCAATAATTTCATTTTAATATTATACTTTTATTTTTTGAAAAAATTATTATATTTTATTTTTATTTATAAATCCTTAAGAATAAAAATAAATTAAGAAACCAATTTTAAAATGTAAAAATAATTATTTTTAAATAATAAAATTCATAGTTTGGAATGAATGAATTCACATAGAAAATCTTCAAAAGTGATGCCTTTTTTCAAAATGATACACATGGAAGGAATTAAATTTTTATTAAAACCATTTTAAAGAATGACTAATAAAATAAAATAACTTTAATAAATTATTAATTAATTAATTAATACATTAATAAAATTAATTTGCACATAGAGAAAGAGGATTACCTACCGTATAAGAGAGGTGGGTTTAATTTCACTTACAAGAGTTACATCAAGTAATTTATTTACCCAGAAAAATTCAATAGAGAGATGAAATGTAAAAAATAAATAATAATTAGATGATAAGAATGTTTTTGGGGTTTTAGTGAGAGAGATCATAAAAACTCCCTATATGGAATATCATTCATCAGAAATCTCAAATTTTAGTATGATATTGGATATAAAACCCTTTTAGCATTGAAAACATTTTAATATGTACCCATTAAATATAAAACATTATTGGGATCTACAACATCCTTTAATTTAATTAAAAATATTATAAAGAGATATCCCTGGGATTTATATACACCATAAAAAATTAAACAAGTAGTGGGTATGAAATAAGTCTCAATGATTGAAAATAGAGACGAGGATCCCATACATGAATTCTTATTCAGTCGAACATGATCTAACAACATATAGAATAAAAATAAAATTTTTCATACCTTATTTTATAATCTTATTAATATATAATAACATTTAAAATTATCACTTATAATAAATTATTACAATTATATTAGTTAGTTATAGTTTATTTTTATCATTGGTTGTTAGTAATCTTATATATTTTGTGCAAAAATCATATTATCGATATGAAAATTCATTAATTTAATAAAATTTAACCATTATAAAATTATTTATGTTATTTTAATATATTATTTTTAATTATTTCTTTAGTTTTAATTTCATTATACAAGATATTTATTTATGATTCACAATGATAAAATCAGTGATGAGCTTGTCTTGATAATTTTTAACAAACAAAGGGTGATATAAATATTAATATAAAATTTATAAAACCTTAATCCAAACATTAATTTATCATTATGGTGTAATAATACAAGTATTTATGTTTATAGAGTGATCTATGATAGTAATTTATAGTATTGTTCATATTGGTGGTTAAATCAAACCAAAACAGAATATGCTATAATCAATGAGGCAGTATGGAAAAGAAACTAATTCTTTTTTATCAATATAATTATTAAAGAATAATAGTGATATTATTTATATCTTTTAAGGTGGGGCATAATATAATAATAGTGTTAAATAAATAATAAAATATAAGACATATAGAAAACAAAATATGCCACCTCATGGAGATAGTAGTCTACACGTACACACAGATGATGTTTTCATTATCCATTAAATGTGAGAAGGGTAGGAAATGAGTTATCTTTTGAAGAACCATAATAATTATATAAATAAAATATTAGTTTATTAAATAGTGTTTTTGAACCATACATGTAAGTTGGAGATAAAAAATAAAACATGTCATTCATGAACGTGGATGTTCACACATACCAATGACGAGTTATTCATTTTTCCTAGGAAGAAGGGTGAAATGTTTTTAATTATAATTTCATAAACATAAAAAATATAATTATATAAATAATAATAATTTATTAATGTTTTAATGGATAAGATAGGTTTTTAATAGAATGATTGATAAGGAAAAGGATTATAAAGTGATTAGTACTTACATTGAGAATTTGAACATTCTCTTGAAGTACTTCTTGTAAATGGAGTACATAGGATAAATTCTTGTTACCATAGGATCACGAAAGTGAAATAGTATTTTAGGGGAATTATACTATGAAGAGTCACAATAAAAATTATAATTTTTATAGTGTATTTGAAGGGGTGGTGTAATGATCCATTTATAAGTTTATGGAATGAAAATTTTGTAGAAATAGCTTATTATAATAAAATGAACCAGTTTTTTACATGGAATGTGGGATAAAAAGTGATAAATAATTGACAAGAGTTATGATTTGGTTGCAAAACACCAAAACTACAAATTTTGTGAAATATTTCAGACTTTTGTATGATCTTTTACACTTGATTAAACTCTTTTTAACTTAGTTTACTTTTACTATGGTAACTAAAATTTTAACCACAACAACTATTTTTTTTCTAGAAATGAAAATAAATTTATTAAATAATTTTTAAATTATGATTTCAAATATGGAAACCATTTTATCAAAATAAAATTTCAAAGGGAGAGAAATATTAGTTTTAATATTGTTTCACATTACATTTAAATACCTTTTTTGGGAATACTAAAATTTTAAGCACAAAAACATTATTTATGAAGAAATTAGGAAATATTGTTGATTTACATAAGATAATTTTTATTTATTGTTACATAAATAATAGTTTTCTATTTTTAAAAGCATTAAAAACTGAATTATATCATAAAAAAATAATTTTATGAAAAATAACTAAAATAATTTTTATTAAAATAAATATTAAATATGTTTTAAAATGTTAAACATGGGTTTTATAAATTAAATATATTATTTTGTTTAAATTAATAATATTATTAATTAATAACAATTTTCATCATGTTTTTTTTAGATTTAAATTCATGCATAGTTTGTGGTAATATCATAAAAGTTATTATTTTTACAAAAACAATATTATGCACTTTTCACAAAATATCAATGTTTTCAAAGGAAAATTAAAAATTAATCATAAATTTTTATTTTCATTATAAATCCAAAAATGAAGCTAATTTGGACGAAATAAAATTCTAAAATAGGATAATTTTACATTAAAAAAATATATTAATATGATGATACCAGTTTTAATAAAGAAATAACTTTCTAAATTTTTACTATTATTGTTCTTATTTAATGTAAATTATTAATTTTATTTTTTTTAAATATATTATTCATATTAATTACATATATTATTTATATTTTATTTAGGTTCTTAAAATAAAGTGTATTAAAATCCAATTTTAGAAAAAAAATATTTTCATTAAAAGATGGTTTTATTAGTTGTTTAACTTCATTAATTGAATTTTATTAATTCATTGATTTTAATACTGAAGATTTTTTAAAATTATATATATATTTAATATTTTAGGCAAAATTATTTGTTACCTCCAACACAACGATCACATTACAACAATTATATATTTTTACTTATAATCATATCTTAATAATTTGTGTGAAATTTTATTTTTCTAGCATTTTGAATGATGACAGATATTAAAAATAATATTAAATTAAATTAAAATGTATAATAAAATCTTTGGGTGTGACAATATTCATAGTGGTTTGTTGTGTATTTTGGTAATTTTTTTATTTTCTTATTGATGTGGAACGTGGTTAGTAAAAAATAAATATAATGATGGGATGGAATATCATATATAGTGGCTGTTGATGAAAAGAAATTATAAACTTAATGGGTGATGGTTGGGAGTTCACTTGATCGATTACTAATAGATGATTTACATTATTTATGGATAAAAAATAATAATTAACATAATGAGATAGGAAAATAAAAAATCAAGAAATTTTTAAAAGTTATGAAAAATGAGAGGTAAATAGTATTTATTTCATTGTTTTATGTGTTTGGTTGGGAATGATCAATGTTGTATTCATGAAAATAGATGTTCGATGAAGTAAGTTGTGATATAGAATGATGATGTCAAAAATTTGTTTTCTTGTTGTGATGTAAACCCCTAGGATGGTCTTTTATATGTCTATATAATATATTATATTTTTATAGAGATTTAATATGCACCGACCCTAGTTTTATTCTATCTAACACACAAATTTTTATTATTATATGTGTTTTCCCCTATATCGATGTTGGTTAGGGAAGATGTTGTTTCCGAAAGGACAACTCAAGAGGGGTGTGAATTAAGTTTCCATTAAAAATAGTATTTATAAAATATTAAAAAAAATAAGTCCTATGTTTTAATAAAACTTCCCTCTTAAAAAATAGTATATTTATATAATTTGATCATTTGAAAGGATTCTAAAAATAAAAATCATTGTTCAAATAAAATAATTTTAAAATTATTCTAACTTTTGAAACTAATATACTCATATCAAGTATAGTATATAAAACACCAAATTAATTTAACTATTTGGTTTTTTTGTTTAATAAATGATAGACACAAGAAAATTTTGATTTCAATATAAAGAAAAATTTGATAAAAAGAGATTAGTGAGTTACATAAAACTTATAAAAATATAATTTGGCAAGGGGTTCAATCTCAAAATTAGACTTAATCCCCTCCACGTAGAAATCACATGATGCAAGGCATTTTAATGAAAAATAAAATGAAACTAAAACTATATTAGGTTTTAAAAACAATGAATAGAATAATGTATACTCCCAAATCCTCTTATATATTTATATGTGAGATTAAAACAAGTATAGGTCAGACACAAACTCTTTTACTTTTTTTCATGGGAATAAAAATGAAGAAAATTTAGTGAGAGTGTTATGAACACTGTAGTTTAGTATAAAAGGATGTGTATTATGAATATAAAAAATAATAATAAACACAAATAAAAAATAAAGCATAAATAGAAAGATTAAAAAATTATATTAGAGAATTTTAGTGCAACTAAATATGAATGGGATCGGTTTATTAGAAGGATATATAAATCTTCAACAGAATAATCCATATGTTTTTCGTAAAATATGTAGTAAAATAGAGTATTGTAGAAATTCAGGAAAATCCTTTTTTGTTGACTGTTGTTTTATTGTTATATATTGTGCACTATTTTATGTTTTTAGCATGACCACACACACTTATAACTCTTAAGGGCAATCTTCTAAATATATAAAATTCCAGAAGATCTAGTTATTCATTGAAAATTAATAATAAATTTATATTGATCCTCATATTTCGAAAAAAATCTAGAAAGAAATTTTTTTACTTAAGACTTTAGTAGACTTGTTTTAGAATAATCATTCTTATAACCACATACATTTGTTAACATTAAAATCCTTAAACAAGCCATTGAAAAATTAATTTTGAAATTAATTCTGGAAATTAATTGTATCTTTACCAGTGGTATGGGCCCTAATGAAACGATATTAAACTAAAGGTAGTATCCTTTGATGGTATATCACTAGTTGTAGGATATTTTGTGGATGATAATTTGATGATAGAAATGATATGGTAGTAGCAGTAGTATAAAATGACATTGGTAAAACCTAGTGGTAGATCATCATAGTAGTGAAACCATTTGATTGTATCCATATCTATATATTATCCTTGATGATAGCATTGAGTGATGGTAGATAATACTATTGATAAAAGCATTTTATAATAATAACATCAGATAGTTGGTGGTATCTCCATTCAATGGAAGATCAATAGTTATCTAAATTTAAAAAAAGGAATGAATGTGATTTTACATAAAAAACCGTTAAACATATTTGAAACATAACATAAATTATTTCTAATCATTAAAATATGGAGTATATAAAAAATCTACCCCTTTTTATGATAAAAATAATAGACTTTAAAAACCATATATACAAATTTAATTGAGGAAACATAGTAATAACATATAGTTTATTTATATCGTTTAATCCATGTGATTAATAGAAATCCATTTAATTCATACAAGTACTTGGGTGATAGTATATTTTATTACTGATATGAAATTCCATTCGAGTACTCACCATTTTATGATTATCAAAATGTTAAAAATAATTAATAAAAAAAATGAATGAATAAAAAGAGTGACTTTTTATTAACACTATAAAGGTATGTGGTATAATATAATAAGGATAAATAAAAATTCATCTCCATCAAATCATAGTTTTAATTTATGGAAGATTCATTCTCATGAAGAGAGGAATGGTCTACTAGGTTATTCCATTTGGTAGGAACATGGGGAATAGAAGAGGAGGTAGGAGCTATAGGATAACCGGAATGTGGAGTGTCATTGATGAAAATTGTCATGAGATATCTAAATGCTTCAACTGGAGTAAATTCAAAAGGATGAACTTCCATGATAGGGGGATGATGATGTGAAAACAGAGCTCCAAGCACTAGAAGGGCTAGATGACCTATAATTTCTTTCCCTTATGTGTACATAAAATGATTCAAGAGAACCAAAAAAATTGTTACAACCAATGCAAGATGCTCTTTTTCTATAATTAAATCCACTTTACCTTTCATAAAAAACATGGGAAATGGTGCCAAAACTATTAACTAGTACATTTTATCCTTGAATCCCCTTGTTATAATAGGCATTTAATAATTCTCACCAAGGAAAAAAATGTGGTAATTGAGATCAATATTTGTATAAATCCTTGAAATGTAATATTTAGTAGCTTTAGTGGATGTTTCTATATCAATAATAGCCTCATTCAGGTATTCTATAACAAATTTTTAAATATGCTTAACATGTACTTTTATATGAATAATTTATTCTTGGTAAGAAGACGTAGAACCACCCATAATAGGGTATAACTAATATCTTACCATGGTTATGATCAAATCAACATCATATGAAGAAGAAGTAGGAGTTGGATAACTAGTTATAGGGAGTGACCCAAATCATTCCAAAAGTGATAGATGTCTCCCATGGAAGCTTCCTCTCATTTTCAGTATAATAGATCAAACTGTAATGCCCCAAACCCTAATAACACAATATTGATGCCTTACTTTATTACATTGTCATATGATATACAGGGAATCACATACCAAAGTATCAAATAGTCTAGTAGTTTTGGAAAACTAGATACATATTTACAACATTCATTATAATTAAAAACATAAAATAAAACATATCAATTCCTTTGATAACACCATTATTCCACTAAGTCGTCCTTGTATATCAATCATAATAAACCTCTAGAAATCCTTGTGAAAAATTAAATATAAGAATGGGGTGATCCCAAAATATTAGTAAGGGTTAAATATAGTAGTATAATTCATAAATAATAAATAATAATTTTTGAATGGTAACTAACTAAAATACATGACATTTAATCAATAATTTAAAAATATAATATTTATGAAATAAAAGATGATGAATTCTTGCCACATAAATAATTAAATGATCTAGATAAATTTTCAACATATATTATACTAATAAAATAATCACCGAAAAATCAAAAACTAATCTTAGAATGAGAGAATATATTGTTAGAGAAATCTAAAACGTAACATCAATTATTCGACCAAGACACCATATAAAAACAGGTATGTTATAAACCAATACACAAAATAGTGTGTCACATGAGACTTACTGATGAATTAGAGATATACAGGGCCCCTGCCATCACGTAATAAGTCTAATGCATTCCTCATATAATGTGGTAAAATATATTCAATATAAATATTTTTATTAAAAATAGCATACAAAATGAAAATAAATTTTCCCATTAAGTAAACATAATTGTATATAATCTAGAGTAATATGTTAAAAGGTATAAAAATAGAACATAACAATAAAAACTAGTGAATAAAAATTTAATAAAATACAGTATATAGTATTATAATATAATTAAATCAAGGAAGCCTAATATTCATCAATGGATTTAAACATACTTCAAATGTGATCCAAGAAAATTCGTGAGTAAAATACCGCTTTTTTTACTTTGAAAACAATTGATTTTTAAAATGATTTGCAATTATAAAATAAAAAATCTTCTTTTAAAATAACCATGTTAAAGTCTAAAGGTATATTTAAATCAATATAGCATTATGATGATGAGAAAATCCTCTCACACTGTATAACATAAAAAACATTCCTTTTGTGTTTTTGTCAGAAAAGTCGCAATGAACATTGTTTTGAAAACAGAAAAATATAACTTTTGATCCATTTTGTAAAAAGAAAAACAAGAATATAAATGATTTAAGAAATTTTAGAAAGATAGTAAAAACATTTGGGAAACAATTTTAGAAAATGTGTAAATTATAGAAAGGGAGAGTTTTAAGGGAAACTATAAAAAGATATTTTTGAAGGAGAAAGTCCCCTATAAATTTCATATCATTGAAGTGAGTAATAATAAATTTAATCTAATAAGTGAATTTTATATAATTCCACATAAAAACTAGAAATATAACATTATATATTCAAAATTGATTTTAAAAAAATATTTTTACAACATAATAGTGGAAGCATAAGTTTAACCCAAAGAATCGAAATTTGGTTTTGAATTCCCTTACGACATTGTAATAACTCAAATTGTATGCCCTATAAAAGTAATAATTATAAAATGAAACATTTAATAAAATTAATATACTAATAAATATGATATGATATATTAACTTTCATCATATACACTACATGAAATAAATAAGTGGTGAATAAGACATATATCTTAGATAAGTAAAATTGAGATAAGAATTCTATTACCACATTCTTCCATTTAGTTGTTTGTACCTATTTTAACCTCCATTATAATGGTTTAAATAATGTTATTAAATAATTAAATAATTATTTTCATATTTATTGTACATTATATAATGTTTTTATGACATATTTTAACCCATTTATTTGTAATATTTCAATATTTTCACTACTTTGGGTGTGTTCATTTCATGGTTTCATGATTGGTTCTCTTAATTATAATTAAAAATGTTCTTGTAAAATGGGAACAATAATTCAGTAGTTGAATTAAATGGTAGTAATTAACTTCCATGATTATAAATGGTCTCATCTTTCATTTTTTCTAACATGATGATGATTTATTAGATTAAATGATAATGATAGATGGTTAGTTTATTTTGGATATTTTTTCAAATATCCCAAACTAGTTACATTTTATTTAATTTTATGTGTATATATTTATTATAGAAAATGATATAGGTTACCATATATCTATTAAAATCTTATTTAACAATAATTATAGTTTTATGATCATCCATGAAGGTGGTAATTGAAAATGAACAAAAACATTTTTCATGGAGACCATTAACTAACTTAATTTAGATAATAGTTTTGATTCTTTGAATAAGAAGAGGTAATTAAAGTGCTAGACATAAGTTATGACATTATAAACATAATAATGTAGTATATTCATGATTCTAGTGTTTGAATTCCTTAATAGATAATGTAGGTTAGAAGAAATTTGTAAAAGATAATAAATTAAGGGAGGATTTTTGAGACAATTACCTCATGAATATCACTTTATTGGAAGACCCATTGAGGACCTTGTATTTGATATTTTTCTGGAAAAAAATAATTTAGACATGGGGAGAGTGATTATGAGAGGATTGGAGAGATATTCTAGGATCTTAAAGGCATGTGGATTGAAATGGTTTGGTGAGGGGTGGTATTTACACTTATGGATATATGAGTTTATGTTATTAAATAATGACAATCTTATGTTTAATGGCAACCATATCGAGGTAGAATTAATTTCATGAATTTTTATGATCATTAATGTTTTAATGTATATTTAGGCACAATGAATACCTCAAAAAGTCATTTAATATTGTGGATTTTTTTATTTTAAGTGTTTTCCTTTTAACATTAACCGTTTTTTTTATATTACTTATATATGATTACATAATATTTTTACCATATGAATTTTTTATTTATAAAAATTAAAATAACCTTAAAACCAAATTCTTAACTTATGATTCCAAATATTGAATCCATTTTACCAAATTTAATTCACATAATTTGAAAAATTATACATAAAATTAATCTCATTGACATAATAGGAAAGTGAGTTTTTAATGTTTTTTAAGTGAAAGAGATTGAAATGTTTTTATATCAAATTCCAATTTTTAATTTATTAAAATTACCATAATTGTATTGTATGATACATAATAGATCTAAATATACTTTAAAACAAATTTTCAATATTATTTAATGTTATAAATTATTTATATGAAATGTTGGGTTTCTATAAAATAAAATATTTTCCACTTTTAATCAAAAAATTAAACTTATTTAAAAAATATAAAATATTCACCCAACGAAAATTGTGATACAAAGATTTAAAAAATTAAGTTTATTTTTAAATTTTCTTTAAAAGTGTATTTTTTTAAATTTGTGTACTATTAAAAGGCACCAAAAATTCCTTTCAGAACAATATTTATTTGATGATTAAAATTGTATTTATTATAATATCAATCTAATATAAATTATTTTATGAGAATAAAAAAATTTATTGAATATAAAACATATAAATTTTATTAATATCTTCCAAAAATAGCGATAAATTTGATTTATTAAGGTAAAAATCCATTATGAGCATAAAAATAGTTTTTTATAAAAAGGCATCCTTTATGATAAATCGGTTTTCAATTTCATTTCCAATTAATTGGAAATTGGTGAATTCATTTTATAAACATGTGTAAACTATATTTTATTAATTATGTTAAGATTATTGATTTTCACCATTCTAATGGATAGTTGATAAGTATCATAATTAAATAATAATATTTAATAGTTTGTTTTAGATCAGTGTTCTCTGTAATATAATATACCAATGATATTAAATTTATTTAAGAATAGAAATAAAATAATATATTAGAGTGTCACATTCACCCCTAATAAAATAAATTGGGTCCTTGCAATTTGAAATTTCACTTTAAAAATAAATGGTTGATATTTGAAAATTCTATTATAGAAAACCCACATTGTAATTAGGGTTAATAAAATATACTCTTAATAATAGGGAAATGGAGTTTTGAAATTCCCCATAAAATTAGGCATTTGAATATGATAAATTTAATGAGAAGTGAAATCCATGACATGAAGAGAAATATAACCCTCGCGTTTTGAAGGAGAATGATAGAAGTCAGGGTTATTAGAAAGTTAACCATCACAAAACTGTAAATATGTGGTGGGTTAAATAAGACATTTATTTCTTGATAATAAAAGTAAATTGAAAATGTTTTTTTCCAACATCTTTTTTGTAGTGTTGAGTAATTCATTTACTATCAATTTAAGAACATGAAAAAAACTTACGTGATTTAATTTCATGTCATAAATATAATATTATCATTTGGTTGTGCTTTGATGTCTTTCCACTTCATCTCATATGCTTGGAAATGGATATCCATGATGAATTATATTTTCTAAATCACTATTTATGAATCATAAGATCTATATGTAATTTCTCTAGTCTCTAAATATTTACCAAAACCAAAATTGCTAACAAGTGTTATAAAATGAAAAAAAATCATATTTTAACCAAAAAAAATAATATTCAAAGTTAAAATTAATCCATTATATACGTATTTAATCTTAAAACCCATCCAAATCATGCCTTTCCCAATTCAAAGACCAAAAATTTAGAAGAAATGTTACTAAATTTCGACAAATCAACTTAACATCGTATTTTTCTAACATAATTTAAATATTATTGTCACATACCAAATATAAAAAAATATTGACAACAATTTAACATAAATTAAAACAAAAACTATTCCAAAATTAATATTATAGGTTATTGAATATATTCCTTAAATCCAAACTTATATAAAACCAAGCATAAACCATCAAATCACTGACCACTTTCATTGTCACCAATATTATCCCATAAACATAACTTTTATCATTATTATCCCAATATTAGACTAATATCAATGTTAACTGCCCCAGATCACGTATTTCTAAAATATCAACATGTAATAGAATTAATTATCTTGGATACTGTAACTACTCATCACATGCTTCCAAATCCATAAGAAATACTACAGTACAATCATTATATATTTCTTGATATTTAATACTAGAATATAGTTGATAATTTTTCAACATAATTCACGAATCCCAATTTATAATAACTTAATAAATACAATTATTTATTATACCATTTAATATGTTTAACTACGTTAGTCCCCATTTTATTTATATGTCATTTTTAGTCTCTTCATCATCAATAGTATAACTATTACTCGTATAACCTTACTAATTTTCCTCATTAGTTGTAATATACCAAACTTTTTATGGAGATTTGTTGAGTTTATTTTCAATTGATATTTACTATTGTTTTAGTGTATCTTTTTTGGGTTTTACTTTGGGATTTTTTCAATGAAATTAGGGAATTTGGGAAAGAATAATGGTAGCGCACGATTGGTGCACAATTATCCCAAACTGTTCACCCAAGCCAACAAACATTGGAAACCCAAATAAAGTGTATTTGTATGGTTGACACACGGTTTGTTACACCATTCACACAACTAGTTAAAATCATGTGACCCCTAAGAAGGGATGCACTGTTAGGAGAATGGTTAGGGAAAACCATGGCCCCATGCATGAAACCATAAAAGTGGAAATTTAACCCCCTAAAAAATTAAAATAAAATCCAAAACCCCTCAATATTAGTCCCAAATCACACCCATGTAGACATAAACTGATTAATATATATATTATAGTCTTCTGGATGGATTCTAAGACTTTTTGAACCCCATTTTTAAAGAATTGAATATCCATTAACAGATCTACACCTTTTATCAGTATGTTCTCTCATCTTGATTAGTTTCCATCACCTCTCCCATCATTCTCTCATACTTTGAAGGTATGTTTTCCTCTATTAAAAAATGGTTCTACATCTATGTTTTCGTGGATTTAATCCATTTGATATTTGATCTTATTTTTAGATCATGATCAAATTCTTTAACAAGATTTTGGTTGTTCCACTTAAATTGGGGATTTTTGTTAGCGAGTGTCTGTCAATTATCTTTAAGTATGTAGTCTATTATTCAATTAAGAAGTCATTATTTAATTAAATGAATGTAATTTTTCAATTTCAATATACATGATTGGAAAATTACATATAAAATTTAATAATATTCAATTGAATTTCAATGTGATGATTTTATGGGATGAATATGGGGAGATTTTAATTTTTTTGAATTGGATTAAATAATTGGTTAATTAATAAATATAATTATATGATTATCAAAATTATGGGATATTAATATTGTGTAATTGGTTAATTGATTGGATTTTGGAATTTAATGATTAATTAAATAACGAATTGATTTATTAATGGGAATTAATCGATGTTTGGATTAACTATGAAGGGTTAATGAATTATATGATTACAGGTTGACAAATGGTTTAATGATGATTTTTTCATAATACTACAAATGATTTAAAGTGTTGAATCTTGATTGTTTAGATAATAGAAATAAAATTCAATGATTTGACATGATGAAAATAGATATAATAATGATTAAATATATTAAATGTGATATATGTAAAATATGTGATTATTTGATAAATAGGTTTTTGGAGTCATAATGATGATTTAAATACACACAAGGTGATAAACATGGAATTCTAGACCAAATATGAATCATGTGGTAAAGAGTGTGGGATACAGACTCCTACTTAAAAATTCCACTTTTTTGATGCATGAGACAATGAGTGTGGGACATGAACTGATGATTAAAATTCTCACATGTGATATTGATTGATGAATGGGTTGTGAGATAAAGAATGATGCTTCAAATACCCATGGTGTCCTATCCATGGCATTATAAGGATTTTTTTTGGAATTGGACTATGGTTTTTATAATGAACAAGTCTTAACATACATAAACATTACATTAAATTTGTGGAATACATAAACAAAATAAAGAAGACACCCAAAGACCGTATTAGTTTAATTCCTTTATAAACATGAAAATATAAACACTAGTACATTAGTGCTCTATGTTTTATCACATTAGGATCATCATGACTAGAACCCTTCATAAACATATCACACTGAAATCATATCCTCATAACATTTGGAAGGAAAAAAATGGGTGAGCTTAGATGTTCAGTAATTTTAAACAAGGGAGATATGTTGGAATAAACATGAGAATAGGGGTATAATAACATTATCATAAAATTCAAATATCATACACATCGTATCCTAGATCGTAAAAATGAATCAATGAAAAAATATTAGCAGTTCATAAGAAATGAATCTTAAGGATATAAAAACCATAATACAAGAAATCATATCATAGGAATAAATAAGATAATTATAGAAAATATATCAGGTTATTAAATATTCTATCTAGGCTACCTACCAATACATTTTCAACATTTCAGGCTTGGGATAATAAACTGTATACCTACTTCGGACTAAGAATTACCTCACATTTTACCCTCTTGTTTCGAGCTTAGGATGTCCTCTCATATACCATATTCTTATGGGATAGGGATGTCGTCCCATATACCATATTTTTCCTGGATTTTGTTTCCCACGCATCTACCCTCTTGTTTCAGGCGTGGGACGTCATCCCATGTACCCTACCATTTTGGGCTTGGGATTTCCTCCGATGTACCACCTTGTTTTAGGATTGGGATTACCTCCCATGTTCCCTCTGATCTCATAAATCATTTATCATTACCCAACTCATTGGTCATAGATATATGTACCACCCATCACATAATAAAATCATTCATACATGTACAATAAAATATAACTTTCACCATATCATGAACTATAGAAAATTATTGGTTTTATAAACATCAAATCAGATCCCATGAAATTAAATGGTTATCTTTAACATTTCATCACATCATAACATATAAAAAAATATGGGTTTCATAATCACCTCATAAAATTTTATCCCATGAAAATAAGTAGGTTTCAAATGTATAACACCCTTGGAGGAGGAATGTGTTTCAAAAATATGTAACCCCTAAAGGAAGATCGAGTGTCAAAAACAAAATTCAA
Organism: Viscum album; assembly: GCA_963277665.1. NCBI lineage: Eukaryota > Viridiplantae > Streptophyta > Magnoliopsida > Santalales > Viscaceae > Viscum > Viscum album. The sequence goes on along the minus strand of OY728158.1, from coordinate 904,760,114 downwards.
TCAAAACAGAAACCATTCCAAGAAAAAATGTGAATGGTATCTTTGTATAATCTCCTAGAAGGTCATCAGTAAAATCCAAGGATGTAATATTATATTGAAAACAACATTAAAATATCATTTTGAGACATTTCTTGAGGAAAATAACCATTATTCGTTGAAAATTTATTTAAAATCAAAACCCTTTAAAAAAAATTTATGTTGAAAATGAATTGAAAAATTATAAATAACAATTGAAATAATTTTAAAAATACTTTCCCTTGAAAAATTATAAAATAATATTAAAAACATGTTGAAATCCATTTTCATTAAAAACATATAAAATAATCTTAAAACACATTTTGAAAAACACTTTCCTTGAAAAATACTTTTCAAAATTATAAATAAATTCTAAAAACATATTGCAAACCATTTCATTGAATTTTTTTTTAAAAAAAATCCTTAAAAATTACCCTTAATTGCAATGTAAGATTCAAGGAAATGATGACAGGTGAATTCATACATTTCGTATGATGTATAAAGAACATTCCATTTACAGGTAAAAAGGTATAAAAATGTATTTTTCGGAAAGATACGTGAATATTCATTTGAAAAAACTGGTAAAATAAAAAAGGGTAAAAATTTATTTTAAAAATTATAGGATAATAGTATAATATTCATGGAAACCTTTTTTTAGAAAACATGGTTTTGAAGAAACATTGATTTTTAACTGAAGAGTGGATAAACTTAGGATTTCTTAAAAGCACTTTCTAAACTATCTTATGTACTAGAGAGTGAAAAAATAGAACCAATACCCTAATAAATCAGGAATAACTATAGAAAGACAAAATTAATGAGATTTATTAAGATATGGATCATATTATTTCATCATAGGAAGTATAAACAGAAACAATCTTGAAAAGTGGTGAGATTTTTTCATAAACTCTTACAACTTGGTAACATTCAAACATACTCTCTATATATAAAAATAAAATTACATTAGTACTAAAATATCATGAAAATAAGGATATTAACGATAGAAAATATCAATATAGGTATATACACCACATGGAGAAATATAGGTTCATAAAATGGAATTTGTCTCAAAGAAATATATTTGAGAAAAAATTACTTTACCGATTTGGTGTCTTTTGAATCATAAACCACATGACAAAATGATCATAAAATGGATATGTAAATGAAAATAAAATGATTCATATTTATCATATAATACATTCATGTCTAGTATTCACACTAAACAAAGGGAATGGGAGGTGAATAAAGCATGTATCTCCTGGAAATATAAAGTGAGATGAAATTCCATTACATTGTTTCTTGAATCTCATCACACTCAAAAGAAACGTTGTATAGTAAATATAAGATTATTATAAATATTTTAAAGAACCATATTATTATATCTAATTCCATATATGTTTTGAATATAAAATTATATTACCCTCTTGCAAACAATTCTATGATAAGATTACGATTCAGATAATATTCTCTTTGTTTTTCAGATGTGCATTAATTTTTTGTATGATTGGTCCTCCTACTTATATAATGAATTCAAAAATGTAAACTATGTTATGAATATCTTAATAATTCATTATAAAAATGTTATAATAATATATAAAATTTATAATTTTGAAATAGAATACACCGTTTATGGAGACGGTAGATCGTATGTACGCATGAACGCTGCATCCGTTTTATTGATGAATTGAAAGAAATAAAGTAAACTAAATATATGTATATGTATAAATCTATAAATGTATATAATATAATATAATTAAATTATTATGTAATATATATCATATATGTTGACTAAAAATATCATAAATACATTACATGTAGTGTGTGAATGAATCACATCACTTTGAGGGGTTGTAGTCCACACTTCCTCAACCAAAATTATTATATTTACACAAGATGAAAATCATATGAGTATGATTTTAATAAAAATTATAGAATAATAAAAATATTATAAATATCATATAATCATATATATTTATATATATATATATATTCTATCATAATGTCCACCATGAGAGACAGTAAAGGAAGAATGAACAAACATTGTTTCATGAGGCGGTAATTTGTCATACTTATAAACAATATGTTCATTACTGATTAAATGGGTGTGTGTGAAAGTGTATATCTAACACTTTGAATAGAAACAGAAAACTATATTTAGGATTATGTTTTGTTATACAATCATAGAATAATAATATTTTATGGATTTTATAATAGAAATAAATGAAAGGACCTTGGGGGAGGGAATTACCTCTTAATCAGGTATCTCCATTTGGTTTGCATCAAAGGGATTACTTGGAAGCCTTTATTCCCAAATGGATGATTCATAGGAGAAATTTAGGGTTTTTGGTAAGTTTATTTGTTAGAACATGGATGAAACAATGTTTTTGAGAGGAGTGAGGAAGTGGGAGAGTTGGTGTCATTTTATAGGGAAGGAAAAAGACTCACATGGTATTTTAGAAAACAAGATAGGTGTGCCCAAATTTATAATAAACATAATTTCCTAAAGACCAACCAAAATATCTAATGTAATGTTAATTTATAAATAATGTCCAGAAAATGGGTTTTGGTAAAGTGGATATGTTATTTGGGCACTTATGTTTTCGGTTTATTCACTTTTAATCATGATTTTACCTTAATCACTATAATTAATTTTAATTAATTTCAGAAATATTTTTGGTCAAAAAAATATTTAACCTCATTGTAAATTGTAAATTATGTTTATTTTAAATATAGAATCCATATTGATAAATTATAAAGACATAAGTGTATGAAATTAATTTAAATGTAATCACACTAATGAGATGACAGTACAAGTTTTTAGATTTAAAAAATCTAAAAGATTGATATATTTTTATAGTAAATTTTAAAGTTAAATAGGATCTAATGATAATTAATTAGATGAAATACTAATTTTGAACTAAAATTTACAATTTTTTAACTATTAATAAAAATCCTTATAGATATTTTTTTACCCTAACTTAATTTTTATGTTTCTTATTCAAATATTATGATTATTTTAACATATATAATCTGTTAAAGTAAAACATATATATTAAAAATATGATATACATTTATTTTTTTTAAAAATACCTTAATAAAAATATAATATTTTATAGAAATATTTGTTTATTTTTATCATAAGTATTTTTAATATATTGGATAAATATTAAAAATATTTGATTAAATATATAATACATATATCACATTAATATCACTTAGTTATTGTAATTATTTTAATATTATAGGTTAAAACAAATTTGTGGTCATAGAAATAATAATATTTTCTTTTATATTAAATGAGTTATATATTTATTTATATTTAAATTTTAACCAAAGAATTCATTTTATATTAGTATAAACCACATATTTTTATAATTTAATTACCCCTTTTAATAACTACTAATTTAATAGCTAAGTCATTTCAAATAATATTTTAATAAGCTACCATTATCATTATTTAGTCTTGTGTGTTACACAAGAAATCAAAGAAATTCATTTTTCTGTGTAATGTAAGATATCTTTAATGTTTCGTGTAGTGCAAGATAAAATTTATATTACATGTAGTGCCTGCTTAACTTGGTTTTGCATAAAATCCAAGACAAACATAAAAAATAAATTGTTTTTAATGTTACATGAAATGAAAAATATCAGAAAGATTTAATAAATAAAAAAATAATTAAAAAATCTTCTGGTGGTACATTTCACACCCCTCAAATCGAATTTCTCCCTTGAAATTTATCTGGGTTATTAAAATTATAGTACTTGAAACTTTTAGTCATAGAAATCGACATCTTAGAAATGAATACAAAATCTTCCCTTAAAAAGGGAATGTTAGAACCATAACAATTACCCAAAGTAACAAGAAACTAGGATTACACATATGAGAACATATTTTTGGGGCGAATATTGGATATGGATAATAAATATAAATATTAGGTTCTGAAGGAGTGAGATATAAAACATGTTTATGAGAATGCTGAAAATCACAAAGCAATAAATATGAGATTATCTAAGGAAAATTTGATTCATCAGAAAAGAAGGTAGTAGGATAACTGTCACGACCCACCCTCGGGGTCCGTGCCGTGACTACCCCAAGCCCGCCTTCCATAGGCCAGGGGCTGGCGACTAGCACCAAGGCGTAAATCTTGGTAAAAAGGGAAGGCATTGCCTTGGTAAAGTAAACAAACACCACAGAGTAAGCAAGAGGATAGTAAACACTAAACAAAAGCAGATTACAACTGAAAGTGCGGAAAAGTAAATGGGCCAGTATACAAACCCAAACTGAAAGTAAAGTACAACTCGAAAGGGAAAACAGAAACTGAAAAGTAAAAGCCGCTACACCGAGCTGTCCACTGGAAATCCCACCTGAAGGGTGGGTACAGATAGCTCCACTGCTCCACGGGTCCCGCCGTCCACTCCGAGCACATCCCACCCAGTGGTCCACCTCCGGGTACCGTCCCGCTCTGCAAGCCTCAGCCAAGATCAATGCTGTCCGTCGTCTGCAACCAACACAACGTAGTGCGGGCAAAGCCCATGCAGGGGTGAGTATAAGCTACTCAGTAGGGACCCCGAGACCCCTGAAGTTCTCTCAAAATCCACAAAGGATAAACCACAAAGAAAGGTACAATCACGAAGTAACAACCGACACTGCTTAGATATATGCCCATACATATACCTAAGTCATCAATTCAAATACGCTCCAACCTCCGAGCCCAAGTATAACTCAGTCCACACAGGAAAGTAAACGTATTCCACACAGGAAAGAAAAACGTAATCCACACAGGATAGCACAACACAATCCACACAGGAAAGTAATAGGATTCAGCTCACACAGGATTTTCATTATCAAAAACGTAACTACTGAAGAGCCCCATCTCTGAAGTGTACAGTGTCCTGTCACGACTCTGAGATACTGCTCACTATCCTAAGACTGATGAGGTACTTCTCCTGTCGAGTACCGCGTGTCTGCCGCCAACTACTGGGCGCTCCGTCCGCTGACGGTCTGCTGCCAAATACCGGGCGCTCACCCAAATAGCCTACAGAGGTACTCCTCCAGTCGAGTACCGCGGGTCTGCTGCCAACTACCAGGCGCTCCGTCCGCCGTGGGTCTGCCGCCAAATACCGGGCGCTCCGTCCACTGGGCTAGTCGACTGACTCCAAGTCGAGTCGGTCGAGCAGTCTTCAGGTCTCAGCCGACTACACGGTCTCCGTACTCCGTACGCTCGTCTCCAGTATCGCGGGTCTGCCGCTACAACCAAGCGCACCACCTCTATCGAGTAAAACAGAAGATTCAGCTCACACAGGTATACTTCTTCGGATGACGATAAAGATGATCACTGAACCATCTAAGTCGTCGGACCCACGGAGGATCGATAGGTACTAACCCCCGCAGTGACCTACACAGGATCGGACCCACACAGGATCGGGCCCACGCATGACCTGTAGCACTGAACCATGTAGGATCGCTGAGTGCAGTAGTCATCGCAGTCCACTGCGGATCTCTGCACAGTCGTCACTGCAGTCCACTGAGGATCTCTGCATGGTCGTCGTCGGAGTCCACAGAGGATCTCTGTACAATCGTCGCTGTCGGAGAAGCAGTCGCAGCCAGCACTAGGGTTCCCGCACACAGCAAGCTCGTTCGGAGGGTCTGCTCCACGAGCCGAGAGGCTGATACATCAACTATCACAAATTCTAGAGTTGATGTATCCAAAAGTTCTGTATCGTCAACAGGAACTCAACGCATCAGACGGCGCGTCGATCGGACGCCCGGTTGGTTTTTAAGGCAAAACTAACCCGACCGTACTCCACCTGCGTCCAAACCTCGGGCGGAGCAAGCCAAAAGAACCGTCTCACTAAGAGGAACACAACAAAACTGACGGCACGTCAATCGGACGTCCGTAGCTCAAGATATGAGTGTTTCCGCTCCGAAGGCCCGGTTGGTTTCGTGAACGAACCAACCCGGCCGAACACAAAGTGTTCCGAAACTTTGAGTTCGATATACCGAAACGACCGTCTCGATCCAAGGATCGCGTTTCCGTAGACGGTTCGTCATTCGGAGGTCCGTGGCTCAAGTTATAGCCAAAATACCGAAACTGATTCGAAACGGGGGGTCCGGGTCCGGGCCGACCCGGACCGACCCCCCCTGGGTCGGCCCGAACCGGGCGACCCGAACCGGGTCGACACGGTCCGCTGGGCCCGGCCCGGCCGGCAGCACGGCCCGACCGCTCAGCCCGGCCGGTTGGCCGAGCGTAGGTCGAGGGAACGGGGGGCGCAGCCCCCCCCCCCCCCCCCCCGTGGTTTGCAAATCAACGGCCCCCCCTCCACGTGGGGGGCCCGCTCAACTTCCATCCGGGGAATTAATCCCCCGGAAATCCAGGAAACGGCCGGCCGTTTGGCCGGCCAAAATGTGAAATGCGGGACCCTAAAGGGTCCCGCCCTTTGTCCGTCGCGGCCGGCTTTGCCGGCCGCCTGCTGACCACCGCGGCTTAGCCGCGGTGGGTTACTCCGGCGGCGCGCCTCCGCCGCGGGTCGCCGGTGCCGCCGCGCCGGAGCGGCGCGCGGCCGCCGTCTTCCGCGGACCACCGGACGCGCTCCGGTGGTCCGTTCCACTTGCGGTCCTCGCCGGCGATTTTCTCGGATCGAGATCTTCGGAACAGATACCTCATTTTCCCATTTCGAATTCGATTCTTCTTCAATGTCAAATCCACGCACCAAAAACAAAAATTACAGAGGGTTGTCGGGCCGTGTTCATTCAGCCCGCGCCCTCCGCATTAAATGCTAACAATCGGGAATAACCAACACCCAAATGGCACAATTTTAATTAATTAGAATTGAACCTTGTTTCAAACGATTCACTCGTAAATTAAATAAAATTCCCTACAATCCTCATCAAACACTTTTCCCAATTCCACAATAGATTTAGAAGGGATAAACATGAAAAGTGATATTCAAATTGTAGTAAACTCCTACCTCGATAGTCACACGTTGACATAGTCGTGGGAAGCGGTCGTCGTTTCGTTGACGTCGGTTAGAAGACGAAGAAGTCGAGGAGGAAACAATCGGAGAAGATGAGTCAAGATGTCTTCATCGGTGTTCTTCGTTGGCGGCGGACGTTCTTCGCGTTCTTCCACGAAGGAGATGAAGATGGTGGAGGATTTCTTCAGCTTCTCTCCAAAGTTCTTCCACACTTCACCCAACAATCTAAATAAAATAAGGTCCCTCCTTATTTTATTTACTAAGACAAGCTTTTCAAAAACATAAATTTCAAAAACAAAACACTTAATTAATTATACATGAGTTGTGTAATTAATTAAGTGTCAAGTTAAGTTATCAAGTTTTAAAGAGGGAGAGAGGGGAGTTAGGGGATTTGAAAAGGTGGGGTTCGGGTGGGCCCCTCCTCACCTTAATCCTCTCTTAGGTGGTTATACCACCCAACTTCTAACAAAAGGTTATAACCACTAAAAGATATAAAATAAATATTGTATAACAAATTTATTTTACTCTTCATTTCATCCAGAAAATTAAACATCTCCTCCTAGGCAAACGCAACTTTGGAAAAGGTCTCCTTAAGCGAATATCGGCGCTGCGAGTTCATCGGTGCCCTCGGATTTCAATTCCGAGCACCGGATCAAAAGTTAGGAAAACCCACTCGTTCGTTCACTGAACGTACCCGAGCCAAACATCAGAAATTGATTCCGGGCACACCGGGCCTCGGAATCAGGTTCCATCAGAAACCGCGCTCTTGTAAAATTCCAAATAAAATGAAAAAAAATTTCCCTTGAATTTTACGGGTCTTTACATTACTCCCACCTCAGGGCTTTACGTCCCCGTAAAGATACATCAAAAACTAGGGAAACAAATGAGGGTACTGAGCACGCATCTGAGCCTTCCGCTCCCATGTGCTCTCCTGGAGATTCCCGTGATGCCATCTGATGCGCACAAGAGGAATCGATCGCCCACGCAGGACCCGCTCATGTCGATCCTCTATCTCCACCGGGACCTCCGTAAAAGTCTCCCCATCGTCAACGTCAAGCTCCCCATGGTCAATGATGTGCGTCGGGTCGTGCACGTATCTCCTCAGCTGAGACACATGGAAGACGTCGTGCTGCCGGTGCATCTGAGGTGGTAGAGCCAGGCGATAAGCCACCTCACCAATCCTACTGAGGACCTGGAAGTGTCCGATGAAGCGCGGAGATAACTTGCCGCCATGGCCAAATCTCCAAATACCACGTCGAGGTGAGACCCGCAAGAAGACGTGGTCGCCATCCTCAAACTCTAGTGGCCTCCGCCTCCTGTCAGCGTATGACTTCTGCCAGCTTTGTGCTGTCCTCATCCGCTCCTGGATGACCTGGACCTTCTCTGTTGTGGCCTGGACCATCTCTGGTCCCACCAGAGCTGCAAGATTTCTTCTTTGCCGATAAGAGAAATCTGGTCCCATACCCTGGATGAACCACATTCATTGCCTAATACAGGCAATCCTAACATGGATGATACTAATCCATACCAAGGATGACATCGTAAGGCCTCGACGCTACTACTAAGAGATTCAACCGTTACTCTCACCTCCAAGGGTTGAGTCACACTGTCGGCATCAGTGTGTGGTAACTGGGTCTCCTCCAGTAGATGTCTCACAAGTGAGGGTCAAGTCAACAGTCAAAACTGGAACCTCTTAGTAACATCACGAAAGAGGACAGGAACGAAAATATCACAAAGGTATGCGTTTTTTTTATTGCAGCTCATAATACAAGACGCTACATAAAATTAACAAGGAACCAAGAGTACAAAGGACGTATCCACTAGTTCTGCTCCTGTCCATCGGCTCCCAGAGCTCCATGATCGAAGGCCTCGGCTTCCTGAAGCTGATCTCTCGCATGTTCACCTACTCCCTGTGGTCAGGGTGGACCTCCTGGTGGTGGTGGTGGCAGAGCCTCAAAGCGTCTCCCACCACCGGCTGCTCGTCCAGCTCCTCTTCCTCGTCCGCCTCCTCCCTCCGGACCGCCACGGTCGAACCTCTGCCTCTGCCTGGGAGGTTCTTCACTTAACTGCTGATCATCAGCATGGCGGGTCGGATAGTCACGAGCCATGTGACCAATCTCGCCACAGGAGTAACACTGCCCACTCTCGGCACGCCTGGCTCTGAATCCACCCCGGCTTCCCCGCACAATTGAGCCTAAGTCATGCAGTCGGCCACTGGTAGGTGTGGTCTTCCTGGAACCCTGAGTCATCCGTCGGCTACCTGTTGCCGAAGACTCCGCTATCTGCCGCCCTGTGGTAGGTCTCGCTGTGGACTCAGCCAGAAAACTCTTGATCCGGAGGGCTCGCTCTAGCACTCCTGCCTGGGTCGGGATGCTGAGGGAGATCAGTGATGCCCTGATCTCGTGTCTCAATCCCTGCTCGAAGGTCCGGGCCCGGAAGAAGGGGTCCTGTACCATGTCTGTCGAGTAGCGCGAGAGATCGGTAAATCTCACCGAGTACTGAGCGACCATGATGCTGCCCTGCCGCAGCTGAAGAAGCTCCTGGATGCGCACCGCACGAAGGGTGGCTGGGACGAACTCCGAGCGGAAGAGGCTCTCAAAGTCCGTCCATAGTAGAGATGCCTCATCGTGCACCTGGAGCATCAGGCTCCACCATCGTCCTGCTGCTGCGTGTAGTAGGCTCGCAGCGAGGATCACCATGAGGTCTGCTGGTGTCGTCACTAGCCTAAACACTCGTACCACTGCATCCAGCCAGTCCTCAGCTGCCTGGGGATCCGTCTCCCCGCGAAACCTGGGTGGTCGCTGGCGCTGAAACTCATGCAGTGCGCTGAGGCGACGTGCATCGTCAGCGGCTGGTGCTGGAAGCATCGGGGGCTCGACGGGTAGAGCTACTACCGGTGCCACTGCTGACAAAGGACCCTACACCGAGGCCTCATCGCTCGGTGGGCTGTCGTCACGCTTGACTCTCGGAACCCTAGCTGGCTACCGTCGTGGGGCCATCCTGAAAAGGAAACAGGTGCGCCATGGTCAGAACAGTATACCTGGTGAGCTGATATAAGTAATCTCAAAGAAAACTTTGAAACACACACGCAATCAATGTTTTCGTGCATTAAGTCGGAAATCAGAAGTCAGGGTCCTGGTGTACGGATACGTCGGCCGCCGCACCAACACTGGACTCCCTGGACTGATAACCACACTCAATATGCTAAAAATTACTTCTTTACATAGAAAAGATCACAGTTCGCGGTAGAACCAAATTCATCTGATACCAATTTGTCACGACCCACCCTCGGGGTCCGTGTCGTGACTACCCCAAGCCCGCCTTCCATAGGCCAGGGGCTGGCGAATAGCACCAAGGCGTAAATCCCGGTAAAAAGGGAAGGCATTGCCTTTGTAAAGTAAACAAACACCACAGAGTAAGAAAGCGGAAAGTAAACACTAAACAAAAGCAGAGTACAACTGAAAGTGCAGAAAAGTAAATGGGCCAGTATACAAACCCAAACTGAAAGTAAAGTACAAATCGAAAGGGAAAACAGCAACTGAAAAGTAAAAGCCGCTACACCGAGCTGTCCACTGGAAATCCCACCTGAAGGGTGGGTACAGATAGCTCCACTGCTCCACGGGTCCCGCCGTCCACTCCGAGCACATCCCGCCCAGTGGTCCACCTCCGGGTACCGTCCCGCTCTGCAAGCCTCAGCCAAGATCAACACTTTCCGTCGTCTGCAACCAACACAACGTTGTGCGGGCAAAGCCCGTGCAGGGGTGAGTATAAGCTACTCAGTAGGGACCCCGAGACCCCTGATGGTCTCTCAAAATCCACAAAGGATAAACCACAAAGAAAGGTACAATCACGAAGTAACAACCGACACTGCTTAGGTATATGCCCATACATATACCTAAGTCATCAATTCAAATACGCTCCAACCTCCGAGCCCAAGTATAACTCAGTCCACACAGGAAAGTAAATGTATTCCACACAGGAAAGAAAAACGTAATCCACACAGGATAGCACAACACAATCCACACAGGAAAGTAAAAGGATTCAGTTCACACATGATTTTCATGATAAAAAACGTAACTACTGAAGAGCCCCATCTTTGAAGTGTACAGTGTCCTGTCACGACTCTGAGATACTGCTCACTATCCTAAGACTGCTGAGGTACTCCTCCTGTCGAGTACCGCGGGTCTGCCGCCAACTACCGGGCGCTCCGTCCGCTGAGGGTCTGCTGCCAAATACCGGGCGCTCACCCAAATAGCCTACAGAGGTACTCCTCCAGTCGAGTACCGCGGGTCTGCTGCCAACTACAAGGCGCTCCGTCCACCGTGGGTCTGCCGCCAAATACCGGGCGCTCCGTCCACTGGGATAGTCGACTCACTCCAAGTCGAGTCGGTCGAGCAGTCTTCAGGTCTCAGCCGGCTACACGGTCTCCGTACTCCGTACGCTCGTCTCCAGTATCGCGGGTCTGCCGCTACAACCAAGCGCACCACCTCTATCGAGTAAAACACAAGATTCATCTCACACAAGTATACTTCTTCGGATGACGATAAGGATGATCACTAAACCATCTAAGTCGTCGGACCCATGAAGGATCGATAGGTACTAACCCCCGCAGTGACCTACACAGGATCAGACCCACACAGGATCGGGCCCACGCAGGACCTGTAGCACTGATCCACGTAGGATCACTGAGTGCAGTAGTCGTCGCAGTCCACTGCGGATCTCTGTACAGTCGTCGTTGCAGTCCACTGAGGATCTCTGCATAGTCGTCGTCGGAGTCCACGGAGGATCTCTGCACAATCGTCGCTGTCGGAGAAGCAGTCGCAGCCAGCACTAGGGTTCCCGCACACAGCAAGCTCGTTCGGAGGGTCCGCTCCACGAGCCGAGAGGCTGATACATAAACTGTCACAAAGTCCAGAGTTGATGTATCCAAAAGTTCTGTATCGTCAACAGGAACTCAACGCATCAGACGGCGCGTCGATCGGACGCTCGGTCTGAGAGTTATTGGCATTTTCGTCCCGGGGCCCGGTTGGTTTTTAAGGCAAAACCAACCCGACCGTACTCCTCCTGCGTCCAAACCTCGGGCGGAGCATGCCAAAAGAACCGTCTCACTAAGAGGAACACAACAAAACTGACGGCACGTCAATCGGATGTCCGTAGCTCAAGATATGACCGTTTCCGCTCCGAAGGCCCGGTTGGTTTCGTGAAGGAACCAACCCGGCCGAACTCAAAGTGTTCCAAAACTTTGAGTGCGATATACCGAAACAACCGTCTCGATCGAACGATCTCGTTGCCGTAGACGGTTCGTCATTCAGAGGTCTGTGGCTCATGTTATGGCCAAAAGACCGAAACTGATTCGAAACGGGGGGTCCGGGTCCGGGCCGACCCGGCCCGACCACCCCCTGGGTCGGCCCGAACCGGGACGACCCGAACCGGGTCGGCTCGACCTGGTCCGCTGGACCCGGCCCGGCCAGCAGCGCGGCCCGGCCGCTCAGCTCGGCCGGTTGGCCGAGCGCAGGTCGAGGGAACGGGGGGCGCAGCCCCCCCCCCCCCCCCCCCCCCCGTGCTTTGCAAATCAACGGCCCCCCCTCCACGTGGGGGGCCCGCTCAACTTCCATCTGGGGAAATAATCCCCCGGAAATCCAGGAAACGGCCGGCCGTTTGGCCGGACGAAATGTGAAACACGGGACCCTAAAGGGTCCCTCCCTTTGTCTGTCGCGGCCGGCTTTGCCGGCCGCCTGCTGACCACCACGGCTTAGCCGCGGTGGGTTACTCCGGCGGCGCGCCTCCGCCGCGGGTCGTCGGTGCCGCCGCGCCGGAGCGGCGCACGACCGCCATCTTCCGCGGACCACCGGACGCGCTCCGGTGGTCCGTTCCACTCGCGGTCCTCGCCGGTGATTTTCTCGAATCGAGATCTTCGGAACGGATACGTCATTTTCCCATTTCGAATTCGATTCTTCTTCAATGTCAAATCCACGCACCAAAAACAAAAATTGCAGAGGGTTGTCGGGCCGTGTTTGTTCGGCCCGCGCCCTCCGCATTAGATGCTAACAATCGGGAATAACCAACACCCAAATGGCAGAATTTTAATTAATTAAAATTGAACCTTGTTTCAAACGATTCACTCGTAAATTAAATAAAATTCCCTACAATCCCCATCAAACACTTTTACCAATTCCACAATAGATTTAGAAGGGATAAACATGGAAAGTGATATTCAAATTGTAGTAAACCCCTACCTCGATAGTTACACGTTGACGGAGTCGTGGGAAGCGGTCGTCGTTTCGTTGACGTCGGTTAGAAGACGAAGAAGTCGAGGAGGAAACAATCAGAGAAGACGAGTCAAGATGTCTTCGTCGGTGTTCTTCGTGGGCGGCGGACGTTCTTCGCGTTCTTTCACGAAGGAGATAAAGATGGTGGAGGATTTCTTCAGCTTCTCTCCAAAGTTCTTCCACACTTCACCCAACAATCTAAATAAAATAAGGTCCCTCCTTATTTTATTTACTAAGCCAAGCTTTTCAAAAACTTAAATTTCAAAAACAAAACACTTAATTAATTATACATGAGTTGTGTAATTAATTAAGTGTCAAGTTAAGTTATCATGTTTTAAAGAGGGAGAGAGGGGAGTTAGGGGATTTGAAAAGGTGGGGTTCGGGTGGGCCCCTCCTCACCTTAATCCTCTCTTAGGTGGTTATACCACCCAACTTCCAACAAAATGTTATAACCACTAAAAGATATAAAATAAATAATGTATAACAAATTTATTTTACTCTTCATTTCATCCAGAAAATTAAACATCTCCTCCTAGGAAAACGCAACTTCGGAAAAGGTCTCCTTAAGCAAATATCGGTGCTGCGAGTTCATCGGTGCCCTCGGATTTCAATTCCGAGCACCGGATCAAAAGTGAGGAAAACCCGCTCGTTCGTTCACTGAACGTACCCGAGCCAAACTTCGGAAATTGATTTCGGGCACACCGGGCCCCGGAATCAGGTGCCGTCAGAAACCGCGCTCTTGTAAAATTCCAAAGAAAATTAAAAAAAAATTCCCATTAATTTTACGGGTCTTTACAACAACCATTTTTGTTTCACGCTCCTTTCCATTGTATTGAAAAAGTTTCATGTGAAGATATACTTACTTGATTTAGTAAAATATAATCCTTTTTTGTGCCTCGAACAACTTACAATTCATCTTATATTCTAGGAAATGAAGGTGGATTTTTCATTTCTGAAGCATTAATAGATCCTGAGAATGACAAGCCACTATATCTATAAATTTAACAAAAAAAATGATAGAAAATGTTATCCAATAAATAATAAATCCATATAAGGAAAGATAATACTTTAATTCTCACAAAATGAATTTTATTTTTAATAAAAACATTCCTCAAATGGATTACCTTGTAACCCTTCCAAAATATAATTTACCTTTTATTCCTAAAATTATATATTATCTTAAACGAAAAATATTTTCATTGGAAACATGGTTCCATCCATGTATATATAGACTAAAAAATGTCATTTAATTATTTGATATTCCATGTAGGGAAATATAATCACATGAAATATCACCAAAGGATGAACAAAAAGACTTCAATTGGGATTATTCATACAAAATAAAACAGAAAATTTCCAAAAAAGGATAGAAGAATGAGTATTTCTTAATTATCTTGGTTCACATTATCCATTATGATAGCATAATATTTCCATTTTCCCTTTTTATTCAATGTTTTTTGTAGACTATCATTCACACTTGTCCTTATCAAAGGCCACTTGTTAGCATAATGGCCAAACTCCATGTAATAGAATCACTGATGTTCTATGTAGATTTCTCATTATTGGAATCAATATACGAATTATTATTATCAATTCAACACTCATCCACATGATAAAGTTCTTTTAAACCCTTAAAACATTTTGTAGTCCCCTTAATACATTTCCCCCATTTTTCTTTCCACAATTTTTGCACAACAAAAGTCTTATTTTCTTTTCCCCATGGTTGTTATATTTCTCTTTATACACTATTTTACATTTTATCAAAACCATGAGATCGATACAAAACCCCAACCTCTATTTCCACCATTATCAAACACTTAACCACTTCTTCATAGCTTCTAAAGTATCTTGTATATAAGGCCCTTTAATGAATATATTTATGACCACAATGAAATCCATCAATTTTTTTTGTTGAATGATAATACCAAAAGAGGGCCTCGTAAGCCCTGTAGACTTTTCAACATAGGCATGATCTGATTCATCATCCTTCTACTTAACCTCTATGAATTCCTGTTCCATCTTTTTATGGATAATATGTTGAAATTATTTATCAAAAAATAAGTATGGGAACTTATCCCAATCAATTGAGTTAATTTTATAATACTGCCTCGTATTGCTCATTAGATTCCCCCACTGATCTGCTTCACCTTCTAAAAAATAAATATCCAGAATGAAGAACTTATGTTCCTAACATTAGAGAAAGAAAACTATATTTTTAGTAGTACTCATACATTATTCAACAACAAGTGGTCTAGAGGACCTGATGAAATAAGGTGGGAATTGCCTCATAAAGGACTCAACGACATATTGTTTTTTCTTTTTCTCAATTGTAATTCCACTATGATTCATATATTGATAAATTTGGGTGATCATAAAAATAATAATTTTCATTCCTTTTCCCAAATAATTCGATTTTGTAGGAGGAAAAGTATTTCATTTTCCATCACAATCACCATTAACATGGTTCCCTTAGCTTCTAGAAACTGACTAAGACCAAAAAAATAGTGTAATAAGCAGTTATCGTAGTGGGGAACCACATAATCATGAAAAGTCACTTATAATATGTCTAATGTATGGCACCTAATTTAAAATATTAAACTTTAGGTTCTTCTTAAGTTATTCATAAATAACTTCTATTTAAAAACTTTATGATGGTTCATGAAGAGTTTTTGAATTCCCAAATCATATCCCCCGAGAGTGTCAAACTGGGTGTGCCTTAAGGTCCATTGTTATGTACCAGATTACACCATGTCTTGCATATGACATCTTGTCAAAGTTGTTACCCCTAGGTACATCTGTACTAGAGCGACAAAATCATGTAATGTCCATATATGGATATTTTTATAGGAATACACTCACTCTATCATTTTCATAAATTATAAGATATTTTCATATACATTTCATTATCTATATAATTATCCTTAGACAAGTCCTTATGGATCTCACTGTGGTTTTCCCATCCTTGTTTCCAAATTTTAAATAAAACATTACTCTAATACCAACTATAATGAACCAGTCATAATGTACATAGAAATTACATCATTTTATGTAATATATAACACATAATAAAAAAACTCTCAATGATCATTTTAGTTTCATGCCTTTGGAAACATGGAAACATAAAAAATGGTACATAAGTGAGCTACATTATCTCCTAATAGGTGAATAATCTTAACACAACAGAAGAATAGAAGATGGAGGGATCAAAATTTAATTTTCCATAATCGATGACCAATCCAAGATGAATATGATGATAAAGACCAGTATCCATGGATTAAGATCAAAGATCTAAACCGAATATGAAAAGGGCACCAAATCCTAAAGATAGGATCTTGTGCATCATGTTTATAATTAATTTAAATAATTTCTATAGAAATTAAATACCTAGATCTTTGGTAATTTCTTCATTTACGATTTTGATCATCGAAATTGAACCTTTCATATTGTCTCATTGTGCTTGTGAGTATGCAAAATGGAATCCCTCTTGTAGTGATCCAGACATTCTATGATGGCCTTAGATTGACATCACTCATTTCTTGGGTTCTAGTGTGGAGAACTGAGCATCTTACGTTGGACTTTCTTTATCATCTATTCTTCCATCTTGAAGAATGTATATCATTCTTAAGAGGGGATATGAGGGGATTCTAGGGTGAGAAGTTGCTTTGTCTCAATAATTCTATCACCACCAGAAAATTTTGTTCACCAAGAATAATAAAGAAATAGAATTACCAATATATTTAATGAAATGGGGGTTTTAGTTACAATATGTAATTGCGTAACAATAATTAAATAAATTCATAACCTCAGAAAAAACCCCCTCTACATAATAACAATAACAATAACATTACTAATGGTGTGAAAACTTGTGAAAAATGGAATCATAAATGAAATATCATTCCACATGATAATAACAGTGTTATTATTATTTCAACTTTTTCCAACTAGTTAAATAATTAATTACTGTCTTGAATATAATTATATTACTACAAGATAGACCTTGGTCAAATCAAACTCCACTTCAATTTATTGAACACCCAAATAAATAAACAATTTATTCTCTTAAATAAATATTTTATTTACAAACTAGTTAATAAATATCTATTAAATGTTCAATAATATATATATATATTATTTAATTTATGTGATAATTTTAACAGGAATAAAATTATTCAACAGTCTTGAGAATAAAATTTATTCCTTTAATTAAATTCAAATATAATTTACTCGATACCACTAGAAACACTTAGTGTGTGGCCCTCTAAGATTCTTTTTTATTAGCATTTGATGGTATTGTGTAATGTCTTAGTTTACTATTTTTAAATGATTCAATGAACTAAAGAGAAAGAAAATAAAGTCACAATGATGTCATCCACATATGAATGCTCACTATGTAATACAATCCATTTTTCTCAATATCTCATCTCGTAAGTTTCAGGATATTGTTACCAACCTGTTACCTTGATACGTCATTCTTTGACTACATCAGATAAACTTGTCGACCCACCATGTCCATGTAATTCAGGGTAACGATTCTATTTAAGTCAAATATATGAGATATTAACTTTCATAAATGAAAGTGACAAATCCTTCCTTAACTTATCCATTAATAACATGTCATTAGTGACACACCGAACATACCATACTTCCTACCAACATATGGAATGATGATTTTAATCAGTAAATAAATGTGTGTGATTTGGGACATGCATTAATGATAATATTAATGTATAAGGACCATTACACACACTTGTAGATAGAAATATCTGATGACACCAAAAAATGAGGATTTCTAACTAGTGGGCATGTTCTTAAAATCTCACATCATAGAGATTACCATGTGAGAAATTCATGAAGAAAATTCTCATCTACTTATGAGTACTAAAACCTAACGATACGTATACTATGTGTCTAATCATAGTATGTCATCCAACCGTTAAACTATATTTATGAATTTTTTTAATGAACTTCAAGATTCTCATCATAGAGGGAAACTGCTATGACGTTATTAATGTGACAAATACTCTTAAACATTTTTACATTATAGTCATGAAGAACAATGAAAATTATGTAATAGTATTTTTAAAATTTAAATACATTAAATAATCATGTAATAAATGTACACATAGTTGGTTCTAGGACAACAACTCTAATAAACTCTCAATTGGACTAGAGCAAACTACCTAAGACAATCAGTCCTCTAAACCCTACATGATGATCATGTTTCATTGGAGTCATGGTTTTTGTCAAGGTGTCCACCAAGTGTGTCTTTTGTGGAAATAATTTTCTATGAGAATTCACCACGTTTAGAAAAATCCCACAAGAGATTATACTTCTGTAGTATGTTCTTTGACTGCTGTTGTGACGTTGGCTCTTTTGCGAGATTGACCACTGTATTATTATCACAGTAATGTGAGACAAGATCATTACTAAGAAGTACCATATCCATCTCTTTGAAGAATATCCACATCCAAAATGCATCTTTATATTCTTTCAAAGTTGTGATATATTCAGACTCTACTATAAAATCTACAACCACACCTTGAATTAATATCTTTCAGCTCACATCACCTCTATTCAAAGTGAATATGTATCTCATTGGAAACTTCCTGTCATATTGATTAGTATGGAAACTAGCATATATAAATCCTCTGATTACTAGTTCCTCATCTCCTACATAAACAAAGAATAAATTCTTATTACACCTTAGATACTTAAGGATAATCTTTACTTCCATATAATAGTGGTCAGCTAGATCAGATTAATTTCTCCCTACCACACTTAATGCATAAGAGACATCTAACATAGTATATAAAAGAACGTACATGACCAACCCAATTGTTGATGTGTATGGAATCCTTGCTGTTATCCTTCATTCCTCATGCATTTGAGGGAAAATTTTATTTGAAATATGAATTCCATGTGATGCTAGAAACAGTCTCTGCTTGGATTGTTCCATACTTAATCAAATTAGTATAATGCTAATGATTGTACTTCAACTTAGTCCGAACAATCTCATGGATCTATCACAATGGATCTAGATCCCAAGAATATAGGATACCTAACCCAAGAACATGATGGAGAATCATTCATTAAACCATGCCTTAACAGACTATAAGACTGGTATTTCAATTTCAATAAGTAATATGTCATCAATATATACTATTAAGAAAATGACTACACTCCCACAAAACACTTTATAGACACAAAGGTCACATTCTTTCTTTATAAAACAAATTTTGTTATGGATTCATCAAAACAAATGTTCTATGTCCTGGATTCTTTCTTTAATCCATAAATGGATTTTGGAAACTTTCATATCTTGTTGGCATCCTTTGGAGTCACAAACCCTTCAGGTTGTGTCATATAGACATCTTCCTGAAGGTTCCTGTTATGGAAGGTGTTTTGACATCCATTTACCAAATCTCATAGGAATGTTAAGAAGCAATGGAAAAAATAATTTGGATGGGATTTAGCATCAAAACTGGTGAAAATGTTTCATCATAGTCAATGTCTTGATGATATTTGAACCCTTTATCAACTAGTTGTTCCTTATAGGTACTAACTTATCCTTCAATGCCCAGTTTTTTCTTGAATAACCATTTTCAACCAACATTCATTACATTAACTGGGGGATGTACCAAAATACATACATGATTTTGGTACATGGAATACATTTCAAAATTCATGTTTTCTAGACACTTGGTAACAGTTGTGCCCCTTAATTCATTATTTTATGTTATAGGAACATTATTATCGACTAATAATGAGTCACCATCCTTGGTAACTAGAAATCCATTCCGTTTCAGTTCTATAAACTCCCTTATACTTCTATGAAGTACTTTAGTCTCTGTAACAGATCATAATTCCATTGGGCTTTTTGGAATATGCTCTTATACCAACAGTTGTGTTCCTTGAGCCTCAACTTCATCTAATTCTATCTCTCTCCCACTATATATTTTGGAGATGTGCTTCCTCTCATGGAATATAGAGTGTCTTTCCAGTATAACACCTTTACATGATCTAACTAATGATGGAAAAGTTGGGCATGGTATGAGTCATGTAATGTAGTTTCATTATATATTTCCATTACATGGTTTGTGTAATGCAACATATAAGTACCATTATATAAATGTTCCATACCAAAAAATTTTATCTTTATAAAAAAGGAAACATTCATTTCTGAACATGAAAATAAATTAATTTGTATCTAGTCTAGATACATATATTATGTTTTTGGTAATAGAAGGCACATGATAACAATATTCTAATACCAAGAACATCCTTGTCGCAATGTGAGGTGGTAGTCTAAGATAGATATAGTAGAAAGTCTAGCTCTGTGGAATACCTGTAGGTCTACCTCTCCTCTGTCATTTTTTTAATCTACTTGGTTCATGTATTTGTATACATATGTGAAAACCACAGGGTGTATGTAATACCCAATTTGTAGAAATAGATAAATTTCACTCAATAATAAATGCACGTAATTCTTCCCCTTGCTTCTCAAGTTGGGCATAATTTTACTTCCATTGTCCCTTCTTACCACATGCGATACAAACAACTCATGTTCCCATTTGTCCAACATGATATTCCTTTTCCTAGAAGGGCATGACAAATCATTGGGCTCAAATATCTTCGTCGTCCCATTCCTCTTATTCACCATAAGGACAGAAGGATTTCTTTACTTTAGGTCTTTGTCCACATGGTGAAGGAGGATAAGAAGATATGGTAAGGACTTTTTAAAGTAGTTGATATTTAAATTCATAGAAAATATGGATATTCTTTGAGAGAGTGAAGTAAAAATGTGATCAGTACCCATTTATTTTGGGGAGTTTAAACCCTATAACATCAAGAAGCTCTATGTAACCAATAATGGAGACTATATGATGCTCAGCTGGGGAACCCTCTCCATGCTTACTCTGAATGAGTGCCTTCGAGATCTCATATTGATTCATCCTTTCACTCTCTTGATAAAGAATATAGAGGACCTCAATCATGCTATATGAATCCATGATTTCGTGAGACTTCACCTGTTCACTATATATTTATTATAGCATCAAACAATTAATTTCGACCATGATGTTCATATATTTGTCATAGAAAATGAACTATTTATCATTCCCCTATTGGGAAGGTGGATCATGTAATGAGGACTCTAGAACATACAATTTCCGTTCATCGCTTATAATGACCTGAAGGTGTCTAAACTATTATTTGAATTTACTGCTAGTAAAGATGTTGTCATTGTCCAATATTGGTCACATGGATAGTGTAGTTGAATTTTTTTTTGTTTTTTCCTACAATTAAACGACTTTATAATTAGTACTTTCTTGATTACATTCTCTGAGAAATAATAATTTTCATTTATTAAGTCTCCCTCTATTTTATCAAGTCCCAATGACCCTCACCATTGAACTCAGAATGTCTAGTTGCCCGTACATTCTAGTAATAAAGGATCCATATTCACATTTCGATAACCGTAAAAAGGGTTGCTCAATAATTTTTAATGTATTGAAGTAGTAAATTCTTTTCAAATAGCGGGTTTTTAGCTCTTTGATCTGTTGAGTGGACTCCCCAATCCTGAAATACTGACTTGGATTTCCCCAACACTTGCCTCCAATATTACATCAAGTCTAGAAAGGGTAACTTCTATTGAGGTAATATGGTTAAGACTACCTGAAATATTCATAAGGGCTTTATGTATAAAAGTAAGTGTCCTATGAAGGGTTGGTAAAAAACATAGTTTTATTGGGTCTTGACCAGAATCAAGTGTCAGAAGGCTTAATCTGACATAATATTTTATTTATGTTTTTTTATCTATACTGTGTAAAATTATTATTATATTTATCACATTCTTTTTAATATTAAGAGAAATTTACTTAAATGATTAAACATTTTTGACAATATATACACATAAGCCTAATTTATTTTAGTTCCATCATTCTTTCTTGTTTAATTAATTATTTGTTGGATCATGACAACACATCCATAATGATAAACCATGAAACTGATAGAAATAAAATACAATAAAGGTCATGATCATAATATTTTATAATGGTTAGTTTATCTTTTGGTTGATATAGTATCCCTGACCCAGGGGAGAAACACCTTGAACCTTTTGGGTTTGTGTCTATAGCTTTCCACCTATCCACCTTTGTATCTCATGGGATTCGTTTCATATCAGCTCCAGATTGAACTACCTCCACTATCTTGGGAACTCCACCCATTACATATGCTTTTTAAATCATATGTAGGTGAGGTGTAAATGGTAGTTTTCATAAGATAAACCATGGGAATGTTGGCTCTACATATTAATGGGAAGATATGACATGCATTCCAACAATTTAATTTAAAATAAATTAAAAGGAAACCCATCAAATATAGAGGTCTTTTATAGCTTATGATAATCCACACACATGAAGAAAATTATGTATTTAATAAAACTAGCATTATATTATTTAATTTTTCTTGTTAAGATAAATGACACTTGAATCAATTAGTCCCTCTCTTTAATTAATTAATCCTTTTATATTAATCCTTTTCCGAATTTCCTAATATTCTCATCCATAACTTTGTAGGTAACATAGTGAACACTCATTCGAATCTACATGATTTGTAATAACGAACATTAAAAAAATATTAATGTTTTAATTCTATGTAATTTGGTAAAGTATAATTCTTGTAGTTCTTACTACATAGAGTGTTGTTCCTTCTCCATCTTCTTTGAAGCACATGCATCGGGATTTGAAGTGTGAGGCGTACATTGAAAATATTGGAGTACACGACGTTTCCAGTGGGTAAAATGTTTTTGTGTCCGGGTTACATGGTAACTAGTCGACTTATCCATGTGTAGGATACAAAATTTGTTCCTTGACCTGAAGGGACTACACATCATGTCCAGTGGGCCACACGGTGTGTGATCCGACGGACTGTGCACTAGTCTTTCTTGGTTAACACATGCTATAAGAATTAAGTACACTATGTGTTATTAATGCACACATCTTGTGTAATTTCAAAATTACTCCTGATGCACTGAACACAACTACACGGTATGTAATCTCAATTAAATATCATGTATGGAAGAGAACATGATGTGCATGTACAAACACGCAGTGTGTACATTCGTCTGACATGAATAGAATTTTTGGCACCTCCTAATGAGTTCCTCACATTAATTTTAATCCAAAAATGATTCATTTATATTATATCTATGGGAAAAAATATGAATAACATATATTGAAATTAAGATTACAAGAATGATTAACCTTTAATTGAAAAACTAAATTATTAAATCACAAATTATCAAAAAATTATTTAAATATTTATAAATGATGATGTAACCACTCTGATACCACTTGAGGGATCCGAACACAATGGAAGTGTGGTGGTTGGAGGGCCTAACATTTCATTTACTATAATGGATGACTTATCCAGGATCCATAAGATGATAAATGATAGTATCTATGTATTAAGATAAAATATCTAGAAAAAAGAAGAAAAGGTTGCCAAATCATAGAGAGAGGATCTTACGCATCATTTTTATAATTAATTTAAATAACTTATGTAGAAATTAAATACCTGGATCTTAAATACTTTCTTTGTTGATGATGTTGGTCATCTAGAATGACCCTTCTTAATTGTCTCATTTTGCTTGTGAGGATTCAAACTAGAATCCCTCTAGCAGTGATCTACGTGTACTCTGATGGCCTCCGATCGACACCATTCATTCACTGATTGCTAGCGTGCAGAAGAGAGTGTCTTGCGTTAATCATTCTTGATCTCATGTTCTTCAGTCTTGAAGAAAGTCTCTCATTATTGTGATGGGAGAGGTGTGGATTTGAGAGATAGAATTTTTTTTGTGCCAACAATTTTATTATCACTTGCAATTTGGTTAACCAGACCTAATGACACAATATATGTATGTTTCTATTTAATTACATGGGTTTCAGTTATAGTGTTTAATTGTGTAATAGTAAATAAATAATTTCATAACCTTATAGAAAACCCATGATACCTGAAAATGGTAACAACACCATTATTCTTGATGCGCCAACTTACAAAAACTAGAACCATAAATGAAATCTCATGCCACATAATGATAATAGTGTTGTTATTATTTTCTCTTATTCCAACTAAGTAAATAAGTATTTATAGTCTTCAAAATAATTATTTGAATATCACGCCAGACATGGTCTGCTCGATCTCCACTTTCATTTATTGAACATCTGGATAAATGAATAATTCATTCTTTTAAACAGTTATTTTATTTAGAAACCAGTAAATAAATATTTATTAAATGTTCAAAAAATTAATATATTTTTTTTAATTTTTTCAATCATTTTAAATCGAATAAAATTATTCCACACTCTTGAAAATAATATTTATCCAATTAAATAAATTCAAATAGAATTTAATCTAGACCAAAAAAGAACTTAGTTTTTGAACCTGTAGGATTATTTCTCATTAGTTTTAGGAGGGCTCGAATAAAGCCCATGAGTACTATATTGAAACATGTTAAGGAACCGAAGAGAAAGAACTTAATGTCTCAACAATTAAATCCACATACGAATGCTCACTGTGTAGTACAATCTCTTTGTTTGTCATTATCTTATCAATCATGTTTCATGATATTTTCATCAACCAGTTTTCTTGATACATTTATCGTTGACTACATGAAATAAACTCATCGATACACCACGACCATGGAATTTAGGGTCACTATTCTATGAAAATTAAAGGAATAAGATGTCAACTTCCATAAATGGTAAGGAAAAATCCTTTCTTGACTTATCCATAAATAACATGTCATTCGTGATGCACCCAATGTACCCTACGTCCCACCAACGTATGACATGCCATTTTTCATCAGTAAATAAATGTTCGCGAGTTGTGACATGCAATAATTAAAATCTTAAAGTCTAAGGACTATTACACATTCCTGTAGATAAGAATATCTGATGACAGCAAAACATGCATAATTTCTACTGGGGGGTCTATTCTTATAACCTCCCATATTAAATTATACCAAGTGTAAACATCTTGATAAGAAGTCTCATCTTCTTATGAATACTTTCACCTAACGGTCTATATACTATGTGTCCCATCATATATGTAATCCAACCACAAATACTATATTTAGGTATATTTTCATTTCAATTCAAGGTTCTCATCATAGTGGGGAACTCCTATGACCTTATTAACGCGACAAATACTCTAGTACATTATTAGATTATAGTCATGAAGAACAATGAACAATATGTAATAAGATTTTTAATATTTAAATACATTAAATGTTCGTGTAATAAATTTAAAAACACTTGGTTCTTGGACACCAACTCCAATAATAGGTTCAACATGACTAGAAACCTTCTTAAAAACATAACATTTAATACATATGCTCATGTAATATGAAAGAAAACATAGAATGGAAAGAGCTCAAATTATCAACATGGGTAAAAAAGGGAGATATGTAGGCATTGGAATGGGAATATGGGTATGCGAACATGATCATAACATTATAATATCATACCCTACATATCAAAGATCATAAACATGAATACTGGAATAAAGATTTTTATTTTTGAAGACATGAATCATTTAAAAATAAGGAATATAATCCATGAAATCTTAACATAGGAGTAATACAATGAATTATGTAAATAACATACAGATATAAAATATTATATCTATGATACCTACTAATACCTTAGTAATATGTTAGGCATGTGATAATCACCAGTGTTTCTGCATTGGGCTTAGGATTCTCTCCTTTGTACCCTCTTATTTCAACTTTGGGATGTCCTCCCATATACCCTTCTTTTCGGGCAAGGGCTATCATTCCATGTACCCTAATGTTTTTGACATGGGATGTACTCCCATTTACCCTCTTATTTTGGGCTTAGGATGACCTCTAGTGTACCCTCTTGTTTTGTTCTTGGTATGTCCTCCCATGTACCCTCTTCTTTTAGGAATGTGATTCCCTCATGTGTACCCTTTTAGCTCAAAACATATTTACCATTACCCAATTAATTGGAGGGATAATTATATCTCACCCATATCCTAATAGAAATAATTTATATATGTACCACAAAATAAAAAATTAATCGTATAATAACCCATAAAAACTGATAGGTGTTATAAATATCAAATCATAACCCCTGAAATGAAATGGGCATCATAAACATTTCATCACATCATAACATATAAAAAGAGGCAGGTTTTATAATCACTTAATAAAATAATATCCCATGAAAACAAGTGGGTTTCAAAAGCATAAATCCCATAGAATAGTAACTGGTTTCAAAATCATATAACCCATGAAGGATGAATGGGTTTCATAAATAGGATTCAATTTAAAAATATATCATTCAGAAAAATAATGTGAATGGAAGCTTCATATCATTTCCTAGAAGGACCTGGGTAACATCAATGGTTGTCATGTTAAATGGAAAATAATTTCAAACTATCTTTTAAAAACATTTCTTGAGGATAAAATCCATGGTTCTTTGAAAACGATTTTTAAAACATAAACCCTTCAGAAAACCATTTTATTTGAAGGTGTGTTGAAAATTTATTAATAAAACATGAAATAATTTTGGAAACCTTTCCCTTGAAAAAATATATAATAACTTACCAACATTTGGAAAACCATTTTCCACAAAAACTTATAAAAAAATTTTAAAAACCATTATGGAAAACAATTTCCCTAAAAAATAAATTGAAAAATTATAATGAAATATTGAAAACAATATGAAAAAAATTTCATTTAGAATTATATATTAAAAATTATTTAAAAATTATACTTTTAAAAATGAAAAGGGTACTTCAATGTAATGAAGAGGGGTAGATCCATAAATGTCATACGAGCTAAAAACATTTCTTTTACATGGTAAAAAAGTTATAAAAATTCGTTGTTAAGAAAGAAACAAGAAGATTCTTGTTATAATATTGGTAAAAGAAAAAATTGTAACAATTTATTTTAAATATTATATTGTATTATTATAATAGTCTTGGAATCTATTTCTAAAAGACATGGTTTTGAAGAAAACAATTTTGAAAGAAGAGGGGGTAAAGTAAGTGTTTATTAAAAACACTTTATCAACAATTATATGTTACAAAGACTGTAAAAATAGTACCAATACATAAATATATAATGAATTACCATAAAAGAAAAAATTCCTTAGATTTCTTAAGATATAGATCATAATATTTTATCAAATTAATCATAAATATAAACACTCTTGAAAAGTAATGAGATTGTTTCAATAAACTCTTACCATTTTAGAAATTTTTATAGTACTCCCCATATAAGAAAATAAAGTTTATTAATCTTAAAATATCATGAAAATAAGGAAATTCATGATATAATATTTCATATACATTATAAACACATTATAGAAAAATAATTGTGAATAACATTGCATGTGTCTCAAAGAAGGAAAAATGAGACAAAATTACTTTACAAATTTGGCAAGTTTGGAATCATAAACCCCATGATATAAATATCATCAAATTTAATTTTAAATACCAATAAATTTTAAAATAATAAAAATTTAATACATCACTTTCTCTAAAACATGCCGCAAAAAAAGGAATGGGTGGTGAATAAAGAATGTTACTTAAGGAAATAAAAAATGAGATGAAATTATTTTACTATGTTTCTTGACTCTCCTTACACGCATAAGAACCTCCTCTATAATAAATAACATTTTATTATAAACATTTTAAAGAACCATATTATTATATATAATTTCATATATATTTTTATTATGACTTTATATCACTCACTTTTTAACAATTATATGTTATGGTTATGCTTTAGGTATTATTCAGTTTTTCTTTCACAAGGTTCATAATTTGTTATATAATTGGTCCTTATACTTATATCATGATTTCCAAAATGCAAACTAGTATATAAATATCATAAATATTCAGTATATTTGTATTATAATAATCTATAGAATATATAAGTATGAAATTAAATGCATTATTCATGGAGACGGTAAGCCACACACACACATGGATTCTCCTACCGTTTTATAGATGTATTGAAAAAAGTAACTAAATGACATACATACATATATATATGTATATAATTATATAATATAATTAAAGTATCATTTTATTTTATATATATCATATAGGTTCACAAAACATATCATTAATACATTCCATGTAGTATATGAAGGAATCACATCTCTATGAGGGGTGGTAGTCAAAACTTCCTCAAAAAGAATTATCGTATTTACACAAGGTGGAAATCAAAATGGTATTATTTCACCCTGAGATTTTATGAGATGGATTATTTTTAATTTATTTGATGTCTTGTTTTTTATGATACACTAAGATTATATTGAACTCTATGAAACACTGTATTAACTTGTGGTATACACAATACTATACTGGACTGTGCTACACACAATTTCATGTTCTTTTGATAGAATTCATTTCATCCAAGACCAAGTATATGTGAACAAATAAATATTATAACATATTAATTATAATGTAGGGGTTGAATAGAATAAACTTCCTTCTAAAAAAATATTTAAGTGAAAATATGTGAATCTATAAAATAATAAAATCACTTTTTATGTATTCAATCTAAATTTTAATATTTTTTTATACATTTTCAATACATGATATAGAAAAAAATTCAATTTTTTGGATAAAAGAATTATTTTCTTAAAAATGCATCATGAACACATTTTGATGGCATAACTATTTTAAATATAGTTTGACACTATTACATAACTTATTCAACAAAATAATCATTTTCCTTTGAAGTGGGATATTAAAATTTATTTTTTATGGATTGTTGATATTTTTTCTGATAACTTTCATGTTTTGATGAATAGTAAAAATACAATAAATTTTAATTAAAAATAACTTTTTTGATCTAAATAATTCATATGGTTAAATTATAATATTAAATTGTTTTAATTAACAAATAGAATATATTTTTATCGGTTAATATAATTTAGGTCATTTCCATTAATTCTAAATTGAATTTATATGTAAAAACATTTTAATCTTTTCTAATGTTTTAACTTTTAAAACCCGTTTTTCATTCCGACAATGGGATTAATTTTAAATTAATTTCCAAAACATATATTTTTTTAATTTTAAAAAATGTATTCCATATTTGGAATCAGTATGTCCAAATTATATAAATATAATTATTTTATTTTTGGGAATTATGTATAGAAACATCAGAAATCTTTATTAATACGATAAAACGGTAAATAAGATTACTAAGCATAAATATAATATTATAAAATTAATTTAACACTCTTTATAATATGATTAGATGAGTGTGTTTTGACCAAAACCATCTTTGGGTTTAAATTATACCCCTTAGAAGCCATTTGGATGTGATTGGGACATTTAATATATTTTATTTAATGAAAATTTAAATATGTCTCACTCAAATTTAAATAACTTGTACATTTATTATACAAGGTTACACAAAAGATAAATTTGACAATAAACAATAATCTTAATTCGATTTTTTTATTTTTAATTTAATTTATTTGTAATTTTTTTTGAAATACATAATTACCATAAAGACTTATACATTGATTTTGTACAAATTAAATAATTGTTAAGAAATAAAAAAACAATTATTATTAAAATGATAATAAAAATAAAAAGATCCAAAACATGCCCAATTATTATTTTTCTTGTATATATAGACCATAATCATCAAATGGTAGAGTTATAGACCATTTTAACCCATATAGAATAGATTGTGACCCTAATATTATTTTATTTAAAGTGATGTTAATGTTTCAACATTCATAATTTAATGAGTATTAATTTTTTATAGTTGAATTTTATAAAATATAAATTATAATACAAGTATTATTATCACATATAGTATATTTTTATTCACTATAGTATTTTTTTAATTCTTATCCTAAAAATATGTATATTAAATAATTACTCAAAACTGATGTAGTAATTATTTTATTAATCACATTAATGTTATAAAAATTATTGAAATAAATATAATTTGCGTTAATTAATATCTCAAATTAATCTTATATATGTCATAGAACCCATAAGTATATAATACAATAAATGGTTTTATGATAACATATTATCTTCGTATTTTTTTAAAAAAAAATCCATTAATTGATGTGTCAAAATTAACATTATTGATGTTTTGTTAAAAAAAATGTTTTATTAAATTATTTAAAAATAATAATTTTTAAAATATATATATATATATTAATTATTATATGGTCTAAAATTATCTATGTTACTTATTCTTGGTATAATTAACATCAAATACATAAATATTTCACCCTTTTAATATTGAAATATTTGTTATTTTAATTAGCATTTTAGAGAATAACAAAGTGTTAATTAAAAAGATAAGGTTTAAATTGACATAAAAACATGTATAAATTTTATTGGTTTATTATATTGAAAAATTATTATATTATATATTTGAATATATATCATTTTTGATGTTTTTAATTGGGCTATGATTTTGTTATAAATTAATATTTTGAGGTTTCCAAAAATGCTTCTCACCTCAATTATAAAAGGGAACCTCCTCAATAACATATTCTCATAAATTTGAGCCTTAAATCTCAGTAATATCATATAATTTGCCCCTATAATCATTCCTAGTAAAATTCTAGATGCTTTTTTCTTCATAAAAGGCCAACTCTAGTGCCCAAAGAGAATATTTAGAGAAAGCATGTCGAAGAAAAGGTAACATCCTCAACGAATTCATTCAAACTTCATTATTATTCTACTTACTCTTAATGAGTTGTATCATTATAAAGTAAAATATAGACTACAAAATATATACAAATGTATTATTATAATTATGAAACTAATATATTTCACCTTATATCCATGCAATGAAAAACAAAATCACCACACATGCAGACTTTCAACTTACCGTCTCCACGCCATACTGTAATCTATTTTCCCCCACCACCTTACATGGATGAATATAATGAAGGAAGTAATAACAGTACATGATTATTAAAACATTATATTAATTCTTAAATTTTATACACCATCCAATTCAATACCATTTAAAAAATTTAGGAATGATAACGTCGCTCGTGTGTACGTAAGGCCTACCATCTCCACGATGAGTTGTGATTCAATATACAAGAACATCATTAAAGCATGATTATATAAATGTAATGAATGAATAAATATGGTATATAATATTTTAATATAATTTTTAATGATACAATAATGACTTAATAAGTAGAACTAGATGTTATTTGACAAAACATACAAAAGAACACAAAACAGTTAATATCCAAATAACGAGTAACAATGAAATGTTACTAAAAAAAGAATGATAATATGATCATATATGATATAATAAAAATTAAAATGATTATGGAATAATTAAATGACGTTATTTAAATAATTATATTAATTCAAGGGAAATTTTTTTAATCTTAATATTTTCTGAGATTGTTTATACGTAAGTACTGATTGGGGAAAATTTATCATCCACCTCCATGTTTCCTAAATAGGTAATAATTTTTATATTAATATGCAATTTTTTATATTCAATTTTTACCATTGGTAAAATTTTATTAAACAACATGAAATGAATATTTGTCATTTTCCATATGAGGTAATTTTCGACTTTGCTGAAAAAACTACAAGGAGAATGTTTTTAACATGGAATGCACAGATTATTATTCTTCCATAACACCTTATTTCCATGAAAATTACTTTTATATATTTAAAGATTATTTTTAATTAAATTCTATTATTTTAAAATTACATGGCATTTTTTGAAAATAGAATGTTTTTAAGAAGAAATATTATTTTCCCCAAGATTTCATTTCAAGTGGGTTATCAAAATTATTTTCCATCTAAGATGACACTATTTTAATAGGGTTATGTTTTTATCCCTATTATTACAATTATATTACTTTGTTAATGATGGAATGTTATTTTATATTGACTATGTTATGAAGTAATGATGTCTAGAAAAACCATTTTTTCCTTGAGTTATGCAATAGTGAATGATTTATGTTTTTATGGCTCACATAAGAATAACTTTATTATGAGATTGGTGTGACCTATAAATCCATCCAATGCATTGGGTAAATATTTATATCTCATGATATAGACATGTATGAAATGTAAACTAAAATCAGTTCAGTAATACAGGGCTGAAACGAAACGTAAATCCGATTCAATAATATAAGGCTAGAATGAGGAGAGAACTCAGTTCGATAATAGAATTTTTCCTCTATTATGGTCTTGAATATGAGCATTGTATAATATGTAAATGATTTTATATTGTTATTTGTTTTCCACAAGTTAATTATTTATGAAGACGATATGTTTAATATTCGTTTATGATTTATTCTTCACATACTGCCATGTTTTATTTTATGACTCAAGATTCAGATATTCAAAATATATGATTATATTTTTAATTTATTATGTTTATGTTTTGTTTTATGTTCTCCATGTTTACCCTTACTAATAATTTGAGCTCACCCTTTTTATGTTTTTCCTCAGGATATAATGAAAGGTTGTAGGTTGGAAAACTAATGGTAAAGATCATTATGGGAGATGTTGAAGAGCCTTCACCAAGATAGAAGATTATGTTATGAGTTTCCAAAGACACTAAACTAATATGGTATTTGGGAGTCTATTTTAGAAATGTTTTATGTATTAAAAAAGATAAATGTAATGTCCATATACATAAATCATGGTTTGTTAGAGTTGTTATCATCGAAATGGTTTAGTTGACCTTCGAAAACTAGGATGCGAAAAAATTAGTGAGATTCTTAAAGATATTTCGAAAGGATACATATAGGGATGTCCCTAAGGATAAGTCTAAATATAGGTTACTATCCTAGAATTATTTCAATGATCATGAATAACCTTGGACTAAACATAATATATTTGAGATTGAAAGTACCCCCCCCTTGATTATGATGTTTTTCTAGTATGAGTGTTTCCTCTCACAATAATCATTTTGGGTTTTAGAAAATGGTTGGAACCAGGAGGATTCATGGTAATGGAGAATATGATAAAAAATGGTATGATATTACTCTTGAGAAACCAAATTAAATGCGAGTTGGAAGGCGAAACATTTTTTTTCCTAATGACCAATATCAAAATATAATCAATAATCTTAACATTGGTGAGTTTCCTGACCAACACAAAAGCGTAAGATGTAGTTTCTTGGAGATCATAGAGGAAAGAAAGTTTAATTTTTCTTATGTTTATCATTTGGGAAGAGGCATAAAGAATACTATTTCAAAGTAACTTAAAGGTGTTTTTTGGTGTAGAAAATAAGGGCACAAATCCATTAATTATAAAAGAAAAGGTTTAGTTTATAGAATAGCCAATGATAATGGTATTGATAAGACATTAACGATGGTTAAATTTTTTAAATGTGTAATGTATGAGAATTATGAAAATCAATTCCCTAGGAGAAAATCTCATATAGAGGCTCATCATTGTCGTATGTGCAGTATTTTTGTTTTTGACGATGAAGGGAATATGAATAATATATGAGATAAAATCAGTGTTTGGAAATAAAATGATTAATCATGGTCAATGGTTTAAGAAGATAGAGGAGTGATTGATTTTTTATAAAGAATAATTTTTTATAAGTAATTTTGTGGTTCTATATAATAAAGAAACATCTATGTATTATTACACTACTGTATTCCATAATAATTTGAATGTATATTTTTAAGGTTACTGGTAACGATTAATAATTATTCAGATATTTTTAGAAAACACATGATATATGCATAATGTTGGGTCAAGGATATAATGAGACGTTTTATAGTATTAATAACCTCAAGACTTATATAAGGACAACTTGATATAATTGTTTGGGTATATAGATTTTTTGGTATTTTTGGGATGTTAGAAGAGTTAATTTTTGATAGAATGAATTTTTTCAAAATGTTTCTATGATAATTCATGTTATTACCATGTTTCAAGAGAATACATGATTTAGGTATTCACATTTTTTGAATGTGACAAACAAGAACTCCCCTATGATAAACGGGAGATAAATTCTATGCTGATTTAGTTCACTTATTTCAAAATTCGTAGATATTCAGTGTTTATAAGGATTGTACGATTATCCATTTAGGGATAATATATGTTATACAATAGCTACCATTTTTTAGATTGACGTATTTTTTCACTATAGGTGGACTTATGAATATTTGATAACCTGTACTAGCCTTTTTTTCAGGCATATGGGATGACCTATCATTTTATTTATGGTTCGCATGATCTACTAAAGATAAATTCAACATAATTTCTTTGAATAATAGATGAAGTGGAAATCGTTCATGGCACAAAAAATAGTAATATTTTACTGAAATCAAGTATGTATTTATTCATATAAAAAATTCTACAACTGTAAAATAAGGATCTTGAAAAAAATGTTATTCTAACACCTTCCTATCAGATGAATTAGATGGTCCCTTAAATCGTCAAAGATTTAAGGATTTATGGTTCTAAAATTTCTTCAAATCTTGCCCTCTATCACTATCCATCAGAACCTGATGGTTATATTTTTCTTCCATACCCACATTTTCACTTCCCACCAATGTTTTTTATGTTAACACATAGTGATGAGTTACTTTTCGTAACCATTATGTTTCTATATTTTATTTTTTAAAATGAAGTTTTAGTATTACTTTTTACAGTGTGGGTTTCTATGAAAGAAACATTCAAGTATTAAACATTTTATAACCCCATGAAATTTTGAGGGAAAATTCATTTTAAGGGGGGTAGAATGTGACACCACTAGATTTTATGAGATAAATTATTTTTTATTTTTTTGATCTCTTGTATTTTACGCTACACTAAGATTATCTTGCACTATACACAATAACATATTAGATTTAGGTATACAGAAAACAATTCTAGTATTATGTTATACACAATTCCATGTTCCTTAGATAGAATTTATTTCATACAAGACTGAGCATAAGTGAACAACTAAATATTATAACCTAGTCATTATAATGGATGGTATGAATAATATTAACTACATTATAAAAAAACATGTTAAAAGAAAACAATTGAGTTTATAAAATAATAAAATCACTCTTTATGTATTAATTCTAAATATTAAAATTCATAATATATCTTCTCTAGACATGATATAAGAAAAAATTCTATTTTCCAGATAAAAGAAGCATTTTTTTTAAAATACAGCATTGCAACATATTAGAAACACACCTATATTAAATATACATTTTGACACTTTTATATATTATATTTAACAACATAAACATTTTGATTTTAACCAGGATAAAAAAATATAATTTTAATTAAATTTTGATTTTTTTCTGACAACTTTCCAGTTTTTATGAATAGTAAAAATACACTATATTTTCACTGATTTTTTTTTGATCAAAATAATTTAGAAGGGTAAATTATAATTTTTAATGGTTTTAATTTATGAATAGAATATATTTTTTATCATTTAATTTTAATTAGGTCATTGGAATAAATTTTAAATTGAATTTATATGTAAAAACATTTCAATATTTTGGAATGTTCTAACTTTTAAAAACCCACTTTTCATTCCGATAATGGGTTTAATTTTAAATTAATTACTGAAAATTCTATTTTTTTATAATTTTAAAAAATTAATTCAATATTTGGAATCAGTTGGAACAAATTATGTTAATACCCTTACATTATTTTTGGGCATTATTAATTGAAACATTAGTAATTTTTATTAATACGGTAAAATGATAAATCATGTAATTAAGGGTAAAGATAATATTATAAAACTACTTTAACATTTTTTGTAGTATGATTGGATGTACACGTTTCGAGCTAAACCATCCTTGGGTCGAAATTATACACTTTGGAAGCCACTAGGATGAGATTATGACATTTAATATATTTTATTAAATGAAATGTTAAATAAGACTCACTCAAATTTGGATAACTAAAACAATTTTTATATAAGATTATATAAAAGATAGATTCGATTATAAATACAAATTGTAAATATAAATTTTTTTTTATCTTCGTTATTTAGTTTTAATTTTTAGTAAATATATAATTATATTAAATACGTATACATTGATGGTGTAATAATTAATTATTTGATGAGTAATAGAAAAACAATTATTATTATAATGATAATAACCATAGAAAGACAAAAAAACTTAAAAAAAATCTTATTATTCGAGTATATATTGACCATAATAATCGAAGGGTCGAGTTATTGACCATTTGGAACTATATGGAGGTGATTTGGACACCTATATTATTTTATTTAAAGTGATGTTAAAGTTATCACCTTAATAATTTAATAATTATAACATTTTTAATGTTGAATTTTACAAAAAAGATAAATTTTACTACACATTTTCATATAAAATATAGTATATTTATCTTAATGATAGTATTTTATTTATAATTTTTACCCAAAAACACATATGTTAAATAATTACACAAAACTAATGTAGTAATTATTTTATTAATATCAATTTAATGTTATTAAAAATATTATAATAAATATTATTTGAGTGTATTAATATATATAATTATTTTTTTATTACTTAGACCCTATATGGATATAATAGAATAATTGTTTCAATGATAAAATGTTATATTAATGTTTTAAAATATTTTAATTGAATAGTGTCAAAATTGACACTATTGTTGTCTACACAACTAGTCAGTGGATTAATCTTGGAATTATAGTTTGTGTGCATGGTAGTCATGATAGATACACCTATTAGAGTATGGATGAGAGAAATATGTTTTTTTAAGTGGCATTCTCTCAAGGTAGGGGAGTATCATTTACTTTGGTATATTGACATTCTAGATATGTCATGATATGACCTTATTATGGGTATAGATTGGTTAGTGGCATACCGATCCCACAAAGAATGTTACTGCATAAGAGTGACTTTTACATATCCCGTGGGTCAAAATTATATTCAATATGTAGAATGGGATATCTAGGAAGGAAATGCTATTATAGTTTATCAGTACTAGGAGATATAACTTCCCAAGATTCTATTATGTTGTTGGATGATGGGGGTTTAAAGAATGGTGTATTTACAGGAGTAGTGGATAGGTTCTAGGACATGTTTCATGAGTAATTCGCAAGTCTTCCACATGAGAGAGATGTGGATTTTACAATTAAGATCTTGCCTGGAGTTGAGAGAAAATTTTTATTCCAAGATGTAGAATGGCTCCAAATTACCTTCAAGATATCTACACTTAGATGTATGATTTTATGGATTAGGGGTTTATCAATTCTATTACTTTTCATTGGGGTTCTTCAGTATTATTTAACAAGAAGGATGATAGAACATTGTTATTATGTGTTGATTACCGAAATTTGAACCAAATGTCTATGAATAACACTTATCCTCTTTCAAAAATCAATGATTTATTTTACTATTTGATAAGAGATATGTCTTTTCTCCAATATTGACTTGTGATTAGGGTATAATTAGTTTAGTGTTTGAACTTTTTACAAACCCTCGGTTGATTTTAGAAGAAAGTGTGAACTATCTGGGTATTCAATGTTGATGTTGGGGCCAACGAACACACCAACATTGTTTATTTCTTGGTTGAATAGAATATTAAACCCAAAACTGAATCATTTTGTGGTTATATTTGTGGATGACATCATGGTGTACTCCAAGTCTCATGATGATCATGACTTATATCATGACATCATCCCAAGTTCACTAAAAGAGAATAGGCTATATGGCATGATATCTAGTTACTAATTTTGTATTGATTAGGTGCATTTATTAGGTCATATCATCTGAGTGGAAGGCATGTTAGTGACTGAGATAAGTTGTATGCAATTTCATATTGGGTGAAACCAAAGAATGGTTTTGATATTCAATGCTTTCTACGATTATAAGGATATTATTGGAGGTTCATCCTAGAATTTTCCCACTTAGAAGAACCACTTTTAGGATTGAACAATAAGTATGAAATGTTTGAATGGCCTTGGGTATTTTAGAATTCTTTATAGGAGTGGAATATTAATTTGAATACAAAACCAATCCTTATCCTACCCGAGCCTATGAAAAAGTATATAATATTTTGTGATGAATCTAGGATTGGTCAAGAAGTAGTTTTGATGTAAGGGGATCGATTTCTGGCATATGGGTCACAAATATTTATCCCACATGAATGGAACTACCCAATATATGATCTTAAATTAGAAGTGATGGTTTATTCATTGATGTGTCAGCAACATTATATATGGGGATTTTTTTCTGTTTATATTGATCAAAAGAAATTAATGAGTATGTTTTCTTAATGATATTTTCATCTCCTGTAACATAGGAGGGCTTGGTATATTAAGTCATTTGATTTTGAGCTAGCATATATTATTTGGAATAGAAATAGTGTTTCTAATGCTCTAATATGGAAAACACAAACTCCAAATGTTTAAGAGTTTATCTCTGAGTGGAAGATGGTGAATTTTTTAGCTTAGATGAACGTTGTGGATTATGAGGGTCAGGAGAAGCTGAATCTCATGTTTGTTTCTGCAGAGTATACATATTTGAGCCAAATCATGGAGCTACAATATGAGCACCCAGAATGTTTTACATTGAGTGAATGGATTGAATGTAGGTACTCACCTTCCTATTGGACGATATATAAGGATGATATCATCTATGTCTGTGGCTATGTAGTTGTGGCTAAGAGTAAGCGAGCGGAGCTAATGCATGTATTTCATACCTCAAAGTGGGGGGGTGCATTTGGGGTTGACTAAAATGTATCATGACTTATGATGCCAGTATTGGTGGCCAATATTGAAAAAGTAAATTATAGGGTTTATGACAAGATGCTACACCTCTCAATAGATGATATGTAAAGACCAAAAATTTCCATATAATTTTTTTATTAAATGGGAATTTTATTAGTCTTTGAAAATTGACGGCACATGATTCTGAGGCTCGGAGTGCTAGGAAAAACTTCCTGAACATTTTTTCAGGTACGTTCAGTAAACATGTGATCGGGTTTTTAATAAAATAAAATAAAGTGTGTAGTATTTTATTTTATTTTGTTTTGAAACTCCCATGTGGATGTTTTACAGGTGGGGACCACCAGAATTAATCTCCAATGAGAGGTTATTGTGATGGGAACCACCGAAGCCTAACCTCCCAAGAGAGGTTATGGTGGTGGGGACCACCTGGGGCATGGACCTCTTGAAATCCCCTCTTAACGAGGGAGAAACCTCTCAACTCCCTCTTTAATGTTGAAGAGCCTCTTGAGCTTCTTCCACATTAATTGTACCAATGCCATACATTAATTTTTCCAAAATGTGTGTGTGTGTGCCAACATAATTTCTTCTTAAGTCAAATTATATTGGAACCTCTTTCTTTTGGTGGGAAAAGGGGAAGGAGAGAACTCTTTGGAGAATCGTGGAGAATCCCATCCTCCAACGAAGAGCGCTCTCGCCGATGAAGAACGACTTCGACTACGAAGAACCAACAAACAATCCCGGGATCATAGGCGTGTGTAGGGTGTGAGAAACGCCAATATCTTCGACTTCCTCTAACGTGGGACATCATTATTTATGATGAATATACGTCAATACTTCCTTGTTGTGCCAACTTCAACGAACGTTCCAAGGTCGGGGTTATTAATAAATTCTTGAATTCTCTTGTTTAATTTCATCATTCTTTGAAAGCATGGAGAATATTGATCAACCAAAATGAGTTAATCCATGATTCATATTAAATTGAAGAATTTGTCATTCTTGACTCCTGTTTTTGTTGAGCCGCTTGCTACAACTCTAACGTCGAGGGTGTGGGCCAAAAAAACATGGCCTGACCCCTCCACCATTCTTCATTATTTTGTTCTTCATGATGGAAAAAGAGGCTTACACCACGATGACGAATGAAGAGAGTGGCTGGCTAAACCAGCCACCGACAAAGGCACAGTGTCCTGTTGTCCATGACCAAGCCATCGCTCGAGCCGCCACCGCCATCCACTGTAGTGCCACCGCCCGAGCTACCGCCGTTGTCCGCAGCCAAGCTGCTGCCAGTAGCCTCACCCCCCAAGCCGCCACTGCTGTCTAGGGCCCAATCGCGCCACCCACATTCTTGTCGAGCCACCCCTCGGTCAGGCCACCCACGCGTCCCCCTTGGGCCGAGCCGCCCTCACGGAACCCCTCAACTGTGCTGCCCTCGCCACACCCCAAGGCCGAGCCACCCTCGCGGAACCCCCCGCGGCCCTCCGCGGCACCACGCAGCCTGTCGGACCATCCATCAAGATGGGTCGCCCGACACAAGCTGGTCGGACCCAACGGGTCGGGCCGGGTCGACTTGGACTAGGTCAGCCCAGGCCGGGTCAGGCCGGGTTGGTCTGAACGGGTCGGACCAGACCCGGACCCACTATGACCCATTTTCGCTCTTTGGCCATAACTTTGGCACCAAATGTCCATTTGATGAACCGTCAATGAAGACGGAAACCCTTGAGCGAGATGGTCTCTTTGGTATACCCAACTGGAGTTTTGGATAATGTTGGGGAACAGTCTGGTTGGATTGAGCACGAATCCAACCAGGCCCTCGGGACTAAAAGGCTAATAACTCACAGACCGAGCGTCCGATTGACGAACCGTCTATTGTGCTGAGACCCCTATGACATACAGAAACATTGAGATACTTATTCAGGGGACATCGTAGCAGTTGTAGAATTGACCAGTGGCTTGGGGAGCAAACTCTCCCAGAGATGAGCAAGCCTAGTGTGGAAACCCAATAGCTGGATGTGATGAGAAGAGTGCTCTGAGCGATCTTGTGTGGGTCAGATCCTAGTGATCCTGTGTGGGTAATATAAAGACCTGGAATTTCCATTTAATGATTTTTTTGTTAAATGGGAAATTTATGAGTCGAAGAAAATTGACAGCACATGATTCCATGTTCCGGAGTGCCCAGAATTAATTTCTGAACATTATTTCGGGTACGTTCAGTAAACATGCGAGTGGGTTTTTATAACTTTTTAACCAGTTCACTAAATTGAAATCTGAGGACACCATTGTACTCGCATCACCTGTATTCTCTTAACGATAATTTTACCTTGACAGTAGTTGATCGATGGTGAAAGTTAATTTTTTTTGGGTTTTTTGTGAAAAGAAAAAATAAAATAAAGTCTGTAACATTTTATTTTATTTTTTTTGGCAACTCCCATGTGGATGTTTCATATGTGAGGACCACCTGAATTAGCCTCCCATGAGAAGTTATGGTGGTGGGGTCGCCCCGAGCCCAACCTCCCATGGGTGGTTATGGTGGTTGCGATCACCCTAAGGATTAAACCTCATGAACTCAACTCTTAATGAGGGAGACATCTCTCAACTCCCTCTTTAATGTGGAGGAGCCTCTTGAGCTTACTACACATTAATTGTACTAATGCCACAGATAAATGTTTCCAACATGTGTGTGTGTGTGTGACATCATAATTTCTTCTTAAGTTAAAAAATATTTGAACCTCATTCTTTTGGTGGGAAAAAAAGAAAAAAAAACACTTCGAATAATTGTGGAGAGTCCCATCCTCCAATGAATAATTCTCTCACCGACAAAGAATGACATCGACTACGAAGAACCAACGAACGAGCCTTGGATCAGAGGCGTGTGGCAGGCACAAAGATCGTCGATATCTTTGAATTCCTCTAACGTGGGACGTCTTCATCTACGAAGAATCTACATCCATAGTTCCTTCTCTATCCAACGTCAACAAACAATCCAAGGTAGGGGGTTATTAATAAATTATTGAATTATCTAATTTAATTTCCTAGTACTTGGAAAGAATGTAGAACTTGGATGAACCAAAATGAGTTGATCCACAATTCTTATTAAATTGAAGTGTTTTTCGTTCTTGACTCCAATTTTTATTGAGTCGCTTACTACCACACTAACGTGGAGGGTGCATGACAAACAAAAATGGAACGACCCTTCCGACGTTTTTTTTTATTATGTTAAATGTGAAGGAAGAAAGTGGTTTACACCATGACGACACACGAAGAGAGAGGCCGGCTAAATCGGCCGCCGGTGAAGGCATGTCACCCCGCCGTCCACGGACGAGCTGCCTTCACCATCCGCAGCCGAGTCACCACCAACGACCTCTCCAACCGAGCCATCGTTGCCATCAATTAATGAGCTGCCACCTCCTGAGCCGCTACCGCCATCCGCTGCCGAGCCCCCACTTGTGACCTCACCACCTGAGCCACCCCTGCGGTCTGCGGCCCCGCCACGCCGCCTGCGGTCTCAACGACCCTCCCCTCAACCGAGCCGCCTAGGAAGCACCCCCCGAGACAAGGATTTTCTCGGCGAGACCGTAGGCGGCGCGGTGGGGCCACAGACGGTGGAGGGGGTTTGGGTGGTAAGGCCACGAGTGGCGGCTCAGGCACGGACGACGGCAGAGGCTCGGGTGCGGGCTCGACCATGGATGACGGCGGCGGCGCGGGCAGCGAGGCCTTGGGAGGTAGCTCAACTACTGATGGAGGAGGCGGCTTAGAGGTGGACCATACGGTGTGTCAGTTCGTAGAAAATACAGGTGGACATGGAGTGCTGAGAAGGTGATTTGTATCTACCCTTCTGGTAGGTACCTAGGTGGATGATCCAAGAGTTTCTTTTCACCTATCAGTCATCTTTTACATTCCATTTTTCCTTCTAATTTCTTATTGGGATTGTATTCTGACCCCTTTTTCTTACTGTAATCACTCTGTTTACTATTTATTTTACTTCAGATCTTATCTTGCTGTGTGATTGGTTGTTTGTTTACAGGTTATAAAGGAAATGCTTTCCCAGTTCTAGGTAATTACGCCTTTGGTGCTAGTCGCCATTGTAACAGCCCAAGATTTTATTCTTTTTAATTTTATTAATGTCTTGTGTTGTACGCTACACCCAAAGGAGCTTGCACAACACACATCCTTGACTTGACTTGCAATCGCGACCTTCCTCAATAGCGTGTGTAGTACGCAATACCGAGTTTCACTAAACAACGATATGCTATAAAAATATTATTAAAACTAGCCGTTATGAATAGTAATAACCACTTTTTGAAATCCAGTAAATCTTATTTTTCAAAATGAACTTTATTTTTGGATTCGGAGTATCGAATTTAGCCTAAGGTGAAATTTTGGTACTTTTCGGATAACTTTCATATTCTGATGAATAGTGAAAATTACTAAATTATAATTAAAAACAACTTTTTTAATCGAAATAATTAATAGTGATAAATCATTAATTTGAGTGGTTTTAAAGTATATTTAGAATATATTTTTACAATTTAATACAATGTTGGTCATTGGATGTAATTTCACATTTAAACTAGACATAAACAAGTGTCAATCTTTTGATAGATATTGTTTCTTAAAAACACGCTATTTGTTTTAACAACGGGATTTAATTATAAAATTAATTAATTCAACTTTTATGTTATGAATTTGGTAAAATAGACTTCATTTTTGAATTCGGAATATGAAATATAGCTTAGGATGAAATTTTGGAATTGTTCTGAAAAACATCAATTTTTGATGAATAGTGAAACTACTAAGTGGTAGTTAAAAAAACTGAATTTTTCATAAAACTTAATTTTTCCGCTTCTGTGAATGGAATTTCGAAAATTCGAGAGACACGGTTAATATCAAGGACTAAAATTTGGTTCAATGAGATGAAAATAATTTTTGGTGAATAGTAACTTTTTACTTTTTTTTTACCGCGGTTAATAGTAAATAGGGTAACTAAGGGTAAATATGATATTAATATTACCCTAACACATGTCCTAATCCTATTGGACAAGTGTATTTCGACCAAAAACAAACTTAGGAATAAAATATGACCATTTAGGCCCACTTGGATTAGATTAGGACATTTATTATTAATTTATTTAAAGAAAGGTTAAAATAGTTAAAATCAAAGTTTAATAAGTAAATCATTTTTAATATGGGGTTATACATAAGATAAATTCGATTGT
This sequence comes from Viscum album, assembly GCA_963277665.1. Lineage (NCBI taxonomy): Eukaryota > Viridiplantae > Streptophyta > Magnoliopsida > Santalales > Viscaceae > Viscum > Viscum album. The sequence continues at coordinate 904,715,904 of OY728158.1, read as the reverse complement.
AAATATTCATTAGAAAGCTAAAAACATTTCCTACATAATGGTATTTTATTTGTAATTGTTAAACATCATATAAGTTAATTTATTTATGACACAAAGATGATGCAGTAATTATCTTATTAATGAAATATTGACATAATTGATGTTATAAACACCAAACTAAATATAATTTGAGACTTTTTATGAATTCCACTAATTTTCTAGGTTACTATGACATATTAGTGTGGATTTAATCAACTTGGTTCGAACATATAATTCTGTTATGACTTTCACAAAAATCATGTATCAAATAGTGTCAAAATTGACACAAAATAGTTTTTAAATCAAATATTATATTATTAATTGTTATTTTATTCCTAAAAATCTAAGGTTCGGCCAAATGACTTAGATAATGATATATGTATTAATAATAAACAATTTGGGGTTCGTTTGGCATGTTATAGTAAGTTTATTAACCATATAGTGAAAGAAAACAAAAAGACACGGTAAAAGTTAAATTATTTAACTTAGAGTTAAATCTAATTGATAAGGTTTAAAATAATATCCAAACATGTCTAAATTTGATTGGTTGATGAGATTACAACCCTATCTCATCTAATCTTCGAATATGAGTCATTTTTGGAGGTTTTTAAGTGGGGTTAGATTTATTATAAATTAATATTTTTAAGAATTCCTAAGGTGCCCCTCTCCTCCCCTATAAAAGGGCACCTCCTCCCCCTCCTCCTCACACCAATTTTGAGCACTCAAGCTCGGCCAAACCCTGCCATTTTCTCCTCTCCACTTTCCTAGAATAATCCTAGAGGTTCTGGTCTTCTCCAAAGACCAATCTTAGTTCCTTAAGTGGAGGATTCAAAGAGGCGTTCCAAAGAAGAGGTAATATCCATTACCGATCTTTTCAATTTCTTTCTTCTTCAACTTCTTCTTATTTAGTTGTTTCATGATAAAGTAATAACATCAGTATTACTTACATACTGATATGTTATTATAAATATGAAACAACCCTAATTCACCTTCTATCCATCCTACGGAAAAATGAAATCACCGCGCGTGCGTACGTACGGAATACCGTCTCCACGCCGTGGTGTAATCTATTTTCCACCATCACCTTACAAGGATGGGTATAATGGTGTAATGAGTAACTACATATGATTATTATGAAGTAATATTGATACTGAAATAATATATATATACTCCAATACAATTCCACGATCATAGGAATGATATCATCACTCGTGCGTACGTACGGAATACCGTCTCCACGATGTGATGCGACTCGTTCTACATGATCTTCATTTCATAATGATTATATAAATGAATTGAATGAATGAATATGGTATATACTACACTAATACCATTTTGGAAATGAATTATCTATAACCTAAAGATAAGAATAAGAATTTATTCGACAAAACACGCATAAGAACAAAAAGTTATAAAGACCCGAGTAACAAGTAACAATGAAATATTACTAACAAGAAGCTAATAATATGACCATATATGATATCATATCAATATGTATGATTCTGGAATAAGTCAATAACATTATTTAAACCATTATACAGGAGCTTCGGACACGTACAAAGCTAATCGGACCTAAGGTAAAGGAAATATCACAATCTCATTTTTATCCGAGATTGTTTATTCGTAAGTATTTACTGGGGTGTATTTTATCATCCACATCCATGTTCCCTTAATATGTAATATTGTTTCCATCCACTTGAAATAGTTTAAATCCAATTTTACCCTTAGGTGAGTGTTTAGTAAAGAATATGAAAGGAATCTTTTGTCGTTTTTCCGTACGAGGTACTTTTTGACTTTTCCGACAAAAGTACGAAGAATGTTTTTTTTAACTTATACGGCATGAATGGATTTTTAAAACATTACTTAAAAGAAGCTTCCTTTACAAGTTTTCAAGTTTATTTTTAATCAACTTCTTTTATTTTAATGACATGTTATGAAAGGAAAAATGTTTTTGAAGAAGAAAGGATATTTTCCTCAAGAATTCAATTCAAGTGTTTTATCAAAATTATTTTCCATCTAAGATAATAAAGGGTTCTGTTTATACCCATATTTTTACATTGGTTTGAATATGTTGTGATGGAATTATGTTTATGAATTCCTTTATCTTATATGAATTGATTTATGATGTCATGATGTTTCAAGAATCCCATTTTTGTTATATGTGTTATGCGATGATGAATGTTTTATGATTATGTGGCACACATAAGAAAGGATTCATTATAAGATGGGTGGGACCTATATCTCCCTCCAATGCATTGGGTAATGATTTTATATCTCATGAGATAGACATGGCTGGAACGGAAGGTTATTTCGGTTCAGTGATACAGGACTGAAACGAGGAGTGAACTCGGTTCAGAAAGGGACTTTGTCCACTAAGATAGTCTTGGCAATGCGTCATGACTAACAAGAAATGATTTTCCATGATTATGTGTGCATGCCACAAAGTTTCAAGTTTTATGTTATGATTATGGGGATCTCATTTTCACTTCTATGATTTATCCCATGTTATGATATTATGAGCTCTTTTGCAGGTTAAGATTTCCAAAAGCTATGTTCTTATGTATATGATGTGATTGATATTTCTTTTGTTTACCCTTACTGAGCATTTGAGCTCACCCTTTTATGTTTTCTTTTCCCCAGGATATAAAGAAAGGTTTTTAGGTAAAAAAAAAGGGAAGATCTTTATGGGAGATATTGAAGATCTTTCACCACGATTAGAAGATTACGTTCCGAGTTTCCAAAGACACTAAACTATTACGATCCTTTAGTGTGTGTTTTTGTTATGTACTAAGTATTCCGCAAATGTAATGTAATGTCCATGTACGTCAGGATACGGGTCTCTACAGTTGGTATCAGAGGAAAGGTTTAGTCAACCTTTGGAAACTAGGATGCGAAAACGTTAGTGAGATCCCTAGAGATATTTCTAAGGTATGTCTAGGGATGTCCCTAGGGATAAGTATACGTATAGGTTATAGTAATAGAATTACGCTAACGATCATATAATTAAACCTAAGATGTTGGATATTGAAGGTACTCCCCCTTTATTATGTTGTTTTCCCTAGCATGATTTTTGCCTCTCACACTATTCTTTTGGGGTTTTAGACGATGGCTGGAACCCGAAGGAACCGTGTTAATGCAGAATGTGATGGGCAATGCAATGATTGTCCCCCTGAGCAACCAAACGATATAGGAGCTGGAATGCAAAATCTTGTAGCCATGCTCACACAACTTTCTCAAGCTATGAATCATGCAGGACTTCCAAACGAGCAAAGGAAGGAGCAACATTCTGTTGAATCCTTCATGAGGCAGCGTCCACCTTCTTTCAGTGGGTCTACTGATCCATTAGTTGCTGAACAATGGATTAGTACTACTGAAAAGATATTTTCAGTTCTTCAATGTTCTGAACATGATAAAGTCATCCTAGCAGTGTATCGTCTGGAAGGTGAAGCTGATCAATGGTGGAATCTTATCAAGAATACGAGGCCAAGAGATGAAATTGAGTCCATGGAATGGGACGAGTTCAAGAACTTGTTTTTCAGTAAGTACTTCCCTCGTATTCTTCGAACGAAGATGGAAAAGGAGTTTCTTGAGCTGAAACAGAAGGATGATGAATCTGTTGGTATATACGAAGCGAATTTTACAAGACTTGCAAGGTATGAATCTGGCATTATCATCCAACCTGAAAGTAAAGTTGATCGATTTTTCAGTGGCTTAAAACCAAGTCTTCGAAGGGCATTAGCTATAAGAGACTTCAGTAGCTATGAAGAAATTGTGCGTTGTGCTATCAAGGTAGAAATGGAAGTTGGTGTTACATATCCATCTCATGGTTTTGACAAGAAACGAAAGATGGAGTTCAAGGAGAGATCTCAGAATAATGGTGAAAAGAAGATGAATGTTTCCTTATGCACAAAGTGTGGAAAGAAGCATGGTGGAGATTGTCTTAAAGGGACTAGAAAATGTTTTAAGTGTGGAAAAGAAGGTCATCGAGCAGCTGAGTGTCGAAGTAATGGAAAAAGGGTTTCTAATGATGTGAATAAAGCAAACACTGCAGAGAACGCACCGCCAACACTTCAATGCTTCAAGTGCAAGGAAATGGGGCATTATGCTAATAATTGCCCTAATCCAAGGGTTAGTGATGATCGACATAAGCAACCGCTTAAGGCAAAGGACAAAGGGAAGTCACATGCGATCACTATTGGCAATGTTGAATATGACAACGATGTGGTGGAATGATTAAGTTTTTATGTAATGGGATTCCAAAATAATGTTGTATCATGGAATATTGGAATACTTATGTATTGGTCTAATGTGGTATTCAAAGTGATTGAGATATTATGCAAGGAAAACGAGAAAATGAAATGTTTAACAGTATTCAGGAGCTCATGATTGATATAAGGACTAAGTGATATCATGGTTTGAGTATATAGAATTTTGAGGATTTCGGTATGTGAAAAGTGTTAACTTTTAACTGCATTCAAGTTTTCACTAAGGTTCAATGGGTATTCAAGAGAGTACAAGATTAAGGCCTTTGAATGTTTGGAATGTGACCAACAAGATATATCTTATGATATATGGGGATCAACGATGGTATTAAATCTCTGGTAATCGTTTTCACTATGTTATGAGAATGGACTGTAGTATTATGGATAAGCCTAAAGATTGGAATGGATTATGTTGGACATAAGTTAGTATTGTTTAAGGATAGAAGTTTTTTCAATATTATGGGATGTTATAGTAATATAGTTTTAGAAAAAGGACAACCTGCAGGACGGGCGACAGCCCATCGCTTCGGACAAGGCTGTGGGAATCGAACCCACAACTGAAGTGCGACTGGCCTTTATCGCCTACCACTGACCTACAGGAAGTCCCTGTTTAGTAGAAACTAGTTTTATTATATTAAGGAGTATGATATATGAAGTATAAGTCCATTTTAGGAACCATATATGATTAATCTCACTATAGATCGATTTATGAATATAATTTTTGCTAACCTTTTGTTTGAGACAGATGGAATGACCCGTCATTCTATCACATGATCTGCTAACACTTCACGAATAACAAATTCAACTTCATTTATTTAAGAGATGAAGTGGAAATTGTTCAAGGCACGAACAACAGTGATATTGTATCAAAATAAAGTATGTATTTATTCTAATTCAAATTTTCAACTTTAGGGAAATGATCTTGAAAACCAAAAATGTTGTCCTAGTGATCTTATACCTGATGAATTAGATGGTACCTTAGATCGTCACAAATCTATGGATTTGTGATTACTGGATTTTCCATAGCCATGTTCTCTACCACTCTCCATCAGAACATGATGGTTAGATTTCTCTTCCATATCCATATTTTCACCTATGTGGAAACCCAGTGATTAGTTTATTTGGGTAATCGTTACATTTCATACTTTAGTTTTTAAAGCCAAGTTTTGGTATTCCCTTTTACGATGTGGGTTTCTATTAAAGAAACTTTGAAATAATAAACCATTTATAACCCCGACGAATTTCGAGGGCGAAATTCATTTTAAGGGGGGTAGAATGTAACAGCCCAAGATTTTATTCTTTTTAATTTTATTAATGTCTTGTGTTGTACGCTACACCCAAAGGAGCTTGCACAACACACATCCTTGACTTGACTTGCAATCGCGACCTTCCTCAATAGCGTGTGTAGTACGCAATACCGAGTTTCACTAAACAACGATATGCTATAAAAATATTATTAAAACTAGCCGTTATGAATAGTAATAACCACTTTTTGAAATCCAGTAAATCTTATTTTTCAAAATGAACTTTATTTTTTGATTCGGAGTATCGAATTTAGCCTAAGGTGAAATTTTGGTACTTTTCGGATAACTTTCATATTCTGATGAATAGTGAAAATTACTAAATTATAATTAAAAACAACTTTTTTAATCGAAATAATTAATAGTGATAAATCATTAATTTGAGTGGTTTTAAAGTATATTTAGAATATATTTTTACAATTTAATACAATGTTGGTCATTGGATGTAATTTCACATTTAAACTAGACATAAACAAGTGTCAATCTTTTGATAGATATTGTTTCTTAAAAACACGCTATTTGTTTTAACAACGGGATTTAATTATAAAATTAATTAATACAACTTTTATGTTATGAATTTGGTAAAATAGACTTCATTTTTGAATTCGGAATATGAAATATAGCTTAGGATGAAATTTTGGCATTTTTCTGAAAAACATCAATTTTTGATGAATAGTGAAACTACTAAGTGGTAGTTAAAAAAACTGAATTTTTCATAAAACTTAATTTTTCCGCTTCTGTGAATGGAATTTCGAAAATTCGAGAGACACGGTTAATATCAAGGACTAAAATGTGGTTCAATGAGATGAAAATAATTTTTGGTGAATAGTAACTTTTTACTTTTTTTTTACCGCGGTTAATAGTAAATAGGGTAACTAAGGGTAAATATGATATTAATATTACCCTAACACATGTCCTAATCCTATTGGACAAGTGTATTTCGACCAAAAACAAACTTAGGAATAAAATATGACCATTTAGGCCCACTTGGATTAGATTAGGACATTTATTATTAATTTATTTAAAGAAAGGTTAAAATAGTTAAAATCAAAGTTTAATAAGTAAATCATTTTTAATATGGGGTTATACATAAGATAAATTCGATTGTAAATATTCATTAGAAAGCTAAAAAAATTTCCTACATAATGGTATTTTATTTGTAATTTTTAAACATCATATAAGTTAATTTATTTATGACACAAAGATGATGCAGTAATTATCTTATTAATGAAATATTGACATAATTGATGTTATAAACACCAAACTAAATATAATTTGAGACTTTTTATGAATTCCACTAATTTTCTAGGTTACTATGACATATTAGTGTGGATTTAATCAACTTGGTTCGAACATATAATTCTGTTATGACTTTCACAAAAATCATGTATCAAATAGTGTCAAAATTGACACAAAATAGTTTTTAAATCAAATATTATATTATTAATTGTTATTTTATTCCTAAAAATCTAAGGTTCGGCCAAATGACTTAGATAATGATATATGTATTAATAATAAACAATTTGGGGTTCGTTTGGCATGTTATAGTAAGTTTATTAACCATATAGTGAAAGAAAACAAAAAGACACGGTAAAAGTTAAATTATTTAACTTAGAGTTAAATCTAATTGATAAGGTTTAAAATAATATCCAAACATGTCTAAATTTGATTGGTTGATGAGATTACAACCCTATCTCATCTAATCTTCGAATATGAGTCATTTTTGGAGGTTTTTAAGTGGGGTTAGATTTATTATAAATTAATATTTTTAAGAATTCCTAAGGTGCCCCTCTCCTCCCCTATAAAAGGGCACCTCCTCCCCCTCCTCCTCACACCAATTTTGAGCACTCAAGCTCGGCCAACCCCTGCCATTTTCTCCTCTCCACTTTCCTAGAATAATCCTAGAGGTTCTGGTCTTCTCCAAAGACCAATCTTAGTTCCTTAAGTGGAGGATTCAAAGAGGCGTTCCAAAGAATAGGTAATATCCATTACCGATCTTTTCAATTTCTTTCTTCTTCAACTTCTTCTTCTTTAGTTGTTTCATGATAAAGTAATAACATCAGTATTACTTACATACTGATATGTTATTATAAATATGAAACAACCCTAATTCACCTTCTATCCATCCTACGGAAAAATGAAATCACCGCGCGTGCGTACGTACGGAATACCGTCTCCACGCCGTGGTGTAATCTATTTTCCACCATCACCTTACAAGGATGGGTATAAGGGTGTAATGAGTAACTACATATGATTATTATGAAGTAATATTGATACTGAAATAATATATATATACTCCAATACAATTCCACGATCATAGGAACGATATCATCACTCGTGCGTACGTACGGAATACCGTCTCCACGATGTGATGCGACTCGTTCTACATGATCTTCATTTCATAATGATTATATAAATGAATTGAATGAATGAATATGGTATATACTACACTAATACCATTTTGGAAATGAATTATCTATAACCTAAAGATAAGAATAAGAATTTATTCGACAAAACACGCATAAGAACAAAAAGTTATAAAGACCCGAGTAACAAGTAACAATGAAATATTACTAACAAGAAGCTAATAATATGACCATATATGATATCATATCAATATGTATGATTCTGGAATAAGTCAATAAAATTATTTAAACCATTATACAGGAGCTTCGGACACGTACAAAGCTAATCGGACCTAAGGTAAAGGAAATATCACAATCTCATTTTTATCCGAGATTGTTTATTCGTAAGTATTTACTAGGGTGTATTTTATCATCCACATCCATGTTCCCTTAATATGTAATATTGTTTCCATCCACTTGAAATAGTTTAAATCCAATTTTACCCTTAGGTGAGTTTTTAGTAAAGAATATGAAAGGAATCTTTTGTCGTTTTTCCGTACGAGGTACTTTTTGACTTTTCCGACAAAAGTACGAAGAATGTTTTTTTTAACTTATACGGCATGAATGGATTTTTAAAACATTACTTAAAGGAAGCTTCCTTTACAAGTTTTCAAGTTTATTTTTAATCAACTTCTTTTATTTTAATGACATGTTATGAAAGGAAAAATGTTTTTGAAGAAGAAAGGATATTTTCCTCAAGAATTCAATTCAAGTGTTTTATCAAAATTATTTTCCATCTAAGATAATAAAGGGTTCTGTTTATACCCATATTTTTACATTGGTTTGAATATGTTGTGATGGAATTATGTTTATGAATTCCTTTATCTTATATGAATTGATTTATGATGTCATGATGTTTCAAGAATCCCATTTTTGTTATATGTGTTATGCGATGATGAATGTTTTATGATTATGTGGCACACAAAAGAAAGGATTCATTATAAGATGGGTGGGACCTATATCTCCCTCCAATGCATTGGGTAATGATTTTATATCTCATGAGATAGTCATGGCTGGAACGGAAGGTTATTTCGGTTCAGTGATACAGGACTGAAACGAGGAGAGAACTCGGTTCAGAAAGGGACTTTGTCCACTAAGATAGTCTTGGCAATGAGTCATGACTAACAAGAAATGATTTTCCATGATTATGTGTGCATGCCACAAAGTTTCAAGTTTTATGTTATGATTATGGGGATCTCATTTTCACTTCTATGATTTATCCCATGTTATGATATTATAGGCTCTTTTGCAGGTTAAGATTTCCAAAAGCTATGTTCTTATGTATATGATGTGATTGATATTTCTTTTGTTTACCCTTACTGAGCATTTGAGCTCACCCTTTTATGTTTTCTTTTCCCCAGGATATAAAGAAAGGTTTTTAGGTAAAAAAAAAAGGGAAGATCTTTATGGGAGATATTGAAGATCTTTCACCACGATTAGAAGATTACGTTCCGAGTTTCCAAAGACACTAAACTATTACGATCCTTTAGTGTGTGTTTTTGTTATGTACTAAGTATTCCGCAAATGTAATGTAATGTCCATGTACGTCAGGATACGGGTCTCTACAGCCATTCTCCTGCAGATGACCAGACTGAGCAGACTATTCAAACCCTCGAGGACATGCTCCGTGCTTGTGTCCTAGACTTCGGTCATAGTTGGGAGGATTAAATTATTTTGGTAGAGTTTGTGTATAACAACAAATATCACACCACCATTGGGATGACACCTTTCGAGGCATTGTACGGGTGACCATGCAGATCAAATTTGTGCTAGACTGACCCAGGGGAGTCAGCACTAGTGGGACCAATGATTGTATGGGCTACCATAGAGAATGTACAGATCATCCAGGAGCAGATAAAGATTGCACAGAGCGGGCAAAATTCGTATACCGATAGGAGATGGAGACCTCTAAAGTTCGAGGATGGTGACCACATATTTATAGGGGTCTCACATCGACAAGGCTTGCGAAGATTTGGCTGAGGTGGCAAGTTATCTTTGAGGTTCATCATACCTTTTCAGGTCCTCAACAAATTTGGCGAGGTGGCTTACCACTTAGATATTCCACCTCAGTTTCACCAGGTGCACAATGTCTTCCACGTATCCCAGTTGAGGAGACACATGTGTGACCCTTCCAATGTCATTGACCACATAGAGTTGGACGTCGACAATGAGGTGAATTTTATAGAGGTTCCAGTGGAGATTGAGGATCGACAAGAGCGGGTCCTTCATGGGTGGTCAATACCTCTGGTGTGCGTTCGTTGACAGTACAGGAACCTCTAAGAAAGAACATGGGAGCGGGAGGCTCAGATTCATGCTCAGTACCCCCACTTATTTTCTTAGTTTTGAGTTGTGACTTATGAGGATGTAATTCCCTGAGGTGGGGAGAATTAAAAGACATGGAAATTCCATGTATTTTATTAAGTAAATAGGAATTTTGTGAGTTTGAAAAAATTTACAGTGTGTGATTCAGAATCTCAGTGTGCCCGGAAAGAATTTCAAAAACTTTTTTTCAGGTACATTCAAGAAAAGTGCTAGCTGGTTTTTGTAACTTTTGAAGTAGTGCTCATAATTGAAATCCGAGGACACCATTGAACTCGAAGTTCCCATATTCTCTAAAAGAGAACTTCACCATGACCGCAGTAGGATAAGGGTGGAAGGTTGTTTTTTAAATTATTCGTGAAAGATTAAAAATAAAATAAAATGTTATAACATTTTATTTTTATTTTATTTTGAAACTCCCGTGTGGATGTTTCATAAGTGTGGACCACATGAACTAAACCACCCTTGAGAGGTTATGGTGGTGGGGACCACCTCAGTATAATCCTTCCATGAACTCCCCTTTAATGGGAGAAACCCTCAAACTTCATATTAAATGTGGGGGAGCCTCTTCAACTCCTCTAGCATTTATTTTGCCAACTCTGTGAATTAATTATGCCCTTTTGAATTTATTCCAACGAAAATAATAGAAAACATAATCTATTATGTTGGCTACATGGCATTTTTGGTGGAATTGGGAGGAAGGAGCCTTGGGAGAAAGCTCTCCAATGAAGAACTCTAATGAAGAATGCCGGCTTAGACTCTGAATTCTTCCACAGGGCATTCATTGATGAGGAACATCTTCAATGTCAACGAACCGAAGTTTGAGGAAACGACGACTTCACCAACATCCATCTATTCCCAACAACATCACCTCCTTCCCTGTGGGAAATATTCAACAAATCAAAAAAACATGTTAGGGGTTTAATTCTATATAATTATCACTTCCCATGTTCTCCCCTTCTAATTATTTTTCAAGATTGGGCATTGTTATTGATGAGGTTTGTAGGGAGGGTGTTTGAATTATTTTTCCTTTAAAAATTCTTGAAATTATTGTTCTTGTTGATCCTCTTGCTATTTCTCTAACGCAGAGTGTGTGGGACAAACAAACATGGCCTGACTCCACCATTGTTCTTCTAAAATTGTGTATCCTTCATGATGAAAGAAGGCAACTTTGGTGACGGTGACAAGGGCCGGTGGTTGGCACTGATGGAACTCAAGAACTGCTAACGAAGGCATGGCGCCCCACAGCACCCACGACCTCCACCCTCCCTGACGAGCCGCCCTGTCTGAGCCACCCGGCGTCCTCCGCCCTCCCATCTTAGCCGCTCTGGCCGAGATACCCCTCATCCTCGTTCCCCCAAGGCACCTGCAACCTCTGCGGAACCCGTGGAATCTGCGACACCCATGGCTTCCTCCCTCACGGCCGAGCTGATCCGGCCGAGCCGCCCTGCAGCCTTGCGCCCTTGCGGCACCCCCATGACCCAGCTGCCTTGTGATAGCCACAACCTTCTCCCTCTTGGCCGAGCCGCTCCGGCCGAGTCTCCCTCGACTGAGCCACCCCGCGGTCTCTGCCCTCACGGCCATGCCGCTCCAGCCCAGCTGGCCCGTAGCCTTGCGCCCTCGTGGAACCCCTTGAGGGTGAGCTTCCTCGCGTCCTCAAGGCTCCCAGCGTGGCCAAGCTGCCCTGCGCCCAGGCTACACCCCCACGGTCAAGCCGCCCCGCGCCCGTGCTGCACCCTGTGGCTGAGCAGCCCCATACCCCCGTAGCACCACCGCAGACTTGCAGCCCTCACGGCCTGCCGGGCCAGACCCAGGGGGTCTGGCCGGGTTGGTACGATCGAGTCAGACTGGACCTGAACCAGATACGACTCTATACTTTATTTGGGACACAACTTTGGCACCAGACATTCATTTGACGAATCGTCAGCAGCTCCGAAAACCATGGAGAGAGACGGTACCTTTGGTATACCCCACTAGAGTTTATGATAAATTTGGGGAATGGTAAGGTTGGATCGATCATGAATCCAACTGGGCCCTCGGAACAAAAAGGCTACTAACTCATAGACCATGTGTCTAAAATACACCCCTTCTATTGCATTGAGATCCCTATAACGTAGCAGTCCTTTGGGATAATTCATTATGGAACTTCGTGGTAGTTGAAGTATAGACCAGTGAATTGTGGAGAGGATCCCCCAAAAGATGAGAAGGCTTAGTGCGGGACCCCATAGCTGGATGTGAAAATAAGAATGATGAGTGATCCTATGTGGGTAAGATTCTAGAGATCCCGTGTGGGTGAGCTCCAAGTGTTCCTGTGTGGGATAGCACCTCGTGATCCTGTGTGGGTCAGCTCATAGCGATCCTATGTGGGTCAGCTCCTAGTGATCTTGTTTGGGTCATCTCCTAGCGATCCTATGGGGGTCAACACCTAGGGATCCTGTGTGGGTCAGCTCCTAGAGATCCTCTGTGGGTCAGCTCCTAGTGATCTTGTGTGGGTCAGCTTTTAATGATCCTGTGTGGGTCAGCCCCTAGCGATCCTATGCGGTTCAGCTTTTAACGATCCTATATGGGTCAGCTTCTTTATAGAGTAAGATGATTCAGTAGTTACATCTAATCAACTCTACTACTGTACTTAAGTTATACCTGGTGTGAGATGAGTTCGTACCTATGTGGTAATTTGTCCAACGTAGTACTACCTTGGTGGTATACTTTTGTCTGGCATACCTGTGTGATACTTTCCTACGTAGTGTACCTTCCTTTGTGGAATAGTTGAGCTTTGGGCTTTTGAGTTAGACTCTGTGTTTCCTCATGATTGAGATGGGTATAATTGTTAACTTAAGTATATGTATGGGAATATACCTAATTAGGGTTGTCACTATCTTACTTTATTTTTGGTTTATCCTTTGGGGATTTAGTGAGACCTTGAGGGTCTCAGAGACCCTACTGAGTATCGTTATACTCACCCCTTAATGGGAAATGCCCAAACCTTATTCTGTTTAGTGCAAATGATGGTCAACATCGATCAAGGATGAGGATACTAGGACTGGACGGTGCCTGTTGGCGGACCATACGACTTGACAGTACGTAGAGGAGACATACGGACATGGAGTGCTGAGGAGGCGATCTGCACCTACCATTCATGTAGGAACCTCAGAGGTGGAGTGGACAATGCTCGGAGGTGGACCATACGGCGTGTCAGTTCGCAGAGACGACGGGTTGACGTGGAGTGATTAGGAGGTGATCTATACCTACCCTTCAGGTAGGAATCGAGGTGGATGATCCATCTGTTGCTTTTCACATATCAGTCATCTTGTGCCTTTTAGTTTTCCATGTACTTTCCAGTTGAGCTTGTATTTTGGCCCCTTTTTCTTACATTACTCTCTCTGTTTACTATTCATTTTACTTGTGTTTGTATGTTATTGTGTGCTTGGTTGTGTGTTTACAGGTTATAAAGGCAATTCCTTTCCACCTCTAGGGAATTTAAACTTTGGTGGTAGTTTCCAACCCCTGGCCTAAGGAAGGCAGGCTTGGGGTAGTCACAACATGGTCCTCGAGGGATGGGTCATGACAAATTAGTAATAGAGGTTGTAGTAAGAGTCTTCCGACTGGTAGGGACTCCAGTCGATCTCATGGTGATCCTTGCCGCCAGCCTTCTGTAGGTAGCAATGGGTAGATGGTGGATTTTGATGCTCCAGGTTAACAACGGGGTGATGCTTCTCTAGGATGACTTCGAGAGCCTGTTTCAGTAAGAGTTCTTCCCAACGACTCTTCACGCAGTGTGCATACAAGAGCTTATTCATCTTTAGCAGGGCATCATGACTTTAGCTCAGTACTCAGCGAGGTTGATGGACCTCTCATGCTACTCCAATGATATGGTGAATGAACCTTTTTTCAGGGCCAGAATCTCTAATCATGGACTCAGGCATGATATTAGGGCTTCTTGGATCTCACTCAGCATCCCGACACTGGTGGATGTGTTAGAGAGATACATATCAGTTGAGAATTTCCTTGATCAGCAGTCACTAGAAAAAAGATCCACCACCAGTCATCACGTAGTACAGTATTCTACAGCTGGCATCAGACTGATGTCGTAGAGGTCCAAGAGGACCAGACCTTTGGGTGAACGAATTCATGACTCAGGATCTGTTGTGTAGGGTACTCGAGGCGGAGCCAGTCATACCAGGAGCGGGCAGTGTTACACATGTTGTGGGTAGGGTCACATGGCTTGTGACTATCTGAAACTCTATTCAGAAGATGAACAGATGGTCGAAGAACCACCCAGGCAGAGATAGAGGTTCGAAAGAGGAGGTCCACAATAAGTAGGTGGACGTGGAAGAGGAGCTAGTCATGCAGCTGGCAGTGGACAACGATTCGAGATATTACAGCCACCACCACCAGGAGGTCCACCCCAACTATAGGGAGAAGGCAGACATGGGTGAGCTCAGCTCCAGGCAGTTGAGGCTTACAATCATGGAACTTCAAAGATGATACGATGTACGATCTTTGTCTACTCCACCTTAGCTATAGTTCTTATAGACACAGGTTCTAATCAATTTTTTATTTCCACTGTCCTCGTTTGGAGCTCAGAGATTCTGGTGGAGCCATTGGTTTTATCCTTACAGTAATAGAATCCTACTTGAGTGGGTTCGATGATTACGCACAGGTGCCAGTAGTGAGAGATTACTTTAGGAGATGAGACCTTCATCTGTGATCTCCTTGTAGTAGCATCAGGGCCTTACAACATCATCCTAGGTATGGACTGGTTATCTAAAGTGCATTCTCATATAGACTACTTTAGGCGCAATGTGTGGTGTGTCTGTTTGGATGAGACAAGTTTTACCCTCACCGGAGAGAAGGGAGCCTTTGCAGCGCATGATGGACTTTCCCAGAGGAGGGTGTAACTGATCACTCATCAGTTGGCTTCCCTTACCCTCAGAGCGGTTGATGGGGAGAGTCTGAATTATCCTGTAGTGGTGGACCGGTTAGTGTATATCTTCCCAGTTGATGTCTCGGGTCTACCTTTTTATAGAGACGTGGAATGTTACATTGACTTGTACCCCAGGACAACATCGATATCTACACCAGCGTATCGGATGGCCCCTGTATAGCTTCGGGAGCTGTGGGTACAACTGGAGGACTTATAGGGGAAGGGGTTCTTCTGGACCAGTGTTTCACCTTGGATAGCCCCGATTATGATTACCAAGAAGGCGGATGGGATCATGAGGCATTGTGTTGACTATCTACGCCTGAACTAGGTGACTGTGAAGAACAGTTACCCACTTCTGAGGATTGGCAATCTCATTGATCAGTTGAAGGGAGCACGATGGTTCTCGAAGATAGAACTCATATAAGGATATCACTAGATAGTGTACAAGATGAGGATGTGAAGAAGATGACCTTTAGATGTCATTACGACCATTTTGAGTTCTTTTTTATGCCATTAGGTGTAACCAACACTCTATTAGTGTTCATGGGACTCATGAATTGGATATTTCAGCCATACATTGTTTTCTTTATAGTAGTCTTCATCGATGACATTATGAAATACTCGGCTATATAGGAGGAGCATGCCTATCTTTTACATGTAGTATTGGACACACTCCGAGAGCACCAGCTTTATGTCAAGCTCTTGAAGTGCCAGTTATGGATCCAAGAGGTTCAATTTCTAGGACATGTCATCTCAGAGGTTGGAGTTGTAGTGGATCTAGCGAAGATTGAAGAGGTACTTTCTTGGGGGCCACCCTAGAGTGTGACGGAGGTACGATGTTTCCTGGATTTGGATGGATACTACCAGAAGTTTGTGCCATACTTCTCCAGAGTTGCAGAACCACTATCATCATTAACAAAGAAGGGGAAACCCTTTGTTCAGATGGAGATATGCCAGCAGAGTTTTCAGGAGCTGAGGTAGAGGCTGGCTAGTGCCCCCATCTCGAGGCTTCCAAAGGAGGGTGTAAGGTATGTAGTCTACTGCGAGTCATCAGGGACCGGACTCAGATGTGTCCTGATGTAGGAGTGAGAAGTGATCGCATATAGTTCTAACATCTGAGACAACATGTGCAAAACTAAGCTACACACGACCGAGAGTTAGCAGCAGTGGTCTTATCCTTGAAGATGTGGTTCTACTATCTGAAGGGATAACATTTTACAGTATACTCTGATCACAAGAGTCTCAGATATATCTTCTCTCAGAAGGACCTGAACTTGATACATGGACGTTGGCTTGAGTTCCTCCAAGACTATTATTTCAAGATAATCCATACTCATAGGAAGGGGAATGTTGTTGCAGATGCACTCAGCAAGAGGTCTTGTATAGAGCTTCAAGGCGAGGTGACATAGCAGCTGTCTGGTTTAAAGATATCCTTTGTGGATAGATATGGATTAGTTTTTCTCTCAATCTCTTACAGCCACTCCCTCACTTCTTTAGACAGTCTGGGAGGCGCAACATTGGGACGCTGACTGTGAGGCATGATGTTCTCAGATATCCATAGGATAGTCACATGATGGATTTTCTAAAGGTGGGGAGCACATCATCTTTTTCAGAGGATGTACCATGGCACCAGTGTCACTTCAGGAGAAAGTGTTGAGGTAGATCCACACACCCCCTAGCGGTACATCTAGGAGTGGAGAAGATGTTCCAGGATCTCCAAATAAATAACTCATGGTCAGGAATGAAGAAAGGATTTGCATAATTTGTCTCTCGGTGCCTCATTTGTCAGCACGTGAAGGTGGAGCATCAGGTACCTGTAGGCTTGGTTCAACCTTTGGAGGTCCCAGAGTGGAAGATGGGTGGGATATGCATCGTCTTCGTGATTGAAATCCACGTACATCTAGATTTCATGACTTTATCTGGATGATCGTCGACTGACTCACCAAGTCAGCCCACTTCCAACCGATTAGAGAGCATGGTTTAGTAGAGATCTTGGGATGCCTCTATGTGCAAGAGATTGTGCGGATACATGGAGTAACTTCATGATTGTCTATGATCATGATGAACGTTTTAATTCCCAGATATGGAAGGGGTTTTAGGAGGATTTCGTGACGCAGCTTTGTTTGAGCACAACCTTCCATCCTCAGAAGGATAGTCAGACTGAGCGGACCATTCAAATCCTCGAGGACTTGTTGTGTGATTGTGTACTTGATTTCAGTTGCATCTAGGAGGATCACATGACTTTGGAAGATTTTGCGTACAACAACATCTATCACTCCACTATTGGGATGGCACCTTTCGAGGCATTGTATGATCGACCTTGCAGATCACCTTTATACTGGAATGACTGAGGGAAGTTAGCACTAGTGGGACCAGAGATGGTACCTGCTACCACAGAGAAAGTGAAGATCATCCAGGAGTTGATGAAGACTGAAAAGAGTAGGAATAAGTCTTATGTCGACATTAGACGAAGACCTCTAGAGTTTGAGGATGGAAACCACATCCTTCTACAGCTCCCAACTTGACGAGGTCTGCAGAGATTTAGCCGAGGCGGCAAGTTGTCTCTGAAGATCATTAGACCTTTTCAGGTCCTCACCAGATTTGGCAAGGTGGCTTACCGCTTAGCTCTTCCACCTTAGTTGCACCGGGTGCATGACGTGTTCAACGTATCCCAACTGAGGAGATATGTACACGACCCTTCTCACATCATCGACCATGGAGAGATGGTCATCGACGATGGGGAGACTTTTACGGAGGGTCCAGTTGAGATTGAGGATTGATAGAGTGGGTCCTTCGTGGATGGTAGATACCTCTAGTGCGCATTCGCTGGCAGCACGGGAACCTCCAAAAGAGCACATGGGAGCGGGAGGCTCATATACATGCTCAGTAATCCCACACGTTCCCTTAGTTTGAGTTTTGCCTTATGGGGACGTAAATCACTGAGGTAGGGAGAATGTAAAGACCCAGAATTTCCATGAAATATTTTTATTAAATGTGAGTTTTATGAGTCCACAAAAATTGACGACACGTGATTCTAAGGCCCGGAGTGCCCAGAATGAATTTCTGAACTTATTTTCGGGTACGTTCAGTAAATGTGCGAGCATGTTATTCTAAATTTTGAACCAGTGCTCATAATTGAAATATGAGGACACCATTGAACTCACAGGGCTAGTATTTTTTAAAGAGACTTTCACCTCAACGACAGTTGGTTGAGGGTGAAAGATAATTTTTTAGGTTTTTTGTGAAAAGAATAAAGTAAAATAATATGTGTAACATTTTATTTTGTTTTGAAAATCCCATGTGGAATTTTCACAGGTGGGGACCACCTCAATTAACCTCCCATGAGATGTTATGGTGGTGGGGACCACCTGATCCTAACCTCCCATGACAGGATATGGTGGTGGGGACCACCCGAGGCTTAAACCTCTTTTACTCCCCTATTAATGAGGGATAAACCTTTCAAATTCCTCTTTAATGTGGAGGAGCCTCTTGAGCTTCCACCACATTAATTGTACCAACACCTTATATTAATTTTTACAACATGTGTGTGTGTGCCAACATAATTTCTTTTAAGTAGAATTATATTGGCACCTCTTTCTTTTGGTGGGAAAAGGAGAAGGAGAGAACTCTTTGGAGAATCGTGGAGAATCCCACCCTCCAACGAAGATCGCTCTCGCCAACAAAGAAGGCATTTGACTACGAAGAAACAATGAATGATCCTGAGAATGGAGGCGTGTGGCGGGCACGACAAACGCTGATATCTTCAACTTCCTCTAATGTGGAACATCTTCATCTACGAAGAATCTACGTCCGTACTTCCTTCTTGTGCCAACGTCAAGGAGAAATCCAAGGTAGGGGATTATTATTAAATTCTTGAATTCTCTCGTTTAATATCCTCATTCTTGGAAAGAATGGCGAACGTGGATCAACCAAAATGATTTGATCCACGATTCATATAAAATTGAAGAGTTAGTTGTTCTTGACTCTTGTTTTTGTGGATCTTCTTGCTACCACTCTAACGTGAAGGGTGTGGCCTAAACAAACATGGACCGAACCCTCCGCCATTCTTCCTTATTGTGTTCTTTGTGATGGAAGAAAGTGTCTTACACCATGTTGATGAACGAAGAGAGAGGCCAGCTAAACCGGCCACCGGTGAAGGCATGGCGCCCCACCATCCACGGTCGGGCCGCTGCCCGAGCTGTCACTGCCTTCCGTAGCTGAGCCGCCACTCGAGTTGTCATTTCCACCCGCGGCCTCACCACCTAAGCCGCCACCGCTGTTCGCGGTCCCGTCGTGCCGCTCGCAGTCTCGCCATGCCACCCCTCAGCAAAGTTTCACATGCGGCACCCCCGGGCCAAGCCGCCCTCACGACACCCCTCGGCCAAACCGCCCTCGCAGCACCCCCAAGCCCAGCTTCCCTCACAGCACCCCCCCTGTGGCCGAGATGCCCTCAATGCACCCCCACGGCCCCTCATGGCCTGCCAGACCATCCAGTGGGCCAGGACGCCCAGAACGGGCCGGGCCGAACCCAATGGGCCGGGTCGACTTAGACCAGACCTAGACCCACTCCGACCCATTTACGCTCGTTGGCCATAACTTTGGCTCCAGATGTCCGTTTTAAAAATCATGGAAAACGCCAGAAATCCAGGAGCGATATGGTCCCATTGGTATACCCCACTAGAGTTTTGGTTAATTTTGGGGAAGGGTCGGGTTGGATTGAGCACGAATCCAACCGGGCCCTCGAGACTAAAAGGCTAATAACTCACAGACCCGGTGTCCGATTGATGCACCGTCTGTTGTGTTGAGACCCTTATAACATAGAAAACCTTCAAGATACTTTTTTGTGGGACATCGTGGTAGTTGGATAATCAACCAATGGTTTGGGAAGCGGACTCTCCTAGAGATGAGCAAGCCTAGTACATAAACCCAATAGCTGGCTGTGACAAGAAGAGTGCTCTTAACGATCATGTGTGGGTCAACTCCTAGAAATCCTATGGGGGTCGTCTCCTAGTGATCTTGTGCGGGTCAGCCCTAGCAATCATGTGTGGGTCAGCTCCTAGGGATCCTGTGGGGGTCAGCTACTAGTGAACCTGTGTGGGTCAGCTCCTAGCAATTAGGTGTAAGTCATCAGCGGAGCCTCTTAACGAAGTAGATGATTCAGTAGATATAAATAATCATCTCTACTACCGTACCTATGTTATACCTATTGTGAAATGAGGCGGTACCTCTTTTATTCCTCATGATTGTGATGAATTACTTGAAAACTCAGGTATATGTATGGGAATATACCTATGTAGGGTTATCAGTTGATTTATTACCTTGTTGTTTTTCCTTGGTGGATTTTGTGAGACCTTGAGGGTCTCGGGGTCCCTATTGAGTATCATTGTACTCACCCCTTCATGGTATTATGCCCGCACCATATTGTGTTGGATGCAGACGATGTAAAACACTGACTCAGGACGAGGTTACCAGGATTGGATGGTGCTTGGAGGTGGACCATATGATATCTCTGTTCGAAGAGAAGACATGTGGACGTGGAGTGTTGAGGAGGTGATTTGTACCAACCCTTCAGGTAGGAATATAGGTTAAAGATCCTAGAGCTTCTTCTCACCTATCATATGTATTGTACATTCCAGTTTTCCTTGTACTTTCTAGTTGGTCTTGTATTCTGGCCCCTTTTTCTTATTATACTCACTTTGTTTACTATTCAGTTTACTTGAGTTCATATCTTGCAATGTGGTTGGTTGTGTGTTTATAAGTTATAAAGGATACACCTTCCCAGTTCTAGGTAATTACACCTTTGGTGCTAGTCTCCAGCCTCTAGCCTATGGAAAGAGGGATTGGGGTAGTCACGACACGACGCCCATGGGATGGGTTGTGACATGACATCTAATCACCAATGCCCCGATGGTTTACTATAGACATTTTCCATCCAAAAAATGGAATTGGGTTGAAATTTCCATATATTTTTTGGTTGGTATCTCAATGATTCTTTATAATAATGATTCTATTTGGTTTATTGTGGATAGTTTTAAAAAGGTAGATTATATCTTTAATGTACAAGTGATTTTATCAGTAGATCAGTTGGGAGACAAGTATGTTCAGAAGATAGTCATTCTATATGGGGTTCCACGAAGTAGTGTTTCTGTAAGTGAATCACTTTTTTCATCATGATTATGGTATGTATTATAGAAGGATTTTGGTACACATGTTTTACTAAGAATGACATGCCACCAACAAATATGTGGGTAGTCAAAACGTACTATAATGGTGTTTTGGGATTTTCTTAGGGTGTTTGTATTAAAATTTGGTGGGTCTTGGTAGAATCACCTAGATCTCATTGAGTTAACCAATAATAATAGTTATTAGTAAACTATATAGATATCTATATATGATTCACTTTATAGTCGGCCATAAAAATCACATCTATGCTGGATTGAGGCAGGTGAGTCAGAGATGTTGGGACCGGGCCTCATGCAGGAGACATTAGAACAGGTTTAGTTGATTTAGAAGCATAATGATATGACTCATAGTAGGAATAAGTTATATGTTGAATGATGTTTATAACCCCTAGATTTTGGGTGATCATGTTGTCCTTTGGGTGGAACCAAGATTGAGTTTCTATAGGATTCAAAGATTGGGAAAATTGGCCCCCATATATTTTTTGGAACATTTGAGATTATAGAGAGAATCTGGATGGTGGAATACCTATTAGATTATATATATATATAGTGTTATTCATGATGTTTTTTATGTGACACAACATCATTGGTATTAACATGACCCTTCTCATGTGATCGATATAGAAGTTGTTGAGATTGATATCACTAAATCATTTGTGGGGCATCAGATACGTGTGTTAGATATTAGTGACAAAGTGTTGTGGGGGTAATATTGTGCCAATATTTTATATATTTGCAGAAACATGGACCTATTCTGGAGAAAAATTGTGAGAGAGAAGCAGATATATGAACTCTATAGATTGATCATTTTACCTTGGAATCTCAGAGATGTTTGGGGGCATAACTCAAGGATGAGCTATTATAAGGTGAGGAGTTTTTAAGATATATAACTTTTTATGGAGATATCTAAAGAACATTATTATGAAAAAAATACCCATTTTTAGTGTATATTTTTTATGTTTTACTTTTTATAGTTTTTCAGTGAAATTTGAGAATTTTTGGAGGCATAAGGGAAGTGCACAATTTTCCTAAACCACGTGATCATGTCCAAAAACCATGTGAAATTAAACACAGGGTATTAACATAGTTGGAACAATGTTTTTCAAACCATTATATATTCTATTAGTAATCGCGTGACCCATTGGAGGAGGTGAACATTTAATAACATGGTTAGGGAAAACTATGCAACATTTACTGCAAACTGTGCGCTCGGAAATTTAAACACCTGGAAAATTAAAATAAAAATCTGAACCCTTGGTATTAATAACAAATCATCCCACTCATACATAAACTTAATCCTAATAATTTTAGAGGCTCTTTTATTCATTCTAATCATTTCCAAACCCCATTATTAAGGAATCAAAATCCATTGATTTATCTTTACCATTTTTCAGCATGCGATCTCTTCCCAATTAGTTTCTTTCTTCTCTCTTGTATTTTTCTCATCCATTAAAGGGAAGTTTTCCTCCATTAGAAATGGATTGAGATCTTGGAATCATGGATCAATGCCATTTTATTTTGGATCTATGTATCTGATACTGATCACGTTCTTCATCGTGATCTTAGAAGTTCCACTTTATATAGAAATTTCTGTTGGCAATCGTCTATCACTGATCTTGAGGTAAGTGGTCAATTTTTAAATTAACAATGCTGTGATTTAATTATATGTATGTAAATCTGAAATTTCAATTTCCATGATTGGAAAATTTCAATTGGAATTTTGATAGTTTAAATTAAATTTCCATGTGATGATTTAATGGGTTGAATTTGGGGATATTGTAAACTAGTTAAATTGGATTAATTATTCAGTTAATTAATTAATGGAATGTTGTTATTATGTAAATTATAGGATATTACAATAGTTTAATTCATAAGTTGATGGTTTTTTCGAATTGAATGATTAATTGTTTGGTTAATGAGATTTAAGAGACATTAATCTTAACAAGGGTTAATGAATTATATATGTAAATGGTGATAAATTTTTTTATTTGTGTTTTTTAAATATTTTTCCTTATGATTTAAAGTGATGAATCTTAATGATTTTGATAAATGAAATAAAATTCTATATGTGAAGTGTTTAAAATAGAGTTAATGAAGATTAACTTTGTTAATTGTGACATATGTGAAATATATGATTATTTGATAATCTGATTGGTGAAAACTGATTGATTATTTAAATACCCATGGCGTTTTAGAAATGGATTTATAGAACCAAAATATATTCATGTGATAATGAGTGTTGGACAAAAATTGATGCTTCAGTATCCCAGTTTTTTGAAGCATATATTAATGAGTGTGGGTCATAGATAACTGCTTCAAAATGCCACTTATGTGACTGATCGATAAATGAGTCATGGGACACATGTTTATTTTTTAAATACCACCATGTTCCTAGCCATGGAATTCTAGGCCAATTTTTTTTATTGAACTTTGTTTTAATGTTTTAAATGTTTTGAATTGAATTTAAATGGATAGTATAATTCCATTTCATGATGAATTATAAATCCCAATGTAATATGGTTTAGACTCTGGTAGAATATAAAGATGGTATTGATCGGTTGTGTGTCTTCACGAACCTAGAAAAATAATGTAATTAATTAATGAATAGTGAAAAGTGGTAATTGTAAACATTGTTAATTATAAATTATTATTTATACAAATTCATACACTATTATTAAATGGACATTTTTTAGAAACTATTGGTTGTCGCCTATGGAGTTATAATCTCACCCTACTTGGAATTCTTGATCGGTACGCAAATAGACTTCATGGTTGTAGGATTGGATAAGGATAAGGTCCCTATGTTAGAGGACTTAGTTAGGATGGAGCATGGATGAGGGAACTAGAGCTCATGTTGGGGACTACTTGGGGATGTTTTTAGTGTCATACTTTATCATTTTTACTTTGATTGTTGACACTTATTTGTCCTGGTATATCTACATTATTCAATTTGGATATTGTCTTCTATTATGATTCATCATATACTACAGGTCTATTATAGTTATTTTATTATTATAGTTACTGGTTATAATATATTGATAATTGGTTGGTTATTATTGTTATATTATTTCTTGGATAATGAGTGTATAGTCCTCCCACATTAATTTATTATACCCTCACTAGAATTTGGTTGTCTTAGGAATATAGGGAGGCATAGAAGAGGTCATGTGACATACATGATTTGGGAATCAGTGTCCTGGAACTGGGTTGGTATTTTACATGATATTCTCCCCTAAAAAATATATGTTTATAATTCTCTTACTTTCCATATTTGAAACATTCATCCTTTGATAACACATTAGAGATACCATTATAAAAAAAATATTTATTTTTCCTAAGTAATTACTTGATTTATAACCTCCATTCGACTCCTAAAATATCTTCCTATTACATTAAGATATTCACTTTGGAATTTAATCTCACATTCTAAATATAAAGGAAATTGAATCTTATTTTCTCCCTGATATCCACCACTCAAGATATCAGGGAATTTATATTCTTCTTTTCTTTGGAGAGCCATATATTTGGTTTTGGTGTATGATATTTAATAATTTAGGTTATTTAATAATATATGATGACAATTGATTTGGAATAATCCTAATATCCTCTAGTCATCATCCCATCTGGAATATCATCAACATATTTCATAATTTATTCAATATTAACCTAGTTAACTTTAGTTATGTCCATTTACTAAAACAATAAATCATAGTGTGAACAACACTAATCACATATAACTATCACGTAGTCATGAAGAATCATTTATAAGATGTAGATTTAACTTAGTTTATTCATCTTAATTACCAAAACTACAAGAAAAGATCATATACTTAGAATTATCCTAATAGAAAATCATAAGGTTATATTATCTAATATATGTTTACCAAAATGAAGTTTCCATGGTTTCTAATAAACATTCTCTGATACCAACTACAACTCCCCGACTATAGTAGTCGAAAGCTGATGCCTTTCTTTATTGCATAGAATAAGATACAAGGAATCACGTACTGAATTAATAAATATATAAGTAGTTTTGGAAAACTAGATATATACGCAAAACATAAATTACAATTTATAACATAAAATACCACACAACAGTTCTTTTTAGATCATCATTATTCCTCTACCTTATCACTGTATATTAGTAACAATAAACCTCTTGACATGCTAGAAAAAAGTTAAACATAATAAAGGGGTGAGATAAAATTCTCAGTAAGGTTTATGTACAATGAATGAATTAGTAAATAATAAAGAGTAATTATAGAAAGGTAAATAAATAAAACACATTCCATTTAATCAATAACTTGAACATAATATGGATGGAATAAAAGTTTATCAAATAGTGACACCTAAGTAATCACATAAGCTAGAAAACATTACCATAGATATTCTATTAATAAAATAATTTCATGGAAATAAAAAAAAAATCTTATAATGAGGTAATTCATAATTTCAAACTTCTAAAACAAACTTCTAAGGCTTCTACCAAGACACCATACTTAAATTAGAAATGCATAAGCTAATACCCAAACTAGTTTGTCTCATGAGACCTACCATTAGATTGAGAGGCTATAGCAGGCCCCACGAATCACTTAATAAGTCCAATACATTTTTCATTTGTAAGTAGAGAAATATAATCAACATATATATTTTTATTGGAACTATTATACAAAATGTAAATATCCTTTACTATTAAGAAAACATAATCACAAAATATCCAGAGTAATATGGTGAATGATATCATAATAGTATATCCCCAGTCAAACTAGTCAATAACCATTTAAAAAAATATTTTATGTGGTACCATAGTAGATCAACCTAAATGAATAAAAATATTCAAAAAATTATGTTGTCCTTGATGAAAATACATTAAATGAGATCATTGAAATTTTTTTGAGGAAAATACCGTTTTTTCTTTGGAAAATGATTTATTTTTTAAATGATGCACGCATATAAAAAACTATTTACATTGATAATAAAAATAAAAAAATTAATGGGATATTTAATGAAATAGATAATTATGATGGCTGAAAAATCCAATCACTCCCTATTAGTAAAAAAGGCATTCTATCTTTATTTTTGTTTGAAAGGTCTCAATGATCCTTGTTTAGAATAAGAAAAAAATATACCTTTTAGAACAATTTTATTTAATGTAAAAATTAATTATAAATGAATTAAACAATAATAGTAGGATAGTAAAAAAATTGAATAAATTTTAAAAAACACATACATGTAATAAAAATAGGGTTTTAAGAGAAACATTAAAAAGAAAATTTTTTAAATGAAGTTCCCTTGTAAATTTCATATCATTAAATGAGAATTACTAAAATGAATAGAATATGTGTATTTTATTTACGGGAAAATATAAAATTGGAAATATAACATAATATTTTCAAAATTAAATTCACAAGTAATATTAGTATGACATAATCAATGAAGTAGTAGTTTAACCCAAAAAATGGAAATTGGTTTAAGAATTCCTTTACCACATTGTAATCAGTCAAATTATATTCCCCATAAAATTAGTAATTATAAAATTAAAAATATAATACCACGTATATAATATGATTAATTATAAAATATATAAAATTTCATTATATACACCACACAATATAAATAAGTGGGAACTAATACATATATATCATTGAACTAAAAGTGATTTGAGAAACTCTTTACAACAAAATTTTCTTTAGTGGTGCGAAATTTAAAATCATTAATTATGGTGTAAACAATGTTGTTAACTAATTATAAAACCATATTCATGATTATAATAACTTATATTATATTTTTATTACATCTTATGAATATTTAATTAATACCCAAAATTCAGATCCAAGCACACTTGGACCGCAAATATTTCATTAATAATATTTCATGTTTTTCATTGTTTTGCATGTGTTCGTTTCATGGTTTCATGATCAGTTATCTTGAGCATAATTACAGATGTTCTTTTAAAATGGGAATAACACTATATTAATAGAATCAAATGGTACTAATGATATTAAATAATTATAAATGGTCCTATATATAATTTATTTCTAATATGAGGATGATTGTTTTTAAAAAAATGTTAATGATAAATGGTTAGTTTATTTTGGCAGTTTTTTTGAATATCAAAAACATGTTTTATTTTATTTACTACTATGTACATATATTATTTAAAGAACATTATAGAGGTTATTATTTACCTATTAAATTATAATTTAATAATAATAATAGTTTTATAACCATCCATGAAGGCAATAGTGGAAAAAGAACAGAAACACCATTCACAGAAATGATTAACCAGTATAATTTGGATAATACTTATATTTATTTGTATAAGAGAAGGTAATAAAATTAATGGATATGATATATTACATTATAAATATAAAATTAAATTATATAAATTATATTTTATTTATCATGTCTTGGTATAAGAAGGAGCTGAGGTGAAATTATAAATATAAAAGAAATGAAGATAATTGTTTTGAGAAAATTATCTCTTGAAAATCATTTCCATGTAAGACCCCATGAGGACCTTGTACTTAGTATTTTTGTGAACCAAGAGTCATATTGGAGTGTTTATATTGATTGTGAGAGGTTTTGGAACATATATGAGAATATTTAAGGGTTTTGGTTCAAAATGGGGTTGTGAGGGTTTATATTTATAAATGAGGAGAGATTGGTTTATGTGATTAAATATCGATTTTTTATGTTTAAAGATGAACACATTGATTAATTTAAATGAATTAGGATGATCATTAATGTTTTTAATTAAGTTAAGGGTAGGTAAATACCTCAAAAAGCAATTTACTATTGTAGTTTTTAGTTACTTCAACCGTTTACCTTTTAACATTATTCCTTTTTCATTATTTTACTAACACCGTGAAAAAATATTACCACATAAAATATTTTATTTATAAAAATGAAGATGATATTAAAACATAATTTGGAATCTATAATTCTAAATATTTAATCATTATTTTAAATTAAATTCAAAGAAAATTTCAAATTAAATAAAAAATTAATCTCGTGGGTGTAATAGGAATGTTGTGTTTTAAAAGGATATTGTTCAAATGGTTGAAATGTATTTACATACAATTTAAATTTGAAATTTATTAAAATGGAATAAATTATATATAATGAAATATAATATAACTAATTATATTTATAAACAATTTAAAATATAATTTAACAATATAAAATACATATATGAACTCTCATATTTTAATTTAAATGTAGTTTTTTCTGTTTCCATCAGAAAATGAAAATTATTAGAAAAATACCAAAAATAAACCCTAAGTTAATTTTGATACACAAATTTTAAAAATGGAGTTTATTTTTTAAATGAAATTTATAAAATAATCAATATTTAGTTTTAAAACATGTGTACCATTAAAAAGTGAGAAATTTATCTTTTAGAAAAATATAGTTTTTATGCTTAAAATTGAACTAATTCTTATATTAATATTATAAAAATTATTTTAAGAGTTTAAATACATTTTATTGAATATATAAAATATAAATTTATTCAAAATCATTCACTAATAATTATTAATTTAATTTATTATGTTAAAATTCCATTATGAGCATCAAAATAGTTTTTTTCTCAAAATATATCATTTTTGTTCAATTTTTTTTCATTTTTATTTATAATTAATAGGTAACTAATGAAGTCAGTTTATAACCATGTGTAAACAATATTTTCATTTTATACTTAATCCAATTCATTCATACAATTCTAATGACTAGGTGATAACTATCATAATTAAATAATAATATTTAATAATTTATTTATGTTAGGTGTTCCATGTAATGTAAGATAATAAAGAAATTAAATTTATTTAATAAGATAAATAACTTAGAATATTTGGGTGTTATATGAAAATTATCTATATGATCAAGTAATCACTTGTTCTTAGTTTATATTTTTTTCATTTTCGTAATTATCTTAGTTTTAATTTGAGAAACAACCGATAAGAATAACCACCTGGTATCAGCTTCACTGAATTTGGTTTCTTATATTGGAGAATATATAAGCATCCCATACATCTCTAAAAATATGATTTTCTTAAAAGAATACAAATTCTCTGTAGTTACAAAAATAATAGAAGGAAGAGTAAGAGAAAGATGATTATATGAAATACGCTATTGGTTATGAAAGGAAGCCTCCTCTTGTCCAGTCTCCTCACCATGGTCACCAGAATGAATAACTTACCACCTTTATACATGGAGAATCCTTTCAATGAAGGATCCCTTAGGATCTTTCTCCAAAACAGATATGGAAATTTTACAATTACCAGGTAGACTATCATTATCTTAACCATTACCACTATCATCATAATTATTTCAATTATATCTATTGGATTAAGGCTAATGAATACATATTAGCTTATATTATATAGATTTATTCCTTTTAGTTAGTGATAATATTCATGTTTTTCTAGAATCACTGGTTTATCCCTAAGGCTATATTTTTTTATGGGTGATACACATTGAGTAGAAATAAGCATTACTTATCAGAAAGGATTACCAGGTTTATATTCACTCTGATTATGGTTGGAATGTACCTTATTATCTTCATAAGTATCACCATTATTAGATCCATATAGAACCTTAACCATATCTTCTAGAGACTCAGAAGAAGAATTATCTAACTGAGTTTTATTTGAAACATCATCTTCATCAAATTAATCATCTTATTTAACCATTATTTCTTTTGTAAGTGGTAAAATATGAGGTCTTGGAGATCTAGAAGATACATTGGCACTTATAAACACATCAGGAACACTTCCCTGTTCTACTAAAATAGGACAAGTCTACTCTCTAATACATTACTCTTTCATACTAGTAGAAACCTCACCATTCACATCATAGGAATACATCACCACTTCATCTTTCTCCACAATTAGTTTTACAATAAATCTTAGTCTAGTAGAGTGATCAATAGGTTTGGATCTGTCATATATATTTTCATTATCATCTACACTTTTCCTCAATCAAGGGTTCCATTTTACCTTCATCCTTTTAAATCATTCTTGACTTAATTTTTTTCCAAAAATAGTTTCCCAATCATCACCTTCAGGTATAAGAACTTTGGATTCTAACAAGGAAGATATCATTTTTTGATATACCATCAAGTTTGACCTTGGGTAGTGTTTTCAACGCTCCATCATAATTACTATCAGATATCTATATAGGTTACTATTATATATTTTTTCATCAGAAATAGGACAAATATATCTTGATACCTCATAATTATAAATTTTATCTTCATGTGACAAAGCATATATTCAATAAAAATATATAAGAAACAAAATTATCCATCCAAGTCTATTTAAGCTTATCTTAAGAGGGCTTAATTCTGAATTATCTCTAATAAACATCCTCTATCACAATATATTCAAAATTTGGATTTTTTTTTATAATCCTCATAAATACCTTAATTATTAACCGTTAGACATATATCTCACTACTTCGATCCTTAATTATTCACTTTTAGACATATATACAAATACTTAGATGAATAGTAAAGATCATTTATGTCTACCACTATCTTAATAATGACTTTTTTTCTCAAAACATAAACAATACAAATAATTGAAACTCACAAACCAGTCTCAGATAGAATGTTTGATAATTTGTTGATATCCATTTAACCCATTCTTGATCTGGTATTACAATCCAAATGAGTGACTTTCTTGATAAAAAACATGAACCATCGATTTCCTTTTCATCAACGATAAATTTTGATTCAAGATTCTGATTCCTCATCTCTATTGGTTGACTATATTTTACTCATGACATCCTATAAATTTGAAACTCATTAATAAAATATCTATAAGCATCATTTGCAACACCTTAAAAAATTGTTCAAATTGAATGCCTAAATTTAAATGTGGTAGAGAAGAAAAGGGTGATATTTTAGAGAAGGAATGTTCCATAATATGATATTAAGATACTTTTTAAGAGAAATATAACCTTTAATAATTCCAAAATTAAATAACATATTTTTAAAAAAAATAATAACTATTATCAAATTCAATAAAAAAAATAAAAAATTTAATTATATTTTAGTAACTTTAGGAATAAAAAAAGGTAACACATGGGATTACAAATCCCCATGGTAGTGATCATAGTATTATTAAATGGTATACATCAATGATAATATTTTCAATAAAAACATTCCATTGGTATCATACATAATGTATTATGTCATAATTGAACACTATGGTAGCATTTCTAAAGCAGTACATAACCGTCGCATACAAACGATGGATCCTCTTGGTAGAAGGAGCCATGATAACATAGATAAAGGAAAACGGAAAATGGTATCATAGCTAATGGAAGAATGTGATTGAACTATGTGATAGTATATGTTCATGATAACTTGAAAAATGGACAATCAAATTAATTATGATACTAATAGTATGTCATCAATAATAATACCCGTCTAGAAAATTTTCTACCATAAGTATCATACCACTAAAAAAATAATCAATTCTCACCATTCCAAGTTCATTTCAGATATAGAATATTCCCTAAAATTTCGATGGTTTGGTGAATATTTTATCTAGTTGATTTATAGTACAGATGAATTCAAGAGTTATATCATCTTTTTGTAAATGACCACTCAAAAATTAATGTTTTATATCCATATGTTTTATTCTCAAATGAGAGACAAGGTTCATTGAGAAATTTATCACCCTTGTATTATCAAAATTTAAATTTATATGTAGAAATTTTTATCCATACTATAGTAACTATTTTTTTAATCCATAGAATCTATGCCCAAAAATATCTTACAGACATGTAGACAGCTTTAGAAGAGGATAATTCTGTGATATTTTATTTTTTAATAAAACATTAACTAAGGGGTTTTCCAAAAAATTAAATGTTTCATATGTGCATTTTCTATCTAACTTTTACCCTAAAAATTTTACATCTAAATAAATTAAAAATTAAAAATACTTTTCCTCTTTGGTAAAAACATTTTAAATTGGTTTACCTATTTAATTATTTGAAAATTATTTTTAAAAAAATATAAATGTAATAATTTTTTCATATTCAGAAAAGAGATCCCACATACATGCACTAAACATTATATCTAATCGAATAATAGTTAATTATAGTAAAATTCTAATCATAAATTTATAGATGACTTAATGAACTGTTTTCCCAACTTTATTAAGACCCAATTTAAAACTAGTACTCAAGAGGGCATCTCTACCTTTAGTATTATCCATGAAAAACATTTCAAAATATATATTGTGTTTCTATTTTTTTTAATATAATTCTTTCTTTAATTTAAAAATTATGAAACCAAGGAAGAATTTATGGTCACCCATAATACTTTTTTCTAATTTACATTGAATAATTTTTTAAAAAATCAGTACATAAATAATTTCATGAAGCTCCATTAATAATATCATTATAATATATTCTTACGAATAATATATATTATTAAATTATTTTTTATAAAATGTAAGGTTTTCTAAACCTTTTGAAAGACACGATTTGGAAGATGAGGCTTATGAAATACATGGAGTTTTTTAGAAAAAAAAACCTCAAATATATAACCATTTTGGAATTCACTCTTGAAATCAATTTTATATAGTTGGAAATTCACATGTATTTCATAGATAAGAAAATTCTAATCGATTAAAGAATATCTACTAAGACAAAGGTTTCCTTGTTTTCAATACCTTATTCTAAATTTTATCCTTTTAAAACTATAATCTCAATTTATATAACTATAATTCTAACTCATAAACTTTATTTTTAAATACCTACTAAGTGATAACAATTTTTTAGTCTTCGGGTCTTTAAACTAGTAACCATACTCTACCTCATTCAATGTGGTTAAGTTATTTTTCTATTTCAATTCACAAAAATTCATCATTAATTACTGTTGTGAAATAATTAGGTTTTAGCTATTATAAAAAGTATTTATTATTAACTTGGTTTCAAAAAGAATCTATTTTTTGGGTTCCTTTATCTAGGTCACTTAAAACATCATATAAGAGGTGATATGTAAGATTTAGAATGGATTTTGGGATAGTGGTTTTTGATACCTCATTTTAATCTATAGGTTCAAGTATAAAGTGTTCTTTAAAACATTAATATTTATTTATAGGAAGAATTATAGAATTTTCCACAGGTATATAATTTATGTCCATATTGGAAAGTTCATATTTAATATTTTATAATGTTGTTTTAGGCTCATGTGGATCTATCACCTTAATTTTTTTCATTTATAGAGTGTTACACCATCTTAGTTTTTTTTATTAAAAATTATAACTGACTTATTAGTTGTAGAATTTCTAAGGAAAATTCCTTCATCACCTTTAAATGAAATATTTTATAAATTATTTTTTATTGAGTATAAATCATATTCATAAAAAAACTCTAAAGAAATTAAATTTTAATTTTCTTCAATTATATAATTCATAAGGGGTCTGTTTTAAAAATAGATCTAACTAAAACTCTATTAATTATATAAAAAATTTATTTATATGTTATTCCCCAAAAAATAAGTAAGTAAATCATACCGATTTAGCATGGTCTGAGTAATTTATTTACGGTTTTTATTTCTTATTTCTATAATACCATTATTCTGTTGGTTTTAGGAGAATAAAAGTGATAATTATAGACATTTTGTGAGAACAATGATTAAAAATCTAGATTTTCAAACTCAAAACCACAATCACTGATTAAATTATTAATTATAAAAACATAAATATTTTTTAATGATATAAATTTTAAAAAAACCTAAAATAGATTCACTTTTATGAGAAATGAAAAATACTAATGTGCATCTTGAATAATCATCAACTAAAACATAAAGATAATATTTTTCTAATAAATGGAAACTCTTGAGGGCCCAAACTATTCTATGAAAACCAAGTTTAGTGGAGGATATATTAGGACTTATTTATTTGGTTTGAAATATATTTGGTGATGCTTTCTCCTTTTACATGGATTATAAATTTTTTCTATTAGGAAATATAGTTTAGGTAGATCCTTAACTAAACATTTGATAGTTATATTTTTAAGAGAATAATTATTTCAATGGTTTTGTATCCTATTCTAAATCCATGATTATTTGTGGAATAAACTCAAACAAATAAACATTTTATGAATAAAAGTTATTAAAATCTATAGTATAAACATTATCATTTCAGAAAGTAGTAAAAACTAAAAAAATAAAATTAAAAAATATGAATGAATTATTTTAAAACATAACATGGTAACCATAATCACAAAATTAAGAAATTATAAGAATATTATAAATTAATCCATCAAAAAATGCATTATAAATTAAAAAAGTATTAGAGTTACCGGTGTTTCAGAGACAGATTATCTTCCCTATTGTATCGTCACCAAAGGTGACATGTACACCATTAAATTTGATTATATTTTTTAAGATCTAGTTGTCCCAAGTCAAATTTAAATAACATCCCCAATCTAGATACCATAGGTGCTTACATGAACATTTCATATAGGTTTCCAATAAATACAATTTACACAAAAAATGAATCAAGATCCCATATTTTCTCGGGTCCAAAAATATTATCAATAAGATATTGATGAATCCACAATTATTTAAATAATTTACTATAAGTAGAACATGTTTTTAATAAATTAAAATGATATTAGTTCCTTTAGATTATGGAGTTTTTATATATTTTGATGAACTAGAACTTGGAATCAATTTTAGTTTATTAATTCTTTTTTTGTCCAGGTTGGTTCCGATTCTTGTAATATATTTAAGATTAGTTTAATTTCCATGATTTTGAGTCAGTATTTCACGAAAATTTTTAATCCTAACATTATCCATTATATGTTATTAATTTTACATCTTAAGCTCATTATTTTCCTTTGATAACTGATCAATTTTTTGAAACGTAATTACCATTAAGGCCTGAAGATAGATATGTATCTTATTTAAAATTTAATATTTATATTTCATTTAACTTATTATATACTATATAATATTATAATATTGTAACACCTCAATCTTCTATGGTATTCTTATCTTTGAATAATACAATAGCGTGTGTTTTTCGCAACTTCGAGTTCTAACACACCACAACCAATCAAACTGGATGTTATGAATAGAAATACCAACTTTTTTGAAATTTTATACAATTTATATTTCAAAATGGACATCATTATTGGACTCAAAATATCAATATTATATTAGGGTGAATTTTTGGTACTTTTCTGATAACTTGCATATTTTCTTGAATGGTGAAAATAACTAAATTTTAATTAAAAACAACTTTTTTAATCAAAATAATTAATAGTGATAAATTATGAATTTTAAGGGTTTGGAAGTATAATTATATTATATTTCTATCATTTAATAAAATTTTGGTCATTATAAGTAATTTCAAATTTAAATTTTACATAAACAAGTGTCAATATTTTGAAAGTTATTATTTCATAAAAACACTCTTTTTGTTTTGACAACGAGAATTAATTTTAAATTAATTTTTGCCACTTCTATGTTTTGAATTTGGAAAAATGGATCCCATATTTGGAATCCATAGGTAAAAATTGTGTAAATAGGTAACTTTTATTTTTAGACATTTGGAATATATACTTTAGTAAATATTTTATTTACTGTGGTTAAAGGGGTAAATCTTGTAAATAAGGTTAATAATAGTATAATAATATTAAATTACCATAAAACGTGTCCAAAACCTATTGAATGATACATGTCCGACCATGGGAATCCTTGCATCAAGTTGGGGACCCCATAGAGCCAATTGGGAGTGATAATGACATTTTATATTAAATAATCTAAATTAAAGAAAAAAATAAAAAAAGAAAATATCTTTTAATAAAACAATTTTTATATGAGGTTATATACTTATCTATTCTACTATAAATATTAAGTATAAATCTAAAAATATTTCCTACCTCATTATATTTCATTTATAATTTTTATTCATAGAATAAATATAGTTATATATGACACAATATTGATGTAGTATTTTCTATATTAATAAAACAAACAAATAAATGATATTATAAATACTAAAATAAATATAATTTGAAATTTTTTATGCCATAAAATTTTTTTAGGTGATTATGACATGTTAGGGTTGATTAAATGTATTTATTTCCAAGTAATAATGTTTTTAGGACTTAGAGAAATCAATTATTAAATAATCTCAAAATTGACATAAATGAGTTTATAAAAAAAATTCAATATTATTGGTTGCTATAAGAATCTTAAAAAACTATGGTTTGTCCAAAAGTCTTATATATGGATATTTTTATCATTAATTAATGACATTGGGATCTCTTTTAAGTTTATAGTATGTTTATTAACTATATAATATAAAAATAGAAATAGGCATGGTAAATGTCAAACTATTTAACTAAGAATTAAATCTAAAAGATAAGGTTAATATAGTGACCCAAACCTGTCTAAAACCTATTGGTTGAGTGTTTTTTAGACCCATAACCACCTTAAACTTAAATTAATTCATTTTTAATCCATTATAAACCTAAAATAATTTTATTTTAAAATAATATTTCTATCATTCCCTAAGGTTCCCCTCACCCCTCTTATAAAAGGGCACTCCCCCATCTCTCTAATTCACATCTTCAAAGCGTTTTGGCTAAGCCAAACCCTTCCCAGATACCCTCTCAACTATATTATCTTCATCATATAGGCCATACTTTAGTCAGAAAGTCAACCTAAGGAGCCATTTTGATCAAATCAAATGGAAGAACCCGAAGAAGAGGTAAATATTTCATCACCTCTTTCAAGTTCCTTTCTTCTTCCACTTCCTCTTTCTTTGTTATTTCCATTCTAAAATAATAACTCTAGTATCATCTATATACTATGATTTTATTATAAATATGGTACAACTACCTTCATTATTCTATCCATCCTTTTAATGACATGTCACCATACGTGCGTACGTACGTCTTACCGTCTCCAAGTCGTGGTGTAAATGTTATTCAATACATTATTACTTAGATGAGTATAATAATGATGTGTAATTGATGTAAATAATAAATTTAACATTATAATTATTCTGAATATATGATATACCATCCAATTATATATTATTTTAATATCATAAGAATGATATTGTCGCTCGTGCGTACGTACGGATTACCATCTCCTTGAATGCGTTGAGATTCATTCCCCATTGTATCCATTAAAATCTGTTTTTCATTAGATGACTAAAGATAATGTTTAAAAAAATTACATAATTATAAATATGAATAAGATATATCCTATAGATAACAAACATTACTTACATAACAAATCATACAAAGGAAAATGAACCAGTTAACACCTGAAAAGATGATAATACTAAGATATTTTTAACAAGGCAATTTTAACAGATCATATATGTTATCATATTAATGTATATGATTCATGTCTAAATTAATAACAACTATTTCACCATTATACTAGAGGCTAACCTACCATCGACCAATGAAATTTGCAAGGTAAGGGTTAATTTCACAATCTCTTTATTATCCGAGGTTGTTTTTACGTAAGTATCTACTAGGATCTCTTTATCATCCACATCCAGGTTTCATAAAAATGTATTCCAAATCATTTTTAATATTTAATAGACCATGGGTTAAAGTAATTTATACCCTAGTTTTTATTTTTATAAAATGGTTTTAAAGGAATCATTCCTCCATTTTCCAAACAGGGTACTTTTTGACTTTTTCCACAAAATTAAGGTAAGAATGTTTTTTTAACTTACATGGCGGGTGCAGCTATTTTCTACTGTTTTAAAATCTTTGAGGCTTATCTTAAAATCTTATAAGAATTTTTTAAAATATAAATTTATTCTTTTATAATTATTTACCTTTAAATGATTTCAAAATAGAAAGACATATTTCTTTAAAAAGGTTTTTATT
Organism: Viscum album; assembly: GCA_963277665.1. Classification (NCBI taxonomy): domain Eukaryota; kingdom Viridiplantae; phylum Streptophyta; class Magnoliopsida; order Santalales; family Viscaceae; genus Viscum; species Viscum album. The sequence continues at coordinate 904,677,606 of OY728158.1, read as the reverse complement.
TCAACTATGTCAACATCCTTTGATGAATTTTATGTTTGTATGAAGTTGATTTATTATGATACAAAACTTTCATATTTTATTGATGTTTTTGTGATATGTTTGATTTTGGATGTGTTATTTTATACCATTCATGTTTTATGGATCAATTATTGACATTTAGTATGCCAGTTTTAATAAGAATGTTTATGCTTTGATTAAACCTTTTCATATGGGGAATGCATTGGACATATTAAGTGACGAGTGGAGCCTACTATAGCTCCTCGATGCATCGCTAGGTCTCATGAAACAAAATAGTGTCTTGGAACAAGCCTTGTACAAAATATTTTGTAGTATTGGCACAAGGCCTTGACTATGTGGTTATGAAAGTCTGGCATTATGCATTCCATCATTATAAAAGTGGATATTGATATTGCATGTGATTATTAGACTACTAGAATATCCATAGGAATATGAAAATGTCATTATTTTGATTTTATCGTTTCCATATTATGCTGAAGTTCAATGTTAAAAGGCTTTTGTTTTAGTGTTATACATTACCTTAAATATTTATTCTTATTTATTAAAGTTTCCTATATATTGACATCCTTACTGAGCATCTGAGGTCACCCCTTTCTATGTTTTATTTTTCCCAGGATGCTAAGATTTATATAATGACTGACCTACAGGGATAGACTATGGGATCTCAGTGTTGTCTATAGAAACAATGTTGTTGTAGTTTTCCATTTTATTATGTAATGTAAAACTTATAAATTTATCTAGTACTTCCAAGGCTACTAAACTTATCGGTCATTCGAGACTTGATCTTTTGTGATAAATCCAATTATACGTAATAATGCACCGACTCTGGGTTTCTGGGGTCAGGGCATTATAATTGGTATTAGAGGATGTTTAGTACAAACCATGGAAACTAGAATTATATAAACTCTGATTAGAGCAGATAGCCCTAAGATAGACTTTGGGGATTAGTATAGAAGAACATCCAAGAATTTTAGTATTTTAGAGATTTTGTGAGTTTTCCCAAGCAATACATCCCTGTCTAGATATGAGTAGGTAATGGAGACTTTGGCACAGATGTACCTAGGGGTAACACTCGAAAACACCACATTGAGATAGACTCAAACGAGAACTGGTGCACAAAAACGGGCCTTGCTGTACTCTTGGTTATGACACTCCCAGGGGATATGCTTGGGATAAATCTTATTTTCTTTACAAATAATTATAAATGATTTACGAGTATATACCTCCTCAAAGAAAATATTTTTATGATTGTGGATTATATCCATAAACAGTTTAGTTTATGTTATGTATTTTACAGGTTTGGAATTATTCATAACAATTTATAAACGGACTTAGTGTATGCCATTTTATAGAAATGGCACCTATTAGAATTAATGTGAACTCCAACAATACGTATGATCCAAAGAGTAAGAAGGATCAAATCTTTCACTGTATTAATCCAACATTTAGAAAGGAAATACTCTACCATGTATTCTTAACATAGGAAGAAATAGTATCATGTGTCAATAAGATAAGTAAATAATTCTCTCAGTCCTATGGTTCTGAAGGGAAGGAAGAGAAGAAATGGATGGAAGAGAGAAATATGGATAAAGGGAAGAGGGAAAAGAAGGATTTTATCATATGTGATAACTGTGGATAGAATCCCCTTGGTAAATGCTTGAAGGGAATAGGAGTTTGTTATAAGTGTGGAGAAAAATGTCCCCAAGTACGTGATTTCAAGGGCAAGAAAAAAATTTCAAACGTATAATTATTCATCTGCAAGGATTTGGGACACTATGTGAATCAATGTCCAAATCATTAGAGTATACCCCAAATTTTTCTTTCCGATAATAATAAATTTATGATACTACTAAAAATGAAGAGGAATGAATAGATTTATTATGTTGTTATTAAAGTATTGTGTCATTTGAGTACTGTATTAATGATGTACATGTTATATAAATTATAGATTATATAAGGATTATATTACAGTACTATTTCATTAAGGACATGAGATTGTGTAGAACCAGGAAAAGTGACACAATAGCATGTTAAATTTTATGAAAATATATGGTTGAGAGAAATATAAACCATAATATGGTTCTGATACTGAGGTAGTGATTTTTGGAATAATAATTGACTAATTTGGATAAATTATATTAGATATACTTGACTACCTTGAAACTGATTAATGATTTGTATATTCCATCATTTTTGGAGTTTATAAAATTTTTGTATAGGAGTATATCCGGTATTATATAATGAATAAGGGAGCATGAATGTAATCAATAAGGTTTAATGGTAATTCAGGGTGTTGTAGTGTTTTAAAAGAATACATGATGAAGGTGTTCACGTACTATTACGTGGAAAAAGGATCCTATAAACATGAATCAAGTAATGATGGATATAATAATCACCATGGAAGGTGAAACATCAATACTTTTTCAAATGGTTGCCAAACCATCTTTACAAGAAAATGATAAAGAGTTCTCAGACCGGTGATGATGATTTTCAAAATAAAATTAAAGCTGTGAATAACGGGAGATTCATTGACTTTATATATGAATATGGAATTTTGAAATTTGGGAAGAGACCTTTTGTTCCCGATATAACTGATCTAAAAAGGGAATTGTTGGATGATTCTCATAGTTCCAATATCTCTATACACCATGGGAGCACCAAAATGTATAGATATTTGAAGGAACATTTTTTGTGGGACTACATGAAAATGGATATTTCTGATTTTGTGTCAAGATGTATGGTTTATCAAAAAGTGAATGCTGGAAGGCAACATCTAGGAGGATTCTTGCAATGTCTTTCCATACCTGAGTGGAAATGGGATAATATTTATGATGGACATTGTCATTGGACTACCAAATACTCTTACACTACTGGAAAACTAAACTTTACTAACGGTTTGGAGAACCGTAGCCAAGTAAGCCGTTGGGATAGGTCTATACCAACGGTTTTCCAAAAACTGTTGGTATAGACCTATGCCAATGGCTTTGGAAACCGTTGGTATAGGTAATATGAAATCTATACCAACGGTAATGGTACCGTTGGTATATAAATTCAAAAAATAAAACATCCGCTATGATTTGATCCCAGAACCCCTCGTTTATAATCGAACGACTTAACCACTAATCTAACATCACTTTTGTAAACATAATTTCATAAATATATATATATGTATTATCATAATTATTTAAAATTTTGATTTATATAATGTTCTCGGTTAGTAGATCTAGAATAAAATTAAAGAACCTATCCCAACGGTTTTCAAAACCGTTGGGATAGGTTAGGGGTGGGTTGAGTTTTTTCAGGCCGAAGGTTGATTTTGTGGGTGTTTTTTCCCAACGGTTTTGGTGAGCCGTTGGGAAAGGTCACTCTTTCCCAACGGTTTTAGTGAACCGTTGGGAAAGAGGCTCAAAACACACCCTTTCCCAACGGTTTTGGTGAACCGTTGGGAAAGAGGCTCAAAACACACCCTTTACCAATGGTTTAGCATAAACCGTTGGGATAGAGTGACCCTTTCCCAACGGTTTTCCAAACCATTGGGAAAGGTGGGGAAATCTATGGCTTTCCCAATGGTTTTGGTGAACCGTTGGGAAATGGTAGCTATACCAACGGTTTTTACAACCCGTTGGTATAGAAGTGTTGGGAAAGATCATCTTTCCAGTAGTGTTACCATGTCAGCACATTTTCTTACTATAAGTGAAGATTTACCACTTGAATGTATATAAAGACTATATATTGATGAAGTTTTGAGACTTCAAGGATTACTAATAACAATTTTTTTTGATCGTGATCACCATTTTACATCATGATTCTAGAAATGTCTTCAGAAAGCCCTTGATACTGAACTGCATTTGAGCACTGCCTACCACCCTCAAACTAGTGGACAATCAGAACGGACTATTCAAACCATAAAAGGCATGTTGAGATATTTCTCACATGTCTTTCAAGGTTTGTGGGATCAATATTTACATATAGTAGAATTTTACTATAACAATAGCTTCCATTCATGTTTTTAGATGGCACCATATGAAGCGTTATACAGAAAGATATGTCACACATCAACCGTTTGTGATGATGTTGGTGAACGAAAACTAGTAGGCTTAGAACATGAAGAGGAAACAATGGAAAACGTGAAGGTAATCCTAACCCACATCAAAGCAGCTCAAAGTAGGCAGAAGAACTATGCTGATAATCGAAAGAAGGATTTGGAATTTCAGGTAGGAGATCATGTTTTCTTGAAGGTATCTCCATGGAAGGGTGTTATATATTTCGATATGAAGGGAAAATTTAGTCCCAGGTACATCAGACCTTTCGAAGTTCTAGAACGAATTGGGGTTGTAGCTCACTATTTGAAAATTTCTCCAAGTCTATCAAAAGTTCATGATGTGTTCCACATATCACTGTTGGGAAAATATATGCCTGACCCAATGGATATACTCACCTATGAGGAATTATAACTGGAACCGGATCTATCTTATTGCGAAGAGCATATCAAGGTTCTTGATACAAGAGAACAAGTGCTGAGACACGGGACAAATCGTGTAGTAATAGTTTTATGGAGAAACCATAAGATGGAAGAGGCAACGTGGGAACCTGAGGAACTTATGATGAAGAACCACCTGAGTGTTTTTACAAAGTAATATTCTAGAAATTTTGAGGACGAAATTATTTGAAGGAGGGTAGAATGTAACACCCCATGATTCCACGGTACGCTTCTATTTGAATAATACAATAGCATGTGTTGTAAGCAACTTCGAGTTCTAACACACCACAACTAATCAAACTAACCGTTATGAATATTAATACAAACCTTTTTGAAACTTTATACAATTTATCTTTCAAAATGGACTTTATTTTAGGATTCAGAAAATTGAATTTATCTCAGGGTGAATTTTTGGTACTTTTATGATAACTTTCATATTTTGATGAATAGTGAAAATTACTAAATTTTAATTTAAAAAAACGTTTTTAATCGAAATAATTAATAGTGATAAATTATTAATTTCAATTGTTTGGAAATATAATTGGATTATTTTTTTATCATTTAATAAAATGTAGGACATTATAATTAATTTCACATTTAAATTTGACATAAACAAGTGTCAATCTTTTGATAATTATTATTTCATAAAAAACGTTTTTTGTTTTGACAATGAGAATTAATGTTATATTTATTTATTCCACTTCTTTGTTTTTAATTTGGAAAAGTGGATCCCATATTTGGAATCAGGAGGTCAAAATTTTTTAAATAGGTAACTTTTATTTTTATACATTTGGAATATGTACTTCAGTAAATATTTTATTTACCGTGGTTAAAGGGGTAAATCTAGTAAATAAGGTAAATAATATTATAATAATATTAAATCACCCTAAAACGTTTCAAAATCCTATTGGATGATACATGTATGACCATGGGAATCCTTGGGTCGATTTTGGGACCCCATGGAGCCACTTGGGAGTGATAATGACATTTTATATTAAATAATCTAAAGTAAAGACAAAAATAACAAAGGAAAATATCTTTTAACAAAAAAAATTTATATCAGGTTTTATAATTGATTTATTCAACTATAAATAGTCATTAGTATGTTAAAAATATTTCCTACCTCAGGATATTTTATTTATAATTTTCAGACATAAAATAAATATATTTATATATGACATAATAATGAACCAGTATTTTCCTTATTAATGAAACAAACAAATAAATGATATTATAAATACTAAAATAAATATAATTTGAAACTTTTGATGACATACAAAACTTTTATAGGTTACTATGACAGGTTAGGGTAAATTATATGTATTTATTTAGAAGTAATAATGTTTTTAGGAATTTAACAAAAATCAATTATTAAATAATCTCAATATTGACATAAATGTGTTTTTAAAACAAATACAATATTATTGGTTGATATAATAATCCTAAAAATTTATAGATCAGCCAAAAGACTTATATAATGATCTGTGTATCACTAATAAACCACTTGGGGTCCTATTAGAAGATTATAATATGTTTATTAACCATATAATATAAACATACAAAGAGGCATTGTAAATGTCAAACTATTTAACTAAGAATTAAATATAAAAGATAAGTTTAATATAGTGACCTGAACCTATGTAAAACCTATTGGTTGAGTTATTTTAGACCCATCCCCACCTTAGAATTTAAATAATTTATTTTGGAGCCATCAGAAACTGAAAATTATTTTATTATAAAATAATATTTCTATATTTTCTTAAGGTGTCCCTCGCCCCTCTTATAAAAGGGCACTCACCCTTCCCTCTAAGTCACATCTTAAAATACTTATTGCCTAGCCAAACCCTTCCCAAATGCCCTCTAAACTATACTCCCTTCATCCAAGAGGTCTTACATTAGTCATAAAGACAACCTACGAAGCTCTTTGATCAAATAAAAAAGAAGAACCCGATGAAGAGGTAAATATTTCATCACCTCTTTCAAGTTCCTTTCTTCTTCCACTTCCTCTTTCTTTGTTATTTACATTCTAAAATAATTAATCCATTATATTCTATACACTGTGATGTTATTATAAATATTGTACAACCATATTCATTATTCTATCCATCATTTGAATGACATGTCACCATACGTGCGTACATACGGCTTACCGTCTCTTTGTCGTGGTGTAGTTGTTATTCAATACATTATTATTTGGATGAGTATAATAGTGATGTGTAATTGATGTAAATAATAAATATAACATGATAATGAATCTGTATGTATTATATACCATCCAATTATATATTATTTTAATATCAAAAGAATGATATTGTCGCTCGTGCGTACGTACAGATTACCGTCTCCACGAACGCGACAAGATTTATTCTCCATCGTATCCATTCAAGACTAATTTTATTTAGATGATTAAATATAATATGTAAAGACATAATATCATTCTGAATATGAATAAGATACATCCTATCCATAACAAACATTACTTACGTAACAAATCATACAAAAGGAAAATGAACCAGTAAACACCTGAAAAGATGATAATACTATGATATTATGAATAAAGCAATGTTAAAAGATCATATATAATATAATATTAATTTATATGATTCTTTTATAATTTAATAACAATTATTTCACCATTATACAAGTGGTTAACCTACCCTCAACCAAGGAAAAGTCCAAGGTAAGGGTTAATTTCACAATCTCTTTATTATCTGAGGTTATTTTTATGTAAGTATCTATTGAGACCTCTTTATCATCCACATCCAGGGTTATTAAAAATGTATTCCAAAACATTTTTACTATTTACTAGATAATGGGTAAAAGTCATTTATAACCTTGTTTGACTTTTTATAAAATTTTTTAAAGGAATCTTTCTGGCGTTTTCCAAAGAGGGTACTTCAAGACCTTTTCCACAATATTAAGGTAAGAATTTTTTTAACTTATACGGCGGGTGCGACTATTTTCAACCATTATAACATCATCAAAGATTCCCTTACAATCATAGAAGAATATTTTAAAATATAAATGTTTTCTTTTATAATTACACAACCTTTAAATAATTTCAAAATTGAAAGAGATATTTCTCTAAAATAGGTTTGATTTTATCTATGTCAACATCCTTTGATGGATTTTAAATTTGTTTGAAGTTGATTTAAGATGATACAAAACTTCTATATTGTATTGAATATTTTGTGATGTGTTTGAATTTAGATGTGTTATTTTATACTACTCATGGTTTATGGATAATGTATTGACATTTTATATGCCAGTTTTAATACGAATGATTATGTTATGTTTAAACCATTTCATATGGGAAATGCATTGGACTTAGTAAGTGACGGGTGGAGCCCGCTATAGCTCCTCGATGCATCGATAGGTCTCATTAGACAAACTAGTGTCTTGGTACAAGGCCTTGACAAAATATTTTTTAGACTAGGCATAAGGCCTTGACTCTATGGTTTTGAATGTCTGGAATTAAACATTCCATCATTACGAAAGTGGCTATTGATATTTCATGTGACTATTCAACTAGTAGAATATCCTTTTGAATAAGTAAAATGAATTATTTTAATTTTATATTTGACAGATTATGATTATGTTCAAATTTAAAAGGCTTTTTTTTAGTCCTATACATTTCTTTAAATGTTTATTCTTATTTAGGAATGTTTTTTCTATATTGTTATCATTACTGAGCATCGTATCTCACCCCTTCCTATGTGTTATTTTTCCCAGGATGTGAAGAAGTATATTATGACTGACCTGAAGGGATAGTCTATGAGATCTCAGTGTTTTCTATGGAAACAATGATGTTGTAGTTTTCCATTTTATGATGTAATGTAAACATTATAGAAGAATCTGGAACTTATCAGGATACTAAACTAATCTCTTTTTCGAGACTTGATCTTTTGTGATCATGATAATGATACATAATAATGCACTGACTCTGGGCTTCTGGGGTCCAGGCATTACAAATATTCTAATAATTCATCACATGACATATTTTATATATCATTTTTATTTATAGAGTAATTTGAAATAAGAGGAGGACATTCAGGAATAGAATTCAACACCTCAGATGTGTTTATAATGAAACCCATATTAGATATAGATTTTTTTATTTCATGCTTGAGTATGTATCTCTTGAGCTTTATTATGTGGTAATTCTCGTAGATTCTGTTGACATTTTATATTTTTTATTGTTTTCCTCATATTTTTCATATATTTTATCTTGGAAAAATATAGTTTAATGTGTCTTTTTCTCGTGAACTCATAGCAAGTTATTTTATTTTTGGAGTCAACAATTTTATAAAATTTTCCCTTATTTGAATTATCATACATACCTCTATAATTGAGTTTCATGAATAAATTATTATTTTTATAGATGTTATTAAATATTATGGCTAAATGAGACATAACTTTACTACTGTCTGATGATTCATCATCACCCAAATGTTCAACTTTGATCTTTTATTTTTTTCATTGTGTTAAAATTATTGAAACCTAATGAAATTTTATTTGGTTTATAATCTTATTATTTTTCTACTTTATATTCCTCCTCACACATCATGATCTTTAAAATAATATATTTTAATGATATTTTACTTATGTCACATCATTCCCTTATTGGAACTAAATTTTCTTGCCACATATCTGATAAAATTATGACTAGTCACATCACTTGTTCCCTATCATTGATTGTTTCTCAATATAATGCATAATGTAAAAATTTAAATGAACCTGAGATACATATCAAAAATTTATTCATCTGGGTTCATCTTGAAAGAATCATATTTAATAACATATGTATTTATGAAAATTTCATTAACATTGGTAGTCCATTGATAATAAACATCTAGTATCTCCCAAATAATGAAATCAGCAGTGAGAAAATATATTATATTTAATTTTTTATCTCTAAAAGAAAAATATAATGTTTTTATTACTTTATATTTATAATCATGGGCATTCTTAGTGGAATCACTACAATATGTTATATGAGATTAACATAATTCATATTTATCGTTAATAACAGCCAAGATATCAAATCCCATACATTCTAAATGTATTATCATTTAATATTCATTTAAACATAATTATTTCCATTGAAATAAGGAGGTTGATTAGTGGAAATTTATTTCTTTTATATTTTCATCCATAAAGAATTAAATTTAGAAATCAAAAAAATATGATCATTAAATAAAGATACATTAAAACTAAAATGTATTAGAAAAAACATATCTAACAAAAATTTCGGTCCTACTGGACACCTTAAGAGGGGATTAATTGAGTTTTAAATAGAAAATTATTTCAAAAAATAATTTAAAAAAATTAATACCCTAATTTAATAAAAACGGCCAGTTAGAAATAGAAGATTTATATAATTAGATCTTTTGAAAATCATCTCAAAATATTAATGAAATATCAATTAAAATACTTTATAAAATATTATATGTTTTGAGAATAATATATTAATGTCAAACATAGTATATAAAACATATATTTTCATTAAATATCATAATTTTTTTAATAGAGTAAATATATAAGCGAGTTTTATTAATATAAATAAGAAATAGTTAAAATTTTTAAATGAGTTACAAAACATTCAGCACAATATAATTTAACAAGGGGATTAGTCTCAATCTAAGACCTAATCATATAAAATTGGAAATCCTCTACTCTGAGGATGTTTATTATAAAATAAACTAATCCAAAACCCAAATTGAGTTTTAAAAACAAATGACACAATGTTGTGTAGGGGTAAAGCCTCTTCCACAATTATACATGGGATTAAAACAAGTACATTTGATGCATGACCTCTTCCTTAGTTTTTTATGGGAATATATATTAATAATATTGGAATATAGTGTCAATAACTCTCACATTTAGTATATGAGACTGTGTTTTATTAATATAATGAGTATTTCTAAAAAAAATCCCAAAATTAATGCTTGAACAGAATGGAAAAAATATTAGATATGAGAAAATTTGGTGCAACTCAATCTGGACAGTGTTGGTTTACCAAGAGTCTCAAAAATTATTTGAGGGAAGATTCCACAAGGTCTTTATAGAATTTGTAGTAAAATAGAGTAATGTAAAAATTCAAGAAAATCCATTATTTTTTGATAGATCTTTTTTACTAAACCTTTTTTTGTATTTAAGTTATTCACCATGTCCAAAAAACCTTATCACACACAAGGGGGTCTTATGAATACATATTATTCTTGAATATCCAATTATCCATTTAAAAATAATGTTAATATAATATAGATTATCGTACTTAGTAGAAAATATGGAAATACTGACATTGCCTTGAATAATTTAATATATTTGTTTATGAATAATAATTATTAAAATCACATGCTTATATAAATAATTAAATTCATTAAACTAGTCATTGGATAATTGATTTTGAAATTAATTATGTATATATAAGAAATCTACACTAGTGGTAGATTCTATGGTGGACATATCATCAATTGAAGAAAGTAGAATATAGAAGTAGATCACTAGTGGTACTATATCGAGTGGTAGATTATTTAATGGTTTCAATTATTTGGTGGTATTAGTATTACTAACATGCACTAGAATGACATGGAATTACTTATTTCTATAAGTATATCCATTTACTATATAAGTATTGACTGCATTTCCTTGAAATTAACATTAAGCAATGGTAGCTGATACTGGTATTAAGAGAATTTGACGGTAGCACTGTATGAATGTAAAAGGTAACTCAACTCAATGGTAGATTAAAAATTTGCTAAATTTTTGAAATTTTTCTTAAATAATATTTTCTATCATTAAAAATTATACTTATTAGAAACATAACAAACATGATTTTTGTTCATTGAAATATTATGTTCTCAACAAAATGGATGGTCGACTACTCCTTCCTCAAAATCCCTTAAAAAGTATAGTAATTGAATTATAAATATATATATATATATGGTTTTTGATATATTAGAGTTATATTATGAAATATATTATGATAAGGAGCTATATAGCAGGGGTCATGCATGGAAATAGTGGATAATACATCTAATTTCCATCATGATCATGATACTATACTGTAATATATTGTGAAGGGAAAGTCGGAAAGACTATTACAAATTGGTGTGAACAAGAATGTTGGACTATTTGGGGTTGGGAATGTAAGGGCTTTTTCTAATCCCACATAATTTAATATTATATATATATTGTTTGAATTTATGGATATGGAAGGGATAAAAGAACATTAATTTTATCTATTGGGTTGTGAGAGAAACAAACTAGTAAGGGGAAGTGGTGAAAGGTACCTTTTTTCGATATTTTTACACAATTGTTTTCTTATATTAGGATGATATTTCCCTAGTTAGTTAGGATTATAGATGATCTATCATAGATGTGTGTTGTTTCAATAGTTTATTCATGGAGTAGTCAGTATACTTCATCCACATTTTTATAAGGGGTCATAAAGAGGATCATATTGAGTGTACATGTATGTATACCCTTGAAAATATAAATGTATTTTATATATTTATAAGTGTGATTAGTAGATCAATTTATAACCTGATAACTCAATATTAGAGTTTATTTGGAGTCACTTATTTTGGAGTTACAAATTTATATTTATTTTTGGAGACCATACATTTCATGAAATTTCAGGTACATTGAGATATGAGTTTTTATATTATATTGTGATGTAAATATATGGATTTCATTTATGTTCCAAGGATTTATGTGGGTAATTCCTTCCATTTTTTTATTTTCCACCCATGGAGGTACTCACTAATCTATGTCCTATTAATGGATAGCTTTGAGGGTCACCCTCACATTCTATATAGGACAAGAAGGGGTTCCAAATAGGGGAATACCAAAAAAAATTGACCTTATTGAATTATAATGATCAATATGGATTCATCCACAATTAGGTTATTAGTGATACATAAGAAAAAAAATATAATTTGTGAATAATTTCATGTAACTTTAATTAATCCTTATTATGATGATAATTCTAAATTTAGTAATGAAAATTGTTTTAAAAAATATTATGAAAATTATTCCTCCCATTGATAAATTTTATAGTTTACAGAGATATTTAAATATCATATTGTGAAATCATTAAATCAAAATCCTTTGAAAAATAATAAAAGTCATTGAAAAATACAAATAAAGAAACCTTGACTCCGAATGAATCGACTTCATTTATTTATGTGTGTAGACACATCTAGATTTACAGTAAGACTATTTATCATTAAGGGATAAATTTTTGAGAATAACGGGTATCCAACATAAATTAGTCACTCCCCATGTACATTTTACTCTAAAATTAAAAGGTTTCTAATCATTGAAATTTATTTTTCCCTTTAAGAAAAAATACAATAGAATCCAACTATATACCAAAGGATTCCAAAAAATTTCCCTATACCACCAGTATATTCTTTGTGGTTTGGATTGTGGTCAAATCCACTATCTTAACCACAGAAAACTACATAGCTTGATATGAATTACTACTTGTTTTCTTCTATCCACAATAAGCATTATATATATAGAATTTTCTAAAAACCATTTATTATGATTTTTATACATTTTTCTGCTCATTATTCCTCAACACTAATTTCACATGGTATCCTAAATAATAATATAAATGGTAAAAGTTATATTTTATTATATCTTCAAAAAATAAATAAAAATTTCAAAAAATAAGAATATACATTTAATGAATTTTAATTTTTTTTAGATGATATAGATCAGTACACATCTTAACATCCACAAAATATTATTTTAATCTCGATCAGATAATTAATAATAAAATTTATAGATATTATTGATTGAAATATTAAGTGTATGAATACATCAATACATTCACTTGGGATATTAAAATATTGTTTCTCTTTGAAAAATCCTAGGTAAATAATGAAATATTACATTTTCATATTTTTTAATATTTATGAATTAAATATTAATTTTACCTTAAATGGGTTACTATATTCGATGGCGTACTCGATAAGCAAAAACATGTTTCTTTGAAATCTTACATTGCACAATAATAATATAATATTATTATTTTAAATGGTAGTTAAGGCTTAGCCATTGTATTGGTAGGAATGAACAGAACAAACTACAATGTGATTATACATGTTTGTTAAATGTTTTTACATTTATCCATTAAAATTTAGAGGCTTAAAATGTGAATGAATCTAATTTTAAGCATAATTTACTTTAAAAGGTCGATTTAGCACCTTTTGATGGAGAACCCTCTTTAAATATAGTTTTGGTAACTTTTATATGATATATTTGACCAAATAATATTCTTATTTAGAATTGGGATATCAATATTTACTTTGGGTAAATTTTGGTTATTTTTTTGATAAAATTTATTTTTAATGAATATTGGAAAATACTATATTATAATTCAAAATTTGTTTTTAATATAAATTATTTATAAGGTTATATTATCTCTTTAATTGGTTTTAAAGTGTAATTAGATTATTTAATTACCATTTAATACAATTTTGGTCATTTAAATTAATCTCACTTTGGAATTGGACAGAAACAAGTGTCAATCTTTTGATTGTTAATATTTCTTAAAAACACGTTTTATGTTTTAACAGTGGGAATACGTTTTAAATTAATTTATCCCCCTTATGTGTTTTAAATTTGAAAAAATTGATTCTATATTTAGAATCAAGAGGTCTAAATTGTGTAAATATGTAACTTTTATTATTAGACATTATTTATAATTACATCAGTAAATATTTTATTTACCATGGTTAAAGGGTAAATCTGGTAAATAAGGGTAAACAAATATTACTATAATAATATACAATTACCCAAAAATATTTCCTAATCCTACTGGTTGATACACGTCTGACCATGATCAGCCTTGGGTCGATTTTGGGACCCCATGGGGCCACTTGGGTGTGATAATGAAACTTTATTTTAATTAACTTATAGTAAAGATAAAAAGGACATAAATAAATATATTTTAGTAAATTAATTTTTTCATTTTGTTATATAAGTTATAGTTTATAATATAAATATTTTTTGGAAAGCTAAAAAGATTAAATATATCATGGTATTTGTTTTATAATTGTTAGACATCAAATAAATAAAATTATTATGACACGATAATGATGCAATGTTTACCTCAATAATAAATGATTTAAATAATTAAGATTATAAAGATAAACTAAATATCCAATACTGGTAAAATTATAATTGGATGGTTTTATTTCGACCTTGAGTCATCGTATCTTTTACTTTAATATGTTTTTGACCTTTAAAACACGAAAATTATTAAATAATAAAATAATATTTTCACACTTTCCTAAAGAGCCCCTCCTACCCCTTATAACAATCCCTGACCCTTGACCAGTTACTCACACTTATCAAGCCCCTTGTCTCGTCCAAACCCTGAAAAAATAATCTATAAATACCCCTCTCTTACATTTTGAAGCCTTACATTAGGAAGAAGGAACTTCATAATGTTTGTTTGGTTCAAACCAAAGATATTTACCCAAATTAAAGGCAATAGTTTCTATTAAATTCTTTTCATTTTATTTTACTTCTCCAACCCCCTAAACTCTTTTAATATCATTATTTTATAAGAAAAATAGTATCCTCAATATACTAAGTTATTTTTATGAGAATTATTAAAACTACACTTACACACACCTCCATCTAATGGATAAAGAACATATTGTTTCTCTGGACGACGAACTACTGCCACACGAAACGATTGTTGTTCAAATATATCCAAATAACTCTCACGATGGACATTATGATGGAACTGTATTAATATATAATATTTATTATATTTATATTGTGTCTATGCTTCTGTATTTTTCATGTATATAATACCTTAATGGTTTCTATAGTGGCTAAATATTATAATCTCATTTGAGGAAGTGCAGACTACCGCCCCCTCAAAGTTATATGACTCATTCATGCCTTGCGTGAAATGTAGAAAGGGTAGAATTAATGAAATTGGATATGATATTATAATAGAATTTTAATTTAATTGTGTATCTTTATGTTTCCATTCCATTAAAATATTAAATAGGAATGGATGTAGCGTTCACGCGTACGTATGACTTACCGTCTCTAGGAACGGTGAATTTCATTACTTATCTCCAAATGTTATATAATTTTATAAATACATGAATATTATAGTTATATATGATATATATGATATCTAAATCATGAATATTGTTCTAGATATAATCAAATTTTTACCACATGTACAACTTGAAATTTTAAGAAGTCTATTTTTGATTCATGTACAAAATATAAACAAAACAACCGTTATTAAATTAAATGATTAAATAATGTTTATAAAATGGTAATAAGTGATTTAAAAGGAATTATAAACATGAAAAAGGTTCTTAAGAAAGTATAAATTAACTATAGTTCATTATTCTTGAAGAACAAAGAACAAAAAAGTCATGTCGCACATGAGGTAAGGGGTTTTTTATCTCACTTTTAATTCTGTGAGATTTCCATTTTTTGCCACTTATTTATTGAATGTGGTGTATTGTGTACTTAGATTTGATATTTTATATCAAGATTTTATCTATATTCATGGTATTCTGTGATTCAATTGGTGTTTATTAACTACTGTTCATATGACTCGTTTGTTTACAATATGGTAAGGGACATCGTCTCAATCTCCTTTCATTGAGTCATATTTTGTTTTAATACACGACATTCATTTATACGCTGTATAAAAACATTTTAAATTTCATTTCATTCAAAGGGAATCTTTTTCTATGATTTTGTTTACAAAATGACAAAAAATAATGTCAATTTTTAATGTAAGCATTGAGAACGACCTTTCCGCCACTGTGAGTATTATTTGATCTTTAACTTCTTTAACATGGCGTAATGTTTTCAAAAGGAAATTAAATACCCTATAATATTTTATGTATTTTGGTATTGAAAGTGGTTTTGATAATGGATTTCTTATGTCAATATATTTAAGTGATATATTGTGATTAAAATATAGAAATGTTTTCATTTATCTATATTTGTTGTATGTGTTATAATTTTGTAATGGTACTTGGACATTTGACAGGGGGTTACGTGATAAACCAAATGACGGGTGGCTCCAAGATAAACAAGGACGGGTGGTTACATTATAACCTCCAATGCATTGGGTATGGAAGTCTGCCATATTACTATTCCATTTAGTGATATGTGTGGAAGTCGACTGTATGGTTATTCCATTTTCAGTATGTTTATGTCCCAAGTTACCTTTATATGTTATGTGTTATTTATATGGGTTTTATGGTAATCGTTTTTTTACAAAATGGTAGTCAATGATCTTTTATTCAGTGGAGAGTATTTACTACTTCATAAAGGTTAAAATTATTACTTATGAAAAAGTATTCATGGTTTACTTGTTGTTTAAAAAAAAATAACAGTTTTCCTTATTTGTGTATCCCTTACATAGCTTTTTATGCTAATACCATACTTTTGAAATGTTTTTCACATGACATAAAGTGGAATAGGGTCAAGTATGGGATTAAGGAAATGTCATGCTGTCTAAAACATGGAACTAGACATGGCATTTTTTTTCAAGAATATTTATTTTGTGAAGAAATTGAAACTGGGTAAAAGTGTCTACACATAATATTCATGTTGTTATGTATTTTTTATTACCTAATTGTATAAATCTATAAAGATAAAAATATCCTCAATGTGAATTATTAACTTAGTTCCTGAATATGAAATGTTTAAGGCTGGGTCCTTATAGTTGGTATCAGAGGGCAGTTTATACATCATTAGGGATTATGAGTTTTTATTAGACACATGGTTAGTCCATATGTCTATTATTTCAGTTAAATCATTGTTTTATAACTTTTTCAGATCATGAAAAGTCAGTTACAAATGGAATGAGGAGGATCCCAAATGACATTCCTATCTCTTTCTGATGACTTGCTTGTAATAATTATAACAATGTCATGTTTGAATGATTTTGAAACTTTTTATAGAATACAACTCACTTGAAATAAGTTGTTTGAGATATCAAACACCTCCACTATACCTTGTTATCATCATGGATTGTGGGTTGTATTTAAAAAAAATCTTATTTTCACAAAATTCTTATATTTTCATGAAAGGTAAATATTATCAAGGCATTTTCAAATATTTTACCTTATCACAATATTTTCAAGCATAATATGATTTTAAAAACAGTGATGAAGATGGAGAACCTTTCAAAACCTATTTATTTTATATTTTACAATAAAAACTCTTAGCACATACCTACAAAATTTTAAAAGGACCATTAATTGAATGTTTCAACTCAAATTCAGTCTGACTGTTTTATAGAAATCATGTTTTATTAGATGTTTTTAAATTATATGTCATAAATGAATATTTTCCAAATTTTTTTTGTGAACACCCATATGACACATGTTGTACAGTGTGTATTTCAATGAAAAAAGGAAATGATTTTGAAGGATCTCTAAATAATTTTTGCAATGCATAGACCTTCTACCTACGTGAACAAGATGATGATGAAACCAAGTGGACCACATGATCATGGTATGCTGTTATTTATTTTGGGGATCAATTTATTTTCTCATATGGAAGTGAAATAAAATAAAATGACAATACATATAAGACATCAATAATTAAGATGTTGAGATCCTAATAAACTAGGTTGAAAATTATATGTATAATGAAACCATTGAGCTTAAAACATGTTAGGGTTATTTTTTAGTTTTATAAAAAAGACAACACACATATCGGGTGACAACCCGTCGCGTCAGACAAAGCTGCAGAAATCAAAACCACAACCAAAGTGTTATTGGGATTTATCACCTTCCACTAGACTACATGAATTCCCGAATTAGTATAACTTATTTTTTTTAGTTAAATGATTTTATTGATCAAGAATAAGTTGATTTGGGATCATATGTTTTATCAAATGGATATCCTTAGTATAAAAAAATGATTTTGTGATTAAGTGATAAAAGTGATTTTGAAATACGTTACCTCTTTTGGGAACACTGTATGCTTAATAAAAATAGAATAAGATGGGATTAAATTTGTGGAGTAATGGTTGAAATTTTATTTTGGAAGAATATCTATTTTTATTTTGGACATATAGAGATTTGGGTTATTTTTGGAAATGATTAACCTATCATAGAGAATATGTGATTTGGTTAATTATGATTCAGTATGAGACTTTAAGAGTAGTCTTTGTTTTCAGTGTTAAATGTTAAGATTTATTGTGGAAGTCTATGTGATTAAATCTTTATGAGTTTTGGTTTTCAATCTATGTTTGGATTATTTTTATGAATTTTAAGGACAATTGTGTATTGAATGGTCTTTCTTGAACTTTGGGTACTTTTTGTTGAATTTGGGAGATTAATAGTTGTATATCTTTTTATAAAGGGTTATCCTTTTTGGGGATTATATGACCTCGTACTAAAAATTTTGGTTTTAGTTGATTTCCACAGATAATAAAAATATATAGTTCTTCTTTTGTGGATTATGTAATTCTCAAAAATATGATTCTTGTGCTTTTGATGTGACCATGTCTTTTTGGACGTTTATTCTTTGGGGGAAGAGATTAGTTTTTGGTAGAAACTTATTGAAAGAAGAAACTCTACATGAAGGTAAGTATATTTCATTATGTTTATATTCTATATAGTAAATGAATTCATCAAAATTATGAAAAGTAACAAAAAAAACATTGTTGGTTTACGTTTTCTACTGCGTAATCAAAGACCGTTTAACACATCATATGTTTGTGATTTTCTGTTGGTTAACTTTTTCCTAATCATTTTTTCTATCACTCTACATCAGATATTGATGGTTAATTTTCCCTTACATAACCATGTTTTCTTAAATGGAATACAAGTATTGGTTATA
Organism: Viscum album; assembly: GCA_963277665.1. Taxonomy (NCBI): domain Eukaryota; kingdom Viridiplantae; phylum Streptophyta; class Magnoliopsida; order Santalales; family Viscaceae; genus Viscum; species Viscum album. The sequence continues at coordinate 904,658,243 of OY728158.1, read as the reverse complement.
TTGGGTGACCTTTTTACATCTCTTTATTTATTTTAAATTGATAGTTTTACTGACTCTTTTCCGATGTGGGATTTTCAATGATCTTACTATGACCGGTTTTAAAATTGTGAGGATGCAATTCCCAAAAGGGGGGAAGGATGTAACATCCCAGGTAAATAGAGAAGTATGAAATTTTCTTATTTATTAATATTTGTGAATTAAATATTAATTTTACCTTAAATGGATTTTTATGTTCGATGGTGTACCCGATACGCAACAACATGTTTCATTGATATCTTACAGTGCATAAAAATAAAATAATATTATTATTTTAAATGGTTGTTAATGACTACTTATTTATTGGTGGGAATGAAAAACATTAACAACAATATTAATATACATGTTTTTTAAATGTTTTTACATTTATCCAATAAACGTTAGAGACTAAAAATGTGAATGAATCTAATTTTAAGCATAATTTACCTTAAAAGGTTGATTTACAGCCTTTTGATGGTGAACCTCATTAAATATAGTTTTGGTCACTTTTATATGATCTATTTTACCAAATAAAATTCTTCTTTAGAATCTGGGTATCATAATTTACTTTGGATAATTTTTTTGGTATTTTTATAATAAAATTTAATTTTTAATGAATAGTGGAAAATACCGTATTTTAATTCAAAGATGCCTTTTAATATAATCTATTTATATGGATATATTATAATTTTAATTGGTTTAAATTTGATTATATTTTTACCATTTTATCTAATGTTTGTCATTGAAATTAATTTCACTTTTAAATTAGGAATAAACAAGTGTCAATCTTTTGATAGTTAATATTTCTTAAAAACACGCTTTTTGTTTTAATAGTGGGAATTAATTTTAAATTAATTTATTCCACTTCTGTATTTTGAATTTGTAAAAATTTATTACATATTTGGAATCAGGAGGTCCAAATTGTGTAAATAGGTAACTTTTTTTAGACATTATGAATATTTACATCTGTAAATATTTTATTTACCATGGTTAAAGGGTAAATCTTGTAAATAAGGGTAAAACAATATTACTATAATAATATAAAATTACCTTAACATGTGTCCTAATATTATTTTTTGATATAATTATGACCATAATCATCATTGGGCAGATTTTGGTACCCCAAGGGGCCACTTGAGAGTGATAATGACACTTTATTTTAATTAAGTTAAAGTAAAGACCAAAATGACATAAACAAATATCTTTTAGTAAATTAATTTTTACATAGGTTTCTATAAGTTATATTTTCAACTATAAATATTATTTGTAAATATAAAAATATTTCTTACATCATGGTAATTTTTTATAATTTGTATACATCAAATAAATAAAATTATTACGATACAATAATGATGTAGTGTTTTCCTCATTAATAAATGATTTAATAAATAAGATTATAAAGATTAAAATAATATATAATACCAATAGAATTTCCAATTAAATAATTTTATTTAGACCATGATTTATCTTAGCTTTTACTTTAATAATTTTTGGACTTTTAGAAACCAAATCTTATTATATAATAAAATAATATTTTCACATTTTCATAAAGAGCCCCTACCCCCCCCTTATAAAAAGCAGTCACATCTACCCATTCTTCACACTTATCAATCTCCATGGATTGTCCAACCCATTCCCAAATAAGCTATCAATATCCCTCAATTTATCTTAGATGCCTTATCTTAGGTATAAGATACTTTAAGAAGATTTATTGGTTCAAAACAGAGGGAGTTACCCGAATTAAAGGTAACCGTTTCTCTAAAAATCATTTCATTTAATTTACTTCTTGAACCCCCTAAACACTTTTTATTAATTTATTTTATAATAAAAAAGGATAAAAAATATACTTGGTTGTTTTTATGAGAAATAATATAACTAAACTTACACACACTCATGTTTAATGGGTAAAGAACATACTGTTTCTATCGACGACGAAATACTACCTCATGAAATGATGATTGTTCAGATATCTTCAACTGCCTCTCATTGCAGCCATTACGATGGAACTATATTTACATATATTATATATTATATTTATATTGTTTTTATGCCTCTGTATTTTTCATTTATAGAATACCTTTATGGTTTCCATAATAGGTAAATACGATAATCTCATTTGAGGAAGTGCAGACTCCTGCCACCTCAAACTAATATGACTCGTTAATGCCTTATGAGGAATGTATAAAGGGAATATGTAATGAAATTTTATATTATATTATACTTCAATTATAATTTACTTATTCATCATTAAGTTTCTATTCTATTGGAATACAAAATAGGAATGGAAGTATCGTTAATGCGTACGTACGACATACCGTCTCCAGGAACAGTGCATTTTTTTTCATATCTCTAAATGTTATGTAATATTATAAATATATGTATATAATAAATATATATAATATATTTGATATCTAAATCATGTATATAATTATGGATATAATGAACTTTTGACCACATGAACAACTTGTAATTATAAGAAGTCCATTTTTGACTCAAGTACCAAATATCAACAAAACGACCATTATTAAATTAAATGATTAAATAATTTTTATAACATGGTAATAAGTTATTTAAAATGAATTATAAACTTCAAAAAGGTACTCAGGAATGTAAAAATTAACTTTAGTTCATTATTCAGGAAGAATAGGGAACAAACAAGTCATGTCAGACATGGGGTAAGGGGTTTTTTATATCACTTTTAATTCCACGAGATTTCCATTGTTCAGCACTTATTTATTGAATGTGGTGTATTTGATACTTCCATTTGATATATATTATCATGATTATCTTTATATTCATGTTATTATATGCTTCAATTGGTGTTTATTAACTATTATTCATATGAGTCGTTTGATTACAATGTGGTAAGAGACTTTCTCTCAATCTCCTTTCATTGAGGCTTGTTTTGTTTTAATACACGACATTATTTTATACGTTGTATAAACACCTTTAAATTTTTTGTTTCATTCAAATGGAGTCTTTTTCTACGAAAACTTTTACTAAATCACAAAATATAATTTTAATTTTTAACGTAAGCGGTGCCAACGACCTTTGTCTCAATCTCCTTTCATTGAGTCTTGTTTTGTTTTAATACACGACATTATTTTATACGTTGTATAAACACCTTTAACATTTTTTTTTCATTCAAATGGAATCTTTTTCTACGAAACATTTTACTAAATCACAAAAAATAATGTTAATTTTTAACGTAAGCTATAGCGACCCGACCTTTTCTTACATTACTATTAAATCATTTCAAAGATAAACAACATAATTGTATTACACATGGAGGATCCATAGGTTTAGTGTCTTGGGAAACTAGGACTACACATAGAAAGTACAACATCAAGCATAAAAATTCTTTTAATCTCTTCTTCTATAGCTTCTTAGTAGAACTTGTCCTCTCCTTAGTACATGTAGCCACCTGAGGATATACATCAAAAGGGGTGAGATAAAATCCCAGTAAGAGGATAGATAATAACAATATAGAATGGGGTGAGCATAATCATGAAGAAGATCTTGAACATGAGAGGAGCATAAACAATAAACTTGAAATGTGGCAAAGCATAAAAATGAAACATCATGTCTTAGTGGTTAACTACCACACATAATTTTGAAAAAATCTAGCATCGTGTTCACGCATCATTTCACATTTACTCATGAGATTCATCACTTTACCCAATGATTTTGAGTTCTATATAATTCCAGGCACACCCGTCACATTTAAACATTCATATTGCGCTATATAATTCCGGGCGCACCCGTCACATCATAACATTATCATTATCATAATTGCCACATAGAACACATATCAAAAATGTACATACGTAACCCATGGAAAGGAATGGGTTTCATCTCATAATAACACATTTATAAGCTTTCAGTTCCCAAAAGAAAGAGGGAACAACATACTTGATACAAGAACAATCATCCTTGAATGAGAGGTAAAAGGTGAGATCTTGAAAGAAGAGTTCTTTTGGAAAAAAATTTTATGGACATAAAAACCAGTGAAAAACATGTATATCCCATAAAAGTAAATTAAATGATGAAAAAATGATATTTGAGTAACCATATCAAAAATGGAGTGAAAGAGGTAGAACCCGAAGGAAGAAAATTTGGTTCGAGATTTCCCCTTCCCTTGTACTCGAATGCCTCCTTCTCTTTAATGTCCTGTATAATGACAATATATTCATTAAGTAGAAATTCAAGAACCTTTTATAAATTAATAGGGTTCATTCTGGTTTCGTTATTTCATATTTTTTTCCTTTGGATGACTTATAGAGTTTAAAAACATTGATCGGGGATGTTCGTTTTCTTGGTTCTCTTGAGCGGTCCACTTGTATTCTTAATTAGATGTTTGGGTAGATCATGGGTAAACATCCAGAACTGATATTACATGTAATTAATGATATTACAGAAGCTTGAATGATTTTATAATGAGTTCTATTAGATCCATGTGGCCGGATCATTAGATAAGAATTAAATGAAGATTATTTGGGCTAATTTGAGCTGTTTTTGGATCACAACCAAATCATTTTAACTTTTCACTTAGTAGTATGGCCATAGGTTATTTCCAGAACATAAAATAGAGCATAATACATATAAAATATTCTGGTTCAACTATAAAAATGGTTTTATGACCAGATTTAAATTAGAAATGGAGGAAGAGAGCATGTTGTTTTTGAAGGTGATAAATTATCACCACATGAACAACGTTCTCTTTAATAAAATAAAAGGAAGAGGGAAATGGTATGGGGTGATATAATATACCATTAGAGTTATAATATTACAGTATATATATAATACTGGATTTAAAGAACAGTTTGGATGAATATAGATAGAGAGAGATCAAGAAAGGAACTTGAACTTGAAAGGAAATTAAAGAAGAGAGAGAGAAATTACCTTTAGAATCCTCCTCTTTAGATCATCTTTAAAGAAAGCTAGGCTTTGTCTTTTGATGAGATCAGAAGCTTTTGGACGTGGGGGATGAGCTAGGGAAGGTGTTTGGTAAGAATTTAGAGAAGGCTCGGAGCTTTAGAGGTGTGAGGAAACGAGGGAGTGAAGGGTGGCTTTTATAGTGGAGGGGAGAGGGGTTTCCTTAATATAAAATTGATTAGTTTATTAATTTCACCAAAGACAAAGAATAGTGAGTCTTGGATGACCAATAATAGTAAAAAAGGAATGTGTGTTCGGGATTTTGGTGCTTACATCACTTGTTATGTCAGGAATAGTGGGTTTTAATTAAAATGTATTTATATGGTAAATTAATGTATTCTACTATTCACAAAAAATTCAAGTATCTCAGAAAAATCCCAAAAATTTACCCCAACCATTTTTCAACGTGTAGAATCCAAAAATGAAGTCCATTTTTCAAAAATAATTTTCTAAATATTATTAATTTAATATTTAATTAAAATCATAATTTACTTAAAAAACAGTTTTTAAATTTAAAACTGATTTTGTAGTTCTTTCAAAAATTACGTAGGGTCTTATAAATTTATCTAAAAACTATTAGACATTGATTAAATAATTTATGATTACATTACAGGAAAATAAATATTCTTTTAAATTAATTAGTTATTTATAATTAATTATTTATGACTTATAAAATACAAAAAACTTTTACTAAGGTCAAATTATCACTTTCTATGATGTCTAAATTTTATTTTATTATTCATAGGTAATGTTAGTCTTATTTACTATTCATAAGGGTCAAATTAATATTCCTAAGGGTATGTTACTATTCATAAGGATAGGTTACTATTCACCAAAAAATATTTTTGTTTCATTAGACTCCAAAAACAATCTTGAACACAACCGTGTATGTCAGATTTTTAAAATTACAAACATAGGGGTGACAAAATTATGTTTAAAGGTCACTTATCACTTAGTAGTTCATTATTTAGTGTTTTTATGACACAAATATAAGAATTTAATTTTCCATTGAAATACTTTGGGTTGTTACATTCTTCCCACCTTAAGAAATTTCTCCCCCGAAATTTCACTTTACACAAACAGGTGATGGTACATCTTTTTTATTGCCACTTCTAGTTCCCACCATTTTCTAGAATAGAAAAGGATAGAACAAAACATAACTAAACGAGTCATGAATAACTTATTAATTTAGACAACTAAACCAAAAACATAACATATGGGATCCCTATGTAAATATCCTTGTGTGAATATTTTTACTTAGTCTCATGTTGTAGGTTTTCTCTAGGGTTCACTAATCCTAATCCCCAAATTAACTAAACCTTTCCTATGATACCAACTATAGCGACCCGAGATTTTCTTACATTACTATTACATCATTTCAAAGATAGAAAACATAATTGTATTACACATGGAGGATCCAGAGGTTTAGTGTCTTGGGAAACTAGGACTACACATAGCAAGTACGACATCAAGCATAAAAATTCATTTCATCTCTTCTTCTATAGCTTCTTAGTAGCACTTGTCTTCACCTTAGTACATGCAGACACCTGAGGATATACATCAAAAGGGGTGAGCTAAAATCCCAGTAAGAGGATAGATAAGAAAAATATAGAATGGGGTGAGCATAATCATGAAGAAGATCTTGAAAATGAGAGGAGCATAAACAATAAACTTGAAATCTGGCAAAGCATAAAAATGAAACATCATGTCTTAGTGGTTAACTACCACACATACTTGTGAAAAAAATCTAGCATCATGTTCACGTATCATTTCACATTTACTCATGAGATTCATCACTTTACCGAATGAATTGGAGCGCTATATAATTCCGGGCGCACCCGTCACATTTAAACATTCATATTGCGCTATATAATTCCGGGCGCACCCGTTACATCACAACATTATCATTATCATACATGCCACACAGAACACATATCAAACATGTACATAAGTAACCCATGGAAATGAATGTGTTTCATCTCATAATAACACATTTATAAGCTTTGGGTTCCCAAAAGAAAGAGGGCACAACATACTTGATACAAGAACCATCATCCTTGAATGGGAGGTAAAAAGTTAGATCTTGAAAGAAGAGTTCTTTTTGGAAAACATTTTGATGGACATAAAAACCAGTAAAAAACATGTATATCCCATAAACGTAAAGTAAATTATGAAAAAAATATCTTTGAGGAGTAACCATATCAAAAATGGAGTGAAAGAGGGAGAACCCGAAGGAAGAAAATTGGGTTCGAGATTTCCCCTTACCTTGTACTCGAATGCCTCCTTCTCTTTAATGTCCTATATAATGACATTATATTCATTAATTAGAAATTACAGAACCTTTTATACATTAATAGGGTTCATTATGGTTTCATTATTTCATATTATTTTCCATTGGATGACTTATAGAGTTTAAAAACATTGATCGGGGATGTTCGTTTTCATGGTTTTCTTGAGCGGTCCACTTGTATTCTTAATTTGATGTTTGGGTAGATCATGGGTAAACATCCAGAACTGATATTACATGTAATTAATGATATTACATAAGATTGAATGATTTTATAATGAGTTATATTAGATCCATGTGGTCGGATCATTAGATAAGAATTAAATGAGGATTATTTGGGCTAATTTGAGCGGTTTCTAAATCACAACCAACTCATTTTAACTTTTCACTTAGTAGTATGGCCATAGGTTATTTACAGAACATAAAATAGAGCATAATACATATAAAATATTCTGGGTCGACCATAAAAATGGTTTCATGACCAGATTGAAGGTAGAAATGGAAGAAGAGAGCATGTTATTTTTGAAGGTGATAAATTATCACCACATGAACCGCGTTCTCTTTAATAAAATAAAAGGAAGTGGGAAAGGGTATGGGGTGATATAATATACCATTAGAATTATAATATTACAGTATATATATAATACTAGATTTAATGAACAATTTGGATGATGATAGATAGATAGAGATCAAGAAAGGAACTTGAACATGAAAGGAAATTAAAGGAGAAGAGAGAGAGAAATTACCTTTAGAATCCTCCTCTTGAGATCCTCTTAAAAGAAAGCTAGGCTTGGTCTTTTGATGAGACCAGAAGATTTTGGACGTGAGGGATGAGCTAGGGAAGGAGTTTGGGCAGAATTTAGAGAAGTCTTGGAGCTTGAGAGGTGTGAGGAAAAGAGGGAGTGAAGGGTGGCTTTTATAGTGGAGGGGAGAGGGGTTTCCTTAATATAAAATTGATTAGTTTATTAATTTAACCAAAGACAAGGAATAGTGAGTCTTGGATGACCAATAATAGTAAAAAAGGCTTGTGAGTTCGTGATTTGGGTTCTTACATCATTTGTGATGTTAGTAATAGTGGGTTTTAATTAAAATGTATGTATATGGTAAATTAATGTATTCTACTATTCACAAAAAATTCAAGTGTCTCAGAAAAATCCCAAAAATTTACCCCAACCATTTTTCTAAGTGTAGAATCCAAAAATGAATTCCATTATTCAAAAATAATTTTCTAAATATTATTCATTTAATATTTTATTAAAATCATAATTTACTTAAAAAAACAGTTTTTAAAATCAAAACTGATTTTGTAGTTCTTTCAAAAATTACGTAGGGTCTTATAAAATTATCTAAAAACTATTAGACATTGATTCAGTAATTTATGAGTACATTACAGGAAAATAAATATTATTTTAAATTAATTAATTATTTATAATTAATTATTTATGACTTATAAAATACCAAAAACGTTTACTAAGGTCAAATTATCACTTTCTATGACGTCTAAATTTTATTTTATTATTCATAGGTAATGTTACTCTTATTTACTATTCATAAGGGTAATATTAATATTCATAAGGGTAGGTTACTATTTATAAGGGTAGGTTACTATTCACCAAAAATTATTTTTGTTTCATTAGACTCCAAAAACTATCTTGAACACAACCCTGTATGTCGGAGTTTTAAAATTACAAACATAGGGGTGAAAAATTATGTTTAAAGGTCACTTATCACTTAGTAGTTCATTATTTAGTGTTTTTATGACATAAATATAAGAAGTGAATTTTCCATTGAAATACTTTGGGTTGTTACATAAGCGGTGACAACGACCTTTCTACCACCGCGAGTATTATTTAATCATTGGCTTTCTTAACAAGCCGTAATGTTTTAAAAGGAAAATAAATACCATATACTCTTTTATGTATTTTGGTATTGAAAATGGTTTTGATAATGGATTTTTTATGTCAATATATCTAAGTGATATATTTTGATTGAAATGTGGAAATGTTTTCCTTCCTTTATATTTGTTATACGTGTTATGATTCTATAATGGTACTTGGACATTTCACGGGTGCTTACGTGATAAACCAAATGATAGGTGTCACTGTGATAAACTAGGACGAGTGGTTACATTATAACCTCCAATGCATTGGGTATGGAAGTCAGCTATATGGATATTCTATTTAGTGATATGTGTGGAAGTCGACTATTTGGTTATTCCATTTAAGTAAATTTATGTCCCAAGTGACCTTGATATATTATGTGTTCTTTATATTGGGTTTATGGTAATATTTTGGTTACAAAAGTGTAAGAAACAATCTTTTATTCAGTGTATAGTATTTACTACTTCATAAAGGTGAAAAGTATTACCTATGGTCAATTATTATTGGTTTACTTGTTGTCTTGAAAAATCTAGCAAGTTTCCTTCTTTGTGTATCCCTTACCAAGATTTTTATGTTCATCCCAAGATTTTGAAATGTTTTTCAAATGACATAAATTGGAATAGGGTAATGTACGGGATCATGGAAAAGTCATGCAATCCAAAACATGGACCAAGACATGACTATTTTTTCAAGAATTTCTATTTTGTGGAAAAAATGGAAACTCGGTAGAAGTTTCTACATGTAATATTCAAGTGGTTATGTATTTGTTATGAACTAATTCTGTAAATCTCTAAAACATAAAAACCCCCAAGGTAAATTATTAACATAATTTAATAATATTTAATGTTTAAGGTCGGGTCCTAACACTCTTAGTCTATAATGAGTAATCAAGGTATCATGAGTTTAAATATTTATTAATGATTATCACATGCCTTAAACTCATACCTAAATTCATATACACCTGATAATATAAAACATTTTAATATTTCATGTTTAGTAGGGTATAAAAAATTCACTTAATGTTTTGGGTAGTAATTATGCATTTTTAATAAATAATTTTTATAGGTTTTATACCCTAATTCAAATTTATTAAAGGATACATAGTGTCATGAAAATAGTTATACTATTATCACTTTTACTCCATATAAATCACCTAAGATAAATTAATTTATATGTATATATATTTAACGAATTAATATTGATAGAAAATCATTTAACAACATTTTATATATTATAATTCTATAAATATTGAGATTATATTTAAATATATATTTTAAAACATATATAAATAAATTTTATTTCAATAATTTATGTAGGATAAAATATATTGTTTGACTTATAATCATATGAAATTCTAATATATGTTACCTATATGTTGGAATGATTAAATATTATTTTTTAAAAATGATGTATTTAATTGGATATGTTGCAGATTTACACTGAAAAAATGATTAAAAATTTACCAAATTAGTTACAAATGGTTTCCTTAAAATTCTATCCCTAATACACTCTTTAATTCCTATGGAACATATGTTTTTTTATAGAGGGTGGTTATTTTTTTTATCTTTCATTTTATTACTAAATTACCCTGCAAAAAATCATATTCCTTATATAGTTTCAAATATCCTCTACCTATTTTTTGATTATTGATGGGAATTTCAAAGTCATCATCTAAGAGAATTTTTTTCGGACAGATTACCTAGAGTAATTACTAGACGAATAATGATCACTTATTAAAATAGAAAAATAAACATTATCTTAAGGGTATTAACTGAAAGGGATCCAATTGATTCATTTTTTCACTTTTAGTAAATTTAATCATCCATAGATGATAACTTATCAAAAAAATTAACTATTAAAAATAGTTTTGTTTCAATTATCCCTGATAATAAATTCTTGAATCAATAAGTCAATTTTAGTAATTCTTTATTGAAAAATTTTATTCATCTGAAAAACATTTTAGTCCTAATTGTTTTTGAAACTGTCAATGTGAATTAACTCAAATAATTTATTATTATTGAATTATTAAAATTATATATTTATAATGGGTTATGTTTGTTTATTTTATTAGCAAATATTTTAACCCTTAAAATTATTTTTACAATATTAAATGGTTATTAAAAAATAACATTTACATATATTATGAGCTTAAATTTATTATAAATATTTCTTTTAGAATTCCATTATAAAAAAATTCACTCCAGTTCTATCTTTATAATAAACCATTAATGGAATCCTCTTGAAAAAAAGAGACACGTTTGTGCATTTTAAATAAATAAAAATATGTTTAACTCTACATTTGCATTTTTTTTATTTTTATTTTTCATTAATATATAATCCACAATTTCAACATTAATACCCCCCTCATAATTATCATTATTAATATTATTATTCCAAAAATTAACATATATTATATCATAACTAATATATTATTTGTTTCTCAATGATTTTGTATTATTTATTTCATATAACTATCAAATTCAATTTAAAATATCATGTTTTTTTATTTTCATTAATAATGATATCCTTTGATGTTTGTTTTTGTGACCAAAAATAGAATTTACATTATTCAAATATATTCGAGAAAAATAAATAACTACATTTTGATTATTCACTTAATTTTATCAAGTTTTCATTTATGGATTTTAAATTTTTTTCCATTTTTTATTTCCTTCATGATTTGAAAATAATGTGTCCTATTATTATTTAGCTTTATTCCATGAAATCATATTTTAAAACTACTTGTTATGTATTTATGTTTTAATAGTTTAATAAGAAGTTACATAGAGATAAATATTTCAAAAAACAAACCATGAAATAAGAAATATCATTTCAATATTTTTAATTCAATTATTGATTTGTAAATATTTAAAAAATATTAATTAAAAATAATGAGAATCTCTTTTATAATTTTACAATTAGGTATTCCAAAAAAAAGATTTTAATTTTTTAGTGAATATATGATCCATGATAATTATATGAATATTTAAAATATAGGGATGCAAATATTCTTGGACATAAATTTATTAATTACTCAAGGGGGGGGGGGGTGAATCATGTTCTTAAAATTGTATACATATAAAACAACTGTCTCACAATGTATGAAATTTTTTGATATCCTCTTATACAAAACAATCACCATGAATAAGTTATATGACATAAAATATTTAAAAAAATATTTTATTGTGGTCTAGTGAATAATGATGTCCTTTTATTCTTCACCAACAAACTACTCTTCAAGTTTGTTGATTTTAAACTGAAAAACCCTTTTTCAAGGGGCTTACCAATTGTGTGAAAGTATCTATCCCTCGGTATAAAGGTATTTGAAATTTTAACAAATAAATCCTTTCCCAAGAGAAATCCAAAAGTATTAGAATACTCAGAACAATGATTGAAGATATTACCAGGAATGAAAATATTGAATATTGCGACATCAACACATAGTTGCAAGAAGAAAATAAACAATTCATGAGAAACATCCAGAGAAATATGAAGGATTCAAATTTTAGATCCATAAGTTATTCAATTGTAGTGGATAGAATTGAAATCAAACAAAGGGTAGATTGTCAAATATTATACATAATGAATAATTATTTGTGAATATTAGATAAGATTGATACACACATATGAACTTGTTTTCATTTTATTGTAGCTATCATTTTGAATTTAAACTCAAAGAACATGTTAAATAAATCTATCAAGATAATAATATAATTAAAATAAAAAATGAATATATATTTAGTAGGATTTGTCATTTTTCTCTAAATATGGAAAAAATCGAGGTAGAAGGTCATAATAGATTAATACTTCATCAACACAATCTATTTCTTTAAAAATGTGATTTATTTAAATCAAGATCTAATTATTTGGACTTATTTTGTTCTGATATACATAAAATCAAAAGTTTTCCTTCCAAAAGATGATATAATGGTAAAGAGTTATATGGATGATATCAATAAATAGTAAACCAATATTTATTATTCAAGAGATCTTATATAAACGAAAAATAATCTTCTCTAGTAGATAAAATAAAATGAGTATCAAAACTGGTCCTTTATAATAGAATATGATTTGTGTAAGATAAATTATCTAGAAGTAAAATTATCATAAGATAATTATATCATTTTAAAATAAATATGTTCCCATAAAATGTATGATTTATTAAATCTTTGATTTGGTCAATGTGTAAGATAATTTAGTTAAACATTTCATCCATTTGATAAATTCCAATTGAAAAAATTGAATTTTATCCTAAAAAATCGGACTCTCGATTTGTGAATTCTTTAGTGCATAAGATAAATTTAATTAAATAAGATATATTCATTAGGGAGTATTTAAATTGTAACTAAAATAATTAAAATGAGTTAATAATATCTAACTAAACATAAAATATGATCAAAAAACTGATTAAGATAAATATATTCGCAAAAATAGATGAAGAATTTGTGAGCATCAAAATATAAATGATTTTATGATTTTTGGTGGAAAAAAAATTCTATCCATCAATTTACCTTATTTTTTTATAATAAAACCCATAAATATAAAACAAAGCAATACGATCTTATAAAATGATTAGTAGAAAATAATTTAAATAAATTGTTGTGTTCCCCTAAATAATTCTACAAATTATCCTCCTTTTTGTGAGATATAAAATGAAATTAAAATAATAGAGAAAATAATTTTATAACAAAAAATTAACGATTATATAAATTCTAATTAAAAAGAATTTAAATTAATAATATATGGAAAAAACAAAAAGTTAAACTGTTAAATAAAAAATGAAAAAAAAACATAATTAATGAAATATCCATTCCTAAGAATATGACATGAAAAAAAACAAATCGAATATAAAAAACATCAGTCTTTCCATAGGGTATAAAGATTTATTTTATTTTTGGTTTATTATATTATTGATTCTAGACAGGTTGTAAGTAAGAGGTAGGTAGAGCAGTGTCACACCATTATCCATAAATATTAAAAATAGTGATATCTAAAATAAATTAACCTCTAATTATAGCTTTATCATATAGAATTATTTTTTAGTACCAACCAAAATGCTAGTAATTTATTATTGGTCTTTTGACATGTTCAAATTGTTAACATGAGAAAAAAGATTCTTTGGGGAGGTGGTAGTTGTAACATTATGTGTTGTGGTTTTAGAAATTGTCTTATGATATTATTTATATAAATTTGTAGATGGATCAAAAATTTGTTTTAGGTACTACGAAGTAGTAGGATGGTTATCTGGAATTGAAGTTACAAGAGAACACATTTAGTGAAAATGAAAGGGTAAATCTATACACATATTGATCCTATTCAATATTTCATTATGAAAAAATGTAAAAAGAGCTTTAAAACCTTCCGATGATTTATAACTAATGGTGATAATGCATCTATAGAGATTAAAATTTCTGGACATTTTATCATCTTCTTTAAAAAATGTGAATCTAAGAGACTTAATATTTGGGGGGGGGGGGTTAAAAACATTGAAAAACATGAGGAGTGGTAACAAAAATAATATCATTACACTTTAAGGTAATACACCACTCCATCTGATCAATAGATTCATATTTTTTCAATGATGAAGTGTTATAATACTAAGACTACGAAACAAATTAGTGAATTCCTACAATCTTTTTCTCAGAATAAAAAAAATTCTGGATAGCAAATCAAAAATCTATCTAATATAAGTTACAAAAAAACTTCTGTCATTTTGGGTCATGGAATACATATCCTAGACTGAAAGAACATAATCATGGACCAAACATTAGGTACCACATCTTGGAATATAATGAATCGTTCATATACCAATAGAATAATCACACTTAATGTCTTGTATTTTTTTATCAAATGAGATAATTTTACATTGATTAAATCATTACATTCAGAGTATATTGAGTAATAGAAAGTTATTCCATTTTAACTTCCACATTTACAAGATCAATAGATCATTCTTAACTATTTATAACATCTGGTGTTCCATAATAGGAATAAAAATAGAATGGAACAGGCTTTTAAAAAAAGTAAAATATGTTTTGGAAGCTATATTTTATTATTTGATTGGTATTGTTTTGATATACAAAAAATGTGATACCATCATCTTCATCAAAGAGTCCAAAACATTTTTCAAAAAAAATCTCCATAAGAGTTTGTAGTTCATCTATGTATCCATTAAATGTAGCCTCCAAAGAAATAACAACTTTTATCAACACATGAAAATTGACAAAATAAATTTACTTTAGTTGAGAACTTGAGTTGTTCTCACATTAGAGATAATGTTCTCTAATTCATCTCAGAGAGGGATGTTACTACTCATTTTTATTTTTCAGGATAGGGTTTCGATTAAACTCTATTTTTGTTAGAGACTAAAAAAATATTCTCTAAAACTTATTATTCTTCTTACATTAATCCTATAAAAACACACTAAAAAATATAATTGGCTCTATCTCAATGATCAATTTAATTTTAGTAGTTATGGAAACCTCAATGGGATAAATTCCATCAACCTCTATAGTGATAGTTCTAAATTACCCTTATACAATTAAAAATATCCTTGTGATGACTTCAACTAATCAATATTGAGTAATATAATTTTTTTAAAAAATCAATTGTGGTTTGTTTTCTAGGTACTCTTCCTCATGTATTTGAGGTAAGGCAACATAAACCACAAGTTTCCTTGTCTTAATAAAATTTAAGAATGAATAAATTTTATGATTATCTTCCTTAGTCATATAAATATCTTTAGGTCTAGTCTCATCATATATAAATACTCTAACTCTTATTTTATTATAATGGGATAAATCAACTAAAGGATTTTCTCGTTCTACATTGGTAGTAAATTCATTTGTTTTTTCATAAATAATAAATTTACTAGGATACTCTCACTCAGATAGAAAATGATCTGCATTGATATCCTCATCATCTTAGTAATACATTATTTCAATTTGAAAAATTATACATAAATACCCATTACTCTTGTGTACTACCACACTGTGATTTTTTAAACCATGACTTTGGGAGGACATTGAATTACTTAATAGAGCTATAAATTTCACAAATATGAGTTTCCATATTCATCTAAATGGTTAAAATAGTGCAACCTTATTCTATAATTCAGACATGTATCAAATAGTATCTTTAAAAATTCTTCCTCACTCCTCTATTAGTAATTAATAAAGAAATGAAATTTCTTTAAATAGAACATTTTCCAACTCACCGACTCTTTGAGAAATTGTATATTGGAAAAAAATCACAAGAACTCTCTATTCTAGTTCAAGGTCATTGCAAAATTTCTTATCTATATCCGGTACTCCAAAAAATTAATTTAAGTATTTTAGGAGGGAAAAACTCATCGATAATAGTGAGTGAGGTATGAAAGTCATAGCTTCCCTCATATTGTCCATGAAAAAATACATCCATAACCAAATATGACATCAAAAACCCATTATAATTCACTATAGAGGGGTATAGATCATCATTGTCTCTAAAATGGATAGTCACATGATGATTACACTATTATAATAAATTATCATATAATTTCATAGTTCTCTTTTACTCATAGATAAATTATAATTCTTACATGTTTAAAACCTTCTTCAAAACCATATATGTTTTTTCCAACCAAATAAAATTGATATATTTTCCAATAAGAAACATCCTAAAAACATTTAGTCTCTTAAAGCTATTGAAAAAAATCATTTTCTATGCACATATACATTCTAATAGAAAATCACTATAACAGAATGGAGATTAATAGTATTACAAGTGATAAGTTTTTGAATTTAAAGGAAGAAACTCATGGGTTTGTAAATTTTTGAGGTTTTCATGTGATGTTATGATTTAGTAAATATATTTTAATATATATTAAATGGAAACACTAGAGTTATGTGAATAATAATAATATAAACAAATATAAAGTTTCACTTTATAATATACCAAGAAACAAATAATAAACTATAAATCTGTACGTTTTTAAAAATTATAGGAAAACATAGAAAACAATAATTTCGATGATGAAAATCACAAAAAATTAATTTTGTTAATTGGTTATACTCACATAGACTGAAATATTTCAAAATATGAGAAAACAAAATAACATTTAATAAAATTAAATCCATCAACACGAAATGGATTCCTAAAAATGTATTTTAATTTATTATCTATACAAATAAATTCTAACAGGATATCCCCTTTTTGTAAGATATTATAGGTAGAAATTCTTTAAGTTTATGTACTTTTTATTTAATGGTTTATGAATTATTTTAATTGTTTATATCACTAGTGTTATAAAATTTACTTGGAATATTCTCAATATTTAATCCAAAATCCATTTGGGTGTATTTAATCCAAAATACATGTCAATAATAACTACCATCAACAATTTATTCGACATCGGTATTTAACCATGAAACATATTGTTTCATTTATAATGAACATGGAACTAAATAATTTTTCACAAAATGATTTGTTCATGATGTACTTTTTTAATATAAATATCACCCATCAAAATTACCCTTAAAATATGAAGATAAATCAATGATAGATGTTTTTAGAAAAACAATGATAAAGATATTATTCATTTCACTTACATTTAAATTATTCTGGTAGTAGTAAAATTATATTATTTTTTATTTGATGGTAAATGATAAAAACTGAATAATAAAAAAAGTATATCTAGTCTACTTGCAATGAGATAAATAATGATTTCAATTATTTCTCTATATTGATTTTTATAAAATTATTTTCTATATTTATTGAGTCAAGATTAATATTGAAAATCATAATAGTTGAAAACGTTTTTCTACTTTCAAGTCAAAATATTATAAGTATTTAATGTTTTATTTTTATTTTTTTTAAAATATTTCAAAAATTATTTTGGTAAATCTAAAAACCAGGAATAGTTTATAACTCACCCATCATGATCATTTCAAATTAAAATTTTCATTAATTCTTGAAATTGAACATGCATTTTTTGGTATTTTAAAATAAAAATAACATAATCAACACAACTCAATATAAGTAACATATAATTTAAAAGAAAATATTTAAAATAATGGGGTATACCAAACCCACATAAAAACCATTTGAAAAAATAAATTGACTTTTTATTTCTTACATGCTCTAGGTTATTATTTAAGACCATAACATTCTTTGATATGTTTATTGTAAAAAAATGGGGAATTCAAAGCCTATAGGTTGTTCAACCTACATCCCTTCCATTAAAAATATAGTTTGAAAATAATATTTAACATCTATCCAATATAATTTAAATTTAATATGGATAAATAATATAAAATAAGTTCTATGTATTCTAATCTATATATAGGTGAAAAGGGACCCTCATAATATATTCCTTCTTCCTGATTGTATCCTTGGGAAAATAATATGGCCTTATTTATATTGATTACATCCTTATCAGCATATGTTTTCGTAAATACCCATTTAGTTCCAATAATAGGATAATCGAATGATCTAGTAACTAATTCCCAGTCCTTGTTCATCTTTAACAATTTTATATCTTAATTCATAGTAAATACACACTTTTTATCTTCTAAGGATCATTTTATAGTTATAGTTTATAGTTCTTAAATAAAGGTATGAAAATTATAAAATATACCAATATGGTCTTAACAACTTCATCGAGGTTTCCAATAACCATTTGTAATTATGGATTCTAAGGGGTTTAGGTTATCTAGAAAACACACTCTAATGTAATTCCAAATAAACCTCTTTTGGACTAGATATTTCTTGATCATATTCTAAATTATCAAATATATTTTCTTAAAAGTATGATTCATGATCTATGTTTTAAATTAAATCACTTAAGTTATAAATTTGACATGTTTTTAATTAAAATGACCAGATTCACAAAATTTAGTCAGATTATATTCTTCAACTATCTTTAACTACTTATTGAATATTCTATAAGATTTAAAAGTATGATAGTAACCTAGAAAAATTCCTTTATAAGAACTTGGATGAAAAATTCAAATATCATCTTTGGGGTACAAGATTTACACTTTCCAATAAAAGACTTTTATTTTTTTAAAATTTGGTTTTCTTTTATTACATATCTCATTGGGTGTTTTCGTTAAGATTAGACTTACTAAAACCCTATTAATGGCATATATTATCGAGTTAATAGAATCATACAAGAAGTGAGTGGGCATGATATATTCACATAAAATGGTTATAAAAATTTCATACTCACCACTTTAATAACCTTGTCAAACTTAGGTGTTATAGGGGAAGAGAATGTATCTTTAATGACACATGTTAAGATAAATAAATTGAATTCATGATTCTCAAAAACTCCCCAGTGTTCACTTCTTAGAGTAAAAAACAAGGAATGTTTTTTATTTTTTATACGATTCTAAAAGTAATAAAAAAAGAATATTATTAACTTTTACGACATAAAAATTAAACCCAAGTAAATTTGATAAAAACATCAAATAAAACAATAATAAAATATTTATTATTAATCATTTTTATTCTAGCAGGCCTGAATAGATCTATATGAATTAGTTTTATTGGACTAGCTATATAAACCACTTTAAATGTATTAAAATATTATTTTTGTTTCTTGATAAATTTTCCTGAATTACATTGTAACATTTTGTTCAATTTAAGGTGAAAAAAAAAATATATTTGATATCTTTCTTTAATATGGAACATTAAAATGTACGAGGTTTCAATTAAAAATACATAAATAAATTATTTAATCATTCAAGAGGTTTGAATTTTGTTTACACAAGGAATAAAGACATACTGTGTAAAAATATTCTATTCATGGTTCTTTAAAATTATGTAATTTATCATTAAAAAACAATCACTATCAAAAAAATACACAGAATACACATCAATATATAATTGATATATACATATCATATTGTGGTTCAAATCATAAACATAAATAACTTTTTTATAAGCATTTAATATGGATATAAAAATATAATAAAAACAATAATTTGTTCTTTATAATAGTCACAAAAATTGATATCGCCTCCATAAAATTTAGAAAGAGAGTGAAACTTAGGGAAGTTACCAATAATATGCCTAAAATATAAATTATTCCTCCAATGGCCCAAATGCCTTCATTATTTATTTATTTTTGATAATACACTATTCTAGGGATGAGGTGGAACCCTAAAATTCCCCTAGGTGAGAGATTACATTCCCATATGCCTTATGGGAGTTCATTTCCTGTAGTTACAAACATTACATATAACCCAGAATAAAACATCAATTATTGATTTATGATTTAGTGATAATATCCTTATGGATGTTTACCTACCAAGGAAATCAAAGTATATAATTTTTGGGTTTCCAAATACTATTGGTTCCAATAGTGTTATCTACTAATGATCTATGTATCCATATAAGCATACATCTCATAGAAACATTAGTTTTATTTTTATGTAATATTATAGTTATATGATCATATTTTATTACACATATTTGAAAAATTATCAGGCTATATGTGTTGGTATAATTACAAGAAATTCCATAATAAAGGAAGAAAACACTAGATTTCCTTACATTATTTTTCATGGTAGAATGTAATTTTTATATAGTTTGGTATTCTCACCCTTACTTCCCACGAAATATTTTCTTTATTTCCTTTTTACCAAGTATTGTATTTAAAAAACCCATTGTAAAATGATCAGTTTCCATATTAATATAGGATATTTTTCTATTAATTATTTAATTTTATTATCATGAAGATCACATGTAGGAAATGATTTTTGTTAATTGAATTTTTATTCTGAATGATTTTTAGATAAATATTTCCTTTCATGGATATCAAAATCAAGAGAATTTTTATGTGATTTATTTTTTCTCAAAGATTCATATTTATCTTCTAGCATTGACCACTATTTACTGAGTTCATTAATGGAGAAAATTTCATATGTCGATTCAAAGTTAGAATAATAAACTTCTTGTGCCACATTTTTCAAATCCATAAAACATATATTACCCAATATATTAGATATTTTTGGTTTTTAAACCTTTTATGAACTACTAATTGAGTCTTATGATGCAATCGATGTGGAGTTTATGGATTTATTTTATTTATTTTTATAACTATATTTCTAAAATAACATATATTTAGACCTTTTCTTATCTTTCATCTAAATACAATCAAACATGATATGTCCTATATTTCTTTCATTCACTGTATCTGAACTATTTTTTTATACTAATGTTTTTATACATATTTAAGTGTTTAATAAATCCTCTTATTTTATTATATATATTATTTTTTATTTATTTCAAACTATTAATTTTTTTCATTAGATTCTAAATATCTAGTTTCTTCTTATTTATATGAGTTAGGAAATAATATTTATTTATATTTATTCTCATATTTATTAGTAGACACTTCTAATGTAGTATTATCCTTTTTGATCAACTTATTATCATCATCCTACATTTTCATTTCATCCTCATAAATCATAATATTTTATATAATATATTTTATATGAAGTTCCATTATAAATGTTTATTGATATATAGAAACATATATTACACTCAATTTTTAATGTATAATTATTTGAACTTTTAGAGCATCATTAGGTTCTAAAAAGGTATTTTTAGAGTATAAAAATCATTTAGAATCTTAATCTATATTCCATTTAATTATGTAATTCTTTCTCATTCCACCATTTTAAAAGTGTAAAAATTTTATATCTTCATATTGTACTGATGATGTCAAATAGTGTTAATTCCCTCATATGTAACTAAAATGGAAGTCCAGATTTCTTGAGTTATTCTACACTATCTAACACTATTGAATTCATTATGACATAGTACTCAAATAATTACTTTCAATGATTTGACTTGAGATCATATTCAGCCTCTTGAGTAGTATTCCATGTATTAGTATAAATATTGGGGATTTCATTGAGATTTAAAACCTTAATATTGAATTTTAGAAAAAGGTTCTCTAAAACAATAGTCATATGAACATTCCATCACCCATAATTGTGTCTATTGAAATATGGTTCTCAGACCACTTACATAAATTCTTTGGTATCAATTGTTATCATAACTAGATATTTTATCTCTATATAAATATATATATGAACATTAAATAAAAGAATCTAATACTTATTTTTGGATAGATAGGTATTATTTAATGAAGCAAGAGGGGGGGGGAAGGGGAATTGAGTTCTTAAAATTTTTTAAAATTAAAATGACCCTCTGTAAAATTTTGAATGAGTCTAATATTCTCTTATAAAAAAAGTAGTGAAAATGAAAATAATAAGATAAAATATAGAACACATATAATTTATAGTTTCTTGGGGTATAAAGATCTCTGCATCCACTCCACAAACACACTACTCCTCTAGTATTGGGTTTCTCACTAGACCAACATATTTTTTTACTAGATTCCCATTTAAGTGTGAGAAACATTGACATAGTAAAAGGGTCCAGGATATTTTAATTAAGATATTATTTCACAAGACCTATCCATGGTCTTATCATAATTATAAAAATTAGGGATGAAATTATTTGGAAGAAAACAATATAATATTTTGGGATCAATACATAGTTTTATGAAAAAAATGACAGATATATATGAAATTTACAAAGATATAGATGTACTTAAAAGAGTATCTCTCGGGGTTCTTCAATTTCAAGAGATAAAATTGAATGCAAAAAAATTGGTGATGCTCAAATATTGTTCATTTGAAAATATTGATCATGACTAAAAACGATATGTGATTCACATATATGCATTCATGTTATTTTTCTTTCACCTCTTATTTTGAACTAAAAACTCACACACTTACTAAAAAAAATTCAAGTGAATAATTTGATATAAAAATTAAAAAATAACATAATTAGTGTTTTTAATATTTATAAATATAAAAAAATAGATCTAGAAGGTTTTATAATGTATAATATTTATCATAACCATCTATTCTTAGAAATATGTGATTTATTTAAATCATCCTTTCCTTATTAGGATCCCTTCTTTTTTGATATACAAAAAAGAATAATTTCACTTTCCAAAATATAGTATAATGGTAAAGAATGACCTGAATAATTTAAATAAATAATGTACAAATATTTATTCCTTAATATATATTATTTAAGAGAAAAATATAATTCTTATAAAGTTACTATAAAATGAGGATAAAAAATGATCCTTCACATGCAAATTTTATCCACATAAGTAAAATGATCTAGAAGGACTATTATCTTAAGATAATTCTTTCATAATAATATAAATCAATTTCTAAAAGATACATGATTTATCATCTATTTAAATTTTATAGTGCATAACACAATTTTCCAATGTTGTCAGTTTGTAAGATTAATTACTAAAAAACAATATTTTAGCACAAAAAATGAGATAATACGAAAGATAATTCTTTAGTGAATAAGATAAATCTATTTATATATGTAATATTACATTGGAAATATTTCATAGAAAACATAATAAATTCTGAATAGTTAATTATA
This sequence comes from Viscum album, assembly GCA_963277665.1. Classification (NCBI taxonomy): domain Eukaryota; kingdom Viridiplantae; phylum Streptophyta; class Magnoliopsida; order Santalales; family Viscaceae; genus Viscum; species Viscum album. Next base: position 904,634,654 of record OY728158.1, on the reverse strand, counting down.
CTTTAATAAACATGAGATATGATTCAAAAATAGTTAACAAAAATATATTAGTAGAGAAAATGGGGATTTTGTGAGAATCAATATAAAGATTATTTTATGAGATATAGTGGATGTTTATAAGTCTGGCCAATTGTACTATGAATTGGTAAAACTTATTTAATGAAATTTATTAATAATTAGATAATGTTTTGAATTAAAAAATAATATCATTATTTCAAATAATATTATTGTATGAATATTTTTTCAGAGTTTTAGTTATTTAAATTTATATGATAAATGAAAAAGTGGGACCATTTTTAAAATAACTAGATAAAAAGAATCAATAACTATCAATAAGTTAACCATATCCATATTTTTATGTTATAATATAAGATTCACTAGTTGTGAAAATTTACATGATATAAATCAATATCTCTCTCTCCAGTCAAAGATATTTTGTCAAAGATTCATTAAGAAGCGATCAAAATACAACATAATATATCATTTCTTAGAAATATTACTATGATTTTAAAAAATATCTTGTTTTAGTTATGTAAATTTATATTTTTGAATTCATATTTCATCAATTATTGATGGGTAAAATATATGAGGTATTCCCCCAAGAAGTACCTACGATCACTAACTATGATACCTTATCATAAGTTTTTATGTGAGCTATTTCTTGTTACTCAATCCAAATCCAAGAACAAATGAATTTCCTCATATGGAATGAGCACATGATTATAATAGACCAATGTATTGTGGTAAAATATCATCTGAATCATCATATCTATGTCAAGAGTCCTCAACAAATGTTAAACATAAAAAACCTCATAAATAGCTAATTTCAATTCATCTCACACTAGGGTTTCTATGTATTTCAAATGGGAATGATGTAAATAGAATAATTTCATGGGACATGATTCCAATCATCATACTGATGGATTATATTTAATTAATCCTATAATATTTTTAATATATATGGAATGAGTGAACCAAATATATGATACCTAGATGATAATGATGCGGTAATTCAACAAGTCTTACAGATAGTCACATAAGCTAGGTGAACCAAATCCTAATATATGTTGGGGTGAATATATATCCCATAAGTAGGTCAAATTCCTATGTTAGAAGTCCATGTTATATAAAAAATAGATGACTAGACTAAGATTCCAAACCATGTAAACAAGTGGCATAAAATATAAGAACATATAAGAATGATAAATAAATAACTATTATGAAAATTTAGTATATCAGATTTAATTTTACTGATACTGAAAATATATAAATAATAGATAAATTAAGAAAATTTATGTGTGAATTACAAATCCCGAATTTTCACTATCTAAAAATAAACAATTGAAGTTCTTACACCTATTTTTATTATATTAGAAGAATGTTAAACAAATCAAACAAATGATTAAACATTGATAGTGTTACAACCTTAGTCAAACTATTAAGTAGATTATTTTATGTGTGTATTGTTATGAAACCCTCAATTTTCATACATATATATTTCATAACTTTTTAAGAATTCTTGAAACAATACACAAATAGATGCCCAAAGACTTTATTAGTTTACTGAATTTGGAATCATGAAAACATCATTAGTGGTACATGGGTGAGCTAGCTTATCTCCCACTGTGTTCTCCAAGACTAGAACCCTCATAAACATATCATATTTCAAATATATCATCATAACCTAGGGAACGAAACATAAAAATGTTTTTTCTCAGATGCACAATAAGGGTAAATAAGGGAGATTTGTTAGCAAAAAGATGATCATGAGGGTACGATAACATGATCATAATAATAGAAGATCACACCCCACATATCAAAGAAAATAAACTTGAATCATTTCATAATGATCAGCAGTTCATAAGACATGAATCATAACAGAATCAAGATCATATGACATGAAATCATAAAAAATGAGTATGAAATGAAATTGTGGCATACACATAAACATAGAAAATCATATGTCAAGGCTACCTACCAAGACCTACATTACATGTTAGGCTTGGGCTATGACCCATGTACCTACTTTCGTCTTGGTCTAACAACCCATGTGCCCTTTTATTTTTTTAGATATGGCTACAAAACATATACCATCTTACATTTAGTTTTGGGATACAACCCATGCACCAACATATTTTAGGCTTGATCTATAACCTGCATACCTTCATATTTTTAGGCTTTGGGTACAACTCATGTACCTTCTTGGTTTTTATCTTGGGACACAACCCATGTAGCTTTTGAGATCGTATACCTTTTATAATTACCCAATTCATTGAAGGGAGATATATATCCCACCCATCATTACCAGAAAAGTTTTTATTCAATGTAGAAGGAAATAGTATAAGCACGACCCACAATGGCAGTCCATAAGAAACTCAAGACTACAAGGGTCTAAAATAAAGGAGACTGAGGGAATCCCATCTAATTATTTTAATCCCCACTATCATAAACCTATGAATGTTAGAAAAATATAATATCGCATGGCATGGAATGTCAGGAAAGGCCAGGTAGTCCATGACTTTATTACACTCTTACCATGTGTGTATCACTTTGGTGTTATTATCAAGGATGTCATGACATTCTTTGATGATATATGAAATCAAACATGAGATAAATATGATTCCATGCAAGGAATTATGAAATAGAAATGAATCTATTTCAACTTCCAAAATAATCAAAATTCACTTCCTACACACTACAAGACTTGCAAGAATGGTCATGGACTCTGCCTATAGAGAGGTACCTTCAACAAGCTAGATAATAAATGCCAGGATGAGTGATCCAATTTCATCATGAATGATTCCCCAACTCAAATAACTCCTAAGGAACATCATCCACCTATGTTGATATTAACGATCTTAGGCAGAGGATTCCAATAGTTGCATTTACATATAGTAATATTTCTTCGTGGAGGGGGATCTGGAAGAGATGGTTTAAACTAATTCAGCGATAGTGCCTCCATCTAGTTTCTTAGAACCCTGACCATATATATTTGTAGATTTTTAATTCTAATGACAATTAAGCACCCAATTGAGGCCACTCCCTCATGTAACCACTTGTTCCTCACCTACCACAAACACTAACAGCCTACTTACAACACTATTATGAGATCCGTTCTTTCTAGGTCTTTATTACCTGAGCCATGGAAAAAATGATCAAGAAAGGGATGCTCAGCCTTCACCAGATTGGAGAAATCTACGAACTCAACAAATTACATCCAAACCTCCATCACCCATTCTCTCTCAATGATAAGGTTACCTAATATTTCATCCATATTCATCCTACTACAATCACACCTAGAATCCATATGAACAATTCAATTCTTAATGTTATTGTCAGTAGGGACAACATTGTTTTAGATTCTCTATGTAAGAAATGTATATTTTGTGGGGATAACACTATCCAAAAGAAAATTATTCCCTACATATCAGGGGACTTCATGGTAAAAACCAAATGATAGTCCTTGGTCATGAATGAAATTGAGGGAGATGGGGTGAAAACACGCCTATCTGGATCCGAGTTCAGCTCAATGAGAGAGAACATTTCTAGATATTCTTTGTCTAGAATAGCAATGATAAAACCCAGATAGATGATTTATTACATGAAAGATATGGCAGTGGTAAGACATCCTTGATAACTGATGGCCACTCACTCTAATTATAATGCCATAAAGATAGATAACCTTTCATGACTATCTAGAAAGTATGAGGTATGAGGGAATTAACAAGGGGGATGATCTTAGTAAAAAGTGGAGAAGAGTGGCCATCCATATTAGCCAAATCCCAAAAATAATATTCATGCATGTTTAACCCCCACAAGTCTATTGTTCTTATACCTCCTCTTCCAATTTATCTTACATGAAGCTATGAGTGTCATTAAGACTACAAACATTGATGCCACCTTCATTGATAGGCCTCTCCATCCTGTTCTATGCAACCGAGTTCTTTATTCTATTAAACAATGTATCCTAAATAAAACCAGTTATAATTCTATCCATATTTCTAATTTTAGGACCTTTATGGATGATAGAGAATGAATTGCAGTGTCTAAGAGAATACTTTTTACCAATGGTATCCTTCCACCAAAGGATATGTTCTTATTCTTCTAGTTAAGAACCCTCTTCGTGACCTAACTGATGAGGGTGTCAAAATCACAAATACATAGTCTACTAGATGAAAAAGGTTATCCAAGGTACATTATGGAGAGGTCCTCTCTATACATGCCAAAAATGTAGATCACTTTATGGAATAGGCTGGAAGAACAACTACTAGAGATGAAAAATAGCTCTTAATCCTATTTATGACCTGACCACTTCAATGACTGTAATCATCCAACACTCTATTAAAACTGTGCAAAAATATACTCATCATATTAATTAATATGATGGAGTAATCTATGAACTTGATGTGTGAGAAAGATGGGTATGTCATACTTCTATGGTATGCAACTATTTCACAGATACTTAAGTTGCGATGGATGAGGTGACTGAGGATGTCCAGGGAAATTTTAATAATGTTTGGATAGATAGGGTACCCATGAAATAGGCCATGGGTAGCGTTGAAAAACCAATAGTTTTACCCATGAACACAGTCCCTAACCATGTTTATCTAAAGTAACAAAATAGGATTTTAGTATTCCCAAGAGAAAGGCACATACCTATAAAAAATAGTATTGATGAAGCTCTATTCAACATGGTTAGTGGACTTCCTCATATCTAGCTTGATTGCTATAATAGAGCCGCATGTTTGGAAGTTAATATTAGTTATTATTTTCTAAGACAAATCGATATTCCCTTGGATGGAGTACCCCCTCACAATGTCATGATGTTCCATTGAGATCCATTGGGTAAGATAGAGGGAGATCCCTGAGTTAATATTGCTGGAGAAGTTCTTTTAAGGGATGTTACACATGCCTATAGGACTAAAATGGTGGTTTTAAGAGGTGACATGGATTTGGGGATGAGCACAATAGTGGTAGCACATGCCACTCGCAGAGGATATCCACCCAGAAGAAGTCATGGACGATTATAATTATGTTATCCTTCACCATATCCCCTGAAGATCTATAGAAGGAGATAGGGAATCCTTTCGCACCCACCGTGCTATCAAGATTCATATTCTACATGGAATCATGTATCTCTTTCTCTTGAATAATGGATCCCATGTATTTCTCATATCGGGTAGAAACAATAGTCGAAATCACTTCAAAGAGCCCCAAATTTTCACCCGGATACCCATAGGGTAAGTGAGTGTTGGGCCATCTAGTAGATCATAGAAGTAAGAGTAAGCCAGCTCTCCCACAACATACCTTTCATAGGTATAAGTGCCATTTTTCAGAACTGTATTCGGTTTAACCCACCTTTTCTTTTCTGTAATGAAAGAATGAAGATGTATTGTATTTCTATCACCCTCTTTGAGCCACTTAATTGATTAATCCTATCTGGCTAGATAATCCTCTTTCAGTAACATGTCTGACATATACTCTTTCCTAATAGTGAGGTCCTCAAAGACCCATTCATTCTAGTCCTCTTCAAGTATACTTTCAAGATTATAAAAATATTCCATGGTGGCCTCTAATTCATTATTAGATGAGGGGATATCCTTCAACTATACCTGGAGATTCATCTTGATCTGTCTCAGTTTGTCGTGAAAGGCATTACGCATGTGTCTTTATGGAGAGATGCTCTAGGATTCATTAACTAGGTCTTCATAGCCAAGGGTACTATCCCAGTGCTGTTAGTGGAGAAACTGAGTATACTACTCATACCCTGAATATTGGGAGATAAAGAGGAGGGAGTTCTCTAATATACCATGTGTTAGGTGAGAAACCCGATTGTTGGAGTGCATAAATATGGCATGCATGTTGTCCAAACATCAATCCAGATGGCTCTATGACCTTCAGTTTTCCCATTGTTTATTTCACCATGTAAACTAATGACCTATGTATCTAAGATTCATCAGGTGCCTGCCTTCCATGAATTGAGTTATGTTGAGGTTGGATTTCATGATAAAAGGCTATATTCCCTTTCTCACCTCTAAGACCACAAAAACATTAAATTATCGCCTGAATATCCAAGGATGATTTCCTGGGTTGAACGCATTGAGATCATTCAACAAGATCTCTATTTAATGAGGATCACAGATCCTGTAAATGAAAGTAACAAATAAGAAATGAATGTATTGTGTCACCTTCACTATGATTAACCAGTCTGATGCTTAGGCCAAATGGACTTTAATTCCCCTGTCCAGAAAATCCATATGTGGATTTTGGAAGATTTAGTGTGCATGAAGACATGAAATTTTATTTTTTGGAGAAATAATTAATCATAATATGATTCTTCTTGTGTTCGTGGATATCTACCACAATAACATTATTTTTGGTAATATATAAATCCAAGAATTTTGTTTTTACCTAAGCTTCGATATCGCTAGCATTATATATGAGCAATGGAATCATTGGGAAATGAGTGTTCTAGAACTGGCCCCAGAACTCATAGCCTTATCGAATTAAGTGGGAGACCAACCCTTTAGTGTCCTAGACTATAACCTAGATCACATGAAAATAACCTTAGACAAGATAACATTTTAGGATGTTCCAAAATCATGGTTAAGTGTTTGTAATCTTTCCCTTTATGCCCGAGGAATATTGGGATCCCCTCCTCGAGCCAATTGACTTTCATAGTGGAGATCCCCATGTATGAACATGATGAGATTATATTGTGGGAGGGGAAGGGGTCCCATTGGATGGGTATCCCAAAAGATCCCCCTATAGAGGGCATTTATCTCTTCTAAGACTGCTTTGGGGTAGAACTAAATCCATTGGAGTAAAATCAACAAGCCAAGAAGGTGAATGAAGGGGGAGAGAAATGGATGGAAAAATACAACCTAGTACTTAGACAACCACCTTGGAATGAAGGGAACTAAGTCCCAATATTGTTTCATATAACCCACCATCGTTAGTCCAGGGGGATACTCGGGGGATGAGAAATAAGGGGGTACCAAGATTAGCACCCATATCCTGATTCGATGCTATAACCATTTCAATAATATCTCCATAACGATGAGCCAAATGAGCACCTCTAACATCAGCATCCTAGGACATATTTTGGTGTCTGTCCTATCAGTGGCAATTACACACATACAAGAAAATTCCCCTAAATAAGTTGATGAGAACAAAATAATTGGAATATAGTATATGATATGTCTTGGATAAAAAATATAGTATTCCTATACCTAGAGGACAATCTTTTCCAGAAACGGGATAGAAAGATCAAACTCCATGGAGATTTGTGCCACCGAAGCCTCAGCGTAGAACTTGGTCCTAGGATCTAAGCATAAGAATCCATCTAGGGAATCCACAATCACTTTGAAGAAAACTCCATTCTGAAAAGGAAGTAGAAGCCCCTAGGAGGCTGATCCACACAACAGAAGATGAACTCTCTTTACCCCTGTGTGCATCCATGGAACACCTGGATAGGATAAAGCTATATCATCTGAAGGAGCGAGGGGAATTACCCCAAACCTGGATAAATTCCTCCTTTGATGGTAGGACTAGAGAGTGGGAAATCATGTGGAGATCCGTAATATGTAATGGAATATAAAGACCCCAAAAACCCACAAAGTGTTTAAAGACAACTATAGGAGGCTTGGATCCCCCAAACCAGGCTATTAGCATCCAATTCACGTAGGTCAAATCCTCCTCAAAAGCCAAAGCTGGAACATTTGGACTAATTCGGGAACCATTGTGAGACCCCTATGACATCCCCAAAGAGACCACTAGATAGTAGGGCTACGAGGGGAAGTAAGAAGAACCACATAAGGCATCCCTAAAGGAGGGATGTGAATTAAGGACATTCCTAGGGGGGTGGAGGGGTAAAAGAAGATGCTAGGAAAAGGGAATCTGGGAGGTAGCTCGAGTAATAGGAAGGGTTGACCCAGTTGAGGAAGGTGATAACATAGGAGGAACCAATAGAGACAATGGATCCAGATGCCTTGGGACAGCGTAATAGTGATTATATGAGGAGGGGGTAGGTAACGATCAAGGATCGAAGTTCATTGGAACCATGAGAGGTAATACTAACCCGGAAGAGGAGGCCGTGAAAGGAAGGGGTTTCATAATCCTATATCATGGTATAACCTGTTCATGAGAAAAAGTTTTCAAAAACATATAACCCATGGAGGATAAAAAAAAATTCATAAACATATATCCCACGAAAAGAAATAGATTTCATAAAAATCACATCATAATGTGTAATCCATTCAAAGAAATAATATGAATGGAATTATTGGATTATTTCCCAGAAAGGCATGGGTAACATCAACTGATGCCATCAATGATGGAAAATAATTTTGAATGATCCTTTAAACCATTTCTAATAAAAAATATCCTTTCTTTTATAATTTTTTTAAAACATAAAACCATTTAAAAACCATTTTCTTTTATAATATACTTAAAAATATATAAAGGATTCTTGAAAACATATGAAAACAATTTTCCCTGAAATCTTATAAAATAATATTTAAAACATTTTTGAAAACATTTTTCATGGAAAAAAATATAAAACACATATAAATGAATATTAAAAAAAATTTAAAATCCATTTTATAGAAATTTTATTTGAAAATATATAAAAAAATATTGAGATCATTTTAATCTTTTTCTTACAAAATAACCTTTTGAAAACATAAGGGAAGCTTTAAAAATAACTTAAAAGACCTTTGGAACATAATTTTCTTAAAAAATTATTCTATGAAAAAACATAAAATTCCAAAAAATTATACAATATTAGTAATTTTTTTATTCAAAAATAATCTTTTTAACATATAAAGTAAATTTCAAGGAAATTACTATCACACGGATAGGAAATTCCTTACATGTCAAACATTCCATTAGTACCTTAAAATTTTAGAAAAGTTACCTGACAATAAAATGAAAAGAAGAATCTTTTTTTTTAATTTCAAAACATGTGTAAAAATTTCCTTTAATCATTATATTACAATAGTAAAATAAATTTAAATCCTTTTATAAAACACGATTTTTAAAGAACACCAATTTCCGACTGAATGGAATGATATAACCACCTTTTTATAATTTTTTTTCATAATTTGATTTAGTTTCAAAAAGTGGAAAAATGATACTATTTAATTTATACAATATTAATATATAGAGTGTAAGAAAAATCATGAGCGTTCATGAAATATTGATCATAATATTTCTCCAATTGATGCATAATCATAAACAATCTTGATAAACGACATAATTAATGCTATAAACCATTACCTAATTTATTAACATTAAATCATGATGGAATGAATAAAATTTCATGATGAAAAAAAAATCATGAATATATGTATATTTATGAAATAAAATCTCAAAAGGTATTATAAACATCACATAGTGAAATATAGGTGCATAACATGGCATGTGTCTCAAAGATGGAAAATTGAGACAAAGTTACATTATTGATGAGGAAACTATGAATGATAACCCACATGAAATAAATATCATAAAATGGATATATAAAAGCCCATAAAATTAAGTATAATAATCATATAATAACTCCATGGAAAGTATACACGCCACCAAAAAGAAATTAGTGGTGTATATGTAATTTATCTCATAAAAATAAAATGTAAGATTAAATCCCCTTACCTTGTGTCTTTACTCTCATCGTACTCATTCAAACCTGTTATATAATAAATATAAGTTTATCATACATCTATCACAAAATAATATTATTATATTTAATAATGTATATGGTTTTATTATGACTTTATATTACCCACATATAAAAAATTACTTATTAATGTTGTGCTTCAGGTAATATTCAATTTGTTTTCCCTGTGAGTTATAAATTGTTATATCATTGGTCCTTATACTAGTATTATAACAAACATGATCAATATTTAATATTTAATCCTGTTTTATTATATAAAAATCCATCTAATATATCTATAAATATCGATAGGTCTAGTGTATTTTGGTCTTAGGAACATTACATAACAACTTAAAACATGAAATTCAACATCTTTCTTGAAACCTTCCTTAACATGACCAAAACATTTATGTGTACATAACACTACATAGGATAACCTGAGGACACAAATAAGAAATGGTTGAGCTTTAAATCATATTAAAAGAATTAAATTGGAATAACATGAGGATAATGATACATATTACACAAGGAATATCAATGTGGTATAAAAGAACATGAATATAAACACATGATGTAGCATAATAATCCTATTATGGAAATGTGGCAAAAACTTAAAACACTACATCATAAACATAAGTCAATGATAAACTACAAAGACTTCATTATGGAAAAATTTCTCAAAATGGAATTAGGTAAAACCCTATCCAAACATGAAATATCATTATATTCAACATTAACCAATTCATTGGATAACTATCAGTGCACACCTCTAATAATCATTTAAATATCATGGTTATGTGTGCCACATAGATTGTATAAAATGGATTCATTCATTATCATCATTTATTCCCCAATCAAGTAATAAAGAATACATAAATTTAATTACAACATCAATAAATATATGTTAAATAATGTTAATACCCTTGATATATTAATGGGTGCAGTATTCACTACATGATGGTATTAGCATGGAAAATTACCATGCAATTTGGGCAGCATAATAGCATCATCTAAAAATTCATAAAATGTGTTTATGAGAGAGAAAGGCTAATATAAATATTTATACATGAAATAGATTGTAATGGTATCATAAAAAATAATTTCCCAACATATGAAATAAAATTTAATATTCATAATATAAAATATTTGCTTGAATTTAAATGATAAGAGGGAAATCCCTTACGGAATTTCAGTATATTAAAAGCGTAGGTAAGGGTCCAAATGAGGGGGGGGGGAATGATCCATAATTCACATGAAATCCAATGGATAGTATGGAATTGATTATCAATGTACTAGAATTTAACCAATTGAAATTAAAATAACAAATTTCAAACAAGGTTATTGAAATTAAAGGAAGAGAGGAGGTTAGAATCCCTTACAAAATTTCAGCATAGTAACATGTGTACATGAGGGTTCATAAGAGAGATAAATGAGAGTGATAGGGGATCTAATAATTTATAAATAATATTTAATGTAAGGGTATATGTAATGACATATTCTTGTATAAGAGAAATGGAAATTAAAAGACATGACATGAAAGGAATTCTTGATAAAAGATGAGGGTGGAAGATCCGTTACTTGGATGTGTGCATCCAAAAGCTTGGGAGGGGCTTCATGGGAGCTTGGGGACATCTTGGTAGGACTCTAGGGAGTATGGGGAATAGGGTGGTGGATTTTAAAAGAGTTTTAGGGACTATAAATGAACGATTTGGAGGGTTTATATAGGAACTAAAAGGGATTTATTAATTATATTGGTTTTTGACATAACATAATGAAATATTCAAAACCACAGACCATCCCATGGTTTTTTCCATGGTCTCTTTAAAAGGAATGTGTTGTTACATAATTTTATAAGGTCAGAGACATATATTATTAAAAAATTTCCCTTTCTTATGTGGAGTTTAGTCACACACTTAATTAAATAAATGTTAAATCTTAAAATATATTATTTGTTATGATGGATACACAAGGATTTATAAAATAAATCAAATAAACTAAAAATCAATTTATTTTAAAGTTAAAAACATATATTTGGTAGAAGATATCTTTTATAGTAATTAGTGCATCATTATTGGGCCATTATGATGTCATATAGCACACTGTATATTTATACGGTATTTAATTTTTAACCAAAAATTTGATTGTGTAAAAATATATTGAAGATATGGTAGCTGGATAATTTTTAATTCTTGATTCCAAAAATAATATTCGTTTTTTCAAATTTATTTTATATATATATGAACTTTCATTTTTAAAATAAAAAGCTTCTTTTATTGAAAAATGACGGGTTTTGAAAAACAAACATTTTTTAAAGCTTAATAAAAAATTTACATTTGAAATAATAAAAAATTTATAATAATTTATTTTTAATAAAAGTAATTTAATAATAATATTTTAATAAAATATTCTTCATTTAAATTTTTTTTAATTCCTCAAAATAGATTTCTCAATTAACCAAAAATACAATTTGTGATTTAAAATTTATAATAATTAGAAGAAAATATATCTATTATTATATAAAAAATAATGTACATATTATTTTTTCTTGGGACTCGGTACATATCAATTTATAACACCAGCATATGCCCTAAGAGTAAAGTTCATGATGATTGGGCTTTCATGTTCTCTTTCGATGAACATAGTTTGGACCGTGATCTCAATGAACTGAAACTTCTCTCATAAACAATTTATATCATGATTAAGATGTTGGATCTCAACATTGGATTGGTTTAAAGAAATCCTATAAATACTATAACCCTCAAAAGATCTGATAAATGGGCTTCATACGGTACGGTCATACTAGTTGAGGTAATCACTTCATTAGTCTATGCCAATGGATTTTTTAAAATATCATATTTATACTAGTCAAGTGACCATTATTTAACAATTATATTATCAATGGTAAATATATCTAATGGCCATTTAAAATAAAATTGAATATAAAATAATCAATATATGTGTTTTTATAACCATAAAACATTTAATTATATGAAAAAGGGAAATTTTAATAATAATAGTTTTGGTCGTTAGACCCTTCACCCCTTAAAAAAAATTTCCCTCCATATTTCTGTTTCCCACACTAAAATAGATGAGGGTAACTCTGCTTCATAACCTCCTATGGATCCCATGTTTCTTTTAAAACATGAGGTTTCAACACAATAATTTGATGAGGGCTATTGTATTATTTCAAAGAACTTGTTCTCTATGATCTAATATCTTCACTAGATTCTCCTCATTGAAAAGTCAATTCTCCAACAGTACCACCTCTTGTTTGAGTACATGTGATGTGTTCGGATGTAGTTTATCAATAGGGACACATGGAATACATTGTGTCCTTGAGAATGTTTTTGTGGGAGTGTTAGTCGATATGCCACTTCTTCAATGCAGTCAGGGATCCAAGAGGACAATGTTCCTTAGACTAAGATTTACCTTCTTCCCAAATCTAAAGACTCTCTTCCATAGAGATATATAGAGTAAAACTGTGTCTTCAACATTTTACTCTAGGGAACATCGATGGTTATCAACATATCTCGTTTGTCGACTCTGAGTAGCTTTGATGTGCTGCTATATAGTCTTAAACTTCTCCACCATTTCTTCATCCATTTTCAGGACCTAGATGTTTTCATTCCCCAACTCAAACAAAAAATTTCATTGTTCTTCACCTCTTCCCATAATGGTATTCCTAAGGGGCCATTTGGATGATCCAATGGAAACTATTATTGTAATATAACTCCACCAATGGAAGATGTTGTTTCAACACACCATTGAAATTCATTGAGAATACTCTCAACATGTATTAAATTGTCCGCTCTTATTGGACATCTTTTTGAGGGTGATAATTAACACTAAAATTTAGCTCAGTGTTTAGAGAAGGCTGGAGACTATTCCAAATCATATAGGTGAATCTTGGATCTCGTCAAGACACGATAGATTGTGATACTCCATGCAGCCTTACCAAATATTTGATGTATCCATACCAGTTGATCCAGTGATAAATCATCTTTAATTGGAATGAAGTGTGCAGTATTTGTAAGATGATCCTCATCTACCAAGATATCATTGTTTCTTTTGATGTTTTTGGAAGTCTGATGACAAATTTCATGGTGATGTTTTACCTTCTCCATGTTTGTATCCTTAATGTTTGCATCATACCCTTATACTTATGTCTTTCAGCCTTCACTTTCTCACATATCACACACATTGATATATATTATGCAATCCCATTCTTCAGGTTATCCCAACAATAGTTCTCTTAGTGTTCTTGATATATATTTGTGTTTCCTAGGAGAATGTATAAAGTCAAACTATGTGAATCATCCAAATGTTCTTTATTTAACTCAAGATGTTATGGAACACATAGTCTTGACCCAAATATCACAATTCAATTTTCATTAATGTTCAACTATGAGGATCCCTCTTTTCTAATTGTTTCTACATTATTTTTGAATTCCTACATCATATTTTTTATAATCCTTTAACCTTTCAAAAAAATAATGTTGATAAATCATTTGTGAAAGTATTGAAGATGATCCTTTCCTTATGTTTCTTATATCCATATTCTCAAAAAAGATCAAATCCTTCTTAATTATCATCAATGATAGAATTGTTAGGTCCTTTCTACATAGATTATCTGATACCTTGTTCGTGTTCCCATGATGGTACTGGACTGAGTAGTATTAATCCTTGATAATCTCTATCCATATTCATTGGTGCATATTCATCTCTTTCTGTGAGAAGATATATTTTAGAATTTTTTGATCCATAGATATTTCACACATCTTCCAAAAGAGATAATTCCACCAGATTTTCAATGCAAAGATCACAACTGTTAACTTAAGATCATATGTGGGATAGTTTCTTTCATGAATTTCCAACTACCCTAAGGTGTAGGAAATTCATTTGTCATTTTTAATCAACAAAAATCCTAATATCTTCTTATAATCATCACTGAAAATTACAAAAATCTAACCACTTTTATTATTGCGAGCATAGGGGCAGTGACAAGCCTCCTTTTCATCTCCATGATGCTTTCTTGACATTCATTATTCCATGAAAATATTAATACCTTCCATGTTTTCTTGGTAAGAGGGTTTGAAAATTTTGTGGAATTTTTCACATTTTGGCAATAATATCTAGCTGACCAAAAGAAACTACAGTTACCTATCACAAATGTTGGTCTCATCCATCCCTCAATAACATTAGTATTTGAAGGATCCACAGATATCCCATTTTTGTGATTTTATTCCATAATAATGATATTTCCTTAAACCAAAACTCACAATTGATGTATTTAACATAGATCGTATCCTTTCAGAAGGTCTTTAGCACAGTGATCCGATGCTCCTCATGATCATATTTGGTTTTGAATTATATTAGAATATCATATATAAAGTCTACCACAAATTTCTCATGTTAATCTATAATGAATCTATTCCTAATGTCCATGAATATTTATGGAGAAATAGTTATTTTTAGTGGAATCACAATGAAATCATAATGCCCCTACCTTGTAAAAAAATCATTCTTGGGGATATCTTCCTTCTTCACCCTTACTTTCTAATATCCATACCGTAGATCCACCTTGGAGAAGTATTGTTCCCCACGTAGATAATAAAAAAATTAATCATTTCATGTCAATGGATACTTGTTCTTTATCATGTTTTTTAGCTCACTGTACTCAATCCATGTTGCATTGAGCCATACTTCTTCTTAACAAAGAGGACCAGTGCACCACATGGTGAAGCACTTGGGCATATAGTCCCTTTATCCATATTCTCATGTAGTTGTTCTTTTATCACATTAGGTTCCACAAAAACCATTATATTATGAGTCTTGGATATTGAAAACTCTCTATGTATAAGTTTGATAAAAAACAAAACCTCTCTTCTAGGAGAAAGACTATGAAATACCTTGGAAAACACATCAATAAACTCCCTCACAATAGACATGTCTTCAAGAATAGTGTTTTTCCTTAAACTCAATCATTTGAGCATGATATTATTTCTCTTAAATAATAATATCCATTCTTGAGATGATGGTGAAAAATGATATTCATATTCATCCTATCACTTGTATAGAATCAGGAGTCGATTCTCTATATAAGGATTGATTTACCTCTTATAGAAAATTATGTTGGCTCTATATAGAAAAATCTAATCCTTGTCCACAATTGCATAAAATTCTACCAAGGGATGTATGGAATGGTTTTCGAGGAATATAAATGCACAAATAGTGATAGGGGATGTGTTATATTCATGGGATGCAATAATTTCTGAATTTTCCATGTTCATTGACATCTTTATATCCATTCTTTGGAGCAATGATTTAATAATTCTATTAAACATTCATGATATTAAGGAATGTGTAAAACTATAGATCATATAACTACATATAATTTTTTCATTCTGGTTCAATATTATCTAAAATAGACTTATAGTTGAGTATTTTTAAAATATTTATCACATTAAAGGGGAATATAATGATTAAGAATTACATTTATCTCCTTAAATTATGAGTGTGTATGATTCATTCGATGTTATCCATGACCTACTTACTAACATATATTTTTATGTGATTTTTTTCTTTGTACCATTAACAATGTTTTGTAATTAACTTATGAAGTTACCAAAAAACTATCCCCTGGGTGTGTCACACTAGGTGTGTAGTAAGGCATTTTTCCGTGTATTAGGTTCCTCCATGTCGGGCTTGGAACACCATGTCGGGGTTGTTACTCCTATGTACATCTGGGATAGAACAACATCTACTTGTAGTATCTAGAGAAATATTTATTTTCTTGATAAACCACTTACTCTATACTTACAAATATTTAATGATTTTCTCTTACACATAATCTTATCGCAAAGGGTTTTTATTGGGTTTTTCTAATACTAATCCCAAAAATAAATAAACCTATCATATGATACCAACTATAAAACCTTGATCTTTATTTCATATTTAAACGTGATTTATTAAATAAAATTAAACATAATACATCCCAAAATATCTATAGTTCTAGTGTATTTGTAGATTAGGAACATTACATGACAACTAAAAACCTGAAATACAACATGTTTATTTAGAACAACCTCGACTGGAGCAGAATATTCATTCATACTTAACACTGTATAAGATAACCTGAGGACATACATAAGAAAGGGGTAATCTATAAAGACTAGTAAGGGATTAAAAATGGAATAACATGAGGATAATGATACATTTTATACACAGAATATCAATTTGTAATGAAGGAACATGAATATATGGGCATGATATATCATGATAATCATAACATGGAAATGTGGAAAAAACATAAAATAGTAAATCATAAACATAAGTCAAAGATAAAACACAAAGACATGATGGTGGAAAATGTCCCATAAAGGAATCAGGAAAACCCATATCCCTACATGACGTGTCACGATACTAAACATTACCCAATTAAATGGAGCAAAATCTTGGTCCACCCTTTATAATCATTTAAATCTCATGCTTATGTGTGCCACATAGATAATATAACATGGATTCATTCAACATCATCATTTATTCCAGGATGAAGGAATGAGTAATACATATATTTAATTCCTCAATCAATAATTATATATATATAAAGGTTAATACCCTTGATATAGGAATAGTTATGGTAGTCACTACAAGATGATTTTGGCCTGGAAAATTCCGGGAAATTTCTGCAGTATGACGATGTCATATAGAAATTCATAAAATGGTTTGATGAGAACGAAAGGGGTATAAAATCATTTATACATGAAATGGATATTAAGGGAACTATGGAACATAATATCCCAATATATGAAATGGATTTTAAGATTGATAATAAAAAATAAGAGCTTAAATGGTAGTGAGACGAGAGAAATTCCTTACGGAATTTAGGAATAGTAACGAATTGGGTAAGGGTAGAAACAAAGGGGAATAAAATATACCTTATTCACTTACCATCAAATGGAATGTAGGGAATTCATTATAAAATCATAAAAATATATCTAATTGATATTAATAAGAGAAATTTCAAACAAGGTTCTTGAATTTAAAGGAAGATAGGAGGTGAGGATCACATACCGAATTTTGGCATAATAACGGCTGTACATAAGGGTTATAAAGAGGAATAAATTAGATTTATATGGTTTATAAGAATTTAAAAATAAAATGGAATGTGTGGGGTTAATATTTAATGAAATATCCCAACATAGGCATAAATGAACATAAAATACATGACACAAATAAGTGGTTGATAAAAGAGGAGGTTGGAAGATCCCTTACTTGGATGTGTTACTCTAAAGGCTTGGGAAGGGATTGTTGGAAGATTGTGGGTTCCTTCAAAGACATTAGGGAGTAAAGGGATGAGTTTGGTTAATCATAAAAGAGTTTTATTGAATAGAAGTGGGATATTGGGTGGGTTTATATTAGAAATGAGGGGGATTTTTTTTTATTATTTTGGTTTTGGACACTACACAACAAAATATTTAAAACCACAAACCAACTCACGGGGTTTCCCATTGTTTCAGTAAAATAAAAGTGTTTTAAATTATTTTATATGTGAAATGTCCTAAATTATTAAAATATTTCCCTGGCTTATGTTGAGATGAGTCAAACTCTTAAAGAAAAGAATTTGAAATCTTAAAATATATTATAAATTTTGAAGGATTCACTATGTCTTTATAAAATAAATTAAATAAAAATTAAATTACATTATATTAAAGGGAAAATATTTATTTGAGAAAACATTTTATTGTATTTATTATATTATTATTGATCAATTATGATTTCGTAAAATACACTATATATTTATACGGTATCTAATTTTTACCAAAAAATACATTGTCTCAGAAAATTATAAAAAATTCAGCATTGGATATTTCCAACACCTCGATTCCAAAAAAATATTCATGTTATCTAAATATTTATATATATATATATATGTGATAATTTTCACTTTTAAAATAAAAACCTACTTTTATGGAAGATTGATGGGTTTTAAAAAAATGGGTTCAAAAGATTAATAAAAAATTACATTTGACATCATAAAAATTATATAATCATTTAACTTCAATAATATTAATTTAATAATAAAATTTCATGAAAACATATTTATTTCAATAAATTCATTAATTATTTAAAATATATGTTCTTAATTAACCAAAAATACTAATTGTGCTATAAAAATTATAATAATAGGAAGTAAATATAATCATTATTCTATACGAAAAATGTACATATTTTTATTTATTTGGTCTTGATACATATCCCTTTATTACACTAGTACGTTCCCTAAGAGTATGGTTCGCGATGGTGGAGCTTTCATGGGGCTATTTGGTGAGCATGGTCTGGGTCGTCATCCTGATGAGCTTGAACTTCTCTTGTAAATGGGTTTTCTCATGCTTAAAATTTTAGAACACATATTTGTCCTGGTCTAGGGAAAATCCCCGAAATTCTATCTCCCTTAGAAGCTCTGATAAATTGGCTTCATAGGGTATGCTCTTATTGGTTGAGGTCATCAAATCCTTTGTGTGTGCCCAATGTATTTGTTAAAATCTCATATTTATACTGCCTATGTGATTATTGTTCAATGAAAATATTATCAATGGTAAATATACTTAATTTTCATTTAAAGTCAAACTGGATATAATAAAATAAGTTAATGTGTTTTATATAACTATAATGCCTTTAATTAAATAATAAAGTGGAATTTTTTTCATAACATTTTGGCTCTTACATATATCATGATTTCAAAAATATAAACCATTATATAAATATTATTAATTTTTAGTATATGTGTTTTATAATAATATATAGTATATACAAGTATTAAATATAATAAAGGATTCTAGGAGATGGAAGGTTGTGCAAACACATGAATGTTGCTTCTGTTTTATTGAAGTATTGAAATAAATAAAGTAAATGACATATATGTATATATATATCTGTATATCTGTATATATTATTACACCAATAGAGTTATTATTTCACATATATTATATAATTTCACTAAATTCATCCTTAATATATTTAATCTAAGGTGTGAATGAATCACCTTGATTTGAGGAAGCGGTAGTCCACACTTCCCCAAACAAAATTATCATACTTACAAAAAATGGAAAGTATAAAAGTAATGTGTCATAAACGAATTACATATGCATAAATACAAAAAAAATATATTATATATAATATATAAACATTCTATCTATCATAATTTCCATCCATAAAATATGATAAAGAAAAAAATGAACAATCATCATTTTCTAAGGCAGCAGTTCACCATACACATAAATAGAATGTTTAATACCCATTAGATGGAAGTGTGTGTAAGTGTAGGTAAACCCCTTATAATAAAAACATATCGGTATGTTTAAGATACTGATGTTATTTTTAATCATGGAATAATAATATTTTAGGGGGTAGAAAATGGAAATAACCCTAAAGATCTTGAAAAAATATGTTACCTCTCCTTTGGGAAACTCCTTTTGGTTTGCACCAATGGGATTTCTTGGATGGATTTATTCCCAAAGGGAGGCTTCAATAATTATGTGAGTAATGTTATGAAGTGTTTTAGGGATATCTTGTTAGAATATAAGTGATTTGAGAGGTGTATTGAATAGGGGGATGTGGTGGTATTTTATAAGGGGGGATGAAATATTCGTCATATTTAAAGAAAAAGCCAGGTGTACGCTCTTTTTAACTAAAAAATGTCATAAAAAACCAAATAAACTATATAATGGAGGGTTTATGGACAAAATATGTCAGAAAATGGGTGTTTGAAAAGTTTCTTGGTCATTTATACCCTTTAGTTTAAATTTTATTCCCTTGATATGCGTAATTTTACCTTAATTACTATAATTTATATTTATCATTTTCATGAATATTTTTGGAAAAAAATTAATTTGATCTTATTATATTATAAATATCATACTGAATAAAACTATGTATATCTATATTTTAAAATTCAATTCATATAAATGGAAAAATTATGTTTAACGTTAATCTTAAATATGTTTCTACATATTAGGTTTTTAAAGTGAGTATGTTTAAATATTCCTTAAGATTTTATATCTAAATTCAATATAAAAATATTATAATGACATAAATTGGACTAATAGATGTCTAATTTATTTAAATTTACTATAAAAACCACGAAATATTTAATTTAACTATATAAAAAAATTATATGAAAAATTAATTTTTAAATAAAGTTAGTATTTCAACTATTCATAAAAAAATGATGCTTCTCAAAAAAATCCCAAAGATTCACCACAAGTTAATTTAAACATTCTTAAGTCAAAATTTATTTTTATTTTTTCAATTTAAATATATAAATTTTTTAATTTTTTTTTTCACCAAAGAAAATGAAAATAATTTTATTTGATAATGTAATGTTTTTTAAACATATAAAGACTTTACCAAAAAATATATGTTTTTCATTATCAATATATTTTATTTATATAATCATTCTAATTTTTTTTTGAAAATTACTTATTTCTATTTATATTACTATGTTTAATAGTCAGGTTATAACCATATCATTTAAATAATTATAAACATAAAATGATATTTCATTAAAACTCAGTGTTGCGTGTAACGTACACCAAATCGATGTTGCGTGAAGTGCAAGATAATTTTTTTCACGTGAAAGGAGTGTTTTAATTTGTGAAAATTAATAAATCAATAAAAAGTAATTTATTCAAAAAAATATTTCACAAAATATCAGGGTGCTACAATCCTATTGACATACACTATTCATGATTCAAAAACACCTATAATATAATATAAACAAATATCTATATTTTTGACCTACTATGTACAACTATATTCCAAATTAGGTGATATGAATATTGGTTATCACAATAAACTATACTAACATAATTACAATGGGATAGTTTAAAAATTATTCAATTCTACTAAATGGATTCCCTAACAGCCTCTGTGAGTACAACGTACTCTCCCTCGGTGGTTATGAGGTCCACGATGGACTTCATATTTTATTTTGATGACATGGATCTTCTATAGTTGGTAAAATAAATTCATGTGTGAAAAATTCATGTGTCAATGCCCCCTACAAAAAAAATTATACACACCCATCAATCCATTCATTAATGTTGAAATGTTTACCAAAAAATTGATAACGGTGGTGTAAATTAATTGTATTTAATAATCCTTTATAGATAATTCTAGTGTGTCTTACCCTAATTATCAATAATCATAATAAGGTTTTAAATAGAATTTGAAATATCTTGTTTGGTTAAAATCATCACATACACGATACTATGATCTATACTGGCATGGGAATCTTCCACATGTATTCAACATCATCATTAATATCTGGTCAATGTGTAAATGGTAGCTTGGAAAAAAGGTACATAAATAGTTTTAAGGGATAATAAAAGATATCTATTTTGGATCTCTAAAACATAAGTATGTTAGGACAATTAAAAAATTCTTTTACTTTTACCTCTCCTAATTTCCATTCTATGGGTATATTTAGCATTACCAAGGTTTTCTTTTTTAAAAGTAGTCTTTTGATTGTTCTTTAATAGAATTATTGAGTTTTATATAATTTAAAATGATTATCATATCGTTGATATATATAAATAGATATAAAATATATTTTTTAAAATAATTAAATTATATAAATACATCATATTCACTTATATTAAATTTATTATCATAAATGAATGAATCAAATTTTCTATACCACTATAGTAAGGATTTATTCAATACATAAAAGGTTTTTCAACAATAATAAATTATTAAGATTTAATTTATTCATAAAACCAAAAGGAGTATTCATAATTAATGTCTCTTCAATATCACTAGGAATAAAATCTATTACAACATCAATATTCTCACTACGAAGATCATAAAAAAATAATAATTGAATTGATTAATGCTTCACATTAGAAAAAATTATTTTAGAATATTAAATCCCCTCAAGTTAAAAGAATCTATTTTGTACATGTATATCTTTGTGTAATTTTTTTATCTCTTATGTTATCTTCATTATTTTTCAAATCCACTTACAACCAATTACTTTGAAATTTTCTAGTTTATTGAGAGTGGACATAGTGTGGTTCATTCTTATGGAATTAATTTCATCATTCATAGATGTGATCCAATTTTTATAATCTCTATCATTAATATCTTGTTTATATGTTTAGGTATTATTAGATACAAGACCATGAGAAATGTATAAATAAACATATTCCATATCATATGGGCTACAAATATAGGAGGCCCAATCACTCTCTTAGATCTATCTTTAGTGAGATGATAATCACTTTTAGTGATACACAGATCACTATCCATATTTGAATTAAAAATGGAATGAGTTTTGAAATAAAATTGAATATGAGGTGAGGAGGCCTGATAAGAGTCTCATATTGGGCTGATGTACAGTCTCAACACTCTCTGTTTGAGGTGTATTCCCACAATTTTCAGTGGAATAATTAGGGTAAGGAGAAAGGGTTTCATGGAATCCAACATCTTAGATTACAATGCACATTTTATTTTTTGTTTTTTTCCCATCCAAGTTTTTATAGTACTTAACTACTTCATCATATCATATTATTTTAAATTTAATATCTCTAGGCTATAATTTGTTATTTTTTCAATGGAAAGAGGTTGTACAACCACAAACACACAAATAGTAGTATGATGGAATCTTATTGGTCCATAATTATTAGACAGATTTAAATTGATTATCAATATAAGGACATTAATTAATGAGATATAGTGTAGTAGTTTCATCTTCAATGTATATGGGATTGTGAAGGCCTAAAAATTCAAGAATGCATCAACGCCACATTAAAATGTTTCAATCCATTTTCTCAGATAACCTATTATTTTATTTATTTTCCTTAACAATGTAGTGTCTAATAATATCTGTGGACTCAAAAAACTACATGAAATCAACTGGAAAGAATTCAATGCCTTCATATATTCTCTTTACTTTAATATTTCTATAAAATTGGATTTCAATAATGTATTTCTGTTTTTTGAATTTATCAGAAACATAAAACTTATTTTTTAAGATATAGATCCATATATTTAAAATAATTCCTCGATAAAAGTCATGAAATATGATATTCCATCAGTGGGAAGATATCTGAGCATGACACCACAAGTCATATTGTAAAAACTCTAATGGGTGGTTGGCATTAATGGGGGGTCTATTAAAATTGACTCTTTTTAATTTTCCCAAATCAGATTATTCATAAAAAAGAATATTTTTTTATGTTTAATATCATCTAATAACACATGTTTATTTAGTTTCTTAATACAATGGGAGATTATATTCCCTATATTCTTATTCCATATCTATGTATCATTAGTATTCATAAAATATGTTCTCCCCAGCTACCTAAAATTCGGTTTCTCATTTAAAAAATAAATATCATAAATATGAGAACCTCTAATTTTTGTTATATATCCTTTAAGAATATTAATTCAACTTGATTCAAGCATGAAATTAATTCTTTTCTGGTCTAAAACCTCATGTAATGTAATATTTATATGTTGGACATTGACCCACTTAACAGTAATTATCACAAATATTTAATGGCCATCATGTTTTAGCACAATAGAAACTCTACCATGAGACTGAAATCTCCTATTACCTCCATGGATAACCACTCCCAATATTCTCTCAATTAACATAATAATAGACTATTTGGACCCTTATAGAAGAAAAAACTAGTGTTTAAGGCCAACTCATCTAAGAGGTCATACCAAGACAGAATGAATAATTTAGTACTATCATAGTTTACTTTTAAAAAAAATATCGATGAACAAGACCATATGATTTTTCTTATATTTATAGTTAAGAAATTCATTTCTAATTTTACTAGGATTACCTCAATTATAAAAAGTTATCTTCCAAGACTTTTCATTAGACTTAATATGTCTATAGTTATTATTATTTATTCCATTAACATTACCATTATATTTAGTTTTTACTCTATTTTTATGGAATAACACTAGTAATAAATATTTATACCTCATACATAAAGATTATTATAAACTTTTATATAATTTAATGACGAAATAACCTCAAAAATGGTTAATGAATCACAACAATACATCATAGTACCATAAATTGTTCTATATGAGTTATATAGTGAAATAAATGGAATATATTATTGATATTACTCAGTAAAAGTAACTTAACTGTTGGAAAAACAGGCATAATTTTGTGAAATTGAAAAAAATATTCTTTAAAAATATATTCATATATTTGTTCTCAAGATTTATTCAAATACCAGTAGTGATATATTTATATGAAATTTATCTTATGTATTTATCACCAAAATATTGTAATGGAGAACAATTAGGATAAATAAGAGCATATATAGAGAGATTTTCTTTGGAAATATTGTTCATTCCATCATAATATTGAGTAGTAAAAGGATTATTAGGTTTGGGAAGGGCATCAGTGGGTACTTTTTAGAAAACAAGGTCTCTTATTCTAATTAGTCAACGATTTATGTCATTATCTCAATTAAAATTTTCTATTTATATAATGGAGTAAGATATTAATAAATAGATATAAAATATTTTTATATGAAGATTCATAATATTATACAATAACAATATTAAGGCTCTGAATGGTATAGTGCCATTGGAAACAAGAAATATAAAAATTGGTTAACAGGTGAACTACATCACATCCCACTAAGTTATTCACATCTATAACCATTATTAGAAAAATAATATATAATACTTTTCTTTATAACCTTTGGAAACTAAACATAATAAATGGTGATATTAATTGCTCAATATGGGTAAAGAAGAGAGATAAATAAGAATAACATGAACATAAGGGACTGAGAACATGATCATAACATCTGAAAACCATACTCTATATATCAAAGATTATAATATCAGGTCACAGAAAAAATATTAGATATTAATAAGACATGAATCATAAATAAATTAAAGAACATTAGATATGAGATCATAACATTGGCATAAGACAAATAATTGTTTCATACATATTAGAATATAAAATATTTTCAATTGTAGTCAAGGATAACTTCCCAGGATATCATATAAATATGAGTTCACCACCAAAACATCATAGTAGCAAAGGATCACTCCAATGACCATCATAGAAGAAACATTTACATATAAAATAGTGTTAAATCATCATTCTAGTCATGTTTATATCATAAGATATAAAACATTAACCAATTCATTAGAGAGATATATAGGTCATACCCATCACATAATGAAAATCATATGATTATATGTCACAAGATCATAAGACACTCATCATATCCTAACCCATGAAATGAAATGGGTTTTAGAAATATTTCATCATATCGGAACATATTGAAATGAGACAGGCTTCATAATCATTATAAGATATCATCATAGCATAACCAATGGAAACATAAGCTGATTTCATAATAATTTTATCTTATTATAACATGTGGAAGAGAAATAGGTTTTATAAAGATATTTTCATAATAAAAAATTCATAGAAAAATAATAATAATCATATTTTTGGTCTATATAACCACTAAAAAATATGTTACATCAAAGGATATCATCTTATATGGAAAAATAATTTGAAAGATAAATCATATGGAATGTATTTTTAAGGAAGATAACTTTTATTTTAAAATATATTTTAAAATTAAAAAGTTTTAAAATATTTCAAAATCAGTTTATTTTTTAAAAAAAGTGAAATATTTAAATAAATATTTAAAAAATTGTGATTTCTTGATAAAAAAATTTCATACATTTTGTATATGTTAAAACAAATATTCTCTTCTAATTTTCCATAAAATTCGAACAAGAATTTTTTAGAAAATGACATGAAGATTATTTTCAAATAATTATTTTAAAAAGTAAATAAGGGTAAAAATTTCTGATAAATCATGTGGATAATGTTTAAAACATTTTTTAAATCACATCTTGAAAACATGGGTTTGGAATAAAAACATGTTTTCTATAAAAGAGAGAAATAACGATGATTTCTCTTAAAAATATTCCATTGAACTCTAGAGTACATAAAGAGAAGAAAATGAAGTGAAAATTTTATTCACCTAAATGTCCATTGGATAATAAAATAAATTTGTTTCATGATATATGTATTATAATATTTTATCATTGGAATCATAATCATAAATAATCCCCATAAACGATTAGAATGTAATAGAACATATTTTCTTCTTTGGTAACTTATAATGGAAATAACCATGATGGAATAAAATTAAATGAAACATAAAATATCATAGTAATAAATAAACTCCGAATATAACTTTTAAAATTTTATTTATATAAATTTAATAAATAAATATATGTTCATAACATAACATAATTCTCTCGGAAGGAAAATTGTGATAAAAATCCATGACTACTTTGGAAACTTTTGAACCGTAAACAACACGAACTAAAGATACATAAATGTATATATAAATAACAATAAATTTATGTATAAAAATAATAATGTAAATTTGTGGGTATTAAATACATTTCTTTAAATAATCAAATGGTGAATATGGATTTTGTCTCACATATTGTAAAAGAGAGATGAAAATCCATTACCTTAAGTCTTGACATTCATCATACACATTCAAACTTATTGTATAATAAATATAAAATTATTTTATATCTATTAAATAATAACAAAAAAAAACACACACACACACATATAATAACATATATTATTTACTTAAAACCTTTTATTACTTGTTTATTAATGAATCCATCTTAATGTCACTTTACTGGAAATAATTGCTTTGTTTTTCTTGGATATTTTGTCTTTTTTATTTCTGGTCCAATTAATTTTATAAATTTTTATCATAATCTCAAGAATTATAAAAATGATATAAATATCTTATATATTCATAATATATATTTCTCGGATAATCTATAAGATTTAGAGATAGAAAATTAAATACATCATTCATGGCAATGATAGATCGTACGTAAGCATGAATGATAATCCCATTTTATCATCAGATTAAAATAAAAATAATAATATAATAAATTAAAATTAAAAAATAATTTATATTTCATATATATAACATATGTTAATTAAACACATCATTATTACATATCATTTAAAGAATTAATGAATCACATCACTTCGTTAGGTGATAGTCTGCCATACACATAATTGTCGTTATCATATTCCTATACAATAGAAAGTATGATGTAATATGTGATGTAATAATTAGAGAAGTATAATAATATAATAAATATTTTATATAAATATATTTTTCATCATCATATTTATACATGATTGGTGGTGATGTAAAATTAATTGCATCAGTTTGTGAGGCGGTGGTCCACCGTACACACGAATAAGGAGTTTTTATCCCATTTTAAAGAAGAGGATATGGGTTTAGGTTATTAACATAACATAAAAACGTCTTATTATATAAAATATACTAAATTTTCTATATCGACATGATTTAATAATAATTTAATTAGGCGGAGGAAGAAATAAAATAAAGTGCTCTGTTAAGGGCGTCACATCTTCTTCAGAATGTTTTTTGATTTTCCAAAGAAAGCTTTATTGTTTTTATTTATGACCGTAATAAGTCTAATAGTATTGGATAAGGGAGTTTAATATGTTGTATAGTCAGAAGAGAATGGATGAAAGAAAGCGTTTTGAATGTGAGAAGCAGTTAGGGGAGGGGTAGGCCTTTTATAAAGGCTATGACGGGTACACATGTACATTTTTAAAATAAAAAGGTTGTACCCACATTCATGTCATGAAAAAAGGATCTATAATGATACATTATATATCCTAGATGATATAAGGTCTAAATATGGCAAGAAATCAGATTTGGACATGTTTTGGGTCATTTTTAACACTTATGATTTTAATTTAACCCATGGTAAACCCATTTACAGTTGAAAAACATTAATTAATTTTCATATTTTCACTATTAATAATATTAAAAAATAAATTTAAACAAATTAAAAAATATAAAGTATTATTATTAAAAATATGGAATCTATTTTTTAAAATTCCATTTATAGAAGTTAAGAGATTTAATATAATATTTATATCATTGACGTGACAAGAAAGTGGTTTTTCCGAAGAGAAAATATTAAAAAGATTAGATGTTTTTATATCAAGATTCAATATGAATAAAAATTTTATAAACCAAATTGGATTAATTGTAATATATATGAATTAATTTAATTTTAAGACCATTTTAATATTAAAATTAACAATAAAATTCTTTAAATGAAAATGAAAATTTAAATAAAAACCAGTAATTTCACTAATTATTGAATAATTAATCTTTTCATAAAAATATAAAAAAATTAAGCATAAAATAATTTTAACATGATTATTTAAATAATTAAGTATTTTTTATTGAATTTACTCTATCAAAGTGTCAAAAATTAATTGTATTGTTGTTCACAAAAATAATAAAAAGCATTTGTTTTTAGAAAATAATATTTTCGAAATATGTAAAGGATTTTTTGAAAATGTAATAAATTTATTTATCAATATTTTTAATTCATATAAAACATTATAATTAATATTGTAAAATTATTTATCACCATTTATATCACAAAGTTTTACATCTAGGTTATAACAGTCGTCATTAAATAATTATATTAGCAATATATTACAACTTTTTAAAACGTGATTTTTCATATAACACAAGCTATCAATAAAATTTGATTTATTCAAAAAAATCATAAAAGAGCGGGTTGTTACATTCTGACCCATTAAAATTAATTTTCCCTCAAAATTCAACACTTCAATATAAAAAATTAGGTCAATTTTGCATCATCATTTCCTCAAGTTCCCACATAGCTTCCTTAAACTGACGTTTCTCCACAATATATTGATTAGGGGTGTGGTGCTGTTTCTCAAAAATTTCTACATATGATCTATAATCTTTTGTAGATATTAGTTGTAGTAAGATACTTCTCAACCTCTATAAATAATGATTTTAGTACACATGAATGATCAGTTTTTTACTTCTTTAAGAGAGATACACATAACACATCATAAACTAGTTATAGGTTCGTCCAAAGCACCAATCGATAGCCTACCATCCCAATATATTAAATAATTTACAAGGGAAAAAATTACTTTGGGATTAGTTTACCTTTATTTATAAATATCATTACCTTTTTACATATAGGATTTTATAGAAATTTGTTTTCACTAACATCAAATTCTAGCTCACATCAACAATTGTCAACATAACTTTTCTGAAAAAATTGAACTACATTAATGTGTTTATAAATGTATATAACCATATCTACCAATTATACATCTATATAAAGTCCTAATAGATTTATTTCTCTAACTTCATTCCATCACATATGATCTCTACACTTATTTATATAGAGTTATTCACAAGGATCAATATAAATGCTCGAGTGAAAGTTATTGTGGAAATAACAATCAACTAGAAGAATGTGTTGATCCCAACAACCATTGAAATATATAGAAATAGATCTCAGAATGTCATCTAGTGTTTGAATTATTCTCCGAGACTGACTATCTTTTTGAGTGTCATATGCAATCATATAACCTAGCTAAGTATTCAGATCATAATGAAGAATTCTCTAGAACATCATGGTAATCCTTAGACCCTAATAAAAAATAATGGAATGTGGAACTACATAAAACCTTTCCAATTCCTTAATTTATATTCCAGAAATATGATCATGATATAATTCTTCTTCGATATAAATGAATTGTGATATCTTTTTAAGGTGATTAACTACAACCCATATAGAATTTTTCCCTTTAGATGTTTTGGGGTGTCCGATGATGAAATCCATGGAAATATTTTCCCATTTAAATTTTGGTATGGGAAGTAGATATAACATCCCAATATAATTTTGTCTATAAGACTTAACTTGATGATATACCAAGAACCTATATATAAACTATATTATATATATCTTTATTCCATCTAGCCATAATTAATCTTTCAAATCACTATACATATTCTTACTTCCATGATGAATAGAGAATAAATAACAATTAGTTTCCTCTAACTACTCCCTCGTCAAATATGGTGTGTATTGAATAAACACAGAGTTTTTGAGTCTTATGATTCCATCATGATCATGTTTAAAATTAAGAACACTTCTATCCTTATTTTTCAGGTCTAATTATTCCTTCTATGACAATTTAAAATTTACATGAGTAGATGGATAGATATTCAATTAAGAATGATAAAAGTTATTCCCTATATTCTATATTTCCATATCTATCATTTGAAAATACAAAAACATTGGATATTTAGTGATTCTTATCATGGATACACCAGCATGATCCTTTTCGATCGAAGTATCGACCACCATGATCATTTTCTCAGGGTGTTAATGTATTGTGGTGTAATAATATTTATTCCCTTATAACCATATTCATTGATCCATATTCAACTCCTTATGTAAGAATATATAGTTTAACATTTTGCGATTGGTATATATATGACAATTTTCTTTATAAAGATAATGCCTCCATATCTTTAATAATTATATGAATCATCAATTATCACTATAAATAAGCTATAAAAATGTAATTATGCATAAGAAAACAATCCAATTCTTTCTTGGATACATCAATATAGATTAAAAATATTATCTAATATAAGTTAATTTATTCCTCATTGCACTAAATAATCTTCAATTTAGTTCCATGATAGTTTCCTTACATTCATCAATCAAGAAGAACATGGTCACTTACATGTTAACACACCTCAGTTAGTGGATTATATAGTCCTAATAAATTGTCCATAAACAATTGATAATATCATTATAAACAAATAAAACTATGTATCTTAGTCACCATGGTTGGTCTGGTCCAAATCTCAATAGCCTCTGGATTTGATGTGTCAACTAATATACCCACCCTTAACATTATATGATCCAAAAATGAAACATTTTTCATCCAAAATTCCCAGATTAAATTTTTTCATATAGTTTATAAATCCATAAGGTATTGTTAAAATTATCATCTCATATTCATGATCTTAACTACTTATATAATAGATAAGAATATCTTCTATTAAGATGATCATAAACTAATCACTATAATATATAAAGACTCAATTAATTAAATACATGAAGACATTAAGGGAAATAATATTAAAGAATGACATTACTATATATTCATAGAGTCCGTTCCGAGTATATAATGTTGTATTGGGTGTACCATCCTTTATTTCCACTAATTTATGATATCCAAAATGAGGATCAATCTTAGAAAAGTGATGAGCTTCCTATAGCTGATTAAATTGGTCATCAATAAATGGTATATGATACGTGTTATTGATCATGATCTTGTTTATATCCTGATAATTAATGTAGAGTTTCAGCAAAATATCCATTCTTTTTAAAAAATATAATTAATGAACACTAAGGTGACATGATTGGATGAATGAATCCCAATTCATGGTTCTCCAAAAGTTTTTTTAATTACTTCAACTAAATCGATTTTATTTGATAGGAAGTCCTTGAACATGGTGTTGAATTAGTAATGTGTTCTACTAAAAACTCAACATAATGTTTTGGAGTAATTCTAGGAAAATATGATGTAAATAAATCAAAAAACATAGTAATAATAAAAATTTCATCATTTTTGAGTTTATTCCTTACTACATGAGATAAATCCCCCTTTTGGAATAGGAACCAAATACCATAAAAATTGATTTTATTTCTATCAGAAGTATATATTTATCATTTCACTAATAGATGTTCATATGTTAGTTTAGAATATGAAATTTTAATTCCTTATATTATAAATTAATTTGTGATTTATGTATAGATATTCAATTGATTCCTAAGATAACATCAAATTTATCCATAGGAAGAATAATAATATGTAAAAAATAACATTCTCTTAAACATCATTTTTTAGAAGAATCATAAACATGAGATGTAATCTTCATACCATTAGGGGTTTCCATTACTAATTCAAAAATATATAAATTTGGGAGGTATTTTGATAGCCTTATAAAATTATTTAAATATGAAATATTGGGTATATCTAGAGTAAAATAAGAGATTAACAGTTCCAGAGTGGATGGTATATTACAAGAAAATCACCACATAGCAGTGGGTTATTTGTGCGATATGGCCGCAGTTTAAAAAATTGTTGTCAAATTATGTGTTGGCATACAATATATGTCATTTTATTCAATTTAGCGGTGTATTATGATAACCATAATAGTGAACACATTTCACAGTGGTTTTTTAGGTTTTAGTGGAAGTTTTCCCAATAGAAAATGATTTTTTTCGCAATGGTTTACACAACTGCACAAAATAATTTCATTTTCTCTTGGAAAACAACCTCTAAAACCAAGATAACTAGCGTGAAATGATAATGGAAGATGAAAAATATGTTGTCGTGTTTTTAACTACCTATAAATTATTGTGTGTGGTTTTAGTTTTAACCACCATCGATAGTAAAATACCAAATCATAGAAGCATTTTTTATCTACTGGTAAATATGATCCATTTACTTAAAGTTGGTTTAAACTACTACTAAAGCTAGGTTTACAAAGAAACAAAACTAATTCTACAGCCCCAGTACCAGTGACCTGAAAAAATCCATTCCAATTTCACAGGCACATATATTCTATTTCCCAAATAATTAAAGGAAACCATCATTTTTATGAGAAAAAGAACTTTAAAATCCACACACACTTGTCTCATTATCACTCATTTCAATGTGTAATAATCCTTCCACCAAGGCCATCCACATGTTCCGCCTTGGGAACCATTGTTACTCATTTGAAGCTAAATAACCAGAATAGTGTGACCATCAATGATATAACATGTATAAACCATGATTTAAAATGTATCAACACCATATGAGACCATCCTTAGTATTCCATAAATAGGAAAATAAGTTTCTTTCAAGGTGAAACTAATATATTTATTTTCTTATGTTTTTAAATACTAATGATGCCATGTGTAGAGCCATTACATATTATAAATCAAGTAGATTTAATGTGGTTCACACCCATAAGCCATTACTATTATAAATTCACAAGGGACATGTATTAATCAATCCATAACTCATACTATTTCATATAATTAATTATTTATTCAACTCCATAATTAATGGTTTTTTAGAATAGAATAGAAGTAATAGGACCATGAGGACTACCCATAGAAATTAACACTGTACATGAAAAAGTATATGGTAGGCCATGATAGAATTCATTTAGTATGATAAAAACTAGTTATCTCAATATGAATTAGGCCATAACCTCCTAAAAGAGGGTTTGTCACTAAAGAATACAAAGGGGGTTGTCAGGTCCTCCAACAATACATTTTAACTTCTCTTTGATAGTTTAGAAAACAATACACATAAATGGGGTCTTGATTAGAAATAAACTAATAATATTAAGTTATTCAAGGATTTATTTATTATGTGTGGTTCAAATTTTAAGTTCATGGTACTTAATATGGAAAATTTAAGAAATAAGAGACACTAATCCTGTCACGACCCGCCCTCGGGGTCCGTGCCGTGACTACCCCAAGCCTGCCTTCCATAGGCCAGGGGCTGGCGACTAGCACCAAGGCGTAAATCCCGGTAAAAAGGGAAGGCATTGCCTTTGTAAAGTAAACAATCACCACAGAGTAAGAAAGCGGAAAGTAAACTCTAAGCAAAAGCAGAGTACAATTGAAAGTGCGGAAAAGTAAATGGGCCAGTATACAAACTCAAACTGAAAGTAAATTACAACTCAAAAGGGAAAACAGCAACTGAAAAGTAAAAGCCGCTACACCGAGCTGTCCACTGGAAATCCCACCTGAAGGGTGGGTACAGATAGCTCCACTGCTCCACGGGTCCCACCGTCCGCTCCGAGCACGTCCCGCCCAGTGGTCCACCTCCAGGTACCGTCCTGCTCTACAAGCCTCATCTAAGATCAACGTTGTCCGTCGTCTGCAACCAACACAACGTAGTGTGGGAAAAGCCCGTGCAGGGGTGAGTATAAGCTACTCAGTAGGGACCCCGAGACCCCTGAAGGTCTCTCAAATCCACAAAGGATAAACCACGAATTAAGGTACAATCACGAAGTAACAACCGACACTCCTTAGGTATATGCCCATACATATACCTAAGTCATCAATTTCAAATACGCTCCAACCTCCGAGCCCAAGTACAACTCAGTCCACACAGGAAAGTAAACGTATTCCACACAGGAAAGCAAAACGTAATCCACACAGGATAGCACAACACAATCCACACAGGAAATGCAACAGGATTCATCTCACACATGTATACTTCTTCAAAAGACGATAAAGATGATATCTGATCCATCTAAGTCGTCGGACCCACGAAGGATCGATAGGTAACTAACCCCCGCAAAAGACCCACATAGGATCGGGCCCACGTAGGACCTATAGGCGCTGGTTCACACAGGATCGCTGAGCGCAAAGACCCACACAGGATCGGACCCACACAGGATCAGGCCCACACAGGACCTGTAGCACTGATCCACGTAGGATCGCTGAGTGCTGTAGTCGTCGTCGTCGAATCCACACTGGATCTCTGTACTGTCGTCGTCGCAGTCACAGTAGCTGTAGCAGTAGTAGCAGTCACAGTAACAGTCGCAGCCAGCACTAGGGTTCCCGCACATACCAAGCTCGTACAGGAGGATCCGCTCCACGAGCCGAGAAGCTGATACATCAACTATCACAAAGTCCAGAGTTGATGTATCCAAATGTTCTGTATCGTCAACAGGAACTCAACGCAACAGACGGCGCGTCGATCGGACGCCCGGTCTGAGAGTTATTGGCTTTTTCGTCCCAGGGGCCCGGTTGGTTTTTAAGGCAAAACCAACACGACCGTACTCCACCTTCGTCCAAACCTCGGGCGGAGTATGCCAAAAGATCTGTCTCACTAAGAGGAACACAACAAAGCTGACGGCACGTCAATCGGACGTCCGTAGCTCAAGATATGAGCGTTTCCGCTCCGAAGACCCAGTTGGTTTCGTGAACGAACCAACCCGGCCGAACTCAAAGTATTGCGAAACTTTGAGTGCGATATACCGAAACGACCGTCTCTATCCAAGGATCGCGTTGCCGGAGACGGTTCGTCGATCGGAGGTCCTTGGGTCAAGTTATGGCCAAAAGACTGAATTCATCTCGAAAACGGGGGGTCCAAGTCCGGGCCGACCCGGACCGACCCCCCCTGGGTCGGCTCAAACCGGGTCGACCCAAACCGGGTCGACCCGACCCGGGTCCGACCCGTCCCGGCCGGCCGGCGGCGCGGCGGTGCGGCGGCCAGGCGCCACACGGGTGCAGCGCGCGGGGGGCAGGGCCCCCGCTTGATTGGAAAGGCAGCGCGGCTTTTAGCCGCGCCTTTGGAAACCCCCCCCCCCCTCGTGGGGGGCCTTCATTGAGAAGAACCGGGGGGCCGCCTGCCCCCCCTCAAGGAAACCTCCCCCCCTCATAAATGGGGGGTTTTAGTGCTGGCCAGGGGAATTAAATTCCCCCGGCTTTTGACCTTCCGGCCGGCCACCTGGCCGGCCGGTTTTTCTCCAACGGGACCGGCAAACCGGTCCCCTTTCCGACTTCCAATGCCGGCGGCCCGGCCGCCAGTCTTCTCTTCCCGACGCGGCCCGGAACCGGCCGCTGTGTTTGTCGTCTAGCACGGTGCGACGGCACCGCGCCCCTCCGCCGTGCCTTTGATTCCCTTTGACGCGGCGCGACGGCGTCGCGTTCTTGATGATCCTTCCACGGCGCGGCGCGACGACACCGCACAATATAAGTGCGAATATCCGCATGGTGCGACGGCACCACGCCATCTTGTTTCAACCGCAGGATAAATTATCAAGAACAAAGGAGGGGGTTCGGCCGTGTTCATGCGGTCCGGCCCCCTCACGTTAAATGATAACACATATTTAAATATCCAATATCCACAGGTTAGTCATGCTAGAACCACGAACAAGAATAAATAAATAAATAAACAACAACAACCCCTACCTTGGGTTCAAGTTCGAAGATTGTCAACGACCCGCGGAAGACAGCGTCGCGGAGGTCAGGCATCGCGGTAATCGTTCGTCAAATCTGATGACGAAGAGGTACGTCCAAAGAGGTACGTCGTTGGAGAATCTTCATATACCGACGAAGGAAGTCCGAGGAGGAAGCGGCGTTCCCTTTCGTTGACACGGAAGACGAAGAAGAGAGGAGCGGCGTTCTTCGTCGGAGCTTGAGCGTTCTTTGTCAAGCTTGAGCGTTCTTCGTCAAAGTTTGAAGAAGAAAGAAAATCTCTCAATCCTCTCAAGATGTCTAAACAATACTAACCCAATAAAATAATCTAAGAGCTTATTTTATTAACTCAACCAAACATTTTTGAATTTCAAAGGTTTGAAATTCAAATAAGATAACTCCAAATTAATTAACAAGTTGACATGTCAATTAAAAGGGGGGTTTAAGGAGTTTTGAGTGGAGATGAAAAGTTTAGGGTTC
Source organism: Viscum album (assembly GCA_963277665.1). Taxonomy (NCBI): domain Eukaryota; kingdom Viridiplantae; phylum Streptophyta; class Magnoliopsida; order Santalales; family Viscaceae; genus Viscum; species Viscum album. Next base: position 904,597,570 of record OY728158.1, on the reverse strand, counting down.
GTGTGGGCCCCACCACACTTAATCCTCTCAAGGGAGGTTAAGTGGGTGTGGGTCCCACCCCTAACTTTCTTTGAGAGAAGTTAACCAACAATTTTAAATAAAAATTTGTAATCCACAATTTTTATTTAACTTATTCTAAACTCTCAAAAACTAACTCTCAACCCGAAATAAATGCAACCTCAGAAAAGGTCTCCTTACGCGAATATCGGCGCTGCGAGTTCATCGGTGTCCTCGGATTTCAATTCCGAGCACCGGATCAAAAGTTAGGAATTCCCGCTCGTTCGTTCACTGAACGTACCCGAGCCAAACTTCAAAAATTGATTCCGGGCACACCGGGCCTCGGAATCAGGTGCCGTCTGAAACCACGCTCTTGTAAAATTCCAAAGAAAATTAAGAAAAAATTTCCCTTGAATTTTACATGTCTTTACATTACTCCCACCTCAGGGCTTTACGTCCCCATAAAGATACATCAAAAACTAGGGAAACAAATGAGGGTACTGAGCACGCATCTGAGCCTCCCGCTCCCATGTGCTCTCCTGGAGATTCCCGTGCTGCCATCTGATGCGCACAAGAGGAGTAGATCTCCCACGTAGGACCCGCTCCTGTCGATCCTCTATCTCCACCGGGACCTCCGTAAAAGTCGCCCCATCGTCAACGTCAAGCTCCCCATGGTCAATGATGTGCGTCGGGTCGTGCACGTATCTTCTCAGCTGGGATACGTGGAAGACGTCGTGCACCCGGTGCAACTGAGGTGGCAGAGCCAGGCAATAAGCCACCTCGCCAACCCTGCAGAGGACCTGGAAGGGTCCGATGAAGCGTGGAGATAACTTGCCGCCTCGGCCAAATCTCTGAATACCACGTCGAGGTGAGACCCGCAAGAAGACGTGGTCACCATCCTCGAACTCCAGTGGCCTCCGCCTCCTGTCAGCGTATGACTTCTGCTAGCTCTGAGCTGTCCTCATCCGCTCCTGGATGACCTGGACCTTCTCTGTCGTGGCCTGGACCATCTCCGGTCCCACCAGTGCTGACTCCCTAGGGTCTGTCCAGCACAAAGGAGATCTACAAGGTCGGCTGTACAATGCTTCGTACGGTGCCATCCCGATGGTGGAGTGGTAGCTGTTGTTATACGCAAACTCCACCAAGGGTAGGTGGTCCTCCCAGCTACGACCAAAGTATAGGACACATGCGCGGAGCATGTCCTCGAGAGTCTGAATGGTCCTCTCCGTCTGACCATCCGTCTGATGGTGAAAGGCTGTGCTCAGACGTAGCTATGTCCCGAACGCCTCCTGTAACCCCTTCCAAAGCCGGGAAGTAAAGCGAGCATCTCGATCAGAGACGATAGATGATGGCACGCCGTGGAGCCGCACAATCTCCTGAACGTAGAGACGTCCCAAGCTCTCCACTGATCCTTGCTCTCTGATGGGTAAGAAGTGTGTCGACTTGGTGAGTCGGTCAACAATCACCCATATGGAGTCGTGACCTCTGGAAGTGCATGGAAGTCCAGTCACAAAGTCCATAGATATGCCGTCCCACTTCCACTCCGGAACCTCCAAGGGTTGTACCAAGCCCGCTGGTACCTGATGCTCTTCCTTTACCTACTGGCAGGTGAGCCATCGAGAAACGAAATCTACTGCCTTCACCATGCCCGGCCACCAGTGCTGTCGTTTGAGGTCCTGGTACATCTTCGCCACTCCAGGATGTACCGCCAAAGGGGATGTGTGAAACTCTCTCAGCACTTCCTCTCGTAAAGCGACTGGTACCATGGTACGTCCTCTAAAAAGGATGTCGTGCTCTGCTCCAAGGGAGAAACCATCAGGTGACTGTCCCGAGGATATTTGTGCACGTTGTGTCTCACAGTCAGCATCCCTATGATGTGCCTCCCTGACTCGCTGCAGTAGTGGAGGAGTGACTGTGAGAGACTGAAGGAAGGCTGCTCCATCCTTATCCACGAAGGATATCTGCAAAGAGGCTAGCTGCTCTGTCGCCTCCTCAAGTAGCTGAATGTCTGTCCTCCTGCTGAGGGCATCGGCTACTACGTTCCCCTTCCCATGAGTATAGACTATCTCAAAGTCATAGTCCTGGAGGAACTTGAGCCATCACCGCTATCTCAGGTTCAAGTCCTTCTGCGAGATGATATACCTGAGACTCTGATGATCAGAAAAGACTGTAAAGCGCTCGCCCATCAGATAGTGTCGCCATGTCTTCAGAGCGAAGACCACTGCTGCTAACTCCAGGTCATGGGTAGCGTAGTTCTGCTCATGCAGCCTCAACTGACGTGATCCATAGGCGATCACTGCCCGCTCCTTCATCAGAACACATCCGAGTCCGGTCCCTGATGCATCGCAGTAGACTACGTACCCTACTACCTCCTCAGGCAACCTCAAGATAGGTGCGCTAGTCAATCTCTCTCTCAGCTCCTGGAAGCTCTGCTGACATCTGTCTGACCACACGAAGGGTTTTCCCTTCTTTGTCAAAGCTGTGAGTGGTGCCGAAATTCTAGAGAAGTCTGGCACGAGTCTCCGATAGTATCCAGCTAGTCCCAAGAAACTCTGAACCTCAGTCACGCTCCTGGGTGGCTCCCATGATAACACAGCCTCAATCATCACGGGATCCACTGCAACTCCCACCTCAGAGATAACGTGTCCCAAGAAGTGGACCTCACGTATCCAAAACTGGTACTTAGAGAGCTTACCATAAAGCTGGTGCTCTCGGAGTGTGTCTAGTACAACTCGCAAGTGATAGGCGTGCTCCTCCTCAGTCGTAGAGTAAATCAGAATGTCGTCGATGAAGACCACGACAAACCGATCGAGGTATGGCTGAAAGATCCTGTTCATGAGAGCTATGAACACTGCTGGAGCATTGGTTACACCGAAAGGCATAACCAAGAACTCATAGTGGCCATACCGATATCTGAAGGCCGTCTTCTGCACATCGTCGTCTCTGACTCTGAGCTGATGATAGCCTGACCTGAGGTCTATCTTCAAGAACCACTGTGCTCCCTTGAGCTGATCAAATAGGTCATCGATCCTAGGTAGCGGATACTTGTTCCTCACTGTCACCTGGTTCAGGCGATGATAGTCAACACAAAGTCGCAAGCTCCCGTCCGCCTTCTTGGCGAACAATATCGGGGAAGCCCAGGGTGAAACACTGGGTCGGATGAACCCCTTGACCTGCAAGTCCTCCAACTGTACCCGTAGCTCTCAAAGCTCGGTGGGGGCCATCCGATATGCTGGAGTGGATATCGGGGCTGTCCCGGGGTACAAGTCAATATAAAAGTCTACCTCACTGCGAGGAGGTAGCCCTGGAACGTCGTCAGGAAAAACGTCCGCAAACTGATCCACCACTACAGGAAAACCAGAACTCCGCACGTCAACTGCTCCAAGGATGAGGCTAGCCAACTGATGAGTGATGGGCTGTCCTCTCCTCCGCGGAAGTCCATCCTGTGTTGCAAAGGCTCCCTTCTCGCCGGTGAAGGTGAACCTGCTCCCGTCGATGCCTACACATCGCACCTTGCGCCTAAAACAGTCAATCTGCGCATGGACCATTGATAGCCAATCCATGCCCAAGATGACGTCGTAAGGCCTCGACGCTGCAACAAGAAGATCCCAGCCGAAGCTCTCGCCTCCTAGAGTAAGTTCACACTGCCGGCACCAGTGCGTAATCGTCGAGTCTACTCCCGTAGGAGTCTCTAGTCGTAAGGATCGAGCCAACGGCTCTGTCGGAATCTCCGAGCTCCGAACAAGGGCAGCTGCTATGAAAGAGTGACTCGCTCCTGTGTCTATAAGAACAGAAGCAAGGGTGGAATAGACACAGATAGTACCTCGAATCATCTCGGGTGCGCCGTGGTCGTAGGCCTCTGCTGCCTGGAGCTGTGCCTGTCTCTGCCCGCCAGCTCCCTGTGGTCGGGGTGGACCTCTTGGTGGTGGTGGTGGCAGAGCCTCATAGCATCGCCCACCACCGGCTGCTCGTCTAGATTCTCTTCCTCGTCCGCCTCCTCCCTGCGGACTGCCACGGTCGACCCTCTGCCTCTGCCTCGGTGGTCCCTCAACTGTCTGTTGCTCCTCAGCATGGCGGGTCGGGCAGTCATGATCCATGTGGCCCTGCCCGCCGCACGAGTAGCACTGTCTGCCTATCGAAAGACTGACTCCTCGTTGTGTGCCCCGCACTGCTGAGCCAGTGCCCTGAGGTCGTCTGCCTGAGGGTCTGGTCTGTCTGGACCCCTGAGTCATCCGTCGACTGCCTGCTGTATATGACTCTGCTACGTGCCGCCCTGCGGTGGGCCGCTGTGCAGGTGTAGACTCAACAAGGAAGCTCTCGATCAGAAGGGCCCGCTCCAGTACTCCTGTCTGAGTCGGTATGATGAGGGAGATCAGTGATGCCCTAATCTCGTGTCTCAAACCCTGCTCGAAGGTCCGGGCCCGGAAGAATGGGACCCGTACCATGTCGGTCAAGTAGCGCGAGAGATCAGTAAATCTAGCCGAGTACTGAGCGACCGTCATGCTGCCCTGCCGCAGCTGAAGAAGCTCCTGGATACGCACCTCACGAAGGGTGGTTGGGACGAACTCTGAGCGGAAGAGGCTCTCAAAGTCTGTCCAAAGAAGAGATGCCTCATCGTGCACCTAGAGCATCAAGCTCCACCATCATCCTGCTGCTGCGTGTAGTTGGCTCGCAGCGAGGATCACCATGAGGTCTGCTGGTGTCCTCACTAGCCTAAACACATGTACCACTACCTCCATCCGGTCCTCTGCTGCCTGGGGATCCGTCTCCCCGTGAAACCTGGGTGGCCGCTGGCGCTGAAACTCATGCAGTGCGCTGAGGCGACGTGCATCGTCAGCGGCTGGTGCTGGAAGTATCGGTGGCTCGACAGGTAGAGCTACCGCCGGTGCCACTGCTGACAAAGTGCCCTGCACCGAGGCCTCGTCGCTCGGTGGGTTGTCGTCACACTTGACTCTCGGAACCCTAGCGGGCTGCCGTCGTGGGGCCATCCTGAAAAGGAAATAGGTGCACCACGGTCAGAACAGTATACCTGGTGAGCTGATATAAGTAATCACAAAGAAAACTTTGAAACACACACGCAATCAATATTTTCGTGCATTAAGTCGGAAATCAGAAGTCAGGGTCCTGGTGTATGGATATGTCGGCCGCCGCACCAACACTGGACTCCCTGGACTGATAACCACACTCAATACGCTAAACATTATTGCTTCACATAGAAAAGATCAGAGTTCGCGGTAGAACCAAACTCCTCTGATACCAATTTGTCATGACCCGCCCTCGGGGTCCGTGTCGTGACTACCCCAAGCCCGCCTTCCATAGGCCAGGGGCTGGCGACTAGCACCAAGGCGTAAATCCTGGTAAAAAGGGAAGACATTGCCTTTTTAAAGTAAACAATCACCACAGTGTAAGCAAGCAGAAAGTAAACTCTAAGAAAAAGCAGAGTACAACTGAAAGTGCGGAAAAGTAAATGGGCCAGTATACAAACCCAAACTGAAAGTAAAGTACAACTCGAAAGGGAAAATAGGAACTGAAAAGTAAAAGCCGCTACACCGAGCTGTCCACTGGAAATCCCACCTGAAGGGTGGGTACAGATAGCTCCACTGCTCCACCTGTCCGTCCGTCCGCTCCGAGCACGTCCCGCCCAGTGGTTCACCTCTAGGTACCGTCCTGCTCTGCAAGCCACAGCTAAGATCAACGCTGTCCGTCGTCTGCAACCAACACAACGTAGTGCGGGCAAAGCCCGTGCAGGGGTGAGTATAAGCTACTCAGTAGGGACCCCGAGACCCCTGAAGGTCTCTCAAATCCACAAAGGATAAACCACGAAGAAAGGTACAATCACGAAGTAACAATCGACACTGCTTAGGTATATGCCCATACATATACCTAAGTCATCAATTTCAAATACGCTCCAACCTCTGAGCCCAAGTACAACTCAGTCCACACAGGAAAGTAAACGTGTTCCACACAGGAAAGCAAAACGTAATCCACACAGGATAGCACAACACAATCCACACAGAAAATGCAACAGGATTCAGCTCACACAGGTATACTTCTTCAAAAGACGATAAGGATGATCTCTGATCCATCTAAGTCGTCGGACCCAAGAAGGATCGATAGGTAACTAACCCCCGCAAAAGACCCACACAGGATCGGGCCCACGTAGGACCTGTAGGCGCTGGTTCACACAGGACCGCTGAGCGCAAAGACCCACACAGGATCGGACCCACACAGGATCGGGCCCACACAGGACCTGTAGCACTGATCCACGTAGGATCGCTGAGTTCTGTAGTCGTCATCGTCGAATCCACACAGGATCTCTGTACTGTCGTCGTCGCAGTCACAGTAGCTGTAGCAGTAGTAGCAGTCACAGTAACAGTTGCAACCAGCACTAGGGTTCCCGCACACAGCAAGCTCGTACAGGAGGATCTGCTCCATGAGCCGAGAAGCTGATACATCAACTGTCACAAAGTCCAGAGTTGATGTATCCAAAAGTTCCATATCGTCAACAGGAACTCAACGCAACAGACGGCGCGTCGATCAGATGCCCGGTCTGAGAGTTATTGGCCTTTTCGTCCCAGGGGCCCGGTTGGTTTTTAAGGCAAAACCAACCCGACCGTACTCTACCTACGTCCAAACTTCGGGTGGAGTATGCCAAAAGATCCGTCTCACTAAGAGGAACACAACAAAGCTGACGACACGTTAATCGGACGTCCGTAGCTCAAGATATGAGCGTTTCCGCTCCGAAGACCCCGTTGGTTTCGTGAACGAACCAACCCGGCCGAACTCAAAGTATTCCGAAACTTTGAGTGCGATATACCAAAACGACCATCTCGATCCAAGGATCGCGTTTCCGCAGACGGTTCGTCAATCGGAGGTCCGTGGATCAAGTTATGGCCAAAAGACCGAATTCGTCTCGAAAACGGGGGGTCCGGGTCCGGGCCGACCCGGCCCGACCCCCCCTGGGTCGGCCCGAACCGGGCGACCCGACCCGGTTCCGACCCGGCCCGGCCGGCCGGCGGCGCGGCGGCCTGGCGCCGCACGGGTGCAGCGCGCGGGGGGCAGGGCCCCCGCTTGATTGGAAAGGCGGCGCGGCTTTTAGCCGCGCCTTTGGAAACCCCCCCCCCCTCATGGGGGGCCTTCTTTGAGAAGAACTGGGGGGCCGCCTGCCCCCCCTCAAGGAAATCGCCCCCCTCATAAATGGGGGGGTTTTAGTGCTGGCCGGGGGAATTAAATTCCCCCGGCTTTTGACCTTCCGGCCGGCCACCTGGCCGGCCGGTTTTTCTCCAACGGGACCGGCAAACCGGTCCCCTTTCCGGCTTCCGATGCCGGCGGCCCGGCCGCCGGTCTTCTCTTCCCGTCGCGGCCCGGAACCGGCCGCGGTGTTTGTCGTCCGGCGCGGTGCGACGGCACCGCGCCCCTCCGCCACGCCTTTGATTCCCTTTGACGCGGCGCGACGGCTTCGCGTTCTTGATGATCCTTCCACGGCGCGGCGCGATGGCACCGCGCAATATAAGTGCGAATATCCGCATGGTGCGACGGCACCACGCCATCTTGTTTCAACCGCAGGATAAATTATCAAGAACAAAGGAGGGGGTTCGGCCGTGTTCATGCGGTCCAGCCCCCTCACGTTAAATGATAACACATATTTAAATATCCAATATCCACATGTTATTCATGCTAGAACCACAAACAAGAATAAATAAATAAATAACCAACAACAACCCCTACCTTGGGTTCAAGTTCAAAGATTGTCAACGACCCGCGGAAGACAACGTCGCCGAGGTCGGGCGTCGCGGTAATCGTTCGTCAAATCCGATGACGAAGAGGTACATCCGAAGAGGTACGTCGTTGGAGAATCTTCGTATGCCGACGAAGGAAGTCCAAGGAGGAAGCGGCGTTCCCTTTCGTTGACACGGAAGACGAAGAAGAGAGGAGCGGCGTTCTTCGTCGGAGCTTGAGCGTTCTTTGTCAAGCTTGAGCGTTCTTCGTCAAAGTTTGAAGAAGAAAGAAAAGATCTCAATCCTCTCAAGATGGCTAAACAATACTAACCCAATAAAATAAGCTAAGAGCTTATTTTATTAACTCAACCAAACCTTTTTGAATTTCAAAGGTTTGAAATTCAAATAAGATAACTCCAAATTAATTAACAAGTTGACATGTCAATTAAAAGGGGGGTTTAAGGAGTTTTGAGAGGAGATGAAAAGTTTAGGGTTCGTGTGGGCCCCACCACACTTAATCCTCTCAAGGGAGGTTAAGTGGGTGTGGGTCCCACCCCTAACTTCCTTTGAGAGAAGTTACCCAATAAGTTTAAATAAAAATTTGTAATCCACAATTTTTATTTAACTTATTCTAAACTCCAAAAAACTAACTCTCAACCCGAAATAAACACAACCTCGAAAAAGGTATCCTTAAGAGAATATCGGCGCTGCGAGTTCATCGGTGTCCTCCGATTTCTATTCCGAGCACCGGATCAAAATTTAGGAATTCCCGCTCGTTCGTTCACTGAACATACCCGAGCCAAACTTCGGAAATTGATTCCGGGCACACCGGGCCTCGGAATCAGGTGACATCTGAAACTGCGCTCTAGTAAAATTCCAAAGAAAAATAAGAAAAAATTTCCCTTGAATTTTATGGGTCTTTACATTACTCCCACCTCAGGGCTTTACGTCCCCGTAAAGATACATCAAAAACTAGGGAAACAAATGGGGGTACTGAGCACGCATCTGAGCCTCCCGCTCCCATGTGCTCTCCTGGAGATTCCCGTGCTGCCATATGATGCGCACAAGAGAAATCGATCACCCACGTAGGACCCGCTCATGTCGATCCTCTATCTCCACCGGTACCTCCGTAAAAGTTGCCCCATCGTCAACGTCAAGCTCCCCATGGTCAATGATGTGCGTCGGGTCGTGCACGTATCTCCTCAGCTGGGATACGTGGAAGACGTCGTGCACCCGGTGCAACTGAGGTGGCAGAGCCAGGCGATAAGCCACCTCGCCAACCCTGCAGAGGACCTGGAAGGGTCCGATGAAGCGCGGAGATAACTTTCCGCCTCAGCCAAATCTCCGAATACCACGTCGAGGTGAGACCCGCAAGAAGACGTGGTCGCCATCCTCGAACTCCAGTGACCTCCGCCCCCTGTCAGCGTATGACTTCTACCGGCTCTGAGCTGTCCTCATCCGCTCCTGGATGACTTGGACCTTCTCTGTCGTGGCCTGGACCATCTCCGGTCCCACCAATCCTGACTCCCCAGGGTCTGTCCAGCACAAAGGAGATCTACAAGGTCGGTCGTACAATGCTTCGTACGGTTCCATAACGATGGTGGAGTGGTAGCTGTTGTTGTACGCAAACTCCACCAAGGGTAGGTGGTCCTCCCAACTACGACCAAAGTCTAGGAAACATGCGCGGAGCATGTCCTCGAGAGTCTGAATGGTCCTCTCCGTCTGACCATCCGTCTGAAGGTGAAAGGCTGTGCTCAGACGTAGCTATGTCCCGAACGCCTCCTGTAACCCCTTCCAAAGCCTGGAAGTAAAGCGAGCATCTCGATCGGAGACGATAGATGATGGCACGCCATGGAGCCGCACAATCTCTTGAACGTAGAGATGTCCCAAGCTCTCCAATGAGCCTTGCTCTCTGATGGGTAAGAAGTGTGCCGACTTGGTGAGTCGGTCAACAATCACCCATATGGAGTCGTGACCTCTGGAAGTTCGTGGAAGTCCAGTCACAAAGTCCATAGATATGCCGTCCCACTTCCACTCCGGAACCTCCAAGGGCTGTACCAAGCCCGCTGGTACCTGATGCTCTGCCTTCACCTGCTGGCAGGTGAGGCATCAAGAAACGAACTCTGCTACTGCCTTCTTCATGCCCGGCCACCAGTGCTGTCGTCTGAGATCCTGGTACATCTTCGCCACTCCAGGATGTACCGCCAAAGGGGAAGTGTGAAACTCTCTCAGCACTTCCTCTCGTAATGCGACTGGTACCATGGTACGTCCTCTTAAAAGGATGTCGTGCTGTGCTCCAAGGGAGAAACCATCAGGTGACTGTCCCGAGGATATTTGTGCACGCCGTGTCTCACAGTCAGCGTCCCCACGCTGTGCCTCCCTGACTCGCTACAGTATTGGAGGAGTGACTGTGAGAGACTGAAGGAAGGCTGCTCCATCTCTATCCACGAAGGATATCTACAAAGAGGCTAGCTGCTCTGTCTCCTCCTCAAGTAGCTGAATGCATGTCCTCCTGCTGAGGGCATCGGCTACTACGTTCCCCTTCCCAGGAGTATAGACTATCTCAAAGTCATAGTCCTGGAGGAACTCGAGCCATCGCCGCTGTCTCAGGTTCAGGTCCTTCTGCAAGAAGATATACCTGAGACTCTGATGATCGGAAAAGACTGTAAAGCGCTCGCCCATCAGATAGTGTCTCCATGTCTTCAGAGCGAAGACCACTGCTGCTAACTCCAGGTCATGGGTAGCGTAGTTCTGCTCATGCGGCCTCAACTGACGTGATCCATAGGCGATCACTGCCCGCTCCTGCATCAGAACACATCCGAGTCCATTCCCTGATGCATCGCAGTAGACTACGTACCCTACTCCCTCCTCAGGCAACCTCAAGATAGGTGCGCTAGTCAATCTCTGTCTCAGCTCCTGGAAGCTCTGCTGACATCTGTCTGACCACACGAAGGGTTTTCCCTTCCTTGTCAAAGCTGTGAGTGGTGCCGCAATTCTAGAGAAGTCTGGCACGAATCTCCGATAGTATCCAGCTAGTCCCAAGAAACTCCGATCCTCAGTCACGCTCCTGGGTGGATCCCATGATAACACAGCCTCAATCTTCGCGGGATCCACTGCAACTCCCACCTCAGAGATAACGTGTCCCAAGAAGTGGACCTCACGTATCCAGAACTGGCACTTCAAGAGCTTACCATAAAGCTGGTTCTCTCGGAGTGTGTCTAGTACAACTCACAAGTTATAGGCGTGCTCCTCCTCAGTCGTAGAGTAAATCAGAATGTCGTCGATGAAGACCACGACAAACCGATCGAGGTATGGCTGAAAGATCATGTTCATGAGAGCCATGAACACTGCTGTAGCATTGGTTACACCGAAAGGCATAACCAAGAACTCATAGTGGCCATACCGACATCTGAAGGCCGTCTTCTTCACATCGTCGTCTCTGACTCTGAGCTGATGATAGCCTGACCTGAGGTCTATCTTCGAGAACCACCGTGCTCCCTTGAGCTGATCAAAGAGGTCATCGATCCTCGGTAGCGGATACTTTTTCCTCACTGCCACCTGGTTCAGGCGATGATAGTCAACACAAAGTCGCAAGCTCCCGTCTGCCTTCTTGGCGAACAATATCGGGGAAGCCCAGGGTGAAACACTGGGTCGGATGAACCCCTTGCCCTGCAAGTCCTCTAACTGTACCCGTAGCTCTCGAAGCTCGGCGGGGGCCATCCGATATGCTGGAGTGGATATCGGGGCTGTCCCGGGGTACAAGTCAATATAAAAGTCTACCTCCCTGCGAGGAGGTAGCCCTGGAACGTCTTCAGGAATAACGTCCGCAAACTGATCCACCACTGCAGGAAAACCAGAACTCCGCACGTCAACTGCTCCAAGGATGAGGCTAGCCAACTGATGAGTGATGGGTTGTCCTCTCCTCCGCGGAATTCCATCCTGTGCTGCAAAGGCGCCCTTCTCGCCGGTGAAGGTGAACCTGCTCCCGTCGGTGCCTACACATCGCACCTTGCGCCTAAAACAGTCAATCTGCGCATGGACCATTGATAGCCAATCCATGCCCAAGATGACGTCGTAAAGCCTCGACGTTGCTACAAGAAGATCCCAGCCGAAGCTCTCGCCTCCCAGAGTAAGCTCACACTGCCGGCACCAGTGCGTAATCGTCGAGTCTGCTCCCGTAGGAGTCTCTACTCGTAAGGATCGAGCCCACGGCTCTGTCAGAATCTCCGAGCTCCGAACAAGGGCAACTTCTATGAAAGAGTGACTCGCTCCTGTGTCTATAAGAACTGCAGCAAGGGTGGAATAGACACAGATAGTACCTCGAATCATCTCGGGTGCGCCGTGGTCGTAGGCCTCTACTGCCTGGAGCTGTGCCTGTCTCTGCCCGCCAGCTCCCTGTGGTCGGGGTGGACCTCCTGGTGGTGGTGGTGGCAGAGCCTCATAGCATCGCCCACCACCGGCTGCTCGTCCAGCTTCTCTGCCTCATCCGCCTCCTCCCTGCGGACCGCCACGGTCGACCCTCTGCCTCTGCCTCGGTGGTCCCTCAACTGTCTGCTGCTCCTCAGCATGGCGGGTTGGGCAGTCACGAGCCATGTCGCCCTGCCCGCCGCACGAGTAGCACTGTCTACCTCCCGAAAGACTGGCTCCTCGCTGTGTGCCCCGCACTGCTGAGCTAGTGCCCTGAGGTCGTCTGCCTGAGGGTCTGGTCTGTCTGGACCCCTGAGTCATCCGTCGACTGCCTGTTGCAGATGACTCTGCCACGTGCCGCCCTGTGGTGGGTCGCTGTGCTGGTGTAGACTTAGCAAGGAAGCTCTCGATCATAAGGGCCCGCTCCAGTACTCCTGTCTGAGTCGGTATGATGAGGGAGATCAGTGATGCCCTGATCTCGTGTCTCAAACCCTGCTCGAAGGTCTGGGCCCGGAAGAATGGGTCCCGTACCATGTCGATCGAGTAGCGCGAGAGATCAGTAAATCTCGCTGAGTACTGAGCGACCGTCATGCTGCCCTGCCGCAGCTGAAGAAGCTCCTGGATACGCACCGCATGAAGGGTGGTTGGGATGAACTCTGAGCGGAAGAGGCTCTCAAAGTCTGTCCAAAGAAGAGATGCCTCATCGTGCACTTGGAGCATCAAGCTCCACCATCGTCCTGCTGCTGTGTGTAGTAGGCTCACAGCGAGGATCACCATGAGGTCTGCTGGTGTCCTCACTAGCCTAAACACACGTACCACTGCCTCCAGCCAGTCCTCTGCTGCCTGGGGATTCGTCTCCCCATGAAACCTGGGTGGCCGCTGGTGCTGAAACTCATGCAGTGCGCTGAGGCGACGTGCATCGTCAGCGGCTGGGGCTGGAAGTATCGGTGGCTCGACGGGTAGAGCTACCGCCGGTGCCACAGCTGAAAAAGGGCCCTTCACCGAGGCCTCGTCGCTCGGTGGGCTGTCGTCACACTCGACTCTCGGAACCCCAGATGGCTGCCATCGTGTGGCCATCCTGAAAAGGAAACAGGTGCGCCACGGTCAGAACAGTATACATGGTGAGCTGATATAAGTAATCAGAATGAAAACTTTGAAACACACACGCAATCAATGTTTTCGTGCATTAAGTCGAAAATCAGAAGTCAGGGTCATGGTGTATGGATACGTCGGCCGCCGCACCAACACTGGACTCCCTGGACTGATAACCACACTCAATACGCTAAACATTATTGCTTCACATAGAAAAGATCAGAGTTCGCGGTAGAACCGAACTCATCTGATACCAATTTGTCACGACCCGCCCTCGGGGTCCGTGCTGTGACTACCCCAAGCCCGCCTTCCATAGGCCAGGGGCTGGCGACTAGCACCAAGGCGTAAATCCCGGTAAAAAGGGAAGGCATTGCCTTTGTAAAGTAAACAATCACCACAGTGTAAGAAAGCGGAAAGTAAACTCTAAGCAAAAGCAGAGCACAACTGAAAGTGCGAAAAAGTAAATGGGCCAGTATACAAACCCAAACTGAAAGTAAAGTACAACTTGAAAGGGAAAACAGAAACTGAAAAGTAAAAGCCGCTACACCGAGCTGTCCACTGGAAATCCCACCTGAAGGGTGGGTACAGATAGCTCCACTGCTCCACGGGTCCGGCCGTCCGCTCCGAGCACGTCCCGCCCAGTGGTCCACCTCTAGGTACCGTCCTGCTCTGCAAGCCTCAGCTAAGATCAACGATGTCCGTCGTCTGCAACCAACACAATGTAGTGCGGGCAAAGCCCGTGCAGGGGTGAGTATAAGCTACTCAGTAGGGACCCCGAGACCCCTGAAGGTCTCTCAAATCCACAAAGGATAAACCACGAAGAAAGGTACAATCACGAAGTAACAACCGACACTGCTTAGGTATATGCCCATACATATACCTAAGTCATCAATTTCAAATACGCTCCAACCTCCGAGCCCAAGTACAACTCAGTCCACACAGGAAAGTAAACGTATTCCACACAGGAAAGCAAAACGTAATCCACACAGGATAGCACAACACAATCCACACAGAAAATGCAACAGGATTCAGTTCACACAGGTATACTTCTTCAAAAGACGATAAGGATGATCTCTGATCCATCTAAGTCGTCGGACCCACGAAGGATCGATAGGTAACTAACCCCCGCAAAAGACCCACACAGGATCGGGCCCACGTAGGACCTGTAGGCGCTGCTTCACACAGGACCGCTGAGCGCAAAGACCCACACAGGATCGGACTCACACAGGATCGGGCCCACACAGGACCTGTGGCACTGATCCATGTAGGATCGCTGAGTGCTGTAGTCGTCGTCGTCGAATCCACACAGGATCTCTGTACTGTCGTCGTCACAGTCACAGTAGCTGTAGCAGTAGTGGCAGTCACAGTAACAGTCGCAGCCAGCACTAGGGTTCCCGCACACAGCAAGCTCGTACAGGAGGATCTGCTCCATGAGCCGAGAAGCTGATACATCAACTGTCACAAAGTCCAGAGTTGATGTATCCAAAAGTTCCGTATCGTCAACAGGAACTCAACACAACAGACGGCGCGTCGATCGGATGCCCGGTCTGAGAGTTATTGGCTTTTTCGTCCCAGGGCCCGGTTGGTTTTTAATACAAAACCAACCCGACCGTACTCCACCTGCGTCCAAACCTCGGGCGGAGTATGCCAAAAGATCCGTCTCACTAAGAGGAACACAACAAAGCTGACGGTACGTCAATCGGACGTCCGTAGCTCAAGATATGAGCGTTTCCGCTCCGAAGACCCGATTGGTTTCGTGAACGAACCAACCCGGCCGAACTCAAAGTATTCCGAAACGTTGAGTACGATATACCGAAATGACCGTCTCGATCCAAGGATCACGTTTCCACAGACGGTTCGTCAATCGGAGGTCCGTGGCTCAAGTTATGGCAAAAGACCGAATTCGTCTCGAAAACGGGGGCTCCGGGTCCGGGCCGACCCGTCCCGACCCCCCCTGGGTCGGCCCGAACCGGGTCGACCCGACCCGGGTCCAACCCGGCCCGGCCGGCCGGCGGCGCGGCGGCCTGGCACCGCACGGGTGCAGCGCGCGGGGGGCAGGGCCCCCGCTTGATTGAAAAGGCGGGGCAACTTTTAGCCGCACCTTTGGAAACCCCCCCCCCCTCGTGGGGGGCCTGCTTTGAGAAGAACCGGGGGGCCGCCTGCCCCCCCTCAAGGAAACCTCCCCCCTCATAAATGGGGGGGGGGTTAGTGCTGGCCGGGGGAATTAAATTCCCCCGGCTTTTGACCTTCCGGGCGGCCACCTGGCCGGCCGGTTTTTCTCCAACGGGACCGGCAAACCGGTCCCCTTTCCGGCTTCCGATGCCAGCGGCCTGGCCGCCGGTCTTCTCTTCCCACCGCGGCCCGGAACCAGCCGCGGTGTTTTTCGACCGGCGCGGTGCGACGGCACCGCGCCCCTCCGCCGCGCCTTTGATTCCCTTTGACGCGGCGCGACGGCATCGCGTTCTTGATGATCCTTCCACGGCACGGCGCGACGGCGCCGCGCAATATAAGTGCGAATATCCGCGTGGTGCGACGGCACCACGCCATCTTGTTTCAACTGCAGGATAAATTATCAAGAACAAAGGAGGGGGTTCGGCCGTGTTCATGCGGTCCGGCCCCCTCACGTTAAACGATAACACATATTTAAATATCCAATATCCACACGTTAGTCATGCTAGAACCACGAACAAGAATAAATAAATAAATAAACAACAACAACCCCTACCTTGGGTTCAAGTTCGATGATTGTCAACGACCCGCGGAAGACAACGTCGTGGAGGTCGGGGGTCGCGGTAATCGTTCGTCAAATCCGATGACGAAGAGGTACGTCCGAAGAGGTACGTCGTTGGCGAATCTTCGTATGCCGAAGAAGGAAGTCCGAGGAGGAAGCGGCATTCCCTTTCATTGACACGGAAGACGAAGAAGAGAGGAGCGGCGTTCTTCGTCGGAGCTTGAGCGTTCTTCGTCAATCTTGAGCGTTCTTCGTAGAAGTTTAAAGAAGAAAGAAAATCTCTCAATCCTCTCAAGATGGCTAAACAAAACTAACCCAATAAAATAAGTTAAGAGCTTATTTTATTAACTCAACCAATCCTTTTTGAATTTCAAAGGTTTGAAATTCAAATAAGATAACTCCAAATTAATTAACAAGTTGACATGTCAATTAAAAGGGGGGTTTAAGGAGTTTTGAGAGGAGATGAAAATTTTAGGGTTTGTGTGGGCCCCACCACACTTAATCCTCTCAAGGGAGGTTAAGTGGGTGTGGGTCCCACCCCTAACTTCCTTTGAGAGAAGTTAACCAACAAGTTTAAATAAAAATTTGTAATCCACAATTTTTATTTAACTTATTCTAAACTCCCAAAAACTAACTCTCAACCCGAAATAAACGCAACCTCGGAAAAGGTCTCCTTAAGCGAATATCGGCGCTGCGAGTTCATCGGTGTCCTCAGATTTCAATTCCGAGCACCGGATCAAAAGTTAGGAATTCCCGCTCGTTCGTTCACTGAACATACCCGAGCCAAACTTTGGAAATTGATTTCGGGCACACCGGGCCTCGGAATCAGGTGCCGTCAGAAACCGCCCTCTTGTAAAATTCGAAAGAAAAGTAAGAAAAAATTTCCCTTGAATTTTACGGGACTTTACAAATCCAAATTACTATTTTCGTCAAATTAAATAACAAAATCACAAGTCTCCACATGGAAGTCCTTCCAGAAATTAGAGTGACACAATTTATAAAACATCAAGACTCTAAGGGAAATACTAGAGAACACCTACCAAATACCACATATAACCAATACCAAAAATATCAAGTCATGTTTCTCTCTATATCGAGATATATTCTATAAATAGATGACAGCTCGGATAATATGGTGACTTTCGTTACACCAAAATAATGCATCTAGAGAAAAGATAAATGTAGAAAGAAGGAAAGAAGATTCCTAGACTCACTGAGTGATATAATACTCACTTGAAAGAGGTTGAATTCAATTCTATATAATGGGGATAAATCCAACCTATTGATAGAAGAGGATAATAGGGGCTTGGGCGGGATCCCCCTTGAGCACACAAAGGAGAAATAAAGATAGGATGAAAAAATAAGGATGGAGAAGAATTTTTGTTATTTATAGCCTTTTTAATGAGGCACAAGGTTTTTCAATATGGTTATCCATACTATGTTACAACCATTCTCATTTCACTGATTATGGGGGGTGTTCATACAATTCCTGATAAAAAATTGGGAAACCATGCACACACTGTTCATTCCACCTCTTTTCAATACCTGCATCTTGTTGTACAGGGGAAGGGATCTTTGTTTGTTTACTATAAAATTATGAAACTATTAGGATTCCACTATAATGATTCAGTGGTATAATGTTGAGTTATGTATGAACTATGTATGGTTACATGTATAAAATTATCCCTAATATATGTTGAGCAAAGTATTGTTTTCAACAATACATGTTAATGTTATTTAAAGGGGGAGATTATTGAAAATAATACTCTGTCTCTTTATCATAATTTTTATGCTCACAAATACCCTTTGTTATTTTATAATGTTTTTATTCAGTATTCTGAAGGAATTTATTAATTTATTTTACTCTTGAAATAATTAGAACCTATCACTTATTCTGAATCTGCTTTAAGCACGTTCTGGAATTACTGTTTATACCTTACATAGGTAAATATAGCATGGAATCAGTTTTAATGTGCTCTAGAATCACTGTTCAAACCCTACGTGGATAAACATTGCATAAGGATGAAAAACGTGTATACTTTTTTAAATAAGAGAAAAGTATTGTTAAACAACCATACATTTTCAGCAAAGTATGGATGGAAAACCTTACGTTAAGAAGGAACCTTACGTTTTGGTTATCAGCAAAGTATGGAAGGAGAACCGTACGTAAATTCTAAGCGATAAGTTTGTTTCTCAAAATTATGGCTCATCAACCATACTTTTGTAAACACCAAACGTTCTCGGAAAAGTATGGATCAAGTAAAAGTATGGATCTTTTACCGTACGTTTGAGTGTTGAAGAAAAAGAATGGATGATCAACCTTATGTTTGTGTTCAACCTTATGTTGTTAACATTATGTTTGAAGACTATGACTAACCCTACGTTTGGAGGCCACATCATCAACCTTACATTTGGTGTCGTAAATTTTGACAGATGATATTTATGTGCAACGTTCAGTAAGCTGAATTATGGGTGGATTTCAAGCTGGATTTAAAGTTGTTTTTAAAGTACGACTTTGACTGATTCAAAGCCGTTTTATTAATGGATTTAATATCAAATTAAAAGGAGATTTGTATGCCGAGTCTTAAGGGAAGTTACGAATCAGAAGATGACTTCTATGGATCTAAATGTGCAGGAGATATTCTTTATTATATATGTTCTCTCTGAAACACTAGGTACATGTGTATGTGATAGATATATTATTGAAAAAGGTCGAAAACATAGATTTTAACTATTCATGATGATCTGCTGATTAAAAAAAGGCATCAAAGCTCTATTTATTCAAGAAGAAGGAACTTGACAGAAGATTCACCTGTTCTAAATCAAATATCTACTGTGGATCTATTACTACTGATGTTGTAAAATATATCTCTATATCTACTGGAAATGGATCAACTCAAAACAGCTTCATCTTGAAGATCAATATTTATAGAGACTTCGATCCATATTCTATCATTTGCATTCTGTTGCAATTTTGAAGATCAACTGGAAATTTCATTCTGAAATTATTTTTTATTCTTGAGTTACCAGCTTCACGTTCTAAGCTGTGTAGGTTCGTGTTTGAACCATAAGGCTTCGTTTTGCATTATATTGTAAAGGTATCAACTTCCTGTACTCAGTTGTGAATCGGTCTGTGGAAAAGAGGACCAGATAGAGAAAATCACCAAGCTCGTGGAGTTGAGCGTTGGTGGAGTGGACTAGGGGCCTTCTGTTCCCCGAACCACTATAAATCTTTGTGTTCTTGATTTTACTTTTTCGGCTACACGATCAAATCTGATAAATTATAAAGGACAGAACTCGTTCAAGAAAAGAATTATCTAAAAATATTAAAAGACGCAATTCACCCCCCCTATTGGGTATAATCTGTATATTCAGATCCAATAATTGGTATCATAGGTGGAGCTTCGGATAGAGCCCTAGCGAGCTAGAAGCAATTTAAGGATTATACAACAGAGCATCATGATTGATACATGAGAAGGGGTGTTGATGGTCAAAACACCATATTTTAATGGAGACAACTATGGTATCTGGAAATCACGCATGATAATATATCTGAAAAACCTCAGATATAGAGTCTATTCAAGGATTGCGAATCCTTATGAAATTCCTGAAAATCCTGAGACACGGAGTGCTGCTATAGAGGCAGAATACGATATGAACTCGAAGGATATGAATGAAATTATCTACAGTCTAGGACTAGATGAATTTAATAGAGTATCTCAGTGCCCGGAAGCCTATGAGATGTGGCAAACAATAGTCATGGAATATGAAGTAACAAACAATGTGAGGCAAATGAGATATGCAACTGCAAAACTGAAATTTGATACTTTCAAAATGGTTGAAGGTGAGAGCATTACCCAAATGAATGGGAGACTGACAGAAATTTTCAATAACATAACTTCTCCAGGAGAACCTATCAAGCAGGCTGATCAAGCATTAAAAGTACTGAGAGTACTTCCTACTTGATGGAATGGTATCTCTGCTGCAATCATACAATCAACACCTGTCAAGGATCTAACCATGAGAGAGCTTATTGGTACACTGATGATGTATGAAGATGAAATGAAAGATGAGGCAAATGAACATAAAGTGCTTATCAAAAGAGAAGACACTTCCTTGAAGGTAACATCACAACAAAAGATTAGAAAGATGAAGAGCATACAAGCCAAAGCTAAATCAGAAATCTCTGACTCATCCAACTCAGATGAAGAGCTGGCTCAGCTAGCCAGGAAATTTAGAAAGTTCTACAGCAAGAAAAGATGCTTCGAAAAATCCTTTAAGGGAGATAATAATAAAGTAAGATGTTATTAATGAAAAAAGATTGGTCATATCAGACCATATTTCCCATAATTGAAGGATGTAAAGAAGAAGAAATACTTCAAAATAAATGACTTTGAGCAGAAAAAAAATAAAGCTATGAAAGACACTTGGAGTGTATCTAAAGACTCTAATAGATCTTCTGAAACAAGATCAGAGAAAGAAGAAGTCAATCTAATGGAAAATATGTGTTTCATGGTAGAAACTGATGAGGTACACTCATATTACTCCTCTGAATCAAATTATGAATCAAGCTACTCAAATAAAAAACTTGCAGCCTATTGTAATATGCTTGATGAAAGATATGACTCACTATTTAAGAAACATAAGTCACTAAAAAGTAAACATAAATAAATTTCAGATGAAAGAGATACAATGATGAAACAACATAAAGAATGAACTGATAAATACAATTCGCTTAACACTAACTATATTAATTTTGAATCAATAATAAAAACACTGCAGGATGAAGTAGAATCTTACAAACAGGCTGCATTGGTTTTTACAAAAGGAGAGAATTCATTAAATGAAATTCTTGGAAAAACTGTCATTAAAAAGGTGAGATTTGGAATTGGCATTAAAGGAGAAAAAACCAAAGCTATATAAAATTTATTTTGTTCCTAGATCTAAAAAGGTTAATTGTAATTTTTGTTGTACAAAGGGACATGTAGCTAAAAACTGTTTCTTAAGACAAACTCAAATTTTTGGTATTATGAAAGGCTATATTTCAAAAGGTGTATATGATTCAGCTAATTTTAAAAGAAAAAAATCAAATCTGGATGCCCAGATCATTGCTAGCTAACACTCCTAGACCAAACAAAATATGGGTACCAAAGCAATTTGTTTGAAAGTCTTTGTAGGTAGCAGGCCTCTAGAGAAGAAAAGATATATGGTACATGGACAGTGGCTGCTCAAGACATATGAGGGGAAACTCATTGAATTTTTCTTCACTCACTCCAAAGGAAGGAGGACTTGTCACATTTGGTGACAATGCCAAAGGAAAAATCATTGGCATTGGAACTGTTGGAGATTCAAAAACAATATCAATCAACAAAGTACATTATGTATAAGCACTAAAACAAAATCTGATAAGTATCTCTCAACATTGTGATGATGGATATACTTTTTATTTTACTAACAATATCTTTATTGTTTTTAAAGATTAACTGTTTAAATTTAAAGCACCAAGAACTAAAAATGTCTATACTTTGGATTTAAATTCCTTGTGTAAACAACAAGTAAACTGCTTGACTGCTAAAGTAAGTGAATCCTGGATCTGGAATAGGAGACTTTGTCATTGTAATTTATATGTTTTACATAAGATATCTAAGAAACATTTAGTTTTTGATTTACCTTGTCTCAAATTTGAGAGTGACAGATTCTGTGATGCATGTCAACTTGGCAAGAAACACAAATCAACCTTAAAATCTGTTAATAAGGTTGCTACATCTAAACCTATAGAACTTATTCATATGGATTTGTTTGGACCTTCAACAGTAGGAATATTAGGTGGTAAATTATATTTATATGTTTTAGTTGATGAATATTCAAGATTTACATGGATTTTCTTTTTGAAATTTAAAAATGAGGCTTTTAATTTATTTGAAAGGTTCTGAAAATCTGTTCAAAATGAAAAAGGTTTCAATATTATCTCATTGAGAAGTGATAATGGACGAGAATTTGAGAATCTGGAATTTAATTCCTTTTGCTCAAATATGAGTATTAAACATACCTTTTCTGCACCCAGAACACCTTAAAAGAATGGGATTGTAGAAAGAAGATATAGAAAAATTCAAGAAATGGCTAGAACTATGATAAATGAATATAGCCTACCAATATATTTCTGGGCAGAAGCCGTGAATACAGCTTGTTATATAATTAATAGAGTTTTAATTAGACCTATTTTGAAAAAGACACCCTATGAACTATGGAATAATAGAAAACCTAAAGTAAATTACTTTTATGTTTTTGGATGCAAGGTTTATATCTTAAACATCATGGATAATCTTGGTAAGTTCGATCCAAAATCTGATGAAGGTATTTTCTTAGGATATTCTGCTACATCCAAATCTTATAGAGTTTATAATTAGAAGTCAAGGATTGTTGAAGAATCAGTTCATGTGAAATTTTATGAATCTGATCCCTTTGAGAAAAGGACAGAACAAATGGATGAACTTGACTCTAATGATAACATGAGTCTTGAGAATTTAAAGAATGATTTTGAAAATGATATAGAAGAAATATTTTCCAGTTCAGAGGAACATGATACTGAAGAACCTTTTAATATATGACCTAGATAGTCTAGAACCCTAAAGAACCACCCTTTAGAAACTGTAATAGGTGACCTAGAGACTGGTGTTCAAACTAGAAGAAACATAGGAAACCAAGTGGAAATCTCTACCTTTCTATCTCAATAAGAACCCAAGACTATAGAAGAAGCTTTAGATGATGAAAGCTGGGTAATAGCAATGTAAGATTAATTAAACCACTTTAAAAGAAATGAAGTTTGGGAATTAGTGGAAAGACCTAATAATTATCCTGTAATAGGAACCAAATGGGTCTTTAGAAATAAACAGGATGACCAGGGCACAATAACTAGAAATAAAGCAATATTAGTAGCTAAAGGATATAATCAAGAAGAAGGAATAGATTATGATTAGACTTTTTCACTTGTAGCTCGGTTATAATCCATTATAATCCTTTTAGCCTATGCATCTTATATGAATTTTAAATTATTTCAGATGGATGTAAAATCTTCCTTTTTAAATGATTATTTAATGGAGGAAGTTTATGGTGATAAACCTCCTAGTTTTGAAAACTCTAAAAAACCTGATTTTGTTTTTAAACATACTAAGCTCTTTATGTCCTTAAATAAGCTCCTAGAGCTTGGTATGAAAGATTAAGTTGTTTTCTTTTGAAAAATGATTTTACGGTTGGTAAGGCAGATCCATCTCTATTTAAGAAAACTGTGAAAAATAATGTTTTATTGGTTCAAATTTATGTTGATGATGTAATCTTTGGATCAACTAATAAAACTCTTTGTCATGAATTTTCAAAATTAATGCAAGAAGAATTTGAAATGCGTATGATGGGAGAATTAAATTTATTTTTTGGTCTTGAAATATTTCCAAAAGATTTTGGAAATTTTTTAAATCAAAGTAAATACATTACTGATTTACTTAATAAATTTGGACTTGAGAACAAAAATCCATTTACAACTCCAATGTTTACTAATATTAAACATGATCTGGATGGAACTGGAAAATCAGTTGACAATAAGATATATAGAGGTATGATTGGTAGTTTGTTATATCTTACTGTTAGTAGGCCAGATATAATGTATTTAGTATTTCTTTGGGCTATATTTCAATCAAATCCTAAAGAATCTCATCTAACTAATGTTAAGAGAATTTTTAGATATTTAAAAGGAACTGTATTTCAATCTCTTCTTTATCCTAAAACTTCTGATTTTAATTTGATTTCATTTTCAGATGATGACTTTGGAAGATGTAGGTTAGATAGAAAAAGCACATCAGGCACATGTCACTTTTTAGGAAATTCCATAGTATCATGGTCTAGTAAGAAACAACATTCAGTTTCCCTGTCAACAGCTGAGGCAGAATATGTTTCTCCTGGTAGTTGCTGTGCACAAGTGTTGTGGATGAAAAACACTCTTATGGACTTTGGATTGAATTTTAAGAATACATTTATTTTATGTGATTATAAGAGTGCAATTAATATTTCAAAAAATCCTATTAGTCACTCTAGAACTAAGCATATTGATATATGGAATCAATTTTTAAGAGATCATGTTATTAAAAATGATATATATTTAGAATTTATAAATACTGAAATTCAATTAGTAGATATTTTTACTAAACCATTTCCCACTGCAAGGTTTGATTTTATTAAGGGAGAGCTAGGATTATTTAATTTTAAATAATTTATAAATGTATATTCACTTTTATTTATTTATGTAAATTTTCTTGAATACTGTTTAAGTTTTTTGTTATTTCATCGTATGAAAATTTTATTTGTTTTTAAATATATGTAATGATTAGTGATTACAGAAGAATCAAGGCTGTTAGAGCCTTTTCGACTTCTAAACCCTTTCACTTCTATCGAAACCCTTTCGAAATCTGAAAATCGCACTTCCTCTTCTGAAACCCTAACATCCGAACTTCTGAAACCCTAACCTTCAAACCTTCATATACTCCTTCTGAAATGGTAAAGACTAAAGGAGCCAATGAGGCTGAGCCATGCAATGCTAAGAGACAACGCACCGATGGAAGAAAAATCTTACAAGGAAAGGTAATCGATCTCGACTGGTTATTTCAGAAAAATCTGTTATTGAATCAAGCGCTGTCGTTCCAGAATCTTGAACAGATGTTCAACAGTGAAAATACAGAATTTCTGTATGAAATATAACTTCGATACTTATTCAAATCTGTACAATTTTTTCTTGGAGATACAGAGGACAGTATGGTGGCTAAGATAGAGGATAGGGATTTCTCAATCTCTTTAGTAGAGATTAGTCAGATTCTCAACTGCCCTCATGAGGGTGTTTTTCATTTGGACTTGAATAATATACAAGATTCTTTGCATAAATCTGAAGACATCATGTCTTTTCTTTTTGGTACCAAGACAATAAAGAAAATTTTTGTCAAGGATTTGGAGCCTGATCCGAAGATTTTGGTCAAATTTATTCAGACAGGAATAGCTCCACAGACGGCAGAAATGGAGAAGATTTTGTACCTTGATATGTATATAATGTTTCTTATGTTATGTTATATTAAGTTAAACATTCCATGATACATGATAAGGTATCTCAGTTACTATTATCAAAGAGAGGCCAGGATGAATTTCTACACTTTTAGTAGATTTATTTATAAACTATTGTTTAAGAAGACATTGTGAGATTAGTGGATTCTAGAGTTAACTGTCATCACAGTAATACATTTAATGCTGGAACTTTGAGGAAAGTTGGATATTTCTGGAGCCCAATTAATGGAAAACTTTTTCCAGTAGGAGCTGAGGAAGACTTAGAGAGTGCTCAGGCTCAACCTGATACGTCCAAGGATGGAAAAGCTAAATCCAGAGTCAGCAATGTAGCAAGGAAGATTCGCTTTGAAGTGGCAGATGTTGAGGAATACATAAGTCAGGAGGGACTTCAATCAAAAAGAGAAAGTCCGGAAAATGAGGAAGTCACTTCCACTGCTTTGGAAACTACAACAGAAGATTTAATTTCCTATTTTATTATGAGAGAAGCTGTTGTTAATAAGATCATGGAAGATGTTACTGAGAGAACAACTCCAGTATAGGAATCAAGAGCTCAAGAAAAAACTCACAGGGAAAATTAGGAATAGATTGTAGCTAATGTTGAAATTGCACTTCAACAGGAACAAGAGATGGAGGCAGTGCCTGATGAAGAAGTGACTAGACCTCAGAAAACTACTGAACATATTGTTCTTGAGAACCCAATGGAAGGCATAGATGCTGATGTGTGTGGTGAGCATGCTTCTGAAGCTCACACAGAGGTACTTCAAGAGGATTTTTATGTGGAGGGGTTTGAAAACTCAAAGCAAAAATTTGTGGACAAACCTTCTGAAGACAGAGAAAAAGAAAATTCTGATGCTGAATCATTACCTTTGGTACTGCTACATCAACCTGAGAGTGTGAATCAAGCACAGGGTGTATCTGATTCAAGAAAAGAAGAAGTTGAAGAATTGCACATAAAAGTATCTCAGTTGGAGTCTGAGAATGTTTCTCTGAGAAATGCCTTAGATTTAGAGCGCTTAATTTTTCAAAAGCTGAAGGAGTGTACAGTTTCAAGGAAATAAGTTGAAATGTTTAAAGAGGATATGCTGATTGTTGTTACACAATTAAAATCTAAATGGTTATGAAGTAAGATTTATAAGATCTGATGTTGTTTATGGAGAATCAATTTGAACCAGTTGCAAATAATGCTGTTAGTGGATCAGGTACTTCACTGGATTTAATCAGAAGGTTTTAGGCTATCATAGCTGCGATGAACAACATGAATGATAAGATACAAGATCTTCAATGTAATAGTTCTCCTTTTTCAGTGTTTTTGGACAATCATAAGTTCTTAGTGGATCAAATGACATCTAGTGATCCATCGATCATAATTTTTTAAAATCAGTTATCAGAGAAGCTGTCAGTATTTTTTGAAAACGAGGAAAGGATGCATGATTTTTTCAGAGTCAATTTAACTGAAGATATTCATATGACTGAAGAGAACATAGAGGTCATTATCAAGCTTGGAGATGGGATGATGAAGAGACTTCGGGATCAGTTTATAGAAATCAAGTCTGTAATCCAGAGGAGATAGACCCTGTTGCATATCTTACATAATCCTTGATTCCTGTGTATATCATTATCATTTATATACTACTGTTTTTGAATGAAAATTTTCTTCATTGTTTATTTGTCTCTTTACTTATTTATTTTACTAACTTTATTTTTGATATGTCAGTACTCCAGATTTAATTATTGATAAATAGTTCATAATAGCATTTACTAATAGTTTAGTGTAATATTAAACTTGTTAAAATCCATGATTTTTTATTCATTTTGATATCATAAAAAGGTGGATAATTTGGATAAACACAACATTAAAACCTACATTTTATTTAGGGGGATAATTCATTTTATTGGGGGAGGAAATTAAATGAGAAATTTGGATTTATAATTATCTTTTTAGAAGAGATGTATTTATTTAAAACATTATAACTAATTTTGAAAGTTAATTTTTGTTAAAATAATTTTAATTATTTTATGGGGTTTGTGATCATAAAAAAGGGGGAGATTGTTGAGAAAATTATTGTTTTCAATAATACATGTTAATGTTATTTATAGGAGGAGATTATTAAAAATAATACTCTGTCTCTTTTTGATAATTTTGATGCTCACAAATATCCGTAGTTATTTTCTATTTTTTTTATTTATTATTTTTCAGAAATTTATTAATTTATTTTACTCTTGAAATAATGAGAATCTATAATTTATTCGGAATCTTCTATAAGCGCATTCTGGAAGCAGTGTTCATACCTTACGTAGGTAAATATAGCGCGGAATATGTTATATGGCATTCTGGAATCACTGTTCATACTCTACGTGGATAAACTTAGAGTAAGGATGAAAAACCTGTATACTTTTTGAAATAAGAGAAAAGTATGGTTAAACAACCATACGTTTTCAGAAATGTATGGATGGAGAACCTTACGTTAAGAAGGAACCTTACGTTTTGGTTATCAGCAAAGTATGGAAGGAGAACCGTGCGTAAATTCTAAGTGATACATTTGTTTCTCAAAAGTATGTTTCATCAACCTTACTTTTGTAAACAACCATACGTTCTTGGAAAAGTATGGATCAAGTAAAAGTATGGATCTTTTACCATACGTTTGAGTGTTGAAGAAAAAGTATGGATGATCAAACCTACGTTTGTGTTCAACCTTACATTGTTAACCTTACGTTTGATGACTATGATTAACCTTATGTTTGGAGGCCATGTCATCAATGTTATTTTTGGCGTCAGAAATTTTGACAGATGATGTTTATGTGAAACATTCAGTAACCTGATTTCTGGGCTGATTTCCAGCCAGATTTAAATTCATTTTTAAAGTATGACTTTGAATGATTCAAAGCCGTTTTATTAATGGATTTAAGATCGAATTAAAAGGATCTTTTTATGCCGAGTCTTACGGGAAGTTACGACTTCTCTGTAAATTCAAATTTTTTTAATATCACGAATCATAAGGCGACTATTATGGATCTAAATGTGCAGGAGATATTCTTTATTATATATGTTCTCTCTGAAACACCATGTACATGTGTATGTGATCAATTTATTATTGAAAAAGGCGTAAAATAGAGATTGCAACTATTCACATTGATCTACTGATTCAAAAAGAGTGTCAAAGCTCTGTTTGTTCAAGAATAAGGAACTCGATAGAAGATTCACATGTTCGACATCGAATATCTACTGTGGATCTACTACTAATGAAGTTGTAAACTATATCTCTATATCTAATGCAACTGGATCAACTCAGAACTGCTTCGTCTTGAAGATCAATATTTCTAGAGACATTGATCCATCTACTCTCATTTGCATTCCGTTGTAATTGTGAAGATCAATTGAAAATTTCATTCTTAAATTATTTTTTATTCTTGAGTAACCATCTTCTCGTTCTATTCTATATAGGTTCGTGTTTGAACCAGAAGGCTTTGTTTTTCCTTGGATTTTAAAGGTATCAACTGCCTGTACTCAGTTGTGAATCGGTCTGTGGAAAAGAGGACTAGATAGTGAAATTCACCAAGCTCGTGGAGTTGAGCGTTGGTGGACTGGACTATGGGACTTCTATTCCCCAAACCACTATATATCTTTGTGTTTTTGATTTTACTTTTTTCACTGCACAATCAAATCTGATAAAGTATAAAGGATAGGACTCATTCAAGAAAGGAATTATCGAAAAATTTCAAAAGACACAATTCACCCCCCTCTTGTGTATAATCTGTAGATTCATATCCAACATTATATTCATAAAATAACACTGGTGGATCATATAATCTTTGTGAAATTATAGATAATTCCAAGAACTAGAATTTTGTTTTGAAAGGCGAATCTTGTAAATCTTTGTGTCTATTGTTTGTGTGTGTTAGGTTGTGTTGATTGAAATAAAAAAGATAAAGTGAGTTAGGGAATAGTTTAATAACTCACTTAAATGTGACAAATTAAAAGTTAATAGGGATTATAAATTATTAATTGGACTCCAACACTTATTCAACCCCACTCTCATTATTAATCATATCCCTCCATGGATCCTATAAATTGGCATACAGTGTAGGTTTATATCTGATTGTGTTATCTATTGTTTGTTTATTATCATTTTAATGATTTAAGTTTCATTCATGATTTATGTTGAATTTTAGTTTTATATAAGAATTATTGGACTTTGATCAGAATTTTGTTTCTTCCATAACATTGATAAATACAAAAGAAATAATGAGAATAATAAAATTAAAAATATGTCCCAATTAAGTAAGGAAGTTGTTTCTTCATAATATAATGAGGAATATGATAGATCTATATTATAAGTAAAAATGATGGTGGTTTATTCTACTAATTATGAGGCGGGAAATCCCTCTACCATAATAGGATCAATACACTCAAGTGTTCAACATATATTTGAAAATTATTATCAAAAATATTTTGAATAAGTGGAAACCATAATAGGGAAAGATAAAATTCCAACTATATAACATGGGAAGAGAATACTATAAAATTTGACGAAAGAAGGATTATTTGCTAAAAACAAGTGTAAGGGAGTTACAAAACTATATATTCCCAAGAAAATCAAAAAGAAGGATGATTGTACATCCTTGGGTAACAAACCTAATAATTCTAAGAAATTTTAATCATAAAAATGATTCATGAAAATAAAGAAACACAGAATATTCCATGTGAGATGTCTAAGAAGGTTGTAAATATATCTGAAGTCGTTTTAATGATTTTAGAAATAGCACCAAAAACCTCCTCATGATCCCCTACACAATAGATATAACATCTAGAAATTTTTACAAATTATTATAAAATTCATAAATATAAATATACATTAAAATATCATTGGGATCATATGTTCTTAGTGTCTTTTGATGAATGGGTCCATATTATATAAAAGTAATCATGAGAAATCAAGAAACTTTTAGGTCATGAAAATGATTAGTGGAAAAATTATGACACACATGATAAAAATAAAAACTGACTATTACCACATTTTTCCAACATATCAACAATACAACTAATCAATTTCTGATGATTGTCATACCTTTTCACCCTCTCCATCTCTATATCTACTTCCTCCTACCAATGTTAAGAACATTATATTGAAAATAAATAATTTTTTATATTTATATTTAAACATAAAACCAATAAATGTTTGCACACTAAATCATTTGTTTATGATTTAACTACTCACCAGAAGTTGATTCAATACAAATTGGGGGAGATCCCATCATTTTCATATATAAATCAATCAACACATTTTGCAAAGCAAATATCTTATCCCCTAGTTCTTGAACTATGTTTCATAGGGAAATAATATCTCTCTGAGTATCACATGGTATGAACTATCTAAAATCCAGAGTAGATGCAGGTAAAATCCCCTGTGGACTTCCAAATACCACATATGGTATGGGTACCAAAACCATCATGCACACTCTACCAAGACGCTCCTTCCCAAGGACATTATCAACTATGTCATCCTGGGAGACTGAGTAAGACTGTGCAGGATTGAAATCCCATAGTTCATTAAATATTACCTATAAATCAAATATAAATCATATTATAAGAAATATATATAGACATATTAATAACTTATATTAAGTTATTATAATGAAAAATGAGTTCATAGCCCATCCTCTTTGGCAGGCTCATTAACAAAACTTCCATCATATATTTTTTGGGAACATCCAACCACACTCTTGTTTGGGATTCTTGGCACCCTAAACTCTGTGACTTCATTAAACAAATATAACAAAGAAATTTAATATATCAAAAATATAATATTTCGTTATAAATATTTAAACTAATGAAAAGATTACCAGATCCGATCGGCTTCTAGAAAAACTCTTTGACCCCGTAGTGTGAAAGATGACATGCTTAGCCCAACTTGATGCATTCTCCTTGGAAGATCCTTAAATAAATTAAATTTTAAATTAATATTAATGAATTCAATGTAATCTTATCTTCATATACATTTATAAATGTAAAATGAGTTTAATATAATAATATATATTCAAATAACATCTGCTTCTCATCAATATTTCTATCAATAAAAACATTCTATTCCTCATTCAGTACCCCCATACAATATATTTTCATACATATATTGGTGGGTCAACGAAGTATCGTTAAAATTATTCCATAATATCTATTTAATTTGTTCCCTTTTCTTGACCATATTTTTAATGTCCACTTTCATACTATCTCATCAACAACTTTAAAGTGGGAAAACATCAGTACAGAAAAATTAATTTTTAAATATTATAATTTAAGAAGATGAAATCAAATTAAATCATAATGTATTAAAATTACAATTATTTTGGAATCAAAAACATCATTTATCCAAATTGAATTCATATGCCTCCAATCATAATTGTAAATAAGAAGGGAAACTGGCTTCGTGGCCAGTTGGCCTATAATCTGGAAAAGTAATCATGTGGCGTCATTTGAAGGGACCCCCTGTCAATCAAATGAGACAAATATCTTATCTCAGTTCAGATTCCATACATATGAACTTTTTATGTTTTTCTCTATTCTTGAATTGTATCCATCTTTAAAGAACAAATAGTTAGTATAAAAATTTTCCATAAATTTATTCATATTAAAATATGTACCTATAACAGTCACCCTCTGGTATCCTCACGAAGCATTACAATCGGCAGGCTTCTCCCTCACTATTGAGGCTCTTAAAGGAGGAGGTGAAAACTAATATACTAAAGGGACACTCATAGAGGGTGAGAGAGATAGTTCCGGGAGAGATGGTGCATGCGGAAAGAGGATAGTGGATTAGATTCCATAGGGAGGGAGATAGATGGATTGTCATTTTTCACAGTGGTTGACGAAATAGAATAACACTTACTCTTTAGAATTATTCTCATTTAATAAATTAGAATTATGTTCAAAACATATATTTCAATAAATTTATGTGAGAAAATTAAAAATGATAACATATTCATAGTACTAACAAATAAAAAGATAAATAATAATGATAATGAGTGACTTCACAAATTAAATAAGTGGTTTTTAAATGAATGCATACCTATACATAAATTCATTTTTACCTTCAAGCATGTCAGTTTACTGCTCCATTACATCATCCACTTCATCCATCCTTTCTAGAATAATATTTTCAAGAACAAGGTGGAAAAATAAGTCTTCATCTTGATGTTGATGAGATTAAATGTCAAAGGTCAAATCTTCCACTTCATCACCCATATTATAAAAATCTCTTTGTTTTATTCGAGTAACTAAACTCCACCCTTCATTCTCAACATAATTCACATAATATACCATTTTCTCTTATTATGATAAAATTTATCGACCATGAAGTTCATGATAACTAATATCCATCAAGTGAGAGAAGTTTATAAAAGTAAATTGGAAGGAATTTCTTTTAATACATCTGATAATATGGACCCAATTTCATTTGAATAAAACAACTGGAAAATTCCCATGGTATTTTAATTCAATAATTTTATTCATCTCTCCACAGTATCCCACTTCAGAAAATGTAGATATACTAATATTTTGTGTTTTCAAAACCTTTTATAAATAAAATGTTCAAAATCTAAATCCCTTCACATTGTAAGCGGCAAACATTCTATCTTGTTTTAGAGGATCTCAAGCAAGAAACAAAAAATCTTATGAAAACTCTGCTCAAGTACCGGTATTCATGATCTAAAAAATATTTATTATTATTTTTAAAAAATATATGTTTCAACATAATTTCATTATTTATTGCTCTACTTAAAAACTTACACTTCATGAAAACCATTCTACAAGATCTTTATTAATAGATTTCATTATATATTTCTCATTTCATGTTCAGCCTATCATTCCACTATTTGTTTGTATCCTAAAATCATTGATAAATGGTTCTACAATTTCACTATTTAAAAGAAAATATCTCTCTTCCTATAAGAATTCAATTTCTATCAGTGTAACATTTTAGATCCTCCCAATTGAGTGACTATTAGAAGGAAATATTTTTGATTTCCCATGTATTAGATATTGAGTCAATGTGTCATAAAAAAATCCAACTCGATTAAATATTGTCTCAATATAATCCAAGTAACTAGAACAAAAGGTAAGACACTCTTCCAAATATCCTTCAGAAAAACATCCTTATAGTTGAGATTTATTTATCACGTATTATTTCAAATGACCAAGATATATGTGGAATAAAATAAACAAACATAATTATGCATTTATTTATGTGCCAATAATTGTTTACATAACTAGAAAAACTTATAAATAAAGTACCTCTCAAATGGATACATCCATCGTTAATGTATGGGGCCTCCAAATTTAGCTTTGTCAACCAAATGCATAGCTAAAAGCATCATGATAGTAAAAAATAATGGAGGAATGATCATATTCATTGCAGAAAGTGTCAATACAAGCCTCCCCTAAAGTATTTCAAGATCAAATGGATGTAGTGACTTCTCACATAGTTTTATAAAAAATATGTAGAATCGGAGTAGAATAGCAGTTACTTTTTTAGGTAATAATATACACAATGGCAATGGTAGTGACTACTATAACAAAATATGTGAATCGTGACCTTCCAATATTTTTAACCTATGATTATTTCAATCAACACACCTCGAGATGTTACTTGAATACCCATCAGATACCTTCACATGCTTTGAAATTCAAATAAATGAATCTTTATCCAAATTTTTGATTGAAAAAATTGTCATAGCATACTTTTCATTCCCATTGGGCTAGAGATCATGGTTTATGTTCATTAAATGTAAGTATATCCAAGATTTGAGACGATATTTCAACTTTTTTTTCTCTTTAAGAGATGCAAAGATCAAATTTTCACCTAAAGTCTTCTCAATATGACTCAAATAAAGATAATGCCAAAACAAATAAAATTCCCAATACGGATGTTTGAAGATTATACTTTTTCCATTCATTGTTGCATTCCGATTTCACATAATGATGCACTTTGAACAAATTTCTCACTATCATTCAAATGATGCACCTTCCCAAAATTGGTTTCAACATTTCAAAGTTGTGCTAATATTTATGATCTAGTTAAAAACATTGGAGTTGGTCTATGATCAATGAAATAGTTAAATTTTGATCTGCTCAATCGAAATCTATGTTACAAATCGAGAAATCATTGATGAAACAAGAATAACCATTTTATACTATGAGGTATCCATTTCGGATCAAAATCAAAGTTACAAACAGGATAATACAATCTCGTGTAAGTGTTTTAACCAGATAAATTTCAAAGTCTAGGCAAGTCACTAATGGTCAACATTAAAGCACCATGCATTTTGAACATTGTTTTTGAAGAAGCATCTTCTGTCTCAACAATGTTGCTCCAAAACGCCTATAATTCATTAATTAAAGGCTGAAATAATACTTCAATATCATATTGGGTAATTTATTTCTAGGATTAATCATCCAAATGATAAAATACGACGGTTTCAAACAAATCCACGAAGGCATATTAAATGGGATCAAAACATCTTTCCAAACGATAGAAATGGTACTCAAAGTCTCAAATGGGTTGAATCCATCAACATAAAATCGCAATAGAACATTCATAGAATTAGCTGTGAAATCTAGTTATAATGAATCAAATGTCTTCCACTATTTTGAATCACATGGATATCGCATTAACTCGCCATTTTAATTATCTATAGATTTCCACTTCATGCATTTGGTGGTTTTCGATGACATGAATAATATTACCAATCAATGTTTTAAAGGAATGTAACACAAAACCTTTGAAGGTGTGATCCTTTTCTTCTTATTCATGGTAGGATGTTGATTCAGGGTTCCAACATCACCCATTGAATTCCATCTAGAAGAAGGAAATTTTTTCAATCCAGCCTACTTGAATCTAATAACCAATAAAGCATATAATCTTTGGGACACACATGTTTTTTTGTCTAATTCAAAACAAGGATGTTAAAAAAAAAATTTCATGTCATAAAAATACTTGGGTATGTTTAATTTAGGAAATGTATCACAAAAGAATTCCAATATCATAGTCATTTTCTTATTTGTAATTCCACATATACATTTTTTATAGAACAAATTTAGTATAAAAGAATGTTTTGAATATTTACAAAATACACTATACAACTCTTGACATTCATCATAAAATAAAACAGGAAATGTATTTTCCTTAGTGAAGTTTTATCTTACATTAGTCACTATACAATCAGTAGGTGGATCCAATGATATGTTATAACCTTGATCCGTTTTTCCTACAATCTCAAAAAAATCACTTGTCACGTTGAAATTTGTAGCACTCAAATCTTATTATTATGATACATTTTTATGTTGATTATGAGGTATTTCAATGCCGAATGCATCATTTATAGTGTTTTTTCATTCATTTTCCATTGTTTATGATGTTGGGATATTATTCTGTAGATTGAAATTAGTGCTCAACCTTTCTATAATGTTTGATTCTCCATGCCAAATCCATCCCAAATATTGAGTAGGGAATTGGTTCAATATGTATTCTTTATAAAGACAATCTGTCTTCAAACATATTATAAATTTACATTCGGGACATGGACATCTTATTCTCCCTTCAAAGGATCGATTAGAAATTTCAAAATCTAAAAACTCCTCAAAACCCTTAGCATACTTAGGTGTATTCCCCAGTAATGTGATCCAGCTTTTATATATGTATGTCACAATGTTCATACACAACATTTAAAAAATTAAAACACATAAATATTACTAAATAGGGAAAGAGATTCATATATACTAGTTGAAAAAATATATAAATATGTTAAATAAGGTTTTCCAATATAAATACATATGGTAATTAATGAACCCACCCACTAGAAAATAAAAGCATGCGATTTGAAAAGATCGATAAAAGAATAGAGAGATAATAAGAAACAAACCATGATATAACAAATGAACTATACAATATATGTTATGAAATGAATACAATTGTAAATGATCATATAAATTAGAAACCAAAATTCCAAAAGACAAAATTAGAAAAAATTTTAAAGATGGTCCCAAGTCCAATCTTATTCCCAAACACCCATTCTTTTTCCTATTAATCCAATCCTCAAGCTTTGAGCCTTTCCCAAACCCAAGCCTACAATCAAGTAGCATCAACTTGGGTAACAAGTTCCATGGTATCCTAAGAATGGTGTGACTATAAGTAAATATGCTACCACCAATGATATCACTAAATATAACTAGACTAAGATAATGTACATGTAGAAGTGGTACAAATAAAAAATTATTAATTTAATTAAAATGTGGTAAATAAAAACTATTTCTTGGTCTATCCGATTACACCTAAGTATCATATCTATAACTATCAATCCTTATGCATGTGATCTTGATTGACCAAACAATATTCAGGCAATATTAGGGTGTCTATGAGAACATCACATGGATTTTTCTAACCATGGTATCATATCCACCCTTATGGGTATTTTCATTAGAATATTAAAACTGCCTATGAGGGAATTATCATGAAGTAATTAAACATTTCCTACAGGGGAATTTTATTTTAGTAACTAAATAACACTTATGAGGGTGTCTTTTTATATTAACTCAAAACAATTTTTTAGATCATTTTCATGTAATAACTCAACACTTCTTAGGATGGTGTTTTAATTTTTAGAATCAAGACAACCTGATGAAAGTTTTCTGATCTAATAAATAAAAAAATATCAATTCATATGAGAAATTCCAATCTACCCCTTTAGCATCATTTTACAATATTGATCCCATTTTACATTTTTAACATTTACTAATTATATTTAATTTTTCATTAAAATTACCAATCTATCCATTCATGTCATAACATATATCTCTGACTTCATAACCCAAGGCTTACTAAATTTATATGTCAACAAAAAATCATAATCTCTCCATTTAATTTTATAATACCATGTTAATCAAATTTTTTAATTTTATAGTTTAATAGTTTACAATTTATAAGGCCCAACACAAGGGTCACATACCAATATTTGGCTTCTCCTTAGATTCACCCTTCATTTAATAATAGTTTTAATGCTTTAAATTCCATTTACAACATCTATGATTGTGAAATTCCATTTCATAACCATTTCTTTATATCAAAAATTATTTTTAAATCTCATAAACATTGTGAGTAATATAATGATACCAATCCAAAATAAAGTCATGGTATCAACTATAGTTCTCCCATAAATATTATCCATTTACATTTTCAAAATAATGGATTGCCATTTTATTGTCTAATTTAAGGTTCCTTTCATCATTGTGGAATTCCACTAGAAATTTCCTTTTTTTAAGGATCATGATATGTGGTTGATGTGTTTGACTAAGAAAAATGGAAATTAACACATTAAATTTAAAATATTTCTATATGTGGATAGGCTGATATTTCCACAAATGCATCCCTAAGAGAAATGTCAAACTATGGGATAATTTTAAGGACCACCTATCATAGTATCAAATAGTTCCACTAATCTAATATCATCCTTTCGTTTATGTTAGAATAGAGAAGAAAAGTGGAAAAAAGAATTCGAAAAGGAGAATATTTGACATAAATGGAAATAGAACACTTAAAAGTGAGATAAGAGAATAATTAAATGAGACAGAGTTGTAGATTTACTTTAGGATCAATAATAAATTAGATGCAAATAGATTTATACAAGGGATGAGTAAGATCTCAGCCTGGAAGAGAGGGAGGAGGAGAGGGTTAAGCATAATGGGATATTGGCCAAAAAATGGGAGGAAAATGAGGGGTATTAGATTGTAACATCATAATGGAAAATGGTAATATTACACTTTTTAAGGGTTTCATTATTTAGATTCATAGTTCACGAAATCATGCATCAACCTTGTGATAATAACATTAATAAACACCCTTCCTCACCTGGTTGATATACATAATTTTCCAACCATGCCCAAAACTAACACTAGCCATTGTGATAAGAACTATATTTAACTAAATATTTTAATGATTGAACAATGGATCAATCCACATAAAATAATTGATATGGAATATAACATAAATATCAAGACTAATACCATGAACATATTATTCCTACTGATAAGAACTATAATTGTATCATATCATAAATTAAGATTTTGAATGTAAGTTATATAAGTATACCATATGTAGAATCTATATCATTAATGTTTTCGGTTCATAATCAACATCCTTTAACACCCCCATTAGAAAATATTATTTCATTGAACATGGAAATTTAACAAAAACGTCTAAAAAATTTTAAACCTATGAAATAATATTACATCACGTGTAACTTGTTTTTGAAATAATTTAGAAAATACTGGTGGTGATGTGCTGAGAGGCGCGATGAGGGTGAGTGATGGGAAGTAAGGCATGGTGAGGGGAGGTGAGATGCGTCATGGGCTTTGGGGTTTATCGGGAGCGTGGGGGTTGTCAGAGTCATAGTCTCTTAGGGATTCAAGGGGTCATAGGGGTCGCAATGGGATGCAAGGTGCTGTAAGGGGAGGCGAGGGATGGTGAGGGATTTAGGGGGTCATCGAGGGTGCTGGGGTCGTATGGGTCGCCTAGGTCTGAGGGTTTTGAGGGGGTCACTAGGGACATTGGTTGGGGGTGTCATACAAGTCGGGGGAGTCAGGGGGAGAAGTGTCACAGCTATACAAATAACATATTTCATGGTGGTTTAATAAAAACCACCACTAATTTATTTAAAACTGCGGTTAATTTATTAAAAACCACTGCTAATTTATTTAAATAAAATTTAGTGGCGGTTTAATTAATAGCAGCTAAAAACCACTAGTTATGCTAATAATGTTGTACTCGTATGTGTAAATTTCACCATGTCCATATCATACCATTCATATAAAATAATAATCACATGATATTGCCCTTTTTATCTTGGCTTATGAGGTTTCTAAGGTTGAAAATCATCATTAACATTCCTAACTGGGATGTGGTTAGAATAATGCATATACTCCATGCATTTGAAACACTAGAGTGTGGGTGGTGCATTCTGTGGAGAATTATTTTTATTTTCATCATTAGCTAAATTCTTCTTATCAAATCGACAATTGATTTCCAAATTAAATTCCCTACCAAACATAAAAAAATTTATAGTATACTTAATATAACATCCTAGACATTTCAACCAACAATTTTGGCATAAAATAAATCTCATCTTCTATTCTCCAGGATTTTTATATTTTCCTTTTATTTCTATTTTTTGGTCATATCAAAACCCAAATATTGATACATAACCCCAAAAATTATTTCTACCATGATAGAACATCAAAAAATATCTTCATGTATAATAATATAACTTATGGATAATTCCCATTAGATACTTGGTTTTAAGACATTGAAAAAAATTTCATTCTTAAATTTAGGTTGGATGATAATACCATAAGTGTACCTCAAAATTATTGTAAAATTTTCCTCAAAGGTACCAATGGACTCATTATCCCTTTTCATTATCTAAAAAAATACTGTATCCCTCTTTATATAAATAATATTAGGAATGCATGTATTAAAAATATAGTTCTTGAAGTCATCCCAATCAATGGAGTCTATTTCGTCATGTTCCCTTATATTTATGATAAAATTCAACCATTGATCCACTTCACCATCCAAATTATAGATATCTAAAATGTCTTTTTTCATGTTCCATACACTAGAAAATAGAAATTTTCTTTTTGGATGTTTTGATCACTTACGCATTAACTATCAAGTCAAGGGATCTACTAAAGGAAGGTGGATGTCACCTCATGAAAGACTCAATTGAATATTGTTTCATCCTTTTCCCATTTGGATGTTCAGCATGATACATGGATTCATAATGATCCATTAGAGTAGTGATGAGATTGTTTATTTTATCTACCATAAAATTAGGATTCTTAGAAATACAAACATTGAATTTTTTTATCCCACTGAACATTAAAATTGTTCATTTGAATTACGAAAACTGACTAAAACCAAAACTCAGATTGTAATCAATAGTAATCATAGTGGAGAACCACATAATCCTAAAAAATCACTTATAGGATATCTAAATAACGACAATTTTTTTAATATATTAAACCTTAGGTTAGTTATACATCATTTATTG
Source organism: Viscum album (assembly GCA_963277665.1). Lineage (NCBI taxonomy): Eukaryota > Viridiplantae > Streptophyta > Magnoliopsida > Santalales > Viscaceae > Viscum > Viscum album. The sequence goes on along the minus strand of OY728158.1, from coordinate 904,557,433 downwards.
TCAACATATATATTAATCCTTTATGACGGTTTATAATGAGTTTGTGAATTTCAAAATAATATCCCATTTTAGTGTCAAACTAGGTGTTCAGAAAGGCCTATTGTCATGCACAGTTTTACTATAAATTGACTAATCCTTAGAATTATCCATAGATATTACCTTAAGAATATCACTAATGATATCTCATTGTATCTTTTAAATATTAACTAAACCTAACATTTGACACCAACAATAATGACCTTGGATTTTAATACACACAAAATACATATTTTTCGATGAAATTTCATTACATTATATAAACACACTCTCGAGGATCATAAAGGTATAGAGCCTTTAAAAACATGTAAACATAAAAAATATCATATGTGAACTATATAATCTCTCACTATGTTCATCATATCTTAAACCTTCATTATAAAAATCATACATAATACATTTCATTATAACATAGGGAAAATAAAACATAAGAAAGGGTGAGCTGCAATGCATAGTAATTTTTAACAAGAGATATATGTTAACATAACATGAACATAAGGGTACGATAACATGAGAATTAAATTTTAAAACCATACCATTCATGTCAAATAATATTATCTTCAATCCTGGAATTAATATTGTCTATTCATAACACAAGAATTATATGGAAATCAATATAAATGAACCATGATAGTATAATTTTTGAATAAGAAATAGAATTATCGAATACACATAATTATATAAAACTATTTTTATATTATCTCAAGGATAAATTACTAGGTTATCATATTGGACTAGATTCACTTCCCAAACCATCATATTAGTCAAGATTCAATCCAAATGCCTTCAGAATAGGAAAATTCAATTATTGAATTCGTTCCACTCCCTATTCTAATCATGTTTACATATTGAGATCTAAATCTTTACCTAAATAATTTGACGTATATCTACATCCCACCCATCACATAATGAAAATTTTATGTATATGTGTCACATGTTCAAAAAAATCATTATATCATTACCCATGACATGAAATGGGTATCATAAAATGTAATAATATTGTAATATATTGAAAATAGATAGGTTTCCTAATCATTTCATCATAACATAAACCATTGAATGAAATCAGGTTTCATCACAATTTTATTATGGTATGACCCATGAAGAGAAATAATATTCATAAATAAATTGTCATCATAAACCCTTTAAATAAATAATAAAAATGTTATCCTTGGATTATATCCCCATTAAAAAATAATTTACAACAATGTATATCATCTTACATTGAACATTACTTACTATGATAAATCACTTGGAATGTTTCTCGAGGAAGATAACATTTCTTTGAAATGAACCTTTTAAAAATAAATAAGAGAAAGAAATTGGAAATAATTTTATTAAAAAATAATGCTGAAAAAATATAAATTAATCATTAAAAAATTGTCGGATCATGATAGTGCAAAATTCTGTACATGTTTTACATGTTAAAATAAATATTCCTTTCAAATGTTTTGAAAAAGTAAAAGAGAATTATTTGAAAAAATACATGAAAATTCATCTAAATTGTTTTTTTAAAAAAAATGAAATCACGGGTAAAAATGTTTTTATTAATTAATTTGGATAATGGGGAAATCATTTTTTAAATGAACTTTTATAAAACACATTTTAGGATGAATAATGAGTGTTTGACTAAAGCGATAAATAAAAATGATTTTTCTATATAAACTTCTTTTGAATTATTGAGTACCTAAAGAGATGAAATTAAAGGGGGAAATATCTTCTCATGGAATAAAAAATTACAATAATATACATGAGTTTTTGGAGGGATGGATAAGCTAATTTTATCATACTAAATATTATCATAAAAATCCTGATAAATGAGGATATTGAAACATAAAATTTTTCCCACTTTGGTAACATTGAATTGTAAGCCCCATAAGAAAATAAAATTAAATATAATTTAAAATATCATAAGAATAAATAAATTAATGAAATTAAATTTCAAATGGAATTTATATACACCTCATAAATGAATATAGGTGCATAAAATACCATAGATCTCAAGAGAATAAAATTTATTAAAAAAATCATTACCACTTCGGAATATTTTGAACCAGAAGCCCCATGAAAGAGATATCCTAAAATGGACATGTAAATAAAAATAAATTTAATAATAATAACATTAAATATATTCATAGTTAGTATATATACCACATAAAACACATAGTGAATATGGATTGGTCTCAAAAAAAATAAAAGTGAGACAGAATTCCCTTACCTTTAGTATTGACTTCCATTATACACATTAATACCACTTACTCATTTAATATGAGTTTATTATAAAAATATTACAAAAAAAAACACACACACACACACACACATATATATATATATCATAACATATATGATTTGATTATGACCTTTTATTCACCTTTTTAGAGATTCCATGTTAATGTCACATTTCTTGCAATGACTTCATTGTTTTTACATATGTTTTAAATTGTTATTTTTGGTTATCATAATTTGATCATGGTTACATAATATCCAAAATTTTAGAAATTATTTAAATATTATATATATTCAGTATATATGTTATTATATTAATCCATATGTGTTAGAGCTAAAAAATGAAATACATCGCTCATGGGGACGATAGGTCGTATGTACGCTTGAATACTATTTCCATTTTATTGATGGATTTAAAGAATGAAAATTAAATATTATATTTCTGTTTCAGATTAATTTTTGATTTCATATATATCACATATTTTTATTAAAATCTCCTTCATTACCTTTCATGTAAAGAATGAACGAATCATATCGCAACATGAGGAGGTAGTCCACCGCGCACACGAGTGACGTTATCGTATTCACACAGAATAGAAATTATGAAGGTATATGTGATATAATAATTATATAAGTATTATAATATCATAAATATCATATAAAAAATGTATTCCATCATTATATTTAGATGTGAGAGGTGGTGATGGAAAGTGAATGACATTAGTTCGCGAGGTAGTAGTCCACCGTACACATAGATGATGAGTCTGTATTCCATTTGATTGAAGATGAGATAGTTTCAGGTCATTACCACAACATAAAATCATATGATTATATATAATATACATAAGTTATTATATCATCATGTTTTAATAAATAATTAAGGATTTGCAAGACGAAATAATATATGACGCTCAGTTAGGGGAGTTACCTCTTCTTCAGACAACTTCTTTTAGCTTTCCCAAAAAGGATTATTAGGTTGTATTTATGAATAAAATAAGGCTTATATTAAAATATTTAATTAAGATGTGATTTCGGATAGTATTGGATAAACCAAATATTTTTTTAGTGCGGATAGTATATGATATGGGGTGGCCGTTAATAAGTGAGGTGAGTAAAAACTTGTAATTTTTTAAAAGAAAATGGTGTAACTAAATTTTCAAATGAAAAGGGATAAGAACAAAACATTATAAAAAAGATTATATATATGGTAAAATTAGATCCATAAAATGGGTGTTGGACTTATCTTGGGACATTTTTAACCCTTATCATTTTATGTTAACCCTTATAAAACCAATTCTGACCTTAACCATATTAATCAATTTAAATTATTTTAACTATTTATTATGGTAAAAATTTAATTTGAACTTATTATATAATATAAAATATTATTAGTAAAAATATGTATTCAATTTTTTCAAATTCCATTCAAATAAATTTGAATTATTAATTAAAATTAATCCTGTAAAAGAGATGAGAAAAAAAATTCTTAAGAGAAAATATTCAAAATTATAAATTGATATTATATGAAAAATCAATTTGAAATTGATTTAAATAAAAAAAATCGAATATTCTATAGATATTTGAATTAATATTACTTTTAAACCCATTTTATGAAATTTTACAGTTTACATTCTTTAAATAAATGGTCATTTTCAATAAAACTAATCATTTTCACTGTATAGTGAAAAAATAATATTTTAAGAAAATTAAAAAGAATTAACCCTATGATAGTTATGACATGATGATTTCAAATATTAATTCTGTTTGGTAAAATTAAGTTTCTAAAAATTTTAAAAAATAATTTTACTGTTATTCAAAAAATGAAATAAAAATTAATTATTTAGAAATATGTATTTTCAATACATATAAAGGATTTAATAAAATTTAAGTAATTTATTTATCAATTTTTTTTATTTTTGTAAAACCATGAAATTTAATAGTTTAAAATTATTTATTGATATACAGGTATCTGATTATAATGGAAAGATTCTAATGGTCGTATTAAAATAATAATTTTAAAAATATCTTGTGATTTTTTCAAACTCTAAATTAGTGTAATGAAAATTAGAGAAAGGTGTTAATACAAAAAACATTTTAAATCCCTAAAAATATCATATAATATACTATAGGGTTTTAATTTTTCTCTCATACAAACCATCTATTGTAGAATGATATATAGTGTTGAAACATAAATCTGTATCAAATGATTGTCGAAGGCTTTACCCGAACATCGAGGTAAAAATCATATCCCAATTATTCAAAATGGAATGTTGAAATACATAAAACCATACTACATAATTAATATATATTCTAGTATGTTGAACAAGATTGATTAATTATCTAATATCAATGAAGTGTTTTGAATTTTTAAGGTGATCGACTACAACTTATATAACATTATTCCCTTTATATGTTTTGGGGAGTCCGAAGACAAAATCCATTGTGGTGTTTTCCATATTAATTCAGGTAGGGGTAATAAATGTAACATCCCCTTAGTATTTTGTCTCTCATCCTTAACTTTCTATCATTCCATGAAACTACATACAAACTATACGATATCTGTCTTCACACCATCCGAGCAGAAATAATATTTCAAATCTATATATATATTCAAATTTCTTGGATGAATATAGAATAATGATCTGTGAGGTTCCTCTAAAAAATACATCTACAAATATGTTATGCAGGGAATACAAACATAGTTATTTCACCTTAACATTCTTTCATGATCACGATCAAAATTGAGGAATATTTCTAACATTCTTTTATAGCTCTACATATTCCTTGAGTGTCTATTTAATATTTAATCGGATAGATGGTTGAACATTCAATCTAAAATTGATAATATTTATCCTCTTTAGGATTTCAAGATCGATCCTATAAAAATATTGAAATATTGGATATTTTTTGTTCCTTATCCTGGATAAACTAGTATGATTCTTTTATGTCAAGGCGTTATCCACCTTATTCTCATTCCAATGGTGGTAATGTATTTAAAATTTATAATATTTTATTAGCTCTAACCATATTCTCTGGATCATATTAATCTCTTTATATGTGAATATAGATTTTAATTTTTTTATCTGTATATATATCACACTTTTTCCTATTAAAAAAATTCTTCTATATCATTAATGAAAAAGTTATTTCAACTAAGAATAAATCATGAGTTGAATAATATTGCTCAAGAATCATCATTTTTTGTGAGACGTAAACTATTACCATGTAATAATGAATAATAAAACATTAGAATACCTTATTAGATGCATCACTATAGATTATAAAACAATATCCACTATAGATTAATGTATGTATAGATTCGCTAACTAATCTTTTATATAGTACCTTGAATTTTCCCTACATTCATATGTACATAAAAAATGGATCCCTTTTGAGTTAACATGGTGAGTGGATTATATGTTCATTATAAATTCTTAAAAAAATATTGATAAAATAAATCTAAAATAACAAAACTACAAATCTCAGTCACTATGGTTAGTCTAATCCAACACTCAATAGCCTCTATCATTGATGGATCTACCGTTATACCTTATCTCGAAATTATATGATCCAAAAAATGAATCATTTTATGCCAAAATTCATACATTATAAATTGTTCATATCATTTTTCCTTTATTATGGTACATAGTACAATTATCAAATTATATTCATTCTCTATACTAAAATATGAATATATAATAATATCTTCTCAAAATACTTCCACAATTTGATCAAGGTAATAAATGAATAACCTATTCACTGAATCCATGAAGATAACTGTGGTATTAGTAACACTTATTAGAATCACTCTATATTAATAGTGTCCATACCCTGTATAAAATTTTGTGTTGGGTATATCATCATTCTGGACTCAAAATTGATGATATCTATAAAAGAGGTTAATATTGTCAAAATTATATAGCTCCAAGTAGTTGATCAAATCGGTCATCTATAGGGGTTTGAGGATAGTTGTAATTTTTCAGGATATTATTCCCCTCTAGATAATCAATTTGGATTTCTATCAATCTATATTTATTTATAAAAAAATATATTAGGTTCACCCTACGGTGAAACAATTTTATGAATTAATCCTTTATCAAGGTTCTCCTTGAGATGATTTTTCATTTCGTGCAAATAAATTGGAGAAATTTTATAGGGAGTCATTTAATTTGTTGTTTCCCTAGGTATTAGTTCTATTGACAACCCAACATAATATTTTGGAGGAAATGTAGAAATATTTGTTGTAATGATGTCAACAAACTACCACACAACAGTCATCTCATTGATGTTGAGTTTCTTCAAAACAATCACAGATAAACACCCCTCTAGAATAAGAATTAAAACCCATACCATAGATGTGATTTCCATAGGTTCTTAGTATTTACCATCACACTTATAATTGATAATATGTTGGTTTGTAATATAAAATGTGACTTTCCTTCATAAAAAAATTATATGGGATTCATTTTGAGAAATCCAATCCATTACAAAGGTAAAATCAAATTTATCCAGGGGATGAATAAGAAGATTTATAGGAGGAAAATTCTTACAAACTTATACTTAATTGAATTATAGAATTGTGATGAGATCATCACACCATTAAGGGTTTTTATAGCTAATTAAAATAATAATAATTTGGCTATCATATTGTTAAAATTATAAATTATTTTCATATTATAGAATAGAAAGGTATAGAGTCAAATAATACATTACCGGTTCTATATTGAATTTTAAATATTCCTTTTACCATGCTATTATTATACCCCACTTCAAAAATAGTGATAAAAAGATATTTCCATTCATTTCTCAGCTTAAAAGTTATATAACATCGATCATAATCATTAACCATTATTTTTGGGCACTGGTTATCATAACAACCATATTCCAGGAGTTTGAAACATTATAGTGTCAGTGGTGAATTTTTTGGAGCTATTAATCTATTTTAATCTTTATCTAACCTCTTCTCATGACATTAAAATTTGATTACCTGATGACCTTCCCTTCCACACATAAACAATTTTACTCATCCACTTAAGAAAAATTCCTCCATGTTTCATTCCAAACATTTATCATAAATTATATATCATTTTCTTCTCTCGAGGGTTATTATATATTCATTTGATTTAATTTTTTTATTCTTATCAAAACCATGATATTGATACATAACTCTAACCTCTATATCTACGTTAATATCACATCATAAAATATATTCATATCTAAAAAATTATATTAACTCAAACAACCTTCAATTAAATAGTTTTAATCCACTGAATAATTGATCAAACATACATTCATGATGGATTATAATACCAAATGCATAAATCACAAGACTTGTAATATTTTCCTCATAGGTACCAATGGATTCATTATCATTTTTCTTTATCTCAAGGAACACCGTATCCATCCTTTTATGAAGAATACATGGAAAGTAATAATATAAAAATAACATCGTGAACTTTTCACAATCCGTGGAGTCAAATTAATCATGTTCAATTATATTATATACGGTATTCCAACATTGATATTCTTTTAGTCACAAAATATATACATACAAAATGAATTTTTCATGTTCCAATAATAGGATAGTAGAAAAAATATTTTCTATATTACTCATCCATTTTAAATAAACTATACGATAAGAGGGTCTAATGAATGAATATAGAAATTGGCTCACGAATGAGTCAAAAAATAATTATTTCATCCTTTTTAGGTTTTAATGTTCAATATGATTCATGGATTGAGAATGTTGAGTGAGGCCAATAAATACTTTCTTTTATTATATCTCCCATAACATATGTCTACTCAGTTGGAAACTCATTTCATTTTCTATCACAATAATCATTAACACAATTACTTTTGGTTCCATTAATTGACAAAAAACCAAAATAATTGTGAAAAAAATATTAATCATTTTAGGGAACCACATAATCAAGAAAAATCACTTATAAGATTTAGAAATCATGAATCATTCTTTTTAATTGATGAAACTATAGGTCTATCCTTGGTCATTCATAGTCATCATCCATTTAAATAGTTCATGAAGGGTTATAAAGTGTATGTTATTTTAAAAATATTATTCCTTGGGAGTGTTAAACAAGGTGTACAATAAGGCCTATTGTAGTGAAAGGTGTGATGATTTTAGACCTGGTCGATACACACTTCTCAGATTTATTAACCATTGGTACTACTATACCATATCATCATCATCTTTTAGTATCCATATATGGATGTAATTATGAGGAAACCACTCACTCTATCTTTTACTAAATTTCTTGTACATTTTCATATACTTTGACTCATTTATAGTCTTATCCTTAGACATGTACTTAAGTATATCTCTAATGTTTTCTTATACTAGTTTCCCAATGTTAAATATACTTATTATCCAATACCAATTATAATGGACCAAGATTTTTGTACGTAGATATTAAATTTTTTATATAAACATTTATTACATTATAAAAACATACACCTTAGGATAGTAAATGTATAATTACTTTAGAAACTAGGAAATATAATCAAATTCTTCATATGTGAACTAAATAATATCATATTATGTTCTTAATAACCAAAATCCTCCTTATAAAAATTATACATAGTACATTTGATCATAACCTAGGTAAATGGAACATAAGAAAGGGTGATCTTAGATGCTCAGTAAAGGAAAACAAGGGAGATACATAAGAATAACATGAATTTAAAGGTATGGTAAAATGACTAGAATAATTGAAAATTGTACCCTACATACTATGTATCATATTATTGATTAATTTCATAAATATTTTTAGTTCGTAACAAATAAATTATATATAAATCAATTGAAATTATCCAGGAAGGAATAAAAATAAAATTAGACCAATAATTAAGACATTAATACAAGTATAGAAAATAATTTCAATAGTATTCAAGGATCACTTCCATGGCTATCATAGTGTAATGGGTTCACTTCAAAACCATCATAGTTATAAAGGATAACTTCTAAGACCATCGTAGTGGAAAAAATTCCATATAGAATTATCTTTACTTCTTGTTCCAGTCATTTTAATATCATGAGATAATTATCACTACAAAATTCATTAGAGGGAGATGTAGATCCCACTCATCACTTAATGTGAATCATATACATATGTTCCTCAAAGTTATAAAAACATAATAATATCATAACACATGTAATAAATTTTGTTTCATAAATATTTTATCATAGCATAACATATTTAAAAGAGATAAGTTTCATTTTTACATTATTATTTCATCATAGCATAAACTATTAAAAATAAAGAGAGTTTCATAATAAATTTATCGTGGTAAAAATTGTGAAGGGGAAGGGGTTTCATAAATATCTTTTCATCGTAAATCATTCAGATAATGAACAATAATGGTATCTTTAGTTCATTTACACAATAAAGAAAATTTTAAATCAAAGGATATCATCTTATATGGAATATTATTTTGAATGGTAAATCACCATGAATGTTTCTTGTAGAAAATAAAATATCCTTATTTTTTCAAAACTAAAAATTAAATTAATATTTTGGAAATAATATTTATTGAAAATAAAATTGAAAAATTACAATGGAATAATTTAATCATTTTGAAATCATTATGGTGGAAATTTCCATACATTTTATAAATGTTAAATTAAATATTCCTTTCACATTTTCGATAAAATCATAACTTCAATTGATTAGAAAATAACATGAAGGATTATCTAATTTTTTAAAAAAAAAGTTAAACATAAGGAAAAATGTATTCAATAAATCATTTTTAAAATGTTAAAAGTATTTTTGAAATCACTTTTAGAAAACCTAGAATAGGAAGAAAAACACGTTTTCAATTGAAGAGATAAATAAAGATAATTTTTTTAACTATTGAGTAAAAAAAGGAGGAAAATGATAAAAAACATGTATTCTCATGACCTAACTATATAATAATAAAATTCATGTGTTTTTTAGATATGGATAATATTATTTAATCATACGAAACATAATCATAAGCAATCCCGATAAAGGATGAGGTTGTAACATAAACTCTTTACCACTTTGGTAATGTTGCATTATAAAACCAATGATGGAATAAAATTAAATGAAACATAAAATATGAATTTAATAAATGCATTCATGATATTTCATGCCAAATGGGATGTATATACACCTCATAAAATAATATATGGGAATAATATAACATACCTGTCGAGGAATGCCAATTGAGACATAAATCACTTACCAGTTTGGTAACTTTTCAATCGTAAACCCCATAAAAGAGATATCATAAAATAGATATATTAAACAAAATAATTGTACGTATAATAATCATAAAATAAATTCAGTTGTAGTATATACAAAATTTAAAATAAATACATTTTAAATATGATTGTGTCTCATAGAAAATAAAAGTGAGATAAAAATCCCAAACCTTATGTCTTGACTTCTATAGTTATAGTTTAAACCGCATGTATCCTAAATATAAGTTCATTATATTTTTCATAGAAATATATATATATATATAACAAAAAAAATTATTTATTTATTCCTATTCATTATCAGTTTATTAATGATTCAATGTTAAAGTCATCTTTTGGGAAATAACTACTTTGTTTTTCATATATGTTTTGATTTGTTATTTTTGGTTTTATTAAATTTTTTAGGATTCTATAATATATTAAATTTAGAAAAATATAGAAATATTTTATATTTTCGGTATATATGTTCTCATATTAATCCATTACAGTTACTGATAGAAAATAAAATACATCGTTCAAGGAGACGATATGTCGTACTTATAAAAGATTGATTTTTACATTTTCTCAACAGATTGAAGGAAATAAAGTAAAATAATATATTAACATTAGAGAATAATTTATATTTCATATATATCACATATTTTAATTAATATAATCATTATTACCATCCACATAAAGCATGAATGAAATACACCACTTCGTGAGGTAGTGGAACTCCGTACACTTGAGTGGTGCTATCTTATTTCCACAGAATGTAAAGTTTAAAGGTATATGTGATATTAGAATTTATATTTTTTTATAATATAATAATTTTCTTTTTTAAATATATAATATTTATTTATAATTATGGTTGATATGTGGTTCTATAAAATGAATAACATCGGTTTATGAGGTGGTAGTTTTCCAAACACAATAATGATGAATTTGTATACTATTTGATTGAAGTGGAAATAGTTGTAGGTCCATAACAGAACCTAAAAAATATAAAACTTTATGAAATTTAAGGAGTTTTTGATATCTTCATTATTTAATATTAATTTGTTTTGGTGGAGTAATAAATAATATAAAACTCTTGGTTAGTGATGTTACATCTTCTTTAGAGAACTTATTTTGGTTTTCACTAAAAGGATTCTTAGGTTGTATTTATGGACAAAATAAGGATTCTATATTTTTAATAGGTAATTATGGAAATTATTGCGGTAGTAAATGTCTTAAATAAAGGGTTTTGAATGTGTGAATTGGAGGGGGGTTATAAGTGAGTTGAGTGTCACAAATGTGATTTTTTAATGAAAAAGTCGTATCAATGTTTTTCACATGATAAAATGATAAAAATAGGTAAATTATAAGACTAGAATATATAAGGACAAAATATGTATATAAAGACTTTGTTGGAAAAGTTTTGGGTCATTTTGACACTTATTTATAGTTTAATCCCTGATAAACACTTTTTTACCATAACAAAAGTAAATAGTTTTTACTGTTTTTAACATACATTAAGTTAAAAAATTAAGTTGACATTATTAGATAATATAAATTATGGTGATAAAATATTTTTAATTTTTTTTTAAAAAATTAAATTCATTATAGTGTAAATATTTATTTTAAAATTAACCATATAGGCATGGGGAGAACACTGTTTTTTCAAAAAGAAAATGTCCAACATTTATAATGTTTTTTATATCATAAAAAGATATTAAATTTATTTAAATAAAATCAATTGGATTAATTGATATATAATTTTGGTAATTTTTCTTTTAAAACCATTTTAAAACAAAAAATTACTTTATAAATTATTTTATTGAAAGGGAAACATTCTATAAAAACCTGTATTCTTCACTATTTAGTGAAAAATTTATCTTTTCAGAAAAATATATAAAATTAAACATAAAATAAGTTTAACATGTTGATTTAAAAAATAAATTTTATTTTTAAAACAAAATTCTAAAAGTATCAAAAATTAATTTTATTATTATTCACAAAACTAAATAACGAGCACTTTTTTTGGGAAAATAGTATTTTTGAACATTATAACAGTTTTTTAAAATTTAAGTAATTTTTTTATCAGAATCTTTTATTTATATAGAAACATTATACTTAATATTTTCAAAGTAGTTATTACTATAAAAATTTCCATGTTTAATGGCTATATTATAATATTCGGGTTTAAATATTAATATTAATAATATATCATGGTTTCTTGAAACTCATCGTTGCATGTAAAACAAGCTATAAATGAATTTTAATTTTTTAAAAAAATTTAATAAACACTCAGGGTGTTTCATTCTACCCCCCTCCTCGAATTAAAAAAATTAATTTAGCACTATATATTCCTAACTCTAATTAAAAAAATGAGGATAATTCTTCAACATTATTACCTTGGGATCTCATGTACCTTCTTCAAATGGGTGTTCCAAAAACAAAACCTTGACCAGGGGAGTGGTATTATTTCAATGTACAATCTCTATGATATAGAATCTCTAATAGATATGTCTCATAGAATGATATTGATCCAGTGATATCACCATTGATTTCTGTACATGTGAAGGATCCATTATTTACTTCCTGATGAGAGATACATGGAACACATCATCAGCATGAAAGAGGTTTGGTGGAAGAGATTAAAATCGGCTATAATCATGATACAATCAACAATTTAAAAGGTATCAATTCTACTAAAAATTATTTTTATAGTATTTTCAAATTCTATTAACTTTTTCTATGCCTAAATTCATAGAAACACATTTTCACATACATAAAATTCTAGATTACACCAGTGATTATCAGCATAACTTCTTTTTCAGACAATGCGATACATTAATGAATTTCTAAATGAATCTATCCTTCTAACCCATTTTATTCTACCACAGGTCCCAATAGATTTATTTACCTCACTTCATTATAGGATGTTAGAGTTCTATAATTCTATTAGTATTGGGATTCATAAGAAGATATCAAAATTCTCATGTGAAACATACTATTGTTTGAAAAATAGAGAAAGGTTTTGATATCAAACACCTTTGAAATCTGTAAAATAAGATCTCAAAATATCCTCTAGGATTTTAATTGTTCTCTCAGACAGACCATCCGTATGAGGGTGATATAAAGTGGTGAAACATAAATCTGTATCAAGATATTGTTATTTACTTTTCTAGAACATCATGGTAAAAATTAGATCCCGATAAGACACAATGAAAAGTGATACACTAGGAAACCTTACAATCCCCTTAATGTATACTATAGAAATCCAATTTAGAGATAAGTCTTCTCTAATAGGGATGAAGTGTGCTGGATTTATTATGGAATCAACTATAACCCATATAGAATTATTCCCTTTATATGTTTTATGGAGTATGATGATGAAATACATGGTGATTTATTCATATTTTCATTATGTAATGGGTAGTGGATAAAATAACCACAAATAATTTTGTCTATAATACTTACATTTCTTACAAACCAAACATTGAGATACAAACTATGAAATATCATTATTTATGCCGTAGCACCATAAATACTCTTTCAAATCTATATACATCTTCATACATCCATGATATGTAGATAATAAAGAAATATGAGATTCCTCTAAGAAATCCTTATTCAAATCTATTATGAATGAAACATATACACGACTTCTAAACAATATTATAACATTATGACAAAAGTTAAACATTGGAACATTTATATCATTCATTTTCATCTCCACATCATACTTATGTGCCTCATTCATCTTTACATGGATTGATGGTTAATCATTCAATTGATAAAGATAAGATTCCCCCTTCCTTTAGGATTTCAAGACCCTTCCATTGAAAAATATAAAAAAAATAGATCTTTTGGGATTCTTATCATGGAGAAGCTACAATTATCCTTTCAAATCAAGACATCAACCACGTTATTCACATTACAAAGGTTCTATTGTATTGAGAATTCATAAGATATAATCATCTCAAGCCATATTATTTTGTGAATATTAAACTCATTCTATGAAAATATATATTTTAAACTTTTGATATTGGTGTATATATCACACAATTATTAATAAAGATAATACCATAATGAATTTAATGAAAAAATTACCACTAATAACTATAAATCACAATTTAGTTAACTTTTCTCATGAAGATTCATTTGTAATGCGGAATAAGCTATAACCATAAAACTGTTCATAAAAACACATTATAATACCTTCTTTGATGCATTATTATAGATTAAAAACCCTTCTACAATATAGTGTAATGTAAGAATAGGTTCACTAACTATTATTCACTTTAGTTCCTTGAAAATTTCCCTACATTTATCTATCCAAAGGATCCTATATCACCTTTTAGATAACATGGATAATGGATTATATAGCTGTGAAAAATTCTTCATAAACCATTTATAATATATAGGTAAACCAAGAAAACTACGGATCTCAATCACCATGGTTTGTATGAGATAACACCCAGTAGCCTCTATATTTTATGGATCTAACAATATACCATATCCTAAGATTAGATGACCAAAAAATGATTACTTTTTAGCTGAAATTCTCTAATTGTAAATTTTTTATATAGTTTATACTTCTTTATGGTATTTAGTACAATTTTCAAGTGATCTCCATGCTCTTCTCTAATCTTTTAATTGATAATATTTTCATATGTATGAAAAATTAGAAACAGATCAATGTAATATATGAAGAATATATTCATTAAATCTTTGCATATAGTGGGGAATTAGTAAGAATAAATTGAATAAATATATATTTATAGTGTCCATAACTTGTATGGAATGCTGTCTTTGGTATATCAACCCTCTTGACCCTCAATTTATGATATCTAGAATGATTTTCAGTCATAAAAAGTATTTATCTTTGTGTAGTTGATCAGATATGTTATTAATGTAAGGTATATGATAGTTTTTCTTGATTGTGATGTTGTTCATATCTTAATAATAATTTCAAAGTCACATAATTACTTATCTATTCATAAAAAATAGAAAATGTACACCCCAAGGTGTAATAATGTTTTTAATGAATCATTTTAATGGTTCTCCTGGAGATTCTTTTTCAATTTATACAACTCATTCAGATCTATTATATAAGGATACTTTGAATTTTTTTTTTCAAAAAAGGTATGAGTTCTATTGAGCATTGAACTCATGTTTTGGTAGAAGGATATGAAACTATTTTGTAATTATATAAAAATCTCCCATAAAATAGGATTATCATTGATGTTGTGTTTCTCCCCAAACATCTAATATAAATTACCCTCTGGAATTGGAATAAAAATCCATACAATGGATATTATTTCTATCATATGTTCATATTTATCATGGAAATAATAGATGATTAAAGGTTGGTTTTGAAAATAAAATGTGAATTCCTTTCATTAGTAATTGATGTGGTGTTTATGTATAGAAATTTAATCTATTCCAAAAATAACATCAAATTCAACAAGTGGAGTAATGAAAAGATTTAAAGGATGCACAATCTTTGAAACTTCAACAAGAGAGGAATCATAGACTTGATATATGATCATCATACCATTAGGGGGTTTCACTACTAATTCAACATCTAATAATTGTATCGGAATCATGAAACCCTTATAAAATTATTTATATATAAAATAATGGTTATATGTAGGTTCAAATAAGACATTAGCATATCTAGAGTTTATGATAAGTATACCTTTTAAAAAGTTATTATTTTGTGCCTCATTTGAAATAGTAATCAGATTAGATTTATCTTTGTCTCTCGACATAAGTGTATGGTGACATTAATAATCATCATTAACCTTTATGTTTGGCAATTGGTTAGTATAATTCATATTCTCTTGGAATTTGACACACTGTAGTGTGGGTGGTGTATTCTATGAATATTTCTCTCTATTTTTATAATTACCTAACTTCTTTCGATCACTATGGCATTAAATTTACCAATGATCTTATATTCCACACATCAATCCTTTTTGAGTCCCCTTAAGACAATTTCCTCCTTGTTATTCCCCTACATTGATCATAATGAAAATCCCATCTTCTTCTCTAAATGGTTTGTATATTTTTCTATGAATTCCATTTTTCACATCGAACCGAAATGACAAGTTTGAAATATAACCCAAACCTCTATTTCCACCTTAGAAGAAAATAGAAAAATATCATCATATCTAGTAAATGATAATATTGTTAATTACCTTTAGAGACTTGGTATTAGTCCCTTGATAAATCAATCAATCTCATATTTATGTTGGATGATAATACTAAAATCGTACCTAGAAATTCTTGTCAAATTTTTCTCAAATGTAACAACAGATTCATAATCATTTTGATTTAGCTCAAGGAAACACTTCTCCATCTTCCTATAAATAATAATAGAAAATTAATTGTTGAAAAATAATTTCTTGAACTCATCCAAATCTATAAAGTCAATTTTATCATCTTCCCATACATTATTTATAATATTCCACCACTGATATTCTTCACCTTACAAATGATAAACATCCAAAATCACATTTTCATGTTATGAACCAAGGAGAATAGAATATATATTGTTAGTGATGCAGATTCATTAGATATAAAATAGTATATCAGTGGATCTACTAAATAAAGTTGGATGTTTACTCTTGAAATAATCAATGGAATGTTATTTTCTATATTTTCTCATTTGAAATGTCAAAAATATTCATGGAATAATAATGGAACATCAGCTTAACTACAAAATTTTTTATTCTGGATCCCAAAAAAAATAAAGAAGAAAATATTTTCATTTTCCTTCACACTCTGTATTGATATGATTACTTTAGGATCCATCCTTTGACTGAAAACAAAATTGTATAGTGTAAGAATGGCAGTTATTGTGGGGAACAAAATAATCCGGAAAAATAACTTATAGAACTTCTAAATCATGAAAACTTATTTTAAAACTATGAAAAATTTTTTTATCTAATTTTATTCATAGACATAATATATTTAAATAATTTATTATGGTTTATAATTTTTTTGTGAATTTTCAAATAATATTTCCTTAGAGTGTCCAACCAGGTCTATAGTAATGCTTGTTTTCGTGCACCAGGTCACAACCAGGTCCAACTCAATACACCCTTTTTAGTGTAATTACAACTTGGTAACTATATTCCAAGGCCACATCCACATTTATTTTTCAAACAAGGTTGTAATTTCTTTGAAACCACATACAATATCCTTTACCACAGATTCATAACATTTTATTATACTTTGACTCAATCATTGATTTATCCAAACAGATTTCTTAAACTATATCACTAAAATTTTATCATCTTATCTTTAATTGGTTAAATAAACCTCTCATCTGATACAAAAAATAATGGCCTAGGATTTTAATAAATAGATATTACATCTTTATATGAACATTCATTACATTATACAAAAACACACATGAGGATCGTAAATGTTTAATGCCTTTGGAAATGTGGAAACATAAAAAACTAGTTTATAGGTGAACTAAATAATACACCACTAAGGTCTTCCTAATCCAAAACATTTTTTAAAAAACATACATAATGCATTTATTCAAAACCATAAGAAAGGGAACAGAAGAAACGGTGAGCTCAAATGATCATTATGCGTAAAAAAGGTAGATAAGTAAGCATAACAAGAACAGAAGGTATAATAACATGATAATAACAATTTAAAACCATACCCTACATATCAAGAATCATAACCATGACACAAGGAATAAATATTGTCAGTTCAGGGGGATTGATTTCATTAAAGGGGACGCCCTTGGGCTAAATTACTTCATACCTCTGTAGGCTTTCCTTTGGGGCGGGGGGGGGGGGGGCTCCTTTTTGGTCCCCTTTTGTTTTTTTTGTATTCCATTTGGCTCTCCTTTTCCAATAAAATTACAAAAACAAAATTGGATGGATGGATAAGACTAAAATCATAATGAAATAAATGATCATGAGCCATGAGATCATAACATTGTAATAATATATATAATTTTTCCATAAAAATTATTATGGAATATAATTTCCATACTACTCAAGAATAATAGTTATGGATATAACAGTAAATCGAGTTAACTCGACTAATTATAATTGTTGTCAAGGTTCACACCCAACAATATCATATAATAAAAGTTATCTTACTAATCTGTGATCACTCTCTAATATAGTCTGTGGTATCTCAAAATATATAAATACTTACCCAATTCATCGGAGGTGGATATTGATCCCACATGTCAAGTATTAAAAATCATCCATATGTTTACCAGAAGATCATAAATCATTAATCATATCAAAACCCATGAAATTAAATAATTTTTATAATCATTTCAACATATTATAACTTATGAAAAAGGGATTGGTTTCATAATCATTACATCATTTCTTATAACATAACCTGTAAAAAAACATGTGAGTTTCATAAGAATTTTACAATGGTATAACCCTAGCAGAGAAATGGGTTTCATTAACATGTTTTAATAGTAAACCACTCAATAAAAAATAAATATGGTATCCTAGGTTCACTTCCCCATTATAGAATTTGTTACATCAGAGGATGTTACATTAGAAGGAAAATGATTTTCAAAGATAAATCACTGAGAACGTTTCTTAAGGAAGATAACATTTCTTTTAAAATAAATTTTTATGATTAATATATTCATAAATATTTTAGAAGTTTGTTTCTTTGAAAAAAAAAATAATATAATAAATTAATCCTTAAAAAAACTCATTCCCATGATGGTATAATATTACATACATTTCCTACATGTTAAAATAAATACTCCCTTCACATTTTTAGAAAAATCCAAATCGACATTTTTTTTTGAATATGATATGAATATTACTTTCAAATTTTCATGAAAAAAGTAAGAAATGGGTAAAATTTTCATTAGTAAATAATTTATGGAATGTTAAAATAATTTTTGAAAACAATTTTAGAAAACACGGTATAGGAAGAAAACCCATTTTTGAATGAAGAGAGAAATAAAGAAGGCTTTTCTTAAAAAAAAATATTCTAAACTCAATATTACCTAAATAGAAGAAAATGAATGAAAAAAATTTAGTCTAATATAATAAATATAGAATAATAAAACATGTGTTTCTTGAGAGATAGATTAAATTATTTTATCCTCATAAATATAGTCACAATAAATCCCAATAAACAATGGGATTATAACAAAAAATATTTTCCACTTTGGTAACATTTAATTGGATTCTCCAAGAAATAATAATATTAAATCATACATAAAATATCATAATAATAAATAAATTCATGATATTACATTTCAATGTGATTGTATACATTCCTCATAAAATAAAATATCTATATAACATAACATATGTCTCATGTAAAAAAACTCAGACAGAAACACCTAATGGTATTGTTATGTTTTGAATCATAAATACCCTGAAAGGGTGATAAAAAAATATAAATTAGAATAAAAATAATTTTAAGGATAATAACGATAAACTAAATTCATGTGTAGAATATACCTCACATAAATGAAACACATGGGGAATAATGATTCTGCCTCACCGAAAATAAAACCATGACAACAATTACTTACCTTAAGTCACGACTTTCTTCGTACACATTCAAACATACTATATAAAAATATATGTTTATTATAAATATGTTAGAGCACCATATATATATATTTATATAACAAAATAAAAAATTTGTGTATGATCTTTTATTATCAGTTTAGAAATGATTCCTCGTTAAAGTCGCATTTCAGGCAATAATACCTTTGTTTTTTATGTATGTTTTGAATTTTTATTTTTGATACTATTAATTTGATCATGGTTAAATAATATGAAGAATTTTACAATGATATTAATATATTATATATTCATTTTATATTTTTTATAGTAATCTATAATATTTAGAGATAGAAAATGAAATACACCGTTTATGAAGATTGTATACCATACGTACAGATGAACGTTATTTCCATTTTCAGGATAAATTGAAAGAATTGAAGATAAATAATATATAACCATTAAAATTTTATTTTTAATTCATATATATAACATATTTTAATTAATAGCATCCTTATTATATTTTGTCTAATTTGTAAACAAAACAAATCACTTTGCAAGGCGGTAGTCTATCGTACACATTTATGACGTTATCATATTCCCATTAAATGGAAAGTATGAAGGTAAATTTTATATAATATTTATATAAGTTTAATAATATAATAATATTTATAAATATATTGAATCCATCATTATATCTATCATTTATCGGTGGCGATGGAGAGAAAATAAGTTCGGTTCGTGAGGTGCTTGTCCACCGTACACATGAATGATTATTTCATATCCCATTTGACGGAAGAGTAATCTATTGTAGATAATGCCCTTAAAAAAATATAATAATATTTTATCTAATTAGGTTATTATAAAATCATGTTTCAATAATAATTTAATGTTTTTAAGTTTAAAATAAAATAAAATAATCAATTTTGGGTGTCACCTCTTATTCAGAAAACTTTTTTTTATATTCTTCAAAAGGGTTATCTGGTTGTATTTATTATTAAAATAAGGATTCAATGATTTTATGAGGGAAGTAAATAAGTGATATTTTTATGTATTGGCTAAACATAATAGTTTTTTATGTTTTAGAGTAGAGTAGAGTTGGTGGCCTTTTATAAGTGAGGTGAGTGTCAAGCATATGATTTTTGAAAATAAAAAGGTGTATCCTTGTTTTTATCATTCCAAAATTCTTCCATGATAAAAAATTATTTATCATAGAGGATACAAGTTCCAAATATGGTAGTAATTTTTTTGGATAGGTTTTGGGTCATTTTTAGCCCTTATCTTTTTAGTTTAACCCCATGAGAAACCCATTTCCACCTTAAATGTGATAAATAATATTTACTATTTTTACAATTCATTAAGGTAGAAAATTAAATTTAACTTATTCTATGATATTAAATATTCAGATTATAAATATTTAATGCATTTTTGAAAATTACATTCACATAATTGAAAAATGTTAATTTAAAATTAATCCCCTAGATTTGATGATAAAACGATTTTACCAAAGAGAAAATGTTCAAAAGTTTCAAAAAATTTAATATCAAAATTCAATATGAAATTAATTAAAATGAAAAATTTAGATTAATTGATATATAATTGATTAAATTTTTCATTTAAACCCCATTTTAAAATAAAAATGATCCTTATTATATCTTTAAATGAAAATTCACTTTTCAATGAAAACAATCTTTTTTTAATATTCAATAAAAAAAATATATTTATAGAAAATCCAAAAAATCCCCCATAATATGATTTTTAAATTTATTATTTTTAAAAATGAAGTCTATTTTATCAAATTAATTATGTAAAATTGTCAAAAATTAATATTATTATTTTTTACTAAAAGAATTTTTCTTGGGGAAATAATATTTTCAAAACATATAAAGACTATTATAAAAATTAATTATTTTTTTGTCAATATGTTTTCCTTATATAAGAAATTTCTCATTCATATTTTTATTTTTTTGTTATTAATATTTTAATATATTAATGCTATGTTATAATGGTGGAATTTAAATAATAATATTAAAAATATATCAAAGTTTGTTAAAACCCAGTGTGGTGTTTATCACAAGATTTGAAATAATTTTAATTTATTTGAAAATGTAAAAAATTATAAAAACATTTGGTGTTATCATTTCGTAAATAAAATATGAAATCGTTTATCCAGAGGCTCTGAAACTACTTTTTTGGGACAATGTTGTGAGGTACACCTATAAAATTTACCTAAAAACATAGGATATGTGATTAGTTTCTCTTGTGTTCTTGAAAAAGGATATAACAGTTAAATGAAGCTAAAGGGATGAGTATATACAACATTTTGAGAGTAATTATGATTGAAACAAATAATAATGAAAGAAAATGGGACAATATGAAAGAACAAAAAATATTTAACATGCATTTAACCATTTTAGCCCTATGTGAATAAAAATAACACAACCCACAAACATATTTAACTAATTATTAAACAAATAAATTTTGAGGTATGATTAAAAAATAGATAGATTATAGAATAAATCTAATATAAATATTTGATGAAATAAATAAAACCAAAAGGAAATTACTAAGAAGGTCAGGTTTCCATGGACTGGTGTACCATCCCAAAAAGCTTCATCATGAATAGATTTGTCTATTAAATCTGGATTCACACTGTAATGACCATCTTCACAAGGTATGAGAACAAAATCTCCACGAATCCACCACATTAATATTAGATAATTTTTATGAATCAGATCTATGTCAAGAGTACTCAACAGATTATGAAACAGTGGTAAATCCTGAAGATCTCTATTCCTCTAATCTATTTCTAATATTCCTAGGAAACATGAATAGGAATGAGGGTATGAGAGTAATAAAGTGGTTTATGATACCATTCAACACAGTTATAGAATACATGTAATTATTTTCATGATATGTGTAATAAATGTGGTATAAAAAAACACAATATATGATGTGAGGATGGACGTGATAGTTCTTATCAATGGATTGCATGAGTTAGTCAAAAAAACGTATGATCTATGTGGAGGGTGAATGTTATATCCATTAGTAGGTATAAATACCAATTAATGAGACCAATTCTTATAATAAAACATGAGTCCAACATATGATTCTAGTGTATATAAACAAGAAACATAATATGGAAACCCAATTAATAAGGATAAACAAACTAGTATTAAAAGTGAGCATAAAAATTGTAATTTTTAGGATAATTACAATATGAAAATTGAAGATTAATGAGGAATATTTTTATGTAAATTAAAATTTTCAATTTTATTTTATTATTTATATTTTTTATGCAAATTATATTACAAAATTGGATTATATACTGATTAAATGATCCTAAAAAATCCTCATGCATTAATCCAATATTAACCATTACAATAGTATTGTCTCCACATTTACAAGAATGTATTTATAATTACTTTATAGTAATGGTCAAAAATAATTTCTTATTAATCCATTAGAATGATCTCCTCAATAATGATTATATCCCCATATAAAATTAGTGTATTTATTCCATAAAAATAAATATATTACTAATAAAAAAAATTTATCTCGTACTATAAATATTTTTTTAGAAAACAATGACATTAATTTTATTATAATTTACATATTACATATATTTTTCAATTTTATCTTGTTTTAAACATCATTGGGACAATTAATGCTTCTTATGAAACTTTATGAGTTTCATAAAAATGGATAATATTTTTCGTATAGTACCCATGATGATTTTTTTAATATATTATTCAAAATAATAACATTTTTTCATTATATGGATTATTGAAGATTTCATTTTTTATTCATATGAGTATCATAATAATTTCAAAGAATAAAGTGGATTCAAACCATTCACACTAGTATTTAAACATGTTTTTAAATTCTGATATAAACTAAAATAATGAAATTTATATATATTTTTACCTTATATCTTAGTATATGGATTCTGTTTTAGGAACTAAAAAATTATCATGGTTTATATACTGTCCCTAAAATCAAAATTTCAAATAAGATGAATATATATATAAACATAGAGGGTGATGAGATAACCCAACCCCATATAAATTTTTTTATTAATATATTATTAGATAAAAAACATTTCTTGTAATTATGAATAATGATTTATTTTCATTTTCCTCTTTGTAATGGATAATATGTTAAAAATGATTGACCCTAATAAAATAAGGTAAGATGTTTCAAATTTTGGATCTCAATTGGAAAAAAAATTATGGAAGTAAATTGGTGATAAATAAATTATAATTTTATATTTTTTTATAATTGTATATTTATCATAAAATATAATTGTAAATAATAATTTATACATAATTAGATTAGGAATAATCTTAATTTTTTTTACCATTATGATGGGGATAAAAATTTAGAGCTAAAATTTTAAATATATACATTCACATGACATATACTCATGAAAATAACATATATTGCAAATTCATGAAATAGAAGTCTGGACTCAAATATTTAAAATTATAACTACAACTCTATGTTTTATTCCCCATTGAAATTGAAAATAATACTATCACATTAAACATAGAAAAAAAATTCAAATTAATTTTTACTATTATACTCTTCTATGTTTTTAATAATCCATACAATGTAGAGAAACATTGTAAAATATCTTTCATATCCTATTTTTATTGGTTATTCAGTGGGTTTATGGGAATAGAATTGTAGGTTCAGATATGGTGTCTCAAAATCATTGGGTTAATTTATATTATTACAATATTTCATTATTATCAATTCTTTAATAAAATAAAAATATCATATTAATTTTGTTTTCTAATAAAATCATGGAATAATTTAATTGTTACTATTTTAAATAAATAGTCTTATACTACTCCTTCATAACAATCTATGGTGGTATTGTATTTCTAATTTTTATTTATTGTTTTTTTAAGTTTTATTCAATTTATAATATTTATATCTTTGGTACAAATAAAATAAATCTTAATCATTATCATATTTATGGTTATTTTTATAGTTATTCATCATTATTTAATTGGTATAATAATTATTTTCCATTGATAGATGTTTATAACTGAATCATTAAGAAAAATCCAGAAAATAATATTTACATTTTGAAAGACATAAAATCGTATATCTAATGCTTCAACTATATAGACCCTCGGTTTTCATACATTAACATTACATATATTTTTCAAAATATGTAAAATAATTTATAAAGATATGCCTAAGGATTGTATTTGTTTAGTTCCTTTAGAGGCATGTAAACAAAAACCCTAATATACAAGAGAGATACATTATATCTCACTAGGTTCTTCATGAGTAAAATCCTTCTTAGAAACATCATACTTAATAAATGTCTTCAAAAACATGGGAAGGAAACAATAAAAGGGGGGATCTCATATGATCAGTAAGGGTAAACAAGGGAGACTTGTACGCATAAACATGAGCATAAGGGTAGGAAAACATGATCCTAACTTTTAAAGATCATGCCTTCCATATAAATGATCATAAACTTGAAAAAAACATAAATATTGATATTTCATAAGTCATGGATCATAAATTAATATATATCATAATGAATGAAATCATAACATATAAATAAAAAAATTGAATTGTGGAAAACACATAATCATATAAATTTATTTCCATAGATGCCAGGGAATCACTACCAATACCTTATTAATAGTATCGTTTCACCAACCATACCATATTGGTAGCCAGGGATCAATGTCATGGCCAACTTAGTAGCATGATTTTACTTCTCATTGCATTTTGGCAGTAATAGTTCACTCCCATTTCCATCTTAGTAGTCAAGGTTAACTCTTTAGACTATGTTAGTGAATCTCATGAGATATAATTATTTATTTAATGCATTATAAGGAGTTATAATTCCCACCCATTTTATAATGAAATCATACATATATGTTCTAAAAAATCATAAAAAATCATATAGTTTCTCATGAAACTAAATGGGTTTCATCAACATGCAATCATTTTATAACCTGTAAAGAATGAAACAGGTTTCATAATCATTTAATCAAAATCATAACGCATTAAAGGGAAATGGATTTCATAAAAATATGAACCCAACAAGATAAAGTGGTTTCATAAACACCATGCCATTAAGAATAATCCATTCAGAGAAAGAATATGAATGAAACATTTAGATCAATTTCTAAAAAAGTATGAGTAACTTCAATAGATGTCAACATTGATAAAAAATAATTTTGAAGTATCTTTCAAAACAATTTCTTGAAGAAAATAAAATTTCTTCTTTGCAATAGTAATCGTAATATGTAAAGCCATTTGAAAATCGTGTTCTTAGAAAGTACGTTGAAATTTTTTTAATAAGAAATGAAATAATTTTTAAAACCTCTTTCCTTGAAAACATTTAAAATAATATTGAATTTTTTTGAAAACCATTTCCCATGTAAACTTATAATATAATATTTAAAAAAAATTAAAAAAATTTGATTAAAAACATATAAAACATGATTCGAAAACTTGTAAAAAAAATTTCTTTGAAATAATTTTTACAAATTATAATTAAGGCTTGAAAACATTTAAAAAAAATTCCTTGAAAATAATTATAAAAAAACATTCTAAAAAAACCATTTTAAACATGCATGGGAAGCATCAAATAAATGAATGTGGGTAAATCTTTGCATGAATTTTTGAGTAAAAACAACATTCTTTTTTCATGGTAAAAGGGGTACAAAAATGTGTTGTGTGTAGTGCATGATTAACTTGGTACTGAGTATAACATATTCACAGCATAGTGTTTTAATATAAAATAATATATTTTAAGTTTTTTGTGAAATTAAATCTATCAAAAGGATTAAATTGATTTGGAAAAAATTTAAAAAATCTCATGTTGTTACATTCAACCCCATTAAAATGACTTTCACTATCAAAATTTTTTTGGGTAAGGAGATGCTTAATACTTGAAAGTTTCATTCATATTAAACCACATTGTAAAAATTAAGTCTAAGAATTACCTTTAAAAGGTAAAGTTTGAGCAATATGTGTTACCTAATGTAACTTATAACTAGGTTTCCACAAAAAATAACTTAGGTTGGTTTTGAATATTGAAATTTATGTAAAGCATAAATATTTTTCAGGATTGATTGAGGTAATCAATCACAAACAAGTGAATGATCAAACAAAATATTAGAGCCTAAAATTAATAAATATATGATGATTTCATAATCCATCGGCTCAACAAAATTTACGGTACTAAGATAACATTCATTTTTCTCACTTTCAGGATATTGTGTAATTCTTGATAAATTTCTATAAAAAAATTTACTCTATAGACATTATTTGATAAATTTCTAATACATCCAATACCTCAAGGAATAAATGTTTTAATATTAACCATGAGGCATAAAACACTAAAATGAAATTTTAACGGATATCAAGGCCATAAAATAATGAAAAGAATAAATAATTTTCTCTTATAATTCAAAATACCTTTATATATAAACATAAAAAGTGACACTACAGATTTATCATTAATAATTATTCAGAAAAATTTATTATACATTAACTTAGACATCGTGTAGGCCAGTGGGAGACATGAAACCCTTATCATCTTTCCGTCATGGGTTAAAGACCCATGACCATGCTAGACTTGATTGTTTGTTACCCTACATAAATGATGTTCTTTTTAATACCCTACCAATATAATTTCCAATATAAATAATATGTTCATCCTTTAAATAAGGTTAATCTCTAAATATATTTTAACCATTTTTTAGTAGAATCTCAGAACATAAATACTTCCTCCAAAATTTAACTTAATCTATCCTTGAATGGTTAATCTTATATCCCTTCTAAAATATGAAAATCCCAAAAAAATAGAAATAAATACATGAAATCATATTAACATTGATCCCTCATATATCACAAAAGTATCTCTTGTTTTTCATATTATAAAGATGTGAATACCCTCATCATGTATTCTTTTGAAGCATAGTAATAACATGAATTGTGATAAATACATTTGAAAAACCCAATTTATACGAAATTACAAATTTAAATAGATATATTAATTAATTAAAATATGTTTTAAACAACATCCATTATGATATAGACCAATATCTCAACCAGTAAATAATAAAATCTAGGGTAAACAATACTGTCCAAATTACTTTTTTATATCAAACATGTATCTTATACAAAGATAATTATCTTAAAATTAATAATACATTAAGGTTTATCATACCATTAATTGTGTGTTTCACATCAATATCGCCTTTTAATTAAATAAAATTTCCATTCCCTTGGAAACATTAAACACAATTTTGTAAATCATTATAAAAAAAATAAAAAATCCTTGAATTTTTCACCATTCATATAACATAATTTTTGAATCCAAATAAATAAAAACTTTGGTTACATAATCCTTAATCCATTGACAAGTCCACCTCATCCTATTACACGATACCTATTCCATTTCATAGTTATTTTTAGTCTCTTCATCATAAGAAATGTAAGTATTAGTCACACAAAATTCCTGATTCTCTTCATGATATTTAATCTTGGGATAATGAGTTGCATAATGATACTTTTTGACAGAAATAAAACACTGAACCTTAGATGATGTCTTATAGGGGAAAATACTCATCTATTTCATTAACCAAACTCTTCATTTTTCCCATTATGTTAGTTGATTTGTGTCCTTATTATCGACAGTTAAAACACTTTCTTTTTTCCTTTAATAAATTCAATTAGTTTATCTATTTCATATAATTAACACAAAGGAAACAAAATCTTATTTCTTCTATGGGATACATTTCCCAATCTCTCAGTGAAATCCTTATTTATCTTCCATGGTGAGTCATAGATTTTGTTAAGGTACACATTTTGGATCATGTTTTGTGAAAACTGATTAGGCATGATCACAAAATATTTTACTTTTGTGATCATTCCACTTTAATACACATTATAAATTCATCCATCACATTCAACATTAATCTTGTACCTTTTAGTTACCACCATTGACTAAACCTAGAATTATATCATGAGAATTACTTATCATAAAAAACCACAAAGTCATTGAAATTCTTGCTTATAGGTTCTCTAAATCATGAAACCCTCCTTAATCTATACTACCCAATGTTCATACTGGGTTATTCATAACCAAATTATATTTAAATAATTCAGGATGGTTCATTATGAGTTTGTGAGTTCCCAATGCATATCCTATGGGAGTGTCAAATTAGGTGTACAGAAACTCCCACTATCATCTACCAGATTACCCCGAGTTATTCCCAAAACATATTTTCAGATTTTTTACTTCAGGGAACATATATTCCATAGCCACATCCAATTGTATTATCCAAACATGGATGTATTACTAGGAAATGAATTACTCTATACTTTACCAAAATTAGAATACATTTTCTTAAACCATAAATTCATCCTTATAGTTATCCTTAGAGACATCCAAAAACATATCCTTAGAAATATACATAGAGATTCCATTAATGTTTTTCCATCATAATATTCAATGGTAAACTAAAAAGTTTCTCTGATACAAAAAATGGAGACACTTTTTTTCAATCATTAACATTATATAAATTTTGTTGAATACATAAAACATATGCAGACAGATGACCAAAGACCATATTAGTTAATTGCCTTTAGAAACAAGGAAACACGGACATATATATATAAGTGGGATACATTATCTCACACTATCTTCTTCATGAATAAAACCCTTCTTAGACACCTCATACTAATACACGTCTTCATAACCCGGGGAAGAAAACATAAAATGGGGTGAGCTCAATAGCTCATTAAAGGTAAAAATGTGAGGCATATAAGAATAAACATGAGAATAATGAAATAGAAATTTGATCATAAATTTATAAGATCACACTATGCATATCAAATTTTATAAAAATGAATCATGTCTTAAATCTTGAAATTTCTATAATACATGTATGATAAGGAAATATATAACATTATCTATGAATGAATAACATAGAAATAAAAAGAAAATATTTTGGAAAACAAATAACATGATAATATGATTTTCATAGTAGCCAAGGAATCAAAGTAAATACCATCTTAGTATTATGGGTTCACTCCCCATAACATCTTGGTTGTCATGGTTCACTCCCATGTCCATCGTAGAAGCACGAGTTTACTCCTCATACCATCATAGTAGTCATGGTTGAATCCCATGTCTATATTAGTAGTCATGGTTCACTAAAAAACTATATTACTCTATCTCATGTTATATAAATCATTACCCAATGATTTAGAAGGAGATATATGTCCCACTCATCTCATAATTAAATAATACAAATATGTTCCACAAAATAATAAAAATTCATATCATAACATAAGAAATGAAATTGGTGGTATAAACATGCTATAATATTATAACCTATTGAAAAATATAAAGGTTTCGTAATTATTTAATTATAATCATATACCATGAATGATAAATATATCTCATAAACATATAACCCATGAAAGGGAAATATGTTTTAAAAATAAAATAACATTATTCACAACTCATTCACATAGATAAAATGAATGGAATAACTAGATCATTTCCTAGAAATGCATTAGTAAAATCTACCGATGTCATATTAATTGGAAAATAATTTATAAAGATATTTCAAATAAAAATTAATGAAATTATCCTTTATTTTTTGAAAAATTCATTTAATTTCATAAAACCATTTGAAAATAATTTTCTTATAAAATACCTTGAGAATATATAAATAAAATAGGACATCAATTTGAAAAATGTTTTTCTTGAAAATTTATAAAATAAAATTAATTAAATTTTAAAAACTAAATATAAAATTTGATTCAAAACATTTTAAAAAACTTTTTCTTTGATAATTTTTAAATAAAATTCCATACATTTGAAAACCATGTTTTTTTCATTTAAAAAAAATAAAGAAAGCATGATAAAATATTACAAACCATTTAAATGAAAATAATTCTCATATAAAATTCTTAAATACTAGCATTTGAAACATTAAAATTAATCTGTAAATAAATTATAGTTATTTAATTCATACATACCATAAAATGTAAAAAACATTTCTTTTTCAAGGTTAAAAGGGTAGAAAAATTCCTTCTTTAGAAAGTGATAAGATTATACCTTTTAAAACTTTGGTAAAAGGAAAATATTTAAAAAAATTATATTAATGATTATAGGATAATAGTATAATATTTTTGGAACCCATTTATAGAAAACATGATTTTGAATGAAAAAACTAGTTTCGGACCAAAGATAAGGGAATGTCTGGATTTCATAAAAAAAATCGTAACTATATTATGTACCAAAGAGTATAAAAAATAATACCAATGCATGAATAAATCATGAATAACTAGAGGAAAAGAAAATTCATGAATTTCCTTGATATATGTATCATAATACTTCACCAAAGGAAGAATAAACATGAATAATCTCGACAAGTGGTGAGATTGTATCAATAAAGTCTTACCACTTTGTAAATTTGAACCATACTACTTATGTAGGAAAATGAGATAAAATGAAGATTAAAATATCATGAAAAGAATTATATTCATTATATATCATTTAAATGGTATTATATAGACCTCATATAAGAATATTGGTGCATAACATGGCATGTGTGTCAAAGAAGGAAAACTGAGACAATATTACTTTAACAATTTTGTAACATTGGAAACATTATTTCCATGATAGAAAGATAAAACAATTTATATTTAAATACACATAAAATTAATTTTAATAACAATATTATATATCCATGGGTAGTATAAACATCACTTAAAAGGAATTGGTGGTGAATAATTAATGTATGTCATTAAAATAAAATGTTGTATGAAATCCCCACACCATGTGTCTTGACTATCATTATACTCCTTAAAACAACCTATATAATAAATAAATATTTATTATAAATAGTATAATGAAATATATTATTATATATAATTCCATATATGTTCTTATGATGACCATATATTACCCTCTTGTTAACAATCCTATGTTAAGGTTTCACTTCGGGTAATATCCTCTTTGTTCTTCACATGTGTCTTAATTAGTTATAAATTTGGACCTTATAATTTAATCATATTTAATGGATGTAAAAAATGATATAAATATTATTTATATTAATTATATTTTTATCATAATAATCTACAGAATATATATGTATTAAATGGAATACAACATTTATGGAGACGGTAAGCTGTAGTTATGCATGACCGTTGTTTCTGTTTTTTGTTGTCGTATTGAAGTAATGAAAAAAATGAAATATATATATGTATGTATATAATATCATTAAAAAGGAATCCTAATTATATATATATATATATCATATAATATCTCAAAACACATACATAAAAAAAATCTTGTAGTGTGTGAACAAATCACATCGCTTTAAGGGGGTGGTAGTCCACACTTCCTCAAACGAAAGTATCATCTCTACACCAAATGGGAAGAAAAAAAATAAGTTTTTTAAATATAATAAATTATATTAAATACTTCATAAATATAATATATTACATATATAAACATATTTTTTATCATAATTTCCACCATGAGAGGATGTGGAGGAAAAAATGAACAATCATCATTTAGTGAGGTGGTTGTTCACTATACACGTAAATAGTATTTTTGTTACCAATTAGATCGAGGTGTTTATAAGATTAGGTAAAAAAATCATAAATCCATCATATTATATTTTTTATAATTGTTTTTATAAAAACTTGTAATTAATAGTGTGGAGGGGTGGAAAAAAAATAAATGAAAGGAGCTTGAGAAAATATGTTACCTCTCAATCGCGTAACTCCTTTTGGTTTGTTCCAAAAAGAATAATTTGGTCTCATTATATAAAATCGGAAGATTATATGAGGAATAAAAGGATTTTATTAACTGTATTTGTTTTATCTTGTCTGATCCTAAGTGATTTGAGAGGTGTTAAGAAAAAGTAGAAGTGGTGGACTTTTATACTGAATGAGTAGTGGAACTCTTGTATCTATTTGAAGAGAAAATTCCAACAAAATTTTTCATGATTAAATTTTATAAAATAATACTCCAAAGTTTATTAAATTGATTATAGGTTATAATGTTGTCATCCAATGGCACATTGAAAAGATTCTAGGTTTTTTGAGGCTTAATATTATCATTTAATCTTTAGTTTAGATTATTTTTACCTTAATCGATGTAATTATTTGTAATTAAATTCACTAATATTTTTGTTGAAAAACTAATTTGAAATTATTACATGTTATAAATCATAATGATTCAAAAAATTTAATCCATTTTTACAAATTCTAATCATAGAAGTGGAATAAATTAATATAAAATTAATCCTGCTGATAGGACAACACATTGGGGTTTTTAAGTAAAAATGGTCAAAATTTTTGTTAAGTTTTTATATCAAATTTCAATGTAAAATTGGTTAAAATGACCTAAATTGGACTAATTCATAAAAATATTACCTAATTTAACTTTTAAAATAATTTTAAATATTATTTTACCTTATAAATAAATTTTATGAAAAATTAGTTTTGAATTAAAATCCATTGTTTTTAACAATTCATTAAAAAATGAATCCTTAGAGAAAAATATTGAACAAATTAACATAACCAAATTTCTATGTTTCTATACTTAAGATAATTTTTATTTTAAAATATTAAATCTATAAATGTTAAAAAAATATTGGATTTAAAATGGGTTTTCCATTAAAAGGCGTTAAAACTACATTTATAAAAATATATTGGTTTTTATACATAAAATTGGATTGTTATTATATTATAAATATCTAATTTAAAGGATAAATATCATAAATATTTTATTTAATATATAAAATATATATTAAATTAATATCACTCAATAATTATATTTAATTTATCTTATTAGGGTAAAATGGCTTTGTGACCATAATAGTAATAATATTTCCTTTTATATTTGTGTAGTTTTCATATTTATTTCTAATTAATTTGTATCCAATGAAATCATATTATACCTTTTTAAAAAATATTATTTTATAAATTAGTTTATAATATTCATAAATTTTAATTTAACATTTAGTTAATATCTTATTATATTAAATAATAATAATTTAATAATATTTTTTTTTTGATAAAGGTCATCCATGCATTTAATTCAAGGAAAGAAAGAAAGTAGTTGTTGGTTTTAAACCAAGTTAACATCGTTGTCACTTATGGGGAAAGATAAAATTTATGTTGCGTATTGCATGATTAACATGGTGTTGCATATAATTTATTCGAAAAATAGTGATTTAAAAAAAATTTAGGGTTGCGTGAAATGAAAAATTTTAAAATGATTAAATTAATTCAAAAAAAAATATTCACAAAATCTCAGGGTGATACATTAAAAAGTTCCCTATTACGTAATTTTAGTGTAATTTTAGTAACTCCTATTGAATATCATGGAAGTTAATTACATTTTTGTTTAGTTATGGTGTGACATAAAAATTGACTTATTACATGTAAAACGTTTCCAAAATCAAAACATAATATTCATTATTTAAATTATATCATGAATAGTGTAATTTTTTTAAGAGTATTTTTAAAATAACCTAACATCATATCTAATTTTATTAAAATTAATAATGTGAAATATTGAATAATTAATATTCTAATATTAATGATACTAAAAAACCATTAACACACAAATTTTTTGTAAGTATAAAATAAAAGAAGTCTCTTATTACCCATAAGTGTCTTTCCACAATCATATAATACCAATGAACTATTATTTATTCTATATATATATTTTGAGATTCAAAAAAAGTTAAAAATAAATTTCAATAACATTTTCAATTCAATCTATATTTAATATATTCTAATTGATAGAGGTAATTTTAACTACCCCACCTATGTTTTTATCTCAATGAAATAGATTTGAATGATTGGTAATGTCATAGGACCATCATCTATCCAAATTATATTATAATACTTTCATTTATAGTTGATGAAAAATATTACCAGGTTATAATTTTATTTATCTATATCCCTTTTCACTATATTAATCAATTATTTGAATAAGTTTTTTATCAAATAATGTTCTATGTAATTCAAATACATTTCACATTTCATTTTCATATACTCAGTATACACTTAGGAAAACAAAACAATTATTTTCTAGTAATTATACAATATTATTTCCTAGGATAACAACATTTATTATTTTTTTTAATATATTAATATTAATGAAAAAAAATATTTTACTCCTTACTTTTTGCAGTAAAAATAATACCCATAATATTTAAAATCAATTTGAATGCCCTTATTATTTATAGTATTTATGTTTTTCCAAAATTTTAACTATTTTAAATAATTCTTAATATTCTATTTATATAAATATTCACATTTTATAAACATATTTCCTAACATACAATCAAAATAATTCCATACATTTTGGACCTACAAAAAATTACAACTCTTTAATTTTTTATAATTAATTTTAGTTTGGGTTTTCATGGATTTTAAAAAGATTAATAAACATAACATAAATTTTTTATTATATTATTGTTCTTCCCAGAATAAGAATTTTCATTAAAATTAAAAAATAATTTAATGGTTAATCAATCATTAATTTCATTTATGGAATCACATATTAGGCCACATGAACAAATTTATTTATTATTTTCTTCAATAGAATTCCTAGATCCTGCATTAACTATGATTTTCAAAGACTATTAACTATATAAACTTATTATAATATGGTTTTCCAATTTAATTTATTTTTTTATACTAGATTCAAAAATATATACTTATAATGTTTTAATATTTTTAAACTTATACATATATTATCCCTACTCATTTTCACACTACACATAATGGACTTGGTCTCTACATGATATCATGCATGGTAGCCCGTATACTAAATGTTGTTGATAAGAAAACGGGGCATAGTTTAGTACCTTCATGATACTATACACCAATGTTATAGGGTATATAAAAATAAAAACTAATTAAAAAAAATAACACCCATAGTATTAAAATGAGATATGTATAAAAAAATTAAAAACAATTCAATATAAAAATATATATCAAAATAAGGCAGTCAAGAAGAATTACTATCATATTAGTACATAGTCATGAAAACTAATGGTCAACCTCACATACACAGACTAACCACCCATTGGGATGATTAGATAATTGAGATATGTAAATGAATAATAGAAAAGTGTATTTAACACATCCATGATCCCTACTTTAGCCATATCCTAACTCTATAAAAGCTTTCTAATTGAATGATATAATCCGAAGCCTCTTCCCAACCTAAAATCAAAAAGAGTGAAGACTGAAACAGTAAAAAATTTCACGTCCACCTAATTAGTAAGTTGGTTAAACCTATTAGGGCACTAAAAATTGTTTCCCTAACATATCTAGTAAATATTTATTAGGCATGAATTTTATTATCATAGTAATAAATAAAATGTGAAAGTATAATTAAATAAATGGTGAAAATAAAAGGGTTATAAAGTGACACCCATGATTGAATATAATTTCATTGTATAGTGCCAAAGAGTCCCTTCTAATAATACAATACAATGGGGGGGGGGGGGGTAAATTCATACCTTTAGATACCCTACACACACTTCCGCTAGATATAATCATTGGATTATAGATAGTATTATAGTAATCCCAAATAATTATATGACTCAAGATGGGCACTTTAGAGAATTATATGAATCCTGATTCATTAGGTCATCACCAAATCCTAGGTATCCTAGAAATATCACATAACATATTCTCATGTAAAATCACTGTATCCTAGGAATCCTATAATATTCAATCAGCCAATATCTATATCGTAATTATCACTAGGCTTATTATGGTACTGGACATAACAACCAAATCCCGACAAACCTAGGAATCCCATATGTCCTCACCAAGCATCCAACCATATCTTAGGTTTCACTAGTAATTTTATAAATGATCACTAAAAGTACCATTGTATCCTATGGAGGTGATCCCTGGTATCCTCGAGTCAGAAATGATCATTGTATTCTAGGGAGGTAATCTATGGTATCCATCATCATCAAGCATTATTTAATCCTAGGGAGATAATCCTTAACATCCATCAAAATATATTCATAGACATATATCCACCTAGTGACATATCCTAATGATGATGATGATGATGTGTTGGGTGGGATATATTTACAAACTATCTCATATTACCAAGTTTGACGTCCTATGATTATAACCCATCATTATCACTATGTCCACTTTAGAATCACATTATCAATTTGTGTTCTAAGGTGATACCAGCAATCATCTT
This sequence comes from Viscum album, assembly GCA_963277665.1. Classification (NCBI taxonomy): domain Eukaryota; kingdom Viridiplantae; phylum Streptophyta; class Magnoliopsida; order Santalales; family Viscaceae; genus Viscum; species Viscum album. Next base: position 904,520,169 of record OY728158.1, on the reverse strand, counting down.
TACCACCTCCAATGAACAAAACTTCAGAAAGGACCAAAAATATTACTAGGGTAACCTCTAAAGTCCCCTATGTCACAATGTTTGCAGATAACCCTTATGAGTTCCTCTATATCATTCTAAACTCATGGTTCAATATATATTAATGAGAGAAAATAATGACCCTTTACATCACAATATTCATCTCAAGGCGTCACTGGTCTCTTAAGAAAACACATAAACGCATTAACTTTTAAAAATGGAATAAATAACATATCACTTTTAAATTCATCATAGGTTGGTCCACTCTCCCAACTTATAATAATCCACATACAGTATTCCCACCCCAGTACTAACCTACCATGGGGAAGGTACATTAACTCTACTCCCAAACCTTTTATCCGAAGGCACTAAGGACCCTCCATTTCCATTATGGTCTTAACTAGATATTTTTTCCAGTTCATCACTTTCCTCAATAAGGAAGTGTCTATGGGTACCAATACCGAGGACATCTACATTCGTGAATTATATTTAATTCATTTAATTTATACCCTCAGGGTTCTATTTATATCAATTTACATATTGATCATTCAACCCTTGAAAATTAGTAATCTAGTCATCAATCTAGTGGCTAGGGGTCTATGTTCAACCTTGGGACCTTTTCATTCCATGGGAACTACATTTTAAGTATACCAAATATTTTTAATAATCAATAATTCAATTTATTTAATTTGATGGAAGATCACCACTATAGAAAGAACACATGTCTCAGTATATATATAAATAAAATGCATTTAATAAATGGTTATGTTCGATGGACCTACCACCTGATATGTGAGGTCATGCAGTTTATCATCAAAGCTTGACCATACTCAGTGAATCTCTCCCCAAGCTAAATATTCATTCTCCAATATTATGGATCTTTAATCAGATTTAGAAAACATTAATTAATTATAAAATAATTCCCTAATTTATTAGATAATAATTTCGATATTAATTTATATGAAAAATTTATGGGATGATGTCCTCCATATTTATAACCAAAAATACACTTTTAAAGCCACATAATTTTTTATAAAATAACATGATATTAGTTTATATGTTTATTTTCACAAGTAACTAATAATATAATTTATTATATGTCTTAAAATATATTCCATAATGAATTGAAAAATTAATTAATATGGAAGAAATAATAACTTACTTTCCCCCAAAAAAACCATTTTATTTACTGAAATAAGATTTTATGAAAATGTTGAAAACCCGTTTTTTATTTTTTTCGGAAGAAACCCTCACCATTACGCAATAGGGGTTCCCTCCATATAGACACCTAAAAGTTTCCCTTAAAAAATGACGAGAGTTCCATGTATAAGGATAACCCTCGATTACCCATGTGTAGTGAAGGGGTTCCTTACATCAAGGTATCCCCAGGTTACCCTTATGTGAACCTAAGGGCCCTGGGTAAGTGTAAACATGGTTAACATTGTATATCATGGGGGTCTTGTACAAGGGTAACCATGGTTACACTTTTTTTAGTGAATATGAACTTTATTAGGGTAAAACATGTTACCATTTCACAATAAGACACTCCCCCATATTTCCTATGAACACCTCCTTCCACCTCTCCCTTTTCAAAATACATATACAACACTCAAAAAGGAAACCACATATATTCAAAAATAATGAACCCAACTGAAACTGTAAAATATACCAACAATTAAATCACTCAAATATCATCCCAAAATAATCCAAGTACCATATAAAATTTTAAATGAATAATTTTAACAAGAATATGGTGAAGATACAAATAAACTTCAAAACCTTCAATGAATTTCCAAAGCATCACTCTCTGACCCATTCTCCATGGTTCATGCCCTTTGATACTCCACTGATTGAGATCACTTATGGAGTTTCCTTCTCTATAACATCCCTCCCCTTCCTCATTGGCTTGAGAAGGAGTTGATAATATACATGTCCTTATGAAACATTCCAAAAGTACCAAATGCTAGCAATGAATCTTAAGGGCTTCATAAATATTTGGGGAAATATTTTACAATAGAATAAAAAAATCATCCGAACAAATAATAAACAACCATAAATAATTGAAACATGTCCACAAAGAACACCACAAACAATATCTTACCAAGAAACCACCAAACTGTTCCATATCAATTCCCATTAGCCCAATACAACAACCCAAGAAAACCCAATATCATAGTATTAAGTGGAAGAGTCAATGACAAAACCCAAAAGAATACTTGACATGATACATGGATCCAAAATAATTTTCATGCTTCAAGAACCACAATACCACCCAATAATCATGATGAAAAACCTATAAAATTTGATTTTTTACACTTACCTATGTTTTAGAAATTGGCATTAGAAAAAGAGCCAATGTGCCAAATAAGGTGGTGAGTATAAATACTTAGTATGTTTCCCCCAAATTAGTTCTATAAACACAAAACTAGAATAAAAAAATTAAGACAACTATATAAAAAATTTATATAAAATATCAATTAGTTCAAACAATTTCCAGCAAGCCAAACACATCCTTACCCAGCCATATCTTCACCCTAATCCACATAATACAATAGAAATCAAAAACCAATCCATAATAAATTTTATCATCACACATTCGAATGTAAAATTTCATCTTGATTATCCACACACATATTAAAAACATACCTATAATGTTTCACACACTCAACCGAGTGTAATGATTACGATGGAACATCCCATCTAAACCTATTTACTACATTCCAAAACATAGTTTTTCTTCCCACCCACTTATCCTTGATGGTGGACCTTACATCCTCTATTCATCCCCTTTTTAGAGTCTAACACCCCTCTAAATTCTCATTTATCCAACACATGTATAAAATTATCGATCTAATAATCAAGAACATACACATATTAAATCCACAACAAAATACAACAACTATTTGAAAACCAAACAATCACATAAAACATTACCCATGAAAATTAATATTTTAATAAAACACAATTTTTATAGAAACCCACTTTCACAATCCATTTCTATAGCACAAACTAGGAAACCAATTTAAAATCACCATTTTAAAATCCGACAAAAACAAATTACATTTCACTGAAATTGCCCATTTTCCCAAAAATCCACAAAACATCACAAAGGGGATTTCAATAAAGCTTTTCAAATCATAATCACAATTTAATTTCATGAAAACCCAATTTATTTAAACTAAGGATTCTAGATATATCAAAATATATCGAGGGAGAAGTCATATACCTTAATGTTCTGATGATGTTGACCCACACACAACAGATCAGCCAATCCGGATGAAACTAAAAAAATTCATTAGATACCATTCCCTAACATCAATTAATAGAAATCAAAATTTTTTAGGGAACTGTCTCTAGATCTACATGATATGGGTGATGTTCTAAAAAACTGAGAGAGAGGTAGAACTTGATATAGGGAAAATAATTATAAAACTAGGGGAGAAGGTGTTCTGGATGAGAACCACTTTCACTACACCTTAAAAAACCTTTGAATCACATCCAAAATGATTGGTAGTTCCCCTATAACCCCTTAGAACATGAAATACATAGTAGGGTTTATATAGGAGAAGTGAGGAGGAGTTTTGGGAAAATCCTGAGTGGTCCTGATTTTTAAAACCCAATTTTCAATGTCACACACGGTTAGGAAATCCATTCACTAACTCTGCACATGATACAACCTCAAATGGGACCTCATATGGTTTCCTCAGATGGTTAGGCAAACAATACACAAACTGTGTGAAGTCGACTGCCTCCACATGCGTGGTTTTATTGAAATCCTCTATGGTTTCCCCTAACCATTCTCGAACCATGATCCCTTAGAAATGACCGAAAACCATTATGAAACCTTCTCAAGCATTACTCAAATGCTTTACATACCTAAAAAACATATAAAAGGTTATATACCTCAAAAATGGGAGCTAAATTATCCCCATCACTATTCATTCCATCCACCAAAATTAGATAACTATTTCTTTGCTTAAAGAGATAGGGCCATTGCTCAACCATCTCTTTCTGTCACTCCCAAGTCTCATCCAGAATCTGACCATGATGCCACAAAACTCAAATATTATCAATGGTTTTACCCCAAAAGTGCTTCCCTTTCCTATCCAAAATCTTGCACTGGAATTTGGACCAATGAAGAATGTAGATGTAGCACAACACAATCCCATCTAATCACATTCTCATAATCCGGATGATACATTTTCTACTATGTCACAAGAAAGACATCTTATACTACACTAAACTATGGTCGAGAATCCAACTGATAATCCACCTCTCCAACCAACTCAGATATCATAAATGTTCCAATATAACATGAAGATAAGATACCTTACATTCCAAACCTATGATTTCTATGCCTAGGAGAGAATATAAAAAACACATGATCACCCACCTCGAATGACAAAAAGTGTCGATGATGGTCTGCATATGATTTTAGAAGACTATGATCCATCCCCATTATTTTCTTGATAAAAATAATTTTCTCTGTAATCTCTTAGAAAAGGCTTAGACAAACTAGTGGGAACTCATTTGTTTCCACCAAACAAAGTGGATAACAACACAAACGCCCTTACAGTGCTTCAAACAAAGCCATATTTATAGAGTCCAGATAATTGTTACTAAATGAGAACTCAACTAATGATATGTGGTCTTCCCATGGGGCACCAAATTCCATCACACTAGCATTTATGCTATCATAAAAAGTTACAATTGTTCTCTTGGATTACCCATCCTTCAGAGGATGATATTACATGTTCATTGTCAATAGTTTCCCATGGTATTACATCAAGTATATCAAAAAATGAGACACGGACCTCAAATATCAATCTGATACAATCAAAAAATGGAGCACAATACCTCCTAAAAAATTCAAGGATATTTATTTTGGACACATCCTCCAAAGTATTAGATCAAAAATAAGGATGAAATGGGCCGACATTGTGAGATGATCCACCATCACCCATATGGCATCATTCTTTCTGACTGTTCTTTGGAGACCAGTAACAAAATCCATTGCTATTTGCTCCAATTTCTAGATAGAAAAATGTAATGATTGTGACATGCCTACCATCCACTAACGCTCTGCCTTATTATACTGACAAGGAGATCATCTCAAAACAAACCCCACCAATTTCCTTTTTAAACCAGCCCACCAAAACCGTGTTTCCACAACCTTATACATTTTCTGAATTCTAGGATAGATAGCCCATATGGAATGATGATACGATCTAAGAATTTATTCTTGAAAATCTACCGATATAACCATCCAATTACAAAATCATAAAACTAAATTCCAATTCAGTTTCCAGGCCTCAATGGTCTCCCTTCCATTGTGTTTCAACCTCATCACCATACAGTTGGAATCAGACATATGTGCCTCTTTAGCCTATCCAAACAGGTCAGGAATTAATGAAACTAGAATAAAAATAGCTTTATCACCATGTTCGTCACATTCCAAACAAATTTTAGCTATGAAAGACCTCAACATCCACTATTCGATTCATAATTCACCACCTGAGCATATGATTTTCTACTTAATGTATTATCCCCCAAATATTTCTTACATAGTGTGTACATCCAGTCAAAATAAAAAATCTGGTGGCACTCCATCCATCTGCTTTGCCTATTGGTAAAATCACTTGGTGATAAAATATGCATCAAGATATTAAGATTGGTAAATAATATGAATTTCTCATCAAAGAGATAATGGAGCCACATTTTGAAAGAATTATCCACAAACTCCAACTCCAAATCATGTGTTGGGTTGTTCTTCTCATGAAAACTCAAATTCTATGAGTCATATGAAACCACTTGATCCCCTTGTATGAGAAAACAACCCAACCCTGATCCTAATGCATCTTAATACACAATGTACCATTTTCATGGTTCCGGAAAAACATATATTGGTGTAGATTTAAAGTGACCCAAAATTTCATCGAATTTTTTGACAATGCACATTCCATTATCGAACATTCTTCCTTATCAAAGCTATCATTGGTGAGGGAAATCATGAGAATTCATGGACAAAACATTTATAGTATCCTATTAGACTATGGAATCTCTATATCTCAAAGACAAAAATTGGTGGTTTCCATGAAATAACAACCTCTATATTTGATGGATCAATTGAAACACCCTTCTTAGAAATAACATGGACAAGGAAATAAACCTTATATTTCCAAAAATCACACTTTGTCAATTTGGAATATAATTGATGACTTATCAAGAGCCCCAAGACTATCTCTATGTTTTTCTAATGATCCACCCTTGTCTTGGAATGCAAAAATATATCATCAACAAATACAACTAAAAAAGAATCCAAATATTTATAAAATATCTTATTTATCAATTCTATAAAAACCAATGGTGAATTCTTCAGAAAAAAGGGCATAACCACATATTATTAATGGACATATCTACATTTGAAGCCTTTTCTTGGAATATAATACTTTTTACCCATAATTGATGATATCCTAATTGGAAGTAAATCATGGAGAACCACTGAGATCCCCACCATGGATCGAAAAAATAAACAATGCATGGATGTGGACATGAGTTATTTATTGTAATTTGATCTATCCTATGATAATAAACATAAATACGTAGAGATCCATCTTCCTTTGTAATAAACGAAATAGGTGCTCCCCATAGAGATGTGGTAGGTAAGATGAACCCCCTATTTTCAAAATCCTCCAACTGTAGTTTTAATTCCCTCAATTATGTTGGTTATATGTAGTAATATGGAGGCGAGATAGGACTTGTCCTTTGAAGAATATCAATCGTATACTCCACTTCTCTCAAAGGTGGAAACCCTTATAATTTTTCAGAAAAGACATCTAGAAATTTTTCAAAAACCGCAGGAAGAATGATATGCTGAACTCATTCCATTGATTCCAATGAAAAATCCACTAACTAATATGAGATCGTTCAAATATATGAATCCAACAAGGATGTTGATCCCATCATTTCATTATTATCTCCTCTAAATAGCCATTTGAAACTACCAACCATTGTGAAACTTACTATTTGCACATAGTAGTCGATTTGGGCCTTAAGCATTTTCATCCAATCAATTCCCAGGATTATATCATAAGCATCCATCTCAAGAACTAAGAAATACCACATCAACTAAGCCCTATAAAACACTATAAAACACAATCTACAAAAAAAGGATCGATATTCTCTTCGACCCAGAATAGTTTTATGTTTTAAAACTGAAGGACTCGTTTCCATAGTTAAAATCATCAAACTAACAACACCAAAATAAATAAAGTAATGTCAATCACCCATATCAAACAACACATTCATCAATGTATAGTCTAAAATAATTTTATCATGCATGGTGGATGGTCCGGACTAATCATCCATCATAACCTTCTCAGCTCCAAACAATTGCCTACTTGCCCCACTCTTCTCTTTATTACCATACTTAAGAGTCTTGATATTCCAGGAATCTACCTGACTACCTTTACTCTGCTGATGAGGGGTACGATATTTCCCCTTACCTATCAAGGAATAGGATGCATGTGAACCATGAGGAGTATAACAAGCATCTTACATTGAAGCATTACGAAAATAACACTAAATATTCCCCAGATGCATAAAGTTATGACATGATCGAGGCTATGTCATACAATCCCACATGATGTGGCCTATAGAGCCACACTAAAAACATTCCAGCTTAATATGAGGCTCTAGAAGAAAATTCACAGATCCTACTATTGTATTCGGATCCATACTTCCACCATGGAAATAAGATTCCCTCTTTCCCATGATCCTAGCGTAAGAGTCCCAACCATTTCTTATGGTTACCAACATGCTTCCCCCACATGTAGCCTCAAAGATATCCCATTCATCCATGATTTCACTATTCACCATTTTTTATAATCATTTATACATAACACCACTTTTTTAGAATGAATTTCGTGCCTCAAATCATCTTTAATAATATGTGCATTTAATGGTGTACTACCCAACACCTGATGTGAAAACCACACTGTGTTCATAAAATTATCCACATATTCTATTACCGATAGTTTTTATTACTTTAAATGAAAAAAAATTCATTTTGTGTTGTATTCTGAGTGTATGAGGGTACAATTCTTTATTAAAATATTCATCAAAACCTCTCATGTCATCTATTTGTCCATTATATCTTGGACCACAAACTCCCACCACTGATGGGAATGATCTTCTATCATTTAAATGTCTAGGATCAATTTTAGCTCCACTGGTGTTCCCAGGAATTCATATATCTTATTCATTCTATTCAACCATGCCTCTTCCTTTTCTGGTTCTGAATCACCCCTAAAAATGAGTGAAATTTTCTTTTGAAACTGAACAAAATGATGAACAATATTTATCTCATCTGGTTTATTCCCACCATCCATAGCTTGGAAAGAATGCACTATAATCTACAATAGTTACTAGTTCACACAGGTATTAGCTAAAACCACCTTTTCAGTAGCCTCTTCGGGTTGATCTCTACGAAGTCGACCTGGTGCCATTGCTATCAACACAAAACAACCATAAGTCTCACTACCTTATTAAGAAAAGGATTAAAATTTAAATTCAATTACATTTCAACTACCAAAACCAGGATTTCAACATGTTCACATTTCCAATGTTTCACTACTTTGGGAATATCCACAATGTTTTAAAAATCGACACATTTTCAAAATACCAAAACTATCCACATTTCAAATTTTCACATTTAAAAATAATTTATATATTTTAAAAAAATTTATATATCTATATAAAAACATAAATTATTATTTCAATGATGTTGTGTCCTATTGGGAAGTCATTCCTACCATGCATTCCGTGCTCATCTCATTGTCTACACCAAAGATAATGATATTTGCAATGCCTATAAGTGTCTCCAAAACAATGATGTACCCAACTCTATGGTAAATTAAATTTCAACATAAATAGGTCAGCTACAACCTTTTATGATATATTTTTCATATTCCAAAAATCTTACTCCTTGCTAACATTCCAAATTAAGGAATAGACCAAGAATGAATACCAACACCAAGACTGAAAATCAACTCCAAGGAACCAAACAAACTTTTATGTCAACGACCAAAAAACTGATACCACTTGTGACATCCTGTACCTTCAACCTTGGATTGAGAAGGCGGTGAAATTATACTTGGACTTAAGCGATGTCCCCAAGGTACCAAAGGCCAGAAATAATTGATGAGGGCATCAAGAACAAATGGGGAATGATTTTCCCGTAGAATAAACCTACCAACCAAACAAGGCATAAACAACCATAACCCTATGATCCATGTCAATAAAGGACACCCCAAATTTTATCTTACCATGACAACCCAAACTATACCATATCAATTCCAATAAACCCAATACAACAACCCAAAAAACCTAAATATTAGAGTACTAAGAGGAATACTCAATGACAAAACCCAAAGGAAACCATTCCATGCTCCATGTCTCCACACCAAACTCCATGCTCCAAGCACCACAATACTACCCAAGCATCCTGATGAACCACTTGTAAAATGAGATTCTTTACCATTACCTGTGTCCTAGAAAAAGACAACTACAAAATCATCAATGTTCCACTAGAGGGGGTGTATACAAATACTCAATAGGTTTCCAAAAATAAATTTCCTACCCACACCACTAGAATATAACCATTAGAACATTTATAAAAATAGTTTATATAAAACTTAAAATAGTTAAAAAATTTCCAACATGGAAAACACATCCTTACTAATCCATTTATTCCCCGAAATCCACACAAAACAATGTAAAGCCAAAAAAACAAGCCATACTCCATTTTACCATCACAGATTATCATAACAATTTCATATTGATTAGACACAAGCATATTAAGAACATGGTCATATTGTTTAAAATGATTGAACTGGTGTAACGATAATATTGGAACATCTCATCCATACCCTTTTACTATAATCCAAATCATAGTGGTTCTTACCGCCCAATTATCCTTGATTCTGGCCCTTACTCCACTATTAATCCCCTTCCATAGTGGTAATACCTGACCTCTTCTAATTATTCCAACACCATCATAAAATTCTCAATCTAATAAATACGTACATACACCTACTAAATCTACAACAATATGCAACAACTATTTCACAACAACAAAAATACCATAATCTATTAACCATGAGAATTCGTATTTTAATAGAACACCATTTTTATTGAAACCATTTTTCACGAAACATTTCTAAAAAACCAATCGAAACAATCGATTTAAAATCAAAATTTTAAAATCTATCTATAAAAAAGAACATTTTACCAAAACCACCAATTTCCCCAAAAATCCGCAAAACGTCACAAAGTTTATTTCCAGAAATCTTTACACATCATAATAAAAAAATAATTTCAAGAAAAACAAGTTTATTGAAATAAGGATTCTAGATATATCAAAACTGAGTCAAGAGAGATGACTCATACCTTATGGTTCTGGGGAAGTCGACCCATGCACAACCGCACACCCAATCTAAGTGAAAAATACAAAAAAGCCACCTTAGATCCCATTATCTAACATCAATAGAACCAAATATCATTATATTTGGAAAAAATCCTAGATATACATGGGATAGATGTAAATATAGTCAACCAAGTGAGTGAGGGAACTAGATCGAAGGAAAACCAAGAAGAAACCAAGAGAGAAGGCTTGTAGGAATAGAATCAGCTTCATCACACCCTGAACCCCCATCAAATCACTACCAAAATGAGTGGGAGATCCTCTACTACCCCTGGGAACAAGACATCCCATAATGCTTTTCAAATCATAATAAAAATTTCATTTCATAAAAACCCAATTTTTTTAAACTAAGGATTCTAGATCTATCCAAATATAGTCGAGAGAGATGTCACATACCTTAATGATCTGATGAAGATGACCTGAACACAACAGAACAACCAATCTAGATGAAACTAAAAAAAACACATTAGATCTCATTCGTTAACATCAATTAACAAAAATCAATAAAATTTAGTGAAAAAATCTCTAGATCTACATGAGACAGGTGATGTTCTAGAAAACTAAGAGGGAGAGGTAGAACTTGATCTACGGAAAATAAACATGTAACTAAGAGAGACGGCGTTCTAGAGGAGAACCACTTTCACCACACCTTGAAAACCGTTTGAATCACATAAAAAATGATTGGTAGATCCCCTATAACACTTGAAAACATGTAATAACTAGTAGGGTTCATATGGGAGAAGGGATGAGGAGTTTTGGGAAAATCATGAGTGGTCCTGTTTTTTAAAAACCATGTTTTAATGTCGTGCATGGTTGGTTCACACGGTTAGGAAAACCGTTCACTAACTGTTCAGGTGATACATCCTAATCTGGGACCTCGTATGGTTTCTTTAGATGGTTAGGAAAACTATACACAAAATATATGTAGCCAACTGCCTCCACATGCGTGGTTTCCTAGAGATCTTGTACGGTTTCCCCTAACCATTATCGAACCATGATCCTTTAGAAATATCCCAAAACCATTCCGAAACCTTCTCAAATATTACCAAAAGGCTTTACATACCTAAACAACATAAAAAAGGTTATATACGTCAAACATGGGTGGTACATTCTCCACATATTTGGACATTCTATCCTCCAAACATAGATAACTGTTTCTTTTCTTAAAGAGATAGGGCCATTGCTCGACCATCTCTTTCTTCCACTCCCAACTCTCCTCCAAAATTTGACCATCATGCCACAAAACTCAAACAATACCAATGGTTTTACCTAAAAAGTCCTTCCATTTCTTATCACAATCAAGAAATGGAATTTGGACCAATGAAGAATGTAGAAGTAGCTCAACATAATCCCATCTAATCACATTCCCATGATCTGGCTGATACATTTTTAACTATGTCACATGAAAGACATCGTATACTACACTAAACTGTGGTTGAAAATCCAACTGATAATCCACATCTCTAACCTACTCATATATATCAAAAGGTCCAATATACCTTGAAGATAACATACCTTACATTCCAAACCTATGATTTCTATTCCTAGGTGAGAATATCAAAAACACATGATCACCCACCTCGAATAACAATAATCATCGATGATGGTGTGCATATGATTTTAAATGACTCTGAGCCATCCCCATTATTTTCTTGATAAAAATAATTTTATCTGTAGTGTCTTAGAAAAGGTTTTGAAAAACTAATGAGGACTCATTTCTTTCCACGCAACAAAGTGGATAACAACAAAAACACCCATACAGTGCTTCAAACAAAGCCATATTTATCGAGTTCGGATAATTTTTACTATAGGAAAACTAATATAATGATATGTGGTATTACCATGAGCCACCAAGTTCCATTACAGTAGCATGTATGATATCTTACAAAGTATCTATTTTTCTCTTGGATTACCCATCCTTCAGAGGATGATATTCCATGTTCATTGTCAACAGTTTCCCAAGGGATTTAATCAAGGATTCCAAAAAAACAAGACATATACCTCAAATCTCTATCTGATACAATCAAAAAATAGAACCAATGCCTCTTAAAAAATTCACGGATATTTATTTTGGAATGATCCTCTACAGTATGAGATTCACAAATAGAGATGAAATGGGCCGACTTTGTGAGATGATCCACCATCACCCATATGACATCATTGTTTCTGACTGTTCTTTAGAGACCAGTAAAAATATCCAATGATATATGTTCCCACTTCCATATAGGAATGGGTAATGATTAAGACATGCCTTCTAGCCGATGATGCTCTGCCTTATTATGATGACAAGGAGATTATCTAAAAACATATTCCACCGATTACCTTTTTAAACCAGCCCACCAAAACTAGGTTTCCAAGGCCTTGTACATTTTATGAATTCTATGATAGAAATCCCATATGGTATGATGACAAAATCAGAGAATTTATTCCTGAAAAGATACTGATATAACCATCCAATTCCAAAATCATAAAACTAAATTCAAATATAGTTTCCATACTTCAATGGTCTCCCTACAATTGAGTTTTGACCTCATCTCCATACAATTGGATTCAGACATATGTTCCTCTTTATCCAAGCCAAACAGGTCGGGAATCAATGAAACTGGAATGAAAACAACTTTATCACCCTGTTCCCCACATTCCAACTGAATTTTAGCTATGAATAACCTCAAATACCACTATTCGATTCATATTTCACCACCTGAGCATATGATTTTATACTTGATGAATTCTCCCCCCAAATATTTGTTACATAGTGTGTACAACCAGTCAAAATAAAAAATCTAATGGCACTCCATCCATCTCCTTTTCCTAATGTTATAATCACTTGGTGTTAAAATATGCATCAAGCTATTAATATTGGTAAATACTATGAATTTATCACTGAATAGATAATGGCACTACATTTTCAAAGCATGAACCATAATCGCCAACTCCAAATCTTGTGTTGGGTTTTTCTTCTCATGAAACCTCAAATTCGAAAAATCATATGCAACCACATGATCCCCTTGTATGATAACACAACCCAACCCTGATCCTTATTCATCTTAATACACCATTTTCCATTTTCATGGTTCTGAAAAAACATATATTGGTGTCGATGTAAGGTGACCCATAAGTTCTTTAATAAATTTCTGACAATGCACATTCCATTATCGAACATTCTTCCTTATCAAAGCTATCATTGGTGAGGAAAATCATGATAATTCATGAACAAAACATTAATAATATCCAATTAGACTAAGGAATCTCTGTATTTCAAAGACAATAATTTGTGGTTTCCATAAGATAACAACCTCTATCTTTTTTGGATCAATTGAAACACCCTTCTTAGAAATCACATGGCCATGGAAATAAACCTCATATTTCCAAAAATCACACTTTTTCAATTTTTAATATAACTGATGACTTATCAAGATCCCCAAGACTATCTCCATGTTTTTCTAATGATCCACACTTGTCTTAGAATACAAAAATATATCATCAACAAATACCACTAAAAAAGAATCCAAAAATTTATGAAATATCTTATTTATCAATTCCATAAAATCAAATGGTGCATTATTCATAAAAAAGGCATAAACACATATTATTAATGTTTATATCTACATGTGAAGGATTTTATTAAAATATCATAATTCTGTACCTGTAATTGATGATATCCTACCTGTATGTAAATCATGGAGAACCACTAAGCTCCCCTCTACGGATCGAAAAAATAAATAATTCATGGAAGTGGACATTAGTTATTTATTGTAATTTGATCTATCTTATGATAATAAACAAAAATCCATATAGTTCCATCTCCTTTTTTAATAAACAAAATTGTTGCTCCACATGAAGACATGGTAGTTCAGATGAACCCCCTGTTTTCAAAATCCTACAACTGTAATTTAAATTCCCTCAATTATGTTGGTTCTATCTAGTAATATGGAAGCAATATAGGACTAGTCCTTTGAAGAATATCAATTGCATAATCCACTTCTCTCACAGGTGGATACCCCTATAATATTTCAAGAAAGACATCTAGAAATTTATCAAAAACCACTGGAAGAATGATATGGTGAACTCCATCCATTGATTTCAATGAAAAGCCACCAACTAATATGAGATCATTCCAATAGATGGTTCCAACAAAGATGTTTCACCTATCATTTCATTCTTATCTCCTCTAAATATATGTTTGTCACTAAAATCCATTGGGAAACTTACTATTTCACATAGTATTCGATTTGGGACTTAAACATTTTCAACCAATCATTTCCCAGGATTATATCATGAGCATCCGTCTCAAGAACTAAGTAATACCACATCAACTGAGCCCCATAAACCATTATAAAACACACTCTACAAAAAAAAGATCAACACTCTCTTTGACCCATGGATGTTTGTTGTTTTAAAACTGAAGGAATCATTTCTATAGTTAAAATCATCAAAATAACATCACCAAAAGAAATAAATGAATGTCAATCACCCGTATCAAACTACACATTCCTCAATGTAGTGTTTAAAATAATTGTATCATGCATGGTGGATGGTCCCAAATAATCATCCATCATAACCTTCTTAGCTCCAAACAACTGCCTACTTTCCCCACTCTTCTATTTATTACCCTACTTAAGAGTCTTTATATTCCATGAATCACCTGACATCCTTTACTCTACGGATGAGGGGTACTATGTTTTCCCTTCCCTATCAAGGAAAAGGATGAATGTGGACCATGAGGAGAATCACAAGAATCCGACCTTAGAGCATTAAGAAAATAACATGGAACATTTCCCATCTGCATACAGTTATGAGATGATCGAGGTTATGTAATACAATCCCGCAAGATGTGGCCTATGGAGACACACTAGAAACATCCTAGCTTAATATGAGGCTCCATAGTAAAATTCATGGATCCTACTGTTGTATTACGATCCATAATTCCATCCTGGAAATAAGTTTTCCACTTTCCCTTTATCCTAGCATAAGAATCCCAACCATTTCCTGTGGGTACCAACATGCTTCCCCCACATGTATCCTCGAAGATATTCCACACATCCATGGTTTCTCTATTCACCATTTTATATAATCATTTATACATAACACCACTTT
Source organism: Viscum album (assembly GCA_963277665.1). Classification (NCBI taxonomy): domain Eukaryota; kingdom Viridiplantae; phylum Streptophyta; class Magnoliopsida; order Santalales; family Viscaceae; genus Viscum; species Viscum album. The sequence continues at coordinate 904,504,571 of OY728158.1, read as the reverse complement.
TTTAGAATGAATTTCTTTCCTCAAATCATCTTTAATAATATGCGCATTCAATGGTGTACTACCCACCACCTGAGGTGAAAACCACACTATGTTCATAAAATTATCCACGTATTCTATTACTGAGAGGTTCTATTACTTTAAATGAAGGAAATCCATTTTCCACTGAATTCTGAGTGTATGAGGTTACAATTATTTGTTAAAAGATTCATCAAACCCTCTCATGTCATCCGTTGGTCCATTCGTTCTTGGATAACAAACTCCCACCACTAATGGGAAAGATCTTAAAACTTGTAAATGTCTATGATCAATTTCATCTCCACTGGTGTTCATATGAATTCATATATCTTATTCATTCTATTTAACCATTCCTTTGCCTTTTCTGGTTCTGAATCATCCCTAAATATGGGTGCATTTTTCTTTTGAAACTGAGCTGCATGATGCCCAATAATTATCTCATCTGGTTTATTCCCACCTTCCATAGCTTGGAAAGCATGAACTATAATCTAAAATAGATACTGGTTCAAATGGGTATTAGCTACAACCATCTTTTCAACAGCCTCTTCTGGTTGGTCTCTACAAAGTCGACCTTGTGCCATATCTATCAACAGAAAAACAACCATAAGTCTCACTACCTTATCAAGAAAAGGCTTAAAATTTAAATTCAATTACATTTAAACTATAAAAACTAGTCTCTCTAGAAGATTAAATTTTCCATGTTTCAAAACATTGGAAATATCCACCATGTTTTTAAAATTGACCCATTTTCAAAATACCACAACTATCCACATTTCAAATTTTCACATTTTAAAATAATTTATATATTTTGAAAAAAATTATATATCTATAGCACAACATAAATTATTATTACATTGAAATATTTGTCCTATTTGGAAGTCATTCCTACCATGCATGCATGCTCATCTCATTGTCTACAGCCATGATAATTATATTTTCAATGCCTATAAGGGTCTCCAAAATACTTATGTTCCCAACTCTATGGTAACGTGAATTACCTCATAAATGGGTTAGCTACATCCTTTTATTATATAGGTTTCATATTTGGAATATCTTACTCCTTACTAAAATTTCAATTTGAAGAATAAAACAAGAATGAATGCCAACACCATGATCGAAAATCAACTCTATAGAACCAAACAAACATTTATGTCAAGGACCAAAAAACTGATACCACATGTAACATCATGTACATTCCACATTGTATTGAGAAGGTTGTGAGATTATAATTGGCCTTAGGCCATGTCCCCAAGGTACCAAAGGATGGAAATAATTGAGAGGGATTAAAGAACAAATGGGGAATGATTTTCACTTAGAATAAACCTACCAACCAAACAAGACATAAACAACCATAACTATATGATCCATGTCAACAAAGCATGCCGCAAATTCTATCTTACCAAGACAACCCAAACTATTCCATATCAATTCCCATAAACCCAATACAACAACACACAAAATCTCAATATTAGAGTTATAAGAGGAATACTCAATGATAAAACCCTAAGGAAACCATTGCATGCTCTATGGATCCACACCAAGCTCCATGCTCTAAGAACCACAATACTTCCCAAGCATTATGATGAATCACTTGTAAAATGAGATGCTTTACCGTTACCTATTTCCTAGAGAACGAAATCTAAAAAATCTCCAATGTTCCAATAAGGGGGTGTATAGAAACACTTAATAGGTTTTCCCAAAATAAATTCCCTACCCACACCACTACAATAGAACCATTATCACATTTATATAAATAGGTTATATAAAACATCAAATAGTTAAAAAAAATTCTACCATGAAAAACAAATCCTTACTAAGCCATTTATTCCCCAAAATCAGCAAAAAATAAGGGAAATCCACAAAACAAGCCATTATCCATTTTACCATCACAGATTAGCATAATAATTTAATCTTGGTTAGGCACACACATATTAATAACATGGACATATTTTTTTACATGCTTGAACTAGTGCAATGATAATAGTGGATATTCTCATCCATACCCTTTTACTACTATCCAAATCATAGTGGATCTTACTGCCCGATTATCCTTGATTATGGCCCTTACCTCAATATTAATCTTCTTTTTATAGTGCTAATACCTGACCAATTCTCATTATTCCAACACCAGCATAAAATGATCAATCTAATAAATAAGAATATACACCTACTAAAGCCACAACAACATGAAACAACTATTTACAACAAAAAATACCATAATCCATTAACCATGAGAATTTATATTTCAACAAAACGCCCTTTTTTAAACCAATTTTCACAAAACATTTCTAAAAATCCAAACCAAGAAATCGATTTAAAATCATAATTTTATAATCTAATAATAACAAAGAACATTTCACTGAAACCACCCGTTTTCCCAAAAATCCCCAAAACATCACAAAGTGGATTTCCATCATGATTTACAAATAATAATAACAAAATCATTTCATGAAAAACAAATTTTTTGAAATAAAGATTCCATATATATCAAAATAGAGTTGAGAGAGAATACTCCTACCTTAGGGTTCTGAGGAAGTCGACCCATGCACAACCGCACACCCAATCCAAGTGAAAAATACAAAAAATCCACCTTAGATCCCATTACCTAACATCAATAGACCCAAATATCATTATTTTTGGAAAAAATACTAGATACAAATGGGATAGATGTAGATATAGTTAATCAAGTGAGGTAGGGAACTAGATCTAAGGAAAACCAAGAAGAAACCAAGAGAGAAGGCTTTTTGGATGAGAATCACCTTAATCATGCCTTGAACCCCCATCAAATCACTTCCAAAATGAGTGGGATAGCCTCTAATACCCTTCAGAACAAGACATCTCTTATAGGGTTTTTATGGAAGAAGTGAGGGGTATTTTAAGGAAAATCCCCTCGAGGATTTCATTTCAATTCGCCAACATATATTTATAGTGACATTTTTATGGACAATCTATTTCAAATATCTATATCTATGTTTTTTGGTTAAGTATAATTCCACTAAGAAAAAATTTAAGAAAACATCATATAGGTTTTGTTGACATATAGTTTAACTAAACCTGTATAAAAACACCAAAAAGTTTTTTATCATCAAGGAATTAAATTCCTACAATGACTTACTAGTGTCATATAATTCAATTACATAGAGGTACTATGTAGTTATCTCCAAGGATAATCCATCCATAAATACACTTGAACAATCATCTTAAAAAATATATAGTGGATCAACTATATAGAATGAAAAAACCATGTTAAATTAGAAATATGTATATAACTTATCGATGGAATTTTAAATAAGTAAAATATGTGACCAGTGATATCAAGAACACACACCACATGTATTTTATGAGAATCCTATATAAAAATATAATCTATGAGAATGGTCTCTTGTATATGGGAATGATCCAAAACCAAAAAAATACCAAATAAAAAACACATACACCATTTCCAGAAAAAACCAACATAACTATAATATAGAAATCCAATAACAAAAATCTTATATCATGGGTAACCAAGACATCTCAAGAAAGGATTTTTTATAACATCAGGATAAGGTCCATCATAATCCCTAACACATTTTTATGTCACATTTATACCATTCCCAAAATAGTGAGAAAAAACATAATCTATAATACACTTCATGATTCAATTACTATTGCATTGATACCCCTTTGTAACATCCCCATGCTAATTTATTATATAGTGACTAGATCATATCATTACATGAAATTAGGAATACCTCCTCATATTCTAGAGGCTACATAATAGAAGGGAGGTCATAGGGTAGTACCATGGGGATAAAATACCCATATATTAGTAATGATATAACATTAGAAAATCAATAATGTAGAAACAAAATCCCCAAAATTATATAACCCCTAAAAACTACCATTACAGTGGCATAAGATACAAGGAATTTAATCCAAAAGGATTGATTAGTTTAGTAGAATTAGAAAACAAGATACATATATGATTCAAATATTACATTTTAACACACAAATTACAACGTATTTTTTGAGAATAAATTTATTATATAGTGAATATCCCAATATACAAATCATTGTAAACATCATAGAATCATAGAAAAAGGAAGAAAAATAGGGGTTAGCTTAAATGGTCATTAATGGTTAAGTACAATGGAAGCAATAACGAATCTTTGACCATAATCTACATGGAAATGTAAATAATAGAGTATATGTAACTTAATGTTTCAATTTTTAGGTATTCCTAAACCCTTATTTTGATCATGATATTTTTGGTTTTCATTTGGGGTAAATTTGGGTTAAATTTTGAAAATTCTGGATGTTTCTGGGCTTCTACATGGTTTGTGCCCAGTTTTTCAAAACCATGTCCCCTCTTAGTAAAAACTACAAAAACCCAAAAAGATGTTTTTTCATGGTGTTCAAATGGTTTGAAAACCTATGCACTGCCTAGAAGAAACCGTGCACATTGAGAAATAGGGGCACACATCTTAAAAAATAGTTTGTCTAACTCGTGCAACTATACCAAGGAAATCATGCGTACATTATTAGTTTTTAATTCGAAAATAAATTTAAAAAACCATAACCCACATTTTTAGATGGCCAATAGATTGGTACAACCCCAAATAATTTCTTCTTCCTTGAGATCTTGCAAGATGATATTTTAGCCCCTATACACCCTCCCAGAAGTGAATTTATGCTTGTGAAACAATGTTCGATCTACTCCCAGTTAGATTTGTCTTCCTATTCTCCATATACCCTACCTATCCCATTATCTATATGGTTATGTGGATACACATGTTTCTTAAAAGATATAATACCATAAGTTTTGGGTTCCTAAACAAAGTTATTATTCCCAAAATTTATTTACCTCTTTTTTTGGGGGGGAATCTAAATTAGGGTTTGATGTTTCAAATTCCTACAATTCTGGTAGGTGGTTCCATTATGGTGCACAATTTTTCTTAACCCTAAATTGTACTTTTAATTTCAACTTCTTGATAAAAATATAATTTCATGATTTATATGAAATTTCATTCAAATGTTTTATTAAAAACCCAATCCAATTGAATTGGGGTTTTTAGAAATTGGCATTGTCATGAAATTAGTAAAAAACCAAATTCCCTTGAATTAAGGTGTGTTTATAAAAATTGGTGAAATTTAAATTGTTTAGTATCTATATGGAAAATGGGTTTGATGGAAAATTATTATAACCCATATTCAATTGAATTGGTGGTTTATTGTGAAATTGATATTTTATTTTGAAAATTAAATTATTGAATTTATCTATTAAAGTTAATTGTGAAATGGAATTGTTAATTGATTTAAAATTATTATTTGGGAAAAATGTCTAAAAATGGGTTTGATAGAAACCTTTGTCTTTTATCTTGGAGAAATTCATGTTTTGATTAAAACCCAAATTTATAAAAATTATAATTGGAACATTTAAAAAAGGGGGAATAAGATTAATTGTATTTTATTCTTTTTTTTAAATAAATTTCTCATTAATGATTTGTAAAAGAGAACATGAAATACATAGTAGTTAGTGAGTTATTAAGGATGATCATATTAGGATGGTTATTCCTTAACACCAGATTGACGTTTTACAACTATAACATGAACATTGTTTATCACATCAAATTCCCTAGTGGGATACCGAATATTCCTCTCTTTCTAGTGCGGAGTGACATGTGTATACATTGCGGTTATTATCAAAATATTTGGTAAGGATCCCATAACCAGAATGTATTGTACATTTTTTCAGATGACCATGTTTTGTCACTTGTTTACATTTTAGATATAAATGTATTATTCTGTTTATAAACTATTTTAAATGCCTTTTTAATTCATATAAAAAAATTTTATTAAATTTTTTAATATATTTTTTTAGAAATATTTCATCAATAAAAATGTGAAGATTTTGTAGTATTTCCATCATTTGAAATGTAAATCATGAGTTGTTTTAATTATTAGTTTTAAATTCAAAACCTATTTACTTAATATATAAAAATCAATTTATTAATTAATTATTGGAATATATTATGGAATACTTAGTAAGACTCTACTGGGATTTTATCTCACACCCTACTTATGCCTTATGGTGTTTATAGATTTTATACATTCAAGTTTGAGAAGAGGTAATAAACCACTTAGAGATGGATCATGCTATTCATCTATGGACTTGGTGAGTTGTGTCAGTTGTGTCTTTGGATGATTTTACTATTTCACGGTACATTTCTACTGTAATTTGTATTTTTTATCCCTATTTGACTTTTGACACACATCTACATGGGAAGTTTCTTTTTTATGAATACTATTTTGATATATTTGTTCTACAATGTTTATGGAAAATTATTTCCCACTTTCATTTTTTATTATTCCATGTGTTAGTCACAAACCTATGGGGATCGATAATTCCCTTCGGGCTATGTCAGTGTCAGTTTAATGATCATTTTACCAGGGTACTTGAGTTAGTTTCTGATAAATTTGTAATAGAGCTCTAGGTTGGGCTTTTAGTCTTGAAGTTTGTATGAATTGAGAAATATTATCTGGACATAGAAGGTAGTTGAGATTGATTTCTTGGATATCTCTCATGGCAATGAAACTTTAGTCACCAAGGGTATTAAAAGAAATACATTTTGAGGATTAGTTCTAATATTTTCATTGCTTTTGATTTGGATAGATTGAATTATAAATCTTGTTTACAAATCTGTTGATATTCATTTTCCCTTGAATCTCATTATAGGTGAATATATAATGTCTTATTTGATGCCTTCTTATGTTTTGTTGCATCAGGCCTTCAAAAAGATGTTCATGTCATATCTATGAGGAAGCTTCAAATGATCCTTAGTGATCAAACCCTCTTTTTGGCCTGAGTCCAGTTGAGGTGATTGTTCCTATTATATATGCATTGGGAAAGGCTCCATCAATAATTGAGGTGATTGTTCAAGTCATCTCTATGAGGAAGCTTCAAATGATCCTTAGTGATCAAACCCTCTTTTTGGCCTGAGTCCAGTTGAGGTGATTTTTGGCCGGAGTCCAGTTGAGGTGATTTTTTCTCGTTCAGGATATAGTTTTGGAACCTCTGAGGGATGGCCTCAATATTTTTTCTATAGATTTCATTTCCCATATGATAGAACCATCAAAAATCTCAAAGAATCCTAAAGATATTGAGGAATGGTTGATAAGAATTAAGCACTTGTTTGGGTTCTTAGAGACACTCGATGATATTCCGGTAAAGTGTACCACCATTATGATAGAATTATTGAGTAGTAGATAGTGGGACATGATGGTAACGATGAGAAAACTCATGGGATTTAAGAGGAAATACTTAAAAGATCTTTTCATGGACCAGTTCTATGTAGAGTTGATTTTATTGGCCAAGGCCTCTATGTTTTCTATAATTGATCAGACTGACAATACTAGGATATGTTATGAAAACCATTTTCTCTAGATTCTATAGTTTTCAAAAGAGTTATTATTTAATGAATAGATAAAGGCTTGATAGTTCGATTGTTTTCTTTAACTAGATATTTATTTTCAATTTTCTTTCTAAACAAACTTCATATGTTGGTGTACTGGACATCACATTCAATGTAAAGATGGAGTTATCTAGAAAGTGAGGGCTTTTATGAGTTTCATTTTATCATAGAGGATGTGTGAATTCCTCTAAGGGAAGTAGGAAGAATGGTGATTCATAGGGTGGTTCTCAATAGTTTTATCATTCTAGACCTCTTGTAGTGTCTGGTAGAGTCCTTTTGATTTGTTAACAGTGTGGAATGTAACAAAATTCAAAGAGGGATTGAAATCATGCACCCAAGGTATGTTGTTGTTATGGATTCTTACATTACCATCATAAAATCCACCATGTTTATTCCACTTCTCATAGTAGAACTGAATCAATTGCAACTTCTAAAATTGTGACACAATCAGATGTTTCGCCTGAAAAAGTTTTACATCCAAAGGTATCTAGAATGAAGCTTCTTCAAACAAAGGAAGGGTCTCTAGAGGAAAAAAATATAGGATCAATGTTCATGACAGGTACCATTAATATAACTTCATCACTAGTGAATTATCCATTTGATATTGGTTCGTATCATTTTTTTATTTCAACATATATTGTAATCTTTATAGTCTTATTATATATATTTTGTCTTGTTCAATGAATTTTACTAAACCCCTTGGTATGAAGAGGGAGTAGGGTCTCCATAGTCCCTATTTTTTTGTCTCTCTATAAGATGTTGATCATTTTTGGATTTTTTAATTTCATCACATGAATCCTCTTGATATCATATTTATGAGGAATTGGATAATTTCCAATAATGCCTGGATTGATTCTTATATTCAATGGGGCTCCTTTATTACACCTGACATGGTTTGATGAATCTTTCAAGGAAAATGGGACCTGAGGACAAGCAGAGATAGAACTTATTATCCAAATTTTTGGAATATGATATCTATATTTTCATTTTTCCTAGAGAAATAATTTTTGAGAAGTGATCTCCCTCAATTCATAATCATGGTTTCCAACATGTATCTTTCTAACTTCTCAAGTCTACCACCGTTAAGAGAGGTATAATTTTCTATTTATTTAGTTCCTGATACTCAACCAATTTATATTCCCTCTTACCATATGGATCCTCCTGAAATAAAAGATTTGATGACTCTGTTTGATGATCTTCTAGAGAATGGATTGATATTCCTGATCATGTCACCTTGGGTGGTGTCAATTCTCATTTCTATGAAGAATGATGGTTCAATGCACCTTTTTTTTGATTATTGAAAACTCGATTGAGTTAAGATAATGAACAAGTTTCCATTTCCCTATATTGATGATATGTTTGACCAGGTAAGAGGGGAAAAGTAGTTCTTAAGGATCAAACATTGTTCATGATACCATCATTTTATAATAAAGAAATTTTACATAAAAAACTACCTTTTAGATAATGTATAATCCTTATGTGTACTATTCCATGTTTTTTGGTTTAATGAATATTCATACAATTTTAATGGATTCAATGAACATGATTTCCCACAATTATGTTGAAACAATTATAGAAGCCTTTATGGATTAAATATTTATTTACTCTATGTCCTAGAAGGAACATGTGCATCACCTGTGAATAGTAATTTGTTTACTGATAAATTATCCCATTTATTATGAGATTTCAAAATGTGATTTCTAGATCCGAGATGTGAATTTAATAGAGAACATGGTGTCAGAAAAAGTAATATTATTTGATCTTGAATAGTTTATGATTTTTATGATATTGGAAAAAACCATAAAATGATTTCTAGATTTAGATATTATTTGTTTTAGTAGGTTATTATCACATGTTCCCTAGGGACTAATCAAAGTTAGCTTCTCCGATGATAGCACTGACTCGAAAGGGAGTAATGTTTTCATTTGGATGAAAAATTTCATTATATATTATTGAGAAAAGATATATTTTGACTACTATGCTAGTGTTGAATATTCTAGAGGTTGGGCATGGCTATGTGGTATTCTTTGATGCATTGGGTTTATGTTTGGGTTATATTCTTATGAAAGGTGATCATGTCATTTCATATGGATTTTGTTAGCTTATGCCACACAAGATGAATTAAATGACCCATAACCCTGAAATTGAAGCTGTGATGCGTGCACATGTGAGTTGGTAGAATAACTTTTATGCTGAAAGGTTTTCCATGTATTCTAGCCATAAGAGATTTGGTTATATCTTCTCTCAAAAATATCTGAATCTCCATCAGAGTCATTAGGTGGAATTCCCATTGTCTTTTTATTTCAACATCTCCAATACCATGTAAAATTGTAATGTCAGTATAGATTCTTTGAGTAGGAAAAATCCAATCGAGGTAGTGAAAAAATATTTAGAAGAGTATAACATGATGATCTCATTGCACAGTTAAATATTGGATTCTAGGAATCAATGGCTGTAGTTTTGTTGACCATTGTTCAGTTCACATCCACTCTTCTCAAATTTATTCTTTAGAAAAAAACATGTTGACGAAGAGTTCAATAGAATTAGAGACTATCTTCATTGTTGGGGGACCATGCATGGCCGGTCATTCTCCACCGAGTGTATTCTATGCTATCAGAAGTTCTTTGTTGTGTAGTTAGAGGTAAAGAAAGCTGTTGTGGGATATTTCTATAGCTCCCAGTAAATAGTGAACATAGTAAATAAAAATATATTCTATGATATATTGGGGAAGTTCTAGTGACTAGGTATGAGATAAAAAGTTGAAGAGTTTTTCTCTAATTATTATATATTCCAACAGATTAAGGATGAACTCCAGAAGACTTCGGGTTTTCTTCAACCAATTCATGTTCCCACATAGATGTGGGATGAGATGTCTATTGACATTATGGTTGACTTTCCACATATACAGGGAAAGAAGAATTTGATATGGGTAATGATTGATCGATTGACTATGTTGGCTCACATTATACCCATTCAGGATTCAGCCAAAAGTGAGGAGGTGGGAAATATCTATGTGTGTGTGATTGTTCCTCTACACATAGTTCCATATACTATAGTATCTGAAAATGATCCTCAGTTCAATTTTTACTTATGAAGAGGCCTTTAAAATGAAATGGTATCTTAAGTCTATTTGAGCATGAAATATCATCCACATCTGGATGGCCAAATAGAAATAGATATAAAAATTCACAAGGATATACTATGCACTTATATATTAATCTTTGGTAGAGCTTGGGATGGTCATATAGGGATAGTTGAATTTACATATAACAACAGTTACCAGACTATGATTCGAATGGCTCTCTTTATGATCTTGTATAGATAGACTTATAAATATCCATTGTGTTGGTTAGAGATCAATGAATGTTCAATGGTTGGAAAATATCTATTTCAAAATATGAAATCAATAAATTAGTTTATTTATTAGAAAATGTTGAAAGAACATAGCCAATATAAGTCTTTTATTGATCACCATCATAAGACTTTGGAATTATCAGTTGGGGACCAGGTGTTCATGAATGTTTCACCATGTTTGGTTCATCAGCAACTAAGGAAGCACGTGAATCTTGTTACTCATTTTATTGGACCATTTGATGATTTTTAAATGGTGGGGAATGTTTTTGAACATTTATAACTTCCACCGTAGATGACTTCAGTACATAACATGTTTCATGTACATCATCTATGAAAGTATCTATCTGATCCATATCATGTTCTGAACAAGAGTGATATTGAGGTTAAAAATCATTTATCTATGACTCAATTACCAGACAATATAGTTGATTTTGAAACAAAGGTTCTTAGTGGGAGGATGATTAAATTGGTTCATTTTATATAGAAGTAAAGTTTTTGTAGTCCTGAGATATTGGAGAGGGCATCATTGATGAGAGAATAATGGACTCTTCATTTTGGAGTGGAAGATTCATTGTAGAATTTTTTGGGGGTAAAAATTTATTATTGTGGGGAGGTTGTAAAACCCTGTTCTTATATTCAGATATTCTTAAAGCCCAATTTTGATAATTCCTTTCTTGGGTTTCGTTTTATTGTTATTTTGGTTGAATGTTTGAAAATTTTGGTGGTTTCGGGGCTAGTACATGGTTGGGGAATGATTTGACTAAACCATGCACTCTCTTAGCAGATACTTGGAAAACCATGACATTGGGGTTTTACATAGTTAGCATAGCATTTGAAAAATCATGCACCACCTAGAATAAATTGAGTACTTGGAGAAATAGGGGAACACTATTAAGGAATATAGTTTGTCTAAACTGTGCATCTTTGCCCAAGAAATAGTGTGTACTTGATTTTTTTAAACAGAATCTAATTTTAAAAATCATGAAACCTTGAATTTAGATACATGATATGCCAGTATGGCCCCAAAATAATTTCCTCGTCCTTAATAGATCCATTGAAGAGATTTTTCCCCTATTATCCCTCCTCGATGTTGATCAAATCTTGAATAATTCCTTTTAATCCTCCCCCAATTTGTTTTCCCTTCTTGTTCTTTATCTCATACAAAAACTATTCTCCTCCAAATGCTATCATAGATCTTAGTCTTACATTTTCTATCTATTAAATTATTTTTGGATATTAATCTTATGTTATATTCTTGGAATATTTTTTCATTATCATTCATTTTAAAATCCCAATTATGGTCAAGAATTTTGAGATCTAATGATTCTGGTAGGTAGATCCATTACAATGTCCATATTTTTGATACCCTAAAATTATGATTTAATGAAAATTTATTTATTTAAATAAAACATCATGATTTAAATAAACATAATTTCAATTAGTTTATTAAGTCATCAATTACATTGAATTTGGGTTTTTGGAAACTGGTTTTGGCATGAAATTAGGAAAACTCGCAATTCCATTGAATTGATGTGTTTTTATAAAAATTAGTGAAATTTAAATTGTGGAAATGGTTTTGATGGAAAAGTTTTTATAAACCATATTCCATTGAATTGGGTGTTTATTATAAAATTTATTTATTTTTTAAAATTTATTTTTTGAATATAATAGTGAAAGTGAAATGTGAATTAATTTCAAATTTTTGTATGATAAAAATGGATTTAAATAGTTTAGCTTGAATCCTTTGGGTTTTATCTTGGAGAAAATAATTTTTTGATTAATAAAATCTTTTTGTGTTTGAAATGGAAATTCACACATTTGAAAAAGAGAGAATGAGATGAATTTTTTTAAACTATTATTAAAATAAATTTTCCATCATCTTTTTTTCTAGATAACATGAAATACTATGTTTTTAGTGAGATGTTAGGGACAATAAGGTTAGGATTATAATTCCCAAACATTGGATTTACTTTTAATGACTCTAACATGAACATTATTTAGAGCATTTAATTCCCAAGTGGGATGCCGATGAGTCCTCTCTTTCTAATGCTTAGGGACGTGTGTATAAATTGTGGTTATTATCATATGAGAGTGAGGATCCTATATCATAGAACTGTTTCGGTTTTTGAAGATGAATATGTTTCTCAATTATTTATATTTGAGATATAAATGTCTGCCAATTTTTATAAATTGTTTACATGCCTTTTGAAAATAGATAATATATTTTATATAAATATGTTATTTTAATTAATTTTTTGAGAAATATTACATGATTTGAGATATGAGGCTCTTTTTTGAATGTATTTCCATCATTTGAAATGTAAACCATGATTTTTTAATTATTATTTTGAAATTATAAACGTATTTATTTAATATTGAAAACAATATTTGGTTAAATAATTTTCGGCGTGTTTTATGGAATCCTCAGTGATACCCTACTAGGATTTTATCTCACACACAAATGGTTTTTTAGTGTTTTTATATTGTATATTTATAGATTTGAGAAAGGGTAAATCAATACATGGAGGTGGGTACAACAATTTATATGTGGACTTGGTGAGTTACATCTGTTGGGATTTGGGATGTTTTTTCTATTTTTCTAGTTCTTTTCTATATTAATTTTCATTGTTTATGGCTTCTTGAATTTCGGTACACATCTCATGGTAAATTTTTATTTCAATGAATACTATCTTGTTATCTTTTTTGCAATGATTGTGAAAAATTTATTCCCAATTTCGTTTTTTATGATATGAGGTTCTATTTGAAAACCCATGGGTATCGGGAATGCCCTTCAGGCCATGTTAATGTCAGCTTAGTTATTGGGTTACCAGGGTACCCGAGCTTATTCATGATAGCACAAATTCCATTTAAATAATTGGATAAGGAATAAATCAATAAGAAAATGTAAATAACTACTCACAGAATAAATTTAAATAACTAGATATGTATGAAATCGACATTGAAAGGTAAATAACTATAAATTTATTCAATTTAAATATATGGATTAGAAAAAATTAATAGGAAAATATAAATAATTGAAATCACATTCCATTTAATCAATAAACTGAAAATAAAATTCATCTAGAGATTATATAATTGTGAAAATCTAATTTATAATAATAAATTAATTCTAAACGAAGTAAATTCATAAATACTAGATTGTATATTTTCCAAGTTCATGGAACCCTTACAGTCAATAACTATCACAAGATGATTTAAAACATACTGGTTAAAAACCCATTTAGTTGAGCCTATCTAACTGATTTATCCCATGAGACTTCTGATTCATCTAGAGTCTTACATTAACTGGTCCCTAACCCATGAAATACAAGTATAAATAATTCCACATATATCAAACAATCGATTTGATTCATTAAAAATGTTCCATATCAAATTTTTTATTGAAGAAAAAATAGAGATTTATCAATATTTCCTCATATAATAAGAAAACATTCAAAGTAAACACCATTTGTAAATATTGTATATGTTTTAGGAAATAAACATATACTTGTTAAATTATATATATATATATATATATATTTAAATGTAAATTTAATTTCTAATGGAAAGTGAATATTGCAATGGAATTTTAATGACCTTAAAAATAAATCAATGTGGTGAATGCTAATAATTTTCTAGGTCAAAATGATCTTAAACCATCCAGAGGGAAGATAATGATGGAATCAATACAAGATATACCCATTAGAGTAATAATAAAGGGTTTTTTATTTAATAATATAATTACAATACAAATATATTTAGAAAAATTATATGGGAAAATATCATTTTTATTTTGAAAGTAATTTTGGGAGAATTCATTTTCATTGAAAATAACATTTACAAAAATATTTAAAAATTTCATTAAAAATTTTAAAATTAATATTCAAATAATAAAAAATTATTAATTACATACAAGGAAGAAACAATACACCTTTTCTATTATAAAAATGTTAGAAAAGTGCATTGTTAAGAATGCAATAAGAGGATTCCATTGATTTTTTTAAAAAGGATAAAACTTTCATTTAATAAATAATTTTTAAATGTTGAGTGAAAAATGTTTTGAATTTTTTTATAAAACATGGTTTTGTGATAACAAAACATTTCCGACTAAAGTGAGAAATAATGCTACATTTTAATAAAACAAATTCTCAATAATATTATGTAATGAAGAGTGGGAAAATGGTACAATCACTTGAAAAACATCTTTAAAAAATATTTTTTAATAAAATTAATGGGTTTACTAAACAATTATAATATAATTTCATTTAATGTAAATTCAATAATAAATAATCTCGATTATAATGTGATTATGAAATAAACTCTTAAAATGGTCATAACAGTTAAGTGAGAATTTATCAATAAATAGATTTTGTATATCAACTATAAATCCATATAAAACATGTTAAAATAAAAAAAGAGATATAAAAAATTAATTATGCACATAACCATATAATTCCAATTAATAAGTAATACTAAATGATGGAAGGATATTTAGTTACGAAATTCATTACCACTTGGTAAATTTTAATTAAAATTCCCACAGATGGAATATTTTAAATTGAATTTTAAAATACCATTATGACTAATGTATTCATGATATTAAATGTAAAATGGGTTTTATATACACCACATAAATGTAACTAGGTACATAGAAATACAATATGCCTCAATGAAATGAAATTAAGATGAAACCCCTTAACTTATGTTTCCCTTTGATTGAATGTGATTTAAACTCATATATGATGGTTTAAATAATGAAAATAAAATATTACATAATCAAATTAATATTTATGATATCATATTTGATCCTTTTATATCATATTATTAACTATTTAACAACAATCTTTCATTATTTCCTCATTTCGGGTAATAATTATTTTTTTGAGTATATTTTAACTTGTTAATTTTAATTCATATCATATCAATCATGATTTAATTATCATCAGAATTTAAAAAATAATTTTAATACTATATATATATTTATTATATATTTAATTTTATTAATCCATGAAATTGTTTAGAGAAAATGAAATATGTTATTCAGGAAGATGGTAGGTCATACATATGCATGAACGATGTATCCAATTTATTTTGATATTGAAAGAAATTAAATTAAATTATATATATGTATAGTATATTTATATTATAATTTTCATGTCACATATAACATTTATATATATTAAAACAATCCTTAATACATTCCTTGTTATGTATGAATTAATCACATCCCATCGCGAGGAGGTAGTCTGCAGTACACGTGAGAGTTGTTATCATATTCCAAAAAAATAGAATGTTGGAAGGTATGTGTCATTTAAAAAATCACGAAGTATATTAACATCACTAAAATAATATATATCATACATAAACTATAAATCCATCATTGTTTTCATCCTTGAAAAGAAATATTGGAAAAATGAATGACATCAGTTCGCGAGGTCGTAGTCTTTTGTACACATGAATGATGATTTAATAACCCGATTGATGAAAGTGTGTGAAGGTTTAGAGATTGAATTAACATAGAAAAATGAAATTATATTTAAGATAATGAGATGTTTATATAATCATGTTAAAATACAAATTTTATGATGTGGAGAAGGAAATAAAATAAAATTCATTTAGAAAAATATTACCTCTTTTTCGAGTATCCTCATTAGGTTTTCACTAAAACATTAAAAAGTATAAATTATTCATGTAATAAAGATTATATAATGAGGTTATCAATGTTGGGGATTGATTTTGGAAGAGACCGATCGATCCAAATTCCTTGAGATGTGTGAATAAGTGTTGGGAGTGTGTGCCTTTTTATAGTTGGCGAGGAGTGACATTCTTGTAAATACTCAAAATTATTAATTATTGGGTGGTCTCCCTTACCACTTGTTGACAAAAAATTGAATAATAATTTATATGCGGTTTTATTGGTTCTATAAACTCCTACCCCACAAAAAACTGTTTTTATAATGTTATTCCATAACCTCTATGTTTCCCCCCTTTTCCCATTTTAGATTTTTTAAGGCAACTAATTTATCTACCATAAGTAAATTAATAGTTAAGATTAAATTAAATTAAAAAAAATTATATCATTTATTCCCAATAATTATCATTATCATATCTAATTTATAAAATAAAAACCCCATGTGTGTCAGAAATTCATTTAAACATAAGCTTATGTAAATCACAAAAACAAATTGTAAACATAACCATGATAAGAAATGTTTTAATATTTAGGGATTAATGTAATCACCATACAATATACATTTTTCTAGCAGTGTAAAATATTTAAAATTTATTAACATTTAAAAACACTTATAATATGAAAGGGTTTTTATATTTCTAAATCATTTATTATGAAATAACATTAGTGTAAATTTTGACATTATTTATATAATTTGTATTTTAAAAAATAATAACAATGATGAAATTTGAATATATTAATTTCATACCTATAAAACATTATATATTGATCCAAAAAATTAATTTAATACAATAAATCATTCAATTTAATTCACTTTTAATAGTTTTAGTAGCACTTATATTAGTGGATTATTAAATAAATAATTTCCGCGCTTGAATTTATTATGCATTTAAAGAAATTTAAAAATTAAAATTAATTATCATGTTAACAAGAACTCATTTAACATTAATAATAATTTTTATTATAAAAAATATTATTTTTTCTATATATTAGTGACATTAATATATTAAAGCAATTAAGGTTCTATTTTTTGTCTTTTTTCATTAACTTATTATATAGAACCAATTTATATAATAGTGTCCTAATAACTCCTTAAAATAAGTCATAATGTGTTAAGGGTCTATATATGTCCACAAAATGGGTGTTGGGAAAGTTGGTAGGTAATTTTACATCTTATATTCAAACATTAACTACTAAGTAACTCATTTTTACCATAATTGTTGTAATTCATTTTAATTATTCTCGCTAATCATATTTGTAAAAAATTAAGTCAGATTTATTAGAAATTAGAAATTAAGATGATTGAAAATATTTAATGCATTTATAGAAGTTCAATTAATAGAATTTGAGAAATTAAATTTAAAATTAATCCCTCACACATGACAAGAAATCCAGAGTTTAAGATGAAATGTTTAAAAAATAAAAAAGATTTTTTATCTAAATTAATAATGAAAATGATTCCAATTAACCAATTGTATGAATTTATATATTTATTTATTTATTAGATTAAATATAATTCAAAATATAATTTAACATTAAAAATTATATAAATGAAAATGAAATTTTCAAATAAAATTCAGTATTTATCACAATGCATCAAACAATGAAACTTATCAAAAAATTCCAAATATTAGCCCTATGATATTTTTTGTTAACCAATTTCAAAATTTAAGTTTATTTTTTCAAAAAAAAATTTAAACAATTGTTAAAATATAATTTTAAATTATCTGGGTCAAGCATGAATAAATCACTTTTTAGGATAATACAATTTTTTTAAGAACATTTATTTTTCTTTTAAATGATACTTTTTTTAATATTTATAATCAACAGGTAACCAATAAATGTGTGTAAACATTATATTTTTATAATTTTCATAATATTATTCATAAAATAAAATTTAATTTCCAGTATATATTTATCATTTTAAATAATAATATTAATAGTGTTTAGTAAAACTTGGTCCCACTTGTAACACATGCCATCAAACAAAGTCATTAATGCATGTATTGAAATATATAAAATATATAGAATTTATTTAAAATTGTAAATATATTTTAAATTATCATAATTTAATTTTTCATTTTTACACATGGTGTTTCATATCAAATATTATATTAAATTAGATGTTATTGTTCTAAAATGTTTAGAGTGTTACATTCTCCCCACCTTAAATAAATTGGGTCCTTGCAATTTAAACTTGATCTCAGTAATAAAGGGTTCATCATTAAGAGATATGTTTTGAAAACCCCACATAGTAATGGATTTAGTAAAATGTCATTTTAATAATAGATAGTGGTATGTATAATAGTGAGATGTAATAACACATATCTAGGATTCCAATTAGCAAAAAAAACAATGAAAAGCGATGATATGGAGGAAAAGAGTAAATATTTATAGAGAGTTATTCAGTTTTTTGACCACATGAAATTTAACGATAAATATAATGTTATGTTTATCCAAAGAATAAATCTTATAGGTGTAGAAAAGTCATTGATTTCATCATAAATTATGGTAGTATGATAACATTTTATTTCAAGATAATATTTACTAAAGTTGAGGAATTATTTTACTACCTATAATTATAATAAAATATACTTGCTTGATATATTTTCATTTCATAATAATAATTTAATCCTTTTGTTTTTATTTGATTAATTTCTATTTTAACCCTTATTCCAGGATATAAATATCCTATTTTTTATGTCTGAAGCACAAAAATTCACTTTTGATAGATCATGAGATCCATAAAAGAGTATCATGTATTTCTATATATCACTAAATATTTTCCAAAACCAATATGTTGAATATATTAATCTCTAAAACTAAAAATTAATTCCATTAGTTCATCCTTAAAATTTTTCATCTATTTTTTTAGTTAAAACCAATGACACATTAACCAAGACATCATGTAGGTCATTGGTAGGTGAAAAACCCTCATCTCTTTCAATCATGGGCTCAAGACCCACCGATTTTATTGATTTAATGGGTTGTAACCCTGTGTAATCATTTTCCTTTTTAAAATTATAAACGTATATAAAATATCCCAAAAAGATGATGGAAATCATTGAAAATAAGTTAATCATTACATAACCCTTTTCCTAATGTTTTCATAAAAACATATTATTTTTATATGTTCTAGTTTACAAAGTCTAATAACCTTATATTATTATTATTATAATTTCATTAATGATCATATCAATTCTAATGGTTTTAAATACCTTTTTTCTTTTGTCTTAAAAATGAAAAATCATTATTCCTCAAATAACTTTTCCACTAAAACGTTATCTTTCAATAAATCTATAAATATCATTAATCTTGGTAGAATCTAATCATAGAAAAACTAAAAAGTTTTATTAAATAATTTTAACATATGAGAAATCTTAGAAACATTTACACATAATGGTATCCATAACTTTTAATTGAATTAAAGAATATATTCATCCATAATTTAACACGATCCTTATATGTTTTAGGATTTATATAACAAAAATTACATTAGTAAAATATGTTTATAATTTATTTCTTGAATCCCAATATATAAATAACTATTTTATAATATTTAAAAATATGTTCTTACTTGGTCTATGTTTTACCCTATGTCATTAATTGTCATTTTATATCCATAATAAAATAAAATGGACTGAATAAATATGAATTATCCTTATAATACCCCCCCCCCGAGGTGTATAACTATGTGCTCAATAAGTCATGTTTTAATGTACTAATTTAGGCTCATTTCATCCCCAACATGCCCTTTTCTGAGTTATTACCCCTTTGTAAATCTATAATAAAACCATGTCTACATATACTATCCAGACATAGATTTATCTCAAGGAAAAAGAATATAATATCCACCTTACCAAAGCTTTATGATTTTCTTATATAATTGTCTTCAATGTTATCATTAGGGTTTTTTTTACCTGGTCTATATTATTCTAAATCATTTAAGAATGGTTTATACAAAAAATACTCTAATTACAACTGTGGAGACCCCAACCCCAGAATTCTGGAACCAGTGTTTGCTATCATTAAATTGGTATAAGATATAATGAATCAAATCCCAAAGGACCCATCAGTTTAGTAGTCTTGGTAAAATAGATAGATTCTTGATTAAAATATTACATTTGAATATAAAAATAATAACATAATATTTTTGGAGAATCACCTTATTTTATTTATCACATCATTTTTTATCAGTCTTATTAATATTTATGGAATTCGGGAGAATGGAAACAAAATAAGGGTGATCATAAATAATTATTAAGGGTTAAGTACAATGAAATAAATAATGAATCAATGAGAATAATAAACATGGAAATGTAAATAACTCATCACATATTCCATTTAAATAATTGGATATGTATAATTTCAATATGGTAAAGAAAAATAATAAAGAACACATTCCATTTAAATAACAGGATAATGAATAATCAATATGGGAAGGAAAATAACATAAAAAATTCTCCATTTTAAAAAAGATAAGGAAAAATAAATAGAGAAAAGTAAATAACTGAAAAAACATTACATTTAATCATTTAAATGAATATGAAGTTCATCCATAGGGTATATCATATTTAAAATCACTTGGATTGTAATAAATTATTTTGGAATGATTTTTTTTAAATATTTGATTCAATGTTTTCTAGGTACATGGAGCCTTTAGTATTAATAACTTTAGCTAGACCGTTTTAAACATACTACCTAAAAACCCATTTTGTTGAGGCAAGACTACTAATTCATCCCATGAGACTACTGATGCATTGAGGGGATTATATTAACCAGTCCCCAACTTATGTTATATCATTCTAAAAAAATCCACATATATTAAATAATAGATTTAATCCATAAACATTACGTCATATCAAATTTTAATATTGAGTAAAGAATACTGATTTATCAATATTTATTTACATAAAAAATAAATTTCAAAGTAAACACCATATGTGAAATGGGTATATAGTTTTGGAACTAAGAATATCAATTATAAATAATATGTATAACCTAGGAAATATAATTTCAAATGGAAAGTGAATAACTAAGGGAAAGTAAAAAACTACAAGAATGAGTCAAGGATTTAAATTTGAATAATTTAATTTTTCAAAATGATCTTAAACCATTAAGATAAAAAAAATGATGGTAGCAATACAAAATATAACCATCAGAGTTAGAAAGAAAGATTGTTTTCATTTATGAATTAAAATACAATAAAAATAATAATTAATTACATTCTTGGGGAAAGTATATTTTTAATTTTTATTTTTGTTCAAAAATTTCTTTTATTTGTAAATTTTCTTTGAAACGTTTAATTTAAAAATAGATTCATAAAATTTCAATGGAATCTTCAAAAAAATAATAGAGGTTAATTCTGTAAAAGGTAAAGAATAAATTAAATTATATTGTAAAGAGATAATAAAATAACATTGTTTATAAAATGTTAAGAAGATTTTTTTTGTAGAAGATATAATGGGTCATAATTTTATTTAATAAATCATTTTCAAAAAAGTTAATTAAATCATTTATTAACACTATTTTTCTTCTGAAGACATATTTTATAAATAAAACATACATCCAACCAAGGAGATAAATGAAGTCAACTTTTATTAAAAAAATCTTAAAAAATTTATGTAACTAAGAGTGAAAAATAATACTATCAATTGGAAAAGATAATGAATAAATATAGGATAAAAAACTAATGGGTTAGTAAAAAATTATAATATAATATCCTTTAATGGTAATTCAAGAATAAATAGTATTGATTAGAATAATATTGGGAAATAATCCTTTAAAATGATCATAATTTTAGCGTGAGAATTAATTATACACATAATCATATAATATCAACAAAGAAATAATATAACCCAATAAAAGGAAATTTGGTTATGAAATTGTTTTCCACATGGTATCTTTTAATTCAAACCCCCTTAAATGAAATAATTCAAATTAAAACTTAAAATACCAAGATTAATGAATTATTCAGGATATTACATTTCAAAGGGGATTTATATACACCAAATAAAATTAATTAGGTGCATAAAATTATAATATGACTCAATGAAATTATATTGAGATGAAATATATTACCTCATTATTCCTTTTGGTTGAATGTTTTTTAACTTCTTGTATAATGGTTTTAAAAATTATATAAACTTATTTTATGACCATATTAATATTAATTATATCATATATATCCATTTTATAAATTATTATTACCTTTCCATTAATAATCATTTATTATTTTCATTTTTTCTAGTAATAACTACTTAGTTTTTTACGAGTATGTTTTCGTTGGTTCTTTTTTGTTTATATAAATTAAATCACATTTTAATCATCTCTAGAATGTAATCCATGATTAAAATATAATATATATTTATTATATATTTATTTATATTAATCCATAAAATTTTTTGATTGCGAATTTAATAGACTTTCCTTGAGAAGATACGACGTAAACACACATGAATGTTGCTTTTATTTTCTAGTGATATTAAAATAACGGAAATAAAAGTATATATATATTATCATTAAAATATATTTTTTATTTCATATAAATCATATATTATTATTAAACCCATTTTTGATAAAATTTATTTTTATCATGAATGAATCACATCATTTTGGAAGACTGTAGTCTTCTGTACACACAAGCGACATTGTTGTATTCCCACAAAAGTTTAGGCATGATTTTATTTTTAAATTCATAATATCATATATATATATATATATATATGTATCAACTATAATTACATCATTATTATAGAAATTTAATGTTGGTAATGGAAAAAACAAATGACATTGTTTCACAAGGAGGAAGACTACCGTACACAGAAACAATGATTCCCTAACCCATTTCATGAAAGTGTCTGATGTTATATGTATTAACCTTATAATAAAAAAATCTTAGTAAATGTATTATACTAAAATTATTATATTATTGTTCTATAATAGGAGTTTAATTAGATGGATAAGGAAATAAAAAAATTTCTTTTATAAGAACTTTACATCTTTTTAATGTATCCTCCTTCGGTTTACACTAAAAAATTAAAAGTTTTTATTTTGAAAAAAATAAGGACACTTGGATTAGTATAGTTTTTTTGGAGTGATTTGGGTAGATCGTAATCTATACAAATGTCTTTATGGGTGTGAATAATTGAGGTATGTGAGTCAATTTTTATAGTTGAGGAGGAGCGACAATCTTGTAAATACTTATATGTATTTAGTATTCAAAGGTTTACCTTACTTAATTTGGATAAACAATGAATACAAATTTAGGGTATGTTTTCTTTGGTTGATTAAAAAATCCACCACAAAAAAATAATTTTATTAATTGTGTTCCTTAACATCTATGTCTCTCCACTGGTATAATTTTGGTTTCTATTAAGGTGATGAGTTTTTATAACCCAGGTAATTTATATATTAAGAATAAAATAAAATTATGCATATTAGATACTTTATATCTATTTATTATAAATATGATACATAACATATAAAATAAAAAATCCATGTTTGTTAGAAATTTATTTTAACAGAAACACAAGTAAAGCATAAAAACACTTCTTTAGCCATAACCTCACTAACATTGTCTTTACTATTTTGGGGTTAATGTGGTAATTATTGAAGAAATATTGTTATATGAATGGAAATTATTTTATATTTATTAAAACTTACAAATAAATGGGAATAAGATATGATTTTTTTTGAATTTTAAATAATTTTATAATATAAATATTATTATAAAACAACATTAATTTCAATTTTGACATTATTTATTTAATATGAAATAAAAAATATAAGAATAATGATTTAACTTTAATATATTAAGTTAATGATTATGTAACATGATATATTAATCAAATTTTTTTGAATACAATAATTCATTCAATTTCCTTTACTTATAATATTTATATTATCATTTATTTTAGTTAATTATTAACTAAAAAATTCTTTCATTGGCGTTTCTTAAAAAATTAAAGAAATTTCAAAATATAAAAATAAAATATAATTAAAAAATAATAATTTACACTTAAAAATATCATTTATAACCGAAGGTGTGACGTTATTTCCCTATCTTAAAGCTTTATAAATATTAAAGGAATGTAATGTTCCAATTTAGTCCATCTGCTTACTTAACTTATTATATTGTTAAATTTATGGGAACAATATCTCAATAACTCAAAAAATTGATCTTAAGGTGCCAAGAGTAAAAATACTTCCATCTAATGGGTGTTAGAAAATATGGCAGGTTATTTTTAACCATATATTCTATGTTTAAACACTGTGTAAACTTATTTTTACCTTAATGAATGTAATTAATTTTAATTATTTTCACTAATAAATTTGGTAAAACATTTTTGTTCCATATTAAATATTTTAAATTATTTTAATTATAAATATTGAATTAATTTTAAAAATTGAATTTGTATAAGTGGAAAATTTTTATTTAAAATTAATCCCACAGATGTGATTATAAAGTGGGTTTCTAAAGATAAAATGCTCAAAAGAATACTATGATTTTATATATAAATTCAATACAAAAATGATTAAAATGAACAAAATTAAATTCATTAATATAAAATTTATATTTTTTAACTTTAAAACTAAATAAAATTAAAACATAAGATTATAAATTATTTAAATATAAAGAGAATTTTCAATTAAAATTCAGTATCTATCAATATTCATCAAAAATATAACTTCTCTTAAAATTACAATAATTCACAAAAATATACTTTTTCTATCCCACTTTTTTAAATTAATTTTATTTTTACATATAAATTTTCAAAAAGTGGAGTAAATTAATTTTAAATCATGTGTGCCAAGTGAAACTAAAATATATTGTTGATAAATACATTTTTTGGAGAAATTTAATTAAATGATTTTTATAATTATTTATAATAAAAATACAGTCACTAAATGTGTGTAAAATATATATTCAAATACGTTTTTAATCCTATTCATAACCTCCAATTTAATAGCTAGTAGATGATTTTCATTTTAAATAAAAATTATGAATAGTATTCAGTAAAACTCATTGTTTCTTATAATAGAAGCCACAAATAATTCATTCATGCATGTAATGCAAGATATATGATGTATTGAATTTTTTAAAGAGATAAATATAATTTAATATCTCAGGATGCTATTTTCCATTCTACAAGTTTTTTTATGCTTCATACATGCAATTAAATAAAAAATTATTCTTTTATAATTTTCAATTTGTTTCAAATAAACATACATCACCTATATTAATACAATATACTTAACAAAATTAAATAAACAAACAATAATTCGGAATAAAAATGTTATGTTAAAGTAAGTTGTCATGAAGACTCATGGTTATGTTGACACAAAATCATGAAAACTCGTGATCACACCAGCACACATAAATTGATCTACCCCTATGATGATCTCATAATTGATATAAGTAAAATAATCAAATATAATGTGACATAACGCATCCACAAGATATATCTTAGTAATATCCTAAATCAATCCATGATATTCACATAAATGATAAAATATTGAGCCTCTATCGAACTAGAACAATTGAATAGGAAAGGCTTCTTGGGTAGAAAAATTTTAATGGACTCCTAACCAGGCTGTGAGTATAACCCAATAGGCCACCAGTAATTTTTTCCTATAAATATTCATTTAATACTACATTTGACCATGTGATATTTCTAGATTAATAAATATAATGTGAAATAATAAATAAATAACCACTATTGGTCCTAGAGTTCTAAAAGAACTCCCAAGATTGACTTAACCTTCTATGACCGATATTGAAATGAATTAAAGGATAATATATCACCTCAGTGGGATATAAGTCCTACCTTATGATCCTATATATATTCATCCACTAGATATAATCATTAAATGATAGGGAGTATCCTTGCTATCATAAATAATTATAAGACTCATTCCAGATATTAGGGAGCTTCTATGATGTTCTAAAACATTAGTTCATCACTATATCTCAGGAATCCTAAAAATCTTATGTAATATCATCTGAAGTACAATCACAAAATCCAAATAATTTCATTATATTTCCTAGGATATAATATATATCCTTGGAATCATTTATAATGATATATTACTAGAAATCATAATTAGATCCATGGATTCCTAAGAATCCCATATATTACTTGGCCTGACTCCAAATCCTATGATTCATTAAGAATATTAAAAATTACCAAAATGACATCCTTAATGGTCCTAATAATCCTTAATAATCTCTCTTGATATCATAATACCATACCACCTGATCCCATTGAGGTGATCACTGATATCCTCCAGCCACTAAACATCACTAAGTCTTGGGAATGTAATTCATAGAGTCCATTAACATCAAGATCTATGAAATTAAATGGAGTTAACCCAAAAATATATCAGTATATATTATAGGGCCTTCATCCTTATGAATATATGTTATTTTAATAATAAAAACAACATTGACATGGGTTGGATACTTTCCAACCAATATTAAATTTTACTGGTTAGCCTCTTACTTTCATGACCCATTATTGTCACTATATTAATTATAAGATCACAAAATTGATTTAGGTTCTAAGGTGTCACCTAATATCATCTACATTGGATCTGAATCATAGACCCTTTATAGGGTCCACATATATAATTGGGGACCCTATGACGTCTCGAGGGTAACATTAATCGTAGACACCCATTATAGGTTCCTACATCTCATTCCAAACTCATTTGTTAACAACTATCTCTGAGAAGGAATACTTTCTCATGAAATAACTATATTCATCTCAAGGGATCACTAGTATCCATGGGAAATCTATACCAATATCACCCTAGAAAAATGGAATATGTTTCATTTCACATATAATTTCATCCTAAGTCTGTCCACTCACTCAACCAATATTGTTCTACTAAGTTTATGCCTATCCTTATAATCACCTAGAAGTTGTAAAGGAATACATACACCACTATTGAGACTCCTATACTAAGGATTTAAGGCATCTCACGTTCCATCATGGTCTACAAGGGATGAAAATTTCTAATTCACCACTTCCCTCATTTAGTAATTTTCTTATCCAACCTATACCAATTCAAATTACATTAATCTGTATCATATAATTAATTTAATTTATACCCTTCAAGTGTCCATGTATATCAAGTAATGTATTTAAAATTCATTCCTAGGCCATCAGCATCCAAGGCATCACTGTATGTCCTAGGGTCCATGGTGTCCCTTATCACCTTTTTATTCCTTGGGAATAAGATTTTATGTAAATTAATTATTTGTAGTAGTCAATAAAAGCATTATTTAATTTTTTAGGTATATTTTTAGTGTTATAAGATTACATGTCATACGATATATATATAAATAAAATTCATTTACTAATGTGGCATGTTCAAGGGACCACCTACCTCAAATGTGATGTAATACCCTTGAAGAATGAAGCCCAATCATCCTCATTAAATATCACCGAATAAAAAATGATCATTATTCAATAAAATATGACCTTTATAAAATTTATTAAAGTTAATTAATTATAACATAACTCCAAACATTATTTCATAATTACTCATATAAATAATTTACATGAGAAAATGATAGGTTAATCTATTTATTTCGTTATACCAAATTATAAATTTTTATTCCCTTATTTAATTATAAAAAATTTTATAACATAATTTATAATTAATTCTACATTTATCTAAAAAAATATTCAATAATATATCCAGAAAATTTTCCATCATTATTTCTATAATTAATTATTATATAATAAAAAAATTATTTTCCAAACACATGTTTTAATACATTAAACTGATAATATATGAATATGAGGAAAACATTTTTCCCTTTTTCTTGAAAAAAACCTCAAACATATACAATGGAGGTTCCCTGAGTAATGGTCACCACTATCTTTCCATACATGGAATTAGGACTGTATGGGATAATGTTATACCCTATTAACTCTTATGCTGCCTCAGGTCACTGGGGTAAGGTTAACCCTATTTACCCTAACGGAGCTCGAGGGGTCCTTTATAAGGGTCACTACCCCTCTTACACATAAAATGTGATCAAAAACCCTTAATGTGTATACCTAATTCCTATTATTCTTCTTAAATCAACATACACTATATAAAAAATTATTATTTCAAACCATCAAAAACACTAACAAATACTAAAAGATTGTAAAATCCCAACACTTACTAGATCCTCATCTAATCCTGTAAAAGTAAAATATACACATAAAAAACATTTAATGGAAAATTTAAATAGGTATATAGTGAAAATAAAAATAATAATCCATCCTTGTAGCGAATCATTGTAGATTTGAGCTTATAGCCATGCTTCATGGCCAGTTCCCCTTAATCATGATTTTAACAAGCTCTCTAGTGGAATTTTCTTATCAATATCTCTCTTACTCTCTCGGCTTGGATATAACATCAATGAAATCCTGTTTTATTTTTAACAATAAATGAGAGATACATGTGTTGGGGTGGGGGAAGAAATATATTTAATTAAATTAAATTAATTCCATTTATTTCATACCCTTTAAAAACTCATTTTAATTCTTGTCTTATGTTCCCAAACCCAATCATAATTTATATCTATCCAAGTAATGACCCTCCATTTTGGACTCAACTATGATGTTTTAATTAAATTTTAATACTCCATTTAAAATATAAAATCATTTCCAACAATCGAAAAGGTAATATTTAATTTATAAAATATTGAAACTCTGAAAAATACTCTAAATAGGAATCTCAAAAAATTCTGGAGCAAGGGAAAACATCCAATTTTTGGATCCATATAATTGTAGAAATATTATCATGGGTTGTATCATAGCTCAAATTACCATTTTACTACTCAAAAAATCTATGAAATAATAATCCAAATTTACCCTAAATTTCTCAACCCAAAAAACTAAAGAACCATTCCAATAATCTTTTAATTACTTTTAAATTTATTAATAACTTTTTTATAACATATAGATAAAAATGTTTCACAATAAATATATCCATGGGTCATATTCTATCATTATATATTTTAATTAGTTCTATTTTGCATAGGTATAAGTTATGATATTAATATATTGAGAGGGTTCTGTGAATTAGGGTAATATTTGGTTCTCAAGATTTAAGAATAACATTTGTTCAAAAATTATTCATTGATTAGATAATAAGAGATTTATTGTATTTAGCTCATCTCACTTATAATAAAGAACATCTTCATCAAAGAAAAAAAGAAAATTATTGACATTAATCATAACTAAATGTAAGTAGCAAATCCTTTCTTTTTTATATTATCAACCCCCTAAAATGACTATACTATTTTTATCAAATAAAAATGAATAATAAATGTTTATAAATTTGTAATAATCTATAATCAATGAAATTGTATATGATCCAACATTGATTCATGATAGGAATAAAAATTATTAACCTGAGATTCACTATCAATTTTATAGTTAAAACGCCACATATAATAAAACATCTTCTTTATATAATATCAGTTTTGATGATCATGATAGACTATCATTCTTATTCGCCTTTCTCTATCATCCATAAGTCTTTTTATTATCATATTATCATAGATCTTATACAAATTACTCTCTTTGTGATTTTTAATTTCACTTTGATTCAAAAAATAATAGACTATAATAAATCCCCACAACCACCGTCCTCCTCATTTCATATTTCATATCATTATTAAATCCATGATTATATTACTTAATTCGTTTATTTTCTCAAAACAAAATAACATTTTAATGTACTAAAACAATTATACCTTTGAACATGTAATTAAAATCTTTTATCACTATAACAAGTTGATTTAAAATTAGATAAATCAAGTTCTCATACTTTATCCTAATAGAGTAAATAAATTTAATGTTGTTATAGTATAATTTTTTTTATTCAAATCCAATGTAGTATTCATAATTCTTTCTAACACCACTATAAAAATCTGGTCTCTCTCATACAAAACCTTTTAATTTCACACTTAATAATAACAATAAATTCTTCTATCATTCAAATAAGATTTAAAAAAATATCAATTTTAATAATCTAAATAGGTATAATTAATATACAATTATGTAAAGACATTATACATCCTTCATAGTTTTTTGTTCACAATTATACAAGTTTTTTAAAAAAATTACACTGACACAATAGAGAAATTTAAATTTATTAAACATTTTATTTGAATATATAATCATACAATTTAAAATGATAACTATTTTGTGGATGCTTCTATGTGCTCCACTATTATGGATATATCATATTTTTATGCATGCTTACATAGAAACAAAATCAATATTATGAAACACTTTGTATGCGTCTTATCAATATTAATCCTTTTAAATTTCCCATCCCTGAATGTATAGATTTAATATAATTTTCATTTTAAGGTCATATAATTTTCAATGTATTTTTTTTAAATTTTATATGGATTGATTATGGGACCAGATTCTGAGAGAGTGTGCATCTCTGAGGCCCAGTGTGTCCAGTTGTTTTCAAAATATATTGAAATATTAAATAGAAAGCACACAAAATTTGACTAAACTAGTGGAAGAACATTTAAATGGGTGCCTATATCATAAATATGAAGGAGCCTTTGATTTCTGAACAATAACATTATCCTATGTGTGCCATAACATTAGCTAGTGCATGTCGATTGTGAAAATTCATCATATGATTTTTAAATTTAAAAAATAAATTGATAAAAAAATAATTTTATTTTTATTTTTTATACACAGAGACAAAACAAGATGTTTTTTTAAATAAAATACTTGGTAGAGATCCATGGTTAGGCTCATAACCCAAGAATCCTCTAGAGTCCATAGAGAGGGAGATACATCTAGATAATCCTCTCAAAATGAGATAAAAGAACTTCAAATCAGAGATTGATGAACACCATTCTTGGTAGACCTCACTGACGATGATGACCAGATGACCAATAATGATCATCAACCAATTATAAATCCATATAGGTTGCATTATTTTTGTTGCACTTTCCCATTATTTATTCCTATGATGAATGATGACTAATCAATGAGTAGATTAACATGTAGATCGATTATACCTTCATGATGGGTTGATATTTTTGGAGATTATCAGAATTTGGTTCTAGAGATTTATTCGATTCGTTCATTGTAATTACAGGATTGGATCGAGGATGGAAAAAAATGGATGAGGTATGTTCCTCATGATTGTTCTTTGTGTTTTTTTCTCCCCTAGTTACTTGTGTTCTTTACACACATTCTTCATTCATCCCTCAACATGGAAAAATTGATAGACAAACCTTCGATTCATAGAAAAAGGATTCAAAATTGGAGATCTGGAACTGGGATGAATTGATGGAGGTTTGACGATGGTGAAGACGGATGGATCAAAGTGATTCGAGAGAACTTCTTCTTCGAGCGTGTTACATCAGGATAGATAAAATTGTATTTTTGAGATGATTGAAGGATCGAAACCCATATATTTGATATTTAGGCCAGTGAAATTACCTTAGATATAGTGTTTCAAGGTGAAGAACCACCAAAACAAGATCTGAATGATTATCCGAGGTGTGTAAAGTAAGAAAATAATATTTTGGAAAACATAAAACACACAGTGTGTAGTCCCAACTACGTGGTGTTTTTCATCACTCGACCACTCGGCATGTAACATGGGATGTTCAAAGACCTAGAGTGGAGTAAAAAGGTTTTTTATATGGTTTTACTCTCCCACACAACATGTTATTAACCAGTTACATGGATTTCCCCATATAGTAATACATGGGAAAGTATACACTGGTTGACATCGTGAACTGGCACATGACCAGAGTACATGGGTGGACCCCAGAAGGAAGAACATGGTGTGCGACTCCTTCTACATTCCGTGTACCCCCTCTCCTACACTATATATTCTAAAGACACCAGAAATTGTACACGGTTAGTACATGAGGTCAAGGGACACGATGTGTGACCCTACTACACGCCGTATACCCCTTCTCACATGGTTAGAGCCACATGTCCTTCGTATCTTGGACAAGTTATTGGACTTCGTTCCCTTTAACAATTACATGAAGGTAGGTGTGATTAATTTCTTACTCACAGGTATATAATTCCATTAGTAAGACTTCCCTGATATAGTTTCTGTAATTTCCTTAGAGGCCTAGAGTAGGATCCTTTATTCATTCTTCATAGCCTAGGTGGAGTTCTCGGTATTTACATGACCAAAAATATGTGGGAACTGATCTTTTTCTTTACAGGTTAATCAAGATTGAGTTTTCAATATCACCTCATAGCCATGGAAATGATTCTCATCTATTTTATTTTATCTATCTTCAGATATACTAGTTTTTTATTCTCATGGAAAGACTCGAAGAGAAGTACCTATTAGATGGACGTTATCAGTGATATCAGACTCAAGAGCGTGTTCTCCCAAATGAGTTCATCGTGGAAACTTCTCAATAAATTCCTAGGGTTTGTATTTAGTGGTTTTGAATTACCTCTAGACCTTATGTCTTTGTTTTTTTATATCTGTATATTCATGTTATATGTTCTGTAGACATATACTTGGGTAGAATTGAATATACTTTCCATTTTTATATTTTTTTCTAGATTCTAGGTGTCTTATTGATTATTATTATACTCACCCCTACACAGGATTTTCCCACAAGTGAAATGCCTTGTGAATATGATCGACTTTTTTATGGAGTCCAAAGTAGACCGGGACTAGATTGTGCTTTGTGTGATCAGGAAGGTTGAGGGGTTCCTATGGGTATGTAAATAGTCCCCATACCTGTAATGCCCCGACCCCAGCTACCCAGAGTCGGTGCATTACTTCGTAACATTGGCATGATCACAAGAAAGATCAAATCTCGAAAGACCGATTGGTTTAGTAGCCTTGGAAACACTAGATATATTCATAAGTTTTACATTACATCATAAAATCAAAAACTACTACAACAACATAATGTTTCCACAGTCCACACTACAATCCCCTCATAATATCCCTGCAGGTCATTCATAACTTACATCTTCACTTCCTAGGAAAAATAAAACATAGAAAAGGGGTGAGCTCAAATGCCCAGTAAGGATAACAATATAGCGGAAACTTTCATCAATAAGAATAAACATTTAAGGCAATGTATAACTAAAACAAAAGCCTTTTAAACATGAACTTTCAACATGGTATGGCATAAATAAAATGAAATAATGCCATTTACTTATTCACATGGATATTCCACTAATCGAATAATCACATGCAAAAATAAATAACCACTTTCATAATGTTGGAATGCATAATGCCAGACTATCATAACCACATAGCCAAGGCCTCGTGCCAAGACTACAAATAAGATTTTGTCAAGGCCTTGTGCCAAGACACTAGTTTGTCTCATGAGACCTACCGATGCATCGAGGAGCTATAGCGGGCTCCACCCGTCACTTATTAAGTCCAATGCATTCCCATATGAAAAGGTTTAAACATAACATAAACATTCGTATTAAAACTAGCATACGAAATGTCAATACTTTCACAATAAACTATGAATGGTATAAAAATAGCACATCCACAGTCAAACATATCATAAAACCTTCAATACAATATAGAAGTTTTGTATCATAATAAATCAACTTCAAATAATCTTAAAATCCATCAAAGGATGTTGACATAGATGAAATCAAAATTCTTTTTAAAGAAATATCTCCTTTTATTTTGAAATAATTTAAGATCCATATAAAATAAAACATTTTCTTTGAAAATATTCTTATAAGCTTGTATCGAAAGCTTTGAAGATTTTATAACGGCGTAAAATAACCGCACCCGCCGTATAAGTTAAAAAAACATTCTTACCTCAATTCTGTCGAAAAGGTTAAAAAGGACCTTGTTTTGAAAACGACGGAAAGATTCCTTTATAAACCTCTTATAAAAAGTCAAACAAGGGTATAAATGACTTTAACCCATATTCTTGTAAATAGTAAAAATGTTTTGAAATACATTTTGAAGAAACATGGATGTGGATGATAACGAGATCCCAGTAGATTATTACGTATAAACAACCTCGGATAAAGAAGAGATTGTGAAATAACCCTTACCTTGTACTTTTCCTTGGTTGGGGTAGGTTAACCTCCTGTATAATGGTGAAATAATTGTTATTAAATTATACAAGAATCATATATATTAATATGATATCATATATGATCTTTTAACATTTATTTGTTAATAATATCTTAGAATTATCGTCGTTTCGGGTGTTAACTTACTTGTTTTCTTTTATATGTTTTGTTACGTAAGACATGTTTGTAAAGGATAGGTTGTATATTATTCATATCCAGAATGATATCAAGTCCTTAAACATCATTTTTAAATCATCAAATGATAATTATACTTGAATGGTTACGATGGAGAATGAATCTCATCGCGTTCGTGGAGACGGTAGTCCGTACGTACGCACGAGCGACAATATCATTCTTTTGATATTAAAATAATATATAAATGAATGGTATATCATATATACAGAATAATTAACATGTTATATTTATTATTTACATGAGTTAAACATCATTATTATACCCATGCAAATAATATTATATTGAATAACAATTACACCACGACGTGGAGACGGTAAGCCGTACGTACGCACGTATGGTGACATGTTATTCAAAGGGTGGATAGAATACTGAATATGGTTGTACCATACTTATAATAACATCACAGTATATGTGAGATACTGGAGTTATTATTTTAGAATGGTAAGAACAAAGGAAGAAGAAGTGGAAGAAGAAATGAACTTAGAAAAAGGTGGTGAAATCATTACCTCTTTTCGGGTTCTTCCTTTTGATTTGATCAAAAGGGCTCCTTAGGTTGGCTTTCTGATCAAACTAAGGCCCCTAGGTTGTAGTGAGGGATGTTGGGAGATTATTTGGGCAGAGTATGGCCGAACCAAAAGGCTTTGAAGGTGTGAAGAAATGAGAAGGAGGAGTGCCCTTTTATAAGAGGGGTGAGGGGCACCTTTGGAAAAGCTAGAAATATTAATTTATAATAAATTCATATTCGGTTTCTAATGGCTCCAAAATTGATTATTCAAAGGTTAAGGTGGGGATGGGTCGAAAACAACTCAACCAATAGAATTTAGACAGGTGTGGGTACTTATATTAACCTTATCTTTAAGTATTACCTCTAAGTTAATTAGTTTCACTTTTACAATGTCTCTTTGTATTTTTATATTATATGGTTAATAAACTTACCATATACATACAAGCGACCCCCAAGTGGTCCATTAATGATGAACCTATCATGATATAAGTCTCTTGGCCGAACCTTAGATTTTTAGGAATTTAATATCAATTAATAATATAATATTTGTTTTAAGAACTCTTTTATGTCAATTTTGACACTATTCAATAGTTGATTTTTGTGAAACTCATACCAGATTGATTACTTCGAAAAAAGTCAATTAAATCAATCCTAATATATCATATTATCTTAGAAAATTAGTTTAATTCATTAAAAGTTTCATATTATATTTATTTTGGTATTTTTAATATCAATTATTTTGATTTTTCACTATTATAGTAATTACTGCATCATCATTATGTCATAAATAAAATAAATTATTTAATGTCTAAAAATTATAAATAAAATATCATTATGTAGGAAATCGTTTTATCCTTCTAATGAATATTTATAATCTAAAATCCAACATATATAACCCTATGTAACAATTGTTTTGCTAAAAGATATATGCTTGTGTCATTTTTGTATTTATTTTAACTTAATTAAAATAAAGTGTCATTATCACTTACATGTGGATCCATGGGGTCCCAAAATTGATACAAAGATGCCCATGGTCGACCATGTATCAACCAATAGGGTTAAGACACGTTTTAGGGTAATTTAGTATTATTATAATATTATTTTTTTTAACCCTTATTTACCGGATTTACCCTTAACCATGGTAAATAAAATATTTACCGCAGTAATTATTCAAAATGTCTAAAAATAAAAGTTACCTATTTACACAATTTAAACATCCTGATTCCAAATATGGAATCCATTTTCCTAAATTCAAAACACAGAAGTGGCAGAAATTAATTTAAAATTAATTCCCGCTGTCAAAACAAAAAGCGTGTTTTTAAGAGATAATAACTATCAAAAGATTGACACTTGTTTATGTTCGGTTTAATTGTAAAATTATGTCCAATGACCAAAATTATATTAAATGGTAAAAATATATTCTAAATATACTTTAAAACCACTCAAATTCACAATTCATCACTATTAATTATTTTGATTAAAAAAGTTGTTTTTAATTAAAATTTAGTAATTTTCACTATTCATCAAAATATAAAAGTTATCCGAAAAGTACCAAAATTTCACCCTAGGCTAATTTTGATATTCCGAATCCAAAAATGAAGTCCATTTTTAAATATAAAATATATATAATTTCAAAAATTAGGTATTACTATTCATAACGGCTAGTTTGATTGGTTGTGGTGTGTGTTAAAACTCAAGGTTGCGTACAACACACGCTACTGTATTATTCAAATAAAGCGTACTGTGGAAGCTTGGGATGTTTCATTTTAAATTTTTGATGTCCCCATTTAGTCAAAAAGTTTAAAATATTGTATTTAAAAATGTTTCACTATTAAAAGTTGATAAAAGTGCAATACTGAAAATGAATCTGTTCTTGCATTATGACTAAGAAACTCATAATATGGATTCTAAAATTATAAGGATTATATAAAGTTTAAAATGTTGTTAATGCTATTCATGACCTCTTTTAATGGATTTTTTTTGTAAGTCAAGGTGTGATTGAACTCGGTGTTGCGTGTAGTGCAAGTTATTGAATTATTTTGAAGAAATAACACACTATGAAATCTTGGGGTGTTACATTCTCCCCTCCTTCAATAAATTGCGTCCTCGCAATTTGAAATTGTTCTTTGAAAATAAAAGGTTGAAAATAGATAATATATTTGTGGGAAAACCCACATCGGAAATTGGGTTACTAAAATTTAGTCTTAATATGAGGAAAAGAGAAATGAAAGGGTCACCACCAAATTATGATCTCGATTAGGAGAACATTGGTGGCAATTTGAGACATATAATTGGAGGGAAAACGTAAATATTTATAGGTAGTGATTGAGGTCATCAATCACAAACAAGTATAAAATTGAGGTCCTTAAATTCCTCAATCTATGATGATTTGAAATACCATCGGTTCAACAAAACATAGGGTATTAGGATAACACATTTTTGACGTTTCAAAATATCTTAGTTGAAATCCCACATCGAAAAATGAATTAATGAGGCCTCTATTTAAAATAAAGAGTCGAAAGTATGAAGATTACCGAAAATAACACATACTAGGGTTCCATGTAGTAAAATATGGATATGGAAGAAAAATCTAATCATCAATTACCTGATGGAGAGTGGTAGAGAAAATGGCTATGAAAAGGCCAACAATCCCAAAGCCATAAATTAGTGATGATTTAAGGTACCATCTAGGAAAACATTTTTATTCTAAGTTGCTTTTCTTAATGTTGAGGAATTTATTTATGAGATTGGCTAAGATCATAAGGAGATATACTTACTTTATAATTAGAGTTTTATCCATTAATAAATTTCTACCACAAACTCATCTTTCACTCTAAAAGATAATAGAATGTAAAAAATTCTATTTACACTATTTGTATAGGGTACCAAAATAAACGAATTTATAATTCATCTACAAGATCTCTTAATAAAAACTACATTATTTAATCCAGGACATCTCGTGGGCCAGTGGTAGGTGATACACCCTTGTTGCCCTTCGGTTGCGGGTTCAAGTCTCACAGCCTTGTTGGACGCGACGGGTTGCCGCCTGTCCTCCGGGTTGTCCTTTTATGGCAATCCAAAATAATCCAAACAAGAACTATCCAAAATAATTCTATCCAAACTCACAGTCCAACATTTATAAGTAAGGTAAACATAATATAGATCCTTTTTACCCCGTAATAGCATATGAATACCTTCATCATGTATTACCATATTCCTTATTGATTACATTCATGCTCCCTTATTCCATATAGAATGCTGGATATACTTCATTAATCCAAAAAAAATGTTTTAAACCCCAACAATGATGGAATATACAAATCATTAATTAGTTCCAAGGTAGTCATGAATATCCAATATAATTTATCCAAAGCAATCAGGTATTATTCCAAAATCACTACCTCGGTATCAGAACATTATTATGGTTTATCATTCTCTCAACCATATATTTTCCAAAAATTTATCCTGCTATTGAGTCACTTTTCTTTGTTATACAAAATCTCAAGTCCTTAATGAAATAGTACTGCAGTACAATCCTTATATACTCCATAATTATTATAACAAGTACATGTTGATACAACACTCAATTGACATAATCAATATAAGAACTCTAATCATTCCTCTTCATCTGTGGTAGTATCATAACTTGATTATTATCGAAATAACATCATTTGCGGCATAGTCTGATGACTGGGACATAGGTTCGCGTAGTGTCCAAACTCCTTTCAAATGAAGCATTGTACATTTGAAACCATTTTCTTACCCTTGCAGTCATGTACTTTGTGCCCTTTTCCTCCACACTTATGACAAACTCCCATTCCTTTCAGGCAAGTTCCAGGGTGTTTCTTTCCACAGTTACCACATATGGGAAAATTCTTCTTTTCCCTCTTCCCTTTATCCATCTTTCTCTCTTCCATCCTTTTCTTCTCTTGCTTCCCTTCAAAGCCATAGGACTCAGTAAACTCTTTACTTATCTTATCAACACATGATATTATCTCTTCATATGATGATAATACATGGGAGACTATTTCTCTTATAAATTCTAGCTTAAGACCATGAAAGATATGATCCTTCCTTCTCTTTGGATCATGTGCATTTCTGGAGTTCTCATTCCTTCTACTGGGCGCCATTTCTAAACAATGGCATACACTAGATCAGTTTTTGAATCAAAATACATAATCCCATACTTATAAAACACTTAACATAAATTGAACTATTTATGGATATAATCCATAATCATAAAAATGTTTTCTTTGAGGAAGTATATACTCATAAACCCTTCATAATGATTTGTAAAGAAAATGAGAGTTATCCTAAGCATATCCCCCGGGAGTGTCGTAACCAAGAGTGCAGCAAGGCCCGTTGTCGTGCACCAGTTCCCGTTCGAGTCTAGCTCAAAGAGGTGTTTTCGGGTTTTACCCCTAGGTACATCTGTGCCAGAGCCGCCTCTACCTGCTCGTATCCAGACAGGGATGTATTGCTCGGAAAACTCACAAAATCTCTACAATACCAAAATTCTAGGAAGTTCTTATATACTAATCCTCAAATTTCATCTTAGGTCTGCGTGCTCTAATCAGAGTTTATCTAAATCTAGCTTCCAAGGTTTGTACTAAACTTCCTCTGATACCAACTGTAACGCCCCGACCCCAGCTACCCAGAGTCGGTGCATTACTTCGTAACATTGGCATGATCACAAGAAAGATCAAATCTCGAAAGACCGATTGGTTTAGTAGCCTTGGAAACACTAGATATATTCATAAGTTTTACATTACATCATAAAATCAAAAACTACTACAACAACATAATGTTTCCACAGTCCACACTACAATCCCCTCATAATATCCCTGCAGGTCATTCATAACTTACATCTTCACTTCCTGGGAAAAATAAAACATAGAAAAGGGGTGAGCTCAAATGCCCAGTAAGGATAACAATATAGCGGAAACTTTCATCAATAAGAATAAACATTTAAGGCAATGTATAACTAAAACAAAAGCCTTTTAAACATGAACTTTCAACATGGTATGGCATAAATAAAATGAAATAATGCCATTTACTTATTCACATGGATATTCCACTAATCGAATAATCACATGCAAAAATAAATAACCACTTTCATAATGTTGGAATGCATAATGCCAGACTATCATAACCACATAGCCAAGGCCTCGTGCCAAGACTACAAATAAGATTTTGTCAAGGCCTTGTGCCAAGACACTAATTTGTCTCATGAGACCTACCGATGCATCGAGGAGCTATAGCGGGCTCCACCCGTCACTTATTAAGTCCAATGCATTCCCATATGAAAAGGTTTAAACATAACATAAACATTCGTATTAAAACTAGCATACGAAATGTCAATACTTTCACAATAAACTATGAATGGTATAAAAATAGCACATCCACAGTCAAACATATCATAAAACCTTCAATACAATATAGAAGTTTTGTATCATAATAAATCAACTTCAAATAATCTTAAAATCCATCAAAGGATGTTGACATAGATGAAATCAAAATTCTTTTTAAAGAAATATCTCCTTTTATTTTGAAATCATTTAAGATCCATATAAAATAAAACATTTTCTTTGAAAATATTCTTATAAGCTTGTAAGGAAAGCTTTGAAGATTTTATAACGGCGTAAAATAACCGCACCCGCCGTATAAGTTAAAAAAAACATTCTTACCTCAATTCTGTCGAAAAGGTTAAAAAGGACCTTGTTTTGAAAACGACGGAAAGATTCCTTTATAAACCTCTTATAAAAAGTCAAACAAGGGTATAAATGACTTTAACCCATATTCTTGTAAATAGTAAAAATGTTTTGAAATACATTTTGAAGAAACATGGATGTGGATGATAACGAGATCCCAGTAGATTATTACGTATAAACAACCTCGGATAAAGAAGAGATTGTGAAATAACCCTTACCTTGTACTTTTCCTTGGTTGGGGTAGGATAACCTCCTGTATAATGGTGAAATAATTGATATTAAATTATACAAGAATCATATATATTAATATGATATCATATATGATCTTTTAACATTTATTTGTTAATAATATCTTAGAATTATCGTCGTTTCGGGTGTTAACTTACTTGTTTTCTTTTATATGTTTTGTTACGTAAGACATGTTTGTAAAGGATAGGTTGTATATTATTCATATCCAGAATGATATCAAGTCCTTAAACATCATTTTTAAATCATCAAATGATAATTATACTTGAATGGTTATGATGGAGAATGAATCTCATCGCGTTCGTGGAGACGGTAGTCCGTACGTACGCACGAGCGACAATATCATTCTTTTGATATTAAAATAATATATAAATGAATGGTATATCATATATACAGAATAATTAACATGTTATATTTATTATTTACATTAGTTAAACATCATTATTATACCCATGCAAATAATATTATATTGAATAACAATTACACCACGACGTGGAGACGGTAAGCCGTACGTACGCACGTATGGTGACATGTTATTCAAAGGGTGGATAGAATACTGAATATGGTTGTACCATACTTATAATAACATCACAGTATATGTGAGATACTGGAGTTATTATTTTAGAATGGTAAGAACAAAGGAAGAAGAAGTGGAAGAAGAAATGAACTTAGAAAAAGGTGGTGAAATCATTACCTCTTCTTCGGGTTCTTCCTTTTGATTTGATCAAAAGGGCTCCTTAGGTTGGCTTTCTGATCAAACTAAGGCCCCTAGGTTGTAGTGAGGGATGTTGGGAGATTATTTGGGCAGAGTTTGGCCGAACCAAAAGGCTTTGAAGGTGTGAAGAAATGAGAAGGAGGAGTGCCCTTTTATAAGAGGGGTGAGGGGCACCTTTGGAAAAGCTAGAAATATTAATTTATAATAAATTCATATTCGGTTTCTAATGGCTCCAAAATTGATTATTCAAAGGTTAAGGTGGGGATGGGTCGAAAACAACTCAACCAATAGAATTTAGACAGGTGTGGGTACTTATATTAACCTTATCTTGAAGTATTACCTCTAAGTTAATTAGTTTCACTTTTACAATGTCTCTTTGTATTTTTATATTATATGGTTAATAAACTTACCATATACATACAAGAGTCCCCCAAGTGGTCAATTAATTATGAACCTATCATGATATAAGTCTCTTGGCCGAACCTTAGATTTTTAGGAATTTAATATCAATTAATAATATAATATTTGTTTTAAGAACTCTTTTATGTCAATTTTGACACTATTCAATAGTTGATTTTTGTGAAACTCATACCAGATTGATTACTTCGAAAAAAGTCAATTAAATCAATCCTAATATATCATATTATCTTAGAAAATTAGTTTAATTCATTAAAAGTTTCATATTATATTTATTTTGGTATTTTTAATATCAATTATTTTGATTTTTCACTATTATAGTAATTACTGCATCATCATTATGTCATAAATAAAATAAATTATTTAATGTCTAAAAATTATAAATAAAATATCATTATGTAGGAAATCGTTTTATATTTCTAATGAATATTTATAATCTAAAATCCAACATATATAACCCTATGTAACAATTGTTTTGCTAAAAGATATATGCTTGTGTCATTTTTGTATTTATTTTAACTTAATTAAAATAAAGTGTCATTATCACTTACAAGTGGATCCATGGGGTCCCAAAATTGATACAAAGATGCCCATGGTCGACCATGTATCAACCAATAGGGTTAAGACACGTTTTAGGGTAATTTAGTATTATTATAATATTATTTTTTTAACCCTTATTTACCGGATTTACCCTTAACCATGGTAAATAAAATATTTACCGCAGTAATTATTCAAAATGTCTAAAACTAAAAGTTACCTATTTACACAATTTAAAAATCCTGATTCCAAATATGGAATCCATTTTCCTAAATTCAAAACACAGAAGTGGCAGAAATTAATTTAAAATTAATTCCCGCTGTCAAAACAAAAAGCGTGTTTTTAAGAGATAATAACTATCAAAAGATTGACACTTGTTTATGTTCGGTTTAATTGTAAAATTATGTCCAATGACCAAAATTATATTAAATGGTAAAAATATATTCTAAATATACTTTAAAACCACTCAAATTCACAATTCATCACTATTAATTATTTTGATTAAAAAAGTTGTTTTTAATTAAAATTTAGTAATTTTCACTATTCATCAAAATATAAAAGTTATCCGAAAAGTACCAAAATTTCACCCTAGGCTAATTTTGATATTACGAATCCAAAAATGAAGTCCATTTTTAAATATAAAATATATATAATTTCAAAAATTAGGTATTACTATTCATAACGGCTAGTTTGATTGGTTGTGGTGTGTGTTAAAACTCAAGGTTGCGTACAACACACGCTACTGTATTATTAAAATAAAGCGTACCGTGGAAGCTTGGGATGTTTCATTTTAAATTTTTGATGTCCCCATTTAGTCAAAAAGTTTAAAATATTGTATTTAAAAATGTTTCACTATTAAAAGTTGATAAAAGTGCAATACTGAAAATGAATCTGTTCTTGCATTATGACTAAGAAACTCATAATATGGATTCTAAAATTATAAGGATTATATAAAGTTTAAAATGTTGTTAATGCTATTCATGACCTCTTTTAATGGATTTTTTTTTGTAAGTCA
The DNA here is from genome assembly GCA_963277665.1 of Viscum album. Classification (NCBI taxonomy): domain Eukaryota; kingdom Viridiplantae; phylum Streptophyta; class Magnoliopsida; order Santalales; family Viscaceae; genus Viscum; species Viscum album. The sequence continues at coordinate 904,460,629 of OY728158.1, read as the reverse complement.
AGGTGTGATTGAACTCGGTGTTGCGTGTAGTGCAAGTTATTGAATTATTTTGAAGAAATAACACACTATGAAATCTTGGGGTGTTACAATACCTTTGGTTACAAGTTCAAATTTTTTTTGACTAAATCTTTTTTATGGGATTTTATTCTATACCTATTTACATTACTTTACATTCCTATAATAATGAAGTTGGAATATAATGGTATGTGTGCTCTTAGTTCTGAGTGGTTTTTACAGTTTATCATTTTATGATCATGGAGATGTGTGCATGTCTACAAGTAAATAGGTAATACCATCTATGTTAGTGATATTCCTACTCAGTGCTAGTCACCATCCCCTGGCCTATTTGAGGCGGGATTGGGGAGTCATGACATGGTACCCACTAGGACGGTTTTTCACAAAGTGGTATCATATGTGGTTGGTTCTACATTAGGACTAGGATTTAAATATATTAGTTTGTAGAAACGTCATTATGTGTTTCACATTCAAATTTCATGTTGGGGACTCCATTGTTGATGTAGTTCCTGATGTATCCATACACCAAGACTCTGATAACCTTCTTTTTGACTTGGTACCTAAGAACATTATTTACATGGGAAATAATTGTACATGCGTCATATAGGAATTGGTTCTGGTTTCCATGTCTTACTTGATTCGTCTGTATAGATATACTCATTAACCACATTACATATTTTTTATAGGATTCTTCCTTGCAATATAATAGATATAATTCAGCATATTAATCATGTGGATTACCCACTCAATGATGAGGCTTCGATATATGGACTATTTCCAAAGATGTCAACTCCAAGTGGTGCATCAGCCATACCACCACCTATAGAGAATCATGTGGTAGCCTAAAAACCAGTGAATTAGGAGATTAGGTTATGAATGCTTCATTATTTTCCAAGATAGTGACCCCTCAGGTTCTATGGAGAACCTGAACCTAAGATGTTTGATTATTAAATTGAGGTGATGATATCACCTTCACATCTAGTTAAGAATCTAGTAGATCAGATGGTGGTCCTAGTGGCGTGCCTTCTACGTAGCTCAGTGAGGATCTAGTGGAGTTTGACTATGAAGACTTATGAAGAGGTGACTCTTTCATGGATAGTGTTTAAGTCCCACTTTAAATAAGAATTCTGAATAGTTATTCTAAGATCAATTCATATGTGGGAACTTCTTTAGCTTCAACAGGGAAACATGATAGTTTCTGATTATTCATCAAGGTTTATAACCTTTATAGATACTCTATGGATATGGTTTGACATCATTAATTCAGGGCCCATAATTTTGAACGTGGTCTCTGCAGAGACATCCATGCCAACATTATCCCTCTGTGCATTCTAATGTATTTTTGGGTTCTTGAGCTGTCTTTGTTGGTTGAATGATTCTTAGATGATAAGATACAATACGTGACAGTCTATAGTGGGAAAAAATAAGTAGATACCTCAGAAAAAAGGATCCTATATCTGTAATTGGGTCTTAAACATTAGATAAATTTCAAGAGGAGGTCCCATTATAGAGGATCTATAGTTTAGGGCTCATAGGGTGCGTCCAGTCAGCTTAGAGAGAGGCAGTTCTATTCATGTTATAGAATGGGGCATCTCACTTGAGATTTCCCAGCCCATTGTAGTGTTGACAGGGAGAATGTGGATATTTCACTAAGGTATAGACATTGGAAGGAGAAGGATGATCTATAGGGTAGTGGATGTGGAAGAATATTTGGGAGAGAAACAGGCAGTGGTCGACATTTTGAATTGCTACCAAAACCACCATAGGAGGTCTACGCTAGGCTCAGAGAGTTTGAGGACCGGGGAGGGAAACCAACATGTGGTCGAGGAAGATAACCCAAGGACTCCATCAATGATTCATGGTATGATCTATGTATTTTCTACCATATCTTCCATGCTAATAGATATAGGTTTGAGTCATTACTTTCTCACCACATATCTTGTGTAAAACCTAGAGATTCTTGTTGAACCATTGACTAAACCCTTACGATTGGATACACCTAAGAGAGGAGAATCTATGACCACATAGCGATGTTGATAGTCTGACCTATCCCTTGGGAGGAGATAGTTTCTTTTTGAACCTCTTGGTTGAAGTATCATGGAATTATGATGTCATTCTTTGTATGGATTGAATATCTATAGTCAATTCCCAGATTGATTGTTTTAGGAGAAGGGTGTTCTATGTCCATAGTGATGGAAAAAGTTTTACCATTTTGCAGTGAAAAGGAAACCTAAATAGCACATTACAGACTCATGTATACGAGGTTGTAGTAGGACAATCTTCAGTTTACTATCTAGACTCTCAGCACATTTGATGTTATGCCCTTCTAGTTTCCAGTAGTGGTGTTAGAGTTTGGGGAAGTATTTCCTATAGATGTTACAGGATTACCTCTCAGCCAAGAGATAGACTTCTGCATTGATTTCTACCATAAGAGGACATAGATATCTATAACATAATATCATATGGCTCCCGCAGAGCTTCACGTGATGAGGGTGCTGTTGGAGGAATTATAAAAGGATGGATTCATGAGAACCAGTGTTTCACCCAAGGCATCCCAATTTCTTTTTGACAAAAAGGAATATGTGATATTGAGGTTGTGTGTGGAATACCAGCATTTAAACCAAGTGAATGTGATGAAAAATTATCAACTAATGAGGATCGATGAACTCTTTGATTATATGAAAGGGGTAAGATGGTTCTCGAAGGTTGACCTCAGATCAAGCTATCACCAGTTAAGAATATGGGATGCAGACATATTAAAGATGACTTTCAGATTTTGTTATGGTCATTATAATTACATGGTGATTCCCTTTTGTGTGATGAGTTCCCTAGAAGAGTTTAGGGAACTCATGAACTATATATTCAACCTTATTTAAACCGGTTCATGGTAGTCATCATAGATGTTGTCCTTGTGTACTCAACATTCGAGGAGGAGCACACGAGACACATAATGATAGTTCTATACATAATCTAAGATCACCAGATTTATATAAGGTTCATGAAATTCCAATTGTGGATTTAGTCATTCCCCATTACGGGACATCTTTTCTCGATAGATGAAGTGGAAATGGACCTGGCCAAGGTTGAGTAAATGATAACATGGAATCCACATAAGAACGTAAAGGAGGTGCAAAGAATCCTTGGGATAAAAGGCCATAATTAAAGATTCATACCTAAATTCTCCAAGATATCAGCACCTATGATAGATTTTACTCAAAATGCTAAGGGTTTCGTGTGGATAGAAATGCCCCAACATGATTTTCCATAGTTGAGGTACATTTTGATGAGTTCTTTGATCCTAAAATTTCTTGAGTAGGGTGTCTAGTACGTACTGTTCTACGATGCATCTGGAACTAGGTTTTGTTGAGTCTTGATGTAGAGGCAAGTAGCGATTGCCTATGGTTCATGATAGTTTATACCACCTGAAAGGAACTATGTGACCCATGATTTTGAGTTAGTTGTGGTAGCATTCACATATAAGATATGTAGACAATACCTAATGATTGAGTTGTTTATTGTATACTTCGATCAATAGATTCCCAAGTATATCTTATCTTATAAGGATCTCAACTTGAGACATATTCCATAGATAGATTTCCTCCCGGACAATAAATATTAGATTTTCTATACCCTTGGGAAGGGGAAAATGGTGGTAGATGCTCTTAGAATGAGATCTAGTTCATAGTTATTGAACGAGGAATTAGAATAGTTGGTCTTGTTATAATTATCGATTGTTGATGGAGATGGAGAATCTTACCTCTAGTCGATGGTTTTTGACCATCCATTGTTATAGTGATTCTAGGAGGCAAAACATCGGGATACCATCTATGAGAACCTATGTGCTCACATGTTTATAGGGTATTCTCTTAATGGATATTCCAAAGGTAGGGATCAGACCATTATTTTCATAGGACATACAATAGTGCCAGAGACATTGTGGGAGGAGGTTCTGAGGGAGTTTCACATGTCCTCTTTTGAGGTACATCTAGGTATGGAAACGGTTCACCAAGACCCCAATGTCAGCTTTATGGGATAGGGATGAAGAAGAGAGTGGAAGAGTTTGTTCTTCATTGCCTTTCCTTTTCACATGTAAAGGATGAGAGCCATGTTCAAATGGGTTTCTCTCAACCCCTATAGGTTTCAGAATAGAAGTGGGTTGGGATTTGTATGGAATTAATGATTGGTTTTCTATATACAGTCAGGGAAAATGATTCCATCTAGATGATCATTGACCAAATCACAAATTCAGCCCACTTCCAAGCTATCAGAGAGGATATTTTACTAGAGAGCTTGGAACACCAATATGAACAAGAGATAGTTCGAATCAATGGAATTAAAATGATGATAGTTTAATATCATGATTCTAGTTTTATATCTCGATTGTGGAAGGGATTACAAGGGGTGTTTGGGATTCAATTATGCTTGAGCACAATGTTTCACCAACATATAGATGACATGATGGAGAAGACCATTTATGTTCTGGAGGAAATGATCTGAGCTGTGTGTTAGAATTCAACAATAGTTGGTAGGATCACCTACTAATGGTTTCTTTTTCATACAATAATAGCTATCATTCCACCATTGGTAAGGCACCATTCAAGACATTGTACAAGCAATGCTACAGTTGACCACTTTGTTGGATTGAACAAGGAGAGTCAGCATTCATGGGTCCAGAGTTGGTGAGAGTTTCTACAGGGATGGTGTAGATCATTTAGGAGTAGGTGAAGACTGCACAAGGCCATCATAAGTTTTATGTTGAGAGGATACATAGGCCATTTGTGTCCAAGGAAGGATACCACATGTTTTTCTAGGTTTCACCTCAACATGAATTATGATGATATTTCTGGGGAGGAAAGTAATCTCTAAGGTTTATCTGCCCTTCTGAGAAATTGTGTAAAGTTGGAATAGTGGCATACTACTTTACTCTACCTCTGTAGTTATATTAGGTTGATGAAATCTTCCTCGTGTCATAGATGAAGAGGTACATGTGTGACCCATTGTACGTCAATGACTAGGGTGACATGGATATCGAGGTTGGAGTGACTTTTTTTTGAGTACCGAGAGGAGATGATGGATAGAATAGAAAAGATCATTAATCCACTATTTATTACCTTTTTTCATTTCTAATGGTATTACGAGAATCTTAAATAGAGAACATGGGAGCTAGAGTCTCATATTCTTTCTTAGTATCCACATCTTTTTTAGTAGCCTTTGTTTTGACTTTTGGGGGACTTAAATTCCCAATTTAAGGAGTGTAATTCTGTATATTTTTATATGTATTATTTTCAAATATTATATAGACTGATTTCTAGGTTAGGTTCTAATACGACATGCGATTCCAAGTCCATGTGTGTATATAATAAATGTTATAAATAAATTAAAATATTAAATTACACATGCCAACAGTTTTCCTAAAAAAGTAGAATAACTTCTAAATAGTCTCTTGAATCAAAAATCACATGGCACCCTTGAGTTCATAATAAAATATTTTCCCTAGGTAGGACCTAACATTGGTCAACACTATTCGATTGTGGAAATTCATCACGAGGGATTTAAATGAATAAAATAATCAACTCAAATTTTTTTCATTTTATTTCATCGATGAAGTGACACAATGACAGATTTATTTTAAATAAATCCTTTTGGATAGATCCAGGGTTATGCTCATACCCCTAGACTCGTTTAAAGGCCTTAGAGAGAGATAATTCTAGAGAATCCTCTAAGTAAGTGATGTCCGGACATTGGATAAGAGTTAAATGAATGGAATTGTTGGTAGATATTTCCAACAGTGGTGATGTGATGAATTATATTCACTATAATGTGATACAAAATATAGGTAGTATTTGTAATTTGGATTTTTCTATCATGTTCTAGATTCCTATGATGAAAACAGACAAATCTGCAAAAAAATTAGACTATGAATCAATCCTACTTGTGGGATGGGATGATATTATTCGGGTTTATTGGAATTAGGTTCTATATATTTTTTATTTATTCATCATTCTTATAGGAAACGATTTAGGTTGGAAAAAAAAGGTTGAGTTTCATTCATTGGGATTGTTCATTGTGATTTCCACCATGATAAAATACATTCTTGATGCATGTTCGTTGTTCTTTCCTTAAATTTAAACAATCAATTGATGTACCTTTGATTATTAGCACAATTATTTGAAACAATGGATTTAGAATCAAGATGTCTCGATAGAGGTGTGAAGATGAAATTGATGGACAAATCAAAGAAATCCGAAAGAACCTTTTATTTAGGTGAGTCACATCATGATGGATGAAACCAAATTTTGGAGCTGATTGAAGGCCCAAAACCAAAACATTTGGTGGTAGTGTGGTGAAAAGACCATTGATATAGTGTTTCAAGGTGAACAAACCACTGGAATGAGATCTTGAAGATCGAAGAAGGCGTGTAGAGTAAGAACACATGTTTTTGTAAAACCCAAAACAGATAGTATGTAGTCCCATATACACGTCATGAGTTTAACTTTGGACCTCTTGGTGTATACCCTTGGAGGTACATGAACACAGGATGGAGTATGCGGGTTTTCATACATGACATGTACTCCCCACACACTACATGGCTATAACTGATTACAAAAACTAACCCATGTACTAGTACATGAATACGAAAACATGGACTAACACCATGTTATGGAACATGATCATAGTACATAGATGAACCCTGGATGGAAGGACACAGTGTGTGACTCCATATACACACCGTGTACCCCATATTCTACACATCATATTTTAAAGACATGGTACTTTGTACATGGGTAGTACCTAGCATCAAGGGATAAAGAGTGTGACCCTAGTACACAGTATGTACCACTTACTATATATATTGATACCCTTGTACTTCGTATCTTGGAATATTTTAGATAGGGTTCATACCCTTATCACTTCCATGAAGGTGGGTACAAATAATTTTCTACTCAGAGGACTATGATCCCTTCAGTATGACCTCCTTATAGAGTTTTTTGAATCCACAGAGAGGCTCGAAGTAAGATCCTCTATTAATTATTCGTTCCCTAGATGGTGTTCTCAGTATCTACGTGACCAAAACTATGCGGGAACCAGTCCTGTACTTGTCTGTTTAATATAGATTGAGTTTTTTGTATCAACTAATGGTCTAGGATGTGATCCTTATCTATTTTATCATATCTCTCTTCATATCTACTTGTGTATCCATCTCATTATGATACCTGATGAGTAGTACCTCTCAGACTGATGTCGTCAGCACTATCAGACATGGGAGTATGTTGTCTCGGATGAGTTCTTTGTGAAATCTTCATGATTGTTTCCTAAAGTTGGCATGAAGTGGGTTTGACATACATTCATACTATTTTTATTGGTTGATTATATATGGATATTCTTTTTATATGTTCTATAGACATATACTTGTGTAGATAGGACTATAATTCCTTTTTTTATATTGTTCTGTTGTTTTAGGTGGTCCTACCAAGTATTGGTATGCTCATTCCTACATATAATTATTATCCAGTATAAATATTATCTTCATGGGAACCATACCCACTTTTGGAAACAAATTTCATTAATAATTTATTTGGCTTCTTTTTCAGTCAATCATATGAAAAATCAACTTCAAAATCATTGTCATATTATTGATATATTTAATAGTTCATTAGAAGTTATCAAATTGAAACATAATTTAATCAAATGAAACACAGTTAAACATTATACCTAACAATTTATTTTTTAAATATTATTTTAGTGATATAATTTGTCTTCATTAAACATGGAATCATGAACCACTTAATTTTAATTTGAATAATAAAAAACACTAGATTCTTCATGTGCCTTATTGTACTTAGTAAAACTAATATTAACTATATTTATCATTTAGATTTCGTTCATCAATTTACTACCCTTTATCTTTATTTATATAATAGATATGGTTTTTAAGTAATCATTGTGAAATAAATTCAAATCATGATCATCCAGAGATGGTAATTTTGGAAAAAAACAATCCTTTATAGTAATTATAATCCTCTTGAAAATGTTTAATATTCCTACATATCCTACATTTTTTTATTGTTTTTATTTATTAATTAATTCATTTATATAAAAATATTAACCATATAATCAATCTAAATTTTTTTCACTAGATATGAAAACTCGGTTTTTTTTAACTTTCCCCTTCAATGATGGCCTTTAATTTTATTATTATTCCTATAGTAGTCACAAATCACACACATTTCATAAAAAAATCTTTGATAGTTATATTAAACTTAGTATTCAATCTCTATAACAATGTTAATGTCTATTTTTAGTTTAGCCACGATTTTCTATTTTTTCAACAATACATAAAAAAATCACAATGTAAATATCATCAATATTCTTTGATAAAAAAAATATGATACCATAATGTATTCGAATATATAATAATTTTTTCCATTTCATATAGATACTCTTCTATCAGCTGAATATATTTCATCTATTATAATATTCAATATTATAACATGAAACTATAAATTTCTAAAAGTTATTTACAACTATAACATTAAAAAATGTATTTGGTGACATGTATATAATACCAAATGGAAACCAATTAATTGGGTATTAGGTTTGACATAGGAAAAATCGTTGGGGTATAGAATGTTAGTTCCTAATTTATCTATTTATCTAAAAATTTAACATAATTTAAATATGTTTGTGACTATTGAATAATTATTACGTTATTTTTTTCATCCACATTATCTTCTAAAAAATTACATCAACATACAAGAATCATGACATAATGATATAAAAGGATCAATATTCAATGTTTGCAACTTACCTTTTAGGAATTAAAATTTTTATACTTTATCACACAAATACACACTTTTTATCATGAAAACCAATTGGATAGGGGATAAACATTGAAACCAATTTAAACTATATTTTGATTTTTTATTTTCTCCAATACTGATACAATTAATGAAAAATATTTTAGATCATGAGATACAATCTAAAAATGTTTTAGGATATGTAATAGTTACTCTACATTATTTTAAATATTCCATAAATGAATATGAAGAATCATATAGTCATTCTTCATCATTTTCCCCAATCACACATAGTTAGTATTAGAATATGTTTGTGATATCTATTTTAATACTAATAGTCCAAAATTGAAAAGTAGTATAAAGAATTTTCACAATTTGATGGAAATAAATAAATAGATAATTAGTGGTATTGAATGATAATGTTATGAATGTTGATATATATGATTCACATGTAGGATATTGTTTTCTAGATGGAGAAGTGTGAATAATTCATTAGAGGGGAAGTTGAGGTTTGAAGGTTTAATTTTATAGATGATCGAAGAAATAAAATAATGATGCAACCTGATTACCTAAATCATCTATATAAATAGATGGGTGGATTCTCTCATTTAAAAGAATTTTGTTTGAGTTTTTAAAATTCTACTTTTCTTGAGTATTGTTATTGTATTTGGATTCATGTAGGTTAAAAAGATTCATGGAATATTATTTTCTTAGTAATGAAGTCATGCTCATATCATTGAGCATGGAAATTTCTAAATAGTGTAAATTTCATGTGTACATATTTCATGTTTTTTTAGTGAGTTTATTGTGAATGTTTATTTTGAGATGTTCCTGTTAGGGGTAAAAAAAATTATAGTGACAATTTCATACGATTATTTAGATCCTGGTACCTTAATCCATTTATTAACATCACTTTTTTAATTTAATTTTGGGACTTTTGGACCTTCTTCCACATTTGATGTTGTGCAGATTGATTTATGGATTATAAGGGTTTTTGAAAGAAAAATTGGCATTAGATACCAATTATATGTTATTATTTCTTCTTATTCACTTAATAATCATGTAAGGTTGTTATAGATTTTCTAAACAAGACAATATTCTTTATAGAATTCAGTTATAAATTATTAAAAAATTTATGAATTTTGATTTAGTGGTAGTTGTTATTAGGATGGAATAGTATTTTGAGAATGCATAGTCTAGATTTAAAACAACTATAGTTTAGATCATTGATTTTATGGGATGTATATTTAAGACTCCCTATTCCAAAGTGGCATGAATATTATATATATATGGGATTCAAAATAACCATGACAGAAACAAGATATTGAAAAATTATTTGAATAGATGTAACATGTATTTTTTTATAATCATCACCAAAAGCATTTCTTTCAATATCCTTGAGAGGTGAAAATATCTATAGATTTGATGTTTATACTAGATAACCTTGTATGAGAATCCAACCATAATGATTCAAATGTTTCTCACATAGAAAAAAAATTTCATGATGATGGTATAAAAAATTTATTAGGTGATCATAAAAATGATTTAAATATTATTTAGAATGAGTTTGATTTATTTAGTGGGGTGTTTAAATGGATACTATGTGTTGTTACACTTTATTTATTAAAAATGGTTTCGGGGGATGAGATGATCACTATAACGAGAAACTCAAGAATTATGACTACATTCGTGTTTTTGGAACTTCATTATATCGTTATAAATGATGATATAATGTGAAAATATAAATAGAGAACTACCAGCATATAGTTTAGTGTAGAATGTTGGGGATATTCCATTCAATGGAAATGTTAGCTGAAGGGAAAAGAGATGAGTGAAAGAAGTCAAGGTTATTGGGTTGGGACATGACCCATGTGTAGGATTTAACAGTAATTTAAGGTAAATTATATAATGTTTGGTTCCCTATGTTCATTTCAAAATACCATACATAAAGAAGAGATAATATTGTTATTTAGTATTTATAGTCCACTAAATTCATAGATGGTTGACTTTGGGTTATATTTTCACTCTATGCCCCAGATAGGATGCATGGAAAATTTATATATTAGGATGAATTATCACGTTTAATGTTATATATTATGAAAGCCCGACGATTATGGGAAAAGGTGAAATTTCCATTCAAAATAGTATTGGATTTTTTTAACTTTCTAATGGCATGTAACATATTAGAATTATGCAATAACCTAATTTCATTAGGTAATTTAGATGAAAGAGGTTTTGATAAAATTTTAACGGATTGTATAATTATGTTCTAAAATGGATATTAGGTAATGGATAATGATGTGAAAGAAAAAAAATTATATCTTATTGAGAGTTTGAAAGCATCATTAATTTTTAGTTAAATAATTAAAATACAAATTTTCAGTCATTCATTGCATTTTAGTTAAAAAAATTATATAAATTTGATGTCTTTGAATGATCTTATCATCCATAAGGTTGAGAATTCTATTTTTCACATTGTTGAAAAAGGAATAATAAAAATAATTCTCAATGAGTAGGAACCCTAGAATCTATGTAACCATTAAAGAAAATTGAGGGTGTTGTTATTAATATATGTGGGGACACTGTAGTATTAGAATATTAGTATTGTATATATGGACATATGGGGGATAACAATAGTTTTTCTCAAAGAGATTATATATACCAAGTTACCCTCATTAATGATGAAATATAAATATGTGGGTATTCTTTCTCAAAAACAAGTCATATTATATAAGATAATGCCTCCAATAGAGAGCCATGGTGGAAGAGGAGACCAGTTTAATGTAGAAATACTTATGGTCTAACAATATGAGGACTTTAGAAGTAAATAGTTTTAGGGAATAATTTTATAAAAATGTATAATATTTTTTATTTATGTAACTAGAACACCATAATTTAATGGTTTCATCAAGTGAATGAGTCCAAAAAGGAATGAAATATCTTGGACTATGGGATATCATATTGATTTCCCTAAGAAATTTTGGTTAAATTAATTTAACTATATTACTTATCATATGAATCATAGATTATCCAAATTGTTGGGTAATGATATTTCACTTGATATATAGACTAGAAAAACTAAATATTTCTCACAAATGAATTTTTTAATGATTAATTTATATGTTCTCATATATTACTAAGAAAGGAAGAAGTTAAAATTTATTTCCTAGGTATGTCTCTTTATAAGTTATATTGATGAAAACATTGTATTATTGATCTATGAAATATACCAATGTATTTTCATACGAATTTTATATATATCTTCCCATGAAGGGATCCAATAGAATGATCAAAATATCATGGAATATGTAATTATAAAAATTAATAAATACATGATCATGTTAACATGGATGAAATTCCAAATTGTAATGTTAGTTTGAGGATTATCCTTATTAAATAAATATCATATAGTTAGAAGGAGTTTAAGATGAATATAATATTCCCGATGTGTCTTGATTTACAAACCTAAATTAATTTTCAAGGGCTATATAATCACTGGGAAAATAACTATAAGACAATATTTTCTGTGGATTTTTTCTAGAAAGAGAAGATCTTCTATTTGAATTGAGCAATCCAATTTGGGTCAGATGGAAATTTCATAGATTCGGATGGATTTGTACTATATGATTTCAGTGGATGGTAGAAAAACATAGAGTTTGAAAGACGTAGAAAATCTCAATGACAAAAAATTATAGGGGTCCCTAATAAAGGATAAGATAGAGTCATTTTATGTAAAAAATAAGGGAGATTAAATAAATTCTTTCGAGAAAAAGGTTGATGTATAATATATGTGTCTACTTGATTAGGTAATAAAAAGATGATATGAAATTGTAGAATAAAATACATGTTGAGAAAGTCTTTAAGTAAATGGAAGGTATAAATTCTAGTGAAATATTTTCTCTAGTTTTTATGAATTAAACCATTCAGATAGCTCTTACAATATTTCCAAAAATTAAGTACTATATTTTAAACAGTTTTATGTGAAATGTAATTTTCATCATAATGATTTAGAGGATGAATTAATCATAGGGGAAATTGTATATTTTATTAATAATGGAAGAAAATAATTTATCTATAATAAAATAAAATATTTTTTAAAAAATTAGTTATTCAGACAATGAATCTAGAGTTTCATTTCATTTGTGGAAGACAAAGAATTCTATTAGAGTAATGGAAATAATTTTTAATACCAGCATCATTTCAATGATAGAGGTTTCATCATACTTCACTTTTATGTGGATGATATTATTCCAGTTGGTTTGAAAATATATTAGATTAAGTATTTAGAAGTTTAATTATCTTTATTATTCAAAATTAAGGATATTAAGGCAATAAATTAAATTTTATTTTTGAGAGAATTTAGAATTTTAATAATAATAAAATTGATTTTTTTTAGTTAAACTATTTCCATAGGGTCTCGTATTGATCCATTAAGTCTAAATATAATCAATTAACTGACCCATTGGCGATACAATTCATGTTTTATAAAGATAATTTACCAAAAATGAATGAAGAGTCTTAGTTCATAGAGAAGGGTCCATATACATCATGTATTTAAATCTAGATTTATTATATGAATTATTCAATATTAATCATTATATATTTATAGTGATTTGTTATCAAAATCATATGTAAATAAAGGACCTTTTAAAGGGAATTAAGGAATTTGATAATTTAGTATATCAAAGGCTCCATAGGCCTATAATTTTTTTATATAAAGGATGATTCGTTATAGAAGTTTTTAGATGTTCCAATTATAGGATATATAGAGACAATGATTAGTATAATTATAATTGTGTTTACTTAATGTGAAAAAATGATTAAATGGATTTCTATAATACAATGATTAATTGAACCAGAAAAGTCCTAAGAATAATATCTTACCACTATGACAACATGAAACGAGTTTATATTGTTAATTATTTTGGATGGAAATATAATAGAGGTAGGGTAATGGAAAATTATTCACTAAAAGCCAAATCCATATCTATATTATGAGTAATTATGTGTTTCACCCTAGAAGAAAAATTACATTCAACACAACTATCGATTAATATTAAATATGGTGTAAAATGGAGTTTTGAATTTTTGAATGGTATGTTGAAATCATAACATATTGAAAATGATTATGAATATCATATTTAAGGAATCTATACAGTATCATTTCATATGAGTGGGACATGGATAACTAATTGCATTGTTAGAGGACAATAGTATATATGTAAAAAATAGGGATATAGTATAGGTATTGAAATGTTATCTATAAAGATAGAGAGAAGTCTTAAAGAATGATACTTTTAAGCCTTGAATTTTTTTGAGAAGTTAGTATTTAGGAAAAAAAATTTGGGAGAAAATATAGAGGGATGTTAATAAAGTAGAAGTAACAAATACAGTGGATTCTCAACATTTTGTATGAATATGGTCATAATATATAAGGATGAAAACTATAAGAAAAACTATTCCTAAGATAGTACGGTGTTTATTCATTTATAGTGAGTTGGTCAAATTTTTCAGGGTCAAAGTAATTGATGGTTGTAATGATTAGATAAGTATTGAACTAAATTGATAAGATGTAGTATTCTATAAATATATTGTTTAGATCATGCTCTTTAAAAACTGATGGTTGTAAAATACACATTATATTTACTTTTTTATACTACTACATTTTGATCACTTATAGATCAAAAGTATTTCTATGCTTTTTCAATTCTTAATAATTTTCTGGTGTTCCTCCCATTTAGTAAATAATTTACTTAACTATGATTTTATTGTGTTTTCATTACTTGTTGTCTGTGTGTTGTTATTATAGATAATTAATCTTCTATAGAGATCGGGATTTGGGTGAAGAACCATGGTGGTAATTGACCATATGACAATGTAGTATAAATATTCTATTCTCACACAAGTATTGGGTGATACTTTGGTTTTGGTACTTCATGTTCTTATACCTAATTTTATGTTATTTTGGGTGAGTTCTAGATATATGGTGGGTTTTAGCACAACACATATCATTTTCCAAATTCTCGCAATAACATAGTTCATAAAATTATTAATTTCATAAATATATCTACTATCTATATGAGTATCATAAACATAAACTGACATAGTGGACCATAATTAACCCTCAACCATTTTTCACTTTCTCTCCAATTTTTTATCATCCACAACTACATCGAAATAACAATAAATTTCATAGAAACCCATAATCCTAAGGACCTATCAAAACACATAAATCACCATATATATACATATGAACTCAATAATTCCATCATTTATAGATGATTCTATATATATTATAATAAATTTAAACAAAATAATAAATTGGAAAATCCAAAAGATAAGAATAACTATAATTTTAGTTGAGAAGAAATCATATTATATTACCCTTACACCAGGCAAAACACATCATTAAATATCTTGACAAACCCTGCTCACCTATACATGATGTTTTCATTTCTCACTACACCATTTATGAATATAATATTATTAATAAAATTTGATTTTAGGAACTCACATCAATGTTAAAACGTATTGGTAAACATAATCTAATATTTTACAAAACCATTACATTACCACCAGATTTTCTAATTGAATTTTAAAAAGATATCTTCTAATATTTTCATAGATCATTTATACACACTTAAAATGTAAAAAGAAATTATATTTCTCAATCCAATCATATCAAAAAAAATTAAATAGAGATTTTTGAGTGGTCCACTATTATCTAACCATTGTATTTCTCCATTAATGCATATACAAATTTTAACTAATTATCATACAACTACTTCCATATATTCTACTCTGAAAATTTTTTTCATAATTTTTTTCCACCATTATATATAGAAAAAAACAATTAAACAACAATTTTATATCAGATTATAGAATTAAAACTTTCAGTCACATCCTTCTTCACATCACATATCAAAATTTTGTTACCTCCTTCTTAACTCAATACATGTTCAACATAAGTAGTTTAATCCACATTATTTCAAGTCCCATTTTAGGCATCTATGTTTTTTTATCATCCAATTAGTAATATTTAATCAATATTTATATGATTTCCATAGAGTACATAGTTTAAAATAAAAGGAAATAATTAATGTAGAGATTTATTCTTTAGAATTTTCAATACATTACACTATTTTAATTTATCCTTTCATACGATTCACTAATTCCTCATGGGCTAAAACATATATTCCCTATGATTTTTTCATCCTATTGAAATTATTCAAAATAATATATCAATCTATTATATATTATATTTTATTGAATTAAGGATACAAAAAATATTTAATTCTTTTATCTATTTAAATATTTTATGTTACTTATATAAATTTTAGGTTTTGATTATTTTACCATTTTTATCCCACTGAAATATATTTGGCATCTTGTCCAAAAATAATTATAGTTTCTTATCTTATTAATATTTTAAGATATATATCAAAAAAAGAATCATATAGATATTTTTCATTTTTTACTTCTATTTAAATTATATATATAGTATTGTTTCATTTTTAATGAAATGTGGAAATAATATATAAAAAATATATACCTAAAAATCATTAGGGGTTTCAAATTTTACCATAACATTGTACCATATAATTTTCAAAAGATAAGGTTTTTTAAATAGTATCAAATCAAAGTAATATAATATATGGCTTACTATAACTCAACACTTAATGGAATACAAGTACAGATAGTATAAAGTTATATTTTAATGATAAAGATTTAGAATATTGAAAAAAATAAGAATCTTAATTATTTTGAACCATTTTATTATGATTTATTTTTTTAAAGGATTTTAAATATTCAATTAAGGTGTTGTAGAATATAACAGACTACTCCCATTAGGAAGACCTCCTAGGTCAATAGTGAATATGTGGGTGACCCCCAAATCTCACTTCCAATAAACCACAAGTATTCAAATATAAATTAGGATCTATAACATGAAAATTATAGGAATTACCCTCATAAATCTCCAGAACATTAAAAGGAATCCAATAATACACACCATAATATAAAACAAATTTAAATTTCATAATTCATGTTATTTAATATATAATATTCTTTAAATTAAAATTTCAAAAACCAAGTTAAATGGTAGAAAATATGATAGTAACCCCATGATCCATGCTTGTAGTGCCAACATTGGTCACAAAACTCATCCACGAAACTTGAAAAAAAAATTATATATATATATATATATATATATATTGGTGTAATCATATATTCATATTAAATTGGATCCTCTAAAATAGTTTTCATGAAATTGTTAGTGAAATGTAATAATTACTCTATGAATAAATAACATAATGAACCTGCACCAACAACAAGTCATTTATCTAAAAACCTCACAAAGGCTCTCTATACTAATATCATTTAAAAATAAAAAAATATTAGTGAATTAATATATACAGTACTTACCACACAACCACTACTCCATAATATTTTTTCTCTCATTACCTAATTGAAAATGTCATGGTGCTCTAATCCCTTATATATAAACACATATCGACATCTCACATAACCTCCATAACCATGTAACCACCATCCCCACATAACACATACAATATCCTACTATATTTCCATTCCATAACCGTATATCAATAGCCATATATTGCATCCTCACCATAATAGGGTATCTTGAACATGATGGAAACCAACCTTGTTACCTCCTACTAACATCCATAACCGCCTAAGTATCTGACATACTATATCATCCTCATTGATTCATAACACATCATCAGTACATATAACCCCTCATGCTAAAATATATGGAATTTATTTCCCATGCATCATCAACTCAATCGATATTAGCTAATAATATGTTTGGAAGGGAGAGTGGGTATGAAGTATCCAGTCACCTTATTCCTTGGTAACCAAGATGTTTAAAAAAGCGCCTAAACCCCAAAAAGTTGTGTCTCTATATGATTATCAATTTAAATTGGGGTAAGTATTAAATAAAAATAAAAATTATTAAATTTAGATAGAAAAACAAACATAAACTATGGATTCCTATAAAAATGATATTTTCTATTACTATCACCGAATAATAACTACCATTTCCTATCAACTACTGTCATTTATTCAACATAAGACAACCCCACTCCATTACATGAAACAACCAAAATAACATTCCTAGTTTCCCATTAATAATATAATTTAATTGTTTTTAATTCTACCATTTACTATCTAAATTTCATTTATTATGACATTCAATTCAATATTAAATGAATTTATATTCATTATAAATAATTATATTTATCTCATTCATTGAAAATTCATTTCAATAATCAATATTTAATTCGATATCATAAATTATTATTTTCCAACTAAAAAAAATTAACATATTTATTTTTACCAACCACATATCCCATAACATCTATAAACTATAACACATCCCTATAAAAAATAAATCAACTTCCATACATACAACCACACATCACATGCCAGTAGTCCCCACAATTTACTCAAAATAATATCATTCCACCACAACCATACATATATCCATTTCCACTTCCCACAATAATATCAGGCTAAAACTAGTTAAAACACCACAGGACATCCATAAATACCCGATTCCTTATGAGTTATAAAATTTTAATGAAATTTTTTCTTTTGATCTTAGAGTAGGGTATTTTTTGAGACCAGGATTTATACCAGAATTATGACTTGTGTATATTCTCAAATTGATGGGTTCAGATGTTGATAAGTTCTTATGAGGTGTTTTGGGTGCTTAGGTGAATGTCGCAGTAGGGTCGTGGTGACATAATTAGTGAATTTTGGTTATAGATTGATTGTCACAACATTAAACCATATTGGTCATGGAAACATGGCTTAGAGAAAGAATGAAATATAGTGTGTTTCATGAAAAATAATGCTCTATTTTTTAGAAAATTTCATGGGGTCCTTTTCTTCACTTAGAAATGGTTGTTACATTGTGACCCGTAGGGGCGACGTTGAAAATATATTAACTAGTGAGATAACCCCTATACCTGATAAAGATTATGTGATTAACCATAAGGTTAATTGATATTAGATTTGGTGTTCTCGAACTTACTGTTTTTAATTTATATTAAATGTATATCCAACTATTTTTTTTAATAAATATCTTATTACATACTATTCATTGTTCTACATAAAATTAATGTAATAATTAAAAAGATTATTTTTTTTCTTTTTTAACGTCGTATAAGATCTCCTCAAAGACGAGAACCCTGAAATTACATGATTATATTCTTACATATTGTTCCATAGTTGGATAAAATACTATGATGTGTCACATATAATTTTAATTGTCAAGAGAGATTTCTCATAAGAATATAATAATTATTTTCATGTAACTCACATTTGGTAATATAAAAGATATAAAATTAAGATAACAAAACCACCATTAAGAATTATACATGTTTATGTGTCATTATATTTTCATATATATGATTTTGATAAATGGTCCTAATAATTTAATACAATTATTGAATCACTTCATGACTCATGCACATTTATTTACTAACTAAAATCATGGTGTCATATATTCCTAGTAATAGGATACATTGTGTTCATCATAAATGACATGTTATTATTAAAATGAATAATAAATATTTTCCCTCTCATATTTATGAAAGTTGATACACCACCCCTTTGACTGAAGAGGAACCATAAAATTTAATTTCAATTCCATGATAGAATAGAGAGTTTCTTTTCTATAGATAAAGGATGTTGTATCAATAAAATAGGTTGATAACACTTTTTTGTTACATTATTTTTTAAATATTGTTAAAAAGGGATTATATTACAAAAAAAGTTATCATATGTGGTTTTAAATGTTGATAAATTAACTTCTTTACATTGGGTGACATGACCCATTTCTAGATATTAATCTTCGACTTTATGAAATACTGCATAATTCTAACAAAAAATAATCCCAGAGGGTCAAACAATATGTGTTTTTCACGATCTCTAATAAATTATATTTCATTTTAATTGATGGAATAAATATTTTTCTCAACACCCAGGAATAATTTTAATCAATTATTATTAAGGAAAATTTATTTATTAATTTTTTGGTAACAATTTATTCCCTAGAAAATGAATAAAAATATTTATCTTATGAATAAATATTTACCTAAATATTTAAGTCATGAATAAATATTTAAGTAAATATTTATTTTGGAATTCGATAAATGCTTAGAATAAGTAGTTGACCAAGATCATGTTTAGTAAAAAATATTTATTTACAAGTCTATAAAATAAGATTTATCATTTCATCTGTTAGATCTCACAATAAAAATAAAATAATTATTTTATTACATGAAATGTGAAAAGATAAAGTTTATTATATTATTTAAGATATGTTTTCCAATTAAATAATATTTTAACCTAAATCATAACTCTATAAAAATACACTTATGTATATTGTGTAGGGTTAATCCATAATTTAGAATCATTGCATACAACAGACTTATATCACGTTTCATCTTTTTTTCATCTTCTCAAGAATGAGAACAATTCCTTCCATTTTTAAGGAACATGAAGTGATAAACATGAACAAAACAAGATGATCAATTTGAAACACTAACACTAAAGAGTCTATCAGTGTTTTTTGATGAGATAAGGACCGCATGTGTATCATCTATACAGGGTACCTTCTTTGGGTCATCCACACCCAATAATTGTAATCTAAAAAAAGGGTTTCAAATGATAAACATCATCATTAATTAAATATATGAATATGAGATATTGTTTATTTATATATAATGTTAATTAATTATAATTTTAACTTGTAAAAGATCCTATATGGATTTTAGGAAATCTATTTTAATATATGAGGGAATACATTCAATGGTCACTATGATTATGTATTGAGCAATTAGTGAATGATCCATCAAATATGACTAATACCTTAATGGATATTCAAACACCAGAAACTTCCACTACACCCATAAACATCAAGTGGTATAGTGGGGGCACCTTTGAATTTATAAATATTTATTTGATTATTGA
This sequence comes from Viscum album, assembly GCA_963277665.1. Taxonomy (NCBI): domain Eukaryota; kingdom Viridiplantae; phylum Streptophyta; class Magnoliopsida; order Santalales; family Viscaceae; genus Viscum; species Viscum album. The sequence goes on along the minus strand of OY728158.1, from coordinate 904,439,813 downwards.
TCTATGTGCTCAATAGTGGTTAGATATTTTATTCAATGATCATCCAATCATTATGTAGAATGTTTAATTAATATGATTTCCAAATTGTAAAGATTATAATTGAAGATTCATATTTTATTGATGCAAATGAATAGAAGAAGAATGACTTGATATTCCATGAAAAGGTTCCAACGTTTCTGAATGATTGATTGGGTTACCTAAAATATATCCAAATAAAACTCCATGTACCCATGTTCGCTGCACATAGATATGTCTTGGGATACAAGATTCAGGGATCAATTACAACATAAGGTGAACTTATTTAACACCACATGTAGACCATGCATACTTAAAACACTATTTGTTTGAATACATGGTGTGTAGCTTGCATACACATTGTGTGGTCTGCATGGCGTAGTAATAAAATTCATACAAGATATATCATCAAATACATTATTTTTTACCATTTTATACTAGAAACAATAAAAATAAATGCAGAACATGAAATGTTTTCTTAAATTCACATCATATAACCCATTAAATCAAGCATCTAAATTAAATTCCATGTCAATCAGTGTGTTATAGAACCAAATGAAAAATGTGAACACATGACATGTTTCCAATGTTCATGTTATGTGAATCCGTATAGAGGACACATGGATTCAATCAATGGGTTATGAAAACACAAAAAATGTAGAACACATGGTATGTATCTTATTAATACACACTATAATGTTAAGACAATGTACATGCTAAATCCCTAGATAATTATCCTAGGCACACAGTAGTCCAGAGACCCAATGTGTAGATTATAAGTACACACGTTGATTTACTAAATAAAATACAGAATTAAATTGAGTTAAAATATTTAATTATATAATTAAAACATAATTTAATTATAAGAACTAGATGTGTTTAACAATGTAATAAATGATTTTAAGAATTAATAAATGATCAATAAATTTAATTTAATTTTATAGAATTATTATTCATGAGATTTATTTTCTAGGGATGCATTTATGATTGGTATCTCCAAGAGACTTCATAAGGACATTAAGATAAAGGGAATTAATTAATTAATTTCTACAGTCATATTTATCTGAATAATAATGAATGATTAGAAGTGAATGCTAGCTAGTGTACTTTTTTATGTCTATTTCATGTGTATTACCGATCATTATATCTGTCCATACAAATATATCTGTTCGTATAATTTAATTTAACTTAATATTTTTTTTGAAATTATATAATATATAATTTTGAAAATATGGTCAATGACTCATCCCAACAGCATTTACTATGTGGGAAATTAATAGCTTGTATGTTTATTATATCCCCTTAACCCATAATTTGATTCCCCTCACCTACATGGGAGTTATAAACGTATGTAAAAATAGATGTTTCCCAAGGTATAGGGATGTAGTTCAACATGAAACCAAATGAAGCCAACCCAGGTGACACATATGTGGATAGATTGAATTATTCAAATTATGTGAATATTGGAACAAGGAGTTTCTTCCTAGGTTCAAAAGTTGATTTATTTTCCTATCAATAAATCAACAATTAGATAACATCATGCTCAAATCATTTAATTATTTGTTTATTTAATTCTTTTTCACTAGTTATTTTTTTGATACAACACCTTGATCACATAAACAAACAAACTAATCTTCAATGATAGAATATAAATAAATGAATTTTGCATAATTTTTTTTTATCAAATCGTGGTTAATCACTTCTATAAAATCTACATAATATTAAACAGTCTTGTAAGGGATTAAAAAATAAATCATTATAAATAATAAAAGAATTCATCAACATAATATTTAGTTAAAATATTCCATACACTAATTAATTAGGAATTAAACCAACATATCGAAGTGTTTAACAAACACAATTTTTGGAATATTAATTTTTAAGGGAATTATTATTAAAATGTTCGATTTACATAATAATTTTATATCAATATTAGTAGTCCATTATAGATTTTGTGTAACTTGGATGAAGTTTTTAGGGAAATCCCACTTAGAAGTTAAAAATTAAGAAATCAAATCCTCAGATCAAGAAAACACAAGGAAATAGTTGGAAAAAACCTTACACACATAACACATTTAATGATAAAATGAGCTATTAATTGGTTTATGAGAAGGGGTATTTGAATCATTTCCACTAGAATGACTAAGAAACAAGACATTCCAGGTCTTATAGTAAAGGTTTTTGTGACTTCATAAAATAGTGGGAGACTTAATAAAATTAAATTTATTATTATCTACCACATAATTTGTTACCAATAAAGTTCTTAAATATCCACTATTTTAATATTGTACAATAATAGAATGTTCATCACCCACATTATCCATGTGATCGTTATTGGGGAAAATCCAAATCCTTATTAGAAATAACATCCACAAAAGGTTCAAAATCCTATGTGTAATGCTGCATAATGAACAATAATATTATATCCTATAATCCTAAGTGTCTGATAATCCTACTAATTTGGAATATGATGAGGAGTTCACTCTCTATGATAAATATATGAGTGACATGGTTTATGTTCAATGTTTAATACTTTCATTAATGCATAAACAACTCATGAAGTCAAATGAAGACATAGATGAATATATCATGCTCTGAAATCTCGTTGGGATTTACTAGGAGAGAAGAATATTGTAATGGCTTTATATATCCAAGGATTTATTTTAGAGAAAATTGTGAGAAATTATTACATCTAGACCTCATGTAGTAAAAATACTTGGTTACATTGTGCCAAGTGTTTTTGATGGTTAATTTTCTTAAATAATCTTTTATTTATATCATTATTTCATCAATCTTTTATACATTATATAGTTTGGTTTTTAATTTCAATATTAACAACATAGATAATATTTCTAATATATTCTCACTCTAATTATACAAGTCGTTAAGGATATAAAGTGTTGAAATCCTCTCATCCCCATGGTGAATAAATGGAAAGTATAGGAAAAGATCTCAATGTCCAAATATTCATCACAAAGTACCCGAAAAAAGTGAAATATCAAGGGAATAACAAGGAGACCCGATGCTATATTTTTTCATGTGGTGTGAATGACCATTGAAAGAAAAAATGCACACAGGCAAAGAAGAAAGAGGAGGCTTCATATACATTTTATTGCGAGTTATATTTATCTATTTATAAAAATTGGTTTTAGATATAGTATATAGTTCTCACATATATACTCAAATAAAATAACCACATAGATTGTAGAATATTTCCTGAGTTGAGGTCAACCTACAAACATCAAACAGAGTCAAACCTTCCACTATGTATATTGGGGACTACTACTACATGTTTCTAATGAGAATGTTCTTAGTTTAGAAATATATTTATTATGAAAAATATTTTAGCAGAAAAATATATAACTTTAGAATTGATACAGATGGATTTATTTTGAAATTTTGGAATAACTGTTTCTTGTTTTATAAGGATAATATTTTTTTATAAAGCCACATTTAAACAATTATCATTATGTTTTAGATCACATGACGTAAATTTTGGATATCGATAATTAAAATAATTCACATAACTCATACCACACCCAACATTAAAATTAATTATTATGTCATGTAAATGAAAAATCATTATAAAAATTACACCAATATGTATATTTATGATTTGATGAACTAAAACCACATGGTATATGTTACGCATGTATACAATGAAAATTTAACAATGCCCCATTTAGTGGAAAATGTGAAAGTGTCATGAAGCCTCTTGAATTAGTTCATACTGATTTGTGTGGACCATGTTTAGTTGATGCAAGGTGTGGGTACTCCTACTTCAATACTTTTACAGATTATTTTAGTATATATGGATATGTCAATATAGTGATGTATTATTGTGATTACATTGATAGATTCAATGAATATAATAATGAGGTTGAGAAATAGTATGGTAATAAGATTTGTAAACTCTAGTCTTACCATGGTAGATAATATATTAATCAAGAATTTATAGATTATTTAATTGAGTTTGGGATTTTATATCAACTCGCCCATCCTAACACACAACAGTGGAACTGTTAATTAAAATGAGGAACCATTCCCTAACATCTCAGGTTAATAAAGAATAATAATTTTTCATATTTATTAATATTTGTGAATTATATATTAATATTACTTTAAATGGGATTCTATGTTCAATGACGTACCCGATACGCAATAATAATTTTCTTTGAAATTTTACGTTCCACACTACGTTGAGTTATACTGGAAAATAATAATATAAAATTATTATTTTCAATGGTAGTTAACGCCTAGCAGTTTTAATAAATGGAATTAATAAAACTAACTAAAATATGAATATACATGTTTTTAAATTTTTATTACATTTTTCCAATAAAAGTTACAGGCTTAAAATGTGAATGAATCTAATTTTAAGCATAGATACTCCAATATTCTTTAAAAGGTCAATTTTCTATCTTTTGATGGAGAACCCTATTTATGTCTAGTTTTGGTAAATTTTATAAGTTATAATTGACAAAATAAAATTATTCTTTATAATAGGGACATAAAAATTTACTTTGGCTAAATTTTTGTTATTTTTCTGATAATGTTCATTTTTAATGAATAGTGAAAAATACTGTATTTTAATTCAAAACTGCCTTTTAGTAAAATTTATTTATATGGTTAGAGTTTTGTTAATTGGTTTTAATGTGTAATTAGATTATATTTTTACAATTTAATCCAATTTTGGTCATTGGAAGTAATTTCACTTTAAATTGGACAGAAACAAGTGTCAATCTTTTGATAGTTATTATTTCATAAAAACATGCATTTTTGTTTTGACAATGAGAATTATTTTTAAATTAATTAAGGAAACTTATATGTTTTGAATTTGGTAAAATAGATATCATTTTTAAATTTGGAATATCAAATATATCTTAGGATGAAGTTTTAGTATTTTTATGAAAACCATCAATTTTTTATGAATAGTGAAAACATTGAGTAGTAGTTAAAAAACCGATTTTTCATTTAAATGAAATTTTACCACTTTTGTTAATTGAATTTTAAAAATCCAACATACATGTTTTTTTTAGTTAGTAATATATGGTTCAATAAGATTAAAATAATTTTTTTGTGAATAATATCTTTGGACTTTTATTTACCGTGATTAAAGATAAATAGGGTAATTCAAGATAAAATTAATATTATAATAATATTAAATTACCATAACATGTGACATAATACTATTAGATGATAAATTTTCGTCCATGTTCATCTTTGGGTTGATTTTGGGACCCCATGGATCCACAAAAGAGTGATAATGAGACTTTATATTAATTAATTTAAAGTAAAGGGAAAAATCACATAAACATATATCTTTTATTAAATAACTTTTTACATAGAGTTATATAAGTAATAACTTAGACTATAACTATACATTTAAAATATATATATATTTACTACATCATGGTATTTTTTTATAATTTTTAAACATCATATAAATTAAATTATTTACGACATAATAAGGATGAAGTGTTTAACTCATTAGTGAATGATTTAAATAAATAAGATTATAAAGATTAAAAAATATCCAAAACCTATCCAATTATTATTGGATGATTTTATTTCTAATAAGATTAATTTTATATTTGAATTTAATAAGTTTTATACCTTTAGAAGCTGAAAATAATTATATAATAATATCATATTTTCAAGCTTTCCTAAATAGTCCCTACTCCGCTTATAAAATGCCCTCACATAAAACCCTTTACTCATACCTGTAAATCCACTTGGATCATCCAAACTCTACTCAAATAATATATCAATATTCCTCGCTTCCACCTAGAACACTTACCTTAGGTAGAAGGTTCTTCCTGAAATAATTTTAGTTCAAACCAAAGCGAGTTACCCGATTTGAATGTAACGTCTTCTCTTAAGTTCATTTCTTGTATTTTACATCTCCACTACCCTAAACTATTTTTATTACCTTATATTATAAAAATTATAGTATCCTCAATATACTAGGTTTTTTTATGAGAATTATTCTAACTAAACTTACACACACCTCCGTCTAATGGGTAAAGAACATACTATTTTTTTGACATCAAATTACTGCCTCATGAAACAATAATTGTTCAATCTTTTCCTACCATCTCTTATGGTGTCCATTATGATGGAAATGTATTTATATATGATAAATATTATATTTATATTGTCTATATACTTCAGTAGTTTGTATTTTATAACATACCATTATGGTTTCCATAATTAGTAAACGCGATAATATCATTTGAGGAAGTGAGGACAACAACCCCCTCAAAGTGATGTGACTCTTTCATACCATACGTGGAATGCAAAAAGGATGGATTTAATGAAATTATATTAAATATTATACTAGAATTATAATATAACTATTTATCATTGTGGTCTCATTCCATTAAATACGAAATAGAAATGAAAGTACTGTTCATACGTACGTATGGCTTACCGTCTCCATGAACGGTGGATTTTATTTCGTACTTCCATATGTTATGTACTATTATTAATACATATATATATATTTGATATCTATGATATCTATATTATGAATATCATTCTGAAGAAAATTTAATTTTGACTTCATGAGAAACATGTAATTTTAAGATGTTCATTTTTTTGACTCAAACACCAAATATCGATAAAATGACCATTATTAACATAAATGATTACGAAATTTTTATAACATGGAAATAAGTGATATTAAATAAATAATAAACATGAAAAATTTTATGAATAAAGTAGAAATTAACTTTTGTTTATTATTCAAGAGATTGAAGAACAAACATGTCAAGTCAGACATGAGGTAAGAGACTTCATTTCAATCTCGTTCCATTGTGGCATATTTTGATTTCTACACGACATTATTTTATAAGATGTATAAACACCATTGAATTTTCATTTCATTCAAAGGGAATATTTTTCTATGATGCATTTTACAAAAATACAAAAAATGATGTTACTTTTTAATGTAAGAGGCGACAACGAACTTTTCCACTGTTGCGAGTATTATTTGATCTTTGGATTCCTTAACAAGCTGAATTGTTTTTAAAAAGAAAATAAATACCATATACACATTTATATATTTTGGTATTCAAAATGGTTTTGATCATAGATTTTTTATGTCAATATATTTAAATAATATATTCATATTAAAATGTAGAAATGTTATCTCTCCTTTATATTTTTTATGTGTTATGAATATGAATGTGTTCTTGGGAATTTTTTACGTATACAGGTGGTTCCATGATAAACCTAGAGCGGGTGAGCCCAAGATAGATCTCCAATGCATTGGGTAATGTGAAGGAGGTAAACATGAATGTTTCTAATAAGATATTTATGGAACATTCTGTGACGGGTATTCCAAATATAACTCACTACATAGATGTGAAAGTTACATTGTAAGTATGATATGGATGCCACAAGTTAACTTTATGATTTTTGATTACTATGTGTTATTCATCAAACTTATTACTTCATGAGGTATGTTAAATAGATTATGTTATGTATGTATTGATGATCTAATGTTTTCTTTCTTTGTTTTAGAACCCTTTCTGAGATTTTTTTTCTCATCCCAACTTTTAAATTTCTTTAGAGGAATTAAAGATGAATATGGTCAAGGATGGGATGAAGTAAATGTCATGATGTCTAAAAAATGAACTAGATATGAATCTTTTTGTAAGAGATTCTTATTTTGTGAAAAAATGGAAAATTAGTAGAAGTATCAACTTTGTAATTTTTGAGATGTAATGTAATAGTTATGGAATAATTCTATAATACTCTAAACCTGAAAAGAACCACAATGTGAATTATTCATTTAATTAATGATTATTTAATGTTTTAAAGATGGGTACTTATATTTGGTTTGAGTGGTCGGTTTAGATAAGTTTAGGAGTTATAATATTGTTAAATTAATTTACATAAATTAATTTATGGTCTGATTGAAATGATATAGTATTTACATATTACCAGGTGGCATCACCTAAGATATTTGTGTGTTTAGAATGGTTTTCTGTAGAGGAAACATTGAAGCTATGATGGGACAACATCGAAATGAAGAGAACCTTCCAAATCTAAAACATGATATGGCTGGAATCTAAACTAATTTTTTTTTGCATTTATGGCATAGTTTACTCATGCTATTAACGGGTGTGGTATCCATGCATGAGATCATCCAGATCAACCACAGAGGAACATGTTAGTAGTGGATCATTTCATGTGAAAAAATTCCCCATCATTCAGAGGTTCATCTGACCCAGTGCTATCAAAAGTGTGAATTAAAAAATTGAAATTTTTTTTTAATGTCATTGTGTGTTTAGAACATCAAAATGTTAGTCTCACTATTTACCATTTTGAAGGTGAAGCTGATTAATGGTGGTCGATAGTGAAAAATATCAGGGATAGTGAGGAGATTTATTCTCATGATTGGGATGAATTCAATGGTATCTTTCTTGGGAAATATTTTCCTATGGTGGTTCGTCTTAGGATAGAAAAAAAATTACTAGAATTGAGGTAAATGATGACTCAAGGGTGGCTTATGAAGAAAAATTCACTCTACTGGAATGGTATACTCCAAATTTCATACGAGATATTGATAGTAAATTCAACTATTTTTTACTCAAGACTAAAGATAATGTATCGAAGGTCTTTAGATTTTCATGAATTCAAATGTTATGGAAAACGTGTTCGATGTGTGGATAAGGCAGAAATGGAGTTTTCCAAATCAAGTGTTCCTTGAAAAACAACAGAATAAGAGGTCAAGGTTGAAGACGAAAGGGAATAACTCTTTAAAAAAGTCTGATGGTAAGAAATATAAGTTTACCTTTTGTTAAAATTGTGGTAAACACATGTTGGGGAATGTCGTTTGAATTCTGGTAAGTGCTACCAATGATGTAAAATGGGACATAAGGCTCATAATTTTACTGAAAATATCATCTTAATGGTAAGATGAAATCTGACTTATAGTTAGTAAAATTTGTTAAGTGCAATGGAATGGGTCATTATACAAATGAGTTTTCAAAGAAGAACTCAACTGAGGGAAAATAGTTTGACTACAAAAAAAAGGGGTGGTGAAATCCTTTGCAACCACTTGAGTAGATGTGGGGCCATCAAATGATGTATTATCAGGTACAATATTTGTTTGTTCAGATTATTCTAATGTGTTGTTTGATTCAGGGTCTTCACATTCTTTCATTTCTAAGAATTTTTCTAGTAAAATGAGAATTCAATCTCAACATATGAATCCTGAACTTATGGAAAAAACATTAGGGGAAATTTTGTGACCAAAAGAAATTATAAGAACCTTCTTGTACTTTTCTGTGGAAAAAAATATACTTACAAACTTTATTGTTTTTCCTATAGTAGTGATTGATGTTATTTTGGGTATGGATTGGCTTTCTATTTAACATGCTTAGATTGACTACAGGGCTAAAGAGTTTTATTTTGAGAATGATTTTTTGGTTGTGTATAAGAATGAACCATTAATTTTTATAACATATCAGGAAGCTGAGAAACTAGTAAAAGATAGAATATAATGTTACCTTGCACGTATTGTTGAAAATAATTAAACTATTAATATTAATGATTCTCTAGAGGTAAATGAGTACCTTGATGATTTTCTTGATGATTTCCTATTATTATTACAGATCTAGAAGATTAATTTATTATTGAATTAGTTCATAATGCTAAGAGAATTTTAAAACCCCTTAGCGAGTGGCTCAAATTAAACTTTTAGTGTTAAAGAAACAATTGCACTGGTTATTAGATAAATTAGATTAAAAGGAAGTTAACTTAAATGATTACCTGATGTTTATAACATGGAAATAAGTGATAAAAAGGATTAAAAATCTTGAAAAGGTTCTTAAGAAAGTATAAATTTAATTTTGTTTATTATTCAAGATATTAAATAACGGACGAGTCAAGTCGGACACGAGGTATGGGACTTCGTTTCAATTACCTTTCATTGAAGCATATTTTATTTGTACATGACTTTCTTTTATATGTTGTATAAACACCTTCTAATATTCATTTAATTCAACAGGAATCTTTTTCTAAGATGTGTTTCACTAAAAGACCAAAAATAATGTTACTTTTTAATGTAAGCGGTGACAACGACCTTTTCCACCGCCCAGAGTTTTAATTGTTCATTGGCTTCCTTAATAAGCCGAAATGGGTTTTAAAGAAAAATATATACCATATAATATTTTACGTATTTTTGTATAGAAAATGGATTTGATAATGGATTTGTAATTTCAATATATTTAAATGATATATTATGATTGAAATGTGGAAATGTTATCTTTACTTTATATTTGTTCTATGTCTTATGAATATGTTACGGTTTTTAGGAGTTGTTTATGTATATGGGTGGTTCTATGATAAACCTAGGGCGGGTGATCTTGAGATATCTCTCTAATGCATTGGGTAACATGAAGAAGGTAAATGTGAATTCTTATCCTAAGGGATTTAGGGAATATACTTTGATAAGTATTTGAAATGTAACTCCCTGCGTAGCTGTGAAAACTACAATTATTTATGTTATAGATGTCACAAGTTACCTTTAGGATTTGTGATTACTATGTGTTATTCATAAATCTTATGAATTCATGAGGATTTTTAAAGAGATTATTTTTTGTATGTATTGATGGACTAATTTTTTCATTCTTTATTGTATAACCCTTTTGGAGCTTTTTATGCTCATCCCATGTTTTGAAATGTTTTTCCTAGGACATAAAGATGAATAGGATCAGGAATTGGATCAAGGAAAATTGATGTTTTCTAAAACATGGAACTAGACATGACACTTTTTTAAGTGTTATAATTTAATTAAAAAGTTAGAACCGAGTAGAAGTGTCTACATTGTAATTATTGAGATATAATGTAATCGTTGTGGCATAATTCTCTAAAACTCCAAACATGAGAAGATCCTCAATATAAATTATTAATTTAATTCAGGATTATGTAATGTTTTAAGGATAAGTACTTATACTATTAGACATAGTGAGATTAATAATGATCAATGTGGGTAAACCATAATTATTTTGGGGATATATGTTATAAACACAATCACATTTACTAAACCACATTTCAATTAATGGGAAATTTTTTATTCTACATGTAATGGAATAAAATCCATTTTTTTCATATTTACATGTGTGTGGTTATGAAGATTTTATAAAGTTATCTTCATGTAAAAACTACTTACCTAGAGGCACAAAGTGTACCTTTATAATATTCCACATGGAAGAAATAGGATATTACCTATTAAATACCACATATTAAGGAAATATAGTAAAGAAAATATATATTCCTTAAGAAGGAGGACATCTCTAAAAGAGATAGTGGGAAATAAATAGAATTTGATGAAGTCTAGGATCAATGTACTTATGAGTTGGCATAGGAAGAAATTAAAAAAAAATCCATGTGGAATAATAATATTCGAAGACAAAAGTACTGTATAGGAGTACAAAAGAGGATAGAGAACATGAGTGATATTATTTTATATTCACCGATGATGGTGACAAGTTTTTTGTTGATAATTATGACCATGAAACCAAAAAGAACATAGTAAGTAAAACATATATTAAAAGGTGGACTGAATATATTATTTATGAAATTGTTTTTATCTACAAAAACCAAGTCTATATTTTTATAGATTTTTATTTTATGTAAAAATTATTAGTTGTAAATGGATATCTAAGATGAAACTGGACATGGATGGATGAGTTAGTGCTTATAAGGAAGGACTAGTTGTAAAAGGGTTTAAACAGTGTTAATAAATAAATGATGATGAGACATTTTTACCATTTTTTATACTAAAATACATAAAAATTATAATGTTCATTATGACCATCAATGACTATGATATTTGGAAAATGATTTTCAAAATAGACTTCTTTATGGACGTTTTTTATATGACCCAACCATAAGGGTTTGTGTCCCCAAAAATGCCATCAAGGTATAAAAATTACAACAATCCATTTATGGATTAAATAAAGTATCCAAGTCGTGTAAAATTTAATTTTATGAAGCCATAATGAAATTTATTTTTATATAGAGTGAATGTGATCCTTGCGTAAATAATCTGTTTAGTGTGAGATCATTAATTTTCTTAATACTTTATGTCGATGAAATAATTCTCATTGGAAACCATTTACCAACATCAAAATCTTGTAAATCCTAGTTAAATAATTGTTTTAAAATAAATGTATTATATGAAAAAGTATATATTATTGGTATGAAGATCCATCATGATAAATATAAGAAGCTATTTGGTTACAGTAAAGGTATATATATTGATAATATACCAAAGATATTTAGTATAGAACAGTCAAAGAGGGAATTATTTCCAATGTCACATTGAATCAAACATTCTTTGAAAATGTTTCCTTATACGCATGGGAAAGAAGAGTATGGAAGGAGTCCATACACTTCTATGATTGGATCATTCAGGTATGATTTGTTATATATGAGTATAGATTTCAATTATGCCTTATGTACAATAGAGAGATATAAATCTGAATGAGATGAAATCTATTGGAATGAAGTCAGGATTACCCTTATGTATCTAATGTGAATTAAGGATATATTACTAGTCTATAGAGGACTTGAGGAATTTTTCCTCAGAAGGTATGTATATTCAAGTTTCGAAACAAATCAAAATGGTCTAAAATTACATATTGTATAAATATTCACTCTTAATAGAGGTGCAGTGAGATGAAAGTGCTTAAAGAATATTTTGTTCACATATTCTATAGCTGATAATGAGTATATTACCACATATGAGTTAGCTAATTAATCAGTTTGGATACATAAATTTATCAAAGATCTTGATATGGTACCTATCATTAATGGTCATTTCAAGCATTGTTATAATAATACACTACATGTGGACCTCACTATGGAGTTGTGGTCACAACAATGGATAAATAACATAACTCAAAAGTATCATTTATGGGTGAATTTTTCTCAAAAGCTTGGAGTTATTCTGAGTACAATATACGTGGATAAAACAGAGAATAACCCTTGAAAAAATTGTTAAATCGGTAAAACCGAGATCATCATGTGAGATCTAGCGGATTAAAATTTATAGGATGTTGGCTCTAGTCTATGTGGGATTCTATTTGATTTAGTGTTCTAGAAACAACTCGTTATACTATGGATTACATATATTTTCAAATATTTCAATATTAACAAAAAATATTATTAAAAATTGATAATTCTTCCTTATATCTTAAATGTAACAATACCACAGAGTATATATCACATTAATAAGGTAATAGCGGTTCCTAACTATTTTGATAACTTTTAAATTCATTGCTAACATTCTTAAATACAGTTCTATTATTGGATAATAGACTATGATGGGAAAGATAGAATATGTACTTTTAGGTGTATGTACTCATAAGAAGAGCATAATTATTCTCATGATTTCAAACATGGTAATCCCCAACATAAACAATTATGAGAATATACCCACTGGTAAGAATTATTTAGGATTATGTGTGATCATATATTCTAATAACTATGTTTTTTATTTGTTGTTATACTTTACTATTATCATTATTGCATGTCATGACTAGAACAATTATATTTACCGACCAAAACAAAGATGATATATGTCCGTGATAAGTAGGGCATGTTGGGTACATAATGAATTACATGTTATTAATAACAATTTGATGATGGATTTATCCCTCCCATATTTTATAGAAGTTGATATTTTAACCCTTCGATTTAAAGAGAACCATTTCATTAAATTTCATGTCTATACTATAATGATGGGTTTATTTTACCTAGTTAGTGAAATATGTATCAATAATAGCAGTTGATGACACAATTTTAAGACATTATTGATGAGATATTTTGATAGTAGGATTATATTAAATATAGATAACACATATGTGATTTTCAATTTTTCTACATTATCTTATTTCTTAGGGGTTCCCTGACCCATTTCTAGACAATAATCTTGGACATCAAGAAAGACATTCTAATTTTAACGGGAATGGAGACTAGAAGTCACACACTATGTGTTTCCATTGATATTGATTAATTCTATTTGAATTTAATTATTGGAATAAATATAATCCTTAATAAACAGGAATTATTATATTTCAATTTTATCGATTTCAATTTATTTATCGAATATTTAACAAAAAATTATTTTTCTAGAATGTGAATAAAAAATTTATTTTATGGATAAATAATTAAATAATTATTTGATAAATAATGTTATGGAAGAGAAGACCAATTTCATGCCTTGTGAAACACAATAATTTTAGATCCAGTAAATTTTTTTCCATTATTCCAATTAGCACACACTATAAAAAATATATTTATAATATTATTATTATATATAATGGGGTTAAAAATGTCTGTTATATTATTTATGGGTTTTTCATCAATTAAATAACATTTTAAAATAAAATTTTAATAAATATTTACAGATATGTATATTACGAATTGATAATTGAGAATTGATAATTATTTCACATATCAGAAATCTATTCATATTACACATTCTCCCACTTTCTCAATAACAAGAATAATTTCATCCAACCTGAAGAAACATGAAGTGATCAGGATGAACAACACAAGACGGTCGATTCTCTACAATAACAACCTATAATACATGAGAATTGTTCCAAGATTAAAGGACCATGTGGGGATCACAGAAAGAGGGGTTACACATTGGGTCCTCCCTATGTAATTATAGTAATCTAAAAATGTTTTTAGATGATCAACAACATCATCACAGAAAAATACAAACATGAGTGATTATTTCTTCATATATAATTTAAATTAATTATTATTTTATATATAAAGGATTTTCTCTAGATTTTAGGACCTCTATGTCAATATTTGATATAAAAATTCATTGTTAATGACATTTATTTCTTTTACAATTGGTGAATGATCCTTAAAATCTGAATAAATAATTAATTTTTATGGAACCAACATGGGATTATACTGCACCTAAAACCATCATATGATAATACCTACCTTGGTTAGGAAGATGAATCATGAAAAAAAGAGTTCACATTGTAAGGGTAGGAGGTATTGGTTGTTAGGATTCACCTATGTTGGTTGCACAATGACCTATAATAGTTTCACCACAACCTTGTCAGGGGAAGAAACACCTTGTTGGGATTTTCAGAATCATTACATGATCATGATTTTTTTTAATTAGGGGTAGAACAAAAATTTGAGGGCCAATCCCCTTGGGTTTTATATTGGTTTAGGGTTAGAAGGGTAAAATTTTATCCAAATCATATCATTCATATTACTCCCTTAGAATCTCCCCTTAAGTGGGGTGACTTATTAGTATTTCAATGTATATTCTACGTGAACTTCATTCACATTTAATTATGTTTTAATTACCTTAAATTTCTTTTTTTGGATGATTTGGGATTTTTTTTTCTTCTAATTCAATTAGATTATTGTTTATTAATAAAATATTATTTTACATTTGTGTTTCATAGATAAAGTATGTCTCCTAATGATGCACACATTATATAATTCATTATTTTTTTGAGGTATGCGATTTACATAATTTGTTTAGGAATTTTAGCTAAATTAGATTTAATTAGTGACTGATTGAATGACTGATGATATGGTTTTCCCATTTTTTTCTAGGAGTATACCATAGACAATCGAGTTGTGTATGATAACTATTTTTGTGTGGAAAGTTTCCCAAGTTAGTGTTGGTAAATCATGCCTATTTTTTTAGATTAAAAGATTCATTGAAAATTTTTAGAACTAATTATTTCATATTTCATGTAAGGATATATGATATCGTGTAATGAAAGGAGCTTGGACGAGGCTTAGATGGGATTGGGCGGTGATGAATGAGGTTTTTTAATAAGAATAAATCTATTATTGTGGCAATATTTCCATAAATATCTCCCTAAATTTTATGAATTTATTTATGTAGCATGTGATTTGTGTTCTAACTATTTTATGTATAATAAATCATCATATATTGACTTGATACATCACTTGACCCATCCTACCACAAGGTTTGATGTGAATTATCAATCTCTATGATCTGGTGGCAATAACGTGAGTATCATAAGACAATTATTTGAATGATTTTACCCCATTATCCAAAAAAATGACACATGGATTCCTCCAAGAATTATACCATGACCATCCATAAATTAGGGCCCACAAAAAAATAGTTTTAGGATATATCAATAACTGAACAGAATAAGAAACAACAATTATAATCAACAAAATCATCCATATAAATTTTTCAAACTAGAATTAAAGTGATATACATCATCATATATATGACAATAAAAAATATAGTTAATTTATAGGGGAAAGATACAAAATAACCAAAAAAATCACAGATGCTATATAAATACTACACAATATCCCAAAACTCATCAAAAACTATGTTCACCAACACCACTATACCAAAAAACGATGGTGAGTATTTAAAATAGCATCTAAAATAGATGGAACACATTCAATTTCTATAATCCTAAATATATTATATACCTCATTGGTATATATAAGGCATGAGGAAATTCCCAATAGGATTCCAATAAGACTATATATAATTAATTTCATTATGAAAAATATAGTTATAGTTTGAAAAAAAAAATCAAATAGATTTACCAAAACATTTTTCCAACCTTTTAGTTTCATAAAACAAGAAACATTATATAAAAAGAATTAAAATGAAATAATAAAATAATTTGAAAGGATTAATGTATTGGGTAATATAAAAAATAAAACAATAAATTGGGGACAAAATAAAAATATAATTATGAATTAAAATCCATAAATTATGGGATCATACCTATAGGTTTAATGAAACTCGGAATTACACTTGGAATACTATCAATCATACACGAACCTACTAATTCTCATATCTCACATGGTCTAAATAGGGTCAATATTTAACATGTCAGATTAGTCCATCCAACTGAGCTAGTAACCCAATCCAACACATAATCTACATTAGGGGTTTTATTGTTTGAAATAATAGTAAACCAAAGGTCCCTTATATGCATCACAAAATCATTCCATAGTCAATATGAGTGAAGGAATGTCATCAAACACACTCACTATAACACCTATAGATTTTTCGAAATTTTTTTCCATTAAATCTAATCTTTTCATTATATGAAATACAATTAATAACTGCGTTACATATAAAAATATGTTTGTCTTGCCTTACATGCAATATTGAGTTTAAGAATAATGTGAAATACAATTAAAATATTATTTTTTAAACATATAGTTATCTCATAGAAATTGGAATGAAAAATATGAATAAGATTAAAAAACATATGAATGTATATTGTTTACACAATTTTACTAAATGAATTTATTGGTGGCCAATGAATTAGAATTGAAAAAAATCCATTTTATAATAGAGTGAATCATTTTCAAAAAAAAATATTTTTAAGCAATTTTTTTATCTTAATAAATTTAGAAATAAAATTGGTTAATGACTGTCATGAAATATATAATATACACTCAATCGACTTTTTATCATTCATCATTATCATCTTCTAGACAATAGAGAATAAGAAAAAAATTAACACTTAAAATTTATATTTTTCCGAAAATAAGCTTTATCACCATTTTTTCCCATACATGAAAACTAAGTTTTAAAAAATTTAATAAATTTATCTAAAAAAATTAAAATTTTTAAAGAAGAATATAAAAATTATTTAAGGGTGATTTTTCTTGATATGATTTGAAAAGATTAATTTTTTTGATGAATAGTGAAAAATAACAACTTTTAATTGAAAACATATTTTAATAAAAATATTTATATACGTAAATTAATTTAACATTGGTTTCGAATGAAAAATATTTTAATAATATAATTATTTACACCATTTAGTTCATTATACTCATTTTTATATTTAATTTTGATATAAAAACATTCTAAACATTTGAACATTTTCTCTATGAAAACCTACTTTATCATATCATATATGAGATGAATTTTAAATAACAATTTTCTCCTCATTGAATCAAATTTAGAAAAATGGGTTCCATATTTTTAATGCGGATAATATATATTTTCTAAAAAATACATTTTAATGTTTTACCATAATGAATATTAAAAAATAGTAAAAATGATTTACTATGATTAAGGTAAAAATATGTTTACCAAAGGGTCAATCTAAAAAGATAAGTGTTAAAATGATCTAGAATAAAATAACATATATAATATATCCAAATTTAGAACTGATAATTTCTATGTCCCAATAATAATCCATTTTTGATCCTTATGGAATGTAAAAAATGTGGGTACAATTTTTTATATTCAAAAATTTCAATTGTGCTACTCGCCTCACTAATGAAAGGCCACGCCCACTCATCTCATATTCACACAGTAAAAAACTTTTATTTCATAAAATTACTTCCAAAATACAATTAAAAATTATATAATCTCATATAATAATCCTTATTTTTGGTATAAATCCACCATAAGAGGGATTTTTGGAAAAACCCAAGGAGGTTGCCCGAAGAAGAGGTAATGTTCTTTAGTGTGCATTTTTTATTTTATTTATATATAAACCAACATCAATTAATATTAAACCATTATGATATTGTAAAATAATATATTAAATATAATATGTTGTTTTATTTTATTTTAATTACCTACAACCATCTATACTTTCTTAAAAATGGTTAGAAAATCACCATTTGTGTGTATGAAGTACAACCATCTTGAAAATTGTTGTCATTCGTTTTTCCATTACCACCTCTTAAATATTGGTATGATTATTGATATAAAGTATACATGTGATATTTATAAAAATAGTATACCTAGGGATTCATTTTATTATATATATATTTTTAACTTTCCATAGTGTAGGCTTTCCGACAACGTCACTTGTGTGTACGATGAACTACCACCTCGAGAAGCTATGTGATTCAATTTTCAATAACATTTTTTATGGAAGAAAATAAAGAAATATTTAAAGAATATATGTTATATGAATGAAATAAATAAGATTTAAATGACATTTTTATAATTATGAAAATATAATACATCAATTTACTTATCACATTTTTACTCACTAAAAGATGATAACATCGTTTGTGTATGTGTGGACTACCACATTCACAAAGCAATGTGACTCTATTTTCATTACCAAAACACAAGGATACTATGAATAAGTATATTTAAATAAATAATTTGGTATTAAATATATTATAATAATTCTATATAGGTAAAATATTACTTAACTAATTTTCTTTAATGTTCGTTGATAAATGAAAACGTTACTAATCTGTACGTATGACTTACAGTCTGGATGATTGTAGAATACTTCCCTTATCAAAAACATGTTTCCTTATTGATATTAAAAGAATAATTTGGCTATAAATATGATAATTATTTCATTATTATGATTTTGGATAATATGGATCCATGATCATTGTAATAGTACTAGAAATATTAAATCAAAACATATATGAAAAACCATACAGTTTTAACTCGAAACGTAAATTTAAAAAGGAATTTTAAATAAATGGGTAATAAATGGTCATATGTAAATAATACAGGATATTTTATATATAATTATGGTTTGAAAATATATTTATAGTAAACATATATTTATTATATAATGGTTTAAATGTTTAAAAAGGAATTAAAAAATTAAGTAAGGGATTTATAATCTGTCTTTTATTTATGAGAGACACAAAAAAATTCTCAACTCATTTCTTTTTTTGGTGAAAATACTAAATTTAGAAATTTTATAAATAAATATAGTAATTTTAATGTTATTTTATGTTTAATTTTATGTTATTTTTTATCGGGGCTTAATATTCAGAAAATGATAAAGTGTTAATGGACTTTCGTCTCACTTTTTAAATCAATGAGACACATGCAATATTCACCACCTATTTATTTTCATTTTTGTATATTATATACATTATTTAATTTTAATATTATTATAAAAACATTATTTAAAATTACTTATCCATATTCCAATATATCTTTCATGGAGTTTATGGTTGAAACGTTACCATAGCAGTATGGTAATTTTGTCTCAATTTGTCTTATTTGAGACATGCTTTATGTTATAAACATATTTTTTAGGTGAATATAAATATTCTATGACATTTAATATCATGAATTTATTTACTATAATGATATTATAATATACAATTAACATTATTATTATAATTGCCTTCTGATTCAATATTACAAAAGTAGTAAGGTTTTTATGTAACAATCTCGTCACATATCAGGATTTCTCATGATTATGCTTAAAATTATGAAATAATATGACATATCTATCAATAAAATCATTTATTTTATTAAACTCTAGTTATTTATGATGAATAAATTTCCCCCTAATTTTTACCTCTTTTATGTGTTCAATAATTCAAAATTATTTTTTATGAAAATTTATCTTTATTTCACTCTCTAGTCAAAAACCCTTTTTCATCCAAAACCATGTTTTCTAAAAATATTACAAGAATAATTTAATTTTATTCAAATGACATATTAAATAAATTTTTTGCAATTATTTAATTCTAAAAATTTATTTTCAAAGGAATATTCATGTCATTTTCCAATAAATACTTGTTTGGATTTTCCATAAATTTGAAAGAAATCTTTGTTTTAAAATGTATGACAGGAATTTAATTTATGACCATCATGAACATTATTTTCATTGAAGACTAATTCATATACCTTCAATGTTATTTTCCAATAAATTGGTTTTCAAAAATTTTAAGTTTTATAAATTATTTTTCGAAATCATAAATGTTATTTTTTACAAAAAAGTATTAAATGATTTTTGTAGATTCTTTTAATTGTTTTCATGGTTATGTTCAATGAAATGGAACTTAAAGATGATTTATTTCTTAAAATTTGTTTTTATATAAAGAGGAAATTTTATTTTCCTCATGAAATATTTAAAATGATATTCAGAACTTCCTTTATAAGTTTTCATGGTTATTTTCAAAGAAAATGGTTTCCATAATATTTTAAGATTTAAGATTTTTTTAAAAATGATTTTTAAGGAAATGTTATATTCCTAGAGAAATATTAGAAGTGATTTATATTTGAAAATCATTCTCCGTATAAGAAGAAATCCCCTATAACTTATGATTTTCAGGGGATATGATTCACGGATGTTATTTTTATACTTTATATGAATTGTTTATAATGATAATATATTTATGAATCCTTATTCCGTTCATTGGGTTATACAATGATAAAATTATTTTGAAACATACTTATTTTTTAACATGTTATTGTACAATTAAATGATAAAAATATTATGAAACATATCTATTTTATATATGTTATGAGATCTTGATTTGATTATGAAACCCATTTCATTTTATGGGTTATGATATGATGAATGTTTTATGATCCCGTGACACAAATATGCATGATTTACAATATGGGATGGGTGATACCTGTATCTCCCTCTAACGCATTGGGTAAATATTATTATCACGTGAGATAGACATGAGTGTAATGGGGAGTGAAATTAATTCACTGAGGTTATTTTTTTACAGTAATGTTATTGGGAGTAAATAATGAATACTATTATGGTTTGTGGAGTGGAACCATTAAACTATGATAACCTCGATAGTGAGGATCAACTACTATGGAAATTATTTAATATGATTATATAAATTCGACAATTTTATGTATTATTTTAATTTTATGCTCTCATGGTTCATGATATTTTATTTCTTTACTATTCATATCTTTTGAAGTACTAATTGTTTTCCATGAATCAAGATTGGAATCTTTGATATGTAGGGTATGGTTTTCAAATTTTATGCTCATGTTACCATACCCTTATGCACATTTTATACTTACATATCTTCATTTCTTACCCTTACTAAGAATCTGAACACACCCTTTCTTATGTTTCCTCTCCTTGGGTTAGGAATAATGTTCTTAAATAGTGTACTTTTTTGAAGAGTACTAAAGAGGATTATATTTATGGAAATAATGAAGATTCTTCATTAAATTAGAATATTTTTTACCTAGTATCCTAATATATTAAACTATTACGATCTTTTGGTGTGTTTATTTATATTATATTGTATATTCATCTAAATAGATGTAATATTTTTTTATGAAAATCATGGCTATCTATATTTGGTATCAGGTAAAAATTTTAGTTAACCTTTGGAAACATGGATGAGAAAACATTAATGAGATACATAGGGTTATTTATATGGATATGTCTTGGGATACTTCTATGGTTGATTCTAAGGATGATTCAAAGCGTAGGAAAATGTATTAAAAGTTTGGTAAATGATAGATAAAGTAGTTTCCATCCCAATTTGGATAATATAAGTGGATTTAGCCATCTCACATAGACACCAAGGTGTAATAAATCCGAAAATGATGCATTTATCTATTCTCTATAATCACCTGGTGCACAAAAATTGACTTATTACACACATGTTTTGAAACTTATGTGGGATATTCTTTGGGATTTCAAAAACTCTTGACAAACCATCATGAATTATTTAAATATATGATGACTATGAATAAAATAGGATAAATATAAGTTTTCATAGATTAATAATAAGGTGTTATTATTTAGACATCCTATCAGATATTATCATTATTATTTGATTCCCCATTATGATTAGCATTATTGCCCCAATACTTTTTTATTTTAGTACATGGATGGAACTAGAGGGAACCAGGTTAACATTGAATATGATCTACATTTTTATGGGAATCCAAATGGAATTATGAATAGAGTGAATGATTTTGTAACTATTCCTTATCACATAACATGAAACAAAATTAACCACATAATCTTTCACATACTCTCGAACACACCAATAAAGAGAAGGATAGTGTTTTTTGATAGTTTTGGTAGTGTATACTATCAATGAAAAATTATCCATTTTTTTATACGTTCAAAATTTGGAAAGAATCACTCATGGGAATGTATCACATTGATGAGAAGATATTTTGGGAGTATAAAAGTGGTACACAAATAAGGTTATTGTAATGGAAAATGAAATATTTGGTCAACAAAATGGTTGGGAATAATTGTCACTATAAGGTGTCATTGATTTTTTATTGTTTTAGATATTAAAAGTATGGAAATTATAAAAAAAACTTCCAATGGGAAAATACCATGAAGAGAACCAGTTAGGTTGTATGAATAATGATAATAATACTAATGATGTGGAGACCCAAAATGACATTTGAAAGGATGAGATGTTTTTATTAATTTGTTTATGTTAATATTTATAATCATGATTTAATAAATGTTGCTAAATGTTTATAACAGACTCAAATTTGATATTTTATGAATGTTTTATTATGGAATAACAATAAAAATCTTAGTTATTCATTTAAGAATGATATATAATGATGGAAGTGTTTATGTGTTGAAATTCTTGAGTTATGAAATATATAAGGATTGCTCAATATAAGTTTTTTATTATTAATTTTCAAGAATATATTTTATTGTGTTGATGACCTAGTAAAGTGATTTAATTAAAAGGATTTATTTAATGAAAAAAACTACATTAAGAGGAATAGACAACATTATATATTCATGATATTTATATAATAATGATTAGATAATTAGATGATCAATATATATAACCTAAATTGGATAGTACTAATTACCTTTGAATTTATTTATTATTTTCTAAAGAAAATTTATGTTATTATTGATAAATTTTATTTAATTTTTAGGATATAATAAATATATCCAATAATATATGTATTATTTAAGAAACATGGAAGCACAAATTATATTAATAAGTTTGTATAGTAATACAAGTTGTAACAATTCTTAAAGAGAAAACCTGATAAAGATATTCACAAGTTCGTTATGTGATAATCGAGAGAAAATTGATCATATATGGGGTATTAATGTTAAGTTGAATTTGGGAAATTTAGTGACCTAATTTATAAATTTTGAATTTTGGAAGGCTTATAAGGTTATCCATTTAGAGAATAGATAATGTTTAACACCTGATGAGGTTTTCTAGATTAATAAAGTACATCACCATATGAAGACTTATTCATATTATATAACCACTGATAAATATTTCTTAACTAAATATAGATGGAATAACTTATCATTCAATTATGCATCTTTTTATCCATTAGTAATTCATGAATAAAAAAAATTCTTCAATTCTTATAGTAAGAGATGAAGTGGAAATTAATTTAACCACAACTAATCGATGAAATTATTCTTACCATACAAATGAATGATTTTCCCTTGGTACATCACTTACTTTGAAGTTATTGATCGTATCAGGATGATAGCCTATCGATTGGAACTTATACTAAATCACTCTTCTGGTTAGGATGTGTTCTACGTGTCTCTATTGAGGAAGTACATACCTGATCCATCAAATGTACTTAACATAAATTCCTGCACCACTATAAAATGATATTATTTATAAGGAACAACTAGTCGAGATTTTGGATTGAATATTTAAGGTTTTTTGTATCAAAGAAAACTTACCCAGTCAATGTATTTTTAAAAAACCACAAGCTTGGGAAAGTTACGTGATAACCAGATAAAGTAATGAATTTTGAGGGCGAAATTAGTTTTATGGGGGTAGAATGTAACAACTAATTATTTTATGATTTTTTTAAAATAAATTGAATAATTTAATTAGTTTTAATTACACACAACATTACTTTTTTACATGGGATACATTCAACAGTACTATATCATGTGTCACACACAACACAAATCTTTAAAAAATGTGATATACTATTAAAATACTATTATTTAAAATGATAGTTATCTCATTTCCATTGGAATGGATGGTATGAATAAGATTTACTAAATTAGAAAATTATATAGTATAAATATTAATATATATATATATAATTATTTCATAGTGGAAAAATTAATTTGATATAAAAAAATCATTTGATAATAAAGGTAATATTTTTCTGAAAAAAACTAATTAAAAAAACAAACACATTTTACATGAAAAAATTAAACACAACTCTTTTGGTGAATTATTTCAGTTAAATTTATATATATTATATATTAAATACATTCTTTTACATTAATCATATGTGTTTTCTAGATAATAGATAAGAATAAATCTAATTATACGCATAAAAGATGTATTTGTCTAAAAATGATTTTTATCGCCTTTTGAAAACATATGTTAAAACTAATTTTTTACAAAAGTAGAAAATTTATTAGACAAAATAAATTTTATTTTGTAAACAATAATTTTATTTTTTATTTTTCATAATAAAACCTTGTAAACATTTCAACTGTTTCTCTTTGAAAAACCGATTCTCATCATGTTTGTGAGATTAATTTTTAATTAAACTTTTCTGCTAATATGAATGGAATTTTAAAAATTATATTAATTTTTTTGAATTAGAATAATTTCTATTTTCTATGGTTAAATTAATTTTCTTACAATAATTAAAAGTAAAAATAATAAAAAAATGTTTTATGCGGTTAAGGTAAATATAGGTTTACCGTGGGTAAAACTAAATTGAAAAGGGATTAAATAACATAAAATCCTTTCAAAAGTTTATATTATTTCTATATTTAGCCCTTTACTATATAATTATTTCCAATAATAAATTTTGTAACCTTTTGAAATGTGAATCACATTGTCATACCTTTTAATTTTAAAAAAGTACAAGTGTGCCACTCACCTCACTTTTAAAGGCCACACATACACTTCTCCTCTTCAAACATCAAAACCCATTTTTTTTGGAAAATAAATTACAAAATCACATTCCAACATGCATAATATAAACTAATAATCACTATTTTGGGTATAAAGGTATCTTTGGATGTATTTTGGTGCAATCCTAATAAAGCTACCCAAAGAAGGGGTCACGTTTTCAATGAATGTTTTTATATAATTTCATCCTCCACCTCATTCAATTATAAATAAAACAATATGATATAACAACCATATTATATTCCATATAATAATATTTTTTATGTTATGTTCATCTCCCAAAACCATTTCCAGTTTTATCAAATGTGTTAGGAAATCATCATTCATTTGTACGACAGACTACTACCTCATGAACCAATGTAATTCGTTTTTCTATTACTACATATCATGGTTGGGTATTATGATGGATAAAAAGTATATATATGATAATTATAATAAAAATATATATAATTATATTTTATATCATATATTCTTTTTTTTAATTTATATTTCATAGGGGATAAAATAATGTCTCTCATGTGTACGGTAGACTATCGCCTCACGAAGCAATGAGACTCATATTTCATTATCAATTTAAATGGAAGATAATAAGAATAATGTTAATGAATATATTTGATATAAATAAAATAAGTATGATATTTTTTAAATATTTATAATTATTAACGATAATAAATCATTTTATTTCTTCCCCGTTCATTCACTGAAGGATGATAATGTTGATCGTGTTTATGTGGACTATCGCCTTCACGTAGTGATGAGACAATATTCTCATTAAAATACCAATTGGATGACTTGTATAAGTATATTAAATTAATTAATGTGATATTTATTATATTATAATAATTAATTAAATATAAAATATTACTTACATATTTTCCATAATGATTTTTGAAAAATCGATACGTTACACATGCGTATGTACTACTTACTGTCCCCATGATCTTAACATACATCATTTCTCAAAGCCATCTTTTATTCTTCGTATTACAAGTTTAATTCATGTATAAATATGTAATTATTTCATGATAATTGTTTTGTATATTATTGATACATGATCAAAGAAATATGACCTAAAATAACATATTCAAACATATACGAATAACAAAGCATTTATAACTTGAAAAGTGACACGAACAAGAAATTGTTAATAAATGGGTATTAAATGGTCATAAGTAAATAATATAATATATGATATATATAATTGTAGTCATATAATCTATTTATAATAAATTTATACTTATTATATTTTAGGTCTGAACGTGTATGAATGAAGTTGGAACTTAAGGTAAGGGATTTCTAGTCTTTCTTTTATTTATGGGAGACCAAAAAATTCACCACTAATTAAATATGTGTGGTATATACAATAAATAATGAAATATTGTAACATTAATCTCCTCTTATTCAGGATATTTTAATTTTTTATTTTATGTTATGCTTTATTGGGGCTTATGATTCATAATATTACTAAAGAGATAAGGGATTTCTATCTCACCTTTTAATTCCATAAAACACATATCAAATTAACCACATGTTTCTTGTTTTTATGTGTATATAATGGATATGAATGTATTTTATGATTCCTATACAAATTTTTTTTGGGTTTTATATATATATTTCGGGATCTATCTTTTATGGGTATTACTGTTGAAATGTTACCAAAGCGATAAGAGAATTTTGTCGCAATTTTCCTTCTTTGACACATGTGTGATGATATAAACCTATATTATTTTTTAGGTATATATATAGCCCCAATGACATGTCATATTGGTAATTTCTTTATTCTCATGAAAATATGTGTTTCAATTAACATTATTTTTTCATGGGGATTACAATTCAATGTTACCAAATTGGAAAGAGTTTTATGTTACAATATCATCTTTTATAAAGATTTAACATTAAAAGATTATCATATTAAAACATAATTTGAATTTTATTTAAATAAAAATATATAGACATCCCTTTGAAAATAATTAACATAATTTCATAATTTCTGTCATTCAAAACTACCTATGTATTCATCAACATTGAAATTACAGTGGTCAGTAATGATGTAAAACAAGTACGTCACAATACAATACGGACATGAAGTCACAAGGGATGGAGCCAAAATTATGATAAATAATATTGTTCTTATTTGATCATCCCTTGTTAGAAAGGTTATCAGTTGCAATGTTTCCTTTCCTCCAAATTTTTCTGACCTGCATGATACAACCAATGAAATGATTACACTTACTAATGAAGTATATAATGTCTGAAAGAATGCTCCCATTTCCAGTAAGTAAATCCCACAAAATTCACGGATCATATTTTATCACCGAGATGTTAATATAAATCTTGTATAAAGTAACACCACTTCGAGGAGGCTTAATCTCAGCCCCAGAGAGGTTCCAAAATTTTAAAAGGATAATAAGCCTAAAATTATTGAGCCCTTTCCATCACGAACCATGATTCCACCTTGCATCTTCCTCAAAACACAATATCTATCATTAGTTAGTTTAAAGATGGAACTTGGTATTTCCCTCTTGATCCACTACCCTAATGCTCTCATTACATGAATTTAAACAATGTTAATGATGTTAATAATAATTCCACTATAGTAAGCCCTATCTTTCCCTCAATTAAATATATATATTATTTCAATTACCATCTATTTGAAACGCACTATAATGGTGAGGTGAGAGTAGCGATGACCCTCTATGGCTTTATTTCTAGTGTCCCAAAGGTCCAAACACACCTCCAAAAACACCATTCTATGATCCTTAATGGAAGTACCCTTTCAATCCAACCCATGGAACCAATCACCAAATAAATATTCATTGGAATATAAATGAACTAATATTCCCTTCTATTTCACGATATAATCCCATATATCACACATCCATTCATTCTTTAAAAATATTTTTCATCACGATTCCCTTGTCGGACTCTCACATCACCAGCATCTCGGGGCTAAATAAAATTCTCTTTATGGGACTTTATCATTAGTTGGAATGGATGAGTGTCTCACTCTACACACAATAAAATTCATTTTAGTTGGAATACACATTCACTAGGACATGTTTTCCTAGAAATTTCTCTCGTTATTATCCCTTATTAGAGAACTAAAATCTTTTTCATTGAAAAAAAAGTCTATTTCATGGTGAAAAAACATGTGTCATCTTCATCCATTATGATGGTACTATCACAAACTTTCTATTGTACATCAAAGTGAATATTGGGTATGATGATCCATAGATACCTGGTTTCCTCCCTGAAGGTGATTTTGTGATTTGGAATTCCATGGAAGAAAAATAGATCACCCACCCAGTTATTTATCCAATACCCAATATCTACACACCCCTACAACCCATAAAAATTTTTCCTTCAAAATATCAAGATGATTGAAGATACTTCTTGTGAGATAAGAAGGACTCCAATAGTGATCTACCCATCCCCTACAATATTCCCCATAATAGTATTTCCGGAATTTCTCCAAAAGATAATATATTTCATTGATATCTCATGCAAGTCTCACAGGTAATGTTTTCATGGTTACATTAAGGCTAAATATATGAATGCCTAGCTCTTCGATTAGTTTATCCATACTACCACAAAGAATGGGTGATGACACCCTAGATAATAGATATGTGACCGAATAATGGTGAACTCCCACAACTTCGAACTAATCATGAATCCATGCAGACAAATTGCAATCAGCGACAAGCCTTCCCTTCGATCGAAGATTCTTTTGGTATGGGTTTATTTTCAACTTTCGTTTCCCCATTATTCTTTCTAAAACAATGAATGAAAATATAACCACAAGAAGGTTGATCTGTGGGCTGTTTTTTCTTGTGGTAGAGTGTTTAACTCGGGGATTTTAATGGTGTTATTTGGTTGATAGTACGATAATACCCTCACCCCATGCTTCAAAAACATTAGCGAGGAGGAATAAGGCCAACATGAACAAGGCCCTGATTCGTCTACCTTTGGGAACTAATGTGTTATTCCTGGACGCACCTCTGAATTGGAAGAAATGCAATCTTGAGGATGTAGCAGGGAAAACCGCACCACTATGAGGACGAAGGCACAGGCAGTTCAAGGAAAAAACCACCAGAGTGTGATCAGTTGTCCACTATAAGAACGTCAGATATCGCAGGCAGGTGGTGGCAAGCCACTATGGCACACCGAGGGGAGGTCATGGCCGGTATAGGCCGTGATAGTGTAGCAGGGGGCCGCTAATAGTGGGCTAGTAGCAGGAGGTGGTGAACCCAGCCACCCGAACCTGTCTGTGGAGTGGATCACGATGTGTGGTTCGCGGCGCGCTGGCACGTGGTCCAGTGGGGACCACTTTTGAGACAAGAGGATAGTTTCAATCCATCGAACGCGGAATGTCGAACCAGACGTCCAACAGGTGTTCAAGATGGAGGAGAAAGGGTAGCCATCTGGGGTTGACATGGTTCGTGAACCAGACCACCAGACGGACCGGGATGAAACTCATATCAGCCTGCTTTTGCGGGCCAAAATGGTTGAATAAAACATAGACATTAGGCGACCCAGGCTAGGAAACAACCAGCTCGCCTATTACAAGCTAGGCCTAATGGAACCTAATCATTGGGATTCTTTTGGATGTTTGCTTTATGTCCTGGTATCCTTATTTATCCATAGGACATGATACTGATGGACTTTCGATAGGATGGGAGCACTTCATCCTTTTCAGAGGGTTCACAGTAGTACCTTTGACATTATAAGAGGATATTTTGAGGGAGCTCCATACCTATTATTTGGTGGTATATATGAGAGTGGAAAGGATTCCCCATGATCTTCAAATTTATTTCTGGTGGTCAAGGATGAAGAAAGCGGTGGCAGAGTTCATTACACGATGCCCCACATGTCATCAAGTGAAGACTAAGCACCATGTTCCAGTAGGCTTGTCCCAACCACTCGAGATACCATAGTGGAAGTGGGATAGTTTTTCAATGGTCTTCATAATGGGATTACCAAAAACATCCAAGGTCCATGATACTATCTGGGTGATCATTGATCAACTCACCAAATCAGTTCACTTTCTACCCATCTAGGAGTAGGGATCTGTAGAGGTATTGTGATGCCTCTATGTCTAGTAGATAGTGTGGATTCACGGGCTGCCTTTGACGATCGTCTCTAACTGGGAAACTCGCATTAAATCTCGATTTTGTAATGGATTACATGAGCCTTTTGGGAGTCATTTGTTCTTGAGCACAACCTTTCACCAATATACACATGGTCAAACCTATTGTACAATAAAGACCTTGGAGGATATGATCCATTCTTGTGTTCTTGATTTTGCTTGCAGTTGGGGGGGCCACCTACCTATGGAAGAGTTTGCCGACAAATATGGCTACCACTCAACCATTTTTATGGAACTATTCGAGGAACTCTATGGGTGGACCTGTAGATCACATCTATGTTGGACAGACCTAGGGGAGTCAACTATCATGGGTCCAGAGATGGAATGATCTACCATTGAGAATGTGAAGATAATATAAGAGTGGATGAGGACTGCACAAAGAAGGCATAAATCTTATACTAACAAGTTATGGAGGCCCTTGGAGTTCCAGGAGGAAGACCATGTGTTCTTTTGGGTCTCACCCCGGCGAGGGTTACATATATTTGATTAGGGAGGAAAACTATCACTAAGGTTCATCTACACATTACAAATTCTACGTAGAGTTGGCGAGGTGGAATACCACATAGATTATTCCCCAAAGATGCACCGAGTGGATGATGTTTTCCACATGTCGCAGTTGAGGAGGTACGAACATTATCCATTACACATCATCGACTAGGGAGAGATGGACATAGACAATTTGGAAACGTTTGAGGAGTTCCCAGTGGTCACAGAGGATCGACATGAGTGGGTCCTTTGTGGATAGTTGATTCCTCGGGTGCACATTTTTTGGACGTATGGTACTCTATAGGAGAGAACATGGAAGAAGGAGGCTCGGATTCATGGATTGTTCAGCTTTCTATTTCATTAACCATTGTTTTGGTTTATGAGTATGTAATGTCATAAAGGGGGGAGGGGGTAATGGAATACCCCAGAATTCCATGATTTTTTAAATTAAATTGGATTATTTCGAGACCATGCTCTAATATGGAACATAATTCTGACCCCCGAAGTGGCCAAAACATATTTTTGAACATTTTTTAGGTTCAATAAATAGTCTTGTGGGTGGAGTTTTTTAAATTTTAAACAGGTTTACAAATAAAAAATCTGAGGGCACCATTGATTGCAGAGCATTGGGATTCTCTTAAAAATGTCATAACACTTCCTAGTGTGGGCCAATAGTGGATGTTTGTTTTTTCGTAAATAAAATAATTAGTTTTTTTAAATCTTTACATCTCCTAAATGGTAAATTTGATTTCAAATATGAGAGTATTTTGAAGTCATGAGGGTTTGCTACTCTTAGGAAAAGCTGAACCTTGACTGACCTGGGTCAAGGGTGAAAGTTAGTTGTTGATGTTCTTTTAAGAGAATTAAAATGGTGCACATGCATGGTTTTAGAAACATATAAATGGTTTCTTGGATTGAATATTCAAGGAAACTATTGCATGAATATCAATGAAATTTCCTAAGAATGGAGATAACCTCAACTAGTGCGGGTCAAGGGAAAAAGTTAATTTTAAGCAGTTTTATGAAAATAAAATAAATGTTAGAAGATTATTTTATTCAAAAAAAATTCAACGCAAATCATCGATGAAATAACTATTGTTTCCATAAATGAAATTGTGTAATTAATCTTTAACTAAATCGTAA
Source organism: Viscum album (assembly GCA_963277665.1). NCBI lineage: Eukaryota > Viridiplantae > Streptophyta > Magnoliopsida > Santalales > Viscaceae > Viscum > Viscum album. The sequence continues at coordinate 904,407,370 of OY728158.1, read as the reverse complement.
TAGGAAACTATTTCATAAATGAAACAACATAACTACACGATGACAAATTGTAGTAGAAATGCTATAACACGTTTCTCTTTAAATTCTCTACAAAGGAGAATGTCTGTGAATCGAAGTAGCAGTGACGACACCTTGGAGAATGGATACAGGACTGACGAATGACGAACACCAATATATTTGAACAAATCATGAATTCCAAAGGATATATTTTCATCATCGATGAGCCTTACCTCTGATCGAGGTTTCTCTATGTAGGGGTTTACATTTCAAATTGTTTTTCCCTGTTCTTCTTTCTAAAACAACGGACGTTGATCAATGAACAAACATGTTGTTATACGGGTCACTTATTATTGAGAGAGGGTGTTTATCATGGGGATTTATTCATGGTTATTTCGATGATAATACCATAATCTCGTCACCCAATGTTTTTAAAACTCTGATGCGGAGGAATCATGCCGACATGAACAAGGCCCTGATTCCACTATCTTTGGGTGTTCATTTGTTCTTTGTGACCGAGCCTACAAATTGGCAGCAAAGAAATCTTGAGGCCATTGTTGGTAAGATGACACCCTAAATAGGGTGAAGGCATAGATAGTTTAAGGAAAATACCACTGGAGAGAGACTGGGGTCTGAGGAAGGCACATCCGCGCCATCAGCCATGAGTGGATGGCGTTTCCCCATGATAGCGCACTGAGGAGGAGGTCACGATTTTCTCAGGACACGAAAATGAAAAAGGGGGTCACCCACAGCGGTCCGGCTGCTAGTGGAGAAGAATGTGACTCGCACCATGTGCACCGCTGTGTATGGGAAAGCCGTCCAGCGGGGACTGCATGTGGGACACGGGGGTAGCCGACATCATCCATCCGTGTCATGCCAAAACAGATGCCCAGCTGGCATCTAAGCAGGAGAAGACAGGCCCACCGTGTGGGCCATGTTGGTGGTGTGAAATGAGTCATTGGGTGTCCAGGGGTCTAACTCAAGCCGGACTACTTTTTGGGGTAGGTACGCCGAGATAAAACTGGGCCACTGGGCGGCCCAAGCATGGAAGAAACAATCTCATCTCTTGCAGTTCAGGCTGGATGGAACCGAGTTGGTGGGTGACCTGATGAGCTAGATCCATGACAGAACCAGGTTAGGTCTATAAAGGACCAAAGGGCATAGCCTAGTGTCTAGGATAGACCATGCTAGCCCAGACCTGAACAAGTTCTGGTCTGGTCGGTCGAACGAGACCGGGTCATGTGGGACCCCTAGGATGGATTGGTCAGATCTGTCTGACCAGGTCAGACCAGGCCTCTACACAACTAGCCCCTTTTTACTAAAACAACCATATCATTCAGGCCAGGCGTCTGATTTACAGTCCATTTATTGTGTTGGAACACTCGTGATGAGACGGATCTTTTGTCATGATCTAAGGAAAATTTCATGGATGTTGAAATATGATGAATTGCTTCAGGATTAGATTTTCCCAAAATCAAGTGCACTGCATAGAGGAGTCATATGGCTGGTCGAGACCTGAAGACTACTGATAAAAGAAACTATGTGGAAAATATATAAGAATCCCTCTATGGACCATATATGATGTCATAATTGGGAAGAGGATATGTGTGACCCAACAAACCCACGAATGGGAGCAACTTTGTGTGACCCGACAGACCCATGGTACTCATTAGAGATGAGTACCTCAGCATGATGGCCTATATGGGAAGCAACTCTTTCTATCCCCATAATACCATGATGGGGAGAGGCTCTGTGTTACCTTGTAGACCCGCAACACTAATAATGGTAGAGTACCACAATATTCCATTAGATTTCATTGTTAAGACTGATAGTCTTGTTTTTCATACTTTAGATTATACCTGTGTGAGATGACAAGTAAATTGTGTATACAATAATTTTTTGTATTACCTGTGTGTTTTATGATACCTACTGGGTATTTTTTACTCACTCTTTCATAGAAATCAGCCACATGTGTTGTTTCTGGTGCATACGACATGTACATCAATAGAGGCATCGGTGGCCCCGGATTAGGCGATGCCGAGTAAGATATGACAAACATGACGTAATTCCACAGCTTCTGATATCGACTCATTTCCTAGTCTTCAGGTGGGATCTTATGCAGATTTCTTACATAGATATTTTTTACTTTTCTATTTTCAATTTATCTTTTTTGGGTATGTGTTTCGGCCTATTTGACTTACATCTTATACGATTACTCAGTGGTTGTTTAGTGGAAGGCATGTTTTCCCTTTCAGATGTTTGGGTCGTAGTTGTGTGTGTGAATGTGTGAATACAGGTACTCTGGAAAATTCCTCCCACTCATGGGATAATTCCTTTAGTGCTAGTCTCCATCCCATGGACTTTGGGAGGTGGTCATATGTTAGTCTGGGAATGGACCCCAGGGGAAGATTCGTTAAATTATCCTCCCACCAAAATATAGGAATCATTTTTATTTATAGATGTTGATTGATATTCAATTAAGTACACGTTCAATTTACATATTTTTTAACATACCATTAGATATTGTAGAAACAAAGTATTCCATTTGAAAATTTCTTCTTTGGAATCCTAACAAGTCATGAACGTGGATGTTGTGACTATATGTAATGAATTTCAAAATGTAAACACTGATCTTAAAATGATTGATCCACTATAAACTCTACCCATCGTAAACCTCCATCAATTTTTTTATTCCACAAATATATTTTTTTCTTCTATTGATAAATAATTGCATGTAATTGTAAAACCTAAGGTAGAAAAATAATCCCTGACCGAATTCAATTCATATAGGGAAAATCCTCCCGTCAACAATATACTGCTTGATATTTATAGTCATAAATTCCTATGTAAGAATAAATAGGTTTGGAGAAACAAGATCACCCTACCAAAAACCACATTTCTATTTGAAGAAACCATGTCTCCTTACACTAACTAAAATAGAAATCCATGAAGAAGCAGAACAATAAAAAAACAGGTCACACACCCAATCTATGAAGCTGAGAAACCGCATTACCTTATAAATGAACATACACTTGATCCAATCATATGATTTTTTCATATTCAATTTATTCATATTTTTTGAAAAAAAAATCTTCTCGTTAATCTCATCTTCTATCTCTTTAGAATTTCCAATATCCGCTTGTATGCCTCTCCTTCTCATGAAGCTATACTGCTCATCTAATATAATTCATGGAAAGACCATCCCAAACCTTCTGTTCAAATTTTATGTAAGAATATTATAATAGAAATTACATAAGGATATCATACTATAGTGGTTGATAGAGATAGGATCTTAACCTTGGGGATTATAACCACTGTGGAAGAATAAGTTTCTATTGGTAGAACATCACTTTTAATGTAATCATAGACTGCCTTAGTCACATGGTCATTGAAAATGAACCACATATCCTAAAAAACAACTAGGAAACCCTACAGGGAATGGAAGTCATTCATAATTCAAACTCATCACAACCTTTTTTATCTCACTTTCAAACAAAATTCTCTTCAGCAGCTCATTTTCGCTTGCTGTAACCAGATTTGGTATGTTGTTCATAAATTTCTCTTCTCTATGCACCCCCAACTACCTATCATTGTTTATAACCATCGGTTGTAATGCCTGAGACTTTTATGAGAAATATTTTGTTTTTATCAATGTAATCATTCACTACACACAACACTAGCTTGGCTTGCTTTACACGCAACCACGGCCTTCCTCAATAGCTTGTGTCGTACGCAATACGGAGTCTCACTAAACAACGATATGCTATTAAAATATTAATAAAACTAGTCGTTATGAATATTAATAACTACTTTTTGAAATTTTATAAATTTTATTTTTCAAAATGGACTTCATTTTTGGATTCGGAATATCGAAATTAGCCTAGGGTGAAATTTAGTATTTTTCTAAAAACTTTCAATTTTTGATGAATAGTGAAACCACTAGGTGGTCGTTAAAAAAACTGAATTTCTCATAAAACAAAATTATACCGCTTCTATGAGTGGAATTTCGAAAATCCGAGAGACACGGTTAATATCAAGGACTAAAATGTTGTTCAATGAGATGAAAATAATTTTTGGTGAATAGTAACTTTTTACTTTTTTTGCCACGGTTAAAAGTAAGTAGGGTAATTAAGGGTAAAAATGATATTATTATTACCCTAAAACATGTCCTAATTCTATTGCATAAGTTTAATTCGACCAAAAACAACCTTAGGAATAAAATATGACCATTTAGGCCCACCTGGATTAGATTAGGACATTTATTATTAATTTATTTACAGAATGGTTAAAATAGATAAAATCAAAGTTTAATAAGTATATCATTTTTAATATAGGGTTATACATAAGATAAATTCGAAAATAAATATTCATTATAAATTTAAAAAGATTTCATACATAATGGTATTTTATTTGTAATTTTTAGACAATAAAAAATTTAATTTATTTATGACACAAAGATGATACAGTAATTATCTTATTAATGAAATATTTACATAATTGACGTTACAAATACCCAAATAAATGTAATCTGAGACTTTTTATGAATTCCACTAATTTTATAGGTTAATATGAAATGTTAGTATTGATTTAATTAATTTGGTTCGAACTAATTATTTTGTTATGATTTTCACAAAAATCAATTACTATATAGTGTCAAAATTGTCATAAAATAGTTTTTAAAACAAATATTATAAATTGTTATTTTATTCCTAAAAATCTAAGGTTCGAACAAATGAATTAGATAACGTTATATATATTAATTATAAACATCTTGGGGTTCGTTTGGCTTGACATAGTAAGTCTATTAACCTTATAGTGCATGAAAACAAGAAGACACGGTAAAAGTTAAATTATCTAACTTAAAGTTAAATCTAAATGATAATGATAAAATTGATTCCTAAACTTGTCTAAATTCTATTTTATGGGAGTATTTAGACCCCTACCCACCTTATCTTATAAATATATCAATTTGGAGCTATTAAAAACTGAATTTGACTTTATAATAAAATAATATTTTTAGTTATTCCAAAGGTGCCCCTCTCCTCCCTTATAAAAAGGCACCTCCTCCATCTCTTCCTCACACCACTTTGAGCCTTCAAGCTCGGCCAACCCCTGACAATTTCTCCTCTCCACTTCCCTAGAGACATCCTAGAAGTTCTGGTCTTCTTCAAAGACCATGTTTAGTGCCCTGAAAGAATGTCTCAAAGAAGCGCTTCAAAGAAGAGGTAATGTCTGTTACCGATTCTTTCATTTTTATTTCTTATTCCACTTATTCTTCTTTAGTTGTTTCATTATGAAGTAATAACATCAGTATCACTCATATACTGATATGTTATTATATGTATGAAACAACCCTATTTCACCATCTATCCATCCTACGGAAAATGAAATCACCGCGTGTGCGTACATACGGAATACCGTCTCCACGTCGTGGTGTAACCTATTTTCCACCCCCACCTTACTTGGATGGGTATAATGGTGTAAATAATGACTATATATGATTATTATAAGTTGATATTGATTCTTAAATAGTATATATACACTCGAATACAATTCCACAATCATGGGAACGATATCATCGCTCGTGCATACGTATGGAATACCGTCTCCACGATGTGATGTGACTCGTTCTACATGATCTTCAATGCATAATGATTATATAAATGAATTGAATGAATTAACATGATATATATTACACTAATAAAATTCTGGAAATGAGGTATCTATAACCTAAAAAAAAATAAGAATTTATTCGACAAAACACACATAAGAACAAAAAGTAATAAACACTCGAATAACAAGTAGTAATGAAATATTACTAATAAGAAGCTAAGAATATGACCATATATGATATCATAAAAAAATTATGATTCTGGAATAAGTCAATAAAATTATTTAAATCATTATACATGAGGTTCAGACACTTACGAAGCAAATCAGACCTATGGTAAGGGAAATATCACAATCTCATTTTTATCCGAGATTGTTTATACATTGGTATTTACTGGGGTGTATTTTATCATCCACATCCATGTTTCCTCAATATGTAATAATATTTCCATCCACCAACAATTTTTTAAATCCAATTTTACCCTTCGGTGTGTTTTTAGTAAAAGATATGAAAGGAATCATTTGTCGTTTTTCGCACGAAGTACTTTTTGACTTTTCTGACAAAAGTACGAGAAGAATGTTTTTTTAAATTATACGGCATGAATGGATTTTTAAAACATTATTTCAGAGAAGATTCCTTTACAAGTTTTCATGTTTATTTTTAATCAACTTATTTTAGTTTAAAATTGTATGACATGTTATGAAAGGAAAATGTTTTTGAAGTAGAAAGGATATTTTCCTCAAGAATGGAGTTCAAGTGTTTTATCAAAATTATTTTCCATCTAAGAAAATATAGGGTTCTATTTATATCCCTATTATTACATTTATTTGATTATGTTGTGATGGAATTATTTTTATTCCTTTATCTTATATGAATTGTTTTATGATGTCATGCTGTTTAAGAATCCCATTTTTATTACATGGGTTGTGCAATGATGTATGATTTATGATTTTTTGGAACACATAAGAATGGAATCATTATGAGATGGATGAGACCTATATCTCCCTCCAATTAATTGGGTAAAGATTTTATATCTCATGAGATAGACATGGCTAGAACGGTAGGTTATACCGGTTCAGTGAAACAGGACTGAAACGAGGAATGAACTCCGTTCAGAAATGGACTTTGTCCACTAAGATAGTCTTGGAAAATAGTCTTGACTAATAAGAAATGATTATCTATGATTATGTGTGTATTCCACAAAGTTTCATGTTTTAAGTTATGATTATTGAGATTTCATTTCCCTACTATGAATTATCCCATGTTATGAAATTATGCTCTCTTTTGTAGGTTAAGATTTCCAAGATGTTAGGTTCTTATGAATATGATGTGATTGATATTTCTTTTGTTTACCCTTATTGAGAATTTGAGCTCACCGTTTTGTATGTTTTCTTTCCCCAGGTCAGGAAGAAGCTTATTAAGTAAGATATGCCAAAAGGTACTATAGATATGATGAAATAAATGGGAGACAATGTAGACGCTTTATGAACCATTTGATTACGTTTCCCAATTTATAAGGACACTATACCTATACGGTCCTTTAATGGTTTTGTTATATGTTGTAATAAGTATGCTTCAATTTTGAAGTATTAACAATGTCTGTAATGTATGGGTCGTTATAGTTGGTATCAGAGGAAGGGTATAGTCAACCTTTGGAAACTAGGTTGTGAAAGCGTTAGTAAGAACCCTAAGGATAATTTTAAGCATAGAACACAAACTTAGTGTTTTAGAAATGACCATGAATAACCTAGGATAAGACCTTAAGTGTGAAATTTTATTCTTGATTATGTGGTTTTCCTATTATAATTAGTGTTGCTCACACTATTCTTCTTGGTTTTAGTCAATGGACGGAACCCGAAGGAACTGTGTTAATGCGGAATGCGACGGGAAATGCAATGATTTTCCCCCTGAGAAACCAAACGTTATGGGAGCTGGAATACAAAATCCTGTAGCCATGCTCACACAACTTTCTCAAGCTATGAATCATGCATGACTTCCAAACGAGAAAAGGAAGGAGCAACATTCTGTTGAATCCTTCATGAGGCAGCGCCCACCTTCATTCAACGGGTCTACTGATCCATTAGTTGCTGAACAATGGATTAGTACTACTGAAAAGATATTTTAAGTTATTCAATGTTCAGAACATGATAAAGTCATCCTAGTAGTGTATCATTTGGAAGGAGATGCTGATCAATGGTGGAATCTTATTAAGAATACGAGGCAAAAGGATGAAATTGAGTCCATGGAATGGGACGAGTTCAAGAACTAATTTTTCAATAAGTACTTCCCTCATATTCTTCGAACAAAGATGGATAAGGAGTTTCTTGAACTGAAGCAAAAGGATGATGAATCTGTTGGTACCTATGAAGAAAATTTTACAAGACTTGAAAGGTATGCTTTTGGTATTATTATCCAACCTGAGAGTAAGATTGATCAATTCTTTAGTGGCTTAAAACCAAGTCTTCAAAGGACCTTATCCATAAGGGACTTCAATAGCTACGAGGAAATCACTCGATGTGCTCTCAATGTTGAGATGGAGATTGGAGTAACCCATCGGTCATATGGGTTTGATAAGAAGAGGAAAATGGAATTCAAAGGAAAATCTAAAGAGCACACTAAAAAGAAGATGAGCTTTCCCTTATTCTCAATATGTGGAAGGAAACATGGAGGGAGTTGTCTTAAAGGGAAAAGTAAATGTTTAAAATGTGGAAAGGAAGGTCATCAGGCATTTGAATGCCGCAATGATGGGAAGAATATGTCTAATGATGGAAACAAAGGAAGGGATACACAGAATGAACCTACTACACTTCAATGTTTCAAGTCCAAGGGGATGGGGCATTATGCCAATAAATTCCATAATCCAAGGGTTGTTGATTATGATCAACATCAACAAAATCTTAATGCTAAAGACAAAGGAAAGTCACCTGCAATTTCTATCAGCGATGTGGAGTACGATAACGATGTGTTGAAAGGTACACTTACCATCCACTCTAAAGTAGCAAATGTTTTATTTGATTCTGGATCCACCCTCTCTTTTATTTTTGAAGATTTTTCTAAGGGTATCACAGTATTACCTCATCAATTAGATGTTGAGTTAGCTGTGACAACACCTAATGGCACAACAGTCGCATCAAAAGTTTATAATTCTTCCCCGATTGAAGTTTGTGGGAAAGTGCTTCCTGCAAATCTTGTGATCCTTCCTATAGTGGAATTTGATGTGATTCTTGGCATGGATTGGCTTTCTTTATATGGAGCTCATATCAATTTCCAATGAAGGGAAGTCACATTTCATATTCCAGATCAATCTATGATCGTCTATCGATGCAAGGATGAACATAAACTTCCATTGGAAATTTCTTCCATCTTATGGGTCTTGATTACACTAAATGATGGTTATTTATCTCAAATGGTTGGTGAGAAACTCCTGATTAAGAATATGCCCATTGTACGAGAGTTTAATGATGTCTTTCTAGAGGAATTGTCGGGTCTTCCACCAAATCGTGAAGTTGAGTTTTCAATAGAACTCGTACCGGGTGCTTTGCCTATTTCAAAGACACCTTATAGAATGTCCCCAATTGAGTTTCAGGAATTGAAGAAGCAACTCCAAGAGAATCTTGATAAGGGATTCATACGCCCTAGTGCATCACCTTGGGGAGCACCTATTCTATTTGTTAAGAAGAAAGATGTATCAATGAGACTCTGCATTTATTATCGAGAACTTAACAATATCACTATCAAGAACAAATATCCTCTCCCATGCATTGATGACTTATTTGACCATCTACGTGGAGCTCAATACTTTTCCAATATTGATCTTCGTTTAGGGTATCATCAATTAAGGGTCAAAAGGGAGTATATATGAAATATGGCTTTCCGTACAAGGTATGGACACTATGAATTTGTAGTGATGCCATTTGGTCTTACTAATTCCCCTGATATCTTCATGGATCTGATGAATAGAGTCTTTAGAGACTATCTTGATAAATTTGTGGTAGTCTTTATAGAAGATATTCTTGTCTATTCAAAGAGCAAGGAAAAACATGAAAATCACTTGAGAATTATTTTGATGACCCTGAGAAAGGAGAAGCTTTATGCCAAATTTACCAAGTGTGAATTTTGGATTCAAAAGGTTGAATTTTTGGGTCACATAATCTCAAAAGAGAGGATATCTATGGATCCAGCAAAAACAGAGGTTATCGAAAGATGGTCGAGACCAACAACAGTAACCGAGATCTGAAGTTTTCTTGGTTTGGATGGATATTATCGAGGTTTTTTGAATGATTTTTCAGGATTATCTAATATACTCACCAGGTTGACTCGAAAAGGAGTTACGTTTGTTTGGACGGAGGAATGTGAAGAGAATTTCAAGGAGTTGAAAAGAAGGTTATCCAGTGCACCTGTGCTCACACTGCCTTGTAGTGGAGAAAGGTTTGTGATCTACAGTGATGCATACAAGAAGGTATTAGTTAGTTTTCTTATGCAAAATGTTATGGTGATATCTTATACCTCAAGACAGTTTAAAATCCATGAGCAAAATTACCCAACACATCATTTGGAGTTAGCTGCGGTAATCTTTGCATTAAAGATTTAGCGGCATTATCTTTATTGAGAAAGGTGTGACATTTATACTGATCATAAAAGTTTAAAGTATATTTTCACACAAAAGGAGATGAATATGCGCCAAAGAAGATGGTTGGAACTGATTAAGGACTATGACTGCTCAATTCATTACCACCCTGGGAAAGAAAACAAGGTGGCAGATGCATTAAGTCGACATGACCATGCCAGTTTATCCATGATGAGGATCACAAAAGATCCAATATTTACAGATTTACAAAGGATGGATCTTAGAATTATAATGGAAAGGGAAAAATCATATCTTTCTCAAATGAATGTTCAACCATCTATAAATGTGAATATTAAAGAGTCGCTGAAAGAAGATGTAGAGCTACAAAAGAAGGTGAGAAATATTCCTGAATTCAACATTGATTGTGATGGGATAATAAAGTTCCGAAATCGGGTTTGTGTTCCTCCCATCCCCTAATTAATGAAGGAGTTTCTGGGTGAGGCTCATAGTTCTTCATTCTCTATTCATCCTGGAAGCACGAAGATGTATAGGGACCTAAAAGAGTACTTCGGGTGGGATGGCATGAAAAAAGATGTTGCTGAATATGTCTCTCGATGCTTGGTTTGTCAGAAAGATAAAGATGAGAGACAGAAGTCTAAGGGGATGTTACAACAATTACCCATACCCGAATGTAAATGGGAAACATCACTATGGACTTTGTCACAGGACTTCCAAAAACATCCAAAGGCAATAATGCTATCTGGGTCATAGTTGATCATCTTACAAAGTCCGCACACTTCATTGCTATTAGAGAGGATTTTTCTCTGGATTGGCTTGCCAGGATATATGTGAAGGAAGTGGTAAGATTTCATGGAGTACCACTATATATTATATCTGATCGGGATCCAAGATTTACCTCGATGTTCTGGGGAAGTCTTCAGCATACTCTGGATACAGAGTTGAGTTTCAGCACTGCTTATCATCCTTAGACAGATGGTCAGTCTGAGATAACAATACAAACTCTAGATGATATGTTGAGAGCTTGCTCTATGGATTTCAAAGTTGGTTGGGATCAACACCTACCTTTGGTGGAATTTTATTATAATAATAGATTTCACTCGAGTATTAAGATGGCTCCTTATAAAGCTCTCTATGGAATGAAATGCAGGACTCCAACTTACTGGGATGAAGTTGGGGAAAGAAAGAGATTAGGACCTGATCTTGTTGATGAGATGGCAGAAAAGGTCCGATCTATTCAACAACACATAAGAGCAGCTCAGAGTCAATAGAAAAGTTATGCCGACAACCGAAAAAAGACCTAGAGTTTTAAGTGGGTAATAAAGTTTTCTTACGAATATCTCCCTGGAAGAGGGTCATGAGATTTGGAATGAAGGGGATGTTGAGCCCCAGATATATCGGTCCTTTCAAAATACTGGATCGTGTTGGAAAGGTAGTTTACCAGTTGGCTCTTCCACCGAATCTCTCACAAGTTCATGATGTGTTCCATGTATCTCTCCTGAGAAAGTACATACCTGATGCTTCACATGTACTCAGCTCAGAAGTTTTACCGCTGGAGCAAGATCTTTCTTATGAAGAACAGCCGATAGAGATTCTGGATCATAGGGAAAAAGTCCTACGGAATAAGTCCACTCACTTGGTGAAAGTTTTATGGAGGAAACACAAATTAGAAGAAGCTACATGGGAGCTTGAAGATATGATGGGGGAGAGGTGTCCTCTTCTTTTTGTTACAAAGTGATGAATTTCGAGAGCGAAATTCATTTTAAGGGGGGTAGAATGTAACGCCTGAGACTTTTATGAGAAATATTTTGTTTTTATCAAAGGAATATTTCACTACACACAACACTAGCTTGGCTATCTTTACACGCAACTGTGGCCTTCCTCAATATCTTGTGTCGTATGCAATACCGAGTTTCACTAAAAAACGATATGCTATTAAAATATTAATAAAACTAGCCGTTATGAATAGTAATAACTACCTTTTGAAATTTTATAAATTTTATTTTTAAAAATGCAATTCATTTTTGGATTTGGAATATCGAAATTAGCCTAGGGTGAAATTTTGGTATTTTTCTGAAAACTTTCAATTTTTGATGAATAGTGAAACCACTAAGTGGTAGTTAGAAAAACTGAATTTCTCATAAAACTTAATTTTACCGCTTCTTTGAGTAGAATTTCGAAAATCTGAGATACACGGTTAATATCAGGGACTAAAACATGGTTCAATGAGAAGAAAATAATTTTTGGTGAATTGTAACTTTTTACTTTTTTTACCACGGTTAAAAGTAAATAGGGTAATTAAGGATTAAAATGATATTATTATTACCCTAACACATGTCCTAATTCTATTGGATAAGTGTAATTCGACCAAAAACAACCTTTGGAATAAAATATGACCATTTAGACCCACTTGGATTAGATTAGGACATTTATTATTAATTTATTTAAAGAAGGGTTAAAATAGTTAAAATCAAAGTTTAATAAGTATATCATTTTTAATATAGGGTTATACATAAGATAAATTCGACTATAAATATTCATTATAAAGATACAAACATTTACTACATAATGGTTTTTTATTTGTAATTTTTAGACATTAAATAATTTAATTTATTTATGACACAAAGATGATGCAGTAATTATCTTATTAATGAAATATTGACAGAATTGATGTTATAATTACCAAAATAAATGTAATTTGAGACTTTTTATGAATTCCAATAATTTTATAGGTTAATATGACATGTTAGTATTGATTTAATTAATTTGGTTCGAACTAATCATTCTGTTATGATTTTCACAAAAATCAATTACTAAATAGTGTCAAAATTGACATAAAATCAGTTTTTAAAACAAATATTATAAATTGTGACTTTATTCCTAAAAATATAAGGATCGGCCAAATGACTTTGATAAGGTTATATATATTAATAATAAAAAACTTGGGTTCTTTTGGCTTGATATAGTATGTTTATTATCCTTATAGTGCAAGAAAACAAGAAGACACAGTAAAATTTAAATTATCTAACTTAAAGTTAAATCTAAATGATAAGATTAAAATTGATACCTAAACTTGTCTAAATTCTATTAGATGATAGTATTTAGACCCATACCCACCTTATCTTTGTAATATATTAATTTGGAGCAATTAAAAACCGAATTTGACTTTATAATAAAATAATATGTTTAGTTATTCCAAAGGTGCCCCTCTCCTCCCTTATAAAAAAGGCACCTCCTCCCTATCTTCCTCACACCACTTTGAGCCTTCAAGCTCGGAAAACCCCTGCAAATTTCTCCTCTCCACTTCCCTAGAGATATCCTAGAGGTCCTGTTATTCTTCAAATACCAATTTTAGTTCCCTAAAAGGAAGTATCAAAGAAGCGCTTCAGAGAAGAGGTAATGTCCGTTACCGATTCTTTCATGTTTATTTCTTCTTCCACTTCTTCTTCTTTATTTGTTTAATTATGAAGTAATAACATCAGTATCAATCATATACTGATATGTTATTATAAGTATGGAACAACCCTATTTCACCATCTATCCATCCTATGGAAAACGAAATCACCGCGCGTGCGTACGTTTGGAATACCATCTCCACGCGGTGGTGTAATCTATTTTCCACCCCCACCTTACTTGGATGGGTATAATGGTGTAAATAGTGACTATATATGATTATTGTAAAGTGATATTGATTTTGAAAAAGTATATATACACTCCAATACAATTACACAATCATGGGAATGATATCATCGCACGTGCGTACGTACGGAATACCGTCTCCACGATGTGATGCGACTCATTCTACATGATCTTCAATGAATAATGATTATATAAATGAATTTAATGAATGATTATGATATATATTACACTAATACCATTCTGGAAATGAGGTATCTATAACCTAACAAAATAATAATTTATTCGACAAAACACGCATAAGAACAAAAAGTAATAAACACCCGAATAACAAGTAGTAATGAAATATTACTAATAAGAAGCTAAGAATATGAACATATATGATATCCTAAAAATAAGTATGATTCTGGAATAAGTCAATAAAATTATTTAAATCATTATACATGAGGTTTGGACACTTATGAAGCAAATCAGACCTAAGGTAAGGGAAATATCACAATCTCATTTTTATCAGAGATTGTTTATACTTTGGTATTTACTGGGGTGTATTTTATCATCCACATCCATGTTTCCTCAATATGTAATATTATTTCCATCCACCTACAATTGTTTAAATCCAATTTTACCCTTTGGTGAGTTTTTAGTAAAAGATATGAAAGGAATCTTTTGTCGTTTTTCGCATGAGGTACTTTTTGACTTTTCCGACAAAAGTACGAGAAGAATGTTTTTTTTATCTTATACGACATGAATGGATTTTTATAACATTATTTCCAAGAAGCTTCCTTTACAAGTTTTCATGTTTATTTTTAATCAACTTCTTTTAGTTTAAAATTTTATGACATGTTATGAAAGGAAAATGTTTTTGAAATAGAAAGGATATTTTCCTCAAGAATGGAGATAAAGTGTTTTATCAAAATTATTTTCCATCTAAGATAATACAGGGTTCTATTTATATCCCTATTATTAAATTGATTTGATTATGTTGTGATGGAATTATTTCTATTCCTTAATCTTATATTAATTGTTTTATGATGTCATGTTGTTTAAGAATCCCATTTTTATTACATGGGTTATACAATGATGTATGATTTATGATTTTGTGTCACACATAAGAATGGAATCATTATGAGATGGGTGGGACCGATATATCCCTCCAATGAATTGGGTAAAGATTTTATATCTCATGAGATAGACATGGCTGGAATGGTAGGTTATACCGGTTCAGTGAAACAGGACTGAAACGAAGAATGAACTCGGTTCAGAAATTGACTTTGTCCACTAAGATAGTCTTGACAATGAGTCTTGACTAATAAGAAATGATTCTCTATGATTATGTGTGTATGCCAAAAAGTTTCATGTTTTAAGTTATGATTATTGGGATTTCATTTAACTACTATGAATTATCCCATGTTATGAAATTATGCTCTCTTTTTCAGGTTATGATTTCCAATATGTTAGGTTCTTATGAATATGATGTGATTGATATTTCTTTTGTTTACTCTTACTGAGCATTTGAGCTCACCCTTTTGTATATTTTCTTTCCCCAGGTCAGGAAGAATCTTATTAAGTAAGATATACCAAAAGGGACTATAGATATGATGAAATAAATGGGAGACAGTGTAGGTGCTTTATGAACCAGTTGTTTATGTTTCCCAGTTTCTAAAGACACTATACCTATACGGTCCTTTCGTGGTTTTGTTATATGTTGAAATAAATATGCTTTAATTTTGAAGTATTAACAATGTATGTAAAGTATGGGTCGTTATATCGGTTCTACTAGAATATTCTCAAAAGGATCTCTAGAAATACCCCTTGAAAACTTCAAAGTGGAATAACCATTTTTCTCAATATATATTTTCATTTATTTTTAAATATTCTATTATATGTTTTAAGTAATATTTCAAAAAAAATATTTCTAAATATTTTTTTATTTTTATTTTTAAAATGTTATTTTTAAAATAAATTAGCTCCCAAATGAAACATTATAAATAATTTATCAGTAAAAATAATTTTCTATCTATCATGACAACAATGTTAAATTATTTTTTAATGGGTATGTGAACCAATGATACCATTATTAATATTTATCTTAATTTTTTATTGATGACATAATAATTATGAAAACTATTTATCTTCCACAGAATATACCATGATATTTTTTTACAAATCCCACTTGTTTTCTATGGGTTATTCATTGATAAAACTGTGAAATGATTATGAATCCTATATCTTTTCCACATGTTATGATGTGATGAAATGTTTATGAAACCAATTTCATTTCATGGGTTACGATATGATGAATATTTTATAATCTTGTGGAAAACATATGTATTATTTTCATTATGTGATTTGCGGGACCTATATACCCTTTTATTTCATTGGGTAAGGATTTATATCTTATGAGATATAAAGAGATAGAATGGGGTCTAAACATGATTAAATATGGGACTTTGCATGAAATGATGTTTTTCGGAGTAAACCATGACTACTATGATGGTTTATTTAGTGAACCCATTATACTCTGAATGCCTCAATAGTGATCCTTGAATACAATAAAAATGTTTTTCTGTACATATGTCAATTACTAATTCTATGTCTTATGACAAAATTATTCACTCATGGAATATAATCTTTGATTTACCTAAGATTAATGAGTTATTGATTATGAATATTTAGGCCATGACTCAATATTATGAACTTTGATATGCATATTACGTTTCTCCAATATTTTTCTTCTGTTCTCAAACATATATTCTCTTTTTATAATTATTTGTAACCCTTGTTTACCCTTACTGAGAATATAATATCATCCATTCAGATGATACCTTTCGCTAAGTTACAATGAATGGTTTTATGTAGGTGAGGTTTTTGAAGATTACTAAAATAAATGTTATTTATTGTATATATTAATGATCATTCAAAAAATAAGAATATTTTTTACCTAGAATACAAAGACAATGTACTATTAAAATCTTCCTGTGTTTTTATCTAATATATTGAATATTAATAAAAATATTTAAAATCCATGTATGTAAATATTGGGTTTATATATTTATAATTCATATAAAAAATAAAAAATTGGAAATTCCAAATTATAAATATCCATTGAAATAATGTTGGATTAAATATTACCTTTGAAACATTTTATTAAACACATTACATATATAAACCAGATTAATTTGGAATATATAAACATATATATATATATATATATGAAATTACCTCTTTAAACGAAATAAAAGAAAAAAATAACATTAATTAGTTATAATCAACCATAAATATATCCTTATAAGGTTATTTTATATATAAATCAAAAGAAAATAGCTAGAACCAATTATATGTAAAGGGAAAGGTCAATTTTGCAGAGGAACCTATATCAAAATGGATTAAAATAATTTCCTAAACTTTAAACCACTATATATGGAATTACGGGATAATTAAAAAGTCTAAAAATCATTAAATTTT
Source organism: Viscum album (assembly GCA_963277665.1). Lineage (NCBI taxonomy): Eukaryota > Viridiplantae > Streptophyta > Magnoliopsida > Santalales > Viscaceae > Viscum > Viscum album. The sequence continues at coordinate 904,390,076 of OY728158.1, read as the reverse complement.
ATTAAATCCCCATCCCTAACCCTATGCTCAGCATCACATCTTCAAGGGTTTCCATACCCAATGTAAATGCATTTTGAATGAGATGGAATGAATGATGAGGAATTAATGATAATAAAACATAAATAACCATGGATATTTACACCAAAACCAATAAGATACAATAAAGAGATATTGGAGGTTATGATTCCCCTATTTTGAGATATTATAGTTTGAAAATGGTGAGGGGGGATAAAGAGTATTAGAATTTGATAGGGGAAATGAGGTGATTTCACTTTTAAAATAAAAACATACTAGTATACTCTATCATGTGGTTATGAGGACCACCATAAGGACCCCCTTCAATAGGATAGTTGTGGTGTGATCTATATATCATTGTTCAAGGGGTCCCAAAATGGTTGATTTTTTCACTACTCCCTGAATCATCCTATATGACATAGTTTCATGACAATGTCCAATGTTTTCCCAACCCATAAATCAACAAAATTATAGAAAAAACTCTTATTTAGAAAAGAATGACCTTCTACATCATGGAAATACTAGATGTGGAATTTCTTATAGAAATTCTAGTAATGTGGATACCAAAATTTCTAAACCAAACATGAAGGGAAAGAAAAACTAATTAAATAAAATGAAGTGTATTGAAAAAACCATACGTTGATATGTGATATGTGAGGGTCATTATTCTACACATAATTACCCTTTATACCCCTAAAAGTCCATAGATTTTTGAATTGAAGAATATAATAGGCCACTAATTCTTTAATAAGGATTCACACTCCCAATTATCATGGATATAAATACCACACTATCATAACCCATTGATTAGTGGGGATAATTTACAAAGATGAACTTTGATTAGACAATCCACAATTGAAACAGTCTGATAAACAATAGAGTTCTTGGGATCTACCCCCATTCCCTCTTACTCAATCATGTGTGATAGGTCTAGATTGAATATTTTTTGTTAGGCCATGTGAAATATGTCTTGATTTTATTTGAACTAAGATGGAAAGCATAGCAGGACAGAAATCTAAGAAAAAAATCATCATATCAAATGTCCCAAGTTAATACAACATGAACATACCCTATTTACCTAACTGATGATGAACTGATAAAAGAGAAACCCTTAGAAAAACCCGACCAACAAACTAAGAATATTACATATAATGATGATAATTAGTGTAATATTTAAGATGAATCTGATCAATTAGAAATATATTTTCAATTTTATGAAACCTTCTTGTCGTCTCCTATATGAGACTTACCCCCACTAAAGAGAGTTGACTCAATTCTATATAATATAGAGAATATCAATATGGAAATTTGTAAAAGGATTTAAAAAATACATATTATCTAAATATTTTTAACTACAGTTATATTTAAATTCAACCAATGATAATTCTTTATCAGAAGAACCACTAGAATTAGACACACACACTTTAAAAAATATTATAATGTCTCAAATGGCTTGCATAGTAAAACCATCATTATGAAGATGAAATGTCATGTTTAATTTTAGTTATATACCCATACCTTCATAGAGACTCTAATAAATCTTATAAGTAAAGAGATATTCCCAATTAGAAAAGATGGATGAAGGCACCCCGTAAATGTTTAAAACCTATCAGACATACAACTATACAAGTTATTCCAATTCATTGGATTACTTAATGGTAATAAAGTATTCATATTTCTCCAATCTATCTATATCCAACCTTATCGCATTTTTCTTATATGGATTTACAAGTATACATATTAAAAATCAAAATAAATATCATCCCACTTCAGTTTCAAAATTGAAAGGGTCTATAAAAATCCAGAAAAGGTTTGATGCTTAACCTTATTCCTCCGATATATGAGACATTGAGATACAAAAATCATAATCAATTTCAACATTCCAAGATTATAATAATAAAATTTCTTGTTATAGAGAATCATGGTATCCTAGGGGTGAACTCCCAAACTAAGCTTATGATCACCTTCAATATTTTTCTCAAAGACCAGAAATCATCAAACCTACTCTGAAAAAGGATAGAAAAAACAAGAGATTTAGATCAGTCAGTATTTCCCTCTGGAACATTTAGAGCATTGATAATTAACTGATATTCATGATCTTCTACCTAACGAAGATGAATATGATCTTCTAAGTGAGGTATGGTTTATACATAACCCCAAAACGCATTCTCACATACTTATTCATTCTCTAAACACATATTATCAAACAATCAAATCATTAACTATTCCTCTGACTCCCTCACTATCTAGGATTGTGATTTATTACTCAAGGAAACTTACTCAGCCAAAAAATATATTTATATTGACATCCTATAACTATAATTTCAACTCTTTAATATTGGTGGGATCTATCCAGTAACATGGAAATGATATGGAGATCATCTCAAGAAGATAGTTGATAGAGAACTCAACCAATCATGAAGTTGGATAGCCAAAAAATTCACCCATAAAGACCTCAATGTCCATTTCTACCATTGTTATAACTTAAAAATAGATTTTTCCACATTGAAGTGATAAATCAATAAATGGAATGATATCACACTAATGTAAATAATATCAGTTCATTTACCTCCATAAATGAAGATCCCACTCAATCTAAAAAATGTTAGTGTTCTCATCAAGAAAAAGAACCTAAACCCTATGATGATAGAAATAATTCTAGGATTTTAAACTAATCATCCTTTACAAGAGAATAATTATATTTAAAATACTCAGGTCAACAAAAAAATCATATCAAATGATCTCGAAATCAAAAATCCCAACCCACCATGAACGATACATAAAGCCATGCTATTTTGTAATTCTAAATTGAGAAAAAAATGTCCTTAATAAATGACATCTAATCTACTTTAAATCTAAAAATATCAATAAAAATTGATGAAATAATGGAATGGGATGAACGAATATAAAAAATTAAAAATTAATAGACTATGAAATATATAATAAACCTCTCATGGTGGTTGGGTCTGAATTATAGTCACATGACACATTCTTGGCTGAATTTAGTTTCATGGAATCAGTCCCACTTTTCATCTTCATAACCTAGTGAGAATTCCCTTTTGTTCGAGAAAAGGGAAACCACACATTTGAATCATTGAAATAATCCTTGAGGCTCAATTAAAATAGGACCCAATTCTACTCCCATATAAGATATTATTAATAAAATGCTAGAGATGACCAGGTTTCCTGCACAAATGGCATGTCTTAGGTGTCTCTTGGCACTCTTGATTACTGTGGCCTATTTTCCTACATTGGAAACATGGCACTAGTTTGATCATAGAGGATTACACAAGTAAATAATTTAATGAGTGGTGAGTTCCAATGAAACCACTTTGATATTACTTCTCTCCCTTCATCTTCTAACTGAAAGAAGATATCTGAGTACACCCTAGTGCATAAGGGGTACCACTAAGACCTGTTAATAAAACTATATCAATATTTTTCTTCACCTATTTATCAACTACCTCCATGATGGTGGAAAATCATAAGATAATTCGTTTCAAATAATCTTTGTCCTCAAACCCATTATGAAGCACTGATTCTTTACATGAACATTCATGTTGAGATCATAAGAAATATTAAATAGTTCATAAAAATGAATTCCATACTCTTTTATGGACTCAATCCCTTATTTAATGATCTTAAATAAAAACATTTTACACTCTTAACATATTTTGGTAGAATTATTGGATAAAAATATTTCTAAACATATATCAAGAGAGCCCCTCATGTAACATGTATTACACAATAGAATCCAAACCCTTCCTTTTATGACCTTCTAAAAAATATGATAAAATATGAAATTCAAATTATCAAGGGTTTTAAGAAAAAGTAATATTATCATGATCATGTTGATTGAATTCGTAGGCACTTGAGTAACTTTATTAACATAAAATACTTGGGGATTTTTTAGTGAAATCATGAGCTTGACTAACAATCATTATTTTCATATTCTAATATACGGGACCATATACTGGATAATATGTTTGATCGGTTCCCCAAAAATAGTGTATATGTGAGTGTTAGATTATAAGACATTCTCCATAGCTCTTTATTGATTGATAACTGAATAAATTTGTGATCTAAAAATTATAAACAGTAGAACTAAATCAATACAAAAATCATTCCCAATGAAATAGAGAAATCATAATGACCCATATATTATGAACATATAAAAAAATCACATGTAATCACATCAATATAAAGAATAAAAAAATAAGAAATTATAAAAAAAACATAACCATTCCTGCTAACTTGATATTTTATATGAAGAATGGTTGTAAATACACTCTGTTGAACCTACCTCTTGAGTTTCGATGATCATATCTCTATTATACTGTTACTACTTAAATAATAAGATGATTTGATTCAAATTTTTAATTAATAACCATGAGTGGACCTAATATTTTACCCAACCTGACTCATTATAAATCATACAACACATTCCCAATTTACATAGTCTAGAGATAAGAACTAAGGTATCAAAATAAAATAATTGTTAATGATTTATCAATTGGAATACAAAATACACCCATATAGATTCCTAGTAGAATTCTAGTATCACTATTAATTAAACTGGATAAAAACACTAACAAATAAATAGTTTCAAAATATAGAGACAACCAAAAATAGTTTAACATATTAATAATACTAAATAAACTCATCAAAATTAATTTATAATACTTGAAATAAAGTGATAAACATCATAACATATAATATAAATCAAAATAAATTAATGAATGAAGAGGTTAGTAAATGAAAACCAATAACATCATCGAGGATCCCAAAATACACCACACAATTACGAAACACCTTGTGACCCTTGGTTACAAACACGACTAAAAAACGATAAAGAAAATTAAGAAGGTTTATAAAACTAGATAGAACCATTTCATTTACCTATATCCTAAAAATCCATGTATATATATACTCTATGGGTATTTTCTAGTGGGAGTTAAATACTGTTATGATACCATAATGAATCTATAAAATGTATTTCTTGATGAAAAAATTAGTTGCAGATTTCAAACATTATTTTGAATCTCTTCCTTTGATAACATTCCATGAATACATTAGTTTCTTTGAACAAGAAAGATTCAATAAATAGCATGAATGAAAAAATTATAAAGTAAAAATAATGGTGGAATGTAATGAGTAAAATAAAAATAAAAATAATGATATGTGAAATATGAACTAAGACATCACTATACATTAAAATCAGCACATCATGGTATTTAACCTATAGTTTTAAGGACACTAGTACTTTCTCTAGGAACACCAGCTAACATACATGAAGCAAGTAATTCTGGTAGCTTTCTTAGATGATGTATGGTCAATATTAATCCCTTTATCTCACTCATTCTAGAATGTTCAGTAACCCTAACCAGTGCATTGTCTACACTGGGGGTTTCATTTGTCTCGTTACTGATATACACAAGGTCTCCCTTGGTTATCCAATAACCATTCCATTTTAAATATGAACACAATACCAACATTAAACATAATCAAATATATAAAACATCAGACAATGTTAATTCAAAATTAGAAATGTCATTTGAAATTAAATTATTTTAAAAATTATCTTTGAAACATTTTATTGCACACATTATATATGTAAAAGTATTTTCTTTAAAAATATATATGATACAACCTCTTAAAAACAACATGAGATAATAATTACTTTAATTTTATATTATCTCTCAATAAATAATCACAAGAATATGATATAAATAAAAGAAAATTAAATCTGAGGAACCAATGATATTTCAAGTGAAAGACTAATCATGAAGAGAAACTTACATAAAAATGGAGTAAACATGTAGAATTCTAATTAAAAAATATGATATGGAAAACAGGATCCCTATAAACATATTAAACAAATATGTTTCATTAAATCCCCATCACTATCACTCTTTTTAACACACATTTCTTTTAATAGATTCCATACCCAAAGGAAATAGGAGGAGGGTGAGATATATTCCAAAAGGAAGAAAAACCCATAAAAACCAAGACTAAAAAAAGAGATTTCCCCCAAAATCCATATAATATCACCAATAGATATTGAAATAGAATCTTTTGAAATTTAGATATCTTAAGGAAAAATAGAATGAAAATTGGGTGCTGAGTATTATAATAATATAGGGTAAAGCAGTTAATTTTACGTTAAGAAAACTTTCTAGCATACTACACATCATTATCAGGAGTAAAACACTGTGGGGACACATTCACTAGTATAATTGTGACATGGTATTTGGACTATAGTGAAATGTTTCCCGAAATGGTAGATATGTTCATTTAACCACATCACCTCCTCCATGGAATGGTTTCCTTGAGAAAAAAAAATCCAATGGATGTAAAATATCTTAAATAGAAAAAACGACATTAAACACCATGAATTACATGATTATGGCATGACCTACTGCACTTCTATAATGGAAACACCCAAAATTACAAAAAAAACACAAAGAAAAGACTTTAAATCAAAAATTATAAGGAAAAATTGAATAATAAATTATGCATCGAAAATAACATGTGGGTGTCTTAGTGGGAAATTTAACATAAATAAAATATGAATTATTTTATTAAATTCCAATGTAATTAACATAGTATCAAGGTCCATGATAGACCTCGATGCATTGTCTTTCTGTATTTGATATAGACAAGAAAGATATTATTCATTAATTGGGGTTGTGAGCTATAAGATTCGTTGAGGGTTATGAAATCGTTGAAAAAAACAAATTTAACCTTGATATAGGTTTCCATCTATTTCATCAAGTAGATAAGTGTGATATAATTAAGTATATTCCCTAAGTATTCCATGATATAACCTTAAGATAACTTATAGACTTTAACATTATTGATTTCCCCATGGGTTGAGTGTTCCTACCCTAATGATATGTGAATATCTGTGAGGGTATACCCTAGGTTGGATTATCTGTCAGTTAGGAACGAGAGGACCGACATAAGATGATATTGGGATGTTAGATAGGAATTTTTCCATCTATATAGAGTGATTTTGATATGGTATTTATTATATAAATGATTAGTCTGTGATGTCATCATAGTCATTGTGATGTATATCATCCCCACCATGTGATGGTATTATTATCTCATGTTGGTAATGTGGTCGAGGAACCCATATAGGGTTTACGGACATTATGTGACCTATGGGACCTTAGTGGTTTCCCCTATTTACTTTTATCCAAGAAAAGGTTAGTGTAGGGTGGTTTTTGTGATGATAGGCTATAATTTATGTTGATTCAGAAGAAACCTCCCAAGTATTATATTAGGTAATGTCCAATGGGATAAGAGAACAACATGGTTATTTGTTGCGTATTTCTTATAGAGTATAGATACTTAAAAGTGATCAAATTAACCTAGTGGATTATGAATAAGGAATGATAAAAATTTTATTAGTTTGAGTGTGATATGGTTGTGTAACTGAGAAAGTTTTGATGTGATTCATCACATGAGTCTATTTGGATGATGATTCCAGATTTAAGGCATAGAATAGGCATTGGGTGATATGTCTATGATACATATATGAGTGCAAAAACTAGGATATGAACAATGAGTTAAGGAATTTGGTCATACTATGTGGGGATAATGATTTCATAGTGATGATAACATTGGTTGATAATTCCTTGATATGATATATAGTTATTACCTAGGGTATGAGTATTCCTTTGAGTGGAAAAAAGATATAAAATATGATTGATAGTAAGATGTGAGTACAACCATGAGTTTCCTAATGATATGATATATGTTTATAGATGGGTAGTGGATACACCACTATGTTTTCTAATGGTAGGATAAATGTTTCATGATAGGTATTGGTTGTGCCCCCAAGCTTCTAGATGATGTGATATATACTATTATAGGGCCCTGAGAGACGACCCATGTTTTCCTAATATTTAATTACTTGAATTTATGGTGGGGAGTGTCACACCTATGTCCCCCCTGATGTTATATATGTTTCTAATGGGGGATCGATTATACCGTAGGGGTTCCAAATTATATGTTATATATGATTATTGGGTGGGGTGACATCCCCCCTAATGTGTGTCAATTATTTTTAGAGAGACTCCATCAGTAGATAAATGTGGTCTTGTTTATCACAGGTGTTACCTTTGAACATAAGGATTGATTTGGAATATTCTGTTATGATTTTATATTCTAGTTATAATTCTGACAATGTGATGTCTATTGAAACTTATTTAAATATTATTGTTAGTCAACCATCAGTAGTGGCCTATTGAGTTTTACTAACCCGCTTCTCAAAAAGGATTGGAAATTTTGTATTTGACCCGACCTCATGTAGTTTCAATTAGGGTAGAGGCCCAATATTAAATGATTGTGTGGTAGAATATTAATTAGTATTGGATACTACAATATGAAGGGGATTGAAGATGTTAATGAAGCCTTATTTTATAATATTTTGTTTTGTTATTTGTATATATGATCACCCTAGTGGGTGATTAGTTGGGATATATGGTTTTATTATATCATTTTCATTTGATATAAAAAGGTTCTTTGGAGTTTTTTGAACTTTTATAATCTATTTTGAATTTTACTATGTTATATTCACAATTTTTTAATCATATATGAGGGTATAGTCTCCCCAGGGCAACAAATTAGACACTCACGGCTAGAAGGAAACCTCTGGTCTATGGAGAGGCATGTTTGAGGTCAGGTGACACTTTGACCTAGTCATTGGTGAGTGTTGTTGGACCATAGGGGTGTCCCAATGTGCTATTAGTGTGTATTTTTTTTTGGTATTATTATTAGGGGTATGGTTAAAAGGGAATAAGTACATGTAAGATTTTATGATGAAGCAGGAAGTAGTTCACCATGAACACCTTTATTAGTGGAATTTATGGGATACTGGGGATATGGTATTTCTATTTTAGGATTTTTATTACAATTGATATATTTATTTTATAGTGAGGTGTGTATTTGAGTTATAATTTTGGTTTTGGATGTTGGACCCTTTGATAGAGTCCTACGCACATGATTCATTCTTTGAACATAGGACTCACATGAAATTCATGTTCTTTCTTATGATTAAAATCTTTGATGATGAAGGCTGAACTATTTAATGTTTTGAAGACAACATATATAGTGTTACTCTATATAACATTTCGGTGGAATTATATCAATTTAAATCATAGTATGTCTTTGAATTATTGATCATGTGTAATTTATGGGGAGATGTTTTTCAATGATGGGTATACATCCCTTTAATGTAATGGATGTATAGAGTCCCCTACTGGGTCATTATAGGCACTATATACCTTTGTAATGTACCACATGTGGGTTATTATTATATAATTTTTGTGTTCTAATTTCTTAACAATAACATATTTAGTATTTTATTCATATATATTATTAGTGTAATTTTATATAACTCAATCAAATGAATATTTTTTTCACATGATATACTTTTTTAAATAATATTGTATTTATATGAAAATGGATGTGACTAGATTTTTGAAAGTGTAGTCGTGTATGTGAATTTCTGATGTGGATAGGATTCCGAGTATTGAATGTAATCTCATGAGGTGATGGCTGACCATTATATGTGGAAACCCTAGAGTGGGTGTAGTGAAATGTGAGTACCCTTATTAATTTGATACTACAGTAGAGCTGTTTCTATGGATTGTAGCCTATGTGATGCATAATTTATTTTATATGTGTGGGAGCCTAGTGTCTTTGAGATGCATCTTCGGATAGTGGTGATTCATGTATTATGACTACAAAGTAGGTTGTTTCCATTTTATAGTTAGATATATATTTAATATAAGAGGGTAACCCGAGAGTATATTTATATTATAATTGTGAGTGAACTAAAATAAATAATTAAAGTGTAAATAAGTATGTGTTATAATGACACCTACGTGGTGGGTGATCATGTTATAGGACTTGGCATGACTATGTTATCAAAATATTTGGTAATAAACCATTAAGGTAGTTTTGTACAGTTGTGGTTGAGATGAGAGGGGATCATGATTACTTTTAAGGAACATGAGCTTCGGTTGGGTGATTTTTTGACTCAATAGAGAATGGGTCATGTTGTGTGATCAGATAGTTCAAGATTATACATCTATTATATTTTAATATGACCAAGACTGATATTAAGTAAAAACCAATGAGATGGGTATTTATAGATTCACTATCACTCAAGAGGTGTATAGTGCATTTTGGTATGGTTTTTTGGGGTAAAAATTGATTTATGAATTTCTGTTCATCATACTTATGTATGGTGCCTATTGGTTTATCGATTTTTTAGTCAAATTTTTTGGTCTAAGAATCTATATGATTAAATAAATACTTACAGGCATGGAATACCTGAGCTTCATTGAGAATGGGAGGTGTTTCCTCTTTAATAGATGATGAAATCTATGGTATGTTTAATTTGACATTGTTCTTCAAGATGTGTTTTCCATGAGGTTTGAATGTGGATAAAAAAGAGTGAAATGAATGTGATGTTAAAAATATATTGGGCATTACACTCAAGGAATAGTATAGGGATGACATATTGTGGGGAGTGGAACAAAATCTATTTAAGTGTGTAACCCTAATTATAGGTATAATTTAAATATATGTTGAGGACATTCCTAGTGATTTGATTATGGATAATAGATAGTGATTTCTATTAAAGATTATGTATGATAGGAGTTTTCATGTCCATTAATTTCTGGTGATATTTGATAGAATGTGGAATGTCATGATCATTATTGTTAAATCATCAAGGTGATTATGATGATCCCACTTGATGGGAAGTATCAAATTAGCAATGTAAGTCTAGACCTCATCTTGTTAGGGAGATGGATACGGAGAGTCTAGTTGGAATTCAATCGATATAAAACTAGGATTATAGCATGAAGGGTGATTTTATTTTATCTAGTTCCTTGCTAGGTACTATATTTTGGATTTAGATATCGTGTTGGGTGGATTTTGAATGTGGGCATTGGGCTCAGGATAATATAAAAAATAGTTGAGGGTGTGTTGGGTTGGTTGTATGCTATTTCTTACCATGGGAGTTTGGACATTGATGGGGGTGATTGGTGATCCAAACATGAAAATTACCTCAAGAATCAAGATGCGATGTTAGTGAGGGTGTTTGGATGATCTTGATATATCACTAAGGATTATGTAATCGTGGTTAGAATTTGTGATGGTTCATTAGTTGGTGTGAGTGAGACATTTTTGGAAATGTTAGGTATAAAAGGATAAATCATGGTTTTCCCATGAAATTAATTTATTGGGGCAGAAAACACACCAATAATGTTGATAGACTATTGAGGATGTTATTTCTCTAAGAGATTTTATGTTAGGAAGGACACTGTATTGGAGTCAGCCTATATGAGCTAAGTAATTTGGTGGGGACCACCATGAGCTAGAGGAAGAATCAGTTGATGAATATTTTTGTTGTTAGGATAGATGAACGAGTTTTAGAACCACATTCATGATAGTGATAGTGATAAGTGGGTAGCTGATCTCTTGATGAATAGTGTTCCCTTCTGATTGGAGTTTCAAAACAAAATTTCATTTGATTTTCTAGGATATGATGTGAAAATATAGTTTTTAAATTTATTACCACATTTAGTCAATATTAATGGTTGAATGACCATAGGGAATTCTTGAGGATTAAATGTTCTATGGAGGTGATCTTGTAAACAAATGGGTCTCCATGGTTTAAAATTTTTTGAGGAATTTTTATTTTTGGCCCCATAAAAGGATTTTTTAATAACTATGATTTAGAACTAAATTTAAAATTTTGTAAAGACAAAAGATGTTTGTCTTGAAAATGGATTTGGGATTGAGTGGTGTTTCAGGTTCTCATATGAATGTTGATGTTATGTTGGGGTTCCCATCTTTATAGATTTTAGTTTCATGGAGTCGATCTCACCATAAATGTCTATTTGTTCCACTATGACAATATGCTGTGTGCATGCATCATGACATGTAGCATGGTATGTGACCTAGTGAGATGGTAGAAAGTCCACGTGGAGATTGAGCCCCACATAAAAAGGTGTGCACTATTTTTACTGATACTCGACACATTGTGATGGTGTTAGGAAATCTAATGGAACCTCTATAGAGGTGTGATTGTACCACGGAATTCCCTGGAACATAATCCAAACTAATAAAAAAAGAATATCATTCCATGAGGTATGGGGGTCTTGGGTGTTTATTTCATCCTTAGGTGGTTACATTGAGAACCATATGGGTTACTCTATAACCTAGTTAGGTGAAGGATCACCACTGCATGACCCTCATGGTCTTACTATGACTGTCTTACATCCCTATTTTCTGAATAGGTTCATACACAAAATTTCAAGGTTAGTTTCTTCTGGTTTTAAGATTTATAAGGGTTTGGAGAGGGAAATTTTGGACTCTCCTCCAATTACTCTTCCTCAATTAATAATCCCCTTGAGATGCATGATTTCATAATGTGTTATATGGGGAATCTCTGTATGTTTATTCCCTAAATACGTTGTTTACATTTATTAGTTTTTTTATTATTTAGAATGATTTGGGTTAGGGATTTGATATGGAATTGAATGAAGTGTGGTGGAACTAGGATTATATGATGTATATTTGGAACAATTTTGATATAATTTGTCACGTGAAAGGAAAAATACATTGTCTTTCCACATTTCTATTGAGGTAACCAACTTTCACAATTTATTTATGGTATTTGATAATATCGGAGGATTTTAGTGAATGATTAGGTGTATATTTATTTGGATTTTACTCAAGATCATGTCAAGAGTATTCCATGGACTTTCTGAGTCTAGTTGGATATAGATTTAGTGATTCTTGATATCTCGATGTTTTTTTGGGGATTATTCCTATATGGATAAAATATAATTTTTAACTATAAATTATTATAATTAATTATTTTTGATTTATTTTCTTTTGATTTAATCTCAAGAGATGATATGAGGTTGAACAACCTTTGGGCATGCATAGTCAATGATTAGTAGGATTTACTAATGGGAATAATTTTTTGTATGAGTTTGGTGGTCCCCAATCCACCCCCTATGTTTTATTAATTTTATTTTGTATCAGGTGATATTATGTCTTTCCAACATGTGTGTTTTTTATAAATCTAAAAATAATTGTTTTATAAAATTATTATAACATAAAAATTCATTACGGTTCATGATAGATTTATGTGAACTAGATTGAATCTTTTGTTATCGATGGTCGAGATCTTGTTCATGAATTTATGATGAAATATTTAATGAACAATTTAGGGGCATAATTAGTAAATGAAACATATTAGACCCTGATATGGGTTCCCATAACACTTTTAACATAAGGAAAAGATATATATTCCTGATGATTGGCCCGATTAGGCCATGATGGAACCTTGAAATACCATATTACATTTGGGATTGTTGATTAGATAGTGGGGTGTGTGTTCCTCACCAAATCTATGTGAGTATCCTTGTGGATATTCCCTGGGTAGGAATATGTTTATGTTTAATATGAGATGAAAACCCTAGGATGAGATTGGGAAGTGTTATTGGAATCATTCAATCTATCTAGTGTGATTCTAGGATGGTCTTTCATTATGAAAGTGTGGTCATGTAGAGGTATGTGATGACCCATCAGTAATGGGATTAGAACTTAGTGTTGGGAATGAGATTTTGGAACCCATGTAATGTTTCATAATTTTATTATACCCGAGGGAGCTCAGAGGGTGTCACGCATTCATATTGACCCTAGAAAGGGTTTTTTAATAATGTATATTATGATGATATCCTAGAATGTATGTGGATTTATACCGGAATCTTCAGGATTTAATTGGATAATGGGATGTAGGAAAAGTGAACACTATAGGGATGGTTACGACATGGTTATAATGATTAGAGACTAGGATGAATCTAAAAGAACCAATTGAATTTCAAAGTAGATGAGATGGTGATTATGGTTGGTCCGACATGATGTGATTTTTTAGAGGTATGATCTTGCGAGGAATAAGAATGTGATTTTGGTTGGATGATGAGACATAATTTAAGGTGCAGGATAGAAATTTATTAACGAGTATTGGTTAAATTCACAATAGGACATCCTAGGAGATTTTTGATTTGTTTCAGAAAGTATCCACCCCATGGGATGACAATGCATGTATAGTGACTCAAACATGGGGTAGTAATTCATTAATATGAAATATGTTTCTAAGAAGTGTTCAAATATTACATCAAGTCCACTAATGATATAATATATGATTCCAAGTAAAGATCAGGTTATCCCATGAGTTTTCTGAAGATTTGGGTTTTTTTAATAATTAAGAGATAGTACTCCACTATATTTTCAGATGATATGGAACATGTTTTCTAATGGGTTGAGGGTGTTCCTCCAAGCATCTTGATGGTCTGATATGGTTGATTCAGATGGGGAATAGTCTACCCATAGGTTTTTAATGATGGGTAAGGTGATTCAATGGTCGAAGAGTTTATCCCTGAGTTCTTGATGACGTGATAAATGTTTTCATGGTGGGGATTGATTGTACACCAAGGATTTTTGAATATATGTTATATATAAATCAATGGAAGGAATTCATTTCGACTAATGGATATGATTTATTCGCAGAGACACTCTGGACCTAGAAAAAGTATGAATGGTCAATATTGTGTGGCACCTTAGAATATGAGGATCAAAAGTGAATATTTTATTATAATTCCAGATTTTGTTAATTGTTCTTAAAAATCATTTCTCTATATAATAAATTATAAATTTTGTTAGGGAAACATTTGATGGTGGCCTATTATGTTTTATAGAAACTTTCCTTGTATAGACAATTCATTTTGTTACCTAGTACGACCTTATGTTCATAGCTTCAGGTAGAGAAGACACCCAATGTTGTATGATTGGGCTAGAGTATCTCAATAGGGATTGGATGGTAGGATGTTATAAAGGATAGAGATGGTAAAATATTAGCATTGTAATTTTTTATATGTGATAAACCCAGTAGTTTATCACTTCTGATATATGATTTCATGCTTGTATATTAACATGATAAACCATGAATATTATTTGTTGATTTATTTCATAATCTAAATTTCAATTATAGTAATTTCATAGAAATTGAAGTTGTTAGTTTTGATTTAATATGATGATATATACCTCCCAGAGAAAAATATTAGATCCTCACTAATATTTGGATGAATCTAGAATTTAGGTTACTGAACATGAGGTCATATAATACCCTAACCAAGACAACAGTGAATGGTGTCAGAATGGTTGGACATCACAACATACCATTCAAGCATCTTGAAACTGGCCACAAAAATTCCAATACAAGACTATACACTCCCACTAAATCCAACATAACAAAACTAATAAACCATAACAACCATTAAAAAATGAAATTAATCAACCTTTTTTTAGTCTCCCTTTATATATAAACCATTTTTGTACATCATACAAATAATTATCAAATTAAAATTTTTCCAAAATACCATCAATTACAATCCTAATGTGATTAACATTATACAAAGGTAAATTTTAAAAATTAATTGACATCAAAGGAATAATTTTAATAGAAGAAAAAACACTCTAAAAAATTAACCATTAATCACAAAAGAAATATAATAGAAATATATAAACACATGTTAATCACCCATTCCCATAACATTTATAGTTTCTAATTAATTATAATCATCATGTCAATATAATTCACTTAAATGAAAAATAATGGAACTTACAGAATTTATAAACAATAAATAATGAATGATCTTTAATTGTCTAACACAAATTATGTATCACTGTCACCAACACAAAGAGAAGAATAAGAATATAATCACAAATTTGAAAATACGTGAAGGAAACCCCAAATACCAATATCTCAAAAACATCATTCAATAACATATCTTATAGTTATCCAATCTCAAGAAAAAACTATGATCCCAACCACTTAAGAAGAAGTATAGTAAGAGAATCCTAGTAGAATGGAAGAGAAATCACCTTAGATAATTGGTTATAGTTCCCCAAATTCTATTAATTAAAATCCACCATATAGGGTATAAAAAATCTAGAAATTTTTTTTCATGCCTAAGGGTTTCGGGATATTAAAGGATTCATGAAGAGTTTATAATGTCTCAAGAAATTATAACGTGATTGAAAATTTAATGTATTGTGTTGTGCTAAGCCATTGTCACACTGTGATTGGATTCTTTTAAAATAATCCCCAAAATATAATCCATGAACTTATATATCTCCCCTTATATAATTATTGGTCAACTGTTATATTTTATAAAATTTAATGGTTTTATGAAATAAAACAATTGTTCATGTTGTGATTGATAGTATATTGAAAGACATCGTTCTACAATAAACCAATACATGGAACAACTGAAGGACCACAAAACGACCACTCTTCAATATAAAGAACCACTTAATAAACTATATAAGTATTAACTTTGAAACCTACAGCATCATATTCTTACCAAATATTGAAAAAATTTATATCTAATAGAAATAATTCCATATATAAGATTATCTCATAAAATTTATAATTTTTAAATTTTCCAAAATCCTCCCCTGAATACATAACTGTTTGATCCCACTATTACTCGAAATCTCACCCAAACAATATCATGGTTCTTATTTCCCATAACATACCACCCTATATAATTATTTCTTTCTAACTCCATGACACAAAATCTCATGTTGTGACTCATAATTTCATTGTGTATCATGAAAAAAATAAGAAATCATAATCTTCTCTGACAATCCCTTCATGTCATAACAACCAAGGCCACACCCTGAAACAAACCTCTATGTGGTAATATAAAAAAAACTCCACATAACATCCTATATCTTCATTATGGAACCTCCAACACATAAAATACACAATATGATAGGCCATGAAGTTTAGGTGTTATATTGGACAACTCTCAAATAATTCTATCACCAATGAATAAAAAATAATAAACAATAAAAAAACTACCAAACCCAAAACAACCCTAATGATATCCCTTTCAAATGGGTAAATACCCCCAACAGATAACAAAAAATCATAATTAAAATCATATTAAATTAGATAATTATATCTAATAATCTTAATGATTAGAACAAAACAATGCTCAAAATAGTAGGGGATACTAATTTAACATTAGAGACTCACATTCCAATGTGCATTCATCCAAGATACCATTCTTCCAAAATGAATGAACCAATGGGATAACACATCCATGAAAAAACATATCTTAGAGAACATGAATATCAATTGGCCTCTCCGTGAATGCATTTTCCTCCTCCACATCAAACTCTTCCCATTCAATGAAACACAGGTTTTTAATAATATATTAATCAATATGGAATATATGGAAGAAATCATGGATATTATATAACTATAGCGAAAGTTTCAACTAATACACCACCTCACATTAGTTTCTCCAACACCTAAAAAGACCAATAAAACAAGAAGATATCCTACCAACTTAAAAACACCTCCATTGTCCATGATGAGGGGAAACCCTCAATAAAACATGATATCTGACCTAAAATTCTATAGAACCCATTCCACAATACATAGAAATCATCAGATAGTTATGGTACACTTTCATCTAACCCCAAATCATCTATATCTTATTGATTTCACACTATAAAAGATTTAGCACAAGGACTATTGACTCTATGACCATAGTCCATCATAATTGATATCTATAAATAAACTAAAAAAATACATATAATAAATCCTTAAAAATAGAATAGTGATAACTATTATTATATGAAAAATAAAATAAGAATGATTCTTCACCCACAGTCATGAAAATATAAGACATCCAGACAATATATGTTAAAAATATAAATAATCTACCTTATCAAATCTTCATTCCGAGAATAATAGGATATTATAAGTCATATCTGGAAGCCTATATCACTATGAAGACCTCCACAAAATCACCTAGAAAATAAGGATCGTAATTAGATTTGATGGTACATCACACCCAATGAATATTCAATATATCATCTATTTACTACCTTACTAAAATTTTTACATCACTTGATTACATGATTGCTAAGTGAGAAAAATTCAATAACTAATCTACCATCATGAAAATAACATCACATCCTCATAAATATTGAGTCAATATGATGAAAAAATCCATTAAAATATCCTCTCATTTCTATGTGGTGTATCAAATGACTATAATGGACCATTGGAAAAATATTTCTCTACGTTCAACTTATAGAAGAAAAAAATCACGACACATACTCTATAATAGATCACTTTATCCCAAGACGCCAAAATAGACACCTAAAGTAATAATACATATTGGATATTCCACTATCCACATTCAATTGTGAGCTAATATTTTTAAAGAATAACCACTCATATTTCTACTATAACAAAAAATATACCTCACAAAAACATCTGATGTTAGTCATCCTACAACAATCCCCTTAGTGAATCACTATGAAAGGCATGGTCCCATATAACCTCTAACTTTTATTCTCTCCACTAAGACATCTCTACCCACTATAAAAATAATTATTTTACAATTATTTGGGGTAAGAAACATCTACCACTGTCCCATTTGACATCATGATTCATTATTGGAAGACCCACATTCACTTTTTATGTATATCAGTACTATTGAAATGAATTTTTCAATGAATTTATTCATATTATATCATCAACCCCATTCTATTTCCCCAAGGTGAAAGAGATCATGATTTCATAGTCTAGTAAGACAACCATCCTACTCTATTGGTATATATTCGAATATCACTAAGATAAAATACACCTCAAGATCTATAGATTTAAGATGACATTAATGTACTTTTTGATGAGGTAATTTATCTATAGGTTTGGGAAAAACACAAAATCCACAAACTATAAATAATTAGTTTCATAATTATAATCAAAGGGATGTAACTAACAAAACCTATATGTTATCATTTTGCTCTATTTAATCAGGATGCATCCTAAATCAAGAAAAGAAGAAAAAAATACTCAAACATCACACCCTCCTCTAGTAACTAATGAAAATGGACTCTTATCAACCTCTCATTCAGATAGTCTAAATCTTCTTAACAGTGATTAGACTATATGAAATTCTAGTCCGTCCTTGTCATGGAAATCAATAAGGCTTCCACCATATACAAGAATGGAATGAACCTATGATAATATCCCATAAGAAAATAGAAGATATGGAAAAATACAATATTATTGGGTGATTATCAAGAAAAAAAATCAATGATCATCCAAGGAATGACTTATTCTCCCGGCCGAGACACCACACACATGAGAAAATAAACCACATAAAACCAAATCATAAACATGGAAGACATAATAATGTTATAGTTATGTGAATGGACTTATAAATAAACCTATGATACTCAATATGATCCTCCTTTAACTAATATAACATGATAACATTATCATGGAATACAACCATGAACTGATCCAACAACATGAAACATAGAGTTCATGAGTTCCATGAATACAGTTTGGGAATTCATGAAATATAATGACATAATTATTGAATAAATAATGTAAAACTAGATTCCTACCATCAACTAATAAATAAATCATCTACCATCAAATGATGATAATTGTTCTTGACCATCACAAGACTCATCAACAAGTAGTCTATACAAATGGTTAAAACACCATAAAACTTCTTGAATAACAACACTAATGAACCCTATGATGAAAAATAATGATATATGAGATGATTATTCATCAAATCATCAGTAAATTTTATCAATACTAAAATAATAGAAGGTTATATTTTATAAATAACCAACATGATTATAGTGGAACCAATATGTAACTCTATCCCAAATCTGATATCAAATAGAGGGGATAGTGTCACAACCTCTTTAAAAATGACATCAGGAAATTTCTCAATAAATCAAACAAAAATTAACACCAAAACTCAAATTAAAAATATATACTAATAAACTACATGAGAGAGAATATTCATTAATTATTTATGACCTAGTTGACAATCCTATACTCCAAAAAAATTAGATACTCTAATTTTAAATCATATAACTTGAATATCCTCCTGATTAAATTGATGGTGAAATATATGGAATATAACTTTTCAATTCCGTGAATGAAATGGTATGGTTTTGTCTATTGTAGAATAAAATTCCGTAATTATTGATGATTTTGGAACATTAACTCACAACTATGACATGCATCAAAAAAATCAAACTATTCTCCAAATGGAATAACTAATATGAGGGGTACCATAAGCCTCTCCTCCCTATGTCCAATAGAACGAACAATGGATAGGGAACTAAATGTGTGTGATGATTCAAAATAAAAAATGTTAATGTGATATATGAAGATAAAAATATGGTTCCTCAAATAATCTCTAGACCATATTCTTTAAGAAACACTATGGTGTGAAAGTTACCACCCTAAACTCATCAACCATGATATACCAAATAATTCGCACCTTCATGGACATTGCGACCCTATGTACTTGAAGGTGGGGAATATCATGAGTATTCCGTTTATCTACTCGATATCCTCTCTACACAAGATACT
Source organism: Viscum album (assembly GCA_963277665.1). Taxonomy (NCBI): domain Eukaryota; kingdom Viridiplantae; phylum Streptophyta; class Magnoliopsida; order Santalales; family Viscaceae; genus Viscum; species Viscum album. Next base: position 904,369,531 of record OY728158.1, on the reverse strand, counting down.
AGTGTCCCTGCTTCAAATATAGCCACTGATGAATCTTTTTGGAGCCTAAAATGTAATTTGGACACCTAAAATGTTTGAGAACTAAAAATGGGTTTGATTATATTCTTCTAAAGTGAGGAAAACCAGAAAAAAGCCTCAAATGGATGCTTTATAACTACCAAATACAATTTTGAAGGAAAACATTAGTTAATGTTCAATCCCTGTAAGATAAAACATTGATGAACATGACATAGAGTACCCACTAGTAACATCACTTCGCTATAAAAAGATTTAATGAACCCCCTTATAAGATGATAGTAGTTGTGTTTCATCCTAAAAATAACATCTTATATCAAGTTCACCACTATATATATTGGAATTGTAAATTGGGTCACTATAAATCCGAAGCATGTATTCTATACCTCCTCTAAAATCAAGATTTTATGCCTCCTATTTTTAAAATAATATCCCAAGAAATGTGAATGATATCCTTGAATTAGATCTCAAGATATCCCATTGTCATTCTTATTTATTAGAGGGAGATAATCTTCTACCACTTCTCTATACGCATCAATGATGAAAGGATACTTTAATAGAGCATATTTTGAAATTCATCCAATTAAACCTTGACCTCCTTACACTGAAAAAGGAAAAAGATTAACCACTAGTTCATAAGACATCAAACCTAAAAAATATCCAATGGTTCTTGATGCTCTACACTATAATGGGTAAAACTAAATGAGATATTTATCTCCTTTAATGAGTTATCTATGTAAATATTTGATATTGTCCCCTCATACACCTATAATTCTGAACGATGGAACTTATAAAATAGTTTCCCCAAGATTCATCCTCCTTAGCTAGAAAAGTCCATAGGTGGTTAACTATATCATCCTAACACACCTAACAAACATTAAAAACCTGAATATGATATCTGGGATCCATATCATCATGATAAGAATGTAAATACTAATTCTATCATTATGTAATTCATTAATATCGATTTAATAAAATTTATTTTAATTTCCAAAAAATATCCAAAAATTAAAACACATGTTCAATAAAGTATAATGAAAGTAAATGGAATATGTCTCTACAATGTAATAAATATTATCACCCTTGGGGTGTTAAATAATCTAATGGTACTTCAATTGGATCATAGGGGCACAAATTGATTGTATCCAAGCTACTGTCGCTTGAAATATCACACACTAGGTACAACTAATAATGATTTTCAACAAAACCCATGAAATAATCAATAGTACTTAATTATAAACACTATTATAACTATCATACATTAAATTGATAAAAAAATTCATGAATTTCACATATTAAGAATCCATCCTAAACTTAATGTGATGACTAGAGTGACTCACAAATCCCTCCTCAACCTGACAACTAAAGAATTCCATCTGTGTAGGATAATCCTTTGAATATTGGAACACCATAAAAGGAAACAGTTCATCAAAAGTACAGTAAAAATATATAGGTAATGAAATACTCACATATGGGGACTACTCAAGAGGAAATTTTGGTTACTACAAGTGACCAAAAAATACAAATCTCTAAGACAAGTTCAACAACACCTCACACCAATACTGATAAATCTTATAAGTTAGAAATTATAGTGGAATTCCCATGTCCATATTTAATAATTCAAAGGAGGAGGTTGATTATCATAAGGATGGAAAAACACCATAAAACTAGAAAATAAACAAGAAACAAAAATTTTGATGGAAGGAAAAAGGGTGGTTCTTGCTCTAAACGAAGGTTTAAATGAAGATCTTTTTTTGGAACTATCAAGGTGTGTCCTATCATTAGACAGTTTGGTCCATTAAAGTATTTTTAAGAAATAATAAGCTTAATATTTAAGGCCTTTTTAAACCTAAAATGAACTTATTATAAAATATTTCATGTCTTGGTAAAATGGGTTCTTAACTAATTGGAACAAATTTTTCCAATAATGTCACAAAGAGACTCTGGTTCCTAACAGACTATTGGATGGCGTGAATTTCTTTGATTATCACCCATGAGTAGATGGCCACATTAATTACCATTTTGATGGAATTTAGTAGTTTTTTTATATTATATGACGATAATGGATATAGTAAAATAATATTTATTTGAAAAAAAACATGGACAACATTAAAACAATAAATTTCACATAGAATCTCATGGGTGACCTTAATACTATTCTTAATCTTGACGAGATACTTGGAATTGGTTACCCTTCTACCTCACCTTGGGATTTAAAATAATGTATTGAATATAATATTTATTATGAAATCAATATTTATGGATTAAAATATTCTTGGTATATAAGTAATCTTTATTATTTTGTTTCTATAAAATTGGATAGAGATTTTGTTACTGATACATCCAACAATATCTTGTTCACTATTACATGCCCCAACCTTGAAAAATTCAACTTTTATCAACATAAAATTAGGAAAGGTTTATTTATAATGTGGACAATCCACCATTCCCTTCATATTTTATTTATTTGGACTTACATCCTATATGAAGACATGTTTTCCAAGAAAATTTTATCTCTTTTAACATCAGAGATGGTGATCTCACTTGTGAATTAAAGCTCAAAGTCCTCGAGAGAAAGGGGAAAACATGGATTAAAAATTTATTTAGTCACATTGATGAAACCATTTACGTTATTAAATCCTTACTCCTATCTATTCATGATATATGCATTTATAAATAATTTGATGGTGGAATTGAGTATGAAAATAAGGTTACACATGACCTGAATGTTCTACTTAATTAGAAGGAAAGAATGTGTAAATAATATTCCAAAATCACTTGGATTAAATGTGGAGACCTCAAAAATGGGTTCTTTATATATATTCAAAGGGTGATGAAAATAAATACACCTTTTTAAATTCCCAGTGATAATGGAATCTTATTTGAAAAGAGGGAAATTTGGTAGCACATATTGACTCATATTACATGAATCCCATTTATTCTCGTAGAACCCCAACGGAGTCCTTAGAATATGTCATCCCAAATATTATCATCTAATAGGAAAAATATAACGTATCTTACATTCCTCATTCTTTTGATATCAAGGAGGTAGTCTTTTTTCTCAAATATGGGAGTTCTCCCCACCCAGATGGTTTTAAATATTCTATATTTTGAACATTTTGGGATATCATATACAATGTCATTTGTAGATTGGTTAATCATTTTTTCAAAGGTGGACAACTTACTCATGGAATAAATTCTCAATTACATACCCTCATCACTATATATGAGACTAGTAATGATATAAATCACTTCATTACTATATCTCTTTTCAATACAATTTATAATATTATTGGGAAAATTATAGCAAATAGACTTTCTAGAATTTCCAATTTGATTGTTCCTTCAAATCAATTTGTCTTTATAAAATTTAATTCCATGCGTTATTTTATTATTATGTATTAAAAAAGTGATAATATCATCACAAAACCCACATGCGGTGGGAAAATTTATATTAAACTAGATTTCAAAAAATCATCTGACACTCTTGAATGGGGATTCATCTGTAATTTCATAACCAGATTTTTTTAAAAGAAAAATTTTCTAATTAAGTTGAAATAATATTAATATCATCTCAAATATCAGTGAAAATAAATTTCTCTCCCAGGGCACATTTCTCATGGTAAAGAGTTATGAGAAAAGGTGATTCTTTTTCAGACATTCTTTACTATATTACTAAAGACTATTTGAGTAATATCCTTCTCATATTAGAGAAAGGAAAAAATATTACTCCCATCAGGGTAGGTAGAGTTCATTCTAACCCCAACCATAACTTATATTCCAATAGAATAATTATTTTCATCTAGGGGAAAACAGAATTTTCAAAAATAAGAAAAATTCTCTCCTTCAGTGTGAAAAAGCCTTGGGATAGTAAATTAGTTGGAACAAACCCTTCATCTACTTTGGTAAAAGAATTCCTATAGCTAGAAGGGTGAGAATAACCAATGAGTTATGGATTAAAGAATGATATATTCCCTTTTTTTATCTTGGTATTAATATGTTTTGTTGAAAACCTTGAGCCTCCCACATCTCTTATATTATGATCCAAATTAGGAATCATATCACATTATGAAAAATAATTGATGTCAATGGTAGAAAAAATTAAACTTGTAGACACTATAATTATCTCCAAATTTATCCAAACATTTATGATTTAGAGATATCAATATTCCCTCATGAATTGTATCAATACCTTTTTAATAAATATATTTTGAGTGGAATCCTCATCCAGTGAAAATTTTAAACTATTCCATGGAAATAATTATATCATCCTATCCACTATGGATTGTTGGGAATAATGTATCACAAAAAATTCAGTCCTACTTTTCTTGATTGTTTTATGTGGATAATCATCAATGAAAATTATGATTCCTTTACCTTTTTCAATGAATTATTCATTAGAAAAATAGTGTTAGGTAGGGTCAATTATTTGGAATCCTCCACATGGATTACATTAATGAAGTCATATTCCACAATCATTATTAAATATCATTGTATTGTGAAAACTAACTCCAATATCAATTTTTGAATGGAAAATTAGAATCAAAACACACTCATCCTAAAACATGTCTCAAAAGATATGTATTTGGACAGGAATGTGTCAATTAAAAAGAAATTGGAGACTCATCCTGGTACTCTTCCTTCTGAGACTAAATAATCCATTTTGAATTACAATTTCACTGGTGGATATGAAATCCTTTTTTGGGATCCTGATTTAAATATATTTTCATCCTCAAAGTCCTTCAACCAAATAAGAAAATATTGAACACGCCAAATGGTGGGAAAAAATCCAAAAAAATCATCAGGTTCTACCATCCAAATTTACTCTTGCATAGAGATTGTTTGATTATAAATGTCCCAGTATTCATTTCCTTTAAATTTTATAATTTAATCCATATTCAAAATGTTTCTTATAAAATAAAAATATGGATGATATCAACCATATTTTTCATAGCTATTTTATAGATACTTCTCTATGGATTGTAATAGTTTATTTGATCCAAGTCTGTCTCATACATTGTTCCCTATTTAGAGAATATCTGGCCTCCTGCCTGTATATGTAGTCCCGGATGAAACTATAGAATATGTTTCATGTAGAATTTCAGGAAACTCTCCATGTAATATATATTATCTATAATTTCATAATTTATGTTGGAATATTTTCCATAATACAGTAAAGTCATTAACACATCATCAGGGATGTTAAAGTAGAAAACTCTACTCAAAATTTCCACTCTGAAAACTCTTTATGTGAATTTGTTTCCTTAAATGATTTATAATTACAGGTAATTATTACCAAACTCAATGAACCTTGTAGGCCTTATGAATCCCTTGATTTCATATATGGATCTAATGTGACATGGATGGTTCTTCAAGAGGTGACCCAGGTCCCTCCGGGTGTGGTTATATCATCACAGACCACATACGTTGTGCAAGAAGTTGTCTCTATAGCCTTTATATCTTCACCACATCTTTGGATACTAAAATGATTAAAATCATCAATGCGGTTGAGGCAACACAAAAACAAGGGTAGTCCAATATATGTTTTGAATGTGTCTCTACCTATGTGGTTCGAGTGATTATAAATGGAATAACTAATTTGTCATAGAATCCCACTTCTATATGGATTCATGACTTGGAAACTCTATTAGAAAGGAATTTCAATTTTATATATCCCTTTCGTGATGAATATTTTTTGGTTGATGGCTCTGCAAAACCAAGGGCTGATCACCAAATGATTGACCTAAAACAAAAATGTTTTTGAAGACCTCTTTTCATTTTCAAAAAATTACTATAGTAAAAATAAACACATCTGAATTTTGTAACTTTTTCTTATTTTAATAAAGGTGTGTTTTAATTTTAGGAAAGTCATAATCATACCAAAAAAATGATACATCTAAAATATTTCTTCTATCACCATAATTCACTAAGTCTTTATCGCATAATGTAATATTCAAATATAATTTAATTTTAATGAAATAATATATCATGTTGGTACCTCACAACCACTTCTCCACTAATTTGTATCACTTCAATAAAACCACATATCCACATCCTACAACACATCTATAATCAGGTCATCATCACCACTACATACTATATATCACATCATACTAAAAAACATAGCCACAACCATATATGTTCTACCACATACCACATCCTCATCATAGTTGGGTGTCAGGAAAACAAAGGAAATAAATTTACATCCTCCTCCTACGACATAAGACCACCACCATGGTTCTGATCTTCTATTTGATCAATATCTCATCATATCAAATCATCATCACATCAAATAATTCACACTGTAACATCTATCCACCATTGTGTGTCTATCGTAACGACTATCCATCATTGATGATACAATATATAGAAGATAGAGTGGGAATGTTTATGTTTCCAATCATCCATTCCCATTCCAACATAGAAATTGAAAAAAAACAGACCCCAGAACATTTGGGCATCATTATTGTTATCTGACTCTGGTGGGTTCATATGAAATAAAAAGAAAAATATATCATATATATATATCCATATATATTAAAAAAACATTATTTTTTCTAATGATAACCATTATGTACAATTATAATCAAACCATCAATACCACCATTAACTATCTACTAAACCTATTTAGAAAATACGCACGTTCCCTACTTATTCACACAAAACATCCATGATAACCTTAATAGTTTCCCATTTGAAATTTTAAATAACCATATTTTTTTATGATTTACCATAAAAATTATATTAATCAGGTCATTTAATTACATATGTTCAATACGTAACATTCCTTACCCAATTACCACATTTATAAAAATAATTAATAATTTATTTCATGTATGAAAATTTTATTTAAAACTATAAATTTTTAATTTCTAGATCATTTCCTTCATCATAATAATTATTACAACCACATATTCACATCATTGGGAAACTATGACATAATCCCACAAAAATAATCCTTATAATATACATCCCACCACACATAAAATTCAAATAACCTCCAAAATTTCTATGTAATTCCATAATTCCAAAATTACTTGTTATACTATAATTACCTCATCAACATCCACATTCCCAATGAAAATAAGAGAATAACCAACCAATACAATGCTCCATATCTCATGTCAATAATTAATTTTTTTTGAAAACAATCTGCAATAAATACCACCCAACTCTAGAAAAAGAAACACAATAGTTGTTATAATAATCTATAGAACAAAATAATATCACATCAATCAATATGTTTTTAGTCACCTTATTTAGAAAAATAATTTTCTCTATCATATACATTATTACCAAATTTATAGTTTTCTAAACAGCACTTTCATTACAACCATTATGTAATTAAATTTTATGGAATGTAATTTAAATAATTATGTCAAAAAAATTAAATTATTTAAACTAGAAATAAATCAAAAAAATTAAATAATATTAAGGCATAAATCACAAAAATTATATCATCAATCCATACAAACACTTGTGAATAACAACTTACCATCAGTTTAAATATGTATATTTATTAATCATTTATATTTTAATCATTTATATCAATCTAATGAAAGAAAATCATGGAAATTATATAGTTTAAAAATATAATAAATGATAAGTCTTAAATATCCTACCTTAATCCATGTTTCAACAACCATTGTGTAAGGAAAAGAAGAAGGGGGTAATCACAAAACCAAAAACATGTGATAGAAACCAAGAGTACCTATATCTCTACTACATTTATCATTAACATGACCAATGAAACAAAAATAAAATTGAAATAATTTCAAAACTCTATGTGAATATTCATTAGAAGACACTTTCAAAGGGAAGAAGGAGAAACACTCCTCAGATGAAGTTTTCTTGGTAACATAGGGCCAATAGATGAATGCCACTAAGTTGGGACCAATGATAATCAAATAAGAGCCTCTATAAACATTAGGATTGGGGGATATGACCGGATTTTTTATCAATTAATTTGGGATTCCAAATTTATAACTTCAATAAAAATTTAAGGTGTCACATTGTGACAATACATGGTCATGAAATAATAGGCCCATATAGAATGATTCTCTTAACTCTATGTTGTTTTTTAATCAATGTCAAATCATTTTAAAAATGGTATACAATTTTTATTCCATTAATCCAAAGGATTTTAAAAATAAACAAAAAATATCACATTCAACTGTATTGTCCCCTACCATATATTTCACTACCTTGAATTGAGCCATGGTTTATCTTTAGCATTATGACATGAAAATGTTCAAAAATACAAAACCAAATCAGACACCCAATGATTTATTCCATTACTAAAAACCTCATAACATGAAAAAAAATTTACTAAAGTTATTTAAAAACAGATATAATTTCATACATAAGAGCCTATCCCAAACATAAGGTGGTCCACCTTACCAAAATCATCCACTTAAGAAGTTACACATTTATTGAAACTAGTCATGTTGTGAATAGAATTCCAACCCAAAAATGTTTTGTTGAACACCCTTGACCAACACCCATAAGATGTGGCACCATCCTCACAAACATAAAACCATGTATCGTGACTCATATATTCAAAGTGTTTCATACCAGAAACTATAACTACCATCATCTCCAACGAGCCCCGTATGCCACAACATCGAAGGCCATACAGTTACACACTCCACATAATTATAATCTATACTATAACTCATCCTCCCATCCCCCATTCATTTTCTTGACACCTCCAAAACTCAAAATACATAATGTATTGGGTTAGGAAGTGCCAATTGATTACATAATTATGCAAACAACAAGAGTTATTTAATCTATATCAAATAATTTATTTTAAAATTTATTTTAAATAACATAATGTAAAATTTTATTAAAAATGTTAAATTATTTAAGTCAATTATCATAAAACTATGAGATAATAATAAGATAATAATAGTATAAGTCGTCTGAGTTTTGTAAGAAATATTATTATTTTTTAATATTTATAAATGATTAATTTTTATAAATATTTTATTTATTTTAATAATATAGTAAATATATATTTTTAAAGACACACACACACATATATATATATTATATTAAAAATCATAGTACTTTTAGTTTTTTGATATATTAAAATTATAACTAAATGAAGTATAGCTTCAAAATTATTATTAAATTACTCAACATCAAGATATTTTTCATCATGTAAATCACAATTCTAATTTTAAAAATTTATATATAATTACATAAAATTTTTAATCTACTAGATTGTGAATATTGTGATGATTACTTGAAAGGAAAACATAAAAAATGTATAAAAATAATATATTGATTGAAAAATGATATGGAGATTAATCAACCAAAAAATTTAAATATAAATTTTTATAGTGCATGTTTAACACATGATAATAATTTAATATTAAACTAAAATGGAATGGGATGAAAAATATCATTTCATAAAAATTGAAAACAAATTATTTAATATTTTGATTTATGTAGTTAACTGATAAAGTAGTATTAATGTTCCTAAAACTAATGATAAGTCTGATATGTGGAAAATTATTTAATTTTTCATTTATAATGATTATTTTGATAATGAATAATATTCCATGATCTCATGAAGCCTTCTATATGATTTTATATAATATTTTCATGGTTAATGTATGAACTATAATCATAAAAATATAATTAAAATATGGTATATGATATTTTCAAATTGTTACATAATGAAATTGAGATTTTGTCTTCTAAGCACAAATTAACACTTTTCACAGATTTTTATGTCATATTTTACCCATTGAATACATATTAATAATATTACATGAAATCATAAATAAATAATCTTTTGAGAAATTTATAAAAACATACAAATGTTTACCAAATTAATAAGAAGTTGTATTCAATCAAATATGAGGATTATTTTAGAAATACATTCGGATAAATACTTATTTATAAAAACATTTATTCATTTCATTTATATTTATGAAATATGAAAAATAAAACTTATTTTTAGTAGAAATATTAATCAATAATCAGGTATTTGTTATATGTAAATACGTTTTTGTGTCACATAAAAAAAAATTTCATGGTATTACAATATATATCCATATAATTTGTTGAACACCAAAACCAGAATTTAAAATATGATTGTTTTTAAATGATAAAATTTGATAACAATGTTTTCGATAAAGTGATATGGTTATAAAAAATATAATGTTTTATTGGAAGATAATATGATATTTATAAGTAGTAGAACAAAATATAGTTATTGTGCTCTAAAAATTTGGAAATAAAATATTATAAATTTGTTTCAAGTACTTTATTGTATTTAATACACAATTTTTATTATCCCCATAAATTAAATAGATATTTGAGACATTATTATTTATCTAATATATTAAATAATATATTTGAAACTAGATATTTAAAACATATATTATAAAATATTATTTGAATTATTAGTTTGTACTTTTTCATGTATAATTGAATTTTTTATAGTATAAAAATTTTTACCATTTTTTAAATTTAAATGATCTCTAAATTACTCAAAGTAAATTTATTGATTGTTTAATAAAATTTCTAAATCATTGATAAATATTCAATTTAGTTAGTGCTAAATGTTAGTTATGATTATTGTCAATATTTATTATCTCTTTATTTAGAACTGAAAAATTACACTTTTATCGACGCTTGTTTTTTAGCCGATTAATGGTAAAAAATATCAGCACTACCCCATGTGATGATAAAAATAATAATATTATAAAATATATAATTAATGAGTGTATATGACATATACAAATAGAGACACGCACTATTGATTTTTCAAAATAAAATTTGTTATTAGTTGTTTTTATATACATACATACAAATAATCTGAAAAATTTATGTCTAGCTAATAAAATATTTGCATATTATCTATATTTATGTATATATACATATTATCGTAAAAATAAATATAGTTATCTATATAAACATATATTGGAATGAATCTAATATGTTTTTTTAATTAACTTAATTAGAAAAGGTGAACTTTATTTATAAAAATATTTTATATAGAAAATTTTCTTATTTATATATTATTATCATTATTTTTATATATATCTCACAATTTACAAAAAAATAACTAGTGTTAGTGAAATATATTTAATGAAATTTTATATGGATATATATGTGTCTCTGAGTGTATATTTTAATAATATATATTTTCATATGTAATTTAGAATTTTTAATGTTTTAATTTTAATATTATAAAAAATAATGAATATAATTATTTATAATAAAAATAATAAAAAATTAAATATTTATTTTGTACAGGATAATTTATTGAAAATACATTTTATTGAAAATAATAAAGATATAATATATATAAATACAACTATAAGCATTTATTTCCGTAAAATATTTATTCATTTATATAAATAATAATTATTTTTTTAAAAATAAAATTAATAAAATTTAACAAAATTTTTAATTATTTTTTTATGTTTAATACCACTACTATTTTATTCAGTCACATTTTCATTTTAATTAATTTTACTTTTTTTAAATTAGCATATAAATTTAGTTTATTTTATATTGAAATTATAATAAAATAAATATTATATGTGTTGTATATGAATATACTCATGTATATGTTGAATTTTAATTTAACACATGATTACACACACATATGTCCTTTGGGTATTCAATGAGCGCACATACAGACAGACACAAAATTCCTAAAAGAAAAAAGAAGGAATTATTTTCACTAATAAATGTTAACATTTATTAATGAAAAGTTTGACACAAATAATGGAATATACGACATATTTATATATAAATATAGAAACACATTTGGTCTTTCACAGTAAGATATAATACTTATTCCATGAATCACTTATGAAGACATCTATTTTTTGACCCTTAATACTAATATTATCTTCGATAGTTTGTGTTACATGAAAAAATGATCTAATAGAACACTTGACTAAAAAGAACCTCGACATATAAAAATTTAATTTTGAATGTAATCATTATTAAATAAAAAATAAATATCAATTAAAATATTTAAAAATAATTTTCTTCGATTAATATTTTGAAATGGATGCCTTTATGAAAACATTTATAAAAGGTATATTATTTTATCATAATAAATCAAATTTTTCACAGTTAATATATAATTGTAACATGTGGTATTTATATTTATAAACTGACATTCCAAAATTCATTTATTTATAAATCCTTATGAAATAAGACTAATGATAGTTAAATATTAAAAAGGAAAATTTAAGAAAACAAATTTACTTATTTTAGAATTTTAATTTCATAAAATTAACATCATTTTTGGATAAATTGTGAAAATATAATCATTGGGTGAATTCATTATATTTTTCAAAAATAATTTATTTTTAGGTGAATACTGAACATATTTTAATTTTGATTAAACTACCACTTTTATTATGAAGCCCCAGACCCATGCTCCCTCTTTTAGTACAAAAAAATGTTGTGTATTTGGTTTTATAATATGAAAATAAAAAAACATTGTGGTTTATTTACTATGTTATTTTTTCTCTCTAGATTTTATATAATTAGACATATAATTTACAATTTAGCATTATTATACAAAATTTAATCAATTATATTCACATGCCCTGGTATAAAATATAAAAGAAACAATAAGTTGAACTATAATAAAACAATTAAAAATAATTTAAAATATAGTTTGATCATTTAACTTTCCCAGAATGGGGTTTTAAAATATTTTTTAAATATCATTCTTCGAAAAATAAAAATCTCTTTGAAAGAATTTTAAAATAAACCATTTGACAAAAACAACACATAGATAATGGTTTTAAAATAATAAAACAATTTTCTAAATATACTTATGTGGTGTATCATTATTTAAAAACCATATAATTTCTAAATAATAATTATTTAGAAATATTGCTTTGGATATCTCAAATTTAATAATAATAATTTTATGGATTAATCATGATACTTATCAAGCCTCAAGAAAAATCATAAGACAACTTATCCATATCCCATGAGGGAAATCTCAAATAGCAAGATGGAAAAATTAAAACTAAAATCTGACAACCAAACATACCCTTAATCTATGTTCAGATTTAATGTTAATAACTTAAACTAAAAACCCAAAAAGGGACTACAACAAAGGAAAATCAAAACTCCAACACAATCCTCTATGTAACATGAGGAGTCACAACCCCAAGCCACCACCACCATTCTGTATGAGGAAACCAATACAAGTCGGACCATCATCGCTAAGCCTGATGCTTTGACTAGGAATGAAAAGGAAACATGATCAACATAAACCCAAAGGTGTATCTAGGGTGTGATCCATGAGCTCAGTACGAAGTCACCGAGAAATGTCTCCATGCATAATTATTAAATGAAAAATACAATTACAAGATTGAAAAAAGTAAATAAATAAATTATTGAACAGTTTTAGTGAAATTTTTTTTTCATAAGATGGATTTTTAATGGAAAAACATTAAAAGGAACAACATAAATTAAAACACACACACACACACACTTTCTTTCATGGTAACCCCAATGTCATAGTGTGTGCCGACTGTGAGAAAAAAAATAAATGAGGAGAAAAAAACAAGGGAGAGGCCCTAACGATACTTGAGAGTAGTGGGACCCTAGAAAATAACATCTCGATGAAAAATGGAATAAAAACACCACAACATATTTTCTTGTGAATTAGATACTATTAGGGTAACACATCCATAACCTAGTGGTATCAAAAATATAACTTGGGAAATATTTAACTAAATATATAAAGATAAAACAAACACCAGGATGAATAAATTAAAACTAAAATCAGAAAACCAAAAAATCCCTTAATATATGTTAAACTTTAAAGATTACAACTTAAACTAAAAACCCAAAATGGGAATAAAAGAGGTAAACTAAAACTCTAACTCATACCTCTATATGACATGATGATTCACATCTCTAAGCCACCACCAAAAACTAGCACGAGGAAACCCATACATCTGAACCATCATTGTTATGCCAGATTCTTCAACCTAGAATTCAAAAGAAACATGATCTACATACACCCAATATTGTATGTAGGGTATGATCCAAGATCCCAGAAGGATTTCACCATGAAGAGCTTCAACACATAATTATTAAATGACAAATACAGTTAAGAGTTTGATAAAAGAAATGAAATAAATGCTTGAATAGTTTTAGTGAAAATTATTTTTGATAAAAATATTTCTAATGGAAACTTCATAAAAGGAAACAACATAAATGAAAAGTAAATCACACAAACAATCTTTCATGGTAACCCCATGTTCACACTGTGTGCTAAAGGTGATGAAAAAATAAATGAGTAGCACAAAACATGGGAGATGACCTAATGATACTAGCAAGTAGTAGGACCATATAACATCATGTCTATACGAACAATTATATATAAACACAACAACATACATTCGCGTGCATGAGCTACTAGTAGGGTAACACATCTATAACCTAGTATCCTCCAAACATCATCAAATATATTAGTTATTATTGTAGTCTTCAATCCAACTAGGTGAAACTAGGCTAATGCCACTTCTGTATCACTATCACGCTAGTCCTAGTCATGCCACCCAGTACCCAGACATCATGTTTGTGATCAAGTGGTTCAGAGTTCATGTCATTTGTCATAATCATGTACTCATACCAAAAAGTACACTACACACACCAAAAACACCATTTTTACACAAAATATCCATTTGAAATAATACACACACTAAAACATTCTCAAAACACATTTTACACAATTGACATAATTTAATAAACCATTGAAAAGGTTTATAAAATAATATCAAAAGTGTATTACATGGTTTTTCACACACAAAAGTAATTATTCATACATACAATACACATTCCAACATTGCATGCACTCAAATTCAATTTTAAGGTGTGACCCATACCAGACAACCAGTTTGTTGAAAAACACTACACCATTTGTAAAGCACATATGCAAAAAAACACACAATTTAATAAGTCCAAAAATAAAAGCTTATGATAAAATTTAAAAGAAGTTAGTTGGAGTCACCCACTAACCCACACAAAACATTCTTTTATGACCAAATCCACTTAAAACCGTGTAAAAAAGATATTTCTAACCAATTGCACCGATTAATAAGATAACTGCCAAATTTAAAAATCACTAACAACTAAATAGATATGAGTTTTTAATGGAAAGTGGAAACATATTATAAAAATGCAACCAAACATTTCAAATGAAAATCAAACAACAAAGAAGATAAACTTTTTACTACACACATTAATTAAATAATATGCTAAATTAAATAAACATTCATGTTAATTAATCAAATTATAATTAATCATGGAACCACTTACCTCGGTGTAGTGAATCACATGACTTCTATGTGAAACAACCACTGCACTCCAAACACACCACGAATGACATAATTTGAACCTAAAAACAAAACATCAGACCATATATACCAAAATTGAACCAAACCCCAATCCAAAACCATAACCGCATGTCAACTAAATGGAAAGAATGAACAAACGAGTTATATCACATCTATGATGAGTAGTCTGAAAGGATGGAGAGAGATCGAAAAGGATAACAAAGCTAGAGCGGAACCAGGAAAGGGGGTACTACTGGAACAGATGATAGAAAAATAAATTCATGGCTAAAGGAGGGCTTGCTGGGTCTTTGGTCGAACCAAGGTGGGGTGTCGGAACCTTCCGAATGAGGGTAGGGAGTGCATGTGTGTATCCAGACAAAAGAATGAGGATGCATGACCAAGGAGTAGACTTAAGGGGATTCCATGCACAATGGAGGGTTGTACGTCCAAGGGAGGGTTCATCGGGTGGTATAGCTGAGAGGGAGGTTGTGTGAGGGAGCAGGAGGGTGGAGGTAGTTCGAGGAGGACGTGGAGGGAAGGGGGTTCTGAGGTTACTAGGGTATGAAAGAGGGGGTGGTGTGAACTAGGGGGAAGAAATGGGGTGTAGTGCGACGGAAAGAAGGAAAAACAAGAGATATAGAGGAAAAAAGGGAAAAAGAAATGGAAAAATAAAAAAAATGAAATGACACATAAAAAATAAACTAATCTATACATAATCACAAAAATAAGGGAAATCTAAATAATAAGTTAATTATTTTATAATTTTAACATTAATTTAATATTAATGAGAAAATAAAAATATTAACTGAAAAATGATAATTATAATCATAACATAATTAAAATTTTATCTTATGTAATGATAATATGAATAATATAACTAAAATAATAATACCAACCAAAATAATAATATCATTACTAACTGAGGTTGGACACCGCGCATGGTCGTATGCATGGTCGCATGCCAGTGTAATAATAAATATAATAATAAGAGGTTATTTTAGTAATTTTGGTAACTATACACGGTCACATGTATGATCGCGCACCCGTAGTGGATCCCAAATTTTCTTTAAATTCAAACAGACTCAACCTATAGATAAAAAATTGAGACCCAAAATAATTAACTTAAAATTAATCAGTGGTCAGGGTGTGACCTGCTTGGATCATGAAAAAATCGTATCAATGGTCATCCCGATCCCCATGGGAGGACACAAGTTTTATGGTATCAAAAATATAACTTGGGAATGATTTACCCGAATAGATAAAGATATAACAAATAGAAAGATGAATAAATTAAAACTAAAATCAAAAAACCAAAAAATCCATTAATCTATGTCTATATTTAATGTTTTTACAACATAAAATAAAGACCCAAAAGGGACTATAATAAAGGAAACCCCAATATCCAACTCAAACCTTTGGGAGGCATGATGATTCACAGAGCCATGCCACCATGACAAACCTGCATGGGGAAACTCGTGCATCCGTAACCATCATCGCTTAGCATGATGCTTTGGAGTGGAATGAAAAAGAAACCTGATCTAAATACACCCAATGATGTTGGTAGGGTGTGAGCCAATATACCAGTAGGATTTCCCTGATAAAAGGTATAATGAATAGTTACTAAATAAAAAATACAGTTATAAGTTTGAAAAAAGAAATGAAATAAATGATTGAACAATTTTTCTGAAATTGATTTTTGATAAAAAAAATAAATTTAATGGAAACAACATAAATGGAAACATCATAAATGAAAACACACACACACACACACACTTTCTTTCATGGTAACCCCACTGTCACACCTTGTTCCAATGCTGATGGAAAAATAAAGGAGTATCACACAACATGGGAGAGGCCCTAACGATACTAGTGAGTAGTAGGACCCTAGAACATCGTGTATCGGTGAACGATTTTATAGAAACACAAAAACATATGTTCGCGTGCACGAGATACTAGTATGGTAACCCATCCATAACCTAGTGGTCACTCAAAATCATCCAAAAATTTAGTAAGTGTTGTAGTCATCAATCCAGCTAAGTGAAACTGGGTTTATGCCACTTCTGTTTCACAAGCACATTAGTCCTTGTCTTCCCACCTAGTACTTCAGCTTCTTATTTTTGATCTAGTGGTTAATATTTCATGTCATTTGTCATAATCATGTTCTCATACCAAACAAGACACTACACACACCAAAACAGCCATTTCAACACAAAAAATACCATTTGATATCATACGCACACTAAAACATTCTCCAAAACACGTTTCATGCCATTTAAATAATTCAATAAACCATTGAAAAAGTTTATAAAACAATAAGAAAAGAGTGTTACATGGTTTTACAGACACAAATGTATCAATTCATACATCCAAAACACATTTCATCATCGTACGCACTCAAATACAATTTTAAATTGTGACCTACACCACACAACCAGTTTGATTAAAAACTATACACCACATGTCAAACACCTTTGCCCAAACCACACAATATAATAAGTCCAAAAATAAAATCGTATGAAACAAATAAAAAGAAGTTTTTTGGTGTCACCCACTAACCCACACAAAACCTTCTTCTACAACCAAATGCACACGATGCCATGTCAAAAATATAATTCAAACTAATTGCATAGATTAATAAGATAACCACACAATTTAAAATTCACTAACCACTAAATAGATATGAGTTTTTTGAAGAAACCACACACCTAATATAAAACTTCTACCAAAAAAATCAAATGAAAATCAAACATCAGATACAATCCACTTCAAACTACAAAAAATAAATAAATAATATGATAAATTAATTAAAGTAGAAAATTAATTATTAAAATAATAATTAAACGTGGAACCACCTACCTCTGTGTAGATAATCACATGATTTCAGGGTGGAACCACCATAGTGTGCCAAATGCACTAAAAACGACAAAATTTGAACCTAAAAATAGAACATCAAAACATTTAGACCAAAATCAAAACAAACACCAATCCAAAACCATAACCACAAGTCAACCAAATTAGAAGAACGAACAACTGAGGTATGTCACACCTATGGATAGGTGTATGAAAGGCTTCCCAGTGCTAGAATAAGAATACTAAAGCATACACTACATTGGGAAAGTGGGATCCTCTAGAAATCTAGCAGGAAATAGATATTCACGACTAAAAGAGTGGATGATGGATCTTTGGATGAACAAATGTGGGGTGCTGGAACCTTCCGTGCAAGGGTAGGGCTTGCACGTGGGTATCCAGCCAGAAGAAGGAGGGTGTCTGACCTAGGAGAGGTACATAAGGGAGACCATGGGAAATGGAGGGTTCTTTGGGTGGTCCAATTGAGAGGGAGGCGGGGCAGGGGAGCAGGAGTGAAGATGTGGTCCGAGGAGGAGTTGGAGGAAAGGGGTTGTCGAGGTTTTTATTGTTCAGAGGAGGGGTGGCGTGAACCAGGGGTATGAAAGGGGGTGTAGTGTGATGGAATGAAGGTAGAAAAAGAGATATATATAGAGAGAGGATAAAATAGAGAGAGAGAAAAGAATAGAATATGAAATGAAAAAATAAATAAAAAATGAAATGAATCATAAATAAAACATAAACTAAACTATACATAATCATAAAAATAATGGAAATCTAAATAGTAAGTGAAATATTTTATAATTTTATCTATAATTTAATATTAACTAAAAAATAAAAATATTAACAGAAAAATAATAATTATAATCGTAACCAAATAAATATATTAACATATGTAATGATAATACACATAATAAAACTAAAAAAATAAAACCAACTCAAATAATAAAAACATTATTAACTAAGGTTGGACACCATGCACGGTCGCACACCCAGACACGCATTACTGTAATGTTAAATTTAATAATAAATGGTTATCTTATTAATGTTTGGAAATACACACTGTCGTGTGTACGGTCACACACAAGTATAAGATCCCAAATTTCAACTAAATTAATACTGACAGAGCCTATGGCTCAAAAGTGAGACCCAAAAAAATTAAATTAAAATTAAGCATTCATTGGGGTTTGGCCAGATTGGTTCGTGAAAATATGGTATGAAATTGCATTCCCAATACCCAAGGGTTGGTACAACTGCAAGAGTATAAAAAATATATCTTCGGAACGATTTACCCAATTTGATAAATATAAAACAAACAATAAGACAAATAAATTATATCTAAAATCAGACAACAAAAAATTCCATTAAAATATGATCAGATTCAATGTTTAAAACAATAAATAAAAACCCAAAATGGGATTACAACAAATGAAAACCAAAACTCCATCTCAAACCTTCGTGTGACATGAGGAGTAACATCCCCAGCTAACCAACACCAATCTGCACGAGGAAACCAACACAAATCGGACCATCATTGCTAGGCCCGATGCTTCGAACTGGAATGAAAAAGTAACAGGATATACATAAAACCAAAGGTTTATATAGCGTTTCATCCAAAATCCTAGTAAGATTTCATTGAGAAAAGTTACATAAATAATTATTAAATGACAAATATAGTTACAAGTTTGACAAAATAAATGAAATAAATGCTTGAATAGTTTTACTGAAAATGATTTTTGATAAAAATTGTTTTAATGGAAACAACTTTAAAAGAAACAACATAAATTAAAACCCACAAACATAAAATAGCGTTCATGGAAACCCTAATGTAACTGCATGTTCTGATGGTGAGAGCAAAATAAAGTGAAGCACATAACATGGGAGAGCCCCTAAAGATACTATCTAGAAGTGGGATGCTAGAACATCGCATCTCAGTGAAAAATGAAATAGAAAAACATAAACATACACTCTCATGTTTGATCCACTATTAGGGTAACACATCTATAACCTAGTGGTCTCCCGACATCATCAAAAAGTTTAGTTAGTGTTGTAGTCGTCAATCCAGCTAAGTAAAACCGGGCTGATTTTACTTCTATATCACTAGCACACTAGACCTAGTCCACCCACCTAGTACCATGGTATCTTGTTTGTGCTCAAGTGGTTCAGAGTTCATGTCATATGTCATAATCATATAATAAAACCTAACAAGACACTATACATGCCACCACCACCATTTTCACACCTAAAATCCATTTGAAATAATAGGAACACTCAAACACTCTCCATACATGTTTCACCCCAATGAAATAATTTAATAAACCATTTAAAATGTTTATAAAACAATAGAAAAAGAGTGTCACTTGGTTTCACACACACAAAATTAACTATTCACACATCCAAAACACATTACAAAATCACACACACTCAGATACAATTTTAATGTGTGACCTGCACCACACAACAAGTTTGTTGAAAAACCTTACACCACATTAAAACACATTTTCATAAACCAAAAAATTAAATAAGACCAAAAACAAAATCATAAGAAATATTTTAAAAGAAGTCACTTAGCATCACCCATTATCCCACAAAAAACATTATTTTATGACCAAATGCACACGATTCCATGTAAAAAATATAATTCTCACTAATTGCACAGATTATTAATATAACTACACAATATAAAAATTTCCAACAACTAATTAGATATGAGTTTTTAGAAGAAAGAACACACAATATATAAACATGATCCAAAAAAATCAAATGTAAATCAATCTTCAGAGAAGATCAAAATTTCACTAAAAAAATTAATTAAATAATATTATCAATTAATGAAACTATAAAATTTATTAATCAAATAATAATTAAACATGGATCCACTGTATGTTCCACAAGGCTGAATATCCTGAGGGGGGGGGGTGAATCAGGGTATGTATAATTGAAAAATGAAAGCTCGTTCTGATATTGCTTCGCTGTTAATCAAACACTCTTCTCTCTCTTTTCCATTGCACAATATAAACAGAATGTAAAGCATGCACATGACACATCAATTTTTACTTGGTTCACCCTCACTGGGCTACGTCCAAGGAGCATACACCGAAAATGTGCCGATGTACCGAATCCACTATATGCACACTGCTATTTACAAGGTTCGGGCTAGATCACTTCTTTGTCCAGGCTCACTGCCTTTACAATGGTTAGGGTCATCTCACTGCTTTCCCAAGGGTCACTCCCTATTTCTCTCTCTCTGGATCAATACCGGTGGAGAGAGTCACCTCCTTTCTCATCATTTTTTCACTGCTCTAGAATGATTCCACTCACATTTTATAGACCTGTAGGTCTCTTCATTTGCATGAAAGAATGTATATTCCTCTGTATGTAGATGCTCTATTGAAGTAAAACTTTCACCCATAGATGAATCTCTTCTTTTCACCGAAGGTATGGGGAAAAATCCCCGGTTTCATGCAGCCCTAAAACAGTTTCGTGAATCAACCTGACTTGGCACGCATGTCTAATCCGGCGTGCAAGCATCGGCGTTCAAGTCACAACTGGCATGCAAGTCTTCCTCAACCACTTGCGCGACACAAGATTCTGCAACTCCAAACTTGCGCGACTCACTTCCCTTTACACCTAAACAAATATTGGTACACAACAAACAACAACCGTGCTTCTTCAAACCAGGCGCACATGTCCTACATGCGTGACCCACCACCACTTGCGCGACCACCACACATGTGCGACAGGAGCTCTAGTTTTTCTAAGTGTTGAACTCTGTTAAAAAGGAGGAGGGATGGTCATTTATTTATATGCATTTGGTAAACCTACACGGCGGCACGCAAGTCACCCCTCAGCGCGCAAGTCTTGGCGTGCAGGTCTCTTCCCCAGCAAGTCACTTGCGCCACCAAACCAAATACATGTGCGACCCTCTTTCCTTTTCCATATTTTGATCTTATGATCTTGAAAAAAAATAGGTGCACAAGCTTCCAAACCTCCTAGGAACCGGCATGCAAGTCCTTTCTCGGCGCGCAAGTCACATGCCTGACCAACCCAATACATGCACGACTGTTATTCCTTTTCCATATTTTGATGATCTGATCTTGAAAAACATATGGCGTGCAAGTATAATCACCTTCAAGAACATGGCACGCAAGTCCATTTTCCAATAAACCACTTTTCATTATTTTTGTATTTTGAGGCCCAAAAATTTGGCAAACACTGGAAAACGGTGCCACCTTGTATATGTTCTTTTTGTACCGCCTATAGATCATCCATTCCTTTGTCGACGTTCTTGAATCAAACATGGATCGTTGACCATAGATCTTGAACATGAAATTCCACCTTGAAATCCCCTTTGTCAACAAATTTGAATGTCATTGTTTTTCTTTGTCAACAATCAGAGCAATGTTACCCATATTTTCAACAAACACAATCACCACAAAAATGCTTCAATGATACCTTGAGGGATTTTTGACCAACAACCACCTGCCTTAGTGCAAGGAATCATAAGATTTTTGTTTGAAACTACCACCGAAAGCCAAGCCCCCTACAAATGAAAAAATTTAAACCTAAAAAAACATGATACAATTTATACTAAATTCGAACCAAAAAACAATCCAAAATATTAACCGCAACTCAACCAAATTGAATGAACGAACAACTTAGGTATGTCGCCGCTTTGGAGAGGGGTCTAAAAGGCAACCCAGAGCTAGAAGAACGCTAGTAAACCTTACGCAGAACAGGGAATGTGGGTTCCACTAGAACTCAGGTCAGAAAAATAAATTCACGGCTAATGGAGTGGCTGGTGAATCTTCGGACGAACAAAGGAGGGGTGTCGGAACCTACTTGGCGAGGGTAGGGCATGCACATGGATATCTAGCGAGAAGAAAGAGGGTGCACGAAACATGAGTGGATGAGAGGGGGGCATGTGAAAGGGAGGGTTGTGCGTTCAAGGGAGGGTTCACCGAGTAGTCTGGTCGTGAGGGAGGTGGCGTGGGGGGAAGGAGGGAGGAGGCGGTCTGGCACAGAGTTGGAGGGAAGGGGGTGCCGAGGTTGCTAGGGTTCAGAGGAGGGGCTGGTGTGAACCAGGGGGAAGAAAGGGTGGGTGTAGTGTGATAAAATGAAGGGAGAACAATAGAGAGGGAAACAAAAAAAGTGATAGAAAAGAACAGGAAAATAAATTTAAAAATAAATAAATAAATAAAATGAATCTTAAAGAAAACATTAACTAAATTATACATAATCACAGAAATAATGGTAATCTAAATATTAAGTGATTTATTTTATAATTTTAACATTAATTTAATATTAACTACCAAATAAAAATATTAACTAAAAAATAATAATTAATATCATAACCTAAGTAAAATATTAACTTATGTAATGATAAGATGCATAATTAATATAAAATAATAAAACCAAAAAAAATAATAATTACAATATTAACTAAGGTTGGACACCACGCACGGTCATATGACCGATCACGCACCAATGTAATAATAAATTTCATAATAAAAGGCTCTCTTATTAATGTTGGGAACTACACACAGTCGTTCTTACTGTCACACACCTGTATAAGATCCCAAATTTCCATTAAATTAAAACTGACGTAGCCTGTGACTCAAAAATGAGTCCCTATATAATTAAATTAAAACTAACCATCGGTTGGGGTGTGGCTGGATTGCTTCGTGAAAAAATGGTATCAATTGGAATTCTGGATCCCCACAGATAGGAATAAGTGCAAGGGTATCAAAAATATAACTTGGGAATGATTTACCCAAATAGATAAATATAAAGCAAACATGAAGACAAATAAATTAAAACTAAAATCTTCCAACCAAACATTCCCTTAAACTATGTTTAGATTTAATGATTACAACATAATTAAAAAAAACCCAATGGGAATATGAAAAAGGAAAATCAACACTCCAACTCATACCTCTGTTCAACATGAGGAGTCACATCCCCAAGTTACCACCACCAACCTACACTAAGAAACCAATACAACTCAGACTATCATCGCTAAGCCCGATTCATCAACCTAGAATGAAAAAGTAACAAGATATAAATACACCCTATGGTGTATGTAGGGTGTGAGACAAGATCCCCTAAGGATTTCACTAAGAAAACGATTCACACATAATTATTAAATGACAAATGTAGTTAAAATTTCGACAAAATAAAAGAAATAAAATCTTGAACAGTTTAAGTGAAAAATATTTTTTATTAAAACAGTTTTAATGGAAACATCATTAAAGGGAACAAATTAATTTAAAACACACACACATACACTTGATTTCATGGTAACCCTAATCTAACACTGTGTTCCGCTGGTGAGAAAAAAATAAAGGAAAAGAACACAGCATGAGAGAGGCCCTAATGAAACTAGCCAGAAGTGGGACCCTAGAACATCATGCCTTTATGAAAAATTGTATAGAAACATAGAAACATACATTCTAGTGATTGATATACTAGTAGGGAAACACATAATTAACCTAGTTGTCTCCCAACATCATTCAAAATTCTTGTTAGTGTAGTAGTCGTCAATCCAGCTAAGTGAAATGGGATTGATTCCACGTTTGTATCACTAGCACACTAATCCTAGTCTGCCCACCTAGTACCCAGGATTCTCATTTGTGATCCAGTGGTTCAGAGATTATTTCATATGTCAAAATAATATACTAAAACCAAACAAGACACAACACAAGCCCAAACCATCATTTTCACACACAAAATCCATTTAAAATAATACACGCACTAAAACATTCTCCATACACATTTCATATCATTGACAAAATTTAATAAACCATTATAATGGTTTATAAAACAACATAAAAAGAGATTCACATAGTTTCACACACACAAAAGTAACTATTCATACATCCAAAACACATTCCAACATCGCACACACTCAGATACAAATTTAAAGTGTGACCCGCACCACACAACCAGTTTGATGAAAAACCTTACACCACATGTAACGAACCATTGAAAAACACACACAATTTAATGAGTCCAAAAATAAAATCTTCTGAAAAAATTTAAAAGAAGTTAGTTGGTGTCACCCACTAACCCACACAAAACCTTATTTTATGACCAAATCCACTTGAAACCAAGTAAAAATAATAATTCGCACCAATTTAACTAATTAATAATCTAACCGCACAATTTAAAAATCACTAACAACTAACTAGATATGAGTTTTCAGAAAAAAGTGCACACATAATATAAATATACTACCAAAAAATTCAAATGAAAATCAACCATCAGATAATATAAACTTCATACTACACACATTAATTAAATAATAAGTTAATTAATAAAACATGCAAATTAATTAATCAAATAATAATTAAACGTGGAACCACCTACCTCGGTGTAGAGAATCACACTATTTCTATGTGAAACTGCCACCACACGCCGAACACAGAATAAATGAAACAATTGGAAACTAAAAATAAATCATCTCACAATCTACACCAAAATTGAAAAAATTTCCCATCCAAAACCATAACTGCATGTCAACTAAATTGAAATAATGAACAACCGAGGTATATCACACCTGCGAAGAGGGTTATGAGAGCCTGGAAAAAGCTCAAAAAAGGCTAATGAAGCATGTTTGGTTCCGAGAAAGGTGGTTTCGTTGGAACTCCGGCTAGAAAAAGAAATTCACGGTTAAAGGAGGGGATATTATATCTTTGGCCGAATAAAGGATG
Organism: Viscum album; assembly: GCA_963277665.1. NCBI lineage: Eukaryota > Viridiplantae > Streptophyta > Magnoliopsida > Santalales > Viscaceae > Viscum > Viscum album. The sequence goes on along the minus strand of OY728158.1, from coordinate 904,343,616 downwards.
GGTGCAGAAACCTGCTGGATAAGGGTAGGGAATGAATGCATATATCCAGATAGAAGAAAAAGGATGAGAAACCAAGGATAGGACCGGAGGGGAGGCCATGTGCAAGGGAGGGTTCTCCTGATGGTCCATCCGAGAGGGAGGCTGTGCAAGGGAGCAGGAGGGAGGAGGCGGTTCGACGAGGACTTGGAGGGAAGGGGGTGCCGATGTTGCTAGGGTACGGAGGAGGGGGTGGCGCGACCTAGGTGGAAGAATGGGGGTGTAGCATGATAGATATATTGGACAATAAGAGAGAGGGAGGAAAAAAGAGAGAAAAGGAAATGGAAAATCAATAAAAAATGAAATGAAACTTAAAAGAAACTTAAACTAACCTATACATAATCACAAAAAATGGCAATTTAAATTGTAAGTTAATTATTTTATAATCGTAAAAATAATTTAATATTAACGAACAAATAAAAATATTAATTGAAAAATAATAATTTAATTATAACATAATTTAAATATTAACTTAAGTAATGATAATATGAAGAATTAAACTAAAATAATAAAAAAAACCAAAATAATAATATCATTATTACATGAGGTTGGACACCGTGCACGATTACGTTTGTGGTCTCGCATTAGAGTAATAATAAATTTAATAATAAAATTTTATCTTATTAATGTTGGGCACTACACATGGTCACACATATGGTCACACACCCATATTAGATCCCAAATGTCATTTAAATTAAAACTGGCTCAACCTGCAGCTTAAAAGTGAGACACAAAATAATTATATTAAAATTAAGAGGTGGTCAGAGTGTGACCATATTGTTTCAAGAAAAAATGGTATCCAAGGACGTTATTGATCCCCACGGGATGACAAAAGTTCTTGGGTATCAAAAATATAACTCGGGAACAATTTACCCAAATAGTTAAAGAAAAAATAAATAGAAAGATGAATAAGTTAAAACTAAAACAAAAAAATCCATTAATCTATGTTCAAATTTAATGTTTAAAACATAACCAAAAAACCCAAAAATGGACTACAACATTGAAAAACCATAACTCCAACTGAAACCTCTATGAGACATGATGATTCACATCCCCAAGACACCACCAAAAACCTACACGAGGAAACCAGTACATCGCGAACCATTATCACTATGTTTTATTCTTCAACCCAGAATTCAAAATAAACGTTATCTACATACAACTAATGTTGTATGTAGTGTGTGATCCAAGATCCCAGTAGGATGTCACTGATAAAATTTTTAATTTATAATTATTAAATGAAAAATACAGTTACGAGTTTTACAAAAGAAATAAAATAAATGCTTGAACATATTTAGTGATTTTTTTTTGATAATAATCGTTTTAATGGGAACAACATAAAAGGAAACAACATAAATGAATAAACACACACAGACTTGTTTTAATGGTAACCCAAGTGTCAAACCGTGTGTTGACGATGATGGAAAAATAACTATGTCGCACAAAACATGGGAGAGGCCCTAAAAATACTATCAAGTAGTAGGACCCTATAACAACGCATCTCGGTGAACAGTTGTATAGAAACACAACAACATATGTTCCCGTGCATGAGATAGTAGTAGGGTAACAAATCCCCAACCATGTTTTCTCCCAACCTCATCCAAAATTTTAGTTAGTGTTGTAGTCATCAATCCATCTAAGTGAAACCTGGATGATTCCACTTCTGTATCACTCAAAGACTATTCCTAGTCTCCCACCAAGTACCTAGGCTTCTGGTTTGTGCTGAAGTGGTTCAGAGTTCATTTCATTTGTCATAATCATGTACTCAAACCAAACAAGAAACAACACACATGAAAACCACCATTTGCAAACACAAAATCTATTTTAAATAACACAAACACTAAAATATTCTCCAAACACATTTCACACCATCAAAATAATTCAATAAACCATTGAAAATGTTTATAAAACGATAGAAAATGAGTTTCACATGTTTTTATACACACAAAAGTAACTACTTATAGAACCAAAATTCATTTTAACATCGCATGCACTGAAACACAATTTTAAAGTATGACCTTCACCACACAACTAGTTTGATGAAAACGAGTACACAACATGTAGAACACATTTTCACAAACCACACAACTTAATAAGTACAAAAATAAATGCTTTTAAAACAGTTAAAAATAAGTCAGTTGGTGTCAGCCACTAACGCCCATAAAACCTTTCTCTACAACCAAATGAACATGATTCCATGTCAAAAATAAAATTCGATCCAATTTCATAGATTAATAAGCTAACCACACAATTTAAAAATAAATAACAACTAAATAGATATGAGTTTTTAGCAGAAATCACACGCATAATATAAACAAGCTACAAATAATTGAAATGCAAACCAAACTTTAGAGAAGGTCAACTTCACACTACAAAAATTAATTAAATAATATTCTAAATTAATTAAACCTTAAAACTAATCAATCAAATAACAATTAAATGTGTAACAACCTACCTCAGTGTAGAGAATCACAAGATTTAATTATGAAACTACCATCGCATGCCAAACGCAGCATGAACAATAAAATTTGAACCTAAAATCAATGATTGGGTCATTTATACCATAATCAAACCAAACCCCAATCCAAAACCCTAACTGTAACTCAACCAAATTGAATTAATGAACAACCGAGGTATATTGAACCTTCGATGAGGGGTCCAAGAGGCTAGCTAGAGCTTAAAAAAGGATACTAGAGCTTGCATGGTGCTAGGAAAGGGGGTGCCTCCAGAACTCTAGCTTGAAAAAAAATTCATGACTAAATGACGGGTTGTCAAATTTTTGGCCAAACAATAAAGGGGTGCTGGAACCTGCCAGACAAGGGTAGGTCATGCACACATGTGTCCAGTTGGATGAAGGAGGGTGTACAACCATGGAGCGGACCGGAGGGGAGGCCATTTGCAAGGGGGGTTGTGTGGCCAAGGGAGGGTTCACTGGGTGGTCTGGCTGATAGGAAGGTGGCATGAGGGAGTAGGAGGGCGGAGGTGGTCCAGCGAGGAGGTAGAGGGAAGGGGTTTTGTGGTTGTTAGGGTTAAAAGGAGGGGGATGCGCAAAATAAGGGGAATAATGGGGGGTGTAGCATGACAAAAAAAGGGAGAGAAAGAGAGAGGGAGGAAAAAAGAGAGAAAAAATAAGATAAAATGAAACGAAAAAATAAATAAAAAATGAAATGAAACTTAAAAAATCTTAAATTACCCTATACATAATCACAAAAATAACGACAATATAAATAGTATGTTAATTATTTTATAATTATAAAATTAATTTAACATTAATGAATAAATCAAAATATCAACTGGAAAATTATATTTATAATCATAACCTATTTAATATATTAACTTATGTAATGATTATATAAAATAATAAAACTAAAATATTTAAACCAACCAATATAATAATATCATTATTATCTGAGGTTAGACACCATGAATAGTTGCATGCACCGTCATGCTCCTGGTCATGTGCCAGTGTAATAATAAATTTAATAATAAAGTGTTCTCATATTAAAGATGGGCATTACACACAGCCACACGTACAATCGCACAACCGTATAAGATCCCAAATTTCATTTAAATTAAAACCGAATCAACCAGAAGATCAAATGTCAGACCTAGAATAATTAAATTAAAACTAAAAATTTGTTGGGGTGTGACATTATGTAATGCGATGAATGAAATTCATGGGAATATAAAAAAAATCACTCATAAAATATTTGATTTTATCATTTATAATTTGCTCCAAAATAATAGTCTGCTTAAAATGATAACATTTAACATTTTTAATTAAATTATACAAATAATTGATCATATAAAATGATATATCCTTTAATGTGGATTTTATTTGTCAAAGAAAAAATTTAGGGTTAAAAATAAAAAATGTTTTATTATTGTTTAAAAAACTTATGATATAATTTGTTAATACACTAGATCATTGCATGAATTTTAATTATCTTAATAAGGGGTTTCTTTTAATAGATTTTATAAAACAAAATATAAATTAAATTTTCAAAATTAGACATGATAAAATTATAAAATTATTACATGATTTTATTATATAATTGGATGGTATGAATACACACACACACACACACACACACACATATATATATATATATATATATATATATTTATATACCATTTCATAGAACATAAATAACACTTACCTTGAGTTGAATCCTAGCTTTATAGGATATTAGACACTATGAAAGAATAAAAAAGAGATAATGAAAGAGGGTATAATTTATGGGGAATGTTTTACATCCCTTTGGGTGAATATATATATATATATATATATATGAAGGTTGTATATTAATAAAATGACAATCACTTTCAAAATATTTGTAGTAGGAAAAACCATGAATTTAAAGTATTATCCATTGTTTTATTTATTTGGAAATTGGTTTGATTAGTATTCTTGATGATAAATATATATATTAACATATATCAGGTTTCTTCATTACTAGTTTGAAAAAAATTCCAAAAAAAATGGATTTGAGAGGTTGGTAAATCTGAACAAAAACAAGTTATTTGGTTTTTATAATTCATAAAGAAGTTGATATATTTGAGTCGAATGGAAATATATATATTTATAATAATAGATTCATTTTGAATACATAGAATAAAAAATATTAGAAAGAAAGGAAATGACATATTGAATCAAGGTTTCTGTTTAATTTTTTTAAAATTATCGCTGTCATTTTAGAAGAAATAAAAGCTGAATTGGGCCATGGTGGAAGGGAAATTTGACAATGTAGGTGATCCTAGTGGTATGAAAAAATAGTTAAATGAGAAATATGTAGAAAATAAGTAAAGGAAATCAGAGATAGAGGTGAATGGATAAGTTTTGGTTGAACACGATCAGACGATCCAAATCTCTTCTTATAGAAAAAACCAACCCATATTGAATTGTGGGACATTTAAGCACCCCATTATAAATTAGGATGAGGTTTCCCCTCTCAATGAAATGAACACAGATGCAATAGGATCCTTATACAAAGGATCCCATTTGGGACCAGCCCATACTATAAATGAAATGAAACTTGGAGGCCCTATACATGGTTCTAACCTCACACTGCTTGAGCTGGGATTGCATGACCTGAGTACCTATGCTGAACCAAGAACTGAGCCTCAGTGTCAAAAAAAGTTGTGGTATGTTGGATTCCCCTTGTATGGTTGTTTAATTGGTAATTTTTTCGTAAACTGTTTTCTAAAGATAGGAAAAATATAAAAAATATCAATGTAATTTATATATTTATAATCCATTTTATTATATTATTTATACCATTTTTTAAAATGTTATTTTGTTATTATTATTTGATATCATTTACATGGAACCATCATTTTAAATTTATCATAATATAATTGTTAAATTACAAAATTTTTAAATATTAACTTATAATTAAGTAATTTTCATTAAACATTTTAAAAAAAACTATATTACTATTTACAACTGATATTTAAAAAATGATTATTTAAATTTCTTTTTAAATCACCCAACAATTAATAGAGACTGAAATAGTTATTTTTTTCTACGATCACAAAAATGTTTTAAAAGTACTCACATATAAAGTGTATTTGAAAACCATTTCAACATTATTTAATTTCATCCAAGAATGGTTCTCTTTGTCAATCTGTCTCTCCATGTTATTATTATTCTTCTCACCATTACTTTTTTAATTATGGAAAATTCAGAGGAAGTAGGATTCACATTCAAACTTCTTGTTTTACTTGGTGGTTATCCTATTATTTTTCTAGGGATTTTAATGTCTTTTATAGATTAGTTGTTATATTTGGTTTAATAAATATGTAATTTAATTACTGTTTTATCAAAAATAGTATAACTTCTTCTTTTTTTAAATTTTAAATTCTCTTTTTATAGTATTTAATAATAATAATAATTATAATAATAAAATTCTATCACAAATTAATGATTTTATATTTATGAAATTATCATAATAAAAGAATTATATTAAATTTTTTGAGATATTTTTCCTATAAAAAATATATTTATAATGCTAAATAAATAATTTTTAAATATATGTTTAATTTAACCCATTTTATCCTTTTGTATATGTAATAAATGTATTTACAAAAAAATTTATTCTGTTATATTAAAATTTTATTTTCATCACTTAAAGAAATTAATTTAAGAAAATTCATATTTTAAATCAAAATGTTTTTATTACTTATTAGGTTAAATATCATTTTTGATTCATACAATATGTGTTTATGTAGATTAAATGTAATGAACTTTATAATGATTAAAGTGTTATTTTACAAGAATTGTTTTATTAATGTTGTGTAATTTTAATCTAATTAATTAAATTTACTTAATTTATATAATTACTCTGATATGAGTTCTAGACATATATACACATATATTATCACTTATTAAACTTGTAATAAATGTTATATAAGATTAAAAACACTTAATGTTGAAAACACATTTTTTTGTACAAAAGTGTTTTACTATATCATAATTTTTTTTAATTAGAAATTAATTTTCTATTATTTAGAAATTTAACTATATTATATTGGAAACAAATTTAGGTTCATCACACTAAAATATTTTAGGAGGGTTTATATTACATTTTTATTAAATCATAAATTTCATAGTTACAATTTAGTTACCAAGGGAAAAACCAAAATGTAAAAGTGTAATATCTAATTATAAATGACTCAAAACATATTTAAAACATGTGTACAAATTCATGGTTGAGGATTTATAGAAACAATATAACTACACAATCCATTATTTCTAACATTTTAAACCATTTAATTTTAAATAGATTCATTTCAGGATTGAAATGTTACGGGGTTTCACAAAAGATTCATTTTCTTCACTTATACAAGGGTATCACTTTAACCCTCTCAAATTTGGACATCCCCTATGAATTTCCTTGAAAAACTAAAATATTTTATTCTAATAAAAGTCCGCTTTATATCATAACTCCTCTTGTGACTATAAGAATTCCCAATCTCTTCCTTTTGAATGATACTTTCAAGGTCCAGTTCAAGGTCCCAAAACATTTGGCGTGCAGAAAGAGAAAATCAGGACCAAGGTATGGGATTTTTCTTTTTCATTTATCCGTTGATTTAAAAATATTATCTTATTGAACACTATTATTCCATGTATGATTTATTCTATATAAGTAATAATTTTTATAATATTTCATTTTTCTTTTTTGGGATTCTACAATTCATCCATAAAATATCATTATCAAATGATTCTTACCTAAAATATTATATTAATTGAAAGTAATTTCTTGGTCTCAATTACTATTTATTTTTACATATATTTTTGAAAAAAAATTATATAGTGTAAATAATAACTATGTATTAAATTATATCATGTATTATTTTTCACTAAAATTATTTTATGTTTAGTTTAAAATTATTTATCCTCCAAGGGTTTTGATTTGAATGTTTCCCAAAACATAAGGTTACTTTTCCAAATATAATTTAAAATTGGTATCTCTAAAATGTGATAACCCATCTAGAGAACTTTTATATACGTTGTTTACTATATCAAAATCATTTATCCCCTATGGTTATCCTTAGAGAGCATTGTTTCCTATTAATCTTTTTTTTAAATTGGATGTTTTAAAATTCTTTTCAGTAATGCAATTATCAATAAAGTTATTTTTAATACAATAAAATGGAAATTATTTTGAAGTCATATTTTTTATTTGACTCCAAATTTTCAATATGTTTCTATTTTAAAAAAAATTAAAAAATTTATTGTTATCTATCTTGAATTTTTTTGTAACAATTTGGAATATTAATCAATCAAACATTTTTTGGGACATTGTTTTACAAAATAATATCCTTTATAATTTATGAGCGAATATATATTTTACCCACCTTTATACTATTATAAGAAACATTCTCTATATGTTTCTATTTCCAATTTATTTTTTATCCATGTTTTATAAAAAAATTATTTTAAAATAATTTTCAAATATCAAAGATATTTTAAATTTCTAAAGAGATTTATTTTTTAAACACCTAAAATGTTTTTAAAATATATTTAATTATCCTTTGAATTATCTTATACATGATATACAATATTTTTCAACTATTAAAATCCAAATTCTTTATTTGGAAGAATTATGTAATGTAATTTTTTTTTCCAAAATATATGATCAATCCAACCTTTTACTTTCCAAAATACCATTTTTGAATAAGAATAAATTATCATTAAATGAATTACCTTTGTTAATACCATGATTTCCAATTAATTGATTAAAGGGTGTTCCCCTAGATTCAATACATTTATTAAATAGGTATAATTATTGAGTTATACATATACCCTTTACCTATATAGTGTAAATACCATATGATTTATTATCCTAATTCAAAGGATTTTTCTTAAAATGTTACCCAATATCATTAGATACCTATATTTTCCATGGAATTATAATATTATTAATATATATTTAATAATAGATTAATTCATTATATTTTTCTATTTGAATAGTATATTAATCCCATTTCCATCCCATAGGTTTCTATGATATCTTGAATGATCAATATTTTATGTCACACAAATGTACAGAGGATGATGGGTGGGTTCTAATATTTCCCTCCAATTAATCAGTTAATATTTTTTATATCATGAGATAATGTAACATTTTACTTCTTATATATTCTTTAAAAATAATGTGTAGAGATTAATTGATACTCTCACAAATTATAGGGTGTCCCATCATAGGTATACTCACAAAATAAAGAGTGAGTCTTCTAGGATATGCTCACAAATTAATGGTTGGGCATTCATAAATATGTTATTATACTAAATGGTGAGACTTCTTGCATACTATCACAAACCAAATGATGGTACTTATTGAATATAATTAAATTATGATTATACCCTATGATTTTTTTAGTTCTATAATTTGTTAGTACGATTCAATGAAATTTTATATTTCCTATCCATATGCAACCGATTATACAACATGGATCATAATTTTTACCTAAATATTATTTTTCAATTTTATTTTTAATAATATATTTTATCCTAGATCATATTATACCTTATGTTTATGACATAAACCTTGATAACATTTTGATTTTTTTTATATTATTGAGAACATGAGCTCACTAATTTATTTTGTATTTATTTCTAAGTTTATGAATATGATTATAATTATTGATATGTTTAGAAGGAGGTATAGTGTGGCTCAATTTTATAGGAATGTTCACATGTGTTATAGATTATGTTTAAAATGTATCTTTTCCTCAAAGACACTAATCCTTATTTTATTAGGATTATGATATTATTTTGGAGATGTAATATTATACATATGAAAATGTAGAAAAATAAAGATAGGTTTCTCTCATTTTTTATGAATGATTTTGTCTACAGTTTTTTATCATATGACTTGAGAGTATGAGTATGGATAAATATAGTTGATAACATAAAAAGTTTGAGTTATTTATTTGTATTAGCTTATATCATTTAAGGTATTATGATTAGGTAACATTAGTCAAATCTATAGGGATAATTATAAACGATAATTCACTATATAAGATAACATCTCATTGTTTTGGAAAAGTATAGATTGGATGGTTCTATAGGAATTTATAACCTTGTCTGGAAAATGGAATGTAGATGAAACACTACTGGAAATCCCATTTTTACCAACTCTTATATCCCAATAGTTTATAAAACCATTGGGAATGGTTATGTATACCAACAGTTTTAAGAAAACTGTTGGCATAGAGGCTTTTATGAAGATTTTTACCAACAGTTTATAAACCTGTTGGTATAGGGCTCCATTAAGATACTTTTACCAACGGTTATACACTAACCGTTGGTATATGTTGGAATCTATACCAACGGTTTGTGTAAACCGTTGGTATAGGCCTTAGGTAAACATACATTCCCAACGGTTTTTAAAAACCACTGGGAAAGTTTTCCCCTAAATCCAGTAGACCCTTCTCTTGATTGCAGTCCCCCTCCGCTCGACTGCAGCCCTAAATTGAAGCTCTCCCGACGCACTCTCGTTACCCAGTCTCCGAAACTCCATCCATCCTCTTCAATCAAACAATTTTTCTGTTCTACACTTCAAATCTGTATGTTCTAATGTTCTTCATCTATTTTTTTATTTTCTATTTTTATTTGACCTAAACGTATCGGATATTTCTATACAAGTACTCAGAAACGTTTTCCTCTCATAGATCCATATTACATCAAACAATTTTGTAGTTCTACACTCTAAATATGTATGTACTACCTTATATTTAATGTTTTCCATCTATTATTTTTGTTTTCTGTTTTAATTTGGTATAAACTAGGTTGTGTTGTTTATGGCATGTGAAGGTTAGTGATATTGATGATGAATTGGATGTTCGTTGGGTGATGGATTGGAATTGTGATGTTTTTAGATTAAGTTTAGTTAATTTTCAATGAATTATTTGGGGATTTCCCCCCTTTAACAGAGCCCCCACTCCTCATGGACCCTAGACACCCCCCTCTTGGACCCTAGACAGTCCCCCCTACTGGAACATGGACAGCCTGGCCCCCCTCTTTCCTGAAACTTGGACATCCCCCCTCCTGGACCCTGGATAACCCCCCTCCACCCTCCTCCCAGGACCTTGTATAGTCCCCCCTCCTTCCTGGACCCTAGGAAGCCCCCCACCCCCCACCCTAGACCCTGGATAACCCCCCTCCTCGATGGACCCTGGACAACCCCCCCTCCTTCTTGGACCATGGACAACCCCTTCTCCCCTTTTCCTTGACCCTGGACAGCCCCCCTGCTTTCCTTCCTGGACCCTGGATAGCCCCCACCCCTTCTTCTAGACCTTGGACATCCCCCTCACCCCCTCCTCAACCACCAAATACCCACCCACTTCAAAACATTGACCACCAAACTTGGACATGCTGGATTTTCTCTAAAAAGATAGATTTATCCTCAAACCACCTCAATAATATCCTAAAAAATGCTTATAATGTGGTTTTCACCACATAACATCCAATTGTATTCCAAGTCACTAGTCTATCCTCCCTTGGCTAGATTTTACAAAAAGCGTTCAACCTTAAAGATCCAAATAAAAATAAATTGATATAAGACATTTGATAATGGATTAAAATTTCAAATTGGGATCCAATGAGGAATATTTGTGATATTATGCATCATGTCCATGAGTAAATCCATTTTTATATATCCAATAAGTTATTTTTCACAATTTTTACACATTAATTGTTTGTAAAAATGGGACAAACATTTATAATGGTTATAATATATAAGAATGAATTTATTTGTGGATGCAGCTTAACAAACAATGTCTAGCTTGTCTTCCTCTTCAATGATCATCAGTGTGCACGTCCTGTCTCCATCTGACCTTGCACGATGGGTGACTCAGCATCTGACTAATGACGAGCGCCAGATTCTCTTACTTCCACACCAGATTCATGCCCGCTACGCTCCTGAAGTGATCAATCCCACTCAGTGTCTGGCTGATGAAGAGCGCTAGATTCTCTTACTTCCACACCGGATTCATGCCCGCTACGCTCCTGAAGTGATCAATCCCACTAAGCGTCCATGTGAGCCTGATGACACAGCCACCAGTTCTTGTAAGCGGTAGAGGAGTTCTGAGTTGATGGACCAAGACGATTGACCAGTGTCCATCCATCTAGCTGAAGACGTAAAACATAGGGCTTCTTGGGAGGCAACCCATATTCTAGAGTTTCATCATTTTGATTTTTTACTCTGTTTTAGGAAATAAACATGGCATGTATGCAACAATTTTTTAGCTGCTTATGATCTGTATGTGCACTTGTCATTACTCTGCATGACCGCTTCTATTTTGTCTGATCCTTGGTGTTATTTTTTATGAAATGACGAGGCTATGTGCTGTCTATTTGTAGATTTTTCAGGTACATATGTATGTGCACTTTTCATTATTCCATTCTTTCAGTTCTTCGGCCGATGGTACGAGGGAGGTTCGTACCAGAGGTAGACGAGCATCTCTGCATACCCGACTAGACCCTTCCCCTCCGACCAAACGCATACAGATTCTGTTGAAACATAAGTTAAACAATCAATGGGTAAAATATGACGTGTATAAGTCATTCTCGCCTCAATAAAAGGCACGGTGTGGCTAGGATCACTCAAACTGCCTCTCTTTTGTTCAAAATTTACTTATTTTTAAGTGAAATCAGCAACAGACATATGGGAAACCGAACAAACACCTTCAGATTGTGTTGAAACTTTAGGAAAACGATCCATGGGTCATATGTGACATGTAAAAGTCAACTCCACATCAATATGATGCACGGTGTGGATGGTATCACTCCAAGTGTATGTATTTTGTTTAAAATGGACAATATTTTACGTACATACACCAATCCAATAAAACAGATTTTGATTGTGTTGAAACATTTTAACAATGATCCATGACTCATATGTAACACGTACGAGTCAACCCCACCTCAATTCGAGACCCGGTGTGGCCGATACCATTCAAAGTGCCTCTGTTTTGTTAAAAATGGTCTTAATTTTAAGTGAAATTAACAACTAACAAAAGGAAAACTGACCAAACGCATTCGTATTCTATTGAAACTTAAGGAAAACGATACATGAGTCAAATGTGATGTGTATGAGTCATCTTCGCCTCAATACAAGGTTCGGTGTGGCTGACACCACTCAAAATGCCTCTATTTTGTTAAAAATGGACTTAATTTTAAGTGAAATCAACAACTGACATACGGTAAACTGACCAAACGCATTCAGATTCTATTGATACTATAGGAAAACGATCCATGGGTCATATGTGACATGTAAGAGTCAACCCCACCTCAATCCAAGGCGTGGTGTGGAAGGTACCATTCAAAATGTATCTTTTTTGTTCAAAATGACTTTAATATTAAGTGAAAATAACAACTGACATACGGAAAACTGACCAAATGCATTCCAAATATGTTTAAACTTTAGGAAAATGATACATGGGTCATATGTGACGTGTAAAAGTCAGCCCCGCCTCAATTAAAGGCACGGTGTGTCCAGAACCACCCAAACTGTCCCTCTTTTGTTTAAAATGGACAATATTTTACGTACATACGCCAAACAGATCAAACGGATTTTTATTGTGTTGATAATTTTTCACAATGATCCATGATTCATATTTTATGTGAACGAGTCAAACCCGCCTCAATTCGAGGCTCGGTGTGGCCGAAACCACTCAAAGTGCCTCTATTTTGTTAAAAATGGACTTAATTTTAAGTGAAATCAACAAGTGACATACAAAAAACTGACCAAACGCATTTGGATTATATTGAAACTTAAGGAAAACAATACATGAGTAAAATGTGATGTGTACGAGTTAACCCTGCCTCAATACGAGGCACGGTGTGGCCGACACCACTCAAAGTGCCTCTTTTTTTAAAATGTACTTAATTTTAAGTGAAAACAACAACTGTCATTCGGAAAACTGACCAATTGCCTACGGATTCTATTGAAACTTTAGGAAAACGATCCTTAGGTCATATGTGATGTGTACGAGTCAATACCACCTCAATCCGAGGCACTGTGGGGCCAGGACCACCCAAATTGCCAGTCTTTTGTTGAAAATGGACTAAATTGTAAGTGAAAACAACAACTGTCATACGGGAAACTGACCAAATGCGTTCCAAATCTATTGAAACATTATCACAACAATCCATCGGTCATATGTCATGTGTAAGAGTCAATCCTGTCTCAATCCGAGGTGCAGTGTGGCCGACACCACCCAAACTGTCTCTCTTATGTTTAAAATGGACAATATTTTATGTACATAAGTCAAACCGATCAAATGGATTCTGATTGTGTTGATACTTTTGAACAACAATACATGACTCATATGTGATGTGTAAGAGTCAACCCCACCTCAATCTGAGGCCCGGTGTGGCCGACACCACTCAATGTGCCTCTGTTTTGTTAAAAATGGACTTAATTTTAAGTGAAAACAACAACTGACATACGCCAAACCGACCAAACACATTCAAATTATATTGAAACTTTAGGAAAACGATCCATGAGTCAAATGTGACCTGTACGAGTCAACCCTGCCTCAATATGAGCCGCGGTGTGGCCGAGACCACTCAAACTGTCTCTCTTATGTTCAAAATGGACTAAATTGTAAGTGAAATCAACAACTGACATAAGATAATCCTACCAAATGCCTTCAGATTCTGTTGAAAATTTAGTAAAACGATTCATTGGTCGTATGTTATGTGTACGAGTCAACCCCGCCTCAATCCGAGGCTCCGTGTGGAAGGGACCACCGAAAATGCCTCTCTTTTGTTCAAAATGGACAATATTTTACGTACATACGCCAAACCGATCAAACAGATTCTGATTGTGTTGAAACATTAGGAAAATGATCCATTTTTCATATGTGACGTGTACAAGTCAGCACCACCTCAATCTGAGGCCCGGTGTGGCCGACACCACTCAAAGTGGATCTCTTTTGTTTAAAGTGGACTTAATTTTAAGTGAAAACAACAACTGACATACGTCAAACCAACCAAACGCCTTCATATTCTGTTTAAACATTAGGAAAACGATCCATGGGTCAGATGTGACGTGTTAGAATCAACCTCGCCTCAATTTGAGCCGCGGTGTGGCCGGGACCACTAAAATTGTCTCTCTTTTGTTGAAAATGGACTAAACTGTAAATGAAAACAACAACTGACATACGCCAAACCAACCAAACGACTTCTGATTCTATTGAAACATTAGGAAAATGATCCATGGGTCATATGTGACGTGTACGAGTGAACCCCGCCTCAATCCGAGTTGCGGTGTGACCGGGACCACTCAAATCGTCTCTCTTTTGTTCAAAATGGACTAAATTGCAAGTGAAATCAACAACTAACATACGAGAACCCGACCAAACACTTAAGATTCTATTGAAACTTTAGTAAAATAATCCATGGGTCATATGTGATGTGTACAAGTCAACCGTGCCTCAATCTGAGGCACCGTGGGGCTGGGACCACCCAAACCGCCTCTCTTTTGTTCCAAATGGACAATATTTTACGTACATAGGCCAAACCGATCAAAAGTATTCGGATTGTGTTGAAACTCTAGGACAATGATCCTTGGCTCATATGTGACCTGTACGAGTTAACCCCACCTCAATACGAAGCCCGGTGTAGCTGACACCACTCAATGTGCCTCTCTTTTTTTAAATGTACTTAATTTTAAGTGAAAACAACAACTGACATATGGAAAACCTACCAAACGCCTACGGATTCTATTGAAACTTTAGGAAAATGATACATGGGTCATATGTAATGTGTACGAGTCAACCCCGCCTCAATCGGAGGCCCGGTGTGGTCGACACCACTCAATGTGCCTTTATTTTGTTTAAAATGGACTTAATTTTAAGTGAAAACAACAACTGACATACACCAAACCAACCAAATTCCTTCAGATTATGTTGAAACATTCGTAAAAAGATCCATGGGTCATATATGATGTGTACGAGTCAACCCCGCCTCAATCTGAGCCGCAGTGTGGCCGAGACCACTCAAACTATATCTCTTTTGTTCAAAATGGACTAAATTTTAAGTGATATCAACAAATGACATACGATAAACCTACCAAACACCTTCGTATTCTGTTGAAACTTTAGAAAAATGATCCATGGGTTATATGTGATGTGTACGAGTCAACCCTGCCTCAATCCAAGCCGCTGTGTGTCCAGGACCACCCAAACTACCTCTCTTTTGTTCAAAATGGACAATATTTTACGCACATACGCCAAACCGATCAAACAGATTCTGATTATGTTGAAACTTTAGAAAAATGATCCATGGCTTATATGTGACGTGTACGAGTCAACCCTGCCTCAATCTGAATCACGGTGTGGAGGACACCACTCAAAGTGGCTCTCTTTTGTTTGAAATGAACTTAATTTTTAGTGAAAACAACAACTGACATAAGCCAAACCGACCAAACACCTTCGGATTCTGTTGAAAATTTAAGAAACCGATCCATGGATCATATGTGACATGTACGAGTCAACTCTGCCTCAATCCCAGACATGGTGTGGCTGGGACCACTCAAACAGTCTCTCTTTTGTTGAAAATGGACTAAATTGTAAATGAAATCTACAACTATCATACGGGAAATCAACCAAACACCTTCGGATTCTATTGACACTTTAGGAAAACGATCAATGGGTTATATGTGATGTTTACAAGTCAATCCCGCCTCAATTTGAGGCGCGGTGTGGCCGACACCACCCAAATTGTCTCTCTTATGTTAAAAATGGACAATATATTATGTATATACGCCAAACCGATCAAACGGATTCTTATTGTGTTGAAACTTTAGGAAAAGGATCCATGGATAATATGTGACGTGTACGAGTCAACCCTGCCTCAATACGAGGCCCGCTGTGGCCTACACCACTCAAAGTGTCTCTCTTTTGTTTAAAATGGACTTAATTTTAAGTGAAAACAACAACTGACAAACACCAAACCAACCAAATGCCTTCAGATTCTATTGAAACATTAGGAAAATGATCCATGGGTCATATTTGACATGTAAGAGTCAACTCCGCCTCAATCTGAGCTGCGGTGTGGCCGGGACCACTCAAAATGTCTCTATTTTATTAAAATGGACTAAATTGTAAGTGATATCAACAAGTGACATATGGGAAACGGACCAAACGCCTTCGGATTCTGTTGAAACATTAGGAAAACGATCCATGGGTCATATGTGATGTGTACGAGTCAACCCCGCCTTAGTTGGAGTCACCTTGGGGCCTGGACCACCCAAACTACCTCTCTTTTGTTCAAAATGGACAATATTTTAGGTACATACACCAAACCAATCAAACGGATTCTGGTTGTGTTGAAACTTTAGGAAAATGATTCATGGATCATATGTGACGTGTACCAGTCAACCCTGGCTCAATCCGAGGCCCGGTGTGGCACTTATGGAGTCACAAGTGATGAGACTCCTAAGAAAATACCTTTTCACCATATATTAGAAAAGTGGTTGCCATATGAAGATTGAAATGGGTGTAAATAATATTTGAGTTATTGAAACTATTATTCAACTATACTAGATGATTTTTGTCATATGAAGATTCAAATGGGGAATTATTCACCATGTCTCTAATCAAAGAGGTGGTCTTTTTTGTTGTTTTAAGTTTTCACTGTTTTAAGTGCAGTTTTGTATGCAGGTGTATGCACATGAGGGGTTATTGTGCAACAATTCTGGAAATACACAATACCAACGGTTTAAAACCATTGGTATACATTGAGAAGAATTATACCAACGGTTTGTAACCGTTGGTATATTATTTTTTATTGAACATATGCCAACGGTTTCATTGAAACCGTTGGGAAAAAACTATACCAACGGTTGTAAACAGTTGGTATAATATCAAAATCATAGAATTCCCAATGGTTTTAAACCATTGGGTAAACCTATAACAACGGTTCAACAAGAACCATTCGAAAATCATGACATAGAGTGGGATATACCAATGGTTTAGTTCAAACCATCAGTATAGATCTTTCCCCACGCCTTACTTCCCTACGGTTTGGAAAACCGTTGGTATAGAATATACCAACGGTTTTCCAGCCTATACCAACGGTTTAGAAATGTTGGTATATCCTCCATTTCCAGTAGTGAAACTATGTAAAATATGCACCATGGGGTAATTAGTCTATGAAATGATGTTTGAGTATCTACCAAATATTTAATCCAGTGTTTGATGAGCAGTCCAAACATAACACACTTGTCTAGAAACCCACAGATCATATTCATTGGTTATTCATATTCTATTTACATGCCATTATGAGACATTTATTATGATAAGTAATTATTTTTTTAAGTATATAAGAACAAAAACTAATGATTTTATTAATGGATGAATCATAAAAGAACCATGTTCATAACGGTACCATGGGAAAAGTATATATTTTACAATTGAGAAACCTACTAAGAAATTATTTTAAGTGAGGATTATTATGATTATTTCAATCCATATATTGATATATAAGATTAACAATATGGAATTTTTTGTGTTTCTAAACACACAAAATATGAGAATGATGGAGTCTCATGGTAGTTTAGTTGATGAATATTATGAATGAAATATTATACAATATCCACTAAGTGAAAAATTTGAAAAGAGGCACTCAGGTTATTATATAAAAAGAAAGGGGATTGGTTTTATTTTCCAAAAAAGGAAAAAAATAAGAGAATAAAATTCCAAGGAAAATAAAGCGTTTAATTAACATAATAATGGTATGACATATTTTCTTCTTTTATTAATGGTAGGTATCATGAAAAAATTTATATTTATAAATTTTAGGATATGATTCAAATTTTATATTATATGAAGTAATTATTATAGAAAAGTGGACCACGCTTGGTTAATTAAGTTAGATGAATGATTAAAGTTTATATATATAGGGTTTCAATAATTTTGATATGGATTTACTTATTAGTGATATTTTTGTGTGTCTAAACGTTTTTAGGATTATATAAAACCAGCAATGATTTTTCAATTGTAGTTTGTCTTTAATTTTTTTGAAATTTATGTTACAACGTATTCTCATTAATGAAATGCAACTTCATAAAATTTTAATATTTTTGTAGACAACATCTGAAGAATACCACTTTAATTATTAATAAATCGTAAGGTTAATATGTACTTACTAGTTAGATAATAGTGGATTGATGAGGTAAAGGTTTGGATGATTTATATGATGTTTGTTAAATTGTATTGGTAGCCTTGGTAATGAAGTTTTTCTGATGGAAAAGTTGTTCATAATATTTTTAGTGACTCTATAGAATATTTTTGATTGTGCTACATACTTGACTATGTTTGATTTGAAGACCTAGTGGTTGACACCATTTGAGGGTTATATAGATAGCTATTTTTATGAAGAATATATTATTTAATAATGGTTTTATATCCTGTAATTTCATTTTATCTCATAATATAAGATTAGGGTTTATACACACATGGGTATATGATAATTAATGTTGAAAAATATATGCATCTTGATCTATAATTAAATGGAATGGAATATGGCTCAACAGAAGTAATATTTTTTCTGAAAATTATGTTAATAATGGACTTATATATCATTATTAGTAATAGGTAATTAAAATAATTAGGACGTAATTTATTTAAGGATGTGTAATGTAATGATATGGGAATTTAGAAACTTAAAAATAATACATTCATTGACAAAAAATGTCACACACAACACTAAATTAATGAAAAACACTATAAAAATAAACTAAAACATATTAAAATTACATGTATAATATAATCATAAGTAAATTGAAAAATAATAATCAATCAAAGTAATTACATATTGTTTTTCATTGATTAATATTTTAATATGTTTTCCATTTTGAGAACCAATTACAAAAAAATGTATTATATATTTACCTTAATAAATGAAATTGATCACATTTAAAAAATTATTATAATTTTTTATATTAATATTTATAAACTAATATGTCAACGTTAAATTATATATAAATATATATGAAATAATATTAAAGACACTTGAATATTAAATAGGTCATTTTTTGACAATATAAAATTATCATTATATACACAATCTATATTTATAAAATAAATTTATAAATTTTAGAATTTTAATTTTAAAATATTAACATCATTTACATGTTATTCATGTAAATATTATTAGATAATGAATTTTTGATGTTTTTCAACACAACATGATTTTTAGGTGAATTAAAAAAAATACTGATTTTGATAATAAAGTAACTTTTATGAAATTATAATCATATAAGAATGAATATTTTTTGGAAACCTTTTTTTAATAAAAAATATATTTATAATGTAAAATAAATATTTTATTAGTAAAATTATGTATTTATCCCTTTTTTAACATTTTATAAACAGAAGTAATATTTAGAAAATTGTTTTTACTCACATATATTAAAAATTAATTATCACCAATTAAAAATTTTCAATTAAACAAAATGGATTTAATATTTTATATCAATAAATTAATATTATTTAATAGGGTAAATATCATTTTTTGAATAAGTAATATTATTACTAACATTAAATACAATGTTCCAAAAAATGGTGAAAGTATTATTCTCCAATTATTGTTATATTATTGTTGTGTAATTTTTATCTAATAAAGAAAATTGATTGATTATATATAATAAATTTATACTATTTTTAAAAATATTTAAATGTGTATTATAAAAAATTTAATTGGTAATCAGTTTCATATAATATTAATAATACTTAATGGAAAAATAACATTTTGTTTCTATAAAAAGATTATATATATATTAAATGTTTTAATTTAAATGAAAACTTTATCTTTGTTATAAATTGATTTCGATTATAGAGTTTATAAATTTTGTTTTCATCACAGCCATATTTGGTTGGAGTGGTTATATTATATTTTTTAAATCATTAATTACATAGTTATAAACTGACTGCCATTGAAAAAATCAAATAGTAAACTTTAAATTCTATTAGTTTATGAATCAAAAAGGAATAAAAATTTTGTGGAAATTAATTGTTGAAGCATGAACAAATATATATAATCCTAGAGAAATTTTTTCAAACTTTTAGAAACATTGAACATTTGAATAGTTACATTCCATTATAGAAAATTAATTAGTGTTCCTAAAAGATACCTTTTTAATCACTTATAAAAGAGGATCACTTCCACCCACTCAAAGTTACACATTCAATTTCAATATTTACATTATCCCCTAACCAATTATCCTCTCCTAAAAGATCCGTGAATGTATAAAATCCCTTGGTCAACATAATTTTGACCAATCCATTCATTTCCATGGAGGAAGTTAAGGGAATGATTAAGTTACAAAAGATGATAGGCACATGCGTTGAGTGAATCATGACAAAGGAAATTGTTTTTGTATACTAAATTTTCATCTATTTAGATAAATAATTTATTATTGAAATATATTATTACATACTTATTTAATTATACCTAAGGAATAGTTTTTATTTTAATTCATCCTTATTTTTTAGGTTATATAATTCTTCCTTATAAACTCATTATAAGAAGATTCTTATCATAAATAATAGGCTCCCTGAAAGGGGTTTCTCAGTATTAATTTATATTTTATGAGACATGTATTTTGTTGAACCGATTTTTTTTTATGGTATATATATTGAATATTTTTTATATTATAACGTGAATTATTTTTCTGTCGTAGCATTTGATGTTCACATTCAAGCTCTTTCTCCTTAATGTTTTTTGATTTAAATGTTACTCAAGTCGTATATTTTCTTTTCCCAACCTCATTTTTAAATCAATATCCCCCAAATATAATAATCCTTTTAAAGAATTATTATGGAATTTCATTCCAATATCATAGTCATTTTATGCCACTATAGTTATATTTGGTGAGATTTATTTCCCATTCATCTTGTTTTAAGATGTATGTTCTATAATATTTTTAAGATATGTGATTATAAATATTGATATTTTTTATAAAATTAAAAGGAAATTATTTTCAATCATATTTTATCTTTTAATGAAAATATTTTAGACACCAATTTTTTAAAAATTTATAAAGTTTATTTTAAACTACCTTAATATTATTTGAAAATGAATTGAAATAAAATAAATTTAACATCTTCTCTGTTGGTCATTTTTTGATAAATGAATCTATTTTATCATTTTTTGTGGACATATCATTACATTACCTTTTTTTTATATGAATCATTTTCTATTTGATTTCATGGTTTCTAATAAAAAATATTTTTCCCATAGTTTGGAAAATAATTCTTTTCAAATGATTTTAAAATTTCTAGGATATTTTTTATTCCCAATGTAATTTTTTAATATGAAAAATGTGTTTCATAGTAGTAATTTTCAATTGACATATGTCATTAATGATTTAAGATACTCTAATTTTTTTCAATATACAACATATTTATTTTTATGGATTATATAATGTTGTTTTCTTTCCATATATGATCTATCAATATCTCTATATTTCCTAACCATCCACCGGGAAGAAGAATAAATTTTCTTCTAATTCCATTTATTTTTTAATACCACTATAAATATACTTGAAATATAAGAGTTCACAAAAAATCCATACATCAATTAATTTTAATGAATTATTAACCTAATCATATACCCTTTACCGATATAGTGTAAATACTATATGGTTTCTCATAATGATTGAAGTGTATTTATCTTGAATGTTACTTAATATATTTACATAAGAATTTAATTTTTATGTGGTTGTTATTTTTTTATTATTAGTGGAATTGTGATTTATTTTTTCAATGTGATTTAATTGTAAAATCATAAAAACCCATTTCATTCTAATGGGTTTCTATGAAATGTTGAATGATTAATATCTTATAGCCCACATATGAACAGATAATGATGTTTGTGGTCCTATATCACCCTAAAATATAATCATTAATGTTTTATATCATACGAGACAATTTAGAATTGGCGTTCATGGATATTATCACAAACAAACAGGTAGGACTTCTTAGGTATGATCAAAATTAATTGGTGAGACTTCGTGGATATTCTTAAAACATAAAGGGTTGGACATTATGAACATCTTAAAAACTGAAGTGTGATAATTATTAGATATGTTAAAAAACTAATGTGTGATACTTCTTAGATACTCTCATAAACTAAATGGTAGTCCTTCTTGGATATTCTCACAATATGATGATAACATGAGAATATGTTTCTGTTAAATTTATATGTTATGCTTCAAGGGAATGCAACATAACCTTTCATTATACAAATGATTATGATCCATGGATAATGTTTATTATGTCTTTATATGAAACTATTTATTTCATGGAATATAACTATTTATTTTATATAATATTTACTTATGTTTGGATTTATGGAATTCTCTCATTGTTATATATTTTTTTTGATATTATATTTTTTCCCATCTCATATATTTTGTTATTCTTGTGATATACCAGTTGATTACATGTTGATATGTTTTACCTTACTAATAATTTGAGCTCACCAATTTCTTATATTTACATTCCCTAGGTTATGAAGATAATTATTCCTTATGATAAGTCTAGATACGTGATTGGTGTAGTTAAATTATTGAGGAATGCTAAAATGTTTTTTAGAATAATTTCTTTATGTAACTAGTACTCAAATACATGAAAAATTATATTATTAGGAATGTGAGATAATTTTGAGAATAATAGTAATAAGTTTATCTCAATTTAAATTAAATTAAATGTTTACATATTTTGATTTTATCACCATACCCATGAGTATATATTTGGGGCAATGTAACACCCCCATTAGAACCTTTCCTGGGCCTATAACTATGGTGACCATGACATTTGAGGTCGATATTCAATATGAAAATGGTTTCATACAATCATTTATGGTAGAAAACATGTATATGGGAATAATTATTATCATAAATTTATATGAATCATAAAACAACCACCAATCAATTCCATGTAATTCCTATTCTGTAAAATAAATTCCCACCACCCAAATGTCTCTTATATGTCAAATATGAAACATCATGATGAAATACACGTAATGGGGATTTAATAATCCAAATAATTCATTATATACACCCAATATACCCAATAACATCTATAACTGAAGTGGGTCTATCCTAAAAACACATAAAAATTATGTTGGGCTGAGGCCTGGGGGTACTCAACGCGATCATCCTTCTAAAAAAATTAACATCCATGTAAAATAAATATTCAATATAAAGCATGATTAATATAAAAAAATAACAACTATATTAAAAAATAAAAAAAAATTGGTCTATCAAACACATCATTCCACATTTTTATTTCCCATAGCTATATTTCCCAAAACATCCTCAACCATTTCCCCAACCAATTACCCAACAAATTTCTATAACTAAAACCTAGAAATATCATCAACTCCCAAACCACAATCAAAATCCACAAAAGAAATAGGGTCTATAAATTCATCATCACTCTCAACTATTAGTGTAATGTGAACTCCACTTAAAACTAGAAAACAAATTGTAGTATATCTTTTTAATAACAAATCAGGATTGAAAGAATACAAGAACATTAAAAACAAATCAGATAAACCAACCCATTCTATACCTAGAAAAAAATTACATATCCACATACCAAAATATCCAACCATTCCCACCATTCCATCTCAACATACAGATCACCATATAATTTACCTTGTATCAACTTTTTCAGCCACAAATTGGTAATTCAATTTAAATACTAAGGGAAACAACCTCATGCCCCCACCCTTTCTTATACACCCCACTATAACAACATATAGTCCTCATCCTTATCCTAGAAGGGTATCATGAACATTTAGGACATAAATCACTTGAAATCATAATAATATGCATGAGCCCTAATGTATTTTCATTCCACACAACAAAATTTAGATTCTCAATATATTTGATAATTTTTTCTTCAATCCATTGTAGATTATATGTGCTGAATTAATTTTATCTGTTACAACCCATAAACATAAATCATGAAGAATCATTAATTCCTATAATTTTCAACCACATAATCCACCTTTCATTAACATTTTACTTCATTATTTTTCTATATTTAGTTCTATTTTTCAGTAAAATATAATTTCACATTTGTTATTCATTAACCCTAGAAACAAATATCATTTAACAATAAAAATAAACAATTATAGGGGAGAAATGATCAAATGTTCAAAAAGGATGAAATAAATACAACCAAATATTTTATTCCAGAAGGTAGGAGATGAGTGTTGAAATCCCTTACATCAATTGATAATTCATAACCATTGAAAAATCAAGCATAATATGAGTAATTTTACTTGAGTGAACCGTGAAATAAGAAATTCAAATAAAATGAGCAATAATTGTATCCCATAAAAACTAAATACAACCCACTATATAACCACTCCATTATGGATGAATTAATAGATAACAAAGAATAACATAAAAACGAACCTTAAATCACAAGGAATTATACTTTTGAAGACAATGGACAAATAATTTTAAGAGGAAATCATAGGCCTCTAAAATCACACATTATATCAACGCAAATTAAAAAGGAAACAATGTAAATTAAAAAAATTCAAAATAATTATGAATTTTTACCAGATCTAGAAAATCTATTACTCATGGCGAAAAATTCAATGTCTATTACATGATGAGGATAATTAATGTCAATCCCTAAAAATCGAATCACAGTCCTCTATATAATTCTATATTAAAATATTCGTCAAACAGTGAATCTCAATGTAAATAATGTGGGTAACACCATGATTAATTCACTACAATGTAACAAAACCTAGGATAAGACCATTGAAATACAAACTATCACCCTTATCATTGGAGGTCTCAAGACCACAAATTAAATCCCTAAATAATAGAACTGAGTGGAAATCAACCCACAAGACATCACACCAGGTATGTTATTATCTTTTTAGGAATACCATCCACAAAAAAACCACAAGGATTCATGGGAAGCCTCATACTATAGAATTTCTCTCCCAAAATGACTTATCAAACAAAATAAGCATGATTTATTATAACTAGAAACTCATGATATGGAAAATACCCCTACATCATGACAAACCAAACCATATCACCACCCATCCATACTAGTATGATCATCATGATGTGACCCATCAGCTACACCATAACCTATCTAGTCAATGGGAAATCTCATATGGGCCTCCACCTATCTTTCTTTAGACAACTTTCAATACATCCAACACCAAAATCTCTTAATGAACTTGTAAATAATGGTACATTTGATTATTTTAGAATCCAACAAAATGACTTTAATCAACGAGAAACAAAAATGTACCCTAATTAACAGAAATAGAATAATATACATTAAAATATAATACACCACTTAAACCAAAATATAACCACGAAAACCTTTAGAAGTGGGGGGTGGGACCAAAATTACCCTTAACAATAAGAGATCCTAGAATCGCACCACAACCTCTATAGAGAGAACTCATATATGAACACATTGAATTAATAAACACAACCCTGAAAGCCCCTACCGACAATAGAGTATTCCTTACCTACTCCATCACCATAACTAGGATTCAATGTTTTTACCCCTCGAAAATAACTCTTTTAACTATTTACATCCATTTTTAAAAGAAAAATGTTTCATAAATATTTAAGAAAACACAATTTCATTATCATATAAATGTATATAAACAAAATTCTAAATTGATTTATAAATATAATAGAATTCTTTACAAAAATGAGTATATCCAGTAAAACAATTCCCATAAATGACACCCCATTAATGATTAAGAAACATAATGAATAATCAGGAAGTCATATTGTCTATGAGATAATTCATGTCATTATATAGTTATTTGATATTATTTTATGTCATTGAGATTATTATTAATTTGTTAGGATAACATCTATGATAAATTTCATAGATGTTGTATGGGTGATGTTAGAGGAATTTTCATAATGAAGATCATGGAGAAATATTTCCACATGTAGTTCTATGAATTCTTTATGTAGTGAATCTACAACGTATAGAGGACAATGTAATAATATGCTATTTTGTAGCATGGAATATTTTTCCAAATATAATCCATGATGCAGTTGGATGGGCCGCACTATTGAGGGGCATGGATGAGGTGATGAGATTCATATACATCCTCTTGGAAATATTTCTTGTAGTTTATGGACCACACTATAGGAGCCTGGCTAGGGGGATGAGACTCCCCTCTATTTCCCCTATTATAATTGTTCCATGTTCCTTAGATCACATTATATTTGTCCCTTCATGGGGGGATTTACTCAACATAGAGAAACAAGATATATTGTGGAATCCTTCTTCTATACATGATATATTTCTTAAATATGTTTAAAATTTCATTTTCCCCTATCACATTATTAGGGATTTGAACCTCTTCAGCCTCATCATCTAAAGTTATTGGCTTTGGAGAGAGATATTGTGAGATCTTAATTTATTATATCTAGGGTAAATGTTTATACTTTTGTTTTATTACATTTAACTAATGGAATACCCTCTTTCTATATCCTCTATTTTCATCTCTTTCTTTCTGTAACACCCCGACCCCTGTTATGGGAGCCGATGCATTATTTTAATACATTGGAATGATTAAAAGTAATAATTTCCTAAAGGGCCGATTAGTTTAATAGTCTTGGAAAGAATATGCATACTTAAGTTCAACATTACAACTTGAAAATAAAAACAACAGTAATTTCTTCCATTATAAACATCCTAGCTTCCAAGATTATTCCTGCAAGTCACTCATAACTAACAACTTCATATCCAAGGAAATTGAAACATGAGAAGGGGGTGAGCTCATATTCTCAGTAAGAGTAAGAAATACAGTGGAAGATAAAATAAACATTAGTCATGGTGAATAATTGAAAACACATTCCTTAATGAATAATAAACATGAGCACTTTATGGCATGAATACGAGTGGAGTAAATAATGCCATAATCAAACATTGTCATGGGTGTTCTACTAGTCAAATAACCACATGAAATATAAATAGCTAATATCATAATTATTTAATGAATACTGTTGTACATTCTGAAACATTTTCTCATGGTCTCGTCCAATACGTCAAAAAATGATTAAGGCCTCGGCCAAAACCATATATCAAAAATTGGGAAAGGCCTCGGCCAATTCCATGTCTAGTTGTCTTATATGACCTATTGATGCATCTATGAGCTATATCGGGCTCCACTGGTCACTTAATATGTATAATTCTTTCCTCATATGAAAATGATTAAACATAATCTCAACATTTGTATTAAAACTAGAATATGAAATGTAAATATTTTAACCACAAACCATGAATGGAATAAAACTAGCACATCCACAGTCAAACATAACTCATTAAATAAAATATGGAAGATTTTATTATAACATATCAACCTTAATCGAGAATAATGAAGTATATTATCATAGATGAAAATAATCATCAAAACTATTTGAGATAAATATCATGTTTTTTATGAAAACATTAAAAAGTCACATTATTTATCAAGAAGCAATTTAAAATAGATTTTGGAATAAAAGTTTACCATACCACTTTGAAACATTTAAAATAAATTTTAATTTGAAAACAGTTATATCCATATAAATAAATCCTTAAAATAATTTTAAAAACATGGACAATGATGATAATGATTTAGAAGACTAAATATTTAAAACATTTAAAAATGATATTTTAGTTAGAGTATAAAACCAAATGAGAGACTCTTGAATACATATAATTTAGGTAAGAAATTATTTATAATTTCATTCAAATAAATTATTTCATTATATACTATGTCAAAGAACAGTATATACACCATATATAAGTGAATTGGTGCATAACAACAAAGAAGTCTCAATAAAATTTAAATTGAGATAATGTCTTTTATAAAAACAGTATCCTTAGGTTAAGGATAAATCAATCACATAATTATTTTTGGAAAATATAAATACACAAAATATTATTTGGTATATAGTTTTAATCAATCGGAGGAAATTTACACAAATTTTTGTAAAAAAAACACCAA
Source organism: Viscum album (assembly GCA_963277665.1). NCBI lineage: Eukaryota > Viridiplantae > Streptophyta > Magnoliopsida > Santalales > Viscaceae > Viscum > Viscum album. Next base: position 904,315,049 of record OY728158.1, on the reverse strand, counting down.
TGACATGGATGTTTACTCAATGAATGAAAATTGAGTTAGGATTACTCTTGTCAAGTTCATATCAATGACTTCAGAAATTATCAATGGATTTATTATGTGTATAACAAGTATATCCACACAATGGATAGTTTCAATTACTACAAAAATAAAAACTAGCGAATCCCCTCATAATCATGGAGTAAAATAGTCAATGAAGAATGTGTAAATACGAATAAGTTGAAATTGAAATATTAAATTACCTTACCGATTTGGTAACTTACAGAACATACCCCCTATGAATGAAGGATCAAAAAATGATGAATTAAATACCCATAAATTAAAGTATATTACCCAATGAATATAGTTATGTACAGTACATACGCCACACAAATGTAAATAGTGGCCAAAATAGCATGAATCTCACATGAATAAAAAGTGAGATGAAAAACCCTTACTTCGTTGTAATTAATCAAGTCGTATGACGAAAATATAATAAAAACAGAATGAATCACATAATACCTTGAATATAAAGATAATAATTATAATATATATCAAATTTAGGTACAAAATACACCACATGCAATAAATATGTGGTGAACAATGGAAATCTCAAAGAATAAAAATTGAGATAAGAAACACCTTACCTCAAGTACGACTTGTAATGTATGTTAATTTTTCTTCATGATTAATATACAGAAGTTTATTTATACTTGATTAAGAACATTGTTAATTTTTATTATAATTTTTATATAACTTATTACCTTTCTATAAAAATTAGTTAATTATTTGAGTTCATATTGGATATTTTATCGATGTTCTGAACTTGAGTAAAAAATAAACTTGTTATAATTACAATTTATCCTAGTGGTGAAAATTCCATTATCTCAAAAATGATATACATGATTTATATATCATATATATAATGTATATCCATTATATATATTTTTTTCAGTACATAACATTTGGAGATAGGAAATGAAATGCACCGTTCATGGAGATGGTAAGTCGTACGTACGGATGAATTCTACATAGATTTCTATTTTGTATTTTAATAGACTTAAAACATGATGATACATAAGTATATTATAATTAAAGTATAATATAATATATAATATCATTAACTCTACACTTTATATGTCCCACACAAGTCATTAACGAGTCATATCACTTTGAGGGGGCGGTAGTCCGCACTACCTCAAATGAAATTATAACGTTTCCCCATAATGGAAACCATAAAGGTATGGTATAAATGGAAAATACAGAAGAAAAAATAAAACATGAACATAATATATATAATATATAAATACAGTCCCATATTAATGGCCTCTCTGAGAGGCGGTAGGAGACAATTGAATAATCATCATTTATTGAGGCGGTAGTTTGCCAACCATAGAAATAGTATGTTATTCTCCCATTAGATGGTGGTGTGTCTAAGTCTAATTCAAATACTTATCATAAAAACATACTAGTATATTTAGTATACTTTTATTTTTATAAAAGAATGTAATAAAATTACTTTAGGGGTTGGAGGAGTAAAAAAACAAAATAAAACAAAAGAATTTAAGAGAAACTATTACCTTTAATTTGGGTAACTTCTTTTGGTTTGAACGAAAAAGACTTTTTTAAGTTACTTATGCCAAAGGTAAGTCTTATATGTGTAATATAAGGATCTTTAGAGCTTAGTTTTAAAGTTTTTGAACGATCCAAGGGGCTTGAGAGGTGTGTGGAATGGGTTAGATGTGGTGTCCTTTGATAAGGGGGAGGAGTGGCTCTTTAGGGATGTTTGAATATATTATTTTATTATATAGTGATATTTGGTTTATAAAGGTTGAAAAATAAATAAAGTTGAAGATAATATGACTCATAGTTGAAATAAAATCATCCAATATGAATTGGACAGGTTTTAAATTTTTTTTAATAATAATAATATTATTTATTTAAATCATATATTAATGAGGTAAAAACTACATCATTATTGTGTCATAAATAATTTAATTTCTTTGATATCAAAAAATTATATAAAAAACACCATAATGTTGGAAATATCTTTATCTTTCCAATAAATCTTTATTGTTGAAATTTTGACTTATATAACTCCATGTAAAAAGTGATTTACTAAAAGTGATTTGTTTATGCCATTTTTGCTTTTACTTTAAGTTAATTAAATTAAAGAGTAATTATCATTTATAAGTGGCTCCAAGGGGTCTTAAAAACGACTTAAGGATGACCATGTCCGACCATGACTCATCCAATAAGGTTAGGACAAGTGTTAAGGTAATTTTGTATTATTAAAATATTCTTTTTACTATGATTATCCATATTTACCATTAATCGCGGTAAATAAAAGTCAAAAGTTAATATTCACCAAAAACTATTTTCATCTTATTGAACAACATTTTACTTACTAATAACAACCATATATCTTGGATTTTTGAAATTAAATTCACAGAAGCCGTAAAAGTTCATTTAAATGAAAAAATAGAAATTTTAACTACTACATAGTGGTTTCACTATTCATCAAAATTTGCTGTTTTCCAGAAAAATACCAAAAAATCATTCTAAGATATATTTGATATTCTGAATTCAAAAATTATGTGTATTTTACCAAATAATAAACCTCTAATTTGAATTAGTTAAAGTAAAATTAAATCCCATTGTCAAAACAAATAGCGCATTTTTAAGAAATAATAACTATCAAAAGATTGACACTTGTTTATGAATAATTTCAAAGTGAAATTAATTAAAATGTCCAAAATTGGATTAAAGGGTAAAAATATAATCTAATAAAACTTAAAAAAACAATTGAAAATATAATCTAACCTTATAGATAAATTAGATTAAAAGGCAGTTTTGAATTAAAATATTGTATTTCTCACTACTTATAAAAAAGAATATTATTAGAAAAATACCAAAATTTCATCCAAAGTAACTTTTGATGTACCAGTTCTATAGAAGAATTTTATTTTGTGAAATTTAATAGGTAAAAGGGTTAAATATTTTATTTAAAAAGGGTTCTCCATTAAAATGTGGTAAAATATAATTTTTTTTTTTGAAAAATACATTTTTTATCTAAAAATTGATTTTGTTTTTATAATATTTCTAAAAAACATAATACATAAGTTATACTTATGTGGAGTATATAAAATTCAAAATAAAGTTAATAATATTCGTAACCACTTTTGAATGGCTAGTTTGGTATGTCGTGGTGCGCTTGAACTCGATGTTGCGTCCAGCGCAAGCTATTGAATTTTAAAGCAAATAACTTACTAAGAAATATTGGGGTGTTACATTCTCCCCTCCTTCAATAAATTGAGTCCTTACAATTTGAAATTTTTTTTAATATAAAAGGTTAAAAATAGAAAAATACCATTGTGGAAAACCCACATCGGAAACTGGGTTGATAAAATGTAGTCTTAATAAGAGGGAAAGGGAGATGAAAAAGTAACCACCAAATTATTATCTCAATTAAGAAATATTTATTGGAAATTAATGACACATAATTTGAGTAAAAACGTAAATATTTAAAGGGAGTGATTGAGGTCATCAATAACAAACAAGTGTAAAATTGAGGGCCTCAAATCCATCAATATATGATGATTTAAAATATCATTGGTTCAATAAAACATAAAGCATTAGGATAACACATTTTTGGTTTTAATATCCCTTCCCTAAAGTTTAATAATTAATTTAGTCATAGAATAAGAAATGAAAAATATACTGGACAAGTAGGGTTTCATCCTTCATCTAATTCTTACCACAAACTCATCTTTCACTCCAAATGATGAGTATTAAAGATGACTTGGTCACACCTGAAGCACTAGAATCAAATTATAGAGAATCACATAATCCACAATAGATAACCTATAAATTTCCCTTTTCATTAGAGATAAACCAAAACCAAAATGGTTAGTAAAAGATTAGATGATCCCAAAAGGATAATACTTTTGAGAAAGAAATAATAATCTTAATATCAAAAATTAAACCAATAATAACCAAAGTTCAATAAATACTATTCAATAAACAATTGTCTACAAAATCTTTCAATAAAATTCAAACAATTATTGATACCCAAAACTCAAAAGAATTTTTTTACATAGTCTTCCTTGTTAAATTTTATCTCCAAATAATATTGACTACTCTTAATGTCACATACTTAAAATTAATTAAACTAATCACATATTATCTATGATAATTTAATCATTTACATAAATAACCCAAATCACTATAAATTCACAATATAAATATAGGTAAAAAACACCATTACTCTTCAAATGAAATCCCATAGTATTTTATTTTCCATAGGCATATAGTATTCCTAATAGAGAAAACGTTTTCTAAAATAACATTTATCACCTAATCACCAAATCATTATCCTATACTAAGGATATCCATTTGATATGAAAAAAGATCCCAAATCAAATTATTATTGATCAATAAAATCATTTAACTAAATACAATTAGTCACACTAATAAGGGACTTCACATAGTCCAGTGGTAGGCGATAAATCTCAATCGTAATATGGTTGTGGCTTCGATACCCATAGCTTTGTCCGCCGCGATGAGTTGTCATAAGGTATGCATGTTTCCCATTTTCAAAAACTATATAATTTTATAATATTCCCAAAAAATGAGATAGATTCCTCAAAATAATCATAACATAATTTGACCACCAATGTTATCTCATACCTCACATTTTCATCCCAAACATTAATAACCTGTAATTTCCTCAACTTCAAGAATCATGCAATACGAAATGGTTATTTATAACTATATCCACAAAAGAAAATATAATTATTCCTCGAGTAGAATTTTCACATAACAAACTACTGGTTCACACATACAAGAGAAAAGTCTTCAAATGTAATCTCTTCAAAAAAAAGAACTGATACCTTTAAACAATTTTCCATCAATTTATTTCCACATAGGTTCTTCCTTGAACATGATTATATCCTATATAATTGGGCATTGACTTGGGTGATTCCACAGTCCCTTAAATGTATGAGAAATGACTATAATTGGATTCTTAGGATCATTTTTATTTTCTTCCATAGTACTCTTCATTTTTCCATGAAAATTATTTACTATATGCCCTTCTTTCCCACACATACACCATTTATTTGTTCCATTAAGTCACCTTTCTCGGTGTCTCCTTCTACATTTTCTGTATGATGGAAAATGTGATTTCTTTTCCCCATGGTATTCACTGCTGGAGTTCTTATCATTCACCAATTTTCTCTTCATTGTTGAGTCCAAGAGTTGGTTAATATATATGTTATTGATCATATTTTTGGAAAACTGATTTGGCATGAAGAAAATATATTTTATGCCTATCAACATTCCATTTCGTTTCTCATTTCCACCACTGTTCCCACCTTGTACTTCACGTTCAATGTTACTATGACTTCCATGGAATCCATCCATCATCTAAAACCAGAAAGCATTGTGTGAGTAAGAATAGTCATAAAACTATTTATAAAATATCATCACACCTTATTTTCAATATAAAACACCAAAGGATTAACAAATTTTATTTATTATAATCTTATATTAAAATCATTCAAATCTGTTTGTAAATAAAATGTGAATTATCCTAACAATATCCCCCAGAAGTGTCGTAACCAAGAGTACAGTTGGGCACGTTGTCATATACCAGGATACCCCTAGTGAAGCCCAAAACTCCATGTCAGAGTTTTCACCCCTAGGTACATCTATGCCAGTGCTATCTATACCTCCTCGTATCTAGACAAGGATGTGTTTTTTGGAAAAAACACAAAATATCTACATTACAAAAATTCAAGGATGTTCTTCTACACTAATACTCAAATTTAATCATAGGGTAACGTGCTCTAATTAGAGTTTATCAAAACATAGTTTTCAAGGTTCATTCTAAACTTCCTCTAATACCAACTATAACATGCCAACCCCAGTTATGGGAGCCAGTGCATTATTTTAATACATTGGAATGATTACCAGGAATCAATTTTCAAAGGGTCGATTAGTTTAGTATTATTGGAAACAATATGCATACTTAAGTTCCAAATTAAAACTTGAAAATAAAAACAACACTAATTTATTCCTTTGAAACATCCAAGCTTCCATGATTATTCCTACAAGTCACTCATAACTAACTTCTTCATATCCTGGAAAAATGAAACATGAGAAAGGGGTGATCTCGGATTCTCAGTAAGGGTATGAAATACAGCGGAAGGTAATATAAAAATTTGTTATGATGAATAATTGAATGAAAATTCCTTAACAAATAAAAAACATGAGCACTTTATGATAGGAATGTGAGTTGAGTAAATAATTCCATAATAAAACGTAGTCATGAGTGTTATACTAGTTGAATAACCACATGAAATATCAATAACTAATCTCATAATCATGGAATTTATAATTCCAGACATTCTAAAATGTTTTCTCAGGGCCTCGATGTAACACCCCAAGATTTCATAGTGTGTTATTTCTTCAAAATAATTAAATAACTTGCACTACACGCAACACCGAGTTCAATCACACCATGACTTACAAAAAAAAGGCATTAAAAGAGGTCATGAATAGCATTAACTACATTTTTCACTTTATATAATCCTTATAATTTTAGAATCCATATTATGAGTTTCTTAGTCATAATGCAAGAACAGATTAATTTTCAATATTGCACTTTTATCAACTTTTAATAGTGAAACCTTTTTAAATACAATATTTTAAACTTTTTGACTAAATGGGGACATCAAAAAATTTAATATGAAACATCCCAAGCTTACACGGTACGCTTTCCTTTGAATAAAACAGTAGCGTGTGTTGTACGCAACTTCGAGTTTTAACACACACCATAACTAATCAAACTAGCCGTTATGAATAGTAATACCTACTTTTTGAAATTATATTTGAAAATGGACTTCATTTTTGTATTCGGAATATCGAATTTAGCCTAAGGTGAAATTTTGGTACTTTTCGGATAACTTTCATATTTTGATGAATAGTGAAAATTACTAAATTTTAATTAAAAACAACTTTTTTAATCAAAATAATTAATAGTGATAAATTATGAATTTGAGTGGTTTTAAAGTATATTTAGAATATATTTTTACCATTTAATATAATTTTGGTCATTGGACATAATTATACAATTAAACCGAACATAAACAAGTGTCAATCTTTTGATAGTTATTATCTCTTAAAAACACGCTTTTTGTTTTGACAGCGGGAATTAATTTTAAATTAATTTCTGCCACTTCTGTGTTTTGAATTTAGAAAAATGGATTCCATATTTGGAATCAGGATGTTCAAATTGTGTAAATAGGTAACTTTTATTTTTAGACATTTTGAATAATTACTGCGGTAAATATTTTATTTACCATGGTTAAGGGTAAATCCGGAAAATAAGGGTTAAAAAATAATATTATAATAATACTAAATTACCCTAAAACGTGTCTTAACCCTATTGGTTGATACATGGTCGACCATGGGAATCTTTGGGTCTATTTTGGGACCCCATGGATCCACTTGTAAGTGATAATGACACATTATATTAATAAATCTAAAATAAAAATAAAAATGGCATAAGCTTACATCTTTTAGAAGAACAATTTTTACATAGGGTTATACATGTTGGATTTTCGATTATAAATATTCATTAGAAAGATAAAAAGATTTCCTACATAATGATAGTTTATTTATATTTTTTAGACATTAAATAATTTATTTTATTTATGACACAATGATGATGCAGTAATTATTATAATAGTGAAAAATTAAAATAATTGATATTATAAATACCCAAATAAATATAATATGAACCTTTTAATGAATTAAACTAATTTTATAGGATAATATGATATATTATTATTGATTTAATTGACTTTTTTCTAAGTAATCAATCTGTTATGAGTTTCACAAAAATCAACTATTGAATAGTGTCAAAATTGACATAAAAGAGTTCTTAAAACAAATATTATATTATTAATTGATATTAAATTCCTAAAAATCTAAGGTTCGGCCAAGAGACTTATATTATGATAGTTTAATCATTAATGGACCACTTGGGGGTCTCTTGGATGTATATAGTAAGTTTATTAACCATATTATATAAAAATACAAAGAGACATTGTAAAAGTGAAACTAATTAACTTAGAGTTAATACTTAAAGATAAGGTTAATATAAGTACCCAAACCTGTCTAAATTCTATTGGTTGAGTGGTTTTCGACCTATCCCCACCTCATCCTTTGAATAGTCAACTTTGGAGCCTTTAGAAACCGAATATGAATTTATTATAAATTAATATTTCTAGCTTTTCCAAAGGTGCCCCTCACCCCTCTTATAAAAGGGCACTCCTCCTTCTCATTTCTTCACACCTTCAAAGCCTTTTGGTTCGGCCAAACTCTGCCCAAATAATCTCCCAACATCCCTCACTACAACCTAGAGGCCTTAGTTTGATCAGAAAGCCAACCTAAGGAGCCCTTTTGATCAAATCAAAAGGAAGAACCCGAAGAAGAGGTAATGATTTCACCACCCTTTTCTAAGTTCATTTTTTCTTCCACTTCTTCTTCCTTTGTTCTTACCATTCTAAAATAATAACTCCAGTATCTCACATATACTGTGATGTTATTATAAGTATGGTAAAACCATATTCAGTATTCTATCCACCCTTTGAATAACATGTCACCATACGTGCGTACGCACGGCTTACCGTCTCCACGTCGTGGTGTAATTGTTATTCAATATAATATTATTTGGATGGGTATAATAATGATGTGTAACTCATGTAAATAATAAATATAACATGTTAATGATTCTGTATATATGATATAACATTCATTTATATATTATTTTAATATCAAAAGAATGATATTGTCGCTCATGCGTACGTACGGACTACCGTCTCCACGAACGCGATGAGATTCATTCCCCATCGTATCCATTCAAGTATAATTATCATTTGATGATTTAAAAATGATGTTTAAGGACTTGATACCATTCTGGATTTGAATAATATACAACTTATCCTTTACAAACATGTCTTACGTAACAAAACATACAAAAGCAAACAAGTAAGTTCACACCCGAAACAGCGATAATACTAAGATATTATTATCAAATCAATATTAAAAGATCATATATGATATCATATTAATGTATATGATTCTTTTATAATTTAATAACAACTATTTCACCATTATACAGGAGGTTAACCTACCCCAACCAAGGAAAAGTACAAGGTAAGGGTTATTTCACAATCTCTTCATTATCCGAGGTTGTATATACGTAATAATCTACTGGGATCTCTTTATCATCCACATCCATGTTTCTTAAAAATGTATTTCAAAACATTTTTACTATTTACAAGAATATGGGTTAAAGTAATTTATACCCTTTTTTGACTTTTTATAAGAGGTTTATAATGGAATCTTTCCGTCGTTTTCAAAACAAGGTCCTTTTTAACCTTTTCGACAGAATTGAGGTAAGAATGTTTTTTTTAACTTATACGGCTAGTGCGGTTATTTTCTGCCGTTATAAAATCTTCAAAGTTTTCCTTACAAGATTATAAGAATATTTTAAAGAAAATGTTTTATTTTATATGGCTCTTAAATGATTTCAAAAATAGAAAGAGATATTTCTCTAAAAAGTGTTTTGATTTCATCTATGTCAACATCCTTTGACAGATTTTACGCTTATTTGAAGTTGATTTATTATGATACAAAACTTCTATATTGTATTGAAGGTTTTGTGATATGTTTGACTATGGATGTGCTATTTTTATACCATTCATAGTTTATGGTGAAATTATTGACATTTCGTATGCTAGTTTTAATACGAATGTTTATGTTATGTTTAAACCTTTTCATATGGGAATGCATTGGACTTAATAAGTGACGGGTGGAGCCCGCTATAGCTCCTCGATGCATCGGTAGGTCTCATGAGACAAACTAGTGTCTTGGCACAAGGCCTTGACAAAATCTTATTTGTAGTCTTGGCACGAGGCCTTGGCTATGTGGTTATGATAGTCTGGCATTATGCATTCCAACATTATGAAAGTGGTTATTGATTTTTGCATGTGATTATTCGATTAGTAGAATATCCATGTGAATAAGTAAATGGAATTATTTCATTTTACTTTTTCCATTCCATGTTGAAGTTCAATTTTAAAAGTCTTTTGTTTTAGTAATGCATTGCCTTAAATGTTTATTCTTATTTATGAAAGTTTCCGCTATATTGTTATCCTTACTGGGCATTTGAGCTCACCCCTTTTCTATGTTTTATTTTTTCCCCAGGATGTGAAGAAGTAAATTATGAATGACCTGCAGGGATATTATGAGGGGATAGTAGTGTGGAATATGGAGACATTATGTTGTTGTTGTAGTTTTTCATTTTATGATGTAATGTAAAACTTATGAATATATCTAGTGTTTCCAAGGCTACTAAACCAATCGGTCTTTCGAGATTTGATCTTTCTTGTGATCATGCCAATGTTACGTAATTAATGCACCGACTCTGGGCAGCTGGGGTCGGGGCGTTACAGTTGGTATCAGAGGAAGTTTAGTACAAACCTTGGAAGCTAGATTTAGATAAACTCTGATTAGAGCACGTAGACCTAAGATGAACTTTGAGGATTAGTATAGAAGAACTTCCTAGAATGTTGGTATTGTAGAGACTTTGTGAGTTTTCCGAGCAATACATCCCTGTCTGGATACGAGCAGGTAGAGGCGGCTCTGGCACAGATGTACCTAGGGGTAAAACCCGAAAACACCGCTTTGAGCTAGACTCGAACGGGAACTGGTGCACGACAACGGGCCTTGCTGCACTCTTGGTTACGACACTCCCGGGGGATATGCTTAGGATAACTCTCATTTTCTTTACAAATCATTATGAAGGGTTTATGAGTATATACTTCCTCAAAGAAAATATTTTTATGATTATGGATTATATCCATAAATAGTCCAATTTATGTTAAGTGTTTTATAAGTATGGGATTATGTATTTTGATTCATAAACTGATCTAGTTTATGCCATTGTTTAGAAATGGTGCCCAGTAGAAGGAATGAGAACTCCAGAAATGCACATGATCCAAAGAGAAGGAAGGATCATATCTTTCATGGTCTTAAGCTAGAATTGATAAGAGAAATAGTCTCCCATGTATTATCATCATATGAAGAAATAATATCATGTGTTGATAAGATAAGTAAAGAGTTTACTGAGTCCTATGGCTTTGAAGGGAAGCAAGAGAAGAAAAGGATGGAAGAGAGAAAATTGGATAAAGGGAAGAGGGAAAAGAAGAATTTTCCCATATGTGGTAACTGTGGGAAGAAACACCCTGGAACTTGCCTGAAAGGAATGGGAGTTTGTTATAAGTGTGGAGGAAAAGGGCAGAAAAGTACGTGACTGCAAGGGTGAGAAAATGGTTTCAAATGTACAATGCTTTATTTGCAAGGAGTTTGGACACTACGCGAACCTATGCCCCGGTCATCAGACTATGCCGCAAATGATGCTATTGGATAATAATCAAGTTATGATACTACCACAGATGAAGAGGAATGATTAGAGTTCTTATGTTGATTATGTCAATTGAGTGTTGTGTCAACAATGTACTTGTTATAATAATTATAGAGTATATAAGAATTGTACTGCAGTACTATTTCATTAAGGACTTGAGATTGTGTGGGACAAAGAAAGGTGACTCAACAGCAGGATAAATTTTTGGAAAATATTTGGTTGAGAGAATGATAAACCATAATATATTTCTGATACCGAGTTAGTGATTTTGGAATAATACATGATTGTTTTGGATAAATTATATTGGATATTCTTGACTACCTTGGAACTGACTAATGATTTGTATATTCCATCATTTTTGGGGTTTAAAACATTTTTGGATTAATGAAGTATATCCAGCTTTCTATATGGAATAAGGGAGCATGAATGTAATCAATAAGGAATATGGTAATTCAGGATGTTTCAGTGTATTAAAAGAATACATGATGAAGGTATTCATATGCTATTACGGGGTAAAAAGGTTCTACATTAAGTTTACCTTCCTTATAAATGTTAGACTGTGAGTTTGGACAGAAGTATTTTGGATAGTTCTAGTTTGGATTATTTTGGATTACCATAAAAGGACAACCTCGAGGTCGGGCGGCAACCCGTCGCGTCCGGCAAGGCTGCGAGACTTGAACCCGCAACCGAAGGGCGACAAGGGTGTATCACCTACCACTGGCCCATGAGATGTCATGGATTAAATAATGTAGTTTTTATTAAAAGATCTTTTAGATGAATTATAAATTCGTTTATTTTGGAACCCTATACGAATAGTGTAAATAGAATTTTTTTACATTCTATTATCTTTTAGAGTGAAAGATGAGTTTGTGGTAGAAATTTATTAATGGATAAAACTCTAATTATAATGTAAGTATATCTCCTTATGATCTTAGCCAATCTCATAAATAAATTCCTCAACATTAAGAAAAGCAACTTAGAACAAAAATGTTATCCTAGATGGTACCTTAAATCATCACTAATTTATGGCTTTGGGATTGTTGGACTTTTCATAGCCATGTTCTCTACCACTCTCCATCAGAGAATTGATGGTTATATTTTTCTTCCATATCCATATTTTCCTACATGGAACCCTAGTATGTGTTATTTTCGGTAATCTTCATACATTCGACTCTTTATTTTAAATAGAGGCCTCATTAATTCATTTTTCGATGTGGGATTTCAACTAAGATATTTTGAAACGTCAAAAATATGTTATCCTAATACACTATGTTTTGCTGAACCGATGGTATTTCAAATCATCATAGATTGATGAATTTAAGGACCTCAATTATACACTTGTTTGTGATTGATGATCTCAATCACTACCTATAAATATTTACGTTTTTCCTCCAATTATATGTCTCTAATTGCCACCAATGTTCTCCTAATCGAGATCATAATTTGGTGGTGACCCTTTGATTTCTCTTTTCCTCATATTAAGACTAAATTTTAGTAACCCAATTTCCGATGTGGGTTTTCCCACAAATATATTATCTACTTTCAACCATTTATTTTTGAAGAACAATTTCAAATTGCGAGGACGCAATTTATTGAAGGAGGGGAGAATGTAACACCCCAAGATTTCATAGTGTGTTATTTCTTCAAAATAATTAAATAACTTGCACTACACGCAACACCGAGTTCAATCACACCATGACTTACAAAAAAAAGGCACTAAAAGAGGTCATGAATAGCATTAACTACATTTTTCACTTTATATAATCCTTATAATTTTAGAATCCATATTATGAGTTTCTTAGTCATAATGCAAGAACAGATTAATTTTCAATATTGCACTTTTATCAACTTTTAATAGTGAAACCTTTTTAAATACAATATTTTAAACTTTTTGACTAAATGGGGACATCAAAAAATTTAATATGAAACATCCCAAGCTTACACGGTACGCTTTCCTTTGAATAAAACAGTAGCGTGTGTTGTACGCAACTTCGAGTTTTAACACACACCATAACTAATCAAACTAGCCGTTATGAATAGTAATACCTACTTTTTGAAATTATATTTGAAAATGGACTTCATTTTTGGATTCGGAATATCGAATTTAGCCTAAGGTGAAATTTTGGTACTTTTCGGATAACTTTCATATTTTGATGAATAGTGAAAATTACTAAATTTTAATTAAAAACAACTTTTTTAATCAAAATAATTAATAGTGATAAATTATGAATTTGAGTGGTTTTAAAGTATATTTAGAATATATTTTTACCATTTAATATAATTTTGGTCATTGGACATAATTATACAATTAAACCGAACATAAACAAGTGTCAATCTTTTGATAGTTATTATCTCTTAAAAACACGCTTTTTGTTTTGACAGCGGGAATTAATTTTAAATTAATTTCTGCCACTTCTGTGTTTTGAATTTAGAAAAATGGATTCCATATTTGGAATCAGGATGTTCAAATTGTGTAAATAGGTAACTTTTATTTTTAGACATTTTGAATAATTACTGCGGTAAATATTTTATTTACCATGGTTAAGGGTAAATCCGGAAAATAAGGGTTAAAAAATAATATTATAATAATACTAAATTACCCTAAAACGTGTCTTAACCCTATTGGTTGATACATGGTCGACCATGGGAATCTTTGGGTCTATTTTGGGACCCCATGGATCCACTTGTAAGTGATAATGACACATTATATTAATAAAGCTAAAATAAAAATAAAAATGGCATAAGCTTACATCTTTTAGAAGAACAATTTTTACATAGGGTTATACATGTTGGATTTTCGATTATAAATATTCATTAGAAAGCTAAAAAGCTTTCCTACATAATGATAGTTTAATTATATTTTTTAGACATTAAATAATTTATTTTATTTATGACACAATGATGATGCAGTAATTATTATAATAGTGAAAAATTAAAATAATTGATATTATAAATACCCAAATAAATATAATATGAACCTTTTAATGAATTAAAATAATTTTCTAGGATAATATGATATATTAGGATTGATTTAATTGACTTTTTTCTAAGTAATCAATCTGTTATGAGTTTCACAAAAATCAACTATTGAATAGTGTCAAAATTGACATAAAAGAGTTCTTAAAACAAATATTATATTATTAATTGATATTAAATTCCTAAAAATCTAAGGTTCGGCCAAGAGACTTATATTATGATAGGTTAATCATTAATGGACCACTTGGGGGTAGCTTGGATGTATATAGTAAGTTTATTAACCATATTATATAAAAATACAAAGAGACATTGTAAAAGTGAAACTAATTAACTTAGAGTTAATACTTAAAGATAAGGTTAATATAAGTACCCAAACCTGTCTAAATTATATTGGTTGAGTGATTTTCGACCTATCCCCACCTCATCCTTTGAATAGTCAACTTTGGAGCCTTTAGAAACCGAATATGAATTTATTATAAATTAATATTTCTAGCTTTTCCAAAGGTGCCCCTCACCCCTCTTATAAAAGGGCACTCCTCCTTATCATTTCTTCACACCTTCAAAGCCTTTTGGTTCGGCCAAACTCTGCCCAAATAATCTCCCAACATCCCTCACTACAACATAGAGGCCTTAGTTTGATCAGAAAGCCAACCTAATGAGCCCTTTTGATCAAATCAAAAGGAAGAACCCGAAGAAGAGGTAATGATTTCACCACCCTTTTCTAAGTTCATTTCTTCTTCCACTTCTTCTTCCTTTGTTCTTACCATTCTAAAATAATAACTCCAGTATCTCACATATACTGTGATGTTATTATAAGTATGGTAAAACCATATTCAGTATTCTATCCACCCTTTGAATAACATGTCACCATACGTGCGTACGCACGGCTTACCGTCTCCACGTCGTGGTGTAATTGTTATTCAATATAATATTATTTGGATGGGTATAATAATGATGTGTAACTCATGTAAATAATAAATATAACATGTTAATGATTCTGTATATATGATATAACATTCATTTATATATTATTTTAATATCAAAAGAATGATATTGTCGCTCGTGCGAACGTACGGACTACCGTCTCCACGAACGCGATGAGATTCATTCCCCATTGTATCCATTCAAGTATAATTATCATTTGATGATTTAAAAATGATGTTTAAGGACTTGATACCATTCTGGATTTGAATAATATAAAACTTATCCTTTACAAACATGTCTTACGTAACAAAACATACAAAAGCAAACAAGTAAGTTCACACCCGAAACAGCGATAATACTAAGATATTATTATCAAATCAATATTAAAAGATCATATATGATATCATATTAATGTATATGATTCTTTTATAATTTAATAACAACTATTTCACCATTATACAGGAGGTTAACCTACCCCAACCAAGGAAAAGTACAAGGTAAGGGTTATTTCACAATCTCTTCATTATCCGAGGTTGTATATACGTAATAATCTACTGGGATCTCTTTATCATCCACATCCATGTTTCTTAAAAATGTATTTCAAAACATTTTTACTATTTACAAGAATATGGGTTAAAGTCATTTATACCCTTTTTTGACTTTTTATAAGAGGTTTATAAAGGAATCTTTCCGTCGTTTTCAAAACAAGGTCCTTTTTAACCTTTTCGACAGAATTGAGGTAAGAATGTTTTTTTTAACTTATACGGCTAGTGCGGTTATTTTCTGCCGTTATAAAATCTTCAAAGTTTTCCTTACAAGATTATAAGAATATTTTAAAGAAAATGTTTTATTTTATATGGCTCTTAAATGATTTCAAAAATAGAAAGAGATATTTCTCTAAAAAGTGTTTTGATTTCATCTATGTCAACATCCTTTGACGGATTTTACGCTTATTTGAAGTTGATTTATTATGATACAAAACTTCTATATTGTATTGAAGGTTTTGTGATATGTTTGACTATGGATGTGCTATTTTTATACCATTCATAGTTTATGGTGAAATTATTGACATTTCGTATGCTAGTTTTAATACGAATGTTTATGTTATGTTTAAACCTTTTCATATGGGAATGCATTGGACTTAATAAGTGACGG
Source organism: Viscum album (assembly GCA_963277665.1). Taxonomy (NCBI): domain Eukaryota; kingdom Viridiplantae; phylum Streptophyta; class Magnoliopsida; order Santalales; family Viscaceae; genus Viscum; species Viscum album. The sequence continues at coordinate 904,298,521 of OY728158.1, read as the reverse complement.
GTGGAGCCCGCTATAGCTCCTCGATGCATCGGTAGGTCTCATGAGACAAACTAGTGTCTTGGCACAAGGCCTTGACAAAATCTTATTTGTAGTCTTGGCACGAGGCCTTGGCTATGTGGTTATGATAGTCTGGCATTATGCATTCCAACATTATGAAAGTGGTTATTGATTTTTGCATGTGATTATTCGATTAGTAGAATATCCATGTGAATAAGTAAATGGAATTATTTCATTTTACTTTTGTCATTCCATGTTGAAGTTCAATTTTAAAAGTCTTTTGTTTTAGTAATGCATTGCCTTAAATGTTTATTCTTATTTATGAAAGTTTCCGCTATATTGTTATCCTTACTGGGCATTTGAGCTCACCCCTTTTCTATGTTTTATTTTTTCCCCAGGATGTGAAGAAGTAAATTATGAATGACCTGCAGGGATATTATGAGGGGATAGTAGTGTGGAATATGGAGACATTATGTTGTTGTTGTAGTTTTTCATTTTATGATGTAATGTAAAACTTATGAATATATCTAGTGTTTCCAAGGCTACTAAACCAATCGGTCTTTCGAGATTTGATCTTTCTTGTGATCATGCCAATGTTACGTAATTAATGCACCGACTCTGGGCAGCTGGGGTCGGGGCGTTACACTCGACCATGATTTCTAAAAATAAGTAAGTCCTCAACAATAACTATATATTAAAAATTGGGAAAGGCCTCAAACAATTCCACGTCTAATTGTCTCATGAGACCTACCAATGCATCGAGGAGCTGTAGCGGGCTCCACCCATCAATTAATAATTCCAATCCATTCCTCATATGAAAATTATGAAACATAATCTTAATATTAGTATTAAAACTAGCATACAAAATGTCAATATTTTAACCACAAAACATGAATGGCATAAAATAGCACATCCACAATCAAAAATAACTCATTCAATACAATATGGAAGATTGTATTATAATAGATTGAATTCAATTGAGAATAATGAATTATATTGACATAGATGAAAATAATCATCAAAACTATTTGAGAGAAAAATCCCCTTTTTCATGAAAATAATTAAAAGTCACATTATATATCAAGAATCCATTTAAAAAATATTTTGGAATCAAAGTGTCTCATACCACATTGAAACATTTAAAAGTGATTTTAATTTTAAAATATTAATGTTCAAATAAATAAATCTTTAAACCATTTTTAAAACATGTACATTGATGAGAATGATTTAGAAGAATAAATATTTAAAACATTCAAAAAGGATGTTTTAGTTAATGTTTATAACCAAATGAGATATTCTTGAATTAAAAAAATTGAGGTAATCAAAACTTTATAATATCATTAAAAAAAGTATTTCATGATATACTATGTCAAAGGAAATTATATACACCATATAAAAGTGAATCGGTGCATAACAACAAAGAAGTATCAACTGAATGTAAATCGAGATAATGTCCCTTATAAAAACTATATCCTTAGGTTAAGGATAAATCAATAACATAATTATGTGTGAAAAATAAAAATACAGTCAATATGTTGGGGAATTTGGTGTAAATCAATTAGAGGACACTCACACATATTCTTGTAAAAACAACTCCAATGACTTGGATGTTTAACTCAATGAATGGAAATTTAGTTAAGATTACTCTTATCAAGTTCATATAAATGACGTGAGAAATTATCAATGGAGTTATTATGTTTATAAAGAGTATATCCACACAAGGGGGAGTGGAAATTACTACAAAATATTAAATAGTGATTCCCCACATAATCATGGAGTAAAATAGTCAACGAAGTATGCGTAAATATGAATGAGTGGAAATTGAAAATTGAAATTCTTTTACCAATTTGTTAACTTACAAAACATACACCCCATGAAAGAAAGATCATAAAATTATGATGTAAATACCCATAAGATAAATTATATTAAACAATTAGTATGATCATGGATAGTACATACGCCACAAAAAAGGAAATAGTGGCCAATATAGCATGAATCTCACATGAATAAAAAGTGAGATGAAAAATCATTACTTCGTTGTAGTCAATCGAGTCGTATGAGAAAATGTTCATAACCAACAAATGAATCACAGAATAGTATAAATATTACAAGAATCATGATAATATATATCAAATGGTAGTACACAATACATCATATTTATTAAATAAGTGGCGAACAATGGAAATCTCACAGAAACACAGGTTAGATAAGAAACCCTTTACCTCAAGTCCGACTTGTCTTGTATGTTCCTTGTTCTTCATGAATAATAAACATAAGATAATTTATTCATGATTAAGATCATTTTTAAAGTTTATTATTCCTTTTATATCACTTATTACCTTTCTCTTATGATTAATTAATTATTTGAGTTCATATTTGATATTTTATCGATGTTCTGAACTTGAGTAAAAAATGAACTATTTATAATTACAATTTTTCCATGAGGTAAAAATTACATTATCTCCAAAGATATATACATTATTTAGATATCATATATATAATATATATCCAGTATATATATATATATTTATAATAGTACATAACATTTGGAGATACGAAATGAAATTCATCGTTCATATAGATGGTAAGTCGTACGAACACTTGAATGCTACTTTCATTTCTAATTTTTATTATAATGGAATTAAAACATAATTATACATAGGTATATTATAATTCCAGTATAATATGATATATAATATCATTAACTCCATAAATTATACATCTCACACAAGTCATTAACGAGGCATATCACTTGGTGCGGGCGGTAGTCCGCACTTCCTCATTGGAAATTATCGTGTTTTACCCATAATGGAAACCATAAAGGTATAATATAAATGAAAAATACAAATGAAAAAATGAAAACAAAAACATAATATATATCATATATAAATACGGTTCCATCTTAATGGCCACCATGAGAGTGGTATGAGAAAATCGAACAATCATCGTTTCGTGAGGCATTAGTTTTCAAACCACAATAACAGTATGTTATTCACCCATTAGATGGAGGTGTGTGTAAGTGTATTTAGAATAATTCTCATTAAAACATCCTTGTATATTGAGGATAGTTTTTTTGTTATAAAATGAAGGAATAAGATGTTTTTAGGGGTTGGAGAAGTAAAAAAACAAAATAAAATAAAAGAATTTAAGAGAAAGTGTTACCTTTAATTTGGGTAACTTCCTTTGGTTTCAACCAAAAAGACATTTTGAAGTTACTTATTCCTAATTTAAGGCTTCTAGGTGTAATAGAGGGATTATTAGAGATTATTTTGGCAAGTTTTGGATGAGACAAGGGGCTTGAGAGGTGTGTGGAATGGGTTAGAAGTGGTGTCCATATATAAGGGGGAGGAGGGGTTCTTTAGGAAAGTGTGAAAATATTATTTTATTATAGAGTGATATTCGGTTTATAAAAGTCCAAAACTAATTAAAGTCGAATATAATATGAATCATGGTCGAAATAAAATCATCCAACAAGAATTGGACAGGTTTTTGGATATTTTTTTAATATTAATAATATTATTTATTTAAATCATTTATTAATGAGGTAAATACTACATCATTATTATGTCATAAATAATTTAATTTATATGTTTTGTAAAAATTAAAAAAAATACCATAATGGAGGAAATAGTTTTGTATTTCAAATTAATATTTATAGGTGAAAATATAACTAATATAACCCCATGTAAAAATTGATTTACTAAAAGATATATATTTATGTCATTTTTCTCTTTACATTAAGTTAATTAAAATAAAGTGTCATTATCAATCATAAGTGGCTCCATGGGGTCCTCAAATAAACCCATAGATTCCCATAGTCGGCCATGACTCATAAAATAACGTATGAATTAGTTTTAAGGAAATTTTTATTATTATAATATTCTTTTTTACCTTGAATTACCCTATTTACCTTTAACTGGGGTAAATAAAAGTCAAAAGTTATTATTCATCAAAAATTATTTCCATTTTACTATTCCAAATTTTACATACTAATAACAACCATGTACCTAATATTTTTAAAATTCAATTAACAGAAGCCGTATAATTTCATTGAAATGAAAAAGTCAAATTTTTAACTAGTACTTAGTTGTTTCACTATTCATCAAAAATTGATGTTTTTGAGAAAAATATCAAAAATTCCCCCTAAGATATATATGATATTCTGGATGAAAAAATGATATTTATTTTACCAAATTCAAAACATAGAATTTGGACTAATTAATTTAAAATTAATTTCTATTGTTAAAACAAATAGTGTGTTTTTAAGAAACAATTACTATCAAAATATTGACACTTGTTTATGTATAATTTCAATGTGAAATTAATTACAATGACCAAAATTATATTAAAGGTTAAAAAATTAGTATAATTACACTTCAAAAAAATTTAAACTATAATATATCCTTATAAATAAATTATATTAAAATGCAGTTTGGAATTAAAATACAGTATTTCTCAATATTCATAAAATTGAATATATATAGAAAAAACGAAATTTTCATCCATAGTAAATTTTGATGTCCTGATTCTAAAAAAGAATTTGAATTTTTCAAATTGAATATGTAAAAGGGTCAAATATTGGATTTAAAAAGCGTTCTCAATTAAAATGTAGTAAAATTGATTTTTTTTGACTAATACATTTTTTATCTAAAAAAATTGAATTTGTTATTAAAATATATTTTAGAAAAAAATAATACATAAGTTAAAATTATATGGAGTATATAAAATTCAAAGTACAGTTAATACTATTTATAACTGCTTTTGAAAGGCTAGTTTTGTAAGTCGTTGTGTGCTCTAACTCGGTGTTGTGTGTAGCGCTAGCTATTGATTTTTAATGAAAATAACTTACTATGAAATCATGGGGTGTTACACTTTCTTGATGGGTTTTATTTTTTATTGTAAAACTCAATCACTTGTTGGATCAAAATGAGGTTCATATAAGTTATAATCATGGTTATTTATATTTATTGGTTTCATAGAGTATTATTGTTGTATTTTTTTGTGTTCTATATAGAAGTTGATGCATTGAGACACCATTCCAAATTCCTATGGAAGGCTTTTCTATGCGATTGATTTTAATTTAAATTCTTGAAAAAACAGAAGCCTTCTGAAATGATTTTAATTAAATTATGCATGTGGATAATGTTTTTGTTGGATTTTGAAAACATTTTGTTTTAATTCAATTATTGATAATTAAAAGTTAGTTTTTAATTAAGTGATAAATATATGTGATTCTTAGGGAAGGATTTAAAATTTTTCAATTGGATTTAATATCTTGGTATAAAAGGATTCCTATTGATTTTTATAATCCCTTATAAATTGAATATTTTTTTCATTTCATGTGTCTGATTAAATTTATATGATTATTTTCATTTCGATGTTTTTGGTAAATGAATTGATTTTGCATCATTTTAGGTCTTAATAAAAAAAGTGTGTTTTAATAATATGTTTGAAACATAATAAAATTATTTTCATAAATATTTTTAATATTTTTTTAAAAATTTTATTTTCTAATAAATTGGATATAAAATGGGATCACATGTTAGATTTTGTTTGAAAGCCTATTTTTCACATTAAAACAGATTTATAATTTTTGAGGATATCATTGATTAGCCCTTGTCAATTTGGTGACTGTTAGAAGTTATTCATACTTTTATGGTGAGTGTATGATGTAATTGGAGATGATCAATGGCAAAATGTTATAGGTGAGGTGTCAGATATAGTTGTTCTCACTTATGAATTTATTTTTATTACTTCATTAACTCCTTCATTTTTGGTTTGTTCATAAATAATATATATAACTACTTAGATTCATGGCTGATTAAAAATTCTAGTTGATCGTGTGTGTATATAGAGAGTATAACTTTGTAGCTGAGTTTTCCAAGATGGTCCACCATGGGGGATTCATGGTCTAGGGATGGTGTTCAGGAATGACTAGTTTGATATTACTACTTAGTTATATAGGTTCTTTATGTTCAACCTATGTTTCTTTTCTTTAATTTAGGATCGTATTTACTAAATTACTAGGCTATCATCCTATGTAACGTGTACATTGATTGGTGGTTTAACATAGTGGTTTCTCTATCCTTTATGATATACCATTATTTTTTTTCTAGAATCACATCTTTATTGGTGTTAATTTTCATATTGTATCATAAACATGAATCTTTTTTCAATAGTGATGTTATATCAATGGAAAAATGTGTTTTATATATAGTTTAAATGGTTTATATTAAAATATTTTTTGAAACCCAAAATGTTAAATTTGGTATTGATAGAAAAAAAATTCAAAATGGATTTATAAAAAATAATTTTTATGACCTATTAATTTAAAGTAAATGTGTTTTTATAAAAATTTGAAAAATATTTTAACATTTCAAAAATACATTTATTTTTATTTTTTCGATTATAAAATAGATAAACCAATTTTTATTATTGTAGTTGAAACTTGAATTAATGAAATGATTTTGTAAAATAATTCCATAGACTCAGTTAGTGTTGACCTACTAGTATTTATAACTCACACCTCTATACTATAGTTTCTAGGTTTTATTTGGGTATTAGTTATTATTTTTTGGTCAATGGTGGGAATTTTGGGATTCAAGGATGATCTAGATATCACATGGAGTTGGTTTCGTATTGGGTTCATTATTTAAGTATGATTATGTATCAGTCAAGATGATCACCTTTATATAAACGTTTAGTTTATTTTACTATATATTGTTTTGGAACATTGTGTTCTATTGTATATAGATGATTATTTGAAAAAAAATTGGTGAATCATTATTTTTTGTTATAATTAATGTTTTTGTTTGTTATTTATTTTTTGTACTTACTAGATATTGTATGGACTTTTAATGTATTGATAGTCCATGTTGTATTTTCGGTAAATAATCCAATATTTTGTCGAATCTTATTTGTGGGTGATACCATTCAAAAAATGATTTCTTTGAAACCCCTCCACTAGTTTCTAGTTATGGGGATCAGGAATGCCCTACAATCCTAGTGGCAGACTAAGTCAAGTTCCTGATAATGTGGCATCCTAGGATAATTTGTTATAAATGGTTACAGAGTTCTAGGTTCATTGTAAGAGCCATGTTTCATTAATACACACTCATTTTATTTCATTTTTGTTAGATTTTTTTATACATTGGGATGTTTTATAGAAATCCTAGAGTTTTACATATATTTTTTCATGACTGTAAGAATAATTTACCATATAATAAAAACTAAGGATCATAATGCCTTGTATATTTAAAATAGTAGGTATAAAAAATTGAAAACATATAAATATAATAACAAATAGTATATTATATTCCATAATGATAACCTAACTTTCTTTTATGATTTGAAATCTGCATAAGTTAACCTATGGAATTTATAGACAAAATAAATGAGCTAAAAAACACAGTAAGGGAATAAACACAAATACAATAGCACATGAGTAAGTGGAAATAAAATGACAACATAAAAAATAAATGGAACAAGAATAAACATTTACAATCATTTTGAAAAAGGTTCAAGTGTCCATGGAAACATCAAAATATAATAGTGACATATAAAATGATATAAACATGTGTTGAGGCTAACTTCATTGAATATATCACATGGTGAAAATATTCACATAAGGATTTACGGTTAATCCCAAATACTATAAATAAAGTCTCATGGGACTAAAAATTATCCAACAAATTTGATAGCTATTTATACATACCCATCATAACATGTTCATGAATATTTTTTTTCACATAAATAATCAATTATAATGAATAAACATAAATGTTACCCTTGTTAAAACATAGGTATCATAATGATTTAATAAGGCATATACAATGAGAGTATAATAGTTTTGTTAATAGAAAAATGTATTTAAATCATACATAGACATTAATAAGGAAAAATATTCATATTACCTGATAAATTATATCTAACTGAATTGAGAATATGTTAAAAGTGTTTTTATGAAATATTATATTTGAAAAAATGTACTACGGTTTATGGGATAAACATAAAGATTATTAAAATAGGAAAAAGGAATAATCATTTTTATAAAAGAATAAATTAACTAAGATTTTTTTTCATGATATAAATTGTTATTTTAGAAAAATAATTGTGGATTAAAATAGATTATACAGTTTACTTGATAGTCGTTAAGAAATGGGGAAGTTCCCTTTTATCCAACTTGTTTATATACTGAAATCTAAAAGAGATACTTTTAAAAAATTTATTTCCACATAAAATAAGTATTAATTGATCTAGATAAATAAATTTTTGAATATATACACATTATATAAATGAATTATATAAGGATACTTAAGAAATACATTTTCATAAAGAGAGAAAAATTGTGACCCACAAGTAATTTAGAGGTTTGTAGAGTGATGTGAGGATTATTTGTCGTGAAATCCTCAATCAATCATTTTTTTCCCAAAAAGAAAAATGCAATATAGTAGTCCCTGGATTGTCTCTCGAAGAGGTTACAATTTGAGTTGCAAAACTGTCACTTTTTTTGTAGGTTTTTTTTCACATGAAATGGAAAATTGGGGATTTGATTAAAGACCCAAGAACAAAAAATAAATAAAAACTAAAGACAAAGACAATTGGAGAATGAGCGAGAAAATTGATTGGAAATAAAATGGGTTTAAAACCAAAATCAAAATAGTGGTTACAGACAAGCTTTAACCTCCTGAACACTCCCCTATTCCTTGTTTAAAATTATATATATAATGAATCTCTCAATGCCTACCCAAATACCTCTGGATAAATAAATTATTTGGCAAGGATATCATATTAATATCTAAATATGATTGTTTCCCCTCCTATAGAAGTGATCTAATTATTTGAAGGCCTTCAAATAACCAAACCTAACCGAAATCACTATACTCAACGGCAAGACCTCACCGAAGAAATTTAAATAGTGAAATCGACTATTTTACTTTATCGATTGGGAAACCATCCAGAAAAAACAAGTTGAAAATATATTCATGAAAGAAAACAACCGTTGTCATTCAAGAAATATAAATTCAAAGGAGATGCAACAGAGACTACACATGAAGATCAAAACTCAGAAGGGAGTGTTCGTCAGTTGTCGCCGTCCGCAACCACTTGGTGTTTAGCCTTGCATCACTTGATTATCCCACATCACCTCCATTTCAGAAAGAGTGTAAACCATCTTCATCCTTGTCTCCACAAATCCAACCCCCCCTTGAAATGAATGAAGAGATAGGGAGAATAGGGGAGGAGGGATGGAAAATCTTTTGTCCAGATTATGTCTGCCCGAAATCTTCTTCTGTTTGGAACACCTCCCGGCCGAATCAACCTCTGAGTAATTATAAAGAGTTGTTTAGAAATACGTTGTCTGTCGGTCCACAAAATATCAGCTTCTTTGAAGATGTGTTGAAAAAGTTATGAATTAATTACTCCACGACTCTTTCTCTGCCCGAGGAGACCTTTCATATCCCACTTGTTTGACTCGATCATAATTTCCCCTAATTCTCGTGTATGACCTTTCAATTAATCATTCATTCACCCCTTGGAGTCCTCTTGCACGCCCAGTTGGAATTAATGACATTGGAAACATTAATCCGAAGTTATGCTCCATTTATTGATGTGGGCTCCACACATCCGAACATACAAACGCTTCCCAAATAAAAATTTATTTGGACCATTAGATGGATGATTTATATCTTGATCCAGTTGAAATATATGAAGATAACATTCCAGGGGTTCCTAAAAACATGAATCAGTCGAATTGGATAAGTATTTAAAATGATATGACCAAATACTCAGACAAGTCAAAATCTACATAAAATCCAAAATTAAGGCATTTTCACAATTTAGCTCAAAATACAACAATATTCCAAAAATGATTCAACTTAACATGTAATGACACATTGGTGAGGATTAAATCATTGAAATGTAGATAAAATATATTGAAAATATCATCTTTATCAATTCCCCCACACTTAAAACTTGGTCTCTTGGACAAGTGATCATTAAAACCAAATCAGTGCATATTCAAAATACAAACCAATGAGGTTCATCAATCAACCACCAAGAATCAAATGATATCATGCCTCATAAAAAATGATTCAAGTTTTAAATTCAGTTCATTCAATATATTTCAACTCATTTTCCCCTCTCATTCACTTAACACAGTCACCTCACAAAAACTTTATCTCCACACAAATATTCATTTCCAACAAAGCTTCTCTTAATAAAACATGTAAGAATCATCATAGGCTTGAAAAATTTCTAAATCTCCACCTGATATGAGCCAAGAAAAATTTGATCATCTTGAGGGATTTTCAAGGATGTTCTGTGGATAAAGGTGGGTGGGTCTGAAATGTCCAAAATTCTGAAGCCGAATAAGGAGGGTTTGGCTCATTTTGGAAGAAAAAAATACACGAATATAATCTTCACTCATGTGGGGAATCCTACTTACTCTCCTCCAATGAATGTCATATTTGAGAATCCCTGAGAATATCTTTTCCACCTCATTCCATACAAATTTCAGCAGCAATAGTTACATTTCTCTTTTTTTTCCAAAGCTCCAGATTGGGCACAACTTTCATCCATCAAGAGCTCCAGACAGGCACAACTCTCTTCAATTGAGAGTTCCAGATAGGCATAACTCTCTTCCTTTGAGAGCTCCAGACAGGCACAACTCTCAGAAATCAAACATCTTTCAGAAGAAAAAACATCTCTTAATTGTTTAGGTAACCACCCAAAGTAACACCAGATGATGTATCACACCACAAGTCATCTCCCCCACACTTCAGTTCAACTAGATCATGCATTTATACTTCCAGAGCAGGTTGGAAAGGGAAAACGGCTTGTAATGTGGCTATCTAAAAGGCAGTACATGGAAACTAAGGGCTCAAGAAAGATAAAATGTAAAGGGTGGTCCAGAATAAAAGGGATAATTGTGAAAAGGGGGCTTTCAATCACAAATAAATTGCCTCAATCATTTCAATCACACTCACCTTAACCCTCATGTTTTGATAGAAAAAGATCAATTTCTGGTTCAATCAAACAATTATTCTTTGTTTCACTCAAGAAGTAGGATGAATGTGAAGAAGATGAAGAATGGGATCAAAATACTCATGGGAATGTGGTTTTCAATATTAGATAGAATTAATGGAATGGAATTAAAAAATCAATGGTTATTTCAAAATTTTGGAACTTGAAATAGTGTCTTTTTCAGCATTCATTTATAACCAGATTCAAGGGATCAATTGGTTCACTCATTGATAGGGTTTTAAAATATCATCATTTAAGCTCAAATGTTTTTCAAAATTTTAAATAAAACACAAAAAGTTTGAAAAATAAAAGAACACACCAAAAATTGAAAGAGAGAGAAAAGAAAAAGAAAAAAAATGAAATGAAAGAACACAAAATCCTAATCTACCCAGCAAGTTCCTCCCCCCACACTTATTTTATGCAATGTCCTCATTGTGTAAAAAAAATATATGAATATGAAATTCAAGAAATCAAAGACATTACAAAAAAAAGTGAGAAGGAAAGACACAACCCAGCATCAATTGTATTCTGCTTCATGAAGATGGATCTCCTCCCCAAGAGGATCGTGAACATTCTCTCTAAACAGCATCAACCTATGCCTATTGACTGTGAATGGTGTCCCTTTTCTTGGTTCTTTAATCCGGATTGCACCAAAAAGAAAAACATGAGTATCAATGAATGGACCAGACCATTTGGAACAAAATTTACCCGGGAACAACTTCAATATGGAATCAAACAGCAACACTTTGTCTCCTTCCGTGATGTTTTTGTTGAGAATCATCTCATCATGAAATGATTTGGTTCGTTCCTTGTACATCCCATAACTTTCATATTCATTTTTTCTTATCTCCTCCAGCTCCTGCAAACAAAAGTTTCTTTCTTCCCTAGTAGAAAACATATTCATGTTACATGTTTTAATAGCCCAAAAATATTTTTGTTCTAACTCAAACGGAAGGTGACAATCCTTTCCGTAGACAAATCTAAATGGTGACATGCCATTTGGGGTTTTGAATGTAGTCCAATAAGCCCAGAGTGCGTCATCAAGTCTCAAACACCAATCCTTTCTATTTGGGTTCACAGTTTATTCCAGAATTTGTTTGATTTCTCTGTTGGACAACTCATTCGTTCCATTTGTTTGAGGGTGATAGGGTGTAGAGACCCTATGATTAACTCTATACTTCTTCAATATTGATTCCAAAGTGTTGTTAAAAAAATGAGTACCTTGATCCGTAATCAAGAACATTGGGAATCCAAACCTTGAAAATATATTTCCCTTCACAAACTTGGACACAGTTTTGGCATCATCAGCTCTTGTTGGAATAGCTTCTACTCACTTGGATACATAATCAACGGCAAGAAAAATGTAAAGATATCCAAATGAATTGGGAAAAGGTCCCATGAAATCCATACCCCATACATCAAATACATCACAAAAAAACAGAGGTTGTTTTGGCATCTCATTCATTTTGGAAATGCCCCCTTGAAATTGACAATTTCTACATGTCCTGCAGAAATCAAAAGAATTTATAGAAATGGTAGGCCAATACAAACCGGAATCCAGCACCTTTCTTGAAGTTCTTTGAGGCCCAAAGTGTCCTCCACAACTCAATGTGTGACAAAAGTTTAGGACAGATTGGAATTCAGAATTTGGAATGTATCTCCTAATCATTTTATCACTACCAACATGCCACAAGTAAGGATCATCCCAAATGTAATGATTTGAATCACTCAAAAGTTTAGAAAATTCATTCTTCGAAAACTAGTGGGGAACATCATCAGATGCTAAATAATTCACCATATCAGTAAACCATGGCCTTTCAGTTTGACAAGCATACAACTCCTCATCTGGAAAAGTTTCTTTAATTGGAAGATAGATCTGATGATCCCCATTCAAAACAGATGGTATCCTACTCGAATGATCAACAATAAGTTTTTCACTTCCCTTCTTGTCCTTTATTTCAACATCAAACTCTTGTAACAACAAAATCCATCAGAAAAGTCTTGGTTTTTCATCATGTTTCTTCATCAAAAATTTGATTGCAGAATGATCGGTGAAAACAATCACCTTAGATCTAAGAAGATAACATCTAAATTTATCCAATGCAAAGACAACAGCAAAAAACTCCTTCTCAGTTGTTGTGTAGTTTAATTGGGCCTGATCTAAGGTTCTAGAGGAATATTCAATCACATGAGATTTATTTTCCAACCTTTGACTTAAAACAGCCCCAAGAGAAAAGTCAGATGCATCAGTCATGATCTCAAAAGGAAAGTCCCATTTGGGAGGTTGAACAATGGGAGGAGTAATCAATTTTTGTTTCAGCTCCCCAAAGGCCTGTTTAAAATTTTCATCAAAGACAAATGGGGTGTCTCTCTAGAGCAATCTAGACAATGGAAGTGCAAACTTACTGAAATCCTTAATGAATCTCCAATAAAAACCATCATGACTACGAAAAGATCTCACATCTCTGTCTATTTTTGGGTATGGCAATGAAGAAATGACCTCAACTTTGGACTTATCAACTTGAATTCCATCCAAAGACACAACATGTCTATGAACAATCCCTTTACCCACCATGAAATGACATTTTTCATAATTAAGAACAAGGTTCTTATCAATGCACCTTTCAAGAACATGAGCCAAACCTTCCAAATAACTTTCAAATGATGAGCCATAAACAGTTAAGTCATCGATAAAAACTTCCATGAATATTTCAAGAAAATCAGAGAAAATACTCATCATACACCTTTGAAAAGTTCCAGGAGCATTGCACAAACCAAAGGGCATCCTCCTATAAGCAAATGTTCCAAATGGGCATGTGAATGTGGGTTTTCCTTGATCCTCCGGTGCAATATGAATTTGGAAATAACCAGAGAATCCATCCAGAAAAAAATAGTGGGTTTTTCCAGCCAGTCATTCAAGGACCTGATCAAGAAATGGAAGTGGAAAGTGGTCTTTCCTCATATCCAAATTGAGCTTCCTATAATCAATGCACATTCTCTATTTACTTGGAAGCCTAATTGGAACAAGCTCACCAAATTCATTCTTTGAGATTGTGAATCCACCTTTTTTGGGAACTACATAGATTAGAATCACCCATTGACTATCAAAGATGGTAAAAATATTTCCAGCAGCTAAAAGGATGGTAACTTCCTTCTTAACAACCTCTAAAAGTGTTGGATTCAACCTCCTTCGAAATTGTCTCACCGGTTTAACATTTTCTTCCAAGAAAATTCAATGCATGCACACTGAGGGACTGACTCCAGTTAAATCAGATAGAGCCCATCCAATGGCTTTCTTGTGGGTTTTGAGGACTCCTAACAATTTATTCTCTTGGTCCTTTGAGAAATCTTTTGAAATTATAAAAGGGAATGTTTCATTTTCACCTACGAAAGCATATTTGAGATTCTCAAGAAGTGGTTTCAACTCTAACTCAGCTGGGGTATTTTCATTGACCAAGGAAAATTTCTTACAGGTGTGGTTTTTTATTGGGGTTACATAATTTAAAGGACAATCACCATAAATATCAATTTCAATGTTCTCAGAATTTGATTCTAGTGGAAAATTTCCAATTTCTCATGGGAGACGACTTGCAGCACTATTGATTTCTAGGGAGAAATCTTCCTCAATGTTGAGATCAATAGAATCTTGCAAATCCATCTCAACATTCCAAGACTCATCATCAGCTCCCTTTTCCCTCTCTTGTTGATCAGATTCAGCAACAAAAAAATTTCCATCATCAAAAATATCAGCTAGTTTCTCATCACCTGCAAAATCGGGGAACATATAAGTGGAAAACCAATCAATCATGTTCACTTGGGGGGATGAATGATCCTCGACTGGGTGTTTCATGGACTGAAAAATATTTAAATGAACAACTTCTGCACCAAACTCTACTGAATGTGTTCCCATGTGATCATTGATGATTACTTTTGCAGTTTTCAGGAATGGTCTCCCTAGAATGAGAGGTGCATGGGTAATAAACCTATCATCTTCCATATCTAAGACATAGAAATCCGCAGGAAAAATCATGTCTCTCACTTGATCAAGAACACCCTCAATAACTCCAGCAGGCATGGTGGTACTTTGGATAACAAGTTGAATGATGATCCCAGAGGGTTTCAATTCTCCAACATGAAGATATGAGTAAATAGAATGTGGAATAACATTGATGGAGGCCCCCAAATCAAGTATAACATCCTTGAATTCACATTTCCGAATGGTGCAAGGAATGTTAAAGGTTCCTAGGTCTTTACATTTGATAGGCAAGGCATGCAGGATCATGGATGAAACATTCCTCCCTAAGTTGGCCTTTTCACTTCCTTTGAATTTCATCTTGTGGGTACACATTTCTTTCAAAAACATTGCATACCTAGGAATTTGTTTCACAACATCAAGCAATGGTATATTGACTAGAACTTTCTTAAAAGTATCCAAAACCTCCTTATCCAACTCTTTCTCACCACTCGACTTCACTGGTGGTTCACTACTAGGGTAAGGCATGGTGGTTTGGTTGTTTAAAGGCAATTTTTATCACTTCTTTGAGAAACAAAAGGTCCAGACATCCTCTTCCATTTCCTCTTTGTTCATTCAAGCAACATTTCTTCTCTTGAAATTGTGTTTCCCTTCAAATAACATTTATAATTTACAACATTTCCATCAGTGGTGGGATTCTCAACAGCAGTTTCAACAACAGGTTTTGGTTTCTCCATTTGAGGTGTATTCAATTGTTTTCCACTCCTAAGTTCAATTTCACCCACATTTTCCGTCCCTTTATCTCTCGGATTCACTTCAGGTTGTGAGGGAAACCTCCACTCATTTGATTTTTTATGCAACTAAGATCAGAGGCAAGTTGACCCATTTGAGTCATTAGGGTATTCAGCATTTTTTGTTGTTGGTCTTGTGTTTGTTTCGTTGCCTCATGTTGTTTCCTTGTTGCATCTTCAATATTACTCTCTGAATTTTGAGTTGGAGGGGCAGCCTGAAAGTTTCTTCCAGAATTAGAATTGGCTTGCTCATTGAAATATCTTGGTTGTGAATTTCTTGATTGTCCTTGGAAGAAGCCTCTATGTTGTTCAGGCTGTCGAAATCATTCATTAGAGTGGTTGTTCCAGCCTTGATTGAAATTTTGATTTGATTGAAATGGCCTTTTTTGGTTTGATTGAAAGAGTTTTCCAGGAAAAACAGCATTGCTGTTTTCAGAAGGTTCCTGCATTTGAGGGTATTGGTCACTAAAATGGTCATTGGAAGAACAAATTCCACAGTAGACTTTCATTTGAAATGTTGCTTCAGGTTTGGGTGGAGTTGGTGGGGGTATTGGATAACATCATTGACCTCACTATGGTGGTAAGATCAGAAAGTTGACTCGCAATCATATTGTTTTCAGGACTAGCAATGTGGAACTCTTGGGCAGATTTCACATGAAGAAGGCCTCTTGTTCCAAACTGTTGAGCATTTTAGGCCATGTTTTCAATTAATGTCCTAGTAGCAGTTGGTGTTTTGTCAACTAGAGCACCTCCTGCAGCAGCATCGATCATGCTTCTATCAGTAAGACACAGTCCATCATAAAAATATTGAATCAAAAGTTGGTCACTAATTTGATGGTGGGGGAAACTGAAACAAAGTCTTTTGAAGCGTTCCCAATACTCATGCAAAGTTTCACCTTGAGTTTTCCTAATTCCAAAAATCTCCTTTCTAATGGAAGAAGTTCTAGAAGCAGGGAAAAAAATTTCATGGAAAAGTTTTTTGAATTCATTCCAATCCCTAATCAAAGTAGAATGTGAATAGAAAAACTATTCTTTGGAAACTAATTCAAATTAAAAATAAAAGACCTCAATTTCATTTGATTTTCATCAACGCCCTGGGGTTTCATGTTGACACAAAGATAACTAAATTCCTGAAGGTGTTTATGTGGATCTTCCATAGGCAAACCATTAAATTTTGGAAGTTGGTGAATGAAACCAGATTTAATTTCAAACCCAGCAGGTGCATCAGGATATTCAACAGGATTTTCTTAATTTTCATCATAAGATGAAGCCAATTCTTTCAAGGTTCTATTTTTAGCCATTTGAATTTCAATTTCAACCAGGTTTCTTCATAGTGCTTTATTAGAAGATTCAAAACTTGGGACAAGGGGATTTCCGGTAGCTCTATCCCTAGAGTGAAAAGTTCTATCAATTTCATAATCCAATGGGACAAATTTCGGTTAGAATTTCGGGTCATGCAAAAAAAAATTTCACACAAATCAACTCAAGAAACCTCCCTGGAAATGACGCCAGTTGATGTGAGGATTATTTTTCCAGAAATCCTCAATCAATTAATTTTTCCCCAAAAAGAACAATGCAATATAGCAGTCCCTGGATTTTCTCTCGAGTAGGTTGCAATTTGTAACGCCCCGACCCTAGTTGCCTAGAGTCGGTGCATTATTACATAACATTGGCATGATCACAAGAAAGATCAAATCTCGAAAGACCGATTGGTTTAGTAGCCTTAGAAACACTATATATATTCATAAGTTTTACATTACATCATAAAATGAAAAACTACTACAACAACATAATGTTTCCACAGTCCACACTATAATCCCCTCATAATATCCCTGCAGGTCATTCATAATTTACTTCTTCACTTCCTGGGAAAAATAAAACATAGAAAAGGGGTGAGCTCAAATGCCCAGTAAGGATAACAATATAGCGGAAACTTTCATAAATAAGAATAAACATTTAAGGCAATGTATAACTAAAACAAAAGCCTTTTAAACTTGAACTTTTAACATAGTATGGCATAAATAAAATTAGATAATGCCATTTACTTATTCACATGGATATTCTACTAATCGAATAATCACATGCAAAATCAATAACCACTTTCATAATGTTGGAATGCATAATGCTAAACTTTAATTACTTTTCAAGGCATCATCCCAAGACCTTGGGGCTAACTGTAACCGGAACCCAACCCGGAGTGCCTCTAATAACCGGACACCAACCCGGAGTGCCTCTAATAACCGGACACCAACCCGGAGTGCCTCTAATAACCGGACACCAACCCAGAGGGCTTACTTTTACCAGTCCCTAACCTGGAGGGCTTACTTTTACCAGTCCCCAACCTGGAGGGCTTACTTTAACCAGTCCCCAACCTGGAACATACTTGTCTAACACATTCATATGAAGTAAAGATTGAAATATAACATAAACATTCTTATTGGAACTAGCATACGAAATGTCAATACTTTCACCATAAACTATGAATGGTATAAAAATAGCACATCCACAGTCAAACATATCACAAAACCTTCAAAACAATATAGAAGTTGTGTATCATAATAAATCAACTTCAAATAATCTTAAAACCCATCAAAGGATGTTGACATAGATGAAATCAAAATTCTTTTTAAAGAAATATCTCCTTTTATTTTGAAATCATTTAAGATCCATATAAAATCAAACATTTTCTTTGAAAATAATCTTATAAGCTTTTAAGGGAAGCTTTGACGATTTTATAACGGCGGAAAATAACCGCACCCGCCGTATAAGTTAAAAAAACATTCTTATCTTAATTCTGTCAAAAAGGTTAAAAAGCACCTTGTTTGGAAAACGACGGAAAGATTTCCTTATAAACCTCTTATAAAAAGTCAAACAAGGGTATAAATGACTTTAACCCATATTCTTTTAAATATTAAAAATGTTTTGAAATACATTTTGAAGAAACATGGATGTGGATGATAACGAGATCTCAGTAGATTATTACGTATAAACAACCTCGGATAATGAAGAGATTGTGAAATAACCCTTACCAGTTTGGTAACTTATGAAACATAAAACCCATGAAATAGGTATCATACAATGAATATGTAAGTACACATAAATTAGAGTTTATTACAAAAAGAATATAATTATGGGCAGTACATACACCACACAAAAGGTAATGGTGGCAATATGGCATGAATCTCACGGGAATAAGGAGTGAGATGAAAACCCCTTACCACGTTAATCAACTGAGTCGTATGGCCAAAAGTTAATAACCACCAAATTATTTACATAATAACATGAATATGATAATATATATCAAATGCCAGTACACAATACACCACTTTCAATAATTTAGTGGCGAATAATGGAAATCTCACGGAATTGAATGTGAGATAAGAAAAATCACTTACCTTGTACTTTTCCTTGGTTGGGGTAGGTTAACCTCCTGTATAATGGTGAAATAATTGTTATTAAATTATACAAGAATCATATACATTAATATTATATCATATATGTTCTTTTAACATTGCTTTATTAATAATATCTTAGTATTATCGTCGTTTCGGGTGATAATCGATTCGTTCTTCTTAAATGTTTGGTTACGTAAGACATGTTTGTAATGGATATATTATATCTTATTCATAATAAAGTTTATATTAACATTATTTTTAACCCTAAAATGAGAATAAGGCTTGAATGGATACGATGGAGGATGGATCTCACCGCGTTCGTGGAGACGGTAGTCCGTACGTACGCACGAACGCTACTTCCATTTAATTTTTATTTTAAAAGAATTGAATCCAAATGATACATAGGTATATTACTATTCCAGTATAATATAATATTTTATATATGTTACTTAAGTTCATTAACACCATCCTTTATACGTTCCATGTGTGGTATGAACGAGTCATATCATTTTAAGGGGGCGGTAGTCCGCACTTCCTCAAATGAAATTATCGTATGTATATACAACATTAAACGAATAATGGTATGAAATAAAATGTAATTACAGAAGCTTATATATAGAATATATATCATTAATATCATATTTAATTATAGTTCCATCATAATGGCCACCATGAAAGGCGGTAAGATGTATTTGAACAATCATCGTTTCGTGAGGCGTTAGTTTTCCATCCACAGAAACATTATGTTCATCATCCATTAGATGGAGTTGTGTGTATGTGTAGTTTGAATCCTTCTTATAACAACATCCTAGTATATTTATGATACTGGTGTTGTTACAAAAGAAAGGAAATAAAAAGAGTTTGGGGGTTGGAGAAGAAAAATAAATGAAAATAATTTAAGAGAAATTGTTACCTTTAATTTAGGTAACTCACTTTGGTTGGAACCAAAGGACTTCTTGAAATGCTTTCTGCCTAAGAGGAAGCTTCAAGGAGGAGTAGAGGGATGTGGGGAGCTTGGTTGGGCAGAGTTTGGACGAGCCAAGTGGCTTGAGAGGTGTGAGGAATGAGTAGAAGTGGTCTCCTTTTATAAGGGAGAAGAGGGGCTCTTTAGGAAAGAGTGAACGTATTACTTTACAATATAATTATATTCGGTATATAATGGTCCAAAAATCATTGAGGTCGAAGATAAGATGACTCATATTCTAAATAACATCAACCAATAAGAATTGGACAGGTTTTAGATAATATTTTAATCATTATAATCTTATTTATTTAAATGATTTATTAATGAGGTAAACATTGCATCATTATTGTGTCATTAATAATTTAAATTATTTGATGTCTAAAAATTATAAATAAAATATCATTATGTAGGAAATATTTTTATCTTTCTAATGAATATTTATAATCTAAAATCCAACATGTATAACCCTATGTAAAAATTGTTCTTCTAAAAGATGTAAGCTTATGCCATTTTTATTTTTATTTTAACATTATTAATATAAAGTGTCCCTACCACATACAAGTGGATCCAAGGGGTCCCCAAATTGACCCAAGGATGCCCATGGTCGGTTATGTGTCCACCAATAAGGTTAGGACACGTTTTAGGTTAATTTTGTATTATTATAATATTATTTTTTAACCCTTATTTACCGGATTTACCCTTAACCATGGTAAATAAAATATTTACCACAGTAATTATTCAAAATGTCTAAAAATAAAAGATACCTATTTACACAATTTGGAAATCCTGATTCCAAATATGGAATCCATTTTTCTAAATTCAAAACACAGAAGTGGCAGAAATTAATTTAAAATTAATTCCCGCTGTCAAAACAAAAAGCGTGTTTTTAAGAGGTAATAAATATCAAAAGATTGACACTTGTTTATGTTTGGTTTAATTGTAAAATTATGTACAATGACCAACATTATATTAAATGGTAAAAATATATTCTAAATATACTTTAAAACTACTAAAATTCATAATTTATCACTATTAATTATTTTGATTAAAAAAGTTGTTTTTAATTAAAATTTAGTAATTTTCACTATTCATCAAAACATGAAAGTTATCCGAAAAGTACCAAAATTTCACCTTAGGCTAAATTCGATATTCCGAATCCAAAAATGAAGTCCATTTTAAAATATAAAAAATATATAATTTCAAAATTTAGGTATTACTATTCATAACGGCTAGTTTGATTGGTTGTGGCGTGTGTTAAAACTCAAGGTTGCGTACAACACACGCTACTATTTTATTCAAAGGAAAGCGTACCGTAGAAGCTTGGGATGTTTCATTTTAAATTTTTTTTTGATGTCCCAATTTATTCAGATAGTTTAAAATATTTTATTTAAAAAGGTTTCACTATTAAAGTTGATAAAAGTGAAATACTGAAAATGAATCTGTTCTTGCATTATGACTAAGAAACTCATAATAGGGATTCTAAAATTATAAGGATTATATAAAGTTCAAAATGTTGTTAATACTATTCATGACCTCTTTTAATGGCTTTTTTTTGTACGTCATGGTGTGATTGAACTCGGTGTTGCGTGTAGTGTAAGTTATTGAATTATTTTTAAGAAATAACACACTATGAAATCCTGGGGTGTTACATTCTCCCCTCCTTCAATAAATTGCGTCCTCGCAATTTGAAATTGTTCTTCGAAAATAAAAGGTTGAAAATAGAAAATATCTTTGTGGGAAAACCCACATCGGAAATTAGGTTACTAAAATTTAGTCTTAATATGAGGAAAAGAGAAATGAAAGAGTCACCACCAAATTATGATCTCGATTAGGAGAACATTGGTGGCATTTAGAGACATATAATTGGAGGGAAAACATAAATATTTATAGGTAGTGATTGAGGTCATCAATCAAAAACAAGTATAAAATTGAGGTCCTTAAATTCATCAATCTATGATGATTTGAAATACCATTGGTTCAACAAAACATAGGGTATTAGGATAACACATTTTTGACGTTTCAAAATATCTTAGTTGAAATCCCACATCGAAAAATGAATTAATGAGGCCTCTATTTAAAATAAAGAGTCGAAAGTATGAAGATTACCGAAAATAACACATACTAGGGTTCCATGTAGGAAAATATGGATATGGAAGAAAAATCTAACCATCAATTATCTGATGGAGAGTGGTAGAGAACATGGCTATAAAAAGGCCAACAATCCCAAAGCCATAAATTAGTGACGATTTAAGGTACCATCTAGGAAAACATTTTTGTTCTAAGTTGCTTTTCTTAATATTGAGGAATTTATTTATGAGATTGGATAAGATCATAAGGAGATATACTTACTTTATAATTAGAGTTTTATCCATTAATAAGTTTCTACCACAAACTCATCTTTCATTCTAAAAGATAATAGAATGTAAAAAAAATTCTATTTACACTATTCGTATAGGGTTCCAAAATAAACGAATTTATAATTCATCTACAAGATCTTTTAATAAAAACTACATTATTTAATCCAGGACATCTCGTGGGCCAGTGGTAGGTGATACACCCTTGTCGCCCTTCGGTTGCGGGTTCAAGTCTCACAGCCTTGCCGGACGCGACGGGTTGCCGTCCGACCTCCGGGTTGTCCTTTTATGGCAATCCAAAATAATCCAAACTAGAACTATCCAAAATACTTCTATCCAAACTCACAGTCCAACATTTATAAGTAAGGTAAACATAATGTAGAACCTTTTTACCCCGTAATAGCATATGAATACCTTCATCATGTATTCTTTTAATACACCAAAACATCCTGAATTACCATATTCCTTATTGATTACATTCATGCTCCCTTATTCCATATAGAAAGCTGGATATACTTCATTAATCCAAAAATGTTTTAAACCCCAACAATGATGGAATATACAAATCATTAATCAGTTCCAGGGTAGTCAAGAATATCCAATATAATTTATCCAAAACAATCACATATTATTCCAAAATCACTACCTCAGTATCAGAACTATATTATGATTTATCATTCTCTCAACCATATATTTTCCAAAAATTTATCCTGATATTGAGTCACTTTTCTTTGTTCCACACAATCTCAAGTCCTTAATGAAATAGTACTGCAGTACAATCCTTATATACTCCATGATTATTGTAACAAGTACATTGTTGATACAACACTCAATTGACATAATCAACATAAGAACTCTAATCATTCCTCTTCATCTGTGGTAGTATCATAACTTGATTATTATCCTATAACATCATTTGCGGCATAGTCTGATGACTGGGACATAGGTTCGCGTAGTGTCCAAACTCCTTGCAAATGAAGCATTGTACTTTTAAAACCATTTTCTTACCCTTGCAGTCACGTACTTTGTGCCCTTTTCCTCCACATTTATAACAAACTCCCATTCCTTTCAGGCAAGTTCCAGGGTGTTTCTTTCCACAGTTACCACATATGGGAAAATTCTTCTTTTCCCTTTTCCCTTTATCCATCTTTCTCTCTTCCATCCTTTTCATCTCTTGATTCCCTTCAAAGCCATAGGACTCAGTAAACTCTTTACTTATCTTATCAACACATGATATTATTTCTTCATATGATGATAATACATGGGAGACTATTTCTCTTATAAATTCTAGCTTAAGACCATGAAAGATATGATCCTTCCTTCTCTTTGAATCATGTGTATTTCTGGAGTTCTCATTCCTTCTACTGGGCGCCATTTCTAAACAATGGCATAAACTAGATCAGTTTATGAATCAAAAATACATAATCCCATACTTATAAAACACTTAACATAAATTGAACTATTTATGGATATAATCCATAATCATAAAAATGTTTTCTTTGAGGAAGTATATACTCATAAACCCTTCATAATGATTTGTAATGAAAATGAGAGTTATCCTAAGCATATCCCCCGGGAGTGTCGTAACCAAGAGTGCAGCAAGGCCCGTTGTCGTGCACCAGTTCCCGTTCGAGTCTAGCTCAAAGCGGTGTTTTCGGGATTTACCCCTAGGTACATCTTTGCCGAGCCACCTCTACCTGCTCATATCCAGACAGGGATTTATTGCTCGGAAAACTCACAAAATCTCTACAATACCAAAATTCTAGGAAGTTCTTCTATACTAATCCTCAAAGTTCATCTTAGGTCTATGTTCTCTAATCAGAGTTTATCTAAATCTAGCTTCCAAGGTTTGTACTAAACTTCCTCTGATACCAACTGTAACGCCCCGACCCGAGTTGCCTAGAGTCGGTGCATTATTACATAACATTGGCATGATCACAAGAAAGATCAAATATCGAAAGACCGATTGGTTTAGTAGCCTTGGAAACACTAGATATATTCATAAGTTTTACATTACATCATAAAATGAAAAACTACTACAACAACATAATGTTTCCACAATCCACACTATAATCCCCTCATAATATCCCTGCAGGTCATTCATAATTTACTTCTTCACTTCCTGGGAAAAATAAAACATAGAAAAGGGGTGAGCTCAAATGCCCAGTAAGGATAACAATATAGAAGAAACTTTCATAAATAAGAATAAACATTTAAGGCAATGTATAACTAAAACAAAAGCCTTTTAAACTTGAACTTTTAACATAGTATGGCATAAATAAAATTAGATAATGCCATTTACTTATTCACATGGATATTCTACTAATCGAATAATCACATGCAAAATCAATAACCACTTTCATAATGTTGGAATGCATAATGCTAAACTTTAATTACTTTTCAAGGCCTCGTCCCAAGACCTTGGGGCTAACTGTAACCGGAACCCAACCCGGAGTGCCTCTAATAACCGGACACCAACCCGCAGTGCCTCTAATAACCGGACACCAACCCGGAGTGCCTCTAATAACTGGACACCAACCCGGAGGGCTTACTTTTACCAGTCCCTAACCTGGAGGGCTTACTTTTACCAATCCCCAACCTGGAGGGCTTACTTTAACCAGTCCCCAACCTGGAACATACTTGTCCAACACATTCATATGAAGTAAAGATTGAAATATAACATAAACATTCTTATTGGAACTAGCATACGAAATGTCAATACTTTCACCATAAACTATGAATGGTATAAAAATAGCACATCCACAGTCAAACATATCACAAAACCTTCAAAACAATATAGAAGTTTTGTATCATAATAAATCAACTTCAAATAATCTTAAAACCCATCAAAGGATGTTGACATAGATGAAATAAAAATTCTTTTTAAAGAAATATCTCCTTTTATTTTGAAATCATTTAAGATCCATATAAAATCAAACATTTTCTTTGAAAATAATCTTATAAGCTTTTAAGGGAAGCTTTGACGATTTTATAACGGCGGAAAATAACCGTACCCACCGTATAAGTTAAAAAAAACATTCTTATCTTAATTCTGTCGAAAAGGTTAAAAAGCACCTTGTTTGGAAAACGACGGAAAGATTCCCTTATAAACCTCTTATAAAAAGTCAAACAAGGGTATAAATGACTTTAACCTATATTCTTTTAAATATTAAAAATGTTTTGAAATACATTTTGAAGAAACATGGATGTGGATGATAACGAGATCTCAGTAGATTATTACGTATAAACAACCTCGGATAATGAAGAGATTGTGAAATAACCCTTACCAGTTTGGTAACTTATGAAACATACAACCCATGAAAGAGGTATCATACAATGAATATGTAAGTACACATAAATTAGAGTGTATTACACAAAGAATATAATTATGGGCAGTACATACACCACACAAAAGGTAATGGTGGCAATATGGCATGAATCTCACGGGAATAAGGAGTGAGATGAAAACCCCTTACCACGTTAATCAACTGAGTCGTATAGCCAAAAGTTAATAACCACCAAATTATTTACAGAATAACATGAATATGATAATATATATCAAATTACAGTACACAATACACCACTTTCAATAATTTAGTGGCGAATAATGGAAATCTCACGGAATTGAATATGAGATAAGAAAAATCCCTTACCTTGTACTTTTCCTTGGTTGGGGTAGGTTAACCTCATGTATAATGGTGAAATAATTGTTATTAAATTATACAAGAATCATATACATTAATATGATATCATATATGTTCTTTTAACATTGCTTTATTAATAATATCTTAGTATTATCGTCGTTTCGGGTGATAATCGATTCGTTCTCCTTAAATGTTTGGTTACGTAAGACATGTTTGTAATGGATAGATTATATCTTATTCATAATCAGAATGATATTAACATTATTTTTAACCCTAAAATGAGAATAAGACTTGAATGGATACGATGGAGGATGGATCTCACCGCGTTCGTGGAGACGGTAGTCCGTACGTACGCACGAACGCTACTTCCATTTAATTTTTATTTTAAAAGAATTGAATCCAAATGATACACGGGTATATTACTATTCCAGTATAATATAATATTTTATATATGTTACTTAAGTTCATTAACACCATCCTTTATACGTTCTATGTGTGGTATGAACGAGTCATATCATTTTAAGGGGGCGGTAGTCCGCACTTCCTCAAATGAAATTATCGTATGTATATACAACATGAAACGAATAATGGTATGAAATAAAATGGAATTACAGAAGCTTATATATAAAATATATATCATTAATATCATATTTAATTATAGTTCCATCATAATGGCCACCATGAGAGGCAGTAAGATGTATTTGAACAATCATCGTTTCGTGAGGCGTTAGTTTTCCATCCACAGAAACATTATGTTCATCATCCATTAGATGGAGTTGTGTGTATGTGTAGTTTGAATTCTTCTTATAACAACATCCTAGTATATTGAGGATACTGGTGTTGTTACAAAAGAAAGGAAATAAAAAGAGTTTGGGGGTTGGAGAAGCAAAATAAATGAAAATAATTTAAGAGAAATCGTTACCTTTAATTTAGGTAACTCACTTTGGTTGGAACCAAATGACTTCTTGAAATGCTTTCTGCCTAAGGGGAAGCTTCAAGGAGGAGGAGAGGGATGTGGGGAGCTTAGTTGGGCAGAGTTTGGACGAGCCAAGTGGCTTGAGAGGTGTGAGGAATGAGTAGAAGTGGTCTCCTTTTTATAAGGGAGAAGAGGGGCTCTTTAGGAAAGAGTGAAAGTATTACTTTATAATATAATTATATTCGGTTTATAATGGTCCAAAAATCATTGAGGTCGAAGCTACGATGACTCATATTCTAAATAACATCAAACAATAAGTATTGGACAGGTTTTAGATAATATTTTAATCATTATAATCTTATTTATTTAAATGATTTATTAATGAGGTAAACATTGCATCATTATTGTGTCATTAATAATTTAAATTATTTGATGTCTAAAAATTATAAATAAAATATAATTATGTAGGAAATATTTTTATCTTTCTAATGAATATTTATAATCGAAAATCCAACATGTATAACCCTATGTAAAAATTGTTCTTCTAAAAGATGTAAGCTTATGCCATTTTTATTTTTATTTTAACTTTATTAATATAAAGTGTCCCTACCACATACAAGTGGATCCAAGGGGTCCCAAAATTGACCCAAGGATGCGCATGGTCGGGTATGTGTCCACCAATAAGGTTAGGACATGTTTTAGGTTAATTTTGTATTATTATAATATTATTTTTTAACCCTTATTTACAGGATTTACCCTTAACCATGGTAAATAAAATATTTACCACAGTAATTATTCAAAATGTCTAAAAATAAAAGTTACCTATTTACACAATTTGGACATCCTGATTCCAAATACGGAATCCATTTTTCTAAATTCAAAACACAGAAGTGGCAGAAATTAATTTAAAATTAATTCCCGCTGTCAAAACAAAAAGCGTGTTTTTAAGAGGTAATAACTATCAAAAGATTGACACTTGTTTATGTTTGGTTTAATTGTAAAATTATGTACAATGACCAACATTATATTAAATGGTAAAAATATATTCTAAATATAATTTAAAACTACTAAAATTCATAATTTATCACTATTAATTATTTTGATTAAAAAAGTTGTTTTTAATTAAAATTTAGTAATTTTCATTATTCATCAAAATATGAAAGTTATCCGAAAAGTACCAAAATTTCACCTTAGGCTAAATTCGATATTCAGAATCCAAAAATGAAGTCCATTTTAAAATATAAAATATATATAATTTCAAAATTTAGGTATTACTATTCATAACGGCTAGTTTGATTGGTTGTGGCGTGTGTTAAAACTCAAGGTTGCGTACAACACACGCTACTATTTTATTCAAAGGAAAGCATACCATAGAAGCTTGGGATGTTTCATTTTAAATTTTTTTTTTGATGTCCCAATTTATTCAGATAGTTTAAAATATTTTATTTAAAAATGTTTCACTATTAAAGTTGATAAAAGTGCAATACTGAAAATGAATCTGTTCTTGCATTATGACTAAGAAACTCATAATAGGGATTCTAAAATTATAAGGATTATATAAAGTTCAAAATGTTGTTAATACTATTCATGACCTCTTTTAATGGCTTTTTTTGTACGTCATGGTGTGATTGAACTCGGTGTTGCGTGTAGTGCAAGTTATTGAATTATTTTTAAGAAATAACACACTATGAAATCCTGGGGTGTTACACAATTTGAGTTGCAAAACTGTCACTTTTTTGTAGGTTTGTTTTCACATGAAATGGAAAATTGGGGATTTTATTAAACACTCGAGAATAAAAAATAAATAAAAACTAAAGAGAAAGAAAATTGTAGAATGAGCTAGAAAATTGATTTGAAATAAAATGGGTTTCAAACCAGAATCAAAATAGTGGTTACAGACAAGCTTTAACCTCCTGGACACTCCCCTCTTCCTTGTTTAAAATTATATCTCTAATGAATCTCTCAATGCCCACCCAAATACCTCTGGATAAACACCATATTTGGAAAGGATATCATATTAGTACCTCAATATGATTGTTTCCCCTCCTATAGATGTGATCTAATTATTTGAAGACCTTCAAATAACCAAACCTAACCGAAATCACGATACTCAACGGAAAGACCTCACCGAAGAAATTTAAATAGTGAAATCGACTATTTTACTTTATAGATTGGGAAACCATCCAGAACAAACAAGTTGAAAATATATTCAAGAAAGAAAACAACCACTGTCATTCAAGAAATATAAATTCAAAAGAGATGCAACAGAGATTACACATGAAGATCAAAACTTGGAAGGGAGTGTCCGTCGGTTTTCGTCGTCCGCAACCACTTGGTGTTTAGCCTTGAATCACTTGATCAGACCAAATCACCTCAATTCCAGCAAGAGTTTACACCATCTTCATCATTGTCTACACAAATCCAACCCCCCCTTGAATTGAATGAAGAGATAGGGAGAATAGGGGAGGAGGGCTGGAAGATCATCTGTCCAGATTCTGTCCGCCCGAAATATGCTTCTGTTTAGAACATCTCCCGGCCAAATCAACCTTTAAATATTCTATAGAGTTGTTTAAAAATACGTTCTTTGTCAGTCCACAAAATATCAGTCGCCTTGAAGACGTGGTGCAAATGTTATGAATTAATTACTCCACGACTCTTTCTCTTCCCGAGGAGACCTTTCATATCCCACATGTTTGACTCAATCATAATGTGCCCTAATTATCGTGTATGACCTTTCAATTAATCCTGCATTCACGACTTGGAGTCCTCTTGCACGCCTAGTTGGAATTAATGACATTGGAAACATGTAGCCGATGTTATACTCCATTTATTGAGGTGGGCTCCACACATCTGAACATACAAACTCTTCCCAAAGAACGATTTATTTGGACCCTTAGATGGACGATTTAGATCTTGATCCAGTTTACGTATATGAAGATAACATTCCAGGGGTTCCTACAAAAAAGAATCAGTCGAATTGGATAAGTATTTCAAAAGATATGACCAAATAATCAGACAAGTCAAAAACTGCTTAAAATCCAGAATTAAGGCATTTTCACAATTTAGCTCAAAATACAACAATATTCCAAAAATGATGCAACTTAGCATGTAATGACACATTGGTGAGGATTAAATCATTGAAATTTAGATAAAATATATTGAAAATATCATCTTTATCATAGAGATCCCTTTAATTATATCATAATGTCTTTTGAACACGCACTTAGTGTCATGGATAATCAAAATAAGTTAATTAATAACATAATTAAGAACCTATTAAACATATATATTATTTATTATGATTTTATTTATATTGTTTATTCCTATTTAGATGAGTTATAATATTTAATTTCCTTGTTTGGGGAGCATTCATCTCTTGGTTATATCATCCGTTCCCTTATGTATAATTATGGTAGTCATTTTCAAACAGAAAAAATATAGAAGCTGAGTGAAATGGAATTAACATAATTACATAATTTTAAATGGTCTTATATTTCATTTTTATTATGATATGAGGATGATCTATTTAATAAAATTTTAATTATAAATGATTATTTAATTTTGGTGGGGTTTAGATCATCATAAACTAGTTTGGTTTTTGTTATTTAATATTATATATAAATATTACATCCAGATTATCAAACAATTTATAGTATAAAATTTAAAATCAGGTTTAACCATTTAAATTTTTTTATGACCAGACTTGAATGTGATAATAGAAAATAATAAATATTCATCCACAAAGGCAGTGAATCAACATATCACGGACAATGTTTTCATTTCTATGAAAAGGGGAATAGAAGAGATTTAATGATGGATACTAAATTAACACAATAAAAATTTAGTATATTTATGATACTAGATTTTTATTTTCTCTTTGGATAGTGCAGGTGATGAGATGATAAAAAAAGAAACTAAAATCAAAAGAAAGATAATTTTACCAATTGGAATATCATGTCCATGAGAACCTTATTAAGGAACATGTGTTTTGAATTTTACTGGGAAAGGAAGTTATTATACACGGGGAAGAGTATTGGGAAGATAATTTGGTATAATTTGGACAATATACAAGGCTTAGAAGGGGTGAGGAGAAGGGGTTGTTATGGATTGTATTTATATGGAAGAGGGGGAGTCTTTTTTGATAATTATATTCAGTAGTTTTTTATTTTAGATCAATAATATTGGTAGAGTTGATTTTTATTAATAAATTTCTTTAATGTTTTTGGGGAGTTTAAACCAACGAGTTATTACATCATCCATACATAATTTGTGACACAAAAAAAATCATATTTTTGTTAAATACCATAAGTTATGGTATTTCACTATTCAAAAAAATCATTTATTTTACAAAAATCCAAAAAAATAACCCTAACAACTTTTTGAAATGTATATTTAAAAAATGAAATCCATTTTATGAAAATAATTTTCAAATATGAGAAATTTAATTTTAAAATAATTTCATTCTTTATTTGAAAACTATCTATTTTTATTTTATAATCAATTTTATGACCCTTTAAAAAACAAAGTATGGTCTCATAAAATTATATTATAATTAAAATACCACAAAATACTAATTTATTAATTGATTTTTTTAAAATAAATATTATTTTAAATCATTATATTATTTATATAAATAAACTCCTATATTCCTCAAAAAAACCAACAATTAATTTGTAAATTTAAAAACATTTATTTTTTTAGTTTATGATTTAAATATATTATATATTAATTTATAAGACACTATTTTTTGTTATAATTTCGTAGGTGAGTTTAATATTATAATGACTAAATTACTATTGCAAAGGTCAAATTCCCATTCCAATGGCCAGGTTATTATTCTCTCAATCTGGATACCATTCCAATGATATATGTAACAACCTGAGATTTTATAAGATACATTCTTTTTAATTTCATTCATATATTTTATTGTACGATACACCAAGATTATCTTGCACTATACGCAACACCGTATTAGCTTGCAGTATACACAACACTAATCTCGGATCGTGTTACAAACAATTTCAAGTATATTTGATATTAGTTATTCTACGCAACATTGAGTGTATATATAAATATATTATATTTATAAATTAAATATGGTTTTATTTTGTTATACTCAACAACAAAGGAGTCTTTCACTATACGCAACCCTGACTTGGCTTGCATTACACACAATCGCGACCTTCTTCGACAGCATGCGTTGTACGCTATACCGGGTTTCACTAAACAACGATATATGGTTATAATATTATTATAAACTAGCCATTATGAATAGTATTAACGACATTTTGAATTTTATAACAATATTATTCATCTTACACATTTTCTAGAACATGTTTTGAGAACAAAATAAATTTTTTCGGGTAAAATAAGTATTTTTTAAAAAATACAGTTTTGCCGCCTTTTGATGGCGCACCCATTTTAAATACAATTTTTGAGAAGTTTATAAGTTAAATTTTACAAAATAAACTTCTTCTTTTGAATCATGGTATAAAAATTTACAGTGGGTAATGTTTTTATATTTTTCTCATAACATTCATATTTTAATGAATAGTAAAAACAAGCTATATTTTAATTAAAAACAACTTTTTTCATCATAATAATTTATGAGGTTAAATTATAATATTGAATGGTTTTAAAGTATAAATATAATATATTTTTACCATTTAATATAATGTATGTCATTAGCATTTATTTTACCTTGTATTCGTAGGTTAAATCAATTCAATCTTTTGCAATGTTTTAAACAAAAAACCGTTTTCTTTCGACAACGGGATTAATTTTAATTTAATATCAAAAACTTTTGTGTATTGAATTTGGAAAATTTTATTCCATATTTGGAATAAGTGGGTCCAAATTAAGTTAATAAGATGCTTTTTATTTTTGGGCATTATGAATAGTAACTACAGTAATTTTTATTTACTGCGATTAAAAGTAAATAGGGTAATTCAAGGTTAAAAGAATATTATAATAATTCAAAATTACCTTGACACTTTTCCTAAGCTTATTGGATCAGTAGTGGACGACCATGGGAATCCTTGGTCTGATTTTGGGACCCCAATAAGCAACTTGGTAGTGAAAATGACCATTTGGATTAATTAATTTAATGTAAAGACAAAATTGACTTTAACAACAATCTTTTAGTAATTAATTCTTATAAGGGGTTATATAAGTTATATTTTCGACTATAAATATTTTTTGGAAAGCTAAAAATATTCCCTACATCATGGTATTTGTTTAATAATTTTTATACCTCAAATGAATTAAATTATTTATGACACAACAATGATGTAGTGTTTACCTCATTAATAAATGATTTAAATAAATAAGATTATAATGATTAAAATATCATCCCAAACCTGTAAAATTACAATTGGATGATTTTATTTCGAATATGAGTCATCTTATATTTGACATTAATATGTTCTAGACCTCTTGAAACCGAAGATAAGTTTATAATAAAATAATGTTTTCACACTTTCCTAAAGAGCCCATCCTCTCCCTTATAAAAGGAGACCACTTCTATGCAATTCCTCACACCTCTCAATCCTTTTGGCTCGTCCAAAATCTGTCCAACTAAGCTCCCTACATCCCTCTACTCCCCCTTGAAGCCTTACATTAGGCAGAAGACTCTCCAAGAAGTCCTTTTGGTTCAAACCAAAGGAAGTTACCAAAATTAAAGGTAACAGTTTCTCTTAAGTTGTTTTCTTTTATTCTACTTCTCCAACCCCTAAACTCTTTTTAATAATTTCTTTTGTAACAACACCAATATCATAAATACTCTAGGATGTTGTTATAAGAAGGATTAGAACGACACTTACATACACCTCCATATAATGGATGAAGAACATAATGTTTCTGTGATGGAAAACTAACGCATCACGAAACGATGATTGTTCGATTTTCTCCTTCCACCTCTCATGGTGGCCATTATGATGGAACTGTATTTATATATAATATATATTATGTTTATGATTTCCTTATGCTTCTTTACTTCCCAATTATATCAAGCCTTTACTGTAACACCCCTAGATTTTATGAAAAATATTCTTTTAATTTCATTAATTTCTTGTGTTGTATTCTACACCAAGATTACCTTGCACTATACGCAACACCGTATTAGCTTGCAGTATATGCAACACTATTCTTGGATCATGTTACACACAATTTTGAAAATAGTTATTCTACACAACATTGAGTATATATATATATATATTCAATGTATAAATGAAATATGGTTATATTATGTTATATGAAACAAAGAAGGATTCTTTCACAACACGCAACCCTGACTTGGCTTGCATTACACGCAATCGCGACCTTTCTCGATAGCGTGTGTTGTACGCAATACCGGGTTTTAATAAACAATGATATATTATTATAATATTTTTATGAACTATCCATTATGAATAGTATTAACTAAATTTTCAATTTTATAACGTTATTATTCATCTTACACATTTTCTAGAACATGGTATAAGAACAAAATAAATTTTTTGGGTAAAATAAGTATTTTTCAAAAAATGCAGTTTTGCCGCCTTTTGATGGTGCACCCACTTTAAATCTAGTTTTTGACATGTTTATATGATCAATTTGAAAAAATAAAATTCTTCTTTTGAATCTGGATATAAAAATTTACATTAGATAAAGTTTTGATATTTTTCCGATAACTTTCATATTTTAATGAATAGTAAAAACACGCTATATTTTAATTAAAAACAAATTTTTTCATCGTAATATCTTATGTGGTTAAATTATAATATTTAATGGTTTTAAAGTATAAATAGAATTTATTTTGACCATTTAATATAATGTATGTCATTAGTATTGATTTTACCTTGAATTCGTAGGTTAAAACAATTCAATCTTTTGCAATGTTTTAAAGAAAAATCCGTTTTCTTTCGACAACAGGATTAATTTTAATTTAATTTCTGCATCTTTTGTGTATTGAATTTGGAAAAATGGATTCCATATTTGGAATCAGTGGGTAGAAATTATGTTAATAAGATACTTTTTATTTTTTGGCATTGTTAATAGTAACTACGGTAAATTTTATTTACTATTGTTAAAGGTAAATCGGGTAATTAAGTGTAACTATAAGATTGTAAAATTACCCTAACACTTGGAAAAATTCTATTTTATGGTTAAAAGTAGACCCATATAACCTAAGGGTCGGATTAGATTCATTTTATGGACTTTTGTCTATGAAAATAATTTAATTATTATTAAAACGAAAGAATGTGACAACAAGTCACTTTCTTAAATCTTATAAGTATAATAATTTTAATTTAGTGATAAACATCATGAAACATCGAACATGAATAGTATCCCGAAAGCTAATACAATTATCTACATCATAGGAATTTATTTAGAATTTTTAGGTATTAAATAATTATCATTTATTATTACACAAAGATGATGCAGTAATTGTCTTATTAATGAAATATTGACATAATTGACGTTATAAATGACCAAATAAATGTAATTTGAGACTTTTTATGACTTACATTAATTTTATCGGTTAATATGACATGTTATTGTTGATATAAGTAACTTGTTTTGAACTTATCATTTTGTTATGAATTTCATAAAAATCATGTACCAAATAGTGTCAAAATTGACATAAATTAGATTTTAAAACAAATATTATATTATTAATTGTTATTTAATTCCTAAAAATCTAAGGATCGGAAAAATCACATAGATAGGGATATATATATTAATAATAAAAAACATGGGGTTATTTTTCCTTGATATTGTAAGTTTATTAACCTTATAGTGTAAGAAAACAAGAAGACACGGTAACCGTTAAATTATCTAACTTAAAGTTAAATCTAATTGATAAGGTTCAAATTGATACCTAAACTTTTATAAATTCTATTGGTTGAGAGGATTTAGACCCATCCCCACCTTAGCTTCTAAATATATCAATTTCGAGAAATTTAAAACCGAACATGACTTTATAATAAAATAATATTTTTAGTTTTCCCAAAGGTGCCCCTCTCCTCCCTTATAAAAGGGCACATTCTCCCTCTTTTCCACACAGCACTTTGAGCCTTCAAACTCGGCCAACCCCTGGAAATATCTCCTCTCAACTTACCTAGAATCATCCTAGAGGTTTTGGTCTTCTTCAAAGACCAACCCTAGTGCCCTAAGAGGAGGTTAAGATGAGGCGCGTCAAAAAGAGGTAATATCCATTACCGATCCTTTCCAAATTATTTCTTCTTCAACTTATTCTTATTTAGTTGTTTCATTATGAAGTAATAACATCAGTATCACTCATATACTAATATGTTATTATAAGTATGAAACAACCCTATTTCAACATCTATCCATCCTACGGAAAATGAAATCACCGCGCGTGCGTACGTATGGAATACAGTCTCCACGCTGTGGTGTAATTTATTTTCCCCCACCAACTTAATTGGATGGGTATATTGGTGTAAATAATTACGATATATTATTATTATAAAGTGATATTGATTCTGAAATAGTATGCACACACTCCAATACAATTCCACGATCATGGGAACAATATCATCGCTCGTGCGTACGTACGGAATACCGTCTCCACGATATGATGTGATTCGTTCTACATGATCTTCATTGCATAATGATTATATAAATGAATTGAATGAATTAATATGATATATATTACATTAATACCTTTCTAGAAATGATGTATCTATAACCTAAAGAGAAGAATAAGAATATATTCGACAAAACATGCATAAGAACAAAAAGTTATAAACACCCGAATAACAAGTAGCTAGGAAATATTACTACTAAGAAGCTAAGAATATGACCATATATGATATCATAACAATAATTATGATTCTGGAATATGTCAATAACATTATTTAAATCATTATACAGGAGGTTCGGACACATACGAAGCAAATCAGACCTAAGGTAAGGGAAATATCACAATCTCATTTTTATCCGAGATTGTTTATACTTTGGAATTTACTGGGGGTGTATTTTATAATCCAAATCCATGTTTCCTCAATATGTAATATTATTTCCATCCACCAAAAATTGTTTAAATCCAATTTTACCCTTCAGTGAGTTTTTAGTAAAGGATATGAAAGGAATCTTTTGTCGTTTTTCGTACGAGGTACTTTTTGACTTTTCCGACAAAAGTACAAAGAATGTTTTTTTAACTTATAAGCATGAATGGATTTTTAAAACATTTTTTCCAAAAAGATTCCTTTACAAGTTTTCAAGTTTATTTTTAATCAACTTTTTTTAGTTTAAAATTTTATTACATGTTAAGAAAGGAAAATGTTTTTGAAGTAGAAATGATATTTTCCTCAAGAATGGAGTTCAAATGTTTTATCAAAATTATTTTCCATATAAGATAATATAGGGTTCTTTTTCTATCCCTATTATTACATTGATTTGATTATGTTGTGATGGAATTATTTTTATGAATTCCTTTATCTTATATGAATTGTTTTATGATTTCATGATGTTTAAGATTACCATTTTTATTACATGCGTTATGCTATGATGTATGGTTTATGATTTTGTCGCACACATAAGAATGGTATCATTATGAGATCAGTGGGACCTATATCTCCCTCCAATGCATTGGGTAAAGATTTTATATCTCATGAGATAGACATGGCTGGAATGGTAGGTTATACCGGTTCATTGAAACAGGACTGAAACGAGGAATGAACTCATTTCAGAAAGGGACTTTGTCCACTAAGATAGTCTTGGCAATGAGTCTTGACTAACAAGAAATGATTCTCTATGATCATTAGTGTATTCCACAAATTTTCATGTTTTATTTTATTATTATTGGGATTACATTTCACTACTATGATTTATCCCATGTTATGAAATTATGATCTCTTTTGCAGGTTAAGATTTCCAAAAGATATGTTCTTATGAATATGACGTGATTGATATTTCTTTTGTTTACCCTTACTGAGCATTTGAGCTCACCCTTTTATGTTTTCTTTTCATCAGGACATAAATAAAGGATTTATGTTTAGAAAAAAAAAGATCTTTATGGTAGATGTTGAAGATCTTTCACCACGATTAGAAGATTAAATTCCGAGTTTCCAAAGACACTAAACTATTACGGTCCTTGTGTGTTTGTTTTTGTTATGTACTAAATATTCCGCAAAAGTAATGTAATGTCCATGTACGTCAATCTTAGGGTCTTTACAGTTGGTATCAGAGGAAAGATTTAGTCAACCTTTGGAAACTAGGATGTGAAAACGTTAGTGAGATCCTTAGAGATATTTCTAAGGTATGTCTAGGGATGTCTCTAAGGTTAAGTATATGTATAGGTTATAGTCCTAGAATTGCGCTAAGGATCTTATAATTTAACCTAAGATGTTAGATATTGAGGGTACTCCCCTTTACTATTTTGTTTTCTCTAGCATGATTTTGCCTCTCACAGAATTCTTTTTTTGTTTTAATTAATGGAGGGAACCAGAAAGAATTCGGTTAACATTGAATCCAATGGTCAAATTGGTGACTATGAGCAACAAAATTGTGTAATTCCAAGAGATAAAGATATTGTGATTATGCCGAATCAGCCATCGCGATATATGATTAACAAGGTGAAATTTAGTGGTATGCCTAATTCATCAAATAAGAGGAAGATAGACTATTATGCATGTTCGCATGTTGAGGAGCATAAAGAAAGGAAGATTGAGATTTCTAAAGAAGGGAAGAATAACCTTGAGGAATACCTCAAATGGAGGGACCGATGTTATCTGTGTGGAGAAAAGGGTCATAGAGTGACAGACTGTTATGGAGTTCAATGTATTATTTGTGGAGAACATGGGCATTACCCAACTCAATGCCCTGACCTAAAAAGTTACTTCTAAATCAAGGAAGGAATTATTCCAGGACAATCATTGAAGATGATGTATTGAAGTGTTTATGTATTGGTATTCAAGAATAATGTTATTGAGGTACTTTTATTGTGTATCAGAATATTTTTGTATAAGTCTATTGTGGTTTTAAATAATTTTAAGGTACCGGTAACCATGAAAAGTGAATCAAATATTTTGGAAAGCAGATGATATGCACATAATGAAGGGATAAAGAGAAAATGAAATGTTTGATAGTATTCATGAGCTCATGATTGATATAAGGACTAAGTGATATCATGGTTTGAGTATATAAAATTTTGAGGATTTTGGTATGTGGAAAGTGTTAACTTTTAACTGCATTCATTTTTTCATTATGGTTCAATGGGTATTCGATTTTCAAGAGAATACATGATTAAGGTATTCACATTATTGGAATGTGACCAACAAGATATATGGGGGATAAATGATGATATTCGCATGCTTGGTTGATGACATTTCAAATAATAGTTTTCTTTATACTATAAGCTTAGTCCGAAGTATTTTAGATAAGCCTAAAGATTGGAATGAATTATGTTGTACATAAGTTAGTATTGTTTAAGGATAGACCTTTTTTTTGATATTATTGATGGGATGTTATAGTAGTGTAGTTTTAGAAAAAGGACAACCTGCAGGATGGGCGATAGCCCATCGCGTCGGACAAGGTTGTGGGAATCGAACCCATAACTGAAGTGCGACTGGCCTTTATCGCCTACCACTAGCCTACAGGAAGTCCCTGTTTAGTAGAAACTAGTTTTATTATATTAATCAGTATGATATATGAAGTATAAGCCCATTTTAGGAACCATATATGATTAATCTCACTATAGAATGACTTATGTATTTTTTTGATAACTTTTCTAACATTTTGTTTAAGACAGATGGAATGACCCATCATTCTATCACATGATCTTCTAACACTTCACGAATGACAAATTCAACTTCATTTCTTTAAGAGATGAAGTAGAAATTGTTCAAGGCACGAACAATGGTGAGATTATATCAAAATAATGTAAGTATTTAATCTAATTAAAATTCTTCAAATTTAGAGAAATGATCTTGAAAACCAAAAATGTTGTCCTAGTGCCCTTATATATGATGAATCTGATTCTACCTTAGATCATCACAAATTTATGGCTTTGTGATTGTTAGTGTTTTAATAGCCATGTCCTCTACCACTCTCCATCAGAACTTGATGGTTAGATTTCTCTTCCATTTCCATAATTTTACATATGTTCTCCTACGTGGAAACCCAGTGATGAGTTAATTTGGGTAACCGTTACATTTCATACTTTAGTTTTTAAAGTTATGTTTTGGAATTCCGTTTTACGATGTGGGATTCTATTAAATAAATTTTCAAGTAGTAAATCATTTATAACCCCGACAAATTTCGAGGGAGAAATTAATTTTAAGGGGGGTGGAATGTAACACCCCTAGATTTTATGAAAAATATTCGTCTAACTTCATTAATGTCTTCTGTTTTATTCTACACCAAGATTACCTTACGCTATACGCAACACCGTATTAGTTTGCAGTATACGGAAAAATATTCTTGGATCGTGTTACACACAATTTTGATAATAGTTATTCTACGCAACATTGAGTATATATATATATATATTCAATTTATAAATGAAATATGTTTGGATTTTGTTATACGAAACAATGAAGGATTATTTCACAACACGCAACCCTGACTTGGCTTGCATTACACGCAATCACGACCTTCCTCGATAGCGTGTGTTGTACGCAATAACGGGTTTTAATAAACAATGATATATTATTATAATATTGTCATGAACTAGCCGTTATGAATATTATTAACTAAATTTTGAATTTTATAACCTTATTATTCATCTTACACATTTTCTAGAACATGGTATAAGATGAAAATAAATTTTTTGGGTAAAATAAGTATTTTTCAAAAAATGCAGTTTTGTCGCCTTTTGATGGTTCACCCACTTTAAATATAGTTTTTTTCATGTTTATATGTTCAGTTTGAAAAAATAAAATTCTTCTTTTTAATCAGGATATGAAAATTTACATTAGATAAAGTTTTGATATTTTTCCGATAACTTTCATATTTTAATGAATAGTAAAAACACGCTATATTTTAATTAAAAACAACTTTTTTCATCATAATATTTTATGTTGTTAAATTATAATATTTAATTGTTTTAAAGTATAAATAGAATATATTTTTACCATTTAATATAATATATGTCATTAGCATTGATATTACCTTGAATTCGTAGGTTAAAACAATTCAATCTTTTGTAGTGTTTTAAAGAAAAACCCGTTTTCTTTCGACAACGGGATTAATTTTAATTTAATTTCTGCATATTTTTTGTATTGAATTTGGAAAAATGGATTCCATATTTGGAATCAGTGGGCACAAATTTTGTTAATAAGCTACTTTTTATTTTTGGGCATTGTGAATAGTAACTACGGTAAATTTTATTTACTATAGTTAAAGGTAAATCAGGTAATTAAGGGTAAATATAAGTTTATAAAATTACCCTAAGACTTGTAAAATCCTATTTGATGGCTAAAAGTAGAACCATATAACCTAAGGGTCGGATTAGATTCATTTTATGGACTTTTTTCTATGAAAATCATTTAAATATTATTAAAACCAAAGAATGTGACAACATGTCACTTTCTTAAATCTTATAAGTATAATAATTTTATTTTAGTGATAAAATTCATGAAAATTCTAACCTGAATAGTCTACATAACTATAATAAAATTATCTACATCATAGAAATTTATTTATAATTTTTAGGGATTAAATAAGTATCATTTATTATGACACAAAGATGATGCAGTAATTGTCTTATTAATGAAATATTGACATAATTGATGTTATAAATGCCCAAATAAATGTAATTTGAACCTTTTTGTGACGTAAAATAATTTTCTAGGTTAATATGACATGTTATAGTTGATATAAGTAACTTGGTTAGAACTTATCATTCTGTTATGAATTTCATAAAAATCATGTACCAAATAGTGTCAAAATTGACATAAATTAGTTTTTAAAACAAATATTATATTATTAATTGTTATTTAATTCCTAAAAATCTAAAGTTCATACAAATGACTTAGATAAGGATATATATATTAATAATAAACAACTTGGGGTTCTTTTGGCTTGATATAGGAAGTTTATTAACCTTATAGTGTAAGCAAACAAGAAGACACGGTAAAAGTTAAATTATCTAACTTAAAGTTAAATCTAAATGATAAGGTTAAAATTGATAGCTAAACATGTCTAAATTCTTTTGGATGAGATGATTTTGACCCATCCCCACCTTAGCTTCTAAATATATCAATTTGGAGCTATTTAAAACCGAACTTGACTTTATAATAAAATAATATTTTTAGTTTTCCCAAAGGTGCCCCTCTACTCCCTTATAAAAGGGCACATCCTCCCTCTCTTCCTCACACCACATTGAGTCTTCAAGATCGGACAACCCCTGCCAATATCTCCTCTCCACTTCCATAGAATCATCCTAGAGGTTCTGGTCTTCTTCAAAGACCAACCCTAGTGCCCTAAGAGGAGGTTAAGAAGAGGCGTGTCAAAAAGAGGTAATATCCATTACCGATCCTTTCCAAATTCTTTCTTCTTCAACATATTCTTATTTAGTTGTTTCATTATTAAGTAATAACATCAGTATCAATCATATACTTATATGTTATTATAAGTATGAAACAACCCTATTTCAACATCTATCCATCCTACGGAAAACGAAATCACCGCGCGTGCGTACGTACAGAATACCGTCTCCACGCCGTGGTGTAATCTATTTTCCCCCACCACCTTAATTGGATGGGTATAATGGTGTAAATAATTACTATATGTGATTATTATAAAGTGATATTGATTCTGAAATAGTATACATACACTCCAATACAATTCCACGATCATGGGAACGATATCATCGCTCATGCGTACGTACGGAATACCGTCTCCACGATGTGATGTGATTCGTTCTACATGATATTCATTGAATAATGATTATATAAATGAATTGAATGAGTAAATATAATATTTATTACATTAATACCATTATGGAAATGATGTATCTATAACCTAAAGATAAGAATAAGAATTTATTCGACAAAACACGCATAAGAACAAAAAGTTATAAACACCCGAATAACATGTAGCAATGAAATATTACTACTAAGAAGCTAAGAATATGACCATATATGATATCATAACAATAATTATGATTCTGGAATAAGTCAATAACATTATTTAAATCATTATATAGGAGGTTCGGACACATACGAAGCAGATCAGACCTAAGGTAAGGGAAATATCACAATCTCATTTTTATCCGAGATTGTTTATACTTTGGCATTTAGTGGGGTGTATTTTATCATCCAAATCCATGTTTCCTCAATATTTAATATTATTTACATCCACCTAAAATTTTTTAAATCCAATTTTACCCTTCGGTGAGTTTTTAGTAAAGGATATGAAAGGAATATTTTGTCGTTTTTCGTACGAGGTACTTTTTGACTATTCCGACAAAAGTACGAAGAATGTTTTTTTAACTTATACGGCATGAATGGATTTTGAAAACATTGTTCCCAAAAATATTCCTTTACAAGTTTTCAAGTTTATTTTTAATCAACTTCTTTTAGTTTAAAATTGTATGAAATGTTAAAAAAGGAAAATGTTTTTGAAGTAGAAAGGATATTTTCCTCAAGAATGGAGTTCAAGTGTTTTATCAAAATTATTTTCCATATAAGATAATATAGGGTTCTTTTTCTATCCCTATTATTACATTGATTTGATTATGTTGTGATGGAATTATTTTTATGAATTCCTTTATCTTATATGAATTGTTTTATGATGTCATGATGTTTAAGATTCCCATTTTTATTACATTGTTTATGCTATGATGTATGGTTTATAATTTTGTGGCACACATTAGAATGGTGTCATTATGATATGGGTGGGACCTATATATCCCTCAAATGCATTGGGTAAAGATTTTATATCTCATGAGATAGACATGGCTGGAACGGTAGGTTATACCGGTTCAGTGAAACAGGACTGAAATGAGGAATGAACTCGGTTCAAAACGGGACTTTGTCCACTAAGATAGTCTTGGAAATGAGTATTTACTAACAAGAAATGATTCTCTATGATTATGTGTGTATGCCAAAAAGTTTCATGTTTTATGTTATGATTATTGGGATTACATTTCACTACTATGATTTATCCCATGTTATGAAATTATGATCTCTTTTGCAGGTTAAGATTTCCAAAAGATATGTTCTTATGAATATGACGTGATTGATATTTCCTTTTTTTACCCTTACTAAGCATTTGAACTCACCCTTTTATGTTTTATTTTCCCCAGGACATAAATAAAGGATTTACGTTTATAAAAAAAGAAGATCTTTATGGGAGATGTTGAAGATCATTCACCACGATTAGAAGATTATATTTTGAGTTTCCAAAAACACTAAACTATTACGGTCCTTGTGTGTGTTTTTTTATTATGTACTAAGTATTCCACAAAAGTAATGTAATTTCCATGTATGTCAAGCTTAGGGTCTTTACATTTA
This sequence comes from Viscum album, assembly GCA_963277665.1. Classification (NCBI taxonomy): domain Eukaryota; kingdom Viridiplantae; phylum Streptophyta; class Magnoliopsida; order Santalales; family Viscaceae; genus Viscum; species Viscum album. Next base: position 904,254,003 of record OY728158.1, on the reverse strand, counting down.
CGGTTTCCATAGTCGGTAAATACGATAATCTCATTTGACGAAGTGCGGACTACCACCCCCTCAAAGTGATGTGATTCGTTAATACCTTATGTGGGATGTATAAAGGATGTGGTTAATGATATTATATATGATACTATACTGGAATTATAATATACCTATGTATCATTATGTTTTAATTCCATTAAAATAAGAAATAGAAATGAAAGTAGCGTTCATGTGTACGTATGAATTACCATCTCCAAGAACGGTGCGTTTCATTTCTTACCTCCATATGTTATGTACTATTATAAATGCTTGTATATGCTGGATATATAATGAATTTATATGATATATAAATCATGATTTACATTTTTTAAGTAAGTAAATCATGATATAAGTAAAAAATAACATCAATAACAACAGGCCCAAACACGTACGATAAATAAGATGATTTTACCCAAAACGCTACTTTAACATTAATTTATAAAAGAATGGGTAATATAATGTCATAAGCGAACCATATATGATATCATAACAGTGAATATGATTCTGTAATAAGTCAATGACATTATTTAAATCATTATATAGGAGGTTTGGATACGTACAAAGAATATCAGACCTAAGGTAAGGGATAATTTTGCAAATCTCATTTTTATCTGAGATTACATATTCTTAAGTATTTACTGGGGTTATTTCTATCATCCATGTCCATGTTTTATAAATGTGTATTCATATATGTTTAAATTCTTTTTTACCCATTCTTACTTTTAACTCATGGTATGGAAGGAATCTTTCTTTTATTTACCCTACAAGGTACTTTTTGACTTTTCCGACAAAAGTACGAGAAGAATGTTTTTTTAACGTATACGGCATGAAAGGATTTTTATGGTTTTATAAAGCGTTATTTTCATGAAGCTTCCTCCAAAAGATGTAATGACTATTTTCAAAAAAAATCTCTTTCTTTTAAAATTGCATGACGTTTTGTGAAAAGAAATTGATTTTGAAGAAGAGAGGATATTTTCCTCAAGAATTCATTTCAAGTGTTTTATCAAGACCATTTTTCCATCTAATATGACATTATTTTATATGTGTATGTTTCAAGTATAATGTCGCTATTATTTACATAGTTTTACTTTTCTTATGTTGATATATCCATTTGTTTTATATGGATTATGTGATGATGGGATGATGTTTATGAAACCCATTTTATTCTTTGGGTTATGATGAATGTTTCATGTTTATTTTGTGGCACAAGTAAGAATGATTTAATTATGAGATGGTTGGGACCTATATCTCCCTCCAATGCATTGGGTAAAGAATTATATCTCATGAGATAGACATGGCTGGAATGGAAAGTTAAACCGGTTCAGTAATACAGGACTGGAAGGAGGAGTGACCTCGATTCAGAAAGGGACATTGTCCACTAAGATGGTCTTAGTAGGAATGCCTTGGCTACTATAGAAATCAAATCATGTGCTTAATGGTTTACACAATTATAAGTTTTATTCCCATGCTATTTTATCAGGATTAATGTTTCTTTATGATCTATGCCTTACGTATTGCCATGTTTTATTTCATTGCTCAAGATCTTGATGTTTAAACATTGTGTTCATGTTTTTTAAGTTCAAATGTATATGGTTTATTTTTTTTATCCATGCTTACCCTTACTAAGAATTTTAGCTCACCCTTTATATGATTTCTTTTCCCTAAGATATAAAGAAATTTTTTAGGTAAGAAAACATAAGGGGAAGATCTTTATGGGAGATGTTGAAGATATTTCACCATGATTATAAGATTATGTTCCGAGTTTCCAAAGACACTAAACTATTACGGTCCTTGAGTTTTGAATTTTGTTATCTATTATGTATTTCGAAAAAGTAATGTGTTGTCCATGTACATCAAGATTCGGGTCTTTACAGTTGGTATCAGAGACAAAGGAGGTAGGAATGTATCTGATACTTGGGAACTTTCACATGTGAGCATTGGATGAAACATGGCTCTCCGCCCAAGGGCTTTATGAGGAAATGGCTGCCACTAGAGATGGTGGTGTGTCCCGCCCAGGGGGTGTAGCCACCCATGGAGTGCCCTGATAGGTATCAATTATAGTCCACTGGAAGTAATTCCAGACCGTTATAGTTGGTATTAGAGGAAAGGTTTAGTCAACCTTTGGAAACTAGAATGCAAAAACGTTAGTGAGATACCTAGAGATATTTATATGGTATATTTAGGGATTTCCCTAATCATAAGTATATGTATAGAATATAGTCTTAGAACTATGGTAACGATCATAGAATTTAACCTAAGATGTTAGATATTGAAGGTACTCCCCCTTTATAATGTTGTTTTCCCTAGCATGGTATTTGCTTCTCACACTATTATTTTGGCTTTTAGACGATGGATGGAACCCAAAAGAACCGTGTCGATAAATGTAATGGACAATTTTATGATTGTCCTACTGACCAAACCAATGTCATGGGAGATGGAGTGAATAATCTTATTTCTATACTTACACAAGCTATGAATCATTCTGGACTTCAAAATGAGCAGAGAAATGAGCAAAATTCTGTTGAATCCTTCATGAGGCAGCGTCCACCTTCATTCAGCAGGTCTTTTGATCCCATGGGGGCTGAACAATGGATCGGTACTACTGAAAAGATATTTTCAGTTCTACAATGTTATGAGCATGATAAAGTCATCTTACCAGTATATCGTTTGGAAGGTGATGCTGATCAATGGTGGAATCTTATCAAGAATACTAGGCAAAGAGATGAAATTGAGTCCATGGAATGGGACAAGTTCAAGAACTTGTTTTTCAGTAAGTACTTCCCTCGTATTCTTCGAACAAAGATAGAAAAGGAATTTCTTGACCTTAAGCAGAATGATGATGAATCTGTTGGTATATACAAAGCGAATTTTACAAGACTTTCAAGGTATGCATCTGACATTATCATCCAACATGAAATTAAAGTTGATTGATTTTTCAGTGGCTTAATACCAAGTCTTCTATGGGAATTAGCTATAAGAGACTTCAGTAGCTATGAAGAAATCGTGCATTGTGCTATCAAGGTAGAACTGGAAGTTGGTGTTACGCATCCATCTCATGGTTTTGACAAAAATGAAAGATGGAGGTCAAGGAAAAATCTCAGAACAATGATGAAAAGAAGGTGAATGTTTCTTTATTCTCAAAGTGTGGAAAGAAGCATGGTGGAGATTGTCTAAAAGGTAATAGAAAATGTTTCAAGTGTATAAAAGAAGGTCATCGAGTAGCTGAGTGCCGAAGTAATGGGAAATAGGTTTCAAATGATGTGAATAGAGAAAAGACTTCAGAGAATGCTCCACCAACACTTCAATGCTTCAAGTGCAAGGAAATGGGTCATTATGCTAATCAACGCCCTAATAGAAGGATTAATGATGATCAACATGAGAAACCTCTTAAGGAAAAGGACAAAGGGAAGTCGCATGTATTCACTATCAGCAATGTTGAGTATGACAATGATGTGATGTAATGATTATGTGTTTATGTAAAGGGGTTCCAAAATAATGTTGTGAATCTCATTTATTGTATTGTTGAACATTGGAATGTCTATATAATGGTTTATTGTGATTTTCAACAATTATATGGTTCTGGTAACCATGAAAAGTTATTCAAATATTTTGGAAAGCAGATGATATGTTCATAATGAAAGGATAAGAATATAATGAGATGTTTGATTGTATTCATGAGCTCATGATTGATATAAGGACTAAGTTATATCATGGTTTGAGTATATAGAATTTTGAGGATTTTGGTATGTGGAAAGTGTTAACTTTTAACTACATTCATGTTTTCACTAAGGTTCAATGGGTATTCATTCTTCAAGAGAATACATTATTAAGGTCTTCACATGTTTGTAATTTGACAAAAAAATATATATCTTATGATATATGGGGGATAAATGATGGCATTCACGTGATTGTTATGTGACACTTCAAGTAATCATTTTCTTTATACTATGAGCTTGGACCAAAGTATTTTAGATAAGCCTAAAGATTGGAATGGATTATGTTGGATATAAGTTAGTATTGTTTAAGGATAGAATTTAATTTGATATTATTGATGGGATGTTATAGTAATGTAGTTTTAGACAAAGGAAAACCTGTAGGATGGGAGACAGCCCATTGCGTCGGACAAGGCTGTGGGAATCGAACCCACAACCGAAGTGCGACAGCCCTTTATCGCCTACCACTGGCCTACAGGAAGTCCCTGGTTAGTAGAAACTAGTTTTATTTTATTAAGCGGTATGATATATGAAGTATAAGTTCATTTTTGGAATCGTATATGATTAACCACACCATAGATGGACTTATGTATATTTGATAACTTTTGATAACCTTTTGTTTGAAATAGATGGGATGACCCATTATTCTATCACATGATCTGCTAACACTTAATGAACAACAAATTCAACTTCATTTCTTTAAGAGATGAAGTGGAAATTTTTCAATTCACGAAAAATAGAGAGATTGTACCAAAATCATGTAAGTATTTCTTTTAATTCATCATCTTTAGGGAAATGATCTTGAAAACCAAAAATGTTGTCCTAGTGTTCTTATATCAAATAAATAAAATGGTACCTTAGAACATCACAAATTTATGGCTTTGTGATTGATGGATTTTTCATAGCCATGTTCTCTACCACTCTCCATTAGAACATGATGGTTAGATTTTTCTTCCATATCAATATTTTCACCTATGTTCTCTTATATGGAAACCCAGTGATGAGTTACTTTGGGTAATCATTACGTTTCATACTTTAGTTTTTAAAATTAAGATTTAGTATTCCTTTTTACGATGTGGGTTTCTAAAAATAGTAAATGATTTATAACCCCGACGAATTTCGAGGGAGAAATTCATATTAAGGGGGGTAGAATGTAACAACCCAAGATTTTATAAGATAAATTTTTTTTTAATTTCATTCATATATTCTATTGTATGATACACCAATATTATCTTGCACTAGAGGAAACACCATATTAGCTTGCAGTATACACAGCACTAATCTTGGATCGTGTTATACACAATTTCAAGTATGTTTGATAATAGTTATTCTACGCAACATTGAGTGTATATGTATATATATATTATATTTATGAATGAAATATGGTTTTATTTGGTTATACGCAACAACAAAGGAGTCTTGAACTATATGCAACCCTGAATTGTCTTGCATTACACGCAATCGCGACCATCTTCGATAGAGTGTGTTGTACGCAATATCGGGTTTCACTAAACAAAGATATATGGTTATAATATTATTGTAAAATATCCTTTATTAATATTATTAATTACATTTTTAATTTTATAAAATTTTTATTCATCTTACACATTTTCTAGAACATGGTACGAGAACAAAATAAATTTTTTCGGGTAAAATAAGTATTTTAAAAAAAATGCAGTTTTGCTACCTTTTGATGGCACACCCATTATAAATATAATATTTTAAAGATTTTAGGTTAAATTTTACAATATAAACTTCTTTTTTTAATCATGATATAAAAATTTACATTGGATAATGTTTTGATATTTTTCTGATAACATTCATATTTTAATGAATAGTAAAAACACGCTATATTTTAATTAAAAACAACTTTTTTTCATCATATTAATTTATGTGGTTAAATTATAATATTTAATGGTTTTAAAGCATAAATAGAATATATTTTTACAATTTAATATTATTTGTGTCATTAGCATTGATTTTATCTTGAATTCGTAGGTTAAATCAATTCAATCTTTTACAATGTTTTAAACAAAAACCTGTTTACTTTTGGAAACAAGATTAATTTAAATTTAATTTCTGTAACTTTTGTGTATTGAATTTGGAAAAATGGATTCCATATTTGTAATCAGTGGGTCCAAATTATGTTAATAAGATACTTTTTATTTTTGGGCATTATGAATAGTAACTACGGTAATTTTTATTTACTACGGTTAAAGGTAAATAGGGAAATTCAAGGTTAAAAGAATATTATAATAATTCAAAATTACCTTGAAACATGTCCTAACCTTATTTGATGAGTCGTGGCCGACCATGGGCATATTTGGGCCGATTTTGGGACCCCAATGAGCCACTTTGTAGTGAAAATGTCAATTTGGATAAATGTATTTATTGTAAAGTCAAAATTGACTTTAACAAAAATCGTTTAGTAATTAATTTTTATAAGGGGTTATATAAGTAATAATTTATTCTATAAATATTATTTGGAAAGCTAAAAATATTTCCTACATCAGGGTATTTTTTTCATAATTTTTAGACATCAAATAAATTATATTATTTATGACACAATAATGATGTCGTGTTTACCTCATTAATAAATGATTTAAATAAATAAGATTATAATGATTAAAATATCATCCCAAACTTGTCTAATTACAATTGGATGATTTTATTTAGAATATGAGTCATCTAATATTCGAAATTAACTTGTTTTGGACCTCTTGAAACCGAAGATAAGTTTATAATAAAATAACGTTTTCACACTTTCCTAAAGAGCCCCTCCTCTCTCATATAAAAGGAGACCACTTCTATGTAATTCCTCACACCTATCAAGCCTTTTGGATAATCCAAAATCTGCCCAAATAATCTACCTACATCCCTCTCCAACCCCTTGAAGCCTTACATTAGTAATAAGACTCTCCAAGAAGTCCTTTTGGTTCAAACCAAAGGAAGTTACCAAAACTAAAGGTAACAGTTTCTCTTAAGTTGTTTTCTTTTATTCTACTTCTCCAACCGCTAAACTCTTTTTAATACTTTCTTTTGTAACGACAAAAATATAATAAATATACTAGGATGTTGTTTTGAAAAGTATTATAACCACCCTTACACACACCTCCATCTAATGGATGAAGAACATAATGTTTCTTTGATGGCAAACCAACACCTCACGAACCGATGATTATTTGATTTTCTCCTACCGCCTCTCATGGTGGCCATTATGATGGAACTGTATTTATATATAATATATATTATGTTTATTATTTCCTTATTATTCTTTACTTCCCAATTATATCAAGCCTTTACGGTTTCCATAGTCGGTAAATATGATAATCTCATTTGAGGAAGTGCGGACTACCGCCTCCTCAAATTGATGTGATTCGTTAATACCTTATGTGGGATGTATAAAGGATATGGTTAATGATATTATATATGAAATTATAATGGAATTATAATATTCCTATGTATAATTATGTTTAAATTCCATTAAAATAAGAAATAGAAATGAATGTAGCGTTCATGCGTACGTACGGCTTACAGTCTCCATGAAAGGTGCGTTTCATTTCTTACCTCCATATGTTATGTACTATTATAAATGCTTGTATATGATGTATATAAAATGAATGTATATGATATATAAATTATTATTTACATTTTGGAATTAAGTAAATCATGATATAAGTAATAATAACATCAAGAGAAACAAGTCCAAACACGTACGATAAATAAGATGATTTTACCCAAAACACTACTTTAACATTAATTTATAAATGAATTGGTAATATAAAGTCATAAGTGAACCATATATGATATCATAACAATGAATATGATTCTGTAATATGTCAATGACATTATTTAAATCATTATACATGAGGTTTGGATACATACAAAGCATATTAGACCTAAGGTAAAGGATAATTTTGTGAATCTCATTTTTATCTAGAGATTTCTTATTCGTAAGTATTTACTGGGGTTATTGCTATCATCCATGTCCATGTTTTATAAAAGTGTATTCATGTTTTTTTAAATTCCTTTTTACCCATTCTAACTTTTACCCCATGGTATGGAAGGAATCTTTCTTTTATTTACCCTACAAGGTACTTTTTGACTTTTCCTAAAAAAGTACGAGAAGAATGTTTTTTTAACATATACGGCATGAAAGGATTTTTACGGTTTTATAAAGCTTTATTTTCATGAATCTTCCTCCAAAAGATTTCATGACTATTTTCAAAAAAATCTCTTTCTATTAAAATTGCATGACGTTTTGTGTAATGAAATTGATTTTGAAGAAGAAAGGATATTTTCTTGAAGAATTCATTTCAAGTATTTTATCAAAACCATTTTTCCATCTAAGATGAGATTATTTTATATGTGTATGTTTCAAGTATAATTTCCCTATTATTTACATGGTTTCACTTTTATTATGTTGATATATCCATTTGTTTTATATGGATTATGTGATGAAGTGATGATGTTTATGAAACCCATTTTATTCTTTGGGTTATGATGAATGTTTCATGTTTATTTTTTGGCAAAAGTAAGAATGATTTCATTATGAGATAGGTGGGACCTATATCTATAAGGCCCTGGCCTTAAACCTTGCATAATATTGAATTAAATGAATAATTCACATTGAGGATCTTTTCAGGTTTAGAGTTTTAGAGAATTAGAACATAACTATTACATATCAAAAGATTACAAAGTAGACACTTCTACTAAGTTTCCATAGAATAAAAAAACTCTTAAAAAGAAACATGTCTAGTTCCATGTTTTATATAGCATGACATTCCCTTGATCCCATACTTGACCCTATTCAACATTAAGTCCTGTGAAATACATTTCAATGAAACTTGGGGTGAGCATAAAAAGCTCATTAAGGGATACACAAAGAATGAAAACTGTTAGTTTATCAAAAAAAAGTAAACCATGTATACTTTATCAAAGTAATACTTTTCACCTTTATGAAGTAGTAAAAAACACTCTTCACTGAATAAAATATCATTACTTACACTTTTGTAACAAAAATATTACCATAAAACCCATATAAATAACAAATAACAAATAAAGCTAACTTGGGACATAAACATACTTAAGTGGAATAACCATACGGTCGACTTCCACACATATCACTTAATGGAATATCCATTCGGCCAACTTCCATACATACTTAATGGAATACCCATACGACTGACTTCCATACCCAATGCATTGGAGGTTATAACGTAACCACCCATCCTGGTATTCACGGCACCACCCGTCATATGGTTTATCACGTAACCACCAGTAAAATTTCCAAGAACCAATATAAAATCATAAAACATAAAACCAATATAAAGGAATGATAACATTTCCACATTTCAATCACAATATATCAAAAATATATTGACATAATAGAATCCTTTATCAAAACCATTTTCAATACCAAAATACATAAAAGATTATATGGTATTTATTTTATTTTAAAAACATTACGGCTTGTTGAGGAAGCCAAAGACCAAATAATACTCACGGCGGCGGAAAAAGGTTGTTGTCACCGCGTACGTTAAAAGAAACATTCCTTTTTGTCATTTTGTAAAACGCTTCATAGAAAAAGATTCCTTTCATATAAAATTAAAAGTCAAAGGGTTTTATACACCGTATAAAATAAAGTTGTGTATAAAACTAAATATGCTTCAATGAAAGGAGATTGAGACGAAGTCCCTTACCTCAGGTCCGACTTGACTCGATCGTTCTTTAACGTCCTGAATAATAAACTTGAGTTAATTTCTATTTTCTTAAGAACCTTTTTCAAGTTCATTATTCATTTTATATCACTTATTTCCATGTTATAAGCATTATGTAATCATTTAAGTTTTTAATGTTTGTTTTATCGATATTTTGTCCTTAAGTCGAAAGTGGACTTCTTACGATTACATGTTGTTCGTGTGGTCAAAGGTTCTTTATATCCAGAATGAAATTCCGGATTTGGATATCATATATATCATATATATCCAGCATACACATGAATTTATAATATTACATAATCATTTCGAGGTAAGAAATGAAATGCACCGTTCAGGGAGACGGTAAGCCGTACGTACGCATGAACGCTACTTTCATTTCTTTGTCATATTAATGGAATTAAAATTAAATGAGAGGTATGTATATTTTAATTCCAGAATTAAATTCATCATTTAGATGTATCATTCATCATATATATCGATTATATACTTGTACTTATAACTGTACATTACATTTGGGGATAAGAAATGAAATGCACCGTTCATGGAGACGTTAAGCCGTACGTACGCATGAACGCTACTTTCATTTCTATCTCATAATTTAATGGAAAGAAAATAATAATGATATAGAGGTATATTATAATTACGTTATAACATCATATATAATAACTTTAAATCCATCCTTTATACATCCCACATATGGCATTAATGAATCAAATCACTTTGAGGGGGCGGTAGTCCGCACTTCCTTAAATGAAGATATCACATTTACCCATAATGGAAACCATAAAGGTATGCCCAAAATGAAAAATACAGAAGCTTAAGGAAAACATAAACATATTATATATCATATATAAATATAGTGACATCTTAATGGCCACCTTTGAAGGTGTTAGAAGAATATCGAACAATCATCGTTTCGTGAGGCAGAAATTCTCCATCCACGGAAACAGTATGTTCTTTAACCATTAGACGTAGGTGTGTGTAAGTGTAGCCCGAATAATTCTTATAAAAACATCCTAGTATATGGAATATACTGTATTTGTTACAAAATAAATGAATAAAAAGAGTTTAGGGGGTTGGAGAAGCAAAATAAAACAAAAGGACTCAAGTGAAGACATTACCTTATAATCGGGTAACTCCCTTTGGTTTGAGCTCAAAGGCTTACTTGGGAAGACTTATACCCAATGTTAGGCTTCAAGTAGTTATAGAGGGATGTGGAGAGACAAAATGAGCAGGGTTTGGTCGAGCCAAAGGCTTTGGAAGTGTGGGTAATGAGGTAGAGGTGGGGGCCTTTTATAAGAAGAGAGGAGGGGCACTCTTGGAAAGTAAGGAAATTTTATTTTATTTTAGAATGAGTTTCGTTTATTAATGGTCAAAAATTGATGTGTTTTGAGGATACGGTGATAAGGGTTAGAAATATACCCATATAATAGGTTTTGGACATGTTTATGTCTTAGAATTTACATTATCTTTCCATTTTATTTAAATCGTTAAATAATGAGATAATCGTTGCATTATCATGGTGTCATAAATAATTTAATTTATTTAATGTCTAAAAATTATAAAACAAATATCATGATGTAGGAAATCTTTTTATATTTCTAATGAATATTTATAGTAAGAAATATGACTTGTATAACCCCATGTAAAAATTGGTTTAGTAAAACTTCTCATGTTTGTGTCATTTTTACTTTAACTTTAAATAAAAGGCATAAATGTCATTATCATACCCAAGTGGCTCCATGGGGTACCAAAAATCGACCCATGGGTTGTCTTGGTCGGACATAACTCATACAATAGGGTTAGGACAAGTGTAAAGATATTTTCATTTTATTATAATATCATTTTTACCTTAAAATACACTAATTACCTTTAATCATGATTAAAAAAATATAAAAGTTACTATTCAACAAAATTTATTTTAATCCCATTGAACCAAATTTTACATAATAATTAAAATCATTTAAATTGGATTTTTGAGATTCAAAACACAGAAGTGGTAAAGTCCCATTCATATGAAAAAACAAATTTTGTAACCACCACTTTGCGGTTTCACTATTCATCAAAAATTGATGTTTTCAGAAAAAAACCAAAACATCACCCTAAGCTATATTTGATATTATGAATTCAAAAATGAAGTCAATTTTAAAAAATTCAAATCATATAAGTCACATTAATTAATTTAATAATTAATTCCCGCTGTCAAGACAAATGGTGTGTTTTTATGAAACAGTAAGTATCAAAAGACTGACACTGGTTTAAGTCCAATTTCAAAGTGAAATTGATTCCAATGACAACCATTGGATTAAATGGTAAAAATATATCCTAATTGAACATAAAAACCAATTCAAATGATTATCTAATCATCTTAATAAATTAGATTAAAAAGAGGTTTTGAATTAAAATACAACATTTTACACTATTCATTAAAAATGAACTTTTTCGGAAAAATACCAAAAATCCACACAAAGTAAATTTTATGTCCCAATTCTAAACAAGAGTTTTATTTGGTCCAATAGAAAGTATAAGAGCTACCAGAACTATATTTAATGATGGTTCTCCATCAAATGTTGATAAGTTGACATTTCGTGAAAATTAGAGTATATAAGCATGAAATTGAATTCTTTTCGTATTTTAAGCCTTTATCCTTTATTAGATAAATGTAAAAACATTTAAAAAACATATATAATCATATTTTAGTTAATTATATCCATTCGCACCAGTACAACGACTATGTGTTAAATAACATTTAAAATAATATTATTTTACTACTAGTGTGAAACGTACGATTTCAAAGAAACTCTTTGTTGCGTATTGGGTACGCAATTGAACATAGAACCCCCTTTAAAGTAAAATTAATATCTAATTATAAAATATTAATAAATATGAAAATGTATTATTCTTTATTTACCTGAGATGTTACATCCTTCCCCCCTTTTGGGAATTGCGTCTTCGCAATTTTATTCACTTATCAAAATAAGTGGGGGTATTTATCCCTCATAGAATTTTCAGATTCTCATGTTGCCTCTTCAATCATATGGTTTTTCCACAAAACATTTACCTGATGAATCACCTTATTCCAACACACCTGCTCCCTGTGGTCAAGAATCTAGACCGGTTGTTCCTCATAAGACAGGTTCTCTTCCAGCTGATCTACCTCTGGACTCAAAACATGAGATGGATCTGGCATATACTTTCTTAGCATCGAAACATGAAAAACATTGTGTACCTGAGATAAACTCGGAGGTAAAGACACTCGTTAAGAAACTGATCCAACTTTCTCAAGAATTTCATATAGTCCAATGAACCTTGGACTCAGCTTTCCTTTCTTACCAAATCTCATCACACTTTTCCATGGAGAAACCTTGAAAAAACATGATCACCTACCTCGAAAGATAGTTCCTTCCTCCGGTGATCCGCATAACTCTTCTGCATGCTCTGAGCTGTGCTCATGTGTTTCTGAATCAACTGAACTTTTTCTGCCATCTCTTCTACCAATTTTGGTCCCATTAGCTTCCTTTCACCCACTTCATCCCAAAATGCTGGAGTTCGACACCGCTTCCCATATAATGCCTCAAATGGTTCTATCTGTATACTGGAATGAAAAATATTATTATATGAAAATTCAACAAAAGAAAGATGTTGGTCCCAACTTCCCTGATAATCCATCGAACAAGCTCGTAGCATATCCTCCAAGGTCTGAATTGTTCGTTCTAACTGCCCATCTGATTGGGGATGAAAAGCTGTACTAAAATTTAATTCAGTACCCAACGACTTCTGAAGGACTTTCCAAAAGTTAGAAGTAAACCTAGGATCACGGTCAGATACAATGGAGAGAGGAACTCCATGTAACCTGAATATCTCTTTAAGATACAAATGGGAAAGTTTATCTAGGGAAAAACTATCTCGTATAGCATGGAAATGAGCAGACTTAGTCAAGCGATCAACAATAACCCAGATTGCATGATTACCTCAAGATGTCCTCGGTAATCCCACAACAAATTCCATGGATATGCTTACCCATTTTCACTCTGGCATTGGTAAAGGATGAAGCATCCCTTTCGGTAACTGCTGCTCTACCATAACCTGCTGACAAGTCAAACACTTCACAGTAAAATCAGAAATATCTCTTTTCATTCCATCCCACTAGTAATACTCCCGCAGATCTCTGTACATCTTAGTACTACCAGGATGAACTGAAAACGGGGAACTATGAGCCTCACATAACAACTCATTCTTCATCTTCAAATCACAAGTCACACATAATCTCTTCCCAAATCTCAAAACACTATCACTATCAATGTTGAATTCAGGCAACTTACCCTTCTGAAACAGCTTTAACTTTTTCTGCAACTCACTGTCTTCCCTCTATGCTTGCTTAATTCTGTCTGATAGGGATGATATCACTGATACCTGAAACAAAACAGAAGAACTTCCTGCACCAATAACTTCTATTCCAAAGTTCATCAAATCAAAAACCAAAGGATCTTGTTCCAAACGTAGCATGGTTAATGAAGCATTTCTTTTTCGACTCAAAGCATCAGCCACTTTATTTTCTTTTCCCGGATGGTAGTGAATTGTACAATAAAAATCCTTGATTAATTACAGCCATCTCCTCTGTCTCATGTTCAATTATTTTAGAGTGAATATATACTTTAAACATTTTTTATCAGTATATATTTCACACTTTACTCTATACAAATGATGCCTCCAAATTTTTAAAGAAAAAACAACATCAGCTAATTCCAAATCACGTGTAGGGTAATTTACCTCATGAGTTTTCAACTGATATGAATCATAAGCAATTACCTGATCATTCTGCATAAGGACACAACCAAGTCCCTTCAATGAAGCATCACTGTATATAACAAAATCACCATTCCTGGAAGGAAGTGCCAAAACTAGAGCATTCACCAATCTTCTTTTCAACTCCTGAAAACAATGATCACATTCTTTTGTTCAGATGAACTTAACACCCTTACGAGTTAGCTTAGTCATTGGGCTAGATAACCGTGAAAACTTTTCGACAAACCTTCAGTAGTAACCTGCCAAACCAAGAAAACTACGGATCTCAGTTACATTTGTGGGTCTTGGCCATTCTTCGAAAACTTTAGTTTTAGCAGGATCAACAGTTATGCCATCTTTTGAAACAATGTGACCCAGGAAAGAAATTTGTTGTATCCAAAACTCACACTTGCTAAATTTTCCATATAGTTTCTTTTCTTTTAAGGTTTTCAAGATAACCCTTAAATTACATTCATGCTCCTCTTTACTTTTAGAAAACACCAAAATATCATCAATGAAAACAACCAAAAACTTATCCAAGAACTCATGGAAAAATCTATTCATAAGGTCCATGAATACAGCAGGTGCATTGGTTAACCCAAAAGGCATAACTACAAATTCATAATGGCCATATCTAGTACGGAGTGCAGTCTTCGAAACATCTGCTTCTTTTACTTTCAACTGATGGTACCCCGACCTCAAGTCAATCTTCGAAAAATACTATGCTCCCTGGAGCTGATCAAAAAAATCATCGATATGAGGCAAAGGATACTTGTTCTTAAAAGTAATATTATTCAAGGCTCTATAATCAATGAAAAGTCTCATTGAGCCATCTTTCTTTTTAACAAACAAGACAGGAGCACCCCATGGTGATGTGCTAGATCGAATGAAACCTTTATCCAATAACTCCTGCAATTTCTTCTTTAACTATAAATGTTCAACTTGAGCCATTCAATAAGGGGGTTTTGAAATTGGCTTAGAATCAGGAACTAAGTCAACAGTAAATTCAACTTCCCGATCATGAATAATACCAGGAAACTCATCAGGAAAAACATCAAGATACTAATTTACCACTGGCACATCATTAATCTGAACAGTTCCTTTATTTTCAACAATATGTGCAAGGTAACATTCATTTCCTTCTTTTACTAGTTTCTCAACTTCCTTATGTGTTATCAAAATCAAGGGTTCATTCTTCTACAAAAAATGAAAATATTTCTGAAAATAAACCATTTTAGCTCTGCAGTCAATCTTATCATGATAAACAGAAAGCCAATCCATGCCCAAAATAACATCAAACTCTACTAGAGGCAAAACAATAAGGTTTTCTGGTAGATTCTTTCCACACACAAGGTTAGGAAGGTTCTTATAATTCCTTTTTGTCTCAACGTTCCCTCTAGGTGTTTTTACCGTAAGTTCAGGAATCATATCTTGATATAGAATTTCCAATTTACTAGAAAACTTCTCAGAAATGAAAGACTGTGTAGACCCTGAATAAAACAACACATTGGAATAATCTGAACAAACAAACAGTGTACCTGATACCACTTCATTCGATGGCCAAATATCTGTTGAGGTTGTTGCAAAGGATTTCACCACCCCTTTCTGCTTGTAGTCTGGCTGCTTTCCCCCAGTCGAGTTCTTCGTTAGACACTCATTTTCATAATGACCCATTTCATTACACTTAAAACATCTTACCGATGGATTTTCATTGCCTGCTTGATCATCTTCCTTACAGTTACGAGCAATATGACCAGACTTACCACACCGAAAGCACTTACCAGAATTGGATAAACATTCTCCAGGTTGCATTCTACCACACTTCTCACAGGATGGATATTTGGTTTTCTTACCTCCTTGAATCTTTAGTGAATTCTTCCCCTTTTCCTGCCAACTAGACCTCTTATTCTGTTGTTTTTCATAGAACACCTGATCATCGGCAAACTCCATTTCCACCTTCTCCGCACATCGAACAAGTTTTTGATAACTTTTGAACTCACGAGAAGATAAATCCCTTCGATACTTTGGCTTTAACCCTGAGTAAAAATGATTTATTTTACTATCAATATCTCGTATGATGTTTGGAGAATACATTTCCAATCGAGTGAACTTTGCTTCATAAGCAGCCACTGAGTATTCCTCTTGCCTCAATTCCAAGAATTGCTTTTCCATACTAAGTCGAACAGCCTTAGGAAAAGACTTCTCAAGAAACATACCTTTGAATTCGTCCCAGTGAAGATCCTCAATCTCATCACTATCCCTGATATTTTTTACCATCGACCACCACTGATCAGCTTCACCTTCAAAACAGTAAACAGCAAGACTAACCTTTTGATGTTCTGAACACCCCATGACATCAAAAATCTTTTCTAGTGATTTAATCCACCCTTCAGCATGTACAGGGTCAGATGATCCTCTGAATGATGGGGGATGTTGCCTCATGAAATGTTCCACCACTGACATGTTCCTCTCTGGTTGATTTGGCTGATCTCGTGCATGTATACCACCACCATTTATAGCCTGAGTCAACTGTGCCATCACTGCAACAAACTATTCAGTTCTGATTCCGACCATCTCAGGTTGCTGATTTGGAAGGCTGTCTTCCTCTTGATGTCATCCCAACAGAGCTGCTTTGTTTCCTCTACGGAAAACCATTCCGAACACAGAAATATCTTAGGTGAAGCAACATAGTAATCTTTAAATGCTATATCATTTCAGTCATACCATAAATTAACTTATAATTTAATAATTTTCTAACTCCTAAAGTTGTCTAAACTTACCTTTGATACCAACTATAAAGCCCCGGCCTTAAACCTTACTTAATATTTAATTAAATGAATAATTCAAATTGAGGATCTTTTCAGGATTAGAGTTTTAGAGAATTAGCACATAACTATTACATCTCAAAAGATTACAAAGTAGACACTTCTACTAAGTTTCCATAGAATAAAAAAACTCTTAAAAAGAAACATGTCTAGTTCCATGTTTTATATAGCATGACATTCCCTTGATCCCATCCTTGACCCTATTCCACATTAAGTCCTGTGAAAAACATTTCAATGAAACTTGGGGTGAGCATAAAAAGCTCATAAAGGGATACACAAAGAATGAAAACTATTAGTTTATCAAAACAAAAAGTAAACCATGTATACTTTATCAAAGTAATACTTTTCACCTTTATGAAGTAGTAAAAAAAACTCTTCACTGAATAAAAGATCATTACTTACCCATTTGTAACCAAAATATTACCATAAAACCTATATAAATAACACATAACAAAAAAAGGTAACTTGGGACATAAACATACTTCAGTGGAATAACCATACGGTCGACTTCCACACATATCACTTAATGGAATAGCCATTCGGCCAACATCCATACATACTTAATGGAATAGTCATACGGCCGACTTCCATACCCAATGCATTGGAGGTTATAACGTAATTACCCATCCTGGAATTCACGTCACCACCCGTCATATGGTTTATCACGTAACCACCCGTAAAATGTCGAAGTACCAATATAAAATCATAAAACATAAAACCAATATAAAGGAATGATAACATTTCCACATTTCAATCACAATATATCATAAATATATTGACATAACAGAATCCTTTATCAAAACCATTTTCAATACCAAAATACATAAAAGAGTATATGGTATTTATTTTATTTTAAAAAGATTACGGCTTGTTGAGGAAGCCAAAGACCAAATAATACTCGCGGCGGCAGAAAAAGGTAGTTTCACCGCGTACGTTAAAATAACCATTCATTTTTGTCGTTTTATAAAACTCTTCTTAGAAAAATATTCCTTTCATATAAAATTAAATGTCAAAGGGGTTTATACAACATATAAAATAAAGTTGTGTATAAAATGAAATATGCCTCCATGAAAGGAGATTGAGACGAAGTCCCTTACCTCGGGTCCGACTTGACTCGATCGTTCTTTAACGTCCTGAATAATAAACTTGAGTTAATTTTTATTTTCTTAAGAACCTTTTTCAAGTTCATTATTCCTTTTATATCACTTATTTCCATGTTATAAACATTATGTAATCATTTAAGTTAATAATGTTTGTTTTGTTGATATTTGGTCCTTAAGTCGAAAGTGGACTTCTTACGATTACATGTTGTTCGTGTGGTCAAAGGTTCTTTATATCCAGAATGAAATTCCTGATTTGGATATCATATATATCATATATATCTAGAATATACATTTATTTATAATATTACATAATCATTTAGAGGTAAGAAATGAAATGCACCGTTCATGGAGACGATAAGCTGTACGTACTCATGAACGCTACTTTCATTTCTTTGTCATATTAATGGAATTAAAATTAAATGAGAGGTATGTATATTTTAATTAAAGAATTATATTAATCATTTGGATTTATCATTCATCATATATATCGATTAGATACATGTACTTATAATAGTACATTACATTTGAGGATAAGAAATGAAATGCACCGTTCATGGAGACGGTAAGCCGTACGTACGCATGAACGCTACTTTAATTTATATCTCATAATTTAATGGAAAGAAATAATAATTATATAGAGGTATTTTATAATTCCAGTATAACATCATATATAATAACTTTAAATACATCCTTTATACATCCCACATATGGCATTAACGAATCAAATCACTTTGAGAGGGCGGTAGTCCGAACTTCCTTAAATGAAGATATCGCATTTACCCATAATGGAAACCATAATGGTATGCCCAAAATGAAAAATAAAGAATCTTAAGGAAAAAATAAGTATATTGACATCTTAATGGCCACCTTTGAAGGTGTTAGAAGAATATCGAACAATCATCATTTCGTGAGGCAGAAATTCACCATCCCCGGAAACAGTATGTTCTTTAACCATTAGACGTAGGTGTGTGTAAGTGTAGATCGAATCCTTATTATAACAACATCCTAGTAAATAGAAGATACTGTAGTTATTACAAAAGAAATGAATAAAAAGAGTTTAGGGGGTTGGAGAAGAAAAATAAAACAAAAGGACTCAAGTGAAGACATTACCTTATAATCGGGAAACTCCCTTTGGTTTGAGCTCAAAGGATTACTTGGTAAGACTTCTACCCAAAGTGAGGCTTCAAGGAGTTACATAGGGATGTGGAGAGACAAAATGAGGAGGGGTTGGTCGATCAAAAGGCTTTGGAAGTGTGGGTAATGAGGTAGAGGTGGAGGCCTTTTATAAGAGGAGAGGAGGGGCACTCTTGGAAAGTAAGGAAATGTTATTTTATTTTAGAATGAGTTTCTGTTATTAATGGTCCCACATTGAGGTGTTTCGAGGATAAGGTGATAAGGGTTCGAAATCTACCCATCCAATAAAATTTGGACATGTGTAGGTTATATATTTTACATTATCTTTCCATTTTATTTAAATCGTTAAATAATGAGGTAATCGCTGCATCATCATGGTGTCATAAATAATTTAATTTATTTAACGTCTAAAAATTATAAAAAAAATATCATGATGTAGGAAATCTTTTTATATTTCTAATGAATATTTATAGTATGAAATATGACTTGTATAACCCCATGTATAAATTCTTTTAGTAAAACATCTCATGTTTGTGTCATTTTTACTTTAACTTTAAATAAAAGGCATAAATGTCATTATCATACCCAAGTGGCTCAATGGGGTACCAGAAATCGACCCATGGGTTTTCTTGGTCGGCCATAAGTCATCCAATAGGGTTAGTACAAGTGTCAAGATATTTCCATTTTATTATAATATCATTTTTACCTTAAATTACACTAATTACCTTTAATCGTGATTAATAAAACATAAAAGTTACTATTCAACAAAATTTATTTTAATCCCATTGAACCACATTTTACATAATAATGAAAATAATTTAAATTGGATTTTTGAGATTCAAAACATAGAAGTGTGAAAGTCCCATTTAAACGAAAAATCAAGTTTTGTAACCACCACTTTGCGGTTTCACTATTCATCAAAAATTGATGTTTTTTAGAAAAAAACCAAAACATCACCCTAAGCTATATTTGATATTCAGAATTAAAAAATGAAGTCCATTTTACCAAATTCAAATCATATAAGTCACATTAATTAATTTAATAATTAATTCTTGCTGTCAAGACAAATAGCGTGTTTTTATGAAACAATAAGTATCAAAAGACTGACACTAGTTTAAGTCCAATTTCAAAATGAAATTGATTCCAAGGACCACCATTGGATTAAATGGTAAAAATATATCCTAATTAAACTTAAAAATCAATTCAAAAGATTATCTAGTCATCTTAATAAATTATATTAAAAAGAGGTTTTGAATTAAAATACAACATTTTACACTATTCATTAAAAAATGAACTTTATTGAAAAAATACCAAAAATTCACACAAAGTAAATTTGATGTCCCAATTCTAAAGAAGAGTTTTATTTGGTCCAATAGAAAGTATTAGAGTGACCAAAACTATATTTAACTACGGTTCTCCGTCAAATGTTGATAAGTTGACCTTTCGTGAAAATTAGAGTATATAAGCCTAAAATTGAATTCTTTTCATATTTTAAGCCTTTATCCTTTATTAGATAAATGTAAAAACATTTAACAGACATATATAATCATATTTTAGTTATTTATATCCAGTCCCGCTAGTGCAATGGCTACGTGCTAACTAACATTTAATATAAGATTATTTTATTACTAGTGTGCAACATACGATTTCAAAGATACTCTTTGTTGCGTATCAGGTATGCTATCGAACATATCAACCCCTTTAAAGTAAAATTAATTTTTAATTCGCAAATATTAATAAATATGAAAATTTATTATTCTTTATTTACCTAGGATGTTACAATATCTCCCTCCAATGAATTGGGTAATGATTTATATCTCATGAGATAGATATGGCTGGAACGCCAAGTTAAACCAGTTCAGTAATATAGGACTGGAACGAGGAGTGAACTCGATTCAGAAAGGGACTTTTTCCACTAAGATGGTCTTGGCAGAAATTCCTTGGCTACTATGGAAATCATATCATGTGCTTAATGGTTTCCACAATTACATGTTTTATTCCCATGCTATTTTATCAGGATTAATGGTTCTTTATGATCTATGCCTTACGTATTGCCATGTTTTATTTCATTGCTCAAGATATTGATGTTTGAACATTGTGTTCATTTTTTTAAGTTCAAATGTATATGGTTTTTTTTATTTTATCCATGCTTACCCTTACTGAGAATTTGAGCTCACCCTTTATATGTTTACTTTTCCCCAGGATATAAATAAATATTTTATGTAAGAAAACATATGGGGAAGATTTTTATGGGAGATGTTGAAGATCTTTCACCACGATTAGGAGATTGCGTTCCATGTTTCCAAAGACACTAAACTATTACAGTCCTTGTGTTTTGAATTTTGTTATGTATTAAGTATTCCACAAAAGTAATGTGTTTTCCATGTACGTCAAGCTCCGGGTCTTTACAATATAGGTTTTTTAGTTTCGATAAATAAATTTTATTTTATTCATTCATAATTAAATTCTATTTTATCGTAATGCAATATATAAAATTTCATCATCAAAATTAATATTTAATTATTAACATTGTGTTTTATTTCTACAACTATTTTCGTTAGTGTTTTGATTCTAGTGAATTGAATGTTTCCAAAATTTTCTATTCTTATTATCTTTTATTGATTTACTATACCAAAGTATTATATGGATTTCTTTTTTGTTTTTATATAAATAAATTATCATTATTCATTTATAAGAATTATATTTTTTATGTTCTTAATGTGATTTATGTTCATTATACTACGTGAAATAACTATAAGAAAGAAAATTTCATTGATAAAATTATGGGTCGTTACATTAATCCCTCTTATGTAATTTATCAATTAAATTTTATTTTTCTAAAATCTATGTTGAAAAAAAGGTGAGAGTATTTATCATTTATAACATAATCTATTTTCTATGTCACCTATTCATATTTATGGGTCCTCTATAGTAAAATTACCAGGTGATTTATCATGATCATATAACGTTATCTGTATAGTCCAAGATCTTTAATGGATGTTCCTCATAAGAGATGTAATTTTCTAGTTTTAACACCTATAAATTTAGTATATATGATGGATTTGGTACATATTTTATTTATAGGGATATGTGGAATGTATAATAAACTTGGTACATGGCTGGTGGAAGTACTTGTCAATAGGGAAGATATCTGGTACAATTACGAATCTCGAAGGCGCTCATGTACTTGGTACATAGCTTTCCTTACATCCCAAATCTCAAGAATCTATTCCATTGAGATATATGCAGGAATACAATTAAATGAACTAAAAAAGGTAAGTAATGTCTATCATTATCTATATACCTCTTTTTTCAACTTTAGGTAGCCCAGATATGATTTTAGGTGGCCTTCACATTTTCTTTAATTTCAACGAATTTTATTCCATATATGATTACATTCACCATCTTCTTTGTAACATGAAGAAATTATGTGTTGTTCCCATAAAGGGTTTTATATGCATCCATTTGAATCATAGAGTGAAAAATACTAATATAATATAATTTTACTAGAGGTATATGTGGGTCCCAACTTCCTTCAAATTATTTAGAACATTCTCTCAACATGTCTTCCCATGTCTGAATAGTCCACTCATATTTTCCATTAAATTTAGGACAACAAGCTATATAGAAGTTCAACTCCTTGTTTTGAAAATTTTGGATACTCTTTAAAAACGTGGTTATGAATCATGTATCAAGATTAGATATAACTAATAATGGTACTCCATAAAGCCTGTCCACTTATATGATGTATATACATGAAATTTTGTCATGTGAGAAGTAATCTCAATTCACTATAATGTGAGTAGTCTTTTATAAAATGTTCCCCAATTTCCCATATTGCATTATTTTCAATAGATTTATTCAAAATTTCATTAAAGAAGTTCCAATTGATATTTTCCCCTTTTCATGTTGTCTTGGGTAATGTTTTCATCACCCTAGTATCATTTTTTACTTTCAACTTTAACTTACTGACATACATGACACTTTGAGGTATATTCAACAATCTATTTCTTCATAGTGCCCCACCAAAAGTTCTCTTGGATATCTTGATACATAATTATGATCCTTGTGTAGATGGAAATGGTCTTTCTATGTGAATCATTCAAAATAACCATCATTATCTTGGGATTTGATAATAAACATAGTCAAGAACAAAAATTAGCACTCTTTAATCATCAACTTTGAACATAGAGGATTTAACCTTCCTTATATCTTCCACCTTCTTTTTAATTTCCACAACATATTTTTGAGAATCCTTAATTTTCAATAAAAAGGCTCGTTTAGAAATAATTTTAGAAATAATTTATTATGTTACTTCTAAAATGAATCCATTTTATATCCTTATAAAATTTAGGAAGATTAAATCCTTTTCAATTATCCCCATTGATAATTTTACATGATCCTTTCATCCTAGATCATCTACTTCTTTATTTTTATTACCAGGATGATGGTGTATTGAACAGTCATAATCATGTAATAGATCTAACCATATTTTGTACCTCTTAATATCTATCAGTGTGAATAAATATTGGAGGATCATATAATAAATATATATATATATATCGTACTTATCCCCATAGAGATAAAGCCACCAGATTTTCAACATGAAGATATATTCTTCTAACTCTAGATCATTCATGGGATATTTTTCTGATGAACATTCAATATGCTTGATTCGTAGTCTATAAATTTATTATTTTCCATCAGTACACACCATGACACCTTCGTTGAAGCATCCACATATACCATAACGAGTTTCAAACATGTTAGTAATGTAATTAATAGTGCAATTATAAGATTCTTTTTCAAATCAATGAATCAATATTTACATTCATTGGTCTATAAAAAAATTACTTACATCCGAGTTATATTTGTTTTTGTGTTCTAAAATTGTGAGAATTTCATCAAAAATCATCATTAATACCCAGTTAGACCATGGAAAATATGAATCTTCATTATAGGTGTTGGTATAGGCCACAAATAGTACGTATTTATTTTAAAAGGGTCGAAAGATATTCCATTACTGGAGATAAAATTCCCCAAGAATGATACTTCCTCCATACAGAAATCACATTTACTATACTTTCATAGAGTTTTCCATTGAAAAATTCAATAGAACAATATTAAAACAATCCTCATGTTTCTCCTTTCTTTTGGAGTATATTATAATATCATCTATAAATACTACCAAAATTATTTCCTGGTAATCTCTAAAGAATCTATTATTTATGTCCTTTCAAATATATAGAGAAATATTGAGTCTGAAGAGAATCTCTATGTACTCATTGTTTTCATATCTCATTTGAAATGAAGTCACATGAATATCTTTCTTCATCACCTTTAATGGGTGATATCCCAACTGAAGTTCGACCTATGAGAAAATTATTTCCAGGTGTATTTTATTGAATAGGTAATCTATCCATGGAAGGGGATACAAGTTATTTATCATGATTTTTTTAGAACAAAAAAATCATTACAATGGAACATTGATACATATTTCTTCATGATGAAGTGGATTATTATACCCCATAGAGAAGCACTCAGGAATATGATGCCCTTTTCCATATTATCATTTAACTAATTCTTTATTTCTTCTAAATCTATGGTTGAAATCATGTAAAAATTATTTGATCTAGGTATACATCCAAGAATATGTTCAATTTTGATCTCAATCTCTTGATTTGTAGGTAGACTAGAAAATTCTTCTAGGAACACATTAGCATAGTCTATCACAATAGGAATGTCTTTGAGTAGGATCCTTTCCATTGTGTTGATTATTTAAGAAAGATATTATTTCCCATTGGAAAACAATATAAAAAATTGGGATTATAATTTTAAGGAGATTCATTTTCCTCCTTACACATTTATCAAATTATAATATTCCTTGGGATATAAAGATTAATATCCTATTCCTAACAGTTGATATTGGATTTGAATTCATATAGCCAATCAAAACCCAAAATAGCCTAAAAATTCAAAAAAATAAAAAATATGAGATTTTCTAAGATGTTTATTAAAAAAACATTAACTAAGGAGGATTTATATACTTTATATGAAATATTTTCCTCACTAATTGTTCAGATAAATAACAAAAACGTCATATTTGAGGTGTTGTCTTAATAGTTCTACTAAACAAGAAAGATATGAAATAATGTGTAGAACCATAATAGTATGTTTTATATTATTGATTAATAAACCAATGTACCTATAACCAAATCATATCCATGGCCCACCTCAATAGTAGTGATAAAATATTCCCTTTCTTTTTTTCTATGGATGTTCTTTTTGTATATTTCATTTGACAACCCATGGCTTAGGGAATTGACTCTCACAATGCCCATGTTCGTTAAATTTGAAACAATGTACTATAAGATGAGTATTGATCTGTAAATTCATTTATTTTTACATATTTATGGGTGTTTTCATATCCCTTCAAAAATAGTTATCCAGATACCCCTCCCTTAATCATATGATGAATCTTATGGTTCCCTTTAGATAGTTCCCAGGATGAATCATTACACTATTTTGAAACATGGTATGTTGGGTTTTCATTCTATTATGGGACATATCTGTCTATCCTCCAATGTTAAAATACATTTTCATCATTTTATCTTAGAGCCCATGAATCCATTAAGAGTCTATGATATCTATTTCAGACTTAAGATCCTAACATACAATTTCCTCATAAATATTAATGTCTCAAATTTCTAAGGCTTTTCATAGACTTGGATTTAATCTTCTAAAAAAGAGATCGACCATGATGTCAAGGTCCATGATAAACCTGGATGATTATCATGTAAGAATTTTATAGTGTGCATCATATGACTTGATAGAATCATCCTCATTTCTCTTCAATCTATGTAACTCCCTCCCTATATTAAAATGATGAGTTCGGAAAAATATTTATTAAAAATAATTTATTGAATCCTTTCCATTCCATGCAATTAATTTCCTCCTTAGCCTTTTTGTTTTTGATGAGTGTCAACCACTAATTAGCTTCTCCATGTGAATGATAAACAACCAAATAGACATTCTCTTATTTTACAAATTAAAGGATAAAGAATATTGTATCAATGATTTTCATCTATTACTCTATGATAAAGGGATTGGATGATCCACTAAAGATAAGAGGTCTCCATCTCATAAAGGATTTCAGCACAACTTTCACTTTCATCGAATAATGGGAAAGTAAAAAAATATTCAAGTTATTATTCACAAAATTATCTATTTTATCAAGTAATATAATGAATTTTTGAGTTCCCATTCCCATATTGTTTAAAATCTCATGAGGGCAGACGTCACATTTCCCATTATATTTGTTATTGGCACATGTTCTCTTATTTTCACCCATTAACAAAGAAAAAGAATATAAAATATAATTATGGGTAGGGTCTTTAATACTCATATAATAATCATATAATAAAGTAACTTCTCATATATTATGAAAAAAAATTAAATTGAAATCACCTCAGAACATTTCATCCCTTAAGTTTCAATCTAGGTTATACAAGTTGATAGAATTATCCCAAGGGTTATTAATAAATTTTTATAGTCCAAATATCCAAAATTAACTAGAATATGCCTCTTATACCAACCATATAGACCCAATTAATTTACACAGATTACTACATGATTTTAAGAATAACATTAAAATATAAACCATGGATTATAAATTGTAGTGTCTTTGTAAGACTTGGTATATAAAATCGTAAAAATAGAAATAGAATAAAAAATAATTAAATTAATCTCCCATAATGACCCCATAACATATTTGGAGCTCTAATATCTTTATAAGATAACATTTTTAATACATAGACATAAGGGATGAGCTTAAAATACCTCTAAGGGAATAAACATAATAGTAAAGCATAACACATGAGTTAATAGTCATAACATGATGACATAAAAAAGAACATAATGTGAATAAACATATTTAATCACATAGAAGATGGGTTCATTTGATCATGTAAACATATGAATGTTGAATTAGAATATATCATGACATAAAAATGAGTTGTGGTTAATATAAAATACTACATAATAAGGTGGACAAAGATACATAATGGATTAGGTTTACAAACTAATCCCATAAATTAAGTCTCATAAGACAAAAAATTACCCTATTAATTAGATCTCTATCTAGGCCCTCCCATCATAACATGTTCATGTATATGCATACTATATAAATAATCAACTACATAATATTATCATAATGGTTACCCATAGAAATAATTGGGCATCATAATCATGTCAGAAGTCATAACCCATGTTCCTATCACAATGGTGTAAATAAAAGAATATATTTAAATAATACATATAAATTAATAAGGTAAAATAGGTTTAGATCATGATAAATTATGTTAAAATTTAGGGGAAACACCTAAAAAGTGTTTTTATAAAACTTTAAAAATGAGCTTGTTTAGTGCGGTTTGAGGGAAAATATTAAAGAGTCATTAAAGTGGATAAAAGAATAATTTTTTATGTAAAACATGAAAAATATAAAATAGATTTTAATTATTAAATGGGTAAATTTATAAAATTAATGGTGTCTTAAAATAGAATATTTACTGTACATGGAAATGGATGAGAAATGGGGAAGTTCCCTTTTATTATACATGCATATCAGAAAGAATTGAGAAAAAAAAATATAAAATATTAATTTTCTCATAAAAAAGGAATAATTAATGTGTGTAAAAAATATTGGGACATATAAACCTAATTTAGAATAATTATATAATAATAATGAATAAATACATTCGTGCATGGAGAGAGAAACCATATCCCAATGTTATTATAGAGGTTCAAAGAGATCCCTTACCGTATGGTCAAATTTATTATCCACTTGAATATAACATCATAGATAACAAAATTATAAAAAATAATAATTCAATTATGAACATATTAAATATATATTTGATTTATTGTAATATAATTATGTTCATTTATTTATATATTGATGAATTTTAATGTTTAATTGTGATTTTTTCTGGGAGTGTTTGTTTCATGCTTTTACGGTTGGTTCCGTTGAGTATGATTATTGTAGTGCTTGTAAAATGGATGGAAAATATACTTAAGTGGAATTAGATGATATTAATATACTTAACTAATTTTATAAGTTTCCATATATAATTTTTTATATTATTATGGTAAATTTGATAAAATGTTATGATAAACGCTTCGTTTATTTGGTGTTTTTTCGATCGTCACAAACTAGTTTAGTTTTATTAATTAATATTATATATATATACTAGTTATATAACATGTAAAATTAATAATATATATTATAGAATATGGTTTAACAATTATATTTATTTTATGACCATCCATTAATGTTTTAATGAAAAAAAATCATTATCCACAAAGGTGGTGAATCAATATACCATGGCTAATGATTTCATTTCCAAGATAAAAGTGGAAGAGAAAATATTTTATGATCGATATTCCATTAAAAGAATAAAATTAAAATATTTTTATTATACTATATTTATAACTTCACGTTATATTTTTTAGTTTAGGAGAGGATAATAAAACAAAAGAAATTAAAAGAGAAAGAAGGGCGCTTTTATCTCTTGAAAACTGTATCTTTAAGAGCCTTTTTAAGGAACATGGATTTGGTCTTATGTTTTGACTATTATATCTTAAAAGTGAGGAAGAGTCTTGTGAAGGTAATTGGGTATAATTTAGATATTATATAGGTATTATATGGTTTTAGGAGAAGGGGTGGAAAACAGTGATATTTTTTGGGGGAGGAGTGTGTGTGTTTTTATTATTTTATTAATTGCATAATTATTTTGGCTAAAGAATGTAAATAGTGTTGATTCTTATGAATATATATAGTCTGTAATTTAGGATATTTCTAACCAATTGGTTATTACATCCTCTATACATGATCCATGACTCAAAAATCCATATTTTTATTGAATACTTCTAATTACCATATTTTACTCTTCACAAAAAAATCAATAATTTTAGAAAAAAAAATTAAACCATTTTTTTTCAATTCTTATATTTAAAAAAATAAATCCTTTTTATGAAAAGTATTATCTAAATAAGAGAAAATAATTTTTTTAAAAATCATCATTTATTAAAAAAATTACAATTTTAATGTTATAAGAAATTTTATTTCAATTTTAACAATTATTTAATGCCTCATAAAATAATATTATAATTATAAATAAAAAATATTAATTTACGAGTCTGTTATAGGAAAAAAATTCACTATTCCATTATTATACTTATTATAAAATTCTCAATAAACATTTATGTTTCATAAAAATAAAAACTCTTAATTTATCATTTTTAAAACATTTATTTACATATTCTATGAAATAGATATATATCATATTTTCATTTATAAGATATATTAATTTTATTTATACCCTAATAGGTTAGGTTAGTATTTTGACTACTAGATTGAAATTCTTAATAGACATATTACTATTCCAATAGTTAGGCTATTATTCCATTGTTTTGGTTACTATTCTAGTGATACATGTTGCTTAATTTCTATAAATACCACATATTATATTCATTCATCTTTCAATTATATTTTTTTATGTTTATATATGAAATTTTATCTCCAAAAATTAATATTTTATAATAAATATTATTATTTATTTATACTAATTTTTTCATGAGTTTGGTCTTTCTAAGGGATCAAGAATATCGACATTTCAATATTCTTATATCTTTTTTCTTCTGTTTTTTGTCCCACAATAATATTTGGAATTATTACTAGTTTGATTCCTAACTAAAGTATCATTATTATTTTTTGATAATAATGTTATTATTGAGTTTTATATGGGATTTATATGATTTATTCTACATGAAATAACAATAAGAATTAAAATTTCATAGATAAAATTATAGGTCGTTACATGTTGGGACTCAAGAGGTAGGATGTGGGAGAGTATCATGAACTCTTTCTCACCATGTTCCATGGATAAAAAGGGATGGTTGGTATTTTTCTTATGTTTTGATTCAAATTATAATTTTGGGTTTTGGTATTTTATCCCCATTTTCATTTTATGTGTTTCCATGGGGGTGTCTCAGGGAATTTGGTTCAAGAAACAGATATTAATTTGGGATGTGAGGTTAGCTTACATGGCCTGGAAAACTATGAAACAACTAATTTCTTGATTTTATACATATTTATGGAATATTTCAATATTTACATGTGTCCCATAAACCATGAGGCTAAAAAATTCATTGTTCCACAACCCTATTTGGAATTTCAATTTAGAATACATGGTCTTTGTATTTTCATTGAGTGGTCATAGCAATGAGAAACGAGTTAAGACTGTACTTATGACATATTAATATGATATCTCTAGATTTCAGATAAGTTTTCTGTGTTTTTTTATTATAGGTTGAAATTAAAATGTGTTTTTTCTAAAAATTGAATTTTTCTTAATGTGTGCCTTGGGGTATTATATATTAAATGGGTTTGGATTAATAAAATTACTTTTTGTAAATGGTGGAATTCATTAAAAAAGTAAGATTTATATGTGCATTTTGAAAATGAAATTGGGAAAAAATTTAATTGTAAAATGGATCCTTGGGGGAAGAATATAGTTTTAGAATTATAGTAAATGTTTCATTTTTTGGTAAAAAGGAAGAGTATAAGATAATTAGTTTTGAGAACACCATTGGGTGGTTTATTTTAAAATTAACGTGTATATTTTATGTTTGTAAAAACATTATAATATTGTTTTATGTTATATTCCAAATGAGATGTATTGTTTTATGTGGTTAACCGGGTTTAAGAGTGTACAATATTTTAAATTGAGTTTTGGGTATGTTTAAAGGGAATTATATTAGTGTTTACCCAAAATCTAAATTGAATGTGCGATTTGGGACCTCTTCTATTTTCAGATTTATTTCTATTGTGTCCATTTGGGTGTCCTTCAGTGGTATTTTCAATGATCTCAGAGAATAATTCCTTGGTGTGATCTAATTTTGGATGATTTTTGGGTGGTTCTAATTTTTATGGATTTGAATCCGAATAAAGAGAATGGGGATATTTAAGTGGATGTTTTCCATAAGTTGTTTCATGTTCTCTAATAGACATTGGTTGTTCATTTTTTTTATGTTTTAGTATTCTATATTAAAACATTTTATGGGTTGATGAGGGAGACATCATTTTTTTGTTTGAGTAATAAGAAACAATCATTTTTCTTTGTATTCACATATGAGTGTAAATTTTATTTTGAGGTATGTCATTAAGATGGTGTTATAGGTTGAGTTCTTAGTTTATCCCTATAAATTATTTTGTACTAGGTCCAGAACCCAAATTTATTTCATTTATGCATACTAAGTCATGGGAGAAGTGAAATCTTTTTTTAGGTGGTAATACCTTTGGATTTTTATTGGTTGTTTTGGAATGGTAGGATATCGTTAGTGAAAGAGAATTAATTTCAGTGACATAATTCTCTCTAGATTTCTTCATTTTATTAAAACATTTTAGATAAATTATAAGTAGTGGGTATACCCTAATGGGTCTCTTTCCTCTGGTTTCCTTGGGTTAGGCAGTTATGGTTTGGTTGTGGTTAGAGTTTTTGGCATTCTCAAAGTAATTGTTTCTCTTTATTTAAAGATTCTATTTGTATGGTCTTGGATGATATATCATTTTTAATTGTTTCATTATATATTTTCTCCTACTATGTTTTTATTAAACATAACCACTCTAAGATCGAGGTGTGGAGGTCATTGTTTTCTAGATTTCATGTGGAAATTAGTGTTATAATGAGAGGAATTGTGAAAAATTACTTTTCATTAGGGAATGATTCGATATTATATTATGTTATTATTGGAAAATTTAATTTTATTTGGGTTAATATTGAGAATATAAGCCTCATTCGAGGTTAGTAATATATTTGGGACATTTGGGGATTGAGGTTCTTGAATTAAGACACATTGAGGATGTTTTAGGTTTGGCTGATGTGGTTCTTCTACAAGTTGCGAGGTACCTCATCACATCATGAGTTGTTATTATATAAGAAAATAGTTGAATATATTCCATGAAGAAGTAGTACATGATAAACTGTGGATTCTCCTAGGTTAGGGGATGATCCCCCTCTACCTCATCTCAGCTAGCTACATCACGGTCCACAGAGAAAGCCACATTTGGCTAGGTGAGGGGTTGACCCTCCACTCTACCTCCACTATACCAGCTATGTCGTGGCCCATAAACCACAATAAAGTAGTTCCCCCATTGGTTTATCATCATAACATGGATCCTTTATTAATGATGTGGAATCATTCTTCTATGTAGTCATTGTTTTTAAAAATTGTCAATTGTCTAGTTTCCCCTTTTATGTTTTTAAGTATTTATCCCCTCTTCTTTCTCCACTTTTTGTATGACCCACATGAGAGAGATAGATATATATCATTAGAAATCATCCAACTACATTTATTCTTTATTTATCCTCTTATTTTTATAAAATTATTCAAGGTAATATCTTATTTACCACTTCTCCCTTATCCCCACTTCCTTTCTCAAAGGTTTTCTTCTTTTGGAACCGTTTCATTTTATTGGATGAATTTTAAGCATTGACTATGTTATAATCATGAGGAATATGATTTATTATACCTATATAGGATGACTATTATATCTCTTAATAATTATATATATTAGGTGAATCATTTTGAAACCATTTCGAATTCATGAGTCTATTGTTTCAATGTTATTTCATTTATTTTCATTTCATGATGATCTAAAATCCTTAAAAATTTAGTAAATTCCATTCTTGATAATTAAAAATATGTTTTTAATTAAATTATAAATATATGTGATTCTTGGAGGCTATTTTAAATTATTTTAACCTTTTTTTCATTATAATAAAATGTTTTATATGGATTTTGATGGGATCCATTATAATTTAATGTTTATAAATTATAATTTTTTTGAATAATTTTCTACAAGGATTAAGAAATTTCTTTTTTTTAATGAATGTCTTATCCTATATTAAGGGTTTTTTAATAAAGAAGTTTAGTTTTAAGAAAATATTTGAAACTAAAAAAAGATGTGTTTCTAAATGTTTTCAAATTATTTTATTTTTTAAATTTTAAATAATTGAGAAATGGATTGGAATAACATTTTATATTATTTTTAATGATTGATTGGAATTTAAAATGGGTTTATAACTTTCGAAGTGCCAACAAATGTTCCCTTATTTTTTTGGTGCCTATTATGAGTCATTTATCATATTGTAATGGATGTCTTATATGACTAGGGTTATTCAATTCTTGGTTTTTTTAGGAGTAGTGTGAGATATTTTTTTCTCATTAAAAAATTTAATTTTATTACATTCTCAAATACTTTATTTGAGGATTAATCCTGGTAATATAATGTAACTATGTAGGGTCATGTATGAGTAACAAATATAGCTGTGATCATGTCTAGCTAGAGTTGAACTAGGTATCTTAGTGAACTAGGATGGTTCCACATGGTATCTTCATTATCATAGAATGGTGTTCTGGCATGAAATTTGTTACATTACATTTATGATGGACTAGTTATTTGAGGATAATATAAGGATATTGTCACTAGTTCAGAATAGTATTACACGAGTGCCTATATTCATAGCCCATGATAATTGTACCACGATTGGTGGTTTAAAATTGTAGTTTCTGTATATATTATTATATTTCCATTATATTTATTCAATGTTGAACATACATGTGGGTTTTTTGTTGTTTTTTCCATATTACATATTGACCATGATATTATTTTCAATTATGATCTTCAATCTATGGGTAGGTGTGTCTTTTGAAATAGATTAAATGGTTGATTTAGAAATATGTTATAGAAATAATATCGTGATATTTAGTTTTGTTTCTTTGAAATTTCTTGTAATGTATTTCCAAAAATGAATTTTTCAGACTTAATCCTTGAAAGGAAATGGTTTTGGATTAAAATTGTAAAATTATTTGTTTCTTGAACAAAAATATCTTTTTATTAATTAGGAAATTTAAAACCCTATTTTCATTATTTTACATTAAACTATTATTCATGGAATAATAATTTAAATTAATTTCATAGACTCGGTTTGTGGATACCTACTTGTTTATTTAGCTGACACCAATATATTACAGGTTTTAGGAATTATCTTGGAAAAAATTTTGTCATTTAGGCCCATGATGGGTGAGTTTGGGTGTGATGAGATAGCATATATCGCATGGATTTTGATTCTATATTAGTTATAATTCTGGGTATTATGATTTATCATCCATGTTGACCACCCTTTTAACAACATGTTGTTTTATTGTATCTTATTATGATGTACTGTATTTTATTATTTATGTATGATGTTTTTTATTTATGAAAATTGGTTGAATCATTATCATTGATTATGAATCACTTGGATATATGATATTTATGTTTACACTTTATTAATTTTTCATTTCCATCCAATGTATGGATGATCCATGTTATATTTTTAGTAAATGATGTGCTAAACTTTATTTTAGTGATCAATCATTCACAGACCTCTTATTTTTATTCCTATTGACATAATAGTACGAGTTTAGATTTTGGTATAATCCTATGAATGTAATTTACACTAGTTTTTCCTCACAAAATTACATCATAAATAGATCACATCTCTCTAAACATGACACCTCAAAATACTCGCAAGATCTTAATCCTTCTTTTTGTTCTAGAATAATTCTTCACTCTCCTTTTACATGAAGTATGAGACCTGAAACTCATAGATTTCATCTAAACCTTCCAAACCACACAGGGGGCCTCCATTAGAATTACACATCACGCATAAACCATCACCATATGATATTTTGATCTATCACTTCTTATTAAAACTTCAATTGATAATGGATGATAGTTCATTGAATATATATCCTCAAATGAAGACTCAAAATAATATGTTTATTTTCTCTCCTTGGGTAGAAAATGAAAAAAATAAACTAATGATATTAGAAAACTGGATCACAATGATGTGAACACTATCATCCCATATAAAGTAATATAATTCTATTTCACATGACCACACATATTTACATGGTAAAATTAAATTATTCTTGAATAATTAATGAAACCCCCCTATGAAATTAATTTCGGGTTTCTAGGCGTAATCTCCCATCATCATTTAGAAGCCTTATAAAAGATAAAATATATTACATAACTCCAAATATATCTAAATTCATCACCATCCAGAATAAATCCATAATATATTCCAACCAAACATTAGCATCGGGACTAGAGGATCTTCTGAAGAACGTCAGTACATCGTAGTGTTATCATTTTAGCGGGGTAGTATCCCACAATTCCTCATTTACATTTAAAATCCCAACATCTCAATAGAACATTGAGAGAACATAATTATATCAAACAAAAATTAGGCCAATATAAAGAACCAAAATTTCATAAACATCACAAATAATACTATCATTTCATAAGAAAGCGCATGCAACCATCCACTAATCATTCCTTCAAGATTGCTCAATCATAATTCCACTCTGCCACACCACCACTACGCATCAAGAACAACATTACACCACCTCGATCACAATACACATGTAACCTCTTTATTATCAAGGAATGTGTTTTCAAATGTGACTCCACATAACTACTAAAACAACCCTGCAAATATCATCCAAAGAATCCATATTCCATAAAAAAAACCATGGATCCATTTCTTGACATACCATAGACTATACAACACTAACAAAAAAAGAAATGTAATTGATACACAACACATACTATACAAATGAATTTTACCACACCATCACTACCTCATAAGAGATCAAAACATCCCACTCCCATCAAAGAAACTGTTGAATGACCCATTACTCAATACATCACAACTACCAAACAAGCAAAAACACTCTTAAATTTTTTTAAAAAACTATTAAAAATAATTAGACCATTCACATCAATTATATTATTATAGTATAAAAATAAACTATTTTTTATTATATCATAAGAATTAAGCGTGGTCAAAAATAACATCACCAACAAGTATCAGATTTTAAAAAATCATATAATTTCTAAATTTATCAGATTAGCCTATTATGAAATTGAATAAATCAACTCTATTAAAGAAAAATCACAAAATACCATCATTTAAAAATGTCATAAATAATAATAACCTCACATTATCCAACCTTTTTAATGTAATTTTTTTGTTCCATTAATAAATGTTTTTTAGAAACATATAAAAAATAAATAATGTCAATTATAAACCAGTCCATATTGGAACACTCTAAATTTTAGTAAATTCTGTCTGATCTAAATAAATTTATGTTTCACAATATCACTTGAAAAATCATGAAAATTATAAGTGATACTCCATAGATTATTTTTCCTCATAAATCTTGATTGATGCACTCAAACTAAGTATTCATTAAAAATCATACTACAAAAAAAAAATTCAAACTACATAAAGGATGAAATTTATTTAATTTTATATTTAATGGAATCATGATAAAATCAATTCTTAGGGAAATACATTGTAATATTTCATTAATGATTAAAAAACATTCTTTAACACGAGACACCATTCCCATTATAAAAATCCAATCATACCAATAATACTCCTGTATACAGTTTAATAGCTACACATGTAATAGAAATCATGCTTCAACGTGTAACATGGTTATAATTTTGTATCAAATTTTTTATCCATGATGAATAGAAGATAAATTATTATTAATTTAAATGTTTAAAATTTCTTAAAGTGATATTTATATCATTTTTATCTTATTCCTAGTATTATGGAATAAATGTTCAAAATTAATCCTTAAAATAAATCCATAACACATGAATATAATATTTCTTTGATGGAAGGTAACAAATGGAATAACATCAAGAACAAAAATTAATGTTATTCTATGAATGGATATAAGTCAATTCATTATATCCCAATATCAATGAATTTACCAAAGGCAACATATTTTACAAATAATGTCAAAAATAAGAAATTGTATACACTAAGAGAACATTATCTATTCTTAAAAAATAATTACACACTCTATAGAAGTAGGTCAACATATTTTTAATTTAAAAATGAAGATGAAAATAAATTTTTAAGAAACATGTCATAATAAGCATTGAAGTAATGCATGAAATAATACTCAAGGGATTATTCAAACTATAAAATTCAGTTAATCATGATATTATTATTATATTATGTTTTTGTAATAATTTGATAAATTTATTTGGAAATAATCTATAACTGAAACACATAAGTGTAATCATGGAAACCATTATATGATTGAGAAAGAAAATGTAAACCTGGAAAATATAAATCATGCATGTACCTCCCTATGATTTCTATTTAGTAATGTTTACACATTCACCTATAAATTTTTAGTAGCTTATAAAATTAATAATTTTGAATCTTAGTAGGAACTAAATATTTCTGTACTAGCCTATCTTCTTGGTTTAAAATACAAGTTAATACTGGGTTTCACAACTTTCATAACAATCCCATGTGATCCTCAGTAGTGAGAAAACCCAATCTCCTTCAAAACTCTCAACTAAATGTATTTATAACACTTATTCAAGACCAGATCCCATTAGAACACAAAATAGGGTTATAAGGAAAACGATATCAACCCCATGGAACACCTAAAGTAGGCCAAGGGTAAGCAATGAGCATCGATGGAATAAAATATTTATATGAGATCCATTACCACCAAAAATTCCACAGAGTAATAAAATAGCCACTAATAAATGCCAAATAATATCCTTTACCACAAAAATTATCAAAATACAAATGTTTCATATATAAAAAATACAAAACATCAAGAATAAATATATTAAATTTTGTTTTATAATTTCAAATAATCCACTTACTTCATTTGAGCTACTAAAAAAATATCATAATCATGATCTGTCTCTCATGTAAATAATTATCAAACTATGGTGTAGATTAATCGTTAGATTACTCAATAGGATCATCCTTTAAAAAAGATCAATATTCATGTGGAATAAATAGAAAATATTATGTAACATAGATATAAAAAGTAGAAAAAAATTTCAGATATAAGAATAAAGAATAAAAATTTTAATTATTGATCTCTATTTTACAAATTTCTGTCCCCACTTCCACCATTTCCCATAGCATACTCAACCATCTACATTAACAAAAAACAAAAAAAAGATAAATAATGTCGAAAATTATCATCAACTCCAAAACAATCATGAAACTCAACAAAATAAAATGTTATTATAAATTTACCACCACTCCAACTTGCCAGTTCAAGGTATTCTCCAACTCAAACTTGAAGAATGCCAATAAGAACTCCCCTACCGAACTAACAAAGAATAATATAATGAACCGAAATAAAGAATGTATCATTAAGAATTACCTATTCCAAAAGCATCCATGAATCCCATATCCACATACCCTGATATGTTTTCATACCAACCATTCCCCCACTATGTACCACCTCACCACATCATTTATCTCATATCCACCATTCTAGGAACATATAGGTAAGGTAAGGTAAATATAAAGGTTTTCAACCTCCCGGTGTCCCACTTACATGATTTCCCTCAACCATAACCATATATCCTATTCTTAATAATCACCATTTTTATTCAAAACATGTAGAAAACAAAACATGTACCCTACACATACCATTAATAAAAATCACCCTGATTGGTCATTCATCAAAATAAAACTTATTATTTTATCATATTGAATACTCTTAAATAAAATAAATTATAAACTGTAAATTTTTTATGCATCATCCCCTCTTTTAATTACATCTTTCCACATAATTTATCTTTATTTAATTCCTTAATAATAGTTTCTCTGACGTCATTCCATTTCCCCATAATCCAATATCACCCAATAATCCATATTAAAACACCTGAGGTGAGAATGATAACATGTTTAATAGGGATCAAATCAGGATGACAAAGCATATTATGAAGTAATATATATGTTGAGTATATAATTCCTCTACACAAAAAAATATATTCATAACTAATTCCCAATCCTAGAGAAGTGGAGGTCGGCCACAAGACATTACCATATGTGAGGAAACCCAAATAGACTTAACCATAATAACCGGCCATAAAAAAATATAACCCACTACATAATATCTCCATCGAAAAAGATTAAGGAGAGAACAATGAAGAACAAGGAAATAATTCAAATCATTTTTGAAGGAATAAACCTCTTGAAGATGAGGGGTAAGACAATGAAATGAGTACTCAATGTATTCCAATATATAACTATAAATAACTTATATTTTTTTTGTAAAAAAATAAAATTTATATATCTGTTATTAATTATAAATTCATATATAATATAATAAAAATATACATTACCACATGACATAACATGTTAATATAAAGATGCTGATAATTCTATCGAATGCAAAAAAAATCACA
Organism: Viscum album; assembly: GCA_963277665.1. Lineage (NCBI taxonomy): Eukaryota > Viridiplantae > Streptophyta > Magnoliopsida > Santalales > Viscaceae > Viscum > Viscum album. Next base: position 904,214,334 of record OY728158.1, on the reverse strand, counting down.
TAGTGATTCCCCCAATATCATGACATTAAAAACACAGTTAAACATTTCATCATCATCATAATAAAAAGTTCTGTATGACACATAATTCCATAAAACATGACACAACTAATGATAGAACCAGTAAAATCCAAACTCTATACCTAGACACTAAAAAGAAAAGGACCATTCCATGAATCCCCCAATAATATAAATAAGGGGATGTAAGTCAACAGTTTTTTCACCATTGTTTTTATGATTTCACGTCAAATATAATTATAAAAAACCTAACCAACACTTAAATAAACTCACCTAGTTGAATGGAACCTCCAAATTTGACTCATTATACTAAATATCACCCTTTATTGAAACCAGACTCTCATGATATAATAGATACCTTGACACCATAACCAACAAAACTTTAGAAATTTCCATTTATAATAGTTGAAACACTATAGCATGACATGAATTCCATAACATGACCTTTATCCCATTACATAAATCTCATCTTCAGCTATCTTACAAAAATGTAATCTTAACAAATCCAACAACCGAGTATTATAATGAAACTATCAAGATTAGTCCAATCTATTAAATTATGGATCTCCCAAATGATTCTCACCCCAAAGAATAAAAAATAGATGAAGATAAAGAAAAACTAAATCATATGAAATTAAATGTCAGATACCTCTCAAATGAAAAAACACACCACCATCACTCTCAAATAGTTATGAACTACAATTCCCCAAATAAGAAGAAGTCTTAGAAATCACTCAAATTTTTTAGATGCGCTAATAAATAAAAACACCTCCACTAATATAACTATCATCCATGAACCCATACATATAATATAATTATCATCATCTACTCATTACATGTTATCCATGATTGAAAATAGATACTATTGGAAAAAATCACTTCCTCCCATTAAAAATAGTTTTTAAAAATAAAATAGGTCTAAGGATTCCATAAAAATGTAGATTACATTGACTTTTAATTCACATCAAACACACACATTAAAGTGAGTTAAATATCAAAAAAAGGTTTTAATGAAAAGATTTTATCCACCCAAAACATTCACACCATTAACTCTCTAAAAAAGGATAATATGCTGAATTTTTTGGGTAGTCATACTGATGGTTCCCCATAATATTACATTTGAATCAAAGTAGATATATAGACAAATTCCACCTCATGATACTCTATCCCAAAGAACTAAGACATGTTCTATCATTTGATGATAGACTCTATCTACTCTTCCACAAAATCTAAGATCCAAAACCCATAAAATTCGTCTCAGTATTCAAAATTATCTTGGAGGGGACTTCCATGTTATTCTATGTCTAGGGAAAAACAATATCAAAAAACTCCAATCAATCTCTCACCTAATTTAAATACTAAAAGTGAAATGGAAGGATGAATCAATGAATCTCAAACACTAATGAAAAATAAAAATGTGACTAATGATCTCTCTAATCGAGCAAAAAATATAGTAACCATATAATGAAATCTATAAAACAACACCCAAATATATTCTCACTCTAATCCACATAATCAATCTCTTAAATCGCTTTATATATTCACCGATATGAAATTGAGTATAGAAATAATTATTGAATAATTCCACAAATTCCCCCCAAGACATCCATTATGGTTCGGAACACATCATCTAATACCATCATCAAGCATTTATATTAAATAGTTTAACAACCAATACAAATTGTAATATATCTAGACTACTCACTAACCCAAATGAAAGAAAACAATATTCTAAATAATTTACAACATCATGGATATAGGTTCCACTAATGTAAATATATACATGTAGTAGAAAAATTTCCAGTCATGATCTATCCCGAGATTCCACCTATCCCTTTCCAATTTCAAAATCATGATGGAAGCCCAATAGTCTATCTTTAGATCAGAAAATAATGTGATGAGAAATAACCAAATGAATAACATCTATATAACAGTGAGTAGTAACATCTCAATAGTTAAAAAATCAATCCATGACCCATCCAAAACAATTGTTTTGTAAAAACATTCCACATAGAAAAATTGCTAGTCGCCATCAAGAACAACATCCAACCATATATATCAAGAAACCTACATCTACTCATGTTAAACATGGAAACAAACTATAATAAAAAAATACACATCACAACTCAAACCACCACACAATAACCTTAGGGTGATCTCATTTCCACGTAATGAAACATACCTCAATTTCTAATACAACTATATCTCAACCACTAATACCACAATAACCACCACTATATGAAAAACACACTTACCCATCGAAAAAAAAATTTCATACCATTATTACCCCATAAATGATCACAAATTATATTTAACACCATAGAAACTAGTCACAATCTTACTATATAACATATTTAAGCACCCAAACAAGAAACAAAAATCCTAACCACTTTCACAAAAATCATAGTAAAGGAAACAAAAAATAATAATTTAAAAAACAACAACATAATAAAATCAACCATTATTCATCATTATATCATAAGAATTAAGTGTGTCCAAGAATAACATTATAACTCAATTTCATATATACAATTATCCTTTTCATTATAAATGATAAGACCAAAAGGGAATCACTATTTCACTTTAGGAAAAATGAAAATTCAAATTCATATAAAATAGGCTACAATAAAAATTAATTAAAACATTACATGGAATAATATCACGATGAAACACATATAAAAATATTTTTATTTTATTTAGTTTTTTCATGAAAGTTGTTGTATTATATTTATTTTACGAAGTTATAGATTTGAAAGAAAGATGTATTCTGGGTTTTGAAAATAGTTTGGGAATCAAGAGAAACAACGTAATAATAGTATATTTGGTTTTGAAAAACCATCTTTGAAGTATTTGGGGGTTTTCTATCTTTTATAGTTTAGGTGAATTTAGATTTATCAACTAAATTAATAGTTCATTGGCGGTTTCAATGTTGATACGTGGTATATTAAATGGTCATGAAATTCCCCCCTTGATGCGGAAATCCCCCATTTTTCCATGGTTAAGTAATTTATGGAATTATCAAACAAAAACATTATAGATACTATATTTAAACCAGATTACTATAAATAAAAATTTGGTCATGCTGAAATTATCGTAATTAGTTGGGAAATTAAAATCTATTTTGGTTTTAAATCTAAATAATCTTGAGTGAACAAAAATAATTTGATTGTAAGGTTATTCAAAATTACAACAATACTAATATATCAATAAAATAAAGAATAAAATCCAATAAAACCTTGCTACTTTGGGTACATAATCCTAGAAAAAGAGGAAATTAACCCTCATACTAATGATGTTTGTGTATAGAATATCGAAGAAAAATACATAAGGAATGTAGAGAGAAATAATTTTGATGACCTTACATAGGACAAAGTTTCACCCCAATATTTGGTCTCTAGAATCGTCAATGGTAGCAGTAGACTATATCTTTATTTATATATTTCCATGTGGCTCATGTTTAGATTTGGTCATCCAAAATTTGTTCTATTATGAGTCTTGGGTCCTCCCCCACATTAAATGATCACTTGGGAAATAATTTTACATCTTATATGGAAATTACTATTAAAACACTCAAAACTGGGAATATCTAGATAGTGTCACAATGTAGAGACCCGTATCTTGACGTACATGGAAATTACATTACTTTTGCGGAATACTTAGTACATAACAAAAACACACACACAAGGATCGTAATAGTTTAGTGTCTTTGGAAACTCGGAATATAATCTTCTAATCGTGGTGAAAGATATTCAACATCTCCCATAAAGATCTTCTTTTTATATACCTGAAACCTTTCTTTATATCCCGGGGAAAAGAAAACATAAAAGGGTGAGATCAAATTCTCAGTATGGGTGAACAAAAGAAATATCAATCACATCATATTCATAAGAACATAACATTTTGGAAATATTAACCTGCAAAAGAGAGCATAATTTCATAACATGGGATAAATAATAGTAGTGAAATGAAATCCCAATAATCATAACATAAAACATGAAAATTTTTGGCATACACACATAATCATATAGAATCATTTCTTATTAGTCAAGACTCATTTCCAATACTATCTTAGTGGACAAAGTCCCTTTCTGAACCGAGTTCTTTCCTCGTTTCAGTCCTGTTTCACTGAACCGGAATAACCTACCATTCCAGCCATGTCTATCTCATGAGATATAAAATAGTTACCCAATTAATTGGAGGGATATATAGGTCCCACCCATCTCATAATGATACCATTCTTATGTGTGCCACAGAATCATAAACCATACATCATTGCATAACCCATGTAATAAAAATGGGAATCTTAAAATCATGACATCATAAAACAATTAATATACGATAAAGGAATTCATAAATAATTCCATCACAACATAATCAAATCAATGTAATAATAGGGATAAAAACATAACCCTTTATTATCTTAGATGGAAAATAATTTTGATAAAACACTTGAACTTCATTCTTGAGGAGAATATCCTTTCTACTTCAAAAAACTTTTTCTTTTCTTAACATGTCATACAATTTTAAACTAAAATAATTTGATTAAAAATAAACATGAAAAATTGTAATGGAAGATTCTTGGAAATAATATTTTAAAAATCCATTCATGTCGTATAAGTTAAAAAAAACATTCTTCTCGTACTTTTGTCGGAAAAGTCAAAAAAACATCGTATGAAAAACGACAAAAGATTCCTTTAATATCATTTACTAAAAACTAACCGAAAGGTAAAATTGGATTTAAACAATTGTATGTGGATGGAAATAATATTACATATTGAGGAAACATGGATTTGGATTATAAAATACACCCCAGTAAATACTAAAGTATAAACAATCTCGGATAAAAATGAGATTGTGATATTTCCCTTACCTTTGGTCCGATTTGCTTCGTAAGTGTCCGAACCTCTTTTATAATGATTTAAATAATGTTATTGACTTATTCCAGAATCATACTTATTGTTATGATATCATATATGGTTCACTTATGACTTTATATTACCCGTTCTTTTGTAAATTCCATGTTAAAGAGCGTTTTGGGTAAAATTGTTTCATTTGTCATCCGTGTTTTGACTTGTAATTATTCATATGATTACTTAGATCATGATTACTTAATTACAGAACATGATTTATATCTAATATATATTCAGAATATACATATATATAATAAATCAGTAAATGGAAAGAAATACACCGTTCATGGAGACGGTAGGTCGTACGTACGCATGAACGCTGTTTTCGTTTCCTTATTGAGTAGAATGGAATTAAGTAGATGACATACACATATATAAAAATAAGTCCAGTATCATTATTTTATCATATATTTCATGATTACTTATTATATACACTTTATAATTATTCATGAATGGTTAAAGTGGAGAATGAATCTCATCGCTTCGTGGAGACGGTAGTCCGTACGTACGCACGAGCGATGATATCGTTATCATGATCATGGGAATGTATTGGAGTGTATGTATACTATTTCAGAATCAATATGATGTTATAATAACTATGTATAGTTATTCTTTACACCATTATACCCATCCATGTAAGGTGTTGGTGGAAAAATAGATTACACCACGACGTGGAGACTGTATTCCGTACGTACGCACGCGCGGTGATTTCCATTTTCTGTATGATGGATAGAAGGTTAATTAGAGTTTTTTCATATTTATAATAACATATCAGTATATAATAAATACTGATGTTATTAATTTATCATTAAAAAACTAAAGAAGAAGAAGTTGAAGAAGATAGAAATTGAAAAAGATCGGTAATGGATATTACCTCTTTTTGATGTGCCTTCAATTATCCTCCACTTAAAGAACTAAGGATGGACTTTGAAGAAGACCAGGACCTCTAGGATGATACTAGGGGAGTGGAGAAGAGATTTTGGCAGGGGTTGGCCGAGCTTGAATACTCAAATTGGTGTGAGGAGGAGAGGGAGGAGGTGCCCTTTTATAAGGGAGGAGATGGGCACCTTAGGAAAATCTCAAAATATTATTTTATATTTAAGGTCAAATTCGGTTTATAATGGTTCCAAAGGGTCTTATTTCGAAGTTAAAGTGGGTATGGGTAAAAATCCTCTCATCCAATAGGATTTAGACAAGTTTAGTGTATTATTTTAACCTTATTAATTATATTTAACTCTAAGTTAAATAATTTAACTTTTACCGTGTCTTTTTGTTTTCTTACACTACATGGTTAATAAACTTACTATATCAAGCCAAACGAACCCCAAGTTGTTTATTATTAATATATATAATCTTATCTAAGTCATTTGGCCGAACCTTAGATTTTTAGGAATAAAATAACAATTAATAATATAATATTTGTTTTAAAAACTAATTTATGTCAATTTTGACACTATTTGGTACATGATTTTTATGAAATTCATAACATAATGATAAGTTAGAACCAAGTTACGTAAATCAACAATAACATGTCATATTAACCTATAAAATTAGTTTAAGTCATAAAAAGTCTAAAATTACATTTATTTGGGCATTTATAACATCAATTATGTCAATATTTCATTAATAAAACAATTACTGCATCATCTTTTTGTCATAATAAATGGTAATTATTTAATCCCTAAAAATTCTAAATAAATTTCTATGATGTATATACTTGTATTATAGTTTTATAGAATATTCATGTTAGAAGTTTCATGAAGTTTATCACTAGATTAAAATTATTATACTTATAAGATTTAAGAAAAGTGACATGTTGTCACATTCTTTGGTTTTAATAATACTTAAATTATTTTCATTGTCAAAATTTAATTAAATGAATAAAATCAGACCCTCAGGTGATATGGGTTGACTTTTAGTCATCCAATAAATTTTTTTCATTTTTAGGGTAATTTTAAAATATTATATTTACCCTTAATTACCCGATTTACCTTTAACTATGGTAAATAAAATTTACCGTAGTTACTATTCATGTTTCCCAAAAATAAAACGTAGCTTATTAACATAATATGGATCCACTGATTCCAAATATGGAATCCATTTTTCCAAATTGAATACACGATTGTTGCAGAAATTAAATTAAAATTAATTCCGTTGTCGAAAGAAAATAGGGTTTTCTTTAAAACATTGCAAAAGATTGAATTGATTTATCCTACGAATTCAAGGTAAAATCAATTCTAATGAAATAAATTATATTAAATGGTAAAAATATATTCTATTTATACTTTAAATCCATTCAATATTATAATTTAACCACATAAGATATTTCGATGAAAAAAGTTGTTTTTAATTAAAATATATCGTGTTTTTACTATTCATTAAAATATGAATGTTATCGGAAAAATATCAAAACTTTATCTAATGTAAATTTTTATATCTTGATTCAAAAGAAGAATTTTGATTTTTTCAAATTGAACTTATAAACATGTCAAAAACTAGATTTAATGTGGGTGCGCCATCAAAAGGCGGCAAAACTGCATTTTTTTAAAAATACTTATTTTACCCGAAAAATTTATTTTGTTCTTATACCATGTTCTAGAAATGTGTAAGATGAATAATAATGTTATAAAATTAAAAATTTAGTTAACACTATTCATAAAGGCTAGTTCATAACAATATTATAATAATATATCGTTGTTTAGAAAAACCCAGTATTGCGTACAACACACACTATCGAGGAAGATTGCGATTGCGTGTAATGCAAGCCAAGTCAGGGTTGCATGTTGCGCAAGAATCCTTCGTTGTTTCATATAACAGAATCCAAACATATTTCATTTATACATTGAATATATATATATATATACTCAATGTTGCGTAGAATAACTATTATCAAAATTGTGTGTAACACGATCCAAGAATAGTGTTGCGTATACTGCAAGCTAATACGGTGTTGCGTATAGCTCAAGGTAATCTTGGTGTATCACAAGAAATTAATGAAATTAAAAGAATATTTTTCATAAAATCTCGGGGTGTTACATTCTACCCCCCTTAAAATGAATTTCGCCCTCGAAATTCGTCGGGGTGATAAATTGTTTACTACTCGAAAGTTTGTTTAATAGAAACCCACATCGTAAAAAGGAATACCAAAACATGGATTTTAAAAACTAAAGTATGAAATGTAACGGTTACCCAAATTAACTCATCATGGGGTTTCCACGTAGGAGAACATTGGTGAAAATATGGATATGGAAGAAAAATCTAACCATCAAGTTCTGATGGAGAGTGGTAGAGAACATGGCTATGAAAAATCCAACAATCACAATGCTATTGATTTGTGATGATCTAAGGTACCATCTGATTAATCATATATAAGGGAACTAGGACAAAAATTTTGGTTTTGAAGATCATTTCCCTAAAGTTGATGAATTAAAAGAAATACTTGCATGATTTTGGTACAATCTCACTGTTGTTCATGAATTGAACAATTTCCACTTCATCCCTTAAAGAAATGAAGTTGAATTTTTTATTCGTGATGTGTTAGCAGATCATGTGATAGAATGATAGTTCATTCCATCTCTTTCAAACAAAAGGTTAGCAAAAGTTATAAGTCCATCTTATGGTTAGATTAATCGTATATGGTTCTAAAAATGAAATTATACTTCATATATCATACCGCTTAATAAAATAAAACTATTTTATACTAAACAGGGACTTCCTGTAGGCCAGTGGTAGGCGATAAAGGCCAGTCGCACTTCGGTTGTGGGTTCGATTCCCACATCCTTGTCCGACGCGATGGGCTGTCGCCCATCCTGCAGGTTGTCCTTTTTCTAAAACTACATTACTATAAAATCCCATCAGTAATATCAAAAAAAGTTCTATCCTTAAACAATACTTAGTATATGTCCAACATAATCCATTCAAATATTTAGGCTTATCTAAAATACTTCGGTCTAAGCTCATAGTATAAAGAAAACAATTACATGAAATGTCATCAACCAATCATGTAAATACCATCATTTATCCCCCAAATATATATATATATTGTTGGTCACATTCCAATCATGTGAATACCTTAATCATGTATTCCCTTGAAAAAATGAATACCCATTGAACCATAGTGAAAACATGAATGCAGTTAAAAGGTATCACTTTCCACATACCAAAATCCTCAAAATTATATATACTCAAACCATGATATCACTTAGTCCTTATATCAATCATGAGCTCATGAATACTGTTAAACATTTCATTTTCTCGTTTTCCCTTCATTATGCGCATATCATCTTATTTCCAAAAATATCTCAATCACTTTGAATACCACATTAGACCAAAACATAAATATTCTAATTCTCCATGATACAACATTATTTTGGAATCCCATTACATAAACACTTAATCATTCCACCACATCGTTGTCATATTCAACATCGCCAATAGTGATCGCATGTGACTTCCCTTTGTCCTTTTCCTTAAGCGGTTTCTCATGACAATCATCACTAACCCTTGGATTAGGGCATTTATTAGCATAATTCCCCATTTCCTTGCACTTGAAGCATTGAAGTGTAGTAGGTTCATTCTGTGTATCTCTTCCTTTGTTTTCATCATTAGACATCTTCTTCCCATCATTGCAGCATTCAAATGCCTGATTCCCTTCCTTTCCACATTTGAAACATTTACTTGTCCCATTAAGACAATCTCCACTATGCTTCTTTCCACACTTTGAGCATAAGGAAACATTCATCTTCTTTTCACCATTATTATGAGATTTCTCCTTGAACTCCATATTTCGTTTCTTGTCAAAACTATGAGATGGATAAGTAATACCAACTTCCATTTCTACCTTGATAGCACAACGCACAATTTATTCATTGCTACTGAAGTCTTTTATAGCTAATTCCCTTCAAAGACTTGGTTTTAAGCCACTAAAAAATTGATCAACTTTACTTTCAGGTTGGATGATAATGCCAGATGCATACCTTTCAAGTCTTGTAAAATTCGCTTCGTATATACCAACAGATTCATCATCCTTCTGCTTCATCTCAAGAAACTCATTTTCCATATTTGTTCGAAGAATATGAGGGAAGTACTTACTGAAAAACAAGTTCTTGAACTCGTCCCATTCCATGGACTCAATTTCATCTCTTGGCCTCGTATTCTTGATAAGATTCCACCAATGATCAGCTTCACCTTCTAAACGATATACTGATAAGATGACTTTATCATGTTCAGAACATTGAAGAACTGAAAATATATTTTCAGTGGTACTGATCAATTTTTCAGAAACAAGTGGATCAGAAGACCCACTAAAAGATGGTGGGCGTTGCCTCATAAAGGACTCAATAGAATTATGTTCCCTTCTCTGCTCATTTGGAAGTCCAGAATGATTTATAGCTTGTGTAAGTATAGAAATAAGATTTTTCACTCCATCTCCCATAACACTTGTTTGTTTAGGAGGACAATCCTTGCATTGTCCATTACAGTGATCAACATGGTTCCTTCGAGTTCTAGCCATCATCTAAACCCCAAAAAGAATATTGTGAGAGGCAAAAATAATGCTAGGGAAACCAACATAGTAAAGGGGGATTACCCTTAATATCTAACATCTTAGGTTAAATTTTAAGATCATTACCGTATTTCTAGGACCATATCCTATACGTATACTTATCCTTAGGTACATCCCTAGACATACCTTAGAAATATCTCTAGGGATCTCACTAACGTTCTCACATCCTAGTTTCCAAAGGATGAATAAACCTTTCCTATGATACCAACTGTAGAGACCTGTATCTTGACGTACATGGACATTACATTACTTTTTCGGAATACTTAGTACATAAAAAAAACACACACACAAGGACCGTAATAGTTTACTGTCTTTGGAAACTCCGAATATAATCTTCTAATCGTGGTGAAATATCTTCAACATCTCCCATATAGATCTTATTTTTTTACCTAAAACTTTTCTTTATATCCTGGGGAAAAGAAAACATAAAAGGGTGAGCTCAAATACTCAGTAAGGGTAAACAAAAAAAATATCAATCACATCATATTCATAAGAACATAACATTTTGGAAATCTTAACCTGCAAAAGAGAGAATAATTTCATAACATGGGATAAATCATAGTAGTGAAATGAAATCCCAATAATAATAACTTAAAACATGAAACTTTGTGGCATACACAGATAATCGTAGAGAATCATTTCTTATTAGTCAAGACTCATTTCCAAGACTATCTTAGTGGACAAAGTCCCTTTCTGAACCGATTTCATTCCTCGTTTCAGTCCTGTTTCACTGAACCGGTATAACCTACCATTCCAGCCATGTCTATCTCATGAGATATAAAATCTTTAACCAATTCATTGGAGGGAGATATAGGTCCCACCCATCTCATAATGATACCATTCTTATATGTGACACAAAATCATAAACCATACATCATTGCATAACCCATGTAATAAAAATGGGAATCTTAAACATCATGACATCATAAAACAATTCATATATGATAAAGGAATTCATAAATAATTCCATCTCAACATAATAAAATCAATTTAATAATAGGGATAAAAACAGAACCCTTTATTATCTTAGATGGAAAATAATTTTGATAAAACACTTGAACAGCATTCTTGAGGAAAATATCATTTCTACTTCAAAAACATTTTTCCGTTCTTAACATGTCATACAATTTTAAACTAAAAGAAGTTGATTAAAAATAAACATGAAAACTTGTAATGTAAGATTCTTGGAAATAATGTTTTAAAAATCCATTCATGCCGTATAAGTTAAAAAAAACATTCTTCTCGTACATTTGTCGGAAAAGTCAAAAAAACATCGTATGAAAAACGACAAAAGATTCCTTTCATATCATTTACTAAAAACTCATCGAAGGGTAAAGTTGGATATAAAAAATTGTAGGCGGATGGAAATAATATTACATATTGAGGAAACATGGATGTGGATGATAAAATACACCCCAGTAAATACTATAGTATAAACAATCTCAGATAAAAATGAGATTGTGATATTTCCCTTACATTTGGTACGATTTGCTTCATAAGTGTCTGAACCTCCTGTATAATGATTTAAAAAATGTTATTGACTTATTCCAGAATCATACTCATTGTTATGATATCATATATGGTTCACTTATGACTTTATATTACCCGTTCTTTTGTAAATTCCATGTTAAAGAGCGTTTTGGGTAAAATTGTTTTGTTTGTCGTCCGTGTTTTGACTTGTAATTATTCATATGATTACTTAGATAATGATTACTTAATTCCATAACATGATTTATATCTAATATATATTCATAATATACATATATATAACAAATCAGTAAATGGAAAGAAATACACCGTTCATGGAGACGGTATGTCGTACGTACGCATGAACACTGTTTTCGTTTCCTTATTGAGTTGAATGGAATTAAGTAGATGACATACACATATATACAAATAAATCCAGTATCATTATTATGTCATATATTTCATGATTACTTATTATATACACTTTATAATTATTCATGAATGGTTAAAGTGGAGAATGAATCTCATCGCGTCGTGGAGATGGTAGTCTGTACGTACGCACGAGCGATGATATCGTTCTCATTATCGTGGACTGTATTGGAGTGTATGTATACTATTTCAGAATCAATATGATGTTATAATAACTATGTATAGTTATTCTTTAAACCATTATATCCATCCATGTAAGGTGTTGGTGGAAAAATAGATTACACCACGGCGTGGAGACGGTATTCCGTACGTACGCACGCGCGGTGATTTCCTTTTTCCGTAGGATGGATAGAAGGTTAATTAGAGTTGTTTCATATTTATAATAACATATCAGTATATAAGAAATACTTATGTTATTAATTTATCATGAAACAACTAAATAAGAAGAATTTGAAAAAGAAAGAAATTGAAAAAGATCGGTAATGGATATTACCTCTTTTTGACGCGCCTTCACTTATCCTCCACTTAATGAACTAAGGATGGTATTTGAAGAAGACCAGGACCACTATGATGATACTAGGGAAGTGGAGAAGAGATTTTTCCAGGGGTTGGCCGAGCTTGAATGCTCAAATTGGTGTGGGGAGTAGAGGGAGGAGGTGCCCTTTTATAAGGGAGGAGAGGGACACCTTAGGAAAATCTCAAAATATTATTTTATATTTAAGTTCAAATTCGGTTAATAATGGTTCCAAATGGTCTTTTTTCAAATCTAAAGTGGGGATGGGTCAATATACTCTCATACAAAAGGATTTAGACAAGTTTAGATTATTATGTTAACCTTATCAATTAGATTTAACTCTAAGTTAAATAATTTAACTTTTACCGTGTCTTTTTGTTTTCTTACACTATATGGTTAATAAACATACTATATCAAGACAAAAGAAACCCAAGTTGTTTATTATTAATATATATAATCTTATCTCAGTCATTTTTCCGAACCTTAGATTTTTAGGAATAAAATAAAAATTAATAATATAATATTTGTTTTAAAAACTAATTTATGTCAATTTTGACACTATTTGGTACATGATTTTTATGAAATTCATAACAGAATGAAAAGTTCCAACCAAGTTACTTAAATCAACAATAACATGTCATAGTAACCTAGAAAATTAGTTTAAGTCATAAAAAGTCTCAAATTACATTTATTTGGGAATTTATAACATCAATTATGTCAATATTTCATTAATAAGACAATCACTGCATCATCTTTGTGTCATAATAAATTGTAATTATTTAATCCCTAAAAAATATAAATAAATTTCTATGATGTATATACTTGTATTATAATTCTAGAGAATATTCATGTTCTAAGTTTCATGAAGTTTATCACTAGATTAAAATTATTATACTTATAAGATTTATGAACGTGACATGTTGTCACATTCTTTGGTTTTAATAATAATTAAATTAATTTCATTGAAAAAATTTAATTAAATGAATCTAATTAGACCCTTAGGTGATATGGGTCGACTTTTAGTCATCCAATAGGATTTTTACATTTTTAGGGTAATTTTAAAATATTATATTTACCCTTAATTACCCGATATACCTTTCACTATGGTAAATAAAATTTACCGTAGTTACTATTCATAATTCCCAAAAATAAAAAGTAGCTTATTAACATAATATGGATCCACTGATTCCAAATATGGAATCCATTTTTCCAAATTCAATACAAAAAAGTTGCAGAAATTAAATTAAAATTAATCTCGTTGTCGAATGAAAACGGGGTTTTCTTTAAAACATTGCAAACGATTGAATTGATTTAACCTACGAATTCAAGGTAAAATAAATGATAATGACATACATTATATTAAATGGTAAAAATATATTCTCTTTATACTTTAAAACCATTCAATATTATAATTTATCCACATAAAATATTACGATGAAAAAATTTGTTTTTAATTAAAATATAGCATGTTTTTACTATTCATTAAAATATGAAAGTTATCGGAAAAATATCAAAACTTTATCTAATGTAAATTTTTATATCCCGATTCAAAAGAAGAATTTTATTTTGTCAAATTGAACTTATAATCATGTCAAAAACTAGATTTAAAGTGGGTGCGCCATCAAAAGGCGGCAAAACTGCATTTTTTTAAAAAATACTTATTTTACTCGAAAAATTTATTTTGTTCTTATACCATGTTCTAGAAATGTGTAAGATGAATAATAATGTTATAAAATTCAATATTTAGTTATCACTATTCATAACGGCTAGTTCATAACAATATTATAATAATATATCGTTGTTTAGTAAAACCTAGTATTGCGTACAACCCACACTATCGAAGAAGGTTGCGATTGTGTGTAATGCAAGCCAAGTCAGGGTTGCGTGTTGCGCAAGAATCCTTCGTTGTTTCATATAATAGAATCCAACCATATTTCATTTATACATTGAATATATATATATATATATATACTCAATGTTGCGTAGAATAACTATTATCAAAATTGTGTGTAACACGATCCAAGAATAGTGTTGCGTATACTGCAAGCTAATACGGTGTTGCGTATAGCGCAAGGTAATCTTTGTGTAGCACAAGACATTAATGAAATTAAAAGAATATTTTTCATAAAATCTCGGGGTGTTACACACAACATGAAAGAGGAAGTCTAACCATGATTTTTTAATCTATCATTTAAAATTATCCACGCCATGATTTCTATTCACACCTTATAAAATATTAATATCTTTTAATTGATTAACAGTTCAAATAATATATTTCTAGCTCTAGAATCTTTATTCACCCCAGTTCTTTATAGTAAACCCCTAAAAGTATTCCATTGAAATCCTTCATCATAGGTATCCCCATTTAGGTGAAAATCATGGAGGTGTCACTACTGGAATAATTGGCTGCTGCGCCTGGGAACACGGGCGACCGCCAACGGCGGTCGCTATTGACAGTATTAGCGACCGCCAATGGCGGTCGCTACTGCTGAAAAGAATTACGCGGGATATTTCCCGCCCCCCCCGCCACTGTCTTCCTCATCCGCCGCTGCAACTCCCCGTCGACGTCGGTGTGACCCCCGCCGCCGCACTACCACTCTCAGTCAAGCCCGTCGCCACCCCCAGTTCTCTCCCGACCACTCTCAGTCAACCTCGTTACCCTTCACACGACCGCCGCCGATCACCCGAGCCTTCCCAAAAGACCAGAACGCCATCTCCTCCTCCTCCGGCCACCGTGTATCGGCCATGGTCGGCGGTCGTCCATCCCATTGCAACCCCCCAACACCCCCGCATCCCTGCACACATCCAGCGGACGCTCGAAGCAGAATTCCAGGTAGGTTTTTAGGGACCGCCAGAGGCGGTCGCTGTTGATCAACAGCGACGACTCAAATGCGACCGCCAGAAGCGGTCGCATGGCGGTCTCTATAGGGCTTTAGCGACCGCTTTTGGCGGTCGCTAAAGACCATATATCTAGTAGTGTGTTTATCCTTATATTTTTTTCCAAAAATTTTAGAATCTTTTATAATATGGACACAAAATTAGACGCAAAAGCAATAACAAATCATTAAATTACAACAATTTATGAATTTTAATATAAAATATGTATTCAATAAATGAAATTATCAAAACCCTTACAATTTTATTTATAATTTTCCTCAGAGATGAAATATCAACGCACTATATAAGAAAAAACCCAAACATTATTTAAACAAAATTTCAAAAAAATCAATTAATTGAATAGTGAATTAATTATTAAATCATCACAGAAGAAAATTCATCAATGCATCATTTTCTAAATAAAAAAAATCAACCATGTATTTTTAAATTTATACTTTGAAATAGTTAATGTTTTCATTCATAAATTTTCATTTTTTAATTCATTATTAAAAATAATTAAATTTTAAATTTAAATCAAATAAAAATTTTACATTCATCATCAGTGTAAAATTTTAAATATATTTCAACACTTTCCTTCATAACATGTTAATTGACAATGGATTATAAGGCATCTACCATCTACACCATCTAATGGAAGATTTTAAAATTCATCACAAGGGATTCTTATTAAGGTTGAAATATCTATAAGACTTTTGGGAAGGTGGTTAATGATGTGAAAACAAATAAATCTCAAAATTCAGTTTGAACCTAAATTATAGTGCAAGATATATAAAGATAGGATCAGTGGAAATATCCCTTATTAGATTTTATCTCTTGCTTTTCCCATAAAGATCAATGAGCGATCATGATAAAAGTAAACAAAATTAATGAATCATCATCTCATTCTAATTTTTTTATATTATGTTTAATACAAATATCACATACACCACCAACCCACATATGATCACAAGATCATTAACATGGTAATAGAGATTTTTGATACTCCTATGACATAACCCACTTATATATATATATTAAAAATAGATGAGAATGATGATAAATTATAATGAAACATATCATGGCCTCTTTGAAAATCCCAAGAACAACCCCAGTATATTCTTCTCAATTTAGTATATCCATATCCACAAAGGAAAGTCTCTCCCCATCATTTATCAATATAAATATCATGGAATAGATTTATAGGATTATAGAAATGTATAAATTAGGTTTGCAACACAAATTATTTCCTAAAAATGAAATTCATGTTTTTGATAAGAATAAAAATCATTAAAACATTGTGGCTCCAAGTATAAAGGGTTAAATAGATTATGTGTCAAACATATTAATAATGATTCTATTCATTTATAACAATGTAAACATTCCAAACATGTTCTAGAAGAGAACATGAAAGATTATCTCAAGAAATATATGATAGTAGGATGAGAGATATTGGTTTTGAAAATTTCTTGGGAAGGAGATGAATGTTTGGAAAAACATCAAATTTCAATGTATAAAAATAATTAAATAAATTAATGAAAATATTCAAAATTCAGACCCGACCAAATTTATTAAAAATATCATTTAAAAAAATTAACAAGATCTGCTAAATCATTATGTTTTAAATCCAGAACTGTATAAATATCCATAAATTTTTTTTCCATATTTATCTCATTTAATTTTATTGAAAATATAATTTAAAATATATGAATGATATGCATCCTAGGTAGTTTTTATCTCCATTTTTATTTCATTAAATAATTATTTAAATGGAAACATTAAACTCATTGTCAAATATTTAAATAAAATTATTACATGGAATACTGTAGAAATATTCATAATTGAAATTACTACTCCCCTTTTAATGACGTTTCAAACATGGATATACATGTTCCAGTACTAATTCATGACACAATTATCATTAAAAATGTATACTTTTTCGAATTCAGCATGTTAATGGGATTCAAGATGTGCTTTGTTCTTACTACTTCCAATAAATCTAATTTTTAGTGTCTTAGTGGTACTAAAATATAAAAATGAACTAGGGAAACTAAAATTCATTATCAATGACACATGAAATATTTGGGAGAGAAATAATGAACATAAAAGAATAAATTGAAATCTTAAACACTCAGGTTTCATCCTGGAAGTTCATTTGTTTAATTTAAATGGATTTATCATATCCCTTATAGAACTAGAATTGGTAATAGATGATTTGAAATATTTTCTGTGGTCGAGGTCCATAAATGGTTTTCATTCTCACATGTCAATGTAGGATAAGCTTTTTCATTCTTCTATAAATTGGTTAAATATTCCTCCTGATAGAAATTTCTTGATTTCCATCATTCTGATCAAAAAATTAATCTATAATACTAAAAAACTGAATGGGAGTTCATATTCCATCCATACACATTCTCCCTTCTCAAACTGTGTGGAGTCATGCACATTTCTAGTGTCTTTAGTCTTGGTCCTCAAATTCACTTTCTTCTTATTAGTGATTTTAAATTGGATATCATCTTGCACAAAAGCATCTAACTCCTAAACATATTCCATTTTAATATTATATTCAACTTTATTTATTTTTTATTCTCCAAAATCATCATCCTCTTTGTCAACACAATTCTTAATAACTCAATAGATATTTAAATTAACTTACTCACTACCAATTCTTAGACATATTTCTCTATATCATAGGTCTATTGGGCCTCTCCCAATGGTTAAAATTGGATTTCCTAGAATGAGTGGCGTTTTATTCGCTTCTATATCTAGAAATAATAATTCTAGGAGGATGTATTTTTTGACTTTAATAAGGATATCTTTGATGACCTCTTGGGGGTACTTAACTATTGAATCTTCCATTTGAAATATGACTCTTAAGGGGTTCAGTCCTTCTAGTCCTGGAATCTTTAATATTATTCATTACATGATGCTGAAAGTCACAACTATGTTTTGTAAATTTTTTCTAAATTTATTCACTCTAATAAATCAAGGAATTGAACAATTACTTGGGTATTTTTACATCATTGGATGGACTTTGATACAATGGATGAACACTCCTCTATGAGTGGAGTGGTGCCAATATCCTACACCTTAGTCTTTTTGGTCACTACCTATTTAATGTTTTTCATAGGTTGGAATGTTGTATATATCCTTTAAAAATGAAAATTAATACGAAATTTATTAAAGTGTTATATAAATTTAACATTTTTACACATAGATCATCACTTATTCTAGTTATTCTAGAAACAATATTCCTGGATTGTATGACGGTGTTTTTTCATTTACATATTCTTTATATACTTATTCATCATTATTTGATATAACTTCTTTCTTTTCATCTTGTACTTTTCATGGTTTGGTATGATCCTAATTAAATTCCCCACTCCTCATATCAATGAATTTCAAATCTTCATGTGGGAACACATTGGGGAATGCAATCAGTGATCCTCAATGACTCTCTCATTGTAATTTGGTGATTTTACCTTCTTAATTCTCTAGATATTAAAATGTGTTCTTATACATCCATTATTCATCCTTTATTCTTTGATTTCCTCCTTTTTCATGGTCATAAATGTGGTCATTGTCTCTTCCAATATATGGACATTATTAATTAGTGTGGACCCTTTGGTTTATGGTTGATATCTTATTAAAGAGACCATGTTTTTGTTAGTGAATACATTTTCAATATCATCCAAAAACTTTTGTTAACCATGATAATACATTTTAATTTTACACCTTCACATTTCAACTAAAATATATTTCATTCCATTTATTTTAGAAGGTTGTATCTCTACTGAAGGTATTTATTCATTAGTGATCCTCTAGGTACAATATCAAGAATAAACCTTTTCCATTTATAAAATTCTAATATAATTCGTAAATTATAATATATAGCTATATAATATGAATAGGTCATTTTTGAGTCATATATACATAATGTACTAAAGGAGAATAGAGTAATTCATACACAAATTGATCAAGGATAATAATATTAACCTATAGTTTCATCAAATTAGATGGTGGGAAGAAGTGAGTGAGAAAGATATTTTCTAAATAACCCCATGTGGTGATGGAATGAGTAAATAAACTTTGATTCCAATAATGATATTGATCCCACAATGTAAATAATAAGTGTTTAATACTTACTACATCGCCAAAGATATTTTGGAATAAGAAACATTCAAATATTTTGAGAAAACATCTGTGATGTGCCTTTAGATCTGTATAAGATGGTCCTATGAGATTCAGACTACTAGAGATCAAATATATTATTAAAATATTGATCTCTAAAATGATATTTTGTAACATGTGGTGCTATCATTCTTGGTTGAAATCCATTGTTTGATAGTTACCCATAAACAAAAAGTGTTCAAAACCTTGGATATCATTGAAGAACCACAAAAACAAGATTGACTTATGTCCCCACCATTGTCATAGATATATTCATTATCATTCAATTTTATAGTTTTATATCAAACTCTAATGTTTCTTTTTTTTAGATCGGGAATAATAATTTTTTTATAAAAGTTAAAATCATTAAATCCACAGAAAAAACACTCCTAATGTATAATAGATAATATTTAAATAAAATAAGTATATAAAAAATATAAATTAAAAAACCTAAAACTAACTCGAAACTATTTTTATGAAATGGAAACCATTTTTAAAAACTGTAATTGGTATTGTTATTTACATATAGTTCTAATGAAAATAATAATTAACAAAAATACTCAACCAGAGTTACTAATTAATTTAAATATATTATGTGAAAATATTGAGGTGAAAAAATGAGATGATTATTTTGTTTATTTAATTATTAAAACAAAATTAACTAATTTATTTTTCATCATTAAAATATTGTGGATAAATAAAGATGTAGATTGTGTTTTAGAATCAGTTTAGAAGTGAGAAAAAAATGAAAGAGCATAAAAATTGAGTTTTGAAAAAATGGGCATGATGTTGTGCTAGGTTTGTGTTTATTTATTGTTTGTTTAAGAGTAGTTGGATTTAGAAATTAAATTAATTTTCAATTATTTTTGTCAAATTTAATATTAGTTATATCCAATGGTAATGAATTCCCTTTCATTAAATGATAGTCCACATTTTCCCATGTGCTGGTAATTTTGGGCATTTTTAAATCGAGTTTGTCTTGTTACGTTTTTAAACATTATTACCCAAAATGAGACCATGGTCATGCTTTAATTAGAGTAAAAAACATCCAATTAAATGTTCTTTTAGGTTTATGAATCAGTGAATATGATAAAAAAATGGATTGGATTTATTACTCAACATTAAAGTAACCCTAATACATGAATAAAATAATGAATAAAATCCAAAAACATGTTCCCCATTTGGATAAATTACCCTAGAATAATATGGAGATTACCTCATCATCCTTATGATGACTGAGTAAGGAGGAATTATGAAATAAAAATAAAACATGAAGAAATAGAGAGAAAGGCCGTTGAGGACCCTTCACAATGTAGCTTCCCCCATCTCTCGAATCGGCCACAATAGCAGCAACACAACTCTATATTTATAAATTCTCATAGAGATTTTTTTATTTAGTTCATTATAAATTTTATCCATTGTAAGTATCAGGTACACCCCCATATTAAATGGTTTTTTGGGAAATAATTTTGGGTCTTTGTGAAAATATTCACTAATGCACTATAAACTATGAAAAGATAGATAGTGTAACAGTGTGAAACATGAATTCACATCACGACTTTTCATACATTATTATAACTTGTTTTAAATAATTAATTATATTCATACCATGTAATATATTAATGTCTTCAGCTTAATTCATGATGTGAATCATTTTTTAGCTCTATAAGCTCTGTTTCACCCCGGTTCCTCACTTTCGACACCCAGAAGTACCCATTGACATCAATATTTATAAGAAGCCCTATTTAATTGTAAATATTGGTCATTTTTTCTCCTTTTACACATAAATTATAGTGTCCTTCCCAATATGAACCAAACAATTTATGAACAAGCAATAATTAATCATTAAGTTACCGAAAATTGTGAATTTTAATATAAAAAATGTATACAATAAAGGCATGAATTAAAATAATATATATTATTATATTTTTTTTGGAGTAGTTATTAAATAAAATCCATCAAATAAATGACCAAAAATAAATGTAATAAAAACCAAAAAAATATCCTCACATTATTAAACCATTAAAATATAAATTTTTTACAGATTAGGAAAATAATTTTCAAAAAAAATATCAAAAAAATCAAGGAAAGAAATCATTAATTAGAAACATATGGCCCCATATTATTTTTTTAATTATTTATTCAATGAACAAGTTATCCCATTTATTTTCAATATTATCATATACATGATAAAAATTTATATATAATTTTTTCACATTCTTTATCCTTATATATAATGCTTGATGTTCTCAAACTTTATATTCTTTATAAATTATATTTTTATTGACCCTGGCCCCATAATCCCTAATATGGTGCCTAATACCATTAACTTTTCATGAGATACAAAGAATCACATACCTAAGGACTTATTGGTTTCATATTCATGGTAAAATATATACAAAAATGTGTCTTATATTACATTTGAAAACAAAAAATGCCAAATATTTTTTTCTTTTCTTTTTTGGGAATAAATTTATTCTATATAGTATATCCCTATATATCAATAATAGAATAGTTCATGGATTTCTAGGTAATGGAAAAATAATAGGGGTGTGCTAAAATTCATTGTAGGGTTAAGTGTAAAATAGAAGCTATGAAAGAATATGGTGTAATCAAAATTGAATGGTAAGTAACTAAAACACGTGATATTAAGGAAATATGTTGATAATAATATGGAAGAAATAAAAGGCTCTCAAATAATTCTATATAAATAATTGTATGATAGTGAATCTTGACCATAAATATTATAACTCATCAAATATTAATATGGAATATAAATAAATGAATTCATAATGATGGAATCAAAAATTATATATATCTAGAACATACTATTGAGGCTTTAATCCATGACATATAATACTATCAAGGATTCATGTGAAGACCACTAATACAATCTACGTTTCATTCCAAGACATCTAAAAAATGGGCAAGGCCTTGTCCAAAAACAAATATAGTTTCTATCATGAGATCTACAGATGAATCATGGGGCTATGGAGGGTCTCAACAATTGTATACAAAATAAAATGAACTAATAATATTTAAGGGATGAAACATAATAATAATAATTATTAAAATTATAATGTTATGTTTAAATACATTCCCCAACCAATAAAAAAAGTCATATACCTTCTAGAATAATAGTAACAGTTTTAAAATAATACATCCCCAGTCATAATAAAAAAACCATATGAAAACATAATAAGGATGATATCATTAAAATATATAACCATTAGATTATGTATAAATTGTTGTTTCTATTTATGAATAGATATAATAAGAAAAATCATTAAAAGTTTTCTTGAGGAAAATATTTTTTTCATTTTGGAAAACATTTTGAATACCTTTTTCATTGAAAATCACTTTAAAGAAAATTCATTAAAATTAACATCATAAAACTAAAAATGGAGATCAACATAAATGAATGTCATGTCGGTGGTTAATTACATACATTATATGAATAATATTATCTTTCCATAATAAAAAATGAAGAAAAACTTTCTGAAAAATTTTAGGGGAAAATACTTTTGTAGGACAATGGATTTCCAACAATAGAAAAATGAATTTGGGATTTAATTATAAATTTTACCAATAAATATAGGTACCAAAGTGTTTAAAATTTTAACATGACCTGAAAAATATCATCAATAATTATAGGAGAAATAATTTAATGTGTTTATTTAATAATTATTATTTAATTTTTGTTAATGGAAATTCATGAATAAAAAATATAGATTAGAATGAGATTCTGAAATAAACCCTTAAAATGGACATAACATTGAATTGAAAATTAATCTATGAATTGATTAAATGTATCAACTATAAGTCCACATAAAACATGTGTAAATAAGAAATTTGGATTTCAAAAGTCATTATACATATAATTATAGACTATTAATGATAATAGTGCAGTAATATAAAACACAAAAAATGAATTTAGTTATAAAATTGCTTACATTTTGGTAACTATTAATTCAAATCTTGTTTGGTGAAATAATTCAAATAAAACTCAAGATAAAATGAATAATGAATTATTCATTACATTACATGTAAAATGGGTTGTATATACACAATGTAAAAGTAATTATGTTCCTAGAATTATAATATTCCTTAATGAAATGAAATTGAGACTAAATCCATTACCTCATGCTTTCCTTTTTATAGTACATTCATTAAAATAACATATAGTGGTTTTTAAATGTTTTATTAACTTATACCAAATCCATATTAATATGTATTATAACATATATTATTCATTTTTAAAATATTGTCTCTGATTTTTAAATAATGTATCATTTTTTTCAATGTCTTGGGGTTTAATTACCGTTGTTTTAAATTATGATTCATCTTATTTTTTTCCATATTATATCGATCAAGATTTAATCATATATAGATAGATTTTTTTAATTTAATATATATTTAATAAATATTTATTTATATTTATCCATAAAATTTCATGGTAGGAAATTAAATACACTATTCATGGGGACGGTTATCTATAAGAACTCTTGAACGCAATTTGCATTTTATTTTTTATTGAATAAAAGAAAAGTAAATTTTATAATATATATTCATTATACTGTCATTTTTATTTTATATATACCACATATTTTAATTTAAATTTTTTTAATACATTACATGTAAAGCATAAAGAAATCACATTACTGTGCTAAACGATAGTCTGCCGTACACACGATCAGCCTTATCATATTTCCATAAAATAGAAATCAAAAAGGTAGATGTTATATAATAATTATATATATAATAAATATATCATAAATTTCAAGTACACGATATTAAAATAATATTTCCATTATTATTCCCAACCTTTAAAGGAGGCAATGAAAAAAACGAACGACATCATTTCTGGAGGCAACAATCTTTTGTACACACGAACGATGATTTCGTAAACCATTTGACATAATTCTGTGAAGATGTTGTTAATAAAATTATCCTTAAAACATTTCTTTATATATAATATACTGAGGTCATTGTAAAACAATTGATTAATAATAATTGATTAATATGTAGAAATAAAAAAAATAAAAATGATTTTAGTAGAACATGACCGCTTGTTCGGGAGTAAAACTTTTGATTTCACTAAATCCATTAAATAATTTTTTAATAGAAACATAAGACTTATATGATTTGGGGATTGACTTTTGGGAGTAATTTTGGACAATATTTATAAAAACAATTTTTTTTAATGTATGATTAAATGAGGAGAGTGGTGACCTTTTATAAGTGCGGTGAGTAGTACTATTGTAATTTTGAAAAGGTAGAATTGAGCCCACAATTTTCCTAGTCAAATAATAGAACCATAAATATAAAATAACATAGATGGTCTATATATCTCCATAAAATGTTTTTTGGAAATGTTTTTAGGTTATTTGGATCCCTGAGATTAATGCTTAGTCCCTTGGTAAACTAATTTTTCTTTTAATCGATGTAATTAATTTTAATAGTGTTTACTAATTATTTTGGGAAAAAATTTGGTTTAACTTATTAGAAGTTATTAATTTTTTTGAATACCAAAATTTAATCCAGTCTTACAAATTTAAATCACATAAGTCTAAAAAAATTAATTTAATATTAATCTCCCAGAAAGGGGTATAAATAGGTAATTTAAAATGAAAATGTTCAAAACATTACAAAGTTATTGTATCTAAATTCAATATAAAAATGATTGAAATTCCATTAATTATATTAGTATATTTTTAATTTTTCTATTTTAAATTTAAAATAAATTCAAAATATTTTTTAACTTTATAAGTTATTGAAAAAAATGTTATTTTCAATTCGAATATTTTATTTTTAACAATTCATAAAAAACATATCCTTCTTAGAAAAATAAAAAACATTAACAATAAGATAATTGATAGATTTAATTTTTAAAATTTTAATTAATTTTTTGAATTAAAATTTATCATGGTTTAAAATATTATTTTTAAAATAATCGCATCAATAAAAGGAGGTAAAATTGCCTTAGAAAATAAAGCTTTTTATGCGTAAAATTGTATTTGTTCTTATATAATGTCTAGAAAATAAATTTTATGAATTTAAAAAAATTTAATTAAATATATTATATATAAATTTAATTCTGATAACCTATTAATAGTAAATAATTTAATATATTATTATAAAATTCATTTGGCACATAATTTTTTTTACAAAAACACTTTTTATATATTAAATTTGTTATTTTAATTTCATTTATAATTAATTGGTAACCAATGAATTAAAATGTATATTTTAATAAGTTATTTAATAATATTTATAACCTCTAATTTAAATTCTAGTACAATATTTTCATTTTAAATAATAATACAAATAGTATTCAGTAAAACTGGGTCTTGTGTGTAACAAAATCCATTGAAAAAAGTCATTGTGGCATGTAATGCAAGCTAACGTTGAATTCCATGCATTGAAATCTATAAAATAGATATAATTTTTATAAAATAGTAAAAATTTAATAATGTATGTGATGTTATATTATTTTCTATTCTTTCTGTTTTGTGTCCTATATGCAATAAAAAATGATGGTAATGTTTTAAGATTTATGGATGTTAAATTCTCCCCACCATAAATAAGTGGATTGTTTAAAATTTAAAAATGGTCTTGGTAATCATGGTTTTGACATTTAGAAACACCATTTTTGAAAAAAAATAATTCGTAAAATAAGTAATAAAATATCCCCTTAAGAATAGATAAAGGGAAGAACAATGTTCATATGGAATAACATTTGTGGAAAGTGAAGATAAGGAAATGGAGGAAAAATCAAATATTTATAGTGTATTTGAGGTCATTTATCACAATAAAGTGACTGATGAATGAAATGTTGAGGGGATTAAAACCGTAAATTGTTGATCATTTAAAGATTATCATTTCATAAAAAATTATTTTATTGGGATAACATTTTTGTTTCAACATAATTTTCTTAATGTTTAAAAATTATTTTTTTGAAAAGGAATATATGCATATATACTTACATGTTACATTTATAATATACATAATTTCATCCTTTGGTTGTTTTTGAACTATTACAACCTCATCTCTTATCATAGGCTACATAATATAGTGATGTAATACATTAATCTCTAAATATTGATCCGAAGATCAGCATAAAGCATGTCATAAATAGGTAACTTTTCGAAAATATTATGATAAAAAACATTATAAATAATGTCATTGAATTTGAGGAATGAAAATATAAAAAATGTGGTTCTTAATCATCATACCAAATATGTGATTACCTTGAACATATATTTTCATGAATGTTTTCAATAACATGAATTAAATTAAAACCTTATTGGGAACATGAAATATTTATTATTCATTAAATGAAACAGAAATTAAGGTATATATTACTCAAATAAAAATATTTTCTAAATTAAATTAATAAAAAAATAAATTACGTTTTCAATAAGTCAAGAATAATTTTTGAGGTAGTTATTATTATATGATACACTTTATCCATATCAATAATTTCATTATCCCAAAACACTATCTGAAAATAAAGAACATATTAAGGAACAAAAAAAAATCGAATAATTTCATCATTCCACTGAATCAATTTTCTTTGTTATTAGTACCATTTTAAAAATTCTATCAAATTATAAATTAAAATTTAAAAAAATACAATCATTAGATATTTCAATGTTAGTATAGCCAAGAAATCATTGATAAAATACAGAAATGAAATAATTATTGAATCCAAAAAAGACCATTAATCAATCCACTTCTTCTATGGAAATAACATATGCTTTAACATGATCTTTTATCTTGTTTTTAGCTATACTCCTTTTACTCTTGAGGAATCCATTTGAATAGTCCCCTATTTCCTTACAATTAAGGAATTCAAAATTGGAAACCTTTTTATTTCCTTTAAAAATTTGAGCATGGTGGACTTTCTCCTAATACTCATAACAAACTCCCATTCCCTTTTTGAAATAACTAGGTTTTCATTTATACAATTATAACATGAAGGAAAATACTTTTTTCCTTCTTCACATTACCCATTTTTATCTATCAACCACTTCTTCCCTTTATTTACTTTGAATCCATAATATTTAGATAATTATTTCTCAATCTCGTTATCAAATGATTCAATTTCCTCATAAGATGATAATGTTTGGGATATTGGTTCCCTTTGATATATTGGCATAAAAAAATTTAGGAGAAAATAATTTTTATTATTTGGATTATATCCACTGATGAATTTCTGATTCCTTCTACATGGTTCTAGTTCTAAATATTTCCATCCACTATATTTGATCATCTATTTAGGAAACATAATGTATAATCATAGAACAAGAAAAATACATAAATTGAAAAATTTATGCATACCTAATCTCATAATTATTAACATTTTATCTTTGGGGTATTATTATCTTAAAATAATTTATAGTGGTTTGTAATGAAAATGTAATTTATCCTAAGAATATATCAAGAGATTCTCAATCCAAGTGTGTAGTATGGCCAATTGCCGTGTACGAGGTTATGCTCGGTCAATCCCAACATTCCATTTTCATTGTAATTACCCCTAGGTATATATGTTATAGAACCCCTTCAACTATTAGTATCTAGACGGTGACATATTGATAGGGAAAAAACTAAAGAGTCCATATCATACAAAAATGTTAAAATGTTCTTCTATACTTATCTTTAAATTATATAACAGAATTATGTTACCTAATTTTTTTTACTAAATCTAGTTCCTATGATTTAAACTAAACTTTAACTGATACGAACTATGAAACCCCAACCCCAGCCGCACGGAGATGGTGCCTACTACTATTTCATTTGGATAAGATACAGGGAATCACAACCCAAAGAATCGATTAGTTTTGCAGTCTTGGTAAAATATATATATTTATGATCCTTACATTACATTTTAATACACAAATTACAATATATTTTTTATTTTCTTTATATAGAATAATATTATTCCATTTTGGTTATCCCTGCATATCAATCATAGTAAAATTAAAGGTATCATAGGGAATTGAATACAAATAAGGGTGAGAAGAAATTCTAAGTTTGGGTATGTGTATAGAATAAGCTATGAATAAATAAGGTGTAACAAAAATAGAATGGTAAATAAGTGAAACATATGAAGTTAAATTGTTAACATAATCATAATATTGTTGTAATAAAAGATGAGTAACTAATTCCTTATAAATAATCACATGACAGTGAAATATATCAAGGGATATTTTAACAAATCAAATAATCATGTGGAATATAATTGACTGAATTCATAATGATGAAATTAAAAATAATGGATATCTTAAACATACAGTCAAGGCTTTATACCAAGAAATTTAATATTGTTGAGACTTTATCCCATGAAATGTAATTCCATCTACTCTTATTTACAATACATCTAATAAATGGATAGGGAATTAGCCCAATTAATACCTAGTTTTCCTAATTAATCCCACCGACACATCTGTGGGCTATATAGGGCCCCATATATCAGATAAAAATTCCAATTAATTACTAATATTAAACGGGTCAGACATAATAAGAAATCATATTAAAACTAGTGCAAAAATTTAAATACATTCCCAATTAAATAAACTTAATCATAGACCATCCAGAGTAATATGAATTGTATCGAAATAGTACATCCCCTATCAAACTGATCACAAACCATTGAGAGAAAAAAAAGGTTGATATCTTTACAATATAAAACAATTGATGTAAGGGAAATGGGTTGTCATCATTTATGAGTAGAAATAACATGAAAATATAATTAAAAATATTATTGAGGAAAATATAATTTTTTTTAAAAGAAACTTTTTGAAAATCCCTTTTCATTGAAAATCACTATTAAATAAAAAATCCATTAAAAAACTCATAAACATCACAAGGAAGATTAAAATAAATTAAGGTCATGTAAATTAGTAATTTAGTACATTAAATAAATAAATTTCTATTTTCATTTAAATAAATTTAAATAAAACATTTTTAAAAAAATGTTTAAAAGAACATGATTTTTTAATAAAATAGTGTTCTGACCGAAGAGAGAAATGATGTCAAATGATATAAAAAATATTTATCAATAATTTTAATTACCAAATAGTGATAAAATGTTAATATAACTAGAGAAATATCATGAATAAATAAATTTTAATTAAATTAACATGTTTTTTAAATATTTATCATATAATTTCATTTAATGGAAACTCAATAATAAAAATTTTCAATTAGAATGAGATTGGGAAATTTACCCTTAAAAAAGTTATAATATTTCTGTGAGAATTAATCAATGAATAGATTCAGTATATCAACTATAAATCCTTATAAAATAGGTGTAAATACTACAAATTGGTAGTTAAAATTCATTAAACACATAATCATAGAAATTTAATGACAACGAGAAATTAATATATCCCAATGAAAAGGAATTGAGTTATGCAATTATTTTCCACTTGGTTAAATTTAATTCAAACACCCTTTGGTAAACTAATTCAAATTTCCACTTAAATTGACATAAGTAATTGATTTTACAGGATATTACATGTTAAAGGGTCAATATACAAACCATTTAAAGGTAATTAGGTTTATAGAATTATAAAATGCCTAAATGAAATGAAATATAAATGAAATACCTTAGGTCATGATTTTATTTTGGTTGTACATTATTTATCCTCATGTATAGTTATTTAAAAAAAATGTTTTTATTATATAAGAATAATATTAATAATAATGATATCATATATGATTATTTTATAACATCTTATAACCCTTTTGTTAATCATGTTTCTTTATTTTTATTTTTTGGGTGTTTGTTTCCATGCTTTTCTATTATGTTTCGACTTTATGTTTTGTGTTCTTATTACATAGAAAATGATTTCCTATTATCCAGAATTTAGAAAATTATGTAAATAATATATATATATATATGTATGTATGTATTTATGTATGTATGTATTTAGAGTAAAATCAAAAATTTGGTGATAGGAAATGAAATACAACGTTAATGGAGAAGGAAGTTTCTACCTATGTATAATTTGTTTTTTTCATTTCTTACCGTATTGATACAAAAAAAAGAATATATATATATACATATACATATATATATATTATCACTCCAGTATCATTATTATGTCAAATATTTCTTGTATATTTATTAAAAACATCTTTAATACATTCAATGTAAATCATGAAGAAATCACATCGCTTTGTAAGGCGGTAGTGTATTGTACACATGATCAACGTTATCGTATTCCAAAAAAATAGAAATCATGAAGTTATGTATCATATAATAATTCAAAAATTATAAATGCATCCTAAATATAATATAAATCATATATTAATAGTATGTAAATCATTATACCTATCATTGAAATGTGTTAACGGTATTACAACTGACATCAGTTTGTGAGGTTATAGTCCTCCATACACATAAATGATTTTTTTTCTTAACCCATATGATGGATGTGTAATGAGTTGTAGGTATTAAACATAAAATTACAGAATATAATTATTCATATTACAATTATATAACTATATAATCCTGGAATAATAATAATTTAAGTAGGAGGAAAATGAAATAAAATAAAAACTCTTTTTGAAGGACATTTCCTCTTATTTAGGTATCCCTATTGGGTTTGCAATAAAACATAAAAGGTGTGATTTATGGAAAACATAAGTCTTATAAGATTAAGGGAATTAATTTAAGGAGTTATAGAGGTTGGTATGGGCTATCAAAATTTTGTTTATGTTTAATGATAGGAGGAGAGTGAGTAGCCTTTTATAAGAGGGTGAGTGGAACTCTTCTATCATCTAAAAAGGGAGAATTCCACCAACAATTTTACCATGAAATGTGGATATAATAACACAAAATCTCAATAATACAAGGTATTAGGACAAAATACTTCAATAAAATGGTTTTCGGACATGTTACTAGGTTATTTTCTTCCTTAATATTATTGTTTATTCTCTTGGTATACATGTTTTTCTCTTAATCACTATAATTAATTTTAACGGAGTTCACTCATTATTTTGGTTAAAATTTATGTTTAGCTTATTAGAAATTTTAAATTATTATGATTATAAATATGAAATAAAATTTTCCAAATTCATACCATATCGTTGGTAATAAATTAATTTAAAATTAATCTCCCAGACCTGAGGAGAAATCAGGTTTTTAAAGTGAAAATATTCAAAATTTTACTATATTTTTATATCCAATTTCAATATGAAAATGATTATAATGAAATAAATTATATCATTATATGTAAAATTTATATATTATGAAATTATCTTAAATAAAAAATATAAATTAAAATTAGAAATTATTTATTTGAAAAGTTAGTTTTTAACTAAATTAATTTATTTTTCACAATTTATCAAAAACTGATATTTTTCATAAAAATACAAAAACTTCACCCATGCATAATTTAAAATTAATATTAAAAAATATATTTATTTTTTAAACTAAAATTTTTAAATTTTTAAAAGACCTTTTTAGAACAAGTACACTATTGAAAGGCAATAGAATAACAATGAGAAAAATAGAAATTTTATTCGTAAAATTTTATTTTTTTACTATATTCCTATAAATGTATTTGTAAATGTAATTTTTTATTCAATATATAAATTATAATTTCATTAATGACATCAAATAATAGTAATTAATTTGTTTTATTAAAATAAAAACCCTATTGTGCATAAAACTAGCTTTTTAAAACATTTCCCTTATATTCAATTGGGTTTTTTATATTTTTTTATAATTAATTAGTAATAAATTAATAAAACCATATATTTTCATAATTAATTTAATCCTATTTAAAAATTCCAACTGAATGGCTTAAAGATATTTATAATTTGAAATAATAATATTTATAAAATTTGGTAAAATATGGTCTTACTAGCAACACAAACTGTCGATGAAAGTAATTGTTGCATGTAATTGAAAAATGAATCAAGATTTAATGCATTTAAATAAATATAATATATTGAGTCTATTTTAAATATTAAATACATCATAAAGTCTCATGTGTTATATTATTTTTTATTCTAGGTTTTGTGTGTTACTTACACAACTGAATATGATGTTCTTATTTTAATAATTAGAGGTGTTGTAATACTATCACATAAAAATTATTTCTTAATATATAATTGTTAACATGTTTTTACTGTTTTATTAAAATATTCCATGATAATAAAGTACTTTATCTGAAAATATGTGTTTTTGTAACATGCTGAGTATTTTTTTTTGAACTCCAATCATTACTCAGTAATGATAAATAATATGATTTGTGTTTATATCCAATAAAATAATGGTTAATGAGATGAAACCCAATTACTCCTAGTATATTCTCTATAGATATGGAGTAACATTCAAAATTACATAGACCATAAAAGAAAATATTTTCATTATATGTTACTCAAAAGAGAACACGTGGAAATTTGATAACAATTTTAACATTCTTGAAGGCTATTATCCAATGAATTCTTTGGGAGTTACACCTATCCTATAAGTTTTTTTATATCTATAAGAAACATAATTTAGTTGAAAAAGATATATATCATATATTCTCTTAGTCTTTTAGAATTCTATGATATGCTGACAAGTGGTGTTAGTTATATCTCTACTAAGTACTGTATTTTTATATTGGAGTTGTATAATAACTCCCCCCAATACAATTATCAAATTGATAAATTTCATATGTAGAAGATTCATTTATTTTGGAAAGGATAATTATAGGATTGATAATATTTCCTAGATGAAAATAAAACTTCCTTTTAATTTTTATTGTTTTGGTATTAAATGTTATTTGAGATTTGAACTGTGATTATGATTCAACACATTAGAAAGATGGGTTTCTTTAAAGAATATATATGGGATTGTTATGTTCATAATTGTGATATATGAAATATATATTTTTAGACAATACATTGAAATTAATCATTCACTTTGGTGTTTATGGGGTCACTCAGATTTGGAATCATTTATTTACTTTGTAGGGATGCTACTGATTATATGAGGTGGATTGGTAAAGTTGAACCATTAACTTCAATTTCTATAGAGGCCACCATATTTATTTTTGATATTTCTGATAAGCCTAATAATTACTTGTTTTATCAATCCCTATTTTGTAATTCAATGATTTGTTTTTTAATTTGGATACTAGATCATGATAGAATGTCTACGTATATATGATATTCCACTTTTTCAATAAATGACTATATTATATGGCATTTTTTTAATTTCTATCATCAGACCAAAGATAATTTATTTTTTTATGTCTTTATCTCTTCAAAATTGTTTCTCATGTTGAATTTGATTATGTATATTTCATTGCATTACCATTGATTGAATCATTTTCATAAGTACATTTTGATGCACCTGATATTGTCATGTTTTATTCATCGAAGCTACATAAGTTTGATTGATATTGCAATGTATTCGGTCTTCAAATATAGGAATAATTTTATCTTATTTTATAATAGAATCCTTGATTTTAATAATGTATAGGTTGGGATATATTTCTCTTTAATGATTAATATTTACAGGATTAATAGGCTTATGAATTCCCATTTAATTTTGTCTTGGGCCAAGAATCTTAATTTTCACATTAATTTTTTAAATGGCCTCTTTTTTATATATTGTTTAGTGTAGGATAGATCATGATTTACTTAGATTCATATAGATATATAGGATTTACTATATTTTTTAAAATTTTGGGAGTTGAAGTTTGGTTTTTTAGTATGGCATAGTTTTGAGGCATTTATTGATATTAGATGGTTTTTATTTATTATTATTTATACTTTGTTATGTATATATTTCATAGTTATAGAGATATTGGATTTAGAGTAATAAAATGAAAAATATGTTTCAGCAGAAGGGATTTCTTTCCTCCCTCGATTTCATTAGTTAGACCTCTAATGTCCTAGGCACCACCGATGGTCTATATTTCTTTCTATTAATAGTTGTTTCTTATTTTTTACTGTGGTATTTGGATTTTATATGTGATCCCATCAATGTTCAATATATAAATTTAGGTGTGGGAAATTTTCATATATTATAGGGATATAGTGGGTACAGTTATAATGTCATTGAGGGAAGCATCCATTTAAAATAGAAAAATAACATCTTCTTAGAATCCTTATAAAGATCATTTTTATTATGATTACTGGTGTTTTATTAGAGTTATTATTTTTTATTGGTGTTCCCTTCCGTTTAGAGGGTGAATTTCATCACTATATATAACCAAATTAAATTTACCGTGCTAATTTTCTATCCTCCCATTATGAGATGTTGGTCATATTTGGTGCGGTTATTATTTTTGTGTTTGTGACTCATTAATGTTTATTTTTTCATAGATTATTTATATACACAAGTTTTTTTTCATTTTAGTGATGGAAAATTATGATATTTTATCTAATCTATTTTTTTAAATATTATGAGGGTCAAGTTCATGCTCCGTGATTCTTATGTTGTAATATTTACTAAGGGTCGTTGTAATTTTCTATTCATTTGGATTAAATAAATAATTTCTTCCAAAAAATAAATGGTCAAAAACATTACCTTTATTTTTAATTTCTTCCAAAAATAAAAAATATATATCATACCCTAACACGTGTTCATCGACATTTCAACTACTACAAATGGAATAAAGATATTAAAAATTACTTGAATTATGTAAATGTTTTTTTAAATAAAAATTCTTCCATGCTTGAAAATAAGATAAGTTTATTCATGTAAAATATTTAAAAATATTAATGGGTTTTCTCTAATAATTATTTTCTTATTCTAATAATTATAGAGAAAATGATCAAAATACATCCTTAGAAAAATTCCTTAACACATGAGTACAATATATCAAGGGAGGAAGGAATCAAATTTCATAAAAACTTGCACAAAAATTAAATTAGTTCGAATCATGGTTCAAAAATAATTTATTTCAGAATATCTATATGGAATTTACTATAGTAAATTATTTTTATAAAGACTGTCAAAAACTAGCTATGAAATACAATAATAATACTTAAATTAGTCTTTAATAAAAATTAAATCGTCATAGATGCAGGTTAACAGGATATAAATTTCAATGATTATAATGTAAATAAAATTACAGAAAACATGTCATAACTTATAAGAATAAAAATAAATTATTAATCAGTAAGGATATATTTATACGAGGAAATTCAATAAAAAACTATTTTATTCTTAAATTAATGTTATATAATCATTTTAGGAAGAAACTGAAAAATCATCCACCACTACAAAAAAAATTATAATAATAGAAACACATATAATATTTAGAATGCAACGTTAAATGTAGCTAATGATAATGGTGCATGTTCCTACCAATGATTCCAACCCTACAACAACTACAGTTTCATATAGAAATGTTAGTATGCTATCAAAGTCCTTATGTTAGAACATTATAGGCCCTAAATATTTATGTCTTAAATAGTATCCTTGTACTTCATCATATGTTCTGATCACATTTCACCACTTCCATGCCAATCCCATGTGATCTTCACCTATACCAAACTATCAACAAAAATCCTTATTACCATATTTTCTAAACCTTCATATCTAAAACCCCTCTTAATCCTACAAATAGAGTAAGAGTGATCCTTGAGGCCCCCTCCAAAACCCCATATGGTAAGAAAAGGGTTATAAAACATTAATATGGGAGGTGTTACCCTCATTAAATATTATGAAAGATAAAACAACCACATACTAACACCAAGGAATTACATTCTAAAAAATTAATTATAACTACCAAACGTTTTATTATATAGAAAATAAAAAATATACATACACAAAAATCTGATCTAAAACCTTGAATCATCCACCAACACTATCCAAGAAACCCAACAATAGATCAAATCTCAGTTGTTCTAATCTGAAAACACTTTGAAAACCATGGTGGGGTGAGGACTTATGAGTTCCGAATAAGATAATCCTTTTAAAATTAATTCAAATAAAAGTGAAATAAATATGGAAAAATGAGTAAAACTAATATGAACCAAATAAAACATAATAAAAAATATACACAGAAATAATAAGAAGTATATTTATTAATCTCTTGGTTTCACATTGATATAACCATTTCTTCAATTTCCTTCAACATCGGTAACCATTTCTAAAACCAACAAACCAAAATATTTCTTAACTAAATCTATAAAATATCATCAAATACCCAACATTCATTAAAAAAATAAAAAGTTCCAATTAATTAGGTATCAATCCCAACAGAGACATTGAGGTCTACCCTAAATCAAACTAGTAACAAGCCCATAGAAAATCCCCTCACCAACTAATTAGTATTTTTAGAATGAAATATCATTAATAACATATCATGGATATCAACCCATTCCATAATAATCCCTAAATCACAAATCCATGTTTCATGATATATATATTTCTAAACACTTTTCACCGCTATATACCACATCACTACATAATTTATAACAAAACCACATTTCCAACATTATATCAGGAAGGTAACATAAATATAATGGTCATTAACATTTTGTTATACCCTATTTATATACGTCACATAGAATAATATAATATCAAAATTCTCATCATTATTGTAGGGTATCAAGAACTTGTAGGACATAACCCTCATTCCCTACTCATATAATACATGAACCCACCATATATTCTCATTCAACACTAGAAAAAAAGATATTTGAAACAGATTTTCATTTTTTATCATCAAGACAGTGGAGCCTATATTCAGTATCCTACTTTAAAAAATCATAACTCAAAAATATAAACCAAATAATATATTTTAAAACCCATAAGGTTTCACTATACAATTCCACTATCAATTAAATCATACATAATTTATTATCTTTATTCAGTCTTATTCTTCCTGAAAGTGAATTTCTCATATGCTTTTCCTTCTCCCCATAAACTAATGTGTCCTGAAAAGGCACATAAAACAACGTAAATGGTTAAAAATAACATGTTGAGATGGGATCATGATAATCTCACCAAGAATATTATTCTATATGATAGGATATGAGTCTATAAATCCCCTACCTCAATTGATGATCCACAACCATTTCAAAATCAAGAATCAAAGGAGGATGACCACAAGATTGAACCATGTGAGAAGAAACAAAATGATGCCTAACCAGAATAATACTCCATCATAACCAAATACAACCCACTACATAGTCACAACATCATGATGTAATGAAGAGCGATAAATGAATAATAAGAGATAAACTCACCTCATATCATAAGGAATCAATCAACTAAAGTATAGGTTTAAGGTCAACCAAGGGGTACTCAATGGAATATAAAACGATACATCCGACTGCTTGAAGTATGAGATGAAATAATGGTATTTTATTGTATATGAATTTATTAATAATTTATTCTAGATCTACAGAAAAACGTCATCATAGCACGACATACCATGAACTCACCGTAATAGGGATAATACCAATAAATCCTCAAAAACCATTCTGTGATTCACTATATTTCCCAATATTAAATTCTTATTACAATGTTCTAACGTTATATAAATGAATAGAGACACTTCAAGAAATTCACTATGGTGCGAGAGAACCCCAAAAAAAACACTAAAATCCAATATCTAGATATCCCCAAATGAAAGCTGAAGCCTACACTTTGAATCCCCTATAAATTTATTTATAGAGAAATCAGTCCCCATTTCTTCACAAAAAGAAAATTATGGTCACACTTTGAAGAACATCCACAAAAACCTCACAACATTACAGAAAACCAGAAGGTGTGACAACAACCTCTACGTTATGACTCATGAAACCGTAAAATCACCATCTTATTCAAATAGAAACTCATGATGAAATTATGTCTTCTAAGTTGTGACAAACTAGATTATATAATTTCCCATCCATACAAGCTAACACACCATGTTATGAAATCAGTTCAGCTTCATGACCAATCTATCTTAGAATAAACCTTATCATGACCTCTACCTCTCTCCCTCCAAACTCCTCACAACAACTCCAACCCCGAAATCCCATTAAAGAATGAGTTGCAAAGGATTTAGATGTTACACTATAGTATATTTACTTATAGATACATATGAATATACACAAACACAAACATGAGTTTAAATAAACATATACATGTATGATATATATATATATATATATTCATTATATAGTTTTAATGCATACATTTTTTGTATTAATTTATTCAGAATTAAGATAATATAATTAATTTGATTAAATAAATTAAAAAATTCATGTTTATTTCTATAATAAATTATTTTTAATGAAAATTTTCTAATTTCAATATTAATATAAGTATATACATATGTCATTATTTATAATATATAATTAATTTTTTAAAAGTAATTAATGAATTTTTATGACGAAATATATATTTACATACGTGAATTTTAATAATAAACACACATACTCACACACCCATATATATATATATATGCAATTTATAACATTTTTCAAAATTATCATTTTAATATAAAAAACAAATAATTTATTTTTTTTAATTTAAATTATAGCATATTTAATATTTATTTTAATCAGTAATATGGTTTGAAAATAATTTATATTCAGATGCTATATAATTATAATATTTTAAAATATAATTATATGTTTTTATTTAGTGTAAAATATTTATTCATTTATTTTATTATTAATATTTTTTAAATATAACTAAGATTAATTAAATAAAATTGAAAATTATTAATATTTATTATATAATATATTAACAATATGATATAAATTTTTTAAAAGTATTAATTGTTAACATTTTTAAAATATTTTTGATTAATAATTTTTCTGACTTCTAAAAAAACAACCTATATAGTATATATATACATACAAGCATAAAAAACATTTATATAGTCAAATATACAATTATAATATACACATGTGTGTTTATTATTAGCATATTATATCCATATATTATACTATAGGGAAATTATGAAACCAATTAACCTAAATTGAGGTAAAAAATTTGTATTTAAAAATTCATATTTTGCAAATATTAGTAATGAAATTATTTTATATACGTCATTAAATATAATATAAAAAAATTTATGGAATTGAAATTTAAAAAATATAATTTTCATTAATAAATATCATATATATATAAACACGAACTTTAATATTCATCATAATAAATATTAATTATATATTTTACTTTCTGAAACACATATATTTCAAATAAAAAAAATAATGATTAGATTTTCAAGAAAAATTATAGTAGATTTAATATTTATATTTATTTAGTAACATGTGTTTAATTTACAGTATATGTAGATAGAACACAGATAATACTCAAATGGTTGTATACAATTCAAATGTTCAATATAAACCTGTAGTGACACTTTTTCATGGAAGTGACCATGTAGCTGATTTTTATAAGAGGAATGTGTCCTATGATGTTTCTGGTAATCCATCAGTCACACCTGCTTCATGACCTATGGGGCTTGATGCTTCCAGACTTGCTATAACTTCCAAGAACATCTATCTTTTCCATGATTTATCTTCTCTTGTTATGGATAGACACAACAAGGATACCCCACTAGCTAATGATCCTGTGAAGGCGGGAAGGTGTCATGATGGTGGTTCTATCCTTAAAAATGCGTGACATGGGGATTAAAATATGGAAACATCCATGATTGATGAGACAAAGGATCTATCTTCTACACTAGACTCTAACATAGTTCAGCTTGTGGAAAATAAATAAACCTATATATTCAATACTAATAATTATTTTAAGCTGCCTTTAGGTAGTTGTGAAGTGGAAGGATAATCAAATGTTTGGGATTCAGATGATGAGGAAGTGCTGGTCATAGTTGATATTGGATTTCCTGATGGTGGTGGGGGTCCTGGGATGCATATCAAAACATGGTTAAGGGGTCGACATTCGTGTGGTCGGCGTGGGAACATCTATCACCATATCTTGCTGACACATTTAGGATTCACTTAACCATCTTTCATTTTTTATTATCAGTTTATCTTTGAATATTTCATTCTATTTTAATAAAGGGGTCACTTAATCACCTTTAAAAAATTTCATATATTTAAATACAAT
Source organism: Viscum album (assembly GCA_963277665.1). Lineage (NCBI taxonomy): Eukaryota > Viridiplantae > Streptophyta > Magnoliopsida > Santalales > Viscaceae > Viscum > Viscum album. Next base: position 904,173,355 of record OY728158.1, on the reverse strand, counting down.
AATATATTTAAATGGGGTTACAAAATTTCTTTATTTAAATAATTAAAACATTTTTCTAAGTATGAATGTATTATATAATGGTAATTAATAATTAATAATATTATATGTATTATATATTTAATATCATATACTTTTATAAAAAAAGTAATTGTTATTAATTATTATATATGTTAATGTTATTAATATATATATGTTAAAAATAATAATTCAATTTTTTCTATCTTATATGAGTTAATTTTATTACTAAAAATGGTCTTATATTTACAATAAAATTAGTATTGATATAGTTAATACTGAATCAAAGGAATTTTTTTCTCTGAAAAAATAACATTATTAAGGATTAACATATTTGCACAAACAAAGGTATCATTTTTTAGTATTTTTTGGTTAGCGCTGACAAAACTATTCCCCACATTTTAGAGGAGCATTAAAATTCACACCTATCTTCCTAACATTTCAATATTTCATGGAATCTATACATTTATTTCACCTCTTTGGAATATTTTGTAAGAATCGACCCTTAAAATCGATGGTATGCTATGCGTAACATGATTTTAAGGATTTATCTACTTTTTTTTCAAGCATGTTTTTATGATTTAAATTTTTTATTCTACCCATAATCATCTTAAAATCAAATTCATAATTCTCTATATATGTTAACAATTGTGTATATATAAAATTATTTATGGATAATTATATTAATTTTATCCCGTGTTATTTTATTTTTTCTTCAGATAATATTTTATACGTTTTTTGTATATATTTACATATATAATTTCATATATATAAATCCCTATGTGTTTTATGATTATATAAAAACATATATTATGTATTTAAATATATGGTTCGGTGTATGTGAGGGTGTTTAAAAGTATAATTTTATATTTTTATATATAAATAAACACATATATACAAAATAATATGTATAATAATAAAATTTATATTTATTTTTTATATAAATCATTTTTTGTAACATAATTTTCACTTATCTAGCTTGAATTTTCCAATATTCTATATAAAAATGTATCAATTCATTTGTGAAATATGTTGCTCAAAACCCCCATAAAAAATACCCCAGCTCCACTTATGAAAACTACAGAATCCACTACCTCCAAAGATTTTTGTAAAACATTTTACTCCTAATATATCATCATAATACCCTTTTTATCCCAAACTACCTTATGTACTGTCTTCCAATATTCTTTAATGAATAAAAAAACCACCTAAAATAATATTACAATATATAATCCCTCATCGACAATAATATCCTTCAATGATTCACTAGAATATAATGTTGGTGTAAACTAGACCATATTCATAAAATGAGTATAAAATAATATGACTAGAATATCTCTCTCATACAATTTGAAGAAAAAAACTGTTTTAGTAACATAGGAAATTTATGGGAAAATCATTATTAATCGTATTCTAAAACCCTTCATGTGATAACAATTCATGCAACATATCATGTATTAATAAATCCCCTCATTAATTTAAAATTACATCAAACATGTACATTGATATCCTTTAATTCACATTTACTAGGGTGTCAATGATTCAAATGATCCTTTTATTTATTTCTAAACAATATATTATTTAATGGGATCTAAATACCACAAAAAATTTAAAAATATAATGACCTATTAGAGAATGTGTTCTGTGTTGGCATATACTCACCAATATTTTAATATCTTTATTCTAAATTCCATATAAACTATTCATCCAATGGTATATTATTTGGAAAAAAAATTCAGCCTCCTCATAATGTTACACTGGAGGTAACCCTAAAAACAATGTTTTAAAATATCTAATAATAAATCATTATCCCAAAAAGTAAAAAAAATGTCTATATAAAACTAATATTTCATAAGAATGTACTTTTATATTTTTAATAATTATATATTATCTAGTAAACCTAACATTTTATTTAACTTCCCATCCCAAAATTGTCAATTAGTGGGAATGCAACCATTTTCCAACTACATTTTGTAGTTATGGAGTGTAATTTTTCACAAAAACCAATTTAAAGACCACATTGAAAATCAACCAGATTTAATCAAACCACATTGAAATACATTTCAGAGTGAGAACGATGATTTTTATTAAAACCATAAAATAATAATGAATTCATTATCCATGAATTTCTACATGATTAATGAGGACTTACTTTATCATTAAGTTAGTAAAATAAACCATAATGAATCTGATAAAATGACATAAGTGGTTCACTAGCGAGTTGGACTACCCATATATATTGAAAACTCATTGTTTATTATAATTGGATAGCTATAATTTTTTATAACAAAATCATGCATCCTAAATAAACATTTCTATATAACTAACACTTAATATAACCAAAATTATTCCATTTTATAACATGTCAGCCCTATTTTTCACTGTTAAATCACACTTATATCAAGAAGAAATATTCTATGGCTCTAGTTATACCACCATTATCACCAATGAATTGTAATAAAACATGAGGCATTTAAAACACATTTGGAATGTGGTTAATTGAAATAAATAAACTTGAATCTTCATGACTATATCATACCAAAAATTTGGATTATTGTATATATATATATATATCAAATATACAAAAACCTAAAAATTACAAAAAAACATTAAAATGTGAATCCCCAATAATGGTGCTCCAAACATTAAATTTATATCTATTAAAAATATCCACAATCCAACCAATTTCTAGGTAGTTGTTACTCTATTTTGAATACATATTTTGATGTGTTTTTATATATGAAATCATTACATATTAAATGATTTGTTAAAATATCTACACCTCATATTAATATTTTTTAACTTCTCTATATAGGATTGATATTTGGTGAAATACCAAGAAAAACATGGAAAATGAGGAATAAAAAGGCACTTTTATCAATGAGAAATGTGAAGTGGCATGAAACCATATTTTGAGGATGATAATGGAACACTTTTGAGGCCTAAAAATTAAGATCCGAGGAAAAATAAGGTTTCCATAGCATTAAAATAGAAGCACACATCGTGTCAGCATTACATGATGTGTACCAAAGAATGTGAGAAATGAGAGGAAATGATGTAAGGAAATTAAAATTTTCAAGATAATTAATTTTGGTGAAACATAGTGTCACATGATGTAATTTTATAGATATAGAATTACACATAGTGAAACTCTGTTACATATGGTGTAATTTCCCAAACGTGATTTTTTAGCCCCTATTCACCAAAAATTCAATTTTTTATCAAATTTTTAATATGGGTCCTACCCTGGCCGTTCTTTTATGGAATTAATTAATAACAGATCCTATATAGAGAGAGCCAAGGCTCTACTCAAGCATCACATTCCATGTTGGAGGATCGACCACCTGGAGTCTTCTGCAGGGTTCCGACCTAATTTATTCATAGATTTATTTTTTATTATGGTTTTATTTTCATGAATTTAAGTAATCATTTAATATTTTCTATGTTTAATTCCAATCTATTTCATTTCCCCATCCCCTTCTCATTATTTATTTTTTTACCTCTCTCGTATTGATTTGGGTTTGATCAGCCTCAGTGATCAGCCAACAATGCTTCACTAAAACCCATAGGGGATAGTGGAATTAGTTATAGTGGGTGTGTACCATCATATCATATTTTCTTTCACTCGTAGAGATGATTTTAATTTATTGTTTAATGTTTTCATTCTTTTCTATCTTATTCATCATAAAATCATTGAAAATATGTTATCAATAATGAACAATCCCTAACATGATTGAGATGATTTGTTCAAGAACATTGAATGTAATTATTTTTATGCTTTTTAGCAATATAAATTTAATTCACTTTAGATATTTTGATTTACCTGCCCATGATGACTCGGGATTCAACAATGGTTTGATAGGGAATGTCCATTTCATTAATTAATATAACTGTTTTGTTGCATAGATGTTTGATATAATTATTTTTTGAGTGAAGTATAATTTTTTTATTTACTAAGAAAAACCATCAATGGAAACCAATTGTCTTGTATTCTGTTTTCCTATTTGAATTTATTTATTTCAATTTCACCATTACTTTAATAAAATCAATTAGTAATTTGAGTGACTTGGCCATTAATCTAGACTTATCATTCATGTGTTCTTTATTATTTATGAGTTTCACCCTGAACTTATTCAATAATATTATTTTTTTAGTTATTATGGTTTTGGATAATATAATTTTAATAATTCCCAAAAATAATTTACGACACATTTTAGGTGCATTAAATTTTGGTTTCATTGCCAGAGAGCTACAGAGCGTTGTAGAAGACTCGAGGCCAATTTCTTAGCTTAAATAATTTTTTATCCCATTTCTATTTATTGATTTTACATTAATAAATTAATTTTGTTTTTCATATTTTTATTATAATATATCACTCTTTTTGTAGTGTTTTATGGTTTCTAAGATGTGTTTTTAGATGGCCCAAAATTAGGTCACACCACCATCAAAATACATTGAATATTTTGTGTATCTAACAACATAAGAATTATTGAGTTCATTAGGGTGTACAAAGTAGAAATATGGTTTTAAGGATTCATATTATCATGAGTATGTTTAATTCCAACCCCAATAGTATAATTCAATCTACAATCAGCCCGATGATAAAGCTCCCGACTATCACAATTAGAAATTCATTTACTTGGCTGATTAGTATAGTCATAATAACTACTACATTCATAATTATTATGAGTTACATCCCAAAGAAATATTAACTAGATTAATCCCCAAGTGTATTAAAGTGATGGATAAGAGGATGGACTATAATGAGTCCAAACTCAACGAGCAAGGAGAATTGACAAGTCACTATTCCACAATAATTTCAAAATTTACTTGTCTCTTACAAAAAGTTTCTAATTCAGATACTAGTAAATTTGAAGATTATACATGTCTAGATGTTGAGGAAGTAAATTATATTGATATATAACACCTTCATTGAAATTACATTCCATAATACCATTCCTTCCAACAACCTCAGTAGAAAATTTAGATGACAGACTAGCCACATTGCTCATGCAGTTTATTTGAGTGTAGGATATGATGATGGATCATCATGAATCACCACTTAGTGAACTGAGATATTTGATTACTCACTTTTATCATGTTATTTCAAATTTTAATTCCATTGTATGAAACTTTCCATTAAAATCTATTACAGTTTTTGATTAGTTTGAAGACATATAAGAGAAAAGGTATAAGGCCCAGCCTTAAACCTTACTTAATATTGAATTAAATGAGTAATTCACGTTGAGGATATTTTCAGGTTTATAGTTTTAGTGAATTAGGACATAACTATTACATCTCAAAAGATTACAAACTATTCGCTTCTACTAAATTTCCATAAAATAAAAACTCTTAAAAATAAACATGTATAGTTCCATGTTTTAGGTAGCATGACTTTCCCTTGATCCCATCCTTGACCCTATTCCACGCTAAGTCCTGTGAAAAACATTTCAAAAACATGGGATGAGCATAAAAAGCTCAGTAAGGGATACACAAAGAATGAAAACTGTTAGTTTTTCAAAATAACAAGTAAACCATGTATACTTTATCAAAGTAATACTTTTCACCTCTTCGAAGTAGTAAAAACTCTTCGCTGAATAAAATTTCATTACTTACCCTTTTGTAACAAAAATATTACCATAAAACCCATATAAAGAACACATAACATATAAAGGTAACTTGGGACATAAACATACTTAAGTGGAATAACCATACGGTCGACTTCCACACATATCACTTAATGGAATAGCCATTCGGCCAACTTCCATACATACTTAATGGAATAGCCATACATCTGACTTCCATACCTAATGCATTGGAGGTTATAACGTAACCACCCATCATGGTATTCACGGCACCACCCTTCATATGGTTTATCACGTAACCACCTGTTAAATGTCCAAGTACTATAATAAAATCATAAGACATAAAAGAAATATAATGGAAAGAAAACATTTCCACACTTTGATCACAATATTTCACTCAAATATATTGACATAACAAATCCATTATAAAAACCATTTTCAATACCAAAATACATAAAAGAGTATATGGTATTTATTTCATTTTAAAAACATCACGGCTTGTTGAGGAAGCCAAAGACTAAATAATAATCGTGGCGGCGGAAAAGGTCGTTGCCACCGCATACATTAAAAGAATCATTCCTTTTTATCTTTTAGTAAAACGCTTCGTATAAAAATATTCCTTTTTTATAAAAGTAAAAGTCAAAGGGGTTTATACACCGTATAAAATAAAGTTTTGTATAAGACAAAATATGCCTCAATGAAAGGATATTGAGACGTAGTCCCATACAAAGACGGTAGCCTTGGTTTAAGGATAAATCAATTACATAATTATGTGTGACAAATGAATACACCAAATATAAGTGGATATTAAGTGTAAAATAATCAAAGGTAATTCACACATATTCAAAGGATGACATATTCAATAACTACATGTTGAACCCAAAGAAATCGAAATTGGGTTAAGAAGTCCCTTGACATCCAAACAGCGTCACATCAAAATGAGTTGATGAGAGATAAAAAGTGTATCTCATCACATGGACATAAAAGTTACATCAATAAGGATATATGAGAACATATCCCAACATAACAATATGTAAATTAAAAGACCCAACAAAAGGAGTCTTTTAAAAAGAGGAGGGTGAAAGGTTCCCTTACTGACTTGGGTATCTTTCAAAACAAACACCCCATGAAATAAGGACAATACATCATTGATGTAAATACTCATAAAAAGAATGTATATTACAAAAAGTGTAGAATAATGGGCAGTACGTACACCACTCAATGGAAATTGTGGAAAATGTAGCATAAATCTCATTGGAGTAAAAGTGAGATGAAAAACCCCTTACGAAAACTCGGCAGCCTAACGACGCCACTTAAAATGTACAAAAAAGGATTGATGAGATAAAATAGGGTATCTCATCATATTAACATGAAGTTTATAGAAAGAGGAATATAAAAGAACATCCCCCAACATAACAAAGAGGATCTTAAAATAAGTGACAAAAAGGAGAGTACTTAAAAAGAAAGAGAGAGGTTAGATCTCTTACGAAAATTCGGCAGCCTAACGGCACCACTCAAAACATCCAAAATGGATTGATGAGAGAGAATAGGGTCTCTCATCATATTAACATAAAAATTACAGTAAGAGTAATATAAAGGAATATCCCAATAACCAGAAATATGATCTTTAAAAGGAATGACATAAAAGAATGTACTTAAAAAGAAAGAGAGGTGTAGGATCCCTTACCTCGGGTCCGACTTGACACGATCGTTCATTAACGTCCTGAATAATAAACTGGAGTTAATTTCTACCTTCTTAAGAACCTTTTAGAAGTTCATTATTACTTTTATATCAATTATTGACATGTTATAAACATTATGTAATCATTTATGTTAATAATGTTTGTTTTGTCGATATTTGGTTCTTAAGTCGAAAGTGGACTTCTTACAATTACATGTTGTTCGTGTGGTCAAAGGTTCTTTATATCCAGAATGACATTCCTGATTTGGATATCATATATATCATATATATCTAGAATATACATGTATTTATAATATCACATAATAAATTAGAGGTAAGAAATGAAATGCACCGTTCATGGAGACGGTAAGCCGTACGTACGCATGAACGCTACTTTCATTTCTTTGTCATATTAATGGAATTAAAACTAAATGAGAGGTATGTATATTTTAATTACAGAATTATATTCATCATTTAGATGTATCATTCATCATATATATCCATTATATACAAGTACTTATAATAGTACATTACATTTGGGGATAAGAAATGAAATGCACCGTTCATGGAGACGGTAAGCCGTACGTACGCATGAACGCTACTTTCATTTCTATCTCATACTTTAATGGAATGAAATAATAATGATATATAGGTATATAATAATTCCAGTATAATATCATATATAATAACATTAAATTCATCCTTTATACGTCCCGCATATGGTATTAACGAATCACATCACTTTGAGGGGGCGGTAGTCCGCACTTCCTAAAATGAAGATATCGCTTATAACCATAATGGAAGCCATAAAGGTAAGACACAAATGAAAAACACAGAAGATTAAGTAAAACATAAACATATTATATATATATAAATATAGTGAAATCTTAATGGCCACCTTTGAATGTGTTAAAAGAATGTTGAACAATCATCGTTTCGGGATGCATAAATTCTCCATCCATGGAAACAGTATGTTCGTTAACCATTAGACGTAGGTGTGTGTAAGTGTAGCTCTAATACTTATTATAAAAACATCCTAGTATATTTAGGATACTGGAGTTGTTACAAAAGAAAATAATAAAAAGAGTTTAGGGGGTTGGAGTAGCAAAATAAAACAAAAGGACTCAAAAGAAGACATTACCTTAAAATCGGGTAACTCCCTTTGGTTTGAGCTCAAAGGCTTCCTTGGGAAGACTTCTGCCCAAAGTGAGGCTTCAAGGAGTAAGAGAGGTATTTGGTGAGACAAAATGGGCAGGGGTTGGACGAGACAAAGGCTTTGGGAGTGTGGGTAAGGAGGTTGAGGTGGGGGCCTTTTATAAGAGGAGAAGAGGGGCACTCTTGGAACGTGAAGAAAAGTCACTTTATTTCAAAATGGTATTCGGATTTAAGAGGTCCCACATTGATATATTTTGAGGATAAGGTGATAATGGTTCGCAAACCACTCATCCAATAGGTTTTGGAAATGTTTTGGTCTTAGATATTGCATTATCTTTCCAGTTTATTTAAATCGTTAAATAATGAGGACATCACTGCATCATCATGATGTCATAAATAATTTAATTTATTTAACGTCTAAAAATTATATGAAAAAATACTATGATTTAGGAAATCTTTTTATCTTTCCAATGAATATTTATAGTCAAAATTATGACTTGTATAACCCCATGTAAATATTGTTTTAGTAAAACATCTCATGTGTGTGTCATTTTTTACTTTAACATTAAATAAAAAGTTATTTATGTCATTTCCCAACCAAAGTGGCTCCATGGGGTCCCCAAGTTGACCCATGGCTTGTATTGGTCTGCCATGACACATAAAATGAGGTTAGAACATGTGTCATGTTCATTCCATTCTATTAAAACATTATTTTTACCTTAAACTACACTAATTACCTCTAATCGCGATTAAAAACTTAATAAGTTACTATTCACCAAAAAATTATTTTAATCCCATTGAACCAAATTTTACTTCTTAATGACAACCATGTATGTAGGATTTTTGAAATTAAAAACATAAAGGTGGCAAAATTTCATTTAAACGAAAAATCAGTTTTTATAAGTACCACTTAGTGTTTTCACTATTCATCAAAAATTGAAGTTTTTCAGAAAATTACCAAAAATTAACCCTAAGCTATATTTGATATTCTGAAATCAAAAATGAAGTCTATTATACAAAATTTAAAACATATAAGTCACATTAATTAATTTAATAATTAATTCCCGCTGTCATGACAAATAGCATGTTTTTAAGAAACAATAAGTATCAAAAGATTGACACTAGTTTAAGTCTGATTTCAAAGTGAAATTAATTCCAACGACCACTATTAGATTTAATGGTAAAAATATATTCTAATTTCACTTTAAAACCAATTAAAAAGATAATCAAATCATATAAATAAATTATATTAAAAAGAGGTTTTGAATTAAAATACAACATTTTACACTATTCATTAAAAAAATGAACTTTATCGGAAAGATACCAAAAACTTACACAAAGTAAATTTTGATGTCCCGATTCTAAAGAAGAGTTTTATTTGGTCAAATAGAATGTATTAGAGTGAACAGAACTATATTTAATGACGTTTCTCCATCAAAAGGCGATAAGTGAACCTTTAGTGAAAACTAGGGCATATACACCTAAAATTGAATTCTTTCCGTATTTTAAGCCTTTATCTTTTATTAGATAAATGTAAAAACATTTGAAAAAATATATAAACATATTTTAGTTATTTCTATCCTTTCCCGCCAATACAATGGCTACATGTTAGCTGCCATTTAAAATAATATTATTTTATTATTAGAGTGCAACGTAAGATTCCCAAGAAACTCGTTGTTGCGTGTTGGGTATGCCATCGAGCAGAGCGTCCCCTTTAAAGTCATATTAATATTTTATTCACAAATATGGATAAATATGAATATTTCATATTCTTTATTTACCTGGGGTGTTACAACCTTCCCCCCTTTTGGGAATTGCGTCCTCACAATTTTAAAATTGGGATTGGAAACATCCTTGAAAGTCCCACATCGGAAGAAGAGTCGGTAAAACAATCACTTTCAAATATAGAAAGATAAGTATAAAGGTCACCCGAATTAACCCATACTAGGATTCCAAGTATGAAAACATGGACATGGAGGAGAAAACATAGGGTCATGTTCTGATGGAGAGTGATAGAAAACATGTTTAGGATAAAGTTAACCATAAGAAAATCACAAACTTGTGATGGGTTAAATGATATTCGATTCCCCAGTAGGAAAAGTTAACAAACAACATTTCTGTTTTAATTTACTTTTTATTGAGGAATTTATACATAAGGAAACATAATTACTTATCATGTTGACTTTCAACTTTTATTAGATTTCTTACACAAACTCATGTTTTCTCCAAAAGATGAGTATTTGGGAAGACTTATTCACATTAAAAAAACTATAATCAACTTCTAGAGAATCCCCTAATCCACAAAATAGAACTATATACTTCCCATGTCTTTAGACTTTAACCAAAACCAAATCCAAAAAGGTTAGTACAAGATCAGATAATTCAGAAAAGGATAACCCTTTATAAAAAGAAAATCTATTCTTAATCTCCAAAATTTGTCCAACAAAACCCAAATTTCAAAGACGACCATTCGATAAACAATTTGTCCATAAAATTATTCAAAGTAAACCAATATAAGATTGAAACCCAAATATTTGAAGGATTTAGTCTCATAGTCTTCCAAGGTACAAATTAACACCTATCTCCAAACAACATCAGTTACTCTTAAAGTCTCGTATTGAAATGTAATTAACCAAATCACATACCCTCCATGATAGGTTAATCATTTTCATAAATAACCCAAAATCAACTTACTCATAATTCATAAAATCATATAACTAAAAAGAATTAGTAAAAATAACCAGGGACTTCATGTAGTCCAGTGGTAGGCGATAAATACCAGTCACACTTTGGTTGTGGGTTCGATTCCCGCAGCTTTGTCCGACGCAACGGGTTGTCACACGGTCTGTGTGTTTTCCTTTTTCCAAAACTATATAATTCTTAAAACATCCCCCAAAATGAGATAAAATATTCAAAAATAATCATAACAAATTTTAACCTCTAGTTTATCTCATGCCTTTCATTTTCCATCATATCATATAATAACCCATAATTACCTCAAAAGTAAGGATCATATAAACTCTAATGGTTACCTCTATAATTATTACCTGAACTTCCACATCTATTGGTCATCTCATACATGATGCATTACAGAACATACCAAGGTTCAAGTGGTTGATAATGACTCCTTGATAGTTGGTTTAGAACAACCATGAGTTTCCTCATTGAATCCCCCATTTTATCTAGTATCTTAATCAGAGAACCACCACAGTTTTCCTTCAAACCTGTTGTCTCTTTGGTGCCTACTAGATCCATCCATTCACTAAAAATAGAAATGTCAGTGTGATTATATCAACAAAACCATCATGGACTAATGAGAAAGGTAAACACTACGATATACTTACTCATTCACTTTATCTAAAACTAGGACTCTTTCTGAAATCCTAACCATTATGGTAATGTCACTTATGCTTAGAGAATACCCTAACCTCTAAAGTTATCTAAACTGACCTTTGATACCAACTATAAGGCCCCAGCCTTAAACCATACTTAATATTGAATTAAATGAGTAATTCACATTGAGGATCTTTTCAGGTTTAGAGTTTTATAGAATTAGGACATAACTATTACATCTCAAAAGATTACAAAGTAGTATCTTCTACTAAATTTCCATAAAATAAAAACTCATAAAAATAAACATGTATAGTTCCATGTTTTAGGTAGCATGACATTCCCTTGATCCCATCCTTGACCCTATTCCACACTATGTCCTGTGAAAAACATTTCAAAAACATGGGATGAGCATAAAAAGCTCAGTAAGGGATACACAAAGAATGAAAACTGTTAGTTTTTCAAAACAAAAATTAAACCATGTATACTTTATCAAAGTAATACTTTTCACCTCTTCGAAGTAGTAAAAACTCTTCTCTGAATAAAAGTTCATTACTTACCCTTTTTTAACCAAAATATTACCATAAAACCCATATAAAGAACACATAACATATAAAGGTAACTTGGGACAAAAATATACTTAAGTGGAATAACCATACGGTCGACTTCCACACATATCACTTAATGGAATAGCCATTCGCCCAACTTCCATACATACTTAATGGAATAGCCATACAACCAACTTCCATACCCAATGAATTGGAGGTTATAACGTAACCACCCATCCTGGTATTCACGGACCACCCGTCATATGGTTTATCACGTAACCACCCGTTAAATGTCCAAGTACCTTAATAAAATCATAATACATAAAACAAATATAATGGAAAGAAAACATTCCACACTTTGATCACAATATATCACTCAAATATATTGACATATCATATCCATTATAAAAACCATTTTCAATACCAAAATACATAAAAGAGTATATGTTATTTATTTCATTTTAAAAACATCACGACTTGTTGAGTAAGCCAAAGACTAAATAATACTCGTGGCGGCGGAAAAGGTCGTTGCCACCGCGTACATTAAAATAAACATTCATTTTTTGTCGTTTAGTAAAATGCTTCGTATAAAAAGATTCCTTTTGTATAAAAGTAAAAGTCAAAGTGGTTTATACACCATATAAAAGAAAGTTGTGTATAAAACGAAATATGCCTCAATGAAAGTAGATTGAGACGTAGTCCGATACAAAGACGGTATCCTTGGTTTAAGGATAAATCAATTACATAATTATGTGTGACAAATGAATACACCAAATATAAGTGGATATTAAGTGTAAAATAATAAAAGGTCATTCACACATATTCAAAAGATGACATATTCAATAACTACATGTTGAACCCAAAGAAATCGAAATTGGGTTAAGAAGTTCCCTTGACAGCCTAACAACGTCACATCAAAATGAGTTGATGAGAGATAAAAAGTGTATCTGATCAATTGGACATAAAGGTTACATCAATAAGGATATATGAGAACATATCCCAACATAACAATATGTAAATTAAAATACCCAACAAAATAAGTCTTTTAAAAAGAGGAGGGTGAAGGGTTCCCTTACCGACTTGGGTATCTTTCAAAACATACACCCCATGAAAGAAGGACAATACATCATTGATGTAAATACTCATAAAAAGAAAGTATATTACAAAAAGAGTAGAATAATGGGAAGTGCGTACACCACTCAAAGTAAATTGTGGGAAATGTAGCATAAATCTCACGGGAATAAAAGTGAGATGAAAAATCCCTTACGAAAACTCGGCAGCCTAACGGCGCCACATAAAACTTACAAAAAAGGATTGATGAGATCAAATAGGGTATCTCATCATATTAACATGATTTTTATAGAAAGATGAATATAAAATAACATCCCCCAACATAACAAAGAGGAGCTTAAAATAAGTGACATAAAGGAGAGTACTTAAAAAGAAAGAGAGAGGTTAGATCTCTTACGAAAATTTAGCAGCCTAACGGCGCCACTCAAAACTTCCAAAATGGATTTATGAGATAGAATAGGGTCTCTCATCTTATGAACATAAAAATTAAAGTAATAGTAATATAAAAGAATATCCCAATAACAATAAATATGATCTTTAAAAGGAATGACATAAAATAATGTACTTAAAAAGAAAGAGAGGTGTATGATCCCTTACCTCGGGTCCGACTTGACTCGATCGTTCTTTAACGTCCTGAATAATAAACTTGAGTTTATTTATACTTTCTTAATAACCTTTTACAAGTTCATTTTTCCTTTTATATCAATTATTTACATGTTATAAACATTATGTAATCATTTAATTTAATAATGTTTGTTTTGTCGATATTTGGTTCTTAAGTGGAAAGTGAACTTCTTACAATTACATGTTGTTCATGTGGTCAAAGGTTCTTTATATCCAGAATGAAATTCCTGATTTGGATATCATATATATCATATATATCTAGAATATTCATGTATTTATAATATCACATAATCATTTAGAGGTAAGAAAAGAAATGCACAGTTCATGGAGACGGTAAGCCGTACGTACGCATGAACGCTACTTTCATTTCTTTGTCATATTAATGGAATTAAAACTAAATGAGAGGTATGTATATTTTAATTCCAGAATTATATTCATCATTTATATGTATCATTAATCATATATAACCATTATATACATTTACTTATAATAATACATTACATTTGGGGATAAGAAATGAAATGCACCGTTCATGGAGACGGTAAGCCGTACGTACGCAAGAACACTACTTTCATTTCTATATCATAATTTAATGGAAAGAAATAATAATGATATAGAGGTATATAATAATTATAGTATAACATCATATATAATAACATTAAATCCATCCTTTATATGTCCCACGTATGGCATTAACGAATCACATCACGTTGAGGGGGCAGTAGTCCGCACTTCCTAAAATGAAGATATCGCTTATACCCATAATGGAAGCCATAAAGGTAAGCCACAAATGAAAAACACAGAAGATTAAGTAAAACATAAACATATATATATATATAGTGACATATTAATATCCACCTTTGAAGGTGTTAAAAGAATTTTGAACAATCATCGTTTCGGGAGGCATAAATTCGCCATCCACGGAAACAGTATGTTCGTTAACCATTAGTTGTAGGTGTGTTTAAGTGTAGCTATAATACATATTATAAAAAAATCATAGTATATTGAGGATACTAGAGTTGTTACAAAATAAAAGAATAAATAGAGTTTAGGGGGTTGGAGAAGCAAAATAAAACAAAATGACTCAAAATAAGACATTACCTTAAAATCGGGTAACTCCCTTTGGTTTGAGCTCAAAGGCTTCCTTGGGAAGACTTATGCCCAAAGTGAGTATTCAAGGAGTAATAGATGGATGTGTAGAGCCAAAAAGGGCAGGGGTTGTCCGAGAAAAAGGCTTTGGGAGTGTGGGTAAGGAGGTTGAGGTGGAGGCCTTTTATAAGAGGAGAGGAAGGGAATTCCTGGAAAGTGAAGAAAAGTCACTTTATTTCAAAATGGTATTCGGATTTAAGAGGTCCCACATTGATGTATTTCGAGGATAAGATGATAAGGGTTCTAAATCCACTCATAGAATAGGTTTTGGACATGTGTAGGTCTTAGATATTACATTATCTTTCCATTTTATTTAAATTGTTAAATAATGAGGTCATCGCTGCATCATCATGATGTCATAAATAATTTAATTTATTTAACGTCTAAAAATTATAAAAAAATACTATGATTTAGGAAAGCTTTTTATCTTTCCAATTAATATTTATAGTCAAAATTCTGACTTTTATAACCCCATGTAAAAATTGTTTTAGTAAAACATCTCATGTGTGTGTCATTTTTACTTTAACATTAAATAAAAAGTTATTTATGTCATTTCCCAACAAAAGTGGCTCCATGGGGTCCCCAAGATGACCCATGGATTGTCTTCGTCGGCCATGACACATCCAATGAGGTTAGGACATCTGTCAAGTTCATTCCATATTATTAAAACATTATTTTTACCTTAAACTACACTAATTACCTCTAATCGCGATTAAAAACTTAATAAGTTACTATTCACCATAAATTATTTTAATCCCATTGAACCACATTTTACTTCTTAATGAAAACCATGTATGTCGTATTTTTGAAATTCAATACACAAAGGTGGAAAATTTTCATTTAAACGGAAAATCAGTTTTTATAATTACCACTTAGTGGTTTCACTATTCATCAAAAATTGAAGTTTTTCAGAAAATTTCCAAAAATTCACCCTAAGCTATATTTGATATTCCGAATTCGAAAATGAAGTTTATTTTAAAAAATTCAAAAAATATAAGTCACATTAATTAATTTAATAATTAATTCCCGCTGTCATGACAAATAGCATGTTTTTATGAAACAATAAGTATCAAAAGATTGACAGTAGTTTAAGTCAGATTTCAAGGTGAAATTAATTCCAACGACCACTATTGTCTTTAATGGTAAAAATATATTCTAATTTCACTTTAAAACCAATTAAAAAGATAATCTAATCATATAAATAATTTAGATTAAAAAGTGGTTTTGAATTAAAATACAACATTTTACACTATTCATTAAAAAAATGAACTTTATCGGAAAGATACCAAAAATTTACACAAAGTAAATTTTGATGTCCCAATTCTAATGAAGAGTTTTATTTGGTCCAATAGAATGTATAAGAGTAAAAAAAACTATATTTAATGATGGTTTTCCATCAAAAGGAGATAAGTGAACCTTTAGTGAAAACTAGGGCATATACACCTAAAATTGAATTCTTTCCGTATTTTAAGCCTTTATCTTTTATTGGATAAATGTAAAAACATTTAAAAACATATATAATCATATTTTAGTTATTTCTATCCATTCCCTCCAATACAACGGCTACATGTTAACTGCCATTTAAAATAATATTATTTTATTATTAGAGTGCAACGTGTGATTCCCAAGAAACTCATTGTTGCGTGTTGGGTACGCCATCGAGCAGAGTGTTCTCTTTAAAGTCATATTAATATTTTATTCACAAATATGGATAAATATGAAAATTTCATATTCTTTATTTACCTGGGGTGTTACAAAAGGTTAGAGGAATTCAATACTAAGGAAATATAAAAAGATGAAAAATCATAGGTAGAGAGAAAAAGAACATTACCTGGAGTATGTTAGAGACATTTAAATAGATTAACCTCTAGATTTAGAAAAAGTATTAGATCTTGAGGCATCCATTATATACATAAAAAAGACCATGAAAATCACAGACTGTTTCTTTTGGAACTTCATGAAAATGAAGAAAGAAACACGAGGGAGATTTTTTATAGGATGTCCAAGGATGAAGAAGCGACAATTGTCGAAGTGGTACAATCTATAGAGTTAAAGGAAGAGAAAATGGTAAAGAATAGAACATTAAGAAAAAATATGCTGACCTCATAGATATTATTGAGATTGAAGAAGAATATGAATTACACTTATAATTTTAAGTAGAAGAGGATAAAACTAATTCATTAAATCGAGAAGTTATTACAAAAGCTCAAAATAATAAATAAATAAAGAAGAAGTTGTGGTGGTGCAGGAAAACAACAAAATTTGATCTGATGTTGATTTCTAATTATTTTCATTACATGTTTCCTTAAATTTTAGTCCACCACTAGTCAAAAAGAACCAATGGAGTATGAAGAAAAAGAATACCCCATATTCACAATAGTGAGATATGTGGGTAAATCCAAGATGGTTTACTTTGTTCCATGATCCAATCAGATAACAAAGGTAAAAGGTCGAGCTAAATGATCATAAAAAATAATAGCTAGGGGGAGGCAACTCTGATTTTAAAATTTTATTGTAATATTTAGATTAATTATATTTTATTTTTTTCAAACAAACTTCCATGTGGTTTCCCTCATTTCCAATTTGATCAAAATAATCTAAATTTTTAATGGCATGTACTTTCTCTATATATTTTTATACTTCAAGTACATGAAATGAAGAAGTAAGAAGAAATTTAAGAAGTTTAAAACATAAATAATACATGCTATGTAATCATATATATAGATCATGAACCTAACCATAAAGAACCTGAGAGACATATTCAGAAGCATAAATTGAAGGAGAGTATTGTTCCTAATTTTTTATATTTTTACAATCCTAGTTTTTGGTTTCCACATGATCTGAAAAAAATGACTTTAATCATCACACAAACATAATTGAACTTGATTCACCCACAAAAATAATTGAATTTTTTGTATTTTACTCGCTGATCAAAAAAAACATCGTAATCAAGGAGAAACATTTTTACTGTTGGAAAATTTGAAATATGATCCCATAAATGATAAAGATGTAAATAAAAATTCTAAAAGTCACTTTTTTATATAAATTTGAAATTCCTTGAAAATGATTATTGATATAATTTATTTTGATGATTTTGAATCATAGAATTATGCATTGAGTAAACTGATTATTGATTTTCCTATCATTGGCTGATTGAAATATATTCTATTCCCATTCCTAAGAGTATTATGAACAAAATATTTACTATTTATCTGATCATATTTATTTAGGGAAACATGGGAAATGTAAACATACTTGAACATTCATTGATATATTATGAAATATATGATAAAACAAATTCACTTGAAATAATTGAGGAATTTTATTAATGATGACTTTTATCCAGATACCCACTTGCACATTGATCCCCCCTTAGCCTATAGAATCCATGGATGAACATCATAGGATTAATCCAAGTTATAAGATAATATTTCCTTTCATACCCAACTCATTGTATTTTTCATGATATTCAATAGAATGTGTGTGGGGGAGAAGTTTTATATGGTGTATATGGGATGTGATATCATAAAGAGATACTGCATGGTGTTTTCATCAGATTTTGGTGGTGATTCATATTTACATTCATTATATTATATTGTATATCTCTCTTTTAAAAAAATGCATACAAAGAGAAAAAATGGGTTGTTTCTTGGGAAGGTAAAATATCCCAATTTTTAGACTGATGGCCTCAAAATCATATGTTTTGGAAGGTGGATATGAGACTTATCCTAGGGAAGATTTCAAAATAATGAAAAAATGGGTTTTGAATTAAGAGAATAAAAAAAACCATTTTCAGACTGATGATTTTTATCATATCTTTTTTGGTAGTGTATGTGTGGTTTATACCACTCATGACTTTAAGGAAAAAACAAAAAGAAAAAATATAGCAACAAGAAATTATTATCATTCATTATGATTACATTTTTTACCATTACTATGAGCTTGGGGTGAGAAGGAATGAAATTTGGTGAGGAACATTTCATTGAGATTGTATTTTAAATATTATGAATTGTACATTATAGTTTAGCCTCCTCCTTGAGCTTTACTTGATTTTTAGAATTTTACCTACCAACCCTCACCACAGAGTTATTTGAATCCTTATTTCAATGCCCTCATGAATAATTGATATATTTTTCTTTACATAGTATAGAAAGTAGATTAAATGCAAGACTATAGTAAGGATCATGTACTTGGGGTATGAGTATAACTCCATCAAATTATTACCTTCAGTGATGAGTGAATAAATTAATGTTGAGGTCAATCATAAATTTAATGCGTGTTATTGAAATGTTGAAAATGTGTGTGAAAGGGTGAAAAAAAGTTGTGAATTTTAAATTTTAAATGAGGAATGATTTTTGGATTTTTTATTTGGGTATGAGTTGTTATTTAACAATATTTAGTTAGAACTTGTTTTTGTGAGCATCAAAATTTGAAAATTCCTTTATAGATGTGTGGTTCCTTCATATTTTGACATGGAGGTTTTTTTAAAGGATGATAAATGAGTTGAGTGTGTGGGTATTTGATAACCTTATTTTGTATAAATATTTTGATGTGTTATTATATATGAATCCATTACCTATTAATTGATTTATTATAATATTTTTTCATGATATTAATATTTTTAAAATTCATATATAGGATTGACATTGGAGAAGTATAAAGGAAATCATGGAAATTATGAAATAAAAAAGAACTTTGTAATATCAGAAAAGTGTAGAAGCATTAAAGAGGATTTTGAGGATTATCATTGAGCACTTTAGGGGCCTAAAATTTATGAACCAATGAAATGAAAGGCATTCCAAGCATTAAAATATAATTACACGTCATGTAATCCTTGCACGATGTATACTAGAGTGTGAGGGGAATGGAGGGAAAGAAGTAAAGAAAATTAAAGCATCCTAGAAAATTAAATGTGATGAAACTCATTTACATGTGGTTTAATTTTGTAGATAGATAATTAGAATATGTGAAACTCAGTTACAAATGGTGTAATTTCCTAGATGGGAATTTTCATCTCAGATTCACTGAATCTTTATTTTTTGACCAAATATTCAATATGGGACCCACCCGAAACATTCCATTATGGAATTAATTACTAATGGATCCCATGGGGAGACTATAAATGGATATTCCAAGGCTCCACTCAAGTATCACATTCCACATCGTAGGATCTACAACTAGGAGACATTTGTAGGGTTCTTGCCCATTTTCTTCATAGATATGATTTTGTTTATGCTTTTATTTTCATTCAAGTAGGCAATCATTGAATATTTTGTATTTTTAATTATAATATATTTTTTCTCTATAACCTTATCATTATTTATTTTTTAGTATATCTATTATGGATTTTGGTTTAATCAACGTAAGTGATCACCTGACGATTGTTGCCTAAAACCTATTGGGGGATATAATAAGTTAAATGGGTGTGTACTAACAAATTATAATTTTTCATCACTCATAAATATGATTTTATCCATTAAAATAATGTTATTCATGTACTTGTATTTTATTCATCATTGAATAGTCTGACATATGTTTTCAATAATGAACAAAACCGATCATGATTGAGAAGTTTTTTTTATGAACATTGAATGTAATTATTCGTATTCTTTTAAGAAATATGAACTTCATTCACATTAGATATTTTGATTCATCATTCCATTATGAATTGGGATTATAGGTTAGTTTTATAGGGAGTATCCATTTCATCTATTGATATAACTGTTTGGTTTCACAACTGTTGGATATAATTATTTTATCAATGAAGTAAAATTTATTTATTTCATTAGAAAAAACACCCATGGAAAAAATTCCCCTCTTTTGTTTTATCTATTAGGAATAATTTATTTTAATTTACCCTATATTTTAATTAAATAAATCATAAATTGTAGTGATCGAACAATTAATCTAGATTATTCATCATTGCATCCCCTACTCTATGTGGGTTCGACCCCACACTTCTTCTATAATATGCCTCTGTATTTAGTACATTTTAAAACAAAAAAAAAATTATTTTTACTCACACTTAGAATAATTAATATATCATTTTTGGTGCATATAGTACACACACCACTTTAATAACTCAAGAATTAGTATTACAATCCCATACTAGTGATGAAAGAAATATCCCATCTATACATGTCAACCTGTAGAAAATTTGTATATCATCTAATATGGGTGTGTAAAGGGTAATAAAATTTATAGTATGATATCCTAAAAAATTCTCATACATCCCATTAATGTAAAAATAAAATTATATGAAAAAATATTTTATTTTATGATTGAGATGAAAAATGATGGGATTTTGATACTTGATTGAGGGGGAATATCCTTGCAATATTTATTGAAAAAATGAGTTATAAGAAAACATAAATTATTTCTTATTATATTTTATAGAAAATAATTTTTCATAAAATGTTATGTGTTCACTATTGCAGTTAAATAATCTTAATTAGTTGTCTAACTACATGTGCATGAAATGACCTCTTCACATGATGATGCATCCAATCACAAGTAACAACATATTTACAATGTAAATATTGAAAAAATATTAGAACGTGAATAAAAAAATTATAAAATAAAAAGAGATGTATAGAGTGATAGTGTTTGAATAAAAATTAAATCCAAAAGTAATAGTAAAAAATCATGGTTGAATGGAATGTATGAGGTCATTATATTAAACCCATAAAGTCCACATTCAAGAGTTACATTGTGGTCAATAATTTATTTCATGTAATAATTGTTGTGTATATATATATGTGGTAATGTTTTCTTTTATTGAATGAAAAAAATATGGGAATACATTAGGGTTACATTGTGATATAATTTCCCTATTTTAACAAAAAATCAAACATTAAAATTTTAAATTAGCATTCATTATCCCATGCATAATATATTTATATTATAATAATTTTAAATTAATTTCATATGAATGTTCACTATAGAGGGTCAAATAACATTTAAAACATATCTTATAAAAAATTAACTTAATGATGCTAAGTATAATGTAAAACTCCACCCAAAAATTATATTCACAAACAATCATGACAATATATGAAATAAATAAGTGTAATTTGTAATATTTGAGTTGACAATACATGAAATTTTCATCTTGATATTGAAGTTTTTTTCAAATATAAAATAAGTCTAAAAAATAAATAGAATTCATCGTAACAAATGCACAACTACTATAACCCTCGAATGTGGTAAAATTAAATTGTACCATAAATGGTATTTAATTTAAATCCATAGTAAAAAAATTTACTTGATATGAAATAAAAATATAATAATCTCTGTTTCATTACATATAGATTTATGAATTAGTTTCTGAAGACATTTCCATCCCACATCATGTTATATAGAAAGAGGATTATGTAAATAAAATGGTAAAAATATTAGAAGAAAATAAAAAGTATGTGAATATTTTTTAATCTGGACATAATAAAAAAAATTACACATTATAAACGTATTAAATAATAATGGATACTTATTTTCCAAATTTTTTATCTGGCTTAAACAAAAACAACATCTTTTATACCCAAAGAAAAAAATACATTGGATGAATTTGAATCATTTATAGTTATATGTAAATTTTAGAGGTGAATATTATGGACCTTTTCCCATAAAATACATTAAAAAGCATTGATTAAGGGGGTAAATATGATAAAATGAAATACATATAGGCACATATAAAATCTACATTAACTTTTTTATAGGGTGATGTGATAAAATAGTTTATTTAAATGAAGCATTATGAGGAATCAACACTGTATTAATGAAAAAATGAACATCCATGCGCCCAAAAGTTAATTACTATCCATTATCCTTAACAGAATTTTTTACCCAAGGTAATCAATTTCTTAAAAATGGTTTCTACTAAATGTAGATCATGAAATGTCTAATACCATTAATGTTCTAAGATTCTATTATGTGAAGTAGATTTGGATTTATATCTACCAGTACATACTCGATGCATGGTTGAGAGGGATATAGTTTATTATATCTAATATGGAATTATAAATAATAAAATTTTCTAAAATATCACTTGAGAGTTGGGATTGATATATCTCTAAATTTGAATGAGGAACTTCTTATCAACATTAATGATTTTTTATGTTCACTTGATCGAACATGCTACTATAATTTTCATAGTATATATAATTTATCTTATAATTATACATTATAATAATCAAAAGTAGTTTTTTTTTAAAAAATATTATTCACTTAATGAAAAAATGAACCAGATAGAGGTATGTAATTACATAAGAAGAAACATATGGGGAAAGGGAATGTTGAGTTACAGAAATCTATAGAATTAATCAATAGATTGAAAGGACATTTGGAGATAAAATTTAATCCCACTAATTACAATTCCATATTTATTGACATTACCATTTAATGTAAATAAAACCTTACAAGAAAAAATGGCCTATATTTAATATGAATAGTAATGTATGAAGAGGAAATCACTGACAAGATTGGCCTTGAAAAGGTGACTAAAATTCTCAAGAAGGAATATCTTGGATCCTTGGTTTTGAATGTATAAATGAGAAACATTTTGTAATCCATTTTTAAAAAATATTATATATTATGTTAATTATAGTTTAATAATATTTACATTTTTTATAGGTGTTTATATCACACAAATTTAAAGGGAATACCATTAGAATAAACATTTTGATTCATTAGTCCCTATGTCACTTTTCTTGAAAAACATAAATGGTTGGAGATATAATTTTAGTATAAGAATACCTTGTATCCAGATATTTTGAAATGAATATAACAAAAGATATACACTTATTAGTACATATAATATATGGGTAAAACTATACACTCTAATCATATATTATATACTAACGTTTTCCAATGTTTATTCCTTTATATTTTTTGGAATCACTAGTACTCATTGTGTTCAACATAGATACCTAAAAGATATATAAATATTTGGATACAATGCATGAAAATCCAAAATATCAACAAATCATGATATTTGTTATGAATTTTTAATACACTACATTCAGCATTATACAAATAAAAATAAATTATATGTATTAGGTTATGTTTTAAACCTAATTTTTAATTATAGGGTAGTGTTTATTTATCCCCAATACTATGGTATATGGAAGGAAAATGCACATAAGATAAATATTAATTTATAAAACATAATAAGTGTTAAGTTATCTAAAATAGTATTTTTTTAGATTAACTTCTATAATTATTTTTTATTTTAAATGTTTTTACATTGTCTAAAATAAATTAATAGAATCACATATGATATTTAATTTTTTCTATTTATAAATGGTATCATATTTCACACAAGCACTACTATACATGAATAGGTAATTTTGAATTTAATTTAAAGTGTATTAATTTTTGTAATCATTTGTATTTATATATTTTATATTAATACTATGACTATCACAAATCCAAATATTCAAATTTGGAAATATATATTTATTCTAAATGAGTGGGAAGCTTACATGGTGTTTTAATAGTTATAGATATTAGATTTATATGATTTTCTATCATGTTTTTATTTTTCTATTTCTCAAAGACCATGAGAAGTGGGTTTATATATTTCGTAAATTAGTTAATTGTTAAATAATTTTAAGTAATAGTTATGGAGAGACACACTACAATAAATCATTTCTATTATTATTGGGATACAATAGAATATATGGTGTGTCACTTTAGCAAAGGATTGTATAATAATGTTATAGATATGAGATTAAAAGATCAATTTATTTCAAAATTTAACAATTTTGGATATTTATGGTAATTTTATTTAATTTTAAAGAGATATTATTTTTGATTTATCTCGTATGATTCTATTCAAAAAGGTAACATAGGTTATTTATTCTATTGTTCATTATGATAGTAAAATTACATTGAAATTAATGGGAATTTTTTATAGGATTATTACAATAGAAGTTATATTATATAGAATTTAGTGTTTGGATTTCTAGGAAAATGTGAATGAAAAATGGTATTAGAATAAATGAAAATGTTTAGATAGAAATATGTGAATACAAAGATGAAAAACAACAGAAATTAATTTGTAAGATTAAAATTTAGAGTATCTCTAATTAATGAGATGATGAATTAGACCGGATCACATTTTTTGTATACATTGGACCATTATTTGGGGTACATTTATTAATATGGTAATCTTAATGAAAAATTCACGTTTTAAATAGAGTGGTTAGAGAACTAAAATAAAATTTTAGTTCACAAAGAACACTAAATATTGAAAACTAAAAAATATAATTATATTTTCTTTAAACATTTGAAAAAATATTGATAATTTATCTATTATGTATTGGAATCAACTACACATCGATCCTAAAAATGGTGTAGCCATTATAACTATGGGGGTATGTTTTCATTTAAAAGTAATATTTCTTGTTAACATAGCTTTTTCCATAATAAAAACTAAGAAAACATGGTAATATTTTCTTGTTATATTATAAGAAAGGTAAATTTATTATTTTTGACACTTATGAATTAATCTTATGTAAATATGAAACATGTTCTGTCCAGTATGACTGAAATTGAATTTTTTCACATAAAAGTGACATTTCAATTTAAAAGTAATTTCATATACTCAAAAAATGAGAAAACTCATTGTGATAGTCTTGAAACTCCTGACCTATACTAAGAAGAGATGTGTGTGACCCCATAGGCCTACCTTCTATAGGTCTGGGGTTGATGACTAGAACACATGGTTTTTTTCTTAAATGGTATAAATTTTCCAAATAATATCCTAAAAAAGTAATATAGAATCCAAAAATCATCTACTTATATTATACCCTTCCATCCATTTATGCATGATTCATTTAAAAGTTTTTTTAACCACATATAAATACCATAGGTTAATGTATTTTTAGGGGTATGAGTAATCAAAGGATATCTATAGGGGTTTTGAACATATAGATGGTGTTATAAAATGATATAGTAGAACCACTAGCTAGTTAGTGCTAGGACAACGATCAGCCAGTGGACAGGGTAGATACCCATTTGGCTTGTTGGGTAACCATACATCTGATGGCATTAAGGGATATTTTAAATCAGGGGAATCCAAAAAATTTCATTTAGGGACCCTTCTTTTTCTTCCTAATGAGAATTTCCTCCACCCCCCATGATTAATAGCATCCCATCGATTCCTCTTCAACCTATCCACATGGTGTTGATGGTTATCTCTTGTATAGTGTCTCATTCCACTTATACTAGAAGTATTTTAGAGACCATGTTACATCTTGGTATCCGTTGAACTCTATTCATTATCTATTTATCTATATTTGTATATCACAATTATTTTTTCTTATATTTATTATTTTTTAGGTTGTTTTTTTTCTTACAATTTTTTTTTCTATTCAGGAAAAACTAATGAAATTTATTGGATGAGTGGATGACTCTAAGACTAATATAGGTATTCCAATTAATTTAACACATATACTATACTTTTTTAGTGTATATTCTGTGCAGTCAAGATGACCATGTCATTCGTTTATATTAGTTAAATTGATTATTTTTGCTTGACTATGCCTTAGTTAAATGTAATATTTAACATCCCTTGAACTATATAAATTGGATGGGCCAATTTCAGATAATCTAAGATGATATTTGACCTTTAATGAGAATGGAATGAATAATTATTAATTATATATATGGTTAAAAAGATAAATCATGTTCGAATCAAATATTTTCCAATCGAATTTCATAATTCTTGATAATTATGTGTGGGTTGGATCATAAAATTTATACATACTTATTTGTGAATGTTCAATTGTAAAAAGGAATTTATTGAGTTTAAACTTGGTATTAATGAAATGAAATGGTGAGTTTGAATGTAAAAACCAAAAAATGGAATTTTTAAATGAATAATGTTTGTGATGTTTAATAGATTCCTTAAGAAAATAAAAATGTATTTTCTATGGGATGAGATAAATTTTATATTAGTAAATAAATGTAAAATGTGAATTGAATCCAATTTTTTAAAGGGTAAATAATGATCATTTTATAAGAATATGTGTAATGGTGAATATTTATTTGTGATAAATGCATTATTAGAAATATCGAGATGAGTTACCATATTAAATATGGTGTATATAGCCTAGGAACATATAGATGCGAACTTAAATTCCATATGATACATAATGGGTTACAATGAAAATATGAGAATATGAAATCCATTTATTTGATAATTACTTGGGAATGCCTAATATATTCCCTAGAACCCTTATGGTGTTTGATAATTTGTAATTCCAAGATGTGTGCTTAGATTCCATTAAATTCCGAGAAGAATGATCAGATTCAATGTGATGACTGATGATGGGGAATTCTATGATGAGAGCTCAGATTGAATGGTTTTTCCATGATTAGTGCCCATAATCTATTTCATTAGTGATGAAGAGGGAATACCAATCTGTGAACTTGAATTCTAGATGATACATAAAGATGACAAGAATATTAGGATGAGTCCTAGATTTCATGTGTTTGATAGTGGAGGCATGATCATTGTATTGTGATAAGAGAAAATATAGCATTAGATGAATTAGAAATTTTCAATCATTTTCACAAAACATATGAACAAAAACAATTTAGTCAACCTCATGTGTCACCATAAACCTAGGAAATTAGTGGCTGTTTTTTCATTTTCATTGATTATTTTAAAACTATTAAAAGATTTACCTTGAATAAATATGTAGGATATTTAATTACGTAATAGGTATTGTTGGTTTTCCATTGGTGGTGGCATACAGAGTAATACTCACAACCATCTCAATAACCTATGGATATTGGGTACCAGAGTAGAAATCACTCATTGGACACATGTTACATTTTAATGGAAAGGTCCAATTGCCTTGTGTTTTACTTTTCCTTCTATAGTATAGTATATGAAAATCTATCAGGTCATACATAGGACCCGTTTATGATAGGTTTTAGTTTATGTTTATTTTTATATCCTAATTATCATATATATATATATATATACATATGATCTTCAATTGGGGGAATAATTATAGAATGTTTTTCTTTAATCTTTTTTATATGGATTTTTTACTGTAGTTATTTACTTACACATTCCCTCTATAATTAGTGATAATTATAATTATAGGATTATATATTTATTTTATTTTTTGATGATATAGGTACTCTTATAATGATAGAATAGACTCCCATTGAAAACCTCATAGTCCCTCTCCATTTCTCAATAGATCTTGCAAATAAGGGGATACACGTGAGGTCATGTGGTGACCATCTGTTCGATATTTTTTGTGGTCCAGAGAGGTGGGATGTTATGAAGTAGTATAACATGTGATTTTTATACTATTTGAAAGTGTTAGATAATATATTATGATACATTGATGAATATTATTTTTTTTCTTTACTAGGAGTGATCATCCCACGCCTGGGGGAAACCAAATATTCCATTGATCAGACTTGTTGTTCATGGATTTCACTTATTATGGATATATTATATTTTCACCATTATAGTCACATGGGTTTTATGATGGTATCATTAGTTGAATTCATTCTCTTTCTCTTATATAGATTGATTGTGTGTGTGTGTGTGTCTACGTGTATTCATGCATCATTTAAATCACATAGGGATACATATGAAATTTATCAAGATGGGGACATAGTATTTTTATGTTGATAAGATTATATCTATCACTTATATTATACTAAAGTTTTATTTATCTTCTTTATATCTAGAAATAGTATTTATCTCAATATTGGGAAAAGATGGGTGTTATTTAACATGTCAGCATCTTATTTGTGGAATGTTTTTTTGACCAATTACCTCAATGATTCTTTATCATGTAAGAAAATATAAATGAAGTGTTTAATGATGGTATTGATTAAATAAAAATCTTTTAAGTATCATATAAGTGTTTTCCATAAAATTATGTGAATATAAACAATTTAGTTAAGTATTAAAAATGTGTAAATATGAATAAATCTTGTATACAATAATTCTAAACCCTCTAATGGAAAATAAATGTAAATTCTTAAGAAGTAATTATAAATGTAAATCCTAAACTAAAAAATGAATTTTGATGCTATTGAAAGTTAAACACTGTGGAATAATGAAGAATTACAATACATTAAAATGATGGAAAGTTTTATTTTCCCTTCTGACATAGAACCATTATATATTTTTTTCAACAATATAAATTGGTTTTTGTGGGTGATGTGAACACTCAATATTTGAGACCCATATTGAGGTAGACCATATGCGGGTGGGGAGATCCTTATGTGGATATATATAATTTTAAATTTTTTAATTTAATATGAGTATATAGAGAGTTTCTATATTATGAATCCCATTTTGATGAATGGTATATTGTATGTTTGATACTACACCAATTGTGAACATGGTTGAGTTGTGATCATTGTGGTTTATACTAGACGTTAGAGAGGGTGGGGTATATTGGGTTAAAACAATATTTGACACCTTGAGTTCGGTGTTATTATGTTTTGGATAGTGTGTGACCCTTAGACAATGACGCATATTAATCCATGATTGGTGATTCTTGTGAGGCTTGGATTGTGTTACAATTGATAGGACCTAGACACCATTGATAACAACTTAGAATTAGTGGGTTTGGACATTTTGATCATTGAGGGAGATATATAAGCAGAGTTAAGACACTATTTAAATTCATTTAGATATGTGAAGCGTGGTTTGATTCTTTTCAAAGTACGATCAATTAATGTTTGTGGCTACCTAGTTTTTATTTGTTTATGGTAGATCCCCCAATGTTCTAATTCATTATCTATAGGCCAGTTTTAAAGGGATTTATTATTCAGATGAATTACCATATAGGTTATGTATTTGATCTTTTTTCATAGTGGCATCAAAATATAGTTCATTGGATTGATAAAATTACAGAAAAATATAGTTGGAGTCCATGAGCATGGTCTGGCCTTGAGCATGGTGTCGATAATCATTTATGAGGGAACCATGAATAGTTTTGGTTACATAATTTATATACTATAATATATTATTTTTCTTCGAGTGTGTGCATAATATTAGTAACACAATACTATTGGAATAAGGATTCTAGTTTTTTGATTTGGTCATAGTATAGAATGATACCCATGGATTTTGATATATTGGGTGGCATCAGAGTGAGATCCTAATATTTATAATGGATTCCTATTGGCATAAAAATTGATCTCCTTGGGATTGGATCAGTGGAATTTTCTATATCTTGTTCTCTTGAGAATAATTTGTGGGTTTGTGATTCTTTATAGATGTGATTATATTAGCACCTTCATGAGATTTTTCTTTATGAATGCACGGTATAAGCACATAGATTCTTAGTAGGTTTGTTAATCTGATCCTTATTTGAGTGGATTAAGAAGAATTTGGTGGATGCTTATGGTCCACATGGAACTAGAGCTTTGGTAGAATTAGTAAGGCCCCTGTGGTAAGGATGATATTCATGGATGGATTGAGAAACCATCAAATTATGGTATTACCTTGACCAGGATAGATGTGGTGGTGATTTAATGGGTGTGAATTGATCAGAATGAGTGACACATGTTTTTAGTGACTAAACATATTTTTAATGTGATCTATTAGAAATATAATAGAAACTATATGGTGATGAGAGGACCATATTATGAGTGGGGAAATGAACCTGGTTAGCAATTTAGTTTCAGTGAATATCTGTGATTTAATTCTTTTAATCTATGAATAAGAGAATTTTTACCACCCATCCAATGATCGAATGTGAAGAGGATCACCATGGTCTATAATTGTGTTTGGTGATAGGCAAGATGTCTATTGTAGAGATCAGGTTTTTGAATTAAAAAAACAGTGACATGTTTAATAATATGGTTTTGAGTTTCATTTTATATTTTGATTTGAAACCCTTGGGTTAGAATATTGGGTTATGTATAGGACGAGCCTTTAGGTTTCTTTGATGACACTAGACATTGTAGCACTTTTAGTTTTGATTTAACTTGAATTCCTTAATAAAATATAGAGGTTAATTTATTTGCAATGTTGGTTGGAGTTTGAGTAGTTGTTTTGGGATTTTAATGGAATATTTCAGTAAAAGCATTGTTTGGTGAGTGGTTATTCTACTGATCCATTGAGAGCATGGTGAATGGTGCATGTTTCTGGTGATTCAGTTGTGAAAACACATCAAAGGTCAGGTTGGACATCATCAGGTTTGTATATGATCATGTTATTCCATATTTGATCAATGGATCGTGATAAAATAACTCAATGAAACATATATAGAAGAATATATATATTATTGTGATGGGTTGGATAGAGGAGGTTTCACTGACTATATTGACTGGGATTCAATGTGGTGGGTTCAAAGTACATTACTAACATCAATTAGAGTGAGATAAACTTGGATCAGGTTTTTTCTGGGTCTTTTCTTTGGAAGTTGTCGTTTTCAATATCTTTTGAATGGTGATAAACACTCTTCTATTGTAGTTTGGAAGTGGGAATAAGGGTTAGTGATGATGTTTTAACTTTGGTATTCATTCATGGGTGGTTTTTGATCATGAAATCCTATGTTTTGGAGTACACCATGAAGTGCCTATGAACATGATCCTTATATTTATTCAATCAATAAATTTTTTATGTAACATAATAGTTAACCAAACATGGGACTGGTTTTTGTGTTGATGAGTTGTTCAAATGTAAGTAGTTATGCTATAGAAAGATGTAGAATACAAAATTATGGGTATGAGTGGATTTTATTTAGGAAAAATCTCTGCTTAGTATTTTAAAAAGTTTGAGTATGTAATTTTGGTACATTTATATGATCATGTGTTATCATCAAGAAGTAATCTAGTAATGTATTTATTCATATAGAGCTTTGGAATATGGGAAAATCAATTTATAATGAATGTTGAGGTAGTACCTTATATTGTAAATATCCCCATGAGTGAGACTAAAAATTTTGACCATCACATTTCTGTAAAGGAAAGGATGGTGTGGATCAAGGATGTGACTCAATGAGTTTATAATTAGGAATGCTTGGATCCTTGTAACTCCACTAGGAGGGGATCCTCATCTTGGGTTTTGTTGAAATATCCCTATGCTGTGGTGTATGGACCGGTAAGGGGTTCTGAAGAACTGTGGTTTTGGGGTACATCATTAGCCTGAACAAGATTAGTGGGATTCTTGTGATTTGGTTAATTAACCTAGGCGTGATGATTGTAATGCCCAAAGATTATATGATATACTTTTTCCTAATAAATATAATTTATTTGATAGTTTTTGTTACACGCATCACCATGTTTTATGAAACTGTGAGATACTATTAAATTTTTTATATAAACGTGATATTTATACCATAGACATAAAATTTTGTGGTGCGAATAAGAATTAAAAATTTATTAAAATTGTGTAGTATGGTTTTATATAACTACAATATATTGAAAAAAAGTACATAATTTTTAGTAAATTGTTTATATACTTCGAAAAGGAATTTAAAACAATTATTGGTTTTATTGAAAAAATAATTAAATTAATTTTTAAAATTTTAGAATTTTTTTTTTGAAAACATAAATTTATTTTTTATCAAAATGTCAAAAAAAGTACTGTTCATTTGTTCCATTTTTCTAAAAGGATTAAATTTTTAATGAATAGTGAAAAAAATATACTTTTCATTAAAAACATTCTTTTTTTATTTAATATTTTACAATGTAATATATTGTATTAAAATGGTTTAAAATTAAAATTTTTAAAATTATTTTATTATTAATCTAATTTAGTTTACTGTAATCAATTTTATTTTTAATTTTTATATTAATGAATACTATACTTGTGAAAAGTTTTTTTTCGAAAACAACTATATCATTGCATCTATTGGTTTAATTTTAAATTAATGTGTAAAAATTCCATGAATTGAATTTGGAAAAAAAACTTTTGATATTTTTATTCATAATAATTAATAAAATATTATATATTAAACATAATTTTAATTCATAATAAACAGATAAAATAGTAAAAATTAATTATCGTAGTTAAAGATAATACATGTTTACATGGGGATTAAATTTAAAAGATAATATTTTGAATAACATAAATTTTTTAAAATTCATATTTTAAGGCCATATATTGACATTATATAATATAATACTTTATAAGGATTTATTTTGGATCCTTTTTCATGTTAAAAATGTGGGTATATCTGTTTCATTTCACAAATTCCAAGTGTGTCATCTCCTCTACATATTAATGGGAACCTCCTCTCCTATCGCGATTACACATAAAAATCCCTTTGTTTAAGACTATACCTAATAAAATATCTTCATTAATTTTATATACAATTACTATATTCATTATTTTTAATATTAATCCCTCTTAAAAAGAATTTGGTTTCAGCCTACGGAGGTTGTCCGAAGAAGAGTTATTGTTCTTAAAAGAGCATTTTTATTTTATTAATTTTTCTAGAAAATTAAAATAGTATTACCCTATTATGACATAATAAAATCAATATATACCTATTAATTTTATTTTTATGATAATTTAATAACTAATATCTTTATCCCCATCCATCAATTGATAAAAAAACTGTTGATCCTATGTACGACAGACTACTGCCTCATGGACAGTTGTAATTCGTTTTACATCCCTACCACTCATGAATAAGTATAATTATTTATTTAAAATATTTATAATATATTTATGACATTATTATAATTTTTTTAATAATATCACATCTAGCCTCTTACCTTATAATCTATTAGAAAACGATGACATTTATCGTGCATACATGTGGAGTACAACATCTAAGAAGCGATGTGATAAGTTTTCCATTTACTATGACATGTATAGTAAAAAAGGATATGTTAAATGAATATATATGATATTAATTAAATATAAATTATTTTTTTAGTGTTATTTTATTTTATTTTCTTAATTCAATTTTTGAGAAAACAGAAACATCATTTATGCGTACGTACGACTCATCATTGACCGGATTGATGTAATTAATTTTATATATCAAAATTAAATGGAATAATTTAAATAAATATATATTTAATATATATTAAATTAATATCTCGGATAATATTTTTAATTTTATTGAAATAATATCAATGAAAATCTAATAAAACTACCAAAATAAAAAATTCATGAAAAATGTAGTTATTATAAGAAATGTGATTTTTACAATGAATTGATAATAAATAAGTGACATATGGTTATAATAAAATCATACATGGTATGATATATGTGACTATTGTTTAATAATATATTCATAACAAACCTATGTTTATTATTCACTAGGTGGAAACATGTATGATCAATGTTGAGACTTCTGGTAATCTGATTTTTGTTTACTTTTATTTTATTGGGACACATGATTTATTCTCAAATTTGTTTCTATGGTGTAGAATTAATTATTCCCATGAATTTATTTTATGATAATTATGATTAAATTTATTTTTATTTAAATATCTATATACGGTTCATTCTTTCATGGTCCATATGATTTAATATTTCCCAAAGTTGTAATGGTTTTTTGTGACAATATCATTGTTTATCAGTATTGTCTATCAATATGATTTTGATGATGAATTTTTATAAACATTATTTTAACAAACTCATTTAACAAATTATACATTTATTATATTTGGTGAATAAACGTTTCTATTCTATTTTACACTTTATATGTTCTCCATATGATGAAATAATTATTTTCAAAAAATAAAATTTGTTTCTCCCTTTGTATAAAAATCTTTTTTATTCCATGTCAATGTTTTTAAAAAAGTTATAATGTAATATTTTACAGTTACACATTTATTTTTTAATGAAATTTTTACCCATATGTGAATTCAAAAAAAATATATTAAGATGAATATTGTTTTCATTTTCTGAACAAGGAACTTTTGACTTTTTACTAAAAATTAAACAGGAAACATACTTTTAATGTTTACAACCAGAATAATATTTTATACTATCTTGAACTATAAATTTAATATTTATTATAATATATGTCTCTAAATTAATTTTAATGTAATTTTTTTTGTTTAATATTTAAAAAAATTGTAGGTTTGGAATAAATTATTTTTAAATGGAATGCATATTTTTTGCAACATTGAATTAATGATATCTATATAGAATTTACATTTATCAAGGACACCAAAATTTAGGGTATATTATGTTTTAGTGGGGGGATATGATGTAGTTCTATTATTTTTATTATTTAATTACATGGTTTATGATAATGATAAAATGTTGTTTTTGAAATTGATTTCTATTCTAGTGGTTATTTAATGATTAAATGTTGAAATATTTATGAAATCCAATTCATTTCCATGGGTCATGTTATGATGACTTAATTAACAGAAAATTTTATTATTATTCTTTCTGATATTTTTAATGTTTTATGATCTTATGGTGTAAAAATATATTAATTATATGATGGGTGGGACCTATATCTCCCTCCAATTCATTGAGAAATAATTAATGTTCTATGATTTTAAAGGATACACGAGAGGTAATTCTATGCCCAAAATAAGAGGCAACACAAGTGGTTATTCCAATTAAAAATGTGGGTACACAAAATTTTATCCAAATCCTATAATAATAGTAAATAAGAGATTTTATCCCAAGCCAAAAAGAATAGAGTACACTAGTGGCTATCCCAATTCCAAAACAAGAGGGAATTGAAGTGGTTATCCCTATCCCAAAAAAGGGAAGACAATAGGTTAATCCCATCTTGAATTAGGTTCAAGGATTGTTTGGTAAATCCTAAGATGTTATTAATTTTTTGGTTGGTATCCTTGACATATGATTTCATATTCGTATATGCATTCCACATATATATGTAGTAAGCTGTTGTTATTCTCTCATGTCCAATGTTATTTGAATCTTTTAGGATACATGTCTTATGAATTGATAAATATTTATTCTATGAATCATGTTTATGATATATGAAATATAGGGTATGGGTATGAGATATTATTCTTTTGATCTCATATGATTATTCTCAAGCTATTCCTATGTAATCATTGCTATTAACCTCAATTACCCTTACTGAGACTCTAAGATCACCCTTTTTTATGTTTCCATTCAGCAAGTTATAAATAAATATATTATATATGATATATAGAGAGTAACATACTTTTAATACACAAATATCAAATCTTATATGAAAAATTAATTGTACCGCTACGCAGAGCTGGTAAGCCGTACATATTCATGAGTGATATCTTCACTTACCATTTGATGAAAAGTGTGTGGGTGATGGTAATTTTATAATAACAATAAAATTTCTTAATATATATGTTCGACTCACCTGTTTTGATAATCCCAAATCATGTTTAATACTGATCATAATATATTAATGTCATTTGATAATACCTTCTAATCTATCTTTATGTCATTTATCTTGAACAACCTATATATTTTTAGTCTCATGACTTTGCCGCATCAGCTTATTGTTTACTTTTCCCTAAGTAAAAGTTCATAGTTAATGGCTACTGGTAAGAGCCTTCTACTCAAGGGAACCATTATAGGTTACTATTGTTAGAAGTCACTGTCATGATAAAGGTCACCATTGAGAAAAATTCTGTTGAAGGTTGCTAAACGTCACCATTGAAGATATCTAGTTACTATTGGAAGTTGTCTGTCAAATGTCCCTATTACAAGTCTACCGTTGGAGTACTTACCAAATCTTACAGAAGAAGACTCACTGTTACAGGTCACTGTTTTGACAAGGTCACTGTTATCAAGGCTTCTATTAGTCATCTACTGTCAGACTCACCATCGAAGGCCTACTGTTATACGGTTCTCAGTTCATGTCTATCGCGGGATAAGTCTACCGTTAGTAGAAGTCTACTGCTAGACAACTCCACCATGGGGGAATTCAACTTTTGAGACAGTCTACCACTAGAAAGGTCTACTATTGAGCCTACCGAAGAAGTCTACTATTGAGGAGCTTACTGTTGAAGTCCACCTCTTAACAAGTATCTGCTACCAATCTTATGATAACATTTTTCTTTACTGAACTAATTTTCGTAATATTATCATAACGGTCATGTTTAGAAAATTTAATGCACCCGACATTATTTAATGATATTTTCAAGCCTATCAGGAAATTGTATGAGGTACGAGGAAGACCACACATGGTTGGATCCTTCCTCTTGTCAGCCCCTGCTGAATTAAATAAGGGAAAGCTGAGCTGGAAAAAATATATATAGTGACCCAAAGAAAAGGTGAAGATACACATATACATACATATAGATATATACAGTTGTTGTCATCAAGATATTGAGGTACACACAAGAATAACACTTGAGCACTCATTCTGAAGATCTCAGATCATCATAATGATCTGTTGGAAGAACATCTTCAAGGCAGTGGTGTTGTGCTACAAAGAGCTTCGGATCCAATAAACTAATCATCTTTACATATGTAAGTTAGAACCTGAAAGTTTAGACACTCTGTTTTAGAGGAAACTTGTATATAAGGACATGAACCTAATTTCATTTACTCCAAGGAGTCCAGAGCTGATCTTCTAACACATAGAGTATTCTAAACTGTCCCTAACATCATTGGCTCTAATTGTGTTTAGTATTTTACATTTGTGAGTAGTGTGTCTGTTTTACACATAGGGTCTCTTGTTCTTAAACTAGGGGATTCTGAAAATACTCATACCAAACTCTCTCTACTCTTTTTTCCCACAAATAACTATAGAATAATCCAAGTGTGTCTTGGGTATTTTTTTCGCATGTAAAACTATGGTAGAGGTTACAAAACCTGGACAGTTTGTGAAAGCTATTATACTGCCCGATACAGACTATGTATCAAATTTTTATATAAACTACATGGTCTTAGGTGATTACCATGTGTCGAGTATTATGTCTTGACTTAGGACTAAACCTTTTGTTTAAATTGTTGTGCTTATCTTTCATGTACTCTGTGTTACATTTATCCGATGCTTGTGTTTTCAAATACAGAAATTTGTTTTTATAATCACTCTGATAGTTAGCTTTGGTTAGTGTGTATATGTGATTAGTTTAGAAAACATGATTGACAATTTTAATTAGTTTTCACACTAATTCAACTGAGGATTAATCAACCTGTGAGTAACATGTTGATCAATAAATCATTTTTATCTCTACTGCCTTAATTAACTGGGCTGTTTTAATTTGGGGGATTTTTTATTCTATAGTTTTTAACAGAAATTTAAATTGGAACTCAATTCACCCTTTCATGAGTATCCACTCTGACCAACATTTGGTATTAGAGGACTTCTTTATTCATACCATCAAACCAGTTTTTCAATATTTTCAATTTCTTTTCAACTGAGATTTTAGTTTTACCACAAAGATCTTAAAATTTCTATCATATCTAAATTTTCAGTTCTTTAAAATTGTAGTTTTCTCTGGATGACCAAGTTGAATGTGATGCTACTAACATGCCACCTTTCTTTCATGGTAATATTTATGGTCAGTGGAAATTGAAATTGAAAATGTATTTGGAAATCCTAGGTCCTGAGATATGGGACATAATTGAAGAAAAACATGCATTACCTGCTACTGCTAGGGATACATGGTCTCAATTGACTAAAGCTACTTATAATAATAATTGTAAAGTAATAAATGCCTTGTATTTTTCTTTAGGTGAGGAGGAATTCAATTGAATATCTATATGTAAGGATGCTTATGAAATTTTGTATAATTTGGCTATTTCTCATGAAGGAACGACTAATGTTAAAGAAATGAGATTAAATACATATACTATTAAATATGATAATATTAAGATGAAGCCTGCTGAACCTATCTCTGAAATGTATCTCTGTTTCAATGAAATACTGAACACCATGAGTCTGATTGGGAAACCAGTGTACAACAAAGACCAAATAAATAGGCTACATAGATGCCTACATGACATATGGAGAGGCACTTCTGTATCAATCCCAGAATCATGTGACATCCGCAAGCTACCAATAAAGGATCTAATTGGAAAGCTAATGATGAATGAAGAAGAGATTAAGGTTAATCAAGAAGAATTAGAAGAACCAAGGAAGAAGTCAGTAGCATTCAAGACTTCTGCATCAATGAGAAAAGACAAAGAAAAAGTTCAACTACCTATAGACATTTCTACAATGAAGAGACAAATTCAGACAGTGATGAGGAGATGGCATAACTTTCCAGAAGATTCAAAAGGTTTAACTGAAAGAAGAAATTCTCTAAGAAGTCAAACATCAAAGGAAAGTATGATAATAAAGGAAAATAGAAGAAAGACAATAAGTGGAATAATAATACAAGTGAAATAGTATGCTATGAATGTAAACGAAAAGGTCTTGTGGAGGTAGACTACCCCAAGATGAAATTCAAGAGAAAATATGAGGATAATGGCAAAGGTTGCAAAAAGGCTATGAAGGCTACTTGGAGTGCTTCAGAAGATAGCTCAAGTGAATCTGATGTCTCTGACAGTGAACAAAACAAACATGCCAACATATGTTTAATGACAGAAACATCTGAGATAACACTTAATTCTCTATTGCTTAATACTTATTATTCTTGGAATAAAAGTGAATCTCATATTGATGAAGATATGACTAAATATGAACAGTTTGAATTTTGTGAGATGATTTATGATACCTTTAATGAAGTCAAGGATAAATATAAATCATTGAAATGATAACATTCCTTAAATGAAAATTCCTTGTCAAATGTGAATATTGAAAAAGTGAAATTTTCCAAGCTACTAAAAGAAAATACAGAGTTATGATTTTCTAATGAGAAATTAAGAAAGGAACTTCAGAAGTTCAATACTGGTAGGGATAACCTGACACAATTTCTTGGAAAACAGATTTCTTCAAAAGATACAACAGGGCTAGGATATCAACACGGATAGAGAAAATTTAGCAAAATGAAATTTGTTCCAAAATGTGGACACCTGACTACCAGTTCTAGTTATGGACTATTGTTTGAGAAACAATATTTGAAAGGAAGAAATAAAGTATTTCTGTCTCAAAATATTTTTTATGATTTTAGGAAACCTATAAAGAAAATATGGGTTCCGGATGTTTTACTTGCTAACCTCTCTGGACCAAAGAAAATCTGGGTACCAAAATTTCCCCACGTCTATTCTATTTCATAGGGAAGATGCATAAAAAGTTCTTGTAAAAATTTATGGTACATGGATAGTGCATGTTCAAGATATATGACAAGAGACTACTCTTGCTTCAAAAGCTTAATTAATTTTGATGGTGTACATGTCACTTTTGGTGACAATACAAAGGGAAAAATCATCAACTTAGGCCAAATTAGTAACCCTGATACAATATTAATTTTTAAAGTACTTTTTGTTGATGGACTAAAGTACAATTAACTTAGCATCTCTCAGTTATGTGATGATGGTTTTAATGTTATATTTTAGAATGATGCATGAAATGTTTTCAATTCTAAAAATGATTTAGTTTTCACTGCATGTAGAAATGAAAATTTTTATGTTGTTGGTATAAATTCATTAGCCAAGCAAAATGTTTCTTGCTTGAATGCTTTTCATAACGAATCATGGTTATGGAACATAAGGTTCGGACACTACAATGTGCACTAGCTTAGGAAGCTATCTAATAAAGGTTTAGTTAGAGACTTACCAAAATTATAATTCCCACTTGAAAAAGTGTGTAATCCTTGTAAAAAGGGAAAACAACACAATATTTCGTTCAAAACAAATAAATAAGTTTCAACATCTCAACCACTTGAGTTGGTTCACATGGATTTGTTTGGACCATCAAGTGTTTCATGTTTAAATGGGAAGTACTATCTTTATGTTATTGTAGATTACTTTTCTAGGTATACTTAGGTATACATTTTAGCTCACAAAAGTGAATCTTGTTCCTATTTTGGCAAATATTCCAAGTATGTAGAAAAGATTTGTGGACTTAGAATCAGGACCATGAGAAGTTATCA
Organism: Viscum album; assembly: GCA_963277665.1. NCBI lineage: Eukaryota > Viridiplantae > Streptophyta > Magnoliopsida > Santalales > Viscaceae > Viscum > Viscum album. The sequence continues at coordinate 904,132,280 of OY728158.1, read as the reverse complement.
TGGCTGTGAGTTTGAAAATCATGAGTTTTAATATTTTTTATAACATAATGGCTATAGTCACAATTTCTATACTCCTAGAACACCTCATTAAAATGGAGGTGTAGAGAGAAGAAATAGGACCCTTCAAGAAATTGCTAGAACAATGCTCAATGAGTACGATTTACCAATCTATTTCTGGGATGAATCAAAAAATACAACTTGTTATATCATCAACAAAGTTTTGATCAGATCTGTTCTTAAGAAAACCCCTTATGTTCTTTGGAACAATAGGAGGCCTAAGGTTATTTACTTTAGAGTTTTTTGTTCCAAAGTATTTATCCTTAATACTAAAGATAATCTTGACAAATTTGATCCCAAAAGTGAATAAGGAATTTTCCTTAGATACTCTATCTCATGTAAATCCTATAGAGTGTTCAATAAGAAAACTGAATGTGTGGAAGAATTATTTCATGTCAAATTTTATGAGATTGATCCACATGTTCATAATACCTCTCTTGAACATCTTGAGGAAGATATGTCAATTTTGGACCTCAATGATAATGATAGTGAATCCCCTGTAAAAGTGTCCACCTCTGGGAATTTTCCAGAATCAGTACCTAAAGAGTCTGAACCAACAGACAACCATGAGAAATCTTGTTCAACCCTTCCTAAAGGCATTATGACTATTAAGAATCATCACATAGATGTTGTTGTAGGTGATTTAAATAGAGGAACACAAAAAAGAGCTTCCCTAAGAAACCAGGTTGAACATCAAGCTTTTCTTTCATAGCTTAAACCCAAAAATAGTAATGATTCTATCAATGATGATTTTTGGGTAATGTCTAGGCAAGAAAAATTAAATCAATTTGAAAGAAACAAAGTCTAGGAACTAGTGGAGAGACATAAGGAAACTTTAACAATAGGCACAAAATGGGCATTTAGAAACAAAGTTGATGAGTCTTGAAATATAGTTAGAAAAAAGGCTTGGTTAGTTGTGCAAGGATATAGTCAAGATGAAAGAATAGACTATAAAGAGACCTTTTCACCTTTAGCTAGATTAGAAGCCATTAGAATACTACATGCATATGCAGCTCATATAAATTTAAAAAATTATCAAATGGATGTTAAATTTTCTTTTTTAAATGGGTATATAGTTGAGGATGTGTTTATTTAACAACCCCCTAGATTTACAAATCCCTATTTTTTTTAATCTTTTTTAAAACATTCTAAAACTTTATATGGTTTAAAACATGCTCCAAGAGCATGGTATGATAGGCTCAACTCTTTTCTTATTTCATTATGTTTTACCAAAGCGATAGCTGATCCTACCCTTTTTATTAAAATGATTTCCAAATATTTTTTAATAGTAAAACATTATGTAGATGACATTATTTTTGGATCATCTAAAAATTCATTATGTATTGATTTTTCAAAACATGATGCAAAATTAATTTGAAATGAGTTTAATGGTAGAACTTAAATTTTTCCTCGGATTTCAGATCTTTCAAAACAAAAATGGCACTATTTTGAATCAAAGTAAATATGTTAAGGATCTTTTAAAATGTTTTTCTTTGGATGATAGTAAAGGTAGTAAAACAGCTATGAGTACCACTTGTAAGTTGGATGTTGATGAAGCTGGAGAACCAGTGGATCAAACCAACTACAAAGGTATGATAGGGAGTCTACTCTATCTGAAAGCAAGAAAACTGGACATTTTGTTCGGTGTATGTATGTGTGCTCGCTTTCAAGCCAATCCAACAATGTCTCATTTAAATACTATTAAATGAATTTTAAAATATCTGAAATATACTCCTAACTTAAGACTATTTTATCCAATAGGACAATCATTTGATTTGTTGAGTTATTATGATGCTGATTTTTTCAGTTGCAAGTTAGATAAGAAAATAACCTCTGGGACATGTCACATTTTGGGAAAGTCACTAATATCATATTGTAGTAAGAAAAAAATATTGTTTCATTATCTATTGTCGAAGATGAATACATAGCTGCTGGTAGTTGTTGTGCTCAAATTTTATGGATAAAACACACTTTACTAGACTATGGATATCAATTCAAACATCTCTCTATATATTGTGATAATACAAGTGCTATTAGCATTTCCAAAAATCCAGTATCTCATGCTAGGACAAAGCATATTGATGTGAGACATTACTTTTTGAGGGATCATTATCAAAAAGGTGATATCACTCTTGAATTCATTGGAACATAACATCAATTGGCTGATATATTTACAAAGACTTTGAATTATGAGTGATTAAATTACATCAGACATGAGTTAGGTATGATTAACATTAGTATAGGAAACATCACAGTCGAACCTCACTGGTAGGGATGTCACTAGTGTACCTCACCACTGGACCTCACTAGTGTACCTCACCAATGCACCTCACTGGTGTACCACACCGATTCACCTCACTGGTGTACCTCACCGTTAGGAACCTCATCGTTAGGAACATCCCTATTAGGAACCACACCGTTGGAACCTCACAGTTGAATACATTGAGGTTTGATTTTACCATTTATTTTATGTGGGAATCTGAACCGTTTTTTTATTCGATTCATATTATTTTCAATCCCTAAGTGATAAAAATTAGACTTCAAACATATCTCAATCCACTTTGTCTCACTCTCAAACCTTGCTCTCGAAATCCCTAAACCCTAACTCTCTTATTGAACCCTCAAACCACTTTCAATATTGATGGATAGAACCAAGAGACCCCCGACTGTCAATGAGGAAGTTCCAAGGACAAAGAGGACCCGATCCGAGCCCAGTAGTGGTAGTAGTGCGCCAACAGGGCCTGTTAATCCACACCTATCAAAGTAGACTATTGTAGTTGAGAAGAAAATGAGTGAAGAATGGTTGATGTTGAGAAATTATTTAGTGATTTATGTACTAGAAGTTCAAGGATAAACAGAATGCTTTGCCAACAACAATGGGTCATACTGCCCGAAGCTTGTGAAGGAATTCTATGAATACCCGATGTTTGAAAATGAAGATGATGTGCACAGGCTAGTGTCTAGAGTGAATGGAAATAAAGTTAGCTTTACATCTTTTGAGTGGGTTGCTTTTCTAAGAGTCCCTCATGATGGATTTTTTAACTACTATTCTGGAGTGGATCCTCCAGATAGTGAGATTTTTGGGTATGAGAGAGCTCTGGATGAGCTGACTGGAGATAAGACTCAAAGGAAAATCATAGCTGCTGAGATGAATGGGGAAGATAGGCTATTATTTAAATTCATCCAGCATGTGATCAGTCCCAGGAGAGGGGACATTGTGGTACTGAAGTATCAGTACATATTCCTGATGTACCTGTTGAATCATGGGGAGAAGGTCAATTTGTGTAGGCTATGGATGGAACAGTTGGAGGATACAACCATGCCAAGCTAAAAATCAAATTCCATTTTTCATTCCAATATCATTTCAGTAATGCTAATGGTAAAGGGTGTGTCTGGAGGAAAGGAAGAAATGATAGTGGCTAAAAACATTATTTGGATCTCCAAGGTCATCTGTATGTTTATGAAAATTAGCTGGAATCCATAGAAGAATGAATGTGTGAATGATGAAGGAAAATTTATGAAAAATTTAATCATGTCACTCATCTATCTAGGACAAAAGAGCAAAGGGATCCAGGCCTTAAACATGATGATCCAGAGCCTGCATATTCAGATGAGGAAGTTGAAAGAACTGTGAAGCCTGAAATTGAGGAAACACCTATTAATGATGGGAGTGATCTTGATTTTTCAGCCAGTCTAGTTGTAGGGATAGCCTTTGGAGCACCTAGTTCTCCAATATAACTGCCCATGAGAGAACTTGTTCTAAGGGAAAACAATAATGAGACCAATGAAGAGGAATAAGTATCTCAGACTATTGTCAGAGACACCTTAGAAGAAGATGATGCTGCTGAGTTAGATCATTCTGATCATGAGGAACATGAGCGAAGTGATGGATATGAAGAGAAGGAGGAATCTGAAAATGAGTACAATTAAGAAGAGGAGCTCAGTCTGAGTCCTCTGATAGGTGAATTAGAAAGGACATTATCTAACCAAAAAGAAGAAATAGCACATGCTTCCATTGAAGTAATTGTAATTGATTTTTTTGTAGAGGAAGTATCTCACCCCACTAGTGAATAAATGGTTTAGATAGAGGCTGTAACAATAGATTCTAGAGTTGAAGCTCCAACTGTGGAAGTGCCAAGAGTATAACCAATAGAGGAGATTGCTTAGGAGGTAGCTCTAATGAGGGGGAGAATCCTGTTGCAAGAGGATCGTTATCTGTCATCCATGACATTGAGTAGTGGTCTGAAGACCTAGGGTATATGGTGTTAGGGATGGATTATGATGATTCATGATGGTGAAATGCCGAATAGAAGTAAATTAGTGCATATTATTTCAGAGCCTACTGCAGTACCTCCAGTGACTACAGTTCGTCATGATTATGTTAGAAAAGAGGATCTCCAATCTCTGAAGGAAAATTTGAAAAGCATGTTTGGTGATAGGTCTTCTGAAATGGAGAAGTATTAGCCTTGATTCGAGAGCTAACTATAGCTGATATGGATAGTGTTCAGTGTGCCATTCAAACTAATATGACCCATGAAATCTCATAGTGCCAGAATCAGCTCAGGGAGTTGACTCAGTCTGTGGAACTTCAAAGGCAATATATGGTGAGCATGACTACTCTTACAGCTTCTAGGAGTCAAGAAGATAAGGAGCTTCAATATGTTAGAGGATTTTTTGAGAAGATGGTAACTGTTTTTGAAATCCTTAAGGACCAAATGAAAACTCGTGTGCAGAATTATGATGATGATGTGAAGAAGCTTATTAGTGGGTTAACGATGTATTTCAAAGAAAATATTGATTTAACCATAACACATTTGGCTGTTTCAGCTGCTCCTTCAACCTCAACAACACCACCTATGGACTTGTCAACAATAAGATCAGTGGTCAATGAAGAATTATCTAAATTTTCTGGTTTCAGTGCACCAGAATCTTAATATATGACATAGGTTATCACTACTACCGGGGATGTTCAAAAGGTAGTCATTGACTTCATTAGAGAGGCTTCCCAAGATCATAAAAGTATAAAGGAGCATATTTATCTTTAATACATGTGTATTTACTCTAAGAATCAGATGGATACTGATATCATGTTTTTGTTGGAAAATCTCAAATTTCCACCAGTCACTAGAGCCTTCAAGGAACAAGTCAGCAAGTTGGGACAGCTGACTCCTACATTAGAGAAATTCATCGAAAACAAGGATGATTTCATATCATATATGAAAAGAGGAGGAAATATTATTATGGATTTCAGAAATCTTCTCCTACCCTTTCTAAATGTGGACTGTACTCCTATTATAGTCCATCCCGCCTTACCTACATGCCAAACTACTGTTTCTTCTATGATAACTCATGCTGAGGCCATTAAGAGAATCACTCAATTGATACCTCAGAGAGCTACTCAGTAGAGGAACAGAGGAGCTTCTATTACTTCCCCTCCAGTTATCCCTGCAGCAATTCCTAAACATGCTGATCCAACAGCTCACTCTTCACCTTCTTCATCCAAAGGGAAATAACACTTGCCTGAGGCTGATGTGGATTGAGTTTGTTTGTGTCTTTTGATTGTAACTTTGTACTCTTTTTTGGTCATGTAATTTCATTCAATTAATATACTAATTCTCTATTATCTCTCTTTGTGTTTCTTTTTTCTGCTTTTCCCTCTCATAACATGTACCGAAATACTCTAATATTACACTCTTATTAATCTCTGATACCTGTGAAACCTCAACTTATCTGTGGTTCACTTTGATCTCTGTTTAATAACTGTATTATATTCTTATTTGTGATAGCTCTAATTAATACAAACTGGCATAATTTGTGATTATCAAAAATGGGGATATTGTTGGACTCACCTGTTTTGATAATCCCAAATTATTTTTAATACAGATCATCATATATTAATTTTATTTTATAATCCATTCTAATCTATCTTTATATTGTTTATCTTGAACAATATATATTTTTTTAGTCTCATGACTTTGCTGCATCAACTTACTGTTTACATTTCCCTAAGTAAAAGTTCACAGTTAATGGTGACTGGTAAGAGCCCTCTGCTCAAGGTCACCGTTATAGGTGACTATTGCTATAATTCACTATCATGATAAAGGTCACCATTTAGAACACTTCTTTTGAAGGTTTCTAAAGGTCCCCATTGAAGATCTCTAGTTACTATTGGAAGCTGTCTATCAAAGGCCACTATTTCAAGTCTACCATTGGAGTACTCACCAAAGCTTACAGATGAAGAGTCACTATTACAAGTCACTGTTGTGACAAGGTCACTATTATCAAGGCTTTTGTTAGAAGTCTAATAGCATACTCACCATCGAAGGTCTACTGTTATATGGTTCTCAGTTCAAGTATTCTGTGGGACAAATCTACCATTAGTGGAAGTCTACCGCTAGACAACTCAACCATGGATGAAGACAACTTTTGAGATAGTCCACCACTGGAAAGGTCTAATGTTGAGCCTAACAAATAATTCTATTGTTTTGGATCGTACGGTTGAAGTCCATCGCTTAACAAGAATCTACTACCAGTCTTATGATAACCTTTTTCTTTACTTTACTAATTTTCTTAATATTATCATAACGTTCATGTTTGGACAATTTAATTCACCTGACATTATTTAATGATATTTGCAGGCCTTTGAGGAAACCGTACGAGGTACGAGGAAGACCACACATGGGTGGAACATTCCTCCCATCAGCCCCTGCTGAATTAAATAAGGGAATGCTGAGGTGGAAATTATATATATATATATATATGTGTGTGTGTATATATAAATAAACCCAGAGAAAAGGTGAATATACACATATACATACATATAGAGATATACGGGTGTAGTCATCAAGATATTGAGTTACACATAAGAAGAACACTCAAGCACTAATTCTGAAGATCTCATAGATTCACAAAGTTCTGTTGGAAGAACATCTTCAAGGATGTGGTGTTGTGCTACAAGGAGCTTCTGATCCAATAAGCTAATCATCTTTACACCTGGAAGTTATAACCTGAATGTTGTGACACTCTGTTTTAGAGGCAACTTGCAAAGAAGGAAAAGAACTTCATTCCCATTATTCCAAGGAGTCTAGAGCTGATCGGCCAACACATAGATAATTCTTAACTTTTCCCAACATTTTGGCTCTAACTATGTTTAGTATTTTACATTTGTGAGTACTGTGTCTGTTTTACACACACTGTCTCTTATGCTTGAACTGGGGGATTCTGATAATCCTAATATCGAACTCTCTCTACTCTTTTTTCCAACACATAACTATGGAAGAATCCTATTGTAGATTGGGTATTTGTTTTCCCACGTAAAACTGTGGTAGTGGTTTCAAAACCTGGACAGTTTGTGAAAACTATTGTACTACCCGATACAGGTTGTGTATCAAGTTTTTATATAAACTGCATGGTTTCAGGTGATCACCAAGTAGAGAAGATTAGGTCTTGACTTAAGACTGAACCTCTTGTTTAAATTATTGTTCTTATATTTCAAGAACTCTGTTTTACATTTATCCAATGCTTTTGTTTTCAAAGAAAAAATATGTTTTTATAATCACTCTGATAGTTAGTTTTGTTTAGTGTGTATATCTGATTAATTTAGTAGGCTTGTTTCAAAAGCTGTATTAGTTTTCACACTAATTAAACTGAGAATTAATCAACCTGTGAGAAACCTTTTGAACAATAAATCATTAATATCTCTACTGCCTTAATTAACTGGGCTATTTTAATTTGGGGGATTTTTTATTCTAATGTTTTTAAAAAAAAATTTAATTGGAACTCAAATCAACCCCCCTCCTGTGTATCCACTCAAAAAAAAAAATATAGTATTCAAAATGTATATGTTTCTACTAAATACCATATATTTATGGGTTGTATAAGATGAAATAAATTGAAAGAGGTTTGGTAAAACAATTACGTATCTTTTGGGATACCTCCTATAAATCCTTTCTTAAGTAAGTTAAGGTTAGTATTATTTAGAGATAAGATCCTCTAAAACATGTATAAGTATGTTTATAAGACAATATGATATGGGATTTTTGAGAAATATTACTCAATTTGGTATGAAGAAAAGAAAGAAGGGTGTCATTTTGTTAGAGAGGGAGATGACACAAATGAATGTTTTCAAAAAATCAAATTATTATAAATTCATTATCAATCTATATGGTTTAAAATGGTCTATAAATGAATAGGGTATGAAATTTTTAGAAAATTAATAACCCATTCATCATATAATATTATTTTTATGTAATTTAATAATATATTACTATGTTAAAATATTATTATACTCATTTTTATACTATTCATTTAATTTAATTTAAATGACATAAAGAAAAATCTATAATTTAATATATTATTTTAAAATAACACGAATATTTTAAATTAATTTAATAACTCATGAAATACATTAAATTACTCAACTTATATTACTTTTAATATTTATAAAATTATTTATGATATTTTAAATAATTTGAGAAATAATTTATTGGAGTTACATGAGTATTTAAGGTTATAATATAATTAATAAAAATAATAAATAAATTTCTACCTTGAAAATAATATCATTAATCTAAAAATTATTATCAATATTTATTCACTTCTATTTTCTCCCATGTGAATAAAAAGAAAATACTAAAACAAAGAGAGTAACACATTATAACATTATTTGTTTTAAATATTGTTAATGTCATTTTCCAGGACATGTATCAATTAAAAAATAAATTTCGATACATAGGTTATAAGGGTAGAATTATATTCTTAAATTAACAATTTATATGAAAAATGATTAACTTATAATTTATTTTTAACCTTGATTACCCCAATTTACTTTTTACCAAGGTGATAAATTTTATTATGATTATTATTCATATTAAGAAAAAATAAAAGAAGATTATTTATCAAATTGAAAACACAAAATTAGAATTATGGAATAAATTTTATCATGTTAAATAAATATAAGTTGAAGAAATTAATTTTGATATAAGTTTAAGAAATAAAATAAAAATTACTTTTCAGAAATATATTGATTTCAAGCATAAAAAAGACTTAGTTTTATCCCTTGTCCTAAAAATATCCAATGAATTTTCAAAAAAATATTTAAAATGTATCCACTATTTTCAAATGATTTTTATTTTAATTTCTTACTAATTAATAACCAATGAATTAATTTTATAAATTTATAGAATATAAATTTTAGTAATTTAGTTTTTCTTACTCATACCCATCAATACCACAGCTATGTCATAACCAATAATAAAATATTCAATTAAATTATTATTCCATGTAATTAAATCTATCAAAGAAATAAATTTATTTGAAAAAAATATATTTTATTAAATCTCTGGGTGTCACATTTGATCCCACTTGGAATGTTTTTCACCAATTAAATACATCACTTTTATACAAATAGGGACATATTTTGTTTCATTATTCTATATTTCACATGTAGCTTTCGTAAATTGGTGGTTTCACCAAAAACATTTGACCGGGTAAGTGGTTTTGTTTCATATTACTCTCTCTCTCTCTATGATCTGGATGAAAATATAAAATTATCAGTTCTAGAGTGGATGATAAGTGTACATTTTACCACATCGTCATCACACCCTTCATTTGAAATAGTGATCACACAGTATTTACCATTGAATCTGGGCTTAATCGGTTTTTTAAAATAATCATCACTATTAACCTTCATATTGGAAAACTGGTTTTCATAATTCTTATACTCTAGGTAGTTGAAGAATTGAATTATGGGAAGTGTATTATATAGATATTTATCATTATTTGTATCATTAGATAACTCTTTCCAATCACTTTATCATTTAGTTACTTTATGAAAATCCAATCCAAAAAACTTTCTCCCGGTTTCTTACCACAAATTTAGTATAAATGAAGTATCATCTTTTTCTCTACATGGATTTTTGGATTTCAATTGTATTACATCGTTATTTTCATACCAAAACCAATTGATTTATGGGAATCTCCAATTCCCATTTTCACCTTGATATCACATAAAATGATTTGTTCATATATATAAAATTCCAATATAGATAACACCCTTATGGGAATATTTTTAATCCATTAATGAATTGATCAAACTTACTTATAGGATGGATTATAATTCCAGATGTGTACCCCAAAAGTCCTATAAAATTTTCCACATAAGTACCAATATATTCATCACACTTCTCTTTTAATGAAGTAATTTCTTTCCATTTTTCATTGAGGAATATGGGGAATATAAATTTTTGAGAAATAATCTATTAAATAAATCATATTCTATGTTTTAAATATCATTATGTTCCCTCGTGTTCGTGATAAGAGTCCACCGTTTATCTTATTTATATTAAAAATTATAGACATCCAAAAATAACAATTCCTTGATATGAACGCTGAAAAATAAAAAATATCATTTCGATTGTATGGATCCATCGATAAAAAAATTAGTGTATTAGAGGAATTACTAAAAGAACGTGTAAATTCCTCATGAACGGCTCAAGAAAACATTTTACCATAATTTTATAATTTAGAAGCTCAACATTACGCATTTCTTGAGAATTTTTTGGGAGCATAGAAATATGAATTTTCATTCAAACTCTTATAAAGATTAGTTACTCAGTAAGATAATCATATCATTGTCCATTTCATTCAGCATTGAGAAGATTCATTCAGGATCCATCCACTGACTAAAACCCAAAATTATAGATCAGCCTTAATCTTAGAGATAAATCACATAGCCATGAAATTTAATTTAATGTTTGTCAAAATCATTAAATCGTGTCTGGAATGTATGCCACACCATGTTTAACCTAGATCCTTCTTGATTATTATAAAGACATTAGTATTTTATCCTATACATAGGCATATCCCATAGGATCTCTGGAAATTATACACATCATATTTTCTAATATCTAAATAAACCTTTATCTGATACCAACTATAAAAAAATATACATTTCATACATCAATATAACATATTATTATATTAATATTCATTACATAACATGAATATCTATGACTGAATCTTATAAGTAAAGTTCCATTAGAAACATGGATATATAATAAATGGGTTTATAAGTGTACTGTAAAATCTCCCCCATAGTTCTTCATAACCAGAACCCTTCTTAGACATATCATGCATAATACCATTCTTCATAACTAAGGAAAATCAAACATAAATTAGGGTGAGTTATAATTCTTCGTAAGGGTAAATAATAAAAAATATATATGATCACATAAACATAACATGAACGTAACAATATGTTTACATGGGTTAATCATTTTAAATCCATGACCCTTAAATCATATATCATAATCTAGAGTCATGGAATAATTCATGGTATTTCATAAGGCATAAATCACAAATTAATCAATAAAAAAATTCCATGTAATAATTTCATTATCATAGGACATGGAATTTTGGAATACATATAATCATAAAATACATTATATCAATTTTACCCACCTATAAATTCATAATATTTTAGGATCGGACTAACAAGATGTGTTATTACGTTTAGTTTGGGATAACCTTCAGTGTACCCTCTTTTGGTAATGAGATAACCTCATATATACCATTTTATATCATAGAACATTAATGAATATTCAATTTAATGGAAGGATACATTGGTACGAATTTTCACATAATGAAAATCATATATATTCATTCCATAAGGGCACAAAATATTATTCATATCAGAACCCATGAAGAGTAATGAGTTTCATAAACATTTCATCAAAGCATAACCAATGGAAAAGATACTTGTTTCTTGAACATAATATCATAATTTAAATAAACTATAAATTTAAATAATATCTATGGTATAATTTTATAATCACCCTTGTAAGGATTAATTAGTATCAATATATGTCATCGTAGATAGAATATGATTTTGAATATCACTTGGAATATTTTCTGTGGAAGATACCATTTCTATTATGAATCCACTTCATTAAAATCTAAGAATTACCTAAATATTATGGAAATCATTTTACTTTAACATAATCATGATAAATATTAATTTAATATTCAAATATTTGAATGGTCATGATGATATCAAATTCATTTTAGAATATATAAAAATGAAACATATCTTGTATACTTTTGTAAAAAAATTATAAGGTTCCTTGTTCAGAAAATGATAAGATAATTCTATTTCAACCACTTTATAAAAATTAATACATTGGTAGAAATTAATTTTATAAATAATAATATAACATTAAAAAGTTTACTCAAAACATTTTAGGAAAATAAATTTATATAAGAAAATGTTTTTCTAACCGAGGATAAAAATAATGTTTTTTTCGTGAAAATAAATTTTATGCCTATTGGAAACATAAGTGGAGGAAAATGAAATAAAATCATGTTTTAAAAAACTATAGGATAAAAAAATCATATTTTTATTAATAGTTGTATCCTCATATTACATCATTGGAAACTTATTCATATACAATCTTGATAAACAATTATATTATAACATAAATCCTTCAACACGATGGTAAATATTGAATCATAAGTACCAGGAATGAAATATCCCTGTTTGGATATGTAAATACCTAAAATTTAAATAATAATAATTCCTAAATGCATTCATTCTCAATATATCAATCACAATAAATAAACTAGTTTCTCATATGTTATGAGTCCCACAAATACAATAGGTAGATGAAAACCTCTTAACATGAGTTCAACTATTTTCAAAAGCCTTCAAAAAACCTATATAATAAATATAAATTCATTATAATTATATATTATAATCCCTTATATTATAATTATATCATACAATATCATTATATAATTACACTTAAATTCATCCATCATGGATGTCATAAAAACATACTTACATCATTCTTGGAGATGGTGGGTCACATGTACGCATGAACTATATTTTGATTTTTCGATGGATAGAAATGGAGAAAAGAAAATAAAAAATAAAATTCAAAGAATAATAATTATTTCACTTTAACAATGTATATTCATCATATCCAACCTTCTTACCATCCAAGTAAAATATAAATGAAAAAAAAACCACGTCACTTCGTAGAGGTGTTTATCTACAAGTACGTACAAGCAACGATTTCATTTTCCATAGATTTATAATGTAAAAAATTATATTTTATATTATAATTATATAAGAATTATTATTTCATAAATATAAAATAATAAATTAATAACCTTATAATAATTATCCTTTAACAATGGTGACTAAAAATGAATTATGTCACAACATGGAGACAATAAGCTATACACACACATGAGCGATACTTTCACTTCCTATTTGATGAAAAGAGGGTGGGTAATGCTAGTTTCATAATAAAAATAACAATTAATAATATTTATGATTTTTAATTCTTTAGTTTATGATAAATAATACATATTTATAGTAATTTTAATAAGAAATAAATTTAAAAAGGTTGGTATGACAACAACCACCCTTTCAGAATACTTCCTTTGGGTACTTTGTTAAGGAACTTTGGGTTATTATTTTGGAATGATCATAACCAAAAAAACATGGATAAAAATGTTTACATGAAAATTTGGGATGTGATGGTTAAGATAGATGGATCAATGTGGTGTGAATAACAAAGATACAGGGTTCTTTTTTAGAAGGGAGGGAGAGGACACAATTGAAATTTCATAAAATATTAAATTATAATTATCAATAAAAATGGTTCTACTTGGCTTATAAAGGAAAAAAAGATGAAATTTTCCATCATATATTATTCCTTTCATCCTATTTTAAAATTTATATATTTTTTATTTTATTTAAAAAATATTATTTGGAAAAATATCATTAAATTCAATTTTGACTCTATTAATTTATTTGGACTTATTAGACATAATGAAAAAGTTTTAATTATCATATAATTATTTAAAATTATAATAAAATGTAAAATTAATCTAAAAATATCATGGAACACATTAGACAACTCAAATATTATTATTTTTAATAATTTTTTAAAATCATTTATTATATTTGTTTATTAATTGAAGAAATAGTACATCAGTGACGCATGAGCATTTAAGTTAACAATATAATGACTAAAAATTAAAATTAAATATATATCAAGAAAATAATTTCATTAATACCAATATTAATATATTAATTATTTCATAATAATTTGTTTTCACAATGTGAATAATTAAAATATATTTAAAACTAAGAGGGAGACACATTGTAACTTTCTAGGTTTTAAATATTTTAAACACAATTTTGATGAAATAATGTCCTTTAAAAATGTATTTAAATAGTAAAGTGATAATTGTATTCTTTAATTAAATCAAAATGAATTAAGATGTAAATTTATGGCCTTATCACTAAGTTTTATCCAACATTTACATGATTTACCATTTTCTATGGTGCTAAATTTTACCATAGTCACTATTCATATTGAATAAAAATAAAACTGCCCGATTAACCAAAATAATACATCAAGATTAAAATTATGGAATTAATTTATCTAATTAAATTATTATAAGTTGAATAAAATCATTTTAGTTTATATCTAAAAAATGAATCAAAAATTTCTTTTAATGAAAAGAAAAAAACTTTAGGCATAAAAGAATATTTATTTTTATCCCTTCCTTAGAAAATATTGGATGAATGTTTAAAACAATTATTTGAATATATTACTTATAAATTTAAATAAAAAATTCACCATTATTTATAAGTTTGAGTTAATAGGATAAAAAAATTCTATGTAAAAAATAGTTTCTATCGAAAAAACATTTCATTTTTATTGAGATGGCTTTTATTTAATTTATGAATAATTGATAACCAATGAATTAATTTTAGAAATATGAATACCATAAATTCGTGTAATTTAGTTATCGCTATTCATACCCACAAATCCAATGTATTTGTGATATCATATAATATCCAATATTCGTATTGAATATCCTGGTTTTTGTATAATTTTATTGATTGTAACACAATGTGTCCAAGAAAGAAATTATTCTAAAAAACTATTTTTTAAAATAACGAGGTATTAAAATCAGTATAATAATGTAAATTAATTTTAAGACCATTTTGGGAGATGATATAGTTCACCTATTTACCAGTTGTTTATGTTTAAATGATTTAAATGGAACTAGACCTAAACAGTTATTTTATTGATCATTATTCTGTGTAATTATTATTAGTTTATTGTGATGTTATATCTACGTATGATAAGTTCATGTCATTTTGGATATTATTAGAGAACGTTTTAGTGACACATTGGAAAAAATTATGAGAACACATTATTGATATCCCAATATATGTGTCTTTGTATAATAATAAGGAAAAGTCAAAGTATAGGATAATGTCCTGAAATTCTATTGAAGAATATAATGTGTAAATTTTTAAAAATTACTTATATGTCAAGATATAAAATTGGATATGGCACTATAATAGGTTTACATTTGGGTAATAACTATTTAAAGAGTGCATTGATCATTGACTCGATTTTCACCTAGTGTATAATGACATTCCTTGATATAAACCTAGTTTGACACTCCTAGTAGAAATGTATTGAAATTTCTTAAAATCATTATAATTCATCATTATGGGTTTGAATATATTATAACCATGAATTTCCTAGAGTAAGCATTAGGTGTCATATATTTAAAATAATGTATTAAGATTTATAAATCCTATAAGTTATTTTTTATGATTAGGTGGATTTCCACTGTGATTATTTTTTCTCACAATTTTATTTTTTGTTTTAGTCTATGGTTGGAACTATAAGGAACCATGTTAATGATGAATGTAATAGAAATTGAAATGACTTCCCCCAAATAAAAAAAAGGGTATGGCATATAGAATAATTTTTTTATGATTACACAACCTACTCAAGATATGAATCATGTAGAACATCTAAACAAGAAAATAATGGAACAATGTTTTTTTGGAGTTCTTCATGAAGAAATGAACACCTTATTTTAGTGGTTGTAATGATATAATTTCAATTGGGTAGTATATCAAGATAATTAAATATATATTTTATATTCTCTAGTTTTTGGATCATGAAAAATTCATTTTTTATGTCTATTTTTTATAAGGTGAAATGGATCTAAGGTGGAATCTTATCAAGAATAAAATGAAACAAGATGAAATAGACACTAGGGTGTTGGATGAGTTTAAGATATTATATTTCAATAAAAACATAAATATTGTACTTTAAATAATAATGGGGAAGGAATTCCTTGATCTAATGTAGAAGGATGATGAATCCATTGGTACCTATAGGGAATTTTTTATAGGACTTTTGTTTTATGATTCTACTATGATCACACAATATGAAAGTACGTTTGATCAATTATTAAGTGTTTTCAAACCAATTCTCTCAGTGGAATTAGTCACAATAGGATTTAATAGCTATGAAGAAATATTTTATTGTTTTATCATGTGGGAAATGATGAATGGAATCACCAATACATCTTATGGCTTTGATTTGAAAAGAAATATTGAATTCAATAGAACTTCAATAAACATGGAGAGCAGAGGAGGATATTACCTTAATGCTTATGTGTGATATGAAACATAGATGAAATTTTCTTAGGGAAACTAATAAATGATTTTATTGTGGAAGGGATGTTCATTGAGTGGCATAATGGTAATTTTATGGTATGAAGTTATTTAATAATGTGAATTGATACACAACTCTACAAAATTAACCACCCACACTCATGTGTTTCAAATCCAAGGAGTGTAGTAATTATTCTAAAATATGGTTAAATCATTAGTTTAATGATGATTATCAATATTATAAACCAAATAATACTAGAGAAAAAAAGAAATATCGTGAGATCACTATTTCTAACAAGGGATACAATAACAACATGGTTAAAGTTACACTTATTATACCATATTGAACTCATATTCACATATTTAATTATAGGTCCACCAACTCTTTTCAATATGGAGAATTTTATATTTTTATCACAATAACACAATAATGATTAGATATTTAATTAGAAAAGGAAACCTCTAATGGTATGATGATCACATATCAAGTCTATCATTGTTAACCTGTTGAAGTTTGTGGGAGTTGTCTTCCAACAAATCTAGTTATTCTCCCTTTGGTTGAATTTATTTTTATCATAGGTATGAATTTCCTTTATTTATAAGAATAAAAAATCATGTCCTATGAAGAAAAGTCTCATATGATATTCCAAATAAACCTAAGATCATCTGTCAACTTGAAAATAAATATAAACATTTTATGGGGATCACATCCATTTTATTGTGTCTTTATTCATATAACAAAATGTGTTCATTTCAAAGATGGTCAATGAGAAACTCAATATCAATGATGTGAATATTATGTACGAATATTGTGATGTATTTTCGAAAGTGTTTTGTAGACATACACAAATATGTGAAGTTTAGTTCTAAATATAAATCATCCTTGGTGAAACACCTTTTAAAAATACCTTATAGAATGACCATAATTTAGTAGCATGTATTGAAGAAGAAACTCTAGGAGAATCATGAAAAAGAATTTATTCAGCCAAGTGTGTCACCATAGGAGGAACCAATTCTTTTTTTTAAGATGAAAGATAGATTGATGTGACTCTACATCGATTATAAAGAATTGAAATTGATGAAAATCAATAACTAGTATCCCTTACCCTATATTGATGACATGTTCGATCAACTGCACTATCATGAAATGAGTTTTTATAAATGTTTGTATAATTTTATTCCCATTTAAATCCCTTAATTTATTTTAATAAATGTTCCCTATGTCCAAAGGAAGGTATCCAAATAATTAAGTGATTGTTTGGATCTTAGAGCATTGAATTTATGACTAATCAAGTGAGTACCATGGTTGGACCAAACCATGCTCCTAAGGCCACATGGTTTGGAAAAACAGTTCAGGGTGTTTCAGATTATTATTGAGTGATTCACATTTACACCAAACTGTGTGACTCATTCCTCATGGGCATGTTCTATGTCTCATACAAGGGATATAGGGTTTTTCCTAGGTTGTGCGTAGTATAGAAAACCTATTTCTGTCCCATGTGAGGTGCCTTATGGGGAAAGCAATGTCACATGGTTAGTGCATGGTTTATCCAACAGTGCGAACGAACTGTGAGCCTCTTACAAAAGTAGTAGAAATATCAATTTCATACATAATTATATTTAATTTTTCCTTATATTTTTCAACAATTGGCTCACACATCTTCTCCCACTTCTGTGATGCTTCTCCTTCATTGATCTACAATGTCTTTGAATCCATTTCCTTATCGAGACTTAATTTCTTTCACTGTCAATTGTGTTTGATATCTAATTGTAAGTTCATTGTTCCTCTTATCACTTAGTTTGTTTATATAATCTTCTTTAGCACTATCTTCATGTGATATAATTCTCCCTAGATTCATGGAATTCATCCATTTCATTTATATCACTCGAACATAGTCAATTCAATATTTAATATTTATTTATTGGACTATCTTAAGTATACAGTACACGGTTAATAGATTTTCCTTAATGTTTTGTCAATTTATAAAATACCTCGTTATACCGCATGTCGGGTTCTCCGTTCATCTTATTTTTAAATATAAAATTTTAGGTGAATATTCCATTTTCAAAATCTTTTGATCCTTATTTCATATAATTATGTTATGGGGGGATTTTCACCTCAACCCGAAACACCCCTTCCGAGTGAATTACACATGTTCCATTACATATGTCCCCATGTTATGAAATTAAGTCACACTTATGGGTGCTAATTTGGATTATTAAATTATAATTCCTTTTTATTGAATTTAAATATACTTTTATGTGGGTTTGATAAATTCACTAATGTTAGTTGTTTTGATTAATAAAATTGATAATGACAAGGTTTTTATTCCTTACCCCGTGTTATATTAAAACCACCTTTGGGGGTGCTACATTTAAAAAAAAGGGAACGTAAATGGGATATTTTAAATGATAATTGTGAATAAACCTCTTTATTTATACTTGAATTGTGAGATGACATGCTAAAGTACAAATCCATCTATTTTTTACACATTAAATATGATGTTTCATGATTACTAAAAAAGCCTTCCTTATTAATTCACCTTGAATAATTAGATAGATTATTTATGTGTTGAGTGATACTTCTGTTCATTTTTATGGGATTTCATGGACATGATCATAATTTCTTAGAGATCATATATTACTTGGTTGAAAATAATGTTACCTCTTTATATAATTCCAAATATGGACACATAGGTTACATTATTTATATTATGATGGGAGAGACACTTGGATTCATTATATAATTCCATGGATGGGCTCCTCGAGATCATGTTTACATAACCATGATTTATAATGGTTCCCTAGAGGAGTTACCTTGGATTGGCTAGACAAAAAGATGGTTATACCATTACATGATTGACACTTGGTCTACTATGTGAGATACATGGTACAATCCTAGAAGATCATGCTTACAACACGTTGACACTGATAATTGTGATGGCTTTATAGATCACCTTAGACTAAATCTTATGGTGTTGCGTACTAATAGTGCTCTTATTCTGGTACTTGGGTTTATTTATATGGATTTTTTTTAAATTGGCCCAAGATTCCACATGATTAAATTCTAGAGATTCCTCCTACAATTCAAGGATTTCCAATTCTTTAAACCAAGGGACATAGATACCAAACAAGATATCATTTTTATGTTTGGTCTATAGTTACACATGAACATATGAAGACCCTTAATCATTATTAGTATTGATATTCTCATTATTATTTTAATGAGTAGTATTAATCATGGACTCCTAAGTTACGACGTAGATCCTGGACAAAACTACGTATATATATACATATGGCTATAAAAATCATAATTCTTATAGTGTATGTGTTTATATAAATATAAATATATAAATATATATTTGTGAATATATATATATATATATATATATATATATATATATTTGTGAATATATATATATATATGCATCCAATAAAAGATATTCCAGCTTAGGAAAAAGCATATATAGTCATCTTGGTTTCCTTGAGGATCCTGAGGTTGACTTGTTACATTAATTTTTTGTATCATATCTGTTTATTACACATGAACACTAAATTATGTTATATTCACTGACTATATTATAGTTTAGACAGAATTTGTGGTGCATTACTGAGTATATCTCACACCTTATTGTGTCATCCATTGCATTGGGGTACGTAAGAAGACCTCATGTTTGCATGCTCATTGATTCTTGTTTGGGATTTTCATTGTACACAAGATCCTAGGAACACAGGATTGGTCTAGTACATAGGATGATCATGGATATTTATCAAGTGGATTTTTTCTTTTTTTATTCATGTTATATATATTGTATCACATATTGTATTTTATAATTATTTTATTAGTTTATCTTGATATGGACATGCATGATTAATTTTATATTTAGAGTTGGGAGTCTTTTAAGTTTATTAGTTATTATTATTAGTCTTACACCACTCAATATTTTATTTTATTATATTTCATCGGATGTTAATTGATTTATTTATTATCTCTTAAACATCTATTATACAGATTTTATGGGGGTATATTCTCCCCATCATACCATCATTAGGCTCTTGTTGATAATTGGAAAACATTCGTTTATGAGGATGTTGGACTCATCTATTTTGATAATCCCAAAATCATGTTTCATTTATATAAAGAATCATGTTTCACTCAAAGAATATATATTTATGTTAAAATAATGTATATATCAAGTAATAACAATGTGATTTTAATCTTATTACTTTCTTTTTTATGATCTTAGTGAAAATCTTCTCTAAGGAAGCAAGGTCACCAAAGCAAGGTCACTGTTGAAAGTCACTGATGCAAGGTCACCGATGCAAGGCCACCATTGCAATGTCACCGATGAAAGGACACTATTGGAGGTCATTGATGGAAGGTCACTAATGCAATGTCACCAATACATTTTCACCAATGGAAGGTCAGCAATTCAAGGTAACCGATGCAAGGTCATCGATGCAAGGTCACTGTTGAAGGTCACTGATGAAGGTCACCAATGAATGGTCACCAATGAAAGGTCTCCATTGGAGTTTATTGATTTAAGCCTATAGTAGATAAGGCTACCACTACCAGTATAAGGATTCTCACTCTTCTACTATATACTTCTTCAAATTCTTATGATTATTCTAACAGTCATATTTGGTATCTTTAATTCTTCTGAAATTAATTAATACTGATTGTAGATGTATCAAGAGACCGTATCTGGGGATAGTAAGAGTTACAAGGAGGACTTAAATTGATTTACTTATTCCTACTATCAGACCTCTAGTATAAATGAGAAGACTGAGGAAAATAAAATGAGAGAATGAACATAACAGGGAGAGGAATACATTAGAAAAAACTTAATTTCTAGATCAAATAAGAACCATATGCCACTTAAATACTGTACCTAAGAGAATCATGATGATCATTTGGGACAAACTCTAATCTTTCTTTAATTCTTCATCAACCATATATCCAACTAAGAAGTATAATACCTTGGTTCTTAAGTACTAGAACCTAGATTTGAGACACTCTGTTTTTTAGGACAGCTTCTAGATAAAGACTCGAACTGCAATTTCGTCACTCCATGGAGTCAAAAGATGAAACAAAAACACACAGATCCTTATAAACTCAATCTCATAATATTTTCTCTATCATTTTCTTTTTTTTACATTTCCAATATAGAGACCCGTATCTTGACGTACATGGACATTACATTACTTTTGTGGAATACTTAGTACATAACAAAAACACACACAAGGACCGTAATAGTTTAGTGTCTTTGGAAACTCGGAATATAATCTTCTAATCGTGGTGAAAGATCTTCAACATCTCCCATAAAGATCTTCTTTTTTTTTACCTAAAAACTTTATTTATATCCTGGGGAAAAGAAAACATAAAAGGGTGAGCTCAAATGCTCAGTAAGGGTAAAAAAAAGAAATATCAATCACATCATATTCATAAGAACATAACATTTTGGAAATCTTAACCGACAAAAGAGAGCATAATTTCATAACATGGGATAAATCATAGTAGTGAAATTAAATCCCAATAATCATAACATAAAACATGAAACTTTGTGGCATACACACATAATCATAGAGAATCATTTCTTATTAGTCAAGACTCATTTCCAAGACTATATTAGTGGACAAAGTCCCTTTCTCAACCGAGTTCATTCCTCATTTAAGTCCTGTTTCACTAAACCGGTATAACCTACCATTCCAGCCATGTCTATCTCATAAGATATAAAATCTTTACCCAATTAATTGGAGGGAGATATAGGTCCCACCCATCTCATAATGTTACCATTCTTATGTATTCCACAAAATCACAATCCATACATCATTGCATAACCCATGTAATAAAAATGGGAATCTTAAACATCATGACATCATAAAACAATTCATATACGATAAAGGAAATAATAAATAATTCCATCACAACATAATCAAATCAATGTAATAATAGGGATTAAAACAGAACCCTTTATTATCTTATATGGAAAATAATTTTGATAAAACACTTGAACTTCATTCTTGAGGAAAATATCCTTTCTACTTCAAAAACACTTTTCCTTTCTTAACATGTCATACAATTTTAAACTAAAAGAATTTGATTAAAAATAAACTTGAAAACTTTTAAAGAAATATTTTTGGAAATAATGTTTTAAAAATCCATTCATGTCGTATACTTTAAAAAAACATTATTCTCGTACTTTTGTCGAAAAAGTCAAAAAAACATCGTATGAAAAATGACAAAAGATTCCTTTCATAACTTTTACTAAAAACTCACCGAAGGGTAAAATTGGATTTAAACAATTGTAGGTGGATGGAAATAATATTACATATTGAAGAAACATGAATTTGGATGATAAAATACACCCCAGTAAATTCCAAAATATAAACAATCTCGGATAAAAATGAGATTGTGATATTTCCCTTACCTTTGGTCTAATTTGCTTCGTAAGTGTCCGAACCTCCTGTATAATGATTTAAATAATGTTATTTACTTATTCCAGAATCATAATCATTGTTATGATATCATATATGGTCCACTTATGACTTTATATTACCCGTTCTTTTGTAAATTCCATGTTAAATAGCGTTTTGGGTAAAATTGTTTCATTTGTCATCCATGTTTTGACTTGTAATTATTCATTTGATTACTTAGATCATGATTACATAATTCAAGAACATGATTTATATCTAATATATTTTCATAATATACATATATATAATAAATCAGTAAATGGAAAGAAATACACCGTTCATGGAGACTGCAGGCCATACGTACGCATGAACGCTGTTTTCGTTTCCTTATTGAGTTGAATGGAATTAAGTAGCTGACATACACATATATACAAATAAATCCAGTATCATTATTATCTCATATGTTTCATGATTACTTATTATATACACTTTATAATTATTCATGAATGGTTAAAGTGGAGAATGAATCTCATCGCGTCGTGGAGACGGTAGTCCGTACGTACGCACGAGCGATGATATCGTTCTCATGATCGTGGGACTATATTGGAGTGTATGTATACTATTTCAGAATCAATATGATGTTATAATAACTATGTATAGTTATTATTTACACCATTATAACCATCCATGTAAGGTGTTGGTGGAAAAATAGATTACACCATGGCGTGGAGACGGTATTCCGTACGTACGCACGCACGGTGATTTCCTTTTTCCGTAGGATGGATATAAGTTTAATTAGAGTTGTTTCATATTTATAATAACATATCAGTAAATAAGAAATACTTCTGTTATTACTTTATCATGAAAAAACTAATGAAGAAGAAGTTGAAGAAGAAAGAAATTGAAAAAGATCGGTAATGGATATTAACTCTTTTTGACGCGCCTTCACTTATCCTCCACTTAAAGAACTAAGGATGGTCTTTGAAGAAGACCAGTACCACTAGGATGATACTAGGGAAGTGGAGAAGAGATTTCGGTAGGGTTTGGAAGAGCTTTAATGCTCAAATTGGTGTGAGGAGGAGAGGGAGGAGGTGCCCTTTTATAAGGGAGGAGAGGGGCACCTTGGGAAAATCTCAAAATATTATTTTATATTTATGGTCAAATTCAGTTTATAATGGTTCAAAAGGGTCTTATTTCGAAGCTATAGTGGGGATGGGTAAAAATACTCTCATAAAATATGATTTATACAAGTTTAGGTTATTGTTTTAACCTTATCAATTAGATTTAACTCTAAGTTAAATAATTTAACTTTTTCAGTGTCTTTTTGTTTTCTTACACTATATGGTAAATAAACTTACTATATCAAGTCAAACGAACCCCAAGTTGTTTATTATTAATATATATAATCTTATCTAAGTCATTTGGCCAAATCTTAGATTTTTAGGAATAAAATAACAATTAATAATATAATATTTGTTTTAAAAACTAATTTATGTCAATTTTGACACTATATGGTACATGATTTTTATGAAATTCATAATAGAATGATAAGTTCAAATAAAGTTACTTAAATCAACAATAACATGTCATATTAAACTATAAAATTAGTTTAAGTCATAAAAAGTCTCAAATTACATTTATTTGGGTATTTATAACATCAATTATGTCAATATATCATTAATAAGACAATTACTGCATCATCTTTGTGTCATAATAAATTGTAATTATTTAAATCCTAAAAATTATAAATAAATTTCTATGATGTAGATAAATGTATTATATTTCTATATAATATTCATGTTCGAAGTTTCATGATGTTTATCACTAGATTAAAATTATTATACTTACAATATTTAAGAAAGTGTCATGTTGTCACATTCTTTGGTTTTAATAATAATTAAATTATTTTCATTGACAAAATTTAATTAAATGAATCTAATCCGACCCTTAGGTGATATGGGTCGACTTTTAGTCATAAAATAGTATTTTGACATTTGTTAGGGTAATTTTAAAATATTATATTTACCCTTAATTACCCGATTTACCTTTAACTATGGTAAATAAAATTTACCGTAGTTACTATTCATAATTCCCAAAAATAAAAAGTATATTATTAACATAATATAGACCCACTGATTCGAAATAAAGAATAAATTTTTCCAAATTCAATACAAAAAAGTTGCAGAAATTAAATTAAAATTACTCCTGTTGTCGAAAGAAAACCGGTTTTTCTTTAAAACATTGCAAAATATTGAATTGATTCAACCTACGAATTCAAGGTAAACTCAATGCTAATGACATAAATTATATTAAATGGTAAATATATATTCTATTTATTCTTTAAAACCATTCAATATTATAATTTAACCACATTAGATATTACGATGAAAAAAGTTGTTTTTAATTAAAATATAGCCTGTTTTTACTATTCATTAAAATATGAAAGTTATCGGAAAAATATCAAAACATTATCTAATGTAAATTTTTATATCATGATTCAAAATAAGAATTTTATTTTGTCAAATTTAACATATAAACACGTCAAAAACTAGATTTAAAGTGGGTGTGCCATCAAAAGGTGGAAAAACATCATTTTTTTAAAAATACTTATTTTACCCGAAAAATTTATATTGTTCTTTTACCATGTTCTAAAAATGTGTAAGATGAATAATAATGTTATAAAATTAAAAATTTAGTTAACACTATTCATAACGGCTAGTTCATAACAATATTAGTAATGTTATGAAATGAAATAAAAATTATTGGAAAGTTTCCAAGGAAATGTATTAATTTTATTTTAAAGGTATTTTCTATATATTTTAAAATACTTCAAATTCATTTATTCAGGTCTGTGGATATGATCTTATGATACCATTCACTTTATTTTTATTGATGTCTTATGGTGATCGAATTTTAATAATGATTATATGAAACATGTCTCATTCCCATAAGTTAATTATGTTATGACGAATCCTTTATGAACCCCATTTATTTTCCATAGGTAATTATATCATGAAAGGATGAAATTTTTATGAAATATGTTTTCTTTCCACATGTTATAATATGGTTATATGATAAATAATTTATTTTCTTGAGGGAAACAAATGTATTTTTTATTAAGTGACAGCTGGGATCATATTTATGTACCCCTCTAATGCATTAGGTAAATATTGATACTCCATGAGATAATATTGAATATAATAATTAGAGGACCTAGTTCAATATGGTATTCTATAAAAAATGATATAAATGGGTGTGAACCTTGATGAAGGAAAAGATAGAATGAGAAGTGAACCAAATCGAGTATGATTTTTCTCATAATGATACTTAACTAAGGAATTGGTTTTATCTTTTTTTATGAATTATAAAAATTTATGTAATATTTTTATGATATTTTATCAGGACTAATGATAGATTATTTTTGGTTTTGTAAAATTACAAATTATGTATTTAGTTATGTCAAAACCTTATTCCATGATTCAGGATTAATGATCTTTGACTTATTTTGTATGATTTTCAAAAGTTCTGATCATGTTCTGATACCCTTATTCTTATCATATACACATTTATAATAATTAATAATAATCCCTTGTGTTTAACCTTACTAAGATTATGAGTTCACCATATTATATATTTCATTTCCATCAGTTATGAAGAAAGGATTTAAGTATGGTATATCAATCATGTGTAGTATGTGAGAAATAAATTTTGGTTGAAGTTGAATATCATCCATAAATAATCATATTATAAATCTAGTCACCAAATACATTAAATATTTATTGACTTCGGCTGTGTATTTTTATGATATAAATCAAATATTCATCTAAAAGATTTTAATATATTTGTATGAAATTATTGGGTCACCTCATATATAAAACAAATAAAATTTACTCATATTTTTGATATAATAGAAAAATATAGATAGTTCATTTTTTATATACAATAAATTATTTCACATCAATTTGACACTTGGTGTGGCTAGTATAACAAAAAGTGGATATTTTCAATTAAAAGTGACATATATGTTTAAAACCCATATCAAGTACTCAAGAAATGACTAATGCAAATAATTTATTAGATATATCATGAAAAATATCAATATTTAATTTTCAATGTATATGAATTAATAACTGGTCAGTCAAATATACAGTGTGGTTGGTATGACTAAATATGAATACTATTTGTTTAAATGTGATATTTTATTTCAAAACCCATATCATGTATTCAATCCTAAGAAAACACACTCTAATTGATTTAATACTTTTGGGAAAATATTTTTATTCATTATGATGAGTAAAAATCTACACCATATTAAGATAAAACATGGTGTGATTTGTGTTATTGGAAGGGGATGTGTTCATTTAAAAGTGACATTTTAGTACACAATGCACATCACATGTTAAAAAACACTCTTATTTTGTCATGATTAATTATTAAAAATATTGGTGAATCATTTTTAATTGTAGGAATGAATCTTAGGTCATTATGATACACGATGTTGATGGAATGACTAAAAGTACAAGTTTTTAGTTTAAAAGTTTCACATTTATTAAAAATGTTAATTACAAGCTCCAAACTAAAAAAACTCCCTATTTTTTAATCATTATTTATAATAATTATTCTAGATTCATTTGTTTTTTTTGAATATTCTGTATGTCAGTATGAGACAGGGTGTGGTAGGTAAGACTAAAATTGAGTGTTTTAATATAAAATAAGAATTTAATTCCTAATGGGAATCACTTATGTAAAATAAAGAAAAAAATTTCAAATTATATTGATAATATAATAAAATGGAAGATAATTATTTTTTCATTTGCGAAAACTAATCTTACATTAATTAGTTACATGTTTGTCCAGTATAACTAAATGTTCAATTTTTTCAATTTAGGGGTTACCTTTTTTACATGACACCTATCACATGATCAATACTAAGAAAAATAATTAAAAATGTATTTATTTGTTCTGGAACAAATATAGAAAACTCATTTGGGACATGTTGGATTTAATTGTAGGTTATACTGACACATGATATTGATGAAATGACTGAAATTGTGTTTTTATTAAGAAAATGATATTTTAGATAAAAACAATCATCATATACTCAAAATGGATAAAACATGTTAATATTGAATTGGAACATTATTGAAAAGATTAATAATTCATTTTTAAAGTGTGCTAATTAAATTAATAACAATGAGAGACATGGTTTAGTTTTTATGGATTAATGTATACAATTTAATTTAGTATGTACATATCCTTTTAAAATGTGTGTCACGTACTAAAAGATAAGAAAACTAGATCCAAGTGTCTTGATAAATTTTATTTTGTTTAAGAAATTTCATTTGTGATGTCTATTAAATTATATCATTTAAATATGACACCTAGTGTATCCAATATTACTAAAATTGCATGTTTTGGATTTAAGGTTTCAATTAAGTTAAAAAAAGTTCACAAACATAATCCGATTTTTTTAAATTTTATTGAAAATAATAAATTTTTTAGCTGATACATGTTGGAATTAATAATTCATCAATCTGATATGAGTTTTGACCAATATGACCAAAAGTGTGTATTTTTAATTTTAAACTAGAAATTGAGTTCATAACTCACATCACATAGTCAAAAAATGAAAACATGTTCATATTGATGTGATAATTTATATTAATGACCAATTATCCAAATTTTGGAATGTATTAAATAACCACAAGCCAATTTGACATGCAATGTGACTAAAATGGAAGAATGTTTGTCACATTATCAATATAGAAAAAACCATTGGGAATTCCTTATTATTTTGTTATATGTTTCATTTAAGTATCATTTTATCCTTTATATATAAAAATAATATTTTTAATAATGATTGTTTTACTTTCTATTTATTTGTAATTTATGAATTATTTTATTATATATATGATGTATTTATATATTTACAATATTATTAATAGATACATTATTTTTTATTATATGTACACAATTTCTTTATCTTGATGGGTGTGGTGTTTTGGATAAATAATTGTGTGATCATACCCTATTAGAAGGGATCTCATAAGAAGTGGAATACCAATTCTCCCAACCTTATATGAGTTGGATTGATTTATATATTCCTAGAGTGGTAAATGTTTGTAATAATGTATATATATAAATTAATTATTATATAATAAAACCTTTATAATTTAAATTAATTTGTAATTATAATATATTATATTGTCACATTACATTTAATTTCATTATAATGTATATATATTTTATTTATTTTAACACTCTAGCATGTTGTTCATATATTATTACACTATTGTAGATGGGAAACTTTATCAATACTAGAAATATTTATTAAAGGATTCTATTTACCTGTAATAGAGATTGATCTGTTAAAAGTTATTTTATACCACTTTATATAGAACTAATAATTTTCTTTTTAATAGTTTTATAATTAGAAACATATAATGTTATATTTTATCAATTATGTTTGTGTCCTTGATAAAAAAATTTATAATTCCTATATGCATCCATGATTTTTGGTGATGATAAAGACAACTGTTTTCACAAAAAAACATAACATTTAATTATGTTAAATGATATCAAATTGAGGATAATATAAAAATTATATTAGAATGATCAGTTAATTATATCACAAATGTTCTATCAATAATCAATACACACATATCATCCTTTAGAAATTATCATCACTCATTTTCTATTATGTGAGTCTATATTATGATCTTTAAAATCAAAAAATATTTCAATATCATAGGAATATATAATAATAAAATCTATTGATTTCTTACACATACTAGTTGTCTATTAAAACCTTATAAAAGAAGAAATTAACAGGCCAACATTTATCTAAATGTTCTTTTATACAGTTATCATGATAACCAAATATATATATTTAAGAGAGATACACTGACCTGGTTTATTAATTATTAATTATGTTAATAGAGATAAGAAATAGATGGTGTATTATCATTCATGATATGCATGTTAATATGTGGGATTAATTTTTATCAATATTTAATTAGTTTATACACTTCATTAAAGATATGGATTAGTAAATTTGGGATTTAGATGTGAGGTGGTGAAATAATTGGAGTGGGGTGACATCTATGGGATGGATCCAATATAGAATTGACATTGGTGTTTATTAGGGGCTATCAATGGTTAGAGATTCATTTACTGGGTCTATTGGAGAATATGGAAGTGGATATATCAGGATGAAATCAATATATTTTTACTGAATATGTAAGAGGAATAGAAATTTTTTTGACATTTTCAATAGATTGATAATCACTACTATAGATTTTATTGCATTTAGTGAAAACCATTATTAGCATAAATCAAAAACACTAATCAAGGGGATGATTTTCCCACCATTAGAGAAATTGTAGTGAAACATCACATTTACTAGTGCTAAAAATGTTCTCATAATGGTTCACTCTGTCAGCAATATTTTTGGGCTGATAAATATTTTCATTTATCCACACCATATTTAGTTATAGTAGTGTTTGTCATTTTTTTCACTTTTTAACATTGATAAAAGGGTTCCATATATAAAATATTTTGTATATAAATATTGATATAATATTAGATATTATTTTCACATATATATATATATATTCAATTAATATATATATTAAATAATTATTACTTTTTAAAAATATATATAAATTGAAATATATATATATATATATATTTATATTAATATTATTATATAACTTATAATGTAAATATAAATATAAAATATATATTTATAGTAATGTGTGTTTATATGTTTATATATATTAACACACACTATCATATATATATATATATATAGAAATCCATACACAAATATAAATTATAAAATATAATATAAACTATATAAAATTTATATAAATATATTAAATAAGGTCTGCATTTAAATTTTTCACATATCTGTTTTCATATAATATAAATTAATTAAAATATACATATATTTATAGTTATATGTGTGTATTCATATATATATACATATATATATGAATATTTGTAACAAATAATATATAAAAATAAAAATATGAATATAAAATTTATGATTAAAAATATAGTTTTATTAAAAATAAATATGTATTATCAATAACCTTTTCAAAATTTATATATGTAAATATAAAATTAAAACTTCATTTGAATATATATATAAATATTTTGATGACCATATATTAATTTAATAATATATATATATATTATTTGTATATATATATATATACATGTGTGTGTGTGTTAATTTAATTTTTAGTGTTAGGACAAAATTATTGATCTCGATTGTAAATATCATACTGTAAAAATAGTTGAAAACATAAAAATAATAGGGGTTAATATACATATATGTGTTTAATATATATTAATTCATACATGTATGTATTTAAATGTGTATGTTTTGTATGTATATGTGTATGTGTGTATGTTCATGCGTGTTTGTATGTGTGTGTATGTCTCTGGACTTTATCCAACTACTTCCCTCCTTTTGTTTCTAGTACATCAAATTATTTCTATGAATGAGAATTTCACACTGTCAAAAGAGGTGTTGGAGATTTTCGGGGTCCCCAAAGGGGGGTTTTTATCATCAATGGTGTAGAGAGACTAGGAGCACAACTGTAGTGGTGGAGGGTATCTAATCCCATGTTCACTATATGATGCATCTAGACTAAAATTACCTAGCCAATGTGGCCATACCTAGTCATTTAATTTTGTGGAGTGCACCAAAGATCACCCTATATTCTAGGATATTCATAGATAATAATTAGAATTATGGATCCCATGGAATGTCCAAAAAGGTTTTGGTCACAAGGATAGGGAATCCACAAGGTTATTTCATAGGTTGGAGCATGAATTGTAAAATAGATCAATATACGAATGGTTATTCCAACCATTTTAATTCAAAATGGGGGATTTTTAGGATCCTCTTAATTCATTGTATTTCATTATAAGATGATCATTTTCTCTTTGTTAAACCATTTCCAATCTTATTATATTTTAAAGTATGTTTTGCACATTCCAGAATAACTATAAGGAAATATAGTTCCTTGTATTATATTTTAGATATAATAGTGGTCTGTGATAAATACACCTCATCTTATTTAATTTTTTCATTTTATCCCTGATATATTATTCTGCCCCGACAAAAAAATTGGGTTTTTTTTCATTTCATCAAAAACATATGCTTGACTATTATTTTTCCTTCTCTGCATTGAGGTGGGTCTTCTATTAAGCTCCCCATGAACAATAATTGATTCATTGTATATGTAAAATGTTTGGTAATGCCAATATGTTTTGTGTTTGACCTCTTCAAATTTGAAACAATTGTATTTTCATGAATCCTCTTGAATAGAGCCTTATAATCAAATGGGAAATAATGGTTAATGGGTTTAACCAATATAGATCACTTGGAATGAAATTTGATATGGTAATAAGGAATAAATGAAATGTGAATTTGAAATTTCACAATTATTAAGATAATTGGTAACATAGCTTATAATTGGATAATTGGCATGATTTTGGTAAATAAAATATTGGATTCAAAAAATATTGTAATTCTGAACAAGAAATTGGGACAGGTAATAATAAAATCAATAACATAATAAATAATAACAGACTTGAATCAACCAATGGTTTATATTTGCAGGTTTTATTGTCTTGTTATATATATGAATATTTTATTTACATGATGCCCGGTTAAATAATTATGATGTTTGTGATGCACAATTACATAATAATTGTAATGGTTTCATTTATATTGGCATGGGTAATGATCCTTGGAATTTTGTAATTGAGTGTTTCATTTTAATTATCATGGATTCCAATGACACATTAAATTAGTAATTGACCCTTATAATGTGTATTATTCCTTATGATCATTTATGTGGCCCTATCTTGTGAATTCTCACTATGTTAATTGATATACGGTATGGGTTACATATCATAGTAATGGGAATCTTTATATGGATAGTGACATAATAAATCAAGAAAATGTAGGTATGGATGACCTTGGGCGTTAACCTGGATCTTGAAGGTCATTGAAATATCTGGGTAATTTTTTAACATATATTATAATCCTTATTTATCATATAATTAAATATATTATTACTCAGACAAGATTATATTAGAAACCATTATTGGTGGCATACCATGTTTTACTTAAACAATTTTTGGGTGGCCGTTTGGTTCTCACGAAGACTTCATGGATGCAAGTATTGGTGTAAAAATTTCACCATGTTCTTAATTGTTTCTTCACTCACAGGGGTAGATCATGGAGTTGAAATGAAACCAGGGATAAATGAAAAGTTCAAGAGTATTTTTTTCATCGGAGTATATATTTTTTATTGGTTGATTGTATGACTTTTTTATGAAATCTAGTTTGACATTTCATGAATTATTATATGATGATGGTTTTTAATTTTCTTATTATATGATGGAGTTGTTTTTTATAGATTGTTTATTATGTTTGTTGTTATTATTATTATATTTTTACCTGAGTTAATATTCTTTATGATCGTTTTTTGGATTACTATTGAAAAATGTGGATAACATAATAATATATGTGTGGGATTGTTAATGAGCTCTTTCATGGGAGTAAGTAACCCATGAGATGGGGAAAACCCAAGGTCTCATGTATGGGATTGTTATTCATGAAATAATAAAATTATAGTTGTGATGTTATTTCACCGAGGGTTATAAATTTTTTTGGTAATGATATTAATTTATAATATTTTACTCTTTTATACCTTATGAGCTAAGAAGTTTGTTTACCCTTGTAAAATAATTCATATGTGTTATCTTCCTATTTTACATTAAGAAACACTAAGAGCTCTTTGAAACCCAATCAATGATGAGCTTCATGTTAGATTACTTTGGGTCATGTGATTCCATGTGGGGGTGTTGTAGCATGAACTCCTTATATGTCAAATCAGAAAAAAAAGTTCATATTATTACACCCACCCACATTTTCATGGGAAGGAGGAACTGATGTGACAGAGTTCTATATTGAGTCTATCCATATGGTCTCTG
Source organism: Viscum album (assembly GCA_963277665.1). Taxonomy (NCBI): domain Eukaryota; kingdom Viridiplantae; phylum Streptophyta; class Magnoliopsida; order Santalales; family Viscaceae; genus Viscum; species Viscum album. The sequence goes on along the minus strand of OY728158.1, from coordinate 904,098,283 downwards.
ATAACCTAGATACAACCATGGAGAGTAGGTTGTAGGTTTCTACGTATGCACTTCATGGAATTTCCTTGTTTTGGTAAGTCATTGTAATACAATAATGATAAAATGAAGAGCTATCCTAGAAAGGATTCAAGGGAAATTTCTATGTCAATTTTGTGTAAATACACCAAGGTATGAAAGGGATAAAGGGTTTAGGAAACTAAAAATATGGATCATATATGTGATGGACTATGAATTCCATTTTACCAATATGAATCATTTTTACCATCCCTAGTATGATATGAGATTTTCATAGAAAATTGCTTCCATGATGGGATTTGATACAAGAGTGAGTTGTGGGTGAATGTATTCCTCCTGAGAAAATTTTATAACAAGAAAAATTACTCTATCATTTAAAATGGGAAATCGAAATAGGCCTCATGTATTGTGTAGGTAGTTCCATAATGATAAACAGACAGTTCCTCATTATGAAACATGAAACATTTCTATGGTAGATTCTTCCAAGTATGTGGCGGAGAGAGTATCTAAAGGCATGGATAGACATCTCAATACCAAAAACACCTGCAATGAATTTAGTGTTGAATGGAAATTCATAATAACTATAAGTGGTATTAACCTATAGTATAGTTCATATAATGTGGTAATATAGGAAACCAACCAAAATTATATAGAATAAATTAGCAACCCAATGGTAAAAGAGGGTCATGGAAGGATCCAATGTCTAGGAAGAACATAGTTACTCTTCAGATGATAGGTATCTAGAGTTCCACTAAACACACATGCCATGGTAGAGGGTGTGGTATAATGAAAAAGGAAAAAAATAACAGTAAGAGTTAGCATTGTAGGGGGAGTTAGGATAAATCCTATGTTAGAGGTGTGATTAGGTTACATGTGATGCAGCCTAATCTTAACAATTGGGATATATATCCTTCTATAGCTAATAGAATGAATATTAAATAAATAATCATTACTTTATTTTATTTAAACTATAGAATCACTTGCCTTTATATGTATTTAATATTTCAAAAGATTCAGAGTGGTTCTGGAAGTCTTGTATGGGGTTAAGGACCATCGACACACCATTATGGGTATGATCAATGGGTATTCAATGTTGTATAGAATGAAATCTTAAATTTTATAGATAATGGTTCCTCTCGTATTATGTTGTTCTTGAAAATATTGTATTTGAATTTTTTCTAGGTATGTATTGTATGGTTTCACACTAGGTTCACAACGAATTTTATAAATGGAGAGTGACTTTCATATCTCTTTAAGGGTTTAGCTATTTCCATAATGGTGAAAGTGTTATTTATATTGTTCATTCGGAACCAATTTATCACAAATTATATTTTATAACAACCCAGATAGAAATACTTGTTCTTTATGTTGGTGATTTATAATAGAGTACCCTTCCTATAGTTTTAAACTTATTACAGAATATCTTCCCAGAATAGTTCTATGGATTTAAAATTGAGAAGGTGATAAAGTTCTCTATTGTGATATTTTCAGGATCGAAAAAAGGTACCATTCTTCCACAAACGATGGACCTAGTGGTGATTTGGGATTTGAAAATATTTTTAGAGGATCTATATGCCTGGTGATGCATAAGGTCGAGTACATCACCAAGGGGATCCCTCAAGCTTCTTGTTAGGAAGAAATAAAGAACCTGGAATTTATGTGTACATTATGAGTGGATAAACCTTTTTATAGTCATGAACCATTATCCCGTTCTATGAAACGATGATATATTAGATCATATGGGAGGTGCCTATATATTTTACAAGATCATATTGAGATCTGGTAACCACTATATGAGAGTAAGACTAATTGATATATCTACATTTTCATTTAGGTGCATGTATTTCTAATATGATTTTCTATTAAAGTTGTTTTGTCTGATGAACAATCTAGTGATATTGATGGCCTTGATGAATCATATTTTTTATTTATATCTCAATATCTATATATTGTACTTCATTGATTCTATCTTGATGTGTTCCCAATATAGATATGATTCTTACTAATATATTTATATTATCTACAGTATGTTGGGAGAGCATCAACTATACACCAAGCTATCAAAATTTTCATTTATTTATTAACCAAGAACACTTATAAGGCAAAAATATCTCAAATATTAGAGTTTGAGTGGTCTTAAAGAATTTATTAGATATGGTATCTTGGGATGACTAAAGAATGTTTCCATGATATAGAGATTACTAGGTTGTGAATGATATTATTAGAGTTTTAGCCAAGACCTTTGATGTCTAGTAGTATTGATTTCCAATCATACCAATAAAGTAGTGATGTTTGTTTGGTAATATTCATTTGATGCATCATTTCATTAAACAATGAGAATTTTTACCCTGACACAAATATGAACCAATCTTATGATAGATCAGAGTCCACCATGTCTTGTAATTTATCTGATGTGGATCTTAGAGAATTTATGATGTTAGAAGATTGAGTGGTTTATTATAGTCCTATAAAACTAATATTATGTGAGGAGAATTATCCAAAAATAAACCTTGAGTTATTTGTCATGGTACATGATTTGAGATTTTGTTGTATTATCTATTGGGGTCATTGTTCATAATGTACCCAGCTGATAAGATCATGAAGTAAATATTTTCACTACAGGACCTGGTCCTTTGATAGATGAGGTTTTCATATACTTGTATTAATTTTAATTATATTTTTCATATACTTAATAAGATAAAATCATCATCGACAGTGCCTTGATTGATAATAGAAAACCTAATATAGATTAATAATATTATGGTGAATAGAGTATGAAGGTTATTTTTGTGAACATTTTTTTAGATGTTCATAAGTCTCAAGGGAATCTAAATTTTACATCAAACTCTATTTCTCCATCACTTCAAAATAGAATCATTAAAATAGAATTATCTGATATGAGGAGTTTATCCATGAGGGAAAACAATACTGTGTAGATCCCCAATGGGTCGGTTCCTTTATAGTGATGAGGTTCTTCTGGCCTATAACCACATTTGGGATACCTTGAGTATAAATGAAGAGATGATTATAGGATTTCATACTTCTATGTGGGAGTTATATAGTAGTTTTAAATATACATATATATATATCATGATATCTATATTCTATAGTATTTTTCATGTTTGAATAATTAAATAAAAGAGTTTTTAATATGATTCATCACGTGTCAGTAAGTGAAGTATGATCACTAGTGGCATGCTAGATTATTATAGTCATTTTACATCCCATAATAGTAGTGGGATAACATCACCATGGATTTTGGTATAGGTTTATCTTATACCCCTTGAATGAATTAGACAATCTGGGTGATCATGAATTGAATAATTAAGGTATCTAACTTCTTTTCTATTAGAGATACATTCACCATTAATGATATGGGTAACCTTTATGTGTGAGAGACAGGTCAGTTTCATGGTGTTTGTGGTGTTATTTTTCTAATTTGGATCCCTTTTTATATCACGGTTCTAGAAGGGCCTTCATAAGGTTCTAGGAATTATGGATATTATTTTCACAGCTTAACCTCCTCATACTGATGACCAATCCGAATGAAAAATTCATTTTCTCGAGAACATGTTGGATCCAATGTATTTGACATCTTTGGTTCTTGGGAGATTCATGTTGATCTCATGGAGTTCTCCAATAATAATATATTTTAGGAATTGATTCAAATGGATCATTTTATGGATTTGTATAGAAGGTCATGTTCGTTGTGTTTATACTTGTTTGAGGCAGGTGAGTGAAAACTTTTTGGACATAGTCTCATGTAGGTGACTTATGATCATGTATTATTAATTAAAAATTAGTTATTAATAATGTACATTGACATAAATAATATGATGACCAAACGAGATTACTATTAGAATTTACGGTTGGTCACAAAGGATTTTTTTAGTTATAACCTAGGATAGAGAAACTCTATTTCTAGAAGTAAGGGAAGCTAAAACCCAAGCTTAATTGGTGATTTCATGTACTGGAGTGGACTAATCAAGTGGTATACCAATTGTTTCTTCCATAGGACTATAGTTCCATAGAACACATGTTTCATAAGTCACAACATTAAATATAATACTATGATCCATCTCATTTAATTGATGTCGATGATTTTGAGATTATATCGTAAGAACCCTTTGTAGAAATTATGAAATCTATCATAGATTAGAGTAAGATGATTATTTGAGGAATGATCCTGACACAAGTAAAAATGCAGTGGATGTATAGGCTGGTTTAGTGGGGTATATAGAAGAGAGAGTAAAATATATGGGTGCAATGGCCCAAGTGATTCAATGATAACATTTAGTGATGTCTGATAATATAACATTGGATGAACTATTCTATGGTGGGGAGTTATTAATTCCCAACCTTTGTATAGGAACATCCAATTTTTGTTCCCATTTAATAATTTTATTTATAAAAATGAGTATTTCACCTATTCAAAAGTGGATATTCCGGTGATAAAGGACTCTAAGGGTATTTATTAGCCTACATGGTTCAAAAATACCAGGATCACGACTATGGTGGTGGAACCTATTCCATTATCCATGTCTGAAATAGAAAAGACAAGATTGATATCCATAGGTGTGGGAGAGGATGGAGTTTGTGGGAGGGCACCCTATCCACTAGGGACTATAAGGATCACCACGAGCGTGGTTGAACTCGTGGGCAATCCAAACATGGAAGGGTATTAGGAATAGGGTGTGTCCATGTCTACATATCACCATGTCCAATGTCGAACTAGGTTCTAACATAAGAATATTTTATTTCATTTCCTAGAAAAAATGTCATGGAATCTTTCACCGAGGTGTGGCTGTAGGAGTTTTTTTGGGGTTTTTGAATTTCAAATCACCTGAATTATCATTTGATCTCTTAAATTCTCACACCAACCATTTATATTCTTAATTGAAGTATTTAATTTAGGTCTTAATTGATTATCTTCCAGTCTAAACTTGCATTTCCCTGTTACATCACATGATTTCGGTCTTGAAAAGTCTTTAATGGGTTTTCTAGGAGTTCTAGCTACTATAGGAATATATTTTGTTCCTTACCTTGGATTTCAGTTCTAATTGTTATTCACAAGAAACAAACCTCTTTTTCTATATTTTTTACACCAATAGTCATTATTTTGTTCATCCTAGACATGTAAAATTATTATTTGTGTGTTTCTTCACAACCAGACAGTGGACTCCTAGTAACTTCTTCACTAGTTTAAGGTAGGTAATCCAATCAAGTATCTATGTTTTCATTTGACTCAAAGTATATGTAAAAAGTCACTCATTCTAGAACACTATGCATTCAACTTATTCTAATTGTAAATCAATATCTTTACTTAAATACTCTTTCCAAGAGTCATATAACTCAATTTGGAAAAAATGGGTTAGAGGTGGGATTATATAGATCCCTTGGTTTTACATGAGAGATGGTAATATAGAATAAATTAAATGGAAATTAGAATTGTTATAACTATTATTATAATTAGTATATTTTCGTATAATTGGATAATTAGAATAACTTTAGTAAATAAAATATTTCCATTCTTGTATATTGGTATTTTTGACTTAAAATAAAGACTTTGTGTAATGGAATAGATAGTGTGACTGCTACTAATTAGATTGAATCATTCAATGTAGAGTATTAAAATGTTCTGTGAGGCATGTGGATCTTTCATATACTTGATACATGGTTACATGATTCCTAACAGAGATAGGCATGGTTACATAGTACCTGGATTTGGTATATCACCCATGAAATGGGAAATGCACCTCGAGAACATGTATGTGGCTCTAGCATGGGATTTCTCATAGAGTAAAATGACACAAATAATGAGTAAATCACCCATGTAATTGGTAATTCATCTTGGGAAATGTAAGTGGACCTAACTTGGGAATTCGTATTAGATACACTAATACATGGTATGAATTATATATATCAAATTATTGAGAGTCCCTCCAAGGGTAGTGATATCTAGCATCATTCCAGAGTAGGTATGGTTGACCTCATGTGTGAACATAGATCTCATAAGTTAGTGGAATATTTGGTTTCTTTCATTAAATTGTATTATATTACATTTTACCACATTTTGTCATTTAATATTACTCGGAGAGTATTTTTTTTATATGCTTTTGGTGGAGTCCAACTATGTTTTAATCACAACAAATTCGGTCAACCATCTGGTACCCAAGAAGGCATCACTAATGTAGGTATTGAAAAGGGTAATGGTTCCTATTAATGATTATTTGTTCACTATATAGGGTTGGATCATGATGTTGGTACCAAATAAGGGATTCAATATTGGTTTTGGAGTTTTTTTATTTAGTGTTATTTTCTTTCGGTTCACTGTATTATATATAGTATTAAATCTAATATACCATTTCCTAATTGATTATTTTTTTGTACGTGTATGTGTCTATAGAATTGCTGATAAATTCCTCCATTATTAGAACTTATATTTGTATAATTTTAAAAGGACCCTTCATAAGCATGTTCAGTTTTGCACTGATAAAACCCATCCCCTCTTTTCAATGATTCAAAACATATCATGCTTCTCCTCAAACAGTTTTAGCTTACGTAGAACTTAAACATTTCATTACCCACAAAATCAAATTTTTTGGGTGAATTATCCCTAAAAACCATAGGTATTTAATTTATAACTTTATTTTATGGATTTATCCTCCAATTGTTTATGTGTATTCATTATTGTTTTCATTTATCTTCCCCTATTAATCTATAACAATTCTTTACATAAGTGTTCATCTCTAATTGGTTTTTTGTCTTATTCTCCACTATTTTTTTGGATGTATCATCCTTTTCATGGGTTATTACATATCAACTATATATGATTCAAAATTATGGAATCCTCTAACCTAAGATTGTATTTGCCTGTAACTGATGTTGATTTTTTTTTTTGAATTTTGTACTTATACCCATAAACTTTGTTTTCTTTTTATTTTTCGTTAAATCTTCACTAAAAATATTTTCTTATGATTGATCATGAATCTTTTATAAATATCCACTTTTTATTAATAAATATCATACCCTTAATCCTTACATATTATGACACTAATACTTAACATTGTAATCACATTAAAAAATATAAAAAATAATTAGAATGGATAATTTAGAAACATAATATATATCATATAAAAAATATAATTCAAAAAAAAATATTAAAAAAAAATAATATGTGTTTTATATATTTTAATATATTATAATTAATAAAATGATTATACATAAATAAAAATATTATAATAATTATGTATTAATACAAATAATAAAATCTAAAACTATTAATTATCTATATATGGTCAATAAATAAAGCAATCATCTTCCCTAGACCTTTTAGTTATTGTGGAGGAATCTCTTTTGTTTTGATTTGATTTGATTTTATATTCAACATTATGATGTTCTTGAGAATAATGACCGTAAATTATTAAAAAAATATCCTTGTATTGGAAATTATCAAATGGTTATAAATTTTAAATTAATAATAATAATCATTTTTTTAATGAAATTCAATAATTTTGATATAAGTAAAAATGAAATGAAATTCGAAATTTTTATATCATTATATTAATTTAAAAAATATAAATAAATATGGTTCCAAATTTTACGAACAAACTAAATAAAATCAAAGCTAAAAAACATAATTTCAAATTATCAGGTTATCTAAAAAATAATTATTTTACTATTTTTCAAACAAATCTATACAATAGAAAAAGGATTAATTTATATGTTTTTAGAATCAATTGCATCTCAAGATTTTTTGTAATAAAATATTATAAGGATTACAACTACTATATATTTAAAAATGACATTAATTTGTAATCATCTATAAAATTGGACCTCCTTTCATGGAAAAAAATTATTATTCTTCCCAATGGTGATTACTATAATTTGAAAAAAAAATCACTGTATTATAAGAACTAAGTATTATTGATATTCTATAACATAATATAAATATCAATGCATTATAATTTATAATTATTTTTTATAGATATTATATATAAATCACAGTTATAGAAAACAAGACATTATATACATACCATCAATGTATTTATTTTTTTTTAAATAAAAAAATTGTTGAACTAAATTGGAAGAATATTAATTTAAAATGAATGGAGTTCAACCATATGAAAGAATGTTTTGAGGAAGGGGTTAAATAAGGACCATTAAATCTGTATGGAGGCATTTTATGTTCATTATAGTCCAAAAATTCATGTATAAAAATAAATTATCAATGAATTCTTATGAAAGGGTATGACACTAAGGTACTATTCAATGTTCCCCACATAGATGTTTTTTGTTTATATTTTTTTTATTTAGTGATTCAACTAATTTATTTCTTGTTCCAATCAATTTTAATATAATGCTCAAAAGAACACATTTTTTTATTGATAGATAATAAATTTATAAAATTTACTATAATAGGTTATTTAAGAATGAATACATTACATGTATGCAATTACATTACATGTATACAATTACATTACATGTATACAATTATCCATACTCCTTTTAGGGTAATTTTATACATTACTACCAACTCTCTTAGTGATTTTAATAACTTTATTGAGGCTAATCATTCCACTCAAGGTAACATTTGAGCTCACAATATATGTCATATAGTCAAAACTAAGGAAGCAAACATATATTATCTTGATACAATAGTAAAATGATTTTGGATTAATTTTTGACATATAATAATAAAATTCACATCAATCAGATACACTATTTGGATGGTATGACTCGATGTGTGTGTTTTAATTAAAAAGTGACTATACCGTTCAAAACTATGAATCACATACTAAAAATAAATAAAACATGATCTTGATTTTTTAACACCTTTTAAAATAGATATATAATTTATTTATGATTTTTAGGAATTATACTCACATTATCTTACACATGGTATGTTTTTGTGATTTAATGTGCGTGTTTTAATTTAAAATTTACATTTCAGTCAAAATTATAGGCACATACTCAAAGATAACCGAATTGGAATTTATTATCTCCATACATTTGGTAATTAATATTTGATTTATTTGGTATGGGTTGGAATCAATATTATATTAATCTCAAATAAAGTAGGACCAGTATAACTCAAATCATGTTTTCTATTATAAATGTGACATTTTTCTCAAAATGTGCATCAAATATTCAATATAAATAAATCATGTTCATATTTACATGATACATTTTTTAGTGGTCTGTGATTTATTTTTAATGTCTACAAATTAATCATACATAAATATGAAAAATGGTGTGGACAAATTTCCTGAAAGGCCATGTTTTCAATTTAAAAGTTTCATTTTATAATAAATCATCTATCACAATCTCAAAATCATGAAATATTCTTAAACTGTATTGATATAATAACATAATTATCCATGATAAATTTTTGATGTCTTGAAAATAAATACTAGTTTATTTTAATATAGTTTGATTTATATGACTAAATCTATGTGTTTTTATTTAAAAAATAAAATTTTGTTTAAAACATGATTCATTTTCATATAATTCATAAAATGAACTTTTATTATATTAATATATTATTATAAACATAGGTAATCATTTTTTCACATATATAATTAACTACACATCAATCCAACACACAATGTGGAAAATATGGCTAATTTTTTTAAGTGGCATTTTTTTTTCAAAAAATGTGTCACATACACAAAATAATTAAATAACCTTAATTAAATTTGGTTTTAAAAAATATCCATAATTAATTTTTGATATATTGGAGTAAATATCATGTGAAATCAACATATGGTATGATTTGTATGGTATACAAAATGTGTTTTCATTTAAAATTTTCATTTTAGTTAAAAATATGTATGACATAATCAAGACTATGAAAAATAACACTAATTGTCATTATACATTAATACAAATATTGATAATGCATTTTTGATGTGTAGAAATTATCTTCACATTAATTCCGAACACAATATTGATGATATATCTAAATGTGTGTTATTCATTAAAAATTGAAATTTTAGTTCAAAATGTACATCACATGCTCAAAACTGGGAAAACATACTTTTATTTTCTTGTTACTTTAGGAAAATGATTTGCGATGCATTTTTTGATTTTTAGGAATAAAGCATCATTATTTTTACAGAAACGGTGTACGATATTACTCAATGTGCATATTTATTGTATAAAAGGGATATTATACCTCACAACGTGTGTTAAATAGTGAAAATAGGGAAAAATCGAATTGCCTTGACAATTTATTTCATTGATACCTGATTCATTTTTTTGTATTGAAATTATCCGCACATAAATGTCACAGTTGATGTTGGAACCAGGGTCTTCAAAGCATGATTTGGTGTATGGTTTGTGTTTGTTGTCAATCCTCAGTGGAAGTTCAGGATGTGTACCAACAAAGAGATCATACCGTTCAAGCAGAAAACAGTAGTGAAGGTGGTGCCATTTTCTAGTGTTTGCCAAATTTTTGGGCCTGAAAATCGGCCAATAAAGTAAAGTGTTTTTGGCAAAGGTACTTGCGTGCTGAGCTCTTGGAGGATAATATACTTGCGCGCCATATGTTTTTGATGATCATAACATCAAAATTTGGCTAAGCAAAGAAGGTCGCGCAAGTGTTGGTTGGGTCGCGCAAGTGAGTTGCGCGACAGAGGTTACTGGAGGCAAGACTTGCGCGGCGCTGAGGGACTTATGTGACTCCGCGCAGGAGGTCCGGTTTGCCTATAAATACTGTACCACCCCTCCTCATTTCCCATGGAGTTCGATACTTAGAGATTTTTCGAGCTCTCGTCGCGCAGGTGGTTGAGCCGTGCAGGTGGTAGTTTGGTCGCGCAAGTAGAGCTTGCGCGCCGGTTGTCTGCTGAGCACCCAAGGCGGTTTGGAAGAGAAAAGAAGTGGACCGAGCAAGTTTGTTGTCGGGGAAGGAAGCGTCGCGCAGGTGAGTTGGTGACACTTGCGCGCCAGTCTGGACTTGCGCGCTGTATTGGGACTTGCGCGTCTGGCTTGGAAAAGCGTGCCAGTTTTTGCTGAAGCCCGTCAGCTTGTTTGGAGATGCACGAAAGCCAGGAGACTCTCCGATACATTCGAGGAAAAGTGATATTCTGCTTCTGGTGAGAATCGGACTTCAATAGAGCTTCTACATACAACAAAGGATGCATTCTTATGGAAATGATGAAGAGACCTTCACGTATATAAACTGAGTGAGACTTCACCAACGGGAGTGAGCTAGGAGGAGTCAACGGGAGTGACCTGAGGGACGTAGTGGGCTATCCCTGAACCTTTGTAATGGCAGTGAGACTGGGACAGAGTAACTGTACCTGAACTTTTGTAATCTACCACTAGTGAAGCATAGTGGATTTTGGTACGACCGACAACCTGTCGGCGTATGCTCCTTGGACGTAGCCCTTAGTGGTGAACCAAGTAAAAAGGTTTGTGTCTTCTCTGTGTATGTGAATTTTTGCTTTCTGATCATAATCATCATATAAGTTCAACAAGTTCCTACCAACGTGGGAACAAGATCCATCACATTAAAAGAAAAAAGTGGTCACCCTGATTCACCCCTCCCCTCTCAGGGTGCCCCGGGGTCCTTCAAGTGGTATCAGAGGATAAAGGTTGCTGGTGTTGAATCTGACCTTCTTCGTCATGGAAAACACGGTCAATGTCAGGGGAGTCCCTCACTTCGATGGAAGCAATTTCCAGATCTGGAAGAACAGAATGAGATCTCATCTAAGATCTCTTGGAATGGAAGTTCTTTTTTCTATTGTGCAAGGAATACAAGTCACTGATCCAACAGGTCTGTCTATGACTGAAACAGACAGGAAACTTCTTGATGCAGATGCTAAAGCACATAATTCTCTCACTACAACCCTTTCTGACTAGATCTACCTAAAGGTGATGAATTGCACCTCAGAAAAATCCATGTGGGATAAACTTGAGAATATTTATGAAGGAGATAGAAAAGTGAAGGAGGCGAAACTACAAGTGCTACACAATCGATTTGATGATCTGAAGATGCATCCAGACGAGAATGCAGACTCTTTCTTCAATCGAATTACTGAAGTGGTTGGAGCAATTCGGGGTCTAGGCGAAGAAATCAAAGACATTGATATTGTAAAGAAAATATTAAGAAGACTTCCACCTCTGTATAATGTGAAGGTGTCAGCCCTTGAGGAAAGAGATCTTTCCAAACTTTCTCTAGATGATCTACTGAGCAGCTTGGTAGCATATGAAATTAGAGTCAAAGCAGAAGATGCTACGACTCGGGTGAGCAAGGAAATGGAATTCAAGGCCATGGATAAATTGAAAATCTCAAAGGATAGTAGAGGTGATGATGACGAAGAGAAATAAATTCTTTCTCTCATTGCAAAGAAGTTCCAGAAGGGGAAAGGGAAATTCAAAGGGAAGTTACCTCTCGCATGTTTCCGTTGTGGAAAAGTTGGTCACATTGCCTCTCAGTGCTTGAAGAATATCAATGATGATGACAGTGAAGATGAAAACATCAAGAAGCCTCATAGAAGGTTCTTCAAAAAGGGATACTTCAAATCTGGTAAGAAAATGCAACGGAAGAGTTTTGTGTGTAAAGAGGAAGAAGATGATAATGAATTCTGTGATGAAGAAGAACCAGAATTCAAAACTGGGAACCATGCTTCTATGATGGACACTGTTGAAAATTCAGAAGATACTAATGGAGAGAAACAATAGAGAAATTGTGTAGATCCTGAGGTGCAACTTAAGGATGCGGTTAGTAAGCTTAAGATTAAATGTAAGAGCTGCAATAAGTGGAAATCAATTGTAGAAGAATCAACTGAATATGTTGATCAACATGAAGCAGAAATTGAACGACTAGAAGAATTTGTGAAGGTACAGTCTAAAATAATTGAAAGCAATGATGATGTAGTTGATCTGAAGGTGAGAATTGAAGAGAAGGCAAAGGTCATCAATGACCTCACATCCAGACTGGATGAAAAATCCAAGACTGCTAATGGTCTTGAGGAGGAAGTAGTTACTCTAAGGACTAAAATGGAGACTGAATCAATTCCAAAAGAATCGAGGAAGAAAATACAGTTTGGAAGATTCTTAGATGCAGAATTTCTAGCAAGAGCCAAGTTTGGTTCCGATGGGGTTGGAAAAATCTTGAGTGATCAAGGACCTGCTTGCATGGGAAAGAGTGGAATTGGATGTGTGGCTGAGTCATCAACTGCTGGAAGAGAAAAGATCCAAAAGAAAGATAAGATGAAAGTTGAACATGATGAAATGTTACCTAGAGTGCTGAAAAAGGAACCCTCAATCCAAACTAAAAGGAGACCCGAAAATTATCCTCAAACTTTCAAAAATGACAGATAGTCTTACTATTCTCCCAAGGAAGAAGATATCAGGAGAAATTCAAGTGAGAATACATTTCCTCTCATGAAGTGTCAGTTCTGTGGCAATCTGGGCCATACCATGTCTTATTGTGAAGAGGCAAGAAGCTATCTGAATGGAGAATATATAGATTCTTAACAAAGGAGAACAATCTCATATCGTAATTATCATAGAAGAAATAATTTATATGGATATTGTTTTCGTTGTTCTAAATTTGGTCATAAGGCCATTAATTGCAGGTAGAGAAGGGACATAGACACCTCATACCGAAGTTCAAGAAAAGTCAAGTCTTGTCAGTAAGAAAATGTTGCTCTTTCAAATAGATTATCACCTCTCAAAGAAGACTTTGACTTTGAAGAACCTGGATATGCAGAAGAGATAGTTGAAAGGCCATCAGTTCTATATACTCAATCTAATGTCTCATAGAAGGAAAGGAAGAAGATTGAGAAATAAAACCTTGCTGAGGTAGCCCTCAAAGCTACAAAGAACAACAGTACCTGGATTCTGGATAGCGGTTGTTCATCTCATATGATAGGTAATGTCGGCCTACTAATGAATATAATAAAGAATGTTGATGGTACAGTATCATTTGGTAATGATGGGGCTCTGAAAATCAAAGGGAGTGGAAGTACCCAATTAGCTGATGGAGAACTAAAGAAGACTGAAGTCCTTTACGTAGATGGCCTACGTCATAATCTTCTCAGCGTGAGTCAACTCTGTGACTCAGGACTTATAGTAACTTTTAATCAGAAAGGCTGCAATATCAAGGGAAAAACCGGCAATTCACTTATGAAAGGATGCAGAACAGAAGGCAACTTGTATCAGGTTGATAGTAAAGAAAATGTATGTTACATGACTGTTGAAGAAGAAAACAATTTATGGCATCAAATATTGGGACACATCAATCAATAAGACATGGAGAAAATATCAAAATTGAGAATTGTCATGGACATCCCCAACCTGAAGTGTGAGCGTGAAAAATCTTGTGATGCTTGTAATCGTGGGAAGCTGGTCTGCAGTTCATATCGGCCAAAGAAGAAAAAGTCATCTCACCTTCTTGATCCGATTCATACAGATGTTTGTGGTCCAATAAATGTTTCCGGAACACATGGAGAAAGGTACTTTGTCCTTTTCATAGATGATTACAGAAGAATGGCATGTTTGATGGTCATTCACAGGAAACGACAAGTCCTTGACTGCATGAAAACATATCGGCGAATCGCCGAGAATGATACTGGACGAACAATCAAAGTGTTGCGATCTGACAATGGAGGAGAATAAACGTCCATTGAATTTGAGAATTATCTAGAGAAGCATGGGATACAACATGAGGTAGCTACTGTGAGAACTCCACAACAAAATGGAGTTGTTGAACGTAGGAATCGACAGGTGAACAACATGGTGCGAACTATGCTGATTGAGAGTCGTATTCCACGACATTACTGGAAAGAGGTTGTTCAAGCTGTAGTGTACATTCAGAATCGAACAAGACTCTATATGGGTGAGACGAAGACACCATATGAATTGTGGCATGGACGGAAGCCTTCTCTAAAATACTTCTGTGTCTTTGGAAGTAAATGCTTCATCAAGAACAAAGAAGGAAATCAAGGGAAATATGTTGACAATGCAGATGAAGGAATTTTCCTTGGTTACTCAATGAACAGCAAAGCCTATAAATGCTTCAACAAGCATTTGGGAAGAATTGTGGAAAGCAATGATGTTAAGATAATTGAAGAGAAAACCATGAATGCTTCAAGGACGTCATATACTGATGTGATAGAAAGTCAGGAAGAATGTGAACATGAAGAAAATACAAATGCAGAAATAGATGAAGTTGTTCAAAACTCTCAGCAGTCACATCATGATATTGACTCAGAAGAAGAATCTGAAGAAGAAACTATGACTGAAGAAAATGCTACTGAACCTCGCAGGAGAAATCGAGGAGCTGAAATTGATCCATCCAACATAATTGGGGACAGGAGTGAACCCACTCAAACAAGGAGAATTAGGAATAACATGCAATCTTCATTTCTATCAGTTGTAGATCCATCCTCATTCGAAGAAGCTGGTAATGATGAATCTTGGGTGAAAGCCATGAATGATGAATTAGATCAGATTGAAAAGAATCCGACATGGGATCTTGTCCAGAGACCCGAAGGTCAAAATGTTATTGGTACCAAATGGATCTTCAAAAATAAGTTTGATGAACATGGAAGTGTCATCAGAAACAAGGCACATCTGGTATGTAAAGGATACTCTTAGATTGAAGGCATTGATGTTGAAGAAACCTTTGCTCCAGTGGCTAGACTGGAGTCAATCAGGATTTTCCTTGCCATGGCACTCCAAAGAGGATATAAAGTATATCAAATGGATGTTAAGACATCATTCTTGAATGGTGTACTCGAAGAAGAAGTCTACATTGAACAACCAGTGGGCTTTGTTTTGGGTACTGATGAAACAAAGGTCTGTAAACTGAAGAAAGCTCTATATAGTTTGAAGCAGGCACCACGGGCATGGTACTCACGGCTGGATTCATATCTCAAGAAGTTGGAATTCAAAAGAGGAGGAGTTTATCACAATCTCTATGTGAAGAATTCTCCAAAAGATCAATTCATGGTTCTTGTCTACGTTGATGATATCATATTTGGTGTTAGTAGGCATAAATCAGTGGATGAATTTTCCAACCACATGAAATCATAATTTGAAATGTCTATGATTGGGGAGCTCAAATATTTCTTGGGGCTGCAGGTGATTCAAAAGAAGGAATACACTTTCATTTCTCAGGAAAAATATGCAAGAGAGCTACTGAAGAAGTTCAATATGCAAGACTCCAAACCAATGTCATCTCCGGTTGCAGTTGGAACTAAACTCAGAAAGCATGAGGATGGGGACTCTGTTGATCCCACCATGTACAGGAGGATCATTGGAAGCCTACTGTACCTGACAGCGAGAAGGCCAGATATTGTCTTTGCCGCATGCCTTGCAGCCCGATTTCAGAGTAATCCAAAAGGGAAACATATGGCAGCAGTAAAAAGAATCATGAGATACATTAACGATACACATAACTTCGGGTTATTTTTTACTGCAGGCAGGGACAGTGAATTATTCGCATTTTCAGATGCTGACTGGGCTGGTGATGTGGTAGACGGAAAGTCCACTAGTGGTGGAGCTTTCTATATTGGGAAGAAATGTGTCGGCTGGTTGAGCAAGAATCATGAAAGTACTTCTCTTAGTACGGCTGAAGCTGAGTATATCTATGACACAAAAGCATGCACTCAACTTCTTTGGATGAAGCAGCAGCTAACAGATATTGGTGATAAGGTGCAGCAACCAATGGTGATTTATTGTGATAACAAAAGTGAAATTGATCTTACGAAGAATCCGTTTCAGCATTCTTGTAAAAAACATATTGAAATACGGTATCATTTTATCAAAGAAAATGTTGAACAAGGCGTGATTAGAATGGATCATGTTGGAACTGATGAGAAAGTGGTTGATATCCTGACCAATCCATTGTCTGTGGCTGTGTTTGAGAAGCATCGGTTGAACCTCGGTGTTCAACCACCTCCTACTGCATAAGGAGGCTCCGGAAATCCCCTCTCCCCATTTGTTATAACTGTTTTTATCTGCTTATAGATGTGATGTAGTTTTATTGGGGAGATACTCTCCAGGGGGAGTATGGATTGAGCTGAATGTTTAACAACTTATCCATCTTTGGTTTTATTGTCAATGGGGGAGAAAAGAATAAATTCAAGGCAAGAAATGCTTCTGTGATGAGAAGTATAAGAAGGATACAATCGGGCGCCATGGAGAAAATCAAAACACCGGAACCCAATTCAAGCTTCCTCTCTTGTTTTCTACACTGAGAATTGCTCACGAAGACTTAGAGTGTTGGCTGAGTTGATTCTTGTGTTTTGGGTTTTCTCATGGTTGAAGATCTATTGAATTTATTCTGATTGCCAAAAAATAAAAAGGGGGAGATTTTTGGAACCAGGGTCTTCAAAGCATGATTTGGCGTATGGTTTGTGTTTTTTGTCAATCCTCAGTGGAAGTTCAGTATGTGTACCAATAAAGAGATCATACTGTTCAAGCAGAAAACAGTAGTGAAGGTGGCGCCGTTTCCCAGTGTTTTCCAATTTTTTGGGCCTGAAAATCGGCCAATAATGTAAAGTGTTTTTGGAAAAGGTACTCGGGCGCCGAGCTCTTGGAGGATAAAAGACTTGCGTGCCATATGTTTTTGAGGATCAGAACATAAAAATTTGGATAAGGAAAGAAGGTCGCGCAAGTGTTGGTTGGGACGCGCAAGTGAGTTGTGCGACAGAGGTTGCTGGAGACAAGACTTGCGCGGCGCTGAGGGACTTGCGCGCCTCCGTGCAGGGGGTCCAGTTTGCCTATAAATACTGGACCACAGATCCTCATTTCCAATGAAGTTCGAGACTTAGAGATTGTTCGAGCTCTCTTCGCGCAGGTGGTTGAGCCGCGCAGGTGGTAGTTTGGTCGCGCAAGTAGAGCTTGCGCGCCGGTTGTCTGCTGAGCGCCCAAGGTGGTTTGGAAGAGAAAGGAAGTGGACCGCACATGTTTTTGTCGGGGAAGGAAGCGTCGCGCATGTGCGTTGGTGACACTTGCACGCCAGTCTGGACTTGCGCGCTATATTGGGACTTGCACGTCCGGCTTGGAGAAGCGCACCAGTTTTTGCTGAAGCCCGCCGGCTTGTTTGGAGCTGCACGAAAGCCAGGAGACTACCCGATACATTCGAGGAAAAGTGATATTCTGCTTCTGGTGAGAATCGGACTTCAATAGAGTATCTACATTCAACAAAGGATGCATTCTTATGCAAATGATGAAGAGACCTTCACGTCTTTAAACTGAGTGAGACTTCACCAACGACAGTGAGCTAGGGGGAGTCAACGGGAGTGACCCGAGGGACGTAGTGGGCTATCCCTGAACCTTTGTAAAGGCAGTGAGCCTGGGACAGAGTAACTGTACCCGAACTTTTGTATTCTACCGCAAGTGAAGCAGAGTGGATTTTGGTACGACCGACAACCTGTCGGCGTATGCTCCTTGGATGTAGCCCTTAGTGGTGAACCATGTAAAAAGGGTTGTGTATTCTCTGTGTATGTGAATGTTTGCTTTCTGATCATAATCATCATACAATTTCACCAAGTTCCTACCAACGTGGGAACAAGATCCATCTCATTAAAAGAAAAAAGTGGTCACCCTGATTCACCCCTCCCCTCTCAAGGTGCCTCGGGGTCCTTCAGTTGATCTGTCTAATAAGACTCAAATCGTGTGTTGTCATTTGAAATTATAATATTGATTTAAAATGGATGTTTTATACTCGAAAAAAATAAAATTCACTTGGACTTTTTTTATATGTTAGGAGTAATATTCCATATTCTTTTTTGAAAAATACGAATAAACCACAAGACATTATAACAGAAAAGGTATCTAGTACGATCAGAATTGTCTTTTTTTATTTCATAATGATATTTTGATTTAGTATATGAATTGAATTATAAAAACAGACCAAAAAAATGTACTGTATTACTATTTTTGAAAAAATATTTATAATTCAATTTTGACATGAAGGAATTAATCACATGGAAATATGACACATGGTGTAACAAGTATATATAAATATAAATGTTTTCATATAAAAGTGAAATTTTATTTTAAAACGCATGTCACACTCTCAAAACCAAGAAAAAACACTCAAAATATATTGATAGATTATTCAAAAATATATATTTTATTGGTTATTTATAAAAATAAATCTCTAGTTAATCAAAATCATGGTGTGGATAGTCTGATTGGAAGGGCATGATATCATTTTAATTATGTATTGTAGTTTTAAACATACACCGTGTAATAAAAATATGTTAGATAGACTATGAATATATTTAAACCCTAAATAAATATTAATAATTAATTTCATTGTGTAAAAATTCATAACATGTAAATTTTAAACATTGAGTGGCTCATTTGGATTAAAGTTTTATTTTAATTGAAAAGAGACACATTAGTACAAAACAAGCCTCAAATACACACAATAGGGAAAAACTAGTTTATTGTGTTGATAAATTAGTAAAATGATTCATGATTAATTTTTGATGTTTAAAAATCAACATTACATCTATCATACACACAATGTTTTCGGTATGACTAAGAGTGCTTATTTTTAGTATAAAAGAAACATTTTAGAATAGAAGGCACATAACATTGTCAAAACCATGGAAACACATGTATATTATCTTGATAATTTTTGAAAATGATCCAATATTCATTTGTGGTGTGTATTAATTCACCTCACATGATGTTTAAACATGGTGTTGAAATATTTATTACCAATGAATGTTTTCTGATTGAAAGTTACATTTTAGTCAAAAAAACAAATGTCGCAATATCATAAATGAGAAAATAGACCCTATATTGTATTAATATTCATGGAACATACCTTTTGAATCATTTAGGACATATAAGAATTAACCTAAACTAAATATGATACATTGTGTGTTTTTTATGACCGATATTTCATTTTTTCATTTAAAAATGAAATTTTCGTTTAGAACAAGTATCAAATAATAAAAAAAAACTCTATTTTTCATGATATTTTCTGAAAAATATTGTTTTAAAATTTTAGATGTGTATGAATTAACTCTACATCAACATAAAACAAAGTGGGACTGATATGGATGAATGTTTTTCTTTTCATTTTAATGTAAAAATTTAGATAAAAAACATGTCACATGTTGAGAAACATAAAAACACACTTTTACTTTCATTATAATTTAGAAAAATAGGCCATTTGTTATTTTTTCCATGTAGAATGGGAATTCATATTACTCCAATTAAAATTTATAATTGATTATATTACATTACCCTTATAATTTATTTTTATTTTCTTATATACTATACTTAAAATACACATTGTCATTACATTAGGAACACACTTATTCTGAATGAGGATTGGTTGAATGTAAGGATAGAACACTAAGAAATATTTCATTAACTGTTGGACTTTTTTTGCAATTTTAATTTACATTATTATAATTTAATTTTATAATAATTTTTTTGTTCAATTATATAGTGGTGAAATTTAAATTTGAATTATTTTTTTACATTTAATGTTATATATGTATTTCAACAAAAAAAGTTATGGTTTCTATTAGCTACCTCAAATTGACATATATATTGCTACTATAATTCTATAATAGATAGTAATAATCTTTATCAGTTCTAAAATTAGTGCTAATAAAGTTCTCTCTTATCAGTTCAATAATTATTGCTGATAAAGATCCCTTTTATCCGTTCTATAATAAAAAATAAAAATGTGCGTACATCAATACTAATGAGAGAAATGATAAAATCCTACTTTGACAGTATTTTTATTGGAAATAATAGTTGTTGGATTTATAAACATTTTTTACACTACTAAAATCATTTTTATTTGAATGGTCCCTACAACGTCATCCCTTTCTAGCGCTAATAATACGAATTTCGACTGCAGATAAAAGTGAGTTCTTTTGTAGTGAAACTATAATATTTCCATTGGGAGTTACTAACACCACATGGATCCATCAAAACAATAATGGGTGAATAAAAATTCATATGTTAATTTTAAATTATAATCAAAACTTACCATATATTTTAACTCTTTCCAAAAAAATTAGAAAATGGATACCAACCACCAAATTTTATTAATAGATAGAATATAGGAAAAAATATTTTTACAAAAAATACTTCAACATATATGTTATATTTCAATCTAGACAAACTAAAACCTTTAAAAATTATAAAATAAACATAAATAAAATATATTTTATCAAATAGAGGTAAATTCATGGATAATTAAAATTAATATTCGTGGTTACATGAATAAATAATACACTAAAATGATAAAAAAATGCCTTCAAATAGTAGAGATAACACTATCTCACAAGTTATTTACTAGTGTCATCAATTATTTTAATAGAAATTAAATCTACATTTCTTGGTCATGATTTGTAACTAAAATTAATAAAAACAATATAGTAATATATATATTATATTTAATGATAAAATTTATAGATATAGAATTTGAACATACAATTATATGAGTTATCCTAAAAATTAAATAGAAGTCCTCTAATATATTAATCCATTCTGTGTATAATATAATTAACAAGGGAAATGATTTATAAAAACTCAACAATCAAGAAATATTGAAAATATAATTTCAATATATATCCATAAAAAATATATACATAAATACTTCAATATATATAATAAAATGATAAATATTATTCATTTCATTATATTAAAAAATCATGAATAATTATTTATCATCATTAAAATAAAATATTTTATGAATTTATTATCATTAATGAAATGAATTCATGTATTTCATTTAATCATTGAAAACAATACTGAATAGTTCTAGTGACATACAATTCAAATTATCAATCCATAAAATCATTTATCTTTAGGAATAATACATATTTATTGGTCAGAATCAATACTTAATATAAATACAATACTTCATTTTATTAATTTTGATACAACCCTTTTCACATCTATAGTTTTAAATATTGATATTAATTTTTTTTCACACCAGTAGTTTACCATATGACTTATATATTGGTTGGGCATGATATAAAAACCCATAAAACAACACTAATATTGTTTCCACTATATTCAACCTGATAATTATTTTTGTTCACCATAAATTCTAATGAAAATGGGACTTTTTTGATTTCTTGAAAATAAAATTATAAAAGAAAACATTATAAGTGCTAAAAAGGTACTAAATAAATTGTACACTTCTTCAACACTTTTTTATTTTAGATGAAGGTTTCCCGTTATCCATGATTTGTTTAGTGCTAATAAAATCTCCCATTTATCTGTCCTTTTTTAGCGCTGATAATTGGCACCATATATAAAATATTTGTATAGATACATAATTATATGATCATAAATATTTTTTATGTAGAAATATTATATATATATATATATCTATATATATTCATTTATACAATTATTTATAATATATTTAAATTTAAATTATATAATTTACAATATACATATATATTTACATTTATAATTAAATTTATACCACTATATTCATAATGCTATATATATATAATATATATATACATATACACACACATATATATATATAATATTTAAAAATACATATATATTTAATATTTTGTGTCTATGTGTGCATGTTTATATATATTTACACACAAACACACACACACATGTATAAAAAAACCCACAATATATATATATATATTAAAATATTATATGAAATATATAAATAAATATATAAATGAAATAAAAATGGTTTCAATAAAAATTTATTATATATTAATATAAATATAAATTGATTTAATTAAAATATGTCACAACCCCCAACCCACTAGGACATCATCTTTGTCTAGAAATGAAGGGAATGGATGACCACCAATACCTACCTCTATTGGGCCCCATGTTGATGACTGGAACCGATTGTATAAAACATATGATTGGTGGAATTACCCTAATAATTTATGTTAAGGACAAGTGATAAGAGGATAAAAAAATTATCTATTCAATATCAAATAAAATAAGCCAAGATCTATAGAAATAAATACATCTATCCATGACTTATCATACATAAGGAATGTCCAAAACAAATTATCCAAACCCACTCCGAAGAAGAATCTATAGATATAAATTCCTTCATCTAGAAAAGGTAGTTTATCTCAATCACCAAATCCATCCTTATTATATATAATATGGAATATATATATATATATATATTTGGTTATTATAACATATATACACCATAGATTCTTCATTGAGGCCTCTAATAAAATATGCGGGAAAAGTATATTAATGTTCTAGTGAGTAATGGGTACAACCAATATGCACCTATTTAGTCAACTACCCATTCCTAGCCTCCACATGGCTCACTCACCAAGAATTTCAACCATGTACAATAAGGTAATATCAAAATAATATAATCATGGGTACCCTGTAGCCACATCTGCACAGGTTTTCTTCTCTCACACCTCAAGATTAAATGTCTTGTGATCCCACACTTTTCTTCATAATGTGGGTTAAATACCATCTCAATATACCCCATCTCTCACAAGGTCAAATATATCATAATTTATTTAAGAAAATCTATATATCAATTACCATATTCTCATTATACAAACACATTTATAATATACTGATTCTGATGCTACTATTATAGTGCCATAGTATGATGCATCACATGGTATATAGAAACCCTCTCCATACACTAGAGGCTGCCGACTAGTAGTGAGGGTCTATAGGTTGTATAATGGGTAAACTATAACATTATATCCTAGAATAACATAATGAAAATAAGGGAAACATCCTATAACATAATTTACATATATGTAAACTTTTTGGGAAAAGTACTAATTTAAATAATATTAAATATCATAATGATGCTTTATACAAATATTCATGGAATATGTATTAAATATATAAAGTAAAACTATCAAGAAGTAGGAAAAAAATAAAAATGGGAAAAATTTAGCAAAACCCCAGAATTAATGAACTGTGACTCAACATTCATCTCTAAAATCTAACCTAGATTTCCAATCATTCATCAATATTATAGAGTTTACCATTATCTATACATAAAACCATGAATTCTACTTGAGTACCCAATGGTAGCCCATGCGGTTATGAGAAAATCTCATTAGGCCGCCTCCAAAGATATCCATAAATAATTCAATTCGGTAAGGATATCATTATAGAAGTGTTATTAAAATATAATTTCCAACAATTTCAAAGATTAATAAACTAAAATAAACATCTAAGGAAAATATAAAATAACCACTAAAACCCCAGGATTATGGTGACAACCGAAGATAACTATATTGTAGTCTATCTTCGCGTTCGTGACCATTATTAACCATTCGTTTATAATTTAGTACCACGGTATCTCTAAGAACATCCATAGGAACATTATAGCCGTATAATAGTCCCATGATTAACTAGTATACAAATAGGTATCACAGAAATCCACTAACAGTGATTACTCAACTAATAATTAGTATTATAGAACATACCTAAAAAAGTTTCCTCAACTATAATATGGTAGAATAGATCACTCCTGTAGGTGTTTAATTATCTAATAGGTAAAACACAAGCTCTCACAATACAATTCAAAATTTAATACTAAATCCATTACAAATTCCTAGGCCAGATGTGTTTTTAAACATCCTACATCAAACTTCATACATGAATTCATGTCAATCTATCCCCAGATGAATCATCTCGAAAATACACAAATCCAACTGCTGATGTATTAACTAAAACCCAAACATGATTTGTTTAATTATAGAGGAATCATGAAATAGTTTATGCATTAACACTAGTGTATTTACCTAATGAAAAATGTTTAATACTTGATTGTATCACCATTAGACTTAAACCACATCATGCGTGATGTGAGAACTATCACAGTTCTGATCCAATACCTCTATATTACAATTATCCATTTTGATCCCAACACCCACACTCATATTCAACCAGTTACCAAATTTGAGTGTATAGGAAAAATTCAATAATAAATACAATTTTTTAGTTATAGTCATCCACCAACATTATAATGTTGAAACAATTATCCAAAAATCGATCTCAAACTCATACACCCCATTTCACATGGGGTTCACACACCCATGATCAACAACCCACTCCCCACCATAGGTGTTTCATTTTCATTAGTTCAATTAATCAAAACTCGAACACCATAGACAAAAACATTGATTTATTATATTGATATTGAAACATTGAACCATTACACATCCCAAGATAATGGAAATTTCATCCAGGACACCATACAAAACTCCATTTATATTGATCATTCACCCCTGCATTATCTGTTTACACTACCCATTACATGAATTTACTTTTACCACATAAGAAATTGTCCCAATATAAAAAACCCAAATATATGTATGTAAGTTCCTTAGATTCATGATAACCCACATCATTTACCCCTGACACCTCTGTTAGGAGAAACTAGGTTCCTTGGTGTTAGGGTGGCATAATACATCATTATGTCACTATAAACATAAGGATGACATATCAATTTACAAAAAAATCCACGATCAGTAAATCATGATGTTATAAATTATTTATATGTCACCAAAATTCACGAGGAACTATTCGATCCATGTCACTATTGTTCCAAAACTATTTACCAAGAATTCTTGATCTGACTACCATCACTAAACTGCCACTATATCATCACTCATAGTAATCTAAAACCCAAAATATTACCCCATAGACACATACATGGCATATTTTAATAAATATTTAGACCAAAAAAACTTGTATATAGGTAGAATCCACCTCTTTGATCTCACTAGAATGAAAAAAGTGATTACTCTCAATCCATGTTATCACATAACCCAAATAATATCATGAATATTTATCACAGGGTTTCCACCTCAACCACATTTAAAAATTTGGGTCACATATTCTATTGCAACCATTTATATAAATACTCGAAGTTTCCAAGTATTTTTTTTAAATTTGATGATAATTTTATGAGTCTGTGAAAATTTACGGTGCATGATTCTGAGGCTCGGCGTGCCCGGAATGAATTTCTGAACTTTTATTTCATGTACGTTCAGCAAACATGCGAGTGGGTTTTTGTATCTTTTGAACTGGTGATCGGAATTGAAATCTGAGGACACTTTTGAACTCGAAGTGCTGGTATTCACTTAAGGAGACTTTATCCTCGACGGCAGTTGGTCGACGGTGAAATTTAGTTTTTGTGTTTTTTGTGTAAGAATAAAATAAAATAAAAATGTTTTACATTCTTTATTTGTTGAAACATCCCACATGTGTGTTATAGAGGTGGGGACCACTGACCCTAAAACCCCCATTTTTAATTCCTAAAGGTGGGGACAACCCTATCCCTATTAATGGGATAAACCCCTTGAACTCCCCAATAAATTGTTTGAGCCAACAAAGAGATTAATTAAAAGTGTCAAAATTTAATTATGCCAACTTTCTATTGTGTGACAACGTTATTAAAGTTGATAAACTAAAATTAATAAGTTGGTTATTTCACATTTTGGGTAGAATTGAGTGGAAAGGGATGGCAAGAAGAGATATTTTGGAGGATTATTCTCTCTAATGAAGAACACCTCTCAACGAAGATCTTCTTTGATGAAGAACACGCCATCTTATCCAATGAAGAACGCGACACCTCCAACGCGGGACGTCTTCACCAATGACCAACTGACATCCATCCTTCCTTCTTTTCTGATTTAAACAATCCTTCGAGGTACAATGGTTGTTTAAATATTTCCCCTTTACCTATTCTTGATGGCTCGTCGTAATTCAAGGAGTCATAGCCACTTGCTACCTCTCTAACATAGAGAGTGCATGCCACATGATCATGGCCCAAACTCTCCGCAATTCTTGTGATTATTTGTTCTGTTCTTCGCTATGAAGGATATGGCACGACCGCTCCGTCCGACGGAAGAGAACCGTGGATTGTACTGAAGCGGTGAAGGACGGACGGTCAGCCGCACCATGGCCCCCACGCCACCACGCAGCCCTTGTGTTGCCCCGCGGCCCCCACGCGTCCCACACTCCACCCCATGACCCCTGTGCCACCCCGCGGCCCCCATGCCTCCCCGTCGACATCGTGCTTCCTCATGGCCCGTGCACCTCCATGCGTCCCTCGTGCCACCCCAAGGCCCCCACGCGGCCCTGTGGCCCCCGCGCCGCCCCGTGGCCCCCGCGCCGCCTCGCGGCCCCTACGACGCAACGCGGCCCGCACACTGTCCTGCAGCCCCCATGATGCACCATGACCCCCCCATCCCGCCAGTCCAGGCCACCCAGCACGGGTCAGGCTGGGTCGGTCTGACCGTGTAGTACCAGAAACGGACCAGCTTCGACCCATTCCTGCTCTTTTGGCCGTAACATTGGCACCGAGTGTCCATTTGATGAACCATCTACGGAGCTGGAAGTCTGGGAGAGAGAAGGTCCCTTTGGTACACCCCAATGAGTTTTTGGACATATTTTCTGAATGGTCGGGTTGGATCGAGCACGAATCCAACCGGTCCTGTGGGACTAAAAGGCTAATAATTTACAGATCGAGTGTCTGTTTGATGTACCGTCTGTTGCATTGAGACACCGATGACATGGTGGTCCTTTTAGATACTTTTTCGATGGACTCCATTATATGTACACAACCTTGAAACATTACATAATCTTGAATTAAATGAAGAATTCACATTAAGTAATTTTCCAGGATTATTGTTTTAGAGAATTAGGACATAACTATTACATTTCATACAAAGTAGACACTTCTACTAAGTTTCCATTTTTTTCACAAAAAATGAACCCTTGATAAAAGATTCATGTCTAGTTCCATGTTTAAGACATCATGAATTTTCCTTGATCCCATCCTTGACCTATTCTACATTATCTCTTATGAAAAACATTTCAAAAACTTGGGATGAGCATAAAAAGCTCAGTAAGGGATACACAAAGAAGGAAAACTGTTAGTTTTTAAAAACAACAAGTAAAACATGAATACTTTAAAACAATTAATATTTTTCACCTTTATAAAGTTTTAAATAATCTTTATCAAATAAAAGATCACTACTTACCCTTTTGTAAACAAAATATTACCATAATACTCAAATAAAAAACACATAACATATAAAGGTAACATGGGACATTAACATACATAAATAGAATAACCATACAGTCGACTTACACACATATCACTAAATAAAATAGCCATACAGCTGACTTCCATACCCAATGATTTGGAGGTTATAATTTAACCAGCCTTCCTGGTTTATCCCATCCCCACTCGTCATTTGGTTTATCACGTAACCACCCGTCAAATGTCCATGTACCATTACAAAATCACAACACAGAAAAAAAAAATAAAGGAAAGAAAACATTTCCACATTTCAATCACAATATATTACTTAAATGTATAGTCATAACAAATCTACAATGAAAACAATTTTCAATATAAAAATACATAAAATATTATATGGTATTTATTTTCCATGAATAAAACATTACGGCTTGTTAAGGAATCCAAAGAACAAATAATACTCGCGGAGGTGGAAAGTTCATTGTCACTGCTTACATTAAAAGAAACATTCCTTTTTTCATTAAGTAAAATGCTTCGTAGAATGTGATTCACTTTTAAAGATCAAGGTTGTTTAAACAGATTATAAATGAATGTCGTGTATTAAAACAAAATACGCCTCAATGAAAGGAGATTGAGACAAAGTCCCTTACCTTGTGTCTGACTTTACCTGTTCATTCTTTAATCTCTTGAATAATATACTAAAGATAATTTCTACTTTATTAAGAACCTTTTTCAGGTTAATTATTCCTTTAAAATCACTTATTACCATGTTATAAATACTATATAATAATTTAAGATAATAACGTTCGTTTTGTCGATATTTGGAACTTGCATAAAAAATGAACACCTTATAATTATAAGTCGTCCATGTGGTAAATAGTACATTATATTGAAAATGATATTCAATATTTATATATCAAATATATCATATATATACAATATATATATATAAATATAATATTACATATCATTCGGTGGTAAGAAATGAAATGCACTGTTCACAGAAACGGTAAGTCGTGCGTACGCATGAACGCTACTTTCATTTCTATTTCTTATTTTGATGGAATTAAAACATAATTATAAATTTTTATATTATAATTCCAGTATAATATCATATATAATACCATTAAATCTATCCTTTATATGTCCCACATATGGCATGAATGAGTCATATCACTTTGAGGGGGTGGTAGTCCGCACTACCTCAAATGAAATTATCGAGTTTATCCATAATAATAACCATAAAGGTATGATATAAAAGAGAAATACCGATGAATAAATAAAACATAAACATAATATATATCATATATAAATATAGTTTCATATTAATTTCCACCATGATAGGCGGTAGGAGATAATCAAGCAATCATCGTTTCGTGTGGCGTTACATTGTCATCCCCAGAAACCGTATATTCTTCACCTATTGGATGGAGGTGTGTGTATGTATAGTTAAAATCCTTCTCATAAAAACAACCTAGTATATTGAGGATACTATTGTTGTTATAAAATAAAGTAATAAAAAGAGTTTAGGTGTTGGAGAAGTAAAATAAAAGAAAATAATTTAAGGGAAACAATTACCTATAATTTGGGTAACTTCCTTTGGTTTGATCCAAAAGGACTTCATGAAGTTTCTTCTACCTAAGTTAAGGATTCTAGGTGGAAGAGAGGGATTTAGGGAGATTAATTGGGAATTTTTTGGATGAACCAAAAGGCTTGAGAGGTGTGAGTAATTGGTTAGAAATGATCTCCTTTTATAAGGGGGAGGAGGGGCTCCTTAGGAAAGTGTGAAAATATTATTTTATTATATAATTATATTCGGTTTTTAAAGGTCCAATAATCATTAAATTCGAAGATAATATGAATTATGGGCGAAATATAATCATACAATAAGAATTGGATAGGTTTTGGATGCTATTTTAATATTTCTAATCTTATTTATTTTAATGATTTATTAATTAGGTAAACGCTGCATCATTATTCTGTCATAAATAATTTAATTTATTCGATGTATAAAAATTATAAAAAAACCATGATGTAAGAAATATTTTTATATTTCCAATGAATATTTATAGTCAAAAATATTACTTATATAACACAATATAAAAATTAATTTACTAAAAGATATTTGTTTATGTCATTTCTATCTTTACTTTAAGTTAATTAATCTAAAGTGTCATTATCATCCATAAGTTTCCCCATGGGGTCCCAATATCAACCCAAGGATTCCCATGGCCGGCCACTACTCATCCAATATGGTTATGACAAGTGTTAGAGTAATTTTGAATTATTATAATATTCTTTTTTACCTTGAGTTACCCTATTTACCTTTAACCGTAGTAAATAATAGTCAAAAGTTATTATTCACAAAAAATTATTTTCATCTTATTGAACCACATATTACTTACTCATAAGAGCCAGGTATGTCAGATTTTTGAAATTCAATTCACAGAAGAGGTAAAATTTCATTTAAATGAAAAACTCTTTTTTTAACTACTATTAAGTGGTTTCACTACTCATCAAAAATTGAAGTTTTTCATAAAAAGACCAAAAATTCAGCCTAATATATATTTCATATTCTGAATTCAAAAGTGAATTCTATTTTAGAAAATTCTAATCAATGAAGTTGCATAAATAAAGTTAAATTTAATTCCCATTGTTAAAACAAATAGCGTATTTTTAAGAAACAATAACTATTAAAATATTGACACTTGTTTATGTCTAGTTTCAAAGTGAAATTAATACCACTGACCAAAGTTGTATTAAATGGTAAAAATATATTCCAATTACACTTTAAAAAAAATTAATAATATAATATAACCATATAACTAAATTATATTAAAACGCAGTTTTGAATTAAAATACAATATTTGTCACTATTCATTAAAAAAGGAACATTATAGGAAAATTTAAAAAAATTTACACAAAGTAAATTTTGATGTCCCCATTATAAAGTAGGATTTTATTTGGTAAAATAGAATTTATTAATGTGACAAAAATTAGATTCAAATACTTTTCACCATTAAAAGATGGTAAATCGACATTTTAATGTAAATTATACTTAAAATTATATTCATTCACATTTTAAGCCTCTAACTTTTATTAGATAAAAGTAAATACATTTAACAAACATGTATAAACATATTTTAGTACGTTTTGTTAATTCCCACCAATACAATGGATAAGAGTTAACTTCTATTTAAAATAATAAAATTATATTTTTACGGTGCAACCTTTGATTTCAAAGAATCATTTTGTTGCGTATCAGGTACGCTACCGAACATAGAAACCCTTTTAATGTAAAATTAATATTTAAGTCACAAATAATAATAAAAACGAAAATATTTTATTCTTAATTTACCTGGGATGTTACATCCTTCCCCCCTTTTGGAAATTGCGTCCTCGCAATTTTTCTTCACTTATGAAAATATGTGGGGGTATTTATCTCTTATAGAATTTTCAAATTCCCACGTTGCTTCTTCAACCACATGGTTTTTTCCACAAATCCTTTACCTGGTGAATTAACTTATTCCACAAAAAATTCTCTCTATGGTCATGAATCTGTACTAGGTGTTCTTCATAAGAGAGATTCTCTTCCAATTGAACTACCTCTGGACTCAAAACCTGAGATGGATCTGGAATATACTTTTTCATCATCGAAACATGAAAAACATAGTGTAACTGGGATAAACATGGAGGTAAATATACTCTGTATGCAACCGAACCAACATTCTCCAAGATTTCATAATGTCCATTGAACCTCAGACTCGACTTTCCCTTCTTACAAAAAACGCGTCACACATTTCAATGGAGAAACTTCAAGAAAGACATGATCACCTATCTAAAAAGAAAGATCCTTCCTCTGGTTATCTGTATAAATTTTCTGTCTACTCTGAGCTATTCTCACGTGCTTCTAAAACATCTTAACATTCTTTGCCATCTGTTCTACCAATTTTAGTCACATCATCTTCCTTTAACCTACTTCATCCCAAAAAGCTGGTGTTCGATAATGCTTTCTATAAAATTTCTCAAATGGAGCCATAAGTATACTTGAATGAAAACAGTTATTATGAAAAAATTCATCTAAAGAAAGATGGTGGTCCCAACGTCCATGGTAATCAAGTGAAAAACATGTATCATATCCTCCAAGGTCTGAATTGTTCGTTTTGACTGCCCATCTGATTGAGGATGAAAAGCTGTACTAAAATTTAATTCATTACCCAACGAATTCTAAAGGCCCTTCCAAAATATAGAAGTAAACCTAGGATCAGGATAAGATACAATAGGGAGGGGAAATCCATGTAACCTGACTATATCTTTAACATACAACCAAACAAGTTGATATAGAGACAAACTATCTCATTTAGGAAGGAAATGTGGAGATTTATTCAATCGATCAACTATAACCCAGATTGCATTATTACCTCGAGATGTCTTCAGTAATCCCACAACAAAGTCCATTGATATATTTTTACATTTCCTCTCTAGAACTGGTAAAGACCGAAGAATCCCATTCAGTAGATTCCACTCTACTTTAACCTACTGACAAGTAAAACACTTCATTTTAAAATCAGCAATATCTCTTTTTATTCCATCCCACCAGTAATACTCCCAAAGATCTATGTACATATTTATACTACCAGGATTAACTAAAAAAAGAGAACTATATGCTTCACATAACAATTAATTCTTCAAATGTGAATCACAAGGCACACATAATCTCTTCCAAACCCTCAATACACAATCATTATCAATATTAAAATCAGGCAACTTACCTTTCTGAACCAACTCTACCTTTTTCTGCAACTCATTGCCTTCTTTTTGCGCATGATTTATTCTGTCTGATAGAGATGATTTCACTAACACCTTATACAAAATAGTAGAATTTCATGAACCAACAACTTCTATGATAATATTCATAAAATAAAAAACCAAAGGGTCTCATTCCAAATGTAGCATTGTTGAAGAGACATTACTTTTTCAACTGAAATCACCAACCACTTTTTTTGCTTTTCCCAGATGGTAAAGGATCATGAAATCATAATCCTTTATTGGTTACATCCATCTCATTTGTCTCACGTTCAATTATTTCTGAGTGAATATATACTTTAAACTTTTGTGGTCACTATAAGTTTCACATTTTACTCCATACAAATGATGCCTCTAAAATTTTAAAACAAAAAAAGAGTAGCTAATTCCAAATCATGTGTAAAGTAATTTAACTCATGAGGTTTCAATTGATGTGCATCATAAGCAATTACCTGATCATTATGCATAAGGACACAACCATGTCCTTTCAATGAAGCATCACTGTAGATAAAAACTATCCATTTCTAGAAGGTTGTGCCAAAACTAAAGCATTCGCCAATCTTCTTTTCAGTTCATGAAAACAATCATCACATTATTTTTTCCACATAAACTTAACACCATTTTGAGTTAACATAGTCATTGAAATAGATAACCATGAAAAATTCTCAACAAACCTCCGGTAATAACCTGTCAAACTAAGAAAACTACATATCTCAGTTATATTTGTGGGTATTGGACATTCTTCAACAACTTTTGTTTTTTCATGATCATCAGTTATGCCATTTTATGAAATAATGTGACCAAGGAACGAAATTTTTTTTATCCAAAACTCACACTTGGTGAATTTCCCATAAAGTTTCTTTTCTTTTCAGGTTTCCAGGATGTCCCTTAAATGACTTTCATTCTCCTATTTACTTTTAGAATAAACCAAAATATCATCTATAAAAGTAACCACCATTTATCACCTGATTCAACTAATCCATCACTGCTACAAACTGTTCAGTTCCGATTCAGACCATCTTAGGATACTGAATTGGAAATTCATTTCCCTCTGTATTCATTCCCAACACAACTTTCATGATTCATATATGAAAAACCATTCTAAACACAGAAATATATTAGCGGAAGCAACACTGTAATCTGTAAATGCTATATCATTTCAATATTACTATAAATTAATTTATGGATATTAATTTAAAAAAACCCTAACTCCTAAAGTTATCTAAATTGACCTCTGATACTAACTATAAGGACTCGGCCTTAAAAAATTACATAATCATGAAATAAATAAATAATTCACATTAAGGATCCTTTTAGGTTTAGATTTTTAGTGAATTAGGCCATAAATATTACACTTCATACAATGTAGACACTTCTACTCAGTTTCTATTTTTTTCACAAAACAATAACTCTTGAAAAAAGTGTCATGTCTAGTTCAATGTTTAAGCCAACATGACTTTTACCTGATCCCATCCTTGACCCTATTCCACATTATGTCCTATGAAAAACATTTTAAAAATGTGGGATGAGCATGAAAAGCTCAGTAAGGGATACACAAAAAAGAAAAATAGTTAGTATTTCAAAACAACAAGTAAACCAGGAATACTTTATCATAAGTAATATTTTTTATATTTATGAAGTAGTAAATACTCTTCACTGAATAAAAGATCACTAATTACCCTTTTTAAACCAAAAGATTACAATAAAACCCATATAAATAACACATAATATATAAAGGTAACATAGAATATAAACATACTTAAATGGAATAACTATACGGTCGAATTCCACACATATCAATAAATAAAATAGCCATACAACCGACTTCCATACCCAACGCATTAATGATTATAATATAACCGCCCATATTTGTTTATCACGACACCACCTGTCCTTTGGTTTATCACATAACCACCCCTCAAATGTCCATGTACAATTATAAAATCCTAACACATAAGAAAAAAATAAAGGAAAGAAAACATTTCCACATTTCAATCACAATATATCACATACAAATATTGACATAAAAAATCCATTATCAAAACCATTTTCAATACCAAAATACATAAAAGAGTATATGGTCTTTATTTTCCATGAAAAAAACATTACGTCTTGTTAAGGAATCCAAAGAACAAATAATACTCATGGCGGTGGAAAGGTCGTTGTCACTACTTACTTTAAAAGAAACATTCCTTTTTTTGTATAGTAAAAAAATTCATAGAAAAAGATTCCCTTTGAAATGTAAAGGGTGTTTATACATCTTATAAATGAAATTTTTGTATTAAAACAAAATATTCCTCAATGAAAGGAGATTGAGATGAAGTTCCATAACTCATGTCAGACTTGACCCGTTCGTTCTTTAATCTCTTGAATAATATACTAAAGTTAATTTATACTTTCTTAAGAACCTTTTTCAAGTTTATTATTCCTTTATTATCACTTATTACCATGTTATAAACATTATGAAATCATTTACGTTAATAACGTTTATTTTTTCGATATTTGCTACTTGCGTAAAAAATGAACACCTTATAATTACAAGTTGCCCATGTGGTTAATAGTCTATTATATACAGAATGATATTAATTATTTAGAAATCATATAAATAATATATATCCAGAATATATATATACATATATATGTATATTTATTTATTTATAATAGTACATATCATTCGGAGGTAAGAAATGAAATGCACCGTTCATGGAGACGGAAAGCCATACGTACGCATGAACGCTACTTTCATTTCTATTTCTTATTTTAATGGAAGTAAAACATAATGGTACATTGGTATAATATAATTACAGTATAATATCATATCTAATTCCATTAACTCTATCCTTTATACGTCGCACATATGGCAAGAACGAGTCATATCACATTGAGGGGGTGGTAGTCCGCACTTCCTCAAATGAAATTATCGCATTTACCCATAATGGAAACCATAAAGGTATGATATAAAAGAAAAATATAGAAGCGTAAATAAAACATAAAAATAATATATATCATATATAAATATATTGTCATCTTCATGACCACCATGATAGGTGGTAGAAGGTAATCGAACAATCATCGTTTCGTGAGGCGTTAGATTGTCATCCCTAGAAACCGTATGTTCTTCACCCATTAGATGGATGTGTGTGTAAGTGTAGTTTGAATCCATATAATAAAAACAACCTAGTATTTTTAGGAAACTACTTTTGTTTTAAAAAAAGTATTAAAAAGAGTTTTGGTGCAGGATAAGTACAATAAAAGAAAATAATTTAAGAGAAATTTTTACCTTTAATTTGGGTAACTTCATTTGGTTTTAACCAAAATCACTTCCTAAAGTTCCTTCTTCTTAAGGTAAGGCTTATAAGTGGAAGAGAGGGATTTTTTGAGCTTAATTTTGTAGATTTTGGATGAGCCAAAAGGATTGAGAGGTGTGAGAAATTGGTTATAAATGGTCTCCTTTTATAAGGGGGAGGAGTGGATCTTTAGGAAAGTGTGAAACTATTATTTTATAATATAATGATATTTGTCTTCTAAATGTAAAAAAATCATTTAAGTCAAATATAATATTACTCATGGTCAAAATAAAATCAGTAAATAAGAATTGGATAGGTTTTTGAATGTTATTTTACTCTTTATAATCCTATTTATTCAACTAATTTATTAATGAGGTGAACACTGTATCATTATTGTGTCCTTAGTAATTTAATTTATTCGTTGCCTAAAAATTATTAAAAAATACCATGATGGGGGTAATATTTTTATCCTTCCAATGAATAATTATATTTAAAAATATTACTTTTATAACTCCATATAAAAATTCATTTACTAATAGTTTTTTGCTTGTCATTTTTTTCTTTACTTAAGTTAATTAATCTAAAGAGTCATTATCATTAATAAGTTGCTCCCTGTGTTCCCAAAATCAAACCAAGTATTCCCATGTTTAGAAACTACACATACAATAAAGTTTGAACAAGTGATAAGGTAATTTTGAATTATTATAATATTCATTTTACCATTAATTACCCTATTTACATTTAACCATGGTAAAGAAAAGTCAAAAGTTACTATTCACCAAAAATTATTTTCATCTTATTAAACCAAGTTTTACTTACTAATAACAATAATGTATGTTGTATTTTCGAAATTCAATTTACAGAAGTGGTAAAATTTCATTTAAATGCAATGGTCATTTTTTTAACTACTACTACATGGTTTCACTATTTATCAAAAATTGACCTTTTTAAGAAAATTACAAAAAATTCAGCCTAATTTATATTTGATATTCTGAATTCAAAAATTATGTCTATTTTACCAAATTATAAACATAGAAGTTAAATTAATTAATTTAAAATTAATTCTCGTTGTTAAAATAAATAGTGTGTTTTTAAGAAATAATAACTATCAAAAGATTGACAATTGTTTATGACCAATTTCTAAGTAAAATTAATTACAATGACCACAATTGGATTAAATGATAAAAATATATTTTAGTTAAACTTAAAAAAAATTAAAAATATAATCTATCTTTATAAATAAATTATATTAAAATGCAGTTTTGAATTAAAATACAATATTTTTTACTATTCATTAAAAATGATCTTTATTGGAAAATTCCAAAAATTTAGTCAATGTTAATTTTAATGTCCCCATTATAATTAATGATTTTATTTGTTAAAATATAATGTATTAAAGTGACCAAAACTATATTTAAATAGGGTTCACTATTAAAAGGTGGAAAATCGACATTTTAATCTGAATTATGCTTAAAATTAGATTCATTCACATTTGAAGCCTCTAACTTTTATTGGATAAAATTAAATACATTTAACAAACATGTATAATAAAATTGTAGTTAGTTTTGTTCATTCCCTCCAATACAACGTCTAAGAGTTAACTTCTATTTAAAATAATAATATTATATTTTTAGTGTGCAATGTTTGATTTCAAAGAAACCCATTGTTGGATATCGGGTACGCTATCAAACATAGAAACCCTTTTAAAGTAAAATTAATATTTAATTCACAAATATTAATAAATATGAAAATATTATATTCTTCATTTACTTGGGATGTTACATCCAGGGCAGCTGGAGTATCGACCAGTAGCCTGAGGAGCAGACTCTCTCTCAGAGATGAGAAAACATAGTGTGGGAACCCAGTAGCTGGTTGTGATGATTTACATGGATCTTGTGTTGGTCTTAAGACATACTGAAGATGTAATAGAATCATGTATGGGTTTGACGATGTTCTTATGGTGTACTAGGATCCTCTGTCGGTCTGACGATCTACTGACATTGTACTAGGATCCTGTGTGGGTCTGAAGACATGCTGACGATGTACGAGGATCCTGCGTGGCACTGACGACGTACTGACGGTGTACTAGGATCTTGTGTGGGTCTGACGACGTACTGATGGTGTACTAGAATCATGTCTGGGTCTGACAACATACTGACACAATACTAGGATACAATGTGTGTCTGACAATGTACTGACGATGTACTAGGATCATGTGTGGGTATGAACACGTACTGATTGTGTAGTAGGATCTTGTGTAGGTCTGAAGATGTACTGTCAGTGTACTAGGATCCAGTGTGGGTCTTACATAGTACTGATGGTGTACTATGATATTGTCCGGGTCTGATGACATACTGACAATGTACTAGGATCCTGTGTGGGTCTGACGATGTACTAGGATCATGATTGGGTCCGATGAGGTACTAGGATCCTGTGTGGGTCTGATGATGTACTACGATCCTTTGTGGGTCTGATGATGATTTAGGATCCCACGTGGGTCTCCCTATTTACAAAATAGGATGATTTAATAGTTACATCTAATCATCTCTACTACTATACCTAAGATATACCTAGTGTGAGCTGAGTTCGTACCTATGTGGTACTTACCTTTGGGGTACTCCTTCCTTTGTGGAATTGTTGAGCTTGGGATTTTGAGTTGGACTCTGTGTTTCATCATGATTGAGATAGCATACTTGATAACTTAGGTATATGTATGGTCATATACCTAAGTAGGGTTATCAATTGATTTCATGCTACGTGGTTTATCCATTGTGGATTTTGTGAGACCATGAGGGTATCGAGGTCCCTATTCAGTATTGTTATACTCACCCCTACATGGGATACACATGCACCTTGTTGTGTTTGGTTCAAACGACGAACAACGTTGACTGAGGACGAGGGTACCGAGAATGGACGGTTCCCGGAGGTGGACCATACGGCGTGTGGGTACATAGAGGAGATGGGTGGACGTGTAGTGCTGAGGAGGCGATCTGTATCTACCCTTCAGGTTGGAACCTCGGAGGATGACCCAGTAGTTTTCATTCCCTTCTGTAGTTGTATTGCATTTCAGTTGTACTTGTACCTTTACTATTGGGATTGTATTCTGACCCCTCTTTCTTTCAGTACTCTTTTTTTTCTATATCATTTACATGTGTTCATATCTATTTGTGTGCTTGGTTGAGAGTGTTTACAAGTTATAAAGGCAATTCCTTCCCAGTTTTAGGGAATACGCCATTTGGTGATTGTCGTCAGCCCCTGGCCTACAGAAGGCGGGCTTGGGGTAGTCACGACATGAGCCTCGGGTAATTGGTCATGACAAATTGGTATCAGAGGAGTCAGTTCAACCGTAGAACATTGGATTCTGAAATTTTAACGGCAATAGTGTTAAGTGTATAGAGTGTGGTATTAGTTTAGGGAATCCAGTGTTGCTGTGGCGGCCAACATATCCATACACTAGGACCCGGACATCATATTTCAGACTCAGTGCATGAAAGCACTGATTTCTTGTGTGTTTTGAAGTGTTTTCTTTGTGATCTCTTTGAGCCAGCTCAATAGGTATAACTTATTGACCAAGGAACATGTGTTTCTTTTCAGGATTCATCCACTTAGACAACTGTCTAGGGTTCTTGGAATAGTATGCACTGATAGCCCACAGAGTGACGAGGCCTCAGTGCAGGGCCCTCTTCCTATAGAGGCACCGGTGGTGGCACCAGTGGTACCATTATCCATTGGGCCAAAAATGCCACCAGCCCCAGTAGTAGAGGGGGCATTCCACTTGATCATGTTCCATGAGTTTCAGCACTAGAGGCCACCCAAGTTAATGGGAGAGACGAACCCACAAGTGGATAAGGATTGGCTGGAGGCCGTGGTGAGAGATTTTTCGACTGGTAGGGACACCAGCTGATCTCATGGTGATTCTTTTCACGAGTCTTCTACAGGAAGTAGTAGGAATATAGTGGATCTTGATGATCCATGTTCACGATGAGGGGATTCTTCTCTGGGAAGACTTTGAGATCCTGTTTCAGGCAATGTTTGTCCTTGCAACTCTTCGTGCAGTGCGCATACAGGTGCTTCTTCACCTGCAGCAGGGCTGCATGAATGTGGCTCAGTACTCAGAGAAGTTCACTGACCACTCAAACTACTCCACTGCTATGGTGCATGACCCATTCTTTAGGGACCAAACCCTTGAGAGGGGACTCAGGCGGGAGATCATGGCTTCGATAATTTGTCTCAGCAACCCGACGCTGGCGGGGGTGTTAGAGTGATCCTTATTAGTGGAGAGTTTCCATGATGAGCAGTCACAAGCAGCGTGATCGACCACGAGATTTCATGCAGCTGAGTCTTCTATAGCTGGAAGCAGACAGATGTCATAGAGGTCCCAAAGAACCAGACCTACTACTGGATGACCGCATGATTCAGGGTCAGTTGTGCGGGGCACAAGAGACAGAGTAAGCCATGTGAGGAAGAGGCAGTGTTTGACATGCGGTGGGTAGGGTCACATGTATTTTGACTGTCCGACCCGCCATACGGATGATCAGTATATGGTCGAAGGACCGCCCATGCAGAGACATATGTTCTGCTGAGGAGGTCCGCATGGAGCAGGTGGACATGGCAGAGGAGCTGGTCGTGCAGATGGCGGAGGGCAATGATTCGAGATGTTAGTGCCACCACCACCTAGAGGTCCACCCCGAATGCAGGGAGTAGGAGGGCAGGGACGATCTCAGCACCAGGAAAATGAGGCCTATGATCACGGCTCTCCAGAGATGATACAAGGTATGATCTGTGTCTACTCACTTTAGCTGCAGTACTTATAGACACAAGTTCCTGTCATTATTTTATTTCCACTACCCTTATTCAGATATCAGAGATTATAATAGAGCTATTGGCTCAATCCTTACGGCTAGAGACTCCTACGAGAGAAGATTTGATGATTATGCACTGGTGATGGAATTGCGACCATACTCTAGGAGGTGAGATCTTCAACTGTGATCTCCTAGTAGCAGCATCAAGGCCTTACGACGTCATCTTGGGTATGGAATTTTTATCTACATTCCATGCTCACGTCTACTATATTAGGAACAACGTTTGGTGTGTCAACACAGATGGGACTAGGTTTAACTTCGCCAGAGAGAAGGGATCATTTGCATTATAGGAGGAACTTACCCAAAAGAGAGTGCAGCTAATCACCCATCAGTTCGATAACCTTACCCTCAGATCAGATGATGTGGAGAGTCCGAGTTATCCTTTAATAGTGGACCAGTATGTGGATGTCTTCCTTGATGATGTTCTGGGTCGACCTCCTCATATAGAGGTGGACTTTTACATTGACTTGTACCTCGGGATGTCACCGATATCTACACAAGTGTATCAGATGGCTTCCACGAAGATTCTTGAGCTACAGGTATAGCTGGAGGTCTTACAGGGGAAAGGGTTCAATCCGCCTAGTGTTTCTCCTTGGGAAGCCCTGATTTTTTTTCCAAGAAGGCATATGGGAGATTGAGAAATTGTGTCGACTAACAGTGCCTGAACCAGGTGACTGTGAAGAACAAGTACCCACTCCTGAGGATTGACATCCTCTTTA
Organism: Viscum album; assembly: GCA_963277665.1. NCBI lineage: Eukaryota > Viridiplantae > Streptophyta > Magnoliopsida > Santalales > Viscaceae > Viscum > Viscum album. Next base: position 904,056,606 of record OY728158.1, on the reverse strand, counting down.
ATCAGCTGAAATGATCATGGTGGTTCTTGAAGATAGACCTCATATCAGGCTATCAGCAACTCAGAGTGCAAGATGAGGATGTGCAGAAGATGACTTTCAGATGTCAGTACAACCATTACGAGTTCTCGGTTAGGCCATTTAGCATAACCAATGCTTCAGCAATGTTCATGGGACTCATGAACTGGATCTTTCGGACATACCTTTATCACATTGTGGTGGTCTTCATTGATGACATATTGATCTACTCAGCTAATGAGGAGGATCATGCCTGTAATTTGTGGATAGTTATGGACACACTTTGAGAGCACCAGCTTTACGGTAATCTATTGATGTTCCTATTCTCGTTTCGAGAGGTTCACATTCTGGGACATGTCATATCAGAGGCTGGAGTTGTAATTGATGTAGCGAAGATTGAGGTGGTACTTTCTTGGGAGCCACCCAGAAGTGTGACGGAGGTATGGAGTTTATAGGGTTTATCTAGATACTACCAGAGATTTGTGAAAGATAACTCTAGAGTGCAGAACCTCTATCATCATTGATGAAGGAGGGGCAACAATTCATGTGGTCAGAGAGATGCCAGTAGAGTTTTCAGGAGCGGAGGCAGAGTCTGAGTAGTGACCCCATCTTGGGGATTTTGAAGGAGGGTGTAGGGGACGTAGTCTACTACGACACATCACGACTGGGCTCAGATGTGTTCTGATGCAGGACCGAGTAGTGATCACATATTGTTCTTGACAATTGAGACAGCATGAGCAGAACTACGCTACCCATGACCTCAAGTTAGCATCAGTGGTATTCTCCTTGAAGATGTGGTGAAATTAATTGATGGGCAAGCATTTTATAGTCTACTCAGATCATAAGAGTCTCAGGTATGTCTTCTCTCAGAAGGACCTAAACCTGAGACAATGACATTGGCTTGAGTTTCTCTAGGACTATGACTTCGAGATAGTTTATACTCCTGGAAAGGGGAACTTTGTAGCAGATGCACTCAGTAGGAGGTCTGGTATACAACTTTTAGGCGAGGTGACGAAGAAGCTGGACGCTTTGTAGATATCCATTGTGGATTGGGATGGTGCATCTTTTCTTCAGTATCTTACAGTCACTCCCCCACTTCCTCGGCGAGTTAGGGAGGCACAATGTGGGTGCACTGACTGCAAGGCTCGACATGCTTAGATATCCATAGGACAGGCACCTGAGGGATTTTCTGAAGGTGGGGAGCATGTCATTCTATTCAGAGGATGTACCATAGTACCAGTGTCTCTTTAGGATAAATTTGTGGGAGAGATCCACACATCCCCTCTAGCAGTACATTCAAGAGTGCCGAAGATGTGTCAGGATCTCTAACGATGGAACAGGTGGTTGGGAATGAAGAATGCAGTATCAGAGTTTTTCTCTCGGTGCCTCACTTATCAGTAAGTGAAGGTAGAGCATCAGTTACCAACAAGCATGGTACAACATTTAGAGGTCCCAGAGTGGAAGTGGAATGGGATGTCCATGGACTTCATGACATGACGTCCACGTACATCCAGAGGTCAGGATTCTATTTGAGTGATCATCGACCGACTCACCAAGTCGGACCACTTCATACTGATCAGAGAGCATGGTTTTGTAGAGAGAATGAGATGCCTCAATGTGTAAGAGATTGTGTGTCTACATAGAGTACCCTCGACGATGGTCTCCGATTTTGACACATGTTTCACTTCCCGTCTATGGAAGGGGTTTCAGGAGGATTTCGGAACGCAACTTCATTTTAGCACAACCTTCCATCCTCAAACGGATGGTCAGATTGAGCAGATCATTCAGACCCTCGAGAAAATGTTGTGGGCTTGCGTCCTGGACTTCGGTCGTAGCTGGGAGGATCACTTTCCCTTGGTGGAATTTGCGTACAAAAATAGCTATCACTGCACCATTGGGATGAAACCTTTTGAAGCATTGCACAGATGACCTTGCCGATCACCTTTATGTTGGACTGGCCTAGGGGAGTCAGCACTCATGGGACCAGAGATGGTATATGCTACCATAGAGAAAGTGCAGACCATCCAGGAGCAGATTAAGACTGAACAGAGCATGAAAAAGTCTTATGCTGACAGGAGACGGTGACCTCTAGATTTTGAGGATGCCGACCACGTCTTTCTACGGGTCTTACCCCTACAATATTTATGAAGATTTGGCCATTTCAACTAGTTATCTCCGAAGTTCATCAGTCTTTTTCAGGTTCTCAGTAGAGTTGGTGAGGTGGCTTACCTACTAGCACTTCCCCCTCAGTTTCACCGAGTGCACAACGTCTTCCACTTTTCCCAAATGAGGAGATACGCGCATGACCCTTCTCACATCATCGACCATGAAGAGCTAGGTGTTGTCAATTGGGAGACATTTACAAAGGTTCAATTAGATATTGTGTATTGAAAGGAAAGCGTCCTTCTTGGGCGTGTGATACCTCTGGTGCACGTTTGCTTGCAGCACAGGAACCTCTAGGGGAGCACATGGGAGCGGGAGGCTCAGATTCATGCTTAGTCCCCCACTTGGTTTCCTATTTTTGTGATGTGGCTTTCGAGGAGGAAAAGACCTATGGTGGGGATAATTTAAAGGCCCAAAATTTCCATGTAATTTTTTTTATTTATATGGGAATTTTACGAGTACGAGAAAATTTACGGTGCGTGATTCTGAGGCCTAGGGTTCCCAGAATGAATTTCTGAACTTTTATTTTAGATATGTTCAGTAAACATGTGAGTTGATTTTGTGACCTTTGAACTGGTGCTCGAAATTAAAATCCAAGGACACTGTTGAAATCATAGCACCGATAATCGCTTACGGATACTTTCACCTCGACAATAGTTGGTCGATGGTGAGGGTTAGTTTTTTTTTCGTTTTTCATGTAAGAATAAAATAAAATAAAAATGTTTAATATTTTTTATTTGTTGAAACCTCCCACATGTGCGTTATAGTGGTTGGTAACACTGAGCTTAAAACCCCCATTTTGAATTCCTAAAGGGGGGGGGACCACCCGAACCCTCTTAATTGTTGAAACCCATTGATCTCCCCAATTAATTTTTTGAGCCAACTAAGAAATTAATTTATTGAGTCAAAATTTAATTATGCAGACTTTATTTTTTGTTCCAAAGTAATTTAATTTGATAAAATTAAATTAATAAGTTGGATATTTCTCATTTTGGGTGGAATTGAGAGGAAAGGGTTGGTAATAGGGAGATTTTGAAGGATTATTCTCTCCAATGAAGAACACCTCCCAACGAAGATCTTCTTAGATGAAGAATGTGCCGTCTTATCCAACGAATAACATACCACCTCCAACGTGGGACGTCTTCATCAATGACCAACCAATATTTGTCATTCCTTCCTCTCCGACATAAAAAATCCTTCGAGGTAGGGTGTTTGTTTGAATTTTTTCCCCTTACCCATTCATAAAGAAACTTTGTAATTCATGATGGAATTATAGCCACTTGCTACCGCTCTAACATGGAGAGTAAGGGCCACAAGAACATGGCCCGACCCCTATAAAATTCTTGTAATTATTTTTTGTGTTCTTCACGATGAAGGTGAATGCATGACTGTGCCACCCGACAGAAGAGAACTGCAGCTTATGCCGCAGCGGCGAAGGATGGATGGCTGGTAGAACTGGTCGTCGGCGAATGAGTGGTGCCCAACTACGCCACGCGGAGAGGAAGGCTAGCCATCTGGCCATCCGTGGTGGACCATTGAACCATGGCATACCCCATTCACCGCGGCCCTCGCGCCGCCCCATGGCCCCTGTGCCACACTGTAGCCCCCGCACTGCCCTACACCCCCCGCTCCGCCCTGCGACCCCCGCACCACCACATCGCCAGGCCGAGCTGCCCTATATGGGCCAGACTGGACCCTGACCAACATCGACCCATTCACACTCTTTTGGCCATAACTTTGGCACCAAGGGTCTGTTTGACGAACTGTCTATGGAACTGAAAATCATGGAGTGAGAAGGTCCCTTTGGTACACACCATTTAAGTTTTAGATAATTTTGGGGAACAGTCAGGTTGGATTGAGCATGAATCCAACTGGGCCCTCAGGACTAAAAGGCTACTAACTTACAGACCGGGAGTCCGTTTGATGTACTGTCTGTTGCGTTGAGACCCCTATGACGTGGTGGTCCATTGAGATACTTTTTCATGGGCTTTGTGGAAGTTGGAGTATCAAAATGTAGATTAAGTATCATACTCCCTCTTGGAGATGAGAAAGCTTAGTGTGAGAACCATGTAGCTGGTTGTGACGATGTACTAGGATCATGTGTGGGTATGATGACATACTGACGTTGTACTAGGATCATGTGAGGGTCTGACGATGTACTGGCGATAGAATATGATCTTGTGTGAGTCTAACGACGTACTGACAGTGCACTAGGATCTTGTGTGGGTCCGACAATGTACAAATGGTGTACTAGGATCATGTGTGGTTCGGATGACGTACTGACGGTGTACTAGGATCCTATGTGGGTCTGACAATGTACTAATGGTGTACTAGGATCATGTGTGGGTTTGACGATGTACTGACGGTGTACTCATATATTTTGTGGGTTTGACGATGTACTGACAGTGTACTAGGATCTTGTGTGGGTCTGACAACGTACGGACGGTGTACTCGGATCCTGTGTGGGTCTGACGACGTAACAACAGTGTACTCGAATCCTGTGTGGGTTTGATGACATACTGACAGTGTACTGGGATCCTGTGTGGGTCTAACGATGTAATAGGATCCTATGTGGGTCTGATGAGGTACTAGGATCTTATGTTGGTCTGATGATGTACTACAATACTTTGTGGGTCTGATGGTGATATAGGATCCCATATGGGTCAGCCTCTTAACAGAGTATGATGATTCAATAGTTACATATAATCATCTCTACTACTTTACCTAAGATATACCTGGTGTGAGCTGAGTTTGTACATGTTTGGCACTTACCTTCGCGGTACTCCTTCCACTGTGTTATAGTAGAGCTTGGGATTTTGAGTTGGACTATGTGTTTGCACGTGATTGAGATGACATACTTGATACCTTTGGTATATGTATGGGAATATACCTAAGTAGTGCTGTTAGTTGATTTCATGTTGTGTGGTTTATCCTTTGTGGATTTTCTGAGACCTTGAGGGTCTCAGGGTCCCTACTGATAATGCCTATACTCCCCCTACATGGGATACACCCACACCTTCATGTGTTTGGTGTAGAAAATGGAATGATCTGACTGAGGACGAGGGTACCAGGAGTAGACGGTTCCTAGAGGTGGACCAAATGGCATGTCGGTATGCAGAGGAGACGGGCGGGCGTGGAGTGCTAAGGAGGTGATCTGTACTAGCTCATCAGGTAGGAACCTCTGAGGATGACCGAGTAGTTGTGTTTCTCTTCTTTAGTTCTATTGTATTTCAGTTGTACTTGTACCTTTGCTTTTGGGATTCTATTTCGTCCCCTCTTACTTTCCACACACTTTTTTATATACAGTTTACTTTTGTTCTTATCTTGTTGTGTGTTTGGTTGAGAGTGTTTATAGGTTATAAAGAAAATGACTTCATATTTTTATGGAATACGACTTTCAATGCTAGTCGCTAGCCTCTGGCCCATAGAAGTTGGCCTTGGGGTAGTCAGGGCATGGGCCCCAGGGAATGGGTCATGAAAATTTCCAACCCTAAACACAAAATCACAAAAATCATACAATTTTGAAACCCGCTCACATGCTGGGTCAGTATCTGATGAAGCCATAAATTACCCCATGTCCACCCATCACCCAAGTTTCATTCCCAACAATAGAATTTAAAATCCCTCAGCGCATACCCTAAATTATCTAAAAACTATAGGGACATGAATCAAACTAATCCCATTGTCACAGTATACCCTAAACACAATGACCACTTGAAGTAATCGTTCCCAAACCCCCAAAAGATAAGGTAACTTATAATCCCTTTTCAATCCCTTCAAAGGGTATACTCACTCATAGGGAACCATGAACCAAATATAAAACACATCACCAAAAAAATATAATTATCCGATCAATCTCAATCATTCCCATTCCAAAATAGACATTCTCCAAGAATTTACCATTCGTCATTTCCAACCCTTTGTATTTCACTTAGATTTACATATCCTAGAACCACCGTTTTGGACCATCACATACAAATCCATAAAAAATCACACAAGGATTTATCACACTTATATATTTTTTTAAATAGTTTTCCAACTAAATTTAATCATTTTTATATTTTTTACACATAAAAATAAATTAATCATGTGTTACACGCAACATTTAGTTTAAAGGAAACGTGTCATAGTATTAAAATATTAATATATTATAGTTATCAAATGGCCATTAGAATAGAAAGTATGAATATGATTAAATAAATTATTAAAATATATATTATATACATGTATATAAAATGAATTCTTCAGTGACAAATAAATTAGAAATGAAAAAAACTACATGAAAATTAAGGAAATCATTCTCTGAAAAACAATATTTATGAAAACAAACATTTTTTACCTAAATAATATTAATAAACACTTTAGTGAATGTTTTTTATGAAATTTTTTCAATATATAATCAATCAGAACTTTAATATTCACCTTTTTTTATTTCTAGAAAAGAGATAGAAATAAATCCAATTGTAATATTTAAAACATTACTTTTAGAAAAATAGATCTGCCACCCTTTTGCGCACTTATTTTAAAACTAATTTTTGACTATTTTATAAAAATAAATTTTAAAAATAAATTTCATTTTTTAAGATGAATAGAAAACTGATACTTATAAGGACCCGACCTTAAACATTACATAATATTGAATTAAATGAATAATTTACATTGAGGATCTTTTCAGATTTAGAGTTTTAGAGAATTAAGACATAACTATTACATCAAAAATTATTATAAGGTAGAAATATCAACACAGTTTCCATTTTTTCATAAAATAAAAACTCTTGAAAAAAAGAGTCATGTCTAGTTCCATGTTTTAGACAACAGGATTTTTCCTTGATCCCATCCTTGACCCTATTCATCTTTAAGTCCTGTGAAAACATTTCAAAACATGGTATGAACATAAAAAATCTTAGTAAGGGTTATAAAACAAAGAATGAAAACTTTTTTTCATAAATACATACAAAACATGAAATCATTTACTTACCTCATGAATATATAATATTTATGAAAGACACATAGAAATTATAAATCATAAAGGTAACTTGTGGAATCCATATCAGACATACATTTTAGCTATCACAACTACATAGAGAATTACTTTGGAATACTCATCATAGTATATTCCCGAAATATATTAGGAGAACCATTCACATTTACCTCTGTCATGTTACCCAATGCATTGGAGAGCTATCTCGGGCTCACCTTCCCAAGGTTTATCACAGAACTACCCGTATACATAGGCAATGCCCAAGATCCATAACCTGATCATAAAACATAACATAAGCATAATGGAAAGATAAAATTTCCACATTGAAATAACAAAATATCATTTCAAGATATTGAAATAATAAATCCATTCTCAAAATCATTTTCAATGCGAAAATATGTAAAAAGAGTATATGGTATTTATTTTTCCTTTTACAAACACTAAGTCTTGTTAAAGAATCCAAAGATCAAATAATACTCGCGGTTCCGAAAAAGTCGTTGTCACCGCTTACATTAAAAAAAATTACTTTTTCATTTTGTAAAATTCTTCGTATAAAAAGATTCCATTTGAATAAAATGAAAATTCAAAGGGGTTTATACATCGTATAAAATAAAGTCATGTATAAAACTAAAAATGCCTCAATGAAATGAGATTGAGACGAAGTCCCTTACAAAGATCATTTTGTAAATAAAATATATCTATTATGTGTATTCCATATAAGCACAAATAAAGAAAGTATAAATACAAGATAGGACATAATCATTGCATGACATAATTTGAAAGTAAGAGATTAACCCAAAGAACGGAAATTGGGTTAAGAAGTTCCCTTACCTCATGTCTGACTTGACTCGATCGTTCATTAATCTCCGGAATAATAAACTAAAGTTAATTTATACTTTCTTAAGAACCTTTTTCTTGTTTATTATTCCTTTTATATACCTTATTACCATTTTATAAACATTATGTAACCATTTAAGTTTATAACGTTTGTTTTGTCGATATTTGGTACTGGAGTAAACAATGAACAACTTATATTTACAAGTTGTCCATGTGGTCAATAGTATATTATATCCAGAATGTTATTAATTATTTAGATATCAAATATATCATATATATCCAGTATATACATGTATTTATAATAGTACATAACATTTGGAGGTAGGAAATGAAATGCACTGTTCATGGAGACGGTAAGTTGTACGTACGCAAGAACGCTACTTTCATTTCTATTTCTTATTTTAATGGAAGTAAAACATAATGATGCATAGATATATTATAATTCAAGTATAATATCATATATAATATCATTAAATCCATCCTTTATACATCCCACATAAGGAATTAACGAATGAAATCATTTTGAGGGGGTGGTAGTCTGCACATCCTCAAATGAGATTATCATATTTACCCACTATAGAAACCATAAAGGCGTGATATAAATGAGAAGTACAGAAGAATAGGGAAATAATAAAAATAATATATATCATATATAAATTCAGTTCCATCATAATGGCCACCATGAGAGGCGGTAAGATATAATTGAACAATCATCGTTTTGTGAGGCCTTAGTTGCCATTGATAGAAACATTATGTTCATCATCCATTAGATGGAGGTGTGTGTAATTTTAGTTAGAATCCTTCTCATAAAAACATCCTAGTATATTGAGGATACTGTTTTTGTTACAAAACAAAGCAATAAAAAGAGTTTAGGGGTTGGAGATGTAAAATAAAACAAAACAAATTAAGAGAAACTGTTACCATTAATTTGGGTAACTTCCTTTAGTTTGAACCAAAAGGACTTCTTTAAGTGCCTTCTGCCTAAGGTAAGGTTTCTTGGAGAAGGATAGGGATTTAGGGAGCTTAATTGGGAAGATTTTTGACAAGCCAAATTTCTTGAGAGGTGTGAGGAATTATTTATAAGTGGTCTTCTTTTATAAGGGGTAGGAGGGGCTCTTTAGGAAAGTGTGAAAACATTATTTTATTATATAATGATATTCTCTTTATAAATGTCAATAAATAATTATATTAAAAGATAAGATGACTCATGGTCGAAATAAAATCATCCAATAAGAATTGGACAGATTTTGGATAACATTTTAATCATGATAATCTTATTTATTTAAATCATTTATTATTGAGGTAGACACTACATCATTATTGGGTCATAAATAATTTAATTTATTTGTTGTCTAAAAATTATAACAAAACAACCATGATATAGGAAATCTTTTTAGATTCCCAATAAATTTTTACAAAAATTATTTAATTTATATAACCGCTTGTAACAATTAGTTTACTAAAAGATATTTTCTTTTGTCATATTTTCCTTTACTTTATGTTAATTAATCTAAATTGTCATTATCACTCCCATGTGGCTCAATGGGGTCCCAAAATCTACCAAAAGATACCCATGGTCGTAAATGACTCAACCAATATGGTTTTGACAAGTGTTAAGGTATGTTTGAATTATTATAATATTCATTTAACCTTGAATTACCTTATTTACCTTTAACCGCGATAAATAAAAGTCAAAAGTTACTATTCACCAAAAATTATTTTCATCTTAATGAACCAAATTTTACTTCATGATAACAACTATGTATGTTGGATTTTCAATATTCAATTTAAAGAAGTGCTAAAATTTCATTAAAATGAAGAAGTCGTTTTTTTAACTACCAATAAATGGTTTCACTATTCATAAAAAATTGATGTTTTTCAGAAAAATACCAGAAATTCAGCCTAATCTATTTTTGATATTCTGAATTAAAAAATGATGTCTATTTTTCCAAATTCAAAACATATAAGTGGCATTAATTAATTTTAAAATTAATTCCCGTTGTTAAAACAATTAGCGTGTTTTTAAGAAACAATAACTATCAAATGATTGATACTTGTTTACGTCCAATTTCAAAGTGAAATTATTTCCAATGACCAAAATTGGATTAAATGGTAAAATTATATTTTAATTTCACTTTAAAACCAATTAAAATTATAATCTAACCATATAAATAAATTATATTAAAAGGCACCATTGAATTAAAATACAGTATTTTTCACTATTCATTAAAAAATGAACTTTATCGGAAAAATACCAAACAATTACGCAAAGTAAAATTTGATGTCCCAAATCTAAAGAAAAATATTATTTAGTCAATTAGAACATATATAAATGACCAAAACTATATTTAAATATGGTTCAAAATTAAAAGGCGGTAAATTGACCTTTTAATCTAAATTATGCTTAAAATTAGATTCATTCACATTTTATGCCTCTAACTTTTTATTGGATAAATGTAAATACATTTTACAAACATGTATAATCATATTTTAGTTACTTTAGTTTATTCCCCCCAATACAAAAACTAGGAGTTAACTACCATTTAAAATAATAATATTATATTGTTAGTGTGCAACGTAAGACTACAAAGAAACCTGTTGCCATGTATCGGGTACATTATCGAACAAAGAAAACCCTTGAAAGTAAACATAATTTTTAATTCACAAATATTAATAAATATAAAATATGTATTATTCTTTATTTACCTGGGATGTTACATCCTTCCCCCCTTTTGGGAATTGCATCCTCGCAATTTTTATTCACTTATCAAAATAAGTGGGGGTATTTGTCCCTCATAGCATTTTCAGATTCCCACGTTACCTCTTCAACCATATGGTTTTTCCACAGAAACTTTACCTAGTGAATTACCTTATTCCGAAACACTTGATCTCTACGGTCAAGAATCTGGACTGGTTGTTCCTCATAGGATAGATTCTCTTCCAACTAAACTACCTCTAGACTCAAAAGATGAGATGGATCTGGCATATACTTTCTCATCATCAAAACATGAAAACCATTGTGTACCTAGGAGAAACTTGGTGGTAAAGCCACTCTATACGCAACTGATCCAACATTCTCCAAAATTTCAGAAGTTCCAATGAACCTCGGACTCAAATTTCCCTTATTATCAAAACGCATCACACTTTCCCATGGAGAAACTTTGGGAAAGACATGATCACCTAACTCAATGGAAATATCCTTCCTATAGTTATCTGCATAACTTTTTTGTCTACTCTGAGCTGATCGCATGTGCTTCTAAATCAACAAAACTTTCTCTGCCATCTCTTCTACCAATTCTATTCCCATTAGTTTCCTTTCACCTAGTTCATGCCAAAAATCTAGAGTTAGACAACGCTTTCCATATAATGCCTCAAATGGAGCCATCTGTATACTAGAATGAAAACTGTTATTATAAGAAAATCAACAAAAGAAAGATGTTGGTCCCAACATCCCTGGTAATCCATCGAGCAAACACGTAACATATCCTCCATGGTATGAATTGTTCATTCTGACTTCCCATATGATTGAGGATGAAATGTTGTACTAAAATTTAATTCAGTACCCAATGACTTCTGAAAGCCTTTCCTAAAGTTATAAGTAAACATGTGATCACGATCAGATACAATGGAGAGGGGAACACCATGCAACCTGACTATCTCTATAACATTCAACCTAGAAAGACGATCTAGAGACAAAGTATCTCTAATATGAAGAAAATGAGTAGATTTAGTCAATCAGTCAACTATAACCCAGATTGCATTATTACCTCGAGATGTCTTTGGTAATCCCACAACAAAGTCCATGGATATATTTTCCCATTTCCACTCTAGAAACGGTAAAGGATGAAGCATTCCTTTCAGTAACTATCACTCTGCTTTATCCTACTGAAAATTCAAACACATCACAGTAAAATCAGTAATATATCTTTTCATTCCATCCCACCAGTAATACCCCTGAAGATATCTGTACATCTTTGTACTACCAGAATGAACTGAAAACGAGGAAATATGTGCTTCACATAACAACTCATTCTTCAAATGTGAACCACAAGGTGCATATAATATCTTTAAAAATCTCAAAACACAATCATTATCAACGTTAAAATTAGGGAAAATACCCTTCTGAACCAAAAAAACATTTTTTCTACAACTCAATGTCTTCCTTATGCGCTTGCTTAATTCTGTCTGATAGAGATGATCTCACTGACACCTGATACAAAACATAATAATTTCCTGCAACAACAACTTCTATCCCAAAGTTCATCAAATCAAAAACAAAGGATCTCATTCCAAACGTAACATGGTTAATGTAGTATTTTTTTCGACTCAAAGCATTAGCCACTTTATTTTCTTTCCCCGGATGATAAAGGATCATGAAATCATAATCATTTATTAATTCTAAACATCTCCTCTATCTCATTTTCAATTCGTTCTGAATGAATATATATACTTCAAACATTTGTGATAAGTATGTATTTCACACTTCACTCCATTCAAATGATGCCTCTAAAATTTTAAAGCAAAAACAACAGCAGCTAATTCCAAATCATGGGTAGGGTAATTTAACTCATGAGGTCTCAACTGACGTGAAGAATAAGCAATTACCTGATCATTCTGCATAAGGACACAACCAAGTCCCTTCAATGAATCATCACTGTTGATAACAAATTCACCATTTCTAGAAGGAATTTCCAAAACTGGAGCATTCACCAATCTCTTTTTCAATTCATGAAAACAATCATCACATTATTTTGTCCAGATGAACTTAACACCTTTTCAAGTTAACTTAGTCATTAGACTAGATAACCATGAAACATTTTCAACAAACCTCCAATAATAACCTACCAAACCAAGAACACTATGGATCTAGGTTATATTTGTGGGTCTTGGAAATTATTTAACAACTTTATTAAGCAGAATCAATAGTTATGCAAATGTTTTGAAGCAATGTGACCAAGGAACGAAATTTTTTATATCCAAAAATCACACTTGCGGAATTTACCATAATGGTTCTTTTATTTTAATGTTTTCAAGATGACCCTTAAAATACTTTCATGATCCTAGTTACTTTTAGAATAAACCAAAATATCATCAATAAACACAACAACCATTAATCACATGAGTCAACATATCCATTTTTGTAGTAAACTGTTCAATTATGATTCCGACCATCTCAGGTTTCTGATTAGGAAGGTCATTCCCCTCTGTATGCCTTCCCAGAAAAGCTTCTCTGTTTCCTTTACGAAAAATCATTCTGATCATTTAAATATCTTAGGCGAAGCAACATGGTAATCTTTAAATGCTATATGATTTCAATATTGACATAAATTACTTTAGGGACATTAATTTAACAATATCCTAACTCCTAATGTTATCTAAACCTCTCTCTGATACCAGCTCTAAGGACTCGAACCTAAACATTACATAATATTGAATTAAATGAATAATTCACAATGAAGATCTTTTCAGATTTAGAGTTTTAGAGAATTAGGACAGAACTATTACATATCAAAAGATTACAAGGTAGACATATCTACATAGTTTCCATTTTTTCATCAAATAAAAACTCATGAAAAAAAGAGTCATATCTAGTTCCATGTTTTTGAAAGCATGATTTTCCTTGATCCCATCCTTGACCCTATTCATCATTAGGTCCTGTGAAAACATTTCAAAACATGGGATGAGAATAAAAATATTATTAAGGGTTATAAAACAAATAATGAAAATATTTGTTCATAAATACATACAAAACATGAAATCATTTACTTAACACTTGAAATCATAAGATTTATGAAAGACACATAGAAATCGTTAATCATAAAGGTAACTTGTAGCATCCATAACAAAATTACACTGTAGCTATCACAACTACATAGGGAGTTACATTGGAAAAAACATTATAGTATATTCCCTAAATATCTTAGGAGAAACATTCACATTTACCTCTGTCACGGTACCCAATGCATTGGAGAGATATCTCAGGCTCACCCGCACTAGGTTAATCACGAACCCACCGGTAAACATAAATAATTCCCAAGATCCATAACACGGTCATAACACATAACATAAGCATGAAGGAAAGCTAACATTTACACATTGCAATAAGAAAATATCATTTCAAGACATTGAAATAATAAATCCATTCTTAATATCATTTTCAATACCAAAATTTTTAAAATGAGTATATGGTATTTATTTTTCCTTTTACAAACATTACGTCTTATTAAGGAAGCCAAAGATCAAATAATACCTGCAGTGGAAGAAAGGTCGTTGTCACCACTTATGTTAAAAAAACATTCTTTTTTTTCTTTTAATAAAACCCTTCGTATAAAAATATTCCCTTTGAATAAAAGGAAAATTCAATGGGGATTATACACCGTATAAAATAAAGTCATCTATAACACTAAAAATGCCTCAATAAAAGGTGATTGAGAAGAAGTCCCTTAAAAAGATCAAATTGTAAATAAAATAGATATATTATGTGTATTCAATATAATCACACATAAATAAAGTATAAATACAAGATAGGACATAATCATAACATGAAATAATTTGAAAGTAGGAGATTAACCCAAAGAACGGAAATTGGGTTAAGAAGTTTCTTTACCTCGTGTCTAACTTGATTCAATCGTTCTTTAATATCATTAATAATAAAATAAAGTTAATTTCTACTTTCTTATAAACCTTTTTCAAGTTTATTATTCCTTTTATATCACTTACTACCATGTTATAAACATTATGTAACTATTTAAGTTAATAACGTTCATTTTGTCGATATTTGGTACTTGAGTAAAAAATGAACACCTTATATTTACAAGTTGTCCATGTGGTAAATATTCCTTTATATCCAGAATGTTATTCATTATTTAGATATCATATATATCATATTTATCCAGTATATACATGTATTTATAATAGTACATAACATTTGGAGGTATGAAATGAAATTCACCGTTGATGGAGATGGTAAGCCGTACGTACGCATGACTGCTACTTTCATTTCTATTTCTTATTTAAATTGAAATAAAACATAATGATACATAGGTATATTATAATTACAGTATATTATCATATATAATATCTTTAACTCCATCCTTTATACATCCCACATAAGGCATTAACAAATCAAATCATTTTGATGGGGCGGTAGTCTGCACTTCCTCAATTGAGATTATCATATTTACCAAGTATGGAAACAATAAAGGTGTTCTATAAATGGTAATTACAGAAGAATAAAGAAATAATAAAGAAAATATATATCATATATAAATAAATTTCCATCATAATGGACACCATGAGTGGCGGTAAGATGTAATTGAACAATTAGCATTTTGTGAGGCCTTGGTTTTCCATCCACAAGAACATTATGTTCTTCATCCATTAGATAGAGGTGTGTGTAAGTGTAGTTAGAATCCTGATCATAATGATATACTAGTATATTGAGGATACTGTTTTTGTTACTAAATAAATGAATAAAAAGAGTTTAGGGGTTGGAGGAGTAAAATAAAGGAAAACAAATTAAGAGAAACGGTTACCTTTAATTTGGGTAACTTCCTTTGGTTTGAACCAAAACGACTTTTTTATGTGCCATTTGCCTAAGGTAAGGCTTCTAGGAGGAGGATAGGGATGTAGGGAGATTAATTGGTCAGAGGTTGGATGATCCAATGGCTTGAGAGGTGTGAGTAATTGGTTAGAAGTGGTCTCCTTTTATAAGGTGTAGGAGGGTCTCTTTAGGAAATTGTGGAAACATTATTTTATTACATAATGATATTCGGCTTCTAAAGGTCCAAAACTCATTATATTCGATGATAGTATGACTCATTGTCGAAATAAAATAATCCAAAATGAATTGGACTGGTTTTGTATAATATTTAAATGATTATAATATTATTTATTTAAATTATTTATTAATGAGGTAAACACAGCATCATTATTGTGTCATAAATAATTTAATTTATTTTTTGTCTTAAAATTATAAAAAAAATACAATGATATAGGAAATCATTTTAGCTTTCCAAATAATATTTATACAAAAAAGTATAATTTTCATATCCTATTCAAACAATTAATTTACTTAAAGATATTTTCTTTTGTCATATTTTCCTTTACTTTAAATTAATTAATCTAAATTGTAATTATCACTCCCATGTGGCTCAATGGGGTCCCAAAATCGAACCAAATATGACCATGGTCGGAAATGACTCAACCAATAAGGTTTGGACAAGTTTTAAGGTAATTGTGAATTATTATAATTTTTATTTAACTTTGAATTACCTTATTTACCTTTAACCGCGGTAAATTAAAGTCAAAAGTTACTATTCACCAAAAAATATTTTAATCTCAATGAACCACATTTTAATTCTTGATAAAAATAATGTTTGTCGTATTTTGGAAATTCAATTCATAGAAGTGGTGAAATTTCATTTAAATGAAAAAGTAAGTTGTTTAACTACCACTAAGTGGTTTCACTATTCATCAAAAATTGATGTTTTTCAGAAAAATACAAAAAATTCACCCTAAGATATATTTGATATTCCAAATTCAAAAATGATATATATTTTTCCAAATTCAAAATATAGAACTGGAATTAATTAATTTTAAAAATAATTCCCGTTGTTAAAACAAATATCGCGTTTTTAAGAAACAATAACTATCAAAAGATTGATACTTGTTTATATCCAATTTCAAAGTGAAATTATTTCCAATGGCCAACATTGGATTAAATGGTAAAAATATATTTTAATTTCACCTTAAAACCAATTAAAAATATAATCTAACCATATAAATAGATTATATTAAAATGCACCTTTGAATTAAAATACAGTATTTTTCACAATTCATTAAAAAATGAACTTTATCCGAAAAAACCAAAAAAATACCAAAAGTAAATTTTGATCTCCCAAAACTATAGAAGAATTTTATTTGGTCAATTAGAACATATAAAAATGACTAAAACTATATTTAAAGAGGGTTTTCCATTAAAAGGCGGTAAATCGACCTTTTAATCTAAATTATGCTTAAAATTAGATTCATTCACATTTTATGCCTCTAACTTTTTATTGGATAAATGTAAATACATTTAACAAAACATATATAATCGTATTACAGTTATTGTAGTTCATTCCCTCCAATACAACGGCTAGGAGTTAACTACCATTTAAAATAATAATATAATATTATTAGTGTGCAATGTAAGATTCCAAAGAAACTCGTTGTCGCGTATTGGGTACGCAATTAAACATAGCAACCCCTTGAAAGAAAAATTAATTTTTAATTCACAAATATTAATAAATATGAAATATGTCTTATTATTTATTTACATGGGATGTTACAATACTAGGGTGAGTTTTTTATAATATTCGGAAATTTTGTTTTGTTAAATATTGAAAATACCAAATTTTAATTAAAAACATCCTCTTCATTATAATTTTATGTAAAGATAAATCTTATTGAAAATTTTCCTTAAATTAAACTTAAATAAATTATATATATATATATTAATAAAATTTATGATATTTGATATTTTAAATATTTAATATTTATGTAAAAACATTATATACATTTAAAGATTTTCTTTTGGAAAACATGCTTTCTCGTTTCGTCCGTCAGATTAATTTTTATCTAAATTTTGATAATTATGATAATTTAATTTGGAAAATGGAATATGTATTTGGAATATGTATAATTTATATAGTATAATATGTTCAAATAAATATTTGACCCAAATGAATAGTGAAAATAGTAAAATTTAATTTTTACACTTATGGAAAAAATGGATATATTGGGTGTTAAACTGAAAATATATTTGTTAAAATGACAAAATAAAATGTATAAAATAGATTTTACTATAACAATTATACCTTTTAATGTCTAAGACTCTATAATACTCCTTTTATGGCTCTTTTTTCTTTATTAAATCATCGTAACACCTTTTTCTTTTCAAAAACATACTAGTGTTCCACTCACCTCACTTATAAAGGCTACCACCTCTAATCTCCATTTTCACACCGTAAAACAAATTTTTTTCTGAAACGACCTTCCAAAGTATCTTTACAATAAACCTAATATCATTTAAAAATTATTATATTGGTTAATTTTCAACCCTATGAGGTATTTGTTTGAAAACATAAGAAGGATACCCAAAGAAGATGTAACACTCTTCAATGAGCGTTTATATTTTATTTGTTTACTCACCTAATTAATTTTTTATTATAAATTATTATATTTTATTATTATTATATTAAAAGTAATAAAATATAGTTATATTATGTTTTTGACATAAAACCATGACCTCTTTCATCAAATTGGTATCCAAATATTTATTCATGGGTACAACGAATTACCACCTCGCCGAGTGATGTTATATGTTTTCTATTACCACCTCTCATGATTGGGTATTTTGGTGGATATAAATTATATATATATATAAACTAGGAAATATTTATACATATTATTTAAATAAATCATATATCTATTATTTACATTCCATTCCATTGGGGATATGATATCATCACTCATGTTAATGGCCGAACACCGCCTCACGATGTAATATGATAAAATTTTCCCTAACGCTTCACATGAAGATAATAAGGATAAATGTAATGACAATCTGTCATATAAGTAAAATAATTATGATATTAATGAAATATTGTTCATTATTATGTAGGTTATATCATTTTTATACCATTTTACTCACTGAAATATGATAACGTCGTTCATGTATGTTTGGATTACTTTCTTTATGTTGTGATGTGACTAACTTTTCATAAAAAATACCATAGATGATATGTATCAATGTATTTAAAGAATTAATTTATTATTTATGATTTTATGCTCTTTATTAAATTATAAAATATAAAATATTTCCCTTTTATACAATGGTTGCTGAAAAATGGAAATTTTACACATGCATATGTGTGGCAGACCATGACCATGATTGCAACGTACCTCTTTTCTAAAATCCATATTTCAGTATTATTATTATTATTATAATTAATGAATAAATATTATAGTAATTTCATTATTATTATTTTTTATATGATGGAAGCATCCTAACTGTAATACCACTTAACATAGAAAATCAAATCATATATTAAAATCACAATGGTTATTACCCAAAACATGACTTTAAAAAGGAACTGTTAATAAATAGGTAATAAATAGTCCTAAGTAAATCATATATAGTTAACTAAATATGTTCAATGTTCTATAATATATTTATGATACAATTATATTTATTATACATGATGTTCTAATGTGTATGAAGTAAGTCGAGACTTATGGTATGAGATTTCCATATCGCTTTTATTTTCTATATTAGTCATATTCACAATGTGTTTATTTTATCAGAGGTACATAATTCCCATGTCTGTGTTCTATTATTATTATTATCATTAAAATAAAACGTATTTACAAACACATTTTATAATATATTTTTCATGGGGTTTGTGGTTCAAAAGTTAGCAAAGCAGTAAGAGATTTTCATCTCAAATTACCTTATTAGACACCTAAGTTATGTTATGAATATATCTTTATCCATAAGGTACATATACTTTTCATTTTACAGGTTATATAATGAATCTCATTAAATTTATGATATTATAAGTTTCAATTAATAATTTAATTTCATATATATTATAATTAGAAGTTACCAAATTTTCGTTGAAATTGTTTATTTTTCATCCTACAATGAAAAATTATTTTGATACATCTATCAATAAACTCTTGAATTTTTATATACTATGTTTATGTCATGATAGTATGATTTTTTAAATTATATTCCTCTCTCTACATACCCAATTGTTTGAAATAATTTTTAGGAAAATCAAAACTTATTTGTCTCTCCAATCAAAATCCATTTTTATTTCAAAATATAATTTTATAAAAATGCTTTCAAAAATATATATAACATTATAAAAATGGTTTATTATTGATTTTAAGACCAATGTTTTAAATGTTTATAATTTTTTTTCAAAATTAATACTCATGTTTTTTCTAAAAAATGCACATTTGGGTTTTATCAAAATTTTGAATTCAATATTTATTTTAACCTTAATGACATGCACAAATTTTTTTTACTGTTATGACTATTTTTTTATTTGAATCATAAATTTTAATTTTTTGTTGTTAATTTTAGATAAAAGTATTTAAACAATGTTTTAAAATTAATATTAAAATCATAATGGATATTTTACTCAAAAAAATGTTTTAAATTATTTTTATATTATTGATTTTATGTAATCAAGGTTATTTTCAATGAAAATGATTTTTTTATGTTCTAAAAAGAGTTTTCAAAGTTCAAAAGATATTTTCTCTATGAAATGATTTAAATTAATTTTAATGATTCACTTATAAATTCAGTGGCAATTTATAAATAAAATAATTCCCCAATTGTTTTAGTAACTTTTAGTTTTACAAATAGATATTCAAAGAAGTTAATTTTCACATCAAATTTTCCAAGTGATTTTTCATTAAAAATAACTTTTCTTCTAAGATGTAATCTATTGATATAAATCATTATTTATTTTTCATATAAGCAAAGGATAATACTCTTATTCTTTCTCTGAATGGTTTATTATTATGATAATAGTATGTTTATGAATCCAGCTTCTTTTCTATGGGTTATACCTTGCTTAAATTATAATTAATCCCACTTAATTTTTCCATCAGTAATTTGATGATGAAATGAAAAAAATTTTATGAAGGATATCTCTTTTAAAAAGGTCATGATACAGATAAATGTTTATGAAATCTTTTTCATTTAATGGGTTATGATAATTTTATATTTTTATGATAGTTTGGAATCCATAAGTATTATTTTCTATATGTAATGGGGGTTAAGTTATAATCAAGGACAATGGTTTTGTTTTAACCAAGGAAAATGGTCATTCTATAACCAAATATGGGTGATACATATATCACCA
Source organism: Viscum album (assembly GCA_963277665.1). Lineage (NCBI taxonomy): Eukaryota > Viridiplantae > Streptophyta > Magnoliopsida > Santalales > Viscaceae > Viscum > Viscum album. Next base: position 904,035,687 of record OY728158.1, on the reverse strand, counting down.
ACAAATTTATTGGGTAAATATTTTTAAATATTGAGAAATCCAATAATTGAATGTGGAGTGAACCCGATTAAGTAAGGGATTTTGTTTTTTATGATAGTCTTTCAAGTGAAACATTACCACTATAATGATTTGAGGATTGCACCCATTACACTATTATAGAATTTAATTCGACACTTTACTGATATAGAAGAGATTTTATATGATTATGTGTATTCCAAAATTCATTGTCTTATTGAAATAGTATGTTTTCATGGATCATATACTTTGAGTTACATATGATTAATGTCTTATAAACTATAAATCATTATGCCATGACTCGAGATTCTGATCATTGATATGGAAAGTATGATTTTTAATATTCTATGATCATGCTATCATACCCTTATGTTCATGTTATGACTACATATCTCATTCTTACCCTTACTGATCATTTGAGCTCACCCTTTCCTATGATTCCTTTCCCTAGGTTATGAAAAAACATTTAGTAGGATATGTATTTGAAGACTAATAAAGGTAAAGATATTTATTGGAAAAATTGAATACAATTAAAAAAAATTATTATATTATATACCTAGTCTCTAAGTCACAAAAAAATTATTATCATGAGAAATGTGTTTTTGTGATGTATTGAATATTCATCAAAATAGATGTAATATCCATTTATGAAGATAATGGTTTAGAATAATTTATATGAGAAGAATGGTTTATGTAACATTTAAATTCATTAATGAGAACTATCAAAGAGAACCATAAAAATATTTCTAAGTATTTTTCTTGGTGTATTTATAAGGATAATTATAAGGGTGAGTCAAAGTATAAGAAAATTTTATATAATTTTTTTAATGGTTGGAGAAAGTGGTTTTAAAGAAATGACATCCATTAATAGATAATAAAAATTCATGTAGATTTAGAATAATGGTACCTAGTGGTAATAACTCTAAAATGTGTGAATTGAGCTGAAACTGATCATTTCCTAGTGCATTAAAATGATCCTTACTACACACCTATTTTGACACTCCAAGGGGATACTATTTGGAAATTTACAAACACTTTATGATACATCACGACAAATTTAATAGATGATGAATCTGAAAGACTTTTGATAAATATATTATTTCATATATAAAAAGGTTTCATTTTTAGACCTGTTATATGTTATATTTTATGATTATTAAATTTTCTATTATGATTAGTATTTCTCAAAATATGCTTTTTAGTTTTAGTAAATGGTGTGAACTATAATTAATTGGGTTAATATTGAACATGACCAAAACATTTCTAATGAGAATATAAAAGGTATGATTACTGATGTAAATGATATTGTGATTATATATAATCATTTACCTTGAAACATTGTTAACAATTTTCACGTAAAAAAACTCTTGTACTCAATAAATAATAGAAAAAAAAGAGTTCTTTTAGAGTTTGGGGTGTGTATACCATGAATTGAAGAAGATTAAAGTTCCTATACGTATATAATTTCTGAAGAATCATTGAAGGTAACTTTTAATGAGGATGATAAGATGTTTTGGGTTGAAAATATGGACACAAATAACGTTAATGTAAATGAAAAAAATGGTTTCAAAGTAAATGATAATAATGGTCTTCGTAATGTATTAATAACAATTGAATGTTATAAATTTTGAATGTATAGGATTACGAAAAATGATTTCCTAAGGTTAAAGATCATGAATATCATAAGCAATGATGTATGAGTAATGTTTGTATTTTTTATGTTAGAGAAACTACAAATGATATCTGAAAGGAATGAATTGTTAAGTAATAAGATCATGAAACATAATTAATTTTTAGATAATGAAGTGGGGTGATTGATGTGATTATGTATTTGTATTAAATAATTATGTTCTATAAATCATGAAATATATAAATATTAATTTTTATAGGTTTTTCTTTTAAGATATTAATAAATTAGTTGAATATTAATAATGTACTAGAAAAGTGATTTATTGAAAATGGACTTTTTTATGAAAAACGTATTGCATTGGAAGAAAACCGTTAATATGTTCCTAAGGTTGACAAAATGGTGTTTTTTATATAAATAGATGATCAATATGGATAAATATAATGGAAAACTATTAATAACCTTAAAAAAAAGACATTTGTTCAAAAAAGTGTTTTATGTTATCATATATGGTGCTTAGAACATTATTGGATCTATGGAAAATATTCAATTTTCTATGTTTTTATTCATGCAATGATAAATAAAGAATGATTTATTTATTATTTTATTGTAATTATTGTTATTATGAATATTTAAGAGAATGTATAACCAAGGAATTGGCATATTTCCAATGTGTCTATTTATATATGCTTAATGATATTTGGATGATTAATGTTCAGTTTAGAAAATCTAGTGACCTTGTTTAAAAAGTTTGAATTTTTTGGAGAGTTATAAGGTTCACCATTTAGGGAATAGTATAAGATGATCGTGTGATAAATAATTAGAAATTAATTTATTACTTCATCTTAAGAAAATTTATTCATATTGGATAACCAATGATAATCATTTTTTTAGTGTAGATAGAATAAATGCTTTATCATTATTTTATGGATTTTATTTAGTGATTTAGACATGAAAAATAATTTCCTCTTAGAGAAAGATATGATTTGTAAATTAGTCAATGAAAAACCAATGGATGAAATTGTTCCTAGGAAAAAATATATATCAAGCACATTTTTATTTATTCTGAGTCTACATGAAAAAAATTTACCCAAAATTAAAACAGGATTTTAAAATAAAATTTTATCTTGTTATCAAAATTTTTAGGACATTAATTACCTTTTCCATGGATCTTTGGATTATGGGTTTTTGTCCATTAAGCATCTCTTGATCACCCTCATTCTTATGATCAATTATATCTATCACTTTATATAATTATATATTCTTTTCTTCAATGACTATATCATCACATTCCAACTATGTTATCCTATTTGGAATCCCATTATGTATTAATCCATATGACATTCACACATCTCATTCTATTTTTCAAGATGATATTATATTAACCATTTATACACTAGGGATTTTTATTAAGGAATTATCAAATGTTAATCCTTTGATGAATGTGATGAATACCGAGGGAGAAATTCAATTTAGGGGGTATAATGTAACACCTTTAAGTTTTGTGAATTTTTTTCAAATTAAATTATTCTTTTAAATATTTTTCATTATCAATAAAACTATGTTTAGCTTACATTACACACATCACAATGTTTAATGGAAATATTCAATATTAATAAAAAATTATTATATGATAGTTTTCACCCATCCATTGGATTGTGGGGTATTAATGTGATTAACTAAATTATGAAAATATATGTTTTACACCTGTATATAAAATGAAATATTTTGTGATAAATAAAATAAAAAACTATTTGAAAATAAATGAAATAATTCTCTGAAAAACTAAATTTTTTAAAACAAATAGGATTTAACCTATTAAATTAAAAAAAACATTAGGTGAATAATTTCAATGAAATTTATATATTATATATTCAATCAAAAATTTAACATTCATCTTATGTGTATTCTAGAAAACATATAAAAATAAATCTAATTTTATGCATAAACTTATTTTTTTCTAAAAATAAGTTTTATCACATTTTTTGTGTTTTTATTTTAAAAATAATTTTGATAATTTTATATATTTTTTGAAATAATAATTCCCATTTTCTCCAAAATATCAATCTTATATTATGATCAATGTTTGATAATTTTTGAAAATGAATTTCTTTTGATAAATAGTAAACAAATTGAATTTTAATTTAAAACAACATTTTCATTTTAATTATTTATAATGTAAAATTATATTTTAGACTGGTTATAATATAAAACTAATTACATTATAAATATATATTAAAAACATTTATCAAATTTAATTTTTTTTTGTTGAATTTTATTATTAAAACATTATAATATTTTAAACATTTCTTCTTGGAAAACCAGCTTTATCATCGTGTTTTCCTTATTTATTTTAAATGAAAATTTCCCACTTATATGAATTGAATTAAGAAAAAATGGATTTGATATTTGGAATTAAAATAACTAATTTTATATAATAATATTAAGTTAGTTTTTCTACCAAAATGAATATTAAAAAGTGAAAAAATTAATTTCTATAGTTATGGTAAAAATTTGTTTGTCAAGTGGTTTAATTAAATATATAATTGTTAAATGAAATGAAATAATTTTTGAAATATATTAGTTATCCATATTTTGACATTATAATTTCTATGTCTCAATTATTATCTATTACTTATTCTATTTCAGGATAAGAACATGGTTACACCTTTTCATTTCAAACAATAACAACTGTTCCACCCACATTAGTTATAAAAGACCACCCTCTCTCCTCTCAAGTTCACACAACAAAACAGTTTTCTTAGAAAATACCTACCAATATAAAAACCATCTTTTTTAGGATTTTGGTGAAAAACTAAGGAGGATACCTGAATAAGAGGTAACATTTGTCAACATACATTTTTATATTATTTCTTCCATCCTATCCTTAAATTATTGTTGAAAAAAATACTGATATAATAAAATTAGTATCTTACATATAATGATATTTTTTTATTTCAATTTTATGGTCTATAATTATCTACACTTTAGTGAAATGGTTTATGAAATCATCATTCATGTGCATGGTAAACTTCCACCTCACAAACCGATGTCATTTGTTTTTCCATTACCACATATCATGGTTGAGAATAATGGTGTATATAAATTATATATATGATATTATTAAAATAATTATACCTATGGATTAATTATATCATATATAACATTCTTTATTTCCATTATATAGGGGATATGGTAACGCTACTCCTATGTATGGAAGACTACTCCTTTATGAAGCGATGTGATTTTTTTGCTAACACTTTACAAGGAAGATAATAAAGATATGGTTAATGAATTTATGCTATGTAAATGAAATAATGATGACATAAATTAAATATTCATCATTATAAATGTTTTAAATACCTTTTTATTTTTTACCTTTTCACTCACTAAATGATGATAATGTCATTCATGTATGTGTAGAATACCACATTCATATAGTAATGTGACTCCATTTTCATCACCATACCACTTGGATGATATGACTAATTTTATTTAAATAAATAATATTATCTTTCATATATTTTTATCATTTTTAATGATAAAATATTATTTAAATCCTTTTTATAATTATTGATGAAAAATGGAAATGTTACTCATGTGTACGTACCACCTACCATCTCTATTATCGAAACATACATAATTTCCAAAAAATCATTAATGATTATTAATAAAAGAATAATAGAGGTATAAAAATTATAATTTTATAATTCTTGTTATTTTTATGTTTATTGAACCCTAATAAAATTAATAGGATTGAAAAAAAATAATTAAAAAATATACAAAAAACAAAGTGATTATAACCCAGAATGTGTATTTGACAAGTAATTGTGAATAAATTGTCATAAATGGTCAAAAATAAATAATATATGATATAATATATTTATTTATTTTTCATTAATAAATTTATAAAGGTATATATTTTTTATATAGGAGATTTAAATATATACAATGTATGTTGAGATAAAACGTAAGAGATTTCCATCATACTTTTATTTTAAGTGAAACACATGCCATATTCATCACATCTATCTTTTATGAGGTGTATATAATAAAAATGAATTTAATTTGTTAATATTATACATAAAATTATGGGGAATAACAAATACTTTTTAGTAACTATGTTTCAAAGGTTTTATGGTTTGAAATTTACTTATGTTGTAAGGGTTTTGTTAACACAACTTGCCTTCTTGGAGACCTATGTCATGTTATGAACCTCTCTTTTTCCTTGAGGTTTATATATTTCCACATGACATGTAATTTCATGAATGTAATTATTTCCATGATATTATATATTTCATTTTATTATATTTCTTCATTGAGGTTATGATTCAATTCTACGAAATTTGTATGATTTTTATGAAACAATATCATCGTTTGTCGAAAATTTTTATGATTATGTTTCTAATGATAAAATATTATCATCAATCTCAAAATAAAATTAATAATTTACTTATCCTATATTTATGTCATTAAAATACACATTTTACCTTTATTTTCCTCTCTTTATGAACACAAGAGTGCATAAAAATGTTTTCTGGAAAATAAGACCTTATTTCTCTCATCATTCGAAAACACTTTTTCATCAAAAACCATGTTTTATAAATATGGTCTCTAATTTTTTTTATGATTATTCAAATGAACAATTTACGAAATGTTAACCCATATTTTATGTTTTTGAAATATTTTTTGAAATTAATCTTAATGTTATTTACAAAACAATGCGCATATAGATTTTTCAAAAAATATGAAAGGAATATTTAATTTAACATGTATGACATGAATGGAAATTCACATAATTATCACTATTATATAATTTGAATATTACATTGTATGTTTTCAAGGCTATTTTCAAATAAATATATTTTAAAACTATTTTAATTTATTTTCAATTCAGAATGGATTTTTTCCTCATGATATACATTAAATTATTTTTAATGATTCATTTATATGTTTTCATGGTCATTTTCAATGAAAATTGTTTTAAAATTTTTATGTTTTGAAATATAGTATTAAAGGGGAAAGAATATGTTCCTCATGAAATGTTTTAAATTATTTTTAAAGATTTATTTATTAGTGTCAATATTTATTTTCATTGAAATTAATTTATTAAATATTTTAATATTTTTCATTTTTAAAAATTGTTTTTCAATAAAAATATATATGACTCAAAAAAAATTTTAATTGACTTCCAATAAAAATAATTTTTCATCTATTATGTTATCCTTTGATGTAAATTTTTCTTTACTGAGAATATGATCCAAGAATACCATTCTAATTCATTCTATGATTGAATTATCTTAGTGATCGTAAGATGTTTATGAAACCTATTTCTCTTCCAAAGGTCATATCATAATAAATATCTATGAAATCCACTTATTCAGCCTAGGCTTATGCTATGATGAAATTTTGAAATGACTATGAAACCATTATATTTTCCATAGGTTATGATATGACGAAATATTTATGAAACCTATTTCATTTCATGGTTTAAATTTATATGAAATGTTTTATAATATGAAACACATATGTATTATTATCAATATGTGTTAGTGATTATGTTATAAATAGATATTGGTTATGTTATCACCATGGATGGTGGTTCTAGTATAACCAAATATGGGTGGCACCTATATCTCCGTCCAATGAATTCATTAAATATTTATCTCTCACGAGATAAAAAATATTTGAGTGGGGAGTACACCATATTTCATAGGCAACATTGTCTTCTATGATTTTCTTGGTAGAGAACCTTGAATACTATGATGGTTTATGGAGTGAACCCATTCCACTATGATATCATTAGTAGTGAGGTCTGAATACTGTAGAAATGATTTATTATGCTTATGTGTATACAAAAAATGACATTTCTTATGCCAATTTTATACTCTCATTTATCATGGTAATTGAATTAATAAGGCAACATATCTTATGATCTCACAATATTTTTTTTCCATGACATGAGATTAATATCTTTTATATACAAGGTATGGTTTTATTATGTTATGCTCATGTATTTAAACCCTTGTGTTCATGTTGCGATAATGTAACTCTCTTTGTTTACCCTTGTTCACCATATAGGATCAGCCATTATTATATTTCTTCTCCCTATATTATGAATAATTGTTTTAATTAGGGTAAAAGTACTAATAGAGAATATCATTATGAGATATGTTGAATATCTTTCACCAAAATAGTAGATTTTGAATCTAGTATTCAAATAAAATAAACTTTTACTGTCTTCAGGCATGTTTTTTTAATGTAGTGATATTCATGTTAAAAATTTCATATCTTAGTAAGAAAGTCATTATACATAACAAGGATAACTAGTTATGCATCAGAAATATCCTACATTCCAAAATCAGTGGTAAATCTAAGGTAACATGAACACTATGCCCTCTTCATCATAAAACCTATCGTTCGTAATGTGTTTAAAACACTCACTAAACATCACCTCTTATGTACTAATACCATAAAATTAATCATCTTTTGATGCATCATGAATTAATCCATGCACAATATTAGGTTACTGACTCTAGATGTCACCCCTAGCGATCAATAAGTGTTTAATAACTAAAAACCAATGTTATATCTAATAGTCACTTATTCTTCTATCAAGAAAAGACACGATAAAACATCATATCGTAAATTTTATTACACATATCTATAAACATTCCAATATCACGGGAAACCCAATATACTAAAACTAACAACCATACGAAGGATCTGGAGCACAAACAATAACTTGCATATAACAAAGGAATTTCAACATAAGATAACACTCTAGAAAAACCATCTAAAAAATAGGGTAAAATTCTTTATGGTCATAACATGGGTTATCTGTGGAGACTTATTTACCACATAAATAAACAAACACTATTCCAAAAGTGAGCACATTTTATGTCCTATTTTCAAGTATCACATTCATAAAAATAGGTGGATGAAATGTAATTCAAAAGTGATAATGGAAAACACTTGATATGTTTTGTAATAGTATTTTGTTTAATAAACTCCATAATTTAATTTTTTTTGATGCCTAATATATCAAAACATGTAGGTCTAATAAATTTTCATAAAAATACACATTTTATCCATGAATCACATATATAGATATAAAATTATTAACCAAGTTTGGCAGGATATCATTCACAGTATATAATGTACAAATACATATAATTTTCTTAATAGAACCTTATTCAACTAAAAGAGCCACGTTTTTAATTAATTTATATATTTCCTTTTATATATATCTCACCGGTGGAAATAGATAAGTAGATTACCACTATAAATTTATATGAAAAAATTCAATATAGAGGGATATATACATATTGAATAACTAACCTCTTCCAATTATCTAAATCCATAGATTGATATAAATTTCCCCAAGATAAAAGTTATATATAGTATATAAAACTGCATCGTGTATAAATCCCATGAAACTATGACTGATAGAATATATACAGAAAAATTTAAACCCTTTGTGCATAACATGATGCATAGACACACACCTTATCTTTTCATAATAGCTCAAGAGTGAAAGCCCCATAAATTAAGACCATTACACCCATATGAAAAACTCAAGATATAAATAAATCATCTATAAAATCACAAGAAAAAAAAACAATTACCACACCTGATGACTTGGGGTTTCCCCCATTTGGGGTCTTTATCTCCAAATTATGATATTGAATCCCAAGATAAAAATATCATAAATAATATATTTACTTCATTATTTAGATAATAAATCTCAAAAATAGTCATATAACATAGGGATCAAAATGTTTAGTGTATTTCATATTATATACAAAAAATCTTATTCTACAATCATTTATCCATATTTAAACACATCCATACACCCTTCAAATCATTACATAAGTTACATATAACTTCATATCATGGAAAATGTAAAACATAAGAATGTGATGTGATAAAACACTCTATAAGTGAAAAAATATCAAAATTTCATAAATGGTGATATTATAATCATATGAGAAAACACGGTAAGGGGATGAATTTATCAAAAAAATTAGATGAAATAATAAGATTTTTTATATGTCATGATAGAACGAAATTTAATATAAAATGAACAAATTGATACCATGAAAAATCCCTTCAAAATAACATGACATTAAATAAGATATAAAGGGAATAATCATATGTTCATTATTATCACATAATTTTGATTCGGGAACATAATCACAAAAACTATTTCTTGTATACCCACCGAGATATTAATTACATAATTATCTCAGGATAACATGATATACCTTCTTGGGATAAGGATTATCATACCTTTCACCCATGGTCTTGGGATAAAACCTCTAGTGTATTATTTTTTTCATAATATAAATCCTCTTGTGTTCCAATTGGATTTGGATAAATTTACCAATGTAAATTTTTGTTAAGATAAATTATCTCATGTATCCTTTTAAGATCATGATAAATAAACATAAACCAGTGAATTTGATGGGGGTATAGAACCCACACATCATCTTCCATATATATTAGTTTTACTTAAAAATGTGTTATTCATTATATAAAAAATAAACAATGAGAATTACATTATTTAAAAAAATTAAAAATGCTATTTCCTAAAAACTCCAAGATCATTTAATAAAAAATTCACGGTGACCCAAAAATATAATTTAAGAAGAGTCTATAAAAGGTGTTTTAAGTACCAATAATCAATTGGAGAATATTTCTTGCAAATAGAGGATAAATAATGGAATTTATTATATGTAAAAATAATGTCTTTATTTCATATTAAATATAAATATTTTTCAAGCCATATTCTAAAAACTATTTTTCGGATTATTAAGAGAAAACTGAATAAAAAATTAATTGAAAACTAATTCCCAATAATATACCTTGAATATATGTAAATAATTTGTCATAAACTGATTTTAAAGGATGTAATATATGATCATTGATTAAAAATTCCTTTGAATTATTTGAAAACACCATTATTGAAAAACCATATCATTAAAAGGATATTTATTTACAAAAATGATTAAAATGTAATATTATTATAATTATATATATAGTTATCTTACATTAATAAAATTATAAAATAGTCATAAATTAAAAACATGGATATAGTATAAAAATCAATTGAATAAAAACAAAACCTTTCTTAAAAAATGCATTTTCACAGAACAATATAATTAGCAAGGAAGAATAAGTAAGTGTAAAATAATTTTACCCTAAAATAAAGTTTTTATTACACCAAAAACGTTATAATAGGTTAGAATAGATCAATATTGAAGGATAATATTCAGTGGTGAGTGATTATGACCATAGAAATGACTTGATTCTTGAAAATATGTTACAATTTGAGGTGTATTTAACTCAAATATACATGAAGGAGAAGGAAATTTAAATTTAAATTAAATTGAAATGGATAGATTTTATTTTATGATATAAGATATCAATTAGTTAGTATATAAACAACTTAAAATAAATTATTTTTTTAATATAAAACATTTCTCAAAGAAAGGAATTTGTGATGAAAAACCCTTTCCATGTACTCAAACTTTCTCGACTGTTCCCTAAATTTAAATACAGAGAACATAATTATCATAATCAGTAATCTCATAAGAATAATATAAATATAATTCCATTTTTATAATATATATATAATCATATATTTAAATATATAAACAGTTATTGTCTGTTTTCATTATCTGGTGTTAGAATATTATGTTGTTTATCTCATTCAAACTTTTAAATGGATGAATCAAATATCCCTAATGAGATTAATTTTTATCATTAAAAAATAATTAAAGATCAACTAATCATTAATTTTAATGTATTATTTATTTTCTAGTTTTATTATCTGAAATATATGAATATGACTCGTAAAAATAAAAAATGTGGTGGAATAGTTTTCGATGCGTTTAATTATCATAAAGGTGATATGTGAAACAATATTTTTAACATTAACCAAAAATTTATAGAGTCATTAAATAATTTTAAATATATAATTATTGAATTATATTTCAATTATATTACATCTTATAATAATTGATGACATAATCGTCATAACATCATTTGTATAGGCGGATAAATTGACCCAAATGGTAATGTATAATAATGATTTAAGAAGATGATATTTGTAAATAAAAATAAAGTAATGTATAACAAAATTGAAAACAATTAATTAAAATTATGTATCATCATTAAAACTAATTTATAATTCATCAATTATGGGTGGTGACAAATAATGAAATCATTTTTTTGTAGAGGTGGTAGTCCACACTTACGCACGATTAATGATCTAATTTCAAAATGATTGAATAAAATGAAGGAATATGAAAAGTTATCAATTTAGATAATTCAATTAAAAATATAAAACTTCTTAATTTATCATATTTATCCATGTTACTATCCATTATATGTGGTGATGAAAATTGAACAACATTGATTTAAAGAGGTAATAGTACACACATTCTGAGGATCAATGTTATTTTTTCTTCTTAGTAAATAGAAAATATTGAATAATTATTTAAAAATTAATATAATGATATTATAGTAAAATAATGTCACTGATTTACGATATTAAATGTTTAGATATGATTTATGGAGTGGTAGAGTGAATGAAAAGAGTATGTTAAATTAATACACATGTTGAAAGCCTGTGTTTTCTCTTAGAAAACACCTTGGAAAAAAATGTAATAAAAAGAAAAAATTTTACCATGAAATTATGGATATATGATATGATTTTAGGAAGTAATAATTTACATATTTCATAAAATAAATTAGAAGAATATGGGAGTCTTAATGTGGTGGATTTGTTACCTTTTATAAGTGAAGATGCTGGTAGTTTTTGAAGCACCATTTACATATAAAATAATGGGGATTCACTATCCAAGGTTCAATGGATCACAAATTTTATAAATAATATATTTAATGTTAGAGGGTATAGGGACTTATTGTCCATTAATTATTGAGGTAATCATGATTGTTTTTAGGTCGATTCATTTAAGTTTTAATCTTTTACCCTAATTTAATTTTTTATTGAAATTAATTTTCAACATTTGTATTTAATAATATTAAAAAATTAATATTATAAATTTTAATTATTATAAACTATTTGATTTAAATTTTAAAAATAAATTTTAAAAATAAAAATTTTCATGGTAGGAAATGTCATTTTTAAAATAAACATAAAGTAAAAAACTATTTTTAAGAAAGGTGTATTTTTAAACATAAAATATTTATGTGGGATAATATTAATCAATGATATTTATTATTAGTATATAAATTTATTTATTATAAATAAATTAATGTTATGTGTACTATTAATTCATCTAAAAATGAATTTTAGTACAATATTTATTAATTAAATGATAATACCAAAAACATTTTACTATAAGGTAAACATTTACATATGTTGTATACTTCTAAAAAACATGATTTCATAGTTAAAAATAATATTTTATAATTAATAATTTATTAATTAAACAAATATTTTAATAATAAAAATGATTATAAATTTATATGTTATTCTTATCTTTTAATGATTCCAAAAAATAGCATTTAAAAAAACATTATTTTTACTAATCATCAAAAAAACTAAATAACCCAAGAAATACCAAAAATTAATTATAATATTATATAAATATTATTAGCGAAATGAATAGTTATTTTTTCAAATAAAAATTTTCAACTTTTTTAATTCTGTATTTAAATGAAATACCAAATATATAGATGAAAAATATGGACACTGAAAACCATATTTTTTTATTTTTTTATAATTCATTATTCCTAAATCCAATAAATTAATAATTAATTTGTTGAATATATATTTTTCATCATATCAATATATATTTATCATTATTTAATCAAAATATAATTATTCTTATATATAAAACACTAATTTTATAAAAATATATTTTTTGGTATAAAATTATTTTTTAGTTATTTTAGTTATACTAATTGAATTTCATTAATATTTAAAAGATAATTTATTTTAATTAGACACATATTTCATAATTTGGTTACTCATATTCATAACCACCAATTCAGTGTATAGGTTTTAATGATCATACTTAATATTTATATTTTTAACTACATGTATTATAGTTTTGTTTTAGTTTATTGTTCTATGTGGAGAAAGTTATTGAACACATTTTTCTCATTTAAAGGAATTAATATATCAATATTTAATGATTTAAAACAAAAAATCACTACCAAGACTTGATAAAATCATAGTCTCCTATTTAACATTGCCAAATAGTAAGATAAAAAGGGATTTGAAAAAACTTTTTAACGTCTAAAGTTGTTGTCCACTATACTGGTGCCCCAATATGGTACACTGAATAACCTCAATCAAAAATCCCTATATCATGGAGACATCCAAATAGAATCATGTAACATATTTTTTTTCCTATTAAATTTTTGCATTATGTCTAATAATATTTTTGGAGTCACGTGATGAGATGGTATGAGATTTCGAGGCCCAAAGAGGCATGGTGTTGATATTATAAATTTTTAATATATTAATATCACTAATACACCATTTTATGGCAATAGTGAAATAACTCCCACTCAAAGAATCTGATAGGAAATATGAGACTACTACTGAGTTTAAAATATGTGTTTTTCCTTGGACTTAACATAATATTCATCGACATTGGATGTTTGGATTCATACCTATAACGGACCATCTATTGGTATACTGTAAAGATCACTAATGACAAAAGATTTAGTGGATCTCACTAGAGAAAAAAATACAGACTCATTATTCATAAAATAACAATATCAACCCAAGGTATAATTTCATTTTTCATTTTTTATTTTTCCAACTTTTTTGTCCTAAATGAAAGCGATTTTAAAGAACTATGGTTTTGATTCGTTGGTCAATCTTGTTGCGGGTGAGGGTTTATTTACCTTTAAGTCAGGGAAATAATTATTGTGGTTTATTTTTTTGTTCTTCATTCACCATTCTAATGGTAATGAATTTATACCTAAAAAATAATGGATGAGTTTCATTCCAATTTTTTGTTTCATGATTTCCTTCCCTCGTTCTTCACATGATTCATCATTAATATTTATGTTGGATGGTTTTTTGACCAATACCTAGTATTCAATCATTGCATGACCATTCATTGGTGTAGTATATTGATACCCTGTGTTTGGTTTGACAATGGATGGGGTGATAAACATGTAATAATCATGGAATATGAACATTGTTATATCAGGATTAGAACAATGAATCCCATTTTCCAGGGTTAACATACGATGATAATATGGTGTGACGATAGTTGTGATTTGAGTGGATCAAAAGATAAATTCCAACTAGTAGTTATAGTGAGGGTTATTTAACCATAGATCCATATTTTATGGCATGGTAGTGGTATGGATCATTGGTGGAGGATATTAAATCATAACGTATATAATGGAACCATGGGTTTCGAGAAAATCCCCCATTACACAGTGTGTAGCCCGATGAAAACTGGTCATAGAAGTGGTTCTGGGGTTTACAAATGAAATAAAATTTCACCTGCCATGTGAAATGTATCAATGGGAGTATGACAATGTACTAGAGTCTTTGAGTGTATCATAAATGATATATGAGAAAAAATATGGATAGGAACCCAAGAATGTGTATAGTACACATTCACGACCTATTACTCAAACAAAACATGTTACACGGACATGGATAGGTATAAGAGAATGACCAGTGTACATTGGTATGGGTAGTGAATGAAAAAACAATAATAGGTGGGTCTGAGATTATAGGTACATACAATTGATTCTCCACACCTAATGTATACTTTGTCTAATGCAGTTTAGATACATTCATTTCTTAAATATAAACTAGATTTAGTTGAGTTTGATTCCTAGGTCCATCCCTTTGAGGGTATAATGTGACATTATGCTTTTAGAATCAGATTTTGATCCCCTATATGAGTTTTTTTAATATAGAGGTTGGTTTATCCTCCTGGGTGACCAAGTTTTGATCTTGTATCATCCATTATTAATCTTGGGTAAGTATTATGGAATCAGTGAGAACACCATAGTAGTGCATTGATCCCCAATCTATATGTTTCATCAAGTATGGTATATGGGATCCCCATGTGATTCTGTAAATGAGTTCTATATCTATGTATTGAGAAAATTAGAGTTATAATGAGAATATATTTGGAGAGAGATAATGAAAATAACATATTGGTGGCCTCTTTTGGACTTGACTCTTAGTTTTTTACATCATGGTGATGAAGAAAAAGACTGGGTTTACCTCAGGAGATGATTAAAAGGGACATTGGGACCTAGGTTTGGGGATGTCCATGAGTTGTGGGAATGAAATTATGTTGTAACTTGTTTAGATATAGATGTTTTTCTAATCGTGTGACACCTTGGGACGTGATTTCAGGGGGGGTCGGTAACCTTGATTTATTGGAATTATTCAATCATTGCAGATGGAGGTTTGGGTTCAGCACTATTTTTTGGGGCATTATCATGATTATTTTTTTATGTGGGAGTGTTTTTTCAATATTTTGGTGTTTTATTATCATTGTTGGGTTGTTCCCCATAGGTGTATGGAATGATATATTTGGGGAGACCCACAATGGTATGGGATAATTTTAGTACAATGATCATGGCATGAATGTGCTATTAATAGAATATGGAACTAGTAGTGAGAAACTCGCACTGATCATGTGCCACTAATTCCCCCAATGAAGGTCATCAATGAAGATCTAGATTTCATGTGAATTGATACTTTTGGGAATGACAACATCCATGGCGCAAATTATTTTATTTATGAAATTGAGTTGAGTGATATTTGTGTACCTCATTGATGTGGTTAGGTGTAACAGATTTTTGGGGTTAGAATCTATTGGTTGGATTAGGAATGATTAAGTAAATGATTGTTTTTTGGTCCTTGGGTAGCCTAATATGGGTCTTTGTGACTTTTTTATTTTTTACAACTATCTTTATTTTTTTTTGAGTAGTGATTTTATCACTTTAATGAGGAGGTGACACATCATATGTCACTTCCTATGTTCTTTCTCTACTTTTAATTTTGTTTAATAATTTCTATTGTCTAGCATACTCAATACCTGAACATTCCTAGTATTGTTATGCTCACCCCATTATAGGAACTTCCCTTAAATTTCATGTCTTTTCTAGACAAATGTCCTTTTATTAGTGTCATATGTAAAATAGTAGTTGGTATCATATATTAACCTAGATAGGACAAGGGTGATACAGAGTGTTTCATTTAACTTTATTATCCTCCTACTAATCATCTTTGATTAAAAAAATTTTTGGTCTTTTATTTGACCCCTTTATTAATTTCTATTATTATTTTAAACCCTTATTATGGGATTTATATGTATTCGTTAATTTGGTGTTAGTTTCTATTTACATTTATCATTTTATAGTCTTGGAGATTTGTGTGTGTGTGTAGGTACCTTTATATAAGGCCTATCATGTGTGTGATTTTCCTACTCGACACTAACTGATAGACCCTTTACTGTTAGTGATGGTATTTGGCTATCAAAATCATCTTACCACTATTTAGGTGGGTCCTCAGTGAGTCAAGTCATTATAGAGTGGTATAAAAGTGGTTCATTTTGGGATAATTGTTTTGACATTTTCAGGCAATGAGATGGGTTTTTGAATTTTAGAAATAATATTAATGTTTTTAGAGTTCAACATTCATGCTAACAAGTCAAGTTTTTGTGTGTCAGCCTACATATCCATTCACTATGTTTATTAAAGTAGTATTATTGATTTAGAACATTTAGGTACTCATTTTAGGGAAAAACATTCTCATGAATCATATTGGAATAGAATGTGTTTTCGATATTATTCCTAAATTAGAATGCTAGATATGATCTTGGGTCACAGTATATCTTAGTTTTTTTAAGGTTTTCTCTATGAATATTTCCATCCAATATTCTATTGCAAGATCATGATTATATTATTCTGAGTGATGAGACATTACTTAAGGGTATTTTTATTGGAGGTAGTACCTCCGAGTGGTTATCCAATTTTTCTTCCACCCATTGAGAAGTAGGTTGCACTGAAAGTATTAGCAGATGATATGTTCAGAATGAGTTCACTTCATGTGTTTCATACATAGTGGCCATTAAGGTTTCAAGGAAATCTAGACACCTTGGAATATTTGGAATGGCTAGTGTATTGACCCAATTTTTTGTCCTTATAAAGAATCCTACATATCTGATGACGACCCTTGTGGTGAGTTTTCATTAGGGATCCATTGGGTGATAGTGGGGTATATTATGTTAGATACATGATGAGATGTATCACTATAAGTCATATTTAGAGCATATATTTAGGTATCTGTTCTATCTTTCCATACTACGATCAGTGTAGATTATGGAACTTCTATAGTTGTAGCAGGACAACATGATTGTGGATGAGTATTTAGGGAGATTCACTGACCTCTCAAGGTACACATCAAATATAGTTCCTGATTAGTTTTTCCTATCAAAAACTTTTGATAAGGGAAATTCATTATGATATCAAGGAATCAATGATATCTATTTATATTACCATCTATGTTCATGTTCTCAAGATAACCATAGTTGTGAAGATATTTATTGGATTGAAAATGGCGGTGGATGGTATTGGTAGTGGTAAATTAGGAGTGGAATCCTCGAAATCTAGTTTCTGATGGTATTAATTGGGATCTAGGTTTCCAGGATACATCTATATTCCATCACAATACATTGGATCAATAGTTTCATGATCCGAGGATGGTTATCATTTTATGAGAGATAGGCAGTGTTTCTCTTATAAGTATCTAGGACATCTCCCTCTATATTTCATAAATGGTTGTATGGTTGAGATAAGGATGATAGATACACCACTTTGGAAGATGTGATAGTTTGTTAATGGAGGTCCATATGGTGTCTGATAAGGAAGAGT
This sequence comes from Viscum album, assembly GCA_963277665.1. Lineage (NCBI taxonomy): Eukaryota > Viridiplantae > Streptophyta > Magnoliopsida > Santalales > Viscaceae > Viscum > Viscum album. The sequence continues at coordinate 904,017,143 of OY728158.1, read as the reverse complement.
GTATAGAACATGAGGTGGTGGTTTTCTATTTGACCTTTTTTAACCACTACCCCTAAATAGTCCATGCCAAGCTCCGAAAGTTGGTGGTCAAGGATGGGAAATGATACATGTAGTGGTTCACTATAATTCTAAGGCTCTAAGGATTATTGGATATTTTTCTTTATATACATTAGCTTCAGCAATGATAGTCATTGGTGCGATACACTCTTTTCTTTTCACTTATCTTGTTCTAGACATAGATATTCTGGTAGAACAAATGGCATGAACATTGTGCTTGGAGACTCCTATAAGTGGTGACTCAGTGATCATACACTTCTTATTATAGTGTGAAATCAATATTACAGGGTATAGATTCTTATAATATCTCTATTTTGCAGTGAAGACTCCTTATAAAACCAACATATATTTGGACTTGCTATCCATATTTCATGCCCAGGTTGACTATTTCAAGTGAAGAATGCTATGTATCCATGTTTTTGGGATATTTTTTCCTTCCTGGGTAGGAAGGAATCCTATAAATAGTATCATGACCTTAGAATTAAAACCGACTGAATGAAAGTTATCATTTTTATTGATTTTGAATAAATCATCGTATAGGAAGATACCAAAAAACACATCATGGTGGTCTAATGTAATGAAATCCTATCACATCATTAACAAAAAACATCATCCCATCTCTAGGAAAAGAACCTAGGTTATAGAAGGAGTGCATACATTGATTTGAGGTTTCCATAGATTCCAAATAATCAGCAACCACGTTACCCTCTCTCTATGTGTGAGAGACCTCAATATGATTTCCCATGATGATTTTATATTTTTGGATGGCGTATTAAATATTCTAGGTATTGATGCTTTTGACTTTTGGTGATTTATAAAGAAACATAGAATCTGTATTCACCAACTTCAAAATGATATGCCTTGGATTGCATATCTCCAGACCCTCCTCCAATGCCTGAGCATCTTCCTATAATACATCGTCTCCTCCGTATAAAGCCACAAATGCTGCAATTACTGCCCCCTCCGGGTTCCTAACAACACCTCCTCCAAGAATCTCCTCCCATTGTAAAGACCCATATGTATTTAACATGATCCAATGTTGAAGAGGCCTCCATTGTAACCATCGACACAGCTCTGTAATACGCTTTTGATTGTCACCTGAGAGGATCAGAAATATAGAATTCATTAAAGGAATAGATTGATAGTTGGGGATCAATCGAAACTAATCCAAAAGTGCGTTTTTCATTTTAAAAATCATATTTTATGGAGATCTGTGAGTGTTTTTGTGGAGAGCATTATTTCTGACCATCCATAAAACCCAACATCCTATGATGAGGATGACTATCCTAGCTTTCCTCTCAACCACACACAAGTCACCTCCTCCTAACCTGAAACAGATAAAATTCTCATGCACCTCACTAGACCCATCCCAGCTGAGGAATGCACTAAAGTCCTACCAAATATCTCTCTCCCATTAACTGTCATAGAATAGATACCCCCCTGAATTGTGGTTAAATGAACTTGTAGCACCAGCACCTAGATGACATGTTCACTGCCATGCATTGCAAATTCTCATTAGTGGGATTTTCTTTGTTCCTCAAACACCATGACAGAAAATAATATTTGGAGGGTGATCATGGAACCAAAGTGTCTCTCCCCACTGATATACATTCAAAAATTCCCTTTTCTCACCTGTGAGATCATTGATGGAGAGTGTACCTGACACAGATCCCATTAAAATGAATCTATTAGGAACATCACTAGAAACAATGTAGTTGAAAAGGTCAAGTTGATTCCCATCTAGGATGGCCTGAATGAATCTGGGATGGTCACCTTCCTCCATTAAAGATAGGTCTGGTGTGGGGCATCCCAGGAACCATATCCTACCCACCCCCCAATCATGCTACCAAAAATTGATGCTCCCTCTTCCCACAATCCACCAAGAATGGTGATGTAGAGTCTCCATGTATAGATGAACCAAGATCTATATCTGAGAAGGTCGTGTTCTCTGTTCTCTCACATTAATACCATAATTTTTTTTCATTATCCTGACCCAAAAAGATCTTCCCTCAAATACCTCCCATGAATTCTTATCATGAATCCCTTCCATACTGGAAGAGACACTACTCAAATTAATTCCCCTTCAGATAGAGGTCTAGCATGAAGTTTCCATAATGCCCAATGATGCATTCCTTCCTTCTTTACATCCCAAATAAAGGACACTATAATCCTATAAAAGTTTGAAATCAATCTCTTAGGCACCTTCAGGGTAAAAAGAATGTGTATTTTAATTGAAACTAGATGACTGTTCACAAATGTAATGAGACCTCCAAAAGATAAGAATCTGTTTTTCTAGATGTAGATACACCCTGAGATTTTTGTTGTAAGCTTATCAAATTGGTGAATCCTAAGATATGAAGGAATAATCAGTTCCCTATGATACTCTATTTCATACACATACTAACTCCTAAATCCCTCTCCCACTTTACTGATATCTCCCTAGTTGTATAAAAAACACATTTCTCCTTATTCACCACATGCCCACTCCACTTACAGTATTCCCCTAGAACCCCATTATACCCTGCATTGACCTACTACTACCATTGATAAAAACAATGGTTTCATCTTTGAACATGAAGTGAAATATATTACTTGTGGCATTCCTGTTATAATAAGGTAGGATTTTACCAATGTTGATGCTTTGATTAATATAGAAACTGAGTTCATTTTGAGACATTATGAAAAGAGAAGGGGACAAAGGGTGACTCTGCCTAAGACCATGACATGCCTTGAAAACCCCAAACTGCTTACCCAGAAACGAGGTTGAAATCCATGTGAGCTGAAGTAATGAAAAATAAGGCCACTCGTCCAATTGGACAACACCATGTAGGCCATGACTCTTAGAAAAAATCCCCATTCCACCCTTTCATATGCCTTAATTATGTCAAATTTAACAACCGAATTTGGTGAACATGAAGAATAATTAAAAAATTCCTTGGATAGAAGACCTCGTTAACTGATTGATGGGATATATTGATCTCATAGACCAACCATAGATCAACATATCACAATATTTGAGTGAAATATAAGGATATATTATAGATAACATTCTAATGTCACTAGGGACACTATGTGTACTTGGTTATGACTTCATGAATGATGAACACCCAGAAAGGGTTCATGGGACTCGTTAACTATATCTTTAACACTTTATTAGACCAGTTTGTGGTGGAATTCATTGATGACATTCTAGTTTACTCGGTGTGTGAGGAGGATCATGTGAGGAACTCGAGGGTGGTTCAAGATATACTGCAATAATAACATATTTTTGGTAATCTCAAAATGTTTTATGATTGTATTTGATAGGAATAATTTCTAGGATATGTCATATCAATATATGGTGTAATAGTGGTCCCATAGATGGTTGATGAAGTTATATCTTGGGAGATATCCAAGTGCATTACAAAGATGTGGATATTATTTGGGTTGGCAGGGTACTATAAGAGATTTATGCCTAATTACCATAGGATATTATTACAGTTGTATACCTTGAAAAACATGTTCGAAAAGGTTTTCCATGAGATGTGGAAAATGATGATGATCACTTCCATCATGAGATCTCTAGAGGAGGGTGTTCAGTATGTAGTGTTTTATAATCCCTCTGGGGCTAAAATATGTGGTTTTATGACATAGATGTAGGGGTGATTAACTATGGATCATTGAAAAGTGACCATATGTGTAAAACTACAAAACCCATGATATAGAGTTGGAAGGAGTAGTCTTCACCCTGATGATGTGGGAACACTATGTAATGGGTTAGAATTTAATCATCTATTACGACAAAAAAAGTCTTAACCATATCTTCAAACAGAAGTATTATACGATAAATTATATGAGATGGATAGAATTCCACTTGGAGTATGAATTTGAGGTGTTTTATACTCTTGGTAATGGGAATGTAGTGGTAGATTCTATTAGCATGAGATATTGATCACTCTTTTATTAGGCTTAAGAGCGGTTTACCATGTTGCAGTAGTCCCTTGTCGATGAGGTTAGTATATATTGCATCAAGTGGATGGTTGTTACCCCATGACATGAACAATGTTTTACATAGGATAATCATTGAGATACAGACTATGAGAACTAATGTTCTCATATATCCATTAGACATATTCCTGATGGATTTTCTAAGGTGGAGAGTATGTTGTCCATTTTAGAAAATGGATGATGGTAGCAATGAAATTTCATGAGGATTTTATAAGATATTTTCATTGATATAACTTGAATTTAAATTAGGGTGCTTTAATGATATACAAGGACCTAAGACATCCGTTTTGGTGGATATGTTTTTAAAATAATGCAGTAGATTTTTTTTCTTGATGCCTCACAGGTCATCAGGTGAAGGATGAGTACCAGGTTCTAACGAGTTTAAGTCATGATTTTGAGGCACCATAGTGGATTTTTATTCATATATAGAGACTTAATTATGAGGTTACCATATACTTCAATTTTAAAATATTCAATTTGGGTTATCATAAACTGACTCACCATGCTATCAAACTTCCTAGCTATCTGAGAACAAATTTTAGTAGAGAGTGTAATACTCCTTTATGTGAAAAAGATTATATTGATTTATAGAGTTTCCTGGATAATAATTTTTATCTATGATGATCAATTAATTTCATAAATAGAGAGTATTGGTGGTGGAATTTTGGACTTAGTTTCATTGGATAAAATCGTTTTACCCCAGACTAATGGGAATAATGATTAGACCATTTATATTCTAGAGTACATTCTTTAATACTACATATTGGGTTTTTTTTGTAGATAGGAGGACCACCTACCCTTGGTAGTATCTGGGTACAAAACAATATACCATTATAAAATCATCATTGAATGATTCAAGTATTCTTTATGGGAAAAGTTTAGGTCACCACTATGTTGGATTGATCTAGGATAGTCAGTACTCAAGGTAAGATAGATGTAGAAATCTATGAAAGAGAATGTTTAGAACTACTAAGAGTGCATAAAGGATACCCAGATCCATCAGAAATCTTAAATGAATTGATGATGGATGGATTTAGAGTTTTAATAGGGTGACCATGTGTTTTTGAGTGTCTCACCTCGATGTGGATTATAATGATTTGGTAGGGGTGTAATGTTATCTCTGAGGTTCATAGGCCCATTTTAAGTACCATGTACGGTCAGTGAGGTGGAATATTTCTTGGCCTAGTAACTATTGTTATACTAGATATAGGATATATTCCACATTTCACAGCTGAGTTGGTATATGCATGGTCAATCACATGACATCAACTGGTTTGAGATGTAAATTCAAGTCGGATCTACTTTTTCGGGGTACCTTGTGAGACTAAGGATCAGAAGGAGATGATCCTCCATGATATATTGTTTCCCATAGTGTGTGTTTAATGGAAGAATAATAATATTCATGAGTGAACATGATAGTGGGAGACCTATATGCAAGTCCAATGCCCTGATATTTTTCAGTGTGTTTTTTCACATTTTTTGATGAAATTACCTTAGTGGGGTAGAATGTAGTACATTTTTATTCTTCTTTTATAAAAATATATCTAATTATAATTTCAAATCAGTATTCTGATCCTATATAGGATTATGAGACTCAAATAGTCTAAGTATAGATATTATATAAATATTAAATATATTAATATTATGAGAACATTGTTTTCATAAAGTGTCGAAATAACTCATGAATGTTGATTCAGATAGAAAATATGAGATTGAAATTGATTCTATAATGCATGTTTTATCCTTAGTGTGAAATAATATTGGTTGGCATTGAGTTTTTGGATTGAGAATCATCATGGAAGAAATAATTAAATAAATTAACATATTTAGTAAATTTATTAATTAATCTGATAACCTAATTATCCTTTATAAATGTAGTCATATATCCAATTCCTAGGGTGGGCTGCACAACCCTTAGAATTAACAGGATAACTTGTAGGAAATTTTTTGAAATCAGAATCATACATCTGTGATCGGTATACCATGAGCATCTCCAATGATGATAGAGTTAGAGGATCATGACTGAAATGAAAACAATGATTCAATATTTATTAAAAATCAATACTAACTGGTGATGGTATGTTTTTTATTGGTGATTTTCTCTATTTGATTATCCCAGGATGAACTCGAATTAGATCAATTAGGGAGTTGATTCATGGGTCAATCATGTTGAAGGTGTGAGTCTGTTAACAAAGTATTTGGGTAATTTAATAATTTTTTGATTTATTGGTTCTTCATTTGTCAGTATTATAGAAATGAATTGAGGCTCACCCAAAAAGTTAACATTGATCATTCCCCATTTTTTATTTCATGGATTTCTTCCCTCGTTTTTCAGAAGATTCATCAATGATATTCTCCATGGATTTTGTATTGACCAATACTAGATATTTAATTGTTTATTGACCATTCATCATCACAACAGATCGATACTAGTGGTTTGGGTTACTGATCAAGGGTGAAATCAAGGTGTAATAATGACGGAATATGATCAGTGGGGGATTGTGATCTGACCAGTGATTTTCATTTTCCCATTTTGATATGTGGGGATGATATGGTGGAACAATGGTTCATATTTGGGTGGGTCAAAGGCTATATTATGTCCATCAATGTTGGAAAGTAATAATTAACCCTAGATTTACATTTTATAGTATAGTAGATGACTAGATTAGTAGTGGGGATTGTGAAATCAGAATAGACGTGAATGAATATCGAGTTTGAGGAAAATATCATGTGAAACTAGATGTTCCCCAAATAACACATGTTGTGTTGGGTCATTGGCTATGGAACAATAGTATAAACCTAAAATAAAATATCACCCATCACATTAAAAGTGCCACACATCGTTTGAACTGATGTTAGAGGCTTAGGGTGTAACCATGAGTGTACAAGGGCATGGAAAAAATAATAAACATGATCAGGAGTTGAGTAAATGTGAACATTCCAATACTTGTACATAGATAGGTACACAGAAACAACCATTTCCATGGGCCAATCTATTTTTCATGGGAATGAGCATTAGAACATATTAATAAACATGAGTGGTCCTAGGTTTAGAGGAAATTTTTTTGTACAATCTATGAACATCATGTACATTCTCTAAGGTAGATTAGATCCCTCTATATCATTATAATATACTAGGTTTAGTTGATTGTGAGTCATTGGTCCATCTTTATGAGGGTATAGTGTGACATTACATCCTGAGCATGTAATTATGGACCACATTACATGATTTTTCTCAAATAGAGTTCAATTTATCTCCAAATGTTACCAAGGTGGGATCTACTATCATTCCTTCTTTATCCGAGGTAGGGTTTGCGGTATCATAATGACCACAATGCATAAGGAATCGATATCGTATCTTGTAGGATAAAACTTTAAGCTTTATGGAATCACCCAATAGTGCTGGTTGTGGTCCCCAATATGTTTATTAAGAACACTAGAGATCTAGTGAATATTGTTTTGGTAAGAATAGTTGATCATGAACTCTAATATGTGTTCCATCAGTGACAGTTTGACTATTCGAGTGTGTTATCCTCAATGGGTGTTACCAACTATCCTTAGGTAGAATCTCTTGTCGGGAAGTGTGATTCAGTCCTCATTGAGACCTAAATACTGTTATGACTATATTTAGGTTTGTATTATTGTTATGTATCATATATTTGTTGAAATACATAATATTTCATGAGTTTAATACTCTCTTGATTCTTATGGTTTTTTATTTTAGGGTGTCCTACTAGGTATTTTTATACTCACCCCAATATGGGATCTACCCACCAAATCACGTATTATATAAAATAAAGACATTTTGATGGTTTATTGGTAGGTCCATGTGTAGGTGGAGCATAATTATCTAGATTATATGAGGTTTATAATATGTGTCTTATTTGATAAAATTCATCCGCTTTTGAGAATGTTGGAACCTTTTGTGGTTATTTGTTGTCTTGAATTATCACCAATTATTACCTTCCAAAAAAACATTTATAAATTAACAGTGTGATTTAGATGTTTTCATGAATTTGGAATATGTTTTAAATTTCATTGAAAATTATATGGTTTTGGATATGTGTGCATGTGTATAGGTTCTTTAGGCTATGTACTCCCATGTGTGTGATATGCCCACTCAGTTCGGGTCACCAGCACCTGGCCTATTAGAGTCTGGCGTGGGGTGTCACACTCATCTTACGATTTCCTTGGAAGGTACCAATGTGTTTGGTAATAAAATAATGAGGATTTATAGGTTGTATGATTTGGAGACTATACCCTTATCTTAGATCACAACACATAATAAGAAATGTAAATGTCATATAACATCGCATTTAGATATCTTAAATTGTGGTGAAAAATATGAAGTCATATCCCATGTAATATATTAATTATTCTACTTACATATAGGCATCGAATACATGTCATTAATGTCAAGAATAAACACCCCAAATGTAAAAAAAATTAAAAGAAAAAAAAGATGGAATAACCTAAGGAGTCTTGAGCTCTAGCCCAACTCCAATATTCAAACCCCAACTAAGACATAAAATAAATCAGAAACTAGTGATTATCTCCCTTATCCAAACCCAAAATCCTGAATTCTATAAGGGTTCCAAATGGATTACCAAGAAGGATGTGAGTAAAACATAGTAGGCCTCCACCACTGACACCCCTAAATAAATCCAGTTAGTAAGGATGTTCTTATAGTACTTCCATAAATAAACTTTTTACACCAATGTAATAGTTCAAGAGTATAATTTTTTTTAATGAAAATGGTATACAACCACTAATAACCCATGTTTATGGTTACAATCGCGAATAGATATATTTTCTTGATTCTTATTTTTTCCTATGAATGACTATACCAACATTGGTTTGTGTTAAGATGTATGCGTGGACTATGCCAACCAAATTACATTCTTGGGTTTCCTCAGTATACAAATAGATATCAATGACCCCCTATAAGTTATTTTTCACATCCAATAAATTATATCATGGTCCACCCATTTCATTGTTTTCATAGCCTTAATATAGTAGCACATACCACCCCTACTGGTGTTTTTATATCCAATAGATCTATAAGGACCCATTTAATATTTCAAAATCCAATTTTAAATCCCTCACAAATTCCAATATTACAATTACAATAATTTCAAAAATACCATTTAAAATTTTCAACTTTTAATTTAAAGACAATTTCAAAAAACATATCAAATTATCATATCATGTAATATTTTTCAGATACCACTCCAATTAAAAAACACAATTCAAAAAATTCAATTTCTATTATCCAAAATGATTTCCTATTTTATAATATAAAATTCAAACCCATTTTATTGGTAAAAATTTAAAATAAATGTATTCCCAATAAATTCCATTTAATTTTTTAAAATTCTATTTCTAAAGAGGGTTTTTATATTGAAAATGTATTTTAGTATGATTTAAATTATAGTTTAGGGGGAATGAGCACAATGTTCATGAGACATACACACTTAAAAATAATTATGTGACTGCTAGATAAATATATAGACCCCATACCATTGTTAAAGAATTCACTATTTCATTTCATATCCAAAAGTTTCTACCAAGGATCTCTGTGTTCCATCAATACCGAATAGGTCCTCTCCCATTCAACCATCCCCAAAATCATACCACAGTTTCAGAAAATATTAATTATAATAATTTATAATTAATAAAAAAAATTACTACAGAAGTCACATGTGATGGAAAATATATCAGATGACCTCACTATACCGAAACCATAGCTAAATAGTAACCAATTACACATAGTGTACCCATAACCACATCTTGGTACAATGATCTAATAAACAAACCATTTCACTGGTTAATGTAAAAAATATAATTAGTGGAAATCCTTTAAAAATTTTCTATGGAATCATACCATAATTAAATGAATATTCACCATTATAAAACACTGCTACGAGAAGTCCTCTTTAAATCTAGAAAAATACCCCCAAGAGAATTGGTTAGTTTCACCATGCTATGATGGAAGTACTATTGAAAAAATAAACCAATGAAATGATGATTATAATGAATAACATACTAGATAAAATAAGGATGGAAAATGATGAAACTAGCCTCATATTACCAGAGAAAAACACTCTAAACACCCCATAAAAAATATAACTATAGGTTTAAAGAGGGTGGGATGAGGATGATTGTGAACACCAAACAAGGGGAAAGAGGGGGGTAACCCACAAAAAACCCTAGGGAGAAAAATTATAATTTTACCCTTAAAAATCCCACCACTATGGTGGTTGTGGCCATCAATTGACCTGGGCTTAAAGGCATTGATTTATTCTACAAAAAAAACGTCCAAAAAGATTGTGGTGGCCACCAGTTAGTCAGTATCCTACATCAAAGTTTTAGTAGCTACTATGTTATTGTCATAACATTTCCTATCTAGGCCCTCCAATCTAGTGGTAAGCCGAGAATGACACACCATTCCCCCTCAAATTATTAAGGGGTTCTTGAATAACAATGTGTAGGTATATCACATACATGGTTGGGATTTTCGTAAAAATACCTACACACACACAGACATGTCCAAACACCATTATAATTTGTTAAAATATTACCAAATGATAATATATATGAATCTATAAAATATATCACACATTAGAGTATAATTATAAGTATAGTAAAATAATAATAGAAAAATAAAACCCCCCCAAAAATGTAAAAGAGTCCAACTAGGTGACAAAATGGGATTACTAAAAAAAGAAACCACTTAAGACCTTATATAGTATGTCTAGAAGAACTAAGCTCCACCTACTCATAGTAGTCATAGGACTAAGTGAAAAGTCGTATCATATATATATGATAGGACAAGTGTGGGAAAAATACATTCAGTTTTGAGTATAATAATATCCAATAAGACACCTGAAAATAAAGCATCAAATGGGGAGTTTTATATAAATGAAGAAACCAAGGGAAAAAACAAGATAACCCATATATGCTCAATAGATACACCTTGTCTCATTTTTTTATGTCACATCCTCAATTCCAATATATGGTTATACTAGAGTATTAAATAAAATATCCTTCTGAGATAGAACACACTAATTGTTTGTCACTATAATGATGAAACTCGTCTGAGAGGACATACGCAGTGGGTCCTTCCAAAAAGAAACACCAAGTAAACTATGAGGGATTAACTAGGATACTCACCCGATAAGATCATAACCTACTAGAAGAGAAAAAATGTTAGGAAAAAAAGGGGATCACACCAAGGGCCTATGGGGGATACCTAAACCCAACTAGATTAACCCACTTGGAAGGGGATCACTTGCCTTGAATTTTAGAAATGGGATAGCTAACCCAATGTAGAAAAGAATGACATAGTTTCACACCCTGGGACACAAAAAGTGGTACTTGAATCTATTCTAACCTAACCCATATAGGAGACCACTCATCCTAATTAGATCATGATACCTCACTATACCCTATTAGGGATGGACTAATGGAGTTTACCTTTACTAAAAAACATTGAGGGAACTCACCAACTGTTATAATGAAACATGTACGAAGAGAATAATGGATTTTATTTTCCCTTTAATAAGTACATGACATGTCTCATGGGGTATATGATGGGTCTCACTCAGTCTGTTTTGACCCACTTATAACAATATCACATGGAATACACTTGATAAAGTACACATAATGTAATATACGATAGATAACGTGTCTCTCCATTTATGGTACAACCCATATCCTATAGTCACATATGACATGTATTTATCTAAATAAAAATAGTTTATACTCTGATAAAAAAATTTTATAGGTTGGTCTAGAACTTAGCATGTGTTTTATTATAAAAATTTGGTATTTTCCAAAGTATTTGGGGTATAATATACGTCACATGAAATATAGCTATTGGAATGACAGTAAACATATTTCTTCGTACTAATCCTATATACCCTATGAAGTATATGGGGTATTTCCCCATCCAAAACCCCATGTACATCCACCTGGGATCTTGAAGTGTGTACTCCATGTACACATTCATTTTTCTGGAAAAGGGTTACAGATCGTGTAATCAAAAAACATTTATCTAATAGTTACATGGCCTCTTGATAATCTACCCAATGAACATGATGAGATAGATGGATATGGGTCACATGATGTGTGAGTTGAGTACATGGAATGTGAATGTAACCACAACATATAAAACCTTTCCACCACACTAAGAATAATACCAGGCACGTGTTCTTATGAACTACATATCATGTAGTTCATAATTTCATAGAAACTAAATTTCATCATGAGGATTCAAACTTTCACCACCAATGCCTCGAGATCCTCCATGAAACATGACCACAAATCCTATAACGGATTTGAGAAACATCACCAGTTTTCTGATTGATTGATTTTATCAATTATTTGTGGGATAAAACAATCATTACCACCACTTTGGAGAACCTGTATGACCCAACTCATAGGAATACCACTTTGTAAAATAATAACAGATTTCTATCAGTACTGATGTGTAGATTCAAGGAATATTTTTCTCATAATCACTAATAGTATCACATAATGGGATACCCACTAAACTCATCTATTGAATCCAGCATCACCCTGACCATTGTAAAATTTCTATTATCACCATCAAGCCTCTGTCATTTATTTAAAACTCAATACTGAAAAGATTCCAATGATTTGTTGCACTAAATAATGAATTCAAAATGATTATTTCTATTGTGTATATTCAAAACATCTATCAACCTAAACTCTATTATTGAAAATCATAGTACAATGGATGAGTTTCACATAACAAAAAGTGATTTTCAAAATACACTTATTTTTATTATGATGTCGTCATCTAAATCCACATAATATGGATTAATGTATCAAATAAACAAAACACAATAGAGAAAATATACCACCACAATATTTTATGTTAACAATCCTTTAAAATTTAACTTATTTTATATATTATGTTACACATAACACTGTGCTTAAACTAATGATTAAATATTATTATTTAGTGTTTGTAGTCACCAACTAGACGTCAGAATGAAAAGAAGGAAATACATTATGTAAAATATGAAAATATTGTTTTCAAATGTTAATAAAATGTATTCATTGGTTACAAATTAATTAGAAATGGAAATAAAAACAAATTTAACATAAATGATGTGTTTTTATAATAAACAATATTTATGACCACAAAGACATTTTATCTTAATAAATTCAATTAATCACTACTAGTAAAAGATAATATCGTATTTTATGTCTTAAATATTCAATAAAAAGATTTTAAATTCATCCAATAAATTTGGTTGTCTTAATATATGAATAAATGCAATTCTAAACTTAAAAAGATATATTTTCTAAATTTAGAATTTAATCCCATTTAATGGCACAATTGTTTTCAATATATATTTTTAGCCTTTAATAAATTATAATTTATAAAAATAAAAAACATTCCTAAAGATGGAATTTAAAAACTATATTTGGGTGATTTATTTTATTTTTTTGAATGTATTTATTTTCCAGTGAGTAGTGGAAAATACAATTTTAATAAAATTGTTAATTTCATTATATTAAATCAAATTGATGATTTTAATTTTATATAAATGAAACATAATTTTTTTTCATATAAATAATATAATCTATTTAATTTTAATTATCCTTATATCTTACTATTGTATATGCACATTTTTATGTTTAAAAATAAATATTTCAATAAGAAATCATTTCGATGCGTTTTATAGTATTAATATTAAATGAAAATCTAAAAACCCAATGTTTTGAAAATTGAAAAATTGATTATATATTTATAATAATAGGTTCCAAATTTATTAAATAATTTTATTTTAATTTGAACCAATATGAATAGTATCCTTGTAAATTTTTGTTACAATGATAAAGGGTAAATTAGGCAATAGAGGATAAAAATAAAATGATAAGAAATATAAAATTAACCTAAAACATTCCCAAATATTTTTGGATGATGAATATTTTACTATTAAGACCATAGGTTTGAATTTTAGTTATTTAATGGACACTTTCTTAAGAAAATTTCATTGATACTAATTAAATTAATGAAAATCACAAAATATCACATTCCTATTTTTAATAACTATATTATTTTCAATAAGGTCTTATTAAATGATATATTATTTTTGAAATATAAAATATTGATCCACATCATGGTTTATTACTTTTAAAATTTAATGAGTAAATATTACCCTTAAATATTTATGCAGTGATGATGCTGTAATTATTTTTCTAATGAATCAATCAAATAAATGATGATTTTAATTAAAAATCAGATTTATGATATTTAGAATATAATTTCATAACATGGAGTAAATTTTTGAAATTAAATGCTGAAAATTGTGACGGTGAATTTTACATATGATTCTAAAATAGTTGAATTTTTTGTGAATAATGAAATACGAAAATTTACGGTAGTTAATATTATTAGTTAAATATATGAAATTGTAAGTCATTGATGGTGTATGAATGATGTAAGCACCATTTTTAACTAACATGCACTAATTACTGTACATATTCACAAATATCATTACTATAGATTTTCTTGATCCAAAACAATAAACTAATGAACAAAATAATAATAAAAACCTCTCTCCTCTCCCTATAAATACCACCCCTCACCATCCTTTCTTATCACACCTCAATATAATTTTATATTATTTAAATTTTTTCCATTTCACTTGAAAATAATCTTACCCATGTCCAATACCTACAATTCATAAATTAATACCAAACCAAAGTGTCTTAAAGAGTTCACCAAGGAGATGATATTCATGGGAAAAAATCATCCTCCTTTCACTTTTATTTTTTTTATTTTGTTATCATGTCCTCAACAATATGTTCCATGTTAGAATGGTAACTCAAATATATATATATATATATTGAAATTATATATTTTTTAATGTAATATCAGTCATCATATATCTTCTTTTATCCTTTTTTAAAAAATGAAAATGGTGTTTGTGATGTGTCGAGACATCATCCTCATGGATGATGTGTTTTTATTTTCCATTACAACCTTCGAGGATTATCTTAAAACAACTGATATTGTCATATAATAGTCTAATATACGTATTATAAGTTATATAATCTTATGGAACAAATATATAAAAAAATATTAACTAAAATCAATCATGTTAATGATGGTCTTAACAAGATCATAAATTAATTAAGACATTTTCATCAACATTTAATCAAATAAATCATCCAAATATGATATAAAAATGATATATGAAACCATTTAAACTTATGGAATCTCATTATGAATATATAATTTCACTTAAGTTGTTTTTCTCTCATTTTAAAAGAACTCTCATAATTATAGACACAGGAACCAACCATAAAACCATGAAACAAACGCCCCCATAAAAATGATATTAAACACTGTAATGCATAAGAATGACCAAAATTAAAATAGTAAAATAATAATAAATAAAACGTATTTTTAATTTTTTTTCTTTATTAATTAATTAATTAATATAATTTTATTATCCAGTACATTAAGTAAACATGCACCATGTTTATTAGACATAAGGTATGAGTTTTATCATCTCACTTTTATTTCAATAAGATATTACTTATTCAAAAAATCTTACTTGGGAATTTTTTATGTATAATTTTATTTAACATATCATATCATGAGTCTATTTAACTTCATGGAATTTATTTTTTCATTTGATGGCCATTAATTTTATGAGACATATGGTTTAACTGATTACAAAATGGTTAGTTATTACCTAACATAATTTCGCTTCATTGATTTAAACTTCTACTCAATTGATTATTGAAATCTATATTTGAAATGAAATTTAATTATGTTATGTTATACTTAGCATTTTTTATGTGTATTTAAATATGATACACAAAACCAATTCATTTGGTTAATGCTCACGCTTTCTTTTAAAAATAATCTATAAAATGAATCTTTTCAAAATGTAAAAGGATTTTTCTATTTTAAACGTCATGAGATGATTTTAATACTTTTATGACATATTAATAACCTTAAGAATCCATCCTAATTTTTCAACATTATTTTCAATTAAAAAGTTTTCTTTAATAATTTAAAATAATTTTAAATAAACGATTTCAAAGTAAAGTGGTATTTATCTCAAGAATTTATAAATGATTTTATTAGAGTATTTTCATCTATATCAGCACCCTTTGTTTGTTCATATGATTAATTAATTTTTTTATATTATTATAATATAATAAATAATTTATTGAATGTTTTATGATCGGTTTGATTGTGGATCTGATATTTTGACACTGTCCATCATATTACACTATATGATTTATGAAAAAGTTTATTATTTGGTGTATTTTATTAACATCTCATAATCTTGTTCAATGTGAATGTATATTTTTATTATGTTTCACACCTTCCATATAAGGAATTAATTGGATAGTGTATGTGTCATTCAGTGCCTGCTATAGCCACTTTATGCATTATCATGTCTCATGAGACAAATTTTACGAGGTTTTGCTTGATCATTTTCTCATTTATGTAGGATATTATTCCATGGCCTTGATATTATGTTTTAGAAGTCCCACCATATACATTCCAATCTTATGAGATTAGTTATTGATATTCCATGTTATTTTTCGACTGATAGAATATCCATGGATAAGTTTCATTTAAATGAAATTATTTATATGTCATTATATGATCATTTATTATTCCTGTCATATTATGATATTTTTATTTATAAAATTTAATTTTTTTCATTTATTAATATTTCAATAATTTTCATTCCTATTTATTGATGATCGATTCAACTATATGTATACCATTACTAAGAACATGAGATCACCCCTTTGTTTTGATTTATTTTCCACAAAATATGAAAAATTATTTTGTGGTTCTTATGATAAAATATAAAAGGGAAAAAATGGAATTCTAAAAGACAACTCTTTGTGTTTTTTTAAATGTTATATAAATTTAAATTGTATATCATGTTTAAAAATAATACTAAACTAATAGTTCATATAAGATGAGATGCCTTGTAATAAAGCTAATATAATATTGTAATGAATTAGCCTAGGTATACTTGATAAGAATTCTTTAAAGTTGGTATCATAGGATATGTACTGGAAACCTTGGGAACATGAATTAAGAAATCATAAATTTTAGAAAAAACCATATGATAGAATTTGAGTATAAACATATAAGAACATCCCAACCAAACCATATTTATAAGATTATTTATGAATAAATTTTTCAATTTATAATAACTATTTCACTAGTTTGGGGATTATACATTATGTTTCACAATTATATGATCTAATATAGTGTATGTTTATATTATAAAATGGACCCGCACAAATGGAATAGACCCTCATCAATGAAAATGATCTAAACTGTAAAGAGGATGAAACTTTTTATGGTCTAATGAAAATCATTCAATGGTAATGAGTCTCCCAAATATTCTCATCGTATGAGAATATAATATCATGTGATAACAATAAAAATAATAATTACCTAGGTAGTATGGCTCTAGAGGGATGTAATAGAAAAATAGTAAATACAGTAAAAAATGATGGATAAAGGATATAAGAGAACAAAGTTTTTTTTCACATTTATTATTGTGGTAAAAAACACCCTGGTACTTTCTTAAAAGGTAAAAATGTTTTTTATAAGTATAGAGAGAAAGGAAATAGTACTTGTGATTGAAGGGTTATGAAAAAGATCCCAATGTACAGTGATTCAACTGTAAGGAGTTTGGACACTATTAAAAACAATTTATTAATAATCAAAGGAATATATCCAAAAAGAGGATAATGGATCATGGTTAATCTTATACTACTACCACAGACGAAGAAGAATGATTAATGTGACTATATTTGGATTCATGAAATATGTCACATGAGTATTTTTTGAATAATTCCCAGGTTATATGAATCATGAGATATATCACGATTGTATTAAAATAATTATTCTTTAAGGAATAATAATCATGTGATGAATAAAACTAGTCACCAAGATAAGTGATATTTTTTTTCAGTCAATATTTTATAAAACACATGATTTTGTAAATATTCCCATAAATATGTGATTAATGTTGAGATAATAATAAATATATTTTATGGGATAATATTGTCTTCCATGAAGGTGTTAGTGATTTTATTGTTTATGTTATCTTTATAGGGTTTACTACATGTATGCATTTAAGGAATATATTTAAAAACCGAAGATTTTATTTTTTAAAAGAATGTATGTTTTCATTAATGTTTTAAATATATCACGGTATTCATATATTTGGTATGTGATATTAAGAGTTATATTATTGTTTTGGTGGAATACAATACAATGTTGAATTTGTAAATTTAGTGACCTTATTAACAAATTTCTTGGTATTTGAATTTGGATAGACATATGGATGGGTTTAAATATTTTTTACTTTTGGAATTTATAAGGTTGAATAATGCATATTATTTGTTGAGGTTGATGTATGAAATAATATATTAGATATTAGGTGATTACCATTTAGTTTCATTAAAAATTTATACTAAATGGAAGGACATTTGGATAACATGATTTATTAAAGTGGTTTAGGATTAAAAAAATTATCATGAACATTAATCTCATGGCATATGAAATGTAGAGGAAATAGATGGAAGAACAACCAACGAATTATATTATGCTTATTACATGGGATAAAATTCGGAAATTTTATTTTCTCAAGTTCTTTTATGGATTTTAAAATAATCCATCAACTATTGGAAAATGATATAAAAAAAATATAGATTTTGTTTAATTTTTTTATTAATAAAAAAATGGGTTTTTAACTGATCACAAATTTTTGATTTTGTGGTGGTATGCTTTTAATGACCGTGTTGTCTATCACTATCCATTAGAAGATGATAATTATATTTCTCTTACAAGTCCATATTTTTACTAATGTTCTATTTTTCTAAAATCCTAGTTTTATGGTGACCTTTAAATTTCTCATTACCCATTTTTTATATGGTGTTTTATTATCCCGATTGACGATGTGAGATTTCCACATGGGTAATAGAAAATGAAAAAAACTTGACTACCCATCAAATGATTAAATTACATGGAAGTAATTTTTTGATGTATGGGATAATGTTACACCCCAATACTTTATTTTATCTTTCTTTATGAATTTAATTCCTTCAATATCTTACATTATAGAGAACATCGAGTTAAACAAATGATTAATTATTTTTAGCTAATTGTGATAGTTATAACATTGAAATTCGAATGGAGGGAATGAAAGAGATAATTTAAATTATGAAAAATATTTCAAAAATGTATATAAAATGAATAAATTGGTTACCAATTAATTATAAAATAAATGAAAAATAAAATTGAATATAATGTATGACTTTGTAACAAAAACTATTTTTATGAAAATAATGAAATTTTATCTTAATAAATTTAATTAATCAATATTATTAAAATTTCATAATTAAATTTATATGTTATATTATCTATATTTTTTATGTTCATCAAATAATTTTGATAATATTAAGATAAGAATAAATCCAATTTTAATGATAAAAAGATTTATTTTCTAAAATGCATTTTTACAGCCTTTTAATGTCACAATAATTTTATATGTAATTTTTTAAATATTTATATATTCTATTTAAAAAATAAACATTTTTTTTAAATTATAATGTAAAAATAATATTCGGGTAATTTTTTGGAATTTTTCCAAAAGTGATTATTTTCCAGTAAATAATGAAAAATTCTGATTTTTACAAAAAATTCCAATTTTATTAAAATAATGAAACATTATGATTTGAATTTTATATAAATAAAAAATAAAAATATTTCATTATTAATAGTCTAATATATTTTATTTTAATCATCATTATATCTTATTTGGTTATTTGTACATTTTTTTACTAAAAATACATTTTTTAATAAAACTCTTTTTGATGCATTTTTCTGGATAAATTTAAAATTAAATTAAGAAAATTACATGTTTTTAATATTGATAATTTGATTCCATATTTTTAATAGTGATGTAATTTTTTAAAATAGGTCCCTTTTAATTGATCTAAATGAATTGTATGATTGGGTATTTATGTTATTGCGGTAAATTGTAAATTGTGTAATTAAGGTCAAAGATAAAATTAAAAAAACTAGAAATTAGCCTAAAACATTAAAAAAATTATTGTATGATTTATATTCTGCCCTTAACACCTGAGGTTTAAATTTTATTTATTTAATGTGCACTTTAATAGGAAAATTACTTTGTTTCTTTTTAAAGTAAAGTAAATCACAAAATTTCACTCATATTCTTAAGAACAAAATTATTTTTAATGTGGTGTTATTCTGAATATATATTTTGAAAAATATATATTTTCTCAATTTTAATATATTTTACTATGAAATGGACTTTTATTTTTCATTTTTAAGGATGAAATATTTCCCTAAAATAATTATACAACGATGATTAAGTACTCATTTTTTTAATTAAACAATAAAATAAATGAATGCCTTAAATAAAAATTTAATTTATCATATTTTGAAAAATATATTAATAAAATGTATTCTATTTTTAAAATCTACTTGTCAAAAAATATTAAGTGAAATTTTTTGTGATTTTCTAAAATAGTTGATTTATTTTGTGAATTGTGTAAATATAATAATTTATGGTATTTAACATTAAAACTAAATTACTCAAATTATTAGTAATTGCTAGTGTATGGATGATTTAAGAACCCTTAGTTATAAAAATAATTCACTAGTTACTGTACTTCATCACAATAATAATCACTATTTATAGTCTTGATCCAAAATAATAAACTAATGAATGAAATAGTTAAAACAACCCTCTCCTCTAACAATAAATACCACCCCTCACCTCCAATTCTATTACACCTAAAAATCCATTTATATTTTATAAAATATGTTCATTTCCCTTCGCAAAAATCTTCAACGCATCCAATACTTAATGGTCTTAATGAATGATATAATGAAGGTGTTTTATAGAGGTTCTCAAGGGGAAAATATTCAATAGGCACAATCCTCTTCGCATCTCTTTTAATTTTGTCTCTATTATTATACTTTTCTCACCTCACTTATACAATGTTTAATTGTAAATAATTTATCATATATATATATTAATTTTATTTTTTTTAGTTTAATATCTAAAATTAAATCTATCCACTAATGATTTTAGTTTTTAAATGAAAAAATCGTCTATGATGTATCAATTCCCCACCTTGATGGAAGACATTTTTTATTACCACCTTCAAGGTAGGTAATAAAACAATAATTATGGTTAAATAATAATTTAATATAAATATTATAAGTTATATCATCTTCCGGAACCAACATATAAACATAATATCAAATAAATGAAAACAAGATCATGACGGTCATAAAAAACCAAAATAAATTAATTCATTTTCAATAATATTCTACCTAATAAATCATTCTCATGTCATATTACCAAAATATATAGAATACCATTTAAACTTATATATGTAAAATAATAAAAAAAAATTATTTCACCTTCTGTGTTCTATTCCCATTTGACAAGAACACCCATAATTATATGTAAGGGAACTAACCATAAGACCATGAAATGAACACTTTCGAAAAAATAAAATTACAAAATTATAACCTATAGGAATGGAAATAGATGCACTTAATAAAATTATAATAAATAAATGACATGTTTAATAGGATCTATATTATGTAACAAATGAATTTAATTTGATTATTTATGACAATATGTACAAGTTCAAAATTATTTTAGATGTAAGGTAAGGGTTTTCTCATCTCACTTTTATTTATGTGAGAAATTATTTATTCACTACTTATTGATTTCTTTTGGTATACGTATAAAAATATTTAATATATCATATCATGAATCAATTTATATTCATGAAAATAAATTTTTTCATTTGATTAGCTTTAATATTATGGGGTATAAGATTCAACTAATTACAAAGTGGTCATGGATTCCTTTACCCAATTTACATTATTTGGGTTAAACATATAATCTACTTATTATTTTATTATATGATAAAGTGTGAAATTCATTTTAATTATATTATAATTTAATTCCACTTTTAAAGAACTTATGGTTGATATTCATAATTAATTCATTTGGTTAATGATCCCACATTATTTTAAAAATAATATTTTAAATGTTTCTTTCCCAAAATTTAAAAGGAATGATTTATTATATTATACGACATGTGCAATTTTTTGAAATTTTATAAAAATATAATGACTTGACGAATATATTATTAATTTAAAATGATATTTTGAAATAAATTTATATCTTTTATAATTGTGCATCATTTTTAATAAATTATTTAAATTAAAGGTTGAATTAATCTAAAGAATTTCTCAATTATTTTATTAGAGTATTATCATCTATATCAACACCCTTTAATAGGTCATATAATTAATTAAATTTAATCTATTAGGACACAATCGACTATATTTTATACATTTTTTATGATCATTTTTAGTATTGACATGCTAGTATGAAACCATTCATCATATTAAACTGGATTTTTAACGACAATTTTTTTTATTTGGGGAATGTTATAAAAATTTCATATGCTAAATTCAATAGTAATTTATATGTTAATTATGTTTCACCCCATTCACATTAGTAATTCGATGACTTTATAGGTGTTTTGTGGGGCCACTTGTAGACCCTCGATGCATAGGTGGGTCTCATAAAACAAGCTAGACCAGGTTTTCACTATGACCTTATCCATTTATAAAATATTCTTGGCCAAGGCCTTTTTGGTTTGTTTTAGATGTACCTTATTATACATTCCATCACTATAATATTAGTTGTTGATATTCCATGTGATTCTTTTCCTAGTAGAATATCCATTGGTATGTCTCATTGTAATGTAATTATTTAGATGACATAATCC
Source organism: Viscum album (assembly GCA_963277665.1). Taxonomy (NCBI): domain Eukaryota; kingdom Viridiplantae; phylum Streptophyta; class Magnoliopsida; order Santalales; family Viscaceae; genus Viscum; species Viscum album. The sequence continues at coordinate 903,994,211 of OY728158.1, read as the reverse complement.
CATCATATTTTAGTAATTCTATATTATGATCATGTTATTTATTAAATGGCATGAATTTTTGTTATTCAAATCACAATAGTGTTTATTAATATTAAATTATGATAGATTTTGCTATATGTATACCCTTACTAAGCATCTGAGCTCACCCATTTTTATTTTTTATTTTTATCCTGGATATGAGGATGTTTTTGGTGGTTGTTATGCTAGGATATAATGATGGGAAAATAGAAATCATAAATTTTCTTGTTTTTTTTTGTTTTTAAAGGTAATCTGTATTTCAATTATGCGCCTTTTTTACAAATAATACTAAACTAATCAATTCGTGAGGGTGTGAATACTTTTAATCATGCTAATGTAATAATGAAAGGTACTATCTCGAGGATACTAGGTTCGTTGTATTTACAATTGGTTTCAGAGGAAATTTAGTAGATATTATGGGAACTATATTTATGAAGACATAAAATATAGAACATAATAATAAAGTTGAATTTTAGTATAACTATCGAAGAAAATCACAAACAAACCATGTTTATGAGATTGGCTACACATAAATTGTTTAATTTATGTTAACTATTTCACAAGTTTTGGGATTATAAATTATTTTTCATACGAATATGATATAATCTATTGTATGTCATTATTTAAAAATTTAACATTGTAGAAAGAAGATAACTTCAGTATTTAATATGACACAAAGGGTTTGGTGGATCAAAACATTATGGCCTTATGCCAATATTTAGGAGGAAACAATTCTGCCAAAGAGTATCGTCATATCAAGATATTGTATCATGTGTTAACAAGAGAAAGAAATAAACATATAAGTATTATGGATTCAAAGGGAAGAACGAGAAAAAAGAGAACATCTAGTAATATTTCAGATAAAGTAAATAAGAGAAATAAGTATTTTCCCACATATAATAATTATAGAAAGATACTCCATTATAATTTCCTAAAAGAAATGAGATTTTTTCAAAATGTTTTTAGAGAAAGGATACCATAAAGGTGATTTCAATGATAATAAAAATTTAACTAATGTATAATTTTTCTACTATAAGGATATAAGAAATTATGGAAACAATTTCATATGTATCAAAGTAATATACTGTAATAGTGGATAATGTATCATGGGAAAGCATATAATACTTCCACAGATGAAGAGAGTGATTAATATTCCTATGTTTGGATTCAAGAATTAGTTTATTTGAGTATTTTGTAAAAAAATTTATGGTGATTATAATCGTGATATATATAAGGATAATAATATATTACTTATTCTTTAATGAATTTTTAAGAATTTGATGGATAATAACAGTAACCCAGAGAAGTGATTTTTCTCTAAGTTGATATTTTTTAATGCACAAAATTTGGGAAAGAAAACCCTAAATATGTGCTTGATATTGAGATAATAATAAATCGATTATTATGGGATTTTATTTGTGAGAATGATGGTGGTTATTTATTTTATGGTCTATGTTTTATTTATAGAGTTTACTACATATTATAATTTAAGGAGTCTATTTGCTGACCTGAGATTTTTTTTGAATCATTCGTGTAACGCCCCGACCCCAGCTACCCAGAGTCGGTGCATTAATTACATAACATTGGCATGATCACAAGAACATCAGATCTCGAAAGACCGATTGGTTTAGTAGCCTTGGAAACACTAGATATATTCATAAAGTTTTACATTACATTTTAAAGTGAAAAACTACTACAACAAAAAAGTCTTCATAATTCACACTCATATCCCCACATACTATCCCTTCATGTCATTCATAACTTACTTCTTCACATCCTGGGAAAAATAAAACATAGAAAAGGGGTGAGCTCAAATGCCCAGTAAGGATAACAATAAAGCGGAACATTCAAAATAAGCATAAACATTTAAGGCAATGAATTACTAAAACAAAAGCCTTTTAAAATTGAACTTCAACATAGTATGGCATAAATAAAATGAAATAATGCCATTTACTTGTTCACATGGATATTCTACTAATCAAATAATCACATGCAAAAATCAATAACCACTTTCATAATGTTGGAATGCATAATGCTAAACGTTAATTTCTTTGTCTAGGCCTCATCCCAAGACCTAGGGGTTACTTCTAACCGGAACCCAACCCGGAGTGCCTCTAATAACCGGACACCAACCCGGAGTGCCTCTAATAACCGGACACCAACCCGGAGTGCCTCTAATAACCGGACACCAACCCGGAGGGCATACTTTTACGAGTCCCTAACCTGGAGGGCTTACTTTAACCAGTCCCCAACCTGTAGGGCTTACCTTTACCGGTCCCCAACCCGGAACATACTTGTTTAGCACATTCATCTGAAGAAAAGTTTGAAATATAACATAAACATTCGGATTAAAACTAGCATACGAAATGTCAATAGTTTCACCATAAACTATGAATGATATAAAATAGCACATCCACAGTCAAACATATCACAAAACCTTCAAGGCAATATAGAAGTTTTGTATCATAATAAATCAACTTCAAATAATCTTAAAATCCATCAAAGGATGTTGACATAGATGAAATCAAAATTCTTTTTAAAGAAGTATCTCCTTTTATTTTGAAATCATTTAAGATGCATATAAAATAAAACATTTTCTTTGAAAATATTCTTATAAGCTTGTATGGAAAGCTTCAACGACTTTATAACGGTGGAAAATAACCGCACCCGCCGTATAAGTTAAAAAAAACATTCTTACCTCAATTCCGTCGAAAAGGTTAAAAAGGACCTTGTTTTGAAAACGACGGAAAGATTCCTTTATAAACCTCTTATAAAAAGTCAAACAAGGGTATAAATGACCTTAACCCATATTCTTGTAAATAGTAAAAATGTTTTGAAATACATTTCGAAGAAACATGGATGTGGATGATAACGAGATCCCAGTAGATTATTACGTATAAACAACCTCGGATAAAGAAGAGATTGTGAAATAACCCTTACCTTGTACTTTTCCTTGGTTGGGGTAGGTTAACCTCCTGTATAATAGTGAAATAATTGTTACTAAATTATACAAGAATCATATACATTAATATGATATCATATATGATCTTTTAATATTGATTTGATAATAATATCTTAGTATTATCGCTGTTTCGGGTGTGAACTTACTTGTTTGCTTTTGTATGTTTTGTTACGTAAGACATGTTTGTAAAGGATAAGTTGTATATTATTCAAATCCAGAATGGTATCAAGTCCTTAAACATCATTTTTAAATCATCAAATGATAATTATACTTGAATGGATACGATGGAAAATGAATCTCATCGCGTTCGTGGAGACGGTAGTCCGTACGTACGCACGAACGCTACTTCCATTTAATTTTTATTTTAAAAGAATCGAATACAAATGATACATAGGTATATTACTATTCCAGTATAATATAATATTTTATATATGTTACTTAAGTTCATTAACACCATCCTTTATACGTTCCATGTGTGGTATGAACGAGTCATATCATTTTAAGGGGGCGGTAGTCCGCACTTCCTCAAATGAAATTATCGTATGTATATACAACATGAAACGAATAATGGTATGAAATAAAATGGAATTACATAAGATTATATATAAAATATATATCATTAACATCATATTTAATTACAGTGCCATCATAATGGCCACCATGAGAGGCGGTAAGATGTATTTGAACAATCATCGTTTCGTGAGGCGTTAGTTTGCCATCCACAGAAACATTATGTTCATCATCCATTAGATGGAGTTGTGTGTATGTGTAGTTTGAATCCTTATTATAACAACATCCTAGTATATTGAGGATACTGGTGTTGTTACAAAATAAAGGAAATAAAAAGAGTTTGGGGGTTGAAGAAGCAAAATAAATGAAAATAATTTAAGAGAAATCGTTACCTTTAATTTAGGTAACTCACTTTGGTTGGAACCAAAGGACTTGTTGAAATGCTTTCTGCCTAAGGGGAAGCTTCAAGGAGGAGGAGAGGGATGTGGGGAGCTTATTTGGGCAGAGTTTGGACGAGCCAAGTGGCTTGAGAGGTGTGAGGAAAAGAGAAGGAGGAGTGCCCTTTTATAAGAGGGGTGAGGGGCACCTTTGGAAAAGCTAGAAATATTAATTTATAATAAATTCATATTCGGTTTTCAAAGGCTCCAAAGTTGACTATTCAAAGGATGAGGTGGGGATAGGTCTAAAACAACTCATCCAATAGAATTTAGACAGGTTTGGGTACTTATATTAACCTTATCTTTAAGTATTAACTCTAAGTTAATTAGTTTCACTTTTACAATGTCTCTTTGTATTTTTATATTATATGGTTAATAAACTTACCATATACATCCAATCGACCCCCAAGTGGTCCATTAATGATTAACCTATCATGATATAAGTCTCTTGGCCGAACCTTAGATTTTTAGGAATTTAATATCAATTAATAATATAATATTTGTTTTAAGAACTCTTTTATGTCAATTTTGACACTATTCAATAGTTGATTTTTGTGAAACTCATAACAGATTGATTTCTTCAAACAAAGTCAATTAAATCAATCCTAATATATCATATTATCCTATAAAATTAGTTTAATTCATTAAAAGTTTCATATTATATTTATTTGGGTATTTATAATATCACTTATTTTAATTTTTCACTATTATATTAATTACTGCATCATCATTGTGTCATTAATAATTTAACTTATTTGATGTCTAAAAATTATAAATAAAATATCATAATGTAGGAAATCTTTTTATCTTTCTACTGAATATTTATAATCGAAAATACAACATGTATAACCCTATGTAAAAATTGTTCTTGTAAAATATGTAAGCTTATGCCATTTTTGTATTCATTTTAACTTAATTAAAATAAAGTGTCATTATCACTCACAAGTGGATCCATGGGGTCCCAAAATAGACCCAAAGATGCCCATGGTCGACCATGTATCAACCAATAGGGTTAAGACACGTTTTAGGGTAATTTAATATTATTATAATATTATTTGTTTTACCCTTATTTACCGGATTTACCCTTAACCATGGTAAATAAAATATTTACCGCAGTAATTATTCAAAATGTCTAAAAATAAAAGTTACCTATTTACACAATTTGAACATCCTGATTCCAAATATGGAATCCATTTTTCTAAATTCAAAACACAGAAGTGGCAGAAATTAATTTAAAATTAATTCCCGCTGTCAAAACAAAAAGCGTGTTTTTAAGAGATAATAACTATCAAAAGATTGACACTTGTTTATGTTCGGTTTAATGGTAAAATTATGTCCAATGACCAACATTATATTAAGTGGTAAAAATATATTCTAAATATACTTTAAAACCACTCAAATTAATAATTTATCACTATTAATTATTTTGATTAAAAAAGTTGTTTTTAATTAAAATTTAGTAATTTTCACTATTCATCAAAATATTAAAGTTATCCGAAAAGTACCAAAATTTCACCTTAGGCTAAATTTGATATTCCGAATCCAAAAATGAAGTCCATTTTTAAAAATAAAATATATATAATTTCAAAAATTAGGTATTACTATTCATAACGGCAAGTTTGATCGGTTGTGGCACGTGTTAAAACACGAAGTTGCGTACAACACACGCTACTGTTTTATTCAAAGGAAAGCGCACCGTGGAAGCTTGGGATGTTTCATTTTAAATTTTTTGATGTCCCCATTTAGTCAAAAAGTTTAAAATATTGTATTTAAAAAGGTTTCACTATTAAATGTTGATAAAAGTGCAATACTGAAAATGAATCTGTTCTTGCATTATGACTAAGAAACTCATAATGTGGATTCTAAAATTATAAGGATTATATAAAGTTTAAAATTTAGTTAATACTATTCATGACCTCTTTTAATGGCCTTTTTTTGTAAGTCAAGGTGTGATTGAACTCGGTGTTGCGTGTAGTACAAGTTATTGAATTATTTTTAAGAAATAACACATTATGAATTCTTGGGGTGTTACATTCTCCCCTCCTTCAATAAATTGCGTCCTCGCAATTTGAAATTGTTCTTAGAAAATAAAAGGTTGAAAATAGAAAATATATTTGTGGGAAAACCCACATCGGAAATTGGGTTACTAAAATTTAGTCTTAATATGAGGAAAAGAGAAATGAAAGGGTCACCACCAAATTATGATCTCGATTAGGAGAACATTGGTGGAAATTAGAGACATATAATTGGAGGAAAAACGTAAATATTTATAGGTAGTGATTGAGGTCATCAATCACAAACAAGTATAAAATTGAGGTCCTTAAACTCATCAATTTATGATGATTTGAAATACCATTGGTTCAACAAAACATAGAATATTGGGATGACACATTTTTGACGTTTCAAAATATCTTAGTTGAAATCCCACATCGAAAAATGAATTAATGAGGCCTCTGTTTAAAATAAAGAGTGGAAAGTATGAAGATTACCGAAAATAACACATACTAGGGTTCCATGTAGGTAAATATGGATATGGAGGAGAAATCTGACCATCAATTATCTGATGGAGAGTGGTAGAGAACATGGCTATGAAAGGGCCAACAATCCCAAAGCCATAAATTAGTGATGATTTAAGGTACCATCTAGGACAACATTTTTGTTCTAAGTTTCTATTATTAATGTTGAGGAATTTATTTATGAGATTGGCTAAGATAATAAGGAGATATACTTACTTTATAATTATAATTTTACCCATTAATAAATTTCTACCAAAAACTCATCTTTCACTCTAAAAGATAATAGAATGTAAAAAAAATTCTATTTACACTATTCGTATAGGGTTCCAAAATAAACGAATTTATAATTCATCTACATGATCTTTTAATAAAAACTACATTATTTAATCTAGGACATCTCATGGGCCAGTGGTAGGTGATACACCCTTTTCGCCCTTCGGTTGCGGGTTAAAGTCTCGCAGCCTTGTCGGACGCGACGGGTTGCCGCCCGACCTCCGGGTTGTCCTTTTATGGCAATCCAAAATAATCCAAACTAGAACTATCCAAAATACTTCTATCCAAACTCACAGTCCAACATTCATAAGGAAGGTAAACATAATATAGATCCTTTTTACCCCGTAATAGCATATGAATACCTTCATCATGTATTACCATATTCCTTATTGATTACATTCATGCTCCCTTATTCCATATAGAATGCTGGATATACTTCATTAATCCAAAAATGTTTTAAACCCCAACAATGATGGAATATACAAATCATTAATCAGTTCCAAGGTAGTCAAGAATATCCAATATAATTTATCCAAAACAATCACATATTATTCCAAAATCACTACCTCAGTATCAGAACTATATTATGGTTTATCATTCTCTCAACCATATATTTTCCAAAAATCTATCCTGCTAATGAGTCACTTTTCATTGTTCCACACAATCTCAAGTCCTTAATGAAATAGTACTGCAGTACAATCCTTATATACTCCATAATTATTATAACAAGTACATTGTTGATACAAAGCTCAATTGACATAATCAACATAAGAACTCTAATCATTCCTCTTCATCTGTGGTAGTATCATAACTTGATTATTATCCAATAGCATCATTTGCGGCATAGTCTGATGACTGGGGCATAGGTTCGCGTAGTGTCCAAACTCCTTGCAAATGAAGCATTGTACATTTGAAACCATTTTCTTACCCTTGCAGTCACGTACTTTGTGCCCTTTTCCTCCACACTTATAACAAACTCCCATTCCTTTTAGGCAAGTTCCAGGGTGTTTCTTTCCATAGTTACCACATATGAGAAAATTCTTCTTTTCCCTCTTCCCTTTATCCATCTTTCTCTCTTCCATCCTTTTCTTCTCTTGCTTCCCTTCAAAGCCATAGGACTCAGTAAACTCTTTACTTATCTTATCAACACATGATATTATTTCTTCATATGATGATAATACATGGGAGACTATTTCTCTTATAAATTCTAGCTTAAGACCATGAAAGATATGATCCTTCCTTCTCTTTGGATCATGTGCATTTCTGGAGTTCTCATTCCTTCTACTGGGCGCCATTTCTATACCATGGCATAAACTAGATCAGTTTATGAATCAAAATACATAATCCCATACTTATAAAACACCTAACATAAATTGAACTATTTATGGATATAATCCATAATCATAAGAATGTTTTCTTTGAGGAAGTATATACTCATAATCCCTTCAAAATGATTTGTAAAGAAAATGAGAGTTATCCTAAGCATATCCCCTGGGAGTGTCGTAACCAAGAGTGCAGCAAGGCCCGTTGTCGTGCACCAGTTCCCGTTCGAGTCTAGCTCAAAGCGGTGTTTTCGGGTTTTACCCCTAGGTACATCTGTGCCAGAGCCGCCTCTACCTGCTCGTATCCAGACAGGGATGTATTGCTTGGAAAACTCACAAAATCTCTACAATACCAAAATTCTAGGATGTTCTTCTATACTAATCCTCAAAGTTCATCTTAGGTCTACGTGCTCTAATCAGAGTTTATCTAAATCTAGTTTCCAAGGTTTGTACTAAACTTCCTCTGATACCAACTGTAACGCCCCGACCCCAGTTGCCCAGAGTCGGTGCATTACTTCGTAACATTGGCATGATCACAAGAAGATCAAATCTCGAAAGACCGATTGGTTTAGTAGCCTTGGAAACACTAGATATATTCATAAAGTTTTACATTACATTTTAAAGTGAAAAACTACTACAACAAAAAAGTCTTCATAATTCACACTCATATCCCCACATACTATCCCTTCATGTCATTCATAACTTACTTCTTCACATCCTGGGAAAAATAAAACATAGAAAAGGGGTGAGCTCAAATGCCCAGTAAGGATAACAATAAAGCGGAACATTCAAAATAAGCATAAACATTTAAGGCAATGAATTACTAAAACAAAAGCCTTTTAAAATTGAACTTCAACATAGTATGGCATAAATAAAATGAAATAATGCCATTTACTTGTTCACATGGATATTCTACTAATCAAATAATCACATGCAAAAATCAATAACCACTTTCATAATGTTGGAATGCATAATGCTAAACGTTAATTTCTTTGTCTAGGCCTCATCCCAAGACCTAGGGGTTACTTCTAACCGGAACCCAACCCGGAGTGCCTCTAATAACCGGACACCAACCCGGAGTGCCTCTAATAACCGGACACCAACCCGGAGTGCCTCTAATAACCGGACACCAACCCGGAGGGCATACTTTTACCAGTCCCTAACCTGGAGGGCTTACTTTAACCAGTCCCCAACCTGGAGGGCTTACTTTTACCGGTCCCCAACCCGGAACATACTTGTTTAGCACATTCATCTGAAGAAAAGTTTGAAATATAACATAAACATTCGGATTAAAACTAGCATACGAAATGTCAATAGTTTCACCATAAACTATGAATGATATAAAATAGCACATCCACAGTCAAACATATCACAAAACCTTCAATACAATATAGAAGTTTTGTATCATAATAAATCAACTTCAAATAATCTTAAAATCCATCAAAGGATGTTGACATAGATGAAATCAAAATTCTTTTTAAAGAAGTATCTCCTTTTATTTTGAAATCATTTAAGATGCATATAAAATAAAACATTTTCTTTGAAAATATTCTTATAAGCTTGTATGGAAAGCTTCAACGACTTTATAACGGTGGAAAATAACCGCACCCGCCGTATAAGTTAAAAAAAACATTCTTACCTCAATTCCGTCGAAAAGGTTAAAAAGGACCTTGTTTTGAAAACGACGGAAAGATTCCTTTATAAACCTCTTATAAAAAGTCAAACAAGGGTATAAATGACCTTAACCCATATTCTTGTAAATAGTAAAAATGTTTTGAAATACATTTCGAAGAAACATGGATGTGGATGATAACGAGATCCCAGTAGATTATTACGTATAAACAACCTCGGATAAAGAAGAGATTGTGAAATAACCCTTACCTTGTACTTTTCCTTGGTTGGGGTAGGTTAACCTCCTGTATAATAGTGAAATAATTGTTACTAAATTATACAAGAATCATATACATTAATATGATATCATATATGATCTTTTAATATTGATTTGATAATAATATCTTAGTATTATCGCTGTTTCGGGTGTGAACTTACTTGTTTGCTTTTGTATGTTTTGTTACATAAGACATGTTTGTAAAGGATAAGTTGTATATTATTCAAATCCAGAATGGTATCAAGTCCTTAAACATCATTTTTAAATCATCAAATGATAATTATACTTGAATGGATACGATGGAAAATGAATCTCATCGCGTTCGTGGAGACGGTAGTCCGTACGTACGCACGAACGCTACTTCCATTTAATTTTTATTTTAAAAGAATCGAATACAAATGATACATAGGTATATTACTATTCCAGTATAATATAATATTTTATATATGTTACTTAAGTTCATTAACACCATCCTTTATACGTTCCATGTGTGGTATGAACGAGTCATATCATTTTAAGGGGGCGGTAGTCCGCACTTCCTCAAATGAAATTATCGTATGTATATACAACATGAAACGAATAATGGTATGAAATAAAATGGAATTACAGAAGCTTATATATAAAATATATATCATTAACATCATATTTAATTACAGTGCCATCATAATGGCCACCATGAGAGGCGGTAAGATGTATTTGAACAATCATCGTTTCGTGAGGCGTTAGTTTGCCATCCACAGAAACATTATGTTCATCATCCATTAGATGGTGTTGTGTGTATGTGTAGTTTGAATCCTTATTATAACAACATCCTAGTATATTGAGGATACTGGTGTTGTTACAAAATAAAGGAAATAAAAAGAGTTTGGGGGTTGAAGAAGCAAAATAAATGAAAATAATTTAAGAGAAATCGTTACCTTTAATTTAGGTAACTCACTTTGGTTGGAACCAAAGGACTTGTTGAAATGCTTTCTGCCTAAGGGGAAGCTTCAAGGAGGAGGAGAGGGATGTGGGGAGCTTATTTGGGCAGAGTTTGGACGAGCCAAGTGGCTTGAGAGGTGTGAGGAAAAGAGAAGGAGGAGTGCCCTTTTATAAGAGGGGTGAGGGGCACCTTTGGAAAAGCTAGAAATATTAATTTATAATAAATTCATATTCGGTTTTCAAAGGCTCCAAAGTTGACTATTCAAAGGATAAGGTGGGGATAGGTCTAAAACAACTCATCCAATAGAATTTAGACAGGTTTGGGTACTTATATTAACCTTATCTTTAAGTATTAACTCTAAGTTAATTAGTTTCACTTTTACAATGTCTCTTTGTATTTTTATATTATATGGTTAATAAACTTACCATATACATCCAAGCGACCCCCAAGTGGTCCATTAATGATTAACCTAACATGATATAAGTCTCTTGGCCGAACCTTATATTTTTAGGAATTTAATATCAATTAATAATATAATATTTGTTTTAAGAACTCTTTTATGTCAATTTTGACACTATTCATTAGTTGATTTTTGTGAAACTCATAACAGATTGATTTCTTCAAACAAAGTCAATTAAATCAATCCTAATATATCATATTATCCTATAAAATTAGTTTAATTCATTAAAAGTTTCATATTATATTTATTTGGGTATTTATAATATCACTTATTTTAATTTTTCACTATTATATTAATTACTGCATCATCATTGTGTCATTAATAATTTAACTTATTTGATGTCTAAAAATTATAAATAAACTATCATAATGTAGGAAATCTTTTTATCTTTCTAATGAATATTTATAATCGAAAATACAACATGTATAACCCTATGTAAAAATTGGTCTTGTAAAAGATGTAAGCTTGTGCCATTTTTGTATTCATTTTAACTTAATTAAAATAAAGTGTCATTATCACTCACAAGTGGATCCATGGGGTCCCAAAATAGACCCAAAGATGCCCATGGTCGACCATGTATCAACCAATAGGGTTAAGACACGTTTTAGGGTAATTTAGTATTATTATAATATTATTTGTTTTACCCTTATTTACCGGATTTACCCTTAACCATGGTAAATAAAATATTTACCGCAGTAATTATTAAAAATGTCTAAAAATAAAAGTTACCTATTTACACAATTTGAACATCCTGATTCCAAATATGGAATCCATTTTTCTAAATTCAAAACACAGAAGTGGCAGAAATTAATTTAAAATTAATTCCCGCTGTCAAAACAAAAAGCGTGTTTTTAAGAGATAATAACTATCAAAAGATTGACACTTGTTTATGTTCGGTTTAATTGTAAAATTATGTCCAATGACCAACATTATATTAAGTGGTAAAAATATATTCTAAATATACTTTAAAACCACTCAAATTAATAATTTATCACTATTAATTATTTTGATTAAAAAAGTTGTTTTTAATTAAAATTTAGTAATTTTCACTATTCATCAAAATATTAAAGTTATCCGAAAAGTACCAAAATTTCACCTTAGGCTAAATTTGATATTCCGAATCCAAAAATGAAGTCCATTTTTAAAAATAAAATATATATAATTTCAAAAATTAGGTATTACTATTCATAACGGCAAGTTTGATCGGTTGTGGCACGTGTTAAAACACGAAGTTGCGTACAACACACGCTACTGTTTTATTCAAAGGAAAGCGTATCGTGGAAGCATGGGATGTTTCATTTTAAATTTTTTTGATGTCCCCATTTAGTCAAAAAGTTTAAAATATTGTATTTAAAAATGTTTCACTATTAAATGTTGATAAAAGTGCAATACTGAAAATGAATCTGTTCTTGCATTATGACTAAGAAACTCATAATGTGGATTCTAAAATTATAAGGATTATATAAAGTTTAAAATTTAGTTAATACTATTCATGACCTCTTTTAATGGCCTTTTTTTGTAAGTCAAGGTGTGATTGAACTCGGTGTTGCGTGTAGTACAAGTTATTGAATTATTTTGAAGAAATAACACATTATGAATTCTTGGGGTGTTACAATTCGTGTTTCAATTATGGAATTAAGGTGATAAATGTGTTGATATATTTGGAATTTGAGATAAAGAGTTAAATTATTTGGTTCATGGAATATAGTTTTAATTTTATATTATAAATTTATTGATATTACTTCCAATTTTATTCTTTGAATTTGATATGATACATTTCAAATGAGTCTATATATTAGATACTTATGGAACATATTAAGTTGAAAATTAGATATTGTTGATTGAGATTAATGTATAATTGATTATTTTAGATATCATTTGAAATTAATTTTAGTTTTGGTAAAAAAAAATTAAATGTATATGTAATGACTATCGGATCTTATGATTCAATAAAGTGCTTCAAGAATAAATAATCTTCTCCAACATTCATCTCATTGTATATGAAATGATTTTGAAATAGACCAAACAAAAAAATAATAATGATATTAGTATTATGACATGGGAAGAAATAATGTATTTCTATTTTCTCCAGTTCATCTATGGATAGTAAAATAATCATGAACTCTGGAAAAATGATTTTCGATTAATAAATTTATCCATTTAATTTTCTTGCAAAAAACCTATGTTCTTTTCGCTGATCACAAATTGATGATTTAGTGATGGTATACATTCCAATAACTGTATTATCTATCACTATCCATAAAAACATTGTAGTTATATTTCCCTTTAATTTCAACATTTTCATGAATGTTTTCCTATTTCGAAATCGTATTTTTTTGGTGACCATTGAATTACCCTATACATATTTTAAGAGGATGTTTTACTAACCCTGTTAACAATAGGGGATTTGAACAAGGGTATTTTAATATAAAAACTCCACGATTATAAATCTAAATTTTAAATTTATTTACATAATTTATTATAGGTGATATTGAAAAAACCAATGATTTTACATTATAACTCTTTTTAAATATAACTTAATCGAAATCATATATAATATTAAACATTGAGATAAAAAAAATGGTTAAATGTTATAATTTAATTTTGATAGTTATCACCTGGAAATTAGAATGATGGTAATATAAGTGATTTTGTAGATTATGAAAATATAATTTACACATTATTATAGAAAGAATTCATTGGTCACCAATTAATCAGTTATAAAAATAAACACCGATTCAATAGAAGGGATGAGTTTTTAGAAAAAACTATTTTTATGATCATAATAGAATTTTATATTAATAAATTAAATTTATATCTATTAGTGACATATATTAATTAAATTTATATTTTACATATCGAATAAAATATTTTTATATTCAACCAATAATATTTATATGATTAAGATAAGAATAAAAAAAGTATAAGGAAAAAATATTTATTTCTAAAAATACAGTTTTACAACCTTTTAATAGTGATGTTATATTAAACAAAATATTTTACACATTATTAGATTATATATAAAAAATAAAAATAATTTTTAAAATAAAAATTTCATAATTATCATAGGGTGATTTTTTTAATATTTTTCAGAAAATATTTATATTTATATGAATAGTGAAAATACTGATTTTTATAAAATAATCAATTTCATTATATTAAAGAATACTTATGATTATAAATTTATCTAAATGAAACATAAGAACTATTTAGTTATAAGAAATCATAAATATTTTATTTTAATTATTTTTATATCTTATTTTGGTGTAAGTACATTTTAATAATTTTTTTAATATAAATATTTTTTGATGCATTGTGCAAGATGAATGTTAAATTAAGATATGAAATGTATATTTTTTTATAATTTTAAAAAATTATGTAATATTCAAATTCATAAATTCAATAGTCCGAAAATAATTCTTTTTAATTTTGAACAATATGAAAAGAAACATTTGTAATATTTGTTACAACAGTTTAGGGTAAATTCAGTAATATATGTTAAAAATAAAATGATAAGAACTAGAAAATTACCATTAAACATTAACAAATATTATTGGATGATTTATATTCAACTCTAAAACATGAAGTTATAATTTGTGTAATTTTATGGAAAACATTCCATGAATAAAAAATTATACTGCATAAAATAAATAGGTTCTTAATTATGTAACTAATTAATATAAATTGATTACCCATGATATTAAGTACTAGAACAAAATTCTTTGAGACATAAGTTTAGGGTATTCTCATCGAACTTTTATTTCTATGAGATATTTCTTATTCACTACTTATTACTTGTGTGTGGGGTATGTATTCTTCCCATAATATATTATACCACGAATCTATTTATATTCGTAGAGTAAAAATTTTCATTTGATGACCATTAATTTTATGGGGTATACTGTCCGAATGATTACAAAATTTTAAGGATATACTAAACCCAATTTGTATTATTTAGGTTAATATTATAATAAATATATTATTTCATTATATCATTATTTTTGAAATATATCATTATTATCTGTTGTTTTATTTTAATATGTTTTATGAGCATTTGAATAAGATACACATAATCAATTAATTAGGTTAATTCTCACATTTTCTTTTAAAAATTATATTTTAAATGTATCTTCTTCAAAATTTAAAAATAAATTATTATAAATTATATGTATATAGTGGATTTTTCTACTATTATGATTCCATAATTAATTGAGGAATCCATTATAAGTGTTTATGGTAATTTTGAAAAAAAATATATTTTTATAATTTCAAAGATTTTAAATAAATGATTTTAAAGTAAAGTGGAATTTTACTCAATAATTTCTCAATTATTTTATTATATTATTTTCATATATGTAAGAAAATTCTATTGGATCGTATGATTTAATAATTTTGTTGTCTTATGATACCATCTACCCAATTTTATTTAATTTTTTTATTATTTTGAATGTAAATTTGCTATTTTGATACCATTCATCATATTATATTAGATGGTTTGTGATAATGTTTGTTGTTTGGTAATTTTTAGTATACTTTCAGGGGATATTTTAAATATTAATTTATATGTTGACTATGTTTCAGCCCATTCATATGTGTAATGACTTGGACTCAGTAATTGTCAAGAAGGTCTTATTATAGCCCCATGATGCATCAGAACATATCATGAGAAAAACTAGACTAGGTTTTGGTTGAGGCCTTACTAATTTATTTAGAATTCTTGTCGATGGACTTGATGGTATTTTATAGACATCCCATATTTTGAATTACACAATTATTATATTAGTTATTGATATTCTATGTGATTATTCGACTAGTATAATATTCATACTTATGTTTCATTCCCATTTAATTATTTATTTGGAATTATTTGATCATATTTTATTCTCGAAATATTATTCTAAATATATTTATTAATTGTAATTTTTTTTAGTTATTTATATTCCCAAATTTTTTATTCCTATTTTTTTTATGATATCATTCTTTATATGTATACCATTATAGAGCATATGATCTCTCCCATATCTTATTTTTCATTTTCCCACAGGATACGAGAAGATATTTTAAGGATGTTATAATGGGATATATAAAAGGTAGAATATTAATCATGAAGAAAAATATTCTTTTATCTTTTTATATTTATTCTGAATTTCATATATGTATCTAATTTTTCAAGACTACTGAACTAATAATTCTTTCATGATGTGATTCTTTGTAATCATTCAAATGTAAAAAAAAGTATGACACTGTTTATGGGATAATAGGGTATGTGTCTTTACTATTGGAATCAATTGTGGTTTTTTAGAAACTATGGGAACTATATTTGGAAATCATAGATTAGATAATAGAACCCTATGGTATTGTATGAGTATAACTAAAGAAAAAACATCCTAAACAAACCATGATTATGAGATTAGTTGCACATAAATTTTTCAATTTTTGTTAAATAGTACACTAGATTTGGGATTATAAATTATGTTTCATATTGATATGAACTAACATAGAGTATTTATTTTTTGATAAATGGAACCTTAGAGAAGGAATGGGAACCTCTCTAATGCACATGATTAATATAGTATTGGGGATCAAATATTTTATGGCTATATTCTAGTATTTTGATGGAAAAAGTCTCTTAAATATTCTCATCAAGTGAAAATATAGTATATTGTGATAATGGGAAAAAGAAATCATTCTCTATTTATTATGGATTAGGTGGTAATAAAGAGAACAAATTCATTACTAGGATAATGTTAGATAAGAGAGAAAAATATTTATTTTCCAACTTGTGAAAGTTTTGGAAAGAAAAACCCTAACAGTTTCATAAAATGATTGGGAATTTTATACAAGTGTGGAGAGAAAGGGCACTAGGCATGTGATTACATGGGTATGAAAAAAGGTTTCCAATATAAAATAATTCAACTAAAAGGATATGGGATAGTATGCAAACCAATGACTTAAGTATTAGAGGAATATACACCAAAAGTGGATAATGGATCATGGATGAGGTTATGGAACTACTATATATGAATAAGATTGATTTTTATTCATGTGTTTGGATTCATGAATTCTGTATTATCTGTATTTTATCATTAATTATATATCTATAATAATCATGAGATACATGAGGACTATAATTTAGTACTTATTCCTTATGGAAGTAAAATAATTTTATGAATAACACCAATAACCAAGAAAAGTTATTCTATTTTGAGATGATCTTTTAGAAAATACATTAATTAGTAAAGATAACCCTAAATATATTTTTGATTTTTAGATAACAATTTTTAGGTGTTTAGGGGATCGTATTAGTGACTATGAATGTGGTTAGGTATTTTATGTTTTATGTTATATTTATAAGGTTTATTACATTTTTGTATTAAAGGAATATATTAGATAACCAAAAATTTTATTTTTAAAATCATTCTTGTTTTAAATATTGGTTTAAGGTGGTGAAGGTATTCATATATTTTGTATGTTATATAAAGAGTTACATTATACTATTGGGTAAATATAATGATAAGTTGATTTTTTAAATACAGTAACCTTCTTTTTAAATATCTGGACTCTAAATTTGGACAAACATATTTTGGATGTAGCTTAAGATTTTTTAATATTGAAATGGATTAAGTTTAACATTAAATTATTTTTTGTAGTTAATGTATTATTTATTATATTTGAAATATTCTGATAAAAAATTTTGTTTTAGTAAAAATTTAATTTTTAATATAATTATATGACGGTCTTATGATTCATTAAAGTGATTTAGGAATAAAAATTTCACCCTGAACATTAACCTTCTTGTGTAGGAAATGTTGTGTAAATATATCGATACACATCCAAAAAATGAATTTCTGATTATAGCATTAGAAGAAATTGACTATGTTTATTTCATAAAGTTATTATATAGATAATAATATAATATCTCAACTATATGAAAAGTATTTTGGAATAAAAATGATATCTATTTACTTTTCTTTATAAGAAATGAATGGATGTTTGACTGTTTAAATTTATTATTTTATGGTGGTAGATTTCCTAATGAATATGTTATATATGACTCTCTATCAGATCATGATAGTTATATTTCTCTTCCAATTACATATTTTAAAAAATGACCACCTATTTCAGAAAACTAGTTTTTTTTACCTTCACATTTCCCTTTAAATATTTGTAAGAGGGATTTTTATTATCCTTGATGGGGATGGGGGGTTTCAATAAGGGTGTTTTTAAAAGATAACTAAATGATTAAAAACATATTATTAAATTTAGAGGACATAATTTGTTGAAGGAAGAGAGAATTTAAAACCCCAATATTTTATTGTATGTATCTTTTTAAATTTTACTTCATTGATATCTTATGTTACACAGAATACTGAGCTTAAACAAATTATTAAATATTATTATTTAATTGCGAGAGTTATCACCTAGCTGTTTGAATAGAATTAATGTAAGAGATTAATTAAATTATGACAAAAAAATTCACATGTTTATAAAAATAATTCATTTGTTACTAATTAATAAAGAATGAAAATAAAAACTAATTAAGAATAAAGGATGTGTTTCTTTAATAATCTATTTTTTACCACAATTACAATTTATATTAATATATTAAATCAATAATTATTAGTGAAATATTTATTAAAGAAATATTTATTTTACATATTCAATCAAATGTGTTTACATTCATCCATTATGTTTTATAGGATTAGGATAATAATAAATCTAAAATTAAGCATAAATAAATTAATTTCTAAAAGAAAATTTTACCGCCTTTTAAAGAGCGCTTTTTTTAATATAAATTCTTACACTATAATAAATGTTATTTTAAACAATAATCATCATATATAAAATATTAATTTCAAAATTAGCTCATGGTGAATTTTTCTTTTTTTTTCAGAAAATAATTATTTATCAGTGAATACTGAAAAATAATGATTTTTTTTAGAACTATCAATTTTATTATATTAAATTCTATTAATGATTTTAATTTGATATAAATTGAAAATAAGATTTATTTATTTATAAATAATCTAATATATTTTATTTTAATAATATTTTTATCTTATCTACATATATGTACAATTTTAGGCTTAAGAATACATATTTTTAATAAATCTTTTTTTCAATGTGTTCTGTGGGATAACATTATATTAAATTCCAAAAAATAAACATTTTTAACATTAAAAAATGGATTCCATATTTGGATTCATAAATTTAAAATTTATTAAACAGGTCCCTTTTAATTTTGACTAGTATGAATTGTAATATAGATAATTTTAGTTACCACAGTAAATGTTAAATTGGGTAAATTTCGATAAAAATAAAATGATAAGAACTACTAAATCACACTAAAAAATTATAAAATATTAATGGATGATTTATATTAATACATTAATACCTAAGGTTATGTATTTAGTTATTTAATAGAAATTTTTCTAGGAAAATGACTCTAATACAATTTAAATTAATAATAATTGCAAAATGTAACATTCATAATTTTAATAACTATATTATTTTTAATATGGTGAAATTAAGAAGATATAATATAGTATAAAAATTATTTTTAACTATAAAATATTTATCTACGTCATTTCATTTAATCTTTAATGTCTAATGAAAAAGTATTCACCTTAAATAATTATACAATGATGATGTAGTAATTATTTTATTATCGAAAGAATCTAGTAAATAAAGATTTTAATTAAAATTTCAATATCTCATATTTAAAAAATTATTTTATCAAAATGGATATTCTTTTTGAAATATAAATTTAGATAAATGGTTTGGTTGAATTATTGGGATTCTTCTAAAATAGTAGAATTTTTATGAATAGTGATATATGATAATTTTGTATGGATAGTGAATTTTTTATGAGTAGTTAAATATGATAAATGCATAAAATATTGAATCATAAATAGTGTATAAATGATTCAAGAAAAATTAGTTAGAAATAACATTCATTATTTACTGTACATAGCCACAAGAATCAACACTATTGAATGTCTTGAGCTAAAATATAGAAATAATAAATAAAATAATAAAAACAACCCTCTCTTCATCCTATAAATAGCACCCCCACCACCCTTTATCCAAACACATCTAATGACTTCTGTATTGTCTAAATTCTGGCAATTTATATTTATAATCATTTACCCAATGTCCAATACCTATTTTATTTACCAAAATTTCTAATACATGGTTTTATGGACGTTCCCAAGGAGATGAGGTTCAAGAGGGAAAATCCCACTCGTTTCTCTTTTAATTTAATTTAATTTCTTTTATTTTATTATCTTCTTATCACCTCCCCAATGAAAAGTGAATGCGAACTCTAGTCTTATATATATACTATAATTATAATATTTTAATTGAATGTCCACTATCAGATCTCTTTTCTTCTCATTTTATTTTTTAAATTAAAACATCATATATGATGTGTTGATTCACCACCATCATGGATGACAAGTTTTTATTTTCCATTAATACCTTCATATATGGTCATAAACCCATTATTCTAGTAAAATAATATATTAATATATATTATAAGTTATAACATGATTTTTTAGTACTATATAAATATATTATTAAATAAAATGAAAAAAGTTTGTGATGTTTATAAAAACTTCCAAAATAATTTATGACATTTTCATCAATATTTTGTCTAATAAATAATCCGCATATAATATAATCAAATGATATAATATTCTACATAAAATTATTTATGTTCGTTAGTTATAAATAATTTTCCTTCTGTAGTTTTATTTCTATTTGACAAGAACTCCTATAAATATAGAATAGGGATCCGACCATAAAAAACTGAAACGAATGCTCCCAAAAGAACGAAATTAATCATTAAAACTTATCATAAAAGAAATAAATTAAATAAATTAAATTATAGTAAATAAAATATAATATTAAGATATAATGAATTAATTCATAAATTAATCTAATTTATTTATCCATTATATTAAGTATAAGTTCATAACGAATTAGACATAAGGTATGGGTTCTCTCATCTCAATTTTGCTTTTGTCATATATTCCTTACCCACCATTTATTCATTGTGTACGGAGTATATATAATTTCATTTAACATATCAAATAATTAATCTATATAACTTCATGGAATTATCATTTTAATTTGATAAACATTAATTTTATGGGTCATACGACTCGACTGATGACAATGTGGTAAGGGAATCATTAACACAATTTCAATTATTTGGGTTAAAATTATACTCCATTGATTATGTCATTCTATGATTATATGTGAAATTATTTTTTGTTATATAACATTGTACTTCCCCTATTTTTATGTAGATTTAAATCTAATACGCATAATCGATTCATTTTGTTTACGCTAACATAATCTTTTAAAAATACACTTTTAAATGTTTATTTTTCAAAATTTAATCGGCATGTTTTTTTACCTTATATGACATGGGAGGATTTTAGCAGTTTTATGAATCCATAAATATATGATGAATAATTTTCAATTTTACATGGTTATTTATATTGAAAATGTTTTTTATTGTTATTAAACATTTAAAATAAATGATTTCAAAGTAAAGTTGTATTCGTCTAAAGAATTTATCAGTAATTTTAATATAGTATTTTCATCTATGTAAACACCTTTTTTGGATATTATGATTAATTAAGGTTCACCTCATATTATTTCATCAAAAATATTTCATTGAATTTATTATTATTATTTTGATTTTGGATGTTTAATTTTGATACCATTCATCATATTACATATGGTAGTTAATGATAACGTTTATTTTTTTAGGAAAGCTATTAACATATAAGACTATAGTATCATTATGAATGTATCTATTGATTATGTTTCAACCCATTAATTGGAGTAATGAATTTGACTTATTAAGTTTTAGGAATGACCCACTATATCCCCTTTATGCATCAGTATGTCTCAGGATACAAACTAGACTGAGTTTTGGCCAAGAAGTTAACCATTTATGAAGAATTCATGGTCGAGGCCCTAATGGTATGTTTAACATATCCCACATTATGTAGTCAATTGTTATTAGATTAGTTATTGATATTTTAAGTGATTATATGAATATTATAATGTCTATGATTAGGTTTTGTTTTCATATAATTATCTAAATAGGGTTATTTGATCATATTTTATTCATACCATATTATGATCATGTTATTTATCAAATGGAATGTATTTTAGTTCTTCATACTACTATGTTTTTTATACCTATTTATTGATGATAAATTCCACTATATGTATACACTTACTGATCCAAATATCTCACCCCTTTCTTATGATTTATTTTTCCCGAGGATACATAGATCACTTTTTGGGTTGTAATGTGGGGATATATTAAGATAAAAAAAATAAATTCCAAAAGAAAACACTTTTTGTTTGTATGTTTTTATATGTAATGAGAATTTAGATTATTTATCTAGTTTACCAAGAATAATACACAAATAGGTCCTTTAGGATGTGATTCTATGTAACCGTTCCAATTTAATTAATTAAGGCACTAGATCTAGGCTAACGAGGTAAGGGTCTTTAAATAAAAATACTCAAATTAAATGATTTATAGAGAGAAAAATAAATGGAAAAATGAACAAAGAAAAAAATCATGAATTAATTTAGAAAGAAATAGTTTTTTTTTCTGTAGTCATAATCAAGGATTAAAAAAAACAAAACTCCCTACTTTGGGTTGGATCATTCACATATGAAGAACCATTCTACATATTTTCCATTGGTGAGTTCCAAAAACTCCTTTAATGATTACTATCCACATAGCTCTCTCATCCTTAATCCATGATCTCGTGATCAAGGGCAAATGCAATCACCATTAGAGTTCTCCCCATCTTCTCAGTTCTCTTTGTGTATGAAAAACGTATTTGGAAATTTCTTAAATAGGATTTAATAACAAAGGTTTCATTAGGTTTTTAAAAATTATTGACATTAAAATCAATTAATTCAACAAATCTGTTAAATTTTCTACAAAAAAAACAACAATGAAGTGTAAAACACAGAAATGACTTATATCATCCCTAGGTTAAAATCCGATATCTATGATTTATTGTGTTCTTGGTTTTCAAATATGACACACCAATACATAATTATTCCATTAAATCCTAAAAACTATGTGACCATGATATATTATATTTTCTATTTTTTACATATCATCATCAAGGCTTTATATCCCCAAAACCCAGATATGAAGTTATCCCTTAATCCAAAAATATTATTTGAAATATTCCAAAGTGTCAAAAATAAATATTTATAGTCAATAAATTATCCCAACATTTAGTATTTTAATTTCTTAAAGGTAAAAACTGCTCAGATTATTTAGCATATTGGGCTCACATCTAAATCTCCCACTCCTATAAGCACTTGTGGAGGTTCCCAAGATCCTAACAAACAAGTGTCCAAGGAAAAAAATACTCTTGTAGATACTTCATCTATGGGTGATCAAACTCAACATAGAACTCAAAAAATGTAGCTCCATATTCAGTTTCTATCTCACCCTTTTTAACAAAATTTAATACGTTTTACACATATCTCCTCAACTGTGACACATTGATTGCATCAATCTCTCAGTCTAGCTATTGTGGTTAAAGGTACTAAGCATGCATCATAATCCTAAATATTTGGAAATTAAAATTTACATATGGATATCAACATCATAAATTTGTTAATAGTATAAATTATGTCAAGTTACATCCCCATGATTTCACATGATTATATATATGAAAAAAATAAATAAATGATTCAATGATTACCACATTTAATTTGAAGTTTTGTTCATCAGTCATTCATTATTGGTGTCCAATTTAGGAAGGAACTGAAGCTTCATCCCACTGGATAAACCTTATATGATATGAAAATGTATTTTTGTAACATCCTGGTTCCGGGTACCACCCATAGGTGCCCGATACCTAGTTGGTCAAATGGCCTCAAGCTCATTTCCCGGAATTCCAGAGGTGGACAACTAGCATTGAGGGACATGGGTGTGATAGTGTAGAAACTATGCCCTCATCGGAAGAGTATCACAATAGAAGTAAAGCAGATAGAAATAGAGGAAGTAGAAAAACATGCCATAAGTAAACAACAGAAGTAATAAGCAACTGGTGAAAAAAAAATATGAATGATACATGATACATATGTCTCGTAAATCATCCAAAGAAATCACATTGTTGTAATATAGTAATAAAGCAAAGTACAAAAGAAATACAACTAAACATCTCCATAGCATCACAAGTCATAGTATGGTCACATGCTCCCCAACTCCACAACAATCAAGTACCAGATATAGAAGAGCACATTCCCTTATATATACATGTAGTAATATAATATTTTTGGGCCCAAAATCATGACCCAAATATGGTTTTAGAATAATAACAACAGGAAACCACCCGAATATTTGGGGCTAATAGTCAATTAATTTATATATGGAAAGAAATAAACAAAATGAAGCAGTAAAGAAGGAAGTTCACATATTAAAAATCCTAAAAATTCAACTTCATTCATTTTATTATATCAAAAATCATCTAATAAAAAGTAGGTAACCCTCTAGAAAGTACTCATAGCCTAACCCCGCTAGATCAACCAAATCAAACACAAGAAACCCTCTGAGATGCACTCGTTGTCTAACCATTTTGGTTCATCTAAAGAAAAGACACTCTGAAGAAGCACCCATCTATAATTCCCCATATGGTCTCGTATCGGTAACTAATAGGATCTTTGAGGAATCACTCAACATCAAATTCCCCCTATGGCCTATATCGAAGTTACTACGGAAACTCTAAGGGAGCACTTACATCCATCCACACTATGGTATCACAATGTAAAAGTAAACAGACACTCTGGAGAAGCTCTCAATGTTAATTATCCCTATGGTCTATTACACCAAGATCCCACAGTCCTGTGTAAGTCAATTATGCACAAACAATACATGGAATCCAACAACTCTAGGCATGGAAAGCAAAGGAGCCTAACAGACAAGCTAGACCAAACAGTCAAAATAATAAAAATGGGAAAACCCTCCATATCATAGAGGAATTAACCCTATTCATAAACAATCAACCTATATCTAAACAAACAATGCATAATATGAATAACAGGGCTAAAATCAATAATCACACAATACCCAGTATAGGGGTATTAGGAACTTTTGCACATAAAATTCAAAGACTATCTAGAGAAAGGCACAAACCGCCTACCTCAGCGTCATGAGAATGATATATGTCAACATTAGGTCTTTAATCACTCTAGAAAGCTGTAGATCTACAAAAAGGCTAAATAAATTCAACAGGGGATATCTCATGAAAGAGTAGAAAGCATGAGATGAATATCAAGAAGAATGGAGAACTCCCCGACGTTCTTACAATGCAATAGATGGAGGTCGAATCGGAGAATGGATGGTGATTCGAGGGCTCAAAGAATATTTCTGGTCGTATGGATTCTCATGGATGAGATAGGTCAAGAAGAAGATGGTTATGTCCATTAGATGTGAGCGCATTCCGTTAAATGAAAAAAAGTACATGATGTGTTCATTAAAAGTACATGACATGAACTTTCCTTTTCTGGCCTCTGCTTTAGGCAGTCTCCAGGTCACCACACATGACCATATACTTTAATATTACACGACTATTACATAGTCACCCGTGACAACTGGGTAAATGACATGTACTTTATGTACATGACATGTACTCCTGAAATTTCCAGAAACTCCTCTTCTTCTCAAAAACAACCGGAATAAAATATACCTGAAAAAAAAAAGATTCAGGTTCTTACAACCTCCCCCCCTTAAAATATTCCTCACCAATTTTTCTTAGTAAGGAGGCATAGAAGAAGAATCCTAAAATAGCTCCGACCACTGTGATTGCACATTGTCCCCCATCTCCCATGTCTCGTCATGTAATCGCTTGGGCTGCCATAGCACTTCTACCAGAGGAACACACCGGCGAAGGAGAAACTTCTCACTTTGATCAACAATCCAGATAGGATGCTCCTCAAATGAGACATCCCACTCTAAATCGACCACATGGGATTGGAAAACATGAGACATGTATGAGAAGTAATGGCGTAGTTGATAAACATGGAATATTTTGTGCAGAACCTGGTACCTATGAGTTAATTGAAACTGATATCCAACTATCCCAAGTCTCCCAAACACTTCAAATGGCCTGAAATATCTCAGTAAAAGCTTACCATTTCTTCTAATCCTTCTCTGTCCCAACCTCTGTGTGACACGTAGAAAAACCTAATCTCCGACCTCGAACTCAAGAGGTATTCTCCATCGATCAGCATAAGACTTCTGTCATCATTGTACAACAGTGATTCTTTTTTTGAATCAACTCTATCTGATTTGGGGTCTCCTGGAAAAGACGAGGTCCCAACATAACTTCCCCTCCTACCTCTATCCAACATTATGGTGGTCGGCATGTCCTACCATACAAATCTTTATAAGGTGCCATCCGAGTTGTTGCATGAGAACTTTTATTGTAGGAAAACTCAAAAAAGGTATGTGCTTCCCCAAAGAACCTCCAAAATCAAGGATGCATGATCGAAGCATGTTTTTATTCACCTGAATCGTACACTCGGACTGGGAATCTGTCTGAGGATGGTAATTTTCACTCAGATGTACCTGTTTACCCAAAGCTATCTGAAGTCCCTTCTAGACCCGAGAAGTAAAATGTGATTCACTGTCTAAAACAATGGGGTGTGGAATCCAATGTAAAAGTAAAATCTATCGGATTTATAACCTTTATATCTCATCAACATTGAAGGCCTACTTGATTGGAAATAAGTGAGAATCCTTCATGAGTCTTTAAATGACAACCCATACTGCATCATTCCCTTGGAGGTGACCTCAACAAACCTATCATGAATTCTATTTCTATATTGTTCCACTTAAACTCAAGAATTGGTAACTACTACAAAATCCTTTCAGGTTGTTAATGCTTCACATTAACCTTCTAACAGGTGTGACACCTAATGAAAAAAACCAGCAACATATCTCTTCATACCTAGCCACCAATACTGACAGTGTAGATCTCAATATATTTTGGTGACACAAGGATGAACTGCCCAAACTAAGGAATGAACATCCCGCTTCATCTCCTCATGTATGTCTGTTGGCACCCATAAGCATCCATGAAAACACAAGATCTCATCATCTCCTACTATCCATCTAGCAATAGGGTCCTCTCCTCACACACTCTCCCGTAGGGCGAGGCCATCAGATTCTGATAGCTACCTCATTCTCACTTAATCATGTAGAGTAGTGGTAATAGCTACTGAAGAAAGAAACATCTACACCTGTCTACCATGCACCTCCAAATGCATCTCAGATAATAGAGTCTTAAGGTTCCACTCACTGCTAGACTCTTGAACTACCTGTATCTAATTCCTCCTCCTCAGTGCATTAGTAACTGCATTTCCTTTCCCAGGCATGTAGGCACGTTCAAAGTCAAATGACAGTCGGTAATCAATCCACCTTCACTGTCTTGGATTTAGATCGCACTGAGTGAAGATATACATGATAATTTTGTGGTCGGTAAAAATCACAAAATGCTCTCTAAGAAGATAATGTCTCCAATAGCGTAAATCATGAACAACTGAATCCATATCGAGATCATTCATCAGGTAGTTCTTCTCATGTGGCCTCAACTGTCGAGACATGTACAAAACGACTCCTTCCCCCTATATAAGCACAACACCCAGCCCGATACCTGATGCATTATTGTTCATATTATAACTCATTCCTTGTTCAGGAAATACTAGTATCGGTGCTGAAGTCAGCCTCCCTTTCAGATCTTAAAAGGCTGACTAGAAAAAATCAGACCACAGGCACATCACACCCATATTAGTCAGGCCCGTCAGTGGGGCATATAAGCATAAAAATTCTTTTATGAAGTGTTTTTAGTAACCAGACTTCCCTAGAAAACTCTGAACCTCAAAGACGTTCTTCAGCTGCTCCTAGGAAACTACTGCTCTCACTTTATCTGGGTCTATTGATACTCTTGTCTTCGAGATAACATATCCCAAGAAGTATATTTGGTCTATAAAAAAGTGGAATTTTGAGGGCTTAGCATATAACGGATGCTCTCTCAGTGTACACAAAAATGATCTAAATATGGTTATCATGGTCGTATCTAGCATTAGTGTAAACCTACATATCATCCACAAAGACTACCATGCATGAATCCAAGTATGGACGAAACAATAGGTCCGTTAGTTCCATGAAAACTGTAGGCATTTTCATGAGACTGAACGGCATAACCACATACTCATATGGACAATATCTGCTCTAAAAGTATATAATAGGTATATCTTATGGTTTAATTTGAAACAGGTGAAAACCAGATCTCAAGACAATCTCCGAGAACACTCGGGATCCTCGAAGTTGATCAAAGAGATCCTAAAACTTCTTCAAGGGATATTAGTTCTTGAACATCAACTAGTTAAACATCTGATAATCTACACAAAGTCAGAGGGTACCATCCACCTTCATCACAAACAGTCTAGAAACAATACAAAGAGAAGTACTAGGTCAGATGAAGCACTTTTCCTACAACTCCACCATCTACTTCTTAAGATCCTGCAACTCTGGTGTAGCCATCCTGTAAGGGGAAATGCACACCAGTGCTACTCCTAGCCCAAGATAAATAGATAAGTCTACCTCTCACTATAGAGGTGAACCTAAAAAGTTCCCTAGAAAGACGTATATGAAAAGATCCACCACTGTAGTAAAGTCCATCTGTGAATTCCCCTAGTCATCCAAATAGAGACTAGAAATCTGGGTTGTCGCTCCTCCCAACCCATGATGCTCGGGTCCTAGTCTAGTCGACTGGACATCCCACTCAC
The DNA here is from genome assembly GCA_963277665.1 of Viscum album. Classification (NCBI taxonomy): domain Eukaryota; kingdom Viridiplantae; phylum Streptophyta; class Magnoliopsida; order Santalales; family Viscaceae; genus Viscum; species Viscum album. The sequence goes on along the minus strand of OY728158.1, from coordinate 903,965,050 downwards.
CCTTATGAAGAAATGATCTTCCCTATGGTGATGTGAAACTCAACCTAAAGTGATAGAAATTGAAAGCTACTTCAAAGGGAACTAACCATTCATTCTAAGAACTCTTGGGCTCGATTGGCCCTTAATGTCTCTGGGTAGATGTAATCATGGAAGGCACAATGGAACTCATCCCACGTCATAACCTTCTAGCATCCCACCTGTATGATCACATCCCACTATCTCTTGGCAGAATCCCAAAGCATATAAGTAGCAATATTTACCCACCTCTATGGAGGAGACTCTAGATTTTTGATGATAGATAGCATGGCATCTAACCAGGACCTTATAGCCTGAGGTCATCCTTCTTTTGTGAAGGTGGTTGGATGCTGCTACTGGAAAACTCACATCAACTCTGCCATATATGAGGCAGGATGTAATACTGCCTAGAAGGTATACATAAACATCATAAATCCCTCTCGGAAAAATTCATCAGCACATGTATCAAGGATAATTGTTGGCGCCAATATTGGAAATAAAGGAGGAACTACTGGTAGTTCTTGATCTTCTAGGTCCAGTGTCTGATCACTACCCTGCAACTGGCGGAAAACTGAAGGACGTCTCAATGGCATGACTCTGAAAGGTCATGAACACCCTTTAGATCATGATTTTGAAGGACTGAAATATAGAAGTGTAAGAAGGGAACAAGAGATAGAAATCATTCATGTTTTTTAAAACATGGATACACAGGGTGTATAATCTTACATGGCGTGTTCCCTTGAACCTTTACAAGGGCGTGTACGTTTTCCAACGCAGGTCATGTAACACCCCATACACATGATGTGTTGTCCTAACACACGACATGTACTTGAATCCTCTTCCCCTACCTAACTTATTCTACAAGGCTACGCCACATGGTTTCTTTAGAACAAGACTACATGGAAAGTTAGTGCCAGACATGAAATGTACTAGATGAACTTCAACGGCCCGTTTTGTTAGTTGCACATCTGGTTACATGGATGAACCTACACGGCATGTTTGTGCCAGACATGACGTGTACTGGAATGATATCACCGACCCGTTTTGTTTTCTACTTGTCTGGATACATGGGTAACACTACACAGCGTGTTCATTCTTGACACGACGTGTATAACATAAGTTTTACCCATCAATGTTGTTAGTCACATGGTTGGACACATGGTCTACACAACACGACATGTACAATCATTACATTGTGTGTTCCCCCATTGATTTTCCTTCCCCATGTCTCGGCCCACAAAACCAGTGACATGGTTAGAGACTACACACCATGTCCATATAGTACACGATGTGTACTCAAGAAAAACACTTCTTTCCCGAACAGAAGGTCACATGGCGTGTATTCATCAATACACGCCATTTATTATGGGTTTTATTCGAACAGTAAGCCTCTGAAACTACTGTAGAATTTATCAAAACACAAAAACGAACATTAATGTGCCAAATTCAAATATGTGAGGGTCTATACTCCCTGAGAATCAAATCTTGGAATCTTATACATGTCATGTACATGAAAAAAAGGCAATAATCCACCAAATTACGATCCATGAGGGCCCATAACACCTCAAGAACCAAAGTTTGGCATTTAATTAAAAGAAACCTTACACAATTCATTACCCTATCAAAATCAATTATTCTATCAAGACATATATCACAAAAGCATGCATATCTTGCACAACATCTATCAAAAAAACATGAAATCATTAATGCACCCTAAATAGAATGGTAGGAATGCATGAAATTTGTTTTTTAACATGTTCCTATATGATGCATGAGATGGAAGAACTTCATCTCCTCAGGTTTCAATAGAAATATAACCTCAATATTTTCAATGATAACAACAACAAAATCTTTGAATCACCCAACAGTGAAATCAAATCATCTGTAAAATTGAAAAACTGAAAAAATTGAAATAACAGCGTAGATTGTCTTTTCCATATACACAGTTTAGCTACACCAGAGCACAACTTCTTACCAAGTACCTATTCTTTCCTATCCCTGGATATAGGCTCCAAATAGTATGTTAGGAATAAAGGAATTCATCTAATACTACATTGTAATGTCCTGGTTTCAGGTGCTTCCTTGAGGTGCCCAATACCTAGTTGGCCACATGGCCTCGAGCACATTTCCCCAAATTCCAGAGGCTGCTGACTATCAGCAAGGGCCATGGGTGTGATTGTGGAAAAACTGTGAACTTGTTGGCAGAGTAACACAGTGAAATTAAAACTGATAACAATGGTGGACGTAGTAAAACATGCCATAATTAAACCATGGATGTAATAAACAACTGAAGAACACATATATAAATGATGTATGATACATATGTCAAAGTAATCAGCCAAAAAATCACAAATCTGGAATACAAAACTAATCCAAAGTACAAAATAAAAACAAGTAAACAACTCCACAACATTTCAAGCCTCAAATTGGTCCCATGCCCCCTACATCATAGAAATCGATTACCAGAAGTAGAATGGAGCTTTCCCTTATCTATAACTGCTGTAATATAATCTTTTTGAGCCCAAAAGAATGTCCCAAACAAGGTTTGACACTACTCCTAGTAGGAAGCCACCCTAAGATCTTTTCTTAATAGTCAGTGAATATATATGGTAGGAAATAAACAAAATGATGCAGTAATCAAACTAGTCCACATAGTAACAATTTGACAAATTCAATTGCCTTCATTGTAATATATCAAGAATGAAACTACTCAAAATCCGGTAACCTTTGGGAAGTACTCATAGTCTAACCCTTCTGGTTAAACCAAAACAAACACAAGAAACCCTCTGGGGAGCACTCATAGTCTAACCCCTCTGGTTCAGCTAAAGAAAAGACACTTTGAGGAAGCACTCACCATCAATTCTTCATGTTGTCTCGTATCGGTAAATAATAAGCACTCTGAGGAAGCACTCAATGTTCAATTCCCATAGTGGCACATATCAAGGAAACTATAGAAACTCTAAGGGATAACTTACATCCACACCCCCTATGGTCTCATAACATAAAATTAAACAGACACTCTAGAGAATCCATCAACGCCAATTCTACATGTGGTCTACTATACTAGGATCCCACAGCCCTATAAAAGTCAAACGTGCAAAAAATATACATGGAAGACAAGGTAAACCTCAAAAAAAACTTGGATAAACAATGTACAACATATCATAGCATATTAGATCATAATCACTCCATCCAAACAACACTAGGAAAAAAAATCCAAGCAGCAAAACAGGCAAGCTAGACCAAATAGTCAAAAAAATAAAACGTGGGAAAAATATCAATATAATGGAAGGATTAACCCTATTCATAAACAATCAACCTCTATATAAACAAATAAGTAATACTAGGAAGAACAGGGCTAAAAACCACGATCATGCAATACCCCATTTTTGTGTATTAGGAACTTTTGAACATAAAATTCAAAGACTATCTAAAGAAAGGCACAAACCACCTACCTAGGCATCGTGAGATCGATATACATGTACCTCATGACTTGAATCTTTCTAGAACACTGTAGATCTACAAAAATAGTAAAAACATTCAACCAAGTATATCTTGTGAAAGAGGACAAATAAAGATATGACGTTCATGAAGAATGGAGAACTCACTGATGCGATTCCAATGCTACCAACATAGGTTGAATCGAAGAACAGATGGCGAGTCGGGGCTCGGAGAAGATTTGAAGTTGTATGGATGCTGGTTGTGCCCAAATTTTCCCTACAGGTATGCGGTCGTGGTAGTACAGGTAGGGGTCGAATCCACATGGACCGAAAAAGAAACCTTGAGACACATTGATTAGATGTGGGATTGGCTATGAAGTGGCCAACTATGGTGTTGATTGATTTGAAGAAATATTGATTTAATTTAAATAAAAAAACCAATAAAATTACTTGAATTAAAACAACTAATTAAGGTGAGTTGATCCTAGGTTGTCTCTTGGGCTTGATTGGATGTATTTGTTTTTCATTTGATTTTCTGTTCATCGGTTCAAGTGGTATCCATTAAATGAAATAATTCCTCAATATCATTCTCTGATTTAATCCATACAAAATTTTAAGGATAATAACCAATTCACTTAGAGGATCAATTAAATGAGCACTCCAAGGAATTGGATCGTAATAGCACTCAAAATGTGTCGTCATTAAAGTCAGTGAAGACAAATAAGAAGATAAATCATAGAAAGGAACTCTTAAAATAAAGAACAAATTTAAGGATTTAAGAACATCAAATAAAATTCAATCTAGCCCATGAAACTCCCTAGGATCAACCCATAAAATTTTAGCCCTCCATTTATGCTATTCTATCAATGGAAGCGGGTAGTTGACTTAAAGAAGCGAGATTGAAGAAAAAAACATTAATCAAAATGAACACTCCACCGTTGTGTGAAAAATTCACAAGTGCGGGTGTGAATAAATTCAAATTTCGATTCAATGGTATCAACCTGTGAAGAAAAGGAAAATAAAAAGTTAAGAAGAAGAAATTTTATTAAAATACTAAACATGAATGAAAAACTTACGTTAGAGAAATTGACGATGCCATTACAAAACGAAAACGGGAAATTACAATTGAAAGAAAAACATGGATTCAATGAAAAATGTTAGATGATTATTCCCATCACCACCAGCTCCTTATATAGGCATATTATGAGCCTTAAGTCCATACCCAACAATAAATTCACCCCCAACAATCAATAGATTCAAAAGGAGGGTGATGAATCAAAAGGAAATTAACATTACAAAGTTGACCACAAAACCATCCAGATTCATCCTCCATTTTGACGTGTGCGTTTGACACTTTATACGGCAGAACCTGAAGGTGGCATAAATATAACATATCTTTTTCCATGTGTATTATAGATGATATCAAAATATCAGGTGATTTTGTTTAGCCGTTTTTCATTTATGTTCAAAATGGTGGGATGTATTTATGAGAATTCGCTATGGCCCACCATTTTAATTCTAAACTTCAGCCCCTTGTATCTGATTGAAATCTTCTGAATTACCTCTTACCACAGTTGAATAAAATGATAAATATATTTGTATCTTTATACTTTATAAATTTGAGCTTCATTGGGCTTGGTTTCTGGGCCCCACATTTGTTTGATGGGCCTTAGGCCCATTACGCTTTCTCCAGCAAATTTCTGCATTCAGGTGATAAATTCTCCATCTTCTCTTGGGATTCATCCATCAGACCTAAAAGATAAAATGTTCCAAACAAAGTGATAAATCATATCCCAAAATTTAAAATTAATAAAATGAATATAATGTTTTCCACAAACAATTGAATTATTGGGCCCAAATTTTGATTTTAAACATGAATTTCATTTAAGATGAGAAATGAAGTTCTATTTATGTAATGAACTAAAAACAATGTTTATGTACTTTATAACACTGAATATAAAGATATTAACAATGAATATTAGCCACTTTTAGTGACTAATCACACCCCTCAACTTGAGTTTTGCTTGTCCCGAGCAAAATAAATTACAAATATGAAATTCAAATCCCCTTTTCCAAAAAAAATTTTAATACACATTGCTCACCAAAAGACCTCATACCAAAACAAATTATGAAACCCATCAAAATCATTTAAAACAAGCTAGGTCCGTTAGAATATCCCAATCCCAAGCCCATTCTTGTGTTCAAATTCATCGCCACATTTCATCCAATTCCAATTAAGTATGATAAAGTGTTGTGCATCACAAAAGATATGGGGCCCATTTTATTGTTCAAAGGGAAAAAATTGAAGCGCTAGGTGGGAATTACATTAAACCTTAAGATGAGTATCCAATTTTGTTTGTTTGTTTGTTTGTTTTTTTAACAACAATAGATATGAAAAAAATAAGTCTGGGCAATACAACTATGGAGTCACGATCCCCACGTGTTAGACGCCACACATATTGTCAATTCCATTCTCTACAATAGAGATATAAAGCCTAACTCTGGGCAAGACAATTATGGGGTCACGATCCCCAAGTGTCAGACGCCAAACATTTCGAAAAAACATTGCTCTATATGGCCATTATTTTTTTCAATTTTGTTTTGTTTTTTTTTGTTGTTTTTTTAGATACTCAAATTAAACTAAAAGTGACCCCAGAACCCTATGCTATAATAAAAGGGACCCATGAACTCCAATTTACACCCACGATCCAGTAGACGTGCATTGTGGCATTTTTATTAAGAGGATGAAAATGTAAACATTGAAAAATCACATTAGACAACTACACTTTCCAAAAACTATGCTCATGAACTTGAACATGCATTAAAACCAGAATCAAAGCATCCAAATTTTTCGATATCCAATTTCAGAGATTGCAATGTGTGTTATAATGTTCAAGGTTAATGGAATTTTTTCTTTCAATGCATGTTCTTATTGAAAAAAAAATCATTTTTATCCCTCCCCAACTTAGAATAACACAGTTCCTATTGTTTAAAGAAAAGAAAAGTTAGAAGGGGTAGGAGAGGAGTTCAAAGAAAAAATTTAAAATGGAAATCATGGAATGAAGTCACCTGGTGGTTGATGATGATAGCGCATGCCATAGTCTCCCTTCAATCCTGGATTTGAGTCTCAGCGGCTTGGATGGTGGTGAATGGATTTTCCTTATGGCTTATGACATGTCCTTATATTTTTTTAACCTATAAAAACATAAAAATAAAACAAAACAAAATAAACTAATGATACATTGTCTTCTTTATATTTTCTGGGTAAGGTATTACTCAGAGATCACACCACGTGACACAGATGAATATGGTGCTCCCCTTTCATACCCATCCTTACTCATAAAAGAATAACAGGTCAACAACTTATGGTAATTTATTATATGAAAAATAAAATGATTCAAAAAGATTGGAAACATGAAAACCATGGGTTGCCTCCCATGCAGCGCTTTTGTTTAACGTCGTTGGCTCGACTTTTACCCCCCATCTTATCCAATTCCATCTTTCAAAATTTTTATGACCCCATTTTTTCCACTTCAACTTGATTAAGATTGATTTTTTTAGAATTTTATTCATGTGAAATCCCATGGTCAATAATGAGTGTGGAAGTCCAAGGAAATTTGGTAATGGTTGATTCGGTTGAATTTCTAGTCTTTCCTAAGACATCAATGACAATTTCAAAATTATTGGTTTCTTGAGAAGAATGAACTACAAATGCAAGGTTTTTCTTATCTCCTATAGTGGGATTCATGAGTTCGGAAGAAAGTAAAATAAATTTAAGCTCGGGTTCATTGAAATTTCCTAAAGGAGATTGACAAATTAAATCAAAATCAGTTTCTTCTCCAAAAAATTTAGAAAGAATCGGTTCATTTTGAAAACATGACTCATCCTGAAAATTGTCCAGTTGAATATCATAAGTGTGTATGAGATCAATGCTTGGTATTTCTCCCAATGTTTCAGTGATTGGTGGTCCTAAAAATACATGAATAGATCCATGTTTAGGAAACTCAATCCATGATGTCATGTTATTATCTTTTGAATTCAAAAAATCAATTTCCTCCTGATTTAAACACTCCTCAGCTTGAATTTCAACATTTCCTGACCAATTCAATTCATTATCTAACTCTAAATTCCAAAATTCTAAAGTGAGTTCTTTACATGTTTTAAAGTTTTGTAGTTCGAACCTCAAAGATGAAACCTCTGAATTCATTATCTCCATTTGATTACACAATCGTTCAAGATTTTTTTCAGGAATAGAGTTGATAAATGTGTTTACATCATGGACTTCCTCATTATTTATATTTTAAATCATTCTTGATAGGTATGGAAATTGATCTTTTAAATAGTCAGCATCCCATTGATTGTACATCTCATCTGGTGTGGTGTATTAAATTATGTTTCGGTCAATGAAATTCCCTATGTGAGTTGATTCGTAATATTTATTTCCGAATTAATTATAGAATTGGTTTAGGAAGGGGTATTTTGGAGGATAATCCATTGGAGTTGATTGAAAATAGGTTTTGGGATTTTTTGGACAGACAGAAATAGAAAGGGGAAAAGAGAAGATAATTTAGGGTGAGAATAGAGAATTTGGGATGTGAAAAGAAGATGAGGGTCTAAGGTACTTACTTGGGTCCCCGGAAATGGCGCCAAAATTTGGTTGTGCCCAAATTTACCCTACAGGTATGCGGTCGTGGTAGTATAGGTAGGGGTCGAATCCACATGGACCGAAGAAGAAATATTGAGACACATTGATTAGATGCGGGATTGGCTATGAAGTGGACAACTATGGTGTTGATTGATTTGAAGAAATATTGATTTAATTTAAGGAACAAAACCTATAAAATTACTTTAATTAAAACAACTAATTAAGGTGAGTTGATCCTAGGTTGTCCCTTGGGCTTGATTGGATGTATTTGTTTTTCATTTGATTTTCTGTTCATCGGTTCAAGTGGTATCCATTAAATTAAATAATTCCTCAATATCATTCTCCAATTTAATCCATACACAATTTCAAGTCTAATCACCAATTCACTTACAGGATCGATTAAATGATCACCCCATGGAATTGGATCGTACTAGCACTCAAAATGTGTCGTCATTAAAGTCAGTGAAGACAAAGAAGAAGATAAATCAAAGAAAGGAACTCTTAAAATAAATAACAAATATAAGAATTTAAGAACATCAAATAACATTCAATCCAGCCCATGAAACTCCGTAGGATCAACCCATAAAATTTTAGCCCTTCATTGATGCTATTATATCAATGGAAGCGGGTAGTTGACTTAAAGAAGCGGGATTGAAGAAGAAAAACATTAATCAAAATGAACACTCCACCGTTGTGTGTTGAATTCACAAGTGCGGGTGTGAATAAATTCACAATTCGATTCAATGGTATCAACGTGTGAAGAAAAGGAAAATAGAAAGTGAAGAAGAAGAAATTTTATTAAAATACTAAACGTGAATGAAAAACTTACATTAGAGAAATTGACGATGCCATTACAAAACGACAGCGGGAAATTACAATTGAAAGAAAAACTTGGATTCAAAGAAAAATGTTAGATGATTATTCCCGTCACTACCAGCTCCTTATATAGGCATATTAAGAGCCTTAGGTCCATACCCAACAATAAATTTACCCCCTAACAATTAATAGAGTCAAAAGGAGGGCGAAGAATCAAAAGGAAATTAACGTTACAAAGTTGACCACAAAACCAGCTAGATTCATCCTCCATTTTGACGTGTGCATTTGACACTTCATACGGCAGAACCATAAGGTGTCATAAATAGAACATATTTTCTTTCCATTTGTATTCTAAAATCTCTCAAAATTTCAGGTGATTTGGTATAGTCGTTTTGGAGTTATGTTCAAAATGGTGAGATGTTTTTATGAGAATTTTGCTATGGCCCACCATTTTAATTCTAAACTTCAGCCCCTTGTATCTCATTGAAATATCCTGAATTAGCTATGACCACGGTTTAATAAAATGATCCATACATTTTCTCTTTCTAATTTAAAAATTTGAGCTTCAGTGGGCTTGGTTTGTGGGCCCCACACTTGTTTGATGGGCCTTAGGCCCATTATGCTTTCTCCAGCAAATTTCTGCATTCAGGTGCAAAATTCTCCATCTTCACTTGGGATTCATCTATCAGACCTAAAAGATAAAATGTTCCAATCAAAGTGATAAATCATATCCCAAAATTTCAAATTCATAAAATGAATATAATTTTTTCCACAAAAAATTGAATGATTGGTCCCAAATTTTCATTTTAAACATGAATTTCATTTAAGATGAGAAATGAAGTTCTATTTATGTAATGCACTAAAAACAATGTTTATAGACTTTGGAACAATGAATATAAATATATTAACAAAGAATATTAGCCACTTTCAGTGACTAGTCAGATGCTCCTAGATGAGATAGGTTGAGAAGAAGATGGTGATGTCCATCAGATGTGATACCAATCTATTTAATGAAAAAAAGAAATTACACTATGTGTTCTTAAAAGTACATGGCGTGTACTTACCTTTTCTGGCCTCTTCTTTAGGAATCCTTTAGGGAACCACACACAACCATGTATTCAGCTATTACACGGCCAATACATATTCACCCATGACAACCAGGTACATGGTCTGTACATTATGTAGATGGAATGTACTCCTGAAATTTCCAGAAAATCCTCTTTTTCTAGAAAACAACAAAAAAACATAGCTGAAAAGAGGATCCAGGTTCTTACTATTTTAGAATTGATCATTAAATTTTGCGTGCTATAACAGTGATCTGATGAGACCATCAATATCTCACCAATGTTTATTTCACCAATACTTCAATAGGTGATGATGGCCTTGGGTTGAGAACATGTATTGGGATATTCTCTTTATATGAATACGGGTTAAGGATAAATAAGCTCTCAAATTCTTGGGATGATTTTTTTTGACATGATATCTCTCTTATCATTATATAGTAGGGTTCTAAATACCCAATTATGCCTCTCAGCCTCTTGATATTTATTAATCACTTAATAATATATAAATGATGTGTTATGGCCATCTAACTGGGTTTTAAAATTTGTTAATATTTTATCACATTATTAGAATATAATAAATATATTACAATAATAAAACCAAGACATCAACCCATCTCAACATTCCTAGTAATACAAAATGAACCATGAAATTAAAATAATATCCATTCATATAATGTTTTTCAAACTACTCACTTAATAATTATGAATAAATTTAATAAATACATTCAATACAAATTGTTCTAAACATTAATAATATGAATTTATTTTTATCATTTCTATGGTTTTTTTGGAATACACTATGTGTTTGACCCTCTACGATCTTCTCTAAATAGAAGTGAATTAAATTGAAAGACCTACTGTGGAGTCTAACAACCCTTGAAGAACCCAAATGAGATATGGTATTTGCATAAAAACAAAAATTATTCTGATGAACATGATTTTTTAATATAATCTAGTTGTATAATGATGACTAATAATTTATGATGCACACTTTTTACCAGCATCCTCTTATTCTTTTTTATTTTTATGACCAAACTAGACATACTTACCTTCTTCTACTACGACCATGGATATAGTGAAGGTACTACCATCCTTATCGACTAGGACCAAGATATAATTTCCTTTCAGAAGTGAAAAATTATATCATGATTGTTCAATCAATTACATACTTCAAATATTCTATCCAATGTATGAAAAATAACCATGAATGCAATTCCATAGTATTTTAATTGTAATAAATTACATGATCAACCAGTATACACGAATAATAATGTCATGTTGTGAGACCATTACACATGTTCACAGATATGAACATCTAATAAAACTTGAAAAATATGATGTTCCTATGAGAAAGTCAGTCCTCATGATATCATATATTTTAGAAAACAATATGTGAACCTAAATTTAAAATGTCCTTATACTTATGATCCCTTATCACCTAATAGTCAGATATCATATATTTCTAACTAGTATGATGTATTAAGACTGTGGGATATAATATTACGATTATTATTGGGGTATATCAAGGCTCTAATTATACCCAAGGAACTTATTTAAAATTTTAATATGACATGCAATGTAATGATATTACCTTAAAATGTGGTTGAAAAATTATCAAAACATGTATGGTAAGAATACATCATTTTTAGATCACTATATACATTGTATGTTAATTGATATTTACTGCTCATTTTTTATGTAGGAAACCCACATTCAAAAAAACTCCAACATACGCATGATGTAACATAATATTGATCCTTGTTATCTCTCCTGTGATAATATCGAGATTCTACAGATTTATGGATTCATTCAATGGGCCTTCCATTTCTCAACTGCATGAATATTCAAATTTTGATGACATGACTTTCTTGAGTAAGACTCATTAGGAGATAAAACTCCCATGTATATTGATTTTTACACTGTAAAAAAATGAAATCGTCTCTAGTACTACAAAACTATTTGAAATATATTATATTATGAAAAAAATTACTTTTTAGGTGTGATTACAAGAATTGGAAGAACTCATAGCATATTTTACAATATGTATAAAGTCATATAAGATGCCACAAGACACTCTATATCTATGATATTGATTCCATTGGATTAAAAAAGATTTTACTTCTCATTAAATTACCATGAATGTGATATTAGATCATATTTTTATAAATTAATACTAGTTTGTACCCCATTTACAACTAGTAAACCTTTACATCCCTATACTGGGAACATATTCAGTGTAGTCTCTCATGTAAAATTGAAATGTTATCAATACTATTCATGTGGTAATCCTAGTTTATATCTAATATTATCCAAAAAAAATTATTTGAATTATCATATTTAGTACATATCATTACAAATGTGATATATCCTTTGCAAGAACTTATAGAAATTTACTCACCTCTTTCATCTTCTCTTATTTTCCATGCCTGTCTTCACAGAGAGATTTATTCTATGTCACAGAAGTAACAATTCCCTCATGAACTTTTACGACAATTATTTTTCATTGCCTTGTTAGTATAGATACTACTAAATTAGTATAAGTAAAAATTATATATACCATATTATATCTCATTAACTATAATTTTACACTTTATGTGAATATATATAGAGATATTTTCGTTCATGTATTAACTAAAAATAACTAAAATAGTTATTTTCTATATGTTATCAAACATAATTTCATTGGAAATCTATGGTTATCCCAATAAACTCTTTTTAAAAAAATTAAAAAAGTCATTACTAATTAATATTATGTTTTCTAGTCAAATACTTCACTCTAATATTATATTTTATAAAATTTCCCACTTATTGGAATTTTATTGTGTCACCAACCCTTTATAGTTTCTTGGAATAGATTCATTACAACATTAGTGGTCTTTAAATCTAATTCCAAGTTTAATTATCATATTAAATATATATGACAAGTATAAATCAAATGAGAATATTAACAATAACTTGTTATTACCAATAAATCCTTATTGGTACAATGATTGTATCACCAATGTATTATCTCCCTTGAATTCCCACTAGAGTATTAAAAAAATAATTTCTTGTACATTGATACATTGAATCCATTATCAGATTTTTATTTAATATTGTTAATCTTATCATGATTACATTTACTAATTACCTATATGATTCATTACTCTCAATGAATAAAGTATTCTCAACTGTGGTGATTGTAACACAATTATCGTGGTTTTATCATTACTACTTAGTATGTGTCTATGGAACATTCCTTTAACACATGTTCTTGTTGAACATGTTCCTATGAAACCTACTTGAGCATCTCTAACATAAAAAACTAAATCAATATTATTCCCAACATCTCAAATAGAGACAAGAATATTTTTTATAAAATTATTCCATTACATTGAGTATCAATTCTCTATATGAAGGATTTATATAATATCTTTTAGAAATATCTTGGTTTAATACATTAGATTCACATTATGTTTCCCATGATGCATGTTTTTTTATTCCCATAATAATCATTTTTTATCTAAACATGTGGTTTATGAAAATGTGGATTTATATCATAATGTTACAAATAAGATATCTGTTTTTCATTATTATAGGTATATAATTTTTTTATAACAAATATTTTTGTAAGGAATGTATTGAAAAATAATGGTTGTTTCTACAACATACATAACTCTAAATATTAATGATAATTTTATAGAAATCATGAATTTATTGTGTATAAGTCTATCTATATTTATGGATTACCCCACAAAACATTTTATTGACAAGTAGCTTCATGTAAGACTAATCATTGATCATCCTACCTAATATCATGGTTTTGGTGAATATAGTGAAATGTGAATTAAAGAATTAATCAATACTAAATATTATTGATAAATTATTTCTTGTAAAACTCATCATCAATTATCCTTACTAAATCAATTTATTTTATGTGTAGAATTATATTTTCATCTAGGAATTAGTCCATGATGTATTTTAATGAACTATGAATACTTCGACCAGATATTCCATAGTGGATAGGATTGAAGCTACTCATATCATCAAACCATGCAAATTACATACATTACTTTTATAATCGTTGCATCTCTTAATGGAATATAAATATTTATATTTAACATTATCTTTAACTTACAATAAGTCACGCTATCTAGCTGAACTAATTTTGACATCTTTGTTATTTAACTTCATTTCTAAAGGCTTCATTTTCCAAAAAAAATTAATTTAATATGTCAATAATACCTATGGTCATTAACTACAAATATATTAATATTATATTAGGTATATCCTTTAATACTACCAAGTTTTATTAGATAAAGACGTATCTTTCCACAACTTGGTATAACTATGGAATAAATTTTATATTCATCTAGTATTTTTTGATGAATCAAGCATTAATGAACTATTGGATGAAAATTAAAAACCAAAAAATAACTTTTAATAAAAAGTGACATAAATTAATCTTATCTCTAATGGACACATGAGATACAATTTTTTTATTAATCTTTGAACTTTTAACTAGAACCATTATACTTGGCAATGTAGAAGTTGTGTAATTCTCCGTGCTGATTTGGAATCACCGTTTCTCAACCAATTAGGGAATTCATATTAAATATTATAATGTTTATATACATTCATGGTTATCGTACTTGAATACACATATTTGATAGGAATATTATATTTAATGCAGAAGAAGCTTAAAATAAATAGTACATACAATCGATGAATATACATGAATATGAAGAAACTATTTGATTCCCTAATTCATTCCACAAGAATTGAACTTACAAATACTATTCTAATTGTATGGTAAGAAAATAACCTCATGTATAATGATTTTACTCTTTCACCTCGATGAAAGCTATTAATGTTCCTTTGGTTTCACACTTTCTATTTTCCTTTTCACTTTTTCTATCAAATTATTCACCATAATAAATAAAGGCATGTCTTTTTTATGTTTCTATCTAATTATAGAACATTATGAATAAACCTAATTAACTAGTTCCTCTATTCACTATTCCTTTATGTAATCCAAAAAAACTATATAAATTTTGGTTTAAATTTATATAGAACTACATTTATTGAAATACATTTTTATATCATTTTATTTACACAATTTTAAAGTAATCATCACACTTTATTTCATCACTATATCTTAAAAAAGATCACATAGATGATAAAAAATTAGGGACCATCCATGTTTTACTGATTTATACTCAATTCAATGGAATATTATGATGGAATCAAAATTTGAAAATCAAATGTGTCATACATGAGTCTCTTCTATGAATCTTTTATACCCTGGCTTCATGAGGTTGCTCAAAAAGCATTGGAGACCGCAAAACCATAAATTTCCAATAGTTTAGTTCTTTTTTTATTCTCTTGTATTACTCTTGGGAAAATCATGGTGGTTAAGTGTTTTTAAATTTTAAAAAGAAATCATTGTTTTTGTTGTATTATATTCAATTTTTATATAAAACTAATCACTATATAATTATTAATTTTATCTAGATTACAAATTATACCTTACATGATTAAATCATTAAATATATAAAACCATTTAAACAAACCCTAGTATCCCTCATTAATTGATTTAAAACACTCTATCTATATATAATTCCATAGAAAAAGATCCCTAAAACTTCTCCTCGTATTCTACAATATGGAAACACAGTTACATAGAGTGTTTCAATGTAGTAATTTTACTATCCAACCACACTAAATCATGGATCCATGGACTGTTCAATGAAGTCCCAAAATTTGGAAAAAAACTTTCTTTAATCAATTATTTTACTCTAAATATTCAACAAGTATGATATGTGTAATTATTTTCTACCAACATTAGTTAATTCGGATTTTTTCACAAGAACTCCCTAGTTTTAAGTGGAAGCCTTAAAAGGGTTGAAGAGAACATCTTACACCTACTTTTGTTTGAATTAAAATGAAAAAAGGTGTTACGACATAATGTATTTTTGAGGTTATTTATAATTTAATGACTAATGAAATCCTTTTCTATCTAAAATGAACACACTATTTGACTACAATCACAAATCATCTATAAAGTAAAATAAAAACAACGGTCTCATCATAAATTAATTCAATATATAAAATAACTATTTAATATTTTATGGGTTTAACTAATCTAGAATATTAATGAAAATAGTAAATACTGCATATATTAAGTAAACTACATGACTGATAACAAGAATCTTATATTGGATTATCCATTTACACTAAAAAAAATAATGAACCTTGAGGTATAATGTTGGAGTTTTCTATAACTTTTATTATAGCTCGCACTCAAATATAATGTATGTACATCTCATCTAGAATACCTCCTCAACTCAATATATCCCACTTCTTCATTCATATTCCTCATAATAAAAAAATACTTTCATGGAGAACATGGGATAGAGTGATATGTCACCATAGAGTATGGAAGACAGCTAGGTCAAGTGATAGGCATAGTGGAACATGAGTGGAGTGTGGTCCCTCCGAAATGACATTTTTATATTTCAAAACACTTTTATGGTGAAAAGTGAGAACCCAGATAGAAAAAAAGTTTAACCACCAAAATTTACTATATTTTTTTTGAAGAAAAGTTTGAGCTGATTAGAACTAATCTCACTAAATAGTATCCTGGGAATAGAATTTACCTGGGACTCCAGATCATCCTTCAGGGTTTCTTCATAATGTTTATCCAATATGTCCCTAATATTGCATGTATTCCTCCATGTAAATCATTACCATGTTGATGCATCTATTCAAAATGTGGTTCTTCCTATCAATCCATTTACCTTTACCCATTGTAGTTTCCATATGAAACAATCTTCCCATCATTTGTTTTATCACTTCCATCAGTGCTTTAATATGTAGAACTTTCTCCACCATTTCTTCAACTAAGTACAAACGAAGGTCTATGTGATGCAGCACCGCTTTTGGGTCAGCATGGAAGCCTATCTCATGATGCTGCCCAGAACGAAGTTCAACCTCCACTCGGTGAACCTCCTCATGGTTATGAAGCCCCTCCCCTAGCTGGCCCTTAGACTGATCTTTTTCCTCCCCTTGAGAAGATCCAGACTCTATAAAGGTTGAAACCCCCACCTTCTTTTAATTTCCTTTTCAATCCTTCAAATTAATTTTGACTTTACTAGAGGGCCTAGTCACATGAGGGCTTGGTATGTTAGAGTAGTCTTCCCATTTTTGCGACCTCCTGTTATGTTTGGTAAAGCCTCATGAATATGTAATGGTGTTTTTTCCCTTCCTTAATGAGCCACATAAAAAATCCTCTGCAATTCCCAATTCCTTTGATTCAGCAGGGGAGTCTGAAGATGACTCTAAAACCACTTGGCTGGCCTACTATCCCGAAAAAGGATCATCACCAAGGACAACCTCCATCACATTTCCATCCCCAAGATCATCACCTTCAACTTCACCCAGCACTGCAAACCTATTATGATAATTATTAAAACACTCTCCATATTTAACCTTCTCAACGTAGGATAGTTTGATCTAGAAGGAATGCACAGGAAAATTAGATCCACTTGGTTGTTCAATTCCACATCCCATGTATTGAAAATGCAGATCACCGAAGACTAGACTAAGGGGATGATCCCCCGTGGCTATCTCCACTCCAACATCCTCATTCACCCATGATGCATTGAGTGAATCCAACTACATACCCTTAACTACATCCTTTCCAACATCTAGGTGCACCTCCCCCTCCGCTTGTCCATCCTCTTCCTCAACTATACCTACATTGATGTTGGTTCTAGCACCCCCTTCAGAAAGAACAATAGAAGGAAATGGAACACCCAAATCCCTTTTCATGCGATTAAAAACCTCCACAACTTTTGGATTCAAATGAGTATCCTTTGAAGCTATCTAGAGATCCACCACCTCTCTAGGGGGGCAGTACCAGCAAGGACTTGACCGTGTCATCGACCTTCATCAGCACCAGAAGATCCACCTTGGTCTTTCTCATTGAACCTGTCCCCTTGAAGAGTTTGCCTTCCTTACAGGAATGAAGAAGTATAATGTCTAAAATGAAGGAAAAGTGAGAATAAATGCCTCCAGGATTCAAAAAAACATGTTTCTTCCACCAAAACACCTCACTTACTGAGATCCAAATCCATTCGACTGAAGGTTTAGAGACATCGACTTCGACACAGATGCACAGATAGATTGGATGATAGACCACACTGGTTCTCAAGTCCGAACATAGATATATACCTACCAAGTTCCCTAGAATTAAAATAATAAAGGTCTTCAGTAAGGGGAGAGGGATTTCCAGAGAACATACCCTAGAGCCATCGTCAGAGCATCCTGATTCATATGCAGATCAAAGGACCATCTTATCAGATGAAAGTCGATGTCGTCGCAGGAACGAGGAGCCAGTGACCATGCAGAGATCAGATCATCCGAAGATGCAAAATGAATCATGATGTGTTGCTTTATAATGATACCCACTATCACTCATTCCTAAAGTCCTGAAGAGGGGAAAATGGTCGAAGACGTCAACCGATGGGCGTCGGGAGCTAAATCGCGTGACCAAGGTCTAGTTTTGGAGAGCTGAAGCATCATAAAATTTAGAAGTCGAAAGTTCGAGTTGAGGGAGACCCTCATGAAGATCTAGGAACTTAGGGAAAATCACAATTTTGTGAAATGGAGGGATGTGTTTGGGAAAGAAGAATAGTAAGAATGGAGGAGGGAGCTCAAAATCGGTAAGGTGGTTCCCCTCCCCCTCCGACAGGGGAGGGGTGGTGGTGACAACCAGCACCGCCTAGGGAATTTTCAGGAACCGGAGCTCCAAATTTCCGCTTCTCCATTGGAGGGCGGTTGGACAGTGCACATCAGTGGGTTCTCAGGAGGTGCATCTATATGGGAGGTCAGATGTGGGAGAAGAATCCTTTTAATATTGATTTTTATAAAAACTAATTTTTTTCTCAAAGGGTTCCTGGTGATGAGCCTTATCTTTTTGTCAATCCTAGGAACCCACCCCAGGGTTTTAATTTTTTTCTTACCATCTCTGAGAAACCATCCAATGGAAATATATTCTTTAAATTTTATAATTATTTTCATTGGTAATATTTCAAATATTTCATATTGGCTATTTGAAAAATCAAATTTTATTTTAATTAATCAATTTTTACATTCGTGGGAAAATGATCAATACTACAAAATATTATTTGGATCACCTGAACCTTTCTTTAAATGGCCAGTATCATGGGAAAACACCACCATAAAATATGAACAGATTCACACACATGCATATATATATATATACATGTTTTTAATTTCACAACCTGTAAAAACTACTCCAATATAAATTAAACACACTTGATGGCCAGAGATTTTCCGTATGATGTGGTCTTGAATCTTTATCTATGAAATTGTAACCGTAATGATCAATAATAGAACATTCAACACCAATTTAATATTTCATTGTATTAAGTCATCACACACATTGTATGATACCAAATGAAGGTACAGTGATCATAGAATAAGTAAAAAATTAGAAATATAAAATTTAAAGATTGTGATCACTGTGTTAATATCATCAATGGGATAAATGATTCTTTGTTACAGCCCGACGATCTCACATGAATAAATTTTAGTTCAAAAATCAACTAAATATTAAATTATTTGATCTGAATCAACATTCATCAATATTTATTCATCAGAAACCATTGAACAAATAAATTGAAGCGAGGTATCTATACCTTATCCACATATTAATTAGAAGTATACATGAGTGTGGACTGTTGAATTATATGTGATAGAGAGGAGACCAGATGAAAAATTCAACATCTTGATGATTAGCATTGTGATGATCTTGGAATATGGGAAGATAAACTGTTATCAAGAGCTTATATATTTAGGATGTAGTAGAGATGTGAGATAAGATCTCAAATTCATAGGAAAAATAGTGTTTGACATGAGAACCCTCAAATTTTTTTATAGAAAATTTCTAATATCTAGAAATGGATCATCAACCCACATATATTTATTACCCCCAAAATAATCCATAAATAACATGTTATCGTCCACTAACTAGGTCCTAAACATCATTTATATTTTTTATCACATTAATTTCATAAAAAACTGTATTATATGATAAAAATGATCCATTTTTTATCTCAATGTTCCCAAAAATACTAATCAGTCCTTGAATAGTAAAATATTATTAGTTTTTAAAATATATACCAATGTATCCACTTAGTATTAGTGAATAACTTTAATAAATAAATTAACTACAAATTATTATAAAATCAATCAATATTATTTTTTCCCTGGTGATCATATATTCATTAACATATCCCATATTCCATGGTAGGTATGACTATTCCCTAAACTCATATTCATCAATATTGATTATATGTTTGAATATGTAATTTTTCTTCACATCGAGGTAGTTTTCTCGAAAGTAGTGAATACGATTATAAACAAGGATAAAATTCAAAAAATCCATCACACCCACTAAATATATAATGTATATTCATAGAAATTATAAAATTTATTACAAACAAATAAAATTTAATATATCTATTAGTCTCATGATATCTCATAAAATATTATGCATATATTGCTACTCCATCCTATGTTTCTCTGCTGTTTGTTAACCTACTTTGATGAACAAACCTTCCTATACTATGCCTTTGTATTCAGTGATGGAACTATAATCCTAAACATATATGATTGAGATATCACTTCCTTTTGGAAGTGATAATTTCTATATATATTATTCATTAAATTTCTATATGAATATTGATTTACCAAACACAAGCTACCTCACTATAACTTCAATGCCAAAGTTGTTTCCTTAAATAAATGTATCTCATAAAATTGTATACATAGATAATAATCTCAAGTTAAAAGACCATTATAATTTTTTTTGGATAGGAAATAGTAATGAAATTTCAAACATGTATTGTTTCTAATATTAGGTTATTCCTCATGAAATCATCAACTCGAGATCACCACGTAAAAAATTCTAGACAAGAAGACTCAATGATTATAAGCCTTTAAAACCTGATATTTATCCATCATCTATTACATTAATTATGATGTATCTAAAACATAAGAAATATGTGTAAGATTATGTTCATGATGTCATGAAGTTATAATTATATCATGAGAACTATAGAAACTTATTATACAACAAGTTTTCTAAGGAAATAACCATCAATAGTGGATTCCAAAAAATCAACACTATTAGGTAACATTAAATCATGCATAAATCATATTAAAGGTGATATCGGAATCAAAAATAATTATTCAATATGGGTCTTGGGAACCCACTATTATAATAGTGGTAAGTAGAAGTGGCACACCACCTCAAAAACCCAATATAGTAACTAAAAAGGGTACATGAATCTCAGAGATAGTTTTTCACCTCATCCAACTCTCAATAAATTGAACTGAGGTGATATCCTTTAGAATTGGTTATCTACTCATCGAGCTCCAAAACCTCTATCCGATATCCATAAATTACTTATAACATCTCTGGGATTTCCCCATCCACCCATTGATGAATTTGAACATCACTATTGTCACTTGACCCAAATCTAGGATCATATGTGTTGTCCCCATATTTTTGATCTCTACAATGGTGATATGTTGAGTCTACCACACATGGCCAAAAAAATTCCAATGATATTTTGGAATGATAACTATTTTCATCCAGAAAATCCACAAAGTGTATATTATCCTCCCAACTACAACAAAAAAACACGCATGCCAGGAGCATGTTCACTAGAATCATAATGGTACACTCTATCTTTTAGTCTATATGGATGGGGAATTTTCTATCTAGACTAAAATTGATTCCCATAGAATCATATAAGACTCTCAATTACAATAACATGAATTAATTATCATAGTTTTAAATGATCCTCAACTAAACTCTATGAATACAAACTACGTGTATGAAAAATTATCTCAAAATCTTCACTAAAAAATTCTATTACTTGTAAAGGATGTTAGAATAATTAGTCAATCAGTATAAAATCACTAAAATAGATTGGGGAAATCACAGAGATAATGGAAGTCTCATCAAGAAACCCACAAAGACAAAAAAACACTTCCACCTCTATCATATTAACACAACCTTCACTTACTTGTAGGCGAAGCATCAAGAGATGAACTCAAAAATAGACACAAAATTCATGCCCACAAAAATTGATACAAAAGGATACTAAAACATAATCACCTTTCTTGAATCTATTTATATGGGGAAATATTGAAACACACCTTTATATCTTTTCAGAACTTGAATGGTACCATTATGTATCTTAAAATAAGGATGTCAATATCCCCACCCTAAAAAATATATCACAATTATATCCATTTGATATACGGTGATGTAATATTTAATAATAGATATACCAAATATGATTTTCCATAGAATTATATAGAAGAAGATGAGTAAAAATTTTTTAATTAAGGTAAGCTTTACCATTCACATCTATTAAGAAAAAAAATACAGAGGCCAACTACTCTGATAGATCACTCAATAATTGTGAAAAAGTTCTCTTTTTGAGAGAATCTGATACCACGACCATGTTATAGAGTGGATCCTAAGATAAAACTACATCAACCATTGTTGGTTCAACAACTACTCTCTCTCATGTGATTAAATATCCTATGTAGTGGTATTATTGAATCTAGTACATAAAACTTATGGTCTTCCCACAAAGCTATCGTAAATGGAGTTCATGTAAAACAATCCTCAAATATCTCATGTTCTTTTATTCGAACATCGAGTACCCAAGGATGTTGCCTATGTCCACCATAAACATATCAAAGAAGGGATACAATATTTGATTCCAAAATCCAAAAAAAACTTATTGAAGTATACAACACACCGAAGGGTATTGATAATAAGATAAATTAACCATAAAGACTCTAAAAATAATACTTTTGTATATCATCCACTCATGAATAGGGATGATGATAACCCGGTCATGTGGTCATGTTCTGAGAAAAAATTTACACTTAACCCATAGTTAATGTATTCATCGATTCTTATGATTGAACACTCATTCCGAATAGACATCTAGTTTTGGAAATGATAATCCACAAATTTCCTCAAAATCTTATCTACCTTCATAGATAATAACCTTGGGGTATCCTAGGGAAACTTACTACATCTAACAAATCCCCCGTCTATACAAATCCTCTAACACCTCCTTCAGGTATTAGAACCCTATAGGATCGTATGATATACCTATTTTGATATCAGGATATTACTAGTTTTAGTTTTATATATGAGTAAAAAATTTTGTGGTAATGGTGAGTTTGTAACATCCCTAGGGACGATGACATCACATTCCTACACTATTTACAAAAAAATTAAACCTCATATCATTTGCTACTCCAAGGGTAATATTATCCATCTAATAAGAAATTAGTTGTATCCTCCAATATAAAAGATTAACCATCTCTTCTTGGGGGAGAATTTAAACCCAGAGAAATAGGTAAATTAAAAAATTTCATGGTAACATTCACATAAGAATGTATAACAAAAACTATTCCATTCTGAGGAAATAATTATAGGGCCTCATCACCACTGTAGAAGGATTCCAGGAGAATCTCTCTCACCTCTTGTAGATAGGTCACCCAATTGGTTGATGTTTGTGATCAATAAATCTTAACTAAAGAATCCTATAAAACAATGGTTGAGATAAAAGTATCATTGATATAATTTTTTCTTGAACATGGGATGCATTCAGGAAAAAGTGTCTTGAAACTATGTAATAAAACAATAGAAAAAAGGAGAGAAGAAACATGTCAGAGCTCAAAACACGGTCTAAGCCTCCAGGTCACCATCCCCTACTACATAAAGATATCCTTTACCCTTCCGACAATTTCATTGCATCCATGGATCACTCTGATAACATAGCATATCAGAATGATTTTTAATCATAAAAATCAAAGTATGTCAGCATCCACACCTCGAAACTATAAGTTTTTTCAGCACTAGCTCATCCACATGATGTTAAAACCTGTAAGAAGAGAATGTGGCACATTTTGTGGCGTGTACCAATTCATTGAATTCCAAAGTACACATAAAATATCACCAATATAGATATCCAATAACACCAACTGTGTCCATGGAAAAGTCTCACTTATAGTACCACTATTTAGATGGTTCCTTACTATGAGGAAAACCTAAACCAAAACCTCAAGCTAGTACTGCACAACAAAAAAAAGGGGTATGGCTCACAATAAATCCATGGATCTCTCTGAAACTCATGAAGTGCACCATGTACAAGAGAATAGTTAACTAGTTCTTTAGGGACCGGTCACATATCAACTTAATAGGGAGAATCTACCAGAGTCCTCTATAGTTGTTTTTCATACTACTCAACATACAGAGGAAGAACATTGTATCCTATTAATGGAAGATCCTTATGTACTGGTCCCTATACTGGAGCCTCATCTCTATACGGATCATAATCATGATCTTGTTGTGGAATACATTCATGATTTCATCAAAGAGACATCCAAAAATAACCTAGATAAACCATTATAAAAATATAATATCTAGGGATCTTACTTAAGAAAGACATGGAAACCACAACCCATTCATATTTGATGCATGTACTAATGTTTTCTCTAAAACTAATTCCTACACACATAGATTCAAAAATAATTTTATCACACATCTGTTGAATAGATAAATTAATTTCCACAACATCATTGGGTTACCTATCCTGAAATATAATCTTTTTGTAATTTAAAGTTTTCTTCTTTATTCCCTAACAAATCCTCAAAACTAAATTATATCCAAAATTTGGTACAAAAAATAAAACTCCTAAATTAAAACTCTATCCCTAATGGATCCACGAAAGACTACATGTATGATGGTAAGCTAATAATTACCCACAATCCTTCATCTAGAAGGCCATGGGGTGGAGACTAGTTGTGAGCGGGCATATCACATACATGGGACAAATGTCTTTAATTTTCTTATAAACATGAATGAATAACCATGAACTTGTATAATGTATAAAAATATAAACAATTGGTATTATAAATACATGTCTAAAAGTTATCCTACATTAATATATAAAATGAATTCAAAAAAATTAAATGGGCCAATTACCAGACCATCGAAACAAAAAAAATGAGTCCAAACTACTAACAAAATGGGATATTTATGAAGATGAAAACACTAGGAAACATACATTTTTTTCCAAGAAAAACTAATCCCCACTAGTTCATGGTCCTTTTATCAATCCATCAAAAGTCTTGTTGTCCCACATTTGAAATGACATGTTATGGAAGGTCCTATGATGGGGTGAGTATAATCAAACCTAATTGGATACCTTCATATCAAGAAACACAAATCATAAAAGAGAGAGTCCTCTCTAAATCAAAAATATATGGAGAATAAAAAGATAAATAAATATGATCAAGATGGACACCAAGTCTTAAGGTGAGGAAACATCATCACTACCAGACTATGATTATATTAGAGGTTCAAATTTAACCTCCCTTCCATATAATCCACACATATGGGATCTAAATAATGATGGAACTTATCCATGATGACATTCTCTGTGGGTATTTCCATGAAGAATCACTATGTATATTTAGAGGTACTGTCATTGATACGCACTCAATCATACGAAAACATACTGAAAGACAATAGATGTCAATGAAAAGAAAGGTTATAATGCATAGATACTATGGGGGGTTCTTTACCCAAACTATATTAACCCAATATAAAGGGTATCACATGTCTAGAAATTTTTAAATGGGATTCATGAACCATCTCAAATAATTATTATAGAGGATCACACCATGGGATATATAGAGGTATATTGGACTCTATCTAGAACTAACCTATTGTTGGAATTTATCAATATTCTGAGGATGAGATACATTATTGTATCCTATGATTTATGGACTAAGGAAACACATTCTCACTAGAATAGATTGGGGGAACTCGCCCAATATAACACCGTATATTGTCTAAAGAGAACTATAGATCTAAAATTCCCAAGAAGAAGTACATGGTGTGTCACATGGGGTATATTACATGTCTAAATGAGTTTTTAGGACATTTCTACTCTAGTATCCCATGGAATACTATGGAATAAATTAATCTTGTGTCCCATGTCATGACCCATCCCCCGGGGCACCTGTCATGACTACCCCAAACCTTCCATCTATAGGCCAGGGGATGGAGACTAGCACTAAAGGCGTAATTCCCTAAAACAAGGAAGGAATTTCCTTTATAACCTGTAAACCCACATAAAAGAAAGCATCCAGCTGGAAGAAACACCATGTAAACTGTAAAACAAAAGAGTGCTAATAGTAAAAGGTTCCAGAATACAAGACCCACTGGAAAGTAAAAGTGAAAAATAAATACAAAACAACTAAAGAAAGTGAAAATGATTGATACTACATCATCCTCCGGGATTCCTACCGTAAGGGTAGGTACAGATAGAATCCTCATCACTCCAAGTATGTCTTTCTCCACTGGCTACCGATACGCTGTATGGCCCACCTTCATGTACCATCTAGTCCTGGTACTCTCAGCCTCCGTCAGCATTTTTTGTCGTCTAAATCAAACACAATAAAGTACGGGGTAACCAGTGCGGGGGTGAGTATAATGATACTCAGTAGGGACCCTGAGACCCTCAAGGTCTCATAATGATAAACCGAAATGTATTAAATCAACAGATAACCTTAATTTCGTATATGCCCATACATATGCCTATGTTATCAAGTGATCTATCTCAATCATGTGGAATACATAGAAAAACTGAATCAGCTCAACCAATATTTTATTATAGGGGTAGTATCAATTAAAATCCCCAGTCACATTATCAAAACCTCAGCTGCTGGATAAGTCCTGCTCAACAGAGTATATTGGGCATGCCGTGATTCCAAGTACGCTTCCCACTAACCTTGTACTGTTGAGGTACTCCTCCTGTATATTATCATGGGTCTACCTCATCAAACAGAGGTGCTCCCCACTGTGGGTATGCCACGTCCCCAAGTTCACTCCCCCTCGTAGCCTTCAAAGGTACTCCTCCTATCGAGTAC
Organism: Viscum album; assembly: GCA_963277665.1. Taxonomy (NCBI): domain Eukaryota; kingdom Viridiplantae; phylum Streptophyta; class Magnoliopsida; order Santalales; family Viscaceae; genus Viscum; species Viscum album. The sequence goes on along the minus strand of OY728158.1, from coordinate 903,938,027 downwards.
CATGGGTCTGTCGCGTCACCAAGTGCGCTCCTCCACCGTGGGTCTCCAATGGCACCATGGCGCTCCCCACTAGTCTAGAAGAGTCACTCAGAGTCATATGGTTAGCGGTCATTAGGTCTCAGCTAACTACTAGGTCTCTGCACTACGCTCACTCATCTCCTGGAGGATCTACTCCACGAGCTACTGGTCGATATTCCATCTGACACAAAGTCCCATGAAGAAGTATCTGAAAGGTCTACCGCGTCATAGGGGTCTCAACAAAATAGACGATACATCAATTAGATTCCAGATCTGTGTGTTATTAGCCTTTTACTCCCAGGGTCCTAGTAGGTTTCGTGCACGATCCAACCTGACCATATCTCAACTTTACTCTAAACTCCAACGGGGTATACTAAAAGAGACTATCACACTCCAAGATTTCTATCGCCATTGACGGTTCATCAAACGAATATCTGGTGCCAAAGATATAGCTGAAGGAGAGTAAATGGGTCGTAGTGGGCCTGGGTCCAGTCCGACCCAATCAGACCGACCTGACCCATTGGGTCTGGCCTAGAACATTGGGCGGGCAAGCCCATTGGCTGTGGCCCGGCACACCGGGCCCAGCCCAGCAGGCTGCGAGGGGAAAAAGAGAGCTGTGAGGGTTCGGATCAGGTGCGATGGGACAGACCGACCACTGGTCGGTGCGAGGGTTGGTCAGCCCGGAGGGCTCCGCGTCGGCGGGTCATCCTGGGGGGCACCCCATTGGCAGCTCTACCCGGGGCACGGGGCCGGTTTGGCTCGAAGGGTCGTAGGTATGCTACTCAGGACGGCTCGGACCGTGGAGCTGGGGTGGCATGGTTGTGGTCGGTTTAGCCAGTAGGTGGTTCAACAGGGGACGGTTCGGCAGGGAGGCCGGAGTGGCCGGGGGGGGGGGCTCGGACGGTAGATGGCGCGGCTAGGGAGGCACGACCAGAAGGCCGGGGTGCGGCACAGTCGAGGTGTAGCGCGGCTCAGGGCTATTTCGGATGGTGGCAGCAAGGGGCCCATTCGGCTGGGAGGCCAGGGCACCACGGGTGTAGCACAGTTCACGGAGGCCACGGGTGGAGATGTTGTTACATTCTTCACCTTCGTCACCTTCTTTGCCTTCCTACATTTCAAAGAACACCGTAAATCCACACAAGGGTTACAGAGAGGATGGGCCATGTTAGTTTGGCCTGCACTCTCTGCATTAGAGTGGTATCAAGAGGTTCACAAGAACAAGGCACATGAAACCCTCCTGCAAAGATTCTTCCCAATCCACAAAAGAAAATAAGGGAGTACATGGAAAGAATTAACATACAAATATACCCCTACCTCATATTTTTCGTTGACGACAATGAAGAGTGAAGGTCGGTTGTTGAAGACATCCCACGTCATTTTCCTCCGTAAGGTGCTTCCGAGGAAGAAGTCGAAGACGTTCCTTGCTGGAGTTCTTCGTGGAGAAGCGTTCTTTGTGGAGGAGGTGGTCTTCGTTGGAGAGCGTAATCCTCCAAAGTGTTGGGCATCGTGTCACTTTACCAGTGCTTCGTCACTTGGTGTATCTTTCCCAAATCCTCCACCCAAATCTCATATATATAAGAGAGGGGGGAAGGTTGGTAATGATCGTGGAATTTATGATGGTTCATTTATTAGGAACCTTCCTAAATTCAAACGACATTGTTACTTAATTTAACAAAGGGGCAAGCCAATTAACTATGTTTCCACAATTAATAAGGTGCGTTTGCATAATTAAAAATTATGGAGTTGTTGCAGCGGCTTCCCCCACATTTATGAGGGTGTTGAGAGGTTTTCCTCTCCTCCCATTAATTGGGGGGGTCAGGTGGTGCCCACCACAATAAATCAAGAAGAAGAGGTTTAGTTCCAGTAGACCCCACCCTTGAACATCCACATGGTGGTTGGTCACAACAAAATAAAATAAAACATGAGCTTATTTTATTTTATTATTTCCAAAAAAACCCAAAAACTAACTTTTACCCTCAACCAACTGTCATCAAGGTGAAGGTTTTCTTAAGCGAATAACAATACTATAAGTCAATGGTGCCCTCATATTTCAATTCCATGCACCGGTTCAAAAGATAGAAAACTCACTCCCATGTTTACTGAATGTACCCAAAAAAGGATTAGAAATTCATTTCTGGAACTCCGGGCCTCGGAATCACGCACGGTCAATTTTCATAGACTCGTAAAATTCCTATTTAATTAAAAATAATTACATGGAAATTATGTGTCTTTACATTCTCCCCACCACATAAATTGCATCCTCATAAGTCACAACTCAAACTAAGGGAAAAAGTGGGGGTACTGAACACACATCTTATCCTCCCGCTCCCATGTGCTCTCCTAGAGGTTCCAGTGATACTAGAAAATGCGAACTAGATGTATCAACCGTCTATGAAGGAACCACTCTTGTAAATTATCAATCATTACTGGAACCTCTGTAAAAGTCATGCCATCGTCAAAATCAGGCTCTGCATGGTTGATGATGTGAAAAGTGTCAAGCACGTATCTCCTCAGCTGGGATACGTGGAAGACTTTGTGCACTCAGTGCAGCTAATGTGGAATAGCTAAGTGGTATGCCATCTCACCAACTCTGCTGAGGACCTAAAAAGGTCCGATGAACCTTGGAGATAACATGACGCCTCTACCAAATCTCCGCAAACATTGTCATGTTGAGACCCATAGAAAGGCGTGGTCTTCATCCACAAAATCTTGAGGTCGTTGTCACCTGTCAGCATATGACTTCTTAATGCTTTGTGCTGTCTTCATCTGCTCCATGATGATCTGCACATTCTCTGTGGTAGCCCGTACCATCTCCAGTCGCATGAGTGCTAACTCCCCTGGGTCTGTCCAGCACAAACGTGGTTTGCAAGTCACCGGTATAATTCCTCAGAAGGTTCCATCCCAATGGTGGAGTGATAGCTGTTGTTGTATGCAAACTCCACCAAAGGCAAGTGAACATCCCATCTGCGACCGAATTCTAGGACACAAGCATGGATAATGTCCTCGAGGGTCTGAACGGTACGTTATGTCTGACCATCTGTCTGAGGATGGAAGGCAGTGCTCAAACAAAGCTGTGTCTCGAAAGCCTTTTGCAACCCCTTCCATAGCTGAGAAGTAAATCATGTGTCTCGGTTGGAGATAATCGTCAAAGGTACTCCATGTGGCCGTAAAATCTCCTACACATAGAGGTGTCCCAATCTCTCTACTGAAAACTGCTCTCTGATCGGTAGGAAGTGGGCAGACTTGGTGAGTCGGTCAACGATCAACCAAATAGAGTCATTTCCCTTGAATGTATCTGGAATTATTTTCACAAAGTCCATAGATATCCCATCCCACTTCTACTCTGGGACCTCTAATGGATGAACCAAGCCTGCAGGTACCTAATGTTTCGACTTCACTTGCTGACAAGTGAGGCATCGAGAGACAATCTCTGTAACATCTCTCTTTATTCCTAGACAAAAGTGATGTCGTCAGAGGTCCTGGTACATCTTCTCCACTACAAGATTTACTAATGGAGGGGATGTGTGTAACTACCTCAACACTTCCTCCTAACGTGACACCGGTACCATGATACGTCCTCCGAAGAGGATGATGTGCTCCATTCCTTCAGAAAATCCATCAGCTAACTGTCCTATAGATATCTGGGCACGTCGTGTCTCACAGTCAACGTCCCCACGTTGTGCCTCCCTGATTCACTTAAGAAGTGAGGGAATGACTGTAACTGACTGAAGAAAAGATTCTCCATCTCTATCCACAAAGGATATCTGTAAAGAGGACAATTGCTCTATTGCCTCACCAAAAAGCTGTATACCGTCCCTCTTGCTGAGTGCATCTACAACAACGTTCCCTTTCCCATGAGTATATACTATATCGAATTCATAGTCTGGGAGGAACTCTATCCAACGTAGTTGTCTCATCATTCAAGAACCATATGCGATCACTACTCGCTCCTACATTAGGACACATCAAAGTCTCGTCTCTGATGTGTCGCGATAGACTACGTACCATACGCCTTCCTCTGAAAGCCTCAAAAATGGTCACTAGACAGCCTCTACCTCATCACTTGAAAGCCTTGCTGGAATCTCTCATACCACACAAAGAGTTTCCCTTTCTTCGTCAAGGTTGATAGTGGTGCTGCAACTCTGGATAAATCCAGCATAATCTTTGGTAGTATCCAGCTTAACCCAGGAAACTCTGTACTTCTGTCACACACCTGGGTGGCTCCCAAGAAAGTACCGCATCAATAATTACTAGATCCACTGAAAATACCGCCTTCGATATGACATGTCCCAGGAAGTGAACATCTCCTATCTAGAACGGGAACCTAGAGAGATTATTATAAATATGGTTCTCTTGGAGTGTGCCCAGCACTACCTGCAAATAATAGGCATGCTTCTCCTTAGTAGTCATGTAGATCAGAACGTCGTCGATGAAGACTATGATAAAGAGATTGAGGTATGACTGAAAGATCCTATTTATGAGTCCCTTGAAAAGTAATGGAGCATTGGATACATAGAATTGAATAACCATGAACTCGTAGTGGCCATACTGACACCTGAAGGCTATCTTATGCACATCCTCATGTTGAACTCTAAGCTGATGATAGCCGGATTTGAGGTCTATCTTAGAGAACCATTGTGCCCCCTTCAGCTGATCAAAGAGTTTGTCAACCATCGAAAGTAGGTACTTTCTCTTCAGGGTAATTTGGTTCAGGTGCCGATAGTCAACACAAAGCCTCGAGATCCCATCTTCCTTCTTGGCGAACAGAATCGGATCTGCCCTGGGTGAAACACTGGGCCAGATGAACCCCTTCCCCTGCAAGTCCTCCAACTATACCTACAGCTCATGAAGCTCTGTGGGAGCCATCTGATATACTGGTGTAGATATCGGTGCCTTCCCGGGGCACATTTCAATGTAAATGTACACCTATATATGAGGAGGTAGACCCAATACATCATTAGGGAAAACATCCGTGTATTGGTCCACCACTATAAGATAACTTGAACACTCCACATAAACAGCTCTGAGGGTAAGGCTAGCCAATTGATGAGTGATCAGATGCACTCTCCTCTAGTTAAGTCCATCCTACGCTGAAAAGTATCCCTTCTCTCTGGTGAAGGTAAACCTGGTCCCATCCACGCGGAAACACCACACTTTGGGTCTAGTACAGTCAATATGAGCATGGACTGTAGATAATCAGTCCATACCCAAGATGACGTCGTAAGGCTACGACGCCACTACTAGGAGATCTCAGTCAATGCTCTCACCTCCTAGAGTAAGCTTACACTACCAGCACCAGTGCGTAATCGTCGAATCTGCTCCCGTAGAAGTCTGTAGCGGTAAGGATCGAGCCAACAACCCCGTTGGAATCTTTGAGCTCTGAACGAGGGAAGTGGCAATCAAAGAATGAATGACTCTTGTCTATAGAAGTACTTCAACTATGGTGGAGTAGACAAAGATCATACCTCGAATCATCTCCGAAGCACCGTGGTCATAAGCCTCAGCTAACTGGAGCTGAGCTCTCCCATGTCCACCTACTCTCTGCTGTCTAGGTGGACCTCATGGTGGTGGTGGTGGTAATATCTCAAATCGTCGCCCACCACCAGCTGCACCACCATCTCCCCTGACACGTCTTCCATCTCCCTTTGTACCACCTCGATCGAATCTTTGTCTCTGCCTGGGCGGTCCTTCGACTGTCTGCTGATCATCTGAAAAACGGGTCAGACAGTCACAAGCCATGTGACCCTGCCCGCTACATGAGTAACACTACCCGATCCTAGAAAACCTATCTCTGCCTCGAGAGCCCCACTCAACTGATCCTGAGTCATGTGGTCATCCACCTGTAGGTCTGGTCCTCTTGGAAATATATGATATCTGCCTACTATCAGCTGGACAAGACTCCGCTACGTGTCGACTAGTGGTGGATCTCGCTTGTGGAGACTGCTCAGCAAGGAAACACTCCACTATGAGGGCTCTCTCTAACACCCCCTATTGTTTTGGGATGCTAAGTGAGATCACCAAATCCTTGATCTCCTACCTAAGTCCGTAATCAATGTTCTGAGCCCAGATGAATGGGTCTCACACCATATCAGTGGAGTAGTGTGAGAGGTAAGTGAACCTCGCTGAGTATTGAGCCACCGTCATGCTGCCCTACTGCAAATGAAGTATCTCTTGTATGTACACTGCATGAACAGTCGCTGGAACAAACTATGTCAGAAACAGACTCAAAAAGTTATCCCAGAGAAGTGTCACCTCGTCATGAATTTGGATTATCAAGCTCCACCATCTGTCTGATGCTACCTGTAGAAGGTTGGTAGTAAGTATCACCATGAGGTCTGCTTGTCTCCTTACCATTCGGAAAACTCTCACCACAGCCTCCAACCAATCCTCAGCTGCCTGTGGGTTTACAACTTTGTCTTGATGATAGAACAGCCACTCCGCCTTAACATGAATGTCGGGTCCTGGCCCGCCAGGTACAACCAGTTTCCCCGCCGACAAATGGCCCCCACCCTGGGGCCCACCGATGTGCCTGAACAAGTCATCTGACTAATGATTGTCCCCAAAGGCCAACACATGTCCTTTCTAGTGTGCTTTGTCCTTACTGACACACACCCTAGGAAAATTCCCAGAGGGTCACACATCTTGATCACTACTCCAGGTCAATCACGCTTAAAATTGAAGTTCTAATTAGATAGGCTCCCAAAAAGTAAGGTACACCTTGTTGACATGAGTCATATCATTTATCCATTTAGCCCTCTATCATTCGGGGGTGTTATAATCACCCCCCCCCCTTAGAGCACAACGTCCTCGTTGTGGGACCTACAACTCAACCCATGCAGTGCACTGCACTTAAGGCTAGCTTCCTCCTCTGATACCAAATGTAACAACTGGGTATCAGTGAAAGCACAACCACCCCACCGTACCATGACCGTTAGTTCTTAGCCTTCCATGTACCACCAGTTGCCCCACAGACACGTGGTCGCCAACCTGGGGCCCACCTATGTGCCAGAACAGGTTAACTAACTAATGACTGTCCCCACAGGCCAACACATGTCCTTTCTAGTGTGCTTTGTCCTCACTCACACACGCCCTGGGAAACATCCTAGAGGTTCACCCATCATGACCACTACTCCAGGCCAAGCATGATTAGCTGTGGATTTCTAATCAGATAGGCTCTTGAAAACAAAGGTTCACCTTTTTGACATGAGTCACATCATTTATCCATTTAACCCTTTTTCATTGAGGGGTGTTACATCCCATATGGTATACAAAACATTCCATTTAGTTTGGAACTTTTCATTTCCTTTAATCTAACATGACATTTCATTCATAAAATACACTATTTATCCTCTTAGATAGATGATGTATAGAGGCCAGGTCGGAACTGAGTACTTTTCTCTGGGTAAAACTTTTATTTTTTAAATTATACAGGGTGTACTCTATATAATATGACATTTATAGGCTGGTTTGGCTCTAGGTGTGTTTCATCTTCTCGATCCTCTATACCATTTGATGTACATGGGGTATTTCTCTTATCACACAATGTGTGGGGTCACATGTCCCCTATGTATGTGTACTCCATAAATGCACCGAGTCTCGTAAAAATGTATTACACAACATGTAATCCAACCACATGTCATATGAGGCCACATAGCCTCTTTTGCATATACCCAATATATATGATGATCTGGATGTCTATGGTCTAATTGATGTTCAAATAGATCACATAGACTATGATATTTAACTCAATGCATAAAACATAGCCACTATACAGAGGGTAATATATGTTGGGTGTTCCTATGTACCATTTGGTGTGTAATTTAGGATTTCATTGAAAATATAGTTCATCATGTGGCTTTTCTCATGTGCCATCACTACCTTTCGATCCACTATAAAATATGATCATAACTCCCATATTAGAGTTGACCATCATTAATGGCCAAATAGAAATTGAATTCCTCATATTCTTCACTAGAAGAATGAAAATTTATAGCAATTACAAAGTAACTACATTACATAACTCATTGTAACCTCTATATTTTAACAAAAAAAATGTATCAACATCGTCATTGATGGCTATATTATGATCACACATTTCTCATAATCACAAATTGTAACACCTCTAGAGATACCCAATCAATCCCACATGAGGACTCTACATTACTCAAACCATCATCTGATTGTTATCAACTCCATTTCACCTTTTTCAAGTATCTGAAACTTAAATTATAACCCATGAATGTGATATGTTGCACAAAATGAATAATTCAAAACGATTATTCCTCTTGGGTATAGTCAAAATATAATCCAACAGATATGTTTTTGTAAAACATCAAAGAAAATAATGATTAAGGAACATAACATCATGAGAGTTTTGATTAATGGTCATTATCATTTTTACATCCTCATTGGAGCCAAATAATGATGATATACTTATCAAATAAAAATATAACAGAGGAAAAATTTCAAGTTCCAAGATCTATGAACAAAAAAAACTACTGTAAAACCAATCAAAGAATAATCCAAAAATTAATTTGGAAATAATTAATTTGATTTCATCTCAAAACATATACATGACTTAAACCAAAATATCAAATTATCTACCTCAGGTTAGATCGATTACTGAAGGATAATTTTTCTCTATCATTGTAGTGTGTGAGAAAAAAGAACTTTCTTGACGATGATGATCCTTATGGCACTCTGATCCTTGATCCATGATCCTACGACCATCTCTCAATGTGCTCACCACCAGACTTCTCTAAATTATCTAAATCCTCTAGAGTTATGCTGTTAGGCCAAGTGAATTTTATAAATAGGAGTTTATAATGGAGGTTTCATTGAGGTTTTGAATTATGTTACAATAAAATTAATTAATTATTTAAATTCATTTAATATACCATTAATACACTTTGAAAAATAATCATATTAAATCATGAATTATGCCATGCCAAGGATAAGAAATACATTCTAGATTAAATGGGGGTCATCATTTTCCCAAATAATAAACCATTCACGAAGTATAAAATTATTTTAGAAAAAAACATGTACGTGAAATAATGAATTTAATATTTTTAATATATTGACATCGAGAATCTATGCTCTCAGATTCCCACAACAACTCTAAAACTTACTCTGAATGTATTTTTTACAATATATTAATATGTGAAATAAAAATTTAAGATTCCTTTCATATCTCTCCACGATTCTCTCTGTAGCTCTTAAACCACCTCTTGATCCCCTTTTTCTATAAAAAACACCTTATTGAGGTTCTAAAACACTTTAAATTTCATTATAAAGACTATTTACAAGTTAAAACCATCCACCAAACTAAAAATATAAATTCCTTTGAGTTCAAAATTCAGTTATGGACATGAGGCATTATAAAAAACACATGGATCAGACAATAATAAATTAGCATTTGGATATTTTGAATATGAATGACATCAATCTCAATCCCTTATCTTAACATGAATGAACCCACCATAAAACCATTATCTCATCATCACCACTTCATCAGGTACACCACATTCCACTCCCACTCCATACATGATCATACCCAACTCAGGATATCTTTTTTAGTCTACTCTTAAAGGGGAGTAGGGAAGAGAGGGTATTCAACCATAAACCCACACCGAATTGGATGTTGGGAATAAAAAATGAAACCAATAAATTGGGATTTGTTATAAAATACTAAACATATGTGGGGTGAAATAGGAAATCACATGAAAGATTCATGAATAGATTGTCACAAAAGTACCTAACATATGGGTGTACACATACAACCCTAATAGACTAATAATTATCCACTACAAGGTCATTCCTACCAATCCTCCAGATTTTTAACCTATATAACCTAGAACAACTAAAAAGGACACAAAAATTTCTATACAAATAATCATGAACTTACATTTATGCATTCTATTGAAAAATTTCAGATTTATCCCTTCCAACAAAAATATGATTCTTATGCTATTTATTTTGAATATTAAATGGAAACCATTTTTAGATATCACCCAAATCTATTTCATCCTTTAGTCATTCTTTTCATGTATTAATATCATAGTTATAGTCTATATTCATTTATTTCAGATTCTCTTCATTCAATATTAAATTAATGTCCCACAAACACATTTACCACAACAACACCCTCGTTTTAAATTTATTAATTCATTCATACCATGATACTAAGCATCAATGAAAAACATAATATCATATAATAACGACCTCAAATTTCAAATCTAAAACCAAAATAAGTAATCATAATACTTCCAAGTATAAAAAATACAAAACCCAACATCATTCAAGTATTTATTATCCAATCTTATAATTAAATTAATATTTTTAATTATCAGACATATGGGGATAAATTTTTAAAAAACACACAAAAAAATATAGGCTCTAAAAAATAAGAAATATATAGATTTCAAGTGGTTTAGATAAATAAATAAAAAAACAAGAACCACTCATAAAATATAATAGGCCATGCATATCACATTATTTTACAAACTCAATCATCATATTCATTACCTAAATTTTCAGTACCCTTTATGCCATATTTTTCATTGGTTATTATCACAATTATTTATTATCATATAAAAATAGTAAATTAAATAAAAAATATATATGAATAACATATATTCATAGAACTTCTATTTCATAATTTTCATCATCCAATTTAATTTATCTTCTTTAATTATGTTCATACTAAATAAACTATATAAAAAATCATGTAAACATCTGAATTTTAACAAAATAACTTAGAGAAGTGATGAATCCCCATACTTGGAAAGATGATTAACATGATACACCAAGAACATGAGAGAAAAATGATATGTTTTCAATAAATTCCATAGAAATATTCAATCTGATCATTGAAGGGTAGCCAGAGTTGAGTGCAAGGTTTTTTATACCCACACTTTAAGGAATAATAAAAATGGTACAAACAAGGGAAAATTGTCTAGGTATTGAGGGGTAATGAACTATAATAAATCATGAGGATACATCCAAAAGATACTCTAAAACTTCATCCTATATCACATTAATTTCACTTTCATTTTAGTTGGACTCACAAGATTCAGTTTAATCTCATTTACTTAAAAAATTCAAGGATTTAATTCAATCATTTAAAAATTGATTTGAAGCCACGAAATTTCACTTACAAAACATTTACATATTAAAAATGGAAGTTGAAAAATGGAACTATGAAAAATTGGAATCTTATAGAAATCATTCTACCCTTGCATGACATTTAAAAAATGTGTAATAGTAATTGGGAGTTAACCTTACACATATTTCATAATATAACCCCTACGTGAAGGATTCATGCTTTTTAAGGGTAAAATGAATTACCACCCAATAGATAGTTCATAAAAACATAATATCTTTATGAAAACATTAGACAAACCATATGTAATAGATAAAGGTAAAACTACCCCTACGTGACTACTCACCACCTTTACGCATGCCCAATACTACTCTTAACTGAGCTTTCTAACTTCATGTAACACAAATATGAAAAACATTAATCAAACCATCACACATATCATACCCAAAAATAACTCCCTGAAGGCCCAAATTAAAGATGATGAATCTCAGTTACACCCAAAAATATTTGGGGTTTTAATCATACATGATGTATAATGAAATTAGGTGACCAATATGGGAGTAAGGACACCCATGATGTGAAGAGGAACTAATATCACACAAATATTGATACTACCATCGACTTCCACCACAACCTCCTCCACATTAGAGTGTAAGGACCCTGACCATTTTTATTGTAACTAATTAAGACAATGATGTAGATACCCCATTCTCATAATTTCTATAATACCTCATGTCTATGGAATATATTTATCTTTAAATAAATTGTTAGGTGTTTGATAGAATGATTGATATTCAACATCGAGATTAAAATAAATGAAGATATATTATATCATAGTCCGTAATTAGATGTGTGGGAACATGATTAACCACATTATGAAATATATATATAAATATTCTACTTACTTAAATTGAATTATTTAATTCATAATATAAAAGTAGTTAATTTTTTGTAATGTTAATTTATATTTCCAAAAAATATTTTCTTAAAAAAGTTGATTTATTACATTTTGTGTTCAAATATTATAATTAATTTATAACTCTTTTAGAAATTTAATTTTATAATAAGGAGTTAATTTTTTATATTATAATGCCAAAATTATCATAGGGTGACATTTTACATTTTTTTCAAAAAAATGATTTTTAATGAATAGTGAATATTTAGATTTTTGTTAAACTACCATTTATTTTCATTGGGAGGTCACATTATTATTATGAATTTAAAATCAAACTAAAATAGGTATTCATTAATTTCATATAATATAATTAATTACATATGAATGATCAGAAAATATGATTTGGGGAAAATATAAATTTTTGTCTTAAAAAGACATTATTTTTTAAGCTATTTTTATGTGAAAAATATGTATTCATTTTAAATAAATTAGTTAATCTATTTTAAAAACATATATTATTTAAATTTATGGATTATTTATTCTGAATAAGTATCTTAACATCATTTTATGGTTTTTAATATAAATGAAATAATAATAGATCTAGTTTTATACTTTAAATGTATTGTTTTAAAAATGTTCTTCATGCCCTTATGTAAACTTATTTTAAAATGGACTTATGGCACATTAAAAAATTGAATATTGAACTATGAATTATATAATTTGAATAAATAGGATAAAATTTGGTAAATAAATCACATTTTTTAATTTTCAATGGTAAACTTGGAAATATTCTTTCACACTCAAAAGGATAACACGGGTTAGATTGGGTTAAAACCATGGTTTGAGGCTTTAAAATATCACTAAAACATGCCTTTATCTTATTTAATGATTTGTTTTCAGGTATTTTTATATTATTCAAAAATATATGACCACATGGTGCCATTTTTCCTTGATTATGACCATTATATAAATATTAGAAATAAATAAGTACAAAATGACACTCTCTAGACTTTAATATCTCGATTTTTTAATAAAATGAAAAAATAAATAATTTTGTTCACAAATATATATTTGATATATATATATATTCAATTATTTTTTTCATATTAAGTAGATTTTAAAATTTAGAGACTGTATGATTAACTTAAATTCTTACACAATACTGACCCAATTTTAACTAAATTAATTTTAAAAATAATTAATTGATATTAAAATATTAACTTGAATTTTTTTTTGAATTATTGTTTTAAAAAAAATTAGTTAAAATATAATATATTTGGTATAATTTAATTATATATATTTAAATTCCATAGATATCATGATTAAAATAATGTCAAAGTAAATAAATAGTGTCAAAATTGGCATTAAAAATATTTTCCCAAAAATAATATTTTATTAAATTATTTAAAAACATTAAAGTGGTAAATTTCGAAAACATATGGTATAAAAATTTATACCTTGGTCATCTATGATGTAATTTTATCCTTATAATAAAAATTATATCCCTTTAAGATAGAAATATGTTTTACTACAATTAAGGTTAAAAAAGGATAACAATGGGTTTAAACAAAACGATAAGGTTTAAAATGATCCCAAAACCATTATATATTTCATTGTGTGATTATATTTCAAATTTATTATCTTATTATCCAGATTCATGTTAATTTATATGCATTATATTTGAGATAGAAAAAAATTATAAATAGAACTTTTAAGTAATTCCAAGTCTCTTCTTTCCTCCCATATGAAGGGACACTCATTATCTCTTTTCTTTACACCACCATGATTCATCTCGCATGACCAAGACCAAAACAATACTATTAAAAACATAACTAGATAAAAATTAAAGGTTAGAGTCTTCTTAAAATACTATTACATGTGTTCTTAAGAAAGGATCAAAATGTGGACATCTTAATAAGAGATAATCATATTACCTGGACTTTATAAATTTATTATTTGTTGTAATTCATCTAAATATGTTGTATTCATGGAAATGTATTAAATTAATTATATTCATGAAAAATTAAATGTTATTATTATCATGAAACCACTATTATTGACCTTGTTTTCTAACAAATGGGAAATTAATGTATTGATAGTGCATGTGGGTGGTTTAAAACCACTACATAGAAATACAAATAATTTTCTATCACAATAATTATTTGAAGGTAATTATAATGGGTTTAATGTTTACATATGATATATATTATATAATTAGGCTTATATAACAATAGTACGAAATCTACCTTCATACCTTTATATCCACTGGAAAATGATAACATCCCTCATGCGTATGTATGGATTTCCACCTAGAGGAATTGGTGCAATTAATTAATTAATTTTTTTTACATGGATGGTAATAAAGATATATTAAATTAATATATATGATATAGATTATATAATATTGATTCCATAAAGGTGAATTGTTATTTACCTTTCTTTCTATCCATCAAGTAAAAAGTGAAAACTACATTCATGCATACATATAACCAGACATCTCCATAAACAATGTAACTCATTTTCTTATAACAACCATTTATATATATTTATATAATAAAAATATCATGAACAATTTACAAGGAACATAACTATTTAAATTGAATTTATCATGAAAAATGAAATAACTAACTTATAGAAATGATTATATTACTATTTAATTAAGGATAAATGGGTGTTGAAATATTAAAAGTGGTTCATATATGACATTATATGTATATAAAAAATTATATTATAGATTAATAATAAATAAAAATTTATTATAAATGACATTATAGTTATTTAATAAAGGTAAACATTTAAGTACTAGATTTATGTTACAATTTCATTATTTATAGAGATTGTTTATGATCATGTTTTCAGAGATTAAATTTTATGAAATATCTCTAAAAATAACATCAATTTTATTATACTCTATTTATGACTATATATTACATGATTTTATTTCATTTTATTATCCTTAATAACATAATATACTTAAGTAATAGTTTCATTTAAATCCAACTTTATTTCTCTATTTGGTTGAAAATAATTGTTTATCCATATCCATATTTTATTACATTGTTTTCAATGATATAATTAATATTCTCTTATGATGGTTTAATGTCATATCTATATGTGATTTTATTTTTGGAATATGTTTTAAAATTAATATTATGGTCATTTTTCAAATTAATACATATTTAATATTTACTAAATGTGTGAGAGTGATATTTGTCATAACATACAATGGATGAATAGAATTTCTAACCTTCATCATTACTCAATTATCTGAAGATTATGTTACTTATTTATAAAGTAGTTTTCAATGAAACATTGTTACATAAAATTTCAGATATTTTAATATTTTATGTAATTATTTTAAAAAGAAAAAGGTTATTTTTCATAATGAATGTTTCTGGTGATCTTTTAAAGGAATTTTCATCTATTGTGATATCATGTGATGTTTCTTGTGTTTCACTAGGGATATGACTATTTCATACCGTATTTATTATTTATATGGAGAGTTAATTTTTATGATGATGAGATTTCTTTGATCCCAATTTTTTATTACATGGTTTATATTATGTTTCAATGTTAAATGTTTTCATGATCTTGTTGAGTATATATTAAAATATTGTGATTATATAACGGGTGGGCCTTCTATATAACACTAATTAATTTACGTAAATGGTGTATAACTAATGAGATAAATTTTTTATACCTAACATTATTTCATGTCTCTAATTTTGTTCATGTACCAGGTTTTCAATTCCATATGATTATCATGGAATCAATTTTTATTTTCATAAAATTATGTATGGACAAGATTTTAATATCCACCTGTTTATATAAAGGTGTAATTTCATGTCCTTACATTAATAAGTGAAATTGTTTCTATTCATATATTTTCAAAATGTAATAAAGTAATCTTCTTTCAACATTCATATATCTATTTTATCCTCTCCTAACTCATGACTTTTTATTGACGATTCCACACTCTTAGGAATATTGTATATCATTATAGTAAATTACTATTACATGACTCATGTTTTTTTATCAATTAATGATTGGGTATGAACATTGTAATTTATGGACATGATTTAATACACTTATAGATATCTTATGCTCATTTACAATCATTTATTAATATCTCCTATATTTACCCTTACTGAGCATCTAAGTTCCCCCTTTCTAATATACCTTTAGGTTAGTAATAATTGTTTAAGTAGGGAATACCTCTGAATCATTTTATGAGGGAAAAATATAATATCCTTCACTAAATAAGATTATTATTTATATAGTTTCCAAATAAATTAAACCATTGTGTTTATTTTGTGTTTATCATAATGTTATATAATAAATATTTATCTTAAATATTATAATATTTATTTATGAAAATTATTTGTTTCAATAGTTGGTATGAAAATATGATTTAGTTATCATTGAAAACAAGGATGAGATGAATTAAGAGAGAAATATTATGATAATACTATGTATAGGATAACATGATAATTTATAGTAAAGAAAGAAGTGTGGATTTCCTAAGAAAAAACATTGAATTCATACTATTAGGGAAGAGGGTTTTCGCACATATGTATCTCAGTGTAGCAATCGTAATAAGATTTGGTCATGTTTATCGCAACCATAATTCTAGTGCATAATGATTGTACCCTTAATGTGCACCTAGTTAGGCACTCTCATGGGATATTCTTGTGTTAACTCATTTTTTTCATTAAACATAACAAATTATTTGATTATATTATAACCATTGATAAATTCTTTAGACTTGTGGTTTCATAAATTAAAAATAAGGTTTTCTGATATCCATATCCAATTAATAATTATTCATAATTATATGATTTCTCAATATGTCTATTGTTTGTTACCCTATATATTTTTAATTTTAGTTATTGGTTCAAACCTGGAGGAAATGTTTTAATAATGAATGTGATGGCTAATTCAACTACCATCCCCATGAGAAACCAAATAAATTAAGATATGGGATGAAAAATTTTATAAGTATTACAACTAAACTCTCTCAATATATGATTAGTAGAAAATATAATTTTAAACTTATGAATGCACTAAGGGGGGAGAAAAAATCTATTGAATATTTTATATATAAATTTTCACCTTCTATTATGGGTATTCTTATCCACTAGTTTCTAGTAATTGGATCAAAGCAATGAAAAAGATAATTTATTTTCTTTAATAATTACATCATGAAAAATATGTCCTAGTCATTTTTCATTAGGATGTAAAATAATACCAATTGTGGGATATTAATAAGAATATTAAAAAAGAGAAAAAACTGAATTAATTAAATGAGATGAGTTTAAGAATATATTTTTCATTAAGTACTTCCTTGTATTATACATACGACAATGGATAAGGAATTCCTTGAGTTTAATTATAAGGACGAGGAATCCATTTGTACCTATGAGGAAATTTTTTTGTACATCCAAGGTATGATTCTTGTTTAATCATTTTCCTTGAAAAAAAATTAATTGAATATTTATTGGTTCCAAACTAATTATTCTGATGGAATTAATAGAAGGTGAATTTTCAATGTAAAAAGAAATTAATTGATTTTTACTCAATGTGTAATGGAAATATAGAAGCACTCATGATTTTAGTGATAACAAAAGGACGATGGAGTTTCATGGAAGCTTTAATGGTATGTCACAAGGAGGGAAGAAAAATATTGAACCTCTTGATTACCAAATATATGTGTAGGATAACATTGATGAATGCCTAAAATGAAAAAAAAGTTGTTTCCAGATTATGAATTCTGTCTATTTTGAAAAATAATGTTGAAGTAATGTGAAGAGGATAGTCATTGAAATTAATAGAAATAGATATCAAAAAATTCAGCACAAAAATTTCAGTGAAATAGATTCCTGGAGATTATGATTATTTGAATAAAATCCCTAACACAAGGATTAATGAGGATAATAAGCTACACCAATATCTAAATTCAGAGAAAAAAGTGAAAGCATATGAAATCACAACATCTAGAGTAAATCAAGATAATTTGGGCACAAATATCATCCTCTATAGAGTTGGATATTCCATAGTGATTCTTCTGTTAATGATCCCAATGAAAATTTTATTTTTCAACATATTATAAGATTTTATTTTATTATAATAATTTATTTTCTCTCACTACATATTTTCTATATAAATTTACTGAATAAAGAAATAATTTTTGATATTCAGATTCCACCAATGATCATCTATTGGTGAAATTATGAACCCTAACACGCAATGTTATTGTTTTTTAATAATATATGAGATTATTTATAGAATAAAGTCTAAATTATATTTTTGAAGCTTATTTTTTCTATAGTTTCATTTATTAGTAATTTTTGGAGAATATATGATCAAGGTATATATTTTTGGTTTGATAATTTATGGAAGATTAATGGTATTTCAAGGCAAATGTTTCGCGTATCATGAAATGATAAAAGATCAAATCATTCTAATATTTGGGTTACAATATTTTCCATAAATATTTTGGATAATACTTATGGACAATTATTTATGGAATGGATTATGTTGAACTTGTTGTTTTATTGTTTAGGTTTTATAGATTAATTTGTTACAATTATCCATATTGGATAAATTGTGTTAACCATTCAATTTCTTATAAAAACATATTAAAATAATGAATGAATAGTAATTATTTTATAGATATTATGATGTATTAAATGTTAATATTATTACTTCAAGCCTAAAAAATTCAACTTTTATACTCATTTCTTGAAGTATGATATTGAGTGGGAATTCATTTAAGAACCACCAAATGTTGACATTGTTCTTATGAAATAGAAATAAATAAAGTAATTAAATTTTATTGTGTTCTCTATCTTAAAAATGAAATATTTCCTTAACATTAAAAAAGTATTTTGATAAAAAAATTATTCCCAAATATGTTCATTTTTGAAGAACTGGTGGTCTTTTCAACCTTCACAAATTAATTGTTTTTTATCATTAATATAACCATTACCATGCTCTCTCTCAATACCTATCAGTAAATGGAAATTAATTTTCCCCTTGGTGTTTATAATTTAACCTTCTAATAATTTTCATCTTATATATGTACTAGATAATGAATTATTTTATGAATCCTTTACATTTACTATATACCTTTTTTAGTTGATGTTTTATTATCCCTTTGTACATTGTGGGATTTCAATAAAATAATTTTTAAATTATTACCCGTTGTTTAACAAGATAAATGTTTCAGGGGTAAAATTTATTTAAGTGTGTAGAATGTAAAAAAATATGATTTTATATTATATTTCACATTTTAAAAATTGTATTTGATAAAAAATTTATATTTTTTTTAATAATAAAATCATCATTTTAATAGGGTAACAGTTTTTGATTTTTCTTAAAAGATTAATTTTTCAATAATGAGTGAAAAATATTGATTTTGGTAAAGCTATCATCTATCTTAACTAAAAGGTCCCATCTGGATTTAATTTAGCCTTATTGTAACATAGTTCCCCTTTAATTTTATAAATTTGTTTTATTAACATAGGAATCATAATTAAAATTTAGTTTGGTATACATTCAATTTTGGGATTAGAAAAACATTTTTTTCCAAAAATATGTTTTCCCTAATGTTTTTTTTATTTTAATTACTTATGGAATTAACTAATGAATAATTATATTATTTATATTTATGGATTATTTTATCATATAAAATTGTTTTCAAAATTTTTATGGACTTTTCAATTCATGGAATGTGGATAAACATATTTTTATGTGTAAAATCTGATTTTTTCAAAAAATGGTTTTCACTTTGTTATAGATGATTATTTTAAAATGGAATTATTCCCCTTATTGAAATTCAATACTGAATACTGAATTTAATATTTGGGATAATCATGATAAAATTTGTAAAATAGGTCCGCTTTATATTTTTTCTTTATTAATAGTATTCTTAATAAATGTTTGTCACGTATGTAAATATAAAAATGGTAAAACATAGATATAACATTGGGATTAAGATTTAAAAATTCTATAATAAAAAAATTTATCCAATTAAATATGTTTTTTTCACTAGATTCCATCAATTTATTGAATATATGTCCATTTGGTTCAATTTTTCATCGATTATAAAATTTATATTAATTTTGAAAATAATAAATTCAAAACGTCGCTCTCTTGAATTTAATATCTCGAAATTTTATACATTAGGATAAAAAAGGGTGACTTTATTCAAAATATTTATTTTAATTATAAATTTATTTTTCATCATAGTAATATATTTTAAATATTTAGTTCTGGAATAATTACATTAAATGATTACAAATTGTCGACAAAATAATATTTATTTTAATAGAAAAATGAAATTAATTATTTTAAGAATAATAGTGATAGAATAATTTGGAAGAATTATTATGGGCCAGGAATTATATATATATATATATAACATTATGTATGAGAATTATTTTTATCTTACTTCTATAACTATCTTGGTGACTTAAAATTCAATGTAAATAAATCGTGTCAAAAATGACATTAATGATATTTTATGAAAAATATTATTTTATTAAATTATTTAAAAATCAAATAAATCCTTCAACTATTCCAGCATAAAAATATATGGTTTAAAATGTCAAATGTTATACATTTTTTAGCTAATTTTTACATTATAAGAGGAATTATAAACCATTAATATCGAAATATTTGTTACCATAGTTAATGATAAACAATGTTAACGAATGGATTAATCTAAAATATAATATTTATAATGACACCAAATAAAATATAAATTTCATTTAATGATACTTTATTTTCTATAAACTCGTTTTTAATTAATACATAAAACTTTTTAATCATTAATCATGATAAATAATTTAATTATACTTAAATACATTATGTAATTCTACATGTGTTGTTTCCATCCATTAAAAAAGAAATCCATTATATCTCTTTATTAAACAACAGTATTGAATATATATAGAAAAATACATAGATAAATCTATTATTCAATTCCCAATATGATAATTACTGTTTTTTTCTTATTAAATGACCATTCCATGGGTCCTTAATAGTGTATCTAAATGAGGTCTCATGAAGAAGAGATATTCATCTTACATGACATATTTCAATATATTTCCTATTATACTTCATTTAAATATATGGTATTCATAATAAAATAATTAATTCAGTATCTTTAATATATTTAAATGTTAATATGGCCATGAAAAAACTATTATACTCACTCTTTTCCATCAAATGGGAACAGAACGTATCTCTCAGGAATATGTGTGGACTACCGCATCCACATAAAGATACAATTCATTTATTATCCCCATATTTTATGAATGTTTGGAATGATATATTTAATGTTTATATATTATTTTTATTATATAATTATTATTTTGGAACTATAAAATCATATAAACATTCCTACATTTATATATTTTAGAAAATATTAATGTTGATCATGTGTACATGTGGACAAACACCTCCACGAAGCGATGTAGTACTTTTTCCTTTCAATTTTATATGGATGGAGGAAAATGTATATTAAATGAATATTTATGATATATATATGATCTAATAATGTCTCTATAAAGGTGTATAATTATTTAAATTTTAAACATTGCATCCTTTTAAATTTGAAAACAACGTTCATGTATATGTACGACCTACTATCTTTATAAAGGGTGTAATTTATTTTTATATCATTAACTTTTATAACACTAAATATATATATATAATGAATATATATATCGTATTTATGTAATTAATAGCACTCGAGATATGATTTAATGATTACCAATGTACCAATACTGGAACTATTAAATGAAAATTATAATGAAAAGAAAAATATTTAACACGCAAAAAAATTTATTTTAAATAATGATTTATTAATATATTCATGTTTAAATACTATAATTGGATGATATATGATGTTATAATTTTGTAAATTATTATTTCATTTAGTAATAATATGCTTAGATTAATTATATGGGAGGTTAGAGAACTTTAAAAACAAGTCAAAATTGAGGTAAGAGAAATATGTTTCAATCTCATTATTGATCAGGATTGTTTATGATCATGTATATGATGATAATATTTTATAAAATATCTCTTATTAATAATACTAATTTTATTCTAGTATGATTCTTTCTAGAGATTACAATTTTTCTTATCATTTCTCTCTCTTTAATAACTCAATTCTCTAAAGGATTGTTTTTAAGAAGAACCATCTTTATTTCTCTCTTCGATCAAAAATAGTATTTCTTCCACAACAATATTTTCTAAAACAATTTACAATAATGGTTTCAATATTCTCCTATAATTTTTTAATGAAATATTTACCCATGATTTAATTTTCATAAGAATTTTTAAAAGTAATATTATTTTCATTTTTTGAATGACCAGTTATGAATTTTTATAAAAAATGTCAACGTAATGTTTGTTTTACCATACATGGAATGAATAGAATTTCCCAACATCATGACCACTCAGATATTTCAAGCTTACATTATACATTTCGGAAGTTATTTTCCAAGAAAATGATTTTCTTAATATTAACAAATCTTTTATATTTTAAATAAGTGTTTTTAAAAAGAAATTTGTATATTTTCTAGGAAATTATCAAGGTTTCCTTTTTTTCTATTATGAAATACTTTGATGATACTTATGTTTCACTTGGAATATTATTCTGTTGTACCAGCTTTATTTAGTTTTTGTAAGGTATTTTGTTATGACAATGATATTTTTATGAAACTAGTTTTCTTTTCCACATGATAGGATGTGATGAAATGTCAAATAATTTCATAATCATTTTTTGGTATATATAAATGGATTAAGAATATTTAATGGGTGGTTCTATTATAGCCCTACATTTCATTATGTAATACTGGATAAATCATGAGATAAATACATTATTCACAAAACTAATTTTATGATCACAATTTTATGTATTTACCATGTTTTCATGTCCATAATTTAATGCATAAACCTAGATTTTATGTTATTAAAATTATATGTGGACCCAGTTTTCATATCCATAAGTTTAGGTGTGCCCTCAATTTCATGAGTTTAATTTAATGTGTGAATTTGATCCAATTTATACATATTCACAATGTTATAATTTATTTTTCTCATCACATTTATAAGTATATGTTATTCTCTCATGGATCATGACTGATTATTGATGATTACACAATAATATAAATATTTTATACTTATACTATAAAGAGTTATGACATGACACATGTATATGATCTATGACAGATTTGGAACTGACATTGTTCTTTTTTATCATAATCTCATACTGTTACACATATATTGTTCTCATGAATGATCATGAATTTATAACTCTTATGTTTACCACAACTGATCATCTGATCTCACAATTTACTATGTTCTCCATTTTGAAGGTTAAGAAGAAATATTTTATGTAGGTTATAACTAATAGGCCCTCTACGTGGGATATATTGGATAACATTCAAGAAATAAGGGGATTATGTGTATAGTAAATAAAGATATAAAACCGTTGTAGTTCAGGTGTGGATCATAAATTTATATAATAATATTCATATGAAATGATGAGATATTTATGTATGATATGTAAGGTTTGTTATATTCCCCCTCCCTAAATGATATGATTCACCATACCATTGCATTTGACACACAAAAAACCATGCATGTTTCCCTTACCCATTATATACAAGTGTGTTTCATAGGAAAAAAACCATTGAAACAATAAAAACATAATATTTTAATATATATACATATATATCATTAATAAGTTTTACGTTTTTGATATATTTGTTTACATGTGACACTAAGATCATAAGAAATGTGATGTACTATTTAAATATTATTGTAAAATGTGATTTTTATCACATAACCGTTGGATTGGATGGTATAAATATTACTAACAGAATTATGAAAAATATATATGAATTCTTTCCGGAATTAAAGTACATTGATTAATTGTAAACAAATAATAATTCGATTTTTAAAAGTAGCAATAAAATGTTATAAGACCTTTTTTTATCATGATTTATATTTTCTTCATATTTTGTGTGTTAGTTAAATAAAATACATTGATCATTGCTAATAAATAATTAAATATATTGATAATTTATGGAATCAAAAGAATAATCATTTATAAATTGACAATAAATTGGTTATTTATAACGATAAAATCATTTAAACCTAATATTTTAAAAAAAATATTTACTATGTTCAATGTATCTCATAAGTTACAATTGGTGATTGATTTTAATAAAATTTTAACTTCATATGTTTAATATAATATATTAAAATTAATCTAATGCTTTTTACTATGAGTGTATTTTGAAAAAAAAAATTCTTGCAAATACATTTTATCCAAAAATACATTTTCACATTTTTTGGTTTGATAGTATAATCAATTTCTACCACTCATAATTAATTTAACATATACAATTGATACTATATTTTCAATAATCATAGTTTATATTAGTTAATAATTTCATCTTATTTTATAAACATAATGTCAAAATACCATTGTAAAAAACATGTTGAAATGGTAAGGGATAAAATGATGAAAAGGGGATTAATGTAAGTTGTATAGTTTAAAATAATAAAATATTAAATATTAAATTTAACTTCTTTATTTTTTTCAAAAATAACCATACTATATTACTAAATTGTTTAATTTTAATCCACATTACTTCAGTATAACATAAATTTTATAATAAATTATAATGAATTTACAAGTTTTCCACGCACGCTACTTATAAAAGGAAACGACTTCATATCACATGTACACACCATCTGAGAAATCTGTATCATCCAAGATCTCCAAAATTATCTAAAAAAATTTCTGAACTATTTCATAGAGGTCTTGGTCTCACCAAAATACCATAAAAAGAAGTATTATGATGTGAGGTAAAAGAAGATACCTGAAGATGAGGTATTTTTCTTCACTGATCAATTTTAATTTTCATTCTTACTTAAAATCCAAAAACTACTCAATAACTATGTTAAAAGGATTAAATAAATATTTTTATGAAAAATAATTCTTTTTTATGTTGGTGTTATATACATTTTCAATTTTAGTTGTATCTAATGGAATACGAAAATATAACTCATGTGCATATACAAACTACCATATCCATAAAGTGATTTAACTTATTTTTCATCACCATCTCTAATATATGGTAATATATTTTGATTTAATTGATATGTATTATGTTTATAATTTAATTATTATTCTTTAAAGGTAAAATATTATCTACCTTATTACCCACTCATCTATTAGTAAAGGATAACATCGCTCGTGTGTACTTATCAACTGCCACCTCTTTAGAACGATGTCATTATTTTTTAATTATTTATTATCTTGAATGGAATTAAGGATAGATTTAATGAATATATTAAATCTTATTTATATTATTATAAATTTTAAAGATATATTATTATTCATCATTATTTTGTTCCAATCATTATAAAATTAAAACATCACTTGTGTGCACGTATAGACTACCGTCTTCACGATGGGATGCAATTCATTTTGCTTCATAAATTTAAATGAATGGTTAAAACTGCTTATATCATGATTAAAAATGGTACGCATGAAGTTATTATAATTTATTATATGATTAAAACCTAACCAAGGTACATGTATCATAACCATCAAACTAAAATATTTATGGGAAACCAAATGGTTGGGATCCAAATATTGATGGTAATATTGATTTATTAATAAATGGATTTTTGGAAATTATAAAGTAATTGTATATTATAAGATAAGTTTTAATATGTTAATATTATTTATGTATAGTAAATAAAAAATTATTATATAGGGTATTTAAATTTCATAGAAAAAATTCAGAACTTGGGGTAATGGTTTATGTTTCAATATCATTTCATTATTGGACTGTGTATATTTAATTTCTTTTTAGGGAAATTGTATGATACATATCATAGAAACCCAATATCTTTTTATATCCTCTTATTATTTTTTGGGTTTTCATGTTTTCTATTCATTTTAATTTCCTTGGTAATTAATCTAGTCAAAGAAATGTTTTTTATAAAAAACCATCATTACTTCCACTTTTCTATCAGGAATCATTCTTTATCATAAAAATGTTTTAATTAAACGTTTATATATGTTTTTACCAATAATTACTTTCTTTAAATCATTTATTTTCATTTTTTGATACTTTTGTTACAGCAGGTTGAATGTAATATTTTCAATGGGTTTTCACGTGGCTCAATTTTTATGTTTTATGAAAGTGTGAAATGAATATTCAGTTTTAATGTATAATTTAGTAAAATACTTCCACCCATCATGTCCTTAATCATGAATAATTACTTAAATGTCTTGAAGTGTTTTTAATGAATTGTTTTATCAATATTATGGTAATTTTAGTTTTTAAATTTTACAATAATAAAAGGGATGTGTTCTCCTGATTTTCAAAGTGTATTTTAAAAGCTTTCATGAAATTTATTTTATCACTATTTCAACATATGTTATGTATTGTTATTATTTATTTGGTATATATATTATAATACAATCATCTTGAATAAAGTGGATGGTTTATGATGATTATTCCATAATTGTTTTTCATAAAACCAATTTCTTTATCTTCGGTTAATTAAATTAGGAAGGAATAATTTATGTTATTATATTATTATGATATATATATATATATGAATATTTTATTATTATGTGATTTTTGAGTCCAATTTATCCATCCAATACATTGGTTAATGTTTTATATTTTATCAGATAAAATGGTACACAAGTGGTGAACTCAATCCCGAGAGGTTATACATGTAAGTATACAATAAAAAGGAAGATACACGAGTCGTTATCCCATGCATAATATGTGATTAATTTTTTGGTGGTTATACTTGAAATATGATATGATGCATTTATTGTTGTGTATCCTTGACATATAATCATAATAAGTAAGTTTATACGACATTATTATCCCATATAGTTATTCTTACTCTATGATCTCATGGATTATAATTTATTGATTCACCACACTATTATGAATTTTCTGAAATATTATGATAAATATTTATTCCATGAATCAAGATTTGATATTAATGTATTTGGGTTTTACCTTTTTATTCTAATATAATATTACCATAACAATAAAAACAACTTCTGTTCAATAATGATATTTAATTAATTTATACCATGATTACCCCTATTGATCATCTAATCTCACCCCTTATAATGTTTTCCTTTACCCAGTTTATAATTATGAGTATTTTGTTAGATGGGCCTAAATGTATCATATGATAAGAATGTGTGTGGTTAATGTTGAAGATATTTTCAGAAATGAATTAATTATTCTAACAACCTCAAGACTCACTATATCTATTTTACCCACCAAGGCCTTTTTAGTTAGTGGTTAGCTGAGAATGGCACTCTATGACCACCTTAAGTAGGCATGGGGCTAGAGACTAGAACCTAGTAGGAAAATCACACACATGGGAGACCATATCCTAATGTACCCATACACACAAAAGTTTCGATATACTAGTTTAGTGTAATAATTAAAAACAAATAATAGTTTAATTCATAATAAAAAACTATCCCACAACAGCATAAAAAAATAAGTATAATAAAATAAAATGTTCCAAACACATTCCCAAAAATATAAAATTACCAAAAATGGTATCACTAACGGGGAATCCCCCCAGAAATAATCTTATGGATCCTTTTGAGTTCAATCTAGGATAACTAATATTCACCTTTTCTTGGTCCACATAGGACTGCAATGAATCATTTTTCATCTTCATATGACATGACATGTGTAGGAAGAGCCCATTCATGGTTGATTTTATGAATACAAAATAAAACATCCTAAAATCTCCAAATATAAAGAATCATGTGGGAGTCAAATCTAAATAAAAAAGACATGTAATAAATATGACAAAACTCCAATATTATCCATGAAGGTGAAAAAGTCTCAAAGCGAGGTCACATCCTCACTACCATCCTAGGATTCTTCTCATTGGCTCAAAAGAAACATTAACTCTACATAACTAACTCATTGGGTCGTGTTATACTGATGGAAGTCATCTAATAAGACATAATAATCATGCCTTCTCTTGAAGAATAATTAAGAAACTAAAAAAATAATATGATATGCTCAATTTATTGTTCTATAATAGTCCATAAGATAATAGATTTTGATTCATATATAGGGGATCATTCACATGACACATGGCGTATACCAAACCCTAACTATATTTACCTACTAGGAAGGGGATTTAACACCCTACAAGATTACAATGGGATACATATCCCATCCTAGGGGGAGGGATAACGGAGTATCTCACCCCAGGTATCAAATAGAGATGCCTAACTCAATTTGGAACTGATCCATAGATGTGATCACTCAACCAATGTACAAGTAGAGATTCCTCACTAAACCCTCTTATAGATGGACCATGGGAGAACCCTACACTGATACGGTTTGAGGGAATTCACCAATGAATACCCCATATCTTGTATATTAAGAAGAATAGATTAAACCTTCCCATTAGGAAGTCCTTTTTATGCCACATGGGGCACACGACGCATGTCTCTTTGTCTGGAACTACCTATATCTTATTGTATATCATATAATGTCTTTAAAAAGATACACAAAATTTCCACTAATGAAACACAATGTGTAGATGTCATTTTGGTACATAGCGTGTGCCACCTACCCAAACTCTTCTACATTTGTATGTATAGAAGGTGGACTCCAATACACACAGTGTAGAGTCACCTCGATTGATGGGAGTATACTCATGGAACACACCAAGTGGATTGAAAAAGGATTACATAATGTGTGATCTTTTTATGCAGAGTTTGTATCGACATGGAAACCTAGGAATGTGATCTTTGTACATGTTGAGTAATATAAAAAATGGATACTTGTTGGTTGATCCTGCTACATATAGTTTGGGGTTACATGAACTCTTGGGCGTGTAATCCTTATACATGCTGAGCTGGCCAGCATAAGGTCATATGACACATGAGAAAATCACATGAAATGTGATATTTAACTCAATATATAAACCCTATCTACCACATTGAGGTTATAGAAACACAGTCTTAATATACATGTATATTACACAACATTTTCATAATAATTAAAGCATTACTGAAATAGATGATCAAATAACACATTAGTTTGATCCCTTTAGAAACCTAGAAACATAAAAACTAGTACATAATCAAACATAATTATCTCAAACTATGTTATTTCTAATTATAACCCTTCTTATATATGACTTACTTAATATATATCTTCATTACCTGGGTAAGGAAACACAAAAAGGGGTGAGCTCATATGCTCAGTAAAGGAAAACAAGAGAGACATGTAAGCATAAACATGAGCATATATTTATGAGAAAAATTCCATGAAAGTATAAAATCATACCTTACATATCAAATATCAGAAATATTAATCATCTCTTAAATATTGGTAGCTCACAAGATATGAATCATAAAACAATTAAGAACAAAATCTCTGAAATCATAACATAGGAATAAATGATGGAATTCTGGGAAACACATGAAAAATAATATAATTCACATATTATTAATGGAATAGCTTCTAAGGCTCTCTTGGTAGTATAATTTTATTCCCCATACCATCTTGGTATTCCTGGTTCACTCCCATATCCATATTAGTAGCAGTATTTCACTCATTATAACATCTTGGTAGTCAAGGTTCACTCCCATGGCCATCTTCGAAGTCAAGCTTCACTCCCATGACCATCCTAGTATAACTCATGAGATATTAATCTATACACAATGAATTGTAGGGAGATATAAGTCCCACTAATATTATAATAAAATCATTCATACATGTTCCATAATATCATTAAAAATAATATCATGACCCATGAAATGAAATGGGTTTAATAATGATTTAATCATATCATAACCTATGAAAAATTATTTATGTTTCATAATCTTTTAACCATTAGCATAGCCCATTAAATAAAGTATTTTTCCAAATAATATAACCCATGAGAGGGATAATTGTTTGATAAACATCATTCCATCAAAACACAATACATTCAAATAAAGAATTTGAATGTAAACATTGAATCCTTCTCCAAAAAAGGAATGAGTAACACCAAGTAATGTCATAATATATGGGAAAAATTATGATTGTTCTTTTAAAATCATTTCCAGAGGAAAATATCCTTTCGTTTTAGAAATTGTTTTTAAATAACAAGACTTTTTGAAACCATTTTACAGAAAATAAACATGAAAAAAATATAAAAGAATCATTCAATACTTTTTGAAAACAATATGACATTGAATTCTTCTGATGAACTTATAATGAAGTATTGAAAATGTTTTTAAAACCATTCCATTGAATTTTTTTAATCTTATTAAAAATCTTCAATATATTTTGAAAAATATTTTAATTTGAAACATAAGAATGAGGTTTGAAAATTTTTTGAAAACCATTTTCTATGAACTCTTATCAAAGTGATTGAAAACATGTTGAAAACCCTTTTCCCATGAAAACTTATAAAAAAGTCTTGAAAACATTTTGAGAATTATTTTAATTAAATACACATTGAAACCATATAAATATATCTTTGAAAATAATTTAATTTTTTAGACATAATATAATTTGGAAAACCAATTTTATTGAGAATATTATTTAAACCATGAATTTATGGAAAAAGATTTTAATTTTTTTTAAGAAAATTACTCTATAATCTTTTAAAAACAATTTAATGGAATGATGGAAATAATATTGGGTTAATCCATACATTTCGAACATTCATTTTGGATCATAAAAAGCATAGAAATGTGTCTCAACCGAAAAATGAAAATAAGATTATTTTTAAATAAAATTTTGTTTTAAAATTTAAATCATTGTTAAAAATTTCTTTTAAAATCATTGGAGAATAAAATATGATTTTTTTAGTTCTTTTTTAAAAAAACATGGTTTTGAAGGAAACCATATTTCAAACCAAAGTGAGAGGTAAAGTTTGACCTTCTTAAAAACACTTTATTAATAACCATGGGTACCAAAGAGTGAGAATATGATACCAATAAATTAATATATAATTAATAAACATAGAATATAGAAATTTTTATTCTCTTGAGATATGGATCATAATATTTCATCAATGGAGGCAGAATCATAAAATATCTCAATTAATGATGAGAGTGTCTCAATAAACTCGTAAAACATGAAAACATTACAGTATATTCATTATATAATAAAATAAAATTATATAGATATTAGAATATAGTAAATAATAATTATATTAATTATATAACGTTTCAATTTGAATCAAATACACCTCATTAGTGAACATTGGTGCATAACGAAGAATGTTCCACAAAGAATGTAAATTGACACAAAATTACATTGGTAATTTGGACATTCTTGAACCATAAACCCATAAATGAAATATCATAGAATTTATATTAAAAAACCATAAATTTAAAAATTATAATCATATAATACATTCATGGGTAGTATAAAAATCACTCAAATGAAGACAGTGGTGAACATGGCATGTATCTCACAAATATAATAAGTGAGATGAAATTCACTTACCTTATGTATTGACTCTCTTCGTAATCAAAAACAATTATTCATGTATACTAAATTTAAGTTTATTCTAAATATTTTAAAAATTAAAATTCATATCTCTAATACAATATATTGTTTTATTATTACATTATATTACATAATTATTAACAATTCTATATTAAGGTGTCAGTTTGGGTAATACGCTTTTTTCGTATGTGTATTAATTTGTTATATATTTAGTCATTATAATAATATATTTATTTATAAAATGTAAAACGTGATATAAACAAATTTAATATATTTTATTTATAATAATCCATTGAATATTAAAATGTAAAATGTAATACACATTTCATAGAGATGGTATGTCGTACTTACGCATGAACAGTACTTCTGTTTTAATGTTGAATTGAGAGAAAGAGAGTCAAATAAATATATTTATAAACATGTATAAAAATAATTATTATCATATAATTATTATACCATATATATCATATGATTTCACTAAACCCATCCTTAAAACATTCTATGTAGTATGTGAATGAATCACATCACATTGAAGGGGTGGTATTCCACACATCATCAAATGAAATTACGATATTTACAAAAAATATTTTATGTATAATTATATTTTTTTTAAAAGGAATTAAATCAGAATAAATACATTATAAATACCATATATAATATATATAAATATAATTTCCATTATAATGGCTACAATGATAGGTGGTAAAGGGAGAACAAACAATCATTGTTTCTTTAAGTGGTAGATCACTATACATGTAAATATTATATTTGTTACCCATTAGATGGATGTGTGTGAATTTTTAAATCAAAACCATACATTTAAGACATCCTTGTATATTGGTTATATTGGTGTTGTTATACATGAAAAGAATAAGAAGAGGTGAGGGGGGAGGAAAATGGAAATAAATGAACCTGAGGAAGAGTTTATCATCTTATACGGGGAACTCCTTTTGGTTTTCACCAAAGGACATACCTGGATTTTATTATTCCCATGTATAGGATCCTAAGATGGGGGAATGAATTTTTAGGTTTTATGTTTTCAGATCCTCATATATCTAAATTGGCATTAAATTTTTGAGGAATTGGGAGGAGATGAAGCATATTTATAGTGGATGAGTAGTGGCACTCTTGTAAATTTAGGGAATGGGAATTCCCCCCATTGTTTTCCCTTGTAATGTGGATCAAAAATTGGTAAAAATTATATAAAAGTTATTATAGGGTCGAAATATGTCTATCCATTGGATTTTGGACATCTTTCTTCATTATTTAGGCCCTTAGTTTTAAGGTTTAGTCCTTAGTTATGATTAATTATTCTCTAATTTATGTAATTAGTTTTAATTACATTACCTAATATTTTTTTTCCAAAAGATTAGTTTAAAATATTAGATATTATAAATTATTATTATTTCAAATATGGAACATATTTTTCCAAATCCCAATCACAGAAGTGGAATAAATTAATTAAAATTTAATCTCACGGTTGGGTTGACATATAGATTTTTAATGTAAAAATGTTCAAAAGTTTTCTATGTTTTTATATTCAATTTAAAACTAAAATTGATTATAATAATATAAATTTATTTTTTTGATAAATCTATCATCTAATTAAACATCTAAACATATTTAAAATTTAGTTTAAACTTTAAAATAAATTAGATGAAAAAGCGCTTTTGAACTAAAATTCAGTATTTTTCCCTACTCATTAAAAATAAAACATCATAGGAAAATAAAAAAAATTACCATAACAAAATTTTTATAATTCAATTTAAAATATAATGTTTATTTTCAAATATTATATTAATAAAATATCTAAAAAATATATTTAAAATATGATTTCCATTAAAAGGTAAAAACATATTTTATAAAAAATATAGGTGTTTACATGTAATATTGGGTATTTCTTATATTATACATATATATTGAATTCGATGAATATAAAAAATAATTTTTCTCTATATATAACATGTTAATTTAATTAATATCCTTAACTAGTGGAAATTAATTTTACATATTTAGATAAATCAAGCTTTCCACCGGAAAAAATTATTTTATAAAATTGTTCTGTTTATATTCACTTGGTTTCAATATTATTTTCTAATTAAGATATGACCAACAAATTCAACTATAAGTTAGTAAATAATATATTATTAATTTTATCCACTATGTTATATCTTATTAAAAATTTATAATTTAATACACAAATATTTTTTGCTAGCAATCATTCATGCATGATACACAAGCCATTGGGGAAATGTAGTCTTCTATTTAATGTAAGATAAATGTGACGTTCCATTTTGAGAATGAAAACATTTAGGTTGTGTATAGTGAAATATTTACTTGGTGTTTCATATAATGAAATTCATAACAGAGTTATTTAGTACAAAATAAATTATTTTTAGTGTTGTGTGGAATGAAAAATATCAAAAAGATGAAATTAATTCCAAAAAATAATTCACAAGACCTTAGGGCGTTAATTCTAGTCCCCTTAAAATAAATTTCACCATAAAAATTCATATGGGTTATCAATAGCTTAATACTTTATAGTTCCTTTCATAGAAACCCACATCGTAAAGATTAATAGTAAAAATTCCATTATAAAAATAGAGTTGGAAATGTAACGTTTAACCAAAGTATAACATAATTGGGCTTCCACAAAAGAGAACATAATTGGGGATTGAAAACATAGACTTAGTAGAAAAGTGTAAATATTCGTAGGGATTGATTGAGGTCATAAATCACAAACACGTGAATGATAAATGAAATTTTTATCACCTAAAAGCTTTAAATCTGTGATTATTTGAAATGAAAACTGTTCAACAAAAGTAGGTTTATAGGAAAACATTTTATTTCTAGATTGTTTTACTAAAGTTGATGAATTTTCATGAAATCATATACTTCCATGATTTTAGGATAACCTCACCCTTTATTTTTCCTTGATCCACTTCACTTCATTTCCAAAAAAGTAGGTGAATTTTTCATTCCTAAATAATTAACAGATCATGTGGTCTGTGGTATACCATCTCATTTGTGATAAGTTATCATCAACAAAAATTTGATAAATCAGGTTATTTAATATGCATAAATATTCATAAGGTGATATAACACATTTATCATAACGACTTCATCCAAATATTAAAATTAAATATCGATAAATTTTTAACCTTGTAAACCTTATAACATATGAAAAACGAATACATTAGAAACAATGATAATAAATTATATTTACATTGACCCCACATATGTCACAATGTTTATCTTTTTTGTCACATTCCATGCATGTAAATACCTTCATCAAATGTTCAATTAAAGCATAGTAATAACCTGAATGTCTGTAAATTCTTTTTGATAACATGCATGATTCATTATTCTAATGATTACTGGATAAATTATTTAAATCCAAGAAGTTATAATGATCATCTTTGATGACATAGACCGCTTTGTCAATAATCAATTATAGGTTAATCTGTATCTCCCAATTTGATTATTCATATCCAACATATCATTATCCAAATATCATTATCTCAAAATCAGTCATTGTTTTATGGTTACTTTAAGTTAATCAAAATATCACATTTCTATGAAATCACCATTCAACATCTGTTATTATTTCGGTATGGCCACTATGAGTTCTTAGTTATACCATTCGGCATGACCATCACCCATGCAGTGTTCATGGGACTCATGAACAAGATATTTTAGCCACAACAAGATCAATTTGTGGTAGTCTTCATCGATAATATCCTGATATACTCGACGTCAGTGAAAGATCAAGATAATCATATATAGATAGTTCTGGATACACTCAGAGAGCACCAGCTTTATGGTAAGCTCTCTATGTGATATTTCTGGATACAGGAGGTCTACTTTCAGGGACATGTTATCTCGAAGTCTGTAGTTGAAGTGGATCCAGAAAGGATAGAGACGGTTCTACCTTGGGATCCACCTAGGAGTGTGAAAAAGGTACGGAGTTTCCTAGGGTTGGTTGGGTACTAACATAGATTCATACCTGACTTTTTCAGAGTTGTGACACCCTTTTCAGTGTTCATGATGATGGGATAGCCCTTCGTGTTGACTGAGAGATTCTAGTAGAGTTTTCAAGAGCTAAGTCAGAGACTAATGAGTGCCCCAATCTTTAGAATACAAGAAGAGGGTGTTGGGTATATAGTCTACTATGACGTGTCAAGGACCAGACATAGATGTGTCCTGATGTAAGAGTGAGAAGTGATCGCTTATGGTTCACAACAACAAAGTCATCATGAGAAGAACTATGCAAACCATGACCTAGAGTAAGAAACAGTGGTATTTTCCTTTAATATGTATAGACACTACTTTATGGGTGAATGGTTTACAATCTACTCTGATCAAAAGAGACTCAGGTATATATTCTCAAAGAAGGACTTGAACCAGAAACAACGATGATGGCTTGAGTTCCTCTTGGAATATGACTTTGAGATAGTCTACACTCCTAGGAAGTGGAACGTAGTAGCATACTTACTCAGCCAAAGGGCTGGTCCACAGTGGATGATGTAGGTGACATAGTACCTACCCTCATTACAGATATACTTTGTGGATAGAGATGGAACAGGTTACCTTTAGTCTATGACTATCACTCCCCAACATTTTCACCGAGTTTGGAAGGCACATCTTTGGGGCACTGACCATGAGGCTCGATGAGCTTAGATATCCTCATGATAGGCACCTGATAGATTTTATGAAGGTTGTGAGCGTGTCATCTTTTTCAGTGGATGAACTATGGTACCAGTGGATCTATGGGAGGAGGTGTTTAGGGAGTTTCATACGTCCCCTCAAGCGGTACATCATGGTGTGGGGAAGATATACCCGAACATTCAGAATCACCACTGGTGGGTAGGGATGAATAGAAAAGTGGAATAGTTTGTTACACGATGCCTCACTTGTCATCAAGTGAAGGCCGAACATCATGTTGCAACAGGATTATTGCATCCATTAGATGCACCCGAGTGAAAGTGGGAGGGTATTTCCATATATTTAGTGATACGGCTACCACTTACATCCAGGGGCCACAATTCTATCTGGGTGATCATTGAACGACTCCCCATGTCATCCCACTTCCTAACTATCCAAGAGAATGGATCAGTATAGGGATTGAGATTCCACTACGTATATGAGATTGTACGACTTCATGGGGTGCCATCGATGATCGTCTCTAACCGTGACACACGTTTTACATCCCAGTTGTGAAAGGGATTATAGGAGGCATTTGGGACACGACTATGTTTGAGCACCACCTTTCATCCTCAGACAGATGGTAAGAAATAGCGGACCATTCAGACACTGGAGGACATGCTTCGGGCATGCGTCCTAGATTTTGGCCACACTTGGGAGGATCACTTTACCTTGGGTGATTTTGCATACATCAACAGCTATCACTCCACCATCGGTATGGCACCGTTTGAGGCCTTGTACGATCGACCATGAAGATCACCTCTATGCTGGACAGACCTGAGGAAGTCAGTACTTATGGGTCCAGAGTCAGTACGAGCTACCACTGAGAAGGTGCAAATCATCCAGGAGCCGATGAAGACTTCACAGAGTAGACATAAGTCTTATACTGACTGGAGATGGAGACCATTATAGTTCGAGGAGAAGGACCATGTCTTCCTTTGGGTCTCACCGTGGAGACGTTAACAAATATTTGGCTGGGGAGACAACCTATCTCTGAGGTCCATCAGACAATTTTAGGTTCTCAACAGATTTGGTGAGGTGGTGTGTCACTTATCTCTTCCCCCACAGATGCATTGGGTGCATGAAATTTTCCACATGTTACAGATGAGGAAATATGAGCATGATCTATTGCATGTTATTGACTAGGGTGAGCTGGACATTGATGATGGGGATACATTTACAAAGGTTCCAGGGGAGATTGAGGATTGACATGAGTGGGTAATTCAGGGATGATTGATCCCTCTAGTGTGCACTTTCTTGCAGAATGAGAACCTTCAGGAGAGAACATGGGAGAGGGAGGCTCAGATTAATGCTCAATACCCCACATATGTTTCCTCAATCTATTTTGTGGCTTTTGGGGATGAAAATACCTAAGGTTGGTAGAATGTAAAGACCCAGATTTTCCATGTAATTGTTTTTATTTATATGGAATTATTACGAGTCTTTAAAAATTAACGTTGTGTGATTTCGATGCCCGGTGTTTTCAGAATGAATTTTTAAACATTTTTAAGGTACGTTCTATAAAATCCTGGGCGATATTTTTTTATCTTTTGAACTAGTGCATAGATTAAAAATATGAGGGCACCATTAAATCCATAGTGCCAGAATTCCTCAAGGGAGGCTTCACTTCACCTGTAGAGGGTTGGGAAAAAAATATATTTTTCGGACATTTAAGATAATAATAAAATAAAAATGTTATTTTTTTTTTCTGTTTCTCTTTTCCTCCATCGGACGAGTGGAAGTGGTGGGACAGACGACATATAAATCCATTAAATAGATTGACTCTCTTTTCTTGTAACCACACCATTGGGAATTTCTGTTTTTTATTAATTAAATGAACCTCATAAATTTCTTGAAGTGTTACCCACATCTTCCCCCACAAATTTATTTGGAGCTCAGGGTGTGGTTTTGGAACAACTTTCCCAAGCGATGAAGATATGGAAACGTACCACAATGCCAACCACATGGATTACTAGACCAGTTTTAGTGAGTTGTGATGAGTGCCACTGAATCACGAACCAGCGACAACGATGTAGGATGTTCCGTCGATTATCGCCAGTAGACGTCTTATCTAGGTACGGTGGATTGTTGTAAAGTTCATATTTATGAGATAACATGTTGACCACCTGATATGATGATAACAAAGAGGGAACGAGCCAAATGAACTAAGCCTGAACCCTCCTCCTATTCGGTAATTTTCCCTTTTTTCTTGAACAGTTTTCCAAACGGAGCGGCATGATGAAACCAGAGGACACGCAATGGCGATGGTGACCTAAGAGCCTCATTGGAACTGACTGAACCAATAGAGAACCACTGAAGTGCATCCGGTGTCCCGTAGAAAAAACTTCATGCGCGCCATGTCGGAAGTGGCCAGTGGTGGACAGAGTCAGACTGAGTCAGTTGTAGGGGATAAGGGTGGAATCCGTAGGCACCGCCAGTGGTAGTAGCCATATCCAGGAGGTCGTAGTAAGAGGGGGTGGTGCAACCCCATGTTGTGTGGCGTTGGCGAAAGTCGATCGTCTAAATGACCGATTGTTTCATGCACTGGGGCAGTCCCCCACCGTTGGGTGAAACGACCCTTGAATCGCGAGGCCAGCGGAGAAAGTTGTTCACCTTCAGGCAAACCAGGCCGGTCGTGGGCCGACAGAGCGGGCTAGACCTGAGGCCCATTGGGCCAGGCTGGACCCGTGACATAGTAGGCCAGTGCAGGTGGGCCGAGCCCCACTTGGCGAGTCAAGCCAACCGCGGCCCGGGCCCAAAAACCTATGGGCCATCCCCAATGGGCCGAACCTAGTGAACCGGATGATCCTTAATGGGAATGACCCGAGTGGGGTTAGGTAGACCCTAGGAACCATTGTGTTGGGCCGGTTGGACCCAGTCGGATCAGGCCCAACCCAACTGGTCCCTGAATATATAGACGCTCGTAACTGACGAACTAGGTTTCTGTTTGACACGCCGTCAGTGGCCATGTGACCCCTTTAGAGAAGTGGTCCCTTTGGCTTATTCAAGAATGCCCGATGGAGCCGAGCTAGACCACAGTGCGAACACCACCAACCCCGTTTCACGAAAAGTGGTGTAACTAACAGACTGGGCATATAATCGATGCACCGTCTATGGAAAAAGGACCTTTGTGGAACGGAGGTCCTTGAGAGATACTCTATGTGAGTTTTTATGTATTTTGACATGCAACATGGGTTGGATCAGACTTGAATCCATCTGGGATCTTTTTACAAAAGTGCACATATCACACAAACCGGGTGTCCGATCGACACGCCATCTTTCACGTTGGGACCACTATAATGGGGTTGTTCCTTGGGTATGATTTTTGAGGGACTTAGTACTGTTTGAAATATGACTGATGGCTTGAGGAGCTTTTCTCTCAGAATCATGCTTGTTGTTAGCATGAATCATGTGGCTGGATGTCAATTGAAGAGTGACCCTGTGTAGATCACCATCATAGCGACCTTATGTGGATCAGAATCATAGAATCCCTATGTGGATCAAAATCTTAGTGACCATCTGTGTAACAGCATCATAAATACCCTATGAGGATCAGCTTCATAGCGACCCTATGTGGATCAGCATCATAGAGACCCTATATAGATTAGCATCATTGTAACCCTGTGTGGATCAGCTATGCGCAACCCAGTGAGGACTATCCATAGAGAGACCCATCATAGATTAGAAACAAATGACCCTCTATGGATATATAATTGAATAACTTCTTCATGGTTCAGTTTTGGAAATTCCTAATGGAATAAAATGATATAGATTAAGACTAATCATCATTATTCCTAATCACTCAGTTCTATACCTGGTTTGAGCTGAGTCATTTGATTTGTGGTTTATGATTGATAACTTGCTTTTTGATTCCCATTTATGGAATCATGGGAGACCTTCAGGGGTCTCGAAGTCCCTATAGGGTATTGTTATACTCACCCAGCATGGGTTTTTTCCACACCCTGTTGTGTCTTGTGCAGATGACGAGCAACTTGGATGAGACTATAGAATCTAGGACCATACAATACACGAAGGTGACTAGTTGATGTGGAGAGATCTGGAGATGTGTTGTACCTACCCTTTAGTTAGGATCATTGATGGAAGATCTTATGAGTGATTTTCTGTTTTTCTATTTTTCAACTTTTTTGTTGATGTTGTACTTTTCAGTTGGGCTTGTATTCCAGCCCCCATTACTTACAGTACTCACCATTTTTACATTCAGTAAAAAACATTTTACTATTGATGTGTTACTATTTGGATTATTATTGTTGTATTCTTTGACTGTGTGTTTGCAGGTTTAAAGGAAATTCATTCTTGTTTTTCATGGATATGGATTCCAGTGCTAGTCACCAACCCAAGACCTATAGAAGGAGGGCATGGGGAATTCATGGAACGGGCCCCAAGGTATGGGTCGTTACAACCTCGTATCCTCCCACGTCTCAATCCTAGAGTGTTCTCCACATTATGCTCAACTAGCCTCCCAATAACCTCCCCCACAACTAGGACCCATTTTCCTTCATAAAATACCAAAATTGATCCCCTAATGAGGTTCTAAAAAAGAAGGTATGATGAGGTAAAAACCCTCTTCCTTTTATTTTAATTTCTTTTCATGTTTATTTATTTTATTTTTGTCTCATCAACTCCCCTAATATTAATAGTATTATTACACTAAAACCTAACATATAATTTAATTTTATTATTCTAATGGTTTAATTCATCATCATACCTCTTTCCCCCTCTTTTTATACTAAAATTTATAACATCATCTGTGATGTGTTAAATTATCACATTCGAGGAGGATGATGTTTTAAATTACATTACCATCTTCAAGGATTGTCATGAAACCATTTTTATCAGTGAACCCGATTATAATATATTCATTTTATTTTATTTTATGTTCTGTAATCATTATTTATTCATGATATTAATTTATAAAAACAAAATGAGTTCATATTGATCGAAAACTTCCAAAATAAACCCAAATGATTATCATTAAATACTTATCTAATGATTCGTCTACATTCAATAAGAAAATTATATATAATACCAATATAACCTCTTTAATATCATTAATAACATATATGTTCCATTATGGATAATTACCCCACTTGACAAGACCTTTCGTACATATATACCAGATAAATGATCAAAAAACCAAGGAAACCAATGATCCCAAATGATGAAATTAAATATCTTAACAAATCAAAAATGCAATAAATGATCTTAATAATGGAATAATAAATCAAATGAATTTATGAAGGATTATGTAGTAATTAATTAATTAATCTAATATTATTATGAATGACATTGTGGTAAAGTTAATAACACCATCAGATGTAGGTTATGTGATTCTACCTGAACCTCCATTATTCATTCGGGTGATTATTTTTATCATTTTAACCAAATTAAATTATCATATCATTTTATTTAAATAAATTAATTAATTTTTATATGTTTCAAACTCTTGTATCAAGATCATTTTACCCTTTATTTCAAGGATATACTTGTTTTCAAAATGTTCCCTACTTGATTCTTCCAGATAAATAATCACGAATTAAGGGAACTTCCCAAATTCTTACCCATAATCAAGTGAACACTATAATATTCTTTGACTGGCCATAATTTTTTTAAAATCACTCATTTAGATATAAAAAATTTCTTTGATAGATTCCAGTTATATATAAAATATTATTTCCTTCTTGGCTTAAAATTCTCTGTAATAGTTTCATTAAAATTCACTAAAATATTTTATTTCTAAAGATTATTATAATCCATTTTTACAAGTATTAACCTCGGTTTAATATCAAATATCTCTATTTATGGATATTTTCTCATAGTAATTTCAATGTATTATTTTAATCTTTTATTTCATGGACACCATTATGATATTACCTTATGTTATGTTTTTTTGACAAGATTATGATGCCTAATTATTACCATGTGTAACCATTATGTCTATGATTGATTACTTCTATATGATTCTTTATGTGGAACACATATTCATTAAAATGTTATGATGGATGTTCCTAAATATCCCAACAATGCATTGGGTAATTTTTAGTCTCATGTTATGTTTTGTGCAACGGTCTTAGTTGTTATCCTTGACTCGTGCTCCATTTTCAATTACCTTGGTTGTTAACATTGACTAGTGATCCTTCATGTTCAATGATCCCTAACTCATGTTTATGTCATTTATTATGTTTTTTCCACATTTCATATGATAAAATGATTAGATATGTTATGATTTCTTATATATATCCTTGCCTTTTATGTCATTTTATTTTTCCGACAAACCCATGTGCTATGCTTTATTCTTATTTTCATTCCCTTACTTGGATTTTTAGCTCATCCCTTTTTTCATTTTATCCCTATGTCATCCAATGAATATATAATTGATCAAAAGATTTTAGGATCTCATAATGGATGATAAATAAAGAATTTTAATTCAGTACCATGTTTCTTGTATTATGTACATTGTTTTCTAAAGACACTAGTCTTTATGATCCTTGGATTCTAATTTGATAGTTAATTATGTTTAAAATCATTTGATACTATTTGAAAAGGATAGGGTATATATAGTTGGTATTATAGGAAGGTATAGTTATTATATATATATATTAGGAATATATTACTTTAGTAAGAACCTTATGAATGATTCTATGTCTAAAAAAACATCCTAAATTTTGGTATTTGTAGAGTAAGTGGTTTATCAAGAAAAAACATCCTTTTTTGGATACAATAAGTGGATGTGGTTTTGTAATAGATGTATCTAGGATTAAAAACCCCAACAATGTGTTCTTGGCCTGACTAATAGTAACCTGGAACATGACAATGTGCCTTATTGTGCACATGGTTTAACACTCCTGGGGGATATGCTTTGGTAATTTCCTAATAACATTATAAAGAATTATTAATTGAAAAAATACCATAAGAGTATGTGATAAGATATAAACCTTGGATAGCATGTATTGAATCACAGGAATCAAATTTTATGATTTCCTTTTTATTTTAAAATTTTATCCTTTTAGGTTTAAAGAATATTTTCACATGATTATTAGTTTAGTATTAAATCCCTTTCATTGCACTTTCTTTTTCTTAGTTAATGTAGAGAAATAGAGGAACATGTGAAAACAATTGATGAGATAAGAAATGTGACTATTTCACTAAATATGTGACAAACATTATCAGAATGGGTTCTCAAAACATTATGATAGTACTTGATCAACGGCCTAAAGTTATTAATAATAACTTGAATAATGTGTAATTTCCTACCTCTCAAAGTAAAGAGAAAGTTTTCATAGAATCCTTCATTTGAGAAAGTCCTACCACGTTTAGTGTATCTTTCAATTTCTTCATCACGGAATAGTGGATTAACTCAATGGAAATTATATTTTATGTCCTCCAGTGCCCAGAAGAAGAGAATGTTGTGTTGGAGTTCTATCGTTTTTATGGGGAATCTTATCAGTGGTGGACACTGATCAAAAATACAAATTATAAGGGGGAAACTGATTCAATATATTGGGATTATTTCAAGAAAATGTTTTTCAACAAATATTTTTCTCAAACCCTCCATCGCAAGATGGAAAGAGAGTTCCATGGACATAAGAATAAGGAAGATGATTCTAACAAATTGTATAAAGAAAACTATACAAGGAATTCATGATATGCCTTAGTATTTATCATAAACACAAAAAGAAAGTTGGATCACTTCTCTTTTAGATTAATTTCGCGTCTACAAAAATCATTGGGGATTCGATACTTTGAAAGTTATTAGGTTTTTTAGTTGTGACCTCAAGGGTGAAATGAATATTAGAGACTCTCAATGGTCAAATGATCCAGGTGAAAAATTAAAAAATGTATACTAATATTGGTGGATCAGAAAACAAATCCCATGATGTAAAGAAGACTGAATGTTACATGTGTCAAAAATGTTGTAGGAATCATCATGGTAAATGTGTAAAGGGAACCGGGAAATGCTTAAAATGTGTAAGAATTATGTATTTGGATATTAAATTCCAAAGGTATGTAAATAATTCCCCTAATCTGGAAGAATAAATAAAAGTTTGGATCGACGCTAATCATGTAGTACATTATTTAAACTACAAAGAGCATGTAGACTTCTTAAACAAATACACTAATCCAAGGGTTATTAGTGGAAATAAAAAACATCCTCCAAGTATCCATAAAAGGGAATATGATATCACTACAACTAAGGTGGATCTAGACAATCATGTGTTGATAGATATGTTGGATATTCATTCG
Source organism: Viscum album (assembly GCA_963277665.1). Lineage (NCBI taxonomy): Eukaryota > Viridiplantae > Streptophyta > Magnoliopsida > Santalales > Viscaceae > Viscum > Viscum album. Next base: position 903,893,485 of record OY728158.1, on the reverse strand, counting down.
GGAAAATAAAACATACTGTTTGATTATAGTTATATGAATTCTTTAATATCATGCTAGTTTAGTTGAATTATCTAAACACCACCCAAAATATGGAGGTTGAGTTATCTGTGAGATGAGAAAAGGGGGAAATTGTTTCATCCAAAGTATATAATTCCTCTATAGTTAATATTTTGGGACTAAACCTACCATAATATCTTGTCATGGTTTCTTTGGTAGATTTCATGGTTGTATTGGGCATGTATTGGCTATATTTATAAAAAGAAAACCTCAACGATTAGGAAAGGGAAAACACTCTTCACATACCGAAGCATCCACAAATTATATACATGTCTGAGGAGGTGGATGATTCTCATTTATAATCATTGTCTCACGTTTGTATATTAATACCTTATGAGCAAGCATATATAGCTCAAAATATCAATATAAAGTATAGAATAATGCTCAAAGACATGCCCATTGTAAAGGACTACACTGATGTATTCCCCAAAGAGTTTTTTGGTCTTCTCATAGATAGAGAGGTTGAGTTTAGAATTGAACATATTCTTGGATATATACATATATCATAGATACCTTATTTAATGTTCATCGTAGAGTAAGAAGAGATGAAGAAGTAGTTAGAAACGTATTTGGGAAAGGGATTTATATACCCAAGTGCTTCACCATGGGGTTTACAAGTCCTCATTGTCAAGAAGAAGGACGGATCATTTCACCTTCATATTGATTATCGTGATATCAATAAAATCATGATAAATAACAAGTATCCCATTCCACGGATAGATGAATTGATCAATCAGCTTCGTGGTGGAAATTATTTCATTGTGGTGGACCGTGGGTCAGGATATCATCTATTAATAGTGAGGAAGGAAGATATTCCCAAGACATCATTTTAAATAGTGTATGTACACTAAGAGCTCATTGTGATGTCCTTCAGACTCAATAATGGTAAAACAACTTTCATGGACATAATTAATAGAATATTTATATATTACCTCAACAAATTTATGATAGAATTTATCAATGACATTGTGAACACTCCAATTGAAAAATGGAACATGAGGAGAATTTGAATACTGTACTAATGACATTGAAAAGGGAGAAAAAATATGCAAAGAAAATTAAAATTGTGTTTTGTATGGAAGAAGTATCATTCTTGGGGCATGTTACCACCAAAAAAGGAATATGTATGGTATCATACAAGACAAGGACAATCAAATAGTATCCCATGATGATGTTTGTAAAAGAGATCCATAGTTTCCATAGCCAAATGGGTATTATGAATGATTGTTGAAGAATATTTCATGATTTTCAAACCCAATAACCAAGATGATAGAAAAGGGAATGAATTTTTTCTGGGATCAAGAATGTAAGGATAGTTTTAAGGAGTATAAAAATACGGTTATCACTATGCCAATACTCATACTCTTGAAAAGTGGATAACTCTTTGTGGGGTAAACTGATTTTTTGATGAAAAAAATAGGATGTGTACTGATGAAAATGATTAAGTGATAGTCTAAACCTCAAGGATGATAAAAATTTATTGGAAAACTATCCTACACATGATTTTGAGATAGTGGCTATGATCTTCATAGATAAACTCCGGCTGTATTATCTCCATGGGGAGAAGTGTGAAATATATACTGATCACAAGAGTATTAAATATATTTTCACAAAGAAAGAGCTTAATATGCACCTATAAAGATGGTTTGAGCTCATCAAGGATTACAACTACTCAATTTTCTACCATCCCAATAAGTAAAATAAGGCGGTGGATGCTCTATGTAGAATGGATCCTGAATCATTACCAATGATGAGTATTGAGAAGTTTTAAATCCGATTTGACTTTCAAAGTATGGACATGGGAGTCATTAAGAGTGGAAAATAATCAATCCTTTCTCAAATGATTTTTCAACCATCCCTATTTAATAAAATAAAGGATGATCAAACAAAAGATGTGAAAATTCAGAGAATGTTAAAAGCTATATGAAATGGTAAATCCTTTGAGGTCATGATTAATAAGGGTAGATACAAAGGATTTGGGTGATGGTTATGTGTACTATATGATATAAAGATATAGAATTAGCGTATGAATGATGCACATAGCATGGCGTTCTGTATTCACATTGGCAGCAAAAAGATGAATCAATTTCTATAAGATAACTATTAGTCGTATAATATGAATCCTGGTATTGTTGAATATACATAAAAGTGCCTAATATGTCATCGAGTGAAGGACTAAAGGAAATAGTATAAATGTTTGATGAAACAATTACAGATACCAAAATAGAAAAGGGGAAACATCACCATGGACATTGTCATTGTACTTTCAAAGACATCCATAGTGAACAATTCTATATGGGTAATTATGGATCGTCTTAGTAAGACAACTCAGTTAACTGTAATTTAAGAGGACTTATCATTGGATCAAATTTAATGGATTTATATCAAATAGGTTGTAAGGATACATTAATTACCAATATAAATTGTATCTTATAAATGATACCCAATTTTAACCATCCAATATTTATAACATCACAAGGAAATACTAGATCACTTATATATCCTTAGACTCTTTAAATTCATAGTTTTAGAGAATTAGAACAATCTCTTTAATAGCATATTAGATACATAAACATATATTTAAAAAATCTATATCATCTCCCACTAGGTTGACCACATCTAGTAACCCTGTTTGGAATAACACACGTAAAACCATACTTTACAACATGGGTAATAGGAAACACAATAAGGGTGATATCAAAATCATTGTAGGGGTCAACATAATCATTAACAATTTAATTTCCTCTGTGGTCCTTGGCATAAGGGTATGACAAAATATACATATCACATGAGAATTATATAATAGAATTCATACTCATCAAACAATGGATCATAAAACATGATACATAGAGTTATGATTTAATAGATTAAAGAGTCAGAGGTATCAATAATCATGAGACATGTGATGTTTATATTGGTCAAATTAATTAATAAAATCTCCTAAAAACATAAATAAAATATACTAGTATCTTAAAACAATATATTTATAATCTATATCATAAATTATTAGATCCCTGATAAATGTATATTAGAAACCTCCTTGGTTAAATCCATATTTATATACATTAAAGAAAAATAACATTACACAATGCAATGGAGAGATATATTAGGCTCAATCATCATATATGCTTTATTAGCCTCACCCATTCATATAAGTTATATTAGGAACACACAATAAAAAAATTTATACCTGGATCACCCATCAATATCCATAATTTTCAAGAACCATTCATGAATTAAACCTTTATATTCTTTAAATTTTCAATATAACACCCATGAAAATAACAATTTTTTCTTTATTTCTTTGGTAAAACATGGGGAGATGGGTCTCATGAAATTATCATTCAAATAATAAAATTCCATCATAGGAATTTATAAAGATGATGTCATTACAAAATCTTCCCAATATATCATTATTAAAATCAATTTTTTTTCATTTATGAATATAATTTGCATAAAAATATCTTTAGAAACATTATTGATGAAGATATCTTTTGAACATATGAAATAACTTTTAAAAACTAAAAATTGCATGTTTATTTGTGGAAGATATTTACTTAAAAAGAACAATTGAATGTTGTCATGTAATATTTAAATCATTATGCAATCCTGATGGTGGTAAATTCAATTAATGACATAATTTGTAAAATATGATTTTGTTTATTCCTCTAGTAAAGAGCACAATGTTCATAAAATGATGATAATGGAACTTATAATTTTTAAAAAAATTAAAAATATGGTACAAATGAAATTAAAAAATTATTTATGAATATCAAATAACATTATGTAATTTTTTTATGAAAAATGGATACATAAGAAAATTATTTTTTACTAAAACAATATAAATAAAGACACCTTTTCTTAAAACAATTTCATTAATAATTTTGAGAGACAAATAGAGAAAAATGGTACATAGACATCAAAATTCACAAAAAAATAGAAATTAGAATAAAAATGGAATGATTTTATCAATAATGAATAATATAATTTACTCAATGGAAATAAATCATAAAAAATCTAGATTAATATGGGATGAGAATAAAAATCGTTCACAACTTTGGTTACTTTTAAATTATAATCCCAATAAATGAATAACATCAAATAAAAAATTGTATTTAATGATGATAAATATATTAATGATTTAATATTTCAAAATGGTATTATATAATCCTCATAAAATAAGCAAGGTCCTTAATATAAATATATGTCCCAACGAATGAAAATTTGAGATAAATAACCCATAAAAATATCGTATCATGGAATTGAGATTTAATCAACATAGAGATTAGGTGTAATGATTGTAAGTATAAAATAAATTCTAAATATACAATAAATCATATAAATACTATTTTAATATTTTAATAATGTAATAAATGAATAGGAAATATAACTTGATTAAAGAAAATTGATTTAAAAAAACCCTTGTACATTTTTTAAATTCCAAATAAAAATCCATTGGATGATGTGACATAAATTATAACATAAAATAAAATATTTTGTGAAGGATTCATGATATAACATGTATATGGGGAATCATATACACCATATAAAATAAAACATTTACATTACATCAAAATATGCCTTAATGAAAGGAAATTGAGACGACATGCCTAACATCTAGTACAGACTTGCATTTTATATCCTTTAAATATGGTATAATAAATATATATTAAATATTTGATTTATTATGAAATATTTCAAAGATTTATCTCTTATCATTAATCTTTTTTTTCATTTATTTTAATTTACTATTTAATTACTTTATGAATTATGTCTGTGTGTGGTGTTTTTCGGATATCTATATCCTAACATCGAAATGAATTCAGTATGTCGACCATGGACAGAGGGATAATTATTCTAAAATGTATATAATAATAGTAATTATATACTTATATATTTTTAAAAATCAAATAATACATTAAAAAATAACCAATAAATAAGGATTTGAGAAATTACCTATGATACAATCACAAAGATGGTGGAGCATAGATACGCATGAGTAACATGTCCATTTATCAACATTCATGATGAAAATAAGGTAAGTATTATTTCAACATCACATAAATATGATTAAATAATAAATATCATATGAACTCTATAAATAAAGTATCATTAATGTGATGTAGTGATGAAAAATGAATCACATCCCTTTTTGGAAGTGTTAGTCCACACGTACGCTCGAACAACATTATCATTTTTAAATAGTGGGAATGTAAATATTGTTGATGAGTTATTATATTAAATAATTATAATTACATCATTAATATCATATAAATTTATTAAATCCATCATTATAAATATCTGGTATAGTTTTTTATTGAAACAAATTACATCAGTTTATTATGCGGTTTTTGGATTTATAGATGATCAATGATATCACTTCTCCTTTTATGGAAGAAGATAAATATATATTATTGAAAAAAAAAGAAAAAAATTATAGGTATATTTAAGATATTAGTGTTTTATAATAGTTTTTTTGAAGAGTAACTGATGAAGATATATGAAAAAATAAAATTAAATCATTCGGTTAAAAGTTATACCGCTTCATCAAATCTCCTCATTTTCTTTAAAACAAATTCCCTATCAGGTTGTTTTTGTGGCCAAAATAAGTCATACAGAATATAAGGAGGTATTATAGTAAAAAATTTGTGTATGTACACTTACATATATATTTCTAAAAATGTTTTTCAAAGATAGTAGAATAGGTTTACTTCTATAGGTTATGGGAGGACATTCATGGAATTTCATAAAGTATTAAATTAATAAGGACTCATTTGATAAAAAATGGAACCAAATTTTAATATTATAAATCCAGAATACGGGTTAGTGAAAATAATCTGATACATTATTTTGGGCCACATTAGGTGATAATTTCGCCTTTATTTCTTTGTTTTAACCCCTTGTTATTTCATTTGACAATCACTACGATATCAACGTGGTTTACTATTTAAGGGGAAATAATGTGACTATAAAAGCAAATGTGACCCAAAAAGGAAAATGGTTGATATATTGATCTATATCCCATTAAATTAGAGAAAATATTTTTTTTTAATTAAAATCATTTAATATAATATTATTTACATTGAAATTACATTAATGTCATTTTTTTGAACTATTCACACAATTCAATTTTGGAAACAACATGAAAGAAATTAAATTTGAATAAAAAGAATAAAAAAATTTCTAACATGTTATAATTATCATAAACAATTGTGGGATACAAAAATATTCTCCCAATGAATATTACATTTAGTGTTTGTTAATTTATTTACTTTATTTCACTACTTCTTGCACAAGAAGTGTGGCAGCATTGAATAGGGTTTTACGATAATTATTTCCTCGCAAAAAAATTACCATGAAAAAAATAATTTATGTTTCTAATAAACATTTAAATTAAAAAATAAATTGTTTTCATCCCTACAAATAGTATTATATAATTAAAATTAAAGCATGTGTCATTTTGTATTTTTATATTTACATAAAATTATATATAAGTCATTTCAAAAGAAAAATAACATACAATTTACATATATCAAAATAATAGATGAGGATTGTATAACACCAATCATATAATATATTAATGGAAAGTTTTAGAGTAATTTTTATTTCATATCATATTATTTTTATCCTTAATTATTAGATTTACCATAACCAAACAGAAAAATATTTACAAAGGTTACTATTTATAATTATAAAAAATTAAAAGAAAACAATTTACAGAATTTTGGATCATTGGAATACATATATTGAATAAATTATTTATGATTTATTTCCTATATGTGGCAAGAAATAATTTAATATTTAAATGTAAAACACACTGAAAAGAAGCTTTTAGAGAAATTCATTTTTTTCCCAAAAGTGAACATATACCAAATTAAATATAAGAATTATTCTTATAGTTTCCTATATTTTTTTGAATTGGATAAAATTATGAATATTTTTTAACTTTTCTATTGTTGTATAGATGAATCTATCATACGGTACATTGAATGAGGTTTCAATCATTGAATCATCATGAAATGATAATTTTTCATGGGTTTTATGTTCTAATGGAGGTATTGGTGGGTCTAGAGAACATCGATAAAAGAACATATGAACATACATGATAAACTATATTCTTGTAAAAATACAATACATGTATTTAAATACATTAAATGTGATAAATTCATGTTGTGAGTATTCTAGGAAGACTAGTGAATCACCTAATTTATAGGGTGTGTAAACTTTCCATGGTATGTAAATTCCCATGGATGTTTTATTAAGATAAGGGAGAAAAGGGCTTGATCCCCTTATTTGACTCATAATAAAAGGTCACTTTCTCAATAACTCCTCCATCTCCCTCACCTTGGGATCCAAGGATCTCCTCCATGTACTTTCTTTTGTTCTCACATTCATTCTCATTGGATTTACCATGGTGATCTCTCACCTCCTTTCCCATACATTATTAGTTAACCTTCAGATCTCTTCTGTTATTTTAGTGTGAGATGATTTACCCTATTTTATGGTGAATGTTTGTCTCTTCAATTTTCCTCGAACCAGATCAATTCAAGACTCATTATTGGATTTGTAGTGTTTCGTGAGCATGAGGTAGGTGGTCTACAGTGTTTCCTATAATGTCTCCAAATATATAATTTATGTAGTTGTTTTTTGAGTTATTATAATCACGTGATGTCATAGAAATGTATAATACTTGATGTAAAACCTAGTACCCTAATTGTAGTATCCTTGTACATTAAATTTGAACCATTAGAGACTATGGACCTTGATATACAGGCACCACATAATAGTTCATTCCATGAATTCTCTTATTTAATTAGCAATATTCTAATAAAACCCCTCATTGAAGTGCACTGTCTTATAAAATGAAAACATGGTATTTTTAATAGAATGGGTAATGATTTATTACCATTATAAGTAATCTCATAGTGGGTAAACCACATCTTTATTGGTTGCATACCAACTCTTAGGCAACATTCATGAAGATTTGATATGGAATGAATGTTAACATAACAAATCATATATGATTTCATGTATGGTGTTATTTTACATGGACAATCCACCTAGCCTTAATACATTATTACAATTCTTAATTTTTCCTAATAATGGAAAAATGTCTCTATTAATAAAATAATGTGTTTTAGGAATGGCCTTATAATCCATTATATTGATTCAAAAATGGATGTGGTCCCTCTTTAAAATGTAATTATCTAGTGATGAAACATTCTTAGTTCATGGCCCTATTAGTTCTTAAAATTGGAATTATGTATGGCATGTGTATATACATGCAATCTTCATAATTTTACTTAAAAATAAATTATTGTATTTTTACACCTTGAATGACACTCGGGTCCCTTTTTATGGAATTCCAAGGATGGTCTCATAGGTTATAAAGATTATATATGTCAGAAGTGATTCATGTTATATAATAGATAGTCTCACCAAACAGGTTTCTTAACTCCATATTGTTTACATCGGTTCATAAGGGATCACCCATGGATGTACTCGGTGGAATGATGGTTTCACTAGGACATGAGTTGTACATATCCCCACATTGTGCGATAATAGGGATAGTCTCACAGGGTAGTTGTTTTAATTTTTTCCAATGGTGATACATTAGATTCTATTTATTGATCACCATGGATAGAATCTTATATTATTGGATAATATTAATTCTTCTGTTGTGATTCATGGGTTCCTTTATAAGGTTTTCATTGGATGAGTGCATCATTCTATTTAATTGAATTCAGGAGATTCCACATTTACTTAAATCCTAATTGAGAATTGATTAAATTTAAAGATGCATCCTCCAAGCCAAAAAAATATTCGGTCATGTCTGGTTATGATGCTTGACTGACGATTACCCCTATATTTTACTCATATTATATTTGTATTGGTTATCTATGGTTTATAAATTTCTATCTTGGACCGAATTAGGTATGGTCAGTGAGTTTCCATTGATAATCTGAATCAAACATATTTACTTTTAATTATTTGTTTCTTTACCTATTATAACTATACACTACCATATTATATATACATAGATTAGATTATTCATTACAAACTATTGATGGTAACCTACTGTGTATATCTCAAACCCTTGTTGGGAATCCATTTCACTATGGTACCTGAGAAAACCCCATGGATTGTAGGATAGATATTTTGGGATAATTACATGTGTTGTCATGTATGTACCTAGGATTTGGGAGCATAGGATTGAGCTGTATCTCAGAATTCTCATGAAGTTACCACTTTTTTATTTTATTTAATTTTGTTATATTATGTTTTATTTTATTTGTATGTTTCTTTATTTATTTTGTAACAACACAAAGGCATGCATTCATTGTTACATATTATTGGTTGTGCTCACATTACCAAGCTATTTTATTTATCTTCCACTGTTTCATCAATTATTTTTTATATAAAATACTATTTTCTGTTTATTCATTATCATAAAGTTGTCACGATATGGCTATAAGAGTATAGTCTACCCACCATACCATCATCAAACTCTCACTACTAATGGAATTCATTTGGCTTATGAGGAGGAACACTTAATTTTACATGGTGATTGGTATGGATATTGTTTTGATATCCAGTATGCCATGATTTTACAAAGTTATATCAGAGGCTATTTTCAATTGTCTTACTAATTTGGATTGGTATACATGACCCTGGGAATGTGTCAGCACATGGTAAAAATTCATGTCTGGAAGTGATCAACACATACATGGGAAAAAGTCCATCGGGAAGAGGATGGGATTGTTTTTTTCATGATGCTCACCATTACAGTTGATTATGATTTCGCCTTGAGTGAATGATGGAATTTCCAATTCTTACTAATTTATGATATTTTTTTGTATTTTACTATTTTCCCAGAATGACATGTATGTAGTATTACATGCATCATTATATGTAAAGAATCTTAAAATTCAAGGAAATTGTTTTCTTAATTTTCTTGGGAATTTTACAAGAACGCAGTTTCTGAGGGCACCTGATTCTGAGGCCCGGTGTGCCCGGAATCATTTTCTGAAGTTTGGCTCGGGTATGTTCAGTGAACGAACGAGCTGGTTTTTCTAACTTTTGAAATGGTGCTCGGAATAAAATTATGAGGGAACTGATGGAATCGCCGCACCGGTAATTGCTTAAAAACACCTTTTCTGGAGTTGCATTTTCTCGGGTGTGGTTTTTAATTTTTGGGGTTAAGTTAAGGAATAAAAATAAAAGTGGTGCGACTTTTGTTTTTATTTTACTTAAGTGGCTTAACCTAGGGACCCATAATATCCTACCCACTTGGTAGGATATTTTTTAGGTGGGGCCCGCATGAGCCCCACCATTTCTTCCCTCCTAATTAACGCACCCGCAAACCCCCCTCTTTAATGAAAGTCAACCGTGTGTTTTTCTGGTTATGAAACACCCCATTAAATTGGGAAGTTAAATTGTTACAATTATTTCTTCGAATTAATTGTTCATTTCTTATCTTTTTAATTTCAAAAACTTAGGTTGATAATAAAATAAGTGTTGGACTTATTTTATTATGGTTGGGGTTGTGTTGTGATAATCCTTTGGGAGAAAAAGAGAAGAATCTTCGTTCTTCGATGAAGAACGCGAAGAACGCACCACTGCCGACGAAGATTGCGAAGAACACACCACCGCCGACGAAAAACGCCAATCTACAACGGCGTACGATGGCGAGTGATGCCTTCCTCAGAGATCACCTAAAGCCAACGGAAATTCTCTTCTTCTGCGACGATCTTCTTCTTCCACAGCGATCCTCTTCTTCTGCGACGGTTAATTCCGCGACAAACGCTCGTTCGACGACAGCGTTGAGGTAGGGATTTATTTTTTTATTTTTTAGTTCGTGAAATCTTCCGCCGCTTATCCTTTTCTTTGAACCGCCTCTTATCGTGATAACGGTAGGAGGTCGGACCTCACAAACATGACCGACACTCCTCCCCTTTTTTTGGTTGATGGTATTGTCGCAACGAGCACGACAATGCAGTGCCGAAGCACCGCGCAGGATTTTGATAAGGAAAGGGGGAGAAGCGCGGTGCCGTCGCGCCACGCCGTTGAAGAAGAACCAAGATGCGACACCATCACGCTGCACCGTTGAAAACGAACCAAAGATGTGGCGCCGTCACGCCGCACCGGAGAACCTCTAAAGCACCACGGCAGGAGCGGGGCCGTGGCGGAGGGGCGCGGCGCCGTCGTGCCGCACCGGACGAACCAAGGCCGCGGTGGAACTGCGGAACCGGCGGCCGGCATCGGGCCGCGGACATCGGAGCAAGGGGACCGGCCTTGCCGATCTCGTGGCGGTAGAAGCCGGCCGGCCGGAGCGGGCCGGCCGGACCATGGAGGAACCAGGGGATTGAAACCCCCGGATGGCCGGACGAAGTGGTCCAATTAAGGGGCCGTGGTTTACTTCATGCGGGGACATCACCCCCCGCCCTGAACGGTTCGGCAGTTTGACCGAACCCCTGGCCAACGCGCCCAGCACGCCGCGCGCCGGGCTCTCCGCCTGGGCAGTTCGCTAGACCGGGTCGTGCCTGGCCGGGTCGTGTCGCGCCGACTGGGCCGGGCCGTGCCCAAGTGGGCCGGACCCGGAACCGGGACGGGCCGACCAGGTTCGGGCCGACCCTGGGGTTATCGGGCCGGGTCGGACCGGGCCTGAACCCCCTAATACCGAACCTTATTTGTTCTATTGCCCATAACTTGAGCTACGTGCCTCCGATCGATGCACTGTCAGTTACGATGTGATCCTTGGATAGAGAAGGTCGTTTCGGTATATCACATTCAAGGTTTCGGAATACTTTGGATTCAGCCGGGTTTGTTCGTACACGAAACCAACCGGGCCCTCGGAGCGGAAACACTTATAACTTGAGCTCCGGATGTCCGATTGACGTGCCGTCAACTTTGATGGATTCCTCTTAGTAAGACATATCTTTTGTCTTACTCTGCTTGAGGTTTGGACATAGGTGGAGTACGGTCTGGTTGGTTTTGACATAAAAACCAACCGGGCCCCTGGGACGAAAAAGCCAATAACTCTCAGACCGGGCGTCCGATTGACGCGCCGTCTGCGACTTTGAGTTGTTGTTGACGATACATAACTTTTGGATACATCAACTCTAGACTTTTTGTCAGTTGATTTATCAGCCCCTCGGCTCGTGGAGCGGACCCTCCCGAATGAGCTTGATGTGTGCGGGAACCCTAGAGCTGGCTGCGACGATGACGACGATGACAACTGTACAGAGATCCTCAGTGGATTCGATGGTGACGACTACAACACTCAACGATCCTCCGTGGATAAGTGCTACATATCCTATGTGGGTCTGATCCTGTGTGGGTCAGCGCTCAGCGGTCCTGTGTGGGCCAGTGCCTACAGATCCTGTGTGGGTCTGATCCTGTGTGGGTCATTGCGGGGTTAGTTACCTATCAATCCTGTGTGGGTCTGATCCTGTGTGGGTCATTGCGGGGGTTAGTTACTTATCGATCTTGTGTGGGTCCGATCCTGTGTGGGTTATTGCGAGGGTTAGTGACCCATCGATCCTGTGTGGGTCAGATCCTTTGTGGGTCATTGCGGGGGTTAGTACCTATCGATCTTTTGTGGGTCCGACGACTTAGAATAATCAGTGGATATATCTGATCATCTTTATCATCAAACGAGGAAGAATACATGTATGAGCTGAATCCTATTTTTCATTCTTATGTGGATTGTGTTGTGCTATCCTGTGTGGATTACGTTTTTCTTTCCTGTGTGGACTGGGTTGTACTTGAGCTCAGATGTTGGAGACGAACTGGAATTGATGACTTAGGTATATGTATGGTCATATACCTAAGTAGTGTAGGATGTTACTTCATGATTGTATCTTTCCTTTGTGGATAATCCTTTGTGAATTCTGGGAGACCTTCGGGGGTCTCGGGGTCCCTACTGAGTAGCTTATACTCACACCTGCATGGGCAATGCTCGCACTACATTGTGTTGGTTGCAAACGACGGACAACGTTGATCGTGGTTGAGGCTTGCGGAGCAGGACGGTACCTGGAGGTGGACCACTGGGCGGGACGTACTCGGAGCGGACGGCTGGTCCCGAGGAGCTTTGGAGGCTATCTGTACTCACCCTTCGGGTGGGACTTCCAGTGGGCGGCTTGACTTTTCTGCTTTACTTTTAGTTGTTGTTTTCCCTTTCGAGTTGTACTTTACTTTCAGTTTGGGTTTGTATTCTGGCCCACTTACTTTTCCGCACTTACTGTTGTACTCAGTTTTTACTTAGTGTTTACTTCTGCTTTCTTGCTCTGTGGTGTTTGTTGTTTACGTTACAATGGAAATTCCTTCCCTTTTTACCGGGATTTACGCCTTGGTGCTAGTTGCCAGCCAATGACCTATGGAAGGCGGGCTTGGGTAGTCTCGACATGGGCCCCGAGGACGGGTCGTGACAAATTGGTATCAGAGGAGTTCGGTTCTACCACAGAACTATGGACACTGATATTTTTTCTAAATGAAGCAATAATATTAAGCGTATTGGGTGTGGTTATCAGTCCAGGGAGTCTAGTGTTGGTGCGGCAGCCGACGTATCTGTACACCAGGTCCCTGACTTCTGATTTCCGACTAAATGCACGAAAGCATTGATTCCATGTGTGTTTCATGTTTTCTTTGGGATTAATTTGTGTCAGATCATCAGGTATACTGTTATGACCGTGGTGCACCTGTTTCCTTTTCAGGATGGCCCCATGACGGCAGCCATCTAGGGTTCCGAGAGTTGAGCGTGATGACAGCCCACCGAGCGACGAGGCCTCGGTACATGGCCCTTTGACAGCAGAGGCACTGATGGTACCTCTACCCGCCGAGCCACTGATGCTACCAGCCCCAGCCGCTGATGATGCACGTCGCCTTATTGCTCTTCACAAGTTTCAGTGCCAGTGACCACCGAGGTTCCATGGGGATATGGAACCCCAGGCAGCCGAGGACTGGCTGGAGGCAGTGGTATGAGTTTTCAGGTTAGTGAGGACACCAGCAGACCTCATGGTGATCCTCACAGCGAGCCTACTACACGCGGCAGCAGGGAGATGGTGGAGCTTGATGCTCCAGGTGCACGATGAGGCATCTCTCCTCTGGACGGACTTTGAGAGCCTCTTCTGCTCGGATTTTGTCCCAGCCACCCTCCGTGCGGTGCGCATGTAGAAGCTTATATAGCTGCTGTAGGGCAGCTGGACGGTCGCCCAGTACTCGGAGAGATTTACCGATCTCTCGTGTTACTCGACAGACATGGTACGAGACCCATTCTTCCGGGCCCGGACCATTGAGCAGGAATTGAGGCAGGAGATCAGGACATCGCTGATCTCCCTCAGCATTCCAACACAGGCAGGAGTACTAGAGCGAGCTCTTCTGATCGAGAGCTTTCTTGCTAAGTCTATACCAGTGGCGAGACCTACCGTAGGGCGACACGTGGCAGAGTCTTCTATATCCTGTAGTAGACAGATGTCACAGAGGTCCAAGCGGGCCAGGACATCGGGCGGACGACCTCAGGATACTGGCTCGGAGGTGTGGGGCACACGTATCAGAACTAGTCTTACGAGTGGATGACAGTGCTATGCATGCGGCGGGTAGGGCCACATGGATCGTGACTACCTGACCCGCCAGGCAGAGGAGCAGCAGACAGTTGAGAAACCACCTAGGCAGAGGTAGAGGTTTGACCGTGGCGGTCCATAGGGAGCAGGCGGATGAGGCAGAGGAGCTGGTCGAGCAGCAGGTGGTGGGCGATGCTTTGAGGCTCTACCACCACCACCACCAGGAGGTCCACCCCGACCTCAGGGGAGAGCACAACTTCAGGCAGGTGAAGCTTACGATCATGGAGCTCCGAAAGCAGGTGGACAAGTACGGGTCTAGCTCCAGGTATAGAGGCATTTTCCCATTATGCGTCTATCTTCGTTGTTTGTGTTGCCTTGACTCCTAGTAATTTGAGTTGAAATAATAAAACATGCTTGCATTAGAGACGTTTTCTTTCTTGTCTTTTGTTTGCTAATACTAAGAGGTGTCAGTTAAAAACTGTTGACCTGACCCTCACTTGTGAGATTCTTATTGGAGTAGACCCAGTGACCACACATTGATGCCGACAGTGTGACTCAACCCTTAGAGGTGAGAGTAACGGTTGGATCTCTTGGTAGCAGCATCGAGGCCTTACGACGTCATCCATGCCATGAATTAACTAATCATGACATGATTGACTGTATTAGGCAAGGAACATGGTTCATTCCGGGGATGAGACCAGATTTCCCTTTTTTGGCAAAGGAGAAATCTTTGCAGCTTTGCAGAACGATAAGGAGGAAGGGGCAACCCTTCATGTGGTCAGACAGATGTCAACAGAGCTTCCAGGAGCTGATACATAGATTGACCAGCATGCCTATCTTGAGGTTTCCGGAGGAGGGAGTAGGGTACGTAGTTTACTGCAATGCATCAGGGACCAGACTCGAATGTGTCCTAATGTAGGAGAGGGCCATGATCGCCTGTGGATCACGTCAGTTGAGGCATAATGAGCAGATCTACGCTACCCATTACCTGGAATTAGTAGCATTGGTCTTCTCTCTGAAGATGTGGCAACACTATCTGATGGGCGAGCACTTTACTGTCTATTCTGACAATTAGAGTCTCAGGTACATCTTCTCGCAGAAGGACCTGAACTTGAGACAGCGATGATGGATTGAGTTCCTCCAGGACTATGACTTTGAGATAGTCTATACTCCTAGAAAGGGGAACGTGGTAGCCGATGCTCTCAGCAGTAGGATGGGTATTCAACTACTTGAGGAGGCGTCATAGCATCTCGCCGCTTTGCAGATATCCTTCGTGGATAGAGATGGAGCAGCCTTCCTTCAGTCACTCACAGTCCCTCCTCCACTACTGCAGCGGGTCAGAGAGGCACAGAGTGGGGATGCTGACTATGAGACGCGGCGTGCACAGATATTCTTAGGACATGCTCCTGATGGTTTCTCCTTAGGAGGAGAGCACGATGTCCTTTTAAAAGGACGTACCTTGGTACCAGTTAATTTACGGGAGGAGGTGCTGAGAGAGTTTCACACTTCTCCTTTGGCGGTACATCCTGGAGTGGCGAAGATGTACCCGGATCTCAGACGACAGCACTGGTGGCCAGGCATGAAGAAGGCTGTGGCAGAGTTCGTTTCTTGGTGCCTCACCTGCCAGCAGGTGAAGGCAGAGCATCAGGTACCAGCAGGCTTGGTACAGCCCTTGGAGGTCCTAGAGTGGAAGTGGGATGGAATATCTATGGACTTCTTGATAGGGACTTCCACGCACATCCAGAGGTCACGACTCCATTTGGTTGATTGTCCACCGACTCACCAAGTCAGCTCACTTATTACCCATCAGAGGGTAGGGATATGTGGAGAGATTTGGACGTATCTTCATTCAGGAGATTGTACGACTTCACGGTGTGCCATCATCTATCGTCTCTGATCGAGTTTCTCACTTTACTTCCCAGCTTTGTAAGGGGTTGCAGGAGGCGTTCGGGACGTAGCTACGTCTGAGCACCGCATTTCACCCACAGACAGATGGTCAGATGGAGAGGACTATACAGACTCTCGAGGATATGCTCAGCGCATGTGTCCTTGACTTTGGTTGCAGCTGGGAGGACCACATACCCTTGGTGGAGATCGCGTACAACAACAGCTACCACTCCACCATCGGGATGACGCCATACGAGGCGTTGTATGACTGACCTTGCAGATCTCCTTTGTGCTGGACCGACCCTGGGGAGTTAGTACTTGTGCGAATGGATATGGTCCAGGCCATGACAGAGAAGGTCCAGGTCATCCAGGAGCAGATGAGGACAACTCAGAGCCAGCAGAAGTCTTATGCTGACAGGAGGCGGAGGCCACTGGAGTTCGAGGATGGCGACCACATCTTCTTGCGGGTCTCACCTCGACGTGGATTACAGAGATTTGGCCGAGGTGGAAAGTTGTCTCCATGCTTCATCGGACCATTCCAGGTCCTCTGCAGGATTGGCAAGGTGGCTTATCGCCTGTCTTTACCACCTCAGTTTCACCAGGTACACGACATCTTCCATGTATCTCAGCTGAGGAGATACGTGCACGACCCGACGCATATCATTGACCATGGGGATCTAGACGTTGATGATGGGGTGACTTTTGCGGAGGTCCTGGTGGAGATTGAGGATCGACAGGAGCAGGTCCTACGTGGATGGTCGATTCATCTAGTGCGCATCAGATGGCAGCACGGGAACCTCCAGGTGATCACTTGGGAGAGGGAGGCTCAGATGCGTGCCCAGTACCCATATTTGTTTCCCTAGTTTATGATGTATCTTTACGGGGACGTAAAGCCCTAAGGTGGGAGTGATGTAAAGACCCGTAAAATTCAAGGAAAGTTTTTTCTTAATTTTTTTGGGAATTTTACAAGAACGCAGTTTCTGACAGCACCTGATTCTGAGGCCCGGTGTGCCCGGAATCATTTTCTGAAGTTTGGCTCGGGTACATTCAGTGAACGAACGAGCGGGTTTTTCTAACTTTTGAACCATTGCTCAGAATCAAATTCTGAGGGCACCGATGGAATCACAGTGCCAGTAATTGCTTAGAAACACATTTTCTGGAGTTGCGTTTTCTCGAGTGTGGTTTTTAATTTTTGGTGTTAAGTTAAGGAATAAAAATAAAAGTGGTGCGACTTTTATTTTTATTTTACTTAAGTGGCTTAACCTAGGTTAATCGGATTATATGGGACCCATAATATCCTACCCACATGGTAGGATATTTGTGAGGTGGGGCCCGCATGAGCCCCACCGTTTCTTCCCTCCTATGTAACGCAGCCGCAAACCCCCCTCTTTAATGAAAGTCAACCGTGCATTTTTCTGGTTAAGAAACGCCCCATTAAATTGGGCAGTTAAATTGTTACAATTAATTTTTCGAATTAATTGTACATTTCTTATCTTTTGAATTTCAAAAGATTAGGTTGATAATAAAATAATTGTTGGACTTATTTTATTATGGTTGGGGTTGTGTTGTCATAAACCTTTGGGAGAAAAAGAGAAGATTCTTCGTTCATCGACGAAGAACGCGAAGAACGCACCCCCGCCGATGAAGAATGCGAAGAACACACCACTGCCGACGAAGAACGCCAATCTCGGACGGCGGACGACGACGAGTGATGCCTTCCTCAGAGATCACCTAACGCCAACGACGATTCTCTTCTTCCGCGGCGATCTTCTTCTTCCGCAGCGAACCTCTTCTTCCGCGACGGTTAATTCCGTGACGAACGCTCATTCGACGACAACATTGAAGTAGGGATTTAATTTTTTATTTTTTAGTTTGTGAAATCTTCCTTTGCTTCTCCTTTTCTTTGAGCCGCCTGTTATTTTAATAATGGGAGGAGGTCGGACCGCACGAACACGGCCGAAACTCCTCCCCTTTTTTGGTTGATGGTATTGTCGCGGCGAGCACGGCAACGCGGTGCCGAAGCACCGCGCATAATTTTGATAAGGAAAGGGGGAGAAGCGTGGTGCCGTCGCACCGCGCCATTGAATACGAACCAAGACGCGACATCGTCACACCGGGCCATTGAAAACAAACCAAAGATGCGGCGCCATCGCGCCGCACCGGAGAACCACTAATGCACCACGGTAGAAGCGGGGCCGCAGCAGAGGGGTGGGGCGCTGTCGTGCCGCGCCAGATGAACCAAGGTCGCGGCCGGTTCCGGGCCACGGCGGAATAGCGTAACTGGTGGCCGGGACCGGGCTACCGGCGTCGGAGGCAGGGGACCGGCCTTGCCAGTCCCGTGGCGGTAGACGCGGGCCGGCCGGAGGGGGCCGTCAGGACCATGAAGGAACCGGGGTTTTGAAATCCCCGGCTGGCTGGACGAAGTGGCCCCATTAAGGTGTCGTGGGTTACCTCACATGGGGGAAGCACCCCCCACCCCGAACAGTTCAGCCGTTTGGCCGAACCCCTGGCCAGCGCGCCCAGCGCGCCGCGCGCCGGGCCGGCTGCCCAGCCGGTCCGCCAGACCGGGACGCACCCAGGCCGGGCCGAGCCGCGCAGCGCCGACCGGGCCGGGCCATGCCCAAGCAGGCCGGACCTGGACCCGGGATGGGTCGACCAGGTTCGGGCCGACCCTGGGGGTATCGGGCTGGGTCGGACCAGGCCCGAACCCCATAATACCGAACCTTATTCTGTCTGTTTCCCATAACATGACATACGGGCCTCCGATCGATGTACCGTCAGTTGTGATGCGATCCTGGGATTGAGATGGTCGATTCGGTATATCGCACTCAAGGTTTCGGAATACTTTGGATTCGGCCGGGTTGGTTCGTACACGAAACCAACCAGGCGCTCGGAGCGGAAACAATTATAACTTGAGCTTCGGACGTCCGATTGACGTGTCTTCGACTTTGATGGATTCCTCTTAGTGAGACGGATCTTTTGGCTTACTCCAATCGAGGTTTGGACGCAGGTGGAGTATGTTCGGGTTGGTTTTGACTTAAAAAACAACCGGGCCCCTGGGACAAAAAAGCCAATAACTCTCAGACCGGGCGTCCGATTGACGCGCCGTCTGCGACGTTGAGTTCCTGTTGACGATATGGAACTTTTGGATACGTCAACTCCGGACTTTGTGTCAGTTGATGTATCAGCCCCTCGGCTCATGGAGCGGACCCTCCCGAACGAGCTTGGTGTGTGCGGGAACCCTAGAGCTGGCTGCGACGATGACGACGACGACGACGACTGTACAGAGATCCTCAGTGGATTCGATGGCGAAAACTACAGCACTCAGCGATCCTACATGGATCACTGCTACAGATCCTGTGTGGGTCTGATCCTGTGTGGGTCAGCGCTCAGCGGTCCTGTGTGGGCCAGCGCCTACAGATCCTATGTGGGTCCGATCCTGTGTGGGTCATTGCGGGGGTTAGTTAACTATCGATCGTGTGTGGGTCTGATCCTGTGTGGGTCATTGCGGGGGTTAGTTCACTATCGATCCTGTGTGGGTCCGATCATGTGTGGGTCATTGCGGGGGTTAGTTACCTATCAATCCTATGTGGGTCAGATCCTTTGTGGGTCATTGCGGGGCTTAGTACCTATCGATCCTTTGTGGGTCCGACGACTTAGATGAATCAGTGGCTATATCTGATCATCTTTAACGTCATATGAAGAAGAATACATGTGTCAGTGGAATCCTGTTTTTCTTTCCAATGTGGATTGTGTTGTGCTATCATGTGTGGATTACATTTTGCTTTCCTGTGTGGACTGGGTTGTACTTGAGCTCGGATGTTGGAGCCGAACTAGAATTGATGACTTAGGTATATGTATGGGCATTTACCTAAGTAGTGTCTGATGTTACTTCATGATTGTATCTTTTCTTTGTGGATTATACTTTGTGGATTCTGGGAGACCTTTGGGGGTCTCGGGTTCCCTTCTATGTAGCTTATACTCACCCTTGCATGGGCTATGCCCGCACTACGTTGTGTTGGTTGCAGACGATGGACAACACTGATCGTGGTTGAGGCTTGCGCAGTAGGACGGTACCTGGAGGTGGACCACTGGGCGGGATGTACTCGGAGCGGACCGTTGGACCAGAGGAGATGTGGAGGCTATCTATACTCGCCCTTCAGTTGGGACTTCTAGTGGGCGGCTCAACGTTGTGGCTTTACATTCAGTTGATGTTTTCCCTTTCGAGTTGTACTTTACTTTCTGTTTGAGTTTGTATTCTGGCCCACATACTTTTTCGCACTTACTGTTGTACTCAGTTTTTACTTAATGTTTACTTCTTCTTGCTTTCTATGTGGTGTTTGTTGTTTACTTTACAAAGGCAATGCCTTCTCTTTTTACCAGGATTTACGCCTTGGTTCTAGTCACCAGCCCCTGGCCTATGGAAGGAGGGCTTGGGGTAGTCTCGGCACGTCCCCAAGGACAGGTCGTGACACTATAGGATCAATATAATTTACATGCTACGCATATTCCACACCATTTAGATAAAATTTATCAGATGTTTTAAATTTATAGATGTTATTTTTCTGTATATTTGAATTATTATGACATTATAAGATTTTAATTTTTGTAAAATTATTATTTTTATACCAGAATTGAGAATTTATTATCATCCTTGTATGTATAAATTGATGTGTGGAATATCAGAATGTTTTCTTATACAACAGTTTGATGGTTGTTCCATGTTTAGAATTATAATTTTTTACAATTATGGGTGTTTTCCCTATTTATATAGTAGATTTTTTGGGAAATTACCTTGTTAATATGATTATTTTTCTTTATTTACTACATTCCATGACATGGTAATTAAAATTTCCATGTTTCTAGTTTTTATTTCGTTTGTTAGCATGTATCATAATAAATTTAGTATATAATTGGTTATTAATGTTTCTATATAATCTTAGAAAATTTTTCTAGTATATATTGATTTTGGGTCCTTATTTAACTAATATTGACTTGTTTGATCCATGAACAATTGGTTTCATGGGATGAACCATAGTAGATGTTATTAAATGGAATCTAATTTTTAATTTGAAAAATGTATTGATGCTTTATAAATTAAGAAATGGTAAACCATATAATTGAACCATTGATTATGATATTTATATACCTTAATACTATTTTATAAATTAAAAATCTGTTAAACTTTGAATTGAATATGAATTCGTTTCCCTTTACAATGTTTTATGATACTATCTCTTGGGAAGGACAACCCGTATGGATAAATTTGTAAATTCACAACTGGGCCCATGTAGGCTTGTTAGGGAATGTTGTTTTTATGATAAACCCATTTTGGGTGTTTGAAATATTATTCATTAAATCATCTATTGTGGCTTATGAACCAACAAATGGTTTAGAATGGACCCTTTTAGGTCTCTTTTACTTTATCTCATATTTGTTAGTACAAAACCCCATCTTGGTATGTTCATGGTATATATGGATGGTTATTTAAAGTGTACAGAACCGTTTAAATGGTTTTAAATATACAATTATGGTCAAATCATAGTTGACTAGTACCCTCCATAATTTATAACAGACAACTTATCCTATTTTTAGTTATACTTATATGAGTCATTAGTTAATAAAAATGATAATTAAAACAAAAAGGGTATTTTCTTTCATAGATTTGAGTATACATTTTATTTAACAAGGCCATGTTTTGAGAGCTTTATATATACAAAAAATGATTAAAAATGAATTTGACATGATATATTTCTTTAATTATTACAGTATGATATTTAAACATAATACTTCAAAAAAAATTTGGTAGAAAATTACCTGAGTATTTTGGAATTTTCTAAATAAGGTGATGTGTACAAATGTTCTTCCTAATATTAATTTTATCCCTTAAAATGATAATTAACAAAATTATAATCAGATTAATTCTTTAAAATGAATCCCTAATTGTTGTTCTTAGGTTTGACTGTAATGCCCCGACCCCAGAAGCTTGATGCCGGGGAATTACTTATTACATAGGAATTATTACAAGGAATGAATACCTAAAGGCATGATCAGTTTATTATTCTTGAAGAAACTAGATACATACATTTAACTCATATTACCTTGTTAAAGGAAACAAAATACAATACATAACAAAAACTAATAAACTGCAGCCATGAGAACTCAATAAATGGTATTATATTCATAACCTATTAAAGGTAAACAAATGAAAGGGGTAATATCAAATGTGTTTTAAGGGATACAAATATAAGAATCATCAATCAACAATAATTGCATCATAATCAAATTGGAATAGTCAATATGTCATGTTGAATAAATGAAAAACACAAGCCATTAAAAACTGAGAATAAAAATGAATCCATAGATATTGTCATAGTGAAAACCACAATTCATAGTAATAAAATAAATTGAATTAATTTAATTCTTATTAATTGGATATCAAGTATCTGAATCATTATTACACTATAGTGTTGAAAAGATTAATGTATGTGGGTAGATACATGTCTGATTTTGTTTAGGAAACAAACTTGAAGGGTTTGTAGCCAACTAATTTCTCTCATGGGACCTGTCGATTCATAAAGGGGATATAGTGGACCCCACCCATCAATGAAAGTAAAAAATAATTCTTTATACATAGATTTTATTTGAGTACAATATTCCTTTTTAATATCCTTATAGATTATAGGATACGAAATCATCAATATTTCTGTAGTTAAAATAATATTCCCAATAAAAATGTAGGTAAAATGGTATAAGTCTTAAGAAAATAATCAGATCCACGAAGTAAGAGTATAGATATATAATATATTTACAATTTAAAATGAAAAATTATCTCAATGGGGAGGTGGGTACACCACATAAAAATTATTAGGTGCACAATACCAACTAAATCACAATGAAATGGAAACAAAAAAAGTCCCTTATGATATTGAAATCAATCAAAAAATTAATCATCAAGTGAATCAATGAATACCATGAATATAAATAGAATCATGATATTATATATGAAATATCAAAAACCATACACCACAAACATGAAATAAGTGGAAAACAATGGAAATCCCACAAAAATAAAAGTGAGATGAGAAACCTCATACCTTATGTATGAATGTGTTCTTTGATTTATCTTATTAACAAATATAATAAAATTTAGCCTCATTAATTAATAATTAAATAAAATCCTCTACATTTAAAATTTTATTATAGAATTATTTGGTTAATTTATGGCTTTTTAATGGGTTTAAGAGGTTCAGTTTTATTGTTTTGGATGCATTTTCTCCATTGGGTTTCATGATCAGTTTACTTATATTTATGAGTTTATATTCATTGGAAATGTGGTTAAACATCCATAATTGTTAATATATATTATTAGAGACATTATAGAGATATAAATGATCTTATATTTTTTTAGTTATATAACATAAGGGTGAATCATTAGATAAAATTTAATTATAAGTGCTTGGATTAAGTTTGAGTTTTTGGGAATAATGAACGTGTTTTGTATTATTATTTTATATTATGAGTGTTTAAGGATTCCATAACATTAAATAAGATGAAATACATATATCGTGATCTGGATCAACCATAAAAAGTCTTTCAAGACCATAATTTAATATGGTAATAGAAATTCAAAACCCGTTGTCCCTAATGTGACAAATTTAAACATCTCAGATGATGATATCATTTTTAGTATAAGAGGAGGGGAAAGGGAGATGATGATAAAATATTACATTAGCAAAATAAAATTATAGTAAATATGGGGTATTGTAATTATCATAGAATTTGAATGAGTTTATATGAAGAGAGTGAAACAAAATAATGTATCTTGTAAAATAATTTGAAATAAAAAGGAAGAGAGGTTCACCTTTTGAGTACTCCACCTTAAGAATCTCTGTAAGGAATTTTTTGGCATTTTGGTGAGACTAGTATGTATTGGATGTGGGGAAAGGTTTTGGGATGCGTATTTGGGAGAACATATGTAACATCCCTGGTAAATAAAGAATATGAATTTTTCATATTTAATAAATTTTGAATTAAATATTAATTTTACTTCAAAAGGGTTGTTATGTTCGATAGCATACCTGATACGCAAAAATGGGTTTCTTTGAAATCTTATATTGCACAATAATAATATATTATTATAGTTAAATCCTTACCGTTGTATTGGCGGGAATGAATAAAACTAACTAAAATATTATTATACATGTTTGTTAAATGTATTTACATTTATCCAATAAAAGTTCGAGGCCTAAACTGTGAATGAATCTAATTTTTAGTATAATTTACATTAAAAGGCCAATTTATCGCCTTTTAATGCAGAACCATTTTTAAATATAGTTTTTGTCACTTTAATACATTCTATATGACCAAATAAAATCCTTCTTTAGAATGGGGATATCAAAATTTACTTTGTGTATATTTTTGAAATTTTTTCGATAAAGTTCATTTTTAATGAATATAGAGAAATACTGTATTTTAATTCAAAAGTGCCTTTTAATGTAATTTATTTATATGGTTAGATTATCTATTTAATTGGTTTTAAAGTGAAATTAAATTATATTTTTATGATTTAATCCAATATTGGTCATTGGAATTAATTTCACTCTGAAATTGGACATAAACATGTATCATTCTTTTGATATTTATTGTTTCTTAAAAACACGCTATTTGATTTGATAACGGGAATTAATTTTAAAATTAATTAATTCCACTTCTATGTTTTGAATTTGGAAAAATAGGCATCATTTTTGAATTTGGAATACCAAATATAGCTTAGGCTGAATTTTTGGTATTTTTCTGAAAAACATCAATTTTTGATGAATAGTGAAACCACTTAATGGTAGTTAAAAAACTGACTTTTTCATTAAAATAAAATTTTACCACTTCTATGAATTGAATTTAAAAAATCTAACATACATGGTTGTTATCAAGAAGTAAAATTAGGTTCATTAAGATTAAAATAAGTTTTGGTGAATAGTAACTTTTGACTTTTATTTACCGCGGTTAAAGATAAATAGGGTAATTCAATGTTAAAAAAATATTATAATAATTTAAAATTACCTGAAAAATTTTCAAAACCTTATTGGTTGAGTCATTTACGACCATAAGCATATTTGGGTCGATTTTGGGACCCCTTTGATCCACATGGGAGTGATAATGACAATTTAGATTAATTAACTTAAAGAAAAGGAAAATATGACAAAAGCAAGTATCTTTTAGTAAATTAATTTTTAGAAGGAGTTATATAAATTATCATTTTGTCTATAAATATTCATTGGAAAGATAAAATGTTTTCATACATGATAGTTTTTTTGTTATAATTTTTAGACATCAAATAATTTTAATTATTTATGACACAATAATGATGTAGTGTTTACCTCATTAATAAATCATTTAAATAAATAAGATTATAATGACTAAAATATTATCCAAACACTGTCAAATTATTATTGGCTGATTTTATTTCGACCATGAGTCATATTATATTCGACTCTAATAATTTTTTCACCTTTTGAAATGGAATATTATTATATAATAAAATAATATTTTCACACATTCCTAAAGAGCCCCTCCTCTCCCTTATCAAAGGAGACCATTTCTAACCAATTCCTTCCACATATCAAGCCATTTTTCTCATCAGAAATCTGCCCAATTAAGCTCCCTACATTCCTCTCCACCCCTAGAAGCCTTAACATAGGCAGAATGCACTTAATGAAGTCTTTTTGGTTAAAACCAAAGGAAGTTACCCAAATTAAAGGTAACAGTTTCTCTTAATTTGTTATCTTTTATTTTACATCTCCAACCCCTAAACTCTTTTTTTCCTTTCTTCTGTAACAACAACAGTATCCCCAATATACTAAGATTTTTTTATGATAAGGATTAGAACTAAACTTACACACACCTCCATCTAATGGATGAAGAACATAATGTTTCTGTGGACGACAAACTGAGGGCCCACGAAACGATGACTGTTCAATTACATCTTACCGCATCTCATGGTGGCCATTATGATGGAACTGAATTTATAAATGATATATATTATGTTTATGATTCCATTATTTTTCTGTGCTTCCCATATATACCACACCTTTATGGTTTCCATAGTGGGTAAATACGATAATCTCATTTGAGGAAGTGCAGACTACTGCCCCCTCAAAATGATTTTATTCGTTAATGCCAAATGTTTGATGTATAAAGGATAGAAATAATGATATTATATATGACATTATATATTAATTATCATATACCTATGTATCATTATGCTTTAATTACATAAAAATAATAAGTAGAAATGAAATTAGCGTTCATGCATACGTACGGCTTACCGTCTCCATGAACGGTGCATTTCATTTCGTTCAAACAAATGTTTTGTACTATTATAAATACATGTATATACTTTATATATATGATATATATGATATCTAAAGAATTAATATCATTCTGGATATAATGGACTATTGACCACATGGACAAATTTTAAATATAAGTTGTTCATTATTGACGCAAGTACCAAATATCGACAAAACGAACGTTATTAACTTAAATGATTACACAATGTTTATAACATGGTAACAAGTGATATAAAAGTAAAAATAAACTTGACAAAGGATCTTAACCAAGTATAAATTAAATTTATTTTATTATTCAGGAGATTAAAGAATGATCGAGTCAAGCCTGACATGAGGTAAGGGATCCGACCTCCCTCTCTCTTTTCAAGTACTCTCTTTTATGTCTTTTCTTTTATGATCCTATGTTGGAGTATGTTCTTTTATATTTCCCATACTGTAATTTGTATTTTAATATTATTATAGACCACCTCTTACTCTCATCATTTCATTTTAAGAATTGTTAAGTGGCAACGTTAGGCTGCCGAATTTTCGTAAGGGATTTTCTTATCTCACTTTCAATTCCGTGAGATTTGCATTGCTCACCACTCATTTATTGAATGTGGTGTATTTTGTACTTCCAATTGATATATATTATCATGATTCTATTTATATTCATGTTATTATATGAATCATTTGGTGGTTATTAACTTTTGGTCATATGAATCAGTTGATTACAACGTGGTAAAGGGTTTCGTCTCACTTTTTATTCTTGTGAGATTAATGCTATATTTTCCACTATTTACTTTTGTATGGTGTATGTACTGCCCATGATTATACTATTTGTGTAATATAATTTTATTTATTAGTATTTACATCTTCATTTAATGATCCTTAGTTCATGTGGCGTATGTTTTGTATGTTAACAAATCAGTAAGGGAACCATTCACCCTCCACATTTTAAAAGGCTTCTTTTTGTTATGTCTTTTAAATTACATCTTATTATGTTGGGATATATTATTCTATATACTTATTGATGCAACCTTTATTTACAAGTGATGATATACCCTTTTTGTCTCATCAACTCATTTTCTGAATTTTAAAGTTACGTTGTTAGGATGTTGAATTTTTACAAGGGAACCTCTTAACCCAATTTCAATTCTTTGGGTTCAACTTGTATTTATTGAATATGTCATCAAATGAATATGTGTGAATGACCTATGATTTTTTTACACTTAATATCCACTTAAATTGGGTTTATTTATATTTGTCACACATAATTATGTGATTTATTTATCCTTAATTTAAGGATATCATCTTTATAAGGGATTTTATCTCAATTTACATTTCCATTGAGACTTCATTGTTGTTATGCACCAATTCACTCTAATATAGTGTATATACTGTACATTGACATATTATATCATGAATCCCTTTATTCTCATGATATTATAAAGTTCTGATTAAATTTTATTCCTCAATCATTTGTATTCAATTGTCTCCATTTTTGTTAAAAAAACTATTTAACTAAAATATCATTTTAAATGTTTTAATGATTTATTCTTCTAATTATTTATCATTAATGTCCATGTTTTAAAAATGGGTTTTAGGATTTATTTATATGGACATTAATGTTTTCAAATTATAATTAATTTAAAAGTTTCAAAGCGGTATGGGACACATTGATTCAAAAATATCTTTTTAAAAAAGGATTTGAAAATGATTTGATAAAAAATTGTTTATTTCAATATCTTGATTTAAAATATTGGAATGTGGAAATGTTATCATTTTTATACATGTGTTATATGGTATGATTATGTTATTGTAATTGGGCATTTTTTACATATACGGGTGGTCCCTTGATAATACTAGGGCGGGTGAGCCGGAGATAGCTCTCCAATGCATTGGGTAACGTGACAGAGGTAAATGTGATGTTTCTCCTAAGAGATTTAGGGAATATACTGTGACAGGTATTCCAAGTGTAACCCCCTATGTATCTGTGATAGCTACAATGTAAGTATTATATGGATTCAATAATTAACCTTTAGGATTTAGGATTTTTGTGTGTTATTCATAAATCTTATGATTCCATATGGTATGTTATGATTGAAAATTATGGTTTCATTCATTTGTATTTATTGATGGGAAAATGTTTTCCTTTCTTATTTTATAACCCTTACTGAGATTTTAATGCTCATCCCATGTTTTTTAAATGTTTTCCACAGGACATAAAAATGAATAGGGTCTTCGATGGGATCATGGAAAAGTCATTCTATTTAAAACATGGAACTAGACATGTTTTTTAAGATATTTTATTTTATGAAAAAATGGATACTGAGTAGTAGTGTCTACTTGTAATATTCAAGTTGTAATGTAATAGTTATGGCCTAATTCTCAAAAACACTAAACATGAAAAGATCCTCAATGTGAATTATTCATTTAATTCAATATAATGTAATGTTTAAGGTCGGATCCTTATATTTGGTATCATAGGTCGGTTTAGTTAACTTTAGAGGTTAGGTAATTTTTTTAAGAATAAGTGACATTTCTCTTGAATATAACGCAAAGAGTTTAAGATAACATGAATAAGTATATCTTAGTGTTTACCCTCATCATATGATATTATATGATGATTTTACAGATATACTCACACTGACCTTTTTGGGTTTAGTAAATAACTAGATCTAGTAGGCACCAAAGTAATAGTGGATGTGAAGAAAACTGTGACGGTTTTCTGAATGAGAAACTGAATGATATGGGAACTACAATGAGAACACTTGTGGTTATTCTCAACCAACTATATGGAATCATGATTGACCACCTGAACCTTAGTGATCTTTATAAGGCATCATATATGAGATAAAAAATCCCTATGGATGTTCAGGTAATAATCACAAAGGTAAGTGTGTTCAAAATCCTATGTGTCAAAGATGTGGAAAGAAACACCTAGGAAAATGTTTCAAAGGGACAGAAAGACACTATAAATGTGAAAATGAAGGTCATAAAGCAAGAACCTACCATGGAAAAAGGAAGCATCTAGTTAACTATTGGAAAGGGAAATAAGTCCTTTCTGAGGGATCAATTGAATGTTTTAAATGTGGTGGGCATGGTCATTATGAAAACACATGTCCTACAAAGATGTATTGGTAATGGGATCACTAGGATCATAAAAATATTCGATTACCAATACCTAATTCCTTTCCGATTGAGGATGAAGAAACTGACAATGACCAATGAAAGGTATGGATTATTTCTTAACATATAAAATCATAGGATAGGATTCATGATTTTGTTTTTAGGAAAGAAGTATTTCAGAATAAGTTGGAATGGAATGGTTAATGGATCATGAAGAATGTTGAATGAGTAAGAACTCAACATATAAGGGATTCAAGAGTAATGATAGAATTTAGGATGGTCAAATGCTTAAAAGTATTAAGGCTCTTCTAATTATGGGATTACATTAGAAGACTTTTTATAGTATGTGTAACCCTGATGTTTGATATATGAAAATTTTATTCAACGAATAATTATCTTCTCTTTTGGGGATATAGTTATAAAGAACCATTTGGGTTTATATGATCCTTTAATTTGAGGCAATTACCAGTTAATACATTTTGGGATGCAAAATGAAAGTTATTAGATAACCTGTGTGGTTAAAATATGTTATGGTTAATTTTTTATGAATTTATCTATTTTTGGGAATGTTATAAAATTATGTATTTTTTAAAAAAAGGAACAACACATAAACTATGTGACAACCCGTCGCGTCGGACGAAGCTGTGAGAATCGAACCCACAACCAAAGTGCGACTTGTATTTATTGCCTACCACTGGACTACGTGAAGTCCCTGGTCAGTATGACTAATTCCTTTTAGTTAGATGATCTTATGAATCAAGAATCAGTTGATTTTGGGTTATCTATGGAAATGATTAAACTATCATGAAGGATATTTTATTAGGTTAATTACTTTTCAGTATGATAAATTAAGAGTAACAGATGTTATTTAGAGATAAATGTTAAGATTTTCCTTGGAGGACTATGTGATTAGAATCCTTCAGAGATTAGGGTTTCAATCTTAGTTTGTATTACGTTGAAGAATTTAAAGGATAACTGTTTATTTAATGGTCTTTATTGAACCTTGGTTTCTTTTAGTTGAATTTTAGAGTTTAAGAGTAGTAATTATTTTTATAATAGATGATCCTTTTGGTGATTTTCTGATCTTGAACTAACAATTTTGGTTTTATTTGATGTCTAAATACAAGGGAAATATATAGTTCTCCTTTTTTTGATTATGTGATTCTATAGAAGATGATTCTTGCGCTTTTGATGTGACCAAGTCTTTTTGAATTCTCATCGTTTAGAGAAATGATTAGTTTTGGTAGAAACTTATTGAAAGACGAAACACTACTTGAAGGTAACTATATTTCCTTATGTTTTTATTCTATGTAGAAGATGAATTCTTCAAAATTATGAAAAGTAATGTAAAACAAAAATTTTGTTGGTTTACGTTTCCTACTGGGTAATCAAAGACTGTTTACACACATCATAATTTTGTGATTTTCTTGTGGTTACCATTCTCTTAATCATGTTTCCTATCACTGTCCATCAAAACATGACCCTTTTTTTCTCCTCCATATACATTTTTTCATGGAATCTTAGTATGGGTTAACTAGGGTGACCATTGTACTTCTCTTTCATTCATTTAAAGAGATCGTTTTACTGACTCTTTTTTCCGATATGGTACTTTCAATAAAGTTTCTGAGCCCAAATTTTAAATTTGTGAGGACACAATTCCCAAAAGGGGGGAAAGATGTAACATCCCTGGTAAATAATGAATATGACCGTTTCATATTTATTATTTTTTGAATTAAATATTAATTTTACTTTAAAAGGGTTGCTATGTTCGATAGCGTACCCGATACGCAAAAACGGGTTTCATTGAAATCTTACATTGCACACTAATAATATATTATTATACTTAAATCATAGTTTTTGTATTTTTGGGAATGAAAGAAACTAACTAAAATATGATTATACATGTTTGTTAAATGTATTTACATTTATCCAATAAAAGATAGAGGCTTAAAATGTGAATGAATTGAATTTTAAGCATAATTTACATTAAAAGGCCGATTTATCGTCTTTTAATGGACAACCCTTTCTAAATCTAGTATTAGTCACTTTAATACATTCTATATGACCAATGAAAATCATTCTTTAGAATGGGGACATCAAATTTTACTTTCTGTAAATTTTTTGGAATTTTTCCGTTAAAGTTCATCTTTAATGAATAGTGATAAATATTGTATTTTATTTCAAAAGTGCCTTTTAATCTACTTTATTTATATGATTATATTATAATTCTAATTGGTTTTAAAGTTAAATTAAAATATATTTTTACCATTTAATCCAATATTGATCATTGTAATTAATTTCACTTCGAAATTGGACCTAAACAACTATCAATCATTTGATAGTTATTGTTTCTTAAAAACACGCTATTTGTTTTGATAACGGGAATTAATCTTAAAATTAATTAATTACAATTCTATGTTTTTAATTTGAAAAAATAGACATCATTTTTTAATTTAGAATATCAAATACAGCTTAGGCTGAATTTTTGTATTTTTCTGAAAAACGTCAATTTTTTATGAACACGGAAACCGCTTAGTGGTAGTTAAAAAAACTGACTTTTTCATTTAAATGAATTTTTACCACTTCTATGAATTGAATTTAAAAAATATTACATACATTGTTTTTATCAAGAAGTAAAATGTGGTTCATTAAGATGAAAATATTATTTGTTGAATAGTGACTTTTGACTTTTATTTACCGTGATTAAAGGTAAATAGGGTAATTTAAGGTTAAAAGAATATTATAATAATTTAAAATTACCTTAACACTTGTCCAAACCTTAATTTTTTAGCCATTTACGACAATTAGCAACTTTGTGTCGATTTTGGGACCCCTTTGATCCACTTGGGAGTGATAATGACAATTTAGATTAATTAACTTAAAGTAAAGGAAAATATGTCAAAAGCTAATATCTTTTAGTAAATTATTTTTTAGAAGGAGTTATATGAATTATATTTTTTTATATAAATATTCATTTCAAATATAAAAAGATTTCCTAAATGATAGTATTTTTTTTATAATTTTTAGACATCAAATAATTTAAATTATTTATGACACAATAATGATGCAGTGTTTACCTCATTAATAAATCATTTAAATAAATAAGATTATAATGACTAAAATATTATCCAAACCCTGTAAAAGTATTATTGTATGATTTTATTTCGTCCATGAGTCATCTTATATTTTAATATTATTATTTTTGGACCTTTTGAAGCTGAATATCATTATATAATTAAATAATATTTTCACACTTTCCTAAAGAGCCCCTCCTATCGCTTATAAAAGGAGGCCATTTATAACCAATTCCTCCCACCTATCAAGACGTTTGGATTGCCAAACCTATTCCTGATTTAGATCCCTACATCCCTCTCTTCCCCCTAGAAGCCTTACTTTATGTAGAAGGCACTTAAAAAAGACCTTTTGGTTCAAACTAAACGAAGTTACCCAAATTAAAGGTAATGGTTTCTTTTAATTTGTTATCTTTTATTTTACTTATCCAACCCCTAAAATCCTTTCATTCATTTCTTTTGTAACAACAAAAGTATCCTCAATATACTAGGATGTTTTTATGAGAATTATATGAACTACAATTACACACACCTTCATCTAATGGATGAAAAACATAATGTTTCTGTGGATGGAAAACTAAGGCCTCACGAAACGATGATTGTTCGATTACATCGTACCGCATCTCATGGTGGCCATTATGATGGAACTATTTTTATATATGATATATATTATTTTTATGATTTCCTTATGCTTCTGTACTACCCATTTATAGAACGCCTTTATGGTTTTCATAGTGGGTAAATATGATAATCTCATTTGAGGAAGTGCGGACTACCGCCCCCTCAAAGTGATTTGATTCGTTAATGCCTTATGTGGGATCTATAAAAGCTGGATTTATTGATATTATATAAGATATTATACTGTAATTATAATATAACTATGTGTCATTATTCTTTAATTCCATAAAAATAAGAAATATAAATGAATTTAGCATTCATGCGTACGTACGGCTTACCCTCTCTATGAATGGTGCATTTCATTTCTTACCTCCAAATGTTATGTACTATTATAAATACATGTATATACTGGATATATACTGGATATATATGATATCTAAATAATTAATATCATTCTGGATATAATTGATTATTGACCACATGGACAACTTGTAAATATAAGGTGTTCATTATAGACTCAAGTACAAAATATCGACAAAACGAACGTTATTAACTTAAATGGTTACATAATGTTTATAACATGGTAATAAGTGATATAAAAGTAATAATAAACTTTAAAATGGTTCTTAATCAAGTATAAATTAACTTTATTTTATTATTCCGGAGATTTAAGAATGATTGAGTCAAGTAGGACACGAGGTAAGGGATCCGACCTCTTTCTTTCTTTTCAAGTACTCTCTTTTATGTCATTTATTTTATGATCCTATATTAGAGGATGTTATTTTATATTCACTATAATTTAATTTGTATTTTAATATCATTAGAGACCCCCTATTACTCTCATAAATTCATTTTAATAATTTTTAAGTGGCGTCGTTAGGCTGCCAAATTTTCGTAAGGGAGTTTCTTATCTCACTTTCAATTCCATAATATTTCCATTGTTCGCCACTCATTTATTGAATGTGGTGTATTGTGTACTGCCAATTGATATATATTATCATTATTCTATTTATATTCATGTTATTCTGTGAATAATTTGGTGGTTATTAACTTATGGTCATATGACTCAATTGATTACAACGTGGTAAAGGGTTTCGTCACACTTTTTATTCTTGTGAGATTCATGCTATATTTTCCACTATTTAATTTTGTATGGTGTATGAACTGCCCATGATTGTACTCTTTGTATAATATAATTTCATTTATGAGTATTTACATCTTCATTGTTTGATCCTTCTTTCATGTGGCATATTTTTTGTATGTTACCAAATCGGTAAGGGAAGCATTCACCCTTTTCTTTTTAAAAGGCTTCTTTTTGTTAGGCCTTTTAAATTACATCTTATTATGTTGGGATGTGTTATTATATATCCTTATTGATGTAACCTTTATTTTCATGTGATGAGATACCCTTTTTGTCTCATCAACTCATTTTCTGAAATTTAAAGTGACGTTGTTAGGCTGTCGAAATTTACAAGAGAACCTCTTAACCCAATTTCAATTCTTTGGGTTCAACTTCTACTTATTGAATATGTCATCAAATGAATATGTTTGAATGTCCTCTGATTACTCTACACTTAATATCCAATTATATTGGCTGTATTTATATTTTTCTCTCATAATTATGTGATTGATTTATCCTTAATTTAAGGATACCATCTTTATAAGGGATTTCATCTCAATTTACATTTCCATTGAGACTTCATTGTTGTTATACCCCAATTCACACTAATATGGTGTATATAATATACTTTGACATATTATATCATGAAGCCCTTTATTCTCATGATATTATAAAGTTCTAATTAAATGTTATTCCTCAATCATTTGTATTCAAGTGTCTCTCTTTTTGTTAAAAAACTCTTTAAATAAAATATCATTTTAAATGTTTTAAAGATTTATTCTTCAAAATATTTCACATTAATGTCCATGTTTTCAAAATGGGTTTTAGGATTTATTTATATAGACAGTAATGTTTTCAAATAATAATTCAATTAAAAGCTTCAAAGTGGTATGGTACACTTTTATTCAGAAATCTCTTTTTAAAAAGGTTTTGAAAATGATTTGATAAAATATTGTTTATTTAAATATCATGATTTGAAATATTGGAAAGTGTAAATGTTATCTTTCCTTTATAAATGTGTTATATGTTATGATTATGTTATGGTTATTGGGAATTTTTTACATATACGGGTGGTTCTGTGATAAACCCAGGGCAGGTGAGCCCGAGATAGCTCTCCAATGCATAGGGTAACGTAACGGAGGTAAACGTGATGTTTCTGCTAAGAGATTTATAGAATATACTGTGATGGGTATTCGAAGTGTAACTCCATATGTAGTTGTGATAGCTACAATTTAAGTTCGATATGGATTCTATACGTAACCTTTATGATTTATGATATTTGTGTGTTATTCATAAATCTAATGATTCCATAAGGTATGTTATGATTGAAAAGTATGGTTTCATTGATTTGTATTTATTGATGGGATAATGTTTTCATTTCTTATTTTATAACCCTTACTGAGCTTTTTATACTCATCCCATGTTTTTGAAATGTTTTCCACATGTCTTAAAGATGAATTGTGTCGAGGATGGGATCATGGAAAATTCATGCTATCTAAAACATGGAACTAGACATGTTTCTTTTTAAGATTTTTTATTTTATTAAAAAAATGGATACCGAGTAGTAGTGTATACTTCAAATATTCAAGTTGTAATGTAATAGTTATGCCCTAATTCTCTAAATCTCTAAACCTAAAAAGATCCTCAATGTAAATTATTCATTTAATTCAATATTATATAATGATTAAAGATGGGTCCTTTTAAAATAGGTAAGGAAAAAAACTTGAGTTGTGTGAGAGAAAGATGAGTGAGGAGTAGATTATATAGTGTAGGGGAGGTGGGTTTTATTATTATTATAATCATAAGTTTACTATATTCCACTACGACTAGAAATATTGATAACTACATGAAAAAAATTAGTAATAAGTGAATCTTAGTTTGAACCAATGTCTATTTACATCATCCATGACCCAAGCATGATGTAGAAATTCATTTATTTTGCATATTTCTTAAATTAGCAAATTTTACGAATCACCAAAAATTCATGTATTTCCAAAAAATACCAAAAATTCACCCTAACCATTATTCAATTCTTTAAATCCAAAAATTTACTCCATTTTTCGAAAATAATTTTTAAAATATTAAAATTTTATTTTTCAACTAAAATCAGTATTTATTCAAAAAAATACCAACACTTAAAATATCCATCTTCATGTTTAACGTGTCTAAATTTATTTACACTTTCATGGGTAAGGTTACAAATCATAAGGGTCATATTTATATTCATAAGGGTATGTATTGTTCATATTAATATGTTACTATTCATAAGATTAAGTTTCTATTCACTGAAAATTATGTTGATTCTATGAGGCACTAAATATCACCCCGATTGTAACGGTGTAAGTCTGTTTTTTGAAATTAAAAACTCAAATATGGAAAATTTATGTTTAATGGATGTTTTTTGTCTACCTCCTAAATAAAAAGTGTTTTATAGAAGCGACCCAATTATTTATGAAATATAATCTATCTAATGAATTAAATGCATTTATGACAAAAATAACATAAACTGTTTGTAGTGTTATATTTTTCGCACCTTCGGAAATTCCATCCTCAAATGTTTTCATGTATAAACCCAATTAAGAAGAATGTGGGTGGTTATTATTCATTAAATCTTTAGGTTCCCACATTGCTTCCACCATTTTATGGTTTCTACAATGAACCATTACTAGTCAAGTTTTCTAATTTCGGAAAACATGCTCCCTTGTGTCAAGATTCCTGATAGGCTCTTCACATTATGAAAAATCTAGTTCCAGCTCTATTTAATCATAGGTGAGTACATGAATTGGTTATGGAATGTATTTATGACGCATGGAACACATTATAAACTTTGGAGAGACTTGGTGTCACTGTTAAATAGTAAGCTACAACCCCAATTAATTTTAGAATATGAAATTGTCTGATGTACCTAGGTGTCAAATTCCCTTTTTTACCGAACCTTATGACACCCTTCCTTGGAGATAATTTTAGAAATACATGATCTATTTATTGAAATTCCAAATCCATTCTTTGGTTGTCAGCATAAATCTTTGGACTACATAGGGATGTTTTAATATGGGCCTAAATTTTCTTTACTTTTGTAGATGTATGTTCAATAAGTTTTGGTCCTATAAGTTTCTTCTCGACAATATCATCCCAAAAAGTTATAGTTTGACACCTCTTACCATATAAATTTTCATATGGTTCAATTTGAATGATAGAATTGAAACTATTATTGTATTAAAATCCCACCAAAGGAATGTATTGATCCCACATACCATGCAAGTCAAGATAGTATTATCTCAATATGTATTCTAGTGTTTGAATAGTTATTCCAGACTATCCATTGATATGTGGTTGATAAGCATTACTCATTTGAAGCTCACTATCCAAATCATTCTAGAGAATTTTTCATAATTTTGATGTAAACCAGAGATATCGATTGTAAAAAATCAATAAAGATGAACCATTAAGACTTACAACTTCATTAATATAATGTCGTTTCAGACACTGAAGTGGTAAATCCTATCTTATATCAAGGAAACGTGATGGTTTTGTGAGACAATCATGAATTACCCATATTTCATCATTCCTTCTTGGTTTCCTTGGTAGTCATATGAAAAAATTCATGATAATTTAATCCCACATAAACATAGGGATAGGAAGAGGGTGCATAAACCCTCTTGGATGTTGTCTATCATCCATATCTTATTGAAAACCTAGACACATTGATACATATTTAGTATTTTATCTCTTCATGTTATCCCACCACAAATGTTCCTTCAAATATCTATATATCATAATGATACCAGGTTTTTATAGAGAAATTTGATCTTTGAACATCATCTAATAGATCACTTTTTCCCTCAGTTACTGATGGAACACATAACTTATTCCCAAATTTTGGAACACCATCCACATACACAAAGCCTGTCAATCTACCATCCTTAACAACATTAATTTTATTTTTCATATTCTCATCATCAAATTGAGAGATTTTAATCTTCTCTAGTATATATGGTTCAGTAGTCATTCAAGAGTGGAAATATGTTTCCCCTTCTATAAAAATTTTTATATCCATCTTTAGTAGATCCATAAATATGGGATCTCTCTCAATCCTCAATTGGGTTAGAAGTCCATGATATTTCCTTCTTAATGCATCTTCCACCTTATTTACCTTTCCTGGGCGGAAATTTATTGAGAAATCATAATCTTTGAGTAACTCTAGTAATATCTATTTCCTCATGTTGAGTTCATTTTTTGTAAAAATGTATTTCAAACTCTTGTGATCCATATAAATCTCACATATTTTATCTTAAAGATAATTTCACCATATTTGTTTGCATTGATTATGGATACTAACTAAATATAATGAGTTGAACTATTTTTCTCATGAGTCATCAAATCTCTTGATGCATACGCAATAACATTATTATTTTTTATAAGGACACAACCTAGTCCATTCTTTGATGCATCACATAATATCACAAATCCATCATTTCTATATTGAAGAGTAAAAGTCAAGGCATTGAACAATTTTTTTTTAATTATTAAAAGCATTATCTAAATTTTTAATCCATATAAACATAAACCCTTTACATGTGATCTTGGAAAGCGGGTTATCCAGTCAAGTAAAATTTTGAAAGAAATGAAAATAGAAACCTGCAAAGCCATTAAAACTATGCACACCAGTTATGTTCATTAGAATAGACCATTTTTAGAATACCTTTCTCTTTGTAGGATTAACTAAGATAAAATCCTTAGAGATAATATTTTTATAAAAATAAACATATTGAATCCAAAATTCACACTTTATAAGCATCCCATATAATTCATTTCTTATAAGATTTTTCAGAATAATCTACATGTGATTCTCATGGTCTTCGTAGCTTTTGGAGTATACCAGGATATCCATGATAAATAACATAAAAAATTCATCAATATATACTTTGATAACTCTATTCATCAGATCCATGAAAATAGAGGGTTCATTTCTCACTTCAAAATACATTACATTAAACATGTAATGCCCATACCAGGTTCAAAATGACCTCTTTGGAATATCATCCTTCCTCACACAAAACAGATGATATCTAGATCAAATTTAAATCTTTATAAAATATTATGATTCATGAATTGAATAAAAAAATCATAAATTCTTGGAAGATGATACTTTTTCATTATTTAAAGAGCATTTATTTCATTATAATCAATGCATAGCCTGACGGAACCATCCTTTTTATTGACAAAGAGAAAAATGGATCCCCATGCCAAAACACTATGTTTAATAAATCCTTTTTCACTCAATTATACTAGTTGTTTCTTTAGTTATACTAATTCTATTTTGTAAATTCTATAGACAGTCATTGATATAGGTCTTTCAACAGGAATTATATCAATATTGAACTCAAATTCCCACTCAAGAGGATGTCAATGTAAATACTTTGGAAATACATTAATGTATTCTTGCACAATAGGTACATCTTCAATTTGAATATTTATTTCCTTTTCCATAGATATTTTCTTCTCTTCCTATCCAATAATTTTATTTTGAAAAACTACTAGGGGTGGATCTAGATATGAACCAGATAGAGAGTTTTTTTCTCTAAAGATAAGGGATTATACACCATTCTCAAAAATTGAAACATCCTTCTTCTTATAATATATTTTCTCATCAAAATTTGACAGCCAATTCATACCAAGAATTATATGAGAGTCAATCATTTTTTTGATGATATGTTTAGAAACTAAATCATGTTTATGTGTCAATAGGGGGACATATCGAGACATCTATGTTTCTTGATACATCCCCTATGAGTTTTGACTGTCAACACCTGTATTAAATCAAATTAGACATGTTCAATTTTCTTGGAAAACCAGGAAGATATAAATCAATACGATGATCCAAAATAAAATAATTTGTTATCTATGTTTGAGGAAACAATTAATGTACCCACCACCACATCATTATAAATACTGACTTCCGTGATTGTAATTTCATATGTTTTCCCCTTCTCTCAAGGCTATTTATGAATCAAGTTTCCTTAGAGCTTAGGAATATCATTTAAAAAGTCTCCCATATCTCTAAAATGGTATCATTGAACATAATAGACTTGTATATTCCCATTTCATTCACTAGATTGATGACCCTTTTATCCACACTTATAGAAAAACACCCATGCCTTTCAATAATTTACCTGGATAATTCATTCCATCGTTCTCACATAATATATATGGCTTCCTTCCCTTATTTATTATTGGTAGTTTATCTTTTCGATGGTTATTAGAATGCATCTTCTTATATTTATTTCCCTTGAAAAAACATTATCTAGAAAATTCCTTCTATATTTATATATCACTTAATAAAATTTCACCGTATGATGAAAATGATTGTGAAGCCAGTACCCTTCGAAGACTTGTCTTAAGAACTTTAAAAAATGAACAATTTTTTCTTCCAATTCGTGTATGTAATATATGGTATTCTTGGCTTATCATGTGATGGTATCCTCATACTTCAAAATAATCTCTTC
Organism: Viscum album; assembly: GCA_963277665.1. Taxonomy (NCBI): domain Eukaryota; kingdom Viridiplantae; phylum Streptophyta; class Magnoliopsida; order Santalales; family Viscaceae; genus Viscum; species Viscum album. The sequence continues at coordinate 903,852,205 of OY728158.1, read as the reverse complement.
TTATCTTTGCTTTAGGCTAAGGAATTTATGTTTCCTTTCTATTCTTTATTCCCAAGGGAAATATTTTTAAAATAATATTTCTTTAAAAGTATTCCATTCCATTTTCTCTATTTCTTCTTGCACCATGGTATTCTGGATCAAGGGCCACCATTTATAAGCATCACCCATCAGGCAATATACTGCCAGTACTACATTTTCATTTTCATTACATCTTAATTCCAGAAATATATTATCAACGGACTTGAGAGATTTCATGGTAGACATCGGATTAGTAGTACCACTAAAAGATGGGGGATTCTTCTACATGAAACGAACCAATACATGTGCAGCCTATTTATTTGATAAAGCATGAGTTTATTTCCCCAATATAGTCATGATTTGTTCCACTCCAACATTGACTGTGTTGACTTTCTCAGTGGGAAATCCCAATATTCTACACAGGTATTGATTCCCCTTCTTCCATTAGGCACTGTCAATAAACAATGGAATAAATTAAATTAGTTCATTTTTCATAATTTCTTAATAGAAAACAAATAAGATAATATAAAAATTTATGTACAACTTATCACATAATCTTAAACAATTTTATATTTACATTCAAATCTGTTATAATGGTCTGTTAAGAATATGTGAATTATCCTAATCTTATACCTCAAGAGGGTTAATACAAGTGCGTAGTAAGGCCCATTTTCGTGTACCAGGATACCCCAGGTCAAACTCAAAACTCCTTGTTAGATTTGTTACTCTTAGGTTCATTTTTGCGATAATTACACCCACTTTTAATATCAAAAAAGGGATGTATTTTCTATGAAGACCAACATAATCCTTACGTTACCAAAATTATATGGTGTTTTTCCATTATTATCATTAATGTGTAAATTTGGATTATTTAATCTAAAATATGTTTTCTAAATATATTTTCCATGGTTGTTACTAAACATTCTCGTATACCCACTATAACGCCCCGACCCCAGAAGCCCAGAGCAGGTGCTTTATTTATTACATTGGAATGATTAAAAGGAATTAAATCCCAAATAAATGACCAGTTTAGTAGTCTTTAAGAAACTAGATACATAAATGTAACTCATATTACATTGGTAGTGGTAACAAATTACAATACATTACAAAACTAATAAACTGCATACACAAGAACTCAATAAATGGTATCCTCTTTATAACCAATTAAAGGTAAAAAAAATTAAAGGGGTGAGATCAAATGATATTTAAGGGTTACAAATAGAGGAAGAGTGAATCAATAGTAACTGAATAATAATCAAATTACCATAGAAAATATGGCATGGTGAAAAAATTAGAAACACAATCCATTAATAAACATAAAATGAAAGTGCATCCATAGATTTTTTCATATTGAAAACCTCATAAATAGTAATAATTGAAAATGATTTCAGAGAATTTTTATTAAATATATGTCATGTATCTAGAACATGATACCCTTATATTGTCAAAATGGTTTATGTTTTTGGGTAAATACCCATCTGATTTTATTTTAGAAACAAACCTGAAGGGGTTTTTTCCTACAGATTTTTCTCATGAGAATTTTCGATGCATTATGGGGCTATAGTGGGCCCCAACCATAACATAATTTCCAAATAATTCATTATACATAGATTTAATACAATTAAAATATGTCTAATCAATATCTTTATAGATTATAGAATATGAATTCATTAATATTTCCACAGTTAAAACAACATTCCTAATCAACACCGTATGTAAAAGGGTGTATAGCTTAAAAAAATAATCATATCCATAAAGCAAAATTATAGATATATAATATATTTAAAATTAAAAATTAAAAATTATCTTAACATGGTATTAGGTACACCACATAAAAATGATTATGTGCGCAATACCATGTAAATAATAATGAAATGGAAACCAAAACAAAGTTCCATGTAACATTGTAATCAATCGAGTTAATAATAATCATGTGAGTCACTAAATACAATGAATATAAATAAAATCATGTTATTATATATCAAATGGTAGTAAAAATACACCACATTCAAGAAATAATTTGTGAAAATGGGAATCTCATGAATATAAAAGTAAGATGAGAATCCCCATACATTATGTCTCAATATGTTCTTTGATTGTTCTTAATGAACTAAATAATTAAATTTAGATTCATTAATTAATATTTCCCGAAACTCCTATATATTTAATTAATTTATTTTATCCTTAATATGTTTATTAATTACCTTTTTTAATGGTTTAAGAGGATCAATTTTATGGTTTTGGAAGCATTTTCTTTATTTAGTTTTCAGGATCAGTTTAATTGTACTTATGAATGTAAGCTCATTTGAAATGTGGTTGAACATACAGAATTATTAATATATATTAGTTGTTACATTACATAGATATAAATTATCCTATAATTATTTTGGATATATAACATGATTATGACACATTAGATAATGGTTAATGATAAACTCTTGGATGAACTTAGCTGTTTAGTGCATAATCAAATTGTTTTGTTTTATTATTTTATATTTTGTGTTTTAAGGGTTATAGAAAATTGAATAAGATGAAATAAAAATATTCTGATCTAGTTCATCCATAAAAATTGTTTTATCACTATAATTGAAAGTGATAATAGAAATTGAAAACCCTTCTTCCTTGAATATGACAAATTAACACATCTCGAATGTTGTTTTCATTTTTAGTATAAGTGTAGTGGGAAAAGAGGGACGATGAAAAATATTCCATTACCATAAAAATGTTATATTCCATGTAGGGTACTAGAATTATCATATCATATTGATTAGGGTAGATGAGTAGAGAGGAAAAAATAATGTAACTTTTAAAAGACGATGAAAGAAAAAGAAAGAGATGTTAATCACTTGAGTACTCATCATTGAGAATCTCTTTAAGGCCTTTATTTTGGGAATTTTAGTGAGACCGAATGTACTGGATGTGGGGAGAGGGCTTTAAAAGTTTATTTTGAATAAAATATCTATGGATAAATGATCGAGTGGTGTGGGATGAAGTGGGTGTGAGGGTGGTTTATACAGTGGAGGGGAGGAGGGTTTTCTTAATATTTTAATAATTAGTTTATTATTTTTCCGTAAGCCATTAAATAATGATTATTAAATGAAGAAAAATTGTATTATGTGCATGTGAGTTCAAACCAATTCCCATTAACATTTCCATGAATCAATCATGATTTATAAAATCATTTATTTAACATATTTCATAAAGCAGAAAATTATACTATTCACCAAAAATTCATGTATTTTAGAAAAATCCCAAAAATTCACCTTAACCATATTCAATATATAAAATCCAAAAACGAACTCCATTTTTCAAACAAAATTTAGAAAATATATTAATTTTTAATTTTAAGTAAAATAATTATTTATTGAAAAATTACCAACACTTAAAATAATCATCTTCATTTATAAGGTGCCAAAATGTATTTATACATTCATGGGTAAGGTTACAATTCATAAATTTAATATTAATTTTTATAAAGGGTATGTCAGTATTCATATGGGTCTGTTATTATTCATAAGGGTAAGGTACTATTCACAAAAAAATTAAGTTGATTCTATTAGACTCCAAATATCACCCAGATCACAACTGTGTATGTCCGTTTTTTTAAATTCAAAACCTAGAAGATAAATTTTTTTAATGGATTGGTTATAACTATCTCATTAAATAACCAAGTATTGTTTCCCGAAAACTAAATGATTTTAGAAATATAGGTTATATAATTAATTGAATTCATTTAAGAAAAACATACCATAAAATTTTTTGTGTGTTACATCGACCATCTTATAAGGAAATTTTAAATCTAACTAGTTGTTTTCATGAATAGGGAATGTGAGAATTACTCAAATTCATATTCATATATAACATTAACTTGAATGATAGTCCCTTAAGACTAGTGTCCTTTTTATAATGATCTATTGGTAGGTTCGGTGCTCTATACTTTATCTAGGAGCGAGCCTATTATTGGTAGGACCCTTAGATCATTGAAATCAATATAGATGGTTTTGAACCATTTATGAAGTAAGGTGTCATTTGTGTAACTTTTCCTTCCTTAGAACTCATATGTTAAAAATTCACATCTATTGTTGTTGCGTGGTGGTTCGGTGTGTAGACTCTTTTATGGGTGTGAGAATATTGTGATTATCTGTTTTGGAGTGGTAGACATTCATAGGGCATAGTTAGTGGATTAGTGGACCAATTGAACCCTCTTATTCTTTTTTGTGAAGGATGAATCGATGAATTGACATCTAGGATAATACTTTTACATTGAAATATGAATCTGGGTTTAGTCTCCTATATGGGAAATGTAATTCAGGGAAATTAAGATTATTAATAGTGTCAAGGACGTGTCTCTTTACTCATGAAACATTGGGGTGGTATTCATTGATACACATTATACCCGTGGAGTTTCTAAACAATGAAATGAACCATAAGAATTCGGTAATAACAATTTCATCCTTGAGTTGTAATGATTTTATTACATGTTATCTCTAAGGTAGGGTGACCTATGTGTAATATGAGTTCTAAATTATCATAATGTTTACAATATAGTTTCAAAGAGTATCAGATGTTCTGATGCACTTCTCTGCCTGTTTTAGATTTTTTATGCATTGTTCTATGGATAATGTGGATTTGAAACATGTGGTGTGTCACTCATTTGTATGAAGTTAATAAATTAATCTAGTTTCCATTTATGGGTATATTTTCCATTATCCTATAGTGATTGATTTATAAATGCACGTTTTCTACCATCAGAACTTGTGGTAGGTGGTTAAGGTAGCATGTTCTGTGGTATGAGTCTTCTTTTCCAATAAATTTGATGCCAAGGACACTCCAAGGGTGGGTAGAATCGCGACAGACACTGAATAAGTTTGTCATTCCTTGTAAAAGGTAAATATTTATGGAAGGAACATTTTCAAAATTGTTATTGTGTCTTTAAATGTCATAGAGACGGTATGTTAGAAATATGATGGTTCTTGTGGGGTAACATGATAAAGGAATGTTTGGAAGATCATAAAACCTTTATGAACAACATTAGTCATTGATGGAATTTGGAAGTTATTCTTTGATAATAACTAAATGTCTTTGGTGGTAAGGGAATCATGGTCAGTGAATGACGATTCATTGACTGTTGTAGAAAAACACTTTTAAATATAGTTGATTAGTTGTGGTTTGACTGATCTTCCATCTTATAGTTGGACATGCTGGGTATGAAGATGTACCAAGAATTTAATGAGGAGTTTATAGGATTTCCGTAAATTATTTTTCATGAGCATTCTAATCCTCATGGTTTTATAATTTCTTATTGAAAATCATGTCCCCTCTCTTGACATCATCTTGGATACACTGTGGGGTATCGGTTTTAATTTGCAATAAAAAATTAAAATTCACATCCTATCTATAAAGAGACTCTATATGATTTGTGCACCAAAACAATGGTTGTTAAAAAGGAATGATTATTTCTGATTGACAATTAGGTTCGTGAGTAAGAACACCTTGGACGGTCTCATAAACACCAGTAGATTATTTGGGTTTAACTACCTTTGGGTTCGGTGTGTGTCTGATCCATGGACATTTAGACATTGTACTAGTGTGTCACTTGTAAAAAAATGAGTACGAACTACCTTTTATGAGATCCATGGACATTATTTGTTGATTTTAAGGTTACCCTGGCTTTGGTCGGGCTAAGATGAGATATTGTGGGTGAAGATTACAGTATATAGGATTTGGTATGTCCCTTTTTTCATACTGTGAAACAAAAAAATGGACGTTTTTTATAGAGATATCACCAGAGTCAAGTTATGGGATTCGAAATATGTGCTAATGGTAAAGTCATGGTGCCTTAAAAAAGATTTTTGTGTTAAATTTTATAACACCAATTGTCTAAGATGATCATTTTGAGAGTTTTCAGCCATATGTAGATTGAATTGTTTCTCATTTTTTGTTGCAAGAGATTGGTGCGGATCCACGAATGGAATGTTGTTTTGATGAGACAATCATAGTTCATGTTATCTATTGATTTTCATAAGTATATCTCTCAACCATGATAATAAGTTCATTTCATTTATGACATTTTGTTTATCTGGATAATCAAACTATGAGAATTATTAGAATTCTAGGGGTGTGATTTAGTGGGAAATTATTTTGGTAGAGTTTTTGTGGATCATAAATTTCTATTCAATTTGGAAACTGTAGAGGTATTACCATCGGTTGGTGGGATAAAGGGTCAGCAATTTGATTAGGTCACTAGGTAGGTGGGATTATATAAGAATTGTTCCGATATTTAGTTTCTTTGTATGATCACAGGAATGACTTTAACAAAATATGTTTGGTACTTCTAAATTAATATTAGTGGTTTATTGTGCATTTTGAATTGAAATTAACCATTTAAGAAAAACCACATAAAACTAGTTGATAGTGAGTTTGGTTTTTTTATCCCCAAAACTTATCGGGGATGAAAAGTTTTAAAGTCGAGATATTGTATCATCACATGCTATTGGACTAGATGAATTTTTTAATGATTTTGAATACTTAATTTAGTTGATGGATCATTCTGGAATCTGGGAATTTTAATGGTTTTTTGAGGGATTAAACATCATGAAATGATTTTTTAGATGAATTTTATGTATTGAATGAGGTATCTAGGGTTCATGTGAACATCATAGGAATAACAGACGAACCAGGTAGCTAAAATTCAATGCATCCTAAAAACAAGTAATTTAATAAATTCATGTTTTTAGTCTTCTAGGAAGACTAGTGAAATCCATAAATTTACCAAGATTTTAAATTTTACATATTTTGTAAAATACAATGAATGTTTTTTATGATAAGGTGTAAGGAGGATTGTCCCCCCTTTTACGGTGCATAACAAGAAGGAACCCCTTAGATAGTGCCTCTATCTCGCTCACATAGGGATCCAGGGATCTCCTCTTTATAGTGTTCATTTCGCTCTTTTTCAGTCTCGATGGATGCATAATGGTGAGTTCTCGACTCCATGCCCTTCCCTTGTCCTTTTATCTTCTAAAATATTACACTATTCTTGTGTGAGATGATTTCCATAATTTTGAAATCATTTTCCCATTTCATTGATCTCTCTCAAACTGGATTTATTCAAGTCTTGATATTGGATGAGTAGAGTTTCTTGAGAATGAGGTGGTTTTTCATTGGATTTTCCCTTAATTTCTCTCCATTTATAATTTACACAGTGGTGTTATGCGCCGGTATAATCATGAGATGCCTTAAAAATGTGTAATACATGATGTCAAACCTAATTCCAAAATTATTCTATAATTTTATATTAAATTAGAATCATTTATGGTCATAGAATTAGATATGTATCCACCATAAAAGGGAATGTACCATGAATTTCTTTTATAAATCAATTCTATTCTAATAAAAGCCCTCATTGAGGTGCGTTTTCTTTTAAAATAAAAAATGTTATTTAATTATAATGTGGAATGATGTGGTACCCATCTAAGTTACCCCTATTGGAAAAAACACATTAAATGTGGTTATAATATTTCTCTTATATAGAAGACTTGGTGATCTGGTATGACATGAATTTCATCATGGCCAATCTTATACCATTGAATGTATGATGTTACTATCCATGGGATGTCAACCTGGACTTTGTAATTTATTACAATGATTAGTATTTCTTAATATTCGAATGTACCAATTAATTAATTAAAAGAAATTGTGTGGGAAATTAATTATTATTCATTAAAATGATATGAAAAATGTGCATGACCCCTCTTAAAAATGCAATTATATGATGATGTGGTTTTCTTAGTACATGGACCTTTTAATTATTTAAACAAGATTTATGCGTGTAATGGTTATATATATGTATGATTTATAAATTAATATAAAAATAAATGAATGTATTGTTACACATTGATCAAAATGCAGGTTTCTTCTTATAAAATAATAAGGATGGTCTCAGACTCTAATAAGACAATATATGCTGGGAGAGATACATGATATATCCCAGACATGCTCATCGTGCGGGATACATAACTCCATATGAGTGACACCAGTTCTCAAGGGAGCAACCATATGTGAAACTAGTTGTAACATGGTTACATTGGGCCACAAGACATACCTGGACCCCATTTGGGCTATATCAGGGATGGGATTAGGGGGAACATGTTATACATTATACTACGAGAGATACATTAGATACCATTTATGGATCACCATAGACAGACTCCTTAGACATTGAATAATAGTTATTCTACTAGTGAAATACTTGTGGTTAAATTATAATTATATACTTGTATAGTCCTAGGATTCCATTTTGTTGAATTTGATAGATTCCACATTTAATTAAATTAAAAATGAAAAATTATTAAATTTAAGGACACATTAGCAAAACCAAATAACATGATCATGGTTGGTTATATTATAATTTGTTACCTATGATGACCCATATATTTCACTCATATTATGTTTTCATAGGTTTTCTATGCTTTAGACATATCATTCTTGATCTGTAGTAGGTATGGTCATCCAGGTTCCCTTGAGGAAGTTGACCTAACTTATTTATTATTAAGTATTTCCTAGAGTACCTGTTATGCCTACACACTGCCATTTCATATGCACACATATTGGATTGTTTTTTACATAACGTTGGTGATGTCCTAATGAGTATATCTCACACAATTCTTGGTCCACCATTTCACTAGGTTACCCAAGCAGACTTAATGGGTTACTGGATAATGATCCTTGGATGATTACCTATATTGTCAAGTATGTACCGAAGAGTTGAGAGAATTGGACTGAGTTAGAGCTTAGGATCGTCTTGGAGTTTTCCCTTGGGGATTTCTGTTCATTTATTTATTTTTTTATTATTTTTTTCCTTTCTGTATGTTTCCAGTGTTATGAGGTATTTTGACCAAGACATTCATGCATTTTTGAACATTATTTGATGTGGTCACATTACACAGTTACTATATTTATCTTATGTTTCTTCTTCTTTTATTTATTAAAGTTTCACTATTTTATATTGATTTATTATCATAACAATATGATAATCTGAATATGAACATATAGTCTCCCCACATTATCATTTTCAGTCACTCTTTGATAGTCAGAAACCTTCGGCATAAGGGGAGGCACTCTTGAGGCCATGTGGCAACATGTCTCGCTACTGGTTCCATAGTTAGTATGATTGGGATGTTATAATTCAAATGTAATTTATTTTATTTTTTATTATTAAATTATAATTATTTTACTTTCCGGTCTAAATAGAATTTATAATTATATTATTTAATGAAAAATATTCAGCTTTGTAAAAATTGGTATATTTCATTATTCCCTGAAACAAGTATCTCTCTAAAAAACCAAAAAGTCAATTTAAGGTAATTTTGACATGATAAATTAAAAAAATAATATTTAATATATGAAATATAATTTATTAAAGAGACATATTTTTTTATAATAAAATATAAATAAAAAACTATTTTTAAACGAAACATATTTTTGAAGAATGAAATGTTTTTACTGAAAAGTATTTTTTATTACATTTAAAAATTCATTTTTATTAATTCATATCATTATATATATATATATCATAATGAGGTTACAACTATTCATACCCACTAATTTAATGACTTGGTTATAGGGATCACAAACTAATAATATTTGATTGTTCATGTATGCCTTGTGTTCTGAGTTGTTTACTTTATAAGAAATTAGGTTCTTTAAAAATACATAATATTACTATTATGTTTATAGTATCCAAATACACTAAATAATTATAGTTCATGGGGAATTAAATAAGGTGATGTGAAATTATTATTAATCTAAAATGTTATTATATTTTATATATGTAATGCCTGAACCACCTCAGCTGGTATCCGAGTAGAGTTTCTCGTTTTGGGAGATTCTGTTATCGGGAAAATGTGGATAAATAATAAGAAAAAACATGATGACCTAAAAGTTAGATAACATGAACCTAAAGTGTAATAAGTTGATAAGAAGGTGTCATAATACAATATATCATTTCAATGATTTTTATCGTTAATTTATATCTCATCCCAATTAATGTTGTTTGATGATCATAATATGTTTTTTTGGGTTTTAGTCAACGGATAGAACTAGGATGAATCATTTGAAAAAAACCAATGACCAATGGAATAATATTACTCATGGGTAAAAATATAAAATTGGAGATGGGATGTGATATATTATATTGTTGATTACCCAACATTACAATGTTATGACTGGTAGCATAAATCCTAGTAAATTTCCAAACATCCAAAGAAAGGAACAACTCACAATTGAACCTTTTATTCAAAAATATCTTCTAATGTAAATAGTTTTTCTGGTGTAATTATTTCAAAAAAAATAATAATCAATTCAATAGAAAATATATTCTCCATTATTCAGATTTCAAACAATGAGAATTTGGATTTTTATTATGTATTGTAAGGTGAGGTTTTTCAATGGTATACTCCTGTCAAGAATATGTGGCAAGAGTATGAAATTGACACTATAAAAAAAGTGTAACATCCTAGGTAAATAAAGATATATGAAATTTTCATATTTATTAATATTTTTAATTAATTATAAATTTTACTATAAAGGGGTTCCTAAGTTCGATGACATACCCGATACGCAACAGCGGATTTCTTTGAAATCTTACGTTGCACAATAATAATTTAATATTATTATTTTATATGGTAGATAATGCCTGGACATTATATTAGTATGAATGCAGAGAAATAACTAAAATATTATTATTCATGGTCGTTAAATGTTTTTACATTTATATAATAAAATTTAGAGGCTTAAAATGTGAATGAATATAATTTTAAGCATAATTTACATTAAAAGGTTGATTTACCACCTTTTGATGGTGAACCCTTTTTAAATATAGTTTTGGTCATGTTTATATGTTCTATTTGACCAAATCAAATTATTTATTAGAATCAGGGTATCAAAAACTACTTTGGGTAAATTTTTTGGTATTTTTCTGCTAAAATTAATTTTCCAAATGAATAGTGGAAAATACTGTATTTTAATTCAAAACTACCTTTGAATCTAATTTATTTATGTGGTTATATTATCTTTTTTTACTGGTCTTAAAGATTAATTTTATTATATTGTGACCATTTAATAAAAAATTTGTCATTTAAATTAATTTCACATAAAAATTGGACATAAACAAGTGTAAATCTTTTGATAGTTAATATTTCATAAAAACATGCTTTTTGTTTTAACAGCGGTGATTAATTTTAAATTAATTACTACCACTTCTGTGTTTTGAATTTGTAAAAATGGACTCCATATTTGGAATCAGGAGGTCCAAATTTTGTAAATAGGTATCTTTTATTTTTAGACATTATGAATATTAAATCAGTAAATATTTTGTTTACCATGGTTAAAGGGTAAATCAGGTAAATAAGGGTAAACAAATATTCCTATAATAATATAAAATTACTCTAACATGTGTCCTAATCCTCTTTTTTGATAACACTCTGACCATTAGCAACCATGGGACGATTTTGGGACCCCATGGGGCCACTTGGGAGTGATAAGGACACTTTATTTTAATTAACGTAAAGTAAATAAAAAATGACATAAACAAATATCTTTTAGGAAATTAATTTTTACATAGGGTTATATAAGTTATTTTTTTGAATATAAATATTATTTTACAATATAATGATATTTCCTACATCATGTTACTTTTTTTCTAATTTTTAGACAAAAATAATTAAAAATATTTTTTGACGCAATAATGACGCAGTGTTTACCTCATTAATAAATGATTTAAATAAATACTTTTATAAGGATACAAATAATTTCAAATACCTTTCTAATTCTTATTGGATGAATTTATTTCAACCATGAGTCATCTTATATTCTACTTTAATAAGTTTTGGACCTTTATAAACTGAAAATTATTTTATAATAAAATAATATTTTCACCCTTTCCTAAAGAGCCCCTCCCCCCTTATAAAAATCCGTCATCCCTAACCCATTCCTCACACTTCACAGGGTCCTTGGCTCATCAATACCCTGACCAAATAAGCTCTCAAAATCCCTCTATTCTACCTAGAAGCCTTACTCTATGAAAAAATCACTTCAAGAAGTCCTTTTGGTTGAAAACAAAGGGAGTTACCCGAATTAAAGGTTACAATTTCTCTTAAATTTTTTTGTTTTATTTTACTTTTCCAACCCCATAAAGTATTTTTATTAATTTATTTTATAAATAAACTAGTATTCATAATATACTATGTTCTTTTTTATGAGAAGGATTCAAACTACACTTATACACACCTCCGTCTAATGGGAAAAGAATAAATATTTTCTGTGGACGACAAACTACTGCCTCACAAAACGTTGACTGTTCAAATATCTCTAACTGCCTTCATGGTGGACATTATGATGGAACTATATTTATATATGAAATAAAAATTATATTTATATTTTTTTATATGCTTCTTTATTTTTCATTTATATCATACCTTTATGGTTTCCATTATGGGTAAATGCTATAATTTCATTTGAGGACGTACGGACTACCACCCTCTCAAAGTGATAGGACTCGGTAATTCCATATGTGATACAAATAAAGGATGGATTTAATGATATTATATATGATATTATACTAGAATTATAATATACCTCTGTATCATTATGTTTTAATTCCATTAAAATATGAAATAGAAATGAAAGTAGCGTTCATGTGTATGTACGACTTACCATCTCCATGAACGGTGCATTTCATTTCGTACCTATAAATGTTATGTAATATTATAAATAAAAATATATACTTTATATATATGATATATATGATATCTAAATCATAAATATAATTCTAGATATAATTGACTATTGACCACATGGACAACTTGTAATTATAAGAAGTCCATTTTTTTACTCAAGTACCAAATATCAAACAAACAACCATTATTAACTTAAATGATTTCATAATGATTATAACATGGTAATAAGTGATATAAAAAATAGTAAACATAAAAAATGTTTTTAATAAAGTATAAATTAACTTTATTTTATTATTAAATAAGAATAAGGAACAAACAAGTCAAGTCGGACACAAGGTAAGAGTTTTCTTATATCACTTTTAATTCTATGATATTTCCATTGTTCTCCACTTATTTATTACATGTGGTGTATTTTGAACTTAAATTAGATATATATTACCATGATTACTTGTTTATTCATGGTATTATGTGATTCATTTGGTTTTTATTAAAAAAATTTCATACGACTCGATTGATTACAATGTTTTAAGGGATCTTTTATCTCACTTTTATTACCATGAGATTCATACTATATTTGTAACCATTTACTTTATTTGGTGTTAGTACTTCCCATGATTTTTAATCTTTGTGTAATATACTTTCATTTATTGGTATTTACGTATTCATTGAATGATTCTTCTTTCACGTGGTGTATGTTTTGTATGTTACCATATCTGTAAGGGAACTTTTTAACCCAAATTTCCTTCCTTGGGTTAATCTTATAATTCATAATTATGTCATGCTATGATTATGTGTGGAATCACTATTTGTTTATTTATAATGTAATTTCCACTCCCCTTTTGTGGATATAGTTTTGATACACATTATCATTCCATTTATAAATTCTCAATTTATCGATTTGAAAATGATAAGATTAATTTTAACTCAATGTCCATTCATTGAGTTAAACATCCAAGTCATTTGTTTTGTCTTAAAAATAACATGTGTGAATTTCCTATGATATATTTACACATAATATCCAATCATATTTAGTGTATTTATATTTTTCACACATTACTATGTAATTGATTTATCCTTAACCAAAGGATACCATCCATATAAGGGATTTCGTTGGAAATTACATTCCATTGAGACTTCATTGTTTTTATGCACCATTTCACTTTTATATGGTGTATATAATATCATTTGGAATATTATATCGTGAATCCCTTTATTATCATGATATTATAATGTTTTGATTGAATTTTACTGCTCAATTATTTTTATTCAATCATATCTCTTTTGATTAAGAAATCTTTAAATAAATATTCTTTTAATGATTTATTATTCTAAATATTTCTCATTAATTACCATGTTTTCAAAATGGTTTTTAGTATTTATTTATATGGAAATTAATGTTTTAAAATTTTAATTCCTTTGAAAGCTTTAAAGATGAATGGAACACTTTGATTCAAAAATCGCTTTATTAAATGTTTTAAATGGTTTTGAAAATGGTTTGATAAAGCATTGATTTTTTCAATATATTGAAAAGCTTTCTTGTGATTGAAAATGAAATGTTTTTAGTGAAATATTAATATTTGATATATATTATGTGTTATGGTTATATAATGGTATTTGGACATTTGATGGGTGATTATGTGATAAACCAAATGATGGGTAGTGCCGTGACAAACCCGGATGGGTGGTTTCGTTATAACCTCCAATACATTGGGTATCGAAGTCGGTTGTATTACTATTCCATTTAGTGATATATATGGAAGTCGACCTTATGGTTATTTCATTTATGTATATTTATGTCCCAAGTTAACTTTATATGTTATGTGTTCCTTATATGGGTTTTATGGTAATATTTTATTTATAAAAGGGTAAGTAATGATATTTTATTCAATGAAGAGTATTTACTACTTCATAGAGGTGAAAAGTATTATTTATTATAAAGTATTCATGGTTTACTTGTTGTTTTAAAAAAATAACCGTTTTCCTTCTTTGTGTATCCCTTACTGAGCTTTTTATGCTTATCCGATGTTTTTTAAATGTTTTTTACTTGACATAAATTAGAATAGGGTCAAGGATGAGATCAAGGAAAAGTCATGTTGTCTATAACATGGAAGTTGACATGACACTTTTTTTCAAGAATTATTATTTTGTTTAAAAAATTGAAACTGGGTAGATGTGTCTACATGTAATATTTAAGTTTTTATGTATTTTTTATAACCTTATTCTCTAAAGCTATAAACATGAAAAGATCATCAATTTGAATTATTTAATTAATTCAATAATATTCAATGTTTAAGGCCGGGTCCTTACAGTTGGTATCAGAGTTCAGTTTAGACAACTTCAGGGATTAAGAGTTTTCGTTAGACACATGGTTAGTTACTATGTCTATTATTTCTGTTAAATCCTTGTTTTATTACTTTTTTAGATCAAGGAAAGTCAGTTTCAAATGAAAGGAGGAGGATCTCAAACAACATTCCAATCTCGTCCTGATGACTTTCTTGCAATAACTATTGAAAATTCATGTTCGGATTATTGTGAAACTTTATCTAGAACAATACTCTCTTGAAAGCATTTTTTTTTAGATATCAAACACCTCTACAATACCTCATTATCATCATCGGTCATGGGTTGTATTTAAAAAAATCATATTTTCATAATATTCTCATATTTTTAACAATGGTAAATATTATCATGGAATTTTCAAATATTCTACCTTATCACAAGATTTTAAAGCATATAATGAATTTGAAAAATGTATTGAAGAAGGAAACCCTTCTGTAACCTTTTTATATTTGCTTTTATAATATAGTCTCTCAACACATACCTATGGTATTTTAAAAGCACCATTAATTGAAATTTTCAACTCATATTCGGTCTGACTATTTTATAGAAATTATGTATTATCATATGTTTTGAAGTTAGTTGTCATTCATGATTATTTTCCAAAACTGTTTTTTTGTAAACACCCATAAGACCCATGTTGTACAAGGTGTATATGGATGATGGAAGAAAATGATTTTGAAGGTTCTCTAAATCATTGTTGCAATGCATGTACCTTCTACAAATATTATCAAGATGATGATGAAACCAAGTCGATGCCATGATCAAGGAATGATGTACGTTATTTTGGGGATCAATTTATTTTATCATATGGTGGTGAAATTAAAAAAATGACAATATATATAGGACATCAAGGATTAATATGTTGAGATCATAATGAATTGGGATTAAAAAGAGAGGTATAAAAAACCATTGAGGTTAAAACATGATAGGGGTATTTTTGAGTCTTATAAAAAGAACAACATGCAGACTGTGTGACAACTCATCACGTTGGACAAAGCTATGAGAATTGAAACCACAACCAAAGTGTGATTGGGATTTATCACCTACCACTAGACTATGTGAAGTCCCTGGTTAGTATGAATTATTCTTTTTAGATAACTGAATTTATTGATCAAGAATAAGTTGATTTGGGATATAATGTTTTATCAAATGGATATCCTTAGTATAATAAAATTATTTGTTGATTATGTGACAAAAGTGATTTTGGAAGACGTTCTCTCTTTTGAGAACATTGTATGCTTAAAAAAATTGAATACTACGAGATTTCATTTATGGAGTAATGGATGAAAATTTAATTTGGAAGAATATCTTTTTGTATTGTGTAATATAAGGAATTGGGTTATTTATGGAAATGATTAACCTGTCATAGAGAATATGTGATTTGGTTAATTATGATTCAGTATGATAATTTAATAGCAGTCTATGTTTTTAGAGTTAAATGTTAAGATTTACTGTAGAAGACTATGTGATTAAATCCTTCTGAGTTTTCTATTTCAATCTTAGTTTGGATTATTTTAAATAATTTTAAGTAAAATTGTGTATTGAATGGTATTTCTTAAACTTTGGGTACTTTTTGTTGAATTATGGAGATTAATAGTAGTATTTCTATTTAAACAGGATTCTCTTTTTCGAGGTTTATATGATATGATACTAACCATTTTGGTTTTAGTTGATTTCTAAAGACAAAGGAAATATATATTTCTTCGTTTGTGGATTATATGATTCTCTAGAAAATGATTCTTGTGCTTTTGATGTGACCAAGTCTTTTTGAATGCTCATTGTTTAGAGAAGAGATTAGTTTTTGGTAGAAACTTATTAAAGGATGAAACTCTACATGAATGTAAGTATATTTCATTATGTTCTTATACTATGTAGTAAATGAATTCCGAAAAATTATGAAAATCAATGTTAATCAAAAAGGTTGTTTCTTTACATTTCCTAATGGGTAATCAAAGACCATTTAATGCATCATAAGTTTGTGATTTTTAGGTGGTTAACTTTCTCCTAATCATGTTTTCTATCACTCACCATCAGTAATTGACAGTTTGATTTATCTTCCATATTCATGTTTTCATACATGAAATCCTAGTATTGGTTATCTTGGGTGACCTTTGTACATATCTTTCTTCTTTTAAAGTGATATTTTTACTGACTCTTTTCTAATGTGGGACTTTCAATGAAGTTTCTAAGTCCAGTTTTAAAATTGTGAGGACGAAATTCCCAAAAGGGGGGAAGGATGTAACATCCCAGGTAAATAAAGAAATATGACATTTTTAAATTTATTAATATTTGTGATTGAAATTTTAATTTTACCTTAAAGGGGTTTTATGTTAGAGGGAATACCTGATACACAACAATGGATTTCTTTGAAATCTTACGTTACACAATAATAATATAATATAATTATTTTAAATGGTAGTTAATTCGTACTCGTTGTATTGGTGGGAATGAAGAAAACTGACTACAATATTATTATACAAGTTTATTAAATGTTTTTACATTTATCAAATAAAATATAGAGGCTTAAAATGTGAATGAATATAATTTTAAGCATAATTTACTTTAAAAGGTTGATTTACCACCATTTGATGGAGAACCCTATTTAAATCTAGTGTTGGTCACTTTTATATGTGTTATTTGAAAAAATAAAATTCTTCTTTAGGATCGGGATATCAATATATACTTTGGGTAAATTTTTGGTATTTTTATGATAAAATTCATTTTTAATGAATAGTGGAAAATACCGTATTTTATTTCATAACTGCATTTTAATCTAATTCATTTTTATGTATAGATTATCATTTTAGTTTTTTTAAAGTGTAATTAGATTATATTTTTACCATTTTATCCAATTTTTGTCATTGTAATTTATTTCATGTTGAAATTGGAAATAAACAAGTGTCAATCTTTTGATAGTTAATATTTCATAAAAATAGAATTTTTTTAACAGCGGGAATTAATGTTAAATTAATTTCTCCCACTAAAGTGTTTTGAATTTGGAAAAATATATTCCATATTTGTAATCATAAGGTTCAAATTTTTTAAATAGGAAAAATTTAATTTCTATACATTCTGAATATTTACATGAGTAAATATTTTATTTATCATGGTGAAAGGGTTAATCTGGTAAATAAGGGTAAACAAATATTACTATAATAATATAAATTACCCTAACATGTGTCTTAATAATATTTTTTGATAAAATTCCAACCATGATAATCCATGGGTCTATTTTTGGACCCTATGGGGCCACATGGGAGTGATAATGACACTTTATTTTAATTAACTTAAATTAAAGACACAAATGACATAAACAAATATCCTTTAGTAAATTAATTTTTACTTATGGATATATAAGATATATTTTAGAATATAAATATTATCAGTAAATAAAAAATTATTTAATACATCATGGTAATTTTCTTATAATTTTCATACATCAAATAAATAAAATTATTTACGACACAATAATGATGCAGTGTTTACATCATTAATAAATGATTTAAATAAATAAGAATATAATTGTTAAAATAATATTAAATACCTATCAAATTCTTATTGGATGATTTTATTTCTACCACGAGTCATCTTATCTTTGACTTTAATAAATTTTGGTACTTTAGAAACCGAAAATTATTATATTAAAAAAATAGTGTTTTCACACTTTCCTAAAGAGCCCCTCCTCCCCCTTATAAAAATCCCTCAACTCTAACCCATTCCTCGCACATCAAAAGCCCCTTGAATCCTAAAAACCCTGCCCAAATAATCTCTCAATATCCCTATATTTTACATATATGTCTTCCTTTAGGCATAAGTCACATCAAGAAGTCATTTTTCTTCAAACCAAAAGGGAGTTACCCGAATTAAAGGTACTAGTTTTTTCTTAAATTCTTTTGTTTTATTCTGTTTTATTTTACTTCTACAACCCCATAAACACTTTGTATTCCATTATTTTATAACCATACATGTATCCTAAATATTCTATGTTGTTGTTATGAAAATTATTCGAACTACACTTACACACACATCCGTTTAATTGGTAAAAAACATATTGTTTCTCTGGACTGCGAACTACTGCCTCACGAAAGGATGATTGTTCAAATATCTAAAAATGCCTCTAATTGAAACCATAATGATGGAAATTTATTTATATATGATATATATTATATTTATATTATTTATATGATTTTTTATATTTCATTTATAGCATACCTTTATGGTTTCCATTATAGGTAAACATGATAATGTCATTCGACAAAAATGCAGACTATCACCCCCTCAAAGTGATATGACTCATTAATTCCATATGTGGGAAAAATAAAGGATGGATTTAATGATATTATATATGATATTATAATGGAATTATAATATACCAATGTATCATTATGTTTTAATTACATTAAAATACGAAATAGAGATGATAGTAGCATTCATGCGTACGTACAACTTACCCTCTCCATGAACGGTGCATTTCATTTCATACCTCTAAATGTTATGTAATATTAAAAATACATATATATACTGTATATATATGATATCTAAATTATAAATATCATTCTTTAGATAAGGTTCTATTTACCACCGGGACAACTTGTAATTACAAGAAGCCAATTTTTGACTCAACTACCAAATATCAACAAAACGACCATTATTAACTTAAATGATTTCATAATGATTATAACATGATAATAAGTGATATAAAAAGAATAATAAACTTGAAAAATATTATTAATAAATAATAAATTAACTTTTTATTATTATTTAGGATTAAAAAGGAAAAAACAAATCATATCGGACACGAGGTAAGGGGTTTCTTATCTCACTTTTAATTATGTGAGATTTCCATTATTTGCCACTTATTTATTACATGTAGTGTATTGTGAACTGACATTTGATATATGTTATCATGATTCTATGTATATTCATGGTACTCTGTGATTCATTTGGTTGTTATTAACTTTTGATCTTACGACTCAATTGATTACAACGTGGTAAGGGATTTCTTATCACACTTTTATTCCAGTGAGATTCATGCAATATTTGTCACTATTTCCACTGTGTGGTGTATGTGCTTCCCATGATTTGAACTCTTTGTGTAATATAATTTCATTTAAGGTTATTTAAATCTTCATTGAATAATTCTTCTTTCATGTGGTGTATCTTTCATAAGTTACCAAATCGGCAAGTGAACTTTCTAACCCAAATTTCATTCCTTGGGTTAATATTATAATTCATAATTATTCCATGTTATGATTATGTGTGGAATCACTGTTTGTTTATTTATTTTGTAATTTCCAATCATCTTTGTGTGCATATAATATTGATACACATAATCTCTACATTGATAAATTCTCAAGTCATCGATATGAACATGATAAGAGTAATTTTAACTCAATTTTCATTCATTGGGACAAATATCCAAGTCAATGGTTTTGTCTTTAAAATAACATGTTTGAATGTCCATTGATCTCTTTACACTAAATATCCAATCTTATTGAGTGTATTTATATTTGTGACACATAATTATATAATTGATTTATCCTTAATCCAATGATACCATCTTTATAAGGGATTTCGTCTCAAATTACATTCCATTGAGACTTCATTGTTGTTATGTATCAATTCAATTTTATATGGTGTATATACTATCCTTTGGAATATTATATCCGGAATCCCTTTATTCTCATGATATTATAATTTTTGGATTGAATTTTATTCCTCAATTATTTTTATTCAAGCATATCTCTTTTGGTTAAAAACACTTTATCTAAAACTTTATTTCAAAGATTTATTCTTATAAATATTTCTCATTAATGTAAATATTTTCAAAATGGTTTTTAGTATTCATTTATATAGAAATTAATTTTTTAAATTATTAATTCCTTTAAGAACATTGAATTCAAATGTGACACTTTGATTCAAAAAATTTATTATTAAATTTTTTAAATTGTTTTGAAAATAATTTGATAAAGAATTGGTTTTGTCAATTTATTGAAATGATTTTTTGATTGAAAATGAAATTATTTTAGTGAAATGATTATATATGATATATTCTATGTGTTACAATTTTATAATGGTACTTGGATATTTGATAGGTGGTTACGTGATAAACAAAATTACGGGTGGTTTCATGATAAACTAGGATGAGTGGTTACGTTATATCATTCAATACATTGGGTGTGGAAGACTGCCATATGGAAATTCCATTTGGTTATATGTATGGAAGTCAACCGTATGGTTATTCTATTTATGTTTTTTTATATCCAATGTTACCTTTATATGTTATGCGTTCTTTATGGTGTTTTTATGGTAATATTTTGGTTACAAAAGGTTAAGCAATGATATTTTATTCATTGAAGAGTATTTATTACTTCATAAAGGTGAAAAGTATTACTCATGATAAAATATTAATGGTTTACTTTTTTTTTGAAAAACTAACATTTTTCCTTCATTGTGTATCCCTTAATAAGGTTTTTATGCTCATCCCATGTTTTTGAAATGTTTTTTATAGGACAGAAATTAGAATAGGGTCAAGGATTGGATCAAGGAAAAGTCATGCTATTTAAAACATAGAATTAGACATGACTCTTTCTTTCAATAATTTTTATTTTGTGGAAAAAATGGAAACTCGACAGATGTGTCTACGTGTAATATTCAAGTGAGTTATATATTTTGTTCTTATCTAATTCTCTAAATCACTATGTCTGAAAATACCCTCTATGTGAATTATTAACTAAATTCAATAATATGCAATGTTTATGTTCGGGTCATGAAAATAGGAGGTGATAAATAAGTAATTTTCAATAACTATTTTATATAAACTATTTAAAGAAAAATGGAAAAGGAATTAATTGATCTGAAATAGAAGTATGATCAATACATTAGTAAACATGATGAAAATTTACATTGAACAGAAAAGTATGTTTATAGGTTTGTTTTCAACAATGATGGAGAAAGTGATTTAATTTTAATTATTTTAAGATGAATTAATGAAAATTACATTTTCTATAAGAAGCATTAAAATATATAAATAAATAGATCTATATATTCTCATAGATGAAATGGAGTGTAGAGACCCTCATTGTTCTCATAGTTTTGGTGATAAAAATATAATAATGATGTTTTTGAGGAAATTCAAGTAATAAAAACCATATATGAAATAAAATTTGTCACTATTTATACCAAAAAATATTAAAAGAATCATGGATAAATTGTCTTGAAGGGATGTGTAAATGTATTGTCTATTGATGAGAAGGAACAGTGAACATGAATGCTTAAGTGGCATGAGGATTTCATCCAATGCAGTGAAAAGAGACAGAGCTCAATTGAATGTTATTCCAATAATCCAATGCATTAATTGTAAAGAGTATTATAATTATGAAATCACATTCATGAAACCTATTTTTAATGATATAAATTGGAATTATATTCCTCCTAAAACAATGGATTTCATGAAGGCTTATGAATTCACAAGAGGGTCAAGAGAATGATGTGGTGGAAGGTACACATATCATCAATTCTATAAATTCATTTTTATTATTTGATTTATGTTTTAACCAATCATTTAAATATGAACATCTTTCATAGATTACCACATAACCAAATCCATATATAGATTTGTAATTATCAATGAACACTTTTAATGTTATTTACATCAACTCTATATCTTCTCTCCTATAGAATATTTCAGGAACGTGCTTCCTCAAAATATTTGTATTCTCACTATAGATAAATTAGATGTTATTTTGGGCATAGATTGGATATCAATACATAGTCCCCATAAACATTTCCAATGTAGGGTAGTCTCATTTTATATTATGAATCAACCTATGATTTTTTATTGTTTTGAGGATAAACATGTTCAACCATGGGACTATACATTCATTATATGGTAACTACTACCTTTTCATGTTGGGTATTTATCTAAAATGGTTCGGGAGAAACCCATCATGGTAGATATAATTATTGTTCTAAAATATGTTAATGTATTTCTCAAATAGTTTCAATGTCTTCTATGAATCATGAGATTTAGTTTTCAATATATTTCCTACTTAGTGCTATACAAATTTCAATGATACCTTATAGAATTTCCCCAATTGATTTATTGGAATTGAAGAAGAAAATATAAAAGAATATATAAAATGGATTCATATAAATATGTATGTAACAGTGGCCTACAACAATTTTTTTGTTAGGAAGAAATATTTTACAATAGAAATTTTCATTGATTATCAAGAACTTAAAAAGATTAATATCAAGAAAAAGTTTCCTCTACCCAGTATTTATATCTTGTTTGATCATCTCTCATTATAAAAACTCTTATTAAGTGATGTTTTGTTTGAGACATGTTTTAAAAACTAGGATAATTTTTAAATTTAATTGATTTTTTCTGGAAACATCACAAATTTAGTATTGTTTCTTTAAAAACATTTAAATTTAGCAACCATTCTTAAATACGTCACTAATATAACAATTTTTCCCACAAACGTCACTAATTTTGAGATGTATCAAAAAACATTTCGTTAAATTAATGACTTTTCATTACTGTTTTCTATAAATTGGAAACATTTCCTAAAACAATTCAATAAATTTGTGATGTCTCTTAAAAGACATCACAAAAATACAGATATTTCCTGAAAAATGTTGCTAATATAGGGATGTATTACTGAAACATACCTAATTTACCTATGTATTCAGAAGGCATCACTAATTTAGCCATTTTTTATAAAAATTCATCAAATTAGTAATTTTTTAGGATACGTCGCTGTTATATATACATATATATATATATCTCATTTTTCTACATCAATGTAAATATATATATATATTAATATATAAAAACAAAAACACGTATATATATGGATATATATATATAAATATATATCTTTATAAATATATAAAAAAATAAACACACATATTTAAATACATTTATATATTTGTTTATATATATATATAAACTCATATATATATATATTAAATTTAGTCACGTTTTTAAGAAAACATGGCTATTTTAGGGACATTCTCACCTGTGTTTTAAAACATACCTAATTATATATATATATATAGATATATCTAATTATAATTATATATATGTATACATAAAAATATATATTTATATAGACACCCACATATATATAAGAGCATACGACATATATAAAATATAAACATATAAAACATATAAAATATAAATATGTATATAATATAAACATATATAAATATATATATAATATAATCATAAAATAAAAACATATATGTATAATATAAAATATAAAATATATAAATATGTAAACATAAAATATTATCATATATATTTGTATATAAACAAAAAAATATAAAATATAATCATATATATATTTATATTTATATATGAATATTATCATATAAAGTTATAAATATGTATATATAATATTATTTTTTATATACTAACTTGTATATATAAATATACATAAACAAAAAAACATATATATATATATATTAATATAAATAAACACGGATACATATATATAAACATATATGTCAAACTATATATATTTATATATATAAACACACACACACACACACACATATATATATATATATATTTATATATACACATATATTTATATATATAAACATATATATATTTTAAATTAATCACGCTTTTAAAAAGGCATGGATATTTTATCAACATTTTTATAATTGTTTTAATATTTGGAGAATTATATATATGTATACACACACATATAAATTTACACACACACATAAATATATATATATATATATACATATATAAATGCACATATAAATATATATAATATAAACATATATATTAACATAAACTATAAACATAAATATAAACATATATATATATAATATAATATATACATATATATATATATACACAATATAAACACACACAAATATATATATATATAAACATAAAATTTAAATATATATATATAATACAAAATATAAACATATATGTAAAATATAACCATATAAACATATAATATAATAAAAACCATTATATATGTAAACATAAAATATAATCATATATACAAGAATAGGTATATATATCTATAAACACATATATATACATACATATATATTAATATGAATGAATAATGTATAAAAAATTTATACATATATATATATATATAATATATATTCATATTTATAAACATAAAACATAGGATATAATCACACACCCACGTAAATATACAATTATATATATTTTTATTTTTATATATATACACGCATATAATATTAATTTTTTAAATCCTGAAATCTGTTTATATACATAAATATAACATAATACAATTAAAAAAATAAAAAATACAATATGTGAGTTGGTTGGGAGTTTCAGATTTAGGGAGGAGGTATAGGGTTTGAATCCCCTTAATAGGTTTATAGTGCTTCTGGAGGGGGAATGGTAGGGGTGGTGCACCACTGAGGTTGGCAGAGGAGAGCAAGGGTGGGGCCTCTTGAGGAAGGTGAACAAGGGAGTGGCGGCAGTAAAAATAGAGGTGCCACTTGTCGTAAGGGAGTAAGGGAGTGGTGGTACACCACGAATAGGTAGGCAAGGGGGAGAAAGTATCGAAGGAGGGGATTAGTGTAAATAAAAAACAATTTAATTTTGTTAAAACATATTATCCATGATAAAAATCAATTTCAATTAAAAAAATCTTCTTCCACCAGAAATAAAAAACAATTTTATTTTTAAAAAAAAATTAACATAAAAAATTATTATTTTCATTAAAAATTTAACAGTGTTTTATATAAATGTCCGTAAATGAGGTTTTATTTACCAATGTTTCTAAAAAACATAGGTAAAAGCGGTGACACTAAATTACAATGTTTATAAAAGTCTCTAATTTAGTGAAATTTATTTACCATTGATTCTACAAAACATTTGTAAATGAGGTGTCTCTAAATAGATATATTTATAAACATCAATAATTTAGATAAATTTATAAACCAATCAAATTTAGAGACATTTAGAAACATTGTGTATTTCACGATGTTTGTAAATGTTTCTAAATTCCCGAGTCCTTATTTAATGGTGTTTTTCAAAAACACTAATAAATTTAATAGAGGCATTTTAAATGTCTCTAAATAAATTTTTTGTATTGTTTGTTAATATAAATACTTTTAAAAGAATTAAATTCATTCTAGATATCATCAATTAAGGGTTGAGAATAATGGTATACAGAATTCAACCTTCTATATGAGGTATTTTGATTTTGATTTTATGGTGTTTGCAGTTGTACTTTCCAATTCCTCCATTTAATGCACAGATAAAATAAATTATTTTTTTAGATACTACCTGTATGAGTTTGTGATAGTTTTTAAAGATGATATTATTATATATTAAAAGATAAAGAAACATTATTACTATCATTTTTTCATTATGATAATGTCTTTGAGGGTAGAGAAATTGAATTTCAAATATATAATGTGATAATTTTTCCTATAAATTTTTTATTCTTTGGTAATGAAATCTCACAAGAGGTTATATCTTTGGATACTTGTATGACGTAAGTTATTGAAAAATGGCCCTTATTGACCACGATGACCAAAATCTATAATTTTCAAAGGTTGGATGGATTCTGATGATTATTTTTTAGAAATTTCACAAGCCTATAAAATCTAATAACCCAATTTATGTGTAAGGGAGTGAAGTTTTAATGGATATAGTAATGTAAATAAAATTTCAAGTAGATGAAGAGAATTTTGGTTAGTTGATTTATACATAAAAGGCCCTATAGTGGAGAAGAGTTTGTTATATACAGCGAGGCATCAAAGAAGGGAAAATGTGTATTCTCATAAAAAATGACATGGTGATAGCATATTAATATTGATAACTAAAGGTTTGTGTGTAAAATTTGAAACTCATGATTTGGAGTTGAAAGGTGTAAAATATTCATTAAAAATATGGAGGCAATATATACATGGCTAATGGTAAAATATTTGTACAAATAATACATTCTTGATGTATATAATTACATCAAAAGAGTTAAATATACACCCAATGGTATGATAAAGGTTTATTAAATAATATAACTAGTAAATATATTACCACCCTAGGATGGTGAACATGGTGGAAATTTCTTTACATTGGTAGGATAATGATACTTTTTCCATGATGATAATTTAAAGACATCCAACACTTATGTATTTTTATATAATTGACATTGAAATAATATCTAAATGGGAAATATTTTATCTTTATCAGATAAATGTTCAACTATCCTTTCATGTGAAGATTAAAGAGGTGCAAGATGAATATGTGGGGTTTAAAAAGAATGCAATGATTGTTGTAGATTTCATCCTTTACCAAAATGGAATAATCAGATTTAGAAATATTATACGTTTCCTTATAATATTAAAATTGAATAAGGATATTCTTGATAATGAAAATTACTCATCATACTCTATTCATAATGGATGTATAAATATGTAATGAGATATTGAATAGTATTTATGGTGGGAAAAGATGATGTGGGATATTTCTAAGTATGAATCTTGATGCCGTGTATGTCAGTATGTTATAGTTCAACATTATATGTCTAAGGAGATATTACAACCATTATCCAAGCTAGAATAGTAATGGGAAAACATCATCATGGATTTCACCATATGAATAATAAGTCAACTAAATGCCCAAGTACCATATTGGTTACAGTCAATATCTTTATAGATCTGACCCATATTATTTCTACTAGAGAATTTTTCTACCTTGATTATCTTTTTGGGTTAACATTATGTAATTTTTAATTGTGTATGGAGTACAATGTATAATTATTTCTGATCAATATATGAGGTTTACCTCGATTTTCTGGAAAATTATTCCGAATTATTTGAATACGGAGTTTAAATTTAACATTTTATATCATCCCTAGATTGATGGAATGTTTGAGACAACCATTCATGACATAGCCAAACCAACCAAATCCTTCCTTGGGAAGTTTATGTGATATATTTCACTACACAAGACCACCTCTAATAATCCAGAAATAGGTGACTAGAATTGATTCGACATAACACACATATGAGAGTCATTATCATAATGCACTCCCATACAAAAAAATATCAATATACATATGTGTGTAATGTAGAAAAATGTGTAGAATAATAAATTCTAGTATAACCACAATAATATACCAATTATATTTTCAATATGTAGCAAAAGTAATGGCATGAAAATATAAGACCAATAACCTACATTTTCCAACTTGAAAATAATATGGTAAATGTTCTCATCATAGAGTCAACATCCCATCCAATAGTCAATGTACTACAACAAATATGCAACAAAAGTACCACCTACACTAATTCCACCAATATATATATCATATGACCTATAATATGTGAAATATTCGACTCGTACTAGAAGATAATTATAGGGAGACTATATTCAATCTGAATAGGATACCATGCAACCACCAAGAAGTATAGCATCTAAAACAATGTCAAATAAATAGATAACAGATGAGGTAAGAAACTGAGAACACCTAGATATGTTATAACAATGATTCATGTCCCAAAGTATAATCTAAAACTCATAACAAGACAAAAAATTCAGTACCCAAAGATTCTAATCTAGAAGTCTCAAAAAACAACAGGGTCATTCCTTCAAAAGGAACTAGAGGATCCTTAACCCGTGACTATGGGTTAAATGACCACTTTAGTGGAGGATATCTATCCAATATGTACTCTATAGATGAAAAAATTAAACTCTAGTAGAGTATCCCTATAAATTATGAGATCATTGGATGCATGAAATTTAACTCTCAAGGAGGATAACTATTACATCTGAGCTCTATCGATGGATGAAATTTTACTCCATATACTGGCAATCCCTACCATATCAATGTGGGTGAAATATGTAACTATATATTATTATATGGGTAAAGGATACTAGCCATGTACATATGTGGTGGGATTATACTCCAAAGGATGATCTAAGTCCCAAAATGAATGATATAACCCACATTAGGTAATTTTAAGGGGGAAACCATGTATGATCAATGTTTTTGTGGAAACAAGGAATGTAGATAGTGTGTTCTATGACTACATGATTTTTTTTCAAATTCGTCCACTTAGAAATGTTCTATTGTTCCACATAGATTTTCTCAGAATTAGTACATGATTTGTATAGGGGTCACACAATGTGTCATGTCCACTATGGTATATGGAATGTACCCCATCTACCATAGAAATTTTACATTAAAGGTATAAGAGGTGTGCCGAACACACATGGAATGTGGATTTACACAGTTCTATGGGTGTGTAATACTTAGTATATTCTGATATGTCTAGATATGGGTCATATAGTATGTGACTCAGCCACAAGGTGAAGTGATATTTAACTTCTCATGAAACCTTAGCCACCACATCAGTGAGGCACATAGTTTATGTTTTTACAAGAAAAGCACTATGTAGTAATGATTTTTTTAAGAATCATACACTCATAATGCATCTTCCATTTTATTTTCCTCTTTCATAGATTAGTCTGCAAATCATTTCCATAAATCCATCAAAATTATTTGACATCATCAATATTCATTAGAATTAAATTTATATATTTTCTTCATAAAAAAATTGTATCATCATTTCCACCAGTTCCTTCTATACACATTGCCTTGTGAAATCATCATCACCTTATTAACATTTGGTTTTCAATATTTGATAACAAATATCTAATGTGTAGTAATCCACTATGAAAAAACAACATCTAAATCCATCTAATAGTTTATTAATCCCTTATTGAAAAGGGTTCTAAAAAATTGGTCTAACTACTATACGAATCAAACTTCAATAATTAACTCATGTATAATAGAGTGAGAAAATAATAAAACACAAAAGTGATTAATGATTGATTAATGTATTCGGTTTGGACACCATTCATTAATAGATTAAAAATGATAAGGATTAAAATATATATATCAAAATGTAAAACATGAATTAATTTAACAGTGAATGTTGATTGTATATTATTTTGTTTCATGAATAATCTATAATTTTGTCATTATAAAAAATGGAGAAAACCAAAAAACAAATGCTATACCTCAGGAATGGATCAATCAATGATGAAGAATATGTTTAAGATCCCAGACTTTTTTATGGTATGTTATTGTTTAAAACTATATTGTAAATTCCTTTAAGACAATTAATGAAATTTTTAATAGGTGTATGAGGATTCCCAAGGTAATCTAAAAGGGTTTGGGACATGAGACAAGGGAAAGGTGTACATCCAGTGCATGTTTCATGGTGGGTGCATGGTTAGTAGTAATAGTGCACCCCAACTCTTCTCTCCTAGAGGAGCGGTTCACATTTTATGAAATCATGCAAGGGGGGAGTCTAAACCCCGTGGTCTTGTATAGAACCATTCCACATAGTAACATCATGGTTTGGAAAATCATGTGATCCGCTAAGAAATCATGCGACATGGCACCTTTTAGAAAGAGGGTGGTTGACGATTGGCGAATAGTTTGGTCAAGATTGTGTCAAAATAATTCACCCCTTTAAATGTGGGTTTTTACCATTGTTATTCTTGGGAATTATGTGTTATAACTTCATGTTTTTCTTCATTACTCCCCCCATCATCCCAAATGATGAATTAAATCTCACTAGACATTCCAAAAATCGATCTCCTTTATTTTTATCTAATTTGGAGTGTTTTTTGTTCTGGATCGAATCAGTTGGTGATTCTAACACTCCTCTTCCTTATTTTTTCTATATTAGATCTTGTTGTTTTGTTTTTTCTTATTCTTCTAAATCCCTAAACCCTCTTTTTCAAGTGAAACAAATTTTGGGGAATTGAAGGGTGATTGAATTAGATTCAATGTATATAGTTAACAGTTAATTATTCTTCAGAATCATGATTGGTGGTCTATAAGTAATATCCCACATTCATTATTTTGGTTTAATTGTATGTGGTTGTGCTACTGGTTCTTTATTTTGGGTTTTTGGTGTCCATAGTGAGAGATAATAATTTTTTGGGAAATAAATTGACTTGAACCCCCCATGATTCATGTGGGGTATATTTTGGATGACTAGACTGGGAAAGAGGACACCCATAGGGGTGAAATAGTTGTCAACATGGGGTAAATTAATTGAATTTGAATTTTAAGGGTATATGAGATTAAACCATTAATATTTATTTTTAACATGTTAATATGGGTTTATAGAAGAACATATATGAGATTTTTAATTTGAATGTTAACGTGAATTGGGAAACAAAATAGACGTATTTTTCCTTAATTGATAACATGTAATAAGGGGGATTTTTTTAATGTCAATGGGTAAATGATTCATGAATCACAAATGGAAAATGTGTTAATGGGTTAAGTCGTGAAGATGATTTAAAATTTGATCGAACTATTAAATATAATGGTATGGGTTTTAAATGTGTATGTTTTGTGAATTGGTATAAGTGGTATGTGATTATATAAGAATGTTCACATGGATTGGTGGTATGTGTGGGGTAGTGGAATAGAGGAACTACCCCATTGGGTGGGGATAAAATGATGTAGAATACACCACCCCCTTTAATGCACATGTTACGTAGAAGACGGAGGATCTATTCTCCAACCAGTTTCTTATGATGAGATATCCAGGAATGAGGTTACACATTACGTGTTATGATGTGATTTCGTAATAAAATGCTTTAGTGATGTATGAACCATGATTATACACCTTGTTATGTTTTTATTTTTCCAGCATATACTGAAGTGAAATTGTTTAAAATGCCTAACCCAATTAAAAAATGATGAAATTTTATTAATACTAATAGCACATGGTTTAACTTTTTGTTATATTTTTTATTATTTATTAGATGAATACACAATCTATTTATACTAGATATTTAATAGACATAGTTTTTGGTTGTCGATATATTTTTACTTGTACCCTACTTGGGCCACCATTATGAACCTAAGCAGAGTTCATACATACAGGTCAGTACAAGGGAAAAGTACCAATGATATATGGATGATTTTGATGTAGTATGTGGATGATTGAGGCACCCATACATAGAATCAGGTCCCATTTTGAGGATTTTTCA
Source organism: Viscum album (assembly GCA_963277665.1). NCBI lineage: Eukaryota > Viridiplantae > Streptophyta > Magnoliopsida > Santalales > Viscaceae > Viscum > Viscum album. The sequence goes on along the minus strand of OY728158.1, from coordinate 903,820,066 downwards.
TCGTTTCCTTAGTTTAGTATTTTTCTTATCTTTATCACTGTATGAGGTGACAAAACATATTTACTAATTGTTTGTGGTCTTGTGAACAATTTTGGAAAATGGGTTGTAATGTGTGTACATTGGATATATTGTTTTATTTATTTCTTTTAATGTTATATTGTGGAATATTATGATAAATGGGGTATAATATCACCACAAGTTTTATTAGACCATTGCGTCAAGTCGGCAACCTTTGGTGTACGAGGAGGTGTGTCTGAGGTCATGTGGCAACCCGGCTCAAGGCACTGGTTTAGTGGCCATTGGGTTAGGGACATTACAAAGTGGTATTAGAGTATTTATTTTCTATTTTCCTCAAATTTTAAGATGTTAGACATAAAAATAGTATGTTTTGGTCCTTGGTAATTAGATAATGTATGGGAGTAGCTAACCCATGTATAAATTAAAATCCACGTACCCATAGTGGGGTTGTTGTTCTTGATGTGTGTTGTTGCATTTAAATTATATTCCCCCATTGGATAATGCACTAGTTCTATGATATAAATATTTTATGATATTTGTTTTCATGACTAAAAGGGTGCGATGTTCTGCATTCATGCCTCATTTTAGCCGCCTAGGGATATAGCTGGCATGAATCATGTTGGGAAATCATATGGAAGATGTTTATTTAACAATTTGAAATATGTGGTGTCTAATAAAGATAATGAATATTATTTAATATAAATAATTCGAATGAATGGTCTGAGAATTGTTCCCATCGGTATAGTGTATGAAGGATGAGTTTTTTATGTCAAAGGAAGATCATTATTCCTTGAAAAATATTTATTTTTAATGTTATGTGTCCTAAGAAGTGTGTTTGTTATTTTTGAGAAATGACATAGTGAAAATGTGTTCTTGTTGGGTGAAAAGTGGATATAACTAAGAATGATCATCCCATAGAAGGGATAGAAACCATGGTGATCTAGGGAAACAAATAATAGAAGTATCTCCATGTGAAATTTTCTCATTTTATACAACTAATGGATCAAAATCCAAGGTGGTCATGTCGATTATGTTTGATCTGATCAAGGAGATTTAGTTGATAGACCCTCAAATGTTTATTGGAGAGGGTGGATTCATGGTTAAATGGTTCTGGACCAAGTACATCTAGATGATTTTTGACCATAAGGATACCCCTCTCATGAAGAAAATCATATTGCAAGCTTATATGTTGTGGGCATCAGAACAACACTGGGGGGATATTTTGGTTCAATCCCACCAAATGGATTGCATGTCATGGAAATAATTCCATGAAAATTTTCTAGAACACTTTTATCCGAAGGCCATGAGATAAGAGAAGGATGTAGTGTTTATGAGGTTTACAGAAATAGCTGTGTTAGTGATGGACTATGAATGTCACTTCACAAACTTGCAACACATTTTTACAACATTGAAAGAGTACAAGGAAGCTATATTGAGGCATTTTGGGATGGTAATGGACATAGTATCAAGGACCATGTCAATATATTTATTTTAAAAACGTTTGCAGAGGTGGGGGATTAGGACGTTATTTCATAAGGGAATTTAATATAGGCTACATATGGTGGAATTGTGGTACTTGTTGTATGATTCCGGACTATGACTTATATTAGTTTGAAGAGTCTTTCTGAGATTCTTTACAATGGATTTGGTGTTCAGAGTAGTCAAATAATAGTTCCAACCTCTTGGGGTGGTGACTATGTGTTTTACTATTAGTGAAGTAGGCTGGGACACATGCTGAAGGTTCCATGCACAGTGAAAGCACGTGGGTGGATGTTCCCACTTAGATTTTTGTCATTAATAATGATCAATCCGGGATCAATATGACGATAAAAGCCAGTCTCCATGGACCAATTCATAGAAATAGACAAAGAAAAGGAAAGTCCAGGAACCACAATGTTGGATCCTTACAGGTTGATTATAAATAATTTAATCAATTTACAGGAAATTCCTTTTGGGTGTTCTTTCTTTGTTGATTTTCTTTATCACGTTCTGATGTGATTCATCGTTGCGTCACAGATTCCAAGTGTTGACTTCCTCTAGCTATCATCCACACGTGTACCTCATATCTCGGGACGTCGCCAAAGGAGTCTCTGGGTGCTAGTTTAGAGAAACCTTTTCTTTCGTAGATCGCCTTGATCCAATGGAAGAGGATCTCTCTCGGTCTTGAGAGAATTCTTGGAGGAAGAGGTTCTTTCGGCCTTGAAATAATTCTACAGAGTTGGTGTGCACAAAGATTATCTTGTTTTTCGGAAGAGAGTTAGGGTTGTGAGGATATTTATAATCATGTTTGAGGTTGTAGAGTTATGAAAATAAATAAACGTGTTACGTGGTTTATTTATTTCATTGACTCTTATTTAAAACCCCCATGTCGAATAAATAATTCAATAACATGCGCCCATGATGATTATAAAAAATATCATTTAATAAAAAAATATTATATCCTCAAAATCCTGACTAAAAAAACTACACGGTGTGTAATAATAAATACACAACATATACTTGTTTTTTATTGAAAACTACATGGCGTGTACAGTTAATGTACATGGCATGTATATCTTGTTTTCATTTATTCATTTCCTTTCCAAAAAAACTACATGGCGTGTACTTGTTTTCCATGAAAAACTACACAGCACGTAATCTTTAATACATGGCTTGTATATCTTATTATTCATTTCCTGATTCTTCCATCATTAAAACGATTTATGATTCATACAATAATTATTAAACCACGTACGGGAATAATCCTTATTCTACTTGAGATACTTGAATACACTTCGTGTGTGACCCTCTAGGCCTCTTTCTTGTTGGAATTAGGTGGGATTTCCTAAAGTCCAAGATTACTGTCTTGCAACGGGTCAAGGCACCCAAGAGAAAGAAGTTAACGCCACATTGTCGTGTCACTTCATACGAACACTTACTGTGTAATTTTATCCATTTGTCTCGATATCTCATCAAGCAGGTTTTATGGCAGTGTCATAAACCTATATGCTTGATCTGTCATTCTCTGACTACCTGAAATAAACTCGTCGTCTCACCATGGCCATGGAATTTTATGCGATAGTTCTATTTCAATCAAAGGGCCGAGATATTTACTTCCATAAATGGAAGGGACAAATCCTTCCTCAACTTATCCATTAACAACATGTCATGCATGACGTAGCCAACGTACCCTACTTCCCGCCAACTATTTGCGTGACGGTTTTTGTCAGTGTATCTAAGTGAGTGAGTCATGGCATGAGTTAATGATAATCTTCCAGTCTAAGGACCATTATACACACTCGTAGATAGAAATGTTCAATGACACCAAGACATGCAGAATTGTTACTGGCGGGTCTGTTCTCATAATCTCCCATCTTGGAGATTACCAAGTGCGAACTCCATGTGAGAGAGTCTCATCTTCTTATGAGTACTCTCACACGATGGTCTGTATACTATGTTTCCTTTCATAGTATGTCATCCAACCATAGAACTTTATTTATGAAAATTGTTATAGCATTTCATGGTTCTCATCATAGCGGGGATCTTCCATGGCCTTATTAATGCAAAACATATTCCAGGACATTATTATTTTAAAGTCATGCAGAACAATGAAAAATATACAATAAGTGTACATTCATGTAATAAAACTACAAAACAGTTGGTTTTCAGGACACCAACCTTAACGAACTCCCACTTGTACTAGAGCCAACTGCCTATGAGTTTTAGTCCGCTAGACCTCACAAGATGATCATGTTTCTACTAAGTCAAGGCTTTAGTCAAGGGGTACGCCATGTAGTCTTCTGTGGAAATACAGCTCACTGCAACTTCACCTCTCTGAGAAAAATCTCTCAAGAGATGATACTTTCTAAATATGTTCTTTGTCTGCTGATGTGACCTTGGCTCTTTTGCAAGTGCCACCACTGCAGTATTATCTGTAGAGACCTGTATCTTGAATTACATGGACATTACATTACTTTTGCGGAATACTTAGTACATAACAAAAACACACACACAAGGACCGTAATAGTTTAGTGTGTTTGGAAACTCGGAATATAATATTCTAATCGTGGTGAAAGATCTTCAACATCTCCCATAAAGATCTTCTTTTTTTACCTAAAACCTTTCTTTATATCCTGGGGAAAAGAAAACATAAAAGGGTGAGCTCAAATTATCAGTAAGGGTAAACAAAAGAAATATCAATCACATCATATTCATAAGAACATAACATTTTGGAAATCTTAACCTACAAAAGAGAGCATAATTTCATAACATGGGATAAATCATAGTAGTGAAATGAAATCCCAATAATCATAACATAAAACATGAAACTTTGTGGAATACACACATAATCATAGAGAGTCATTTCTTATTAGTCAAGACTCATTTCCAAGACTATCTTAGTGGACAAATTCCCTTTCTGAACCTAGTTCATTCCTCGTTTCAGTCCTGTTTCACTGAACCGGTATAACCTACCATTCCAGCCATGTCTATCTCATGAGATATAAAATCTTTACCCAAAGCATTGGAGGGAGATATAGGTCCCACCCATCTCATAATGATACCATTCTTATGTGTTCCACAAAATCATAAACCATACATCATTTCGTAAACCATGTAATAAAAATGGGAATCTTAAACATCATGACATCATAAAACAATTCATATACGATAAAGGAAATCATAAATAATTCCATCACAACACAAGAAAATCAATGTAATAATAGGGATAAAAACACAACCCTTTATTATCTTAGATGGAAAATAATTTTGATAAAACACTTGAACTTTAGTCTTGAGGAAAATATCCTTTCTACTTCAAAAACACATTTCCTTTCTTAACATGTCATACAATTTTAAACTAAAAGAGGTTGATTAAAAATAAACTTGAAAACTTGTAAAAGAATACTTTTGGAAATAAAGTTTTAAAAATCCATTCATGTCGTATAAGTTAAAAAAAACATTCTTCTCATAATTTTTTCAGAATAGTCAAAAAAACATCGTATGAAAAAACACAAAAGATTCCTCTCATATCTTTTACTAAAAATTCACCGAAGGGTAAAATTGGATTTAAACAATTGTAGGTGGATGGAAATAATATTACATATTGAGGAAAAAGGGATGTGGTTGATAAAATACACCCCAGTAAATTCCAAAATATAAACAATCTCGGATAAAAATGAGATTGTGATATTTCCCTTACCTTTGGTCCGATTTGCTTCGTAAGTGTCCGAACCTCCTCTTTTTTACGAGCCTTCACTTATCCTCCACTTAAAGAACTAAGGATGGTCTTTGAAGATGACCAGGACCACTAGGAAGATACTAGGGAAGTGGAGAAGAGATTTTGGCAGGGGTTGGCCGAGCTTGAATGCTCCAATTGGTGTGAGGAGGAGAGGGAGGAGGTGCCCTTTTATAAGGGAGGAGAGGGGCACCTTAGGAAAATATCAAAATATTATTTTATATTTAAGGAAAAATTCGGTTTATAATGGTTACAAAGGGTCTTATTTCGAAGATAAAGTGGGTATGGGTCAAAATCCTCTCATCCAATAGGATTTAGACAAGTTTAGGTTATTATTTTAACCTTATCAATTAGATTTAACTCTAAGTTAAATCATTTAACTTTTACCATGTCTTTTTGTTTTCTTACACTATATGGTTAATAAACATACAATATCAAGCCAAAAGAACCCCAGATTTTTTATTATTAATATATATAATCTTATCTAAGTCATTTGGCCGAACCTTCGATTTTTAAGAATAAAATAACAATTAATAATATAATATTTGTTTTAAAAACTAATTTATGTCAATTTTGACACAATTTGGTAGATGAATTTTATGAAATTCATAAAATAATGATAAGTTCGAACCAAGTTACTTAAATCAACAATAACATGTCATATTAACCTAGAAAATGAGTGTAACTCATAAAAAGTCTCAAATTACATTTATTTGGGCATTTATAACATCAATTATGTCAATATTTCATTAATAAGACAATTACTGCATCATCTTTGTGTCATAATAAATGGTAATTATTTAATCCCTAAAAACTCTAAATAAATTTCTATGATTTAGATACTTGTATTATATTTCTAGATAATATACATTTTCGAAGATTCATGAAGTTTATCACTAGATTAAAACTATTATACTTATAAGATTTAAGAAAGTGACATGTTGTCACATTCTTTGGTTTTAATAATAATTAAATTATTTTCATTGAAAAAATTTAATTAAATGAATCTAATCTGACCCTTAGGTGATATGGGTCGAATTTTAGTCATACAATAGGATTTTGACATTTTTTAGGGTAATTTTAAAATATTATTTTTACCCTTAATTACCCGATTTACCTTTAACTATGGTAAATAAAATTTACCGTAGTTACTATTCATAATTCCCAAAAATAAAAAGTAGCTTATTAAAATAATATTCATCCACTGAATCAAGATATGGAATCCATTTTTTCAAATTAAATTCACAAAAGTTTCAGAAATTAAATTAAAATTAATCCCGTTGTCGAAAGAAAACAGGTTTTTCTTTAAAACATTGCAAAAGATTGAATTGATTTAACCTACGAATTCAATGTAAAATCATTGCTAATGACATACATTATATTAAATGGTAAAAATATATTCTATTTATACTTTAAAACAATTAAACATTATAATTTAACCACATAAGATATTACGAGGAAAAAAGTTGTTTTTAATTAAAATATAGCGTGTTTTACTATTCATTAAAATATGAAAGTTATCAGAAAAATATCAAAACTTTATCTAATGTAAATTTTTATATCCTGATTCAAAAGAAGAATTTGATTTTGTCAAATTGAACTTATAAACATGTCAAAAACTAGATTAAAAGTGGGTGCTCCATCAAAAGGTGGCAAAACTACATTTTTTAAAAAATACTAATTTTACCCGAAAAATTTATTTTGTTCTTATACCATGTTATAGAAATGTGTAAGATGAATAATAATGTTATAAAATTCAAAATTTAGTTAACACTATTCATACCGGCTAGTTCATAACAATATTATAATAATATATTGTTGTTTAGCAAAACCCAGTATTGCGTACAACACACACTATCGAGGAAGGTTGCGATTGCGTGTAATGCAAGCCAAGTCAGGGCTGCGTGTTGCACAAGAATCCTTCGTTGTTTCATATAACATAATCCAACCATATTTCATTTATACATTGAATATATATATATACTCAATTTTGCGTAGAATAACTATTATCAAAATTGTGTGTAACACGATCCAAGAATAGTGTTGCGTATACTGCAAGCTAATACGGTGTTGCGTATAGCGCAAGGTAATCATGGTGTAGCACAAGAAATTAATGAAATTAAAAGAATATTTTTCATAAAATCTTGGGGTGTTACATTCTACCCCCCTTAAAATGAATTTCACCCTCGAAATTCGTTGGGGTTATAAATGGTTTACTACTCGAAATTTTGTTTAATAGAAACCCACATCGTAAAAAGGAATACGAAAATATGGATTTTAAAAACTAAAGTATGAAATGTAACGATTACCCAAATTAACTCATCACGGGGTTTCCACGTAGGAGAACATTGGTGAAAATATGGATATGGAAGAAAAATCTAACCATCAAGTTCTTATGGAGAGTGTTAGAGAACATGGCTATGAACAAGCCAACAATCAGAAAGCTATTGATTCGTGATGATCTAAGGTACCATATGATTAATCGGATATAAGGGAACTAGGAAAACATTTTTGGTTTTCAGGATCATTTTCATAAAGTTGATGAATTAAAAGAAATACTTGCATGATTTTGGTACAATCTCACTGTTGTTCATGAATTGTACAATTTCCACTTCATCCCTTAAAGAAATTAAGTTGAATTTGTTATTCGTGATGTGTTAGCAGATCATGTGATAGAATGATGGGTCATTCCATCTCTTTCAAAAAAAAGGTTAGCAAATGTTATAAGTCCATCTTATGGTTAGATTAATCATATATGGTTCCAAAAATGAACTTATACTTCATATATCATACCGCTTAATAAAATAAAACTAGTTTATATTAAACAGGGACTTCCTGTAGGCCAGTGGTAGGCGATAAAGGCCAGTCGCACTTCGGTTGTGGGTTCGATTCCCACAGCCTTGTCTGACGCGATGGGTTGTCGCCCGTCCTGCATGTTGTCCTTTTTCTAAAACTACATTACTATAAAATCCCATCAGTAATATCAAAAAAAGTTCTATCCTTAAACAATACTTAGCAAATAACCAACATAATCCATTCCAATATTTAGGCTTATCTGAAATAATTCGGTCCAAGCTCATAGTATAAAAAAACGATTACTTGAAATGTCATCAACCAAGCATGTGAATACCATCATTTAAGCCCCATATATATATATTGTTGGTCACATTCCAATCATGTGAATACCTTAATCATGTATTCTCTTGAAAAAATGAATACCCATTGAACCATAGTGAAAACATGAATGCAGTTAAAAGTTAACACTTTCCACATACCAAAATCCTAAAAATTCTATATACTCAAACCATGATATCACTTAGTCCTTCTATCAATCATGAGCTCATGAATACTATTAAACATTTCATTTTCTCGTTTTCCCTTCATTATGCGCATATCATCTTATTTCCAAAAATATCTCAATCACTTTGAATACCACATTAGACCAATACATAAATATTCCAATACTCCATGATACAATATTATTTTGGAATCCCATTACATAAACACTTAATCATTCCACCACATCGTTTTCATATTCAACATCTCCAATAGTGATCGCATGTGACTTCCCTTTGTCCTTTTCCTTAAGCGGTTTCTCGTGTCGATCATCAATAACCCTTGGATTAGGGCATTTATTAGCATAATGCCCCATTTCCTTGCACTTGAAGCATTGAAGTGTAGTAGGTTCTGTCACGACCCGTCCTCGGGGCCCGTGCCGTGACTACCCCAAGCCCGCCTTCCATAGGCCAGGGGTTGGCGACTAGCACCAAAGGCGTAAAATCCCGATAACTGGGAAGGCATTGCCTTTATAAAGAAAACAAGCACCACAGAGTACAAGCGGAAGTAAAACACTAAGTACAAAAAGAAGAGCTGAAAAGTAAAAAGGGGCCGGAAATACAAGCCCAACTGTAAAGTAAAGTACAACTCAAAAAGGGAAAAACAGCAACTGAAAAGTAAAGCCGCTACTCCGAGCTGTCCACTGGAAATCCCACCTGAAGGGTGGGTACAGATAGCTCCTCTGCTCCACGGGTCCCGCCGTCCGCTCCGAGCACGTCCCGCCCAGTGGTCCACCTCCGGGTACCGTCCCGCTCTGCAAGCCTCAGCTAAGGTCAACGCTGTCCGTCGTCTGCAACCAACACAACGAAGTGCGGGCAAAGCCCGTGCAGGGGTGAGTATAAGCTACTCAGTAGGGACCCCGAGACCCCTGAAGGTCTCTCAAATCCACAAAGGATAAACCACGAAGAAAAGTACAATCACGAAGTAACAACCGACACTGCTTAGGTATATGCCCATACATATACCTAAGTCATCAATTCAAATACGCTCCAACCTCCGAGCCCAAGTACAACTCAGTCCACGCAGGAAAGTATACGTATTCCACATAGGAAAGCAAAATATAATCCACACAGGATTGCACAACACAATCCACACAGGAAAACAACAGGATTCAGCTCACACAGGTATACTTCTTCAAGGACGATAAAGATGATCACTGATCCATCTAAGTCGTCGGACCCACGAAGGATCGATAGGTAACTAACCCCCGCAGAAGACCCACACATGATCGGGCTCACACAGAACCTGTAGGCGCTGGCTCACACAGAACCGCTGAGCGCAAGGACCCACACAGGATCGGGCTCACACAGAACCTGTAGCACTGATCCATGTAGGATCGCTGAGTGCTGTAGTCGTCGTCGTCGAATCCACACAGGATCTCTGTACTGTCGTCGTCAAATCCACACAGGATCTCTGTACTGTCGTCGTCAAATCCACACAGGATCTCTGTACTGTCGTCGTCAAATCCACACAGGATCTCTGTACTGTCGTCGTCGCAGTCACAGTAGCAGTCGTAGCAGTAGAACAGTCGCAACCAGCACTAGGGTTCCCGCACACAGCAAACTCGTACGGAGGGTCCGCTCCACGAGCCGAGAGGCTGATACATCAACTGTCACGAAGACCGATGTTGATGTATCCAAAAGTTCCGTATCGTCAACAGGAACTCAACGCAACAGACGGCGCGTCAATCGGACGCCCGGTCTGAGAGTTATAGGCATTTTCGTCTCCGGGGCCCGGTTGGTTTTTAAGGCAAAACCAACCCGACCGTACTCCACCTGCGTCCAAACCTCGGGCGGAGTATGCCAAAAGATCCGTCTCACTAAGAGGAACACTACGCGACTGACGGCACGTCAATCGGACGTCCGTAGCTCAAGATATGAGCGTTTCCGCTCCGAAGGCCCGGTTGGTTTCGTGAACGAACCAACCCGGCCGAACTCAAAGTAAACCGAAACCTTGAGTGCGATATACCGAAACGACCGTCTCGATCCAAGGATCGCGTTGCCGCAGACGGTTCGTCATTCGGAGGTCCGAGGCTCAAGTTATGAGCCAAAAACCAAAACTGGTTCGAAACGGGGGGGTCCGGGTCCGGGCCGACCCGGCCCGACCCCCCCTGGGCGGCGCGGTAGCCGGCGGCGGCGGCCAACGGCGGCGGACGGCGGCGGCGCGGTGGCCGGCGGCGGCGCGCGGCGGCGGCGGGCGGCGGCGCGGCGGGCCGCGGTGGCGGCGGCGGCGGGCCGCGGGGGCGGCGGCGGCGGGCCGCGGCGGCGGCGCTGGGCGCCGCACGTGGTTGGCACGCGGGGCTATGCCCCGCGTTTCTTCAGAAGGCGGCGCGGCTTTGCCGCGCCGTTTGCAACAAATCGGCCCCCACGTGGGGGCCGGTTTTGAAATTGGCCGGGGGGCTGCTGCCCCCCTCTTCCATGGAACCGCCCCCCCTCATTATGAGGGGGGGGGTTTTAAGAACCGGCCGGGGAATTAAATTCCCCGGTTTAATGGTATCCGGCCGGCCAGCTGGCCGGCCGGTCTTCTCCAACGGGACCGGAAAATCCGGTCCCCTCTTCGGCTTCCGACGCCGGCGGCCCGGCCGCTGGTCTTCCCTTCCGCCGCGGCCCGGAACCGGCCGCGGTCTCTTCATCCCGCCGCGGCCCGGAACCGGCCGCGGTCTTCTCGTTCCGCCGCGGCCCGGAACCGGCCGCGGCGTTCGTTATCCGGCGCGGTGCGTCGGCACCGCGCCCCTTCGCCGTGCTTCGATTCTTTTCAACGCGGCGCGACGGCGTCGCGTTCTTGAAGACTTTTCCTCGGCGTGGCGCGACGGCGCCGCGTAAATTAATTGAACGATCATCCGCGTGGTGCGACGGCACCACGCTACTTGCTTCCACCCGCATGAATAAAACGAGAACTAAGGAGGGGGGGTTCGGCCGTGTTCATGCGGTCCGACCCTCCTCACGTTAAAATAATAACATAACTAAAGAAAATCCAAAAGCCTCACGTTTAGTCATGCTAAAATCCATGATTCAAGAATGGAATAAATTAATCAATAAATAACATCCCCTACCTCTGGTTTGAGATTCAAAGAATCTTCTACGTTCCGCGGAAGACGGCGTCGCGGAAGTCGGACGTCGCGGTCGTCGTTCGTCAAATCCGTTGACGAAGAGTTACGTCCGATGCGACACGTTGTTGGCGGATCTTCGTTTGCCGACGAAGAAGGCCCGAGGAGGATGCGGCGTTCCCTCTTGTTGACACCGAGGACGAAGAAGAGAGGCGTCGTTCTTCGTCGGAGTTTGAGCGTTCTTCGTCAAGATGAACGTTCTTCGTCAAGATGAAGAAGATGGAGGAGGAGCTCTCAAATGAAATCCACACAAGTTGGCTAACAAAATAAAATAAGGTCTCTCCTTATTTTATTTACCAAGCCTAGGAATTCAAAACTTCAAAATTCAAACATAACACTTAATTAATTAACATGTCATGTGTAATTAATTTGATGTTAAGTTTACAAACAATTAAGAGGGAGAGAGGGGAGTTTAAGGGGGAAGTTGAGAGGTTTAGGTTCGTGTGGGTCCCACCACACTTAATCCTCTCAAAGTAGGTTAAGTGGGTGTGGGTCCCACCCCCAACTCCTTTTGAGAGGAGTTAACCTACAAAAGTGAAATAAAAAGAATCCACATTTTTTTATTCAACTTTTTATAATTCTCCCAAAAACTAACTTTCGTCCCGCAACAAACGCAACTCCCGAAAGGGTCTCTTTAAGCGAATATCGGCGCTGCGAGTTCATCGGTGCCCTCGGATTTCAATTCCGAGCACCGGATCAAAAGTTAGGAATTCCCGCTCGTTCGTTCACTGAACGTACCCGAGCTAAACTTCGGAAATTAATTCCGGGCACTCCGGGCCTCGGAATCAGGTGCCGTCTGAAACCGCGCTCTTGTAAAATTCTAAAGAAAATTAAGAAAAAATTTTCCTTGAATTTTACGGGTCTTTACATTACTCCCACCTCAGGGCTTTACGTCCCCGTAAAGCTACATCAAAAACTAGGGAAACAAAAAGAGGATACTGAGCACGCATCTGAGCCTCCCGCTCCTATGTGCTCTCCTGGAGATTCCCGTGCCGCCATCTGTTGCGCACAAGAGGAATCGATCGTCCATGTAGGACCCGCTCCTGGATGACATGGACCTCTTTTGACGTGGCCCGGACCATCTCTGGTCCCACAAGAGCTGCAAGATTTCTTCTTTGCCGAAAAGAGAAACCTGGTCTCATCCCCTGGATGAACCACATTCTTTGCCTAAAACAGTCAATCCTAACATGGATGATACTAATCCATACTAAGGATGACGTCGTAAGGCCTCGACGCTACTACTAAGAGATTCAACCGTTACTCTCGCCTCCAAGGGTTGTGTCACACTGTCGGCATCAGTGTGTGGTAACTGGGCCTCCTCCAGTAGATGTCTCACAAGTGAGGGTCAAGTCAACAGCCAAAACTGGAACCTCTTAGTAACATTACGATAGAGGACAGGAACGAAAACATCACAAGGTAAGCGTCTTCTATTATTGCAGCTCGTAATACAAGACGCTACACAAAAGCAACAAGGAACCAGAAGTACAAAGGATGTAACCACTAGTTCTGCTCCTGTCCATCGGCTCCCAGAGCTCCATGATCGAAGGCCTCGGCTGTCTGAAGCTGAGCTCTCCCCTGCGGTCGGGGTGGACCTCCTGGTGGTGGTGGTGGTAGAGCCTCAAAGCGTCGTCCACCACCTGCTGCTCGGCCTGCTCCTCTGCCTCGTCCGCCTCCTTCCTGCAGACCGCCACGGTCGAACCTCTGCCTCTGCCTAGGTGGTTCCTCAACCGTCTGCTGCTCCTCCGCATGGCGGGTCGGGCAGTCACGAGCCATGTGGCCTCGCCCGCCGCATGCATAGCACTGTCTTCCACTCGAAAGACTGGCTCCGCGTTGTGTGCCCTGCACTGCTGAGCCAGTGCCCTGAGGTCTGGTCTGTCTGGACCCCTGAGTCATTCGCCGACTGCCAGCTGCAGATGACTCTGCCACGTGCCGTCCTGCGGTGGGTCTCTGTGCTGGTGTAGACTCAGCAAGGAAGCTCTCGATCAGAAGGGCCCGCTCCAGTACTCCTGTCTGAGTCGGTATGCTGAGGGAGATCAGCGATGCCCTGATCTCGTGTCTCAAACCCTGCTCGAAGGTCCGGGCCCGGAAGAATGGGTCCCGTACCATGTCGGTCGAGTAGCGCGAGAGATCGGTAAATCTCGCCGAGTACTGAGAGACTGTCATGCTGCCCTGCCGCAGCTGTAGAAGCTCCTGGATACGCACCGCACGAAGGGTGGCTGGGACGAACTCCGAGCGGAAGATGCTCTCAAAGTCCGTCCAAAGAAGAGATGCCTCATCGTGCACCTGGAGCATCAAGCTCCACCATCGTCCTGCTGCTGCGTGTAGTAGGCTCGCAGCGAGGATCTCCATGAGGTCTGCTGGTGTCCTCACTAGCCTAAACACTCGAACCACTGCCTCCAACCAGTCCTCTACTGCCTGGGGATCTGTCTCCCCGCGAAACCTGGGCGGTCGCTGGGGCTGAAACTCATGCAGTGCGCTGAGGCGATGTGCATCGTCAGCGGCTGCTGCTGGAAGCATCGGGGAATCGGCGGGTAAAGCTACTGCCGGTTCCACTGCTGACAAAGGGCCCTGCACCGAAGCCTCGTCGCTCGGTGGGCTGTCGTCTCGCTCGACTCTCGGAACCCTAACTGGCTGCCGTCGTGGGGCCATCCTGAAAAGGAAACAGGTGCGCCACGGTTAGAACAGTATACCTGGTGAGCTGGCACAAGTAATCACAAGGAAAACTTGAGACTTTCATAAAGCAGAACAGTATACCCGGTGAGCTGACACAAGTAATCACAAAGAAAACTTGAAACACACACGCAATCAATGTTTTCGTGCATTAAGTCGGAAATCAGAAGTCAGGGTCCTGGTGTACGGATACGTCGGCCGCCGCACCAACACTGGACTCCCTGGACTGATAACCACACTCAATACGCTAAACATTATTGATTCACATAGAAAAGATCAGAGTTCGCGGTAGAACCGAACTCCTCTGATACCAATTTGTCACGACCCGTCCTCGGGGCCCGTGCCGTGACTACCCCAAGCCCGCCTTCCATAGGCCAGGGGTTGGCGACTAGCACCAAAGGCGTAAAATCCCGATAACTGGGAAGGCATTTCCTTTATAAAGAAAACAAGCACCACAGAGTACAAGCGGAAGTAAAACACTAAGTACAAAAAGAAGAGCTGAAAAGTAAAAAGGGGCCGGAAATACAAGCCCAACTGTAAAGTAAAGTACAACTCAAAAAGGGAAAAACAGCAACTGAAAAGTAAAGCCGCTACTCCGAGCTGTCCACTGGAAATCCCACCTGAAGGGTGGGTACAGATAGCTCCTCTGCTCCACGGGTCCCGCCGTCCGCTCCGAGCACGTCCCGCCCAGTGGTCCACCTCCGGGTACCGTCCCGCTCTGCAAGCCTCAGCTAAGGTCAACGCTGTCCGTCGTCTGCAACCAACACAACGAAGTGCGGGCAAAGCCCGTGCAGGGGTGAGTATAAGCTACTCAGTAGGGACCCCGAGACCCCTGAAGGTCTCTCAAATCCACAAAGGATAAACCACGAAGAAAAGTACAATCACGAAGTAACAACCGACACTGCTTAGGTATATGCCCATACATATACCTAAGTCATCAATTCAAATACGCTCCAACCTCCGAGCCCAAGTACAACTCAGTCCACGCAGGAAAGTATACGTATTCCACATAGGAAAGCAAAATATAATCCACACAGGATTGCACAACACAATCCACACAGGAAAACAACAGGATTCAGCTCACACAGGTATACTTCTTCAAGGACGATAAAGATGATCACTGATCCATCTAAGTCGTCGGACCCACGAAGGATCGATAGGTAACTAACCCCCGCAGAAGACCCACACAGGATCGGGCTCACACAGAACCTGTAGGCGCTGGCTCACACAGAACCGCTGAGCGCAAGGACCCACACAGGATCGGGCTCACACAGAACCTGTAGCACTGATCCACGTAGGATCACTGAGTGCTGTAGTCGTCGTCGTCGAATCCACACAGGATCTCTGTACTGTCGTCGTCAAATCCACACAGGATCTCTGTACTGTCGTCGTCAAATCCACACAGGATCTCTGTACTGTCGTCGTCAAATCCACACAGGATCTCTGTACTGTCGTCGTCGCAGTCACAGTAGCAGTCGTAGCAGTAGAACAGTCGCAACCAGCACTAGGGTTCCCGCACACAGCAAACTCGTACGGAGGGTCCGCTCCACGAGCCGAGAGGCTGATACATCAACTTTCATGAAGACCGATGTTGATGTATCCAAAAGTTCCGTATCGTCAACAGGAACTCAACGCAACAGACGGCGCGTCAATCGGACGCCCGGTCTGAGAGTTATAGGCATTTTCGTCTCCGGGGCCCGGTTGGTTTTTAAGGCAAAACCAACCCGACCGTACTCCACCTGCGTCCAAACCTCGGGTGGAGTATGCCAAAAGATCCGTCTCACTAAGAGGAACACTACGCGACTGACGGCACGTCAATCGGACGTCCGTAGCTCAAGATATGAGCGTTTCCGCTCCGAAGGCCCGGTTGGTTTCGTGAACGAACCAACCCGGCCGAACTCAAAGTAAACCGAAACCTTGAGTGCGATATACCGAAACGACCGTCTCGATCCAAGGATCGCGTTGCCGCAGACGGTTCGTCATTCGGAGGTCCGAGGCTCAAGTTATGAGCCAAAAACCAAAACTGGTTCGAAACGGGGGGGTCCGGGTCCGGGCCGACCCGGCCCGACCCCCCCTGGGCGGCGCGGTAGCCGGCGGCGGCGGCCGGCGGCGGCGGACGGCGGCGGCGCGGCGGCCGGCGGCGGCGCGCGGCGGCGGCGGGCGGCGGCGCGGCGGGCCGCGGTGGCGGCGGCGGCGGGCCGCGGGGGCGGCGGCGGCGGGCCGCGGCGGCGGCACTGGGCGCCGCACGTGGTTGGCACGCGGGGCTATGCCCCACGTTTCTTCAGAAGGCGGCGCGGCTTTGCCGCGCCGTTTGCAACAAATCGGCCCCCACGTGGGGGCCGGTTTTGAAATTGGCCGGGGGGCTGCTGCCCCCCTCTTCCATGGAACCGCCCCCCCTCATTATGAGGGGGGGGTTTTTAAGAACCGGCCGGGGAATTAAATTCCCCGGTTTAATGGTATCCGGCCGGCCAACTGGCCGGCCGGTCTTCTCCAACGGGACCGGAAAATCCGGTCCCCTCTTCGGCTTCCGACGCCGGCGGCCCGGCCGCCGGTCTTCCCTTCCGCCGCGGCCCGGAACCGGCCGCGGTCTCTTCATCCCGCCGCGGCCCGGAACCGGCCGCGGTCTTCTCGTTCCGCCGCGGCCCGGAACCGGCCGCGGCGTTCGTTATCCGGCGCGGTGCGTCGGCACCGCGCCCCTTCGCCGTGCTTCGATTCTTTTCAACGCGGCGCGACGGCGTCGCGTTCTTGAAGACTTTTCCTCGGCGTGGCGCGACGGCGTCGCGTAAATTAATTGAACGATCATCCGCGTGGTGCGACGGCACCACACTACTTGCTTCCACCCGCATGAATAAAACGAGAACTAAGGAGGGGGGGTTCGGCCGTGTTCATGCGGTCCGACCCTCCTCACGTTAAAATAATAACATAACTAAAGAAAATCCAAAAGCCTCACGTTTAGTCATGCTAAAATCCATGATTCAAGAATGGAATAAATTAATCAATAAATAACATCCCCTACCTCTTGTTTGAGATTCAAAGAATCTTCTACGTTCCGTGGAAGACGGCGTCGCGGAAGTCGGGCGTCGCGGTCGTCGTTCGTCAAATCCGTTGACGAAGAGTTACGTCCGATGCGACACGTTGTTGGCGGATCTTCGTTTGCCGACGAAGAAGGCCCGAGGAGGATGCGGCGTTCCCTCTTGTTGACACCGAGGACGAAGAAGAGAGGCGTCGTTCTTCGTCGGAGTTTGAGCGTTCTTCGTCAAGATGAACGTTCTTCGTCAAGATGAAGAAGATGGAGGAGGAGCTCTCAAATGAAATCCACACAAGTTGGCTAACAAAATAAAATAAGGTCTCTCCTTATTTTATTTACCAAGCCTAGGAATTCAAAACTTCAAAATTCAAACATAACACTTAATTAATTAACATGTCATGTGTAATTAATTTGATGTTAAGTTTACAAACAATTAAGAGGGAGAGAGGGGAGTTTAAGGGGGAAGTTGAGAGGTTTAGGTTCGTGTGGGTCCCACCACACTTAATCCTCTCAAAGTAGGTTAAGTGGGTGTGGGTCCCACCCCCAACTCCTTTTGAGAGGAGTTAACCTACAAAAGTGAAATAAAAAGAATCCACATTTTTTTATTCAACTTTTTATAATTCTCCCAAAAACTAACTTTCGTCCCGCAACAAACGCAACTCCCGAAAGGGTCTCTTTAAGCGAATATCGGCGCTGTGAGTTCATCGGTGCCCTCGGATTTCAATTCCGAGCACCGGATCAAAAGTTAGGAATTCCCGCTCATTCGTTCACTGAACGTACCCGAGCTAAACTTCGGAAATTAATTCCGGGCACTCCGGGCCTCGGAATCAGGTGCCGTCTGAAACCGCGCTCTTGTAAAATTCTAAAGAAAATTAAGAAAAAATTTTCCTTGAATTTTACGGGTCTTTACAGGTTCATTCTGTGTATCCCTTCCTTAGTTTGCATCATTAGACATCTTCTTTCCATCATTGCGGCATTCAAATTCCTGATGACCTTCCTTTCCACATTTGAAACATTTACTTGTCCCTTTAAGACAATCTCCACCATGCTTCTTTCCACACTTTGAGCATAAGGAAACATTCATCTTCTTTTCACCATTATTCTGAGATTTCTCCTTGAACTCCATCTTTCATTTCTTGTCAAAACTATGAGATGGATAAGTAACACCAACTTCCATTTCTACCTTGATAGCACAATGCAAAATTTCATCATAGCTACTGATGTCTCTTATAGCTAATTCCCTTCAAATACTTGGTTTTAAGCCACTGAAAAATCGATCAACTTTACTTTCTGGTTGGATGATAATACTAGATGCATACCTTGCAAGTCTTGTAAAATTCGCTTCGTATATACCAACAGATTCATCATCCTTCTGCTTCAGCTCAAGAAACTCCTTTTCCATCTTTGTTCGAAGAATATGAGGGAAGTACTTACTGAAAAACAAGTTCTTGAACTCGTCCCATTCCATGGACTCAATTTCATCTCGTGGCCTCATTTTCTTGATAAGATTCCACCATTGATCTGCTTCACCTTCAAAATGATATACTGCTAAGATGACTTTATCATGTTCAGAACATTGAAGAACTGAAAATATCTTTTCAGTGGTACTGATCCATTGTTCAGCAACAAGTGGATCAGAAGACACACTAAAAGAAGGTGGACATTGCCTCATGAAGGACTCAATAGAATATTGTTCCCTTCTCTGCTCATTTGGATGTCCAGAATGATTCATAGATTGTGTAAGTATAGCAATAAGATTTTTCACTCCATCTCCCATAACATTTGTTTGTTCAGGAGGACAATCATTGCATTTTCCATTACAGTGATCAACACGGTTCCTTCGGCTTCCAGCCATCGTCTAAAACCCAAAAATAATAGTGTGAGGAAAAATTAATGCTAGGGAAAAAAACATAGTAAAGGGGGAGTACCCTTAATATCTAACATCATAGGTTAAATTCTAATATCTTTACTGTAGTTCTAGGACCATATCCTATACGTATACTTATCCTTAGGTACATCTCTAGACATACCTTAGAAATATCTCTAGGGATCTCACTAATGTTCTCACATCCTAGTTTCCAAAGGTTGACTAAACCTTTCCTCTAATACCAACTGTAGAGACCCGTATCTTGACGTACATGGATATTACATTACTTTTGAGGAATACTTAGTACATAACAAAAACACACACACAAGGAACGTAATAGTTTAGTGTCTTTGGAGACTCGGAATATAATCTTCTAATCGTGGTGAACGATCTTCAACATCTCCCATAAAGATCTTCTTCTTTTTACCTAAAACCTTTCTTTATATCGTGGGGAAAAGAAAACATAAAAGGGTGAGCTCAAATGCTCAGTAAGGGTAAACAAAAGAAATATCAATCAATTCATATTCATAAGAACATAACATTTTGGAAATCTTAACCTGCAAAAGAGAGCATAATTTCATAACATGGGATAAATCATAGTAGTGAAATGAAATCCCAATAATCCTAACTTAAAACATGAATCTTTGTGGCATACACACATAATCATAGAGAATCATTTTTTAATTAGTCAAGACTCATTTCCAAGACTATCTTAGTGTACAAAGTCCCTTTCTGAACCGAGTTCATTCCTCCTTTCAGTCCTGTTTCACTGAACTGGTATAACCTACCATTCCAGCCATGTCTATCTCATGAGATATAAAATCTTTACCCAATGCATTGGAGGGAGATATAGGTCCCACCCATATCATAATGATACTATTCTTATGTGTGCCACAAAATCATAAACCATACATCATTGCATAACCCATGTAATAAAAATGGGAATCTTAAATATCATGACATCATAAAACAATTCATATATGATAAAGGAATTCATAAATAATTCCATCACAACATAATCAAATCAATGTAATAATAGGGATAAAAATAGAACCCTTTATTATCTTAAATGGAAAATAATTTTGATAAAACACTTGAACTTCATTCTTGAGGAAAATATCCTTTCTACTTCAAAAACACTTTTCCTTTCTTAATATGTCATACAATTTTAAACTAAAAGAAGTTGATTAAAAATAAACTTGATAACTTGTAAAGGAATATTTTTGGAAATAATGTTTTAAAAATCCATTCATTCCTTATAAGTTAAAAAAAACATTCTTCTTGTACTTTTGTCGGAAAAGTCAAAAAAAACATCGTACGAAATACGACAAAAGATTCCTTTCATATCTTTTAATAAAAACTCACCGAAGGGTAAAATTGGATTTAAAACAATTGTAGGTGGATGGAAATAATATTACATATTGAGAAACATGGATGTGGATGATAAAATACACCCCAATAAATTCCAAAATATAAACAATCTCGTATAAAAATGAGATTGTGATATTTCCCTTACCTTTGGTCCGATTTGCTTCGTAAGTGTCCGAACCTCCTCTTTTTGACGCGCCTTCACTTATCCTCCACTTAAAGAACTAAGGATGGTCTTTGAAGAAGACCAGAACCTTTAGGATGATACTAGGGAAGTGGAGAAGAGATTTTGGCAGGGGTTGTCCGAGCTTGAATGCTCAAATTAGTGTGAGGAGGAGAGGGAGGAGGTGACCATTTATAAGGGAGGAGAGGGGCACCTTAGGAAAATCTCAAAGTATTATTTTATATTTACGGTAAAATCCGGTTTATAATTGTTCCAAAGGGTCTTATTTCGAAGCTAAAGTGGGGATGGCTCAGAATACTCTCATCCAATAGGATTTATACAACTTTAGGTTATTATTTTAACCTTATCAATTAGATTTAACTCTAAGTTAAATAATTTAACTTTTACCGTGTCTTTTTGTTTTCTTACACTATATGGTTAATAAACTTACTATATAAAGCCAAAGGAACCCCAAGTTTTTTATTATTAATATCTATAATCTTATCTAAGTCATTTGGGGAAACCATAGATTTTTAGGAATAAAATAACAATTAATAATATAATATTTGTTTTAAAAACTAATTTATGTCAATTTTGACACTATTTGTTACATGATGTTTATGAAATTCATAACAGAATGATAAGTTCGAACCAAGTTACTTAAATTAATATTAACATGTCATATTAACCTAGAAAATTAGTGTAATTCATAAAAAGTCTCAAATTACATTTATTTGGTCATTTATAACATCAATTATGTCAATATTTCATTAATAAGACAATTACTGCATCATCTTTGTGTCATAATAAATGGTAATTATTTAATCCCTAAAAATTCTAAATAAATTTATATGATGTAGATAATTGTCTTATATTTCTATAGAATATTCATGTTTGAAGTTTCATGAAGTTTATCACTAGATTAAAATTATTATACTTATAAGATTTAAGAAAGTGACATGTTGTCACATTCTTTGGTTTTATTAATAATTAAATTATTTGCATTGAAAAAATTTAATTAAATGAATCTAATATGACCTTTTGGTGATATGGGTCGACTTTTAGTCATCCAATAGGATTTTGACATTTGTTAGGGTAATTTTAAAATATTATATTTACCCTTAATTACTCGATTTACCTTTAACTATGGTAAATAAAATTTACCGTAGTTACTATTCATAACTCCCAAAAATAAAAGGTAGCTTATTAACATAATATGGATACACTGATTCCAAATATGGAATCAATTTTTCCAAATTCAATACACAAAATTTGCAGAAATTAAATTAAAATTAATCCTGTTGTCGAAAGAAAACGGGTTTTTCTTTAAAACATTGTAAAAGATTGAATTGATTTAACCTACGAATTCAAGGTAAAATCAATGCTAATGACATACATTATATTAAATGGTAAAAATATATTCTATTTATACTTTAAAACCATTCAATATTATAATTTATCCACATAAGATATTACCATGAAAAAAGTTGTTTTTAATTAAAATATAGCGTGTTTTTACTATTCATTAAAATATGAAAGTTATTGGAAAAATATCAAAACATTATCTAATTTAAAATTTTTATATCCTGATTCAAAATAAGAATTTTATTTTGTCAAATTGAACTTATAAACATGTCAAAAACTAGATTTAAAGTGGGTGCGCCATCAAAAGGCGGGAAAACTGCATTTTTTGAAAAATACTTATTTTACCCGAAAAATTTATTTTGTTCTTATACCATGTTCTAGAAATGTGTAAGATGAATAATAATGTTATAAAATTCAAAATTTAGTTAACACTATTCATAACAGCTATTTCATAAAAATATTATAATAATATATCATTGTTTAGTAAAACCTAGTATTGCGTACAACACACACTATCGAGGAAGGTTGCGATTCCATGTAATGAAAGCCAAGTCAGGGGTGCGTGTTGTGAAAGAATCCTTTGTTGTTTTGTATAACAGAATCCAACCATATTTCATTTATACATTGAATATATATATATATATACTCAATGTGTCGTAGAATAACTATTATCAAAATTGTGTGTAACACGATCCAAGAATAGTGTTGCGTATACTGCAAGCTAATACGGTGTTGCGTATAGCGCAAGGTAATCTTGGGGTAGCACAAGACATTAATGAAATTAAAAGAATATTTTTCATAAAATCTCGGGGTGTTACATTATCACAATAGATTGTGATAAGATCTTTACTACTATGTACTACATCTATCTCTTGGACGAAGCTTGGAATCCATATTTCATCTTTAGCTGCCTCAAAAGATGCGATATACTCGAACTCTGTTGTAGAATTGGCCACCACACCTTGCTTTGAACTCTTCCAACTCACTGCACCTCCATTCAAACTGAAGATGTAACCAGTCTTCGACTTCATGTCATCATGATCAGTCTAGAAACTAGCTTCTACATGTCCTCTGATGACTAGTTCCTCATCTCCTCCGTAAACCAAGAACACATCAATAGTACGCCTCAGATACTTACAGATAGTCTTGACTGCCATCCAATGGCGGTCTTCTGGATCAGCTTGATATCTGCCTACCACACTAAATATGTAAGCAACATCTAGCCTTGTACATAGCATAACATACATGACTGCCCCGATCACAGATGTGTAAGGGATCCTAGCCATTTTTTCTATTTCCTCATGTGTCTAAGGACACATTTCCATGGAAAGATGAATGCCATGGGACACTGGAAACAATCCCCTCTTGGACTATTCCATACTGAATCTCTTCAATATCATGTCAATGTATGTACTTTGACTTAGGACCAACATTCTCTTGGATCAATCACGAGGGTTCGTAATCCCAAGAATATACGTTGTCTCACCCAAGTCATTCATAGAGAATAATTTGTCCAACCATGCCCTAACTGACTATAAGGAAGGTATTTCATTTCCAATTTGTAATATGTCATCTACAAATACTATTAGGAAAACAACTGCACTTTCACTAAACCTTTTGTAGACACAAGGGTCACATTCATTCTTAACAAAAACAAATTCTGTTATAGCTTCATCAAAATGAATGTTTCATTACCTTGATTATTTCTTTAATCCATAACTGGATTTCTAAAACTTGCATACCTTGTTAGCATCTTTTGGAGTCACAAACCCTTCATGTTGTGTCATGTATAAATCTTCATGGAGGTTCCCATTAAGGAATTCAGTTTTGACATCCATTTGCCAAATTTCATAGTCATGGTAAGTGGCAATGGAAAATATGATTCTGATGGATTTTAGCTTCGCAACCAGTGAAAAGGTTTCATCATAGTCAATTCCTTGATGCTATCTAAAACCTTTTGCAACCAGTCATGCCTTATTGGTGCTGACTTTCCCCTCCATGTCCAGTTTCTTCTTGAATACCCATTTATTACCAACAAGCTTTACATCAACTGGTGGATCTACCAAAATACAGACTTGGTTTGGGTACATGGAATCCATTTCATAATTCATGGCTTCTTTCCACATGGTAGAATATGTGCCTTCAACTGCTTCCATGTAGGTAAGAGGATCATCATTGTCAACCAATAATGAGTCACCATCCTCGGTGACAAGAAAACCATATCGTTCTGGTTCTCTCACCTCTCTCATGCTCCTACACAGTTCTTGTGTCTCTGGAACAGAATGTTCTTCCACGAGGCTTTGTGGAATCTGTTCTTGTACCAACTCATGTGTATCTTGAGCCTCGACTTCATCGAAGTCTATCTTTTCCCACTATCTCTTTTGGGGATGTGCTCCCTCTCATGGAATATGGAATGTCTTGCCACTATAACCTTTTTGTATGAGGGTTTGTATAGGTAATATCCCCTTGTTTCCTTGGGATATCCTATAAAGATACACTTTGTGCCTCAGTCTGCAAGTTTGTTACCTGAAGAGGCCTTAACAAATTCTTCTCTACCCCGCACATGTAAATTCGATAACATGGCATTGTGTCCACTGCATAACTCATATGGAATACCATTTATTGATTTAGTTGGTACTTGGTTTAGTTTGTGTGTTTCTGTTTGTAATGCATATCCCCAAAAGGATAATAGAAGACTCGCATGACTCATCATTGATCTCACCATGTCCAACAGGGTGCGTTTACCCCTTTCACTTACACCATTCCACTGAGGTGTTTAAAGAGGAGTGAGTTGAGATAGAATCCCAAACTCCCATAAGAAATCAATGAAGTCATGATTAAGATATTCTCCTCCTCTGTCTGAGCAAAGGTTCTTAATCTTCTTACCAATATGGTTCTCCACTTCATTATTGTATTCTTTGAACCGATCAAAATAATCCGACTTATACGTCATTAAGTAAATATTTCTATATCTACTAAAATCATCAGTAAAAGTTATGAAGTATGAGAACCCACCCCTTGATTCAACTAGAAATGGTGCACACACATCTATGTGAACTATTTATAGAAGCTGTTTAGCCCTTTAACCATTCCCACTAAATGGGGCTTTGGTCAAATTTCTTTGTAGACACGCATGACATACACCAAGTGGTTTTAGTTCTAAAGAATCTAAATACCCATCTTGATTTTATTTTTTCAAACATTTGTCATTGATATAACCTAGCAGGGGATTCTAATGTTGGGTGTGGTATGAGTCATTTGAATCAATGTTTTCATCAATTACTATTACTTGGGTTGTGTAGTCTAACACATAAAGGCCATTATACAAATGTGCCCTACAAAAACAAATTTTATATTTATAAAAGTAGCAACATTCATTTCCAAACATGAATATGAATCCATAAATATCTAATATGGATACTGAAACAATGTTTTTAGTAATAGAAGGCACATAATAAAAACCATTCAAAACCAAGACCGTCCTAGTAGGAAATGTGAGGTGGTAGTCTCTGACAGCTATAGTTTCAAGTCTGGCTCTGTTGGCTGCTCGTAGATCCACCTCACCTCGGGTAGTCTTTTTGAATCTCCTTGGTTCATGTATTTGGATACAGATGTCATCACCACAAGCAGTATATAATACCCAATTAGTAGAAACAGATATGTTTCATTCAATAACAAATGCTCCTGAAGCTTCCCCTTACTTCTTTGGCTGGGTGTAGTTTTTCTTCCAGTGGCCCTTCTTTCAACATGAAAAACAAACAACATTATGTTCCTTTGCCTCCCCTTTGATCTTACTTTTCATGGAAGGCCTTGAAGAAGCTTTAGGCTTAATGCTCTTCACCTTCTGTTTCTTTTTATTCACCATGAGGACAGAAGGATTTTCACCCTTCATGTCATTGTCCACCTGGTGAATGAGGATAAGAAGATCAGACATAAACTTCTCAATGTTGTTCATGTTGAAGTTCGCCGCAAAGTTTGAGATGCTCTGGGGAAGTGATACAAGAATGAGATAGGTACCTAGTTCTTTAGGGAGTTTAAACCCTAGAACCTCCAAGCTCTCAATGTATCCAATGAGCTTGACTACATGAGGCCCGGCTGGGGAACCCTCTCCAAGATTTCTCTGGAATAGAGCCTTGGAGATCTCAAACATTTCCCATGTTTCTCTCTCTTGGTATAGACCACGGAGGTGCTCGAGCATGCTATAGGAATCCTTGTCTTCATGATACTTTATGAGCTCACTAGAAATTGATTATAACATAAAAAATTGAACGTCGAGTGCATCGTTCAAATTTTGATCATTGACAAGGTAATCTTCATCACTTGCCCCTTGGGTGGGCGAATCAGGAATTGAGGACTCCAGCACGTAAATCTTTCATTCATGGCGTAGGATAACCTGATGGCACCTAAACCATTCTTGAAAGTTACTCTCGGTGAGGACATTGTCTTTATCCAGAATTGATCACAGAGAAAATGTGGTTGATAAGTTTGTCATTTCGATTCTACAAATTAAAAGAGCATATTTATCAGTACTTTCTTGATTACATTTTTTTGAGAAATAATAAATTTTTATTAAGTCCCCCACTATTTTTTCAAGTCCCAATGGCCCTCACCATTGAACTCGGAATATCCAGTTGCTTTGAAATTCTAGTGGAAAGGATCCATATTCCCCTTCACATAACCCCAACAAGGATTAGTCAAGCTATTTGAAGGTATTTAGGTAGGCAGGTCTTTTCCAACTGTGAGCTTACAGTTCCATGATCTGTTGAGTGGACTCCCCAATCCTAAAATCCGAACTTTCATTTCCTCAACTCTTGCCTCAAATATTATACCAAGTCTAGTAAGGGCTACCCCTCTTGATGTAATATGGTTAAGTTAACCTGAAACCTTTCAGAAGAGCATCCTATATAAAAGTAAGTTTCCCAATAGGGGTTTGTCAAACACTTAGTTTTATTGAGTCTTGCTCTTAATCAAGTAACAGAAGGCTTGGTCAGACTTAATATGGTTTTTGAGGGATTTTATTCTTTATGTGTAGTTGATCATTATCACATGCTTTTTAATATTAATGGATGCTAGCTTAAGTGATTAACCATGTTCTGAAAATGTTTACGCATAGTCTGGTTTCTATTTTATTCAATAATTGCATGATTGTTCAGTTTATTAATTATGTTATCGTGACAACACATACATTATAAATAAACCATGCAATCAGACAGAAATAAAATAATATGGCATCATCATGAGCTTCTATTGTTTATCTTATCTAGAGGTTTTGATAAGCTAACCCTGACCCAGGGAAAACACCTTGAACATGATGGTTCTTGTTTTGCAGCTCCCACCTATCCAACTTTTTATCTTCTTGGGTTGGTTTCACCTCAGCTTCGGATTTTAATCCATCTCCTCTAGCTTGGGACATCCTCCATTACATGGTTTTACATTAAATAAACTGTGGGCATGCAGGCCCTACATTTTATTGGAAGAAGGCTCATAAGCCAACAAATTTAAATTAAAAAATTTAAAAGAAACCATACACACATACAAAGGATTTTCGGTCTATCTCATGATCATCCATATCATACAATGACATTTATGCATATTTAGAATTCAAATTATTTTAATAATTCTATTATTCATGATAAGTCACACTTGAATTCAATTAATTATGATCTTATAATTAATCAACTATTTATCTTAAATTCCTTTCTGAATTTCCTTGATAATCTTCTCATCTATATCCCTTGTATAAGTCTTTGTACTTTTGGAGGAAACCTGGTGAAATTTAGGGAAAGTACACGACATGTAGTTTATATTTACACGGCGTGTATTTCTTTTCAGCTTTTATCCAAAGTACACACCAGGGGCTTTGGCATGTTTTCTCTATTTTGTAAATTTTGGAGTACTTGGCATGTAGATAAATCATACATGGCATGTAATTTCTTGTTATGTGGTAACCATCCTGACAATCCCGTGTATGCGGTACGCAGCTTCTTCATTGTACACAGTTTCACTTGGGCCGGATCGGACTACACGACGTGTTGCTCCAACATACACGCCATGTATTCCAGTTCACATGTGCCATTCAATTCTGGTCAACATGTCATAATAAATACTTAGGCAAACTCAATTCACATGGCGTGGTTTGGTGGACCAGTTCCTGTTCGTTGAACCTAAGTACATGGCGTGTGGTTTTAATTACATGTCATGTATTCCCGTGTTGTACAGATAGAAAGAGTGGCTCCTCTAGATGAGTTCCTCATTTATATTTTAATCAAAATTAAAATTAGAAGGTCGTTTCTGTGATGTAAATCAAGAAACAAAGATGGAAGAATAGATCTCGTTCATTCAGATTTAATAGAACGATTTATCAAGAATTGAATAAAATATAAATGCGTAAATTATCAACAAAAATTAATTAACTATAATCAACGTTGCAACCTCCCTCTGATATCATTGAAGGTTCCGGGCGCAGCGAAAGCACATGGGTGGATGTTCCCACTTGGATTTTTGTCATTGACAATGATCAATCCGTGATCAATATGACGATAAACACCAGTCTCCATGGATCAAATCATAGAAATTGAAAAAGAAAAAGAATGTCCCGGAACCACAAAGTAGGATCGTTACAGGTTGATTATAATTAATTTAATCATTTTAAAAGAAATACCTTTTGGGTTTTCTTTCTATGTTTATGTTATTGATCACATTCTGATTTGATTCATCATTGCATCGCAGAAGCCAAGTGTAGACTTCCTCTAGCAGTGCTCCACACGTGTACCACGTATCTCGGGACATTGCCAAAGGAGTCTCTGGGTGCTAGCGTGGAGAATACTTTGATTGGGTTTTCCGCCTCAGATCTTCTTGATCCAATAGAATATGATCTCTCTCGTCCTTGAGAGCGTTCTAGGAAGAAGAGGTTTTTCGGCCTTGAAATAATTCTCCAGAGGTGTTGTGCACAATGATTGTCTTGTGTTTCGGAAAAGAGTTGGGGTTGTGAGGATATTTATAATCAGGTTTGAGGTTGTAGAGTTATGACAACAAATAAAAGTGTTACGCATTTTATTTATTTCATTAACTCTTATTTAAAACCCCCATGTAGAATAATTAATTCCTTGACATGTGCCCACACTGATCATAATAAATATCATTTAATAAAACAATATTATATCTTAAAAATCCCGATTGAAAAAACTACATAGCATGTAATAATAAATACATGGTGTGTACTTGTTTTTTTATTAAAAACTACTTGGCATGTATAGTTAATGTACACGATGTGTATATCTTGTTTTCATTTTTTCATTTTCTTTCCAATAAGAAAACTAAATGGCATGTAATAATAAATACACGGTGTGTACTTGTTTTCCATGAAAAACTAAATGGCGTGTAATCATTAATACACGGCGTGTATATCTTATTTTTCATTTCCTTCTTCCTCTATCATTAAAACGATTTAGGCTTCCTTGAATAATTATTAAACCACATATGGAAATAATCTTTATTCTACTTGAGATACTTGAGTACACTTAGTGTGTGACCCTCTAGGCCTCTTTCTCGTTGGCATTAGGCGGGCTTACTAAAAGTCCATGATTACTGTCTAGCAATGGGTCAAGGAACCCAAGAGAAAGAAGTTGACTCCACATTGACGTGTCACCTCATACGAACACTTACTGTGTAATTTAACCTCTTTGTCTCGATATCTCATCAAGCAGGTTTCATGGAAGTGTCCTAAACCTATATGCTTGATCTGTCGTTCTTTGACTATCTGAAACAAACTCGTCATCTCAACATGGCCATGTAATTTCATGTGACAGTTCTATTTCAATAAATGGGATGAGATATTAACTTCCATAAATGGATGGGAAAAATCCTTCCTCGACTTATCCATTAACAACATGTCATTCGTTACGCACCCATCGTACCCTACTTCCCGCCAACTGTTTACGTGATGGTTTTCGTCAGTAAATCTAAGTGTGCGAGTCATGACATGAGTTAATGATAATCTTCTAGTCTAAGGACCATTACACATGCTCATATTTAAGAATGTACGATGACACCAAGACATGTGGGATTACTAATGGTAGGTCTGTTCTCACAATCTCCAGTTTTAGAGATTACCAAGTGCGAACACCATGAGAGAGAGTCTCGTCTTCTTACGAGTACTCGCACATGATGGTCTGTATAATATGTGTCCTTTCATAGTATGTCATCCAACCGTGGAACTTTATTTAAGAATATTGTTATAGCATTTCAAGTTTCTCATCATAGCGGGGATTATCCATGAACTTATTAATGGAACAAATATTCCATGACATTATTATATTATAGTCATTCTGAACAATGAACAATATATAATAAGTGTACATTCATGTAATCAATGTACAAAATAGTTGGTTCTCAAGACACCAACCCTAACACATGTGAGGTCAGTTCCTCCAACAACCATTTGTGTTTCGATCATACGGTAGTATAAAAGATGTATAGAAGTTCTATAAGAACCCTCGATATCTAAGAACTTATAGAATATTGAGGTCTTTTTAGAGTGTAGGTAAGGGGTCTGTTGCCCCATACCTGGCATCCAGTTATAGTTCTTATAGTCATATAAGTTGATGTGGAAGATGTGGTACTCTAAGGTAACAACATCCATATCAACAGGGTTGTAAGGTATTGTGAACTCAGTACAAAGAATGGGGTAGTGGGGTTGGTGAGCTTCATGTTGTTCATCCAGCACCTAGATGTTGTGAGGCCATACCATTGATAGTTCGAGGTATGCTTTGTAATCATTCCACACTCTTTAGTGCCTCACATTATTTGTTATCTACTCATTTTGTGAGTGTGATAATAGTAAGAATGGATAATATGTGAAGATTTGTGTTGAATGATACGCAATTAGGGTATGGGAAAAAATATCTTACAATGTAAGGATTATTCCATTTAGGTCAGTGTGTACTACTTTTTCTGTGATTTTTTTTGCTCATAATGTCATGATTTGATCAAATGTTGTGGATTGATTTGGTAGTGTTATAATGATCCCTTATTTACATTTACAACCATATGGTGATGTTCACATCCATATATAAGAATAAATATGCTCACAATGTGGAATTTGATATTCAACCAAGCCATGTAGGGCCAGTCAGTCAGTAGTTCGGTGATCTCAAAGCCAAAGTGGATTGTCTTATGATTGACAATAGGGGAGTAGAGAATCTTGTATTTCCTCCTGTGGTGGAGCAGTTTTAAGATGTGTTTAATGAGTTTATATTATGGGTACCATCCTAGATTGATGTATAGTTCACGATAGAGTTTCTATCAGTATATGAATTGGTTTCTATTTCCTAATATAGAATGTCACTGATAGAACTCCAAGAATATAAAACACAGGTATAGGAACTAGTGAAAAAGGGGTTTCTCTAACCTAGTATGTCATCTTGGGTATGACTAGTGTTTGTTTCCAAGATGGTTTAGGGATCATTGTGGGTTTTTTGTGGATTACCAGATGTTTAATTGGATTAAGATTAAGAACAGATACCATCTTCGGAGAATCGATGATATTTTTGACTAGTTAAGATGCGTTTCCACATTTTCGTGGATTAAATTTAGATCAGGGTATTATCAGCTATGTGTGAGACCTTATGATATTTCTTGGACTTATTTCATGAGAAGGTATGGGTTTCATTAGTTTTTATGATAATTTTTGGGTTGACCAATGAACTAACAATTTTTATGGCCACGGTGAACTGAATATTCAACCCATAGCTAGATCAATTTTTCGTTGTCTTTGTGGATGACATATTAGTTTACTCCAAGACTCATGAAGATCATGCCAAGAATCTTGAAATAATCTTTATTACACTAATAGATAATTGGATATACATTACATAATCCAATTTTCATTTTTGGATGGACATGGTGCACTTATTGATTCATATCATCTCTAAAAAAGGTGTCTCTATGGACCCATAGAAATTGAATGATATTGTATCTTGGGAACTTCCCATGAATTTTTTTAATATTCTAATTTTTATCAGATTTGAACTCTATATCAATGGATCATTAAAGAACATTCTCTATTGGAAGAACCACTCTCGGTCATGAAAAAGAAGGGAATGAAGTTTTAATGCCCGGGGGAATGTGAAAATTATTTTCAATAATTAATTAAATGGTTAAAAACTACACCAATTTTGATCATTCCTAAGTGAGGTAAAGAGTATACCATGTTTATTTATGTGTCAAGTTGTGGTAATGGGGAAGTGTTGTTTTATGATGAGTGGGTTGTGGTGTATGGGTCACGATAGTCAATGTATTATGATAGAAATTACCCCATGTAAGCCCTTGAATTGGTCTTTGTGGTTTATGATTTAAAATGTTAGCGTAATTACATATATAGTGAATGGTTTACTGTGTATTCTGACAAAAAAAATCCATATGTACTTCTTCTATGAGTTTTATTTGAATATTTAGAAGTAAATATATGTTATGTATTTGCAATCCATTGATTTTGAGATATTATATACATTAATAAAGGGTATCAATGTTGTATATAAATTGAATCTGAATACATAGAACCAGATAGTTCAAGAATCCAGTTCTGAGTGGAGGATAATGGATTTGTTTGCAGACATGAATCACGAGGTCTGAGATAGACAAGGGAAGGTGACCCATGTATCCTTAGAAATTAAGTCCACGATTTACACTAGATAAAGGAGATATAATATGAAAATATAGAGTATTTTCTAATATGAGGGAAATTCTTGATGGTGGGGAGTCACCTTCTAGTTGAACTATTGGTGATGATGAGATTTCTTACTTTCAGGGCCATGTTTTCATGCCTACATGTATGTGGGAGGAGCTAATGTGTGACTTCCATAATTCTATGTGGGAAGTGCATCCCGGTTTACCCAAGATGCATCATGGTTTTCATAGGTAGTAGTAATGGAAATGGATGAAGAAATACATCACAGGTTTCGTAATGAAATGTTATACCTATCAGTATATGAATGTTGAAATGATCGATAAAATAGTTTGGTCCATATTTTCCCCATTCTAGAATGGAAATGGTATGATGTGATGATGGATTGTGTGGTGGGTCTTCCATGGATTAAGTAAATGAATGATCTAATCTGGGTAGTTGTGGATATCTTTACCTCGGTGGCCCATTTAATACTAATTCAGAAGACCATTACTGTTGATAAGTTGGGATATTTTTATGTTTATGAAATAGTCTGGGAATGTGGGGTTCCAAGAGCTATAATTTTATATTGTGATTCACATTTTAATTCAAACTTCTAGAAGGGGATACAGAAGGTACTTGGAACACAACGGTTTCTGAGTGTGGAATAAATATATTAAAATACCCAAAATAAGGTATATATTCTAAAAAGGAAATACCCTTGATAGGAAATGGGTATGGTATTCAATACACATTTGGTTTGGAATGGAAAATCGCGGCCAAAATTTGGTAGCATAACAACATCAATTAAAAGTTCAAAAAATGGGTTGATGAAAGAGAAATTTGTTTATAATCATATGGACATGAAGTGGACTATAATAGGGACATGGAAGGAATAGTACAAAAATTTTGAATTAGTAAAACGACATATAATAATAAACAATCTTGATGAAAAAGAGAATGGAAAGGTTGTTTAGGAAATTTCGACTTGGTTACGGGTGTGCATGGGAGGGCCTAATGAGAGTGAAAGTGATATATCATTAGTTAGAAATAATAATTGAAGTATGTGGGAGGTTATAAATCATAATCCATCATTATTAATTAATAATAAATGGGAATAAGAGGATTAATAATGATTGATAAAAATGATAAATGAAAGAACCCTTACAAAAAATCACCATGGTAACAGGTGTTCTTAGAAGGGATTAATGAGAGAGAAATGGGTATCTAATAATTTTGATATAATAATGTCAGTAATGTGGAGTTGAAAAAACATACCTGGTCATTAGGAAATTGAAATTAAAAAGGCATAAAATGGATGAGATTCTTGAATCAAAGTGAAAAATAGAGGATACCTTACCTTAAGAGTATGACACCAAAAGATGGAATGGGAATTTTAACGACCAAAGATTGATGTACATGGAAATTATATTACTTTTGAGAAATAATTAATACATAAAAAATATACACCCGAGGACTGTAGTAGTTTAGTGTCTTTGGAAACCCGGAAATTAATCTTCTAATCACGGTGAAGGATCATCAATATCTCCCATAAAGTTCATCCACTTTAGTTTTCTTTTCAAAAACTGTTCCTTATATCCTGGGGACAATAAAACATAGAAAGGGTGAGCACAAATTCTCAGTAAGGGTAAACATGGAGGACATCAAACAATCCATAGACATTTGAACATAAAAACATGAACATAAAATTCAAACATCATAATCATGAGCAATGATATAAAACATGACTGTACATAAGGCATAGATCATAAAGGAACATCAATCATGTAAAATGGCATTGGAATAAAACATGTAATTGTGGAAAACCATTAATAACATGATATGATTTTTATATTACTTAAGGAATTTCTACCAAGACCATTATAGTGGGCAAAGTCCATTACTGAACCGGGTTTAATTGTCGTTCCAGCCACGTATTATTAAACAAGATTTACTTGTCGTTCCAGCCATGTCTATCTCATTTGATATAAATCATTATCCAATGCATTGAAGAGAGATATTGGTCCCACCCATCTCATAATGTAATAATTCATACATGTCCAACAAAATAAAAATAAATTATTCATCATAACACAAAGAATAAAATGGGTTTCATAAACATCATCCCATTATAACATAATCTATATAAAACAAATGGATATCATTTCATCAAAAGAAAAATCAAACCATATAAATAATAGAGACATTATACATAAAACATAATCATACTAAATAATTTCATCATAGATGGGAAATAGTTTTGATAAAACACTTAAAATGAATTATTGAGGAAAATATCATTTCTTCTTCAAAATCATTTTCTTTTCAAAAAATGCAATGTAATTTTAAAATAAAATTATTTTGTTGAAAATAATAGTGAAATAATGTTGAGTAAGCTTCATGAAAATAAGGTGTTATGAAACCTTAAAAATCTGTTCATGTCGTATGAGTTAAAAATACATTTTTCTTGTACTTTTTCTGGAAAAGTCAAAAACTACCTCGTATGGTAAAGAAAAGAAAGATTTCTTCCATACTACATAGTAAAAATAAAAAGGGGGTAAACAAGACTTTAAACATACATGGAAAAACATTATACACTTTATGAAAGAATTTTTTATAAAACACGGACATGGATGATAAATATAACCCCAATAAATACTTATGAATAAACAATATCGGATAGAAACGAGATTGGAAAAGTTACCCCTTACCTTATGTACAATTTCTTCTGTATGTGTCTGAGACTCAAATATAGTGGGTTTAAACAAATTATTAACTTATAAAAAACCATAATAATATTTATGATATCATATATGATTCAGTTTCGACTTTATATTACCCTTTCATTTGTCAATTCCATGTTAAAGCATCATTTTGGGTAAAATTGTTTCATTTATTGTACGTGTTTGGAAATTTTGTTCTTGATATCATTACTTATATCATGATTTAATTACTTCAAAAATGTAAAACAATATTTATATATTATATATATTCATAATATAACATATACAAGATCAAAATATGGAATGAAATACACCGTTCATGGAGACGGTAGGCCGTACGTACGCATGAACGCTGATTTTATTTCCTTATTTAATTGAATGGAAGTAAATGAAACATATATATATATATACATGAATCCATTAGAATTATTATTTCATATATTTCATGATTACTTATTATATATACTTTATAAACATTCTTGGATGGTTAACATGGAGAATGAATCTCATCGCATCGTGGAGACGGTAATCCGTCCGTACACACGAGCGATGATATCATCCCCATAATTATTGAATGGAATTGGATTGGATGATATAATATCTCATAATTATTATCATTTTATAATATCAATTTATAGATATTGTTTACACCATTATACCCATCCATGTAAGGTGGTGGTGCAAAACAGATTACACCATGACGTGGAGACAGTATTCCGTACGTACGCTTGTGCGGTGATTTCATTTTCCGTATGATGGATAAAAGGTGAAATATGGTTTTTTCTTATTTATAATAACATACTACTATATTAGTTATACTTATGTTATTTATTTATAATGAATCATATAAATAATAGGATGTATAAGAATAAATAAACTTGAATGAATCGGTAGAAGAGATTACCTCTTCTTTGACACACCTCCTTTGAACTTCCTCTTATGGGACTAGAGTTGGTTTTTTGAGAAGACCAGAAACACAATAATGTAACTATAGAAGTTTAGAAGAGTAATTGGTAGGGTATTTTTGAGCTTGAAGGCTCAAAATGGTGTGAGGATGAGATGGAAGGAGGTGCCCTTATATAAGAGAGGAGAGGGGCACTTTTGGAATCCTCTACAATATTAATCTATAATAAGCTCAAACCCCATTTAAAAACTTCCAAAGTGACTCAAATTAGAATATGAGATGAGATAGGGTTTTAATCGCATCATACAATAAAATTTATACATGTTGAGAATTTATTTTAAACATTATCAACTTGATTTATCCTTATTTAATCTATTTAATTTTATTTGTGGTAATAATTTTCTAAATTTTAAATTGTTATAAATAATTACTTTTGTGTTGTGAATTGTCCATTATTGGATACTTCATGATATTTCAGACCATATAAATTTCAATTTATAATTTTTAAATATTTTTTTGATTTTTAAACAATTTAAAAAAAAGTTATTTTTATAAAATATAAATAATGTCACTTTTGACACTATTCAATTATTTTAATTTAAATAAAATACACACAGAATATATATTCGAAAAAAAATATTTAATATATTTTTAACATGTCATATGCATCTAAAAATTCATGGAGCACATTAATTTGTTCATATAATATTTATTTTAATACTTTTAAAATCATTTATTTGATATTTCTCTTAATAAAATAATTACTACAAAAGTTTTGTATAATTATTTAATATACATATATGTTACATAAAAATTAAAAATAAAATACTATGATAACTATAAATTTAATATATTTGATAATAATACTTTTAAAATAATTTATCATCTTAAATTGACACCATTTAAATTGTTATATTTATTAAATTATGAAGGTTGAAACTTTGACATTATTTAAAATAAAATAATATTAGTGTCATAATAACTTTTAAAAGGCTGAAAATAGTCCAAAATTAGACCATTGGATTATTATGGTTTATATATACACGAAAAATATGTTTTGTTCAGGTTTTTGGGCCTTTTATGGGTATTATTATTTGAATAAAAACTATGTTATTAATTTTTTACTAAATAAATCTTTTTTGCATCATTAATGTATATGCTATTTGGGTAATTAAATATTTCTTAAAAATTACAAATAAATTACCATGACAAGTAAAAACATTTTATCTTTAAAATGAGTTTTTATAATCGAATTTATATTCTGTATAACCTTATATTAAAAATACTTAAATTATTAATGTTTGAGTAAGATATATTTCAGTTTCTCTAAATAAAATAAATTAAAGGTCTTAATCACATCCAAGTGGGTTCAAATAGATTCCATTTCGACCCAAGTATGATTTATGGAAAAATATAATCATCAAATTATATTAATACAAGTGTTAGGGTAATTTTATAATATTATATTTACCCTTAAATACCCAATTTACCTTTAACTATGGTAAATAAAATTTACCGTAGTTACTATTCATAATGACTAAAAAAAGTATCATATTAACATAATTTGGACCTACTGATTAAAAATATGGAATCCATTATTCCAAATTCATAACAAAGAAGTTGAATTATTTAATTTAAAATTAATCTCACAGTTGAGAAAATTGGTTTTAAAAGATAAAACATTGCAGAAGATTGGAATATTTTACTTATTAATTTAATGTAAAATAAATGATAATTACATAAATTATATTAAATGGTGAAAATATATTCTATTTATACTTTAAAACCATTCAATATTAGAATTTAAAAATATAAATTATCTTGATGAAAAATGTTGTTTTTAATTAAAATTTAGCGTATATTAACTATTCATCAAAATATGAAAGTTAACAGAAAAATTTTAAAAAATTATCCAAAGTAAATTTTTATATACTTATTTCAATGAATAAAATTATTTTGTCAAATTATACTCATAAACGTGTGAAAAACTAGATTTAATGTTGTTGTGCCATCAAACGGCGTGAAACAACATTTTTTTAAAAATACTTATTTTAGCCGAAAATTTTATTTTCTTCTCTTACCATGTTCTAGATAATGATTAAGATTAGTGATAATGTTATGAAATTCAAATTTTGAATAATACTATTCATAATTTCTAGTTCATAATTAAATTATAACAATATATTGTCATTTAGTGAAACTCGGCGTTGCGTACAACACACGCTATTGAGGACGGTCTCTCTTACGTGGAACTCAGGCCAAGAATAGTGTTTGCTTATAATACAGGTTATTAAGGTGTTGCGTGTAGTGCAAGCTAATATCTATGCATCATATAACACATGACATCAATGAAATTATAAAGAATATTTCTCATAAAATCTCAGGTTGTTACATTCTTCCCCCCTTAAAATGAATTTTTCCATCGAAATTCATCGGGGTTATAAATCGTTTCCTACATGAATGTTTCTTTCATAGAAACCCACATCGTAAAAAAGAATACTAAAAATTAATTTTAAAAAGTAAATTTAGAAACATAATGGATACCCAAATTAACTCATCATTGAGTTTCCACATAGGAAAAATATAGGTGAAAATATGGATATGGAAGAGAAATCTAACCATCATCTTCTGATGGAGAGTGGTAGAGAAAATTGCTATGAAAAATAAAATAATCACAAATCCATAAATTTGTGATGATCTAAGGTACCATCTGATTCATCAGATATGAGAGTACTAGGACAATGTTTTTGGTTTTTAATATCATTTCTCTAAAGTCAAAAATTTTGAATTAGAAGAACTACTTTCTTGATTTTGGTTCAATTTCACCGTTGGTTGTTCCTTGAAAAATTTCCCCTTCATATCTTAAAAAAATAATGTTTAATTTTTCATTGATGATGTGTTAGAAGATCATGTGATAGAATGATGGGTAATTCCAACTATCTCAAAAAAAGGTTAGCAAAGATATTAAATATTCATAAGTCCATATATGGTGATATTAATTGTATATGGCTTTAAAAATGTATTTATACTTCATATATCACATCACCTAAAAAATAAAACTAATTTCTACAAACCAGGGACTTCTTGTAGGCCAGTGGTAGTCGATAAAGGCTTGTCGCACTTCAGTTGTGGGATCGATTCCCACATCCTTGTCTGAAACGACGTGTTGTCACCCGTCTTATAGGTTTTCCATTTTCTAAAACTATTCTATAATAACATTTCAGAAATAATATAAAAAATTTATATATTTAAACAATACCATCTAATTTCTAACTTAATCCATTCCAATGTTTAGGCTTATCTAAAATACTTCTTTCCAATCTCAGAATATAATGAAAAATATTACTAGAGATTTCATATACCGAGCATGTGAATACCATCATTTATCCCCATATATCAGAAGATATATATTTTTGGTCACATTACAAACATGTGAATAACATAATAATGTATTTTTTTGAAACACAATTTACTATAGAACCTTAGTGAAAACATATATGTTGTCAAAAGTTACTCTTTCCACATACCAAAATCCCAAAAAATCTATATACTCAAACCATGATATCACTTTGTACTTATACCAGTCATGAGCTCATTAATACTATCAAACGTCTCATTATATCTTTATACCGTCATTTTGCGCATATCATCTACTTTCCAAAAATATTTGAATAACCTTTCATGGTTACCGATACCATTCAAAATATACATTCAAATAATTTGGAAAAAACAATAGTGTAACAATCCTTATATGTTTCTTTATTCCATATTACCATTAAATTACCTATACAACATAACTCTTGATATACAATCATTCCACTACCTTCTTAAAACATTGACTGAGCCTCATCATTTTCTTCCTCAACACTTCTTTCATATCATGTATCATTTGTAGTCTCTTCATCATCATGAACATAAATATTACTCATACGACCAGGCTGATTCTCTTCATGAGGTTTTCCCTTAGGGAATTGGTTTTCATAATCCCTGTACATTCCACATTTTAAACATTTAACCATTTTTGATGTCTTAGAAATACCATTATCCTTGTCCATGGTGTTAACTGGACCTTTTCCTTTGCAATTACTGGCTTTGTGTCCTTCTTTTTTGAACACAAAGCATCTTCCAATTCATTGAAACATTCTCCCTGATGCATCTTACCACATGATTTCCATGATGGAAATTGAACATTCTTTCCTCTATGATCGTCATGAAACCCCATATTTCTCTTATTAGTAGAGTCAAGAAACATTCCAATGTTGAGATTATTGATCATATTATGAGATTTCGGATTAGGTATAATAATGATGTTTGGACTTCCAAATCCCATTTGATTCGGTTTCTCATGAAGAATTTCATTCCATTGTCCATCATATCCTCCATTATCGTGAATCTTCCTATTTCATGCCATTTTCTAAAAACCAAAAAGAATAGTGTGAGAGGCAAAAATCATACTAGGAAAACAACATTATCAAGGGGGAGTATGTTCAATATCTAACATCTTAGGTTTAATCATAGGTTACTCATGACAATTATCTTAATTCTATGATTATAACCTAAAATTTATACTTAACCTTACGGATATCCCTAAACATTCTTTAGAAATATCTCTAGGGATCTGACTAAAGTTTTTGTATCCTAGTTTACAAAGGTTAAGAAAAAATTTCCTCTGATACCAACTGTAATGACCCAAGCTTGATGTAAATGGACATTACATTACTTTTGTGGAATAATTAATACATAATAAAAACAGAAACCTGAGGACCATAGTAGTTTATTGTATTTGAAAACATAGAACCTAATCTTCTAATCACGGTGAAAGATCATCAACGTCTCCCATAAAGATCTTCCCCTTTAGTTTTTTTACCCAAAACCGTTCCTTATATCCTGGGGAAAAGAAAACATATAAATTTTGAGCTCAAATCCTCAGTATGGGTAAACATGGAGGGCACTAAACATTCCATAAACATTTGAACGTAAAAACATGAACATAAATGGTAAACATCAAAATCATGATAAATGACATAAAACATTACAGTAAATAAGGCATCGATCATAATGGAACATAAATCATAATAAAATGTCATGGGAATAAAATATGTAACTGTGGAAAACCATTAATCACATTATATGATTTCAATAGTGTCTAAGGAATTGCTGCCAAGACCATCATAGTGGACAAAGTCCATTATGGAACCGGGTTTACTTTCCGTTCCAGCCTTGTATTACTGAACCATATTTACTTGTATTTCTAGCCATGTCTATCTCATGAGATATAAATCATTACCCAATGCAGTGGAGGGGGATATAGGTCCCACCCGTCTCATAATGAAATAATTCTTACGTGTGCCACAATATAAACATAAACCATTCATCATAACCTAAAGAATAAAATGGGTTTCATAAACATCATCCCATCATAAAAAAATACATATAAAACAAATCGATATCGTTTCATCATAATAAAAATAAAAACATCTAAATAATAGAGAAATTATACTTGAAACATAATCATACTAAATAATGTCATCTTAGATAGGAAATAGTTCTGATAAAACACTTGAAATCAATTCTTGAAGAAAATATCCGTTCTTCTTCAAAATCATTTTCTTTTCAAAAAATGCCATGTAATTTTAAAAGAAAATGATTTTTTTGAAAATAATCATGAAATCATGTAAAGTAAGCCTCATTAAAATAAGGCTTTATGAAACTGTAAAAATCCATTCATGCCATATAAGTTAAAAAAACATTATTCTTGTACTTTTGTCGGAAATGTCAAAAACTACCTCGTTTGGTAAACAAATGAATGATTCCTTCCATAATAAATAGTAAAAGTCAAAATGGGGTAAACATGACTTTAAAAATACATGGAAGAACAGTAAACACTTTATGAAAGAATCTTTGATACAACACGGACAAGGATGATAAATATAACCCCAGTAAATACTTACGAAGAAACAATATCGGATAGAAACAAGATTGGCAATATAACCCCATACCTTATGTCCAATTTCTTCCTTATGTGTATGAGAATTCTTTATAGAGGGTTTAAACATATAATTAACATATAAAAGAACCATAATAATATTTATCATATCATATATGATTCACTTCTGACTTTGTATTACCCTTTCATTTGTCAATTCCATGTTAAAGCAGCGTTTTCG
Organism: Viscum album; assembly: GCA_963277665.1. Classification (NCBI taxonomy): domain Eukaryota; kingdom Viridiplantae; phylum Streptophyta; class Magnoliopsida; order Santalales; family Viscaceae; genus Viscum; species Viscum album. The sequence goes on along the minus strand of OY728158.1, from coordinate 903,777,473 downwards.
GTAAAATCATTTCATTTATCGTACGTCTTTGGACTTGTTGTTCTTGATATCATTACTTATATCATGATTTAATTACATAAATAATGTAAAAAATGATTTATATATTATATATATTCAGAATATAATATATAATAGATCGATAAATGGAATGAAATACACCATTCATGGAGATGGTAGGCCATGCGTAAGCATTAACGCTGTTTTTGTTATCTTATTAAATTGAATGGAAGTAAATGACATATATATATACATAAATCTAGTAGCATTATTATTTCATATATTTCAGGATTACTTATTATATATTCTTTATAATCATTCTTTAATGGTTAATATTTAGAATGAATCTCATCACATCATGGACACGGTAATCCGTGCGTACGCATGAGCGATGATATCATTTCCATAATTATTGAATGGAATTGGAGTAGATGATATAATATCTCATAATTATTATCATTTTATAATAACCATATGTAGTTATTCTTTACACCATTATACCCATCCATGTAAGGTGGTGGTGGAAAATAGATTACACCACGGCGTGGAGACGGTATTTCGTACGTACGCACGCATGGTGATTTCATTTTCCGTAGGATGGATAAAAGGTGAAATATGGTTGTTTAAAATTTATAATGACATATAATTATATTATTTTTACTTTTGTTATTACTTTATAATGAAACGACTAAAGAATAGGTAGTAGAAGAATAAAGAAACTTGAAAGAATCTGTAGAAGAGATTACCTCTTCTTCGATACACCTCCTTAGAACTTCCTCTTATGGGACTAGAGTTGGTCTTTTAAGAAGACCAAAAACTATATAATAAAACTATATAGGTTTAAAATAGTAATTTTTAGGGGTTGGTTGAGCATGAAGGCTCAAAATGGTGTGAGGAGGAGAGGGAAGGATGTGCCCTTATATAGGAGAGGATAGTGGCACTTTTGGAATCCTCAAAAATATTAATTTATAATAAACTCAAAGGCAACATAAAAACATTAAAAGTGACTATAATTAAGATATGATATGGGATAGGTTTGTAATATCACCATCCAATAAAATCTGGACATGTTTAGAATTTATTTTAAACCTTATCATCTTTATTTATCCCAATTTAATCTATTTAAATTTATTTGTGGTAATAATATTCGAAATTTTAAATTGTTATAAATAATTACTTATTTGTTGTGAGTTGTCCATAATTAGATAATTTATGACATTATAAACAATATAAATATAAATTTATAATTTATAATTATTTTTGTGATTTTTAAACAATTTAATAATATGTTATATTTATAAAATATCAATAGTGTCAATTTTGGCAGTATTTAATTATTTGAATTTAGATAAAATACACACATAAGATATATTTGAAAAAAAAAAAATATATTAATAACATGTCATATGCATCTAAAAAATTCATTGATCACATTAATTTGTTCATATAATATTTATTTTAATACTTTTAAATTGATTTATTTGATATTTCTCTTAATAAAATAATTACTACAACATTTTGTATAATTATTTAATATACTTATTTGTTATATAATAATTAAAATTTAAATACTATGATAAAGATAAATATAATATCTTTAATAATAATACTTTTACTAGAATTTATCATCTTAAAATCACAACATTTAAATTGTTATATTTATTAAATTATAAAGGTGACAACTTTGAGATTATTTAAAATATAATATTATAAGTGTCATAATCACTTTTATAAGGCTCCAAATAGACCACAATTATACCATTGTATGATTATGGTATATATATACACGACCAATAAGGGTTTGTCGGGATTATGGTCCTTTTTGGGGTATTATTCTTTTAATAAAAACAATATTATTGATTTTTCACTAAATAAATTATTTCTGCACCATTAATGTATAATCTATTTAGGTAATTAAATTTTTCATAAAAATGACCAATAAATTACCATGAAAATGAAAAAAGATTTATATTTAAAATTAGTATTTATAATAAAATTTATATTCTGTATTACCTTATATTAAAAATACTTTAATTATTAAGGTTTGAGTGAGACATATTTCACTTTCTTTAAATAAAATAAATTAAAAGTCTTAATCACATCTAAGTGGGTTCCAATGGATTCAATTTCGTCCCATGTATAATTTAAGGGAAAATATAATCATCCAATTGTATTAAGACAAGTGTTAGGGTAATTTTATAATATTATATTTTCCCATAATTACGTGATTTACCATTAACTTCGGTAAATAAAATTTTCGGTAGTTACTATTCATAATGCCTAAAAATAAAATGTATCATATTGAAATAATTTGGACCTACTGATTCCATATATGGAATCACTTTTTCCAAATTCAAAACACGGAAGTTTCATCATTTAATTTAAAATTAATCTTGCTGTCGGGAAAACAGATTTTAAAAGTTAAAACATTGCAAAAGATTGAAATGCTTTTACCTATTAATTCAATGTAAAATTAATTATAACAACTTAAATTATATTAAATGTAAAAATATATTCTATTTATAATTTAAAACCATTCAATATAATAATTTAACCATATAAATTTTCTTGATTAAAAAAGTTTTTTTTAATTAAAATTTAGCGTATTTTTACTATTAATCAAAATATGAAAGTTAACAGAAAAATATTAAAAAACTATCCAAAATAAATTTTTATATAATTATTGCAATGAATAACATTATTTTTGGAATTTGAACTCATAGATTTATCCTAAACTAGATTTAAAGTGGGTGCGCCATCAAAAGGTGGCGAAACTGCATTATTTGAAAAATACATATTTTACCTGAAAAATTTATTTTGTTCTCATACCATGTTCTAGATATTGTATAAATTAATGATAATGTTATAAAATTAAAAATTTGGTTAATACTTTTCATAATGGCTAGTTCATAATAATATTATAACATTATATCATTGTTTAGTGAAACTCGGTATTGCGTACAACACACGCTATGGAGGAAGGTCACTTTTGCATGCAACTCAGGCCAAGAATAGTGTTTGTGTATAATACAAGCTAATAAGGTGTTTCGTATAGCTCAAGATAATTTTTGTGTAGCGTATAACACCAGACATCAATGAAATTAAAAATAATATTTCTTATAAAATCATGGGGTGTTATTGGAATTATCGAGAGCTTGAGGGAACTTTGGGAGGATTATAGAGAGAGTATGGTAGAGTTAAGTCATTCTCCATGTATTTTAAGTGATGATAATCGGGATCTTGGGTGAGTTTATATAGGAAGATAGATGGATTTCTTTAATATTTATGTATTAGACACCACAAAAATAAAATATTTCAAGATAAAAACATTCACATGGATTTTACCATGTTTTATTCCAAATTGGAGTGGTTTTTATTATTTTATTAGAAACTTTTTGAACATATTAATGTATTACCATTTCTTAAGTGGATTAGAGTTGTATTTTGAATGGAATGAATTAAAAATATGATTTTACATTATTTGTTATGAAGGATTCATAAAATCTTAATAAAATTAATCAAATAAACATATAATTACATTATTATAATGGTGAAATATATGTTTGGGCTAATATACCCATTAGAGTATTTATTACATTATTTTTTTTGTCATTATGTTGTTATAAATCTCAGTTATATTTATATGATATTTATTTTTTACCCGAAAATTTGTCCATCTCAAGAAATTATGAATAATTGACTGTTGGATAATTTAGAAAATCTGATTCCAAAAATAATATTCAATTTTTCTAAATAATTTGTCAAATATGTGATTATCCACTTTTTTAAATATGATTCGGCATTTATTTAAAAAATTTGGGTTTTGACAATAATATCTTATGAATGTTTATAAAAAAATCATTTCTCTTTATAAAAAATATATGAACATTTATAATTAATAAAAATTATTTAAATAGATAATTTTATTAAATTACTACTTATTTAAAAAATTCATTAATTCATCAAAATAACCCCTAAATTGAATTTGAATATTATTCGGAAATACAATTTAATATTTATTGAATCAACATAAAAAATTTGATAATGTAAAGAAATAAATAAATTCATTATTATATACAATATAAATATTCATATTATTATGTTCTTGATACATATCCATTTATTACACCAGTGTACTCTCTAAGAGTATGTTGTGCTATGGTGATACCTTCATGGGGTCGTTTAGAGGACATGGTTTGGGTCGTAATCTCGATGATCTTTAACTTCCCTAAAAATAGTTTCTATCATTCTTATGATGTTGGATATATGCTTGATAATGGTCAAAGGAAAAGCCCAATGATTTTATAATCTTCATAAGTTCCAATAAATTGGCTTTATAGGGAATGATCTTGCTAGATGCGGTTATCACATATTTGTTTTTGTAAATTCAATTTGTTCAAGAACCATATTAATTTTTTTAATATTATAACTATTTAACTGCTATATTAAAAATGGTAAGATTCTTAAATGGTTTTTTAAATCCAAATATATTTCTATGTATTTTCACGTGTTTTCTATAACCATATTACATAAAAAGTAATTTAATTAATATCATATAGAGAAACATATTTTATAACAGTTCGATTCGTTACAATCACCCCCCATGAGAAATTTCACCCTAGAAATTTTCATTTCACCCCCTTAAAACAGATGAGGGAAACTCTATCACATCACTTCCTCTAGTTCCCATGATGCTTCTTCAAACATCTAGTTTCCCTATCGAATTTTAACAAGGTGCATTGTCTTATTTCATAATACATTATATGTACAATGTAAGATCTTAATCGGATGCCCCCTATAGGAAAGATAATTCTCATATGGTACAACCTCTAAATTCAGTAAATGTGAGGGATCATTCATGTTCTTCCTCAAGAGTGATACATGGAATAAATAATAAACTCCAGATAGGTTAGGTGGGAGTTAAAGTTGATAGGACACTACTCCGATGTGATCAAGGATCTCAAAGGGGCTGATTTATCTTTGACATAGCTTTCCCTTATTCCAAAATCTCATCACGTTATTCCATAATGATATGTCGAGAAACACCATGTCTCAAACATAAATTTACAGGTCTCCTTGATGATTTTTAGACGATAAATTATTTCGACTCTGAGCATCCTTGATGTGTTTCTAAATGGTGTTAACCTTTTACAACATTTTCTCAACCATTTTAATACCTAGTAGTATTCATTCCCCAATATCATCCCAACATGGAAGTGTCCTGCACCACTTCCCATGATGGTCTTTATAGGGATCCATTTGGATGCTCAAGTATTGATTATTGTTTTAAGATAAATCGAACAGTGGATGATGTTGATATCATCCTCATTTTCAGTCCAATGATCATGATCTCAAAATTTCCTCATGTTTCTAGATAGTCTACTCATACTGACCATGAGTTTGAGGGTGATAGGTCTTAGTGAAGTTAAACTCCATGTTCAGATCATGTTGGAGACTCTTCAATAACATATAGGTGAATCTTGGAGCTCGATGGGATATAAGCGATATTTGTAATCCATGCAACTTAACTACTTAATAGATATATATTCTTGCAAGTAGATCGAGTGAGAATTCCACTCATATCCAAATGATGTGCAAAATATTTGAATGAAGATCCACCACAACCCATATAGTATTATTCCCTCTTAATGTCTTTGTATGATCATTGAAAAAGTCCATGGTGATGTTTTACCATTTCCATGTAGGTGTGGGTAATGGTTAAATCATCCCATTAGATTTTGTCCATTATACATTCACCTGTTGACATATAATACATCTGGATATATATTCCACAATCTCTTTTTCATATTGTCCCACCAATTGTGTTCTTAGAGTTCTTGGTACATCTTTGTTCTTCTTGGGTGGATAGAGAAGGATTAGTTATGTGCATCATCCAACATCTCCTTATTTAACTCGGGTTTTGATGTCACACATAGTCTTGACCCAAATCTCAAAACAGCTTCATCATTAACATTGAAACTAGGGAATTTCCTTTTCTTTAGAGTTTGAACTTTCTTCTAAATTCCCTCAATAACTATTTGATCATCCATTTACCTCCCCATAAGAGATGTTCGATCAATAATTTTTGAAAGGATTGATGACATTATTTATATTCTAATTTCTATTTCCATCCATTTCAAATATAGGAAGATCAGATCCCTCTCAATTCTCATCAATGATAGAATTTTTGGATCTATTATTCATAGAGTGTCTTTCACTTTATTTTATTTCCCATGATGGTTGTAAATTGAGAAATGGTATTATTCAATAATCTCTAACCATCTTCATTGGTTCATGTTCATCTCTTTCTATGTGAATATATTGTTGATACTTTTTTGATTCATATATAATTAAAACATCACCAAAAAGAGACAATACCACCTAATTGTTTATGAAAACATCACTAAATCTGACACTGTATCATGTGTTGGGTATTTTATTTCAGGGCCTTTTAACATCCTTGAATCAAAGGCAAAGACATTTTCATTTTTAATCAACTCACACCACATTCCATTCTTCGAAGCATTGCTGAATACCACAAAAAGATCTCCAGCTATGAGAACTATGAGAACATGAGCAGTGCAAAGCCTCATTTTCAACTCCTTGATTATTACTTCACATTCATTATTCCTAGAAAACTTGACTCCCATCTAAGTTAGTTTGGTGAGAGGCTTTGACAATCATGAGTAATTTCTCACGAATTGGCTATTATACCTATGTAACCCAAGGAAACTATGAATACATGTAATAGATGTTGTCCATATCCATCCATAAATCTAAAATGTTTTCAAAGGGAATATATATATATATATATATATATATATATATTCCATTTCATGTGATAGTATAATCTAAAAAATTTACCTCCTTCAACCAGAACTCACATTTGTTGTACTAATCACAAATATTTTCCTTTCACAAGGTCTTTAGCATGGTATTAAAATGCTCCTCATGATCCTCTATACTTTTGGTGTATATTATAATATCATCCATAAATACTATCAATTTTTTTAGGTAATCCTTGAATACTATATTCATCTTGTACATGAAGATTTATTGAGAATTATTGAGTCTGAAATGCATTACTGTCAATTATTAGTGCATGTACCTTGTAGGAAAAGTAGTCCTGGTTATATTCTCCTTCTTCACCCTAAATAGTTATACCATAAACATAGATCTACCTTGTAAAATTATTTTGCTCCATGTTTCTTATCATACAAGTCATCAATCTATGGAAGTAGATACTTGTTTGTTATTGTGACCTTTTTGATCTCACAATAATTGATGAAAAGGCACATTGACCCATTCGTTTTATTGAAAAATAGGACTAGTGCACACCATGGAGATTCAATTGGGTGTATGAAATCATTATCCAGATTATATATTAGTTGTTTCATCATCTCCTCATGTTCCAAAATAGCCAATATATACAAAGTCTTGGATAATGGTAATATCCCAGGTATACGCTTGATTGAAAATTTAACATCTATGCTAAGAGGAAGGTTGGACTATTCTTTGAGAAACACATCAATATATTCCCTCACAATGGTAATATATTCAAGGGTGATTCTTTATCTAGAATCAGTCATTTGAGATTGAAACGCTTGTTCATAGGGAAACAATATTCGTGCTTGTGACGATGGTGATAAAGAATATTCACTCTTCTCCTTGAATTTGTACAGAATATGAGGATTATTCCCAATAAGTAGAGTGGTTTACTTTTCATGAAATTTATAGTTGATCTATATTGGGAAATATAATTAATGCTAAGAAGTGCATAAAATTACACCATAGGGAGTATGATAATTATTTCTAGGAAATTAAACCCACAAACATTGACAATGGGGATGTTATATACATGGGATTCAATAATTTCTCAATTTTTCATTTTCAGTTACATATTTACTTCCATTATTTTTTATGGTGTTTGAATAGTTCTAATAAACATTCAAGATATAAAAGAATTTGTAGAACCAGTATAAAAAATTATGTTCTCTATTCATGATTAAATAACTATCATACCTGTCACCACTACGTTGTCATGATTCACTTCGGTAGTTGTGATGGAAAAATATCACCCTTTCTACCTTGGATGTTTTTTGTCTTGGAAAACCCTTGGCTTGGTGCATTGGTTTTTAAAATTACATGGTTCTTTGTGGTTGTAGATATGAACATTACACTGAGGGTTGACTATAGTGTTCCTTTCCTCTTTTAATGTAGCATCTTTCTCCTATCTGCAATCACTATCTGGGTTCCCTTCCTTCCCACACCTAAATCATTTACTCATCACCATCCAGAAACTTCTAGGGTTCTTCTTGCCACGCCATTGGAAAGTGGGATATTATAATTTCTTGGAACCATAAGATCTCTCTATCATACCACCAGAATGTATCTCTACTTTATGATTCTTATCCCCATGATGCCCTTGAGATTACCCAATATCAATTTAAACATTGAGTTCACATCAAATAATTTCCTTATAACTATTAAATTCACAGATCATCGTGGGTTTCCATAGGCTTTGAATAATAAAACAAAAGAATCATTAAACCTTCCATTCATTGTAAACAAAAAAGTGGGAGGTGCACCATGTAAGCCTTTTGATGTTTTCCTTGTATTCCCGAATAAATTCATCGTCTTTTTTCTTGAGAGAAAAATGATGTTTTCTCATTTTAACATGGAGAGTGTGAGGAAAATAGTTTTTGATTTTTTTTGCAGAAATCCTTCAACACAATTTCCGTAATCTCTTCCTCAGTATTTTTATTTTTTATAAATGTCCACCATTGATCAGCTTCACCTTCCATTTGAATAAAAACCAAAATTAACATTTATTTTTCAGAGTATTGAACGATGGGGAAGAACTTTTCAATGGAGTTGATCCATTTTTTAGAGATTGTGGGATCAAATTATCCATTCGAAGTATGATTAATTTGATACATGAAGTTTTCAATTGTATCTTGTTATATATTTGGATGGATTGGAAGCTCTTCCTGATCTAGGTTTTTGTTTATAAAATGAGTCAGTTAAGAGAGTATCATCATGAAGTGTGTGAATCCTTCTCCCATCAGGTTGGGCATCTCATTGGGGTAGTCACCACATTTATCATCACATCGCCTTTTTAACTGATTCCTCATATTTCTAGTCATTGGATGTAATGAAAAGAAAAATATAGATGAGTATTTTCAAAAAATTAAACACATAATGTATAATCCAATGACATTAAATGGATAAATTATAAATTACATGTATTTCCTTAAATTATGAATTTTTAATTTTCAATTTATATTATCGATGATCTATTTCATAACATATATTGTTAGGTGACTTTTTATCCCTTAATAATGGTTTGTAATGAGATTCTGAATTACCAAAACTATCTCATGGGAGTGTGAAACCAGGTGCATAGTAAGGCATGTTTTCATGTCCCATGATACCCTAAGTCCGGCCCATGGCACATTGTCAGAGTTGTTACTCCAATTTAAATCTATTCCAAACCCATGTCCACTTATAGTGTCCGGATAGAGATATATTTTCTTGATAATCTATTTACTATATACTAACCCAAATTTTACTGATGTATTATTATACTTAGTCTTATCTTTAAGTATTTTTCTAGAGTTTTCTAATCTTAATCACAAAACAACTAAAATTTTCCTTCAATACCGTCTATAACAACCCTTCTCTTCAATACAAATTAATACATGATTTAATTACATAAAATAACACTTAATAAAACCTAAAATATAGAGAAGTATAGTGTATTTGAGAACTAGGTACACTGCATTACAACATTAAACATGAATGAAAACATCATTATTTAAAAATTCATTAACATTCCTAAGCTTAACACTGTATCGGATAACCTGTGGAAATACATAAGAAAGGGGTGAGCCATAAATATCAATAAGGGAACAAACATGGAATAACATTAAGATAATGATACATGTTAGAAAATTCATATCAATGGGGCATAAAGAAACATGAATAATAAGGCATGATATAACATGATAATCATAACAAGGGAAATGTGGCAACAACTTAAAATAATACATCATAGGTCAAGGATAAACTGCAAAGACTTCATGGTGGAAAGTGTCCCATAATGGAATCAGGGTTACCTCTATAACGAGATTATGTATCATGATACTAAACAGTAACCAATGCATTGGATCACTATATAATCTCAGGTGCACCCATCATTTTTTTAATATTCTCCTGATTGAGTGTGCCACATAGATCCTAAAACATGGATTCAATCTTTACCATAATTTATTCCATGATCAAGGAAGGTAGATTAAATAAATTAATTTATGCAATAAAAAGGTATATGTGCATAATATTGAACACCCTTGATAAAAAATGTTTATGTTATTTAGTACACATTTGGTTTCGCCTAGAAAATCATGGTGAAAATTCTGCAGCATAACAAACACACATAAAAGTACATAAAATGGGTTGATGAGAGAGAAATGGATAGCTCATGATTTTTAAATGATGTATTCAGTAATAGGGAAATGTATGAACATATCTATATATTTATTATTAAAAAAGGAATAAAATAATAAATAATCATGAATAAATTGATAAATGAAATAATGCTTCTAAAACATTGTCATGGTAATGGGTGTACATGAGAAGGATTAATGAGAGAGAAAGTAGTATCTCATCATTTAGATGTAATACGGGTAGTATTGGGGAGGTGATAAATAATACTCCAAAATTATTAATTTAAAATAAATGGGAATAACATGATAAAGAAACATTGATAAAAATGAGAAAGGAAAACCCCTTATGAAATATTGGCATTGTAACGGGTGTTCTTATAAGAGATTAATGAGAAAGAAAGGGGTCTAAAATAATTTAGAAATAATAAGAGTAGTGTGGGGGAGGTTTGAAAACATACCTCATTATTAGGAAATTAAAAATAAATTGTCAAAACATAGAAGATATTTTTGAGTAAAGTGAGAAAGATAGGATCTCTTACATTAAGAGCATGACACCAAAAGCTGGACAGGGGGTTCTGGAGAGCATGGGGAAACAATGGTAGGCTTCTAGAAATAGGATGTTAGAGAAGTTTTGTGCTATAATTATTTTCAGTGAATAGATGTGGGTGATTTGATGGGTTTATTTTGGAAAAGAGATGGTTTCATTAATATTTAAGTTTCTGACTCTAGAAAATAAAATATTTCAAACCAAAAACCATAACATAATTTTTTCCAATGGGTTTTTATATATTGGAGAAGTAATAATTATTTTATTATGAAAAGTGACTACCATAAAAAAATATTACCCTATTTTATGTGGAGGTGAGTCACATTTTTAAAAATATTAATTTATAATAAAAAAATATATTATATGTATTGGGGGATTTATAAAGGCTTAATAATATTAATCAAGTAACATAGAATGAAATTATTTTAATGTGAAAACATTTATTTGGACAAATAAGATAATTATAGTATTTATTACTATATTTTCGGGTAATCATGATATCATAAGACACATTGTATATTTATATGTTATTTAATTTTTACCCAAAAATTTGATAGTCTCAAAAAATTATAAAAATTCACCATTGGATAATTTAGATATTCTGATTAAAAAAATGATATTTATTTTATCTACTTTTTTTAAATATTCTAATGTACACTCTTAAAATAAGATTGGATATTTATTGAAAAATCCTTGGGTTTCCACAACAACAAATTTTAACTCTTATAAAGAGTACATTTCAATACATAAAAAATTATATGACCCTTTATAATTAATATATATTATTCGATAATGAGATTTCATTATCATACTAATTATTTTAAAAATCCATTAATTCATCAAAATAAACCCTTAATTTAATTTCAGTATTATCGAAAAATACAATTTTTTTTAATTGTTCCAAAATCATAATCAGTTATAAATTAAAAAAAATTAAAATAAATTCATTTTTCTATAGAATATATAAAATAATATTATTATGGTCTTGATACATATCCTTTTATTAAATCATCATACGCCCTAAGAGTAAGGTGTGCGATTTGGAGACTTTCTTGGGGCCATTTGGCACACATGGTGTGGGTCGTGATCTCGATGAGATTGGACATCTCTCATAAAGGGTTTTTCACATGATTAAGTTATTGGATATAGTCTTGGGATTAGACAAGGGGAAATCTGAGTGATTCTATCTCCCTCGAAAGCTCTTCTAAATGGGCTTCATAGTGTATGATCTTACTAGATGAGGTCATCACTTTTATTGACTGTGTCAATTGGATTGGTTAAATAATATATATATTTTAATCATGTGATCATTATTTAATGGATATATTAACAATAATAAAACACTTAATGGTCTTTTAAATCCAAATATATATCTAAGTAAGGGAATGTGTTTTCTATAATGAAATTACATAATAATAAATATAATTAATAACACAATGAGAAACATCATTTATAACAGTTTAGGTTATTTCAATAATTATATCCCTTGATGATACAGGGAACATGATTCTTCCCCTTGTCCATTTTTTATTTTTCTAGTGTAGGCCGATGTGAAATTGATGAAAATGACTAAGCCAAGAAAAAAAATGATAAAAATGGTTTATGTCAGTTATGTTACCTAATAGAACCTCATTTACCTTTTGGTTATTTTATTGCTTATTTATTACTTTCATACACTATATGTTTAGAATGTACTTTTTGCAGAAACCATTAGTGGTAGAGTAATAAGTTGAACACACACCCTGTTCGGTATGACCTTGGGTACTCGAAGAGACTTTATGATTACAGGTAAAGATAAGGGAAAGTTCCAACTCATTGTGGTTGATTCAGGCATGGGATATTATTGGATGAGGGATCTTGACATAGATTTGGGACCCATTTTGGGGATTTTCTTCCTACCCTTATTTGGGGTTTTTTCATACCTTAATCACTATATAACATGACATAACATATTTATTATTTTTTCTATGGGATTATACCTGGGTTTGGGAAATGGTTGGTAATGAGTTTTAATTTTTGTATTTTTACTTTATTTCTTATTGATATCTACTATTATATACTTGCATAATGATATTATAGTCTCACCGCATGTTTTATTTGACCCGTGATGCAAGTCAAAATCCTTTAGTGTAAAGGGTGGTGTACCAGAGGTCATGCTGAGACCCAGCTCATGACACCAATTTAGTGGTGTTCAAGATTGGTATTTTACAATATTTTTACTAAAAAATTCATCAATGAATAGACTAGATTTTCATTTTGATGTTTATATTTATGATTGATAGATGGTGATGAGAAATGTATTTTCATCACTGTTAATTCCTCATTCATAGGATTTCTAGAAATGCCAATGCCTAATGATTCTCTTTATTCCTCCTTCTCTAATAGTCTATTGGGTTATATAGATTACCCTAGGTATTTTACATCAAGATATAAAAATATTAATAATATAGGATAATAATAAATTAAATAAATTTATTTAATAAATTTAATTATTTATTTATTCATCTCACACTTTCACATCACCCTAAAGCATGATGTGAATGAATCATATGCCTATCCTAAGGTAAAGCTCATATTCTAGACACAATGGTCATCTTAGATTTACCATATGACACCCCGATCATAATATTTTTCATAACATAGACTTTTTATAATAAATAAAAATATAAATTTGATTAATCTACATAAAAGATCAAATTGTTCCTGATAATTAAATCTTGATGAGAAAATAATCAAAGGTAATTAATTAATGTTCTCAATGCTTTCAAACCCAAAAAATAGGGTTATCACATTATCCACACCTATAGATATATCATCATTTAATGAAAACCCCACTTGAAATTTTGAGGATACTAATATCTCATATGGTACCCATAATCCCATGATCTCTCTTGGATATTTCTATTCTTCCATCATATATGATATTGGGTAATATATTTTCTTTAGAGTATCCTCTCCTGGTGGTCCTCAACCACCACTAGGCATCCTATATGTGTTTATTCATCTTGAATGATTAGATTTCTCTGATCAATAACCAGTATAAAATTATTCTTATATCTCCTCATACACAAAACATGGAAGAATCATGTTCTTGATCAAATTATTTGGGTAAATCTAGGTGGTATTCAACTTTCCCAAACCTATGATGAACATTGAATAGGCCAATGTACCTCATAGTTTTATTTATAGATCAATGAAATATATCATATTTTCAGTGGTGTGAGACCTTCATGAATACAATATCACTCTTCTAAAACTCCAAGGGCCTTCATCAAATGTATACATTATATGTTGGATAGCTTTTGGTTGTCCTCGTCCATTCTTCAATGATCAGTATCATCATAGTTTTCACATTCACAAACACTCGACCCATGGGTTCTGACTCCCTCATCTCAGACCAGTAAAATAGGGACCTATATGGTATCATATTAATGTAATAAAATAGAAATATTCCAAACATAGGGTGATATATATTTTTATTCATAAAATATATAAGTGGGAAGAGATCCAACTAGATCTGACAGAGATCCAAAAAATGCCCTCATTATATCCTCTATAACCAGAAATGTTCTCTCAGCATGGTAATTCATATCTTGATAAAAATATTTTCCCATCCATAAACATAATTATTCAATTATTTCCATCACACTGTTCTTCTTCATGATGGGAAATTAAATCGACTTTGCTAGTTGGTTGATAATAAACCGGATTTCACAATGACCACTAACTGACCACAAAATCCATATCAAATAATACCTAGAAATGTTATTTCATTTCATTAATAGAACCATTATGGGGTTAATAAAACATTACATAACCTCATTTTAATCATTTACCTCTTAATTAGATAGGCATCAAGTGATAAAATCCAATATACTCCAATTCAATTTTCGGCCCCCAAAACTACCCCTAAATATCTCATTACATCATTACCACACCATGATGTACCACAAAGGTTGATTTATTGACCATTAATATAACCCACGCCCTATGTTATAATATCACAATATTCATCCCTTTATAAATAAATAAATTTTCCCCACCATTAATGAACCCACCAGGATTGTGTCCTATGGAAAACTAATCATGTTGGAACTGAAAATTACCATCTCCAAGATGTTCCCTTACATGATAAAGAATAATAATATTTAAAAAAATGATTACAGGTAAAATAATTCACACTTTAGCACTATGTATAACTAAAATATGGAAAAATATGCAGGAAAATCACATAACAACTAGGAATGATAATTTTTTTGAGAGAATGAATCACCACATTCCGATTTCATAGATTATAGAAATTATTGAAGTCATAATATTTTCGGAGATCCATCCATCACCAATGTATAAGTTAAATAACTCCTGAGGATATTATGTATATTAGGTTATAGTTTTTATAAAAATGATACAAATCACTCACCAAGAAGGTTGTGTTATAAAGACTTCATGATGAACATTATAGCTTCCATGTCCATGCCATGGGTTTTATAGTTATGTTCACGGGGTTTCAAAATCCTATATGCATAGAACATAACTACCTTCTAATGCATAAACACACACCTAAGACCTTTTCTAGTGGAACCAAATAACACAACATAGTCAACCACAATCTTCTGGAAACATCATAAAGAATGTTCTTGTGAACCTCTTTTGCAAATCCTTGATTTCCTTGTACAACTTCTAAGATTAGATAAGTAGTTTCACCTTTCAGTTCAAGGGATTTAATCATATTACAATATTTGATGGTTTTTTACAAAATAGCTAGTAATGGATACCCATCCCATGATAACTCCACACCTATATCACCTTTTTAGGTGGATTCCTAGAAAACATTGCCTCAATCTTCACTATCTTTAAAACTATAGGATCCACTGAGATGAAATGTAAGATTCGGTGGAATTATATATTTAATAACTAAAACTCTTATTTTTTTTAACTGATTATTATAAAGATAACCTGGTACCATCCTTATATTATTTATGTGATTAACCTATGAAAAAAACAAAATTGGAATGTCATTGATAAAAACACCCATAAATTGGTCCAAGAAGGGCTGAATGATCTAATTCATGAGTCCTATAACGAATATTGTGGATATTTCAATTCCAAAGGGCATGATCATGTACTCATAATGAATTTAGTGACAGAAAATTCTTATATTTTTAATATACTTTATGTTGAGAGGAAGAATATTAGAGGTGTTATTTTTTTTTTGAAGAATCTGCTTATGAAGGAAGAAGTATTTATAAAGTTCTTTCTTTTATTCTTAAACATAAATCACATAACATTATTTTTCAAACCATTAAAATGGAGTTAGATATATTATAGTAAACCGATTTGAAAAGATGCATACTAATAGGCAAAAGTGACCTGATGAAGGAAGAATGAAATGGTTATTTTTTGGTATTTACAAATTCATTTGAAATAAGATATAAGAGAAAAAATGTTGAGATGATTTTTTATCACACAAGTTATAAACATTATGGTTATATAAAGCTGTTAATTTTTCAATCTAAATTTTATTTAAGGAGAAGGATAATGAAATCCACCAAGTAAAGAATATGTGTATGATCATAAAATAATGAACTATTATGGAAGCATCAAATTGACAAATATGAATGAACTAAGTTAATAAGAGAGGATAATTTCATTTAATTTTATTATAAAAAATTTCATGATGAGAATAATTTTGAAAAATTAATGAATGTTAACTTTTAGTGATGTCATCAAACAGATTCCACCAGATGACAATTTTTTTGTAGTTAACCAGACCAAGAAACGGTCGTGAGTCTAATGGGGAATCCATTAAATAGTTAGCAGATAGACAAATTGCTATGGATGATCGTGTGGAAATTAATATAAAATGTGTCACAACTTTTTTTGAAATTAATATATCAGAGTATAAGAATCATATAACATGTAACACTGTGAAATTATAAACCAAGATCCTTATATTAGATTGCGTGCATCACACACGACACCAAGCATGTATGGGAGTATAATACCAAGATACATTAAAATATATGTGATATTTTTAATTTATTCTATACATTATTTTTTTTATTTCATGTAAGATTGATATAGATTTTATTACACACAAGAGTTTATTTCTTCAATATCATACATTACACTCATGACCGTGTTTTACCAAAAAAAATATTATTACTATATTATTATTTAATATAATAAAGCTCTACTTAGACATTAAATGAGTTTTTCTAAATATTATTAACTAAATTATGAAAATATATGGTTTTCTAAATATATATCATGAATTCATTGGATACAAATTTATTAGAAATAAATATGAAAACTGACTTAATAAAAAGAAAAATATTATTACTTTTTTGCTCACAAAACTATTTTTCCATGAGAAATTAAATTAATTAAAATTAGGGATTCATATTAATGTGATATATATATTTTATTAAATAAAACGTTATTTATATTGATATAATAGATTATATAGGCTAGAGATAAGACTAAACCCATTATTACACATAAAATACTATATTTTTATAAATGATGTTTTTCTACATTTTAATGGAAACCCCATTTTAAATAATGTTTTTTTTCCTTTTATCAATTTAATACATAAAATTAAACATAATATTATTATAGTAAATATAAAAATTAGTTTAGGGTAATTTTCGTTTCTCATTTCTCTGTGAAGATTCATTTTTTAATGAGTAGTGAAAAATACTGAAATTTTATTCAAACAACTTTTTCATATAATTTATTTATAAGGTTATATTATATTTAAAAATAAATTAAATGTTTATTTATATCATATTTTTATCAATTAATCTAATTAAGTTCATCTTAATAAACATACCATAGAAATTGGGTATACAAATTTAGCAATCTTTGTGATATTGTTACATTATAAAACGGCATTGTCATCCCGTTTGTGGGATTAAATTTAAATTATGATAGGAAAAATATGTGATTTGAATTTAGAAAAATTGATTCCATATTTAAAATAATATTAATTTATAATTTTTACTAATACCAACTTGTTTTTTGACCAAAAATATTAGTGAATTAAATTACAATTAATTACAACTATTAAGTTTAAATGAAGCATAATATGGGACTAAACAATAAACTTAAGTCCCAAAATGACCTATAAACTTTTAGTAAACCTATTTTATGGAAATATATAGACCATATAATATATATTATAGAATGGTGTCCATAATTGGATCCAAATGAAACATAAAAAACATGTTATGAATTTCATTGTCAAAATATTACATGAGTGTCACTCCTCGTCCATCGTAAAATAGAACCACTTCTCCCCATTACTCACACCACTAAAACCACATATTTT
This sequence comes from Viscum album, assembly GCA_963277665.1. Taxonomy (NCBI): domain Eukaryota; kingdom Viridiplantae; phylum Streptophyta; class Magnoliopsida; order Santalales; family Viscaceae; genus Viscum; species Viscum album. The sequence continues at coordinate 903,759,151 of OY728158.1, read as the reverse complement.
TTCCATGATACACCCAATTAACTTTAAAAAATACCTCCCCTATAACTTTAATCCTCCATTTTTTTATTTAACCTTCCATGGTATCCCTTTGGTATAAACTAGAAGGAGTTACCCTATTTTTAAGATAGCACTTTCCAATGATCTCTTTTCTTTCATTTACATTTCCACCACCTAAAATATTATTTTTCCATGTTTATATAGTAGTAAAATTATCCTAAATTTTAATATATTTTTTCATACCAATGATTCTACCTACACTAACGCATTTCCATCTAATCAGTACAAAACATATTTTTTTTGTCTATGACGAACTAATGCAACACAAAATGGTGATTGTTCATTTTTTCCTTTACCACCTCTCATGGAGGCCATTATGTTAGATAATCCACTTATATATTTTATATATTATATTTATTTTTTATTTATGATTATTTAAATCTTTTATAACATATTCCATTATAATTTACATTTTTTTATAATGGCGATAACATCGTTTGTGGAAGTGTGGATTATCGCCTCCTCAAAACGATGTGACTCATTCACACTATAAATAAAACATATTAAGTAATATTTTAATAAAATTATGTATCATATAAGAAATATATATAATAATAGAATTATAATATAAATTTTTATCACTTATGTTTCATTCTTTTAATACTATAAAGAAATGAAAGTAACAATCATGCATACAAACGACATAACTTCTCCATGAACGATGCATTTCATATCTTATCTCCAAAAATTATAGTATATTTTAAATAAATATATACTGATTATATATGATAATTAATTTTTGGTTTAAATTTTTTATATGTTCAAACCATGATCTATTTAATGAAAACAATATTTACAAGTTAAAACATTCTCGAGAAATCCGGGCTATTAACACACAAAATAGTGAAATTAATGAAAGTTTGTTAACAAAAAGGTAATGAGATATTATAAGAAGTTAATATCTGGTATAATAAAAATTATTATTGTTATAATATTATTTATTTGTATATTTTAAACAAATATTAAAATTGATAAAGACAGCACAACCAAAATAAATTATATTGTAAGGGATTCATTTCTCACTTATCATTATATGGATTTTATGTCATTTACACTACATAAAATTTTTTTGTGGGGTATATAATTCCTGTATTATTATTTTATATCATGAATTATTTTATTATAATGGAATTATTATTTTCAAATTGAATTTCCTCACCCTAGGGGTTTATCATGAAAATTATCATGCGATAAATTTATTTTTATAATCTAACATTCATTTGTGTCTGTCAATGTTATATTTAGGTAATCACATTATTGTAATCATTTATCATTGTAAATTTGATTAATTCTTTGATGATGGATACTATTATTTCTTAAAATATATACCATCTTAAATATGGTGTATACTTGGAAAATTATTTGATTAAGTAGGGAATTATTGATAAATCTGTATTACTCTTTCAATACGATTAATTCACATGGCATATCATTTATTATGATTATTCGATAGGAGGAATGACTAGGACTTGAAATAAAGGGTGGGGAAAAAATTTATATAGCCCCTTGATGCATCGATATGTTATAATGTGAAAGCTAAGTTGGCTAAATTAAATGGATTTCTATCCACAGTTTGAAACCTTCTTGTTAAAGGTATTGATGATATAATTTTTCACGTTCCATAGAATTATGTTCAATAATTTATAATGTCATCATTTATTTTTAGTTATTATTTATCCATAAGAATTTATTTCAACATAACTGTAGATATAATTCATTATCATTATATTTATTTATCAAATTCATTTTAGTTTCATACCTTTCTTTATTAATTATACCATATCTAGTTGTGTAAATGGGATATGTGTTTAGTTATTTACTTCTACATATAGATTGAATCATTATTAATTACTTTGTATTTACCCTTAATAACAATTTGAGATCACACTTATTATTTTTTGTTCGCTACGTTATGACAATGAGAAATTTGAATAAGATTTCAAGGATTATATTTATTTCAATTTTTGTGTAGCCTTTTTTGTTTTATTTCTATTATATTATGGGTATCAGGTATGTAATATGGATTTTGAAGACTGCTGCACTGATTGGTCCTTCAATATTTGATTCCTTGTAATCATTCCTATGTAATAAAATAATGCACTAACTCTCACTTTCAGTGGTCGGGGAATTACAGTTGGTATTAGAGGATGTTTAGAAACAACCTTGGAAGTAAATTTAGAAATCATAGATTAGGGAACATAACCATTAGATATAAATTGAAGATGGTTGTGTAATAACATCATAGAAATTTGGTAAGGTATATATTATGTGGGTATTCTTAGTAGTACGTCTCTGTCTAAATACTACATGTGGATGGGGTTCTGGAATAGATATACATTGAAGTAATAACTATAAAAAGTTGTTTTGGGCCTGACACATGGTAATTGGGTTCAGAAAAATAGGACTTACTGCTCATGTAGATTTACACACCTTAGGGATATTCTTAGGATAATCCAAATTTTTTACCTATAATTATGAATGATTTAAAATTAAAAATTCCCCCAATTAGCCAATGTTTATTATTCTGTTATTTATGTTGCATAAATTTAGGTTATAGGCTATACCATATTTGGAATTATATATAATGAGATAATCTAGTGTATTATATTTTTTATAAATGTTTCTTATAAGGAATAATGGTATAAATACTCATGGGCTATGTGGAGGTTTTCCTAGTGAGAATGACAATATAGGTTGTATTAAAATAGATTATGTTATGGATATATTAGGGTACCTTAGTCTAGTTATAAAAAATAACCTTTCCCAAATGGAGAAACCTATTCCATTGAGAGAATATTTTATGTTGGATCACTTTAGTAGGTGAAATCCTTTATATTTTAGTGGGACTAGTAATAAAATTGTAACTGGGAAGTGGATTATGTATGTGGAGAATAAATTTTGGTTATTAGATTGACGTGAAAAGGAAAAGGTTAACTTTGTGTTATATTGTCTCTAAGAAAAATATGATCAATTAATATATCTGATCTTTAATACTAAGCAGTAATAAGAAAAAGAAATCATGGAATAGAGATAATTTAAGGATACATTATTTGATAAATACATATTTCATGATCATCAAATTGAGATGAATAAAATGTATCATAGATTATATAAAAAGTAAGATTAGAGTGTTGTGGATTATTAATACACTGTTACATGGATATTTAGGTATTCTATGGAATATATACAAAACATGGAGTTCATTATTAACCCCATATTTGAAGAAAAAAAGATAAATATTCAAAGGGAGTTGGTTTATCAGAAATTTTCATCAGATGAAGAAATAATTTTATGTAAATTTAATACAGAGAATGAATTTTCTTGGATCAATATATTCAAGGTAAACCAAGATAATAATAGGTATTATGAACACCATGAAAAATTGAATTATTTAAAGAAGATAAAGGGAAAGAGGAAATTTACAACTTTTGGTAATTTTGGAATGAATCACCCGAGTAAAATTTTTAAAAGGCATCGGAGTATGTTATATGTGTGGAGAGAAGTTATATAGAGAATCAAATAAAGGTAAAGAAGGAAAACATAGCCATTCAGAGTCAATACTGCAAGGGTATGTGGAAATAGACAAAATAATACCCCAAATGTAAAGAGAATATACCTCTACATAAGCTACGAGATCAAGGTTAACCATATGTTATTAACACAACCGATGTGTAATCATTAATGTAATTTTTTATTTGGATCTAAGAAATATGTTGTAAAAGTATTTTATTTATTATTTTCTCATTATATGAATTATAAAAAAGTAATGATTATAATATAGTACTTCTTCAATATGTATTTTGGAATCATATGATGAATGGTACTAAGAAAATATATTTAGTGGAAAGTTATTCTTTTTAGAAAACAAATGATTGAGAAAAATAAAACCCTTAATATGTTCTAGATGTCGAGGTAATAATGATGAAATTATTGATTTAGAAAATTTCAAACTACTATGTTACTATTTAAGGGAATTTCCGCAAGTGTCTATAATTCATTGATGGGTTTTTAAAAACTTTTGTATTTAAGGAATATATCTGATAACATTTTTTTTACACTAGGAATATGGTATAATTCTTATTTCAAACAATTTTTTATGGTAATTATAGTTATCATCATATTTCAAGAGGAAACATGATGGAGTTATTCACATTTTTGAAATGTGAAAATTTTAGAGCTGCATCATGTTGACTAAAGGATAATGATATGTAAATTTTGAAAATTTAGTGAACTTCTTAGTAATGTGTATGTTCATAATCTTTTGGAAAAGTTATCCATTTATGAAAAGGATTATGTTGATCTTTGGATGATGTTTTATAGGTTAATTTATTACATCACCATATGATGTATCATGTGATAAGAATTGAAGTATTAATAGTTCAAGGAATAATCAATGGAAAATATTGTGTTTATAAAATCATATATTTACTTATATATGTCAAGAGTTATATAATTTTTCTACTATAGAAAAAGTGGTTTGAAAAAAAATAATTTCCTATTATCATCATTTTCTATGATAACTAGGACATTTGTTCATACTTATGGATTTTGGATGTGGGATCAAAAACATTCATTTTAACATGTTCTCTATCAATCTCTATCAGAACATGATTATTGTATTTTTATTTTTTATCCATGTTTTATTTACTACTTATGTTCTCATACTAGGGAACCTTGTTACATGACTTTTATCAATCTCGTTCTCACTTTTCTAGAGGATTTTTTTGTGAACCCTTATCATCATGTGGGATCTCTACATAGAAAATATCAAACAACATATTACCAAGATCAATTTTGAATTGTAGTGATGCAATATTATTATAGTGGGGGAAAATGTAACATTATGAATTTCTAAAGTATGAAACTTATATTAGATAACGTGCATTACATGCAACACCACACCTGTAAGGAAATATAATACCCTAATAATTTAACAAAAATTTAATTATTTATATTTATTGGATATAGTCTATATTTTTCAATGCTTACACCACTGATTTTTTCTAGCATTACACACAAGAGAGGATTTCTTCTAAAGTTTACATTATATGTAATACTGAGTTTTACCGAAAAAAGTACTTTATCAAAATATTATTATTTAATATAAAAAGATATTACCTAGATATTAAATGAGTTTTTATAAATATTATTTACTAAATTATGAAAACACATGATCTAAAAAAATGAATTCTTTGAATTCAAGATCATTAGAAATGAATAAGAAAACTGATTGAGTATAAAAGAAAATATTATTATTATAATACTCACAAAGCTGTTTCACCATAAAAAATTAATCTACTTACAATTATTGAGTGATACTAATGTTATATATATATATATAATATTAAATAAAATATATCTGATATTTATCCAATATATTTTATGGTCTTAAAATAAGACTAAACCCAATATTACACATAAATACTATATTTTAATAAAGGGGTTTTGAATTCCTTTAATGGAGTACCAATTTTTAAAAAAATTTAACACTTTTATAAATATTATATGTGAAACTAAAATTAATATTTGGAATCAAAATATAAAATTGAGTTTGGGTAATCTTTTGGTATTTTTCTGTGAAGATTCATTTTTTATGGAATAGTTACAAATTCTAAAATTTAACTAAAAATTTATTTTTCATCTAACCTATTTAGTAGGATAAATTAAATATTAAATTTTATTATAAGTTTAATTAGATCGTATTTTTATCAATTAAATCAATTCATGTCATTTTAATCAATTCCACATTGAAATTGGATGCAAAAACCTAGCAAACCTTTAGACGTTTATATTTTAAAAACCTTCATTATCTTCCCATTTGTGGGATTACATTTAAATTAAATTTATTCATTTTATGTGATAGTAATTATAAAAACTATATTTTATATTTAGAATCAAAATTATTTATAATGAATAATAATTCCATCTTCGTTGTTGATCAAAATGATAAGCGAATGTAATTAAAATTAATTACAATAGTTAAGGTTAAATTAAGCATAATAATGTACTAAACCATAACCTTAAGGCCCAAAAAAACCAATGAACTATTCAAAAATAAAATTTATGTCCATATATAGGCACTATAATCTTTTTTTTCTAATTTTTTACATCATTGGATTCACTTTAAACGTGAAAATGTGGTATTAATTCCTTTGTCAAAATATTACAGGAGGGTCCCTCATCCTCCTCTATAAAAGGCCGCCACTTCTCCCCATTAATCACAGCACTAAAAACACATAGGCTTGACTATTATATTCCAAATTAACTTATCAAAATATCTATAATCTATTCTTAATCCTCCCTTTGGGAATGAAGACTTCCAAAGAAATCCCTTGGTAAAAACCAAAATTAGTTACCCTATTTTTAAGGTGGTTATTTCTAATGATCTATTTTATTTATTTGAATTTGTCAAAAAAATAAATATTCTTCTTCCATGATAATATAATATAAATTTTTTTCTCAATATACTGAGATGTTTTTATATTAATCTATCTACCTATAGTAACACACACTTCCATCTAATGGGAAATGAACATATTGTTTCTGTGTACATTGTACTACTCCCACACAAAATGTTGATTGTAAATTTTTCCATTACCACTTATCATGGTGGCCATTATGATGTAAACTCTATTAAAATATGTTATATATGATATTAATTATTTCTTTATTATTATTTAATTATTTTATATCATATGCCTTTTTACATTACATTTTTTATAAATAGGTTAACATTGTTTGTGGAAGTGTTGACTATCTCCACCTCAAAGCGATGTGACTCATTCACGCTTTACATGGAACATATTAAGGATGATTTTAAAAAACCTAATTAACATATATAACATTTATATGATATTTTAATTATAATATACATATTTATCATTTACTTTTAATTCTTTTAATATGACAATGAAATGATAGTTTCTTATGTACGCCCTACTGTCTCCATGAACGGTGCATATTATTTTTATATCCACACTATATATGTCATTATAAATAAATATATAATGATTATATATGGTAATTAATTCATGTTTTAGATTTTGGATATGATGAAACCATGATCTAATTAAATTGAACAACAAGTAACAATTTAAAACATTCTCGAGAAACTCGGCAATTATTACCCAAAATAGAAGAATTAAAGATAGTTTCTTAAAAAAATAGGAAGTGAGATATTATAATAAGTTAAAATATGCAATTATAAACATTATTATGGATATTATATTAGATTTTAACATATTTTAAAATATTATATATGGATATAAATAACACACAAAAAATGAAGGATAATGTTATATATTCTTGTCCCACTTTTCATTCCGTGAGGCATATTTAATTTTCACCACTAACCTCTTTTTTATGATGTATATACTACCCATTTTGATATATTATATCATATATTATTTTAAATTCATTGTATTATAATTTTCACTTTGAATTTTCTCACCCAATGGGTTTATCATGAAAATTAACAAGTGATAAAATTATTTTTGTAATCTCACATTCTTTTGTGATTATCAACTTTATCTTTAAAAAATTATATTATTGTAAAAACATCTCATTTGATATTTCATTAATTATTGGGCGATGGATATAATTATTTACTAATCCATATAACATCTTATATACTTTTTTTACTTTGACATTTATTTGATTAACTGAGAAATTATTGATAAATCTATATTTCTAATTTAATACTATTATTTGATAAGATATATTTTTATTTTGATTATTCAATATGGAGAATTTTTAGGACTTGAAATGATGGTTGGGGATTGACATTATATATACCCTCGATTCATCAAAAGGATCTCATGAGATGAATATTTTGGCATAATTAAATGGGTTTCTATCTATGGTTTTGAACCATCTTATGAATGGTCATGACGGTATAAGTTTTCATATGTGTTGGACATTAAATACAATAACTAATTATTTCCCTCATTTAGATTCAGTTATTATTAATCCACGATATTTTGTTTCAACATTCTATGGATATAAATCATTCTTAGTTTATTGGTTTATGCCCTGTGTTTCAATTTCTTATAATTCCATATTAATTATTCCTTATCCAGTTGTGTCAATGGGAAGTGTGTTTGGTTATTTACCTATCCATATAGATTGATTCATTAATTATTTACTTGTATTTTACAATTACAAATGATTTGATCCCACCATTATAATGATTCATTCCCCAGGTTATGATGAATAGATATTTGAAAAAACTTTCAAGGACGCATTTTATTTCATTTTATTATGTATCATGTTTTATTTATTTTACCAATGTATTATGGGTATCATATATATAATTTGGCCTTACAAGACTGCTAAAATGATTAGTCTATCTGGATTTGATTCCTTGTAATAATTCCAATGTAATAAAATAATACACCGAATATATGAATCTGACATTGGGGCATTACATAACAGTTTCATGAAAGGGAGATATGAAGTTTACCAAATAGAGGGCGCCCAAACAAAGAAAAATATTATGAGGTCACCAGACAGAGGCAACCATGTGAAAATAAACCATATAATGTGTTGTGAATTATTATAGCTTTTCAAATATATTAAATGTGATGATGTTTATTTCTATATTCAGAACAAAAAAAATCATGAAAAAAATATCACGATTCAAGATGATATTTGAGGAAATATTAATGACGTTTGTTTTATATGAGTTTTAAAAAAGTATTTATGAATAATTTTGAATATAATTAAATTAAATTTTTGAAGGCAGTCAGTTGATGACAGTTTTATTTGGGTGTTCAAAGCTCAAGAGGGATGTCTAAATTTAATGTTAACTCTCCTTAATTTTTTTTACAATCTATTGCTATATAAAGAGGAGTGAGTATGTTGTGGATAGGTTGTTTGAGATGTTTTTATGGAAAAATTACTCTTGAATTTTAGAATGGAGATCTTGAGATAATATTCGTTGAATAAGAAAACATAATTACACCAAATGTTGGGATACTAAATATAGTTTTTCGATCAATTAGAATCATATGAATAATTTGATAGAGAAATTAGTCAAACATGAGTGATGAGATGAACATTTTATCAAACCCATGTTATCATACCATGAGCATGGGACTAAGGATATTAGAACAAGGAAATTGAATGCATTGGTTTATATATAAATAAGTAATTAATGTTTTCATTTGTTACTATTATGATATATATTAATAAGGAAGAAGAAGAATTTATAAGATGGAATGTGTGAATAATGTTCAAGTAGCATTGTGGAAATGTATTTATACCTATTGGTGAATTAATCATTTTGTATATTATATTTTTTTTAAATAATATATCCACTATCAGTGGACTACCATGATATTGTAGTTATGGTTATTACTGAATTGCAATAGACCATGATGGATTTATTTCTAGTGGATGTGTGGTATTGAATATTTTCACAAGAATTCAAAATAATATGTTCTCTTATTAAGTACTAAACCCTATAAATACTTTTCTTCATATGGGTGTGGTTATTTTATTATTTCCATTAGTGTAAATTCTCACTAAAAATAGGTGAGGGTTGTTTTAATAATGATAAAATATTGATCATGGATTCAACATCCCTCTATTAGTGATCAAATAAATCCTAATTTTTATTTTTAGTTGTTGTGAGACCGTATATTTCATTCATTATTTCAATTCACTATTATTTTGTAAGAAAATAAAGGATACCATGGAGTCTAGAAACTAATTTAACATTAAGGGGATATTTTTTTGATGGAAATAATTATCATATCTGTAAGGATAGAATACAACCATAACTATATTACATTTGATATGAAGTTAGTGTGTCTCTATATATATTCTCCATCATTATAATGAGTTACAACCTTTAAAAATCACAGTTTATAATGATTTAGAGAATAATGAGTGAGACATAAATACTATACTTTCTTACCTCTATGAAATTGAATTTCATAGGAATATTTGAATATGAATATTAAAATGCATACATGGAGTAATGAATAATATTTTTGAATTAAATAAAAAAATAATGAAAGTAGAAATAATAATATAGATATGGAACATTGAATTTCGTAAAATGGGAGATGATGAATCTATTTGTGAATTCATTACTACAGTAAAGGCTATTGAAATAACTATAAGATATTTTGGTGATAAGATACATGATTCATTTATTATTGAAACTATATAAAGAATTTTTTTCAAATACATTAGAAACCAATGTATAATCCAAGAAGATAGAGGACCAAGAAATCTCTCATTTTATGATTTTAACTATATTCTCATTGTATATTAAATGAGAATAGAAAATGCTATCAACAAGAAGAAGGGTGATGATGATTGTAAAATATGTTTTAAATCCATTTAGAAATGAAAGTCTGTGAAATTTATGATTTATGAAGAAAGTAGTAACTCTAACACTAATGATATGTGAAGGTAAAAATTGAAGAATTCATATATGTATTTTATTTAAAAGTTAAAAGGGTATGTGAAAGTATACATGAAAGTTACTATTGAATTGTCTTTGTTGTGGATCTACTAGAAATTTTAAGGAAGACTATCTGAGGCTAATAGAAGATGATGATATTGATGAAAAATATAGAATAACCAAAATATTTTTGAAAAATATATAAGGAAAGTAAATATCACATTCCACAGGAAATTATTATAAGTTTAATAAGTATATAAAAGGAAATAATTTTCCATATGTGAGTAAGACGATAATAACTAAATGAAGATGAAAATTCCCTTGATGATTTAATTGTGATGTTTCTTATTAAAAGATTTAATGATGAGATCATTGCTAATGATGATAGAAGAATATCGGATGAATAATAATTGGAGACTCTTATGAAAGTTATACTTAAAAGAGAATTGGGAGATCATATCTCTAATATTTTTAAAAATAAAATAGATAATATAATGTTTAATATAGATGACCTATCATAAAATAGTTAACAATAAATTCGCAATGAAAAATCCATCTTTCTAAAAGATATTGACGATCTAAAAAAGATACTTGAAAAATATAAAATCTTCAATATCAAGTTTGACCAAATGATAAAGGTGTATTAGAAATAATTTGATCTTATGAAAATGAATCTTTTTGAATCCGGAAAAGAAATTATCAACTCTTAAAACATGGTTTCATAATATTATCAATGTTTTATATGGAGTAAAAAATGAATGTACATAAAATATCTTCCTCAGAGGTAAACAATATTTTTGAAATTTATTATAAAAATAAAAAATTCACAAAGACCACATATATTTCAAAAACTCATGGACTCAAAAATTATAAAATTTTTGGGGTATCGAGGTTGGATGGGAAGACTATCAAGACTGGAGACCCAAGTAAGGAGGAGAAAAAGTCTACGATGAAAGTAAATATTTTAAAAGGCTACAAAAATATGGTTCACAACTAGGAATCAAGGTAAATGGTAACAGTTTTGTTAGAATATTGATAAAAAGTTTCGAAAAACATGCAGGCTAAAAAGAAATATATTATTTCATTGTATTTTTCTAGTAATTTGGGGGATATTGGAATAAAACCAAAATTAACTACTTCAATAATCAGTAATAGAATGATTCTAGGATTAATTATAGTTAGTTTTGAGGGAAAATCAACCTCATATGATAATAAAACCTAAAACATACACTTTGAAAACATAAATTGTATTTCTTCATTGGGAATTTGATTATGAATTATTTAATTGCACTAGTAAAAACGAAAATGGATTTATTTTAATGATACCATATGAACAATGTTTATATAAAAAATATCTGAATTCTCATGTGAAGTAGGAAAAAAGAAAAGAAACATATTTAATTTATAGAACATACCTCAAAGCTATTAAAGGGAAATGACCAAGAACGTTCCATAGTGTGTGTTCTTCAAATTTTTTAGGGGATTTAAATTTTTTAAAAGTTATAAACACTACATAAAATTAATAATAACTTTTCAAAAATGTTGAGTACCTTATAATTGATGATTTTCGATATGATATCAGTAGAGAAGAAATATTTTAATCCAGAACTAAATTATTTTTTATTGAACTAAAACACAATATATTGATTTTTTAAAAGTTCGATGATGAAGGAAATTTCATATATTTATTTGGGTTTTTTTGATAAAATGGTTGATGATTGGAATTTGGTAACAAGTGGAAAGAAAACCAAAGGAAATATATTCCAGGTTAGTGACTCATTGTGTTTATGGTATCAAAGAAAAAATGAATATAATCAGTTATAGAATAAATGGATTTAACATATGTGTTATATGAATATATAGAATTAGAAAAATAGAGGAATTATTTTTCACATTCCTAAAATTTTAATAAAGGATGATTATTGTTGGTGTTTATTAAAAAATTGAAATATTCCAAACACTATATATAAGAGGGTGGAGAAACATTCCACTCATTTTTTGAGAATTATTTTCTTTAAAAAATATGTGCCCCAAGAAAAGTAATTGAAAATAGATATTAGTAAATTATTTCTTTTAATGACGATATCATTTTAATTGCATGTATTATTTAAAAAAAATCCTAGGCTCTAAAAATGTTTAAGATTTTTAGGATAATATTTAAGAATAAGTGTGGATATTTTGTAAATAATATTCAAACGAATAATTATTTTTATTATAAAAATCAGGATTTTAACAGATATCTTAAAAATCAAAAAATTATTCATGAATGTAATGTAATATATACGTTTAGAAAAACTATGTTTCAGAAAGATAAAATGGAATTTTTGTTAATATGGCTTGAACAATAGAGATTTTTCATGATAATTTTCTATTCTTCGGGATGAAAATGATTAGACTAGTTGCCCATATTTAAAACTTCTATTTTTATAGACCAAACATTGAAATGAATTAATGTTATATGTTCTATAAGAAGACCCCTTGTATGAAATTGATAAAGGTGTTTAAAATATATACACAATCAATTTCAAAGGAGAAAATCATCGTAATATTGATCAATGAGTTTTCATTCAATAATTCAAGACTACCAACATAATAGTACAAGATTCATGTGTTAAAAAATGATGGTGGAATTTTTTTATTCTTTATATATGAATTTTATTGATATTTATGATATAAAAATTTTATAGTTAGATATATAAATAAGAGGAATAGAATATGATGGTTTTACTATACAAAAACATAAAACCAATTCTTATAGATGTAATGATGTATATGTTGTAGAATTAGAAGATATTAAAGCATCAATGTATTGTGGTTAGGAATAAGTAATTCTATCTCATACAAGGGTGAAGAATCAAGTATAGGTCTAAAATATCATCAATGATCAAGGATAATAGGCTCAAACTAATGTAACATTGTGGATTGTTTGACAAACTTCTTTATTTTTCAAAGGATAATATAAGAGACGTTGAAATACTTATAGAGTATCATGAATGGGTTTATTCCATGAATCGTGAATTAGATTATATGGAGATGAATGAGACATTGTAAATTTTTCCTAGTCCTGTAGAAAAAAGTGTTATAAGAACTAAATCAGTTATCTAAAGTAAGTTTAATCAAATATGTGGTGTAGTAAAAATAAAATAGAGAATTGTGTGTAAAAGATACTTATATAATGAATTCCTTGATTTTTATAAGACCTTAATTCAATTATTAATACTTGAAAAATTAGAATAATTATTTCTCTTGCATGAAAATAAAGAAATATGATTTTTCATACGAATGTCAAGTTAATGTTTTTTAATGGATTTTTGGATAAATGTGTTTATATTGAGAAATCATTACTGTTATTTCTTGGAAAAAATTAATGTTATGTTTTCAAGATAAATAAGGGTTTGTGTGGAATTTAAACAACCCCCATTGTCATGTAATATTAATCTAGAAATTTCATTGAAGAAGTTAAATTTTAAGAAAGGATGAGTTGACAACCTCAATACAAAATAAAATCCAATGGGTTTCCCAATTGTAATTATTTATGTGGAAGATATCATATTTATTATGAATAAAAATGAAATTATTGAAATTATTAATAATTATATGAATAATTTATTAGAAATTTAATTGATTAGAGAAATAAACTATTTTTTAGTATTATAATTCAATTAAAATAAGAAATATATTTATCTATTACAAGAGATGTATGTCGTGGAACACTTTAATAAATTAGATATGCTAGATTCAATTTATATTTCACATTAATTTCACTGGGAAGAATATTATGAAAATATTTTTCAGGAATGTATTTTGATCATAAATATTTTAGGATTTCGATTTTAAGCCTATTACATATAATAACTTCATGTCTAGATATATTTTATCACAGAATAATTTTAACTAGTAAATAAAGTTATTTTAATTGGAATTATCTTATGTATGGAAAAAATTATCAGATATATTAAATAAACAATTGATTTCAATTTAAAACATGACAAGACAAAAACATTGATATGTTTTTTTAGATATATCTATATTGGGTAGGATGTGTTAAGACAAAAGATCTTAATATGGAGGATTTTAATTTTTTGGGGAAATATGCTTTATCTATAATAAAATGAAACAAATTCCAGTGAAACATAGCTCTAAAAAAATGAGTGTATAAATTCTACTCAAGCTACAACGCAGTTAGTTTGGACAAAGACACAGTTGAATAATTTTTTGGTTGATTTGAATCTTCCCCTTGGGTAGTGATAATCAATGTTCTATAATTCTCACTATGAATAAAGTATAAAATTACTAATTTATGATAATTTATATTATGTATCACTTCAAAAAAGAGAACATAAAAAATGAAATAAATTTGGTGCTTTTTCAACAAGAGTGAAAGTAGCAGATATTTTCACTAAACCTTTACTAAATTCATCATTTCATAAGATGAGGTTGATTATGGGAGTTTAGCCTCACTCTTTTCAAGGATATAGTATGTGTTATATATCCTATATCACACAATATATTTGGATATTTTTTTTCAAAGGGGGATAAAATATGTGACATAGATTATTCTATTGCTATTTTATTTAACTTATTTTGGAGATTATATATTAAGAGGTGTTTTTAAAATGGGTGTTTTATAATTTCAATAAGTTTAAACTACTTTAATAGTCTACTAGTGTCTCTTAATGAACTAACTATGAAAGGATAAATTTTGTTTCTATTATAAATTATGTCTTGGTAATGAAAGAATGTTAAAATAATTGTTAATTACTAGGTTTTGGATTACATGTTATTATTTTTCAATGATTCAAATTTCCATCATTGAGTTCAATCACATAGGTTTGTAATTATATGATTGTAATCCATTCATTTAGTTTTATGTTTTTACTTATTTATGTTCCATATAAGAAAATAAATATTATGTGGGATACCTTGGACACAATGAATCTTTTATGTGTTATTTTATGAAGAAATTAACTGTGAAGGAAAAATGATTACTTAAGGGTTGTATTTTAATTTTAAACATAAATCACATAAAATTATTGATCCTAACATTCAAAGGATAATGGAAGGAGTCCAATGGAATGATTTTAATGGATATAGTCTAATATCCTAATGTAATCTAATGGAGGATGGAACAAATGGTTTCTTAATTATATTCATAGTTAAATGAAATATCGGATTTCATACAAACATAGTTGGAAGATTATTTTGTGATATTAAAATTTATAAATAGAATTGTTATATGGAGGTATTATTGGTTATAGATAAAGGTTTTTAAATGAAAATTTTAGTGATATCCATCATAAGAAAATCTATATGATCATCAGATGAATAACTGTTGTGGAAGTATCATATAGAGAATGACTCTTAAAAATTTATAACAACTTTGTATAGAATAATTCTTTTGAAGGCTATCTGATAGTGGTTTTTCATCCATGGAATATTGAATATATACAAAAAAATAGGACATAAAGTTTCCTCTTATGATATATTCCACTATAAAAAAATGTGAGTTAAAAGTAGAGAGATAAGGTCTTAATGTCAATGGGTTAACCTTAATAATGTCATCAATCTAAGATATTATTATGGAAGATCAGGAGGAAAATGGAGATCAAATGATACATCAGATTGAGTAACTCAAATATCTCCAAGGAGAGGAATCATATGATGGTTTCTAGAAAGATAAAAATTAATTATACTACAAAGGGGATGACCAAAAAATAAAAAAATATTATATAGTTACTAAATATACTATACCAGATGAATATGTTCGTGTGAATATAAATGAGAGAATGTGTTGTGGATCTTGAAAATATTTTTATAGTAATTATTTTTTTTGAGGTTGAGGTGGATATTCAAAAACATAAAAAAAATTAATAAAGCATCAAGGTTCAATCCTATATTTAAGGATTTTTTTATTAAGGTTACTTATTTTTTGTTTTAAGGATGTATTTATGTAGATTGTTGAATATTATTAACAGGGAGTATTGAAGGAAGTATTCTAAATAATGATTTAGTGGGGTGTCATTTTTTCAAGTGGAAATGTGGGATTCAATGATCAAGCTCATCCATTTTTTATAAAATAATATATAACTATAAAAAGGGGAGATGGTGAGTTGTGGATTGGTTGTTGGATTATTATTTTCTTGGTGAATTACTAAAGTAGTGATGACTGAATATTGAAAATTAAATTTTTATTTCAAAAACTATTTATTAGAAACGTGGGTAACCTCACAAGTTCATTACATAAGATAATTTAAAAAAGTATGAAATAAAAAAATCATTTAATACAAATAATATATTTTTTGAACCAATAAATCTATTTAATTTCCATTTTAAAATAGTTACCATAGTTTATGGGTCTTCCTTAATGATTTATTCCATCTTGTGGTTCAACTTATCCCAATTCTGAATTTATTCTTCGATATTGATATTATTTACATTTAATCCTCATTCAAAAATGAGACTTGTTTATTGATAAATAACCTTTGATTATAATTAATTTCAACTTGAATCTTTATTCCATATATTTGGTTAGACACATCCTATGTAGAGTATATATGGAAGTATCCTTTAGATATTTGTTCTTTAAAATGAATAATGAGCTCTAAGTATCATTATATTTCAACATAAACTATTTTATATGTTCTCTTCATGTCCTTGATAGGTACCCCGTATTATGGCATTACGTTATTGGAAACTTCTATATTCTCTTCTTTTATAGAAACATCACACTCTTACAAATGATTAAACTATTGTAGATTTATCTATTTTTCATGGTTCTTCTCTTGCTTATTTAATTTACATTTGGAAAAAATGTTGTCCATACCCTTTTTAGTTGACATTACCTCAAATTTCATAGACAACTAAGAAAAAGTCTTTACGCCCATTTTATTTTTACCCATATGCAAAGTGTAACTCCCAATGTCCTTAGTTATTTTATCCCACTTCTTCATACGTTGGCTATAAATACCTCTACAATGAACATGCTCAACATTTTATATTAAAAACAGAATAGATGTTTAATCACTAGTCATGTGATTGTCTCTCTCACCATCTGAGACTGGTGAATAATTTGTTTCTTGGACAACTACCACTACGTCAATATGACTATTATAACCAATAAGCATCATTTTCTACTAAAGGCTCACTATCTTCCATCCTTCATGTTGAGAATCACTAACCATTGGTTTATTCATGACATGAAAGAGGTTTTGTAGCTGAGTTGATTCAGGGAAGTCCCACTAGTGAAGAGGCTCCCACATTGGAGCTACTGCCTTATCCACCATCATGAAAACATACTCAACTAGTGAAGAGGGGGGATCACAGATGAACACTAGGAGAATACTCAATAATTTCACCCCAAAAAAATACAACATTAAAAAAAAGGATAATTGGTAGAGTATATGAAAATAGAATCACCCTACAATAGCACAGAATGTTTGATACCAACCAAATAGAACATCAAAAAAGAAGAATTATCATCCCCCCTTCGAATAAAAAATCATCGGACCTACCTCCTTCATTTGAGGAACACAGTGACATTAATTTTAAAGGATTATAGTCAAGCTTCTCTTAAATGTTATCGAGATAATACCATCAAGAAATGGAAGTTTCCTTGGATATGAGAAACAATTATGATGTAGGTGGCTCAAAATATAACATGACATACCAAAATAATACTAGTTCTCGAACAAAACTAGTTGATGGAAAGAAATATCTTCACCAACCTCAGCCCAATTAAAATAAACATAGCGATTTGAGATGTCAATATCTTCAAAAATACAAGTTTAAATGTGATGGAACAAGTTTTTCAAAGGTCCGTCAATGTCCATAAATTTCATGATGAGGTTACCCAGCATCTAATTAATTTTGGGGATTTGGAATAGAAGTGGATGCCCAGAAAATCATGAACAAATCATCATGATAGTGGGGTCACGCATCCAGTGAAAATTGTAGCAGCAAATAAGAAGAAAAAACTAGCAGAATTCATTAAAAAAATCCCAATGGACCATGATAAAGAGAGGTAATAAATTTTTGAAAAACTAAGATATAAATGGGAAGGATCTAGAATTCCAATAATGACTTATTCTTGTAGTGGAATGTAACAATAGATGAATAAGTATAAGGTGTAGAGGGATGAGCATTATCAACCAAAACGAGCTACCGAGGACAATATAAGATGTTACGATTATGATGAGAAATTATGGAGAGAAATAAGAAGCAAAGGGACCCCACTATGAAGTGAAAGGATCCTTTGGAAAAGTTTTATATTGAGGATTCATGGGGGAAGAGATGGGTTAGTTATTGGGGAGAAGGTGATCCGATCCGGGTTGATTTGCCGGAATGGCGGGGGGATATGGTCAATCCATGTGATGAATGAATAGATTGAGAGATATTTTAAGGAATTATCAGATGTTTTAAGACCATCAAATGGGATTTTGGACCGATTTATTTCTAATTAATTAGTATCAGATGAAAAATGGGAATATGAATTTAGAAAATTTATGGTGGTCATAAGAATAATGTATTTGGATGAGGGTATAAAATTAAGGATATTAAACAAATAATAGAGGACATATTAGTCCAAATATAAAAATGATTATAATGAATTTCTTTCTCAATACTATTAATTAAATTTAATAGGAAAAATAAAAACTTATTGGAAATAAAGTGTGAACAATGTTCAATAAGCATAATGAAAAACCACTGAAATATATTGGTGGAGGTTTTTTTTCAAATTTGATCCATCATATTTTTTAGGTGAACATTGCATGCAACATTAAAGGGACATAATTCGATGTAGGAAATGATAATTAATTTCATTATAAAATCCAAAAAGTAAAATATTTCACTAGATGCGTGGAATTGTATCTATTTTAAACCATTCAAACTACTATCTACACTTATAGAGTAGCGAACCATGTAATTAAATGTTTTTATGTGTTTGTGATTGTTTTATAACTTCTAGTAGATTCAATTCTCAATAACACGTGGTCAATGTTGTTAAAAAATAATATATAAATTAAAAAGAATTGATTACTAATTCACCTCTCTTAGTGATCACATAGATCATGACTGTTATTTTTACTCCTTGCATAATTGTAGCTAGTGGGAGCCTAACCTGATGTTAATATTTGAGAACTACCATACCCTTTTTTTTATCAAAGTGGTTATTGGTCCTTGGTATTATAAATATTTTCTTACTAGTCACGTGATTCAGGCTATGATAAGCTACACATAACCTCATGATCCCATTTGCTTACTTAGAAAAATATATCATAGATGCCCATATGGACACACCAGATTTGATAAGTCCATTCCAAAAATATTCCTCCAACTATACACATATATCTCATATATTATATGGATCTATTTTATATAATACTAGAGGTATTTATGTTCTCCATTTTTCAAGTGAAAATTGATTCTGACCTATCAAACAAAAGGTAAACTATGTATTCCTTTGATAATGATTTCTAGATATTACTCTTATATATTTCTTAAATAAAAATCCATAGAGACTAATTTTTTCATGATTATGGTTTTCCATATAATGGGATATTATCTAAAAAATCATTCATATGTGTCGAGCTTTCTCGACCTGAAATTCATTATATCCAATGAAGGAAAATATCAATCCTTTTTCCCAAATCTTCGGATTTCTTTGATAGAATCAATCAATATATTAAAATAAAACATCTAAATAATCCATAAAAAGTATGGAAACAAAATATCACATTTTATCTATAATATTGGTTTATGAGAAACATTCTCCAACAAATGTTATGTCAGAAGACCATTAGAATATTGTGATCTGGAATCCCCTTCCAACAAGAGCCTCCATAAATGATGGGGTATAGGATCTACTAGTATCCCTAGTAATCATTAATGAGACACTTATAAAATGGAATGAATCATGTATATGGGAGCGAAAACATAATATAAGGTAGATACAATTTTTTTTTACCTCCTTTCATGTAAGAAGTAATTATGTCCCATGACCTAACTACCTACATCTGACTGCGTCCCTAACCCCCAGCTTCCTATGCTTCACATAGACCAACTTGTGGTAGTGGTGGTGGTATCAGATCTTATCAATAGCTAAATCTTACATCTCTACCACCTACTCTACCCTAAACAATACCATGTTCTTCTCCTTACACACATTTTTTCTTCTATATCAGTGGCCCATCAAAATCCTTCCTATAATATGTTTCTTAGAAGGTAATAAAATATTAGGTGATATGAACTCACCAATCACAATCATATAATCTTCTATCGTGGGGCTAAAATTTTTATCCTTGGGATACCTATGCATGATGTTTGCTCTTTTTTTCAAGATTTGTGAATACTATGTCTACTACATACATCCTATGGGAATATATTTCCTGAAAACCTAACAAAACTGTATCTTTGAAACTCACAAAGTGAACTCATCATATTTGTAACATCATATAATAGGTATATATCTGAAAAAATAATTAGACGAGCAAAACTTTCCCACAAAACTATTGGTATAATGTCTCCATGCAGCTCCATGGGTGGAAACACTTTTTCCTCCGCACCAAAGGGATGCCCGGTTGAATAAGCCCTTGAATTGAGGCTCCATCACTATTATTATCCTTGTCCATATCCTATCACATTATCATTGATAGTGTATAAAAATAGGCATACATAAATATTCATGATATACCATGGTCAAAGGAACATTCCCATAGAGTTGACATAATAATAAAAATGAAAACTCCTTCTTTCTTATATGATTCATTTACCATTTTACTATACAATTGTTATCTTGGTTTATCGGGTCAACAAATAGGTTATCAGTAAACTAGTGACTTTATATGTGAGTCGCCACAACATTATCGGTGTCCCTATACAAAGAACAAAACTCAAAAAGCACTAATACATTTTCACAAAATCTAAAACCAATTATGACATGAATACTCACTCTAATCATTGTTCATAGAAGAAAACATCACATAAATACCACTTTTCACATCCCAACCTATTTGGGACTCACCCTGACTAGGGACAAGCCATAATTGTCACGGAAATATTACCTCATATAGATCAGAGGTCGGTGACTAGAACTGATTATTAATAACCAACCTTGGCAGGACTTACCCCTATTCACCTACACATGCATGTCTATAAATACAAGTGCAATATATGAAAAACAACTTTAATAATAATTCATGAACAACCTCTATTATCCCTGAATGGGAATATAAAAACATCAAAAAATTAATGAGTTAAAATACATTCCCAATAACCAAAAAAATGTATAACATGAAAATAAAAGGTAAAATACTCTCAGAACGGTACCACCAGCCCTTCCACCAGTCCCGATATCATAGCTTCTTAGTGCCACTATGCCCCACCAGCACTAGGACCTTGTAGATCTATTTCTTATAGCCCACCATCTATATAAGTCTTCAAATTTTTTGGAATATCCCATATAGAGGAGAGTATATACATACATTATAGAGAACCATCAAATAACTAATAAATAAATCATTAATTATAATAGCAGCTCAAACCTATAACAAAAGTTGTAATAAATGGATAAAACCATGATATTCTAAGAAAATGATGCATATCCCAATTTATATTCTCAAACTCATTTCTATCCAAAAAAAACTCATTTCACAAAAAAATATGATCCAAAAGTCTCAGAAAAATACACATAAATTCCATTAAATAATGTTGCAGTATCTCAACACATGACTATTAGTAAAATTGAAGCTCTATTAGAGGATCCCTATCCCATACAAACTCTATGGGTGGGAGGCATTCTACTATAATGGAGGATCCATATCCTTTCTGAGATCTATGTAATATTGAATTTTTAATATAACAGGGGTTCATATCCCATACGATCTCAATAAATTGGAAACATTCTTCATGACAAATATCAGTTCTGTGCCCTATAAATGTGGGTGGAAAACTAAAATTTCTCTAATTATGAAAGTGAAGGATCATATACCTACAAATACATGGGATAAATTCAACCCCTCAATAATAAAATATTCCCAAATTTTAAAATAGTTACAACATCACTTGAGTTTAATGAGGGGGAACCCATTTCTGTCCAATGTTTTATAGAAAAAAGGGAAGTACTCAACAAGTTCAATGTGTACACGTTGTGTTTTCCCAATTTGAGAACTTGGCTATATTTTTTCATTCGACATGGCCTGTGTTAGTGTCACAATATGGAATATATAATGGTTAAACAATGTTTCAATTCATCTAGGGTAATATCCACATTCCTTGTTGTCTAAATTTGTGTCCCTCTAAGGGCACACAGGGTGTGGCCTAGTTCACATGGTGTGTACTGACATTAAGGTCACTCTTCAATTACTCCTTGGCACACTTTGATATATCTAGGTAAGGGACACATTTATTTTAAATCAGTCACATGGCCATTTCATATATATCTTCTTCAGAAAACCTACTTGTCACATTATTGAGACACACAATGCGTGTTCTTAAAAACAATACACTGTGTTTGTTTAAATATTATAAAAATTTATCATCTTAATAAGTCTTCAATTTTCAGTGTCTAAATTATCAATTACACTATTAATCATTCCCATTAATCTAAAAAGTTGTATTTTATCATTAATCCCCACTGGAATTCAATTTCTAACTATTCTTATTATTCATAAAAATGGATCTCCCTCACCTCCCATGACCTTCACACACCATACCTCATTAAAAATCATCGTATTATACCCCTTCAATTTTCAATTATCGATAAAACATATCCAAAGTTCCAAAATACATAATAAAAACCAACAATATCAATCTATAGATACCCTAATTTATCACAAAATAAAAAAAAATAATGTACAATTATCGAACCATAGTCCAATCGAACACTGGTTATGAAAAAACATAAAATAAAGGGATAAAACCATGAACCATGAATGTGATAAATGATCTATGACCATGTTTGGGTTTTCCACTAATTATTTAAATAGTTTTAATGATAAATATTAACATATATAAAAAAATGAAGGACATGAATTAGCATAATGGAATTTTTCAATTCAAGTTTCATTTTTTTCATGACTAATATATAATATGGTTGTTATAAAAAACTTGGATAAAATCATAGAACAAAACACCTACCTCAAGAATAGGTTGACAATTGATCGATAAACTTTTTTTCTTGGGAATTAATTAAATAATATGATTTTTTAATATTACTCTCCATGAATATTCTCAAATGATTGATGAAGAAGAAAAATGTGTTGATATCATTGGTGATTCCTCATTCCCAAGTCATCTACCAATGTCAACAGACAATGGATATCTCTAACTCACTATCTCTCACAATATCTTGTGTTATAATACTAGAAAAATCATCAATAATGAGATTTATATTTCCATCAAATAGGTTAAATATTAATTATATGAATTAAATTAATATTTTTATTTATTTATTTTATTTGATATTGTGACTGCACATCATCTCGAAAACTGATGCAAATGATACTTATGAAGTTCATAAGATAAATAAAATATTTCATACATAATGCTGGTCAGAGATTCCCCATAAAAGAGTTCAATAATAATATATTTCATAACATAGGTGTGAGAATATTATATATTTATATTAATTAGGATATTGTACATTGAGGTTCAAATGGCCCTCGATAATTACTCCATCACAAGAACAAAAATCAAGGGAATTTATAAATTTTTCACAATGGTACTAACATGAATACTATGCTTGTTACAATTATAACCATAGAAGATATGATGATATGTTTAGTTATAGATTTTAATTAGTTTTAGATCAATACATTCCTATAATTTAATTTTCATACAACTATATGTTTCACTCAAGCATTCAGATATATCTTTATTAAACAATCAATGGAATGAAAAATATGATTAAAATATTATTCAATAATGTTGAGGAACAAAAGGTATTGGGACCTGATCTAGATTTGGAAGTGTAAGAGAATGTTTTATTCATTAAAAACAATTTGGGAAAACATATAGTATGAATAAATGTTGTGGTAATAATCATCAGTGAGATCAACAGTTCAAAGTTGGTGATATAGTATTTCATAGAAAATGTCCTTGGGAAAATAGTTTCATATTTATAAAAATGGTAAATTTTATCTTTAGATATATTAATTTCTTTATTTTTATTGATTAAATTGGGGAGGTATATTATCTCTTCGAACATCCATTTGGAAACCCTTAATTTTTTATGTGTTCCTTGTATCTCTTTTGAGAATGTACATATATGATTCTCCACATGTACTAAAACCATAGTTTATATCACTAGATAATTGTCTTTATTATTAGGATTAACAATTAATTATTATAAATCAACGAAATTATTTGATACAAAACATTCCAACTCCTCTTGTTAATGCTCACTGTTGATCTATATGTTTGAGGAAGCTACATGGGAACCCAAGGATATGATGAGGATGAAGTATCCTCAATTATTTATATTAGTGGATAAAAATTTAGAGGGATAAATTATAATAATGGGGTATAATTTAACACCCCAATATTTTAAAATATATATTTATATGTAGTAAATTTTACATTTTTGATATATTTATCTATGTGAAACACCGAGCTTAGAATAACAAATTTTTACTATTGAAATATAATTACACAATGTACTTGAGATTTTATATTCTTTAAATTGGAAATTATAAATGGGAATAACTAAATAATGAAAATTATAAATGCATTATTTAATGAAAATTTATTGATTAATTCTAATAAAATAAGAACTCAAATTTTAAAAATAAGAATAAAATTATATAAGTCCCATTTTTTTAAGAATTGGAAATTGAATATATTGTGTATTTTTATCAAAATAAAATATATTTATCACTAATAATAAATTAATTGATTTTTTTAATCATTTTTAGCCAAATATATAATCATTTATACATTTTTTACTAATGGGATAGATTTTAATATAATAGAATTTGAATATAAAAAAGAGATATTATAATAAACTATTGTTATTGTGTGAAATGTAATTTAGAAATTATTATTATAAGGACCCGGCCTTATACATTACATTATATTGAATTAAATGAATAATTCACATTGAGGATCTTTTCAGGTATAGAGTTTTAGAGATTTAGGTCATTACATTTACATAATAACATGAATATTACATGTAGACAATTCTACCAAGTATCCATTTTTTTCATAAAATAAAAACACTTGAAAAAAAGAGTCATGTCTAGTTCTTGGTTTTAGATAGCATGACATTTACTTGATCCTATCCATGACCCTATTCATCTATTAGTCATGTGAAAACATTTCAAAACTTTGTATGAGCATAAAAATCTCATTAAGGGTTATAAAACAATGAAAAAAACATTTGTTCATAAATACATACAAAAAATTAAATCTTTTACTTACCTCATGAAATCATAAGATATTATGAATAATGCATAGAAATCATAAATCATAGAGGTAACTTGTGGCATCCATATCATACTTACATTGTAGCTATCACAACTACAAAGGTATTTACTTTGGAATACCCATCGCTGTATATTATCTAAATCTCTTAGGAGAAACATTCAAGTTTACCTCCATCATGTTACCCAGTGCATTATACAGCTATCTCAGGCTCACCCTCCATATTTTTATCACATAACCACCCGTTTACGTAAATAATTCCCAAGAACTATAACATGATCATAACACATAACACAAGCATAAAGGAAAGATCACATTTCCACATTGCAATAAAAAATATCATTTCAAGATATTGAAATAATAAATCCATACTAAAAATCATTTTCAATACCAAAATATGTAAAACGATTATATGGTATTTATTTTTCCTTTTAAAAATATTATGTCCTATTAATGATGCTAAATATCAAATACTACTCGCGGCAGCGGAAAGGTCATTGTCGCCGCTTACATTAAAAAAACAACCCTTTTTGTCATTTATTAAAATGATTCGTATGAAAAGATTCACTTTGAATGAAATAAAAAGTCAATGGTTATACTGCGTATAAAAGAATATCATGTATTGGAACAAAATATGCCTCAATGAAAGGAGATTGAGACGAAGTCCCTTACCTCGTGTCCGACTTGACTCAATCGTTCTTTAATATCCTGAATAATAAACTAAAGTTACATTATACTTGGTTAAAAACCTTTTTTATGTTTATTATTACTTTTATATCACTTATTATGTTGTTATAAATATTATGTAATCATTAAAAGTAATAACGTCCATTTTCTCGATATTTGGTACTTGAGTAAAAAATAAACACTTTATATTTACAAGTTGTCCATCTGGTTAATAGTCCATTATATCCAGAATGAAATTTATGATTTATATATCATATATATCATATATATATATATATATATTATACATGTATTTATAATAGTACATATCATTTGGAGGTAAGAAATGAAATGCACCGTTCATGGAGACGGGAAGTTGTACGTACGCATGAACGCTACTTTCATTTCTATTTCACATTTAAATGGAATTAAAACATAATGATAAATAGGTATATTATAATTTTAGTTAAATTTCATATATAACATCATATATATAATATCATTAACTCTATCCTTTATACGTCCCACATATGGCATTAACGAATCATATCACTTTGAGGGGGCGGTAGTCTGCACTTCCTCTATTGAGATTATCGCATTTACCCATAATTGAAACCATAAAGGCATGCTATAAATTGAAATTAAAGAATCATAAAGAAAACATAAACATAATATATAACATATATAAATATGGTTCCATCATAATGGCCACCATGAGAGGTGGTAGAAGATAATCGAACAATCATTGTTTCGTGAGGCGTTAGTTTGTCATCCACGGAAACATTATGTTCTTCACCCATTAGATGGAGGTGTGTGTAAGTTTAGTTAGAATAATTATCTTAAAAACATCTTAGTATATTGATGATACTTGTGTTGTTACAAAAGAAAGGAATAAAAAGAGTTCAGGTGTTGAAGATGTAAAATAAAAGAAAAAAATTTAATAGAAACTCTTACCTTTAATTTGGGTATCTCCCTTTGGTTTTAACCAAAGGACTTCTTGAAGGTCCTTATGCCTAAATTAAGGATTCTAGGAGGATTATAGGGATGTAGGGAGCTTAATTGGGAATAATATTGGTGAGTGAAAAATCTTGAGAGGTGTGAGGAATTGGTTAGAAGTGGTCTCCCTTTATAAGGGAGAGGAGGGGCTCTTTAGGAAAGTGTGAAATCATTATTTTATTATAAAAATAACATTAGTTTTAAAAGGACCACAAATAATTGAAGACGGAATTAAGATGACTCATATTTGAAATAAAATCATCCAATCAGAATTGGACATGTTTTGGATAATATTTTAATCATTATAATCTTATTTATTTAAATCATTTATTAATGAGGTAAATAGTGTATCATTATTTTTTCATAAATAATTTAATTTATTTGATGTCTAAAAATTATAAAAAAAAATACCATGATGTAGGAGATCTTTTTATATTTCTAAATAATATTTATAGTCTAAAATATGAATTATATAACACCATATAAAAATTAAATTACTATAATATTTTTGTTTATGTCATTTTTGCCTTTACATTAAATTAATTAATCTAAAGTGTCATTTTCTTTCATAAGTGGCTCAATGAGGTCCCAAAATAGACCCAAAGATGTCCATGGTCGGCTATTACTCATACAATAATGTTTGGGCAAGTTTTAAGGTAATTTTGAATTATTATAATATTCTTTTTACCTTGAATTACCCCATTTACCTTTAACCGTAGTAAATAAATGTCAAAAGTTACTATTCACCAAAAAATATTTTCGTCTTCTTGAACCAAATTTTACTTCTTGATATTAACCACGTCTCTATGATTTTTTAAATTCAACTCACAGAAGAGGTAAAATTTCATTTAAATGAAAAAAATCACGTTTTTAACTACTACTAAGTGGTTTCAATATTCATCAAAAATTGAAGTTTTTCAGAAAAATACCAAAAATTCAGCCTAAGATTTATTTGATATTCCAAATTAAAAAATGATTTCTATTTTTCCAAATTATAAAAATAAAAGTTGCATTAATTTATTTAAAATTAATTCCCGTTGTTAAAACAAATAGTGTGTTTTTAAGAAACAATAACTATCAAAAGATTAACACTTGTTTATGTGCAAATTCAAAGTGAAATTAATTACAATGACCAAAATTGGATTAAATTGTTAAAATATATTATAATTACACTTTAAAACAAATTAAATAGATAATCTAACCTTATAAATAAATTTGATTAAAACACAGTTTTAAATTAAAATAGAATATTTTTCACTATTCATTAAAAATGAACATTATCAGAAAAATTCTAAAAAATTACACAAAGTAAATTTTGATGCCCCCATTGTAATAAAAGATTTTATTCAGTCAAATAGAATGTATTAAAGTGACCAAAACAATATTTAAAGAGGGTTCTCCATTAAAAGGTGGTAAATCAATCTTTTAATGTAAATTATGCTTAAATTTAGATTCATTCACATTTTAAGCCTCTAACTTCTATTGGATAAATGTAAATACATTTAATGAACATGTTAATCATAATGTAGTTTGTTTTGTTCATTCCCACAAATACAATGGCTAGGAGTTAACTATCATTTAAAATAATAATATCATATTATTTGTGTGCAACGTAAGATTTCAAAGAAACTCGTTGTTGCGTATCGGGTACGCTATCGAACATTGAAACCCTTTTAATGTAAAATTAATATTTAATTACAAAGTATTATAAAATATAAAATAAATTTTATTCTTTATTTATATGGGATGTTGTGTCCTTCCCCCATTTGTGAATTGTGTCCTCACAATTTTACTTATCCAAATAAGTCGGGGTATTTACCCCTCATAGCATTTTCAGATTCCCACGTTACCTCTTCAACCATATGGGTTTTCCACAAAACCCTTACCTCATGAGTTAACTTATTCCGAAACACTTGCTCTCTTTGGTCAAGAATCTGGACTGGTTGTTATTCATAAGAGAGATTCTCTTCCAACTGAACTACCGCTGGGCTAAAAACATGAGATGGATCTATCATATACTTTATCAACATCAAAACATAAAAAAAATTGTGTACCTGAGATAAACTTGGAGGTAATGCTACTCTGTATGCAATTGATCCAACTTTCTCTAGAATTTCATAAGGTCTAATGAACCTCAGACTCAACTTTCCCCTCTTACCAAAACGCATCACACTTCTCCAAGGAAAAAAATTTGAGAATAACTTGATCACCCACCTCAAAAGAAAGATCTTTCCTTTGGTTCTCTGCATAACTTTTCTATCTTCTTTGAGCTGTTCTCATGTGATTATGAATCAAACGAACTTTCTCTGGCATCGCTTATACCAATTCCTATCCCATCAGTTTCCTTTAACCTACTTCATTCCAAAAAGCTGGAGTTCAACAATGCTTTCTATATAATTCCTCAAGTGGAGTCATCTGTATACTTGAATAAAAACTATTATTATAAGAAAATTCAACCAAAGAAAGATGTTGGTCCCAACTTCCCTGGTAATACAGTGAACAAGCACGTAGCATATCCTCCAAGTTATGAATTGTTCGTTTTTATTTCCCTTCTGATTGAGGATGAAAAGTTATTCTAATATTTAATTCAGTACCCAATGACTTCTGAAGGCCTTCCAAAAGTTAGAAGTTATCCTGGGATCACGATCAGATACAGCGGAGATGGGAACTCCATGAAACCTGACTATCTCCTTAACATACAACCGAGCAAGTTTATCAAGAGACAAATTATATCGAATTGAATGTAAATGAGAAGATTTAATAAATCAATCAACTATAACCCAGATTATATTATTACCTCGATATGTATTCAGTAATCCCACAACAATGTCCATGGATATATTTTCCCATTTCCACTCCGGCACCAGTAAAGGATGAAGTATCCCTTTTGGTAACTTCCATTCTACGTTATCTTATGACAAGTCAAACACTTCACATTAAAATCATCAATATCTCTTTCCATTCCATCCCACCAGTAATACTCATGAAGATATCTATACATCTTAGTACGGCCAGGATGAACTGAAAATAGGGAACTAAGAGCTCCATATAACAACTAATTCTTCAACTGTGAATCACAAGGCACACATAATCTATTTCCAAAATCTCAAAAAAAAAACAATCATATCAATGTTAAAATCAGTCAACATACCCTTCTAAACAAACACTACCTTTTTCTGCAACTCACTGTCTTCTTTCTGTGCTTGCTTTATTCTGTCTGATAGAGATGATTTCACTGACACCTTAAACAAAATAGAAGATTTTCCTACACCAAAAACTTCTACACCAATTATAATTAAATCTAAAACCAAAGGATATTGTTCCAAACATGTCATGGCTAATGAGACATTACTTTTTTGAATCAAAACATCAGCCACTTTATTTGATTTTCCGGATGGTAATGGATTGTGCCATCATAATACTTGATTAATTCCAGTCATCTACTTTTTCTCATGTTCAATTATTTTTGAGTGAATATATACATTATACTTTTGTGGTCAGTATATATTTCAAATTTTACTCCATACAAATGATGCTTCTGAATTTTTAAAGAAAAAACAACAGCAGCTGATTCCAAATCATGTCTAGGCTAATTTAACTCTTGAGGTTTCAACAGATGTGAAACATAAGATATTACCGGATCATTCTGCATCAGGACACAACCCAGTCCTTTTAGTGAAGCATCACTATAGATAACAAACTCACCACTTCTGGATGTCAGTGCCAAAAATGGAGCATTCACCAATCTCCTTTTCAATTCCTAAAAACAATCATAACATTTTTTTGTCTATATGAACTTAACACCTTTTCAAGTTAACTTGGTAATTGGACTAGATAACCGTGAAAAATTTTCAACAATCCTTTAGAAATAACCTGCCAAACCAAGAAAACTATGAATCTCAGTTATATTTGTTGGTCTTGTCCATTATTCAAAAACTTTTGTTTTAGAAGGATCAAAAGTTATTCCATTTTTTGAAATAATGTGACCATGGAAAGAAATTTGTTGTAACCAAAACTCAAACTTGCTGAATTTCCCAAAAAGTTTATTTTCTTTTATGGTTTTGAAAACAAACCTAATAAACAAAAATATCACCAATAAACACAACCACCATTTATCACCTGAATCGACTGATCCATCACTACAGTAAACTGTTAAATTATAATTCTGACCAACTCAGGATGCTGATTTGGAAGGACATTTCCCTATGTATAGATTCCTATCACAACTACCATGTTTCCTCTATGGAAACCCATTCTCAATAAATAAATACCTTAGGCGAAGAAACATGGTTATCTGTAAATGCTATATGATTTCAATATTTACATAAATTAATTTATGGACATTTATGTAACAATACCCTAACTCTTAAAGTTTTCAAAACTGACCTCTGATACCAACTATAAGGACCCATCCTTAAACTCTACATAATATTGAATTAAGTGAGTAATTCACATTGATGATCTTTTTAGGTTTAGAGTTTTAGAGAATTAAGTCATTACATTTACATAACAATATGAATATTACATGTAGAAAATTCTACCAAGTATCCATTTTTTCATAAAATAAAAACTCTTGAAAAAATGAGTCATGTCCAGTTTCAGGTTTTTGACAACATGACTTTTCCTTGATCCCATTCTTGACATTATTCATCTTTATGTCCAGTTAAAACATTTCAAAACATGGGATGATCATAAAAATCTCAGTAAGGGTTATAAAACAACGAATGAATACATTTGTTCATAAATACATAAAAAACCTGAACTCTTTTACTTACCTAATGAAATCATAATATTTTATGAATAACGCATAGAAATCATAAATAATAAAGGTAACTTTGGAATCTATATCATACTTACATTGTAGCTATCACAACTACATAGGGAGTTACTTTGTAATACCCATCATGGTATATTCCCTAAATCTCTTAGTAGAAACATTCAGGTTTACCTCTATCACGTTACCCAATGCATTGGAGAGATATCTCAAGCTCACCCACCCTAGGTTTATCACGGAACCACCTGTATATGTAAATAATTCCCAAGAACCATAACTTGATCATAACACATAACATAAGTAGAAAATAAAGATAAAATTTTCACATTACAATAACAAAATATCATTTCAAGATATTGAAAAAATAAAATCCATTCTCAAAATCCTTTTCAATACAAAAATAATTAAAAAGAGTATATGGTATTTATTTTTCATTTTAAAAAAATTCTGGCTTGTTAAGGAGGCTAAAGATCAAATAATACTCACAAGAGCTGAAAGGTCGTTGTCACCACTTACTTTAAAAAAACCCACTTTTGTTGTCTAGTAAAATGATTCATATGAAAATATTCCATTTGAATGAAATTAAAAGTCAAAGGTGTTTATACATTGTATAAAATAAAGTCGTGTATTAGAACAAAACATGACTCAATGAAAGGAGATTGAGACGAAGTCCCTTACCTCGTGTCCAACTTGACTCGATCGTTCTTTAATATCCTGACTAACAAACTAATGTTAATTTCTACTTTCATGAGAGCCTTTTTCATGGTTATTATTCCTTTTATATCACTCATTACCATGATATAAATATTATGTAATCATTTAAGTTAATAACGTCCATTTTGTCGATATTTGGTACTTGAGTCAAAAATGAACACCTTATATTTACAAGTTGTCCGTGTGGTAAATAGGCCATTATATCTAAAATTATATTCATGATTTATATATCATATATATCATATATATCTAGTATATACATGTATTAATAATAGTACATAACATTTATAGGTAATAAATGAAATGCAATGTTCATGGAGACGGTAAGTCGTACGTACGCATGAATGCTACTTTCATTTCTATTTTTTATTTTAATGGAATTAAAACATAATGATACATAGGTAAATTATAATTCCAGTATAATTTCATATAAAATAACATATATAATATCATTAACTACATCCTTTATACATCCCACATATGGCATTAACGAATCATATCACTTTGAGGGGGCGGTAGTCCGCACTTCCTCTAATGAGATTATCGCATTTACCCACAAATGATACCATAAATGAATGATATAAATGGAAATTACAGAAAAATAAAGAAAATGTAAACATAATATATATCATATATAAATACAGTGTCATCATAATGGCCACCATGGGAGGTGGTAGGAGATAATCGAACAATCATCATTTCGTGAGGCTTTAGTTTTCCATCCACAAAAACATTATGTTATTCACCAATTAGATGAAGCTGTGTATAAGTGTACTTAAAATCCATATCATAACAACATCCTAGTATATTTAGGATACTGGTGTTGTTACAAAAGAATGAAATAAAAAGTGTTTAGGTGTTGGAGAAGAAAAATAAAAGAAAACAATTTAAGTGAAACTGTTACCTTTAATTTGGGTAACTCCCTTTGGTTTGAACCAAATGACTTCTTGAAGTGACTTATACCTAAGTTAAGTCTTCTAGAAGGAGTAAAGGGGTGTATTGAGATTAATTGGGAAGAGTTTTGATGATCCAAAAGGCTTGAGATGTTTGAGGAATTGGTTAGAAGTGGTCTCATTTTTATAATGGAGGGAGTGGCTCTTTAGGAAACTATGAAAACGTTATTTTTTTTATAAACATACATTCAATTTAAAAAGATCCAAAAATAATTAAAGTCTAAGATAAGATGACTCATATTTGAAATAAAATCATCCAATCATAACTGGACATGTTTTGGATAATATTTTAATCATTATTATCTTATTTATTTAAATCATTTATTAATGAGGTAAATACTGCATCATTATTGTGTCATAAATAATTTAATTTAGTTGATGTCTAAAAATTATAAAAAAATACCATGATGTTGGAAATATTTTTTTATAAAAATATTTATAGACTAAAATATGAATTATATAACACCATATAAAAATTAATTTACAAAAGGATTTTTATTTATGTCATTTTTTCCTTTACATTAAATTATTTAATCTAAAGTGTAATTTTCTATCATAAGTGGCTCCATGGGGTCCCAAAATAGACCCAAATATGCCAATGGTTGGCCATTACTCATCCAATAAATTTAGGACAAGTTTTAATGTAAATTGGAATTATTATAATATTCTTTTTACCATGAATTACCTTATTTACCTTTTACCGTGGTAAATAAAAGTCAAAAGTTACTATTCACCAAAATAACATTTCATCTTATTGAACCAAATTTTACTTCTTGATATTAACTGTGTCTCTCAGATTTTTTAAATTCAACTCATAGAAGTAATAAAATTTCATTTAAATGAAAAAGTAATATTTTTAACTACTACTAAGTGGTTTCACTATTCATCAAAAATTGAAGTTTTTCAGAAAAATACCAAAACTTCTGCCTAAGATTTATTTGATATTCCAAATTCAAAAATGTTGTCTATTTTACCAAATTCTAATAATAGTAATTGCATTAATTAATTTAAAATTAATTCCAAATGTTAAAACAAATAATGTGTTTTTAACGAAACAATAACAATCAAAAGATTGCCACTAGTTTATGTCCAAATTCAAAGTGAAATTAATTCCAATGACCAACATTGGATTAAATGGTAAAAATATATTCTAATTACAATTTAAAACAAATGGAATAGATTATATAACCATATAAATAAATTATATTAAAATGCGGTATTGAATTAAAATCCAATATTTTTCACTATTCATTAAAAAATGAACTTTATCGGAAAAATTCCAAAAAAATTCACAAAGTAAATTTTGATGTCCCCGTTCTAAAAAAGGATTTTAGTTGGTCAAATAGAATATATTAAAGTTATCCAAACTATATTTATAGAGGGTTCTCCATTAAAAGGTGGTAAATGGACCTTTTAATGTATATTATCCTTAAAATTAAATTCATTCACATTTTAAGCCTCTAACTTTTATTGGATAAATGTAAATACATTTAACAAACATGTATAATCATATTGTAGTTAGTTTTTTTCATTCCTACCAATACTATGTCAAGTAGTTAACTACCCTTTATAATAATAATTTTATATTATTAGTGTGCAACGTAAGTTTTCGAAGAAACCCGTTGTTGTGTATCGGGTTCGCTATCGAACATATCAACCCCTTTAATGTAAAATTTATATTTAATTAACAAATATTAATAAATATGAAATAATTTTTATTCTTTATTTATCTAGGATGTTACAATTATTTATGAATGATTTTTGTTAAAGGTGTAGATAATATATTAAATAAAATATATTAATCATCATCTAATGGTTATTTCATGTAAAGGAATGACAATTAAATCACTTGTGTTCTTAGAAGTACATTTTCTTTTAAAATAGGTTTTGCATATTTTTGTGGATGAATATTAAAATTAATTTATTCCACTTAATGAAATCTAATATTATAAAATATATTCCATATTTGGTATCAAAATAATTTAAACTAGGTAATATTTTAGACTTAATTATTAGTCATAATTAATAGTTACAGTTGTATAATCTTATTACCATGTTAAGGGTTAAAAGTGTTCAAATAGTGGTCATCCTAAGAGATAAGGGTTAAAATAACAAAAAAAGATTTTAAATACAATTGGTTGATTTTATTTCAACCTTAACCATTGTATAACTAAAAATATGTTATATTGGATCCACAATACCTCAGTAATTCATATATTTTATTATAAATGTACATGTATTTAAATGTTCCCCATCCACTTTACATATAAAAGGGAACCTCAATTTAATAAATATCTACACCACATGAGAAATCTATTCCATCCAATACATTACCACATACCTTAATATATCTCAAACCCTGTATCCTAGCACTCTTGGAATCAACTAAATACAATTTCAATATGTTTTAATGTGTAAACTAAAGAATGATACTTAAAGAAGAACTATTTGACTTTGTCAATAGATTCCATGTCTATTTAACCATTAACCTTCTAAATAAATAAATATATATATATATATCAATCCTAAAATTAGGGAATCAGTATCATAAATATACCAAAATTATTATAAATTAATTTTATATCCATCTTATCTCTCATTTATATCTATTATAAAAAAATACCACTCATGTGTACGTACTTGCAACCATCTCTATAAAGAGATGTATTTTATTTTTCATCTCCATATCTCATTGATGGTAATATAGATGTATTTAATGAATATATATAATTTAAATAACATAACTAATATTATTTAATGATAAAATAGTGTATACATTCATTCCCTCCCATCCATTGGAAAATGATAATGTTTCCTTTGCGTACGTGTGGACTACCACCTCTAGAAAGGAAACTAATTTATTTTTTATTAACTATAATAATGGATGGTAATAAGGATATATTAAATAAATATTTTGATATTTATGATATTAATATAATTGTTTAAATATATATGATTATATAACTTTATTTTCATTATTTGAAAAATGAAAAAATCAATTGTGCATATATATGGACTACTTTCTTGATGATGTTATATAATTAATTTTTCATAACCACTATATATGATTTGTTATTAAATTATATATAATTAATAAATATTTTACTTATTAAATAACTAATATATTAGTTATGATAAAATAATATCCATGTTTTTAGGACTAAAAGAATCAAACTGAACCATCTATGGTAAATAGAATAGGTAACACCCAAAGGATGATTCTAATGAATAATTGTTAATAAAAAAGGTAATTGTAAATTATAATGGAAATATATATAATAATATAAGTAATAATTTTGTACTGGTATAGATTTATAATAAATATAAATATATTATAAAATATTTTTGATGTCTATACAATGAATGTCAGGGCTTGAGGTAAGGGTTTATGGTACAATTCCAATTCTTTAAAAGTTTTTCTCTGTTAAATTTACAATGAGGAAAACTATTTTATCTTTTTTTAATACCATATATAATTTTTTATACTCAATTTTTTTTTGGTATTTTTATGTTTTACATTCATTATTATCCTTTTATTTGTTAATAAGATTGATAAAATATTTTTACGCCAGGCCAAAGTAATTTTCAACTTTTAGTTGAGAATATTTATATTCCATATCTTTGTTCTAAAATATATTTTTGGGAAGTTTTTATGTATATTAATTTTTTAATAGGATATTTTCAGTATATTTGAATTTCATTACAAATTATCAAAGTGTTCCTTTTAAAATATTTCTTATAGGATATCATTTTAACATATTATAATTGTGTGAATATAATGTTCCATTTATAAACCGGTTGATGGGGAAGCCATAATTTATTAAAAATGGAAAGAAAAACCCATTTAAAATGTTGAAGGGGATCCCAATATATCACTCATAGGCCCAAATGTCAGAATATATAGGATCCTGTGTGAACCGATACTACAAAATTATTTATAAAGAAGAAAGGATGATTGAATCATTATAAGGGATTATTTCAAAAATAAAAGTGAACATTACCGCAAAAGTCATCCTCCAACAGTGGAGAAAAATAATATGGGTTTGTCAAGGAAAAATCATAGCCATGTTCATAAATTCTATCTTTTACAGAACATCTTCTACTTTATTTTCTTCCCTATAAGCATGTGATGCAACCAAGTTGAGCTGAGTGTCCTTATTAAGAAATTCAACCCAAAAAGGTAAGGGATGTCAAGGGATGTTCTTTGTTTTGGACATTAATGTCTGTACAGCAATATCAAAATAAGATTCAATCCATAATAAGTTCCATTTGTATTGGAAAACAAATCCAACTGTATAAATCATTACCCTTAACTCATCTTTGTATGGGAATGGAACTCTAGTATGCTGATGGAAGCACAATTTTACAAACCCACGGTATGATCAAAAGGCCTAACTACAACCCAAAAAACCTAGTGTGATAGAGGATGACCCATAAACATTAATATTGAGCCATGTGTGGATTTGATTTACCCAACAAATGTACATAACCATTTTCAGTTTTCTTTGTCATCCTGGAATACACAAGAGTCGATGAATATTAATGTCTTCCACATTATTATTCAAGCGTCCAGTTTGTACCATACCTACTACATAAACCTTGTTATGAATATAAAGGATGACTGACTATACAGCTCACTTCTCTTTTTGAAATATAGTGTTGTTCTAGGTCCTCTATATAGAATCAATACAGAAATATACAACCATCAACATTAGGTTGTGTACCTGCATACTACAACCCACAGTGAAAATTACTTCGATAAAAATGTTCATCTTCATAACTGTGTCGAACCTCAGACCAAATACGGAGCCAATATATGTCAATAGTTTTTGTGAAAACCTGATGATTGAAAAGTATTTGGAATACTCTCTTCATCACTCATTCATATAGAAAAATGGACTCAATTTGAAATCCATCCATTTTGAGTTGATCATTGGTTGGAAGGCAGTTTTTCCAGGTCATCCAGATGAGAATG
Source organism: Viscum album (assembly GCA_963277665.1). Classification (NCBI taxonomy): domain Eukaryota; kingdom Viridiplantae; phylum Streptophyta; class Magnoliopsida; order Santalales; family Viscaceae; genus Viscum; species Viscum album. The sequence goes on along the minus strand of OY728158.1, from coordinate 903,720,185 downwards.
AAGTGATATGGTAAAATAAAATAAGTTTTGAATTATTTTAACCAGGTTGGTGGTGGAATGAACCCACTACATTTTATATTATATGTCTCTTTTTCATTGAAATGTACAAAACTATTTTGTTTCAATACAAGGATGTCACGATTCAAGATTGTGTAGCATCAAATGGCCATTTAGACTTGTGGTGGGATCATGCTACCATAGTTGTGAAAATGTGATAAAAAATCAATAATCAACATCTTCTTATCATCATGTAGAACACACATATTTTTCTATAGTTGATTCTCAATCCATTTATTTGTCAAAAAATTGATATTGAAACCCCCAATTACCATCCATTTATTATCACACGTGATCCTATTAATGGAATGACTGATGAAAGGCCATGTAGATGAGACAAGGTGGTGTTTATATCTGCTAAATAGCCTCCTTTTAAATGTAGTAGCATAGAAGTCATCAACAAGATCATTAGAAATTAGATTCGTTGTAAATTTCAAGATGATACAATCATTAAAAATAATAAGGTCCTTAATCCCATTTCCACCCAATCCAACATGTTTTATATAGTCATTTCATGAAACATTGGTCAAATTATTTACACAGAATAATCTATTTCATAGAAAGTACTTAAACATGCTATGAAACACCTTAAAAATGACCTTGGTCCATTTATAGATTAATGAATAATATAAAACTTTGATATTATAATATATTTGAAAAGAAAAATTATACCCACATGGGTTATTGGATTGCCATTCCTCTTTTCCATTTCATTAAAAATAACATAATATATTTCATTCAAATACTATCATTTCAGCTTTCCCCAAAATAGGGGAACCAATATTGCTTGTGAGTAGAGATCCCCTCCTCACCCCAAGTCGTTGGGTTCTTATGTTTTTTTATCCAATGGAAATACATTCACTAAATACCATGATGGATTTGTCCCATCTTATGGCATATCCAGAAACATCTTCATAATTTGAAAAGATCTCATTCACATATGAGATAGTTTTTTTCAATGATTTTACAATCAATATAATTTCATTATTATAAAGAAAGTGTGAAGGAACAAAATTATTATTTTCATCCTTTATTTTCATATAAATCCCAATTTTCATGATATCATTGATGCAACTACTATATTAATCCTCAATAATGGAAAATAATTCATGATATTGGATCAAATTGTCTCATACCCCTTGATCATTTGAAAAAACCCTATGGGAACCCCATTAATGAGAGTAGAAAACTTTTATGAACAATTTATTGTGCCAATAAATATAATAAATGTTTTTGAGGTGCATAGGCCTAACAGATACAAGACCTGATGGTTCTAACTTGGTTGGAAGGACCTAAATACCCATAAGTATAGAGATCACCCCTTATATACGGAATGACTTGAAGGCCCGTGGAGAATCATTATCTAGGCCAAGTACAAATCAAATGCCTTACCACCTTGTAGTTAAAGAAAATGGACCAATACTATCAGTTAAAGATTATGTGTATCCCTCTGTGAAAATCCATGTCTTACTAGTTCAATATAACATGGTGGGGAATCCCTCTTTCAGAAATTATAATGTATGGATGGACAGAAAAATGGATTCCAACACATCCATCACTCTTTTTAGCCACCCATACATTGATATGTGATGTCACGCTTCAACATCAACATAATTCAATACACCAATAGATTGAAACAGCATGATTAAATCCATACATATGGGTTCCCATACTTGCCTCAAGATATACAGTTGATGATGGGTGTTAGCACAACCATCCCACTTTTTAGTTCACCCACCTGTGGCATTATCACCTATTGTTGTCCCCCTACCAAATGTTCTAAAACGAAGTCTTTCATTATCATGTCACCTATAACACAAAGTTTCCTAGATGAATAATGACCCAAAGTCCTCGAGATGCCCTGATGGTCTAGTGTTTAAAATACCAGAAGGGTGTTGAAGGAGCAATGGATTTGAAAAACCCAAAAAATAGCCACCTGATGCAAGCCCATGTCGTTGTCATCCTCCTAGTCTATATCATTCACTCTAATAACCAACTATCACCACCAACATATAGCACTATCATGTCCTTAATTCTTTACGAATCATTCTTTAAAAATATTATTGGCTTTACAAAGAATATGCCATTTTCATTTTTTATAATTTTAGTTTTTATATTTTACCAAAATAAAAAAATGTTTTATATTGATTTTGAATGATTATTTTAAATGCTTTCATAAAAGTGATTTTTTATCTAAGTTTTCATCCAGTAAATTTTTTTATACTTCATTGGATATATGTTCATATGTTATTATCCACTTACTTTCTATATATATTTTTGATAATTATTTTTCGCGATACTCATTTCTTCCCCAGGATTTAATGAAGAAATAATGGAATGATACATCATTTTATGTTCTTATGGAATATATAGATATATATATATAATATTTATTATAATTTGATTCATTGGTATGTATTATTCATCCAATTCATTTTTTAAAGTTTTATTTCTTATTATTGAAAATGTTTCCAGATAATCATTCACATGTACAAGACGGTATACAAGTATTTATCCTGATCTCATGAAGATACATGGGTGATTATCCCAAGTATACTATGTGATGAATATATTAGTTGGTAAACCTAACATATTATGAGAATAATTTCGTCGTGGGTGGACATAACATATGATTTATATTCCTATGTGTATTACTCATTCATATCCCATTTAATTATTCACATGTTATTGTCTCATGGATTATGATTGTTTGATGCTCCACGTGCTTAGGAATTTTTTCTTATGTTATTATAAAACATTATTCCATTAATAATTATTTTAAATTATATCTTTGGGTATGTCATTTATGTACCATAATTATTCGATCATATCATTATAACCATATTATGATCACTAATGAAGTTTAAATTGTGGTATCCTATATTTACCCATATTAATAAATTGAGTACACCCCATCTTATGTTTTCATTTCCATAGGTCATGATGAAATGAATTGTGCATGATTGGTCTAGAAGGGATCCATGAGAGAATTATTTTATGTAAATATAGAATATATTTCACGAAATGAGATGATTATGTATATAGTCACCAAAGTCACTAAACCATTTTGGTTATAAGGATAGTATTTTTCTGAAATATATTGAATATTGATGCAATATTATAGAATATTTATGAAGGTAATGGTTAGGTCACCTCAAAATAGTAAATACTAAATACCAACACCCATTGAAATCATCTCCAAAAAAACAAAAAAAAACAAAAAGGGGGGAGTCCAAAAATCTAGTCATATACATTATTGGGGATATGATATTATGATACCATCAAATTTTTTCATCCTGATGAATTATGATAGTTATGATTTACTAATGATTCTATAATTTTTTTCACATGGTTTAATTATTTTATGATGAAACATTTATGTGACCTTTTTTTGTAAATGGGTTAAGCTGTGATGAAATGATGAAATGTTTATGAAACACATTTTGTTTTAATGGGATATTATATGGTGATATGATAATTTTTTTTGATTTAATAGAATATATATGTATGGTTTTCATTACAGTATGACTGGACATAAATTTATATATCCTTCCAATGCCATGGAAAATAAGGATATCTCATGAGTTAATAAAAAATGAAATAGGGAGTGAAAACAATTTAATAAATTAATTTTCCACTATAATAGTTTTGTGAGTGAACCTTAAGTAAGGGAAAGAAGGAAAATGATTGAGCAAAATGAATTATGACAATCTTGATAGTGATTTTGACTATGAAAAATATTTCTTTATTGTTCGGTGTTTACTAAAAACTCATGTCACAGTCATATGATATGTTCTCATATGTCATGATTTTTTATTGATGATTCTATACCCTTATGACTTATGTATTTTGTTTTTTAAAATCCTTATGCATTGATTTATGTTTAATGATTATTGAATAAATCGGTACGATTTTTCTTTATTGTGATAATTTTATAATACCTTTATGCTCATCTTATGGTCACTTATATTCAATGATTGATATTTCTTATGTTTAACCTTATTAAGCATATTATCCCACCCTTTCTTATGTTCCATTCCACATGTAATAAATAAATTTTTTATATAATAAATATCTATGAAATTTTATTTGTGATAATAAATTTGTGTAATTTTTTGAAGATCATTCATGAAATAAATTGATTATCTATATTTTATACAAATAAATTAAAAATATTTTAATCTATAGGCATGTATTGTTATAACATGTATCAAACATCCATTTAAAATTGTATATTACATAAATATTAAATGGTCAGGCCTCTTTAGTTGGTATCATATAAGCGTATAGTTATATTTGAATATTAATATAATATAACATGGTTGGAAAACATTAGGGTCAGACTAAGTATGGGATAATATCATGAATCTTTGGTAAAGTAGATATTGTTTTTTCCCTATATAATATATCTGTCTTTGGATACTAGAAAGTGGATGAAGATGTATAAGAGATTCACCAAAGGGTAAAAATAGAAAAGAGGACTAATGGGTATTAAATTGATAATCACTCGTGCACTATGAGTGGTCCTAATAATTCACACAATGATAGACACTCCAGGGGGATATGGTTAGGTTAATTGAAGTTTTATTTATGAACCCTTATGATTTCCTTCAATAGATTATGACCATGTACCACCTAGGTTAAACAAAAGGTTCCATATATCAAAAAAAGGTGTAATGATTTATAAATCATATGAAAGATATTTCATGAATATGTGATAGCTATTTATAATTATTTAACCTCACAATAAGTTACAATTTTTGTTTAATGCATGGAAATTAGAGGAATCAGTTGAATAATTAACATGAAATCCAATTCATTGACCATCCTCATGTGAATTCAAATGAAATAGTAGTTGGGATACGAAATACTTTAGGTATGATCACCCAACTCTCTCATTATTTGTAATATAACATGAATTATGCTGAATTTCCAAACATCTAAAGTAAGTAACATCTCGCTATTTATTCCTTTATACGCATATTTCCATGTTCCTTTAGTAGTTAATTTATTACACTTATTTTTTAGAAATAAATCAATGATATAGAAAATATATTATCTATTCTCTATTGCTAAAACCATGGAAATGTTATTTTGGAATTGTAACATTTGTAAGATAAAGTTGGAAAATGGTCTATACTTATCAGGAATATGAGAAAATAATTGTAAATTTACTCCATGAAATGGGAACATTTTAAGAAGGTATTTTTCAATAATAATTTTCCTAATATTATTCACATTAAAATAAATATTCAATTTCTAGAACAATAAAATGATGTTTAATCCATAAATACCTCTAATATAAATGTCAAAAGACGTAAAAGGTGTTATTTGTGTCTTTTCATCGACCACAAAAGGGATATAGACAAATTATTTAGTGTTTTGAGACCAAGTCACCGTAAGTATGTATATATAAGAGACTTTGATAGATATTAATAAATCGTTTGATTTTATATCATTATAAGAAATGGAAATTGAAGACTTTTAGTGAACTTGTGGTTTTGGGGACAAAAAAAATGGAATTTCAAAAAAATTATAATTATAAAACCCATGTAGGAATCAAAATTAATTTTCCTCCATATCAAAAGTGGGGAAGGAAGAATTGAGTAAATTTAATCAAGTGGTATGGTAAATTGTTTACATGAGGAAAAAAATTCAGTCATGAAAAATAATGTTGAAGTAATGAAAAGAGGCTAAACAATCAAAGGAATGTTGAAAATGATCAACTGAATTTTTAACACACACAATAATACTATAATTGAAATGAGTATAGAATGTAGTCAAATAAGTGAAACAATATGAGGGTTAATGACAAAATTTGACATTGTAAAACATAAATCCATGAGAAAAATAAAAAGATATTGTGATCAGAACTATTGAATATGGTCACAAGAATCAAGCTCTTAAAGTAACACTTATCATCCACTCTATAAAATTAAAATTTTTATTTGATTCAGGATCAAACCAATTTTTTATATATGAAAAGTTTTATAATTTTACCACATCACAAGCTCAACAATTTGATTTTGAGTTAGTAGTAAAAACTCATAATGGTATGCCGATAACATCTCAATTCTATAGCTCTTCTCCTATTTCTGTTTATGGGAATGTGATTCTAGAAAATATTATGATTCCCTTTATAGATTAATTTAATGTGTTATTAAGACTAGATTATATATATATATATATATATTTATATAAACCCTATCAATATACCAGGATGATAAGTTTCATTTAGTATTCCAATTGATATCTGGTAATCTTTTAATGGGATAATGAATATGAACTTACAATGGATGTTATAAACATTGTGAGGGTCCTACAACCTATTCATGAGGGGTATTTATCTCAAATGGTTGGGGATAAGATAAATATCATAGATATTACTATTGTTAAGGAATAAGGTGAATTTGTTTCTTAATACATGCCTATCTTTTCCTTGAATCATGAAGTTGATCTTTTAGTAGAGATCATACGTACTGGTAAACTATTTGAAAAAATTCATATAGAATATACCAGAATGAGTTGTACGAATGGAACTAGAAACATTAAAAGAATATTGATTGAGGATCTATATACCCTAGTGTGTCACCATTAGTTTTAGGTATTCCTTTTCTGTGAATAATGATAGACCAATATCACTTTTTAGTGATTATTGGTAACATAAAAAGGTCAATATTAAAAAAAATACCCTTTACCCCATTTTGATGACATGTTTTATCCACTGTGTGGAGATCACTACTTTTCCAAGAATGACCATCATCCTGGATAACATCAACTAATGTACAATAAGGAATATGTACCCATCAAAACATTCCATAATAGGTATATTCATTATGAATTTGTTGTTATTCTATTAGGATTTACCAATTACTCCTCTATTATCGGAGTTTTAATGAATAAATTATTTAAGTATTTCATTGATTAGTTATTGGTAGTATTTATAAATGAAATTTATATATATTCAAATTTCAAGGAAGTTAATGAAGACCATTTCATGATTATGTTGAAGAACCTTTGGAAATAGAATCAATATTCCCAGTACATAAGTGTGAATTCTAGGTACAAAATGTTTCTTTAATGGGTCATATATAATTTTGTGTGGGTAAATAAGTTTATCCATCAATGACAGTTGTTTTTTTATAAATGTCCCTGACCAACTTTGGTAACTACGATCTATTTATTTTATTAGAATATCTAAATACTATTTATGCATTGGGAGGTATTTCACAAGGCCATGTAATCCAAAAATCATGTTTACGTGAAAAGTATCCATGTACCTTTGGAAAAATGAATGTGAGTAAAATATGAATGTGTAGAATATAACGTTGGTTATTGAACTTGTTATTACACTACCCTATTGTGTATATGTGTTTTTAATCAATAGTTATTATTGATAAAAATTATTAGGGTTCATCCTAATATAAATTGATAAGGTCATTTCACACACCCGACTCGGGAATTTTTCTTGGAAGAAGAAATGTTTTCATTAAAAATATATATTCATTATATTTTGGGAGAAATATATGATATATGTTGTTATCATAAAAGTTTTAAGATTAAATAAATAGAAAAATATTTTAATATGATTTAATAGAGATTTTTGTAATTAATTAATGATTGTAATAACTCAATTCATTACCACTCAAGGAAAGATAATAAGGTGACTAATTCTCAATGATGGAAGAAAAATGAGAATTTTTACATGATAAGGATTTACAGAGATACAATATAAATGTATTTATAGAAGATAGATCTTTAAATCCCAAGGAAAGAGTAATGATCATTTATTTCATAGATAAATGTTCTACCATCCCTCCATTTGATAATATAGTAGGCAATGATGGTGGATTTGAATCCTCATAAGAAAGTAAGAAATATTCATATGTTTAAAAATGATTTTTATGGAATGGTGTGGTTTAATAAATGAGTATGGGTTCCCTAAATATAATATTTAAAGAGGGATCTGTTGTATAATGATGAAAAATAAAAATTATTTATTAATCCATGAAGTACGAAAATGTGTAAATAACTAAAAAATAATTTCTTGTGGGATAACATAAAAAGAGATATTGTAGATTTTTTATAATAGTTCCTAGAATTTTACCAAGCTAATTTGTTGAGACAGAAGTCTAAGGAGATGTTATTACCATTTCCCACACCATAATGGAAATGGGAAAATATTACAAAGGATTTCATCATTAAAATATCCCAACCACCTAAATGGAGGACTATTTTTTTGGGTTTCTGTCATTTTTCATATAAAAAGAGAAATTTAGATATCCATTAGTGAATATTTATTTATTGATCATCTTTATAGAATATACCTTAATGATGTGGTGAGGTTTTATATACTGCCTCCTTTTAGTATACCTAATTGAGATATATGTTTTACATTGATGTTTTGGAGATGTCTTTAAATTGAATTGAATAAAGAGTTGAAAATTAGAAATTTATATCATACTTAGATAGATGGTCATTACGAGAGGAAAATTAAAACATTATATGATATTATAATATAATGTTTTATATATCTCAATGTTGTTTGGGATTAACAACTTCCCCTAGTTAAATTCTCTTTTAAAAATATCTTTCACTCGGGCATTCAGATGGGTCTTTTTGAATAACTGTATAGCAAGAAATTAATATGTCTATAATTATAATATAAATATAGTAATAAATATATTACTTCATGATATAGGTATTTATGTTGATTATAAGGTTGGAGATAGTTATAAAAATATCGAGGTAGCTCGTAATCGATTAAAAATTCATGCTGAAAATCACTAGTTGTATCTAGAGATTGAAATTTGGGAAAATTTATACCTATGAATATATCCTTGGAATAAGGATATAAAATTTGGAATGAAAGGAAATATGATCCATTGTTCTATGGACCCTTCAAAATATTTTATCACTTTGGGAATGTTTCTTATATATTCGTGCATACATTGAATATCTCTCATGTTCCCAATGTGTTCCATAAATCTATCTTTATGAAAATAATAACAAATCCTTCACATTTAATAAACATAACAGACATTCCATAAGAGAATGATCTCTATAATGGGAAATTACCAATGGATATTCTCGATCAAAGAGAGAATATTCTTATAAACAAGACCACTCACATATGTAATATTTTATTGAGAATCCATAAATTCGTAGAAGCTATGGGGGATCTTGGGGATGTAAAGAGGTAAAAAAAAATTTGTTTGTATCAAATTGACATAATTTCAAGGGAGAAGTTATTTTAAGTTGTGTAGAATATAATTCCTCAATATTTTATGATATATTTCTTTTAATAGTTTTTTTGACAGATTTCTTGACATGCATCACCAAGTTTAAATGAACAATGATATATTGTTGAATTACATATATTTAATATGATAATAATCTCATTGTTTTTCGATTGGTGGGTATGAATATGAATAAATAAATTATAAAATATTATTATTTACATATTTATAAATTGAATTCATTGGATATAAATTTGTTAAAAAGGATAATAAAAAATATTTGAAAGTAAAAAAAGTTATGTATTTGGGAATTTTTTTACATACAATGAGTCATTTAATTTTAATAAATTAAATTAAAAAGTATTTATGATTGATTTTAAGAATAGATTATGGTGGTTCTCAAGATATTTGACAATGGTGATGTGATTATATATTAGGTTTTTGCAAGCATGATGGCCTTTCAAGTGGATGACATCCCTGAGATCTAGCGCCTACGGGTAGGTGGTTGTCTCAGGACCATGACTCATCAGAATGAAGGTAAAGGTAATTTCCAGACATCTATGGATAATTGAATATTCACCTCTCATTAAGAGGAGGAGTCCGGTAGTGTTCTGAAAAGTGTTACACTTCTTGGGTTTTTAGAGATCAAAGGTGATCAATGAATGACTAAGGCAATGTATGTTCAAAATTATTATATGGTTCATTCTTCTAATGGTTGTATATTTGTGGAAATATGATTATATTCTTCATTACCTACCCATGATTTGGGTGTTTTCTAGTTGGAAATACATTCAAATGGGTCATGTATTCCTCTAAATTTTGGTTCCTTATGAATAACTCAATAAAAGAGAATAGGGTCATGGATTAGTCTCTTTGTGAAAAAGATTTATTCATATTCAACAATGGAGTTTTAATATCAATAAATTAGAAAAAAATAATTCTCCTTTCCTGGTTGGGTTAAATGTTTTCAGATGAAACTATATACTGTGGATTTCTAAAATTATATACAATATTTCCTTATCAATTGGAGTTCCCAATAAAATGGATATGAAAACTAAGCAAGCTATATTTCATTATTTTTCAAGGGTTCTTGTCGAATTGAACATGAATTTAGTGCTGACAAGACCCGTGATATTGTCTACAAATTATAATGTGATTAATATTATACTTAGTTATGAAAAAATACACAACTTATTTTTTGATAAAATGATCATTGGTTAAACAATGTAGAAATATAATATGGTAATTAAATGTTCTTTCTACTAAATGAATAGTGAGGACGCTGAAATATGAAAGAATCAAGGTTCTAACATGAATATTCATGGAAATTTAATCACTTATTCCCATGAATGGGAAAAAATTAGGGAGTTCATTTTTTCACTATTTCAGAAATCTCATCAACGAGATGCTTTGAAATTGGTTAATGATGCAATTTTTATAAAGTTTACTTTATAATGGGAAATGTAAGTAAGAAACTGTGGATATCTAAGTGATGTGAAAAAATGTGGTGTCCCAACTTACATGTAGAAAATTTGTATGGGAATATTCTATTTGGGATCTCTGTATAGGGATAGACTATTTCGGGAAAGAATTCTAGTTTGGGGGTGTCATTATTGATTCTAGTGGATCTCTACATTCCCCTCGATGGACCATGGAACTTGAACTGCCATCCTCTTCCACAATATTTCAAGCAACCATAGAGGCACATGAGGATGATTGTATTTCTTTTGATGATAGGAATAATAATTTTTAGGTACTATATGGTAATCTAGTGTGTTATGATTTTTCAAAATGGGGTGTGTATCCATCATGAAAAATTCCAAGATTTAAATCATCATAGAAATAAATAATGTGGGTCCTTAGGAAGGCACTATTATAGAATTGGAATTTAAAAAATCTTAGTGGCCTTTTATTCATGATGGTAGTGAGAAAACAGATAAGTTTCTTGTTAGTCATAGTATTTGAAATTATAAAAATTATATATATCAATCTAGGAAGTAAGATTAACTCATTAATTCCCTCCTTGTTGATGTAGATATTGGTGTTGTTTCTAATATGGGTCTTGAACTCATAGAGGAACTCAACAACTGGTGGAAAATAAATAAAATTTATAGTAATTAGACTAATATGGAAGATAATGATCCATCACTAATGAGATCTTATTAGGATGTATCTGAAAAGGAACTGATAACATATGATGATTTTTGTTATTCAGTTCTGATGATAAAATACATACCAGGGAAGGAATATTCTCATCTTAATCCCACTATGAGAACTTGATCAACAATACCTTCAAAAGTGTAGAGCGCTCTGGTCAACTATATATGCTCCATTAGATAATATTTTTAATGGTAATTTTATGAGAACTTTAATCCACTCGAATGTGATATTTGATGTTCTAATTCATTTTTCTTGTATTTTAATGATTGAAGGTTTATCATACCTGACCCCTCTCCTATCCTCTCTTCTGTGTCTTGTTGTGTTTTCCTTTTTCATGAATAAAGGAGATATAACCCAACCCTAATAGTATCTATGAATGAATTTAATTAAATGTATATATTATATATTGAATCAAATATAATCATTAATTTTAAATTTTATACTAACCATTTCATGAAAGTAGACTCAGCTTTATGTTATATAATTCATTTTTTTGAAATTTATTTGATTTTATTTTCAGGCTTAATTTAAAATGATTATATACCACATAGAGAAATTCATTATTGTTAAATGGATACCTGATTTATTATAATCATTATAAATAATATTTAATATGTTTAAATTATTTTTAGTCATTGTGAATAGGCACTTTGGTAAAACAATCCAGTTACCATGGTAAAAGGATAAACAATATAAAAGGGTAAAAAATAAAACGTTTACTGTTAAAAATAAATACATTTTTTATAAAATATATTTTCTCAAAAAAGTTGACATTATTTTATCTTATATTCTATGATTTTTTATTTTGGATCCATTTCTAATGATTAAGAAATTAATATATTTTTTCTCTTCAAAAAATTTTTATGTGTATCCTCTCCACCAATTATAAAAGGATACCACTTCTATGGTCATATTAAAAGATCATTTCTATTATTTATTAGTAAAAACCTACCAAAATACATTTCATACAAACCCCTATGATCTAAAGGTCCCTTTCTGCATAAAATATCGATGGTAGAAGTCTTATGTTTTAATTTAATGGAGGTTATCCAAATAAGAGTTATAGTTTTTAACATGGTGTTTCATTTTTATTTCTTCTTATAACTAAATAAATTATAATAAAACCATGATGATATAGAAAAATAAGTATCCATCATATAAATATGTGCTATTATATGAATTATAAAAGTTTTATTATCTCCTTGTCCATCAAATGGGAAATGAAAACACCATCAATGTTTGTGAGCAGACTGCCGCATCGAGGAGCGAGTTATTTCAATTTCCATCTCCACATTTCATGGTTGGTTATTATGATGTTATTATGATTATATATTATATTTATGAAATAATTATTCTTATTAAATAATAATATCTTATCAACTTACTTACCTTCACATCCTTTGAGAAGTGAAAAATTCTCTTGTGTGTATGTGTGGAATATCATCTTTCTGAAAAATGTGATTTAATTTTCATTTACATTTTACATTGATAGGAATTAGAATAATTTTAATGACTATGAATTATATAATAATGATTAAAAAAAGGTGTACTATTATTTACATTTATTTATTTTCATTAATTAAAAAGTGAATACACCAGGCATGCATATGTACAAACTACTATATCCACAATGCAACACAATTAATTTTTCATCACCATATTATATGAATGATTATAAAATTGTATTTAATTAATAAATATGATAATTTCTCATGATTATTATTCTATATATTATTTAACTATATACATAGTTTGGGGATTAAAACCGCTGAAATTATGTATTCAGGGAAAATAGACATGTTTTCATTAGAATGATCATTTTATTGAAGAAATTATTTATAAAAGAATGATTGGAAAAAATAAATTAATGATACATATTAATTTATATATTAATATGGTTATGATATATATATATATTATCTATATATATTTATTATACATGATATTTGAATTCCTATAATGAAATTTGGGACTTCGGGTTAGGGGTTTATGTAACAACATCATATATTTTTTATATTTTTTATGATTAATATCTATTGATGAAATTTGTTTCGATAATATAATTTGAAACCAATATATGTTTTTATATTCTACTTATTTTAAGACAATTTACGTGTTATTATCATTGTTTCATTGATACATAAAATGATATAGAAAATATTTTTTAAGGAAATTCGCTCTTATTTCTTATTTGGTCAATAAACATTTTATTCCATATCCATAATATTTAAAAAAATATGGAAGATTTTAAATATACATGGAATGTTTTAAGATGTTAATTTTAATTACCTTTTCCTTTTTTTAAAACTGATTAAAAGGAATGTTTTTAAGGAAATGTTTTACGGACTAGTTGTTTTTTACTGTTTTAAAAAAGTTTTAAAATTATATTCCTTTTTAACATATGTGATATGAATGTATTTTCCCTTAATCAATACCATTAATTTTTTAATATTAATTTACCATATTCCTTGTTTATATTAATATAAAAACCCTCTTTACCCCATGAATTTTATATTAAAAATTCAAAAAAGTATTAATTTTTTCAACCAAATGATCAAATGTTCTTTTAAAGGTATTCTTAATCTATGTCAACATAATTTAAGTATTTCTATGATTTACTAGTGATATGATATTTTGATATCATCCATATTATCTATATTTATGTATTATTATAAGGATAAAATTATAATGATTCTATGAAACCTATTTCATTCAAAACTGATATTGATGTTTTGATGAATCCTTTATGACACCTGTTTTTTTCAATGAGATATGTTTCAATGAAACAATAAAATGTTTGTGAATCATGTTTCCTTTCCATGAGTTATGATATGATGATATAATTATTTTTATCATTTTTTGGTACACATATTTATGGTTTTCATCATGTGAAGGGTGAGACCAACATTATATAGCCCTACAATGAATTGGGTGATGAAAGATATCTTATGTGTCAATAAGAACTGGAAAAGGGGGTGAACCCAATTCAGTAAGGGAATATTCCTGCTCTAATAGACTTCAGACTTAACCTTGACTAAATAAATGAATATAATGGGAGTTATCACAATTCACTATAATATCCTTGGCAATGATCCTTGACTAAGGAAACTATTTTCAATGATTAATTTTTTACAAAAAACATTTTCTTATTATTGTGATACGTTATCATGGACCATGATTATTATTGATGATTCCACCCACTTAAGACTTATGTTTTATTTTATGAAAAATACTTATTCTCTAATTTATGATTAATGATTTTTTATTGATTTGATACGAATATTCTAAGTTATCAACATGTTCTCAAACCATTATTCAAATATTATACACACTTATCTTCATTCATTTATATCTATTATGTTAACCCTTATTAATAATCTAAGATGAACATTTATTATATTTACTTTACCATGTTTATAGAAAAAGGTTTTTATAATATTATTTATATAAAGTGTACTATGCGATAAGAACATTGTGTGATAAATAGAAGATCATTCAAGAAATAAAATGATTATGTATCATGTCTTGATATACAATAATCCATTATGGTCCTTGGGCATGTATTGTTATGAGATGTATCAAATATTCATACTAAATATTTTAATATATACTTCTGATGTGGCACCCTAATAATTTTGTGACATATTGTTTCAAATAAATTAAATAATTTCAATATTTTTACATACATGAATCACTATGTCTATCTTGTTGTACACGTAGCCCTTTGTTAAATTAGTTTATTCATATTATTCACATATTATTATATGATAGTTATCTCCTACATATTAAAAAGATTTGTAAAAATAGTATTAAATAAA
Source organism: Viscum album (assembly GCA_963277665.1). NCBI lineage: Eukaryota > Viridiplantae > Streptophyta > Magnoliopsida > Santalales > Viscaceae > Viscum > Viscum album. The sequence goes on along the minus strand of OY728158.1, from coordinate 903,704,911 downwards.
TTATGAAAATATGGGATTTGAAAAATTATATAAAATCAATTTTTTCGACCATTTAAATAAAAATGGAAATAAAAACTATTTGAGAACAAATAAAATATTTCTCAAAAAAACTATTTTTATTTAAAAAACTATTTTAAATCTATCGATTGAAAAACAAAATTGGAGAATGATTTTGATGAAATATATAGTACATATTTAATTAACTATTTTACATTCATATTGTTTGTTTTTTAGATAATATATAAGAATAAATCCAATTGTATTCTTAAAATTTATAGATTTATAAAAATCCATCATGTAACTTTTTACAACATTATTTTAAAACTATTTTTTCAAAAATTAAAATATTTATTTGAAAAAATAACATTCATTTTTTAATAATAATATCGAAATTGTTTTATAGTTAATTTTTGTTAATTTTCAGAAAAAATAGTTTTTTTATTAAATTGAAAAATACTAAATTTTAATTGAAAACTATCATTCCATTAAAATTATTTATAAATATTAATTTTATTTTAAAATATATATATACTTTCTCATCGCACCTGCATGATTGAAATTAAAATAAATGTTTGCACTTCAGGTAATTAAATTTGAAAATATGTATTCCATATTTTTGGTCCGAATAAGTTATATTATCTTATAGTTTAAACATAAAGTTTTACCAATATAAATAGTGAAAATTATGATAATTGATTACTACGGTTAGAGGTAAAAATTGGTTGGGGTTAAACTAAAAATATAAGGATTAAAATGACCTATAAAATTTTATAGAATAAATTATTTTGACCTATATATACCAAAAAAATTCAAATTATTTAGAATAATCTAGTTTGGATCATTTTTTCATGATAAAAAAGGGTGTAAATCCATTTCTTGCCAAAAATTAACATGTATTCCACTCACATCACTTATAAAATTCCACCCAATATCCTCTCTTAATCACACCATAATCCTATTTTGTTTTATTAAATAACTTATAAAATCCCTTACCAAATTTCATCTTCTCCTTAAATAATCCTTATGTCCCTGAAAAATAAAACTAAGGAAGGATTTTGGTGTAAACCTAAGAGTGATACCTGAAGAATATGTGACATACTTCAACACAAATCTTTTATTTTATTTCTTCTTTCACCTACATAAATTATTATTAAATCATGATAACATAATACTCTCATTATCTTCAATATAAATTGATGAATTTAGTTTCAGGTAATTACCAATGACCATATCCACTTTTGTCAAATGTGTTACAAAATCATCATTCATATTCGCATCAGACTATTGATTCCCAAACCATTGTCATTCATTTTTCAATTAACACCTATAATGTTTGGGAATAATGAATTAAATAAAACATATATATGATAATTATAATAATATTATATATATGGATGAATTATATCATATATATAACTTTTTATTTTTTATTTTTTTGGGGATATGATAACGTCGCTCGGGTGTATGGTGGTTTACCGCCTCACGAAGAGATTTGATTCATTTTTCACAGTGATTTACATTAAATATATTAATGATAAATATAATGAATATATGTCATATAAATGATATAATTATTTTATTCATGTAATATTTATCTTTTCTAAGAAATGATATTTTATTTTATTTATTAAAATTTCACTCATTTAATGCAGATAACATCCTTGATATGGCCAAGAAAGATCACAATGTGACAAAAGGAAAAAAATTAAAAACAACGGGTGTTAAAAAATAAGGATGTACTTAAAACAAGTATATATTTATGTGTGTGTAATAATTTATATATTCATATGACTATGTGTATATTCATATGAGTATGTATCATTATATGTATATGTATATATGATCATTTCTGTTTGTATGTGTATGTATGAGTATATGAATGTATTAGTACGTATGTTCAAGTATGAGCATGTATGTACATATGTATTTGTGTATGTGTTTGTGTATATATGTGTATGAATGTGTATTCATGTGTATATATGTGTATGTTTGTGGATGAATGAGTATGAATGTGTGGATTTTTGTATGTATATGTGTATGTATGTGAATGAATGTGAATATATGTGTATGAGTTTTTATGTATTTGTATGAATGTGTACATATGATTATATATATGTATGAATGTGTATATACATATATGTATGTGTATATATATGTATGTGTGTGTAAATATATATATGTGTGTGTATAAATGTGTGTGTATGTGTATGTATGTGTATGTGTGTATATGTATATAAGTTTATGTTAATTGGTATCTATAAGCATGTCTAGTGTGTGTCTGTGCATGTGTATAATTTTGTTTTTCCATGTATATGTACGTAGTGTATGTGTAAGTGTATGCAAGTGTATGTGTCTGTATGTTTGTGTATATTCTGGTGTAAGTGTATGGGTATATGTATAGGTGGAAACACATAGGTTTTTATTGCTTTACCTAAGAAACACACATATGCACAGAAAAAATATTTATACATTTATATAAGAAATAATATTTTCAATTGCAAATAAAAAATTCAAATTTACTGAAAAATTATATATTTTTAATATATAATCAATAAAATATATAAAATATATAATAAATTGGTAATAATAATATATCTATATATTAAAAAATATAAATATATTTAAATATATAATTTTAATTTTAATTTTTTTGTAATAATTTTAATTTTTTTTTATATTGTACAAAACATTACAAAAAATATTACCATTTATACGTTTATATTTAATATTGTAATTATATTTATAATTTATATCATTAATATATAATCATATCTAGTTTTTTCATTTCAATTTTAATATTTTTTATTTAAATTTTTATACTATTATAATTTTTTTAAATTAATAATTAATGATATATCTCTTCTATTTAATGTAATTTTATGATGTAGTCATTTTTTATATTTAATATTTTATAATACTTTTTAAAATTTATTTAATTAATATTATGGAATAATTTTTATAATATTTTTGAAATTTATTAACTTTATTTATCCATTTTTATTCATTTTTAACATTCATTCATTTAATATTATTTATTTTATTTTAATATTTCATAATTTGTTCTTGGTATTTATTCATTTATAATATATATTTATATAATTTAATTTATTATGTTTAATTATTTTTAATATGTATAAAATTTATATAATTAATATTTTTTTCATTTTTTTACTAATTTTGCATATTTTTATTACATTTATAATTTAAATATTTCACAATTTAATTTTAATTTTTAATAATTTTGTAATTGAAATTAATAACTAGTTATTTTGCATTGTTCATCCATTTTTTTGGATGAGTAGTCCATTTCAGTGTGATTTCCAAGTCAACTACAAATGATTCAATATTTTGGAAACCTCATACCACTACATGTATTTTCATCCAATCATTTTTTTTTATTTTATAAAAGCCGGTTTATGGGTGACTGGTGCCCAACAAACAATTCCAAACCAGTACAATAGAAACCAAAACAACAAACATACAAAACCAACATAGAGTTAAACATCATAAGAACCACAATCATCCCCATATCCTAAACATGATTCGTTCTCTCCTGTAGCTGATTCCCATTCTGGATTTCACCAAAAATTAACACTTTGAATCCAATTTCCAAGCATTTCCAAATTATTCATAACATATGCTACCTTCTTACCCCCACTTCCCTTTTTGACGGCAATAACCACCTGGCTATTCCTTTTAGAAGCAGACCTTGTGCGCATTGGGCTCGGGAGATATGAGTAGTCTCTTCTTGGCCTCCTTGATGAGGTTGTAGATGGGGTTCTATCGCCAGCAGACCCCTTCTCGATCCTATCTTGAACAATATCTCTAAAAGAGCGCCCGTCTGGGGGTATCCAGTTCTCCTTTACTCCCCTGAAGCTCTTCTACCCCTCCCCAGATTGTTCTTTCAACCCAGCTAAAAGACCTCTAGCAGAACTGCGCAGCCACTGTTCAGCATGAATACATTCTGTCAAGTGTTGTCGCCCTTCCTGTAATAGAATTTCCTCACCAGAAATAAAAGGTGCCTCCTTCCCCTTAATCTCATCCATATGGACCTCAGGTGTCTTATCCCCCCCCCAACAAGTTCCACAGGATGTACCTGTTCAGCAGTTTCCTCAGGGCTTGTCACCCGTTCCAGCCCCAAGCAATCCTCCTGCTTATTCACCTCCAATAAAACATCACCCTCACCCCCTGAAAGGGCCTCCTCCTCTAGAACCTCACCCACCTCACCCTCTGTCGGGACATCAAACTTGTTTTTCAAATCCATAAAAGGCTTGTCCAAAGGATCCAAATCTTTAATTAGTCTGGCCATGTTAACCACCTCCAAAAGACTGCCTTCTCTCTCCTTTCCAACCTGTTCAGGTCCCGCGGTAGTAGGAGACTGAACAGCTCCCGCCTCATCCCGGTTCATCCCAATGCTAGTATTTCTAATTGATTTATCTACCTCAATTTTAATAAAACCAGAACCAGAGATGAGGTTATCCCCTGCTGAAAGATTCCTCTGAGGACCCCTCCCTATTTTAGCAACCCCCTTCATCTTCGAATCTAGACCCATCCTCGAATCTTTTCCCAGTTCATTGTGCCGCATCCCCTCCTCAAAGCTTATCCTCACCAATTTTCCATTATGACCGGCCCTCCTCACAAGACAAACTTCAGTCGAATGTCCCAACCGCTTCCAAAAACCACAAAAATACATCCAACTTTTATATACAACCCTATGCTAACATCTGTACTCCTCCCCAATTGTAATCCAAATATACTCAAAAGGGGTGTGCGATGAATCCATTTCAACACACACCATGGGATTTACCAGATGGAAAACCGCTTCCATGAGACAATCGGAGGAAAGGTATCTTACTACCATGTTTCCCAGTAAAAAATTAACAGATGGATTTTGAAACGGTAAAGGTTAGTTAGAAAAACTAACCCAAACCGCGATGGAGGGGGAATCCTGATTCATATGAAGAGCAAACGACCATCGTAGGAGCACAAAACGGATGCCTTTGAAAATAAGAGGCGCCCTAGACCAAGCCTAGATTAGGACTATCTCAGACTCAAATTGAATCATGATTTTCTTTCTATCCAATAAACCCATGATCGCTCGTTCGAAAAGATCCCACGAACAAAATTAAAGATGATCGAAATCATCCACCGAAGGTCTTATATTCTTGAAAGGAGCCACCAGGGTCAGATTCAGCAAGGCTGAAGAATCCGTGAACTCAGATAGTGAGAGAGGAAGGTTCGGTTCTCCATCGATTAGTTCAGGCTCCTTAGGTTTAATCGAAGATTTCGGAAAAGAAGGAAGATATTGTGGGTTAGAGACATGCCGGAATGACCGAGCTCTATCATGAGATAGTAAATCCCCCTCCCCCAACAGAGGGGGAGGAGCTGGCACCACGACCACCATTATCACCAGAGGGAAGAGAGCATCACAAGGTCAGGGAGCCGGTGCCTCCTGTATTTTTCTGTAACTAAATTATAATAGTTTTGTTTGGTATGTTATACATATATCAACTATTTTATTTTCATTATTCGTTTTTTTAATCTTCAATGTGAAATACCTTTCTTAAGATTGAGTTTTATGTTTTCATCAAGTTTATTTTATTCTCGATAAATAGTTAAAATTTAATTCATCTTCAATGTATTTGTAATATATAACCCAATTATGACAATAAATGTAACATCACATCTCATGTTTCATATACTGGTGCCCCGAGATGGTTGTACACATGACCTCAAGTGTGCCTACCCTTAATCGAGAGGTTGATTTCTAACAATAATGGTATAATATGTTATGTGGAGAGACTCTAACCTCTTTATCCAAGAAATTCAGTAATGAAAATCTATATAAAAATAGAGAATATAATTATAAAAAATAAATGGTAAAGGAAAATAATCACATTTATATATCCAAAATAGGCGAAATGACTATCAAAAAAATCATTATATGTGTTACGCCATATGTCTCAAGTGTCGACTAGAAACCAAAAATAATGATAAACTAACAGCCCCCAACCAGATCCTAACATCATGTTTGTTTCCCTCATCGTTTCCCTATCTTGAATTCCATCGTATCAATCCTACATAGGTCTTTCTCCCTTATCGTGACCTGCAAACATGAATTCTACTCAGGTACCAACTGATGGCCTAAATAGGATCTGAGTACAAAAAATTATTCCACCACCAATAGAACCTAAAACAATATCTATTCTATAACAATGTATCTGGTGTTATGAATAAACAAATACAACGATAAATGTAAACATGTTTCACATTTATTATATATTATTAAACCATGTTGTTCCTCGAGTTCACAATGACACCCTGTCCAATTATACCTACTTCGGCCCACACTAGTATCCAAACAATATCTCATATTTTCAACACTTTATTTCACATTAGATTTTATTTTTATTCAATTTTTTATTTCATTTCAGTACCTTAGAGAACCAGTCTAGGGTCCATTACATATCTACTTGGAATGTTAGCCCATCATCAATATATCAGGTACCTAAAGAATTACTTTAGCACCAAAACATTGGTACACATAGAATCATTCCATCACCAATTCTCATTATTGAAACAGGATCCTAGAGCATCAATTTGGCTACCCATGGTTGTGAAGCATCAATCCGTCATCCACATCTCTTTATTCCCATATACATATCACGGTTCAACATAAATAACCTTTTCACAAACCATTCTCAAAATGGTTCACCATTTAATTGATCAAACAGTACCTCTAACAAAATTATATTCATTAAAAAATTAACCCAATTACCATGAATCATCTCAAAACGTGATAACCATTCGATTCTAAAAAAACAATCATTAACAAGTTAACATTCTAACACATTCATAAATGGTTTGATTTCATAAACCACATATTTCCCCATTTTCAATTCCATAACTATCATTTCACATAAAATTATCACATCCCATGGGATTACATCATTACTAGCCACATAATATTCATTGGATCCAAGGATATCCAAGAAGGATCTCATAAATTCATGGGGAGTCAATTAACATTTCTAATTTAAAATAAATTTCACGATGTGGAAAAACAATGATAAAACAATAAATAGAATATCATTGTTATGTAAATGAGATTTTGCATTTATAACACCTACCTTAGGGTCATAGATGAACATTTTACAAACCGTGGACCTTTATTCTAGGTATAATTGAATATATCAGAATAGATATTGAAAATAAAGGATGACATAATGATCATTAAGATTTCAAATTGGATATCCCTTCCTTCAATAAATCTTTCAATAGAAAATCACTATTCCCTTCAAGGAAAATGGATCTATCCATAGTAGAATATATCCAATGTTATATGAAAAAGAGAGAGAATATAACTTGGATGAGAGACTAAGGAGATAGAATTAACATGGAATCTGTATCTTTAACCGGATTTGAATCATGTAAAACATTCTACTGGATCGATGGGTATCACATCACAATATTTGGGATAACATGGAGTCATGAAACCTATGAGATTAGGGGAAAATAAATACATAATATTTTAATTCATATTATATCCATAAATATTAGGATATAATTTGTTTTCCATATAGTTAGGTCCCACATTTGGGAAAACTATTCGCTAAATAAGCGGGGCTACTATCACAATCCAACCCCTCGCACAGCTAGCTCAAACAGTTTTACTATTGATGAAACAACCATGATTTTCCCATCTTCTCATCATCTCATAGTTTTCCCATGTAATCTTAATAAATTTTATAATAAATTTACTAAACATATAGACCTATTATCCCTCCAACCTCAATACTTGTTGTTTCCTAGATGGGATTCATGGTTTTTACTAACTATGCTCAAACTATGCACCTCTATAAAGATATGAAAATAATGATGAAACCCCTATGAACCTCCTCAATATAAACCTAATCATTATATATAATTAATATAAAATAATAAATGGTCATGTACTAGAAAAAAATAATAAGATGTGTTAAGAAATGTTGGTTTCTCACAATCTCTACACATTATAATAACTCATCCTTGAGTTGTACTCCCATAAACCACTAGGATTTTGGGTGACGAGTTCGTGATATTATCATCACATATTTTATTCTATATCCAATGCCTCCACCTAAAAAATTCTTTCATTAATAGAACTAATCCTAACTACATGGAGTTTCCCCACTAAACATTTTCACTACGATCCAAAACATGAATCAGGTGCATCTCAAATAACGCATCAACCTGAAGCACAACATCATCAACATAAATCACATGAGAAGTTTCGGGGTGATACTTCCAATGATGTGCAATATGAAAAACATTATTCATAATTCTAAACATCTATAAAAGTTCCAATCAGTATTCCACTACTCCAATACTCTCCACAATAAAAAACAATCTGACAAACCAGAGCGCCAACATTCCCTACTTACAAATACGAGGGTGACCCAATCTTGGTGAAACCCAAAGGAACACATGATCACCCACTATAAACTCAATAAGATGATTAAATTGATCAACATAACACTTTTTTACTCTCTTTACTACAACCATATGTTTTGGGATCAATTGAACATGTTCCAATGTCCCTTGCATGCGACTCAATCCCAATAACTTTAAATCACCCTCCTCTACCCCATATTATGATTACATGCAAGGCCTACCATAGAGTGCCTCATATAGAAGACCTAAATAGTAACCTAAAAACTATTTTTATTGGTGAAATAAACTACTATAAAAGTTGTCATCCCTATTTCAACCAATTTATAATATATATACTCCTATAATTACCTCTAACTTCTAAATAACAAGCTCTAATTTCCCATTAGTATGTGCATGATGATCTATACATAGAAACAACATAGTACCCCATTCCTTCTACAAGCCTTTACAAGAAGCATGAATTAAAACATGGGTCACAATATTAGACTATAATTTGAATAACCCCATTAAAACACACTATCTATGAAACCCATATGTCTTCTACTGATCATCCATGAAATTATATTTAATTGGAAAAAAATGAGATCCTTTTTTAACCTGTCCACAATCACCCATATTGTGACATTATATAGAGGTTTCCACCAAAGACCTACTAAAAAATACATGGTAAATCAAAACTAATTCTATTTGGAGATAGATAAAATATATAATAGAATAAAAGGTGCCTGATTCTTATTTTTTATATGCTGGTAGGTGTGGAATCACATCACAAAACCTGTAATCACTTTTTTTATTCATGAATAAAAATATTCCCATTGATGGTGACCATACATTTTTTCCAATATAGGATGAACAATCTTCTTTAATTCATTAAAATCATGAAATATCTCCTCTTATATAAAATTTTTCATAATAAAATGTCCACAAACATATATAATCTCATCATCATCGATAAAAAAATCGGGCAGTATCTCCCTACCTTCAAAATTGTACCCCAATTCTAGACACTCTAGGTTCTTATACTACTACTCTATGACCCAACACATAAACATGGACTAAAATTATAAAGATATGAGTTTAATATTACCCAATGTATTATGAAACTCTATATAAATCATGGTAAATAATCCCATCATCTTTCACTCAGAGTTAGACTCTTGGACTGCCTATTTTTGTATCTTCTATCTAAAAGTGTCAGCAAAACAATTTCCCTCACAGAGTTTATAGTTTTACTCAAAGACAAATTTCTGCATGTATTCAAATCATCACCATTGTCATAGATAAAATCACACTATGATAATATGAACTTTTTTACATTAATTACAATAAACCTTTCACCCAATATGTAATACTACCAAAACATTATTGAATAAACCACCACACCCATCTCAAGATCATGTGTAGGGTACTTACTCTCATGTGAACTCTTATTTCATAAAATATATGGATTGACTCGATCTTTCTACATCAACACTATTCTATGCAAAATCCTAAAAAAATTATAATCCCCACCCAGATTAGGAGGTTCAATATCAATATAGTGGTCAAAAGATTCTTTATCTCTTGTATTTTCTTCTCACATGCCCCAAACCATGAAGAAAATACACCCTTTATAGTTACACAGGAATTTGGTTCTTATAAATTTGAAACTCTATTTATGAATATACATTAATAACCTAGAATACCCATAAATCATCATATATTTAAAAAAATTGTGATGCACCCAGGAAAACACTGCTAGAACATTATTTGGGTCAACCAATAAACTATCCTCTTAGATGATGTTCCCCATCAAATGAACTCAGTTGAACCAGAAACTAAACATATATATCATATAATATTGTTGATTCTATCTCAGTGTAATCATCCTAATGTCAAGAAAATGGGAATGATCATCATCAGTAATGATGTATTTAATATTTCACCCACAAAACAACTACACACTGATCCACATACATGGGAAGGATTGAGTTCATAGAGTACATAAACACAGCTAAGGAATTACACAATACTTGTGGAATCATGGTGTACATAAATAATCCATAACAGATTGTAAATGTATTCCACTGTATATAAGAAACTACCAATATTTGTTGATGATTCCCTGACGTCAAATTAATCTTGGAGAATACATAACAACCCATAATTTTTTTCCAAGTTGTCAAAAATATGCTGAAGTGGATATCGAATCTTAATAGTCATCTAGATTAACTTCTGTTCGTCGATAGATAACACCAAGCCCCATCATACTTCTTTGAAAAAAATGGAGAGAACCAAGGTGACATAATTATATAGATAAATAATTTGTTCTCTAACTTTTAAATTTGGGCCTTGAGTTATTGATTATCTATTGGTTCCATTGTGTATGGAGAAATGAAAACTGGTTTAGCTCTAGGAATTATCTCAATCATAAACTCAAAATCTCTCTTAGGTTTTATCCCTAAAAATTCTTTAGGAAACACAGCTTGGATCTAATCAACTACTGGTAGAAGGATAGTGTGCTTCACACACCTATCATCCAATAAAAGTCTCAAAACATAGATGGTGAGATCCCCTTGTTAATGATGAACTATACCTACATGTCCTTCAATATATACCATTCTTCATGATTAAAATATCTATCAACCTCATGATATTTAAATTTTAATATCATATGATAACAATCCTTGTGGGAATGGTATGATACAAACTAGTCCATACCCATAATCTAGTCAAATTCTAACATATAAATCATATAAAGATCCCAAAGGAAATGATACTGACCATCCAAAAGGGGTGTCTATTTTCATAGCCACATATATGGACTCTATTGTCATATCCAAACCATTCAAAGGTTTAATTGATATAGAAAAATGTTAGGCTCTTATTTCAAATAATTTTCTAGAATTAATAGATTCTATAATAATTGTACCTCTAACGGTTGAAGGCCCAACATCTCTATCAAAAATGAAGGATAAACTATATAAAGATATCATATCCCGCTTCCTTATTCTCTTGTCTTAGTCCCATTTAATGCACTACATTACCGATATGGGAACACTTTCACTAATGTTCCACATTTTCCCCTGACTAGCTTGGTTAGTAGAACTCTAAATTCCTAATTGATGTGGGGTATAAAACCCCTTCCAGAACTCTGCCAAATCCTAGTTCATCTATGATTTCCCACCCGATGAGGGTTCCTACAAAACCTCTATAGATTCCTTGTCTAGTTTTATGCATGGAACTCCACCTGTGGTTGGGAAAAATGGCTAAGAATGTGATTTAACCTACTATAGTGATGTAAAAACACTCATTTATAGCCCTGGTTAACTAATCCTTCTCTATAGATACTCTATTTTATACTACATATATAACAGTTTTCATAGAAATTATTCCTACCTTAGGAATACATAGATACAGGTTTTCTAACAAAATTGAACTGCCCTATATTGTAGTCCTCATTATAATTACACTAAATAATAAGATCATGATTCACTATGTCAATAAACTTCTATAATAATACATGCTAACCTAGGTCTTAATATCACATTTAAATACATCATTAATAAAAATATAATAATAGATTACTCATCTCCTACTATCACTATAAAAATTGTTTTAAGTTGGTGAAGAAGTAAATATAGTCCATCACTGATATTAATCCTTAGGTCAATCGAAAAAACTATGTCACTCACTCAAGTCTCTGTGTCTCTGTGTAGAATTTTATTGGAACCCTCTTTAAAAATCCTTATATAATATTTCCTCCATCAACTAATTTTATTTTTTCCCTTGGAATTTTCTATGTGATATGTGATTGTCTATATAAAATAAATCTAAATAACAGCTTCTCGAGGCCACCCTCTCTGTTGAAAATTGTAGGGTGCTACAATTGGAAATCCTGGTTCAAAACAGACATATTATGCACATCCTACAATGGTCATAATTAAATGAAATTCATAAATCTAGTGAAGTTATCATAGAACTAATATAACCCCCTCAATCGGAACAATCAAGGCCTCTTTGGCAACAATTTGAGGATTATTCCAAACAATGTCCTCCTATCTCGCTAATTACAAATGTCAATATAGGGTCATGTCTCTAAAATTCAAAAAAAAACATGTCTCATGACACATAACACATCATTTACACATTTACACAAGATAGATACAAATAAATCAATGAAATATTATTTCACATACACTACCCCGTGATCATAACTGTTACACTGTCCCCACCCTTGACCATCCATAAACTAGGTCGTGGCTAACATAGGGTAATAAATTTTAATATTTTTGGTTTCCCATAAGAATCCATTTTCTATCAATTTCAAATTTTTATTTTTGAACATAATTGATAAAATATAGTTTAATAATTTGGAAATAATTCATTTTATATATAAAAAATATTTAATTACATTTTTTTTCACACAACTCACTCATAACTGGATTTTTTGTATATTCCAAAATTGAAGAATGTGAATTATATCCATGATTTCTTAAAATGATGCATACTTATTCACCTCTCATGAAATTGTAATCCTTGATTAATGTTTTATAAAACAACAATATCATGCTACAAGTGCATCACCCAAGGTGAAATAACATTCAACTGTAACATCAAATATCATGAAAAACAATCACACCCTATAAACATGGGTTTTCCCTCACACATGGGTAATATAATACTATTAACAAGATCTAAAAAAATTCCCAAATCATCATATTCTCTTATCTTACTTTTCCAAATTATTAAATGACCAAAAATAAAACCTTTATATGATACCAGATTATGACAACCTTACCCAAGAACCACGTGCAGGTTCTTTGATCTGGTTCTCCCCAGAACCTCCAGCACATCTCCCAGTACACCAAAGGTTATAGACATGCTGCGTGGTTCTAATATTTAACATGGGGATACTATACCCACTTTATCAAAGAAAACAAATGTGGCAATATATTTAAAAATATCCAAAATAATATTATACATTAACTATAATTTCCCATCCTTAAACGTTGCATAATCTTGAGTTTAGTAAAAAATTCACAATGTGGATCTTTTCGTGTTTTAATATTTAGAGAAATAATCCACGACTATTACATATAAAACCTATAAATACAAAGGGGAAACTTCCAATAGTATTTTTCTTCCATGGCACAAAATGTTTTAAAAAAAACTTGGTTTCATTTCATTTTAAGTCATCATAACTTTTCCTTGATTCCATCCTTGACTATATTCTCTATTAAATCTCATGAATACATTCAAAAAATTTCGATGATAATAAAAATAACATAAAGGGACATTAAAATAAAGAAAAACATTATTATAGTTAAAACTTGATAACTCGTTTGATGTTCTTTTAAAGCTTGAAACAAAACATTTTAACATGAAAAACACTCAAAAACTTTTCCCAATGAAAAAAACTAAAATCAATAGAAGTCAATTACGATTCCTTTACGTGACTTAGAGAATCATATATATAAAACCCTTTCAAATATCTTCCAATTGGAATAACTATATAGTTAACATTGAAATTGGAGACCTATAATGGGGATCACCCATCGTATAAGCTATATCGGACTCACCTATGATCTATAATGGTGCTCAATCCATCATATAAGATGTTTGGAGATCACCCATGTGCTATAATGGTGATCAACCATTCGTATAAGAATGTTTGGGATCACCCGTGAGCTATAATGGGGATAAACCCTTTATATATGCTATATCAGGCTCACCTGTGAGATGTAATGGGGCTCAAAACATCATATAAGCTATATAGGGCTCACCCATTTCATATAATTCTCATGTACCATTTCCTGAATAAAAAATGTTCATCACAAAACCCATTTATTGAAATCTGATTATTGTACCATATGAAAATCAATTTCGTATAAAAAAACATTTTAATTAATGAACCCATTTTCAATACCAAGATACCCAAATAAAATAATAAGGTATTTATTTTCATTTTATATGTCATTAAGGCTTACAATGGAAGCCAAATATCCTATAAAGATTATGGTAGCGGAGAAGTCGTTGTCACCGTATACGTTAAAAAAATTTCTTTTTGTCGTTTTTTAAAGAAAGTAAAATTCTTCGTGTAAAAAAATAATTTTGGAAAGATGGAATAAAATTCATAAAATTTACTATATATCTTTTTTATACCCATATAAATAAATATTTAATTTAATTTCAGGAAGAAAAATATTTTATAATTAAATCATTAAATGTTAAAGGTGTCCAATACCACATTGATAATTTAAGTATTAACCTCCATCAATTAATAAATAACTTTTTTATATATAAAATATTGATATGAAATTTCATAGTGGAATTATATACATCTTATCAGAGAATAAAGGTGCATATTGTCATGAAATGACTCAGTAAAAGGAGAATGGGATGAAGTCTCTAACCTTGAGTCCGACTAGTCTCGTTAATTCATTAATATCTTGAATAATAAACTTATGTTATTTTATACTTTAATTATAAACTTTTTAATTTTTATTATTCATTTTATATCACTTATAACCATTTTATATCAATTAGTAAATTATTTGATTTCATATCGAACGTTTTATCGATGTTCGGTATTTGATTCAAAAATGAACTCGTTTTGATGAAAATTATCCGTGTGTCCATAAATCCATTATATTAAAAATATTATTTATGATTTAAATATCATATATATCCAGTATATATTTATTTATAATATTCTATAAAATTTGGTCATAAGAAATTAAATTTACCATTCATGGAGATGGTCGGTCGTACGTACTAATTAACACTACCTTCATTTCATTTTCATATTAAAGGAATGAAAAATAAATGATACAAAGGTATATTATAATTCCAGTGTAATATATTTTTTATATATGTTACATAATTTTATTAACTCTATACTTTATATGTTTCATGTATGACATGAATGATTCATATCACTTTGAGGGGAAGTAGTCCACATTCCTCAAATGAAATTATCGTATATACAAATTATTGAAAGCATAAAGGTATGTTATAAAAAAATTACAGAAGAATAGAGACAATATAAATATAAAATAAATATAATATAAATAAATTTCCATCATAATGGATACCATTAAAGGTGGTACGAGATAATTGATCAATCATCGCTTCAGGAGGCAGTAGTTCGCCGTATATAGAAAAGATATATTCTATATCCATTGATGGACGTGTGTGTATGTATAGGTTGAAATAACAGAATATAAAAATATTAATTTATTATAGATGCTTGTTTTGTTATTAATTAATGGAATAAAGATCAGTTTGGGTGTTGGATGTGGAAAATAAATGAAAGGAGCTTGAAAGACTATGTTACTTCTAAATCAGGTAACTCCTTTTGAATTTAGCCAAAAGGATTTCTTGAATTTCCTTATTCCCTAGATAATGATTTTATAAGAAATGGAGGGATGTTGGGTGATTATTCTATCAAAATTTGGTTGAGCCATGGGGCTTGAGAAGTTTGAGTAAGTTGTTAGTGGTGGTGGCCTTTTATAAGAGGGAGGAGGGGAACTTTAGGAATGTCTTAAAATATTATTTTTATTATAAATTTATTTTCGAATTTTAATAGTTCCAATGTGAAATATTTTAAGGATAAATTTTTTTTTATAAATACTCTCATATAATTAGTTTTATACATCATTATGTACCTAAAGTAACCTTATCTTTTTGCATTAACCCATAGTAAAAAACATTAACTCTTACCATGTCTTATTGTATTTTCATAATATATGATTACTATAGTTACTATAAAATGAAAAGAGAAAACAATTGGATAATTATTTAATATTTTAGAATTATATAGGTCAGTTGGATAAATATTATATTTTTAAGACTATTATATCATTTAATAAAATAGTATTTTTTAAATACTCATTTATGTCAATTTTGACACTATTTAGAAATTGATTTTTTTAATTCATAAAAACATTATTACTTTAATACAAAGGCATTAAATCATCCATAATATGTGAATAAAATTGAAATTTTTTTTGGACGTCATAAAAATTTTTAAATTAAATTTATTTTCATATTTATAATATCATGAATTTGAATATTTAATTTAAAATTTAATTGATGCATCATCATTGTGTCACAAATATATTTATTTATTTAGTGTCCAAAAAATATAAATAAATTAGCATGATTTAGGAAATATTTTTATATTTATAATGACAATTTATATTATAAGGTATCATTTATATAAAACAAATTAAACCTTTTTTTAGTTAGGAGATATATGTTTATGTTATATTTCCCTTTTCTTTAAAATAAATATTATAAATGGTCATTATGACACCCATGTGGCTCCATGGGGTCCTAAATTCGACCCAAGGATACTAATGGGTTGAAATATCTTATAAAATAGTATTAGAAAACATATTTGGGTAGTTTTATATTATTATAGTATTAATTTTTACCCTTATTTAACTGATTTACCCATTAACCATGCTAAATAAAAATAATTGCTAAAATTACTATTCATAATGTCCATAAATAAACATTACATGTTTACATAACTTGGGTAATATTATTCAAAATATATAATATAATTTTCCAAATTCAAAACACTGAATAGGTGTAAATTAATTTAAAATTAATTCTCATTGTCAAAACTAGAAAATAGGTTTTTAAGAAGTAAAAACTATCAAAAGATTGACATGTGTTTATATCGTATTTAAATGAGAAATTACATCCAATGACCATAATTGTATTAAATGATAAAAACATAATCCAATTATACATTAAAACAATCTAATATGACAATATAACAATATAAATAAATTATATTAAAAATCCATTTTGAATTAAAATGCTGTATTTTTCAGTATTCATAAAAATATGGATTTTATTAAAAAAATACCAAAATTTCAACCAAAGTACATTTTAATTAGATGATTCTAAATAAAAAGTTTATTTTATCAAATATAACACATAAATGTGAAAAAAAATATTTTTAACAAGGGTTCTCCATCAAAAGGTAGTAAACCACCATTTTAAATATATTAGAGTATTTTATTCTTAAAATTAGATTAATTATCATTTTATGTCACTACAATTCATTGTATAAATATAAAAAAATAAAAAAATATGTAAAAAAATAATATATTTAATTATTTTCATTCCTTCCAATACAACGACTTGGTGTTAACTACTATTTAAAATAAATATATTATTATTTTATTATTTCTCAGGATAGCTTGGTGTTTTGTGAAACAAAAGATTTCTGAGAAACCTATTATCATGTGTCATATACACTATCATACATAGTATACCATTGAAACTGAAATTAACATTAAATTTATAAATAGATATGAAAATATCTTATTTTATAAATACCTTAGATGTTACATCATTCCTCTCTTTTGGAAATTAGTTCCTCGCAATTTTAAAAATGGGATCAGAAACATCATTGAAAATACCACATTTAAAACAAAAGAGTTAATAAAAATATCAAATTAAAAGAAATAAAGTGATGTAAAAAAAGGTCACATAGGATATCAATTTCTAGGATTTCATGTAGGAAAACATGAACATGCATGATACAAATTACTCTCAAATACTAATAGAGGGTGATAGAGAACATGATCATTCGAAGGTTATCCATCACAAAACCATAAGTACTATATGGTTCAAAAGACTATTGAGAAATGTAAAAAAATAATGTTTTTGATTTATCTTTATTTTGATAGATTTGAGGAAGTAATTTACATCCTATAATAAGAAGATAAGGAATCATAATTACTTGATGTATTTCTATTTTATATGTTTAATTTCATCCTCATAATAATCCCAGAATATGATGTACATATCTAAAAATAACATTAAGAATAAAACTTCACAAAAACTAGAAAGGATATCAATATCTTAAAATAATGTTAAACATAAATACCTTCTTCCATGTTAAGAAAATCTATACATAAACATAATCCTCCCCAAACATCTCCTAGAAAGGATTTTAATAACATAGTATAACATCATGTAAAACCTAAAAAGGTGTGTCTAAAACCTTGAAATTGTGGTTATCCTTCAGAGAAAACCAGTATATTAGGATCCTCCATCACATCACTAGATGTCTCAATATCAACTATAATAGTAGTAAAATATTTTCTAGCCCTTTTTGTTGTTGATCACACTAATTTCCTACCAATGTAATTAACCTCCGACAATTATTTTCATAATTTCGCATATCATTATAGCTAAAGCATCTTATTGTATATTGGGAATATATGTTATCATCATTGGACTTTTGTGTCCCTTTTCTGTAGTCACGAACAATGTGGCAAAACATACCACACCGAGAAAACTTTCCAAACCCAGACACACATTCCCCAGAATGTATTTTACCAAACATGGAACATTTTTTGGGCATACCACTAGAATTATGAGGTGGTTGCTTTTGAATTTCCTTGTACATTGATCGTTTATTACTCATATCATCTTATAGAACATATGTTTTGGAAAACACTATTTCAACATTCTCAACATAACGAACCACTTTTTTGTAATATTGAAATTCTTAGGAGGCCAATGCTCTTACTAGACCTAGTTTTAATCCTGAGTAAAATATATTAATTTTATCATTAATTTATTGAATAAAATCTAGAACATACCTGGCCAATATTGTGATTTTTATCTTCATAGGAGGAAACTAATTCAGCATACTTTTTCATTAATTCCATGAATATTTTCTCCATACTAAGCCGTAAAAACCATATGGAAATATTTATTTAGTAAAATATCCTTAAATTATTCTCATTCCATGGAATAATGATCATTTTCTCTCCAGTATTATTAAATAATGACCAAAATTGATAAGCTTCACCATAAAAATGATAGATGGAAAGAGTTACCTTTTGACGTTCTGAATATCCCATGACATCAAATATCTTTTCTAGGGTATTTATCCATCATTTAGCTACCACTAGGTCAAATCATCAATTGAATGATGGGGGATGATGCATTATAAAATGTTCCACTGCTGACATATTCTTCTATGGTTGATCGTTATGATCTCGTACATGTATACCACTACCATTTATTGCCTTATTCAAACTACTTCGTCATTGAATAAGAGTGTTCTGTTCAAATTCTCACCACATCATGTTGCTGATTTGAATGGTTTTTTTCCTTTTGATGCCTTCACATTACAGCTTTTGTATCTCCTATATGGAAAACAATTCTTAATAGACATAGTTTAGATGATGGAACAATGTAATTATAAAATGGTACATTATTTCATCTTAACCATAATGTAAAATTCTCTAATGAAAAGAAATTGACACCATCCTAACCTCTAATGTTATCTAAACTGACCTCTAATACCAACTATAAGTCCCCTTCCTTAAATGTTTCATAATCGTGAGTTCAGTCATTAATTCACATTGTGGTTTTTTAAGGTTTTTTTCATTTGATTAATATGCCATAACTATTACTTAACAAAAAAATAGAAATACAAATTGGACACATCCAATAGTATCACTTTCTTCTATAATAGAAAAAAATTTCAAAATAAAGATGGTATCTTTTCATGTTTAATCATCCTAACTTTTAATTGATTTCATCCTTGACTATATTCTCCCTTAAATCCATTGAAATCATTTAAAAACATGGGATGAGCACAAAAATCCTAGTAAGGGACATAAAATAATGAAAATACATTAGTCTATTTAAAACTAATAACCAACTCAATGTTCATTGAGAAGTTGAAACAAAAAATTTCACATGAATAACACACATACTTTTTTCTCTATAGAAAACACTAAAACCATTAATAAAAAATTAAAACTCATTTATGTGACTTATAGAATCATATATATAAAACCCTTTGAATCATATTATAATTGAAATAAATATGTGGTAGGCTTCCAAAATGGATATCAATACTGTGGATCACCCGTCGTATAAACTATATCAGGCTCACCTCTGAGCTATAATGTGGATTATCCCTTCGTATATGTTGTTTCGGGATCACCCTTGAGCTATAATGAGGCTCAACCCTTATTATAAGATATATCGGGCTCATCCATGAGCTATAATTGGGATCCACCATTTTTATAAACCATATAAGGCTCACCTGTTTCATATAATTCTAATTTACCATTAAAAAATAAAACACATTCACCATAAAACCCCTTTTTTGAAAGCTTCTTCTAATACCCTAAAAAATGAAATTACATATAAAAATGCCATTATTTAATTAAGAACTATTTTTAAATGAAAATATACCCAAATAAATTAATATGGGATATATTTTCATTCTAAAAGACACTTTGGCTTATAGAGGAATCCAAATATCAAATTATGGTTACAGTGGTGGAGAAGTCGTTGTCGCCGTAAATGTTAAAAAACAATCCTTTTGTCATTTTTTAGAGAATGTAAAACAAATCATATAAAAAGATCCTTTTGAAAACATGTAATGAAATACATAGAATATCTTGTGTATTCCTTTGATACCCATATAAATAAATATGTAATCAGGAAGAAAAATATGGGATAATTAAATATATAAATGTTCAAGGTGTCCCATACCACTTTGAAAATTTAAGTATTAACCTCCATGATTTAATAAATATCATTAGTATAGATAATTTATGGATATATAATTTCATTTTTATTGTATATACACCTTTTAAAAGAATAATGGTGCATATAATCAAGAAATGCCTCAATAAAAGGTGATTGAGACGAAGTCCCTTACCTTGAGTCTGACTCGTCTTGCTCATTCATTAATTTCCTGAATTATGATAGTAGGTTAATTTCTACAGTCTTTATAAAATTATTATTGTTTATTATTCACATTATATCACTTATTACCATGTTATAAAAATTAGTTAATTATTTGAGTTTATATCAGATGTTTTGTCGATGTTCGGTATTTGAGTTAAAAATGATTTTGTTTTGATGCAAATTATCCATGTGTTAATATGTTAATTATCTCTATAATATTATTCATGATTTAAATATCATATATATCCACTACATTTTTATTTATAATAGTCCATTACATTTGGAGATAATAAATTAAAAACACCTTTCATGGAGACGGTAGGTCGTACATACATATGAACGCTACATTCATTTTTTTGTCATATTAAGGGAATAAAAAATAAAAATATACATAGGTATATTATAATTATACTATATTATTTACATTATATATGTTAAATATTTTCATTATTTACATCCTTTATATGTTCCATGTTTTGCATTAATGATTCATATCACTTTGACGGGGCGGTTGTCCACATTTCCTCAAAAGAAATTATTGTATTTACACATTATCGAAAGCATAAAGGCATGGTGTAAATAAAAATTACAGAATCATAGATACAATATAAATATAATATATGTAATATGTAATTATAGTTCCATAATAATGGCCACCATGAGAGTTGGTATGATAAAATTCAATTGTCATAATTTCGTGAGGCAGTAGTTCGCCGTATACAGAAACAGTATGTTCTATATCCATTAGATGAAGGTGTGTATAAGTGTAGGTCAAACCCTTATCAAAAAAAACCTACTAGTATATTGAGGATACTTGTATTGTTATAAAATATTGGAATAATGATAGGCGTTTGGTTTGGATGATGAAAATAAATGAAAGGGTCTTGAGAGAAGGTGTTACCTCTAAATGAGGTAACTCATTTTGATTTTAGCCAAAATGATTTCTTGAATTTCATTAAGCCCATGTTAAGGATTATAGGATAAATGGAGGAATTTCGGGAGCTTATTGGTTTATATATTTGTCTATAAAATGGTCTTGAGTGGTGTGAGTATGTGGATATAGGTGGTGGCCTTTTATAAGAGGGATGAAGGGTACTTTTGGAATATCTTGACATATTATCTGGTTATAAATTGAATTTCAAATTTTAATTGTCAAAAAGATATATATTTAGATTATGAGATGTGTATGGGTATAAATGCTCCCAAAAAAATAGGTTTTATATTTGTTTTGGTCACAAAATTAACCTCATCTTTTAGCATTATCCCTTAGTTAAAAACATTAACTCTTACTACGTCTTCTTGTATTTTCATAATATATGGTTACTATAGTTAGTATAAAATATTAAGAGAACCTAAAGTAGATTTTTTTTTTAAATTTTTAGCATTATATAATTCATTTGTACGAATATAATATTTTTATTAATATTATATCATTTAATAAAATGCTATTCTTTTTAAAACTAATTTATGTCATTTTTGACAATATTTAGAAATTGATTTTTTGAAAAGTAATAAAAACATGATTCCTTCAAAAAATAAGGAATTAACTAATCCCTAACATTTCAATGTAATGAAACAATGTTTTATATGGAATAAAAATGCCAAATTATATTTATTTTAATATTTATAGTATCATTTTTTGGAATATTTAATTATTATGGTAATCACTACATCATCTTTGTGTCATAAATATATATATTTATTTCATTTGTAAATATTATAAATAAAATACCATGATGTATGAAATATTTTTATAATTATAATTAATTTTTATAGAATAATGGATAATTTATATTAACCAAATTAAAAAAATTACTTAAGAGATACATGTTTATGTTATATTTTCGTTTTCCTTCAATTAAATGTTATAAAAGGCCATTATCACACCCAAGTGGCTCCATGGAGTCCTAAATTCTACACAATGATGTTAATGGTTAGAAATATCTCATACAATAAGATTAGGAGACATGTTATTGTAGTTTTATATTATTATAATATTATTTTTCACCCATATTTAACATATTAACCCTTTAACCATAGTAAATAAAAATAATTACGGAAATTACTATTCATAATGTACATAAATAAATGGTACATGTATATATAATTTGTTCCTTATAATTACAAATATCTACTACACTTTTCTAAATTCAAAACAATTAATTGGCAGAAATTGATTTAAAATTAATTTTTATTTCCAAACCAGAAAACATGTTTTTAAGAAGTAAAAATTATAAAAAGATTGACATGTGTTTATGTCCAATTTTAATGTTAAATTACATATAATTACCATCATTTTATTTAATCATAATAATTTAATCCAAATGCACTTTAAAAAAATATAACGATATAAATAAAATTAAATTAAAGGGTAATTTTGGATTAAAATTCATTATTTTTTACTATTCCTAAAAAATGGATTTTATTAGAAAAATACCAAAATTTCAACACATGCAAATTTTGTTTTCCCAATTGTAATTATAAAAGATTATTTTATCAAATAGAATATTTAAAAGTGAAAAAACTATTTTTAGAAAGGGTTCTTCATCAAAAGGTGGTTAAATGCCCTTTTAAAAATATTAGAATATTTTATGCTTAAAATAAGATTCATTCTCATTTTAATCCACTAAAATTAATTAGATAAATGTAAACACATTTAAAAAAATATGTAATATCATAACATAGTTAATTCTGTTCATTACCACCAATAAAATTTCTTGGCATTAACTACCATTTTAAAAAATGATATTATTATTGTATTATTTTTCGGTATAGCTCGGTTTTGTGTGAAACGTAAGATTTCAGTGAAATCAGTTTTTGTGTGTCGGGTACAAAATAATACGTAGTGTCCCCTTTCAACTAAAATTGACACTAAATTTATTAATATATATATAAATGTATTATACTATAAATAATTGGGATATTATAATAACTACTATAGACCATGCATTAAATTTAAAATTACAAATGGGAAATAAAAAAACCAAAAAGAGTAGATATGTCCAAACATATCTGTCAAGATTCAACTAGAAACCCAAAATAATGATAAAATAACAACTCCCAACATGGTTATAACATCACCTCTAATTCCCTCATCATTTAGCCATCCTGAATCCCAACTCATCCAGCCAACATAAGGCCCTTTCCATTATCATGAACTAAAAATATGAATTATACATGAGTACCAATTTTCGGCCCGAGTTGGGTTTGAGTACAACTCAGCCTTCCACCACCAATAGAACGTAAAAAATATAATTTCTATAAAAGGTGAATTATGTTTTATAATTAACAATATAAAAATATAGTATTTATTATTTTCCATATTCATTATTCCTTAGTTAACTATAGTGGTCCTCAAGATCACTATGACACCAAAGTTAAACATACCTACTTCATCCCATTCATGATTTTGAACCATATCTAATATTTTCAACACTTTATTTCTCTTAAGTTTTCTTTTTCATTCAATTTTCCATTTCATTTCGGTACCTTTGAATTCATTCTAGGTAACAATTCATTAATACGTGGAGTTTTAGTCCTACATCATTATATCAGGTACTTCAAAAATCAGCCTTTAACAAAAAAGCGAGTACATTGTGAATCATCCTAACACCAATTCGCATTCATGCATCAGGGACCTAGAGCATCATTCAAGACACCCATGGAGTATGATCGTTATCCCATCACCAATAACTCTTTTTTCACATATACATATCATATTTCAACATCAATATCCATTTTATCAACCATTATAAACATTTTGCACCATTTATATTCTCCCAAAAAATCCTTTAAAATCATTTAAACCCTAAACCATTTAATGAAATTATAATGAATCATATTATGTCTCCTAATCCTTTTAGTTCAAATAAAAATAATAATTATCAATCTGACATTCCAAGACATTCAAAAAATTAATTTTATAAACCCTCAAATTCCCTTTTTCCCATTCCATCATTATCATTTCAAGGAAAAATTTGCACACCCCATCGGTTTCCATAAATTCTGGGCTTATAATATCTATTGTATAAAATGTGATTATATAATTATAACAATAATTCAAGGGGATTCAATTTAGTTTTTTTAAATTTAAAATAAATTTCACAGCATAGAAACGCAATGAAACTACGAAACACACAATATAATTTTCAAGACTTTGGGAATTAGTATACAGAATAGACACCATAGGGATATAGATGAATTTCTACAAAATCATGGTTCTTGATTCTATATATAATGACTTAAGCTACAACATTTAGTAAAACCAAAGGATGGAACTTCGATCGTCAAGATCTTGGTATGGAAATCCATTCCTATAATTTATCTAATTATTCAAAATCACCATTCCATTCACAGAACATAGATAAATCAATAGATAAATAGAAATAAGTTTAAATGAATGATAAAGAGAATAAAACTAATAATGTCGACAAATAATGGAGACTTATTCATGAACCTAGATCTCTAACAGGATTTGAATCACCAAAAACATGCCCTCGAATCAAAGGGAATCATCTCTCAATCCCTCAGAGAAAAATGTGTTCATAAATCAACGAGATTATGGGAAATGAAGCCTTTGGATTTTACTTAAGATTACATCTATAAATGTGGGTTTAAAAATTGTAAAATTCATGATTATGACACATGAATAACAATAAATGAGCACCAACTATACGGTGCTACTATATCAAGCCAACCCATCACATGGTTTCCTCAGATAGTTAAAAGAACCATGAAAACCCATGCTTTCCCCCTATTTTTAGCATCACATAGTTTTTCCTTTTCATATATACGGCTTGGTCAAACCCTACCCCAATAGTGTAGAGCTACATTCTCTCCTTTCAAGAGCCATAAAATTTGATGGATGGGGTGCATGATTTGTACTAACCATGATCAAATCGTGAACCACCAAAAAAAAGGATCCAAAGCATACCAAAACCCCTTTAAACCTCTCAAAACATAACCGAATAATTATAGATACTTCAAATATAGAAATAAAGGAACAAGTGACTAAAGGTAGTATAATAAATCTTATGAAAACATAGGATCTTATATAAAACAATATGAAAAAATAATTAGAAATAAAAATTAATTAACATAATATATGTATTGTTGAAAAAATACTTGTAGATTCTATAAATATTTAAAAAATAACCTGTATATATGTATAATTATATATTTTAATTTATAAAATATCATTATTTTAAAAATTAAAAGAAAATATAAATAACAATAATCGTAATATATTAATTATCTATAAGGTTAATAATTGATACTATATTTTTCAACACCCATGGGATGGTTTTGGTATAATTTGATTCATTTTTTCTATTTTTATTACATTTTGAACATGGTTATGTTCATGATATTAATCATGAAAAATTCTGAAAATATGGATCCTCTAACTACAAAATTCCCTAATAGTGGTGATTTTTAATAGTAATAATCCTAACCAATGATTAATAAATTCCATAATTTTACCAAAAATAGAAACAATTTTAAATATAAACATTTTAAAAATTTATAATCATTTTTTAAAAAATAAAACCTATATGCATTAAAATTTTAGGATCTAAATAAATAAAGTCTTACCCAAAATCGTAATAAAAATACACCATTTTATCTTAAAAATATTCCTTTTAGTATTTTTGAAACATGTTTGTATTTTTTCCTATTAAATAGTTAATTTATAGGTCTTTACCATAGATTAAAACTTATGTTTCATGTAATAGGACATTATAAAGACTATACATAAGTTTTTTCTGAAAATGGAATTTATTTCTACTAAGCATCCTCATTTTCATTAATGGGGTAAATTTACTTCTTTAATGTGATATCAAAAAAATTATAATGTATTTTATAAAATTAAATTTATATATATTCAGTTAAATACTTTATATATGTTTATATGATAATTTCTAATAAAAATGTTTTAATTGATTTTTTATATAATTTACAAATTTAAAAAATGATACCTTATATGCGTAAATTTTGTGCATTTATTTATTTTTTGTAAAATATGAATATTTTTGAATTAAATATAGTCGATTTGAATAAAAAACTTATAGATGTTAAACATATTAAAAAATACTTCATATAAGGGAATAATGAAGGACCTTGAAATCTTTAATTAGGAATTTTGTGCTCTTCGTAGGTATTATTTGATTTGAGAAAAATAAATTCTCAATGAATGCTTCAACATAGATTATGGACCAAGGAACTATTTAATATCAAATAGATGTATATTTTTGCTCATATTTTGATTCTCCATTCTCTATAGTTTTTCATTACACTGTTTTTTGTGTCTATTCCCTTTTAATATCATGTTTTTGAAACAAAATTATGTTTAAATGATAGAAATACAGGTTATTAAGTTAACTATAGTAGGCTCTTTGGGGAAACAACTCTCACACGCATTCCTTCATACTTATTTTAAGTTATATGAACACATGTGTTCCCTTTTCATTGGTGATCTCCCAAATATATTTGAGGTATTCCATTCCTCTCAAGGTAACATTTTATGTCACAACACATGTCACATAGTAAACACTATGAAAACATAATTTAGTTATCTTAAGACATTATGATAATGATCATTTAATCATTTTTGACTTGTAAAATTCAATACCCTATCAATTATATATATTTTATAGCTGTTATGACATAAATTAAGTGTTTTCATGTAAAATTTAAATTTTAGTTTGGAATGCACATCATATACTTAGAACCCCCAAAAAACTCTCATAGACTTGATTATCAAAGAAAAAATCATTAATTAATTTTTGAACTATAGGAATTATCTACCAATCAATATAACACAAAATTTTGATGTTATAACATAAAGTGAGTGTTTTTATTTAAAAGTGACATTATTGTTCAACATACACACCATAATCCCAAAAATTAGAAAATACACATTGATTATATTAATTGTTTTATAAAATTATCCATGATTCATTTTCTATATGTAAGAATCAACAATATATAACAACCCTACTCATTATTTTTCACGACCCATCCCAGTGGGGCTCGCGCCGTGACTCCCCAAGCCTGACTCTAATTGGCCAGGGGCTGGTGACTAGAACCGAGTAGGAATGTCCCTAACATGGGAGGCATTGCCTAAGTACCTGTACACACACACATCTCCAAGCCCACAAATGCTGAAATATAAAACACTAAGGAACAAAAAAAATGCATGCATACAACTAAACCCAACCAACAGAGCATGAAGAAAGGTAGAGTACTGTAAAAGTAAACTGGGCCAGAATACAAGCCCACAAAAAAAAGAGTCTGAAAAACTACAAAGTCCATCCTGTAAGCACGACGGTACTGGGACTACTGCTCATAGTTGTAGGAACACCTCGGCCTGTAGGAAACTCAGAAATCTCGGTCCTGTCCTGGTCCACCTTGGACTCTGTTAAAAGGGTGCTCATCTGCACAAGACACCAGACGTGCGGGCAAAGCCCCTGCAGGGGTGAGTATAACAATACTCAGTAGAGGACCCCAAAAACCACAAAGCAGTACACAAAGTAAATGTACAGTCATCTATGAATAGTATATGTTTAAAGAACATATAAAACAATCCAGATATACTCAAAACCCAGGCCCATGGTCTAGAGAAAAGTCACACAACCGCATACCCCCGCAAGGGATTCTGTTTGTAGATTCCCTGATGCGCTCATTCTGGGAGAACACACTCCACGAGTCGTATAATTCTTATGACGTCCGTCCGAGAAGTGATGTTATTTGGGAACCATCACGAGATATAGCTACACTCATTATGGGAGACACACTCTTGAGTGGAAGGGTTACGATAGATAGAACCACTCATTACGGGAGACACATTCCTAAGTAGGAATGATCTTGATACACAGATGAGGATCACTGCCAGGGCCATAGTGGATACCGCGACTCATCCGGAATTCACCTTCTAGGTAGAGGATCAACGCCCGGTAAGTTTGGTCACACCGATGCCTGACTCTACCTAGGGTTTGGAATGGATAGAGGATCTCGATCCTGGCCTCTCAGATGGATTCCTGACTCTATCACGGAAAATTCCGACTGAAGGGATCATAATCCGGCGTGGGGGAAAGATGTCTGGCCTTCAGGGGAAAGAAGAAGGGGCACTAACCCAAACGAAAGATGTTCAAGGCATGGTGAACAAAAGGACCAAGCTGTTCTCCAAAACGTACACAGCGTGTAGAAATGATACACTATGTGTTGTCCGACCCTGGGTACTGCCCGTGTACAACAGCCCATGTCGGGAGGCTGGTCGTATAGAAAACTCTATACACGACGTGTAGTATGGCATACACAATGTGTCTGGGTCACTAGGGCTGGCTTCATGTACTCTGGCCATGTGCCCGTACACAGTCACCAACCCGTGTACTCCATCTGGTGCAATCTGCACACGGGGTGACCTGCGCTGGTGACCTCGTCTACCGGGTGAGGGAGTACATGGTCGTGTACTCCATCTCGTGTCTGTGTATCATCGGTATACACACCGAGCTCCGCGTAGCTGCCTCTGCTGAGCTCTACCCGCTGTGCTTCCTGAAGCCATGTAGAGCATCCCGTGTCTGTATACCACCCCATGTACACGCCGAGCTTCGGGGAAGGTTCAACACGCCGTGTGACTATGGTCACACGACGTGTGATCCTTCTCTAACCTCGAAACCCTATTCACCACCATCAGAACTACACGGCGTGTTCTTCAGAAGTACACGCTGTGCATTCTTGAAATTTCCAGAAGCACGAACCTCCACCGTCGTGCTTCCCATGGTGCTCTGATCATTGATCCGGTCGTCCGGTCTCCACGAAACCTTCAGGTTTTGATCGCCCCGACACCATGAAGCTGTTTCCGTCATTTTTGGGCCTCCGATCGGCTCTGAAAACATGATTGATCTTCCCGCGCGAAGAACGCTCGAAGAACTCCCTTTCCGATCTTCTCTGATTTTTCATCCACCATCGTCGCCACACCTCCACATGAATGCTTCGACGTCGAACCTTCAGTTTAGGATTGTTGCATCGCAGAAAGGAGGTGAAACGATCCGTTGTTCGTCGCCCCGTGAAGAACGCGAATAACGTGCGGGGAAAAAAGAGGAAGAGATCCAAATAAACAATTTGAGGAACGAACCTCCGCCATCATTCATCAAAGCGTTGATCTGCTCCCTTTAATAGGTTTTAATGGATCATAAATCAACATGAAAAATAAATCATGGATTTATTCCACAAAATCATCCCAAAGAAAACCCTCCCAAAATAACGTACAGATCCGCGGATCAACTTGTTCAGGGTTGAGCCACTTTCGTCATTTAAATTCAAATACGGGGAAAAGAAAATCAAAACAACAACCAGTACCTTTCAAAAGGATTGATCGTTGACGAAGGCATCGCGCTACCGTTGTCATCGAGACCCTTCAACGTTGTTCGCGTAGCGATTCTCGACTTCGATCCGTCATCGTTCGCCAACGCATCCTCCTCCGGCCAAGCTCCAAGTGAAATCTCTCTCTTTTTCTCAACTCATAGGGTTATGAGGCTAACCCTATGAATTTTCCATAAGGATGCATTTATAGGAGAGAATTAGGTCGTGCTCAAAAAAAGGAAACGTTTTAAAATAATAAAATAAATTATTAATTTATTTTATTCCCTCCAAAGAACTTTCCTTTTTAAAACATCCCAAATTAGTTTTTTTGCAGCCGACCTGCGTTGGCTGAGGTTAGAGTCATTCTTATGAAAATTCGTCGTCTCGGACGCAATGGTGCACTCAGATTTTTAATCCGGGCATCCGTTTGGAAACTGCCACAACCGCGCACAAGCGCCGACTTACTTGACATAAAAAAAAAGTTCAAACCACCATTGCAGGCTCACTGGACCTCGGAATGATGTTCCATCTTCACACCCGGTCTTGAAATAATTCCATATAATATTTAAAAATAATAAACGGAAAATCTGAGACATTACATTCTCCCCACCGTGGGGCTTTACATCCCCGAAAATCCAAAACAAAGGCTACTCAAAAAGATGAGGGTACTGGGCACGGATCTGGGCCTCCCACCCCCACGTGCTTTCCTAAAGATTCTCGTGCTGCCACTGGACGCATACTAAGGGAATCGATCACCCATGAAGGATTCTCTTCTACCGATCCTAGATTTCCACCAGGTACTCAGAAAAGGTCACTCCATCCTTGATGTCTAACTCACCCCAGTCGATGAAGTGAGATGGGTCATTAACGTACCTCCTCAACTGCGACAGGTGGAAGACATCATGTACCCAATGCAACTGTGGTGGTAGAGCCAGGCGGTACGCCACCTCGCCAACTCTGCCCCGGATCTGGAAATGTCCGATGAACCTCGGAGATAACTAGACGCCTTGGCCAAATCTCTGCAACCCATGTCGAGGTGAGACCCGAAGAAAAACTTAGTCTCCCTCCTCGAACTCCAGAGGCCTCTTTTGTCTATCAGCATAAGACTTATGCCGGCTCTGTGCAGTCTTCATCCGCTCCCGGATGATCTGCACCTTCTCTGTGGTAGCTCGCACTAACTCTGGAGCCATGAGTGCTGACTCTCCGGGGTCGGTCCAGCAAAGCGGTGACCGACGGGGTCTCCCATACAAGGCCTCAAACGGTTCTATACCAATGGTAGTGTGGTAGCTGTTGTTGTACGCAAACTCCACCAGTGGTAGGTGGTCCTCCCAGATGCGACCAGAGTTCAAGATACATGCCCACAACATATCCTCCAGGACTTGAATGGTCCTCTCCGTCTGACCATCTGTCTAGGGATGAAACGCTGTGCTCAAGTGTAGCTGAGTTCCAAAAGCCTCCATCAATCCCTTCCACAACCGGGATGTGAAGCGGGCGTCTCGGTCTGATACTATAGTCGAGGGGACCCCATGAAGCCGAACTATCTCCTGTGCGTAGAGGCGTCCCAAGCTCTCTACGTAACTCTGCTCCCTGATAGATAGGAAGTGGGCTGACTTGGTGAGTCTGTCAACGATCACCCAAATGGAATCGTGCCCCTTGGATGTTCGTGGTAAGCTCATCACGAAGTCCATTGATATTCCATCCCACTTCCACTCTAGAACTTCTAGGGGTGAGCTAACCCTGCTAGAACCTGGTGCTCAGCCTTCACCTGCTGGCATGTGAGACATCGAGAAATGAACTCTGCCACTGCCTTCTTCATGCCTGACCACCAGAACTGACGTTGAAGGTCCTGGTATGTCTTTTCTACTCCGGGATGTACTGCCAAAGGGTATTTATGAAACTACCTCAGGACCTCCTCCTGGAATGCCACTGGTACAACAGTGCATCCTCTGAAAAGAATTATGTTCTCCCCACCTTGACAAAATCCATCAGGAGCATGTCCTATGGTTAATTGAGAACGTAAATCCACACAGTCACATCCCCAAGCTGTGCCTCCCTAACTCGCTGTAAGAGTGGAGGGGTGAAAACCATCAACTATAGGTAAGCTGTGACCTCACCATCCACGAAGGATAACTGCAACGCTGCTAATTTTTGTGTCACCTCACCCAACAGCTGTGAGCTTGACCTTCTGCTAAGAGTGTCTGCCACCTTGTTCCCCATCCCAGGAGTATAGATGATCTCGAAATCGTAGTCCTGGAGGAACTCTATCCAACGCCTCTGCCACAATTTCAGATCCTTCTGTGAGAAGATGTACTTGAGGCTCTTGTGGTTAGAGTGGACAATGAACCGCTCTCCCATAAGGTAGTGTTGCCACATATTCAGTGCGAAGACTACCGCTGCCAACTCGATATCATCGGTCACATAGTTCTGCTCATGCAGCCTAAGCTGGAGCGGACCATAAGCAATCATTGCGTGGCGCTGCATCAGGACACAGCCGAGCCCGGTCCCTGATGCATCGTAGAAAACTATGTACTTGACACCCTCATCCGGCAATCTCAAGACTGCGGCGCTCGTCAAACTCTGTCTTAGCTGCTCAAAAGCCTACTGACACCTTTTCGTCCACACGAAGGGCTACCCCTTCCTGGTCAAGGTTGTCATCAGTGCTGATATCCGGGAGAAATCAGGGATGAATCTCTGGTAATATCCTGCTAACCCAAGGATGCTTCGCACCTTCATCACGCTCAGAGGTGGCTCCCATGCTAACACAACCTCAACCTTGCCTGGGTCCGTAGCTACTCCATCTGTTGAGATAACATGTCCCATAAAGTGGACCCCCTGAATCTAGAACTGAAACTTCGAGAGCTTTCCATAAAGCTGGTTCTCTCAGAGTACTTCCAGAACCATCCGCAGGTGTCTCGCGGCACCTCCTCTAACGCCGAGTACACAAGGATGTCGTCGATGAAGACCACTATGAACCGGTCCAAGTACGAATAGAAGATCTGGTTCATCAACCCCATGAACCATGTGGGGGAATTCGTCGCGCCAAAGGTCATCACCAAGTACTCATAGTGACCGTAGCGACATCTAAAAGCCGTATTCGGTATATCCTCATCCCGAACTTGTAGCTGGTGATAGCCTGATGGAAGATCAACCTTCGAGAACCACTAAGCCCCTCTTAGCTGATCGAAGAGGTCATCAATTCTCGATAGTGGATACTTGTTCTTCACCGTGACCTGGTTTAGGCACCGGTAATCCATGCACAACCTCAGACTCCCGTCTTCCTTCTTGGCAAACAAGACCGGGGCCGCCCAGGGTGAAACGCTGGGTCTAACGAAATCATTTCTCTACAAATCCTCCAATTGTACCCTCAGCTCGCGAAGCTCTGTGGGAGTCATCCAATAAGCTGATGATGAAATCGGTGTTGTCCCGGGTTGTAAGTCGATGCAGAAGTCAATTTCCCAACGGGGAGGTAACCCTGGAAAATCTTCTAGAAAGACGTCCTCATACTCTGCCACCACTGCTAGGAACTGAGAGATCACAAAATCTACTACTCCGAGGGTAAGGCTCGCCAACTCATGAGTGATCGACTTCCCCCTCTTATGAATGAGCCCATTTTGTGCTACCTGGGTTTCCTTTTCTCTGAAAAAGGAAAACCTTGTTCCATCACGGCAGACACACCGCACTCTTCGCCTAAAACAGTCAATCTGGGCATGGACCGAAGATAACCAATCCATACCGAGAATGACGTCATAAGGCCTCGACGCTACCACCAAGAGGTTCCAACTGAAACTCTCACCTCCAAGGGTAAGATCACACTATCTGCAAAGGTGCGTACACATCAAGTCTCCTCCTGTAGGTGTCTCCAAGCGTAAGGATCGAGTCAGTGGTTCTACCGGAATCTCGAGGTTTTGTACAAGACATGTGGCTATAAAGGAATGAATGGAACCTATGTCTATGAGTAAGGAAGCTAAGGTAGAAAAGACACAGATCGTACCTCGAATCATCCCTGTAGCCCCTGGGTCATATGCCTCGATCGCATGCAGATGTCCTCGTCCCTGTCCCCCAACTCACTGAGCCTGGTGCGGACCTCCTGGGGTGGTGGTGGAAGTAAGTCGAAGCGTCTGCCACCACCTGCAGCCTTCCCAGCTCCTCTACCACGTCCGCCGTTGGGCAGATCTGCCTGCTCCGTCCTCTGCCTCTTTCTCGGTGGTCCATCCACCACTTCCCTGTCAGCAGCCCGACATGTCTGGCAATGTCCAGTGAGATTCCCCCTACCGTCGCATGCGTAGCATCGCTTCTCCCTAGGCTGAGTGGATCCATCCTGAGAGCCATGGATTGTCGATCCCCTGTCCTGGGTCCTCCTATGACGTCTCCCACGTCCAGATCCTTGTGTCTGACGTCGGCTCCCTGCTGCCGGTGTCTCCACACCTGTCTTCCTGCTGCTGACTGCCGGCAGCTATCTATGCTCCGCCAAAAAGCTATCGATCACCAAGGCCCGCTCGAGCACTCCAGCATAGGTCGATATACATAGAGGCATGACACTAGCTCGAATGTCTCACCGTAGACATCGCTCAATGGTCCGAGCCCTGAAGTACTGATCCCTAACCATATCCATCGAGTACCTGGCGAGGTTGGTGAACCTCGATGAATAGTCAGCCACCGTCATACTACCCTGCTAGAGCTGAAGAACCTCCTTGATGCACACAACTCTCAGCGTAATCGGAGAGAACTCCTCCCTGAAGAGTCGCTCATAATCCGTCCACGAAAGATTCTCCTCGTCATGAGTATGCGTGGTCAGACTGCACCATCGTCCGACCAAACCCTGAAGAAGGCTCGCTCCTAGGATCACCATCTGGTCTTTTGGTCTCCTCACTAGACGGAAAACTCTGGTCACTACATCAAGCCAGTCCTTAGCTGCCTGAGCATCGGGATCGCCTCAGAACCTGAGGGGCCTCTTTCTCTGAAACTCGTGGAGCGCGCTGAGCCTGCGCTCCTCACCCGTCGGTACTGCTGGTACCACTGGCTACTCCACTGGTGGTGGTATAGTAGGTGCACCACCTGGTGGAAAATCCTGGGGAATTGGTCCTTGTATCGAAGCCTCGTCACTGAGGGGGTCATCCTCACGATCGTGCTGCTGAATCCTAGCGGGTACGCATCGCGGAGGCATCCTGTAAAGAAAAAAGATGTGTCACGGTCAATGAGTATATCTAGATAGGTGACACCAAGGATATGGAAGTCACAACCCATTCCTATATGATGCATGTAACTTTTTTTTCTCCGCAACTAGTGTTTTCATGAATCGGGTTAAAAAGCGGGTTATCAGAGTCCTGGTGTATGGATACGTCGACCGCTGCACCAACACTGGAGTCGCTGGCCTGAAAGTCGAACACGAAACACTCGACACTGTTACCCCAACCAAACTCACAGACTCTTGGTCCTAAGGTAGAACCGACCACCTCTAATTCCACTCTGTCACGACCCGTCCCTGTGGGGCCCGCGCTGTGACTCCCCAAGCCTACCTCAAATAGGCCAGGGGCTGGTGACTAGCACCGAGTAGGAATGTTACTAACATGGGAGGAATTGCTTAAGTACCTATACACACACACATCTCCAAGCCCACAAATTCTGAAATGTAAAACATCACGGAACAAAAAAATGCATGCATACAACTAAACCCAACCAACAGAGCACAACGAAAGGTAGAGTACTTTAAAATTAAACTGGTCCAGAATACAAGCCCACAAAAAACAAGAGTCTGAAAAACTACAATGTCCAACCTGTAAGCACAAAGGTTCTGGGACTGCTGCTCATAGTTGTAGGAACGCCTCGGCCTGTAGGAATCTCAGAAAGCTTGGACCTGCCCTGGTCCACCCGAGACTCTATCAAAAGTCTTCTCGTCTGCACAAGACACCAGACGTGTGGGAAAAGCCCGTGCAGGGGTGAGTATAACAATACTCAGTAGAGGACCCCAAAAACCAGAAAGCAGTACACAAAGTAAAGGTATAGTCAGCAATGAATAATATATGTTTACAGAACATATAAAACAATCAAGATATACTCAAAACCTAGGCCCATGATCTAGAGACAAGTCACGCAACAACATACCCCCTCAAGGGATTCCATTTGAAGATTCCGTGATGCACTCGTTCCAAGAGAACACACTCCACGATTATTATAATTCTGATGACATTCGTATGAGAAGTGATGTTCGTCGGGAACCGTCACGAGATATATCTACACTTATTACGGGAGATACACTCCTGAGTGGAAGGGTTACGAAAGATAAAATCACTCATTACGGGAGACACACTCCTGAGTGGGAAAGATCTTGATACAAAGATGAGGATCACTGCCAGGGCCATGGCGGATACCGCAACTCATCCGGAGTTCACCTGATTGGTAGAAGAACAACACCTGGTAAAGTTGGTCACGCCGATGCCTGACTCTACCTAGGGTTTGGAATGGATAGGGGATCTCGATCCGGGCCTTTCGGATGGATGCCTGACTCTATCATAGAAAAGTATTGCTGAAGGGATCATAATACGGCATGAGGGAATGATGTCTGGCCTTTAGGGGGAAATAAGAAGGGGCACTAACCCAAACGAAAGATTTTCAAGGCACGTTGAACAAAAGGACCAAGCCGTTCTCCAAAAAGTACACGGCGTGTAGAAATGATACACGCCTTGTTGTCCGACCCCGGGTACTGCCCATGTACAAAGGCCCATGTCGGGAGGCTGGTCCTATAGAAAACACTATACAGGGCGTGTAGTACGGAATACATGTTGTGTCTGGGTCACTGGGGCTGGCTCTGTGTACTCTGGCCATGTTCCCATACATGGTCACCCACCCATGTACTCCAACCCGTACAATCTGCACACTGGGTGACCTGCGCTGGTGACCTCTCCTGGCCGGGTGAGGTAGTACACGTTCATGTACTCCATCACGTGTCAGTGTATCCCCGGGATACACTCAGAGCTCCGCGTAGCCGCCTCTACTGAGCTGTACACACCATGCCGCCTGAAGCCGTGTAGAGCATCCCTTGTCTGTATACCTCCCGAAGTATATGCCGAGCTTCGGGAAAGGTCCAACACGATGTGTGACAGTGGTCACACGCCGTGTGATCCTTCTCTGACCCCGAAACCCTAGTCGCCACCATCAGAACTACATGGCGTGTTCTTCTGAAGTACACGTCGTGTATTCTGGAAATTTCCAGAAGTGCGGACCTCCGCCGTCGCGCCTCCCATGGTGCTCCGATCATTGATCCGGCCATCCGATCACCACGAAACCTTCAGGTTTTGGAGGCCCCGACACCACGATGTTGTTTCCGTTGTTTTCGGGCCTCTGATTGGCTCTGAAAACATGATTGATCTTCCCGCACGAAGAACGCTCGAAGAACACCCTTTCCGATCTGGTCCGATTTGTCATCTTCCATCATCGCCGCACCTCCACAAGAACGTTGCGATGTCGATCCTTCGGTTTAGGATCGTTGCATTGTAGAACGGAGGCGCAACAATCCATTGTTCATTGCCCCGTGAAGAACGTGAAGAACATGTGGGGAAAAAAAGAGGAAGATATCCAAATAATCAATTTGAGGAACGAACCTCCACCGTCATTCGTCACGGCGTTGATCCGCTCCCATTAATAGGTTTAAATGGATCATAGATCAACATGAAAAATAATGCATGGATTACTTCCCCAAAATCATCCCAATGAAAAACCTCCCACAAGAACGTACGGATCCACGGATCAACTTGTTCAGGGTTGATCCGTGTTCGTCGTTTGAATTAAAATACGGTGAAAAGAAAATCAAAACAACAACCCATACCTTTCAAAAGGATCGATCATTTACAAAGTCATCATGCTTTCGTTGTCGTCGAGATCCTTCAACGTTGTTGGCGTAGCGATTCTCGACTTTGATCCATCATCATTCGCCAATGCGTCATCCTCCCCCCGAGCTCCAAGAGAAATCTCTCTCTTTCTCTCAAATCGTAGGGTTATGAGGCTAACCCTGCGAATTTTCCATAAGGATTCATTTATAGGGTAGGATTAGGTCGTGCTCAAAAAAAAGGAAACGTTTTAAAATAATTAAATAAATTATTAATTTATGTTATTCCCTCCAAAGTGCTTTCCTTTTTAAAACGTCCCAAATTAATTTTTTTGCAGTCGACCTGCGCTGGCTGAGGTTAGAGTCGTTCTTAGGAAAAGTCGTCATCCCGGACGCAACGGTGCGCACATATTTTTAATCCGGGCATCCGTTTGGAAACTGACACAACTGCGCACAAGCGCCGACTCACTTGACTTAAAAAAAGTTCAAACCACCATTCCAGGCTCACTAGACCTCAGAATTATGTTCCGTCTTCGCACCCAGACTCAAAATATTTCCATATAATATTTAAAAGTAATAAACGGAAAATCTGAGACATTACATTATTACACACATAAACAAGATTTATTACATACGAATGCACATAAGAAAACTCTGTAGATAGAGTGGTATAGAGTATTGGGAAATTAAACACATTATATAACAACATATAAAATAAAACATAACATCTTTATTGAAAACTTCTTTTACATGGCTACAAAATTCCTTCATACTTATCATTACATGGGATAACCTGAAGAAATGCCTAAAAATGGTGAGCTATAAAGCCGAACAATGGAGTAAAAAAGGAATAACATAAATAATATAGTACATGATAGGAAATTGAAATATTAACAGATCACAAAAGAAACATGAACATAAAGTCATGACAAAGCTTGATTAACATGACATGGAAATGTGGAAACAACAGTTTACCAGATTTTAGCATGATCCAAGGATCATTGCACAAAGAGCATGAGTAAACCATCATTGAAATTGAATTATAATTTGTAAAACTTAATTTAACCTGAATTATCAAGATTAAAACCTTATTGAATTTACATATCATGATACTAATCTTTAAAAAATTCATTAGAGGGTTATTAGCATGCACCCTTTTTGAACATTTCATTTCATGCATAAGTGTGCCACATTGATCATATAACCTAGAATTTTTCTACATCATCATTTATTCAATGATAAATTAATGGGGAATACATATATGAAACAATATAATCAAAAAAAATATGTACATAAAAGTGAATACCCTTGATAGAGAAATCAGTATGGTATTCACTTACATGATGATTTTGGTATAGGAATATTTGGCAGCATAACAATGTCAAATAGAAATCGTAAAATGGGTTGTTGAGAGATAAAGGGGTATATCATAATTTATAGATTAAATGGGAAGTAAGGGGTAATTTAGCATATTATCCCAAAATATGTAATTGAATTTATATGCATAATATTAAATAATTTCATGAATGTAAATGAGAAGAGAGAAATTTCTTACTACATTTTGGCATAGTAAATGGTGTACATGGGAGGAATTAATGAGAGGGAAAGAGGTATCTCATCATTAAAACAAAAGGAGTTAAGTATGGGGGAGGTTAAAAGTCATACTCCCACAATTTTAATTAAGAATAATAAGGGTATAACAACATAAAACATTTGGACAACAATGACAAGAAAGAAATCCCTTACTTGGATGTGTGATACCAAAGGCTTTGGATAGGCTTGATAGAGGATTATATGGAGATTTCGGCACATTGTTAGTATTATTCAGATATTAGGGAAGATATTTTTTGCGCTCCAAATTTTTTGAGTGAAGAGAAATGGTAGATTGAGTGGGTTTATATAAGAAAGAAGAGGGAATTCATTATTATTTAGGTTTTAGACACTACACATTAATCTAATAAAAACCACAACCCATCCCATGGTTTTTTCCCAAGGTTTTTTCCAAAGTGAAGTTGAAAAAATAATTTTTCAAGGACAATGAAATAAAATATTAAAATATTATTCTTGATTATGTGGAGGTGAGTCACACTCTCAAAGAAATTATTTTAAAAAGATAAAATATTTTATAAGACTTGGATGATCCACTTAGGCACCATACAATTAATCAAAAAAATATAAAATCACATTATTTTAAATGAAAAACATTTATTTGATGAATATCCATTTTATCGTATTTTATTACATCACTATTGTGTCATTATGATGTCATAAAATACATTATATATTAAACGATATTTAACTTTTCCCAAAAATTTGATTGTCTCAAGAAATTATGAAAAACACACCATTAGAAAATTTTGAAGTCCTAAATCTGAATAAAATATTCATTTTATCTAAATAATTTTATAAATATTTAAATTTTTATTTTTAAAATAAAAATCGACATTTATTGAAAGTTCATGGGTATTGACAAAAACATATTTCAAACCTTAGTAAGAATTACTAATGTATAAAACTTTTGAAAACATTTATATTTAATAAAAAGTATTTTAGTAACAATGATTTATTAAAATATTATTTATTTTAATAATATATTAATTCAAAAAAATATATTATTTAATTTTATATTTACTAAAAATGTTTTTTTTCTTCAAAACCCATTTACAAAGTAACAATTATAAAATGAATGTATATTCTTTATACAGAAACAATTCACATAATCATAGTTATATGGTATTATTACATAACCACTTATAACACCCTCATAAAAACTTAGGGTAAAGTGTGTGATGGTGAAAAACTCTTGGGACAGCTCAGATAACATCTTTTGGGCGGTAATCTCTATTAACATACACGTTTCTTGTAGGAGGTTACATTCAATATTAACATGTTAATTCATGGATTTAATTTGGCCAAGAGCGAAGCTTTGTGACGCTACTTCTTTTTCGAGCTCCGATAAATGGTATTTGTAACGATAAATTTCACTGGATGAGGCCATCACATCCTTTTCCTGGGTAAGTTGGATTTTTAAAAACCTATATTTATACTAATCTTATAATCACTATTCAAAATCTATATTAGAAATGGTAAAAATTATTAACGGTATTTTAATATCCAAAAACATAAAACCAAGGAATTGAATATGTCTTATATAACCAAATTACATAATAATACTTTTAATAATATCAATAGTAATTTTCATTAATAAAAGATTGGGTCATTACAATCTTCCCCCCATAAACAATTTCACCCTCAAAATTTTATTCTACCACACAAAAACAGATGAGGATAACTTTGCTTCATCACATACCTTGATTCTCACCAAGCTTCTTCAAACATGTGGTTTCTCCACAACACATTGATGAGGGCCGTTGTCTTATTTCAGTGTACTTTTTTTCTACAATCTAAGATCATCAATGTATTCTCTTCAAAGAAGAGGAAATTATCTAATGGTGCCGCATCTTGATTGAGTACATGTGATGGGTCAGGTATTTACTTCATCAAGAGTAATACATGGAATACATCATGTACTTGAGATAGGTTCAATGGGAGTCATTGTCGATATTCCACTGCTCCACTGCGATCAAGGATCTAAAAAGGGATTATGTACTTTGGACTATGCTTTTCCCTCTTCTGAAATCTTATGACTCTATTCCATGTTGATATGTGGAGGAATACCATGTCTCAAATATCAAACTCTAGGTCTTGTAGAAGATTATCAACATAACAATTTTGTCAACTCGGAGTATCTTTAATGTGCTACTAGATGGTCTTGACCTTCTCCACCATTTCTTCGACTGTTTTTGGACCTAGTATTCTTCGCTCCCCAACTTCATCAAAACATGCTGATTTGCTTCACCTGTTCCAATAATAGGTTTCATAAGGATCCATTTGTATGCTTGAGTGGGAAATATTATTGTAAGGGAACTCAACCAGGGATAGATGTTGATCTCACTATCCTTCAATGTCTATAGATAATGATCTCAACATGTCTTGAAGTGTTTGGATATTTTGATCAAATTAGAAATTAGTTTGAAGATTATAAGTTGTACTGAAGTTCATCTCATTATTCAGAGCGTGTTAGAGACTCTTCTAGAACATATAGGTCAATCTTGGATCTCAATCAAATACAATATATTGTGGTACCCCATGTAGTCTTACCACTTCTATGATGTATATCCATACCAGTTGATCCAATGAAAAATCCTCTCAAATTTCAATGAAGCGTGCAGTCTTTGTACGATGATCCACAACAACCTAGATAGCATTGGTTCTTTTGGATGTCTTCAAAAGTCTGGTGAACAATTCAATGGTGATGTTATCCTATTTTCATATTTGTATGTGAAATGGTTGCATCATCATGTTTTGCTTCTACCTCTCATTATCCACTTGATGACAAACCAAACACTTCGATGTATACTTAGCGATCTTCATCTTCATGTTATTCCACCAATAATTTTCTCAGAGATCTCAGTGCATCATTGTGTTTCCTAGGGGAATGGAGAAATTCAAACTATGTACATCATCCAAAAGTTCATTATTTATCTCTGGATTTGATGGAAGACATAATCTTGACCCAAATATCACAATTCCTTGTTCATTAACATTGAACTATGTGGATTCCCTTTTTTAATTGTTTCCACATTCTTCTGAATTCTAACATTATGGTTTTGAGAATCCTTTAACCTTTCCAAAAGAGACGATTCATAAATCATTTGTGAAAGGATAGATGATGTTCCCTTCTTTATGATTGTAATTTCCATCTTTATCAAATCTAAGAAGACTGGATCCGTTTCAATTCTCATCAATGATAGAATCATTGGGTCATTTTTACTTAGAGAATCTACTACCTTGTTCACTTTCTCAGGGTGGTAATGGATTGAGTAGTCATAGTATTTGATCAGATCTAACTATCTTCTTTGGAATATGTTCAACTCTTTCTATGTGAATATATATTTGAGGATTTTATGATCTGTATATTTTTTACACGTCTCCCCAAAATGGTAATACGGCTATGTTTTCAAAGTGATAATTACTTCAGCCAACTCTTGAAGATGTGTTGGATAGTTTTTCTCATGAACATTCAATTACTTTGAATCATAGGCAATGACTGTCTCATTTTTCATAAACACACAACCCATTCCCTTCTTTGAAAGATCACTGTATACGAAAAAAGTGTTCTCCAGTTGTGGTAGTGTGAACACATGTATAGTGATAAGACTCCTTTTAAACTCTTTGAAGCTATCTTTTCATTCATCACCCAATAAAAACCTTTCCCCCTTCTGAGTTAGCGTGGTAAAATGATAGTAAAATTGTGAGAAACTTCTCAAAAATTGGTGGTAATATCTAGCTAAGCCCATGAAGATACAGATGTCCATCACTGATGTTGGAATAATCCAACCCTAAATTTCAGTTATCTTGGAGGTATCTATAGATATACTATTTATTTTTATGATATGACCCAAGAATGGGACTTCCTTTAACAATAAATCACACTTTCTGTACATTGTAAATATCTTCTCCTTTAACGAGGTCTCTAGTAAAGATCTTAGATGCTTCTCATGAACCTCCTAGATTTTGGATTATATTAGAATATTGCCTATAAATAATACCAAAAATTTATCAAAGTAATCTCTAAAGACTCTATTCATCATGTCCATGAATATTTCTAGAGAAATTTCAAGCCTGAAAGGAATTACTCAGAATGCATAGTGCATGTACAATGTATGAGAAGTTGTCTTGGGGATATCCTCATTATTCACCCTTACTTGATATCATCCCAAACACAAATCAGAATTGGAGAAGTATTGTTCTCCACAT
The DNA here is from genome assembly GCA_963277665.1 of Viscum album. NCBI lineage: Eukaryota > Viridiplantae > Streptophyta > Magnoliopsida > Santalales > Viscaceae > Viscum > Viscum album. The sequence continues at coordinate 903,660,747 of OY728158.1, read as the reverse complement.
ATCTAATCTAACAAGTCATCAATTCCTGGAAGAGTATACTTTTTCTTTATCATGATTTTTTTTAGCTTGCTATAATCAAGGAAAAGACGCATTGACCCATCCTTCTTCTTGAAAAAGAGGATATGTAAACCCCATGGTAAAGCACATGGGAATATAAACCCTTTATCAAGATTATTCTCTATCAATTTCTTTAGTTACTCAAGCTCTATTAAATCCATTCAATAAGGTGTCTTAGATATTCGTAATTGCCCATGTATAAGATAAATCAAGAATTCAACATCTCTACTATGAGGAAGATCAGGAAATTCCTTGGGAAACACCTCTATGAATTCCCTATCAATAGGCAAGTATTCACGGATGGTTTCTTCCATAGACTCAATCATATGAATAAGATACATGTGTTCATAGGGAAACAATATCCATGGTTGAGATTATGGCGCTAAAAAAGATTCATCATCCTCCTTCCACTTATACAGAATCGGGGGTTGATTCTCCATATGGAGAGTGATTTCCCTATCATTTCAATTTATCTTGGCACGATATAGGGAAATCAAATTCATGCCAATAATGGAATCATATTCCACTAGAGGGAGTCTAACAAGGTTCATCGAGATGTTCAAACCAAAAATTGTTATGGGGGAGGAGTTATATTCATGGGATGAAATGATTTCTCTATTTTCCGTACACACAGACATATCTACATTCATGATTTGTGGTGGTGTTCGGATTGTTCTACTAAGCATTTGGGATATAAAAGAATCCGTAGAACCAGATTCAAAATCTACGTTCACTATTCTTAAATGTATAACTAGTATACCAATCACCACTTTGTTGTTAGGGGTTTCTTCTTTCGTAGTGATGGGAAAAAGATCACCCTTACTTCCTTGGAGTTTGTTGGTTTCCTTAGAAAAACCTTGGCTCTGGGAACTAATTTTCAATTTTTTTTGGTTCTTTGAAGTTAAAGCAATGCAAAATGAATTTAGTGTTGAACAAAGTGTTCCTCTCCTCTGTCATAGAAGCAGGTTTTTCTTTTCGGTAGTTATTGGTTATATTCCCTTCTCTTCGACACCTAAATCATTTCCGCATCCCGTTTAGGAAATTTCCAGGGATCTTCTTTATGCATCAATGGCAAGTGGGGTGCTGGAATTTCATAGAAACATTGGATTTATCCATAGGACCCCCAAAATTAAATTCCACCTTACACTTATTATCCCAATGATAAAATTGATATTTTATGATCCCCATCATAAATTTGAGTTCACCTCAAACAATTTCTTCATAGCTATCGAAGTAATGGATCGCTAGTGCATTGTATAGGCTAGGTTTTATCCCACCAATGAAGTGGTCAAACATTCATTCATGGGTAACGAAAAATCCAGAGGAATATTGTGAAAGCCTTGGGATTTTTTCCTCATAAGATCCAATAAATTAGTGATATTTTTTGTTGATGAAAAGGAAGTCCCTTTCCATCTTATGTCAGAGGGATCAACGAAAATATTTATTGAAATTTTTTTCTATAAATCCTTCCATTCAAAGGACTCAATCTCTTCCTCATGATTCATATTTTTTTTATCAATTTCTACTGTTGATGAGCTTCACCCTCTATAAAATATCCATCCAAAAGAAACTTCTCTTGTTCATAACATTTAAGGATGAAGAAAATCATTTTAATGGAGTTGATCAATTGTTCGACGATTTATAGATTAGATGATCTATTAAAATTAAGCAAAATTTGTCTCATGAATCTCTCAATTTTGGAATGTTCATTCATAGGGGGGTTTGATGTTCCCCTTGACCCATGTTTCTATTCAAAACATGAGTTAACTAAGAGAGTATCATGAAATTATTTTTGATTCCCGCTCCCATCATATTGGGCATCTCATTAGAACAGTCATCGCATTGATCTTCACATAAGTTGTCAGCCTAAGTCCTTCTATTACCGATCATTGGATGGAATAAGAGTAATGTTAGGGGTAGCACATAAATGGTAATCCAATAAAAAAAATGGATAAATTATAAAATACATTTATTTCTGTAACATATGAATTTATAGGCTTCAATATATTTTATAAATGATCTACATCCCAACATATATTCTTAGGGGAATTTTTACATTTATCAATGGTTCATAATAATCTTTTGAATTTACCAAATCATATCCCCCAGGAGTCTAATAACCAACAGTGCAGTAAGGAACATTTTCATGCACTAGTTCCCATTCGAGTCTAGCTCCAATTAGTATTTTGGGGTTTTACCTCTTGATACATCTATGCCAGATCCACCATTACTTGTTTGTATCCTTGCAGGGATGTATTTTCTTGATAGACCAGTTACTCTATACTCACAAAAATTTAAGAACGTTTTTATAATACATAGTATTATACTTATGGAATTATCAATGGTTTTCTAATCCTAATCCCAAAAATAACTAAACCTATCCTATGAAACCAACTATAACAACCCTGCACTTTATTACATACAGAAACATTATTTATTACATGAACATGAACATAAGAAAACTATAAGGATCGATAGGTCTAGTGTCTTTGGAATTTAGGAACATTACAAAAGAACTTAGAATATAAAACACAAACTCTTTATAGAAAACATCTTTTACATCACCACTACATTCCTTCATACAAAGCATTGCATGTGATAACCTAAGGATATGTTTTAGAAAAGGGTGAGATCTAAAGCCTAATAAGGGAGTAAACAAAGAATAAAATAAAGGATACATCACATTATAAGAAATAGGAATATTCAAGGAACACAATAGAAGTATGAAAATATGGTATTATATTTCATGATTATCCTAACATAGAAATGGGGGAAATAAAATTTAACATGATATTATCTTGAGCCTAGGATTATTGCATATAGAGCATGAATAAACCCTAATTACACATATATTAACAAGAGTAAACCCTCATTTTACATGAATTAGTATTAGTAAACCCTCATTTCACTTGAGGTATCTTGATACTAATCTCGACCCAATGCATTAGAGTGCTATCAGGGAACATCCTTTATAAAAATTCCATTTCATGCAGAAGTGTGCCGCATGGATTGTATGACATAGAATCATTCAACATAATCATTTATTACATGATAAATGAATGTTTAATACATAAATGAAACAATATAATCAACAAATATATGTGAATAAAGGTGTATACCATTTATAGATAAATGGGTATGGTATTCACTTACATGATGATTTTGGCATGGAAAATTATGGCAGTATAACAAATTCAAATAGAAATCATAAAATTGGTTGATGAGAGAGAAAGGGGCCTTTCATAATTTATACATGAAAAGTAAAGTAAGTGGTTCATGGAACATAATATCCTAACATAGTTAATTGAATTTATATTCATAAAATAAAATAATTGCTTGAATGTAAATGAGAAGAGAGAATTTCCATACTAAATTCTAGCATGGTAACTGGTGTACATGGGAGGAATTAATGAGATCTAAAGTGGTATCTCATAATTCAAAAATAATTAGGGAAGTATGGGGGAGGTGAAAAATCAAACCCCAAAATTTCTAATTGAAAATAAAAGGGTATAACTACATAAATACATTTGGACAAAAATGAGAAGGAATAATTTTCTTACATTTAAGTGTGATCCCAAAGGATTGTTAGAGGCTTATGAGAGGATTATAGGGAGATTGGGGAGCCCTGGAAAGATTTTAGAGAGAGGAGAGAAGATTTGGGCTGAGCTCCAATGGTTTTGAGTGAAGATGAATGAGAGATTGAGTGGGTTTATATATGAAAGGAGATGGAACCTTTATTATTTAGGTTTTGGACACTACACAATAAACTAATCAAAACAACAAACCATGCCATAGTTTTTTTGAATACAGAGTGGAAAAACTATTTTATAAGTCTGATGACCGAAATTATTAAAATATTAATTTTTCTTATGTGGAGGTGTGCCACACTCTCAAAGAAATCATTTTAAAAAGTTAAAATATTTTTTATGCCTTGGAGGGTCCACCAAGGAACCATAAAATTAATAAAAAAAATTCAAATCACGTTATTTTTATGTTAAAACATATATTTTCAAAATAATCCTTTTATTTTATTTTATTACATTACTATTGGGTCATTATGATATCATAAAACACATTATATATTTAAACAGTATTTATTTGGTTACCAAAAAATTTAACTGTCTCAAAAAATTAGGAAAAATTTTCCATTAGATAATTTTGACATCCTGAAAAAAAAATAATATTCACTTTGTGTAAATAATTTTAAAAATATGTGAATTTTCACTTTTTAAATAAAAAACTGTGATTTTTTTAAAATTTAGGGGTTTTGACAAAAACAGCTTTCAAACCATAATAAAAATCACAATTGTATAATAATTATACAATCGTTTATATTTATTAAAAATTAATTTTGTAAAAATATTTTACTAAAATATTATTTAATTAAAAATTAAATAAATTCAATAAAATGGATTTCATAATTTAATATTAACTAAAAATACTATTTTTTTCTTCAATAATTATTTAAAAATTAACAATGATAAAATGAATGTATATTCTTTATACAAAAATAAAGCACAAAATCATAGTTCTAGGATCATGTTACATAACCCCTTATAACACCCACATAAGAAATAAGGGCAAGGTGTGAGATAGTTACAGTCTCATGGGGAGGCTTGGATAACATCGCTTGGGTGGTAATCTCCATTAACTTCCACTTTTCTCGTAGGTGGTTCTGTTAAAGATTAATATATTGAATATTGGCATAGACATGGTCAACAGCGAAGCTGAGTGACGCTACCTATTTTCTGACCTCTAAAAAATGGACTTCGTATGGGGAAATTATACTAGATTAGGTCATCAGTTCCTTTGTATGAGTTAGTTTGATTTTCTAAAAACCAATATTTATATTAATCATGTGATCATTGTTCAATGACTATATTAGCCACGGTAAAAATTCTTAATTGAATTTTAAAATCCAAAAACATAAAACCATGGATGAAAATATGTCTTATATAACCATTTTACATAATAAGAAATTTAATCATATAAAAGAACATTAATAAAAGTTTGGGTCGTTACAATACATCAATCTAAAATGTGGCATTTTTTATGGAACTCAATTTGTGTGTTTTATATATTAAAGCGAAATTTAAGATCAATTTTGTTATCAAACAATAAAAAATATTAAAAAAATCATTAAATAATGATAAATTAATTTAATTATATATTATTCATTTGAGGAATATATAAATTAAAAACACATAAATATGTGACATAGTGTGTAAAAATCAACTAAAAGTGCACACTTTAATTTTAAAAGTAACATTTAAGTCTAAAATGAACATCATAAAATCAAAAATAAGAAAATAAATGAATATTTTCTTGATACAATAGTATAATTATTCTTGATTTTTTTGACATGTAAGAATGAACTATAAGTCAATATACAACATCGTGTGGCTGATACGAATGAAATTGTCTGTTTCCATTCAAAGATGACATTTTAGTTAAATGTTTATATTACGTACTTAAATAAATGATTACACAGTATAATTTTCTTTGAATTTTTTTCGTAAAAGTACTATAATTTATTTTCATCATATAAGAATTAATCAGATGCCAATTCAGCCCATGTTCTGGGCAGTATGACCAAAACTTCATGCTTTCATTTATAAGTGACATTTTAATTCAAAACATGTTCTATATGCTCAAAAATAAGAAAATGACATGGATTTTCTTGATAATTACTATAGTTAGTCCATAAATTATCTATATGAGGTTGTAATCAAACCCATGTCATTATAAGACATGAGGTGGTTGTTATGGTGGAAAGTGCATTCTTTCCATTGCAGTTGATGTTTTAGTTCCAAACACACGTGACACAATCAAAACATAAAAAATCATTATCTGGTTGTATTGATATTTTAGGATTAAGATCAATCATTAATTTTAAATTATAGGAATTATTCACATATATACCCAACACATGGTGTCTGTTATAACTGGAAATTTGAGTTTTCATTTAAAAGTAACAATTTACATAATTAGAAGTATCACATACTAAAAAAAATGAGAAAATACACTTTGAACGAAATTATTCATTAGTATAATAATTTAATATTAATTTTTTATGATTTTGAATCAACCACACAGTAATATAACACATGGCATGTCATGTATAACTAAAAGTGCATTTTTTAAATATAAAAGTAACCTCATTTCTCATAATATGAATTATATATTAAACACCAAGATAACACAATCTTTTTTTCTTGATAATTTTGTAACATTATCCATGATTCATATATTTTGTGAACCAAATGCTCTTCAATTTGACACACATACTGAAAAAATATGAATATATGTACATGTTTTCAAATAAAGTTGAAATTAATGTTAAAAATGAAAATCACGTATTCAAAATCCTGAAATAGAGTTTGATTGCATACAAACCTTATGAGAATTATCCATGATTAATTTTTTATGTTTAATAATTAAATATATGTCAATTTGATGCACGTTGTGGCTAAAATGACTGATTAACTGTGTTTTCCTATAAAAGTGACATCTTACTAAAAACATTCACCCCATCTAGAAAACCAATAAAACACACTACTGTTGTCTTTATATATTACTATAAATATTAATAGTTCAGTTTTATGTGTATTAATTAATTTTACATCAGTCAGAAACATTGTGGGATCAGAATGAATGATAGTGTCTATTTTTATTTTAATGTTTCGTTTTAGTTTAAAACCTATGTTCCATAAAAAAACTATGAAAAATTAGAGATTTTTTTGAGAAAGTATAAACATGATCTAAATTTTTGTTTGAAATACAATAATGAACTGAAAAATTCATACTCATTTTCTGGATGGTATGACTTTAAGTGTGCATTTTAATTAAAATTTACATTATTATTGAACACAAATTTCACATACTAAAATGTAATCAAAGAAACTTTGATTCTAATATCTATTCAGAAAAAAATATGATCATTCTTTTGGGATGTTTTTTAATTTACCACACATCATTGTAACTCACATTGTTTACTGAATGACTAAAATTATTCATTTTTATTTAAAAGTGACATTTCAGTTTATTATGCAATTCAAAACTCAAAGCCTACCAAAAAAACCTTTTTTCTCAATAAATTAGGAAAATGAATTTTGATTCATTTTTTACTTGTATGAATCATACAAACATCATTATGACACATGTTGTGTTTAGTATGAATCAATGTGTCTATTTTCAGAAAAGAATGGCATTTTACCTAACAAGGTGTGTCAAATAGTTGAAATCAATCAAATATGATTTATTTTTTGATACTTTATTATAATGACTTGTGATTCATTTCCAATGAGTTCAAATTAATATCATACCAATTTGACACATGGTGTGGCCAAACTCACTAAAATTAATTTTTTTTATTTAGAGGTGACATTTTAGTTTAAAACAGATATCACATATACAAAAAATAATAAAATTTTCTTTGATTATCTAAATTTATTTTAAAAAAAATTATTCATTTCGGAAGTGTATGAATTATCCTCAGTTGAATCTAACAAATGTTGTGTCTTTTGTGATTTATAATTCATGTTTTAATTTTAAAATGATACTATTATTCAAAACATTCATCACCAACTAAAAATTATAAACCCACATGGATTTTCATGATATTATTGGAAAAATTTATATAATTAATTTTTGAAATATATAAATTATACACACATAAACCAACACACATTTTGGTTATTATGTCCCAAATGATGGTTTTCATTTAAATGTTAAATTGTAGTTTAAATTTACCTCACGAACTCATAAATGAGAAATCATGATGTAATTATAATGATACATTAGAAAAAATCATTTTTCATTTCTAACATATAAAACGTTATTGTATATGATTCCAATTGAATGTTATAATAGATTTTATGAAATTTAACTTAAAATTTGGTTTAATTATTTTACGCACTATTAAAAAATAAATATTTTTCTTCTTATAAAAACTTTTTTACCTTTATGAGGTTAGGTTGATAGTTAGAGGATCCCTATAATGATATTTTTTGATATTTAAAATTATCTTTTTAAATAAAATTTTTACATCGATGTAATTTGATTGTATTGAAATTTTATAATATAATATCAATATAAAATTATAGTGAAATTTAAATTTATATTCTTTTTAGAAGTAATTTAATATTTATACTAAAACTAAATTTATGTTATTGTTTTTTTAGTTTATTCATAGATTCATAAATATAGATGATAACATTCAACAAAAATTGGTTTGGGTTTTTAATCAGTTATAGAATTTTCATGGATATAGTTACCTTTTATAAGAACTAAAAATGATAAAAGTAAACTTTATTACAATGTTTTTAGAACTAAAATAGGAATCTGTTATTAATGATTGTTTTACCGCATATAAAATCTTCATGTATTTAATGGCTTCACAAAATCAAATCAAATTTATCGCTGATAAAATTTATTTATAGAACTAATGAAACTGAATTCTATAGTTTTGGAACCATAGTCCGGGTGTTGGGAGTTACTGACACATAATTTTACCTTATAAAATCAATGGATGAACATATTTTCATACAGTTATTATAAATCTTGTGGCAATGATTTAATATATTTTAACACAATAAAAACTATACTAAAGAAAATGGAAACCCACAAAAAAAATAAAATTTATAGAAATAATATAAGAAAACACATTTCATCAAAAAATACTTCAATATATATTATTATTATTTTTTAGAAAACAATATTATTCTAATAATTATAAAATAAACATGAATACAATATTTATTTTAAGTATATACCCAATCATCCATCCAAAATATAAATAAAAATTGTGGTCACTTGAATAATAAAATATACTAAAATGAAAAAAATACCTTTAAAGAGGTGAGTTGGAAACATCTCACTATGATTTTACTGGCCTCATCATCTGTTCTAATATAAAATGGAATCCACCTTATGTACCTATCATTTTTATCTAATATTCATTAAGAAATTCTATAATAATATAGGTGGGTAGGAATGCTCAAATGTATCGATATAAATATAGAATATAAAGTTCCATGCAATATCCTCAAAATTACATATATTAATACTTCTAACAAATACAGGAAAAGTAAAATATTATACATTTAATAAAATTAAATAATCACAAATAATTATTTATCATCACTAAAATTGAATATTTTATGAATTAATTATCATTAATGAAAAAATGCATGATTTTCATATTAGTATTAAAACATGATTGAATGGGTCCACGAAAATAGAAAAATTTAAATTTAATTTTATAAAATTAATTAGCATCATTCATTATAATTTTAATCAGTAAAAATAAAAACATAATATAACACAATACTATCAAATTAGTTTTATTTAGATACAAACTCTTTCACATCTATTGGTTTTACATGTTTTTTAAATAGGGTTATCAATAATAATTAGTGACCATACTACCCATATTTATGTTAGGTATGAAATAAACTACCCACTAAAAAGAGTACTACAGATTCTACTATATTCAGCACCACACTTTATTAGTGTTAAAAAATAATCTGAAAAATTGAATACAATTTACAATGTTAAAAAAACCTATTGATAAATCCTACCATAATTAGTGCTGACAAATTCTTATAAAATTGAATCCTTTATCATCTCTTTTTTTATTACTGCAATTTATTTCCCATTTTTAGGGACTTATTAAGAGATTATTGTGGATTCTAATTATGAACACTCTTATTAACAGTGATGAAGCTTACCATATATAAAATATAATATTTTTACATATTTATATATTTTTAAATATTAATTATGTAAATATATATTTATACACACACAATTATATAAATATAATATGTATATTTTTTTCATTTATAATTTTTTTAAAAATATTTTACCTCAAATTAAATATTTTACTATATACATATATATTTGTATGCAAATTTAAATTTATATATTTTTATTCATGATATTATAATATTTATAAAATATATATATATATTTATAATTCACATATATATTTATAATTAAATTCGAGTATATTTTTATGTTTATATATATTGACAGCCACAAATATAAATAAATATATATATATATATATATATATCTAGACACACAGATGAACATATATATATATATATTATAAGCATAAATGAATATATAAATATACTGAAAATGAGTTGTTTTTAAATTTATTAAACAGTTCCATTCATATTATATAATTTAATTCTAATATACATTTATTTATAATTATATGTGTGTTTGAAAATATTTATATATATATAAGCGTGTGTGATTATATATATAAATATTTTAAAAGAAATATTTACATATAAATTCATAGTTAAAAAAATAATTCATATTAATATAGCATTTATTATTAATTGATTTTTGAAATTTATATATGTAAATGAAATATTAAAATTTCATTGATATAAATATTTAAATATATAAATTAACATATAATTATTTAAGAATATTAATATATATTATATGTAAATAAATACCAGAATATATATATATATATATATATACATATCTTTGTGTGTGTACAAATGTTGATATTGTTATGTGAATATATGATATAACTTGAAAAACTCACCGTATGACAAAAGAAAAAAAATATAAAATAACATCGGGTCAGTATAAATGTATACATATAACACATGTGTGTATGTATGTATGTATTTATTTATATTTATAAGTTATGTATCATTGTGCATGTTTGAATACATGTATATGTATCTATGTACATGAATTTTGTTATGTGTATGTACATGTATGTGTATGAATGTGTATGTATGTGTATGTATGCATGTTTTTTTGTGTATATATATGTTTACGTCTATGTGTATGTTTGTGTTTGTATGTGTATGAATATTTATTTATGTCTATGTGTCCTTAGAGAAAGACCAAAAATCCCATGGGCTTGGGAAATTAAAAATCATATTGACCATTCCCTCCTTTTTTCCTCCTCCCTCAACCCATCAAATATTTTTCTCTCCCATAGTAGATTAATTCATAACCCTGGAAAGAATAGTCAAAGTGCATCTCTCCTAACCCATGATATATACATGATCTCATTTTCCTACCCAACCATGACATCCTCTTCCTCCACCCCTTATTATTAGATACCATCCCTTGTCATTTTTGGTTTTGTAGACATTCCCCTTGCCAAGAACATTCCCCCGTCGCCTAACATGGTTTCATCCAATAACTAATCCTAAAGAATCTTACCTTGGTCCCCCTCTTACTCTATCTTAGTCTCCCCTTCTACAGGAACATCCAACCAATATAGTGACAATGCTACTCTCCCCTATCATGATGAATACCACTACAATATCAGGTTCCCCATTTCTTATAAGGTACAATATTAAAAAAAATTGCACAAATATTATTAGAACTTTTTTTTACATATAATAAAAATTTATTTATAATATTTCAAATATTATTTGAATTCGATACTGAGTATTGATTCATTATTTTATCTAATATTTCATATGTCAATTCTTCTCATATATTATCATCATCTCATGATTTTATTTCAATTAAATTTATCCTTCTTTTATATTCCAATCATGTCATAGTTTAGAAATTCTTATCTAGTTCCTTTTTAAGGTTGCATTATTGGTGTTCCCTTTAAGATATTTATGGAGAGATAAATATAGGAGGCCATTTAGAAGTCTTGATTCTAAATTGGTTCTGGTAGTTACAATATATGGACATGGGAGTCAATTTTCAAAGGTTATGTTGTTCTTATGACTCATGTAGTGTGGTGCCATAATAGAACCATAGCCTTGGTCCGGGACTGATTAAGGAGTATTGTAGGTTCTGGGGTTTTGGCATGGTGCTAAAAGTGGTTAGTTATGGTATTTTTATTTGTTTTATGGCAGTTATAGTGTATGGTGTGGGATATTGTTTAGAGTCTATGTGTTTGAGTTCTTTCTCTCTATCGATGTGGTGTATCTGTAGTGTGGTACATGGGATGCACTGTAGAATTTCCCTAGATTATAGTATCTAGGGAGATATTTCATGGAATGCATCATGAAATTTTTTAGAAGCATAGATTGTGTCCCCTTTGAGGAGCATCACCCCTTTTGTGCTATAGTATTGGGTAAAAACCACATTATATAGGGTACATCTAGTAGCACAACAACATGGTGTTATAAAATAATACTGGGTATTAATTTCAAACCCCCTTAGAAACAAATCATTCTTCATTTATTCATATTATGTATTTAGTTACCAAAGTGAATCTCTTAGATTTCATTTTTCCTTAATTCATTTTTCGTTGATACTTTCTTCAATATATCAATTATTTTATATTATATGTAAGATTTTCCCCATTATTATCAGTTTTCTATTCATTATTTTTCCAAATAAGGATGTTGTTATGGAAATTGTTGGTTAGAGTGATGTTATATCAAGGGATGTATGTGTATTTTGATGGTTTTTGTTTTGTTGGGTGTTCTTTAAATTGCTTTCCATAGTGCCCATACTTTTTTCACCTGGTCCTTGTACAATTATTATTGAAGAATATGTTGTGGTGGGGGATTTGAGAACATTAGACTTTATTTGTAAATAGTGGGGAATTAATGATTTTTCATTGAGTGGATGGAATGGAATATATTAATAAATATAGTGATGTAGACATAATTAAACTTATGGTATGGAGGTGTTCGACATGTTTTCTTGTATTTTCAATGATATTGATTTGGAATTAATTATTGTTGGTTGTTATTGCTTAAAATCCTTTATGTTTCATTGAAATTTTTTATAATTCCCTGTTTGCCTATGAAAATTCACATTTTATAAATATTTAAAAATCTAAAAATATAAAAAACATATTTTATGGAAATTAATAATTTTAAGGTTATTCTTGAAAAGGAAGGGTTTACACCTGCTTATATATTCTAAAATTTATTGATATGTGTATTTTATGATTATGTGGCCCTTTATGGGCATTCTTTATGCATGTTTTTTTTGGTGAGGTTAATTATAGAGGTGTAAGAAGTAAGGGGAAGTTGTTTTGGGGTGATAGTATAGTCTTTTAATATATGTTTGGGTCATTTGATATCAAACCATAAGTTAGTCATATTTTTATAAATATGTACAAGATTATATTTTCCTTGTGACTTCTAAATGCATCCCATCTGAGTTGGATATCCTCACTAACTCATAAATGTTTTTTGAGTACTTTACCCAATTTATATTTATTGGGGGTGCAAGGAAAACATCCCCCTCTTCTCTATTATTCCTTTGGTCGTAGTAAAACTTAGTTTGTAAGAATGAATATATAGTTGGTGGTGATGAATATAAAATGGTGGTGACGAGTATGTATTTATTGGATGTATATATATGGGTGTGGTAGTAAATGGTGTGGGTAATGGATGGAAATAGGATGGAACGAGGTTGATTTCCTTCATGTTAATGATAGATTAATAAACTTGATATTTGAATCATATTTTATTTGTTGATATAGAAAAGATATGAACAATATGTTTGATATCTGGGTAAAATATTGTAAAATTATTTGGGAAATGTTCATGGGGTTTCCTGATCAATATTTCTTAACAATATGTTATTATATTAGATGTGATATTTATGGAGTTATCCTTAATGATACTGGGGGTAGTTTATATGATAGGTTGTTAATGGTGCTACGATATGCTCAAAAAATCATTTATATTATTTTTCCTCATCTTCAAAAGAATTGAACGGTATGATATTTTTGAGTATACCTGTTATTATCACCACTATATATATAAACTATTTATCAGGTTTCCAGAAAAAGTTCATTGACCAAGTTTAATATTACTATCTTTCTATTGGTAGTTGATTCTTATGGATATTGTTTATTTTTGTTTTATAATTTATATTTTAAAAAATATTTTTAAATATTGGGATATTATGAGTTTGTTTTATTAATATCATGGTGTTTTTTGGTGTTTTTATTTATGTGTTCTTAGGATATAAGAGGGTAACACCACCCTTGTGTCTCTTTTATAAACATGGTGCTAATTTCCAACACGAGGCCTATTAGTCATAGGATTCATGGGTCACATTAATCTTAAATATGGGTCTAGAATGGGTTCCTAGTGGGATTGGTTCATGATATAGTGGTATAATAGATTTTGGTTCAGGGTTAGTAAGAAGTATAGAGTGGGGAATGCATGTTTATTACCATGGTTTTTAGGATAAATGTTTCAATTATGTCTATTTCATAATGTACGCTGTGGATACTAGTAATCAAATGAATTTTAGTACCGCACATGATCCCTATAAATGACCGCATTTTTTTGAATGGATAAGGGAAATGGTGGTTTTTTGTGGAAGCTTAGGGAAGGTACATGTATTATGACTGTTTACAAATGTATTTATAATGGGTAATAATTTAGTGAAGTTAAATTAATCTTATAAAAAATTATTACTTAAATTATCCACTACTAAGATTATTTTTTTCACACTGGATGTCTATGTTATAGAGTTATGGGTGTGATAGATGGGTTATTGGTGGCCTCATATTTTATTTATTAATGTTTCTAGGTGTTTTTGAGGTTGTAATGTCTTTTTTAATGTATTGAAACATCTTTGATATTATTTTAACTTGAGAATCTATAAATTTTGATATTTATGTTATGTTCTTGTATTGTTTAAAGAATTATAATGTTCTTAGTAAACTATAAAACCTTCGAAATAATGAAATTCAACAATGTTAAATGGAAAATGGAAACCTTGGTAATGATAAATAAAACCCTTTAATTTTGGGATCTTGGAAAATTACCTATTAATATTATTGATGATTTTTTATGTGTTAGTAACATAGTGAATAATTAAACTAGAAAAATGAATAGTTACGACCTAACTTTTTTTTGAAATTTTCTATCTTTTAGTCTAGATTTCATAGTATTATAGATAAACATTGTGATTTTGATTTTATGACAGTGTGATAGGGCTATAATAGTTATGTAGAATGAGTTTTATATGATCTTGTAACCTTTTATAATTCTAGAAATGTGATTTATTAATTTTATCATGTTTACAATAGTATGTTAGTCACCAGGTTTATCATACATTAAACCCTTAAGGGTTTTTTGTTAACTTAACTGAAAATATGTTAATGTTTTAATATAATAATTAATGAAATATCAATATCCTCTTATGAATTAAGACTAAATTGGATGAAATTTTGTGTAATTTATTTTAACTAAATTTTTTATGAATGGTATACAGAAAACAAATTTAAATTTTAGAAAATTTATTTTGAGGTTTTTTTTCATGTAGTGTATTCAAATGGGATGTGATTATCATTTCTATTTTCATGAAATGTGTGATATTTTTTTTATATTTTTGAATATATGTTTTCATAAATAGGTGGTGGATTTTTTTTAATAATGACTAAGTTGATTTATAAGTTTTTCTAGATAAATTGGTTGAGGTTGTATTATAAATGGGTTTGTTTTTATAGAAAGGGTTTTTACCAAAAAAAATAGTTACTGGTATTTATAATGATTAAATCTATTAATTAATTTACAGATTTTTAAATGTATCGGTTGAAAGGAAATATTTTCAGGTTCTGAACTAATTTTATGTTGGAAGGTTCTACCAAGTGTGCTTATGGTGACTGAATTTCTAGAAATGAATTATTCTTTCTATCATGGGTTTTATTGGTGTATTTTCGTTGAAAAGGATAGTTATTTTTATTATATGGTAGTTATTATTGATAGATAGAAATGATTATAGTTTGATTGTTCGATAGTTTTATTGTTTGATTGTGTGATGGAAATTGGCAGGAAAGGCTGTAATGAAATGTGTAGTTTGAGGAAGGAGTGATGTTTGCGGGGTGAGATGGTGGAACTCATCCATGAATGGATTGTTTTGTATGTAATTTATTATTTAAGAATGTGTTTGATTATACTGCATGTCTAACATCCAGACCTGAGTTCCACTAAATGGTGCCATGAGCCGTTGGCCACATGCCCTCAAGTGCGCCTCCTTATATGGAAGAGGATACCAACTAGCAGCATGGGTCTAGTAAGTCATTCTTGGGGACACTATACTATATTTTATCATATTAAAAAACCAACCAAAACAAATATCAAATTCCATGTGTGGAAATTTTTAAATAATAAGAACAATAAAAAATCACATAATATCCAAAACAAGAAAATATAATACTCAAATGAAAGGTAAAACATGATATGAAAATGTGAATATCAAGTGTTTATAATGAAACTAAAATTAAAGACACAATGGTTCCCAAGAGGGTCCCAAACCATGTTTGGTTCCCTATCCCATTATCCAATCACAAACATCAACCTATCTTAGGGCCTTTCCCTTATCATATCATGGAACAAAAAAGTCTACTCAGGTACCGATTCGGCGGCCCATGTAGGGTGTGAGTACAACTCAGTAGGGAACTACCAACAGTATCTAAAACATGCTTGGTCAATAGTGTGTGTATGCAGTTTTATGAAAAAAAAACAAAATTCAAAATTAAACAGTTATCACATTGACATTAAATAATTAATCATCACATAAGGCCCAGTTTCAATTCATGTTTACCATTTGAATCATCATTCATTGTTAACATTCATTTGGTGTCGAATGTCATGTTAAGAACCCCATAATATCATTCAATGTAGGTCTTTATTCCTATCACTCCATGTCTCATTTGGTATAGGTCTTCATGCCTATTACTCCAAAATCTCAATCATAGATAACTATTGGGGAGGAAAACCATGACCAAGTACCAATATCTAATTGTTATAGAATGCCATGTTTAGCACCACAAAAATCTCATCCAATTAATCATTCTTTAAATCACAATAATTAGCCACATTATTCTAATACTGATCCAATGATTAGTTAGACATTTCAAATTTTATTAGTTAACTCAACAATTAACTAAGAACATAATCCATGTAGAGACCTGAAGCTTGACATACATGGAAATTACATTACTTTTGTGGAATACTTAATACATAACAAAAACAGACACACAAGGACCGTAATAGTTTAGTGTCTTTGGAAACTTGAAATAAAATCTTCTAATCGTGGTGAAAGATCCTCAACATCTCTCAATAAAGATGTTCCCATTTTTTTCTTACCTAAAACTTTTCTTTATATCCTGGGGAAAATAAAACATAAAAGGGATGAGCTCAAATTCCTAGTAAGGGTAAACATAGAGAACATATAACATTCTATAAACATTTGAATGCAAAAACTTGAACATAAAATCTAAACATCAAAATCTTGAGCAAAGACAAGAATATTGGAAGTATGTAAGGCATATATCATAAGGGAGCATCAATCATGATAAAATAGCAAGGGAATAAAACATGTAATTTTGGAAACCATTAAGCACATGATATGATTTCCATAGTAGCCAAGGCATTTCTTCCAAGATCATCTTAGTAGACAATGTGCATTTCTGAATCGAGTTCACTCCTCGTTCCAGTTTTGAATTACTGAACCGGTTTAAGTTGTCGTTCCAGCCATGTTTATCTAATGAGATATAAATATTTACCCAATTAATTGGAGGGAGATATAGGTCTCACCCATCTCATAATGAAATCATTCTTAACTGTGCCACAAAATAAACTTAAAACATTCATCATAACCCAAATAATAAAATGGGTTTCATAAACATCATCCCATCATTTCATAAACCATATAAAACAAATGGAAATTTCATCATATGAAAAGTGAACCATGTAAATCATAGAGACATTAAACTTGAAACATACACATATCAAATAATTTCATCTTAGATGGAAAATGTTTTTGATAAAACATTTGAAATGAATTCTTGAGGAAAACATCCTTTCTTCTTCAAAATCATTTTCTTTCCACAAAATGTCATACAATTTTAAAAGAAAAGGATTTTTTTGAAAATATTCCGGAAATATTTTGGAGTAAGATTCATGAAAATAAGGCTTTATAAAACCGTAAAAATCCGTTCGTGTCGTATAAGTTAAATATAACATTTTTCTCGTACTTTTGTCGGAAAAGTCAAAAAGTACCTCGTAACGTAAAAAAAGAAAGAAAGATTCCTTACATACCATGTATAAAAAGTAAAAAATGGATAAAAAGGACATTAAACATACATGAAAACACTTTTATAAAACATGTATATGGATGATAGAAATAACCCCAGTAAATACTAAGAATAAGCAATCTCGGATAAAAATGAAATTTGCATAATTATCCCTTACCTTAGGTCCGATATGCTTCGTATGTATCCGAACCTCCTGTATAATGATTTAAATAATGTCATTGACTTATTATAGAATCATATTCATTGTTATGATATCATATATAGTTCACTTATGACTTTATATTACACATTCTTTTGTAAATTAATGTTAAAGTAGCGTTTTGGGTAAAATCATCTTATTTATCGTATGTGTTTGGACTTGTTGTTCTAGACGTTATTATTACTTATATCATGATTTACTACTTCAAAAATTTAAATCATGATTTATATATCACATAAAATTATTATATATCCAGCATATACAAGCATTTATAATAGTACATAACATATGGAGGTAAGAAATGAAACACATCGTTCATGGAGACGGTAAGCCGTACGTACGAATGAACGCTACTTTCATTTCTATTTATTATTTTAATGGAATTAAAACATAATGATACAAAGGTATATTATAATTCCAGTATAATATCATATATAATATCATTAAACATATCCTTTATACATCCTACATAAGGTATTAATGAATCACACCACTTTGAGGGGGCGGTAGTCCGCACTTCCTCAAATGAGATTATCGTATTTACCAACTTTGGAAACTGTAAAGGCTTGATATAATTGGAAATTAAAGAAGCATAAGGAAATCATAAACATAATATATATTATATATAAATACAGTTCCATCATAATGTCCACCATGATAGGCGGTGGGAGAAAATCGAACAATCATCGTTTCGTGAGGCGTTAGTTTGCCATCACAGTAACATTATGTTCTTCATCCATTAGATGGAGGTGTGTGTAAGTGTTGTTCGAATCCTTATCATAAAAACATACTAATATATTTAGGATATTTGTTTTGTTACAAAATAAAGGATTAAAAAGATTTTAGGGGTTGGAGAAGTAGAATAAAAGAAAAGAACTTAAGAGAAACTGTTACCTTTAATTTTGGTAACTCCCTTTGGGTTGAACCAAAAGGACTTCTTGGAGAGTCTTCTGCCTAATTTAAGGCATCAAGGGGGAGTATAGGGATTTAGGGAGCTTAGTTGGGTAGAGTTTGGAGGATCCAAAAGGCTTTATAGGTGTGAGTAATTTCATAGATGTGGTCTCCTTTTATAAGGGAGAGGAGGGGCTCTTTAGGAAAGTGTGAAAACATTATTTTATTATAAACTTATATTCAGTTTAAAGAGGTTCCAAACACATTAATTTCTAATATAAGATGACTCATATTCGAAATAAAATCATCAAATTGGAATTGGACTGGTTTTGGATGATATTTTAATCATTATAATCTTATTTATTTAAATCATTTATTAATGAGGTAAGCACTACATCATTATTGTGTCATAAATAATTTAGTTCATTTGATGTATAAAAATTATGAAACAAATACCATGATGTAGGTAATATTTTTATCTTTCCAAAGAATATTTATAGTCGAAAATTTAACTTATATAACCCCTTATAAAAATTATTTACTAAAAGAGTTTTGTTAAAGTCAATTTTATCTTTACATTAAATTAATTAATCCAAATTGACATTTTCACTACCAAGTGGCTCATTGGTGTCCCAAAATCGGCCCAAGGATGAACATGGTCGGCTAATACTCATACAATAAGGTTAGGAAAAGTGTCAAGGTAATTTTGAATTATTATAATATTCTTTTAACCTTGAATTACCCTATTTACCTTTAACCGCAGTAAATAAAAATTACCGTAGTTACTATTCATAATGCCCAAAAATAAAAAGTAGCTTATTAACATAATTTGGACCCACAGATTTCAAATATGGAATCCATTTTTCCAAATTCAATACACAAAAGTTTCAGAAATTAAATTAAAATTAATCCCGTTGTCGAAAGAAAACGGGTTTTTGTTTAAAACATTGCAAAAGATTGAATTGATTTAACCTACGAATTCAAGGTAAAATCAATGCTAATGATATACATTATTTTAAATGGTAAAAATATATTATATTTATACTTTAAAACCATTCAATATTATTATTTAACCACATAAATTATTACGATGAAAAAAGTTGTTTTTAATTAAAATATAGCGTGTTTTTACTATTCATTAAAATATGAAAGTTATCAAAATAATATGAAAATTTTATCCAAAGTAATTTTTTATATCCTGATTTCAAAGAATAATATTATTTTGTCAAATTTATCTTATAAACTTGTCAAAAACAATATTTAAAGTGGGAGTGCTATAAAAAGGCGGCAAAACTGCATTTTTTGAAAAATACTTATTTTACCCGAAAAATTTATTTTGTTCTTGTACCATGTTCTAGAAAATGTGTAAGATGAATAATAATGTTATAAAATTAAAAAATTAGTTAATACTATTCATAACAGCTATTTCTTAATAATATTATAATAATATATCAATTTTTAGTAAAACTCGGTATTGCTTACAACACATGTTATCGAGGAAGGTCGCAATTGCGTGTAATGCTAGCCAAGTCAGGGTTGCGTGTAGTGAAAGACTCCATTGTTGTTGCGTATATCAGAATACAACCATATTTTATTTATACATTGAATATATATATATATACAATCAATGTTGCGTAGAATAACTTCTATCAAACGAACTTGAAATTTTGTGTAACACGAGCCAGGAATAGTGTTGCGTATACTTCAAGATAATACGGTGTTGCGTGTAGTGCAAGATAATTTGGTGTATCGTACAACAGAAGATATGAATGAAATTAAAAAGAATTTATCTTATAAAATCTCAGGTTGTTACATTCTACCCCCCTTAAAATGAATTTCGCCCTCAAAATTCGTCGGGGTTATAAATCATTTACTATTCATAGAAACCCACATTGTAAAAAGGAATACTAAAACTTAATTTTAAAAACTAAAGTATGAAATGTAATGATTACCCAAAGTAACTCATCAATGGGTTTCCATATAGGAGAACATAGTTAAAATATGGATATGGAAGAAAAATATAACCATCATGTTCTGATGGAGAGTGGTAGAGAACGTGGCTATAAAAAAGCCAACAATCACAAAGCCATAATTTTTTTATGATCTAAGGTACCATCTGATTCATCGGATATAAGAGCACTAGGACAACTTTTTTGGTTTTCAATATCATTTCCCTAAAGTTAATTAATTAAAATAAATACTTACATGATTTTCATACAATCTCACTATTGTTCGTGAATTGAACAATTTCCACTTCATCTTTTAAAGAAATGAAGTTGAGTTTGTTATCTGTGAAGTGTTAGCAGATCATGTGATAGAATGATGTGTCATTCCATCTATTTCAAAAAAAAGTTTAGCAAAAGTTATAAGTCTGTCTTATGGTGAGATTAATCGTATATGGTTCCAAAAATGGACTTATACTTTATTTATCATACCGCTTAATAAAATAAAACTACTTTCCACTAACTAGGGACTTCTTGTAGGCCATTGGTATGCGATAAAGGCTTGTCACACTTCAGTTGTGGGTTTGATTCCCACATCCTTGTATGACGCGATGGGCTGTCACCCGTCATGCAGGTTGTCCTTTTTCTAAAACTACATTACTATAACATCCCATCAATAATATCAAAAAAAATTATATCCTTAAATAATACTAACTTATTTCCAACATAATCCATTCCAATATTTAGGCTTATCTAAAATACTTCGGTCCAAGCTCATAGTATAATGAAAACAATTACTAGAAAGGTTATCTACCAAGAATGTGAATACAAGCATTTATCCCACATATATCATAAGGTATATCTTATTGGTTGCATTCCAAACACATGAATACCTTAGTCATATATTCTCTTGAAACATAAATTACCATAGAACCTTAGTGAAAACATGAATACTGTCAAAAGGTAACTCTTTACACATACCAAAATCCCAAAAAAATCTATATAATCAAACCATAATATCACTTAGTCCTTATATCGGTCATGAGATCATGAATACAATCAAACATCTCATTATCTTCTTATCCCTTCATTATGAGCATATCATCTACTTTCCAAAAAATATCTGAATAACCTTCCATGGTTACCGGTACCATTAAACATATACTTTCATATACTTCATGAAAAACAATAGTGTATCAATCCTTAGATGATTCTTTATTCCATAGTACCATAAATTATTCGTTATAAACATACAATCATTCCACTAACTTATTAAACCACTAGCTGAGCTTCATCATTTATTTCATCCCATATTTCATTTGTAGTCACTTCATCATCATCCACATAAATTCTACCCATATGACAATGCTGATTCTCTTCATGAGATTTTCCCTTAGGGAATTGGATTGCATAATGCCCATACATTCCACATTTAAAACATCTAATCATTGTTGATGTCGTAGCAATACCATTATCATTGTCCATGGTGTTAACTGAACCTTTTCCTTTGCACTTACTGGCTTTGTGTCCTTCTTTTCCACACCCAAAGCATCTTCCAATTCCTTTGAAACAATCTCCCTGATGCCTCTTCCCACGTGATTTACATGAGGGAAATCGAACTTTCTATCCTCTACGATCATCATGAAACTCCCTCATTCTCTTATTATTTGAGTTGGGAAACTTAACAAGTTGAGATTATTGATCATATTATGAGATTGATGATTAGGCATAATAACGATGTTTGGACTTCCAAATCCCGTTTCATTTGGTTTCTCATGAAGAATATCATTCCATTGTCCATCATATCCTCCATTATCGTGAATCTTCCTGTTTCCAGCCATTTTCTAAAACCCAAAAAAAGAATAGTGTGAGAGGAAAAAATCATGCTAGGGAAAACAACATAGTAAAGGGGGAGTACCCTCAATATATAACATCTTAGGTTAAATTCTATGATCGTTACTATAGTTCTATGACTATATCCTATACGTATACCTATCCTTAGGGACATCCCTAGACATACCTTAGAAATATCTCTAGGGATCTCACTAACGTTTTCGCATCCTAGTTTCCAATGGTTGACTAAACCTTTCCTCTGATACCAACTGTAGAGACCTGAAACATGAGGTACATGGACATTAATTACTTTTGCGGAATACTTGATACATAACAAAAAGAGACACACAAGGACCGTAATAGTTTAGTGTCTTTGGAAACTCGGAATGAAATCTTCTAATCGTGGTGAAAGATCATCAACATCTCCCAATAAAGATCTTCCCCGTTTTTTCTTACCTAAAACTTTTCTTTATATCATGGGGAAAAGAAAACATAAAAGGGGTGAGCTCAAATTCCTAGTAAGGGTAAACATAGATAACATAAAACAATCCATAAACATTCGAATGCAAAAACTTGAACATAAAATCTAAACATCAAAATCTTGAGCAAAGACATGAATCTTGGAAGTATGTAAGTCATATATCATAATGGAACATCAATCATGATAAAATAGAATGGGAATAAAACATGTAATTTGGGAAACCATTAAGCACGTGATATGATTTCCATAGTAGCCAAGGCATTGCTGCCAAGATCATCTTAGTGGACAAAGTCCCTTTCTGAATCGAGTTCAATCCTCGTTCCAGTCCTGTAATATGGAACCAGTTTAAGTTTTCATTCCAGCCATGTCTATATCATGAGATATAAATCATTACCCAATGCATTTTAGGGAGATATAGGTCTCACCCATCTCATAATTAAATCATTATTACTTGTGCCACAAAATAAACTTAAAACATTCATCATAACCCAAAGAATAAAATGGGTTTCATAAACATCATCCCATCATTTTATAATCCATATATAACAACTGGACATTTCATCATAAGAAAAGTGAACCATGTAAATCATAGATACATTAAACTTGAAACATAAACATATCAAATAATTTCATCTTAGATTGAAAATGGTTTTGATAAAACATTTGAAATTATTTCTTGAGGAAAATATCCTTGCTTCTTCAAAATCATTTTCTTTTCACAAAATATCATAAAATTTTAAAAGAAAAGGATTTTATTGAAAATAATCATGAAATATTTTGGAGGAATATTCATGAAAATAAGGCTTTATAAAACCGTAAAAATCTGTTCGTTTCGTATAAGTTAAAAACAACATTTTTCTCGTAATTTTGTCGGAAGAGTCAAAAAGTACCTCGTAACGTAAAAAAAAGATTCCTTACATACCATGTATAAAAAGTCAAAAATGGGTAAAAAGTACTTTAAAAATACATGAAAACACCTCTATAAAACATCTACATTGATGATAGAAATAACCCCAGTAAATACTAAGAATAAGCAATCTCGGATAAAAATGAGATTTTCAAAATTATCGCTTACCTTTGGTCCGATATGCTTCGTATATATCCTAACCTCCTGTATAATGATTTAAATAATGTCATTTACTTATTATAGAATCATATTCATTGTTATGATATCATATATAGTTCACTTATGACTTTATATTACCCATTCTTTTGTAAATTAATGTTAAAGTAGCGTTTTGGGTAAAATCATCTTATTTATCGTACGTGTTTGGACTAGTTGTTCTTAATGCTATTATTACTTATATCATGATTTAATAATTCAAAAATGTAAATCATGATTTATATATCATATAAATTCATTATATATCCAGAATATACAAGCATTTATAATAGTACATAACATATGGAGGTAAGAAATGAAACGCACCGTTCAGGGAGACTGTAAGCTGTACGTACGCATAAACGCTACTTTCATTTCTATTTCTTATTTTAATGGAATAAAAACATAATGATACATAGTTATATTATAATTCCAGTATAATATCATATATAATATCATTAAACACATTCTTTATACATCCCACATAAGGTATTAACGAATCACATCACTTTGAGGGGGCGGTAGTCCGGACTTCCTCAAATGAGATTATCGTATTTACCGACTATGGAAACCATAAAGGCTTGATATAATTGGTAAGTAAAAAATCATAAAGAAATCATAAACATAATATATATTATATATAAATACAGTTCCATCATAATGGCCACCATGAGAGGCGGTAGGAGGAAATCGAACAATCATCGTTTCGTGAGGCGTTAGTTTGCCATCACAGAAACATTATGTTATTCATCCATTAGATGGGGGTGTGTGTAAGTGTAGTTCTAATCCGTCTCATAACAGCATCCTAATATATTTAGGATATTTGGGCTGTTATAAAAGAAAGTATTGAAAATATTTTAGGGGTTGGAGAACTACAATAAAAGAAAACAACATAAGAGAAACTGATAACTTTAATTTTGGTAAATTCCTTTGGTTTGAACCAAGAGGAATTCTTGGAGAGTCTTATTCCTAATTTAAGGATTCAAGGGGGACTAGAGGGATGTAGGGAGATTATTTGGGAATATTTTGGATGATTTAAAAGTCTTTAGTGGTGTGAGGAATTTCATAGATGTGGTCTCTTTTTATAAGGGAGATGAGGGGCTCTTTAGAAAAGTGTGAAAATATTATTTTATTATAAACTTATCTTCAGTTTCAAGAGGTCCAAAACGAATTAATGTCTAATATAAGATGACTCATATTAGAAATAAAATCATACAATTGGAATTGGACAGGTTTTTGATGATATTTTAATCATTATAATCTTATTTATTTAAATCATTTATTAATGAGGTAAACATTACATCATTATATTGTCATAAATAATTTAATACATATGATGTCTAAAAATTATGAACAAAATACCATAATGTAGGAAATATTTTTAGCTTTCCAAATAATATTTATAGTTGAAAATATAACTCATATAACCCCTTATAAAAATTAATTACTAAAAGCTTTTTGTTAAAGTCAATTTTGTCTTTACATTAAATTAATTAATCCAAATTGTCATTTTCACTACCAAGTTGCTCATTGGGGTCCCCAAATCGGCCCAAGGATGCCAATGGTCGGCCAGTACTCATCCAATAAGGTTAGGACAAGTTTCAAGGTAATTTGTAATTATTATAATATTTCTTTAACCTTGAATTACCCTATTTACCTTTAACTGCAGTAAATAAAAATTACCGTAGTTACTATTAATAATTCCCAAAAATAAAAAGTAGCTTATTAACATAATTTGTACCCACTTATTCCTAATATGGAATCAATTTTTCCAAATTCAATACACAAAAGTTGCATAAATTAAATTAAAATTATTCCCATTGTTGAAAGAAAATGGGTTTTTGTTTAAAACATTGCAAAAGATTGAATTGATTTAACCTACGAATTCAAGGTAAAATCAATGCTAATTACATAAATTATATTAAATGGTAAAAATATATTCTATTTATACTTTCAAACCATTCAATATTATAATTTAACCACATAAATTATTATGATGAAAAAAGTTGTTTTTAATTGAAATATAGCGTGTTTTTACTATTCATTAAAATATGAAAGTTATCAGAATAATATGAAAATTTTATCCAAAGTAAATTTTTATATCCTGATTCCAAAGAATAATTTTATTTTGTCAAATTAAACTTACAAACTTGTATAAAACTAGATTTAAAGTGGGTGCGCTATCAAAAGGCGGCAAAACTGTATTTTTTTAAAAAAAATTATTTTACCCGAAAATTTTATTTTGTTCTTGTACCATGTACTAGAAAATGTGTAAGATGAATAATAATGTTATAAAATTAAAAATTTAGTTAATACTATTCATAACGTCTAGTTCTTAATAATATTATAATAATATATCATTGTTTAGTAATACCCGGTATTGTGTACAACACACGTGATTGCGTGTAATGCAAGCCAAGTCAGGGTTGCGTGTAGTGCAAGACTCCATTGTTGTTGTGTATAACAGAATCCAACCATATTTTATTTATACATTGAATATATATATATACACACACTCAATGTTGTGTAGAATAACTTCTATCAAACAAACTTAAAATTATGTGTAACACGAGCCAAGAATAGTTTTGCGTATACTGCAAGCTAATATGGTGTTGTGTGTAGTGCAAGATAATCTTGGTGTATCGTACAATAGAAGATATGAATGAAATTAAAAATATTGTATCTTATAAAATCTCATGTTGTTACAATCCATTAATTTATTCATCAATTAATTAATCAATAATCACAACTCACATTCCATTATTAAATTTTCACAATTAATTCTCAATATGAATTCTCCAATTTTCATAATTAATTTTCCAAATTAATTATCTTTGATTAACATTATGGAACATAACTAAATCTCATAATTTATTATCATTCATATCCAACATAATTTCATAATTAATTTCACCAAATTAATTATCTTAGCAAAATCAATTATATATCTCAATTACAAAATCTCAACCCATAACCAATCTCTAAAAAAATATCTACAGGGGAAACCTCCAATCATCTTTATGGTATTTTAATTCTCAATTAATCACCGAGGCAGTTAAAATCAATTCCACATTCCTAATTACTTCAATTTATGAAAATCAATTATCAAGGGAAGCTAGCATGTCTATAAACTCATATTCATATATCAAATCCATAACTGTGGGAGTTTGATTTAATCCACATACCTCAGTTTATTAACGAATGCTAGCCCAACAAAAATCACCATTATCAGAATGGAAAAACATCATAGACCATGTTCCGGAACAGAATCCATAAATCCAAATTATGATCAAAGGCATCAAGATCATTGAAATCTAGATCTAGATCCATAATCCTAGATATAGATCTCAACTATTAGGTTTATAAACATTGAAACTGTGGAGATCTTCCATGAAATGATCAAGGAATGATAGGGAAATGAATGAGAGAATCAACAGGAAGAAATCCACTTATTGGAAAGAGATCAGATGTTCAATTCGGGCTTTTGATCTCAAAGAACAATTTTTAGATGACCTTGCAATCCCTCTATAAGGCTCTATGATCAGATATAATTTGTCAACACCCAGCCAAGGTCAAAATATGGGAGTCTCGGGAGGTTTTATTATTTTTAAAAAAAATTTGGATTATTATGTCCATGTTCATGGTTTCCTAGGAAGAGGCATAGGGTTAGAGAAAACTGTGCGCCAACTATGCGAATCTCTGTATCCATGTTTGCACAAATGGAACAGTTTGGTCCCATGATTTTTCAAACCATGCGTAAATCTTTCACATCCCACTATACATTATTGTTTCATAAATATTCACCCAAATTCACCCAAAGACACTACTCCAAAACAAGGGTACTTAAAAACAACAAAAAGATTATGAAAACATGCCCGATATGACTCTAGAAATGGTTGGGATCTTACAATCTCCCCAACTTATAACAGTGCATCCTCGAACTTCACTCCCAAACATATTTATGATTCCGAGCAAAAATATTGGCCATTTATCTCTCATTTATGCTTCTAGTTCCCAATATTTCTCTTGAACACTTCCTTTTTGCCATAACGCATGCACTAACGACCCAATATTAACCGGTAACACTTTCCCAGTTCAACCCAGCACACTTATCTGGTGCTCCTCAAATGATGCTGCAATCTTGAGGTATACCACTTCCAAATCAATCACATAAGAAGGTCCGGTGTGATAACTCCATTGTGGTGACACATGCAACACATCATTCATAGTGATGAATTTTCGTGGAAGGTCTAATCGGCACTCCACTGGCCCAGTTCTCACCAGCACCTCAAAAGGTCCTAAAAACCGTGGTGCCAATATTCCCTGGTTCCGTATTCTATGGTGAACCATTCTAGGAAACACCCAAAGGAATACATGATAACCCTATGTATACTCTAGGGGTAATCTCCATCTATTAGTATATGACTTTTTCCAGCGTTAAGTCGTATCCATACATTTCCGAATCAACTGTACCTACTTCGATGTCTCCTGAACGAGACATTGTCCCCACAGCTTTGACTCACCTACATCTGACCAACATAGTTGTGATCTACAAGTTATGCCATAAATTTCCTAATACGGTACCTTTTTTATAGTATCTTTATAACTGTTGTTATATGTGAACTATAATAAAGCGATGTTCTTCTCCTAAGACCAACCAAAGTCAAACACGCATGCTCGCAACATATCCTCTAATACATGTATAGTAAGCTATGACTTCCCATCTTTCTATGGGTGGAAGGTCATAATTAACAAAACTTGTGAACCGATCACCTTCTATAAGACCTTCCAGAAGTGTGAATTAAAGCACAAATCGCTATCTAAAACTATAGTATGTGGAATCCCATGCAATCAATCTATCTCTCATATATACATTTATCCCAAATATTCTCCTATAGAGGTTTCCTTTACTGGAATGAAATATTCTACCTTCGTTAGTCAATCTACAGCGACCCAAATAGCATCATTATTTCAATGTGTCTTTGGAATTTACTACAACGAAATCCATAGTCATGTCATCCCACATCCATTCCGGAATAGGAAACAACTACAATAGGCCTCCAGGTCATTGATGCTCTACATTTACCTGCTGAAAAATGAATGATCTTTACATGAACCCTTCTATCTCCTTTTTCATGCATGGCTACCAAAACTGTTATCATAGGTCATGGTATATTTTTGTCACCATAGGATGTACCACCCACCATGAGGCTTGAAATTCTCTCATGAGTTCTTTTTATATACTCATTGGCACAACAACCCATTTTTTTCACATTGATGATCTCGTCCTTATCTATTATCTAGTCTTAAGGTGTCTCTCCACCTTCAAGGATTTCTCATAAAGCTAAACTCTATGAATCCCCATATTTCCTTTCCCTCATCCATCTCAAGAGTGTCCACTCCACTGCTACAAAACCAAATTCATCCTCTCATAAATCTCATGAAGTGCCACATGAATTTTCTACAGCATGTTCATCATATTCCACTCAGTAGTCAACCCATATAACAACTGAGTATGTGTTTTCTGGAACCATCCATTAGCCACACGATTACACTATCTAGGAGAATATGCCACTTCAAAATCAAAGGATTGCATATAATCTACTCATCTTAGCTATTGAAGATTGAAGTCGCACTGTGTAATGAGATTCATCATGATTTTTGTGATCCGTAAAAACTGTAAACTTTTCACCCAATAGACAGTGTCACCAACACTTAAGAGTATAAACCACTATTGCCAAATCCAGGTCATGCATAGGGTAATTTTGTTCATGTGGCCACAACTACGAAGACTCATAAGCAACGAATCGATCCCTATGCATCAACATAGCTCCGAGTTCATTCCTAGAAGCATCACAGTACACCATGTACACCTTAAATGACTCGGGTAGGATCAAAATTGGTGCTGATTTTAGGCTCTTCTTCAACTCCTATAATTCTTTCTCGCATGTCCCTTACCAATCAAAATTTATCCTATTCTTTTTCAAACTGAAAAGAGGTGATTCTAATCTGGAAAAGTACTGGATGAACCCCCAGAAATAACTAGATAATCCAAAAAATATTTGGATATAAAAACAATTCTTGGGATAATCCCAATAAATCACTGCGTTCACTTTTTTGGGTCCACTTACATGCCTTCTATTATGATGATATACCCTAAAAGTGTACCATGTCAATACAAAACTGACATTTAGATAGTTTGGAATATAGATGATGCTCTCTCTATGTACCCAAAAATATGTCAAGGTGTTTGGAATGATAGTCATGAGACATGGAGTACACAAAGACATCGTCCATAAACACCACCACAAACCGATATATGTATGAATGACATAAACTAATCATCAAATCCATAAATAATATTACAAAATTTTTCTACCACAATGGAAATAAAACTAACTCATAAGGCCATAACAGCTGCTAAATGTAGTTCTCGTTACATTAGAGGTCTAATGTCACACCTAATGATACCCTGATCTCATATCGATCTTTGAGATCACACAAGCCCCATTCAGCTAGTCAAACAAATCCTCGATATGCGGAACATGATATCAGTTCTTCATGGTCATTTTTTTCAACATCTGGTAATCGAAAAACATGTGTAAACTCTCATCGTCCTTCCTTACAATCTAGATAGTTGATCCCCAAGGTGACTTAGATGGATGGATAAACCATTTATCCTCCAACTCCTCCAACTGTTCTTTGAGATCTTTGAGCTCTATTGCTGCCATTTTGGAATGTGGAATTGATATCCAATTAACCCCCAAGAAGGAGACGATTGTGAATTCCACATCTATCTCACGTTAAAACCTTGAAATGTCTTAAAGAAATATATCCTAAAATATTTCTAATATTAGTGGAAGGAAATCTTGTATACCACTCCCTTCATCCAACAAAATACTAAAAACATGGGTTCTGAGCTCTCCCAGTTTCGGAGAAATTAGCCTAGCTCAGTCGGAATGGATATCCCTTTCTCCATGATGAACATAATGGTCAACCATTGGAGATAAAAAGTCACTCTCATACAGTAACAATCTATGTGGGATCTTTATGTAACTAGTTGGTCAATAACAATAATTATGTCAAAGATCATTAAATCAAGGAAACAGATATCCCAAAGGAAACGATACTCTTTGACCTTTAGCAAACATTCCTTGAATAGAAGGATATCTCAAGATAGTGTTCCCAATGGTGTATAAATATTCACCATGCTACTTATGGGCTCCACCTCTAGGATCAAGACATTAACAAGATTTACAGATATAAAGGAATGATAGGAACTAGTATCACACGGGGATGTAGCTAAAGTAAAAGCGACTAGAATAGTACCTCTCATAGTCAATGGACCGACCACTCTCTCCACAAGTGTATGTTGTACTACATGTAACTATCCTACCCATATTCTATGTGGTTTCATTTGACTTCTTTAAGTAGAACAACTTTGTTGAAATAGGCACTCATACCCAGAATCACCACGTCCACTACCTCTACTGCCTCCTCCCATATAACTCCAACTGCTAGACCTATATGGTGTGGAATATCACCTTCCCACACTATGAATATGATTAGATTCTCTTCCAACACCATCTTTCTGCTAATTTCAGCAAAACTTTAGTAGGTTCCATATCCTAACACAAAACTGAAACTCCACTAGTGGACAAGGAAAGTGTGTACGGTGTTGTCCCTGCCTACTACACCGGTGGAAAAGTGCATGAGTAAGATCTGGTGCTCTTATTCCATTTGGCGGTCTACCTTGCTTTCCACTCTCCTAACTAAGGTTCTCAAAATAGCACTTCCTTCTCCCAGAAGGCACACTCTCGGATCATTCAGTGACAGCTACCTGCCTATTACAGGAATCCTCCTTCAAGTTCCCCTCTTAAATGAGTGCCTGATTAACCGCTTCTAATAATTTCTTCAGCATAAAGATATTTACCTGGGACATAATTTCACACCTAATTCCATCCTGAAATTATTTTTCTGAATAAGCCTCATCAGCCTCTAAAGCTGGAGAAAAATGTTGTAAATCTATGAAACGTTCAGAATAATACATTATAGAAAGGCTTCCATGGTTCAAATGAATAAACATTAAATCCTTCTCTTATATCAACATCTCTAGGTTTAAGTCCTCGAAGAACTTCTCCAAAAATTACATCCATAAAATGTCATCAGTCTATCCAAATAATATCTGAATTTCCCACCAGTGATTCACTAACTCCATAGTATATAAGCAGTCAACATGACCCTCCTTCTAGATGGATTCTCTAAATCATCGTGTATCTTCTCTATGTATTCAATCCAGACTTTTGCTCCCTCAGGTCCACCCTCTCTAGTAAAAGTAGGAGGGTGTTGCAGTTGAAACTCACTTGTCCACTCATACAAGATTCATAGAACCCTCCCTAGGTCTCTCTCCGTGAATTGAATGAAACGAGAAATGTTCTCACAGAACAATTCTCCTTCCTCCACAGCATGCACCAATGGTGACTCAAGTTCCCTATTTGGAAGTTCGTTCTAGGCTATACCTCTCGGTCTCTCCCTCAATAAGTATCGTGGAGGCATATCTCTATAAATCCAAAAACACATCTTTGGTCTCTTAATGAAAATTTATAACATTTATGTAAGAGTAGAAAATAACATAATAAGTTTGATCATATCATTTTACCCTTTTTCTCACTACGTGGTCAACACTAAGGCTTTACCACTACTCGTAACCATGATACTTCTAGTCATTGGTTAACAAGGGTACAAACATTTTCATTAATTAATTCAACAAATAATTAACCACATTATCTCAATTTAATTAATTCAACAAATAATTAATTTATCATACTCATTTTATCAATGAAAGTTCTCATTAGACCGCCATTTTTTTTATTTTCATTATTATTTAAATCTCACAACAAGGAAAAATAGATAAAGTTAAACAAATTACCCATAGCACTATTTACCCATGAGATCCTAGAATAATGAATGTCACAACAACCATGAGTTCCTAGAATGATGGTTGAAGACTGAAGTATCATGCCTCTATAGGGAATGTATCAGAATTCATCAATTGTCAAATAAAATATCACATCACACCACAAGTGCATCACCCAAGGTCAAATAATATCTAACTATAACAATAAACATCAATCACAACAATCCCCCCCATAGTACTCATATTTTCCCCCGTAAATGGGCTTGAAACTCGGATGCATGAGCTCATTACTAAGCCATGAACCTCTCTAGTATTCTATCAACCTTTCCCAAAATATTAAGACAAGATAAGATTAAATAAAATAAAATTTCTTTGATATCACTTTGTGACATCCCTACCAATGTACAACTAAACAATACCCCGATCTGGTTGGCCACATTCCATCAAAGGTGCCTCCCCATACGCCATATGGTGTTGAGTAGCAGTGAGGGTCTAGTAATTTGGTAATGAGGAGACTATACCCTATTCTATCAAAATAAAATACAAAAAAAAAACAATTACCAAGTGAATAATTGTATAACTAACCAGAGAAATACCATGTCATATGATATTCAAAACAAGAAAATACAATACTCAGATGAAAGGTAAAACATGCTATAAAAAATTGAATTTCAAGTGTCTACATGAAACTAAATGTAAAGACACAATGACTCTCAAGTGAGTTCCAAACTACATTCGGTTCCCTCTCCCATGCTAAAATTCCAAATACCAACCTATCATAGGGCCTTTCCCTTATCCTGTCTTGCAACAAAGAAGTTTACTTTGGTTTTGATTAGGCAGACCGAATAGGGTGTGAGTACAGGTCAGTAGGCCACCACCAACGGTTCCTAAAACAAGTCTTTTCCAAAGATAGTGTATGTTGTTTTAGGAAGAAATAAAAACAATTAATAATTATATTGTTATCACATTGTAATTTAATATTTAATCATCACATTAGGCCTAGTTTTAATTCATGATTACCATTTGAATCATCATTCATTACTAATATTCATTTATTGTTGAATGTCATGTCAAGCATCAAAAAATCTCTTTTAGTGTAGGTTGACATGACTATCACTCTAAATCTCATTTGGTGTAGGTCATCATTCCTAGAACCCCAAAATCACTAGCTCAGATATCAATTGTAGAGGAATGCGATGTCTATGTCCCAACTTCTAATAGGTCTATAATGCCATGTCTAGCACTAATGAAATATCATCCATATAATCATTTTTTAATTAAAAAAATTATCTACATTATTCCATTACTAATACAATGATTAGTTAAACAATTTAAAGGTCATTAGTTAACTCAAAAATTAACTAAGCACATAATTAATTAATTAATTCATCAATTAATTAATCAATAAATAGAATTCTCAATCCATAATTAATTATTCACAATTAATTATCCAAATAAAAGATCATCTTGTCATAATTAATTCTCATAGCTAATTATCATTGATCAACATTATGGCCCAAAATTAATTCTCATAGTTAATTATCTTTCATAGCCAAAATCATTTCATAATTAATTTCCCCCAATTGTTTATATTAAAAAATCAATTTAATATCTAAATTACAATATATCAACCCCTAACCAATTTCAAAATATAATATCTATTTGGGAAACCACCTTTTTTCTATGATTCAATTCTCAGTTAATCACTATGGAAATCACACATCAATTCCACATTCCAAATTACTACAATTTAAGAAAATAAATTAACAAGGTAAGCTATTATATCCATAAAATCAATTCAAATATAAAATCCATGACTATGGGGGTTCGTTTTAGACAACCTACCTCATTTTATTGATAGATGTCAGCCCAATGGAAAACCCCAAAATTCAAGTGGCACAATGTCATCGACCAAGCTCTGAATTTAAATCCATAAACCAAAATTAATATCGAAGGAATCAAGATATTGAAAATCTATATCTAGATCCAAAATACTTGATCTAAATCTCAACTTATAGGTTTATATACCTGGAAATAGTGGAGATCTTACAAGACAATATCAAGGAAATATAGAGGAATGAATGGGAGAAGCAACAGGATGAAATCCCCTTATTAGGAAGATAAAGGATCTTCAATCTGGCCTTTGACCTCGAAGAATGATGTTTGTATGTCCTTTGAATCCCTCCAGAATGCTCTGGGTTAACCTCAAATTTTTCAAGCCTGGTCCAAGGTCAAAATATGGAAGTCCTGGGAGGTTCTAATGGTTTTAAAATATATTTTCAGATATATAAACCCTTGTACATAATTTTCTAGGTAGAGTCACACAGTTATGGAAAACTGTATTCCAACCATGCAGACCTCCCTATCCAAGTTTGCAAGGTTGGCACAGTTTGGTCACACAGTTTTTGAAACTTTGTGAAAACCATGCACATCCCACTGTCTGTTATTTTTTCATAAAAATTCACCCAAACACACCCCAAGACACTTCTTCATAAAAAGGTACATAAAACATCGAAAAGTACATAAAAACACACTTGAAATTACACCATAAATGGTTAGGATCTTACATCATGTTTGAGTATTCCTTATTTGATGGTGCAATTTAATTATTTGGAATGACCTTGTTGATACAAATGTTTGATTTGAAGACATGAATAAAGAGTGGTGTTGCATTTTTTTCTCAGAAAGAGTAAGGATTCCTATGATATGAAAATAACTAGGTAAAAGTACGAGGGAGTGTTTAATATCCTTAATGGATTGTCAAGTATTATGGTTGATAAGTTTTTATAATAGGATTAGGATAAAAACCAATTAGTCAAATCTATGAATCTATTCTATGTTTCTTTGTCGTGTTTTTTCTAATAAGGGTGACTCTGGTTTGGTTGAAGATAAATCATTGTTATTAGAAGGTGTTTTCTAGGAAAATTTCTTTTTCTTGGTCAATGATTATTTCATTACATATATAATGAGTAATAAATGATGATATGATCTCTTGAATCTCCATAGAGGGGATTTCATTGTGTGTGATCTCAGTTTTTTAGTTTACTCTCTAATTTACTAGTTTCCAATTCCCTAGGAAGACATGGTAAAAATACATGAAAATTTTAATTTTCCTCGATGAAAGACATTTGTCAGATTGGGAAGATCATTGAATTAAAATATTTACAAGAGGTGATAGAACATGTTAAGATAATTGAAAGGGGTTTTATCCAAGTTGTTTTTAAGGATGGGATCAACACATTGGATTGTGGGTCAAGTTTTAGGTTGACCAAATAAGTAAAAAAATATATCTTTGAAAACATGGGGAACAAATATTTTATGTTCCCTGTCATTCATGTAATCAATATGATATGTGAAGTGTTTTATCGGTTGTTAGAATTGTTGAATATTAGGGTGTGTTTGTTAGGAGGATTTGTGATTTGTTTGAGATTATAAAGGAATGTTTTGATATTGTAACCATCAACATTTCATAGTAAAAATATTTTATATTCATAAAATATTTAGTTTAATTTTTTCCTACACATATTTTAAATCCAATATTATTAACATGTATTTTATAATTTATAAAAATAATTTGGTTCCTATGTTAACTTTAAACAGAATGATCATATTGATTGATGTAAACATTGTGTTATATTTTTTTTTAATTTTTTGATATATTTTAAAACACCATTTCATGAATGTGGAAGCAAATTTTTTTCAAAAAAATTATTGAATGTACTACACCAATATTAGAGGATTTATGATCGGAAAGAGGGAGGTTGACATTTCAGAGAGAGTGGTTAATATTTTTAAATTACTATCATTCTTTCTGAAGGGTGGATAGAGTTCTAATTAAGGGTTGTTTCTTTAGATTGTATAGATTTGTAGAGTTTTCATGTTGAATGTTAGTTGTTTTTGTGGTTGACCACTTCCATAGTGAGTGGTGATTGTGGGGATTTTTGTTTAATATCCAACTTTTGTGGTTGATGGGTTCTTTATTTTTTCTTATGATGGTTGGATTAAGTTTATTTAATATTTTTATTAGGAATATGAGGTATTTTTATAGTTTAGTATGAGCATATTAATCCTTGGAAATAAACATTGGGCCCATGGGTAGTATAGTTATCATTTGTGTTGGGATTGTACTTCCTTCAATAGTATTGTCCTTGTTATGAAGATACATGCCTTAGTGGTGGTATTTAAAGTTGTTCAAACATAAATCGAACAGTGATTAGAAGGGTTGAATCTATACTCTTACTATTAAAATTTTCATTTCTTGAGTCAAGTTTATGATTAAATGAAGATTTTACCTCTATTTAGGATGTACCTTCTATGGAATCATTATATGATAGGTTTGTTTTTTTTATTTGGATGGGGTTTTTAATATTGGAAAATAGAATCACTTAATATATAATGTGATGGTTCATAAATTTCCGACCCATTACATTATAGGATTTCTGTGTTGGAGGTACCAAGAAGAATGTTAATTAGTCACCAGTGATGTTTAGTAGATATTTTTAGTCGGCATGAGATTTTATGGAATAGAGGTAGGTTCTTAAAAGTATTAGGATAGTTAGAAGTCCTGGTTGTTGTGTGGTTCTAGTAATTTTAGCATAGGTACTTTAATGGTCATCTTTGATGTTTTTGTTATTTCAATGAACCTTGGGGTGTAGACTTATAGTTTCACCATAGACTATGTCTGGGTTTGATAAGGGAGAAGTTTCGGTCCGGTGGTAGTGAAAAAATACTTATGGTTCCAAAATGGATCCCATACTGAATGGTTTTGGTGTTTCTATAGATTTAGTGGTGGATATAATGTAGTGTGTGGGTTGTGTTGTGGAATCTAGGTGAATGAGTTCTTTTTCTCTTGCAATATTTGGATAGTTTTGGTACGTTACATTGTCAAAAATGTATAATTATGTAGTTTTATAGTACCTCGGTCGATTGTATGATCACACGACTCTGAAATTCATATATAGGTTTGACAAGGGCCCATTTACAGCATAGAATTCTTATTGTATCATAGTTTTTTTGTCAAAAACACTATTCATTATAGTCTTCCTAGAAATATAAAGACGTGGTGTTATAAAATTCTTCTACATATAAATTATAAACACCCACAAAAACCCATCTTTCTTCATTCATTTCTCTTTACTCTTGAAAATACTATTCACATAGCTAGGATTCCATCCAACACCCTTTCATTTTGGTATTTGTCTTTTCTTCCATAAATTGATTAATGGGGATGCTAAGTGAGATTCCTCTCATTATATTCTACTATTCTCATTTATCCTTATATATTTAGTTTCGTGGTTTTAGATAGGGTTATTCTAGGTTTTTTTATGGAACGATATTTGTGGGGATTTTTTTTCATTTAGGTTGTTTGAGGTTTTCCTTGCACGGTTTTTTTGGTTGATCTTATCATTGTGTTTTCCTTGTGTAGAATTTTTTGAAGCACTAATTTGGGTATGGGATTTATGAAAACTCTTATTTAACTATAAATAGAGGCGTTTTAATTATTTTATTATATATGGGTGGATTATATAGTGTATCGTAATAAATATAAATAATGATAAAAAAAATTAGAATGGGTTTGTTTAATTTGTTTAACAATCCCTAATATTGATTTTTAATTGATTCTTATTTGGTTATATTGATGAAAATAATTTATATTGTTATAAATTTTTTATGTAACCTTGAAAATTTATCGTAAATTAACTTTCATAAAATTATAACCTCTTAAAGCATGTAACTAAACTAGTTTCATATAAATTTGTAATGGAAATACGATTCTTTTAAAAGAAGGGAAATAAACCGTGAATGTTACCTAAATTTGATGATATTTTTTTATTATGAATGTTGAGTCCTTTATGGGAACTTATTTATGCTATTTTTTGTGGAAAAATTCATTTTCAATGTGGCATCCATTGGTGGAATATATCGTAGTTTTATATGGTAGTGTTGTGAGCTCTTTTTGGGTTGTTTTATGTGAACCCATATATTTTTATTGTGTGAGTCTATATATATATACATTGTTTTATTTTCCATGAAATTTATAAATTCACCCCACCCTAGTGGGATATAATTACCAATTCCAAAATGTTTCGGGTTTTATTTTTTTTGTAAAATCTAGGTTGTCGAGTAAGGATGTTTAATATCCCTCTCTTTGATGTTATCCCTTTTGTCATAGTAATATAATATTTATGGCGATGATTATATAGTCAGTGGAAGTAAATATACAATTCATGGTGATATATATCATGTTTTGGAATTTCATGGTGGGGTCATTCATGTAAGGAGGTGGGAACAAGGTTATGTCATTCATGTTCATGATACCTTACCAAACTGAACTCGTAATTGGTATATGAATGGTTGATATAGGAGGGATGACCACAGGGAAACTGAATTTGGTTCATGAGAGAATAGAATCAATGTGGGAAGGGTTTCATGACAAGATTATTTATATTTTTGGATACTATATTATTATTTTAAATTTGATTTATCGTGAGTGAGTCATGGTGATGATGGGGGATAGTTTACTGGATATGTTCTTGTTGGTTCTGTTCTTTATTCATTAGTTCATTAATATGCTTCACACATGTTTTCATAAGAGGTATTTGGTAATATCCTTTTAAGTATATATTTTATGCTCAATAGTATATATATATATATTATGGTTTTTATTTTTACAATGAAATTTTAAAGACCAATATAGAATGAACTAGCTTAAAGTTGGGGGATACCACATTGGGATATCATTAGTTTTTATTTTGAGATATGTATTTGTATGAATTTTTCATACATTGGTGGATTATTATGAGATATGTTTATATATGTTATGGTGTTTATTGGTTGTATTATTTATGAGTTCGTGGGATATAAGTGGGTAATACAGCCCACATGTATGTTTTATGCCCTCAATGCTAGTCTCCATCCTAGGTCTAACTGAAGTTGGGATTTATGGGTCACTATCATCTTTATTACAAGCCCCTGAGAGATTCGCAGTGGTTGCAGGTTATAAGAAATCACAATTGTATTATGTTAAATTATTTTATCAAAATTATCATTCAATAAATAATGATTTAAATCGTAAATTTTATCATTCATTTTGATTAATATTTATGCATACATTCTATCCATATTATATTATTTTATATATTTTTTTAACTTTTTCTATATTTTTAATTTTAAAAAATAAAAAAAAATTAACAATATTTTTAAACACAAATATTATTTTACAATACATTTTTTAAATTTTTAAAAGATATAAATCAATAATTTTGAATAATAAAAAATATAATTACAAACTAAAAATACTAAAATTAACTAATTTTTTAACATCCTTATTTTTAAATATATATTTTTATTATATAATATATTATATTATTTAAATTTAACAATTTTTTTAATAAATATTTTATTCCTTTATTTTCAAAAATATATAAAGCATATAAAAAAATATTTTAAAATTATAAAAAAATGAATTACTAATCTAAAAATTGAAAATAAGAAATTTTCTGTAAATCTTTGATTGACATTATAGTTTATTATTTTAATGTAAAATTTTGTTTCTTTAGATAAATATATTAAAGAATTGGATTTAGTAATTAATGATTTATTTTTTATTTTATTAAATTTTATTTTTTAAATGTTTTATTTGATATATAATTACTGTTTTATCTTTCTAGAGAATGATGTCCAACATCAATTGAATATTTAAAATAATAATAACAGTTAGATGGAATGTATGTTTTATAATTTCAAAAAGAGGACTATTTTATAAAAAAGAAATAGGGGAGTGAGACATCATTCATTTGGATATTAGGATTCTTTATATATTTCAGTAAAGATAATAAATATATGATTGATTCAATTCAATTGGAACTATGGTTATTTAATAGTAAACTAATTATATATAAATAAACAAATTAAATCATTTATATTATTTTTATTAGGAATCAACCTCTTTTATCTCAGACCTGATGTATGTGTATGAATGTGTGTATTTTTGTGTATGTGTATGTATGTTTATGAGTGTGTATGTATGTTTATGAATTTGTATATAAGTGTATGAATATGTATGTATATGTATCTATTTGTATGTATCTATGTGTTTGTGTATAAATTTGTATATAAATATATGAGTATGTGTATGTATTTGATTGTGTGTGTGTGTTTTTGTACATATGTGTATGTATATGTGTGTGTATATGTGTGTGTATGTGTGTGTATCTGAGTATGTGTATGTATGTGTGTGTGTCTGTATGTGATGTTTATGTTAATGAATGTAGGTGTATGTGTATGTGTATGTGTGTGTATTCATGTAAGTGTATGAATGTGCATGTGTATGTATGTGAGGTGTATGTAAATGCATGTAGGGTTATGTATGTGTATGTGTGGGTGTGTATGTATATATACATATATGATAATGTGTATGTGCATGTGTCTATGTATTCATTTTTATTTGTATATATGTATGAGTTTGTGAATGGGTAGTTTATGAGTATGTATACAGCTAGATACACACTGGTATGTGTTGATTCAAGTATACATCACACACAAATACAAAAAATATATTTATACATTTATATAAATAATAAAAGTTTCAATTTTAATTAAAACAATTACATATGTTAAATAATTTCTTATTTTTTCAATATAATCAATGAAATATAAACATTAATAAATTAAATTACAAATAATAATATATCTATACATTAGCATGTGTAAATATATATAAATAAAAGTATTAAAATTCATAGGTTTAATTTAATTATTTTAAAATTAATTATATATTATGAAAATCTTTCATAAACACTATTACTACTTATAAATTCATTTTTAATATTTTGAATATGTTTTGAATTTAAATAATCAATATTTATTATTTTTTAGTATTTATTATTTTTTAGGTTTATATTTTTGAATTTAAATTTTTATAAAATACATTTCATTCATATTTATTATTTATAATGAATTGAAAAGTGGTAGTTCCTTCTATATGAAATTTAAAATGGTATAGGGTTTGGGTGTTCGACACCCCATATTTTTTATTTCCCT
This sequence comes from Viscum album, assembly GCA_963277665.1. Taxonomy (NCBI): domain Eukaryota; kingdom Viridiplantae; phylum Streptophyta; class Magnoliopsida; order Santalales; family Viscaceae; genus Viscum; species Viscum album. The sequence goes on along the minus strand of OY728158.1, from coordinate 903,618,251 downwards.
ACTCGACTATATTTGAAGGAAGTTATGTTTATTCGTGAAATCAGTGCATGGGAAAGGTCCTAATGAAAAAAAATGATGCCAACAGGTGTGTGGAGGGTTCTTTCTCAATAGTGGGAACCAGGCGGGATAAAATATATTTTGATGGAACTGGTGGATAGAAAAAGGGACCCCATGCACACTGCATAGTTGGGGGAATGATATAAAGGAATTTTTAATGCTTTGAGACAAGGGAGGAAAATCCAAAAAAATAAAAGGGTTCGTGTTCTGTCATTATGATAAGGGAAGAAAAATCAAATAATGGAAAGAGAGGCCAATACATGTGTCATGGGGGTTTACATGGGCCACCACAATGTGTTATCTTCCAATGACTAGGTTGTGGATGCATTTATAGCGATATCTTAGACATCATAGATAGGCTTATTCCTTCTCATAAGCATATGGTATTCATGGCCATAAAAATGTCCTTAATGTAGTCAACACTAGCGACGGGTTAAAAAACATTCTGATGTAAGTTATATTAATGGGGAACCATATGAATTTGATTAGGAATGGTCCTTAGTGAATATTTAGTTATCTCTTATTACTGTAGTCATCGGTACTAGGGGCACAATAATCAAATGGTATTCATATTCGGTGACCATCTTCATGAGCTGGTGAGGAAGATTGTATGAGTGACTAATGAATCAAATTTTTAATTCATTTGCATCATAGGGAAACTTGAATATATATATATATAGGCATAATGTTCAATAGGTTATCATTATTGGGGTATCCAGGTCTATCCAATATAGAGGACCTTATGTCACATAATCACATGACTTTCGAGCTGATAAAATTGGGTCTTGAGACCATAAAATTTTAATAACGTAAGTCCATTCTTTGATATGAATTCCTTTTGGTGAGGGATGAGACTTTTCCAACTAGGATTCCTGGTTATGTGTGCTTATAACCCTATATTGGATTGACCACTAATAGGATGGGGGATTCAATGGTTTACTTATTAAAAAATCATTTTCTTCAATTCATCCACATGAACATGTTAAAAATATTGATCCACTGAGTGATATATCATAGTCTCACATCAATTGAAGAATTAATAAGAGAGAAAAATAGAATCTATTTACAATGTTTGTAAAAAATACTTACTCATTACCATGTTTGTTATTCACCCAACATATATTCTCCAAAATAATAATATTATTAATAATAATGGTTATAAAAACAAATGTTTATATATAAGTTTTGTTTAACATATAAATAATCCTTTTTATACCACCTCATCATTCCAACTCTTCTTCCTTATTTATTCATTTTTTAATTTTTACAAAAATGGTTTGAAAGGATTCTTGTTTTAATTTTCTAAATAGGTTACTTATGACTATTTTGAATAAAAAATATATAAGGAATTGTTTTTTTAACTTATATGATATAAGAATACTTTTAATATTTCATGATTGTTTTATTATCTGATGTGTCCATTTTAGGTTTATATGGTTATTTTCAAAGAATATGATTTCCTTTGTAATTTAAAAACACTCTATAAAAAATTATTCAAAATAGAAATGTAATTTGTTTCAATAATTATTTTAAATGACATTCAAAAATTATTTTTTATCTATGAAAACATTATTTTATTTTACGACATCTTTAATAGAGATATTATTCAAGGATGATATCCATATTCTCATTATGGTTGGTTTATGTTTATGATGGAATGATATTTATGAAACCAATTTAATTTATATCAGTTATGTTATGATGAAATGTATAAGAAACTAATTTCATAACACAGGTTATGATAAAATGAATGAAATATTGTAATATGTAACAAATATTTATGGTTTCCATTAAGTGAATATGGTTGCATTATAATCATATAATGTGGTTGTGTTATAACCGATTATGTGTGGGGTTGATATATCCCTCTAATGAATTGGGTAATGATTTTTATATCATGGGATATACATGACAGAAAAGAGAATTAAACATGGTTTATTAAGGAAGGAATGGAATGGGAAGTGAAATTGGTTCAATAAGAGGATTTTTCCACAATGATTGTCTTAGGAGTGAACCTTGACTAAAACTATGGTCTTAAGAGTAATCACATTTCACTATGATAGTCATGGAAACGATCCTTTACAACTAATTAGATGATTTTCTATGCTTATGTATATGACACAATTCCATTTTAGATGCCAACGTTATTCTCTTATGATTCATGTCTTACAAACATCTATGATTCATTCAATGATTCAATATTTTGTTCTATGATATTCATGGTTTAATTTTAAAATGTAATGTTGGTGTCCATATTCCCTTATACCAATGTTATGGTTGATATATCCCATGTTTACCCTTCTTGATCTTCTAAGATAACTGTTTTTTATGTTTTTCCCCATCATATGATAAATGTTATTAGGTATGACATGTAAAAAGGTTTTTACTAATGAATATTTGGGAGAAGATAAAGAAGATTTATGAATGAGTAGTTTTTTTAGGTTTTCAACGACACTAAACCCATAAGGTTTTGGAATGGTTTTGTTATGTTCTATTATGAATATCCATTTATTTAGTTATAATATATATGTGTGTGAATTTTTTTGATCATTATATTGTCCACATCAACTAATTTTCATATTTAATAACATGTTCAATCGAGTTTCACCACTGTATTAAGCATCACTATATATGAATAATTATATATTATGAAGATCTCAAGATGCCTCATTTTTATTGAAACATTGTCCAGTATGAATCCATTAGGTGTTTTGAATTATAATAACTTATTAGGTCATATATCCAGTCTAAATAGATTCTAGTCATTTAAGATTTACTTCTATAATTCCACCATCCCACCAAAAATAAAAATTTTAAACCACCTTATATTCATTATCTTCAATTTTTTCTGTTAGCCTAGAAAATGGTTTCCACACTTTGGAAGTATGCCAAAAAATATATTATTCAAAACCATTATTTTGGGATATATAACAATGGACCCCTTCAGATCTATAAAATATAAATCTATATTTTAAACATATCCTATATAGCTACATGGTGGACCACCACCATATATAGTAAACCTAGTCATATTGAGGTGAAAAATCACCTCAAGTTATCTCTAGTAACCAAATTCATTAACATTTATACTCGATTCTGTCTCCCATCAATATTTCATATGTTTCAATACTAATAATCTAATATCTTCTGTATGAAGTGAAACATTAACATAATTTTCTTCTTCTAAGAATAAAATTTTGGATTCTTTCCTATTTTAATTGAATGTTTTGAATTATAGAATTTCCTCCCATTATATTCAATACTTCAAATATACTCTATAAATTCTTTTAGTAAAACAATCCTTCCTCACCCATTAAATCTATATGTGTGGCTTTTATTATTCCGGTAGAGATCACTTGTTGAGGATTTTACATCAATCTAACATTTTTTTCATATGTAATAACATGTCATAATGTTCTTATCTATGATTATAAATATCCTCTAACGTATGAATATGAACAAATTTTCAAAGTCTTTTCTATTAAAAATAGAATTACCATGCTTCTGGAACCTTTAAATTACATGTCAATACATTTCACCCCCACTCAGTGTTCCCTTCTGGTGATCAACACGAATCTACTGATCAATCCTATTGAATGTGTATTTTTTGGACAAGTATAACCATGGATTATATCAAAACAATAAAATATGACCTATATATAAATTTTTCTAGATAGAAAATTTATACTTTCATTTGAGGTGATGTCTCTTTACATATCCTAAAATATATGTCTAATGGTGTCAATAACAATTTCCCTCCAAAAAATACAAAATCATTCCACTACCTTCCAAATTTATTCTTCTTAAGTCGGGTAAAAAGTAATAAACATAGGTCACATAGGATATCCTTCCCTAAAATATTCTTTGATTGACTAAGGGATTTTATCTAAAAACATCAATACAAATTCACCTATAGGTAATAAATACATTTTCACTAGGAATCCTATAATAATTTTGTATATTTAGAGGATAAGGACAATAAAATCTCTATCATGAAACACCCTCCGACAAAAGTAATGAAACAAATTCATGTAGATGATCATTTGTTTCATTAAGAAATCATTTAACATCACATTCAAATTATTTAATACTTTATATAGGATATGATGGAATATACCTAGCATGTACAAATGGTTCTAGTTCTGTTTCTTTTACATACCATTTGGTTGTTCCATGATGATATTTTCAAGTATGTATGAGTAATGAAATTTTATCTTTATGTATATATACTATAGTTGTAATATTTTGAATTCAAACAAACTTAACACATTTAAAAAAATCTTATTATTTAATAGAGAGAAAACATATAATAAATCAACTCCTCCTATTTTTTGAAATCACATTAAAACTAGCCTAGCATTGTACTCTTTCATTCCATCTGCATCTTATTTATATCAAGAAACCCACTTGTTTTGTAATAAATGCTTTCTATTAGGTCACTCCATCAGTTTCTATATTCTATAAACATAAAGGTAATCTTGTTTAACGCCCATCCCTAACATCCAATACTATCAATATTCTAAACTTCATACCATACCCATGATATCTAGTTATCTATCACCCATAAAAAATATTATGAAAAATACCTTCATACCATTGTATTTAAAACATTTTCATAGTTTATGGGGTTAACCAAATAATTTATACATATATATTTCAAAAGGATAGATTAATATTTAATTAATCTCATAATAGTAAATACTGAAATACAGTAAAGGTTTAGTTTCATTGTATAATATTTACATAATCATCTTATTTGAGAAAATATCATCAACATCTACTATAAATATCATATTATATAGTACACTTCCTAAACATACCCTAAATATAACCATTCTTTATAACCTAATAAAATGACACATATGAAAGGGTTATATTATATTCTTGTTAAGGATAATCAAAATATATATTAATAAATGATCAAAAGTGAGTATAATAAAATCATAAGGGTATGGTAAAATGATCATAACATATGATAATCAAACACAATCAGTAAAATTAAATTGATCATAAATCATGGAATAAAGATTTTTTATATCAAAATACATTATTCATAAATGTACAGAATCATAAATTATCAATCTTAATTCATGAGAATAAATTTTAAATGTAATAAAATTTTTTAGGTAATACACATCATCATAAAAAGTAATTTACAAAGTCAATACTCATTTCCAAGGATATCATAGTGAAATAGGTTTACTCCCCATTCTATCCTTTACATTGATATGGTTCAATAACAATACTGTAAATATAGATACAGTCTCTTACTAAATTGAGTTATCTACCCATTATATTCTTTATGATCACAAGATATATCAATCTTTTCCCAATATAGTGGAAGGATATATAATTATTCCCCCATCACATAATTAAAACTAAAAATATATGTCACACAATATCATAAAAAATTCATCATATCATTATATCATAACCCCTGGGAAGAAAATGTGTTTCAAAAATATTTCATTATTTCATCATTTCATAACCCTTGGAAAATAAATGAGTGTCATATATTTTTCATCATAACTTCATTAACCTAAGGGGAAAAGGGTTTCACGGAATCATCCTTAAATCATCATAACTATAGAAAATGCAGAGAGATAAAGTGGATTATATCATAATATCTCATCCAAAATTAAGCAAAAAATCATTAATGGATGTTCAAATAGATTATTATTACCTTTAAAACTGAATTCAAACCTTTCTTTGAAAACAATGGGAAAATATAATTCTATTTTGAGAATATGTAAATAGAAATTCACAATAAATTAGAAAAATATTTTATATTAGAATGAACATAGAATATTTTAATGTAATAATAAAAAAAATAATTCTCATGATGGTAAAATAATCCTCTCATACAATAAATGTTAAAAGTGAACATTCATTCTACACTTTTCAAAAAATTAAAAAAATTACTTGTTCAGAAAATGTTTCTTTAAAATGATTCCATATTAATCCACTATAAACAAAACAAACATTAAGTTAAATGAATTTTTTTAAAAAATTCATGTACTGGTAAAAATAGTGATATTTTTTTTGAATATCATGGATATGAAAGAAAAATATTTCTAACCAAAGAAAAAATAATGATATATTTTATTTCCAAATATTTTGTCAGTAATTTTATGTAAAAAATATAGGAAAATTTTACTAATATATGAGAATTATAAGAATTTTTATAATATAATAAATTAAATGGTTTATAAATCATAATATTAATATAATTTTAGTAAATGGAAATTTTTATAAATAATCTCGAAAATAAATGATATTATAACATAAATACATTACCTTAAGTGTTTTTCTACTTTACACACATTAATATATCCTATATAATATATTTATATTTGTTATAAATATATTTTATAACCATATTAAAACCTAACATACAATTTATCATTTATCTATAATTTTTTAGTATCCTTTTATTAAAAATTTCATCATTAAATTGAATGTTTGGTTTGAAAATTGGTTAATTTTCCAGTCATGATTTAGTTTGGTGGTTTTGATACATTCACATTTGTCCTGGTTTGACCGTCTATAGATTATTAATATTTATATTAGTTTATTATTTTTTAGTTTTAATCTATTTTATAATCATTAATAAATAACTGTGATTGAAAAAAATTTACATCACTTTATGGAGATGGTAGTCCATATGTACACACGAGTGACGTCTCCATTATACAATGTGTGAAAAAATAAAGAAAAATAATAATTTCCCTATAAAAAATATATATTATATCATAATTATCTTATATATTCATTAATGCAATCTTTAGTACCATCCCTTATAAGAGGATAATAAAAAATAATCACATCACTTCATGGAGGTGGTAGTCCACAAGAACACACGAGCAACATTATAGCTTCTCAAAAGATGTTATAGTAAGTATGATTATAATATCATTTAATTAATTGAGATTAATTATTTCATAAATACCATATATATAAATCAAATAAATCATAATAACTATCCACGAAATGTCCTTAAGGAAAGTGAAATGTATCACTTTGCAAGGCCGTAGAATGCATTATGCATAAATGGTGATTTCATTTCTCATTTGATGAAGAATGTGATGAATAAATGTTTCACCAAATACTTAATAAAATATCATCATATTATGGATACACATTTTATTATTTAATAATTTTTAATACAATTTATGGACGTATAAAATGTAATAAAATGATAAGACTTGTTTTAGAGATATACCCATTCTTTGGACATCCTCCATTGGTTACAACATTATTCCTTTTAAGGATATTATTATGATCCAAATGAGACCACTAAATCATGGGGATTGATTTTACGAATTGAGTTGGAGAGGATTTTTTAAATATATAATGATCGTGAAGTTTGAGAAATAGAGGATTGTTGGTAACCTTCTTTTGGGAGGTAGAGGACTTACATAGAATTTCCCAAAATATTATAATATATTAATATATTACCCAAGGAAAATGGATCTAAAAATATTCATATTAAAAATTTATATGATATATTATATAAAATATCAATATAAAACAATATTTTATACATGTTATTATGTCATTTACACCATATCATTTTAGTTTATATCCCTTTAACCCAATTTAACTCTTACTATAGTTACTGAATGTTTACATAGTAACTACATATAATGGCTAAAAATGAAAATAGAATCATTACAAAATTTGGGATATTGATATTAAATGTGTGTATCTAATATTATAAAATTAATATCATATAATTTAATGAAATTAATTTAAAAACAATCCCATAAAACATGATGAAAAATTATTTTCCACACAAATGAATTTTCATGTATTTAAATGATTTTATATAGAAAATTAAACATAATTTTGATTAAAGATAAATTAATAAAATTATATTTAATTAAAGAAACAAATGAAGTTTTTAAATCAATTAAAAAAGTTATATTTTTAAACACTTGAATCGGATAGAATGGTTTTTATAAAATTACCATTTTTCAATATTCACAATAAAAATAATCTTTTAGATAAATCAAAATATACAACCTTAAGATAATTTTGATATGATGGTCTCAAAAATGAATTAATATTCATGAAATAAAATTAAAAAAACTAATAAAATTTATTTATAATATCTGAGAAAAAAATTTAATAAATTTTATTTTTGATGAAAACATTCTTTTAACGTGTAAAATGATTTTGTTGAAAATTCAGTAATTATTTATATTTCATTAATAAATACATTATAAAAAACCTTTATGATAATTTTTCTCATTATATTTTAATTATTACTCATACATCCAAGATAATAACTGATATATAAATATATAATCTATGAGAATTCATTTCGTCTCGTGGTTTTATGTACGTCAAACCTTCAAATAAATTATGTATATTTAAAAGAAAAAAATATATATTATAAGGTATTACATAATAACCCACATAAAATAATTTAACCCTTGAGACTAAATCACTCTAATAAAAAAATTAGGACACATTTCCCTATCACATATTTGGGTTCCCATGTAGCTTTCTCAAAATTATGGTTTCACCACAAAAGAATTACCAGTTGGGTGGTCTTATTTTACATCACTCTCTCTATTTGATCTAGAGTCTCCAATGGTTTTTCCTTATAAGTGATATCTTTTCATATTAGTATGAAATAATATTTCATTGAATGTGAAGGATTATGTATATAAATTTCTAGATGATATAAATGGAATACATGTTGAGCTTGAGAGAGATTTGGTGAATGTTTGAAGTGACAAGAAACCACCATGATATGATCAAACATATAAATAGTTCTAAAATATCATGATATCAACATTCCATTCCTTCCTGTAATTATAACTATCTTCTATGGATATATTAATATGAATACCTCATCACCATCATTGAACTCTAGACTTCACTGATGATTTTCAACATGATGTTTTTGATGACTCTAAGATAAAATGACATTCTACTAAATAACTCTATCATTATCTTACATTTCCATGACTTGATATAGTAACGATAGTCTTTTTACTGAATTATTATAGCAATATGGTGGAGTTATGCACTTACAACCATACAAGGATTCATAAAAATCAATCTAAACGATCGATTGAAAGCTATTTTTATAAGATAATTATAACAGTTGAAGTTATTCATCCCAAAACCATTTAAATCATGATAATAAGAACTCAATATATTTTTCTAGGGATTGAATGTTCCTACTATATTTACCACATATTTTAGGATGATATTTTGTTGTAAAGTTCATCCTTGTATTAAATGTTTTTTGAACAATTCTTTAGAAATTCGAGGTAAACCTCATATCTATCAAATACTATAGAATGAGATAATTCATAAAACCTTAACACTTACATAATGTATATCTAAGAAAGATAACCAAGTGTAAAATATTATATGATTGTAATGAAATATGATAATTTCATAAGTTGATTTACTACCATCTAAAAATATTTGTCCACTTTATATGTTTGGGGGAGATCAGTGACAAAATCCATGGAAATTTTTTCTAATTTTCATTCTAGTATGGGTAATGGTTGTAACATCTCCTTAGACTTGTGAATCCATGAATTAACTTGATATAATAATTGGATTAAAGATACAAACTCTATATTTTCTTTTTCCATTATGTACCATAATAATTACTCTTTCAAATCCCTATAAATCATTATACTTTTAGGATTAATAAAGGATGATATACTATCAATTTCATCCAAAAACTTATTATTTGGATATGGTATTGATATTACACATAATTGATTTTGAAACCTCATTATTCCTTCACAATCATGGTTCAACTTAGGATCATTTCTCACCTTCTTCTACAGTTTTACATCACTCTTACAAAATTCTTTAATCCTCAGATGGTTGTATAGATGAAAATTCATCTACAAAAGATATTATATCTCCTATTTCATTAGGATTTCTAGAACCATCCTCTAAAAATCTATTAATTTTGGATCTCTTCCAATCCTCTACATGGAAAAAATAAACATCCTTTCTGAATTTGATAATCATTCTATTTGTTCAACTTCTAAGGGTGGAAATGTTTTGAGAAGTAATAATCGTTAATTAATTATAATGATCTACTTTATAGTATACTCAAAACTTTCCATGTGAATATAAACTTAAAAAATGTATGATAAATATATATATATATCACATATTTTACCATATTGATAATTCAACTATATTATAATCACAAAAATTATAGATGTAAGCTCTAAATCATGAGTTAAGTAATTTTACACAAAAATTTTCAAATGACATGAGGTGTAAGATATAACCATATCATATTTTATGAGGAAGCATCCTCATAACTTATACAAAGAATATAAATATATATCACAAACCCTTCTCTAATACAGGGTGGTGTAAGCTCATGTGTACTGATAAGATTTATTTTACAATCCTAGATATTTTCCTCACATTACACTATATATAAGATCTTGTTTTCTATTTGAGTTAACATGTTTATTTCATTAGAAATTCATTAGAAATATCTCACAAACCATCAGTAGTATCTTTTATAACTATGAAGACTTTGGATATCAGTTACCATAGTTGGTATAGCCCATTACTCAAAAACATTCATCATTGAGGGATCCAATCATTCATGATCACATGATGAAATTTTTTAACTTGAATTAAAACATTATGAATGTGGAAGTAGTTACATTTCTTCAGGGTCTTTATCATAATATTCAAATAGTATTCATGATCTTGATTGCACCTGTAATATATTAGAATAGCATCTATAAAATCTACCACAAAATTATTAAGGTAGTCTCTAACGACCTAATTCATTAAATCCATGAAGTTTAAGAGGTAATGGTAATTCCAAATAGAATCACTGTAAAGTCATAATGTTCATACCTCATATAGAAGGTTTTTTGTGTATATTATATTTCATTAACCTTGATTGATGATATATATAACGAATCTCAATCAAGTAAAACTATTTAGCTCTCTATAGTTAACCAACAACAACATAAATATGGCATAGAGGATACTTTTCTTGATATTTATCTTGTTATGTTATTGATAACCTATGAAAATATACATAGAACCATATTTTTTATTAACAAAAATAAATTGGTTAATTCTTATTGACACACTAGGATATATGAATCCCTTATAGATATTCTTATTGATTTTATTCTTCAATTCGAATAACTCAATCTGGGTCAATCTATATGGAATCATTGAAAAAGGTGTAGCACCATGTATGAGTTCTATTGAAAATTAAACATCAATATGAAGTGGAAAACTAGGAATGTATTTATTAATTCATATTATTAATCTCATATAATTGGTATATATTCAATTTTGAGTTCCTCCCAAATAATTTTAGATAATTAACTCTCATTAATTGGTTGAATAATCCATAAAATGAAATTAACTTCCATTAGAAGTCTATATTCATCCTCACATACAATTATAATAATTGTTTGATTAAGAATATAAAACAAGATTAATTGGTATGGGATCTATATAGATATAGATAATTCATTTCCCATGTCGCATAAAATTATACTATGGGTAGAACCATATAATTTGTAGGAATTACATTCCAGAAAACATCTATAAGAGAAGATTTATAAGATTTAGATGTTATCATCATATCATTAAAAACAATTAATGTTAAAGAAATATCTACTGATAGAGGTAGTGAAATAATACCCATAAAAAATTTATATATAAATGAGTGGGTAGACACATAATCAAATAAAGAAATATTTGTCCTATAGTGGATGAAAAGTTTACATTTCACTAGTTCATTCTCATAACCCACACAAAAATTTTCATTTCATGAGATTTCCCTTTTTCTGTTATCTTAAGTGGTTTCTAGTAAATATTTTCATAATTAACCATCATTTTTTTAATTGATTGGAAAAATTTCTATAATAATTATAATTATATCAATGGAGTGTGGATGGACAATTTGGATGAGTTTTTTTTCTCCATTTCATTAATTGAACGACCTATTCATATCACTTTATTATGATTTTTCATGGTGGACTTATTTTCCACACATACGATATTTACCATTCCTAATAATTAATTTTCCACCATGATTCAATGACATCATGTAAGAATAACTTTCCTTTTATATGGGTTTCTTTATAATAAAATCCATGAAATCACTTCTTTACCATCTTATATAAAAAAATAAAATAACATTGATATTATTCAATTTATATTCAATGCTTGGGAGTTCATATAATTATTTATTTATAGCTATAAATATATATTACTTCTAATTCATTTTCAAGACAAGTTCTCAAGACACTAGATAATTAATCAATGTTTCATAAGGTTGATAATATAAAACATATAATACCGTGAAAGCCTTTTAAAAGTTTCCTAAAATGTGATGATGGATTAATCATCCTTGAGTTTTAGTTCCAGAAATGACCTTTATTTTTTATGTGATGGGTTTGGGAAAAATAGTTATTGAAAAATAACTTCTATAACTTATCACCTGTCATATAGTCACTTTTCTCCACATGATTTGTATTATTGATAGATTTCCCCTTGGATTATAATTACCTTAAAGATGATACATGAAAAAAATAACATTTTCATTATCCCAAAAAAGGATATAAAAGAATATATTTTCTATAACACTGATCCATTCCTCATAATTGAATCATAGGAAACACAAAGGGAAGGTGCATATTATAAGGCCCCGGCCTTAAAAATTACTTAATCTTGATTTATTACAAGATTACACCTTGAGGATCTTTTCAGGATTAGAGTTTTAGTGAATTAGATCATAAAAAATGCATTACATTCCACATTTAAACAAAGAGGTTACATAAAAGATATTATTCATTTTTCCCATAAATGGAAACATATTTAAAATAAAACATGGATTCTTTCTTGACACTTCCTTGACAATATCATCATATCATGTACCTTTCCCTTGACCTGTGAAAAACACTTCAAAAACATGGGATAAGCATAAAAAGCTCAGTAAGGGATATAAAAATATGGAAAGGAAACATGGGTACATATATACATAATAATGAAATCATAATTTACACATAAAACATAAGAACATTAACATACCTCATCAAATCATGAATAAATCATAGAAATCATAAGACATAAAGGTAACTTGAGGCTTTCATAACATTCTAACGTAGGGAGAAACCATCTTGGTTACGTTTGGAATACCCATCACAATATATTCCCTAAATCTCTTCGGAGAAACCTTAACGTTTCACTCCTTCATGTTACCCAATGCATTGGAGAGCTATATCGTTCTCACCCTCCCTTAGTTTATCATGGAACCACACGTCTTCATAAAAATTCCCAAGAACCACAACATAATCATATCACATAAAACATGCATAATTGAAACATAACATTTCCACCTTTCAATCACAAGATATCAATACAACACATTGATATAAAAACATTATGAAAACCATTTTCAATACAAAAATAAAAGAAAATAAAAACATGGTATTTATTTTTCTTTTAAAAAGAAGGTATGGCTTGTAGAGGAAGTCGAAACTCAAATAATGATCACGGCGGCCGAGAAGTCATTGTCGCTGCATACGTATGACAAAAACATTACCTTTTGTCATTTAGTAAACTCTTCGTATAAAAATATTCCTTTTGAATAAACGTAAAAGTCATAGGGTTTTATACACCATATAAAAGAAGGTTGTGTATAAAAACAAAATATGCCTCAATGAAAGGAGATTGAGACGAAGTCCCATACCTCGGGTCCCACTTGAACCGATCGTTCTTTAACCTCATGAATAATAAACATGAGTTAATTTCTACTTTCTTAAGAACCTTTTTCAATTTAATTATTCCTTTTTTATCACTTATTACAATGTCATGAACACTATGCAATTATTTAAGTTAATAACGGTCGTTTTAATGATCATTGGTACTTGAGTCAAAAACATGCTCTTTATAATTAAAGGTTGTTCATGTATCCATTATATCCAGAGTTATACTCATTATTTATATATCATATATATCATATATATCCAGTATATACATGCATTTATAATATTACATAACGTTTAGAGGTAAGAAATGAAATGCACCGTTCATGGAGACGGTAAGTCGTACGTACGCATGAACGCTACTTTCATTTTTATTTCATTTTTGTATGGAATGGAATCATAATGATATAAAGTTATTTTATAATTCCAGTTTAATATCATATATAATATCATAACTCCATCCTTTATACGTCCCACGTATGGTATTAACGAATCAAATCACTTTGAGGGGGCGGTAGTCCGCACTTCCTTAAATGAAGATATCGCATTTACCCATAATGAAAACCATAAAGGTATGCCCAAAATGAAAAATACAGAAGCTTAAGGAAAACATAAACATATTAAATATGATATATAAAGATAGTGTCATCTTAATTTCCACCTTTGAAAGTGTTGGAAGAATGTTGAACAATCATTGTTTCGGGAGGCATAAATTCGCCATCCACGGAAACAGTATGTTATTTAACCATTAGATGTAGGTTTGTGTAAGTTTAGCTCGAATAATTATTATAAAAACATCTATTATATGGAAGATACTTGTGTTGTTACAAAATAAATGAATAAAAAGAGTTTAGGGGGTTGGAGAAGCAAAATAAAACAAAAGAACACAAGTGAAGACATTACCTTAAAATCGGGTAACTCCCTTTGTTTTGAGCTCAAAGTCTTCCTTGGGAAGACTTCTACCCAAATTGAGGCTTCACGGAGTAATAGAGAGAAGTGGAGAGACAAAATGATTAGGGTTTTGCCGAGCCAAAGTCTTTTTAAGTGTGGTTAAGGAGGTGGAGGTGGGGGCCTTTTATAAGTGGAGAGGAGGGGCACTCTTGGAAAGTAAAGAAATGTTACTTTATTTTAAAATGAGTTTCGGATTCAAAAGGTCCCACATTGATATAATTCGAAGTTAAGGTGATAAGGGTTCAAAATCCACCAATCCAATAGGTTTTTTACATGTGTAGGTCATATATTTTACATTAACTTTTCATTTTTTTAAATCCTTTATTAATGAGGTAATCGCTGCATCATCATGATGTCATAAATAATTTATTTTATTTAATGTCTAAAAATTATAAAAAACTCTAATGATGTAGGATATATTTTCAGCTTTCTAATTAATATTTATAATCAAAAATATGACTTGTATAACCCCATTTAAATTTGTTTTAGTAAAACAACTCATGTTTGTGTCATTTTCATTTTAACATTAAATAAAAAGATATTAATGTCATGTTCCTACCATAATGTCTCCATGGTGTCCCCAAGTTGACCCATGGCTTTTATTGGTCGACCATGACACATCCAATAAGGGTAGGACATGTTTCTAGGTATTTTCATTTTATTATAATATCATTTTTGCCTTAAATTGCACTAATTACCTCTAATCGCGATTAAAAAACATAAAAGTTACTATTAACCAAAAAATTATTTTAATCCCATTGAACCACATTTTACTTCTTAATGACAACCATGTATGTCATATTTTTGAAATTCAAAACACAAAGTTGGTAAAATTTCATTTAAACGAAAAATCAGTTTTTTAAGTACCCCTTAGTGGTTTCACTGTTCATCAAAAATTTAAGTTTCTCAGAAAAATACCAAAATTTCACCATAAGATATATTTGATATTCTGAATTCAAAAATCATTTCTATTTTGAAAATTTCAAATCATATAAGTTACATTAATTAATTTAATAATTAATTCCCGATGTCATGACAAATAGCGTGTTTTCATGAAACAATAAGTATCAATAGATTGACACCAGTTTAAGTCCAATTTCAAAGTGAAATTAATTCCAATGACCACCATTGGATTAAATGATAACAATATATTCTAATTTCAATTCAAAACCAATTCAAAAGATAATCTAATCATATAAATAAATTATATTAAAAAGAGGGTTTGAATTAAAATACAACATTTTTCACTATTCATTAAAAAAATGAACTTTATCGGAAAAATACCAAAAATTCACACAAAGTAAATTTTGATGTCCCAATCATAAAGAATAAGTTTATTTTGACAAACATAGATTCTAAAATTTTCAAAATATATATTTAAAAATGGTTTTCCTTCAAAAGGAAGTAAAACAATCTTTTAAAAAATATTACTGTATTCCATGCTTAAGATTGGATTTGTTCTCATTTTAAGCCTCTAAAACACTATCTAATTCACTAATAGACATAGATAATAATATATATTATTCATTACTGACTTGGGATGTTACATCCTTACCCCCATTAGAAAATTGTGTCCCCGCAATTAATTTACTTATCGAATAAATGGGGGTACTTATCCCTCATTGCATTTTCAGATTACCATGTTGCCTCTTCCATCATGTGGTTTTTCCACAAAACATTTACCTGATTAATCACCTTGTTCTGTAACACTTGCTCCCTGTGGTCAAGAATTTGGACCGGTTGTTCCTCATATGATAGGTTCTCTTCCAGCTGAACTACCTCTGGACTCAAAACATGAGATGGATCTGGCATGTACTCTCTCAGCATCGAAACAAGAAAAACATTGTGTACCTGAGATAAACTCAGAGGTAAAGCCACTTGGTAAGAAAGTGAACCAACTCTCTCCAAAATTTCATATGGTCCAATGAACCTTGGACTCCGCTTTCCTTTCTTACTAAATCGCATCACACTTTTCCATGGTGAGACTTTGAGAAAAACATGATCACCTACCTCAAAAGATAGATCCTTCCTCCTGTTGTCCGCATAACTCTTCTGCCTGCTCTGAGCTGTTCTCATGTGTTTTTGTATGAGTTGAGCTTTTTCTGCCAACTCTTCTACCAATTCTGGTCCCATCAGCTTTCTTTCACCCACTTCGTCCCAAAAATCTGGAGTTCGACACCGCTTCCCATATAACACCTCAAATGGTACAATCTGTATACTGGAATGAAAACTGTTATTATATGAAAATTCGACCAAAGAAAGATGTTGGTCCCAACTTCCCTAATAATCCATAGGGAAAGAACATAACATATCCTCCAATTTCTGAATTGTTCATTCTGACTGCCCATCTGATTGAGGATGAAAAGCTGTACTAAAATTTAATTCAGTACCCAACGACTTCTGAAGGCCTTTCCAAAAGTTAGAAGTGAACCTGGGATCAAGATCAGATACAATGGAGAGGGGAACTCCATGTAACATGAATATCTCTTTAAGATACCAATGGGAAAGTTGATCTAGGGAAAATGTATCTCGTATAGCAAGGAAATGAGCAGATTTAGTCAACCGATCAACAATAACTCAGATTGCATTATTACCTCGAGGGGTCTTCGGCAATCCCACAACGAAGTCATAGTAGCACTCGCAGCCAGCACTAGGGTTCCCTCATATAGCAAGCTCATACGGGAGGGTCCGCTCCACGAGCCGAGAGGCTGATACATCAACTGACACATAGTCCAGAGTTGATGTATCCAAAAGTGTATATCATCAACAAGAACTCAACGTCGCAGACGGCGCGTCAATCGGACGTCCAGTTTGAGAGTTATTGGCTTTTTCATCCCAGGGGACCGGTTGGTTTTTAAGGCAAAACCAACCCGACCGTACTCCACCTGCGTCCAAACCTCGGGCGGAGTAAGCCAAAAGATCTGTCTCACTAAGAGGAATCCAACAGAATCGACGGCATGTCATTCGGACGTCCGGAGCTTAAGATATGAGCATTTCCGCTCCGTGGGCCCGGTTGGTTTCATGTACGAACCAACCCAGCTGAACTCAAAGTATTTAGAAACCTTCAGTGCGATATAAAAAACGACCGTTTCGATTCAAGGATCGCATCGCAACTGACGGTGCATCGATCGGTGGTCCTTAGCCCATGTTATGGGAAAAATACCGAAGACGGTCCGAAAACGGGGGTTTTGGGCCCGGACCGACCCGGCCCGAGACCCCCCCCCCCCCGGTCGGCCCGAACCGGGTCGACCCGCCCTGGGTCCGGGTCGGCCCGGCCCGGTGCGGCCCGGCCGGGGCACAGCGCGCCTAGCACGCTGGCCAGCTCGGCCAACGGCCGAGCCGTTGGCAACGGGGGGGGGGGGGGGGGGGGGGGGGGCTGCCCCCCTGGTGTAACCGCGACCCCACAATTAAGGGGGCCATTTTTGTAGCCTGGCCGGGGGAATTAATTCCCCCGGCCCCCCTTTGTACGGCCAACCTGCACTGGCCGGCCGGTTCTGCCGACAAGGACCGGTGACGGCCGGTCCTTTCTCCTTCGCCGACACCGGCGGCCCGGAACCGGCCGCCGGTCACCCTGCTCCGCCGCGGCCCGGAACCGGCCGCGACTTAGTTCGTCCGGCGCGGTGCGACGGCACTGCGCCCTTCCACCATGGCCCAGCTCCGGCCGTGGTGTCTTTGGTTTTCTTCAACGCGGCACGACGGCGTCGCGTCCTTGTTCAACTTCACGGCGCGGCGCGACGGCGCCGCCCATTACTTGCCTTGCGATTCCCGCGTGGTGCGACGGCACCACGCCGTTCCGTCCAAACCACAAAGTATCAAACAAGGATAAAGGAGGAGAGTTGGCTGTGTTTGTGCGGTCCGTCCCCCTCTCGTTAATCGATATCATTTGGTCGTATTTTCACAAAGAACGATAAGGTGATAAACATGAACAAATTAAATAAAAAACCCCTACCTTGATAAAAGAGATGACGAACTTCAGCATTGCGAAGCGAGGATTTGAAGATGTTGACAGAGATTTTGTCACGGAAAACCTTCGTGGAAGAGACATCACGGAAGAAGAACGTCGTGGAAGAAGACGTCGTGTCGCGGGTCGGTGTCGCGGAAGACGGTCTCTGAGGGCTCGGCGCTCCACGTCAGAGATCATTTGTTCTTCGCGTCCTTCGTCAAACAGAAAGAAGAACTCAAGACTTCCTTATCTTTTTCTCCAAAAGCTCTCAAACAACTAAACACCAACCCAAATAAAATAAGTTCTCAACATATTTTATTAACACAACAAGGCTTTTTAAATTCAAGTGTTTGAATTCCACATCAACTCAACTCATTAACTCCATAAATTATTAAACTTAAGTTAACAAAATTAATGGTGAGTTGAGGGGGTGAGAGGATATGAAGGGGTGGGGTTTGTGTGGGCCCCACCACCCTCATAACCTCCCAAGGGATGTTGGGTAGTTACCCAACTTCCATTCCAAGGATTATACACATAGAGTAAAAATAAAAATTGTTGTTAAATTTTTATTTTTAACTTCCACAATTTTTATTAACTTCTCTCGTGTAAACGCAACTCCGGATTAAGCGTTACTAAGCAATTACCGGCGCTACGGTTCCATCGGTGCCCTCGGAATTTGATTCCGAGCACTGGTTAAAAAGATAGGAAATCCCGCTCATTCGTTCACTGAACGTACCCGAGCTAAACTTCGGATAGAAATTTCGGGCACACCTGGCCTCGGAATCAAGTGCCGTCTGAAACTGCGTTCTTGTAAAATTCCAAAGAAAATTAAGAAAAAATTTCCCTTGAATTTTTCGGGTATTTACATTACTCCCACCTCATGGCTTTACGTCCCCGTAAAGATACATCAAAAACTAGGGAAACAAATGTGGGTACTAAGCACGCATCTGATCCTCCCGCTCCCAAGTGCTCTCCTGAAGATTCCCGTGCTGCCATCTGATGCACACTAGAGGAATCGACCGTCCACGTAGGACCCGCTCCTGTCTATCCTCGATCTCCACTGGGACCTCCCTAAAAGTCACCGCATCATCAACGTCAAGCTCCCCATGGTCAATGATATGCGTCGGTTCGTGCACGTATCTCCTCAGCTGAGATATGTGGAAGATGTCGTGCACTCGATGCAATTGAGGAGGTAGATCCAGACGATAAGACACCTCTCCAATCCTGCCGAGGACCTGGAATGGTCCGATGAAGCGTGGGTACAACTTGTCGCCTTGGACAAATCTCTGTAATACACGTCGAGGTGAGACACGCAAGAAGACGTGGTCGCCATCCTCGAACTCTAGTGGCCTCCGCCTCCTGTCAGCATAAGACTTCTGTCGGCTCTGAGCTGTCCTCATCCACTCCTGGATGACCTGGACCTTCTCTGTCATGGCCTGTACCATCTCCGGTCCCACAAATGCTGACTCCTCAGGGTTTTTCCAGCACAAAGTAGATCTGCAAGGTCTGTCGTACAACGCCTCGTATGGTGCCATCCCCCTGGTGGAGTGGTAGCTGTTGTTGTACGCGAACTCCACCAATGGTAGGTGGTCCTCCCAGCTGCAACCAAAGTCGAGGACACATGTGCGAATCATGTCCTCGAGGGTCTGAATGGTCCTCTCCATATGACCATCCTTCTGAGGTTGAAAAGCTGTGCTCAGACGCAGGTGTGTCCCGAACGCCTCCTGCAACCTCTTCCAAAGCTGGGAAGTAAAGCGAGCATATCGATCGGAGACGATAGATGATGGAAAACCATGAAGCCGCACAATCTCTTGAACGTAAAGTCGTCCCAAACTCTCCACTGATCCCTGCTCTCTGATGGGGAAGAAGTGTGCCGACTTGGTGAGTCGGTCGACAATCACCCAGATGGTGTCGTGACCTCTGGAAGTGCGTGGAAGTCCAGTCACGAAGTCCATAGATTTCTTGTCCCACATCCACTCCGGGACCTCTAAGATCTATACCAAGCATGCTGGTACCTGGTGCTCTGCCTTCACCTGCTGGAAGGTGAGGCATCGAGAAACGAACTCTGCCAAAGCCTTCTTCATGCCCGGCCACCAGTGCTGTCGTCTGAGGTCCGGGTATATCTTCGCCACTCCAGGATGTACGGCTAAAGGAGAAGTTTGAAACTCTCTCATCACCTCCTCTCATAAAGTGACTGGTACCAAGGTACGTCCTCTGAAAAGGATGTCGTGCTCTGCTCCAAAAGAGAAACCATCAGGTTCCTGTCCTAAGGATATTTGTGCATGTCGTGTCTCACAGTCAGTGTCCCCACGATGTGCCTCTCTGACCCGCTGCAGTAGTGGAGGAGTGACTGTGAGAGACTACAGGAAGGCTGCTCCATCTCTATCCACGAAGGATATCTGCAAAGAGGCTAGCTACTCTGTCGCCTCCTCAAGTAGCTGAATGCCCGTCCTCCTACTGAGAGCATCAGCTACCACGTTCCCCTTCCAAGGAGTATAGACTATCTCAAAGTCATAGTCCTGGAAGAACTCGAGCCATCACCGCTGTCTCAGATTCATATCCTTTTGAGAGAAGATGTACTTGAGACTCTGATGGTCAGAAAAGACTGTAAAGCGCTCACCCATCAGGTAGTGTCGCCATGTCTTCAGAGCGAAGACCACTACTGATAACTCCAGGTCATGGGTAACATAGTTCTGCTCATGCGGCCTCAACTGACGTGATCCATAGGCGATCACTGCCCGCTCCTGCATCAGGACACATCCGAGTCCATTCCCTAATGCATCGTAGTAGACTACGTACCCTACTCCCTCCTCAGGAAACCTCAAGATAGGTGCGCTGGTCAATCTCTGTCTCAGCTCCTGGAAGCTCTGCTGACATCTGTCTGACCACACGAAGGGTTTCCCCTTCTTCGTCAAAGCTGAGAGTGGTGCCGCAACTCTAGAAAAGTCTAGCATGAATCTACGGTAGTATCCAGCTAGTCCCAAGAAACTCCGCACCCCCGTCACGCTCTTGGGTGGATCCCAAGCTATCACTTCCTCGATCTTCGTAGGATCCACTGCAACTCCCGCCTCAGAGATGATGTGTCCCAAGAAGTGGACCTCGCGTATCCAGAACTGACACTTCGAGAGCTTTCCATAAAGCTGGTGCTCTCGAAGTGTGTCTAATACAACCCGTAAGTGGTAGGCGTGCTCCTCCTCGGTCGTCGAGTAAATCAAAATGTGGTCGATGAAGACCACGACAAATCGATCGAGGTATGGCTGAAAGATCCTGTTCATGAGGGCCATGAATACTTCTGGAGCATTGGTTACACCAAAAGGCATAACCAAGAACTCATAGTGGCCATACCGACATCTGAAAGCCGTCTTCTGCACGTCCTCGTCTCGAACTCTGAGCTGATGATAGACTGGCCTAAGGTCTATCTTTGAGAACCACCATTCTCCCTTGAGCTGATCGAAGCGGTCATCAATCCTCGATAGCGGATACTTGCTCCTCACTGTCACCTGGTTCAGGCGACTATAGTCGACACAAAGTCGCAAGCTCCCGTCCGCCTTCTTGGCGAACAAAATCGGGGAAGCCCAAGGTGAAACACTGGGTCGGATGAACCCCTTGCCCTGCAAGTCCTCCAACTGTACCCGCAGCTCTCAAAGCTCGACAGGGGCCATCTGATATGCTGGGGTTGATATCGGGGCTGTCCTGGGATACAGGTCAATATAAAAGTCTACCTCTCTACGAGGAGGTAGCCCTGGAACGTCGTCGGGAAAAACATCTGCATACTGATCCACCACTGCAGGAAAACCAGGACCTCGCACGTCAACTGCTCCTAGGATGAGGCCTGCCAACTGATGAGTGATGGGCTGTCCTCTCATCTGCGAGAGTCCATCATGTGCTGCGAAGGATCCCTTCTCGTTGGTGAAGGTGAACCTGATCCCGTCAGTGCGTACACATCGCACCTTGCGCCTAATACATTCAATCTGTGGATGGAATGTAGACAACCAATCCATGCCCAAGATGACGTCCTAAGGCCTCGACACTGCTACAAGAAGATCCCAGCCGAAGCTCTCACCTCCTAGAGTAAGCTCACACTGCCGGCACCATTGTGTAATCGTCGAGTCTGCTCCCGTAGGAGTCTCTAGCCGTAAGGATCGAGCCAACGACTCTGTCAGAATCTCTGAGCTCCGAAAAAGGGCAGTGACTATGAAAGAGTGACTCGCTCTTGTGTCTATAAGAACTGCATCAAGGGTGGAATAGACACAGATAGTACCTCGAATCATCTCAGGCACACCGTGGTCATAGGCCTCCGCTGCCTGGAGTTGTGCTTGTCTCTATCCGCCAACTCCCTGTGGTCGGGGTGGACCTCCCGGTGGTGGTGGTGGTAAAGCCTCAAAGCGTCGCCCACCACCTGCTGCTCAGCCAGCTCCCCTGCCTCGTCTGCCTGCTCCCTGCGGACCACAACGGTCGACCCTCTGCCTCTGCCTTGGTGGTCCCTCAACCGTCTGCTGCTCCTCGGCATGGCGGGTCGGGCAGTCACGAGCTATGTGGACCTGCCCACCGCATGAGTAGCACTGCCTGCCTATCGAAAGACTGGCTCCACGCTGTGTGCCCTGCACTGCTGAGCCAGTGTCCTGAGGTCGTCTGCCTGAGGGTATGGTCTGCCTGGACCCATGAGTCATCTGTCGAATGCCTGCTATAGAAGACTCTTCTACGTGCCGCCCTGTGGTGGGTCTCGGCGCTGGTGTAGACTCAGCAAGAAAGCTCTCGATCAAAAGGGCTCGCTCCAGTTATCTTGTCTGAGTCGGAATGCTGAGGGAGATCAGCGATGTACTGATCTCATGTCTCAATCCCTGCTCAAAGGTCTAGGCCCGGAAGAATGGGTTTCGTACCATGTCTGTCGAGTTGCGTGAGGGATCGGTAAATCTCACCGAGTACTGGGCGACCGTCATTCTGCCCTGCCGCAACTGAAGAAGTTCCTGAATGTGCACCACATAGAGGGTGGCTGGGACGAACTCAAATTGGAAGAGGCTCTCAAAATCTGTCCAGAGAAGATATGCCTCATCGTGCACCTGGAGCATCAAGCTCCACCATCGTCCAGCTGCTGTGTGCAGTAGGCTCGCTGCGAGGATCACCATGAGGTCTGTTGGCGTCCTCACTAACCTGAAAACTCTCACCACTGCCTCCAGCCAGTCCTCGGCTGCCTGGGGGTCCGTCTTCCTACGGAACCTGGGCGGTCGCTGGAACTGGAACTCATGCAGTGCACTGAGGTGACGTGCATCGTCACCGGCTGAGGCTGGAAGCATCAGTGGCTCGGCGGGTAGAGCTACCGCTAGTGCCACTGCTGACAAAGGGCCCTGCACCGAGGCCTCGTCGCTTGTGGGCTGTAATCACGCTCGACTCTCGGAACTCTAGCTGGCTGTTGTCGTGGGGCCATCTTGAAAAGGGAACAGGTGTTCCATGGTCCGAAAAGTATACCTGGTAAGCTGACACAAAGTAATCACAAAGAGAACTTGAAACACACATGCAATCAATGTTTTTGTGCATTAAGTCGGAAATCAGAAGTCAGGGTCCTGGTGTACCGATACGTCGGCCGCCGCACCAACACTGGACTCCCTGGACTGATAACCACACCCAATATGCTAAACACTATTTCTTTACATAGAAAAATATTAGAATCCTGAGTTCTGCGGTAGAACCAAACTCCTTTGATACCAATTTGTCACGACCCATCCTCGGGGCCCGTGCCGTGACTACCCCAAGCCTGCCTTCCATAGGCCAGGGGCTGGCGATTAGCACCAAGGCGTAAATCCCGGTAAAAAGGGAAGGCATTGCTTTTGTAAAGTAAACAAACACCACAAACCAAGCAAGCAGTATAAGTAAACAATAAGTAAAAACATAGTACAAATGTAAGTGCGGAAAGTAAGTGGGCCAGTATACGAACCCGAGTTGAAAGTAAAGTACAACTGGAAAGGGAAAAACAGCAACTGAAAGGTAAAGCCGCAACGACGAGTTGTCCACTGGAAATCCCACCTGAAGGGTGAGTACAGATGGCCTCTTCTGCTCCTCGGGTCCAGCTGACCGCTCCGAGTACGTCCCGCCCAGTAGTCCACCTCCAGGTACCATCCTGCTCTGCAAGCCTCCACCACGATCAGCGATGTCCGTCGTCTGCAACCAACACAACGTAGTGCGGGCATAGCCCGTTCAGGGGTGAGTATAAGCTACTCAATAGGGACCCCGAGACCCCCGAAGGTCTCCCAAAATCCAAAAACGATAAACCAAAAAAAAAATACAATCACGAAGTAACATCCGACACTGCTTAGGTATATGCCCATACATATACCTATGTCATCAATTCTCATTCGGCTCCAACATCCGAGCCCAAGTACAACCCAGTCCACATAGGAAAGCAAACATATTCCACACAGGAAGTAAAACGTAATCCACACAGGATAGAACAACACAATCCACATCGGAAAGCAAAACGTAAATCCACACAGGATAGCACAACAGGATTCATCTCACATATGTATACTTCTTCCAAAGATGATAGAGATGATCACTGATCTATCTAAGTCGTCATACCCACAAAGGATCGATAGGTACTAACCCCCGAAATGACTCACACAGGATCGGACCCACACAGGATCTGTAGGCGCTGGCTGTCACAAAACCGTTGAGCGCTGACCCACACAGGATCAGACCCACACAGGATCGGTAGCACTGATCCACACAGGATCGCTGAGTGCCGTAGTCGTCGTTGTCGAATCCACTGAGGATCTCTGCACGGTCGTCGTCGCAGTCACAGTAGCACGCGCAGCCAGCACTATGGTTCCCGCACACAACAAGCTCGTATGGGAGCGTCCGCTCCACGATCCGAGAGGCTGATACATCAACAGACACATAGTCTAGAGTTGATGTATCCAAAAGTTCCGTATCGTCAACAGGAACTCAACGTCGCAGACGGCGCATCAATCGGACGCTCGGTTTGAGAGTTATTGGCTTTTTCGTCCCTGGGGCCCGGTTGGTTTTTAAGGAAAAACCAACCCGACCGTACTCCACCTGCATCCAAACCTCGGGCGGAGTAAGACAAAAGATCCGTCTCACTAAGAGGAATCCAACAGAGTCGAAGACACATCATTCGGATGTCCGGAGCTTAAGATATGAGCGTTTCCGCTCCGTGGGCCCGGTTGGTTTCGTGTACGAACCAACCCGGCCGAACTAAAAGTATTCTGAAACATTGAGTGCGATATACCGAAACGACTGTCTCGATTCAAGGATCGCATCTCAACTGACGGTGCGTCGATCGGAGGTCCGTGGCCCATGTTATGGTAAAATGACCGAAGACGGTCCGAAAACGGGGGTTTCAGGCCCGGACCGACCCGGCCCGAGACCCCCCCCCCCCGGTCGGCCCAAACCGGGTCGACCCGCCCCGGGTCCGGATCAGCCCGGCCTGGTGTGGCCCGGCCCGGCTGGCATGGCGCGGCGCGGCCCGGCCTGGGCGCGGCCCGGCCTGGGCACAGTGCGCCCAGCGCGCTGGCCAGCTCGGCCAACGGCCGAGCCGTTGGCAAGGGGGGAACTTGCCCCCCTGGTGTAACCGTGGACACCCAATTAAGGGGCCCGTTTTTGTAGGCTGTCTGGGGGAATTAATTCCCTCAACTCCCCTTTGTACGGTCGGCCTGCACTGGCCGGCCGGTTCTGCCGACAAGGACCGGCGACAACCGGTCCTTTCTCCTTCGCCGACACCGGTGGCCCAGAACCGGCCGTCGGTCACCCTGCTCTGCCACGGCCCGGATCTGGCCGCAGATTAGTTCGTCCGGCACGGTGTGAGGCACCACGCCCTTCCGCCGCGGCCCCGCTCCGGCCGCGGTGTCTTCGGTTTTCTTCGACGCGGCGCGACGGCGTCGCCTCCTTGTTCAACTTCACGGCACGGTGCGACGACACCTCGCATTACTTTCTGTGCGATTCCCGCGTGGTGCGACGGCACCACACCATTCCGTCCAAACCACAAAGTATCAAACAAGGATAAAGGAGGAGAGTCGGCCGTGTCTGTGTGGTCCGGCCCCCTCTCGTTAATCGATATCATTTGGTCGTATTTTCACGAAGAACGGCAAGGTGATAAACACGAACAAATTAAATAAACAACCCCTACATTGATAAAATAGAAGATTAACTTCGTCGTCACGAAGTGAGGATTCGAAGATGTTGATGGAGATTTCATCGCGGAAAACTGTCGCAGAAGAGACATCACAGAAGAAGAATGTCATGGAAGAAGACGTCGCGTCACGGGTCGGTGTCACGGAAGACGGTCTCTGAGGGCTCGACGCTCCATGTCGGAGATCGGTCGTTCTTCACGTTCTTCTTCAAAGGGAAAGAAAAACTCAAGACTTCCTTAGCTTTTTCTCCAAAATCTCTCAAACAACTAAACACCAACCCAAATAAAATAAGTTGTCAACTTATTTTATTAACACAACAAGACTTTTAAAATTCAAGTGTTTGAATTCCACATCAACTCACCTCATTAACTCCATAAGATATTAAACGTAAGTTAACAAAATTAATGGTGAGTTGAGGGGGTCGGAGGATATGAAGGGGTGGGGTTCGTGTGGGCCCCACCACCCTCATAACATCCCAAGGGAGGGTGGGTAGTTACCCAACTTCCATTCCAAGGATTATACACTTAGAGTAAAAATAAAAATTGTTGTTAAATTTTTATTTTTAATTTCCACAATTTTTATTAACTTCTCTTGTGTAAACGGAACTCTAGATTAAGCGTTACTAAGCAATTACCGGCGCTACGGTTCCATCGGTGCCCTCGGAATTTGATTCCGAGCACCGGTTCAAAAGATAGGAAATCCTGGTCGTTCGTTCACTGAACGTACCATAGATAAACTTTGGATAGAAATTCTGGGCACACCGGGCCTCGGAATTATGTTCCGTCTGAAACTGCGTTCTTGTAAAATTCCAAAGAAAATTGAGAAAAAATTTCCCTTGAATTTTACGGGTCTTTACAGAAAAATAGGATATTGAGGGAGTAGAGTAAAATCTTCTTTTTCGAATCTTCATCATGACATTCAACATACTGAAAAACATCTGGCAAGCATTTAGAATAGGGTTTAACATCATGGAACTCTTGAAAGGGAAGAAATTCATGACCACATGAAACATGATGATTTTATAAAGATCAATGATAGGTTGGATAGAGGTTGGATGAATGTGAAGTGGCTAAAATATGGTGATAGGAATTCTAAATTCTTTCACAACCATCATCAAGATAAATGATCCAAGGTAGGAAATCACACTATTTTTATTAATGGAATCTTGTATACCTCGAACAATGAGGTCTCACGGGCTGTTGTTGTATACTTTTGTGTTATTTACAATGTTGATGGTTTGGATAACACGACAAATATGGTTGGGAATATTATCCCTTTCATTGATGATAAATAGAATCAAGAACTTTTTAGGGTCCCACAGAAAGAAGAGGTAAGAAAATTATTTTTCTCTTCGAACATGGAGAGCACCGCTGGAACCGATGGATTCAAAAATAGTTTTTTATGTTTTGATGGGATATTCTTCAAGAGTATTTGGTTAATTTAGTGAGGGACTATTTTCATTATATTTCACCACATAGAGTAAATTATGGATTCATTTCTTTGATTCCCAAGAAGGAGAATGATTTAGATATCAAAGATTTCCATCTGGTGGCCATTGGAAACACAGTTCCTAAGGTCATCAGCAGGATTATTTTATCTAGATTGGGAGAAATTGTTAGTGATCATATGAGTTCAAATCAATATTGAATTTTTCTTGGAAGATGTATTCAAAATATCTTCTTCACACCCTTAGAGGGTGTCAATCTCTTGCGGAAGCATACAAAGGAGGGGAATTTTTCTCTTTCTCCAATGTCTCAAAGGCCTTCATTTCTTAAAGATTTATGATAATCCGCATTTCATGGGGTGATGTGGAACCCTTACGAGGACCGTAGGAATAAGTATTACATGGCCCATAGGCCTTAGATGAATTCATTTCCTGTAGGCCTCAAACATTACATTCAACCACGACTAACTACCTGGAACTGCTCCTCCCCAACATCTTCATCGTGAAACCGGCTCTCCACCTTTGCATGGTTGTTCAGCTAGGCATTGTCGTGCATTCACCGGATTTTCCCGATGGCAGGTGTTATACCCTCTCATTATTTCAATTCATTAAGATTGTAATTTCCATTAAGATTGACATTTCTACTTGGAACTATTACTCCCCAGAATATTTCCCTTAATATTGACATTTCTAAATCATTTGATACCCTAAAGTAGAACTTCCTACTTTGCATCCTTAGTAAGTTTCATTTTTTCATCACCTTTGTGGGTTTAATCAGATGCATTCATTCATTTTCAAGTATATTCATCCTCATCAATGGAACCCCAATAGGATATATTCCTTTCACTAGGGGTGTTATAAAGGTGATCCTCTCTTGGGATTATTTTTATTATCGCTATAGACTACCTGAGTAGATGTATCAATGACCTTGCTCAAGTGTGTCTTTTGAAGCAGGTTAAAGTAGGGAAGACTCATTTTTCCGACTCACTTGCTCTATGTAGTTGACATTCTTCTATTTGTAAGATCAACCAAAGGAACCATGTACACTATTCATTCTCTTTTACATCATTATGAGGAGGTGGCGGGGTAGGACATCAGCTGGCATTAATCTTCTATTGTTTTTAAAGATAGTCCCACTATGAAGAGGAAAAATAGAGTTCCAAGGAAACTTGGTGTGTGGAGAGGATCTCTACCTTTCATTGATCTTGTAGTGCCATTATTCTAGGTAAGGTTAAGAGTTATTTTCATAGAGGAATCAACACATGAATCATCCATCAAGTGACCACTGGGAAGTGGAAGTCCATGTCACAGGCTCGAAGATTGTGCCTTATAAACAATATCATTAAATCTATGTTTTTAACCCCTTCTCTATTTATAAATGGCCTCGAGGACTCATTAAAGAACTACAAGGCATGATTAAATGTTTTGTGTGGACTGGTTCCATGCATGAGAGAAATATGGTTACCATTTCCTGGACGGAGTGTATCAAGCCCATTAAGCATGGAGACTTGAAATTAATGATTTGTGAGACTTTAATGAAAATATTATTGGATAATTTAAATTGAATCTCCAAAATACCAAGGACCCTTCATGTGATTTTTTTAATTTTCAGGTTCAAGGAGAAGCTCTTTAGTGGATATTCAAACCACCTCGGGTCCTCAGTTTGGCCCTCAATTAAGTTATCAATTAAGTAAATCATAAAAAACACTAAATGTCTTGTGATCAGGTATTCAGACCTAAACTTCTAGAACACTTACTGGATTGACCAGCCCCTTCAAAACAGAATGGTGATACAACCTTAAACAATGTATCTGTACGTTTTAGAGTTCCTGGAACAGCTCAACACATTCTGTTTCGTCCCCACATCAGTGGTTCTGGATATTCAAAATACTGATTTCATGGATGTTGACATTCTTTTTTGGAAGCCTGATGTCAATGGAAATTTATCTCTCAAGGACAATTATAATATCATAAGTATGTTCTCCAATATAATACCTTCTTGGTTTGTCATGTTCAGGGTCAACTACATTCAACCCTCATACTTTATCCTATTATGAAAATTGTGGAAGGGGATATTTCCCACTTGTGACCAGATGATAATTACTAAACTATGCATTTACTCTGTTTGTTGCTTTTGTATGAGGGTTGGTGAGGGAACAGGTCATCTCATTTTTTAATGACTCTTCTCACAATACCTCTAGGTATATGCATGGCTCTTGTTTGGGATGGATTTCAGCATTTGGCGATCACTTGATGGTATATAGTCCATCATTGGTGGTGCTGGGCAGAGTGAGTAGGTTCATCACCTACTGTTTGTGGACACGGCAACAATTGTTCTACTATCTGGAGGGCTCACAATCTCAGTTTGTTCGAGGAGCATATTCCTTCATCTTTTTCTATCATTACGAATATGCATTTGGATGTTTCCGCTCATGCAAACATTCAGGTTGGTGCAATGCACAATAGCATCCACGATCTGAACATCCTCTAGAGAATAGGAGTGACGAGAAAGTCAAAGGCACCCCTGGTCCTTAAATCTGTTTGATGGATAACCCATACTGAATCATGGATCAAAGTGAATGTTGACGGCGCAACACTGGGCACACATGGACCTTTGTGATGTGAATGTACTTTTCAAACACATTGTGGTTTTGTTATGGGTTTCTTTCATCATTATATTGGAATATGGACTGCCTACGATGTTGAATTGGGGGCCATTATTTACGCGGTCAAGTACGCGGTGCACTATAATTGGCGTGACCTCTGGCTTGAATCAGACTCCCAAATAGTTGTCACTACTCTGAATTTGAAAACGTAGAATGTACCATGGAATCTCTTACCGCATTGGGTTGAATGTTTGGAACTCATTCAAAAACATAACCTGCATATCATGTACGTGTATAGGGAGGCCAACCAATTGGTGGACACCTTATCAAAGAGCACAGTTCTGGAATCATCCTCGATGTGGAGAGTCATAACCCTCAATCATTGTACTACTCTTTTTTATGACATTTAGAGGTTTGACCATTCTCATATGTGAAAGTTTCTTTAAAACACATGATTTTGTTCTCTCTTTTATTTTTTTCCTCAATAAATATCTTGGATTGGGTTTTCCTGACCCCTGGAACTTTCCTTAGTAAATATCCACATAAAATTATTTCATTCATGGGTATTAGGATTCAAATGTTACATAAGTGGTAAGTGTTTTCTATTACAATATAATTATAAATAATGATTTTTATTATTATATTCCCAATGATAAATTCTTATGATACCAATAAGGAAGGTTAATAATTTTATTCACCTATGTTTATTTCTTGAAAATAAATTATTTACTTTTTCCCTCACTTTAAGAACCCAGTTGACTGATAATATATTATTAGGAAAAATTAATGTTATATCAATATTCTACCTAAAATATATTTTCTTACAAAGATATTTTTTCAAAAAATGATTTAATGATGGTTTTTACTATTATACTTTTATTTTTAAAGTAATTTTTACCCTTGTTTGACATTTCAAAAAAAATTAACAGGATTATTATTTTAATTTTCTGAATGATGTAATTTTTCACATTTCTTAAAAAGTGTTATAGAAATTTTTCATTTTTTCATTGTATGCTTGAAGAGAATTTATGACCATTATGACCGATCAATGACTTGAAGATTCCATTACAATCTTGAAAAATTAGTTTCAAATAAATTGTACTCCATAAAATATGTGAAATAATTGTGTTTTAAAAGATTCTTTCAAAGTGGAATGAATTTTTCCTCCTAAAATTTTCTTTTGATCCTATAAATGAATTTCTCTATTATGATAATATCCATTGATGTTACAAATTCATTACTTGGGATATATTACAATGATACCATCCTTATTATTTCGGACTACATATATTATAAATTATTAAAATATTTTCATGAAATACATTAATTTTCTATGAGTTTTGTTATGATAAATAGATTAATTGGTTATGAATATGACTTATGTTCAATGGGTTATGCTATGAAAAACAATTTATGAAACAAAATTATTTTCATTGATTTTGATATGATGAAAATTTTATGACCATATGAAAAAAAATTATGATTTTCATTGTGTGATTGGTGGGCTAGGAATTATATATCCCTCCAATTAATTAGTAACATATAGATATCTTATTAGATAAATTAGACTACAGTGAGGAATGAATATATTTCAAAAATGATCCTTTTCCATTATAATAGTCTTGAGAGTGATCTTTAAAATGTAAAATTGTTTGGGGAGTTAACCTGAGACACAATTATATAATTTGGAGTGATCCTTTACTACAATGCTATTTGGGGAGTGAACCCAGTCAACTATGATAGTATTATAAATGATCCTTGACTACTAAGGAAATTATTTTTTAGGCTTAGGTGTATTCCTGAAAATATTTATTGAGTGAATGTTGTTCTCCAAAAATCACAGTCTCTAACACTTTTTTGACTCATGTATTGTTATTTTTCATGATGTATTCCATGACCCATGATTATTATCATTGATATGTACTATATGTTTTTAAAACAATAATCTTGTGTAATCATTCTCTTGTTATCTTATTATTCATATGTGGTCATTGATATCTCCATTTTTTATACTTGTCGATCATCTATGATAACCCTTTCTTAGGATTACTTTAACTAGATTATAAATAATGATTTTAGGTATGATATGTCTAAAAGGGATGTTAACTATGATAAAATAAGTGGGAGGTGATGCAGTTTATTTTCAAACCGGTTTTTTATGTTTCCATGTTTTGAAATATACTAAACATATACAATTTTTTCTTGGATTGTTATTTCATGTAATGAATATTCATCTATTAAGATGTTATATCTATTTATTAAAATTATAAATCACAATAATTATAGTTTCAAATATATATTGACACTCCATTTTTTCACATGGAATAAAATTTATTAATCAAAAATACTTTAAGGGGATGAAAAGAAGTGACGAAAGGAAATACAAAGGGTTACACCCTTCACCATAGAACCTTTCAACAATTCATGCAGAACAGTGTTAGTGCACTAGGTTCCAGTACATTGTTCATTAATATATACCAATGAATTATCAGGTATGATAAACCTATTCAAGCTATAACTCTTTCCCAGGGTCCCATATTTTCCTATAAATATGAAAATGGGGCTCCTCATTCATGTTAAGAAAAAACACGGAGAAACCTAGAATCTATGATCAACCTAGTACATTTCCTAGGATAATAAAAACCTTCTTGATAGCTCTATGTTATGAGAGATAATGGTTAATAAAGAGGTATAGTGGATTTAGAACATCTCTAAGGAATATAGTACATAACACTTGTGTGAGGAACCCTATATCCGTAGTTGACAAGAACTCATGTTAATACCCCTTCCCAAACATGGGGAATATATGAGATCCGTCCAGGGACACACGGGGATACCCATGAGGTACAGAAAAAATCCATTCCCAGGTGTTGTTTCCCATGTGGCCCATCAAAAAAATTCCATAAGCCTGCGTACACCTACCTACACAATTCCTTACTAGTCTACCCAGGTCTACCCTATGTGACACCACCTTCCCTCTCTCATCCTCTACTAATGTGATCCCCATCCTCAAGAAATATTTCCAGACACTAATGGTGGGCTTATATTCCTTTGGAACCCTTAACTTAATGGGATCAAATTGAAACCTCCACTAAATCTATCGTATATGAGAGACCATGGAATAAGACACACCAACCTGTCTTCTATTTGGGAAGGCATTCCTTAAGTTAGATGTGTCCCCCTATTTTCATAATTGATGGGAAGGGTCCTTCGAGTTAATGTGAGTATGTATACCATCAGTCATGAGGAACCTGGCCCTCATTAATGTTTCATGGATCTCCCGGCTTCAAATACAAGTGTTAGTGCCTTATGTATCCCAATTAATCTGTAACACAAGGGACCTCTAGTTCCATGTGGGGAGGGTGAGGGACACACTTCCTTTAACTAGGAATGAGATCCTCATCTCTTCCCCAAGAACCAATTTTAGGAAATCCATCATGTTTTAAAACCCTTTCCATTATTACCTGACCCCCCTTCTTCATTCTTTCCTCCTTCTCCATGCTTGTGCGGTGTACTAAAATGGGTAGTAATATGTAACTATCTTCGATACAATTATAAGAGGGAATAGGCACATTAATGAGTTTTATTCTTCTCCCATCACTCTAACCCATTCCACTAGTGGAAGGGGATCTTATGGTTTTCTCAAATATTTCACATCCACTTCCTCACATTCAAATATGACTCTTGTCATATTAGAGCTCATTTATGATTATGATATCCAAAAATTATGATACATGTTTTTATTGAGAATATTTTCCATATTTTTATCTTCATTTCCTTCAGTGGGTATTTGTATCCATGGGTCCTCAAAGAAATGTATTTATCCTAAGGGATAATAATATTGTGTGGTTTCTCATATCTCTTACTCCCTCTTAATTCACACACCAAGAATGAATCACGTGGGATTAAATTTTAGTCATGATCATGAAATATTCATGATCCCAAACTTTTGGGAATCATTCCATTTGTACACAATAGAATAACAAGTCCATTATCAATAGGGATAAGTCCCAACCAAACATTCAAAATCAATAAGGTAATCCCTCTAACAAGTAATCCTCAACCCAATCCTCACAAAGGGTAATGTTCCCATACAATAAATTCCCTTAGAGGGCCTCCGTAAGAATGGGTCCTCAAAAAACTGTGTTATTTGGTTCCCAAAAAAATGAGATACATAGGAAGCTACCATGACTTTCAAACCAAATCACCCAAAATCAACCCTATTCTCTCTGATCCACATTATTTGTACGATCATATTCAACCTAGGAGCCTACAACACATCAATGTATCTTAGGATACTTTGGTATAAGTCTCACACCATCCCCACACAAAATTATTTTTTACATACATCCTCACCACATAACATTTAACTACTTGTTTTTGTCCTTATCACATGACCTTAATAGTTATGTTGTGTCCAGTTATTCTCCATTAAACTACATGGGTTTTGAATCATTTAATGATGATTTGTAGGAAACCCATGTCATGGGTCTGATACCAATATCAAAACAATAATACCTCTAAAGATGATGATATACTATAGATATCCTCACGATGTGGGTTAAAACCAGCCTCATGATAATATGAAACATAAGATTATCTAATACATTCATAAAAGTGTAACATTTAGTGAGAACCTCATATACATATAGATATTTCCATTTATGATAATCCTTTAATAGGTATAGATGATTCTATTCTTCACACATAATAATAATCGATTGTCAATCCATGGTTGGATTACATTGTACTTGGAGAGTAAGAAATGATACATGAATATGTGTTAAATCTATAGGAGATTCCCAGAGTTGGAAAAAAGTCCACCCAAAAATGGTTTTATGATCCCGACCTCCCATCTTCTCAACCATTGCGAGTTTTATGTGCCATTGGTAATGCTTCCCAATGAGACCCTTCCATTGGAATGTTGGTGCACGAGTAATCTCAGAAACCAGAACCATTTGGTGGCTTTGGTTCCATGAATAAAACTCATTGGAAACTGTCAGAAAGAGACATGGATGTATGTTTATGATGTGAAGGTAGTTCCACCAACACATAAAAACTTCATTCCTACCCCACATGTCATTCATTGGAGAAAACAAAGTTTTTAACCTAATGTTAATCCTTAACAAATATAATGGTGTTACCTACCTTTAAGGCCCCTTTCTGTCTAATAATGGAAGAGGGAAGGAAATTCAATAAATCATGAATGTGTTAATTTATTGAGATGATACTTTTTTGGAGTTATCATGTCTTTTTATTTTACCCGTACAGTAGTCACATTCAATAGATACCTAAATTCCATCCAAATGGTGTCACATCAACTCTCATACATATTTTCTATGGTTACCATTCATGATGGGTCATCCTCTGAGAAGAGGACATCATCAGGATCCTAGTTCCTTCATTTCATAGTCTCAAGAATAGTGGTCTTGGATTACCAGTTGAATGGTACCATCATGACCCTTGAGGTTGTTCACCATACCCTCCAAATCACAAATTCATAGAAGTCGTCCACTCATTAATGGTAGGTGATACAGAAAAAGATCATACTGATAGCCATCTTCAACCATTATGCGATCCTATCCATAGAATGAAAAAATTAACTCCACAGTTATATTAGTAAGGAAGACTATGAGGTCCCAATGACCTTCCCCATATGACACACGGGTCTTTCCAATAGGCTCCAATCAGCAATCACCATCGTTAAAATTACATCGTAGTGAACCCTCAACATGATGATGGTGATTTCCTTCCATGTTTGTCTCAGGATAACTAAACCCGATAAATGAATAAAGAATTTGAAGGTTATAAACCAATGAAAAGGGAGTGATGCCACAACACCACCCCCTAAAGAGAACCTGTCAATCATATTTGGTGGAAAATGTAGAGCTAGAACGTACACTTTCCTTCACTAACCAAGAATGATAGTAGCCTCATCTCGATGAATCCAGTGAATCCCATAAACTAAATATGGTAGTGTAAAATGAATATGAACAAATTCCTTTCCACACATAACAATTCCACCAATAAATTCCAGCGACAAATAGTGATAAGGAAAAAAACCATCTCACATTGATCAAGCCTTCCAATAGCCTCATATATCGATGTCAAAATATTTTTTTGGTCAAATACATTGGAAATCCCTTAGTAGATGCACACACCTTCCCATATTTATCAATAATTCCATCAGTTTTTTCTAGAGGCACCCAAATAATTTACATATAAAATACAGATGACGAATGGGGAGTTTAAAAAAATTTCTACCTATAAACCTGATTATTGTTGCTATCCACTAGCAAGAAACAGAGGATATAAGTACGTACATACCCCTTATCCAAAAACTAAATGGTCATATATCCCAATCATAATTTCATAAGTCAATAATCAAATCCTAAAATGGTGATGGGGTATATAAATATCCGTACTCACATCCTACAAACCATCCAATAAATCATAAATTTGAAAATGGTAGTAGCAGAAGGGTAGACACACAATTGCATCCCCACAAATAGGTCGGATTACCAACATGTCACCTCATAGTAGAGACACTCATCTTATCTTGTTTAAGAGGTTCATGGGGAAAGATCTTCCACAATATAGTAAAAATGGATCGGATTCACACCACCATTCCAATTGGAGGTAATGACAATATTCTAATGGGAACTCCATGGTAAGAACAAACCCCATCTAAAATTTTGGAAGTCTACTAGAGAATTTTGGTAGAAATATGTTGGATATTAAAGAAATATAATATTTCTGCAAACCTATTTCCCCAAAAAGTAGTTCAAGTCACTTTGATTAAGGTTTCCATTAATAAGTTTCACTAGAGATGACTGGAAAATGAATATATGATCTATGATCCTACTCTCCTCAAAACTGAAGTTCATGAAGATCTCGAAAATATATCCCTGGTAGATAAAGATTATACTCCCTCTTTACTATATATTGAACAATTTAGTAGTAATTTCCAAGATCTTCCTCATATACATCAACAAGAAGAATTTCCTCATGTTTATGATATGATCGATCTCGAGAGACTATATCCCAATGAGAGTCACAACATCCCTCTGTGTGGAAAATGAGGCTAGTCATTTCTGATTCTCTTTAATTTAAAATTTAAATCCTTTCCTAGTAGAAATAATTCTTGAGGTGACAGTTGCTCTTTGAACAACCCTTGGACCACATGTCTTCCAACATAATAGAGGATGTTTCCACGAATATCACTACTTAGGGTAAAGTGGCAAGAAATCATCCAATTTGGCCAAAAAAATTCATGAAACCTTTGTAAGAATATGAGGAAGAAACATTGAACATGGGAAAAAAATTGGTTAAACATGATGTCACATTTATGTCCTACCCATTAACCAGTCCTTGGTTAAACATTCTAGAGGCTTTGAAGTAATATGGTGTTAACGACTTCTACCTCAATATTTGGAACAATATTCATCACAATAGAGATAAAATATTACCAAATTAAATTTATTATAATTAATTCAAGGTATTGGAAGATATGCAATTCCGAATTGACCAGGTTTCTCTCCTGGTATCATGATATCCAAAATTGGGGAAACATTAATGTTCCCTTTAGTATGAATGCCTTAACGCATTATAATAATTATGTAAGCTGATCTCAAATACCTATTACAATGTTTATATTAGGGGATGTGGTCAACATAGAGCACTTAATTTCATTGTTCTCTCTAATTATCAATTCCATCGAAAGAAAGAATCATTCTATGTCAAATTTATTGTTCACCTTAAAAAAACTAACACTGTTACAACCAACGATATGCTAAACAAAAACACGCCTTGATCAAAACTCACAAACATTAGGCTAGAAGAGAGAAAACCATTGAAATAATTTTTTCATAAATAATTTAAAAATATTAATTAGGCTTAATTATTAAGGGTAAAAAATAATCAGATAGCAAAAATGTTTGAGATATCACAATGGACATTAATGTAGTAGATTCAGGTAGAAACCAAATGATACACCATGCTAATGTATGAACATGAATCCCTTAAATCAAAATGGAAGTGGAGACAATATATGTTTTGGAAATAAAGTAGAAACCTTAAACCACATGACTAGGGGTCATTTTAACATGATATTCATGTTCAGTAAATCAAGCTTGAAGATTTGTAGAAATTGAGTAGGAATTGTCCCAACACAAATTGTTGAGGGGGTTTTCACCTCAGTAAGCTCCTCCTAAGTGGAAGTTAGTATTCTACTGATTAGGTGGAACACTGAAAAATCATTCTTCTCATTTCGTCCAATTCTATTACTAATACTCTTAATTAGGTACACACATTACTGAATTTTCTAGAGATTCCCTTTTGATAATTGTCCATCAATCATTTCAAAGAGAATCAGTGAAGGAGAGAGTAAGGACACGTGGAGGGAGAAAAAAATTCTGGTCTCTCAAAATGATTGATAAAGTGCCTAAAATATGTTATTCACCAGTGAATTCCATTAACACTACACCTACATATCCTAAAGGACGTGAGGCCTACATGGATGACCTTGATGAGGATGATGTTTTGATTCATAATGTAGTATAAAAAACACTTAAAGGAGGTGTGTGTATCGGTAACCATAGGTTTTCCCTAAATTTGATAATTCCATCAATCACTCCACCTTAACTTCATCAAAGAGAATTGAACAAATAAAAGGGAATAGGTAAGTTTTTACTTCACATAATCCTTGAAAAGTTTGGACCATTACACTTGAGGAAAGGTTTTATATGTAAGTGGATAAGATGAAGGAATTGAAAATTTGAAATTTACATATAATTTTAGGTAACGTTTCGGATGGATATGTTCTACAAATATATCCACAACTTGTACTCCCAATCATCATACCCCAAAAAATAGGTTTTGATATAGTTACTAAAAGGGAGTCGAAACAACAACTCAATGAAGGGTACCAATAACAAATATATATATATCCCACAATAAAATATTGGTGGTTTCCTCTATTGGGTACACATCAACAAAAGGTCCAGGAAAAACTTATAGGCATACCCCTATATGTTACCCACGACCCATACTATAAGGGATTCCAAAGTTATCTCTACTTATTACATCCCATGATCAATATCATACCTAAATAGATATTACTAGAGGGTTCATAAAAAGTATCAAGTTTCTAACTTCTCAATTGGAATAATTGGATGAATGGAACTCACCGGTACAATCAGAAAACAAGCCTTACCCCAAATTGGTTCATCAAACACTACCCGTGTTGAACATTGGGAAGCCTAAATTTCCAATTTATAATGGATTAGGATACATGGAGTATATTTTGGTGCATTTCATCACCCATTGTTACCCTAATATGGGGCCACTAAACAATGTGAGGAACTAAGTCATAGGTGCTTAGTGTAGTCTCTAAAGGGATCATCCTTCATATGGTACAATATTTTTCCCGCTCAATCAATTTTAGGATGTGAAAAAACCCATCAGATGTTTTTCTTTCAACTCATCTTGACATTGTACAAGTCAACATTCATCGACGTCTCAAACCGCAAATAGTGGGGAAATGAGGGGTTCTCAAATTTTCTTTCCTGGGGGAAGGGCCAAAAATATCTGTGAATCATCAACTTCTCTTAAGAACACTTGATTCCTATCTATATATAGAATCATAATTTAGTGTCCCGTACACTACATATCCCTGTGAAATACACATAGGGGTTTTCTATCATATGAACAGTGATGATCTTTGGTGAAACAATGGGTGGAACAAACACATGCTACCTGAGCGGGTGGAACCACAAGATATGGTGTGATCTTTGGTGAAATAGTTGATATAGCATTTTACACACTGTGAAATGTGTACTTCCCCATAATTCAAGATATGGTTCTTCTCTTTTGTTACGATGCCTGTAGCCTTCGACCCATCGATCGTCTTATTGGGAGAATTAAGGGGGAGCATCATCTGATCATCATTGCGGTTGAAAAATAGGTTTTCCCTTATAATCAACTTATAAAATGGATTTATACATCATTCTTATTTATGTTTCAAATAATTCAAAATCATGAATCTAAATCCATCCAAACATTTCTTTCTCCTGTCATCAAACAACTATGGTTTCATGCCAATCCCATATCTAATATCTTGGTTCTTTTCACTAAGAAATGAGTGTGCAATGATCAATCTGTCAGATTTTTTCAAACCATGGGCCAACAAAGAACACCTACATGGATTTATGAATCATGGGATTAAATAAAGAGAACAAACTAACAGCAAAGGTCCTTGATCAATTTTTATGTTGATCTCAGTTCATTTCCATGAAAACAAAAACTAAATACTCAATTATTTAATCAAAAAGAAAATTTTCTGGTATAATCCTCTCAAACTATCCAACCTAAAATATGATCAAACAACAATCAATATTTTCCTTTGTTGATTAGAATTCATCGTATAAATTATGATTTAGGAAATAATCTAAATCAATAAATCATTCTACCTCAATTTGAAGTAATCATTAATTAATAAAGGGGTTGTACCAGGATTGTTGGAGAGATCCTTTGAATATGTTATATTTTGATCATAGATCCATGATCTTATCACTATTCATATGAGAGAAATCCTCCAATTCTCTCTCTAACCGCTCTCTAATGGTTTCAGGGTTATGTGGATGACTTTGGAATTGTAACATAAATTTATATTTAAAGACTCTCTAATCCCTACATCCACAAAATGAATTAAAACAATTCATTTAATTATTTTATTCATTTCCATTACTGTGATTTATTTTCCACAAATAACCTACACCAATATAGGTTTTGACACAACTTGGGTAAACCTCACAATTTTAACTCAATGTTTCCCTTGTATATCTGATTCAATCCCAATTTATATGTTATTCCACTTTTCGGGAAAATGTGTGAATGTTATATTTAATATATTTTTAAAATTTATTCTAGGAACACTAGAACTCAGAATCTCATGCAGTCTTAGAACCTTGTCTTAAAAATATTACATAATGTATACAAAACTAATACATGGAAAATTTGAGTCATTACATTCTCCCCAAATTGGGGATTTACATCCCGAAAATCCAAAACAAAGGTTATATAATCAGATGTGGGTACTACGCATGATTCCTATCCTATATATCTCCCATTTTCTCTCATGGAGATTCCTGTAATGCCAAAAGACACACACTATAGGAATCAGTCACCCATGAAGGATCATCTCATTTTGATCCATGATTTTTACTAGGTAATCAAAAAAGGTCGCTCCATCAACGATATCCATCTCGCCAAAGTATATAACATGAGATGGGTCATGAACCTACCTCCTCAACAGTGCCATATGGAAGATATCATATACCTAGTCTAACTATATAGGTATAGCTAAGTTGTATGATACCTCACTAACTCAATGCAGTATCTCGAAAAATAAAATTGTCCATAAAGATAGCTTTCCACCTAGACTAAATATCTATAATCCTCGTTGAGGTGAAACACATACGAATACATAGTCTCATTACTCAAACTCTAACATAAACCTTCATTTATCTATATATGACTTTTGATTTCTTCGTGTAGTCCTCATATAATCTTATAAGATTTGAACTATCCTAATAGTTTCTCACACTAACTCTGGCCCCATGAGTGTTAAAAATCCTAAATTAATCCAACAAAGTGGGGACCTACAGGGTAACTCACAAAAAAAAGCCTCGAATGGTTCCATACCAATGGTGGAATTATAACTATTATTGTATACACAATCCACAAGTGATAGGTGATCCTGTCAACTATATCCAAAGTCCAACATGAAATC
This sequence comes from Viscum album, assembly GCA_963277665.1. NCBI lineage: Eukaryota > Viridiplantae > Streptophyta > Magnoliopsida > Santalales > Viscaceae > Viscum > Viscum album. Next base: position 903,575,570 of record OY728158.1, on the reverse strand, counting down.
CCACATCATGTACTCTTGATCTGGAATGATATACTCATTTCGTCCATCACTTTGGGGGTGAAATGCTATGCTCAAGAGTAAATATGTCCCAAATTCCTCTTGTAATAACTTCAACAACCAAAATGTGTCGTGAGAATCATGGTCTTAAATATTCTTCAATGTAACTCCATAGAGTTAGACTATCTCTTACATTTATATGCATCCCAAACTCTCTACTCAACTCTGCTCACAAATAGATAATAAGTTGAATGAAATGGTGCGTCAGTCTATAATCTCCGAGATAGAATTGTGTTCTTCAAACATATGTGGTAATCCCATCATAAATTAAATGGATATACTAACCAACTTTAACTTTGGCACCTCCAGGGGTTGATTTATATCCATTATCATTTGGTGCTCAACCTTCACTTTCTGACAAGTAAGTCATTAAGAGACATACTCTGAAAATCCCTTCTTTATTCCTGATAACCAAAACTGATGTTAGAGGTCCTAGTATATCATTTACATACCTATATGTACCACCAAATGAGATGTATGAAACTCCCTCAGAACCTCCTCCCACAACATCACTAGTATCACCATGCATCGTTTGAAATGAATGAAATGATCCCCACCTTCAAAAAATCCATAAAAAATATTTCAAGTTGATATTTGAGTATTTAAGGTCTTAGAGTCTATATCCCCTAATTGTACCTCTAGTAATAACTACAAAAGAAGAGAGGTGACAAACATCTACTAGAGGAAATCTTCTACTTCTCTATCAACGATTGATTTCTTATATGAGGCCAACTGCTTTGACACCTTATTCTATAAACATGAACAAGATATCCAATTTAGAGCCTCTGATACTTTGTTCCCCTTCCCAGGATTATAGATAATATAATATTTATAATCCTAGAGAATCTATATTCATCACCTCTTTCTCAATTTTTGATCTTTCTTAGTGAAGATGTACATGAGACTATTGTTATCAGAATAAAATATAAACCACATTCCCATCAGGTAGTGTCACCATATCGTTAGTAAAAATACTACAAATCCGTACTCAAGATCACGGGTTTCATGGTTCTTCTCATGTCATCTCAACTAATTTTAAACATAGGAAATCACTACCTCCCACTACATCGGAACATAACCAAGGACAGTTCCGGGTGCATCACAAAACACTATGTACTTGACCACCATCCCTAGGAATCTAAATATGGGAGCACTCTTTAAGCTCTACCCCAACTGTAGAAAAGTACATTGTAAACTCTCTATCTAAATTAATGTATTTCCATTTTGATTATAAGTTTCCATGGGTGCTTATATATTAGATAAATCTAGTATGAATCGCATAGAGTTTCTTCCCAACCCCAAGAAGCTCCACACATCCAAAAATCAATAGGGTGGATCCTAAGATAACACTACCTCGACCATGGTTGGGTCCACTACCACTCCATCTACTGAGATATAATTCCCTAGAGAGTTGAAAAATTTTATCCATAACTATCACTTCAAAGGATTCCAAACAATATGGTGCACCTATACTACATCTAGAACCATCCTTAGGTGTCTAGAATTCTCCTCCATTAATGATGAATACAAAAGGATAACATCGATGAAGACTACCATGAACTTGTCTATGAAAGGATGAAATATCCAGTTCATGAGTCCCATGAACATTACTAGAGAGTTAACGATGCCAAAAGGAATCACCATTTACTTATAGTAACCATAGAAATATCTGAATGACATATTCGTTATATCTTTATCTCGTAATTGTAATTGGTGATATCCTGAGATGGGGAAAACCTTTGAGAACAATTGTTCCCATATCAACTAATAAAAGATATAATTGAACCTTGTTTGTGGATTATTTTTCTTTACAATCACATAATTCAAGTGAAATTAGTCCACACACATCCTTAAGATCCCTCTTGAAATATTGGTGATGAAAACAAGGGTTGACTAGGGTGAAAAAGTAGGTTTAACAAATCCCTTTCTCAATAATTCCTACAACTACACCATCACCTAACAAAGCTCAAAGGGATCCATTTAATATGAAGGTGTATATATTAATACCATCTTGGTGTGTAGATAAATATAGGATTCCATATATTGATGGGGAGTTAAACCAATAACATCATCAGGGAAGAAGTCCCCATAATATGCCACCACTATAGGAAACTAAGAAATCATGATATACACTACACCAATGGTCAGGCTATCCAAATAATGAGTAATCAGCTACACATTCCAATGAATTAGTCCATTCTACACTACCAAGGTTTCACTTTCACTAAAAAAGGGAAACCTGGTTCCATCAACACTAAAACAGTTCATCCTTCACCCAAAATAGTCAATCTTGGAATTAATATTGGATAAACATTCCATACAAATTATGATATATTAATTTTTCATCACTGTTATAAATAGATACTAATAGAAAATATCACCTTCAAGAGTCAGGTCATACTATTAGTACAAGTGTGTGATCACTTATTTATCTTCAGTATGAGTATCCAAGTGCAAGGGTCAAGACAAGATATCAACTAGAATCTATAAGTATCAAAAACGACATATGGAATGAAATTAATGAATAGAACTTATGTCTATTAGTACTATAAATATAGTAGAAAATACACAGATCAAAATTAATTTCATTCGTGGAGATGCTTGGTCTAAGATACAACCACTAATAGCTTTATTCACCCCATTCCTCTAGCTCCATGAGCCTAGAATGGAACTCCTAGGGATCATGGATTTAATAAGTAAAAGCATCAACCACCACTTTTGTCTCTCCCTAAACCTCTTCCATGTCCACCGCCTTTCCAACCAACCTACTCATGCCACTGCCACTACCTTGGTGACCCACCCGTGGTCTCTCAGTCAGTTGTAGGTTGGGTTAGAAAATCTCATACTATATGTCTGTTATGATCACATGTGTAGCACACCTTTCCCATGGATGATTAAACCCACCTGTGAGCCCTTAACCACAGGCCCTTTATCTCGTAACATCATATTTAGATTCCTCACATGTGTACATCCCAGAGACTAATGTCGTCTCCCAACTGGAAATGTATCTACCCTTGTATGACCGATACCAGTTTCCACTGTCTGTATCTTCTCATCAGAGAAACTATAAACCAAAAAATCTCAAAATATCACCCCAAAATTTTTAGGAATGCATAGATTGATAACAATGGATCAGATTTCTCTATGCATACCTCACTCAAAAGTATAATCCCTGACGAAGTGGTAATTAACCATATCCATCAAGTACATTGAGAGATTGGAAAACCTTAATGAATAGTCATCTACTGTCATGTTACGCTACTGGATTTATATATGTTATTTGATACACACATTCCAAAAAAATAAACGGTGATAACTATTCTATAAAATTGTGCCCAAAATAGTTCTACACAAGAGTTTCTTAATCCTAATACTATGTCACTAAACCCCACTATCTCTTTACTAAGCCACGAAAAAGGCTCTTTACTATGACCACCATCTTCTCATCTAGTGTTCTGATCTGATAGAAAAATTAGTTCACCACCTTAAGCTAGTCCTAATCCTCTAATGGTTCATGCTCTCCTAGGAACGTAAGGTTTTTCCTTCGTTAGAACTCATGAATTATGCATAGCATACACACCTCATCCACTGGTACTAAGGGTACCACATGCTTCTCCATAGTAGGTGGTATAGATTACGCACCACCTAGAGCTAAAATCTAAGGAATTAGTCCTTATATTGATGCCTCGTCACTGATGGGATCATCCTTGTGGTCATGATGTTCAATCCTAGGTGGAATACATCGCAAAGTAATCCTTAAAGTAAACAATATGCATCACAATAAATGAATATATATGGATAGATGACTCAAGAAGGACATATAAAATACATCCCATTCTTATATGATGCATGTACCATTGTTTTTCCTACAACCAGTGATCTAATGTACTGAGTCAAAAAAAATGTGATCAGAGTCGTAGAGTATGGATACACCAGTCATCAAACCAACACTAGAGTCTCTGGCTAGAAAGATGAACTGAAAACACATAACACTATTTCCTCAACCCAATATCACAAACTCTTAGTAAAAATGTATAACCACAGTGTCACGATTCATCTCTATGGTTACCATTTTTTCAACTCCCCATGTCCACCACCAATTTCTTAGTGGTTGGAGATTAGTACTAAGTAGTAATATCAACAACATGGGATGACTTATCCAGATTACATATAAACATGCACAAATATCAAAGCCTATACATTTATTAAAAGTAAAAACAATTAATCATCCTTTCATACATAAATATAAATCCCACAAAATAGTGTATGACTGGATGTAACATGAGGTAAACATGAAAAAATTTAAACATGCTAAAAAGATTCTTAAAAACAAGTCCACCCTAAATGTAAAACTGGTATTGAAATCAAAATAAAATAGGATCAATCCTTGTTCATTCTGGTCTCACTAAGCACCATATAATCCTAGGCCACCTTCAACTATGTCAAATGGTTGATCATCTGCAAAAGATATGACACATGTGGGAAAATAACGTGCATTGGTGTGTTTAACACTACCCAATAGGACACCCCAAGACCAAAAATCATACAGAAAAGGGAATAAATTTATATCTACACAGGTACATATATAAAAAAATCTCTAGATATACTCAACGAAGAAACACTATATAATGGAAAGACACAAGAATAATATTCCTACCAAGAATTCTTGAATTAATGATCCACAAGACACTTGTCCAATAGAACACACTCTTGAGTTTGATATCCCTGATGATGTTTGTCTGATATGTAATTCACTTTGGGGTTTCCAGGGGAAATTGAATAATGAAGTCCAAAGTAATACAATACCTAGATGAGGATCACACACTAGGCCTTGGGGTGATGCCAAAAACTAAATATGGAATTACCCTCTTTGTAAAGAATCAACGCCCACATAGGGTTGGTAGAAACAATACCAAAAAATCTAAATAGGGCACAAATATGATTAGGGTATCTCACACTGGGCGTCAAATAGGGATTCCAATGACTCTATCAATGAAGTCCCACTAAATGGATTGTAATACTAAGAGTATGAGGTGATTCCATAATAACCATTGGGGAAAGGATTAAGGGAATGAAACCTAAAACATATTTTACAATATGAAGAGCATAAGGGAACTATGCCCTATTTATGAAATTAAATGGCATGTACAAGGGTTACATGTTTTTTCCCTTGACTCAGGGTCATTCCAATGTACACCACCCTTGTTTCAAGTAGTTTTCATGTCTGTATAAAATTATACATCATGTATGATTCCTATGTATTCTACCTGTGTTCTAGTACATGACATAGCCCATGTACTCATCCAATGATGGGGGATTACAAGTCATGCTACAATCTGTTTACCCCAACACATGCATGTGTATCCTCTGAGGTACACATCGAGTCATTGGGGAGAGGTTAAATGTTGTGTGATTGGGTCTCACAACGTGTGATACTTTACTATTCACAAAACCCTATACTCCCCAAAGGGGCACCCATAAAACACGTGGATCCAATTTACAGACCGTCTAACATAGAATTTCCTAGAATTATAGATCATGTTTCATGCATTTATTATAGTGCATCTGGCCATTAATCCATAGACCCCATTTTTATTGAAGTCAAGGTGAAGCCTCATCCATGCATCAACATCATCGAAAAGTTTGTTCTAGATCTTTTATCTGCACAGAAAATGGATATATATGATGTTATACATTCAGCAAAGAAGAAGAATAAAATTGGTTATCCAATTTCATCCAATCCATCACCACTCTTATCCTCACACCACCATCATGTCATTCCAATCATTGATCTATATTTTTGGATCATTGTTCTTAGAAAAGGTTGTTTAATGAGAGATCCATTGGGATATTTCTAACTACAGGATAACAAATAACTCCCGAGTTAAAAAAAGAATCGGGGAAGAAAAGCATAAGAACACATCCATAGGAACAAAACTCTGTGGATATATGTGTCGATCTTAGTTAATTTCTATTAAAAAAAGTCATTCAATCAATAATTTAATCACAGTGAAAATAATCCTAGAAAATCCATTCAAATAATCCATCCTAAAAGATTATTCAATCGAGGATAAATATATTCATTGATTAATTTAAATTCTTCATAGATGTTAATTGTGTGGAAAGAATAAAAATAAAAAAATGTCCTACCTCAAATTCGAACAATCTATTATGAATAATGGGGCCACACCACGATCATTAGTGGAATCCATTGAGTCCCTTGCACATTGATTGTTGATACATGATATCATCACCATTTTTCTCACAGAAATCGTCCAACTCTCCCTCTAATATATCTCCAATATTTCCATGGTTATGCTGGTAACACTGTAATTCTAAAAAATAGTACACATAAAGACTCACCGGTAATTGTATCAAAAAAAAGAATTAAAATAATTCATTTATTAAATTTTCTCATTTTTTCCCACTATGACTTTTTGAAAAACAACCCACACCAACATGGTTTATGTCTTGCCTTGGGTAAACCTAAAATTTTGAACTCAACGGTTCCCTCAAATTTTTTATTAGGGTCCTCATTTAGTTTCTATTCAACTCTTTTAGGAAAACTATTAATTCATGCTATTTAATATATTTAAATTATTTTATACATTTATTCTGGGCACATCGGGCCTCATAATCGCATGTCTTTTCAGTTCTTACTTTCAAAAATAAGATATAAAATTGACAAAAAAATATATGCACAATATGATTCATTATAGAGTCCTCCATATCTGAGGACACCATGTAAATTTTTGGTCATTCCATAAGTAAATAGCTAGTCACGTCACTGGTCAAAACATCTATGGAGGAAAAACTCATGGGAGATCCCTCAAATGAGCTCAGCAGTAGAAAGAAACCTCCCCCATAAAAGCCACTATTTTCCCTTACTCCATCATTCTGTAAAATAGACTAGTTGAGGCACCACATCCCAATCAACCTCTATAACCAGGTAGAACAAATTGACCCAATACACCATGGATAGATTTACCCTAAAATATGGTTCCATGGGATGACCAACCTACATAAATTTCCTCAATTCCCAATTTTTCTCGAAAATAGTGTCCTCATGCTAAGAAGAACATGACTTTGGACAAAATGTATGAAATTTTACAGTAGTTAAACTTGATCCTACCCAAGTTGTAAATATTGGATGTGTTTATTATATCAAAGGACCTTGGGGAAGCACTCAATGTTGCTTTACTAAGTTCTCAAAAAATTTAAACTGATGTTTCAACTACCGACATATAATGTGAAGATATAGATCCTGCAGAATGTCACATGATCATCTCATTCACAATATATGAATATGATTCTATAATACAAGGAAATTTGAATCCATTTCATGTATGTGGAAGGATTAATGATATTAATATTATATGAATCATCATTGAAAATGGCTCAGGTGTCAATATAATTCCAGTCCAAATGCTTTTTCAATTGGGTGACAAAAAGTCTCACATGTCCCCCTCTATAATAAAAGTATAAGGTTATGATAAGAATGATCAGGGACCTCTCGGAGAAATAATACTCAAAACCCATTTTGTTAATCTTCTATCAAAATAAAAATTCTATATTTATTGGTTTTATATGGCCTTAAACATTCTTATAGGGATAATGTTTTACATTTAGATGTGGTTATTACCTCATCATACCACAAATGCCTCAAATATTGAAAAAATGGTCATATTGGTAAATTCCATGGTGATAATTCTTTATTTAAATCCTTTGAATCCCAATACATTGTATCTTAATTCTCTCAGAGTGGTGAAAAACAACCCATGATCAATAATATTTCATGAATCAATAATTTTAATGTTAAGGAGATGACTCCAACTAATTTGTTAAAGAACCACAATGAATAGTATGTTATGCCCATTAATCAAAATGAATAAATTGGTCCACACTCAAGTAGATATTATGTGACTTCTATAGAATTAGTCATAGAAACTAATCCCATAAGTGCTGGAGAATTCATCGACTCTTTAGAGTGTGAAGTGAGCATGAGGGACAATTCCCTCATACCCATGAGTTTCAACAAATTTGTTTATTTTTTCATTAAATGTCAAAATATTGACCCTCCATAGGCTATGAGTAATTTTATTCATCATATATTTCCCTGATGAGAAATGAAAAAGTGGAAGATGAAAAAAGTGGAAGAGGAAGTGGAAGAGGATGATGGCCTCATGGATTCCTTATATCATTTGAGAATGGTGCATCTACCATTATTGAAAAATCAACAAAATAAATATAGGTACAACAAATGATCCATGGCACACATAGATAACTTCAACCATGACTTTATAATAACATAAGATGTATACCTACTTCCTAAATAATCATTAAAGAATGTATTCCAAGAATTATAAGTAAATGATATACCATGATCTTGAGTTGTCCCCTATTCAATTGGGCATGCCTAAAACCACCAGGAATACAAATAGGCAGCTAGATGTTCACACCCAAACCATGCCTCCAAGATAGAGAATGAAGTAGAAAATATTATCAATGGTCAATTCATCTAGTGTGTTTTGTATAAAAAACGGATGGACAACATCATCCTATTCTATAAGAAGAATAGGAAAATTAGCTTCTAAATCATCTTTGAAGATCCTAAACATTATTTTTTAAAAGATGATTTCTCATTCCCAATTATAGAACTATTTAATGATGTAGTGCCTAGTTATTAATCCCTCTTCTTCATTGATGATTATTTTTGGTACAACCAAATTCAGATGGACCGATAATATGAAGAAGAAACTACTATCAGGGACTCCTAGAGAGAATTTTTCTATCATTTAATGCCATTCAGATTCAAGAATGACATATCGACATACCAATGTTCCATGCATCAATTCATCAAATCTTTCCTAGGTAAATTTAATGAATTTTATGTTGATGATTATGTGGTTATGTTCTAGTAGTGTTTCGACCACCTGAATGATTTTGAAACAATCTTCAACTAATTCTGACAACATATCCTGAACATAAATCCCTTGAAATAATCTTTTGGGTATCTTATAAAAGTGTATCATCTTTTTTGTAAGACAACATGACAATGAAGTCACCCCTGATATGAGAAAGGACAACCTTAGAATGTCACTTCCTCAAAACCCCAATAAGATAAGATCAATTCAATTACATTTAGAATGCATATGGTTCATTATATTTAATATCACGAGAATGTTTTTACCTTTTACCAAATTAATGAAGAAATGGGTAACATATCAATGGACCAGTAACTGTTAGAAACCATTCAAAAATCTCAAGAAATATATCTTGATCCCACTGAGTTAATTTATTCTATTTAAGAAATGCCACACATTATATATTTTATATCCCTTGTGCAGTTATAGAGAACTTTATTTATGTATAAGAATAATAACAACAATAAAAGAAAATTTTTTTTTGTCTAATTTAACTCGTTATCTATGCTAAGAATAATTTTACATATATCTATAAGAGTTGTTTAGCATTAATCTTTGTATTACAGAAACTGAGGAACTACCTGTAGCACCAACAGGCCCTTTTGGTCTCTTACAATAATCTGTCAAATATATTCTAAGTCGTCCTATGTTGATAAGGTGTTTGGTGTAGTGGGAGGTTATCCAACAATGGTTTGATGTAAATTTTATGTCTTAGAAAGGTGTGAAAGTAAAGAATTTTCTATATTTTCTTGTAGAACAACCATTTATATAAACAACATTGTTAAATACATAATTTCCCATTGAAGATATGTCTTTATTCAACAAGGCCCCAAAACATAGGAAACATATTTTGACAAGACATCAAGTATCCCAATGAGGAAGAGAATGGATGGACCCAAACACTACAATATAGGATTGGTAGTCATACCCATATCTATAGAAAATTATGTTCTTCTTTACCCATTTACATTTTTAAAATTTTTTATTAACAATTATGAAGATTTCCAGGACCTCATTATAGGCCTAGTACTGGAGATCCATGTACCAGTGGACCACATGTAGGTGAAATTCGAATTAGACTTGGTATTCAAATAGATCCATGGGTATATTTTCTTCAAAAAAGGGGAAATTTTCCCACTACATGACTATGTAGGATGGTTAATTGGAGATTTCCTCTAATAACCAACATTGAATCATGTCCCACGATCATAGAATTCCTCAAAAAAGAATTTCTCAAATACAGTAACAAACATGGAAGATCCTTACCAGGTTAAAACAATCATCATCATCACACATCACCGAATATTGTCAACTTTTTCTTATCTAATTTTAAAAGATATTAATGCCAATAATTGTAATTCCATCCCATAAGGTCCTAAAATTGGTTTTATGATTCCCATCATAGTGTACCCTTCAGAATTGATTACTACCTACTTAAAGAGATGAAAAGGAACTAATCCAATGACTGACAACCAACATCACTGTTTATAATAACCCAAATCACAAGAATGTCCTCTTCAAATAAACCATTGAGGGTTTCCTTCTCATATTTATTGATGTAGAAGAGAAAAAATCTATCATGAATGAAGTACATGTAGTATATTTTGGTTCTCACCAATCAGGGTGTCATCTTTCCAATCAAATATTGAGATTTGGGTATTATTGGACGACTATGATGTTGGATTTGGAAACTTTTACCATAATAACCATTCCTTCTAGTTGCATACCATCATCATACATTATCCTCTAAAAATTCTACATATATCCAAATACTCCTAGCTATTCTGTTTCTAACATATTCTCTAGGGCACGCATCATCGGGTTGTGCATGCAAGGCGTTTCCTCGAATTCCTGCTTTCGAAGGGCAGGAGGCTTCTGTCTCTTATTCAGGGACGTTTTCTCTTTGATAAAAATGGGATGATAGGTGTAATGTCTCCGACCCAGGTCCCACTCAACGAGTGCCCCAAACCTGGTCGGTCACATGACCTCAAGCGCATTTCCCCAAACACCAAAGGCTTCCGACTAGCAGTGAGGGCCCAGGTCTGATTGTGGGGAAACTATGCCCTCATTTGTCAAAGTGTAGCGCAGTAGAGAAAATACTAACATACAAAAGTGTGGAATCAGTAAACAATACTAAGATAAAATGACAACGGTAATTAAGAATAAGAAAACAACAGTCAAATATATATAATGATGCATATGTCTCTAATTATATGAAAGCATCCAAAACAGGATACACTGCAATCTGAATCAATATAGAATGAGGAACAAATACAGCAAAGTAAAATAGAACAGTGTAGCAGGAACTCAGCAGCATCGCAACCCTATGCTTGGTCACATGATCTCCTACTCCTCTACAACAATCAAGTACTTGTATAGGGACCCTTTCCCTTATCCATGCCTACAACAATATAATCTGTTTGGGCCCAATACATGACCCAAACAGGGTGTGAGAAATAAATCCCAGTAGACAGCCACCAAAGGCCCATGCCCAACTGATAGTGATTTTGTGCAACAGCAGTGTATAGTAATTGAAAAACAATAAACAAGGCAGTACTCAAAAGTAGCTACTCCTTCGAATTCCATTTCCCTTCAATTATTATTTAAATATTCAAGATAAGTGAATTATAAATTTTCAAGACTCAGCCTCAGCTGACAATCTCTTAACGGTGCCACAGAAAAACTACAACAAGCGATCTAACATGTACCAGGTAAATCAATACCAAGCCTGGGCTTTAGCTTGGTAGGTATAACATATAAAATCACCCGAGTGAATATACGAACTAAACAGAGTCCTCACACATGCAAAACCTTACCCTTAGGTAAATAGAATTGAAACCCTCAGGTGAAATCCCTCAGGCTAGATGAATATTTCCCTTAGGCATGAGGTATTTCCCTAAGGCACAGAAGTATTGTCCACGGACATATGAAATGTTGCCCTCATGCTAAATAGAATACTTACCTCGGGATAAAGGAACACTACCCTTAGGATAAAGGAACCGGGATGAGCCCAAAGAATAAAAAATAAATTAATATAAACATTCTCTTGAGAAAATTCAATGCACAATATAATAATGGCATACCCTCGGGCATCCTGGCCAAACGGCTAAACAGAGGAACGCACCCCCTGGGTGGTCCTAGATCCAAGCAGTGATCCCAAACAGTAGTTTAAACTTAACATTACATTATCTATACATTTCTAGATATCTTTTCTGCAAAGGCCTCATCGATACGACACCCTAACCATGGGCGTGTAGCACAACGGTATACAAAAACACTCATCAGTTGGAATTAAACATCATACCACCTACGTCGATCACCACTAATCGATATACGTGAATGATGCCTTCTGAAACACCCATGAACAACGTAGATATGGGATACACTTTCACACATTCAACCTCAAATAACATTCCCTTGGGAAAGAACAGGTATGAACTAATCAAGGAGAAGGAATGGCTTACCCGTGCGGTTCAAAGGAGATCGACGTCGTAGGAATTGGGTTTCCGGTGTGCGGTCAAGAGATCCCCCAAGGCCCGGTCGTCTCTCCCGCACTCCAAACGATCCCACTACCTCATCTGCCAAATAAGGAGGCTACTTCCCGTTTTATGTGAAAAAATAGACTACACGGCATGTACTCTCAAGTACACAGAGTGTACTTGTCATTTTTTTAACAGTTCCTCTGGCGGCGACCTTCAACCGCCGCACTATTCATCTGTCAACATGAGTACATGGCTTGTACTATCGCTCCATTAGAGGCTGCTTCCACATCCTTACTATTCTCTTACCAACTGATTACACAGCGTGTAATTACTATGTACACGGCTTGTAGTTAGTTTTTACACCCTTCATCGCTGACAGGCCTACATGACCTATGTACTCATTCCACATGGCCAAAGTACACGGTGAGTGGAAAATTACACGGTGTGTACCCCCAAAATTTTGGATTTGTCCCCATATTCCTTATTTTCTAAAAAACACTTAAGGAAAGAGGAAAAGAAGAAACTTGTACCTCAAGAATAAGAACTGGGTTCTTACAAACATCCCCACTTAAATAAATTCGTCCCTGAATTTCCCTTCCAAGGGTGGCGAAGATAATGCTGTGAAAAATTCTGGCCACTGAGCATGTACGTCGGTCTCCCGCTCCCAGGTTTCGTCCTCCACTCATCCATGGTTCCATATCACCCGTACGAGAGGAACTGACCGGCCTCTAAGAACATTCATGCTCCTATCAACAGTATGAATCAGATGCTCCTCAAAGGACGCATCGTCCTGAAGATCAACCTCCTCGAGCTGATAGACTTGAGACCGGTCTGAGTGATAACGGCGTAGCTAAGATACATTGAAGACGTCATGCATGGATCGGTACCTCTGTGGTAACTACAACCGATAGGCAACCGGCCCGACTCTCTCCAAAATCTTGAACGACCCTACATACCTCGGTGAAATTTTACCCTATCTATTAATACGCATGTGTCCCAGCCTTGGTGAAACACGCAAGAAAACCTGATCCCCAACCACGAACTCCAAGGGTCATCTGCGGCGATCAATATAAGATTTCTGATGAGACTGTGTGGTAGCCATCCAATTCTATATCAATTGGACCTGCTCTGAAGACTCATGCATGAGATGTGGTCCCAGTAAAGCTACCTCACCTACCTCCATCCAGCACAAGGGTGACCGGAATGTCTTACCATATAAATCCTCGTAAGGTTCCATCTCAATAGCTTCCTGAAAACTTTTATTATAGGAAAAATCAACCAGGGGTATGTGCTTCTCCCTAGATCCCCCAATGTCTAGGACGCATGCACGTAGCATGTCCTCAAGCACCCATATCGTACGCTCTGACTGGCCATCAGTCTAAGGGTGGTAAGCTGTTCTCAGAAGCACCTGTGTACCCAGTGCCCTCTTAAACCTCTACCAGAAACTATACATAAAACGAGCGTCCCTATATAATACTATAGAATGAGGGACCACATGAAGACGTACTACTTCTCAGATATACAAATATCCAAGATCGTCAACACCGAAGGTCTCCCTGATCAGAAAAAAGTGAACTACCTTTTATGTCTTTCCACAAAAACCCATACGACATCATTGCCTCGAGGTGACCTCAACAAACCGGTCACGAAATCCATCGCGACATCATCCCACATCCAATCTAGAATGGGTAACTGCTGTAACAGTTTGGTTGGCCTCTAATGCCCTGCCATCGCCTATTGACAAGTGGAACATCATGTAACAAAACCAACTACCTTCCTTTTCATACCCAGCCACTAGTACTAACGTCTCCAGTCATTGTACATCTTGTTAACTTTAGGATGTACTTCCCAAGATGAAGCACGAAATTCCCACATTAACCCCCTGTGTATATCCCATAAAACCCACACTCATCCACAGATACGCAGTACCTCATCATCGCATATCGTCCAACTGGGAGGAGGGTCCTCACGTGCCACTGACTCCAGTAGAACTAGGCCTTATAAATCTGAGAGTTGTCTCATCCTCACTCTGTCCAAGAGGGTAGAAGTCACAGATAAGGATGAAATATAGACTCGCGCTTGACTATCGTGCACCTCTAAATGCATCTCAGAGAACAAAGCCATGATCTTCCACTCACTGATGGCCTCATGCACTGTCTGTAACTGAGTCCTCCTACTCAGTGCATCAGCAACTGGGATACCTTTACCAGGTGTATAGGCAATCTCAATGTCGAAGGACTAATGTTATTCAACCCACCTTTGCTATCTCAGATTCAAGTCACACTTGTTAAAGTAATATTTAAAACATTTATGGTCTGTAAACACAACAAAATGTTCTCCCAAGAGATAATGTCTCCAACAGCGTAACTCATGAACAACTACAGGCAACTCGAGATCATGTGTTGGGTAATTCATCTCATGTGGCCTAAACTAACAAGACCCATATGCAACAACTCGATCGCCCTGCATCAAGACTTCTCCCAGCCTAATACCTGATGCATCACAGTAAACTGTATATATTTTTCCTTGCTCTGGAATTATTAGGATCGGTGCTGATGTCAACCTATCCTTCAGCTCCTGCAAGGCTGTCTTGCAGGTTTCTGACCAAACAAACATCACACCCTTCTTAGTCAAACCCATCAACGGTGATACTAAGCAAGAGAAGTCCTATATAAAATGCATGTAGTAACCATCCCTCCCCAAGAAACACCGTATGTCAAACACGTTCTTAGGATGCTCCAAAGAAACAACTGCTCTAACTTTCACTGGGTCTACTTCAACTCCTTCCTATGAGATAATATGACCTAGGAAGTGTATCTGATCCATCCAAAATTGAAACTTTGAGACCATAGAATATAGTTGATGCTCTCTCATTGTACTCAAAAAGATCTCAATATGGTTAGCATGGTCGTGTCGAGTGTGAGAGTACACCAAGATATCATACACAAAGAATACCACAGAAGAATCTAGATATGGATGGAACACATGATTAATTAGAGCCATGAAAAATGCTGGAGCGTTTGTGAGTCCAAATGGCATGACCAAGTACTCGTATAGATTATATCTACTCAGAAACGATGTAACTGATATATTTGATGGTCTAACACGCAACCGATGATATCCGGATCTCAAGTCAATCTTCGAGAACACTCGTTCTCCTCAAATATGATCAGAAAGATCATAAATCCTTGGTAAGGGATATCAGTTCTTTACCATAAACTAGTTCATCTTCCGATAATACACACAATTTCTGAGGGTATTGTATGCCTTCTTCGCAAATGGGACATGCGAACCCCAAGGAGAAGTATTGGGTCTGATGAAACCCTTTGTCTGCAACTCCTCTAACTGCCTATTGAGCTCCTACAACTCTGGTGTAGCCATCCTGTAAAGAGTAATGGACACTGGTGTCGTTCATGGCACAAGATCAATAGAGAAATCCACCTCTCCCTCTAGAGGTAGACCTGAAAATTCATCCGAGAAGACATCACTGATACAATCAACTACTAGGGGAAAATCCTTCTGAAATGTTCCCTGGTCCCCCAGATATAAACTCACAATCTGGGTTGTCACTCCACCTTGCCCATGATGCTCGGGTCTAGCTCTGCTCGCCTGGACATCCCACTCACCCTTGTATAGAATCCTTCCGCCCTCTGGTGATGTGAAACTCACCCTGTGATGATAGCAATCTACAAAGGCTTCAATGGATACCAACCAGTCTATACCGAGAATGATGTCATAACTCGTCATCTCTAAGGCATAGGGGTCCCATGGAATGTGACACCCACCAAACTCTAGGGGAACTCCTTACACTGATGAACACCAGAAGTTCTAGTCCCCAATATATTGTCTAGAGTCATGATATCATAAAATGTAGAAATATAGTGCCCAAGGCTCTCCACAATGGGGAAAAATATAAATCTATGTGTAGAACCTGTATCGAGAAGTACTGTAGACAAAATAGATGCTACTAGAATAGTAACTCTGACAGTAGAAGGTCCGAGATCCTGCTCATGTTTGGTCTGTCGCACTGCATATGCCTACCCAGTGCCGCGGTCCTACGACACAGCCGGGCTACCTTGAGATGACCCGCCCTACTGTCTCTGAGATCATGGTGTCTCGCTACCATGGCCATGACCTCCACCTCTGCCTGAATGAACCAACGTATTCCAATTCCTGGACTGGTAAGAAGTTGCAAGCCTTTCTCCAGCATGCGGAGTCTACACAGAACCCCTCTCACTAGCCATTAGTGAAAACACCCAGCAAAAGCGCTGGAGATGACCCATCTTGCGACAAGATCAGAACTCCAGTGGGTCATATGGAATTTAAGGTCTCTTGTGCCCCGCTTTACCGCACTGGTAGCACCTTACCAAGCCACCTGAAAAATTCTACTGACTAGTATTGCCACCGTGAGAGAAATCCATCTGCCTCTTCCTCTCACCGGTAGAAATAGTACCAGAAACTAGTGTCGAACCCGCCATGGCCTGCAACACTAGCCACTCGCAGGTTCTGATAATTAATCAGTGCCTGGATCCCAATATCATGAACTATAGGCAAACTGAAACCATTAACCTATTCTCAGATGTCATATCTAAGACCATCCTCAAAGCATCGAGCTCTTAACATCTCATCACCCACTAGAACATGTGCAAATCACTACATCTCGGTGAAGCAGGCAGAATTGTCCATCACTAACAAGGCACCCTGCTGCAGATTTATGAACTCTCGAGCTCTATCTTCCCTCAGCATCTCTGGACAGAAAAACTCATATAAGGATTCCTGAATATCTTCCCACACCATGTCTCAGTGATTCTTAGTCTGGGTTGTAACATCCCACCACCTCTTGGCGGAATCAGGCAACATGTATGTAGCGAGCTTGACCCTCCGCCCAGGAGGCATATTTAGATTCTTGAAAATAATCAGCATATAAACCATCCATGACTCCAGAGCCTATGGTCCACCATCCCTTGAAAACATAGGTGGATGTTTCTTCATGAATATATGAGTCAGATCTTCCATAGATGTGGCAACTGGCGGTGCTCACTGGATGTTCTGCATAAACTGCATAAAACCATCATGGAACTATGCCTCTGTGCCTGCGTCTGGTATAACAGCTGGCACCACATCTGGCTCTGGTAGAGGATCCATCGGTAGCCCATGGGCTACCATCTCAGGACTATAATCGTTGCTGCTCTCTTGGATAAAAACTTGTGGTCGTCTCGGTGACATGAGTCCATAAGGTCAAGAACATGCCTTAGATTAATTTAATGTCGAGGTTCCTTTGTCCATTTAAAAGTTCCCATGCAAAAAGTGAAATAAAACCCAAGAATTGGAAAAAAGAGACTACACAACGTGTATTAAGTCCACACAGCGTGTACCCTTAAGCCATTACTTGGTCATGTTCTGCTGCCAGTTTGGGCATGTATCAACCAAAAATACACGGCGTGCACACCACTTTGTTTCCCCCGGCCACATGGACAAATCCACACAGTCTCTCCATGGTTGAAACTACACGGCGTGTTACACAGGTACACGGCATGTACTAGTCAAGCTTCACTGGCCCATGATTGTTAGTGACATGGCATGTATACCCAGGTAACACTACACGGTGTTTTCCAGATGGACACGGAATGTACAAATAAGCCCCAATTGCCCCGTGTTGTTAGCGATATGGCCGAATACTCGGTTGACACTACAAAGCGTGTTCAAAGTGTACATGTCATGTTTTCCCAAAACATTACCTATCCCATGTCTCTGCCCACACGGCCTCTGACACGGTTAGAGACTACACGACGTGTACTTAAAAAGTATTCAAATCATCCCGAATAGATGATTAAGCGACGTGTAATCAAAACTACACGACATGTATTATGGATTTTTCAAGATAGTAAGCCTCATAAACAACTCTGGATCCTAGAAAAACACTAAAACCAACACTTAAGTGCCAAATTACGATCTATGAGGGCCCATACTCCCCAAAAATCATATTTTGTCATCTTATACATTTTATAACAATGTAATTTGTCATTGAGACACTAAATTACGGTCAATGAGGGCCCATACTCCTCAAAAATAAAATTTTGGCATTCATTCTATGAAACCTCACATAATAATACTCGATCAAATATCATGCATTTTATCAATGAAACTATCACAACAACATTCTTTTTCTATCACAACATCTATCAAAATAACATGCAATTTTTAATGCACCTATTTGACATGGAAACTATGCATGAAATGTGATTATAACATGTGCTTAAATGATTCATGAGATGGCATACCCTCATCTCATCGGGTTTCAACTAAATAGAACCCAGTTATAAAAATATAAACAGCACACAACAAGTGTGTCACCCAACAATCAAATTCAGATAAATTTTAATAATCATAAATAGAAAATCACAATTTAATTCGAGGAAATACGGTCATTACTTGTTCATGGGGTAGTTACTCACATGCACAGTTATTACCGAATCCCTTAACAATATATCTTTCCATTGTCTCCATATAATAAAATAACTTTGAGCTAAGAATAGCTCCCCCATGATATCACTTTGTAATGTCTCAGACCCAGGATCCACTCAATGGGTGCCCGGAACCCGGTTGGTCACATGACCTCAAGCGCATTTCCCCAAATGTCAGAGGCTGCCGATTAGCAGTGAGGGCCCAGGTCTAATAGTGGGGAAACTATTCCCTCATTTTTCAAAGTGTAGTCCAGTGGAGAAAATACAAACATACAAAATTGCGGAAGAAGTAAACAATTCTAAGATAAAATGACAATGGTATTGAAGAAAAAGATAACAGCATTCAAATATATATATAATGATGTGTATGTCTCTAATTCTAAAAAAGATGCCAAGACAAGATACACTGCAATCTTAAGCAATACAGTAGATGGAAAAAATACAGCAAAGTAAACCAGAACAGTGCAGCAAGAACTCAGCAGTATCGCAATCCTAAGCCTGGTCCCACACTCTCATACTCCTCCGCAACAATCAAGTACCTGTGTAGGGACCCTTTCCCTTATCCATACATGTAGAAATATAATCTGTTTGGGCCATGACATGACCCAAATAGGGTGTGAGATATAAATCCCATAAGGCAACCACCAAAGGCCTGTGCCCAACTGATAGTGAAATTGTGCAACAACAGTGTGCAGTAATGGAAAAACAGTAAACTAGGCCGTACTCAAAAGCAACTACTCCTAAAAATTACAATCCCTTTAATTATTATTTAACAATTCAATATAAGTGAATTATAAATTTTTGAGACTCAGCCTCAGCCGACAATATCCTAACAGGGTCACTGTAAAACTACATCAAGCTATATAACAAGTATAAGGTAAAACAATACCAAGCCTATGCTTTAGCTTGGTAGGTATAACATGTATAATCACCCCAGTGAATATACGAACTAAACAGAGTCCTCATACATGCAAAACCTTACCCTCAGGTGATTTCCCCCAGGCTAAACAAATACTTCCCTCAGGCACGAGGTATTTCCCTCTAGCATGGAAGTATTATCCTCAGACATATGAAATGTTTCCCTCAGGCTAAATAGAATATTGCCCTCGGGATAAAGGAACATTGCCCTTAGTATAAAGGAACCGGGCTGAGCCCAAAGTATAAACAAGAATTTAATATAAACATTTTCTCAAGAAAATTCAATGCACAATATAATCATGGCATACCCTCAGGAATCCAGGCCAAACGGCTAAATAGAGGAACACACCCCGGGGTGGTATTAGATCCAAGAAGTGATCCCAAACAGCAGTTTAAACTTAACATTATATTATCTATAAAATTCACGATATCTTTTCAGAAAAGGCCTCATACATATAACACCATAACCATGGGAGTGTAGAACAAAGGTCAACAAAAACACTCAGCAGTTGGAATTAAATATCAGACCACCTACCCCGATCGCCACTAATCGATATACGTGAACAACACCTCTCAAAACACCCATGAACAATGTTTATCTGGGATAAAAAATCACACATTAAACCTCAAATAAATTTCCCTCAGGAAATAATTGGTAAGAACTACTCAAAGAAAAGAAATGTCTTACCCATGAAGTTCAAAGGAGATCGACGGCGTAGGAATCGGGTTCCTGGTGTACAGTCGGGAGATCCTCCAAGGTCCGGCTATCTCTCTCGCACTCCAAATAAACCCACTACCTCCTCTGCCAAATGAGGAGGCTAATACCCGTTTTAATCGAAAAAAACAGAGTACACAATATGTACTCTCAAGTACACGGTGTGTACTTTTCATTTTTTTAATTGTTCCTCTGGCGGCTACTTTCTACTGTCGCACTATTCATCTGTCGACATGAGTACACGGCGTGTATTTCTGAGTACACGGAGTGTACTGTCGCTCCACTGGCGGCTCCTTCCACAACCTTAATATTCTCATACCGACTGATTACATGGTGTGTAAATACTGACTACATGGTGCATAGTCTAGTTTTACACTTTTCATCGCCGACAGGCCTACACGCCCTATGTACTCATTCGACATGGCCAAAGTACATGGCGTGTGGAAAAGTACACGGCGTGTACCCGAATTTTTTGGATTTTTCCACATCTTTCTTATTTTTTCAAAAACACTTAAGTTAAGAGGAAAAGAAGAAACCCATACCTCATGAATAATAACCGGGTTCTTACAATGGGATCCTGATCTCTCATTCTGTGGATTCCTCCTTATAATTCATTGCCTAGTCGATGAATCCCTTAACAATTATGATGTTGTTTGTGAAACTCTTCTTAGTTCCATATCATTTTGTATTCCAGTTAATTACACTACTCTTTTCCGGATATTCCCTGGGGTCATGATAGGGTATAAACATTTAGTTATGGCCATAGTCACGTTGGAAATTGATAGCATCTCTGGGCACTGAAACACTAGTACACTAGGATTTTCCTCTCTCTATGATACGGGTTTTAAAGGGCATAGAAGTCCAAGGTATCCCACATCAAGTTCGAGGACTAGTGTTCCATATGCATGTCTCCAAGGTTTTTCATAGCTTCCAATGGTTAACATTGGGTATGTCATGTGATTAACGTCTTGGGAGATGGATCAGATAGATCATAACACTGATGGGAGTGGATCAGATGGATACATCTCAAAGATGGAGAACCTAGGAGGTTTACTAGAAGGGTGGATCGATACGCCCAATGAGGATGGATCCTATTACGATAGGGTCCAAACAATGGAGACACAAAGGGTTTCCATTGGCTGGTATTGAACCTCAAGGAGGCTTCCTACGTACCCTATATAAAATAAAGGGATCAAAACCAATACAGTTTGAGACGGTGAATCATGGGATTGGGGTGTGCATAATGGAAAACAACCTAAAGACATATTGGAGCTTATGCATGTTTGAATCCCATCACAAGAGGTTTATTGAATAGTTAGAGATTATGTGGGGCATAGGAGTGGTCAGCAGCTCGAATGGATGGCATGATTTCACCTGGATGTGGAGGTTGGGGTGGAATCAGTATGTATATGGATGGAGTGTCGATGGAAGGGATTAGTGGGTATTGAATCAGCATGAAGATGACAATGATATTAGGCTTCAAACTCTGAGATTCTTCTTACGTATCCCTTTGGTAGGGAATCAAATTCCATGTAGTTCAGGAATGGGAGTATAGAATGGTGGTGTACACAATGGACAATAACCTGAATACATGCTGAAGCTTATGCATGGTAAGCATCCCATAACAAGAGGTAAAGTCTTCGTTTGAGGATTTTGAACTGAGCGTGGATCTTAAGCATGGTAATCTACCCAAGAACTGGTATGATTCCACTAAGGGATAGACCAAGGATTGGGTTCTAAACAAAGGGGACACCAATTTTTACTAGATTTTGGGGATGAACCTTTGAGAGGCTTCGTATGTACCCTCTGTTGGAGAAAGAAATCAAAACCCACATAGTTCGAATATATATAGTTTAATGTCATGTGGGATGAAAGAGGCATATAGTTTACTATCATGCAAAATAAAATAAGCATACATTTTAATGGTGTGTGGGATGAGGGTGAGCTTATGTGAAGTTGGTAGGGATGATGGGTGATGTGATTGAGCCTCAGAGAGGCTTCCTACATAGCTTTCCTATAACGGACAAAGATCAAATTCCATATAGTTTAGATATGGGGAATGCGACTTACAAACAAAGGTGACCCAAAGAGGTTTTGATGGATGATTCTTACACTAATCCCATGTGAGTCATACTCAGTGTGAGAAACAAGAGGAAAAAAAGTCCTGACGATCTTGTCATGAAAGGTGTCTCTGTGAGGAATGGAGTGGTTCTTACGCATGGTGAGTAGCCCAGGGGGATATAGATTTGATCTTAATCTGAGAGGGAAGCCCGAGTAGGTGTCCATATGAATGAGAAGGATATTTCAATCGTACCTTAATCAACCCATAAGAGGGTGTTGGGGCTTATGTGGAGACTGCCTGAGGTATGTATGGTGATAAAGCTCAATAGAATAGGGGAGTGAGATGGTGTTGGTGCTCATCCCTTTAACAATCCCATGAAGACTTGTCACTTATGCAGTGATTATAATTTACCATCATGTTTTGTGGACATGGGTGCATGGCTGTTTAACATTCTTCTGCTTAGACAATGAGGATTTTCTCCTCACCCCTAGGACATACATAACTGGTGGGCATTAACCCTTGGTAAAAGAAGGAACCAACAATGTCATGTTGAGAAGGGTTTGTGGAGTGATCTATTAAGGGGATACTGTTAGCATGGCTATGAGAAGAAGAGACATCCATTAGATTTCCTATGCGAAAAATAGTGAGGCAAAGCCACATAACATGAAGGATTTCTCAAGGTACCTTGAAATAAATTTGTACAAACATGGAGGATCGTATGGGGGAAGTATAAGAAGGAAAGGCGTGTCATGAGTAACAGGGTCTCAAACACGATGCCTTATAGTAATGATGAAAAATAGAGATCATAGGAAGTAGTGCGTGTAATATTGGAGGGGTGTGTGCATGATTAGGGGTTGCACACAAGATTGGGTGGATTTTCACAAAACGAGTTGTTGCACGTGAGGGGAGACCCTACGTGCAAGATTTTCATGACACAAGGGAAAACATTCACACAAGAGGAATATTTTATGTGAAAAATCCTTTGGGTAAAAGGAAATGGGTGAGGATCAATCCCTGGTGGTCCCACCTGATGGAGGACCCCTGAGATATGTATCATGCAAGATCTAATACCTTGAGTCCATATCTTTCATACGGCCACAAAAGGGTTGTATTTCACATAGTATAGTGTCAATTCGTCTTCTATAACTGTCCCCCAATGTGAGGGGTACATTTCTATTTATATCCAGAAATATTGGATACAACATGCATTGTGGGATGCGTGTAAGTGGCCTTTTTTACATATCATTGGGTGCGAAATATATTTCATGAAAGTTCACAATCTTGCACGCCATCTATTTTTCCTTTGTACCATTGATTTTTCTATTTTTCAGATGGTTGATGCAGAATATTCTATTTGGAATCACAATGGTTGTGCAAGATCTTACGCGCAATTTTCAATCGGGTATGTGGTCCTGGAATCTTGGACATGCCTCACTTGTGCATCTCAAGATTGTTTGTTGATTCAAAATACGCCTTTGGTTTTTTCAACATTGTCCCTTCATTACATTACCAGAAATTCTGCACCCAACCCCCCCCCCCCCCAGAATCAGAGCTGATGGAAGACTTGAAACTCGGATTTTGAGGGTTATGCTAAAAATTATAGCACCTAACAGTCAGTGTGTGCAAAAATTTCCATTCTGTGGGCAAACCACTTCTACATGTGTGAATGTTCTGGTTTGCGCTTATAAATATACTGGGGAGTGGGGGGCAGGTCACCACATTAACTTTTTAATGCGACAAGCGAATTTTATCTCGTTAACAAAATATCATCATTTCTACATAAAAGGTATATAATTTTGTCTGAGTTTGGTGCACACAGGTGGAATCTTGTGCACCGCTATCAATTCTTGCATGCACCTAACATAGTGGTATATTTTTTTGCAACCTAGGTGCATATTTCACACAAGAGACTATCTTGTTGGTATAAATCCCAATATTTCAGGCAACACCCTTTCTGAATTTATGGTTTGACAAGAATGGATGCTCAATAGAATGATACTAATAGGAAATTTACCACTGCTGCAAGGAGGACCTATATGATCACAAACCCTCAGATGATTAATGTGAGAAGAGTTTTTTTCGATAATCAGTTTCTTTTTGTTATGCTAACGAAAGATCAAAATGGTTATGTTCAAAGTGATTGAATACCAACATGGAACATTAGTATTTTGGAGGAGGTATTGATACTAGTCTTTGAGGCTGATACTACATGGTCAGGGGTAACACTTGAGAATATCCTTCTATAGTTTAACATTACGAGCAATGGCCAACCTTCTAGGGAAACATAGAACAAGGCCATTTATATCATGAATCTGATGACCATGACTATTGTAGGGAGCGATCCGGTTCTTGAGGAATCTCTAACTCATTATGTGAGCCCCTTCAGAAGTATCACTACTGAGGAGACACAAGTTTTGTAAAACGGGACTTTAGGTCTAGGGGAAAATTTATTAGTGAATGGGCGTGGGAGTACTAGTTATGCCAGACATGTGAGAAGTTTTGGGCGGAGCTAAGGTCTATAGGGATTGTACAGACCCGGACATTTCAAGGAAAATTTTTTTCTTAATTTTATTTGGAATTTTACAAGAACGCAGTTTCTGACGGCGCCTGATTCCGAGGCCCGGTGTCCCCGGAATCATTTTCTGAAGTTTAGCTCGGGTACGTTCAGTGAACGAATGAGCGGGAATTCCTATCTTTTGAACCGGTGCTCGGAATCGAATTCCGAGGGCACCGATGGAACCGCAGCGCCAGTAATTGCTTAGAAACTCCTGTTTCGGAGTTTTGTTTACACGAGGGGAGTTATTAATTTTTGCGGTAGTTTAAAATAAAAATTAACAATTTTTATTTTTCCCACTTGGTAGTTTTATCCTAAGTAAGGATTTTCGGGGTGGAACCCACTTGTGATAACCAACCTTGAGAGGATAAAGTATGGTGGGACCCACACGAGCCCAACCCCTCACTTTCCTAACCCCTCTAAACCCCCCCATTTAAGTTTTTCTAACTGATATCCCCATTAATTTTATAACATATTATGTTATAACTTAAGTGAGTTAAATGTGGGTTTTGAATTTTCAAATTCATGAAATTCAAAAAACCCTATGTTGGGTTAATAAAATAAGTGGGAGGCTTATTTTATTTTGTTGTTAGATTTTTTTCGTGGAGAGATTTTGGGAATAACACCTTCTTCTTCGACGAAGAACGTGTAGAACACCTCGGACTTCGAAGAAAAACATCGTCCTTAGCGAAGAACATCTCCGCCGAAGAACGCGGAGAACTTCTTCGACGACGCACTTCTTCTGCGACGGTTTTCCGAGACGAAATCTCCTTCAACGTCTTTGAATCCTCGCTTCATGACGTCGATGTTATTTTCTACGACGCCCGACCTCCGCGACGCTCGTCTTCTGCGGCTGGTTGACGTGCACCGTTCTTGAAACCGAGGTAGGGGTTCGACGTTTTTTTAAGTTGGTGATTCTTTCCTTCGAATATGAAAGATAAATCTGACGGCCATGTTCCAATTTTTATTTAAATTAAAAATTGTGAAGGTTAAACGTTTTATGTTTCGGCCAACTGCTATCAATATAATGGGAGGGAATTAGTCCGCACAAACATGGCTGATACCCCTCCCCCTTTTCTATTCTTCGGTTTTGATTAACGCAGACGGTAATGCATCATTGCACCATGCTTGAGCGAAAGGAGACGTGAACGATGCGGTCCACGATGAAGAAATGCGGCGCCATTGCGCCGCGCTGAGGATTGTGAACAAGGCCGCGGCCAGAGTCGGGCCGCGGCAGAAGGACGCGGCATCGTCACGACGCGCCGAATGAATTTGCAGCCATTCTGGAAGTAGCGGCCAGAAAAACCACCCACCGGAGAATTTGAAGAAGGCGGCCGGAACTCTGGCCGCCGACGCCGGAAGGCGCGGGACCGCGGAGTCCCACGGCGAGAAACCGGCCGGCCCTGCACTGGCCGACCGTTACAGGGGAAAATCCGGGGGTTACACCCCTTGGGTTGCACATGGCGCGACCCCTTAATGGGGGCCGCCGTTTGAATTAAAGGAGGGGCGAAGCCTCTCCCTTGGGCGCACTCACGCAGTGGGCTGGCCGCGCTGGCCGCACCGCTGTGCCGCCGCGCCGCTGGCTAGGCCGGGCTTCCGGGCCGGGCTAGGTCGTCAGGCCGGGTCGCCACCCGGGCCGGGTCAACCTGGTTCGGCCGACCTAGGGGGTACTGGGTCGGGCCGGGCCGAGCCCATACCCCCCTATTTTTTTCGGACTGAGTTGGTTCAAATGACCATATCTTGGGCTATAGACCTCCGATCGACGCAAAGTCTGTTGCTTAGAAATCCTTGTAACGAGACGGTCGTTTCAGTATATCTCACTCAAGGTTTTGGATTACTTTGGGTTCATCCGGGTTGGTTCAGATACGAAACCAACCGGGCCCTCAGAGCGGAAACGATCGTAACTTGAGCTCCGGACGTCCGATTGACGTGCCGTCGACTTTGTTGGATTCCTCTAAGTGAGACGGATATTTTTGCTTACACCGCTCGAGGTTTGGATGTCGTCGGAGTTCGGTCAGGTTGGTTTGCTCAGGAAACCAACCGGGCCCCTGGAACGAAAAAGCCAATAACTCACAGACCGAGCGTCCGATTGACGCGACGTCTATCTTGTTGATTTCCTCTTGATGAGACGAAACTTTTGGAATACTTTTCCCGAGGTTTGGATGCAGTTGGAGTGTGGACGAGTTGGATTGTACCTGAAATCCAACCGGGCCCCTGGAACGGAAAAGCTGATAACTTTCAGACCAGACGTCCGTTTGACGAACCATCAGCGACGTTGGTGATCAAGTTGAGAAACGGTCCCTATGAGTATACCCTATGACTTTTCGGGGTATATTTGAGTTACGAACGGATTGGTTCGCACATGAAACCAACCGGGCCCCGGGGACGAAAAGGCTAGTAACTCACAGACCGGGCGTCCGATTGACGCGCCGACTGTTGCATTGAGACCCCTATGATGAGGCGGTCCATTGAGATACTTCGTCATGGGACCTAGTGATACATGGAGTATCGACCTATAGCTCGTGGAGAGGACCCTCTCGGAGATGAGAGTATGGAGTACGGAGACCGTGTAGACGGCTGAGACCTGACGACTGCTTGACCGACTCGACTTGGAGTGAGTCGACTAGCCCAGTGGGCGGAGCGCCCGGTATTTGGCGACAGCCCCACGGAGGACGGAGCGCCCGGTAGTTGGCCACAGACCCACAGTACTCGACAGGAGGAGTACCTCTATAGGCTATTAGGGGGAGCGCCCGGTATTTGGCGACAGACCCTCAGTGGACGGAGCGCCCGGTAGTTGGCCGCAAACCCGCGGTACTTGACAGGAGGAGTACATCAACAGTCTTAGGTTAGTGAGCAGTACCTCGGAGTCGTGACAGGACCACTGTACACTCCAGAGACGAGGCCCTTCAGCAGTTACGTTTTCGATAATGAAAATCCTGGTTTGAGCTGAGACTTTTGATCTTTGTGTTACCTCATGATTGAGATGGGTTACTTGATAACTTAGGTATATGTATGGATATATACCTAAGTAGAGGTTATCTGTTGAGATATTCTTTTTGGTTATCCTTGTTGGTTTTAGTGAGACCATGAGGGTCTCGAGGTCCCTACTGAGTATCGTTATACTCACCCCTGCACGGGCTATGCCCGCACCTCGTTGTGTTGGTTGCAAACGACGGGCAGTGCTGACGGAGGCCAAGTGTTCGAGGACTAGACAGTACCCGGAGGTGGACTACACGACGAGTCAGTATCCGAAGGTGGACTTCACGGCGAGACGACACACGGAGGAGGTTGATGGGCGAGTGCGTTGAGGAGGCTATCTGTACCTACCCTTCAGGTAGGATCCGTGGTGGACGATCCAGGAGCTGCGGTATCTGTACCTACCCTTCAGGTAGGATCCGAGGAGGATGACCCAGGAGCTGCTTCCTTCTTCCAGCTGTTTGTCTTTTTCTGTTGTACTTTCGTTCAGTTGTAGTTGCACTTTCAGTTGGGTTTGTATTCTGGCCCATTTACTTTTCAACACTATCTTTTGTACTTAGTGTTTTGCTTCCTCTTGTACTCTGTGGTGTTTTTTTTTACTTTTATAAAGGCAATGCCTTCCCAGTTATCGGGATTTAAACCTTTTGTGCTAGTCGCCAGCCCCTGGACTATGGAAGGCGGGCTTGGGGTCGTCACGGCTCGGGCCCCGAGGACGGGTCGTGACAAATTGGTATCAAAGGAGTCGGTTCTACCAGAGAACTTATAACTCTGCTATTTTATTTCTGTGAAGGAATAGTGTTAAGAGTACCGAGTGTGGTTTTCAGTTCAGGGAGTCCAGTGTTGGTGTGGGCGGCCGACGTATCCATACACCAGGACCCTGACAACTGATTTCCGACTTTTTGCACAAAAACAC
The DNA here is from genome assembly GCA_963277665.1 of Viscum album. Classification (NCBI taxonomy): domain Eukaryota; kingdom Viridiplantae; phylum Streptophyta; class Magnoliopsida; order Santalales; family Viscaceae; genus Viscum; species Viscum album. The sequence goes on along the minus strand of OY728158.1, from coordinate 903,546,505 downwards.
TGATTGCATGTGTGTTTCCATAAGTTTTTAAATGTCATCTCAAACCAGTTCAGCTCACCAGGTTTAATCGTATGATTGTGTCACATTGTTTCTTTCAGGATGCCTCCCCGTGGACGACCAGTTAGAGCCCCGAGAGTTGTTCGTACTGACAGCCTGCCGAGCAACGTGGCCTCAGTACAGGGCCCTATTCTAGTTGAGGCTCCAGCGGAGGCACCAGCGGTACTACTACCCGTTGGGTCACCGATTCCACCAGCCCCAGCAGCAGAGGGTGCACGTCGCTTGAGCGCACTGCACAAGTTCCAGCGCCAGAGGCCACCCAGGTTCCGGGGAGATACATACCCGCAGGCGGCTGAGGATTGGCTGGAGGCTGTGGTGAGAGTCTTCAGGCTAGTGGGGATGTTGGCAGACTTCATGGTGATCCTTGCTGCCAGCCTTCTTCCGGCAGCAGCAGGCATATGGTGGAGCCTGATGCTCCAAATGCATGACGAGGCGACACGTCTTTGGGCAGACTTCGAGAGCCTGTTCCGGGCAGAGTTTGTACCAGCCACCCTTTGAGCGGTACGTATACAGGAGCTACTTTAGCTGCGGCAGGGCAGCATGACAGTGGAACAGTATTCAGCAAGGTTCACAGACCACTCGCGCTACTCCACAGATATGGTACGGGACCCGTTCTTCAGGGCCCGAACCTTCGAGCAGGGGCTCAGGTGAGAGATTAGAGCTTATGTTGTTTCTCACAGCATTCTGACACAGACAGGGGTGTTGGAGAGGGCCCTCTTAGTAGAGAGTTTCCTTGCTGAGCAGTCTCCAGCAGCAGGACCCACCACTAGCTGGCGTGCGGCAGAGACTTCTGCAGCAGACAGTAGATAGATGAAGCAGAGGTCCAAAAGGACTAGACCTACCGGTGGTCGACTGCATGACTTAGGTTCAGTTGTGCAGGGAAACCAGGGTGGAGTCAGAGCCAGACGTGCCGAGAGTGGATAGTGTTACTCCTGCAGCAGAATTGGTCACATGGCACGTGACTATCCGACCCTCCATGCAGATGTCCAGCAGGTAAATGAAGAACCTCCCAGCCAGAGGTAGAGGTTCGATCAGGGAAGACCGCACGGAGCAGACGACCATGGAAGAGGAGCTAGTCGTGCAGTTGGAGGTGGATGACACTTCAGGGTGTTGCCACCCACACCACTAGGAGGCCCACCCCGACCATAGGGGACAGGAAGACATGGAAGAGCTCAGCTTCAGGCAGCTGAGGCCTATGGTCATGGAGCTCCGGAAGTAGATGGACAGGAGCGGTACTAGGTCCAGACCTGGAAGCTATTGATCCTGTTGCTTCTAGTTTTGTTGATGTTTGTCTGTAGTTGCTTCATGTCTTTGTACTATGAGCTGCAATAATAAAAAGACACTTATCTTTGTGATGTTTTCTTTCCTGTCCTTTTGTTTGGTTGATACTGAGTTGTCCTGGTTAAAACTGTTGACTTGACCCTCACTTCTGAGATTTCTACTGGGGGAGACATAGTGACCTCACACTGATGCCGACAGTGTGACTCGACCCTTGGAGGCGAGAGTGACAGTTGGATCTCTTGGTTGTTACGTCGAGGCCTTACGACGTCATCCATGGCATGAATGCATCATTCATGTCAGGATTGACTGTATTAGGCGATGAATGTGGTTCATCCAGGGGATGAGACCAGATTTCTCTTATCGTCAAGGAAGAAATCATAGCATCTCTTGTGATACTAGAGAAGGTCCAGGTCATCCAAGAGCGGATGAGGACAGCACAGGGCCGACAAAAGCCCTATGATGACTAGACTTGGAGGACTCTAGAGTTCGAGGATGACGATCATGTCCTTAAACGGGTCTCACCTGGACGAGGTTTACGGAGATGTGGCCAAGGCGGCATGTTATCTCCGAGGTTCAACCAACCTTTCTAAGTCCTCAGCTGGATAGGCAGGGTGGTTTATCGCTTGACCCATCCACCGCAGTTGTACCAGGTGCACGACGACTTCCACGTATCTCAACTGAGGAGATACGTGCTCGACCATTCACATATCATCGACCATGAGGAGCTGGACGACAGCGATGGGGTGTCTTTCACGGAGGTTCCAGTGGGGATCGAGGATCAGTAGGAGCGGATCCTACGAGGACAATCGATTCCTCAGGTGCAATTTCTCTGGCAATACGACAACCTCCAGGTGAGCACATGGGAGCGGAAGGCTCAGGTGCGTGCTCAATACTTCTTTTGTAACCCTAGTTTGTGTTGAAGCTTTACGGGGACATAAAGCCCTGAGGTGGGAGTAATGTAAAGACCCGAAAGTTTCAAGGAATTTTTTTTCTTAATTTTCTTTGGAATTTTACAAGAACGCAGTTTCTCACGGTGCCTGATTCCGAGGCCCGGTGTGCCCGGAATCATTTTCTGAAGTTTAGCTCGGGTACGTTCAGTGAACGAACAAGCGGCAATTCCTATCTTTTGAACTGATTCTCGGAATCGAATTCTGAGGGCACCGATGGAACCGCAACGCCGGTAATTGCTTAGAAACTCATGTTTCAGAGTTGCGTTTACACGGGGGGAGTTATTAATTTTTGTGGTATTTGAAAATAAAAATTAACAATTTTTATTTTTCCCACTTGGTAGTTCTATCCGAAGTAAGGATGTTGGGGGTGGGACCCACTTGTGATAACCAACCTTGAGAGGATAAAGTAAGGTGGGACCCACACGAGCCCAACCCCTCACTTTCCTAACCCCTCTAACCCCCCCCCCCATTTATGTTTTGCTAACTTATATCCTCATTAATTTTATAACATCTTATGTTATAACTTAGGTGAGTTAAATGTGGGTTTTGAATTTTCAAATTCTTAAAATTCAAAAAAACATATGTTGGGTTAATAAAATAAGTGGGAGGATTATTTTATTTTGTTGTTAGAGTTTTGTCGTGGAGATCTTTTGGTAAGAACACTTTCTTCTTCGACGAAGAATGTGTAGAACACCTCAGACTCCAAAGAAGAACACCGTCCTTAGCGAAGAACATCTCCGCTGAAGAACGCGGAGAACTTCTTCCACGACGTTCTTCTTCCGCGACGAAATCTCTATAAACGTCTTTGAATCCTCGCTTCGCGACATCAATGTTATTTTCCACGACGCCTGACCTCCGCGATGCTCGTCTTCTATGGCTCGTTGATGTGAACCGTTCTTGAAACCGAGGTAGGGGTTCGACTTTTTTTTAAGTTGGTGATTCTTTCCTTCGAATATGAAAGATAAATCTGACGGCAATGTTCCAATTTTTATTTTAATTAAAAATTGTGAAGGTTAAACGTTTTATGTTTCGGCCAACTGCTATCGATATAACGGGAGGGAATCGGTCCGAAAAAACACAGCCGATACCCCTCCCCCTTTTCTATTCTTCAGTTTTGATTAACGAAGATGGTAATGCATCGTTGCACCGCGCTTGAGCGAGAGGAGACGTGAACGATGCGGGCCACGATGAAGAAATGCGGAGCCGTCGTGCCGCGCCGAGGATTGCGAACAAGGCCGCGGCCGGAGTCGGGCCGCGGAGGAAGGACGCGGCGTCGTCACGACACACCGAATGAATTTGCAGTCATTCTGGAAGTAGCGGCCCGAAAAACCACCCACCGGAGAATTCGAAGAAGGCGGTCAGAACTCCGGCCGCCGGCGCCAGAAGGCGCGGGACCGCGGAGTCCCGCGGCGAGAAACCAGCCAGCCCTGCGATGGCCGACCATTACAGGGGAAAATCCGGGGGGTTACACCCCCCCAGGTTGCACATGGCGCGACCCCTTAATGGGGGCCACCGTTTGAATTAAAGGAGGGGCGAAGCCCCTCCCTTGGGCGCGCTCACGCAGTGCGCTGGCCGCACCGCCGCGCCGCCGGCCGGGCTAGGCTTCCGGGCCGGGCTGGGTCGTCGGGCCGGGTCGACCCGGTTCGGCCGACCCATGGGGTACTGGGTCGGGTCGGGTCGAGCCCATACCCCCCTATTTTTTTCGGACTGAGTTGGTTCAAACGACCATATATTGGGCTACGGACCTCCTATCAATGCAACGTTAGTTGCATAGAAATTCTTGGAACGAGATGGTCATTTCAGTATATCGCGCTCAAGGTTTCGGATTACTTTGGGTTCGGCCGGGTTGGTTCGGATACGAAACCAACCGGGCCCTCGGAGCGGAAACGCTCGTAACTTGAGCTCCGGACGTCCGATTGACGTGTCGTCGACTTTTTTGGATTCCTATAAGTGAGATGGATATTTTGGCTTACTCCGCTCGAGGTTTGGATGCCGTCGGAGTGCGGTCGGTTTGGTTCGCTCACAAAACCAACCGGGCCCCTGGAACGAAAAAGCTAATAACTCACAAACCGGGCGTCCGATTGACGCGCCGTCTGTCTCGTTGATTTCCTCTTGATGAGAAGAAACTTTTGGAATACTTTGCCCGAGGTTTGGATGCAGTTGGAGTATGGACGAGTTGGATTGTACCTGAAATCCAACCGGGCCCCTGGAACGGAAAAACTGATAACTTTTAGACCAGACGTCCATTTGACGAACCGTCAGCGGCGTTGGTGATCACATTGAGAAACGGTCCCTATGAGTATACCCTATGAGTGTTCGGGGTATAGTTGAGTTACGACCAGATTGGTTCGTACACGAAACCAACTGGGCCCCGGGGACGAAAAGGCTAGTAACTCACAGACTGGGCGTCCGATTGACGCGCCAACTGTTGCGTTGAGACCCCTATGATGAGGCGGTCCTTTGAGATACTTCTTTGTGGGACTTAGTGATACTTGGAGTATCGACCTATAGCTCATGGAGCGGACCCTCTTGGAGATGAGCGTACGGAGTACGGAGACCGTGTAGACGGCTGAGACCTGACGACTGCTTGACCGACTCGACTTGGAGTGAGTCGACTAGCCCAGTGGACAAAGCACCCAGTATTTCGCGACAGACCCACGGCAGACGGAGCACCCGGTAGTTGGCCGCAGACCCGCGGTACTCGACAGGAGGAGTACCTCTGTAGGCCATTAGTGGGAGCTCCCGGTATTTGGCAACAGACCCTCAGTGGACGGAGCGCCCGGTAGTTGGCCGCAGACCCGCGGTACTTGACAGGAGTAGTAAATCAGCAGTCTTAGGTTAGTGAGCAGTAACTCAGATTCGTGACAGGACCACTATACACTCCAGAGACGGGGATCTTCAGCAGTTACGTTTTCGATAATGAAAATCTTGGTTTGAGATGAGACTTAAGATCTTTGTGTTACCTCATGATTGAGATGAGTTACTTGATAACTTAGGTATATGTATGGGCATATACCTAAATAGAGGTTATCTATTGAGATATTCTTTGTGGTTATCTTTGTTGGTTTTAGTGAGACCATGAGGGTCTCGGGGTCCCTACTGAGTATCGTTATACTCACCCCTACACGGGCTATGCCCGCACCTCGTTGTGTTGGTTGCAGACGACGGGCAGTGCTGACGGAGGCCGAGTGTTCGAGGACTAGATGGTACCCGGAGGTGGACTACACGACGAGTCAGTATCCGGAGGTGGACTTCACGGCGAGATGACACACAGAGGAGGTTGACGGGTGAGAGCGTTGAGGAGACTATCTGTACCTACCCTTCAGGTAGGATCCGTGGTGGACGATCCAGGAGCTGCGCTATCTGTACCTACCCTTTAGGTAGGATCCGAGGAGGACGACCCAGGAGCTGTTTCCTTCTTCCAGTTGTTTGTCTTTTTCTGTTGTATTTTCATTCAGCTGTAGCTGCACTTTCAGTTGGGTTTGTATTCTGGCCCATTTACTTTTAATCACTTTCTTTTGTACTTAGTTTTTTTCTTCCACTTGTACTCTGTGATGTTTTGTTTACTTTTATAAAGGAAATTCCTTCCATGTTATCAGGATTTATGCCTTTGGTTCTAGTCACCATCCCCTGTCCTATGGAAGGCGGGTTTGGGGTAGTCACGGCTCGGGCCCCAAGGACGGGTCGTGACAGGGATTTTTGAAGCTGTGTGGTCCTCAAAGTTTCACTTCTGTAATCATTAAGACCTGGTACTAGAGATGTTTAGTCGTTGGTCTCTTGACAAAAATACTTCCACCTCCACAATGGGAAGGTAGGCATAAGTGTGTGGGAAATTCGTTGCATCGGAAAAATTCCCCTAGAAGGGTTCCAATACGATGACTTCCTTCCAACAAAAAATGTTTGGGGGGATAAGACGTGCACCCAAATTCTCACATGGAATTTGTTTGAGATGGATATAGATATGTTGAAAATAAAATACTTCTTGAGGGGAATATCTTACCCTGGATGGTATAGACTATTTCTGCACTAGGATAAGGTAGTGAAATTTCAAGCTGAAGGAATTAATGTCCAGATGTGTCCAGAAGGGGTAAGGCATGATCATATTGAAGGATCGTAGAAGAATGTGATTACTGATCATGGGGATTCTGTGTAAATGAATGTCGGGACCCGAATGTATGATATTGTTTATTCCTTGGTACATATCTGAGTGGGTGTCTACTGTTAATGAGAGACATGAGGATGGTGGTTCATCCAGGGTCGCTAGTGATGGATAGGATAATGGTGGCCAAGAACAAGGTTAATATGGGGGTTCCCATATTGTCCAGGCTATACAATATTCTAGGACCCATTTATAGAGGGAGAAAACCTAAGAGGATAAGAAAACCATTCCATATTCTTCATGGCTGGGTTGTAGCTCATTGTGGTGTGTATAAATTCCCAAATGCCATCCACCCACCAGGTGATGGTTTGTTACTATTTTTTCAGGATATTATTGGAATATGCCCATTGAATCTTAAAGATAAAGGGATCAAACACAATATCTTCAACCTTGGAAACGAAAAATTCCATTCGTTTCAGACCCTTGCTGGACAAATGGTAGATGGAGGGTGAGACCCATTAGAGAAGAAGTATTAATTAAAAATTATCATGGGTAGTGTGTTGGTAGCCTGGATTAATGGAAGAATCTTCTATAAATAATATGTACCGATTAGTTTTTCAAGGCAATATGGGTGCATGAATCAGATTCCAATGAAAGTATATATAGAGGTTTGGGAAGAGTTATATCCATGAATTCTTTTCCAAACATGGATCATGTTCACAACTGTTGGTTTTGGGGAATTCATAACCCTTCCCCCTGCCGATATCAATGATGGAATATCAACGGAGTATGCCGACCATTGGATAGAAGCGTACCCAGAGGCAATTCTATGAAAATGAATTCAAAAAATCAAGGTAACCAGCATGGATTCAGGACAACATGGAAGCATATGAGGTACTACTAGGGAGGTGAGACAAGGAGCAAACCACAAAGTTGAAACAACTTGGGATGAATCATCTTTTGAATTAGTATCACAAGGATAGAATGTGACTCCACCTTATGAGGATAAGTGGTATTATGGGAAGCCTCGTGGGCCTTATAGGGAACTCCCTGGGAAGAAACTGATCCATCTTTTAAAGATGACATCCAATTCCATTTTTTCATTTATATGGTCTTCCTGGAAGACACTATGGCAATCTATGTTTACTGAAGAGCTATGGTGTACGCTGGTGTGTACTAGGATTAACCTACCAAACATAAGGAAAATTCATGTGGCAGAGATGGTGAACATTCATTGTTGGAAGACATACTTGATAGACATGGATATTTATGCATTATAACAGGGGCGGTATCAAGAACCACATCTTTTAGTAAATTTGATGCTTGGCCTGGACCAAGACCTGGAAAAGCTGATGTCTCAGGATGACGATGATGAGGAAGAAGGGGAGGAAGGAGAGGAAGATGAGGAAGAGGAAGAAGAGGAATAATAATAAGAAAGAGAAGTGTAAGGTAATGAATAGTATTTTGGGGATGAAGGTGAGAGACCTCAGGAAATAGTCATCCATTGGAGAAGCCCATGTGAGAGCGGAAAAATCACAGGCTTGGAAACAGAACTAGCCGAATAACTCGAGGTGAGTCTCAACCCTTATCCATAATGGCCCTTCTGTTCTTCCTAAATTGTATCCACTTATAATTTTTTTTCCTATTCATGATAACATTGATGATGATTTCATGGAAGCTTCCCCTACTGGGGATGAAAATATACCCACGAATGTGGAAGAACACACCATAAATCTACATCTGGTACCGAGTAGGGTGGGGGAATGACCACGGGTGAAGTAGTCGAAGGACCATCCACACATAATGTCATCAGTGATAATCTAGTAGGAGGGACAGAAATTGTGACCTCAGAGTCTCAAGTTATTCCACCCTTTTAGAAGGTTCCATCACCGATCATTTAATCAAAAAAGCACTGAGGGATCTCCTGTTGTGGTATCTCCTACCATGACTCAAGAACTAGAAAAAAATAAACTTATATCTTATAGGTTTCTACATTTTTAGTCTCACATCTTTTAATGGAGAACATAGATGACCAAGATACTAGTCCCCAATGTAGTAATCACTAGGTTGGAGGCTCGGCAAACTGTCAAGTCTGGAACAACTATGAGAGGTCTACCAGTGATTTCACTAGCTCTCATAAAATCAATTATTCAAGATGGTCCAACCCTAGTATCTTGTGATCAAGAAACATCAAAAATGTGTGATGCTTCTACTGAGGTAGAGATCCAGGATTGTAGGTATGAGGTTGCTGATGAATAAAGAGTGTCAAAAGAGGACCCTGCTACTTAACTTCAGGAAACGTTTCATGAGTAAAGGCCTATATAACCTAAATAGATTGAAAATATAATCCTGATATGATCTAGGAGAGTCATATGATGTGGCTCAAGTTTGGTATGTTCATAAAATGATTTCTTAGTCAATCACATGCAGAATGGATGAGCCGGATGGGGTCACTATTCACATGTCTGCAATTTCTTTGTGTCGGTCGGGTGGATGCTCACAATCATCATATAATGATCTGTGATTATATGTTTGATAATATAAAAGAGAGTATCCAATGATCAGATATTTTCCATTATTGGAAGGAGTTAGAGAATACCCAGAAGTTTCTTAAAGTTGAGTAGGAAGATAGATGCCTTAAAGAGTAAGAAAATGAAAGAGAAGTGTTTATCATGAGCCATTCTAATCTATTTGAATAGTTGAAGACCCAGTTGGAGTATTCCCTAGAGAATTGAGTGTAGGTAATCCATCAAATGATTGAGCTCCAAGATGAGCAGGCTTGAATTTTGGAAAAAGACAATGAGTTTTTCTCTACAACTATTGATGAAGAGAGGGAGATCAAGGAGTGGGAAGCAGCCCTAGAGGCTATGAGCCAAAAGGTGGTGGCACTGGATCAATCCCTCAAAGAGGTTGATCCATAATGGACATGTTCTGGTCAAAATTATAAAACTATCACTCTTTTTTATTTCATATTATGAACTATGTTCCTGGACTTATTATTTTCTTACCTTCTTATTTTAGCGCATTTCAACCCTAACTATGAATTAATTGGCGATAAATCACTAAAATCATGTGGGTCAGGCCCAATGTGAGAAATTAGATAATAATACATAATTTTTAATGTTTATGATAGTTTTGGCTAAAAATTTGAAAACATGGGTTCTAGATGACCACCCAGTGTTTTCGAAACAAGAGAGGGGTCATGACCGGAGAATAGGGTCCTCAGAATTTCCAAAACCCTCTTTCCAATGTACTCTAGTTCACGAGATGGATGATTCCAAGGGTGTTGGAATAAATCCAAACAAAGGGGATTGAAGAATGTGAATTATGATTCACAAAATTCGGAACCAAGTGTAGAGGTAATGATGAAATATGACAGTTGTTGACCAAATTCTAAACACAACATTTGTATCGTGCTAGCCTGAAACGGGAACAAAAAAATGAAGGCCAACCACGAACCACATTTGAAAACATGAGGCCAAGTTCAATGTGTAATTTTATGTCCTTTGGAATGTTGGTCGTTGATAGTAGGTGAGATTTAAGACCTAGTATCCAGACCATTAGGGGTTCCTTTATATGTGAAATGGAATAGGATCCCAAATGGAGGGCATGCAAAGCGTTTTGATGGATTGAAGGGATATTTGGGAAAATTCCAACTCTAGAAATTATGCCACAATGATGAGGGTACACTGGGTGAGGGTATCGGTCTAAATGAAGATCATGCCTATTTTTGGGAGGGACCTCATCAGTGAGAGCCTAAGATGATCTATAGTTTTACATCATTCAAATGGGGATGATAATAATTAGTTTAGCATAATACAGTGAAGACAATGAATGGAATATTTTAACATCGTATAATCAGGATGTTGTAGATAGTTTAAGGTCGTACCACCTTGACCCCAATCATTAGTTTAATGAAATATTACATGGACCGGGAACTCTTAGTTTAGAGTCATATAGTTTGGACCATAATTAGTGGAAAAGATCCAGACATTAAATGGTTCTCCTTGTTATTGATAACCTAAGGCTGGGCCCGTGAAAATTTGTTTGGGCATCGCTTTATATCCCATAAGGATGAGAATCAATCCACATGTAGTTTTTAGAGGTGGTATGGAAGGAAACCCATTCAAAAAAGGGTAGATATGCTTTTTTAGAATAATATCGATGGAAAAAGAAATGGAGAACCCTCAAGATAAGTATGCAGAGTGGTTACTGTAAATCCGATTTGAATGTGGACATAATTCCACGCCACACCAGGTACTTATAAGGAAACTTATGCTGAAAAGGGACAAGGGTGTTCACACTAATGTGGCTAGGACACAAAAAAATCTAGGAGTCACTATGTATCCCATAAGGATAAGAATCAATCCACACGTTGTTCTCAAAATTAGCATGGTATGGTACCAATGATATGAGAATTACTATTTTGTAGGTTTGGCCCATGCACTGAAAAAAATAGCATTTGATGGATCTTGTTTGTTCTTTAGTGTTAGTGTGATTTTTTGGAGAAACAAACCTAGGATGGAGAATCCAAACATTGCTGTAGGATTCCGGCCATATTTTTTCATTGAAAATGGCACAGTAGATAACCAATACCAAACATGATGTCCCCTCAAGAATGGGTGCCACAATACGATGCAATTTTTTATCATGTGGCCAAGAGGATTGTGTCATAGTTTATGGTCATATGACGGAACCAGCCCCAAGTATTTTAATGTTGTGTAGAAAATACACAACAGTTTAATGTCAAGTGGGAAGAGATAGCATAGTTTAATGTCATATGGTTTGGATGTATATAGAAGAGCTATCTTTTAGAGAGAACACAAATTGGGTGATAAAACATACTTTATTTGAATGTGGACATTATTCCACATACACAAAACCACACAATTCCATAATAATTGCGGCCATTTGGCCAAAAATATAAGATAATTAGTCAAGATTATGCTGGACCTGAAGACAAAATGTATGGGCATTCCTACGTATCTCATGTGGATTGGAATCAATCTATATGTAGTTCATGGAACCCTGTGTAGTAAAACATCATGCGGTAAATAGAGGGTGATATTACTTTAAGGTCGTAGAGCTTGGACCATAAGAAAACAAGATACTTACAAGTGGGCATAATCCCGGACCAAGTCCCTACACCCATGTGAGCTATGCCCTATGTGGGAAAAAAGGGTGGATATGATCTTTGCAACACATAGAATACACAAAAAGAAAAAATGATATGGGTCAAAGGATGAAACTACGATATTGATTCATCCTCTTAACTCTCAAATTTGGCAGAGGGATACACCCGAGGGTGTCAAAATTCCACTTGGACATGGTGAAGTGAAATGGGATGTGAATCACATGGCCAATATTTAAGGGTCAATGGTGGCAGAACGATGGACGATAACTACTTTCCATGTTTGAGACATAGCATCCACACAATGTAATCTAAAATGGGAACATGAAATGAGGGTTGAAAATAGACGGTATTATAAATGTGGAACTTGTGTAAATTTTTCATCCAAAATCTTCCAATACATTGTTCCAAAGTGGTAGGCAAGCCATACGATCGAGCATCCGTATCGTATATGGGTCTTTTCTGATGTGAATGATGATGGTAACCCAAATTAAGGGAGACGCGAGGAATAGAAACAAATGAAATCATGTCCATTTAGAATCCAATGCAATATGTCTTAAACCACAATGCAATTGAGCACGTTGGTGAATCCCCCCAAAGGGTCTTGGGGCCCAATTGAGAGAAAACGACATGGAAGGTGAGTGGAGGACAGGGGAATAAAGAGATCTCAGGGGATAGATATGTGGTGTGGTTATTTTAAACCCATCATTAATGATAACATACATCCACAATGTAACGACCCGAAATTTTGAATAAATCTTGTTTCCTAATTTTGTGTGTTGTTTTATTCTATTTTATTTTTATACTCAACAAAAATGTTTCATTTGATAACATGAGTATAATTAAAATGAGACCATTGTGTTTTAACTGTTATATGACCATTGGTAAATATGACCGTTGTAAACTAAACGTTTCGATTATTTTTTCTAAATACAAGTAATCTTGGTTAATTAATATAGAAAGAAGATTCGATGGCCTCACCCAGTAGTCTTGGACCGATCGAAGCCCATCTAACAGAACTTGGGAAGGAGGTAGCACCACTGGGCTTTGCTCTGGACCAAACCCAAGCTGAACTTCATCGTATGAAGCTAGAACGGGATCTCCTTCGCGAGAAGTTCAAACTGATAGAAATTACTACTTGTGCGATATTGGTCGAGCCTCCCGCATATTCTCTCACTTTAGCACACCTCAAACTTAGGTCCTATGCTGGTGTGATAAGGGGCTATGTAAGGAGACCGTAACTGCCTTGTGTAATCCTCTGTTTTAAATAAAAATTTTGATTTCTTCTTATGATGAAGTTTATGAATTTTTAAATGACCGGATAAATATAGTATGCATATTTTTGATGAATTTTAGAAAAAGGATATTTTAAAAATGTTTATGTAAACCTTAAATTATTAAAAATGTGTAATGATTTTCGAAAAATGCTCTTCTACAATTATGTTCAGTACGAAATTTAGAGTCTAATAAGATCAACATAATTTTTGATTAATAGTAAATTATGAATAGTGATTTTATGCTTAGGATTATTAATGTGACCAAATGGATTAGTAATCTAATTTAAAGAATGTATTAAAATAAGCTAGGCACTTTGATTAAGAAATGTGATTCAATAAAATGGTTAAATAACGGTTTCATAAATTATTATTCAAGTATTAGTTTTTTCGGGTGAATAGTGTTTTTTAATTAAAAATTTAATTTTAAATATTTATAAAATTATTTTTATAAAACGGATTTCATTTTTTGAACTCAGAGCACCGATATTATGCTATGGTAATTTTTGGGGTTTTTTCTAAAAAAATAAATTTTCGGTGAATAGTGTTTTTATTTAAAAATTAAATTAAAAATATTTAGAAAAGTATTTTTATAAAATGGAGTCCATATTTGTAATCAGAGCGTTGATATTTGGTTAAGGTGAAATTTTGGGATTATTTTGAGAAAGTTGAATTTTCGATGAATAGTGAAAATACCGTTTTTAAGTTACGGGTGTTTAATGACATCATTAAATGATATATTAAGTATGTAATAAATATGGTCGACTTATGAATAGTAACATAAGGTATGAGGTGTCCCAAGTGGCCAATACCATGGGAAAATACCATGGGCAAGCCCATGGTTTTGCCAAAACCACTAATGAGTTGTCCCTTGGCCATTAATGCCTTGTCCCCTCACTTTCCCTATAAATACCAAGCCATCCTCTCATAAATAAGACTCCCCACTCTCCCCAAACGAAGTTCTGGTCTCATTACCTCCCATGTAGTCCTCCCAAGGTTCCCCCAAGCCCTCAAGGTCCCAAACATTGAGTTTTAAGAGTTACATTTTAAGGTAAGGGATCTGATCTCTCTCTTTCTTTTCAAGAAATCTCTTTTATGTAATTTCTTTTATGCTCCATTTTCATATGTTAAAGGGTGTTCTTTTATACTCCTATTACTTCCCTTTTCATGTTCAAATAATGATAGATCCCCTCTTACTCTCATTATTTCGTTTTATGAAGTTTTAAGTGGCGCCGTTAGGCTGCCGAAATTTTTGTAACGGATTCTTTCACCCTTCTCTTTTTTCAAGATATATTTTCATGTAAAGTATTTCAAGTTCCTTTTTATTATTTTGGGGTATGATCTATAAATTTATCATACTGATATTTTATGATCATATGATGAGATACCCCATTTTATCTCTTCAATTCAGTATTTTGATGTTTTAAGTGGCGTCGTTAGGCTGCCGAATTTTTAAGTGGTTCTTCACCCTTCTCGTTTTGAAGTTCTACTTTCATGTCAATTATTTCAAGTTCCTTTTTGTTATGTTGGGGTATGATCTCTATACCTATCATACTTATATTTTATTATCATATGATGAGAGACCCTATTTGATCTCATCAATTCATTTTTGTTGAAGTTTATGTGGCGTCGTTAGGCTGCCGAATTTCTAAGGGGTTCTTTCAGCCTTCTCGTTTTCAAGATCTAATTTCATGTCAAGTATTTCAAGTTCCTTTTTATTATTTTGGGGTATGATCTCTATATATATCATACTGATCATTTATGTTCATATGATGAGAGACCCTATTTGATCTCGTCAATCCATTTTTGGATGTTTTAAGTGGCGCCATTAGGCTGCCAAATTCTCATAAGAGAAATCTTATTTTTTTCTTCCTTTCAAGTTCTTTGATTCATATGGTATATCATTCAAATTTCATTACCATGTTATTAAATACTATATATTCTGTTCCCCTACTATTTTATGTATCATTTTTGAGTGGGTGACCCATGTCCCCTCCCTTTTCAATGTTTTCTAAAACCATGTATCGTAGACATTATGCTGCATAGTTTTCGTCTCAAAATGCCTCCCTCTTTATCTCAAAATTATTTTATGTTATTAAGTGAATAATCAAAGATCTTATTTATATAGTTGTACTCACATATATATCAAAATGTTATATTTTAAATTCTGGGATTTACATACATGAAACCCGGTTTCTCTTTTTCCGTGGGTTTAAAGTGACATAAAGATCATGTCTTTAAAGAAGTTTCTAAAACGTTATGATTATGAAATGAAACCCATTTATTTTATGATATATGGGTTGTTTATGAAATGATTTATGATGATATATGTGGCTCACATGATAATAAATACATGTCAAGGGTGCGCCCAGATAGCGCTCCAATGCATTGCGTAAAGACTTAATCTCTAGAGATGGCCATTTTTAACGACGCCTTAGTGAATAACCATGGTAATTTTTAACGACACCTTGGGGATGGACCTTGGTGAAACGAAATGATTGTCAATATTAAATTTTGTAGCCACATATTCAAGTTATGAAAAATGTTATTTTTATTATGATATTCCACATGATTCTTTCTCATGCCTTAAAGTTCTTTTTCATGACATAGTTGATGTATCTCAAGTTCACATGTTAAATGTTTCTCTTGTTTCCCTTACTGGGCCTTCTGCTCACCCTTTCTTTTTATGTATGTCCCCAGGTTATGAGATGCAGTAATGAACCTAGGATGAACATGAGGAGAAGAATTTCAAGTGTTTAAGAAGAATGTTTTATGTTCCTGGTTTCCAAGACACTAAACCTTAAAGATCCTCGGTTTTGTAAAATGTAATGAAAGTTTATGTGATAAAAAGGCGGGATGCTATAGTTGGTATCAAATGATGGTTTAGTTATTTGTGGAAATTAGGATATGAAAACTCTAGGAAGAACCCTATAGAAAAGTTTAAATATAGGAAATCTTCCTGGTATTTTGGTGAGTATTGAGTAAGGGGTTTCCAAGCAAATACATCCCTGTATGGATACGAGCAGGTAGAGGTGGCTCTGGCACAGATGTACATAGGGGTAAAACCCAAAAACACCGCTTTGAGCTAGACTCGAACGAGAACTGGTACACGACAACGGGCCTTGCTGCACTCTTGGTTACGACACTCCCGGGGGATATGCTTTGGTAAATTCATAAGCTTAGTATGAACCATTGTTAAAGGAACAAAGATGAAATAAAATAAAGATTCACATAAGAATAAATGATCATGGATAACCTATATGGGAACCTAGGGGATCAAAAGTTAGGGTATACTTTTCTTCTACAAGTTATCCTTATATGATTTCAGTTCCTTTTCATGATTATTGGCTAAGTAATTAAGCCCCTAATTATGCTTTCTCTTCTTAGTTAATGGTGGGAAATGGAAGAAAATGTCCCAAAAACCAATGTGATAAGAAATGCGACGATTTCCGTATTAATATGACAGGGATGATTAGGGGATTAAAAGATGATTATTATTTTGGAAGACGTTCACTATTTTGGGGACCCTATATGATCGAGGTAAATAGATTACTATGGTATTTTCATTGAGGAGTAAGGTTGACTTATATTTTGAAGAATCAATGAATTTAAGGTGGACTTATAGTAATTTAGGATACTTATGGGAATGATTAACCTATCTTGAGTAAAATATGTTTAGGTTAGCTTCTTTTGTTATAAAATGTTAGGAGTGGTTGATGTTGTTTGGAGATGAACAATGAAGTTTATTTTGGAAGACTATGTTATCAAATCCTTCTTGTATTTGGGTTTCAATCTTAGTTTGGTTTATTTTGAGGAATTTTAAGGACTGTTATTTATGGAATGGTCTATGATGAACTTTGGGTAGTACCATGGAACTTTGAAGATTTAAAAGTAGTTTCCATTCATATGGGATTATTTCTTTTTGAAGAGTTGTTTTACCTTAAGCTTTTCGTTTTTGGGATAATGTTTAAAGATAGAAGAAATAGATAGGTAATATTTTGTGGATTATGTGATTCTGTAGAAGATGATTCTTCAGATTTTTATGAGACCAAGTCTTTTTGAATTATCATCATTTGGAGAAAAGATTAGTGTTTGTAGGGACTTATTAAAGGATGAAACTCTACTTGAAGGTAAGTATATTTTCTTATGTTTTTGTTCTATGTGGTAAATGAATTCATCAAAATTATGAAAAGGAACGTAAAACAAAAATGTTGTTGGTTTACGTTTACTACTATGTAATCAAAGACAGTTTACACACATTTTAATTTTGGGATTTTCTTATGGTTAACTTCCTCCTAATCATGTTTTCTATCACTCTCCCTTAGAACGTGACCCTTGGTTTTTTCCTCCATGTCCATGTTTTCCTACATGGGATCCTAGTATGGGTTAACTCGGGTGACCTTTGTACTTCTCTTTCTTTCTTTTAAAGTAATAGTTTTACTGACTCCTTTTCCGATGTGGGGCTTTCAATAAAATTTCAAAACCCAATTTTAAAAATTGTGAGGACGCAATTTCTTAAGGGGGGAAGATTGTAACGACCCGAAACTTTGAATAAATCTTGTTTCCTAATTTTGTGTGTTGTTTTATTTTATTTTATTTTTATACTCAAGAAAAATGTTTCATTTGATAACATGCATATAATTAAAATGAGACCGTTGTGTTTTAACTGTTATATGACCATTGGTCAATATGACCGCTGTAAACTAAACGTTTCGATTATTTTCTCTAAATACAAGTAATCTTGGTTAATTAATATAGAAAGAAGATTCGATGGCCTCACCCAGTAGTCTTGGACCGATCGAAGCCCATCTAACAGAACTTGGGAAGGAGGTAGCACCACTGGGCTTTTCTCTGGACCAAACCCAAGCTGAACTTCATCGTATGAAGCTAGAACAGGATCGCCTTTGCGAGAAGTTCAAACTGATATAAATTACTACTCGTGCGATGTTGACCGAGCCTCCCTCAGATTCTCTCACCTTAGCACACCTCACACTTAGGTCCTATGCTGGTGTGATAAGGGGCTATGTAAGGAGACCATAACTGCCTTGTGTAATCCTCTGTTTTAAATAAATTTTTTGATTTCTTCTTATGATGAAGTTTATGAATTTTCAAATGACTGGATAAATATAGTATGAATATTTTTGATGAATTTTAGAAAAATGATATTTTAAAAATGTTTATGTAAACCTTAAAAAATTAAAAATGTGTAATGATTTTCAAAAAATGGTCTTCTACAATTATGTTCAGTACAAAATTTAGAGTCTAATAAGATCAACTTAATTTTTGATGAATAGTAAATAATGAATAGTGATTTTATGCTTATGATTAGTAATGTGACCAAATGGATTAGTAATCTCACTTAAAGAAAATATTAAAATAAGCTAGGCACTTTGATTAAGTAATGTGATTCAATAAAATGGTTAAATAACGATTTCATAAATTATTATTCAAGTATTAGTTTTTTTGGGTGAATAGTTTTTTTTAATTAAAAATCTAATTAAAAATATTTAGAAAATTATTTTTATAAAACAGATTTCATTTTTTGAACTCATAGCACCGATATTATTCTATGGTAATTTTTGGGGTTTTTTCTAAAAAAATAAATTTTCGGTGAATAGTGTTTTTATTTAACAATTAAATTAAAAATATTTAGAAAATTATTTTTATAAAATGGAGTTCATATTTTTAATCAGAGCGTTGATATTTGGTTAAGGTGAAATTTTGGGATTATTCTGAGAAAGTTGAATTTTTGATGAATAGTGAAAATACAGTTTTTAAGTTACGGGTGTTTAATGACATCATTAAATGATGTATTAAGTATGTAATCAATATGGTCGACTTATGAATAGTAAGATAAGGTATGAGGTGTCCCAAGTGGCCAATACCATGGGAAAATACCATGGGAAAGCCCATGGTTTTTCCAAAACCACTAATGAGGTGTCCCTTGGCCATTAATGCCTTGTCCCCTCACTTTCCCTATAAATACCAAGCCATCCTCTCATACATTCGACTCCCCACTCTCCCCCAATGAAGTTCTAGTCTCATTACCTCCCATGTAGTCCTCCCAAGGTTCCCCCAAGCCCTCAAGGTCACAACCATTGATTTTTAAGTGTTACATTTTAAGGTAAGGGATCTGATCTCTCTCTTTCTTTTCAAGAAATCTCTTTTATGTAATTTCTTTTATGCTCCATGTTCTTATGTTAAAGGGTGTTCTTTTATACTCCTCTTACTGCCCTTTTCATGTTCACAAAATTAGAGATACCCTCATACTCTCATTATTTCGTTTTATGATGTTTTAAGTGGCGCCGTTAGGCTGCCGAAATTTTTGTAACGGATTCTTTCTCCCTTCTCATTTTTCAAGATCTATTTTCATGTAAAGTATTTCAAGTTCCTTTTTATTATTTTGGGGTATGATCTATAAATTTATCATAATGATTTTTATGATCATATGATGAGAGTCCCCATTTGATCTCTTCAATTCAGTATTTTGACGTTTAAAGTGGCGCCGTTAGGCTGCCGAATTTTTAAGTGGTTCTTCACCCTTCTCGTTTTGAAGTTCTACTTTCATGTCAATTATTTCAAGTTCCTTTTTGTTATGTTGGGGTATGATCTCTATACCTATCATACTGATCTTTTATGATCATATGATGAGAGACCCTATTTGATCTCATCAATTCATTTTTGTTGAAGTTTAAGTGGCGTCGTTAGGCTGCCGAATTTCTAAGGGGTTCTTTCACCCTTCTCGTTTTCAAGATCTACTTTCATGTCAAGTCTTTCAAGTTCCTTTTTATTATTTTGGGGTATTATCTCTATATCTATCATACTTATAATTTATGTTCATATGATGAGAGACCCTATTTGATCTCATCAATCCATTTTTGGATGTTTTAAGTGACGTCGTTAGGCTGCCGAATTCTCATAAGAGAAATTATATTTTTGTCTTCCTTTCAAGTTCTTCGTTTCATATGGTATATCATTCAAATTTCATTACCATGTTCTTAAATACTATATATTTTGTTCCCCAACTGTTTTATGTATCATTTTTGAGTGGGTGACCCATGTCCCCTCTCTTTTCAATGTTTTCTAAAACCATGTATCGTTGACGTTATGCTGCATAGTTTTCGTCTCAAAATGCCTCCCTCTTTATCTCAAAATTATTTTATGTTATTAAGTGAATACACAAAGCTCTTATTTCTACAGGTGTATTCACATATATATCAAAATTGTCTATTTTAAATTCTGGGATTTACATACATGAAACCCGGTTTCCCTTTTTCCGTGGGTTTAATGTGACATAAAGACAATGTCTTTAAAGCATTTTTTAAAACGTTATGATTATGAAATGAAACCCATTTATTTTATGCTATATGGGTTGTTTATGAAATGATTTATGATGATATATGTGTTTCACATGATAATAAAGACATGTCAAGGGTGCGCCCAGATAGCGCTCCAATGCATTGGGTAAAGACTTAATCTCTAGAGATGACCATTTTTAACGACGCCTTGGTGAATAACCTTGGTAATTTTTAACGACACCATGTGGATGTACCTTGGTGAAACGAAACGATTGTCAATATTAAATGTTGTAGCCACATCTTCAAGTTATGAAAAATGTTATTTTTATTATGATATTCCACATGATTCTTTCTCATACCTTAAAGTTCTTTTTCATGACATAGTTGATGTATCTCAAGTTCACATGTTAAATGTTTCTCTTGTTTCCCTTACTGGGCCTTCTGCTCACACTTTCTTTTGATGTATGTCCCCAGGTTATGAGATGCAGTAATCAACCTAGGATGAACATGAGGAGAAGACTTTCAAGTGTTTAAGAAGAATGTTTTAAGTTCCTGGTTTCCAAGACACTAAACCAAAAAAGATCATCGGTTTTGTAAAATGTAATGAAAGTTTATGTGATAAAAAGGAGGGATGCTATACACAACACACCACACACCCCTGGGAGAACGTAGGCCAAGGGGATAGAAGGATGAATTGGTTTCTAAAAACCAAGGCTGGACCCGAAGACAAAATGTTTGGGTCTTATTATGTATCCCATGAGGATGTGAATCATTCAACACATAGTTCTAATAGTAGCATGCAGTTTAATGTCATGCAGAAAGGATGTAAAAAAGAAGAGGTATCTCAAAGAGAAATTTTTATAGTGTGGAAAGATAACCCGACGTGAATGAGGACATAAGTCTACACATCACCATAAATAACCTTTGAATATAACTAAACCCAGGGAGGGGCTAAGAGTTTTTATGGGCTAGACTCAAAGACAAAATCTCTGGGAATTCCTATGTATCCCATGAGGTTGGGAATGAAGCCATAAGTAGTTCATGAAATGTCGTGTAGTTTAACATCATGTGGTATGGATGTGTAAAAGAGTAGTGTCTCAATAGGATAAGTGTGGTGTGGAAAAAAACTAATGTAAATGAGGAAAAAGATTCTAAACCACATTGCACAATCCTATGAGAGAACTTGGGACAAGATTCTAGAATGGTCATGTGACCTGAGGCTGGGCCACATATGAATGGTCGGGGTGTTCATATGTATCCCATAAGGGTGGTAATCAAGCCATACAGATTTCTTAAAATCCATGTAGTTTAATGTCATGAGGTAAGGAGGAGGGGGCTCTTAGTTTATGTCTGTTGAGCTTATACCATGCGGTATATTCACCATTCATAGTTTATCATCATGAGAGATGAAAAGGATCATAGTTTAGGGGTCATAGATCTCAAGCCATATACAGTTTAGAAGCATGTAGGATGAGGAAAGGTAATTTAATTTTTACTATGATGGAGATGAGAGGTTTAACATCTTTAAGAATGATAATATATTTTAACATCATGTCAGACAATAATACAGTTTAACATTATACAAGACGTGATTCCATCACAAAAATTACTACATGTGGAATTTGGTGTCGGTGGGGGGAGTAACATTCTCAGCATCTATTGTGAGTAGAGAGTATGCACTATTTGGGTAAACCATTTGAATGATATGAGGTCCCACCCATTTGGGATGCATCCTTAGTGAATTTATTCTTGGTAACATTAGAATTCTCATGGACAACATTGTGTCAACATGTAAGAAATATATGAGGCAAACATTTTTATTTAAATCCCTAGAAATCTTGTTTTGATGCCTTTCTGTATTGTGTAGGGCATGAAGCATGTCCTTGTCAAAGCACTTCCAGTTGAGCTGGAGGTATTTTGGTTACATTTTCTGGTGCATTCTGATTGTAGATGGCTATCTGTAATGATGGTAACTAAATCTCGATGGGAATGACTACCTCTGTTCCAGACTCCCGGTAATATGGAGTCACCAGAGTTGAATTATGAGTCGTCATCCGGTAACCCGGAGGTCATTGGGGAGTTTTTTTGGAAAAATATTCTTGTTTTATCCAACCATATTCTGAAATATGTTAGAGAGGGTTGTGTTTAACACCTTGATCTACCCATTTTATTACACATGATAGTGAGAGGTATGAATATAACTATTGTTGTACTTGGCATACAATTTCTTCATCTCGACTTCTTGAATGACGGTGTTGTTATCAGTGAGGAAAACGTGAGGGACTCTGAATTGGTTGATGATATTGGTTCTCATGAAGTTGATGACAGAATGGGCCTTAACATCCTTGAGCAGAATTTACTGTTCCCACATGGAAAATAAATCCATAACAGTCAGGATGAACCTCTATTGGTGAGTTGTTACCGGTGGATATGGTCTCATTAGATTGACCCCCAGATAGAAAATGGATAAGAGTACTTGGTAGTATGGAGATTCTCTGGAATCCAATGCACAAAATTATCATTGTTCAGGCACACATGAAACCTCTTGAAAAAATTGATATATTCCTAGATCATGGTAGGCCAAAAATACACTAATATTTGGATCTGATGACATTGTTTTGGCCCTGTTTGGTGAGCCCTGTAGGAACCTGCATGAACTTCCTTCACAATCTAAGAAATCTCATGTCCTTGAATACAACAAAGGAGAATCCCATCAAATCCAAATCAATAGAGTATCTTCTCATGTATGGTACCACTATAGATGGTGAACACCACTGTGCACCATCAGATTCATTGACATTCGGCTCGGTTTGTCAAGATATTACCATGCTGGAGATTCTCAATAAATGGAGTCATCTAGTTAGGCTTCCCTTCCAACACTGTGGTAGGGGGACCTAGATGTCCTTATGTGGAAGCACCGATGGATTGGTGGCTTACATCTTTGTTATCATCGTCTTCAAATGTGATGGGACTAATGAATCATAAATGTGGCAAATTAATAATCAAATCATCCTGGTCTGGCAATGAAAGAGATGTAGTAATGCTGGCCAGGAAATCAGCTCAACCATTCTGTGATAGAGGGACATGTGTAAATTCTGGCTGAGAAGGGAATTGGGCCATCATCTGGAGAGTATGTTCTAATAGGGGTACTAGATCCATATTCCTAACCACATAGTTGTCGTTGATCTTATTGATGACTAGTTTAGAGTCCCATTTCAAATGAAAATGGGGAACATCAATCTCGACGGCCATCTTGAGACCAGTGATAAGATCTTGATACTCATCCCCATAATTGATGCAGCCTTCTGACAATAGGAATGAATAGGGAATGATATCTTGTGTACATGTGATGAAGACGATTCACAATCCTACACTGGCGAGTCTAGGATCATTGAGTCTCCTTCCATTAGGCTTCCAAAGGAGTCATGAAAGTGAAATTTTCAACACTGAATGGCTTGATCCACTAATAGGATAGCCTCTTCTAGAAATTCAAGATCCATATCCTTCTCTCTGTGGTATAGATGTGAGATAAAAAATTATTTCAATGCTCGAACCTTGATAAAATATTGGAAGATAAAGATGATGTAAAACTATTGATGAATCCCTACCCACCAAGATATATGGCCTGTCAACATAGGGAGGTTCCAAATGTACTTTCGAGGATCCACTCAAGACAGTAGTTATATCTCATAGTGCAACATGTAATGTCACAATTCTTGCACTGCGAATACTAGCACAAGGCAGCTCTTATCGATAAAAGAATATCTAGTCTCTTTATTGAGGAGAAATAGACTAATATAGTATATAATATAATTTTTTCCCTCATTATTCTTCTAAGAGAGAAGGGTGACGAGGGACCATTCCAGAGAAATCACATAGAGGACTAGATTATTTTTAGAAACTGGTGGTATCAATACCGAAGGCTGTTGCAGGTACTACTTTATTTTCTCTAAATAATTTGTGCACTATTAATCCCACAGATAATCAGAACCTTTCTTCATGAGTCGGTAAAAGGGATTACATTGGATAGCCAAATTTGCGATGAATCAGAGTATGTAGGTTAGGTGTCCTTGAAATAATTTAATATCTTGAATATTGCTCAGAGGAGACATCTATATTATGGCCTTGATCACTCCTGGATCGATCTTAATGCCTCTTTATCTAAAATTGAATCCAAGAAACATTCTGTAGGTTACCCCAAAGGCATACATTATGGGGTTCATCTTCAGATGGCAGGAATAGAAGAAGCCAAACACTTTCTCAAGATCATTGAGATGGTCCGGATTTTGGATAGACTTTACCACCAGAAATTCCATGTAACATTCCCAAAATGTCCCTATTATTGTCTTGAATATGTGGGTCATGGCACACTAATAGGTGGCACCTAAATTTTTTAGAACTAAAGGCATTTCCTGGTAGCATAAACTGCCTTGTGCTGCCCTAAAAGTGGTATACTCTTTATCCAAAGGGGACATTCAGATTTGATTATATCTGAAATACCCATCCATGAAGTAGAGAACATGGAACCTAGTGGTGGTGTTGATCAATAGTTTTGTCATAGGAAGGGGAAAATCACCCTTCAGATAGTGACTATTGAGATATCAGAAGTCAATGTAGACTCTAATGTGTTTTTTATTCTTTCTGAAGGGAACAATGTCGAATAACCACATTGGGTATTAGACCTTATTTCTGAAGTTCGATATGATGAACTTATCAACCTCTGACTCAACCATTTCACCATTAGAATGGTTTATCTTTTTGGGAGGCTATTTGAACCCCTGCTGGTTTTTTGGAGACTGAGAGGGTGGACGGTAAACTGAGGATCTATCCCTACAATCTCATCATAACTCTAGGAAAATACATTACAATGCTGCCTTATAAAATCCATGTATTTCTATTTCTCTTCTACAGATATAGCAGAACTGATCAATATTGGTTTCAGATCTGTCTCATTATTGAGGTGCACCTGTACCAATTCATCGGCCATAGTAGAGACACCCACTTCAAATTCGCGAGAGGTGTTTTCTAAATCCTATTCTTCATCCACAGTGATAGGATCATCAGCATGAGGAATCTCTTCTGAGTTGATAGATCCTGACGGGACACTGGTGCCAACCTAAGTGGTGATGGATGCCTCGTAAGGGGACTCCAGCACAACTGAAACCATGTTGATGAAAGTGGTCGACCCGATCCCATATGGCCTTCAACACAGGGGTCCAGATTAGATGATATCAATGAAATAATGGAATGTAATCCTGAGCAGGTTTATCGCTACCCAGCAAAAGAAGAAGATATGACATATTACTGTTCCCATGGGATAGAAATCCCAATACCTTATAGGATTATAAGGATATAGGATCACTCGAGTATGATTTTTCTAAGAATGCGAGGGGTTCTCAGGACATTAAATAAACATGGGAGCACACATCATTTTCATTCAAGATACAACAACGCATTGGCCTACGTCATGGGTCATGGACTCCATTTTGTGAATTGGGAAAATGTAGGCGTCATCCAGGTCTGTCCACAGGCCAGTCGTAGGCAATGCTTGTTCAACCTTACTAGCCTGAATCTTTTTGTCCCTGCTCTTGTAATATTTAGCATCCAATGATTTGGAATCACAAGTGTAAAAGGTAAGTGCCTCACCATTGAGTGCACATACTTGACCATTAAGGGCGTACATAAGACATCATTGATATGATGAAGGGACTACCACATGCAGGTGGATCCATTGTCTACCCATAAATGCATTGTAAGAGGTGTCTTGTGAGAAAATCATGAACTCGGTGCTAGCAAATTGGCTACCAAACAAGGCCTTCAGATGAATCATTCCAACTAGTTTTTTCTCTACCCATTTCATAACAATTAATTTTTAGATCAGATAGACTATGATCTATTTCATAAATCTCTATCTTGTGAAGTATCTGGGTTGGGAAGAGGATGATCCTAGAGCCTGTGTTGACAGGAAAGGGGCAGAACACCATGCAATTGGACTGGTAGGTTATGTACAATATTCATATGTTACCATGTATAATAGATCCTTCATCTTCTACATTGATATAGATGATGTCCTGACATTCTTCATGATCAACTTCCTCCACATGGAAGGCTTCTATGGATAATACTTCTGTCTCAAACAAGAGGGGGAATATTAATGCCTCTATAAGGGCTTCATACATATCTTCAAACAGGTGTAGTGCCTCAAGGATAGAGATCCACATAATAATGCTTGAAAGATTCTTTAGGAAAACATATTTCTACACTAGGCCTACACTACATAAGGTCACATTATGACAGGAGGCGTGATGGGCACTACTAGTTGAAATAGTGGATTCTGGATGGTGCTGAAAATGCCCTACTCCACACTAGTTGAACCGCGTTGAGTTGATATCGGCCTATGTCTAGATGAATGACCTCCATCAACAACTGAACATGGTTGATCATAACATGGCCATGGTCTCTCTTCTTAATCAAGTAGTATAAATGGAAATATAAGGGGATCCAATGAGCTGATATGAGAAAGTTGTGCAGGCTGAGCTATACAATGGGACTACATTCTGGTCTAGCTGGCATGAAAGGCTTGGCTGGAATAACTAAACAATGCATTTCGAGGATCCAAATTCCCACAGCTTCATCGACACTGGCTTTGATTAGGAATGTTGGGAGGGTCTGTTTGGCTCACTTCATCACCAAGAACCATGTAGGGGTTTACCAACTCCATGGTTTTGACCCAAGAATCCCCTTGGTGATCACTTGATGAATCCTCCTGTTTTTGGGGATTCTAGGGGAAATCCTCATCTTTGGGGGAATGAAGTCAATGAGAGTACGGGATGATTTCGGCACAGGAGGAGGTCATTTTTTCCCAAGCATCATCGATGCTTTCTATTATGGGAAGAGGATGGTTGATATGTTGATGTACATGTAGTAGATAAAGGTAGCATTGCAGATTATGAAGGATTGTGTTGATTCAAACGTGCTTGGATAACACCATGGGAATGGGTTACAACATTTTTATCCATTTGGTTATCATATTTTTGAGACCCACTCCTTGAAACCTTTCACCTTTCTCCCTCATTTTCAATATCAGACATTATAAACACACATGACACCTGTGTCGGGGAAAGACCAAACCTGACATGTTTTTTATCAATCTAGCCATGGATCTAATCATTAAACAAATAGCACTGATCGAAGGTGTGCCCAAGGAATTGATGATTAGGGAAATAGTCGGGATGATCAATGAGTACCGCCTCTTCGGGCCTCTTATATTCCAGAAACTATAGGATTCCATTATCCAAGTCACTTCAGAAATAGTCAGGAACATGAGCCTCATTAAATGTGTAGGTTCGGTTACTTATGTCCGGGAAAGGGAGTCTTGGATCCTGGACCTAACGAGGGGCAGGAGGAGCCATATGAGGAGGATTGTAAGATACCGGTCTTTTCTAGAGCAATATCGAGTGTTTTTTTCTGTATGTTTTGTTGTTATTAGATACCTTTGTACTGGGGAATGAAATAGGGTGTGTTTGGGTGACATTTTTATGGATTTTGGGAAGACATGCGGTTGTTCATAGTTGCACGCAATTTGGACAAACATTGCGCAAGCTAATTGTGCGGACATTAGAAGTCAGCATGGTTGGTGCATAGTTTACCTAACAGTGTGCCATCAAGTCATACAGTCCTTAAATGACCATATTTTTGGTGCATGGCTTGTCCTAACCGTGCGTCATCCTAGGTGAAACCATGACTGTGGCCTAATTTATTCCAAGAATTTGTTTTAAAACCCTTGGAACCCCTCTAAACCTCTATAATTCAACCTAGGATCAGTCTTGAAGATTTCTAGGTTTCCACAAAGCCTTTAAGAGGAATTATAAGGTGTTTTAAACACCGTTCTTAATGATTTAATGCTTGGGTTGAAGATTTGGTCTCCTTCTGGTAAGTGGATTTCTTCCCGATGCTTCTCCCGTTCTTTCTCATACCTTTTCTAGATCTTTTCCTTAAAGATCTCCCCATTTTCATGGATCTAAACAAATGAGTTGAGATTTAGATCTAGTATTTTGGATCATGATCTACATTTTAATGATATTGATGCCTTTGATCTTAATTTTTCATTTAGATATTTATATCCAAAGCTTGAACGATGACATTGCCCTACTCCGATTTTGGGGATTTCTGTTGGGCTAGCTATTGTTAATAAACTGAAGTTGATGGTCTAAATCAAACTCACATTGTCATGATTTTGATATTTTCATAGGTTTATGACTTTATATATTCTCTTGATCATTGATTTCATAAATTGTAGTATTTAAAAATGTTGAATTGAATTGATTTTCCCTCAGTGATTAATCGAGAATTAAATCACAGAACAAACAAAGGGGGGCTACCCAAACAGATATTTTGGAGATTTGTTATGGGTTGAAATATTGTAATTTATATATTGGATTGATTGTGATATGATAATTATTTAGGAGGGATTAATTATGAAATAATTATATAGGCCATGTAAGATAATTAGTAGTGAGATATAATTATATACCATGATGTTGACTAAAGGTAATTAGTTGTGAGAATTAATTATGTGTCATAATTTTGATCAAAGATAATTAATTGTAAAAATTAATTATGATAATTTGATTTTTTATATGGATAATTAATTTGGAAGAATTAATTATAGAATGAGAATTGTGTTAATTTATAAATTTATTGAGTAATTAATTAATGGGTAATGTGATTAATTAATTTTTGAGTTTACTAATAGACATTGAACTATTTAACTAATCATTGTATTAGTAATGAAATGATATGGAAAATTCTTGGGAATTAATAAATAATTAAATGGATGAAATTTTTGGGGTTCTGGAAATGGAGTTCTAGACAGATTAGATGTTGGGACATGGACATGTAATTCCCCCTAATAGTTATCCAATCTTTAGATTATTGGGGGTTTTGAATGATAACCGACACCAAATGAGAAAAGATGTTCTAGGCATGACGACCTACACTAAATGATATTGTGGTTCTAATCATGATGACCTACACCAAATAAATGATAATAATGAATGATGACTCAATTAAGATATGGGGTGCTAGGCATGATGACATGAACCAAATAATTAATGATATTGAATGATGTTTCAAATGGGAAACAAGAATTGAAACAATGTCTAATGTGATGATTAAGGATTAAATGATAACGTGATAATTGTTTAAATTATGCATTGTATATTTTTTTATTCATAAATAATCATGCACTATCTTTTGACAGGACTCGTTTTAGACACTTTTGGTGGTGGCCTACTGAGTTGTACTCACACCCTATTCGGGATGCCTGATTGGAACTCGAGTAGACTTTTATTTGCTGGACAGTATAAGGGAAAGGACCTAGGATAGGACGCAGTTTGGGATTGGATCATGGGGGAGGTAACCAGACGGGGTTCGTGACCCGTTTGGGAGTCGTTCTATTTTCAAATTCTATTGCATTATAGACACTTTAAATTTTCATTGTCATACCATTTTTTCACTTTCAGATGAGAATTTTATATTCATGTTTTGGTTATCATATTACAAGGATTTTCCTGGTTATTTATACTTTTCCATACTTTGTTATTGTTATTTTCATCTTTTGGTGTCTTATTATGATAAAAGAGGATATTGTCTCTCCAATAATGACTTACCTGACCCTCGCTGCTAGTCGACACCCTCTTGCATATGGGGAGGCATACTTGAGGGCATGTATCAAACCAACTGAGGTTACCGTTCAGTTGCTCATGGTTTGGGATGTCACAAAGTGGTATAAGAGGTGATTTCATTTTCTTTATTACACTTTTGTCTTACTATTTTGGGAAAGAAAGATAACAAAATCGTAATAATTGAGGCTTGGTAATGAGCTCCTGCACGAGTGTTGAAAACCCATGTACAAGAAAAAATATGAGTACTCGGGGTAGGATTGTTGTTATTCTTGTTTGTTATTATATTTGGATATTATTTCACCATGTGTTATGCACTTGTGGTTTTATGTGATATTTTTTTTGAAAATTATGAATTTTGATTCTTTTCCTAAAGAGGCTTAATAAATGAGTCTGCATTCATCATTCTAGGGAATCATGGTTGTTGTAAAATGCATCATTCTAGATACTCACCAGAAAAAATATTATGGGTAAGTTGTTGAACTTAAACTACTTTCCTTGTTGTGAGAGAGAAATAATGATGTAAAATGGGAATAAATGGGTGTCTAATGAGAATCTTTATTGATAGAATGGATATGATTAATTAATTAATTATTGAATTAATTAATTTGAGATAATGTTATTAATTAATGGATGAATTAATTAATGAGAATCTATGTACACATGTTAACCAAAACCTAGGAGAAGGATGGTTAAGGGTAGCCAAAAGGACTCATTGTTGACCGTGTGGTGAGAAAAATGGGAATGACATGTTGAAACTTGTTGTGTTAGTTTCTCCTCTTACATAAATTTTATAATGTTGTATAATGTGACCTAAGACACATGTTTGGATTTGTTGAGATATGTATCCATGATTCTTATTGAGGGAGAGTCCAAGGGGTATGGACATGAATGAAATTCCAAATAGATAGCTTGAGGAACAATTGGTGCAAGCTAATGAGGAAGGGGAACAACTCTGAAAGGACATTGCTCGTTTCATGCTATTCATAGTGATAGATCTTGGGAGGATAAAGAAAATCATGTCTATGTTTACAAGGGATTTTGAGCCGCATCACACTCATACTTTAACTATAGAGAATGGACTTAAGAGAGATAAATTTTTGGATTGAATCTCTAGAGATAATACATTACCATTTGAAGACTCTATCTAAGAGGAGAGTCATGTTTGATACTTATACATTGTAGGGTTTAGTGAAGTGATGGTGGGTTATTCAGGTATGATTTAGAAAGACTGATGATATGTTATGGAAGGAAATTCTGGAGAAGTTATTATAGCAGTTATATCCATAGTTTCTTAGACAAGAGAAGGATTCATAGTTTATTCATCTGATGCAAGGAAACATGTTCATAATAAAATATGAAGGATGTTTCACGTATTTATAAAGTTTTGATCCAACTTTTTCAGCAGATGACGCTTCTTTGGAAAAAGGATTTCAGGATATACTATGGTGTGAAATTATGTCCCATGTGAATATCTTTAGGATGAAGAAATTATTAGAAGTGGTTAATCAGACTCTCGTTTCAGAGGGGAACCTAAAGAAGGCTTATAGTATTGGAAATGTAGATGGATGATCAAGGAGTGTGCCTTCTCAGTGCAGGAAGCACTGTCACAAGAACCTATGTAATGATAGTGGAATGAAAAATGGACAATCAGGAGGAACAGTTGCACCAGATCTTTCTCATGTGATTTTCCACCAGTGCATTATGAAGGGAAACTATTGTACACATTCTCATCAACCACAAGTGGAGTTCCAGTTTTTTGGCAATATGGGTCAACTACAAAAGTTTTGCACGAATCAGCAGCAAGCTGGTGCTGAGGGACTAGTTTCTCAGAGTCAGAGTGTGAGAAGTGGGTCTTCTACACCATATTGGTCTGGTAGCTAGAGTTCTTCTAGAAAAGGCGGTATAGGTAGTGGATGTGGTGCTTTACAGTATGAGCACCCATATCAACATAGTGGTCCTACTCAGGGGAGATATAAGGAACCACATGGAATAGGAGAATGACAGTTACATGCACTGTAGCCTACACTGGTAGAGAGTGAGACAGGATGGTCCATCGATAGTGAGAGGTACTATTCAAGTTTCTTCTACTTTAGATACATCCATGTTTGATATTGGTGACTCATTTTCCATTATATATGAAAATCATATTAATGGATTGATCTTGAAGGTGGACTCCGTAAGTGGGGATATGCATACCAATACACAATTGAGAACACAATCAAGGGACATATGTTTATACAAGGGATGTTCACTATAGATCAGAGAGTATCATCTCCTTTGGGATATATATTTCATTGATATAATGGATTTTAAATTAATTATGGGTATGGACTAGATAGTCGTATACTGAGCCCACAAAGACTGTTTCCGAAGGAGTGTGACCTTTGTATCACCTGAGGGTTACTAGTATGTTCACTGTGGATAATGGGATTTCCATACAGGAAATGTGGGGCCAATTACTCAAAATTTATAAGAGATCACATCCAACGTTTATAGTATTTTGTTGGACGATGGGAGGGGTAGGCAAAACATCCTTCCACTAGTAGTAGAACTATTTCAGGATGTCTTTCCTAAATACTTTTCAGGGATTCTGCCTGAGAGAGATGTGGAATTCACTATTAAGATCAGGATAGGGGCTCATCCATTATCTATTCTACCTTATAGAATAGAACCGACTATGTTTAAAGAGATCAAAACATAGTTGGAGGAGTTGGAGGACAAAGGGATTATTCATCCAAGTACGTCACCTTAGGGATCACTTTTTTTGTTTGAAAAGAAGGCCTATAGAAGATTACTCTTGTGTGTCGATTACCAGAAGTTGGAAAAAATGACCATGAATAACTGATATCATCTTCTGCATATCAATGATCTATTTGAATAGAAAAAGGGGTATTGTGTGTTCTCAAATATTGATCTGAGATCAGGGTATAATCAAGTGAGAGTTCAGGCTTCCGATATACCAAGGACTACATTTAAGAGAAGTTATGGCCTTTACGAGTTTTCTATAATGCTGTTTTGGTTGACAAATTCTCTAGTAGTATTTATGGTCTTCATGAACAGGATCATTCATCTATAATTAGATCAATTTTGGTGGTGTTTGTGGACAAAATATTTATGTACTTTATGACTCATGACGATCATGCCAAACATATTGAAATCGTCTTGGGTACACTGAGAGAACATCGGCTATATGGAAAGATATATTAATGTCAGTTCTAGATTTACAATGTAAACTTTTTGGGGCACATCATCTTAGAAGAAGGTGTGGAAGTGGACCTAGAAAAAGTCCAGGAAATGATCCCTTTGGAGAATACCAAGAATATTTTTCTTATCTGAATCTTTTTGGGATTATCTTGTTATTACATGAGGTTTATCCAGGACTTTCCCTAGTTGGGAGCACTGCTTACTAGTTTGAAAAAGAAATAGATAATTTTTTTTGGATAAAAGCATGTGAGAATACAGTCTAGGATTTTAAGAAGCGCTTGACATAAACACCAATTTTGATCTTACCTAAGTCAGGTGAGGAGTACATGGTGTATTGTGATCCTTCTGGGGTTGGAATTAGAGCTGTGTTGATGCAAGGGGATTGAGTTTTTACTTATGGGTCTCCACAGTTGAAGCCAAAAGAAGGCAATTACCCTACTCATGACCTCAAGTTGGTAGCAGTATGTTATACTCTTAAATGTAGACCTTGGTATATTAGAAGATGATGACATTACTGGATGAAAATATGGGTAGAGTATATGCAGTACTTCGATTTTGAACTGGAATATATACCTGGGAAGAGGAATAGTGTGGCTGATTCCATGAGCTAGAAAGTCTAGACTCAGTTGGTACATGAGGGGACTGCATAGTGGAAGATGATGAAATTGCTGGCAGAAATGCATGTTGTAGTTTAGGAGAGTCAGGATAGGATGACTCTGGTTTCTATAGAAGTGGAGCCCATACTATTGAGGCAAATTAGGGATAGGCAGTATAAGGATTCAAGGTGTTTATCCTTTAGGTAAAGCCTTTAAGGTGGGGAGACACCTTCATATGTAATAATAGATGCGGATGAGATCATCTATGTGAAAAATTTTGTTGTTGTGCCCTCGTATATGTGAAAAGAACTCATGTGATAATTTCATGCTTCAAGGTGGATGGTACATCCTGGGGTAACAAAAATTTATCGTGACCTACGATGATAGGTTTTGTGGACATTCATGAAAAAAGACACAACATGGTTTGTAACTAGATGTTTCACATGTCTACAGGTGAAGGAAGAGCACCAACGACCTGGAGGGCTATTATAAAATTACATATTTCGGAATGGAAGTGGGATGACGTGTCGATGGATTTCATGGTAGGACATCCAAATACTCTAAGGAAGAATGATTCTATTTGGGTCATTGTGGATTGACTAATAATGGTAGCACACTTCTTTCCTATTAATTAAACCTTTGCAGTATAGCAGTTGGGAGAGCTATACGTGAGAGAGATAGTTTATTTTATTTGGGTTCCACAGACTATAGTTTCAGATCACGATTTGTTCATTACATCACACTTCTAGCAGGGTGTACAAAAGGCTCTTGGTACACTAGTTCTTTTGAGTACAACCATCTACCCATAGATAGATGGGAATTTAGAGCATACCATATAGGTGTTATAGGATATATTATAATCATGTGTGCATGACATTGGTGGTTCTTGGGATAAGCACTTGGATTTAGTTTAGTTCTCCTAAAACAACAATTATCAGGAAACTATACAGATGACACTCTATGAGGCGCTTTCTGGTAGACCGTTTAGATCAATGCTATGTTGGTTAAAGGTGGGTGATTCAGAGTTGTTGGGACCAAGTCTCATTCAAGAGACATCAGAGCAGGTGCAGTTGATTTGGAAACATATGGCTATAGCTCAGTGTAGATAGAAGTTGTATGCTAATAGATAGAGACAACCCAAAGAGTTTATAAAGGGTAATCTAGGATTGTGGATGAACATCTAGATTTTTAAGATTGTAATGCTATGGATCTTTATTTTTGATTCAGATATTTAGATCTGGAGCTTGATCGATGACATTGTGCTGCTCAAATTGTGTGGATTTCAATTGGGCTTACATCCTTTGATAAACTAGGTAGGTGGTCTAAATAAAACCCCCATATTATGTATTTTTATATGTTTAGGAGTTTATAATTTTCTATATTATCATGATGTCTGATTTCTTAAATTGTGTGTAATTAGGAATGTGTAATTGAATTGAGTTTGCCTTGGTGATTAAATGATAATTTAATCACGACACAAACAAAATGGGAGTTTCCATAATATATATTTTCTTGATTTGTTATGGGTTGAGATACAGTAATTCAGATATTGGATTTATTGTGATAAGATATTTAATTTGGTGGATGAATTATGAAATAATTATGTAGTCCATTTAAGATAAAAAATTGGGAGAATTAATTATGTGCCACGATGTTGACCAATGAAATTTAACTGTGAGAATTAATTATGTGTCATAATCTTGATCTAAGATAATTAATTGTATGAATTAATTATTAATGTTTGATATTTGATATGGATAATTAATTTTGAAGAAATAATTATGGAATGGGAATCATGTTGAATGATTAATTGATTGATTAATTAATTAATGTATTATATATTTAGTTATTTTTTGATTTAACTAATATACTTTGAATTTTTTAACTAATCATTGAATTAGTAATGAAATGATATGGAGAATTATTGTGAATTAATGAGTGATTAAATGGATGAGATTTTTGTGGTGCTAGACATGGCAATCTAGACCAATTAGAATTTGGGACTTGGACATGAAGTTCCTCCCCAATAGTTGTCCAAAATTGATATTATGGGGTTCTAGTAATGATGAACTACACCAAATGATAAAATAAGTGCTAGGCATGACATCCTATACTCAACGAGATTGTGGTTCTAGGAATGAAGACCTACACTAAATGAATGATCATATTGAATATTGTTTCTACTAAGATTTTGGGTGCTAGGAATGATAACCTACGCCAAATAACTAATTTTATTGAATAATTATTCAATTGGGAAGAATTAATTGAAACTGGGACTAATGTGATGATTAAAGATTAAATGAAAATATGATAAATATTTAAATTATGAATTTTATTTTATTGCTTCATAAATCTGCATGCAATATCTTTTGACTGGACTCATTTTAGACATCGTTAGTGGTGGCCGACTAAGATGTACTCACAATATATTAAGGGTGCCTGATCAGTGACCATGTAAACTTTATTTATACAATTTCTCACGTGGATATTGTTATTTTCTTCCATTGGTGTATTATTCTGATTAAAGAGGGTATAGTCTCTCTACGAATGACATACTAGACCCTCACTACTAGTCCACACCATCTAGAATATGGGGAGGTGCATTTGAAGTCATGTGGCCATCCAACGCAGGGCACCATTTAGTGGATCCCGGGTTGGGATGTCATAAGGAGGTACCTGATTATCTCACATTGGTGGAGGGGGCATGTTACACGATGACACCTGCCAATTCTAAGGCGGGTGATTCCGGACCGGGGTCTGAGCATGAGGCGGCGGCCTTGAGGGAGGTTGTGAAGGTGGTTCCATTGGTAATAACACTAGATGTCTAGGGGCCTCTACCAATGAAAATGTAGCATCCTTGACCATGGCGTTTCTCCTTACTGGAACTATAGGGGAAATGTACATGCATTCTTGGCTTTCTGTAAGGCTTCCTCTAAACAATGAACTCTGAAAGAAAAAATATCAGAACCCCCCTGGGAAGTTCCAAGTGATGCGATAAGGGACCGGTTCGGTCTTCAAATCCCCCATGCACATCGCTAGAATCTATACCTGAGTCAGCGCCATATAAAGTGAATGGGTGAGACCCTTCCCCTTAGATATGAAATATGTGACCCCCTCATCATCCCACTTCTTGCATTTGAAGTTGTTGACAATGACTGTCCTTTGGGAGGTGGAACTAAAATGGTAAATGAACTATATATGTAGATCTTCTCAACCGTCTATGAATCCAATGGGTAATCGATTGTAAAAGTCAAATGAATGTCCTCCCAGTGTTTGAATCAAACACCGGAGTTTGGCAGCCTCGAATTGTGCTGGAGTTCCCAACACGATTCCACATTGTGAAATGAAGTGGGCCAGAAGTTGTAGTGGGTCCCATGTCTCATTAAATGGGGAGAATGTGGGACTTTCAAAATGCAGGGGTGCGGGAAAATCATCAACCCATGTCGAATATAGCTTTCCATTAGGCAGGATCACCACTAGTTGGGTTTCCAACACCCCGAGGTAGGAAATGAAAGTGGACGTTGGATTATCTTGGTGTGGATTTCTATATTGATGTGGATATCTGACCCCCAGTGCATTAGTCAGTTCTTTAACATGGTAAACAGGCCCAACAACTTGTGGACTAGCTGGTGGGATAACTTACAGAACTGTTGGGGGAGCGACTTATGGATTGGCTAGAGGCCCTGGACTGGGCCCCAAGGAGGGTTATCATGAAACTCAGTTGTATTATATGATGTGTATCATGCCCACATTCCATGAACATTATCTTCCAACATAACTATATGGGTCAGATGGTCGACGTCGTCAGGAAGAAACTCTCTGGGTGAAGGTTGTACCTATCCCTGCTACCCTAGTAAAGGATTACCATAATATGTTCGTTGTTCCACAATGCATTCGATGAGAGGTCCATCAACCATATTTTTATTTTCTAAGAGATATTAACCCACCACAGACTTTTTAGGGTCAAATTCCATATTTTTTACTAAGACAGACATGTCAGAGGGTTTGATGGTACCGACATACTCTTTTCCATTATTGAGGTCTCGACCAAAGGACAATGACATGGAATGTGTAGGATGGCCTAGTAATTTTATCCACTGGGGATTAACCCGACCCAAATAATCCAATAGGTGTGGCACTGCTCAGGGGGGGTATGTTCTCTTTAATGAGTCCTTGCTCAGTTTCTTCCTCTCATAGTTCATCCATGTTAATCATGATTGTGCATGGAGGCATATAATCAATATCACATGTCATGTTGGATTGGCACCAGATAACACTGAAATGAAGGGTAGCACACTAACCCCAACCCTGGATCTGTACATGGGGGGAAGCCTCCTTAATAATTTTCATAATGAGTGTAAAGGTATAGAGGCAACATTATAGGAGTATCCAATGATGATGGTGAGAATTAGGGCACTGATCCACAAGTAGTGCGACCAACTCCACTAGGAGGGATTGTTGGCTAATGTATTCATAGTTTTCTTGGTTCTTGGGATAAGCTACCCTTTGATAATGAAGATGGGAATTCATCATACCTAGGGTTTTATAGGGGCACATAACCTTGTCCTAGGTAAGGGACTCTGTAATGTTGATATTTTTTGTTGTAATCGACTATAACATCTCTAAAAAATGGTCCGTTATGAGGATGTCCCACAAGATTCTTAGCTTAGACTTTGGATCTGGTCATTGATTGCCCCACTCTTCGATTGGAGGCAGTTTTGGGACAAGTAATGGCACTAAAGCTGATTCTTGTGATGGTACACTAGCTGGTGGAGAGTACGATACATGAACTGACAAGCCGCTGCATCTTGGCCTATTATCTGAAGAATGAACTTATTGCACCACCACATCCCTGTAACATGGACAGATGACTACTTCCTCCCACATAGGGGCTGTGATAGTTGGTGGTGTGTCACACTATTTCTCATCTTTTATTTGTCCCTATAACATCTATCTATGATATTTAGTCGAGGTATAGAATGATCATGTTGATGATAGAGAGGATTACATGGCCAAGCCCTTTAAAGGGGACAAATATTCCTCCTCCTACATGTATCTTGGGAGGAATTTGAGGATCTAGTGAACCTCAATTTTTGAAATTATGAGGCTGATATTCCTTGTTACTACTTCAATCCCCGATACAGAGGATCGGGGTGGGGGTTCCATTATGGATTCACACTCTGCATCAGATATTGAAAAGTAGACATGTTTGGTTTTGATATGAAGTTTCTTGGGATTCTTCCATTGGTAGTGTCAAACCACTATCGTGCACCGTGGTGGTTCTTTAGGACATGGTAGGTTTCTGAAACGAGGGGGTTCTCTATGCATATTGGTGTTATAGTGTGGATTACCTCCAACCACACTAGATGGGATGTGAGGAGGGACTTCAGATCGGTTGTTGCTGGCATGGGGAAGAACTCTGTTATGATGTGCTGGGGGGACCAAGGAAAATTTTGAATGGAACATGTGGAGGACCTCTATGTTTGATAGTGCGGGAGCGAGGAGGACCTCTGTCGGAGTTGGTGAAAAAATGGGGAGGACCTCCACGGTGGGCATCAGTAGTTCAGGGAGGACCTTCGCATAGGTTGGACCTGGTAGTAGCAGTAAAAGAGGGCCTTCATACTAATTATAATGGACACGAGAAGTTCCTCCATGTTCGAAATTGATGAATTATGGAGGGACTCTACTTTGGTGATTATTGTAACAGGGATGACCTCTACCAGAATCAATAACCACATGGGGGTGGCCTTCATGTTGTTGGGTCCCTGGGCATGGAAGACCCTCATGTTGAGAACCTGGTCTGTGAAGAAAATTTACATACCTAATATCAATGGAACAGGGACGAACTTCGTGCCGAGTGTAAAAAATATGGGTTGGGCCTCAACTTGGTATAATTAGGGTGGTATGGTGAGGGTCTCCATACCAAACTTCACTGTGATGGGTTTCCCTGTGATGGCCACTTCTTTCCTCAGTAATTGGGAGATCCAGTTCAACCTGCTCACAAGGTGACTGGTGATTCATCTTTGGTCGGGCATGGAAGTTACCCTGCTCTCTAACTGAGAGGTGCTCTTTCACAATAATAATAGGGGAGTCAAGCTTATACTGGTGGTGGATCAGTCTACTGAATCCACATAAGAAGATTCCCCCTAGGGGACTTACTTTTGAGCATTCACCCACTGTTGATGTCGGTTTAGCTGGGCTAGGACCTGCTGTGTAGGGTTATGGACCACATGATCTTTGGTCAGTAGGTCTAGCTCATGATGTTGGGTTAAGTGGAATTATAAAGGCATACCACCCGACCTTAGGGTGGTGGAATTGATAGAACATTCCATGGGGTCATGTAAGGAAAGAAACCTTCAGTCAGAGGAGTAGTCACATTGGCATCTCTAGCATGTCTGGGTGATGAAACTCCAGTACACATAGATTTTCTTCCCCTTATTATAGGTTTTCTCATGGGTGTGGAATCCCGAGGCATCCCATGTTTATTGTGAATAATTATATACCATAGGAATTTCTCTATAATTTTCTTCAACTTCCCATGTTTAACACATGGTATACTGTGAGATTAACATCTAGCTGAGATGGATCATACTAATTGGAACACCGATTTTTGTGGATCTGATGGATATATCCCTAGTAGGTAGAACCTCCTAGGTTTACTCTATTGGTTGATTGAGGTTCCTAATGAGGATGGGTCTGAGGAAGATTGGGTCCCAACAAAGGGGACACAAAGGTTTACCATTGACTATGATTTAATCTCATGGAGGCTTCCTACATACCCTGTATAAAAGACACAGATCAAAACCCACGTATATCGAGAGGGTAAATAATGGTATCAGGGTGAGAAAAATGGAAAACAAGCCAAATAAATTCTGGTAATAATGTGTGGTTCACTACCTGTCACAAGAGGGAAACTCTTGTTTGAATAATTATGGATTATGTGGGGCATATGCATGGTTATCAGCCAAAATGGATGGCATGATATCACTAGGATATGGCGGCCCTAGAGTAATCGAGATGGATATGGATGGAGTGTTGAAGAACGGGATGAGTGGGGATGGAACCAACTTGAATATGACAGTGATGTTTGGATTGAACCTTCAAGAGGATTACTACATATCCCTATGGTAGGGGATCCAAGTCCACATAGTTCAAGAATGGGAGCATAGAACTTGGGTGTACACAAAAGACAACAACCTGAAGACATGTTGGGTCTTACACATGGTTAGCATCCCATCAGAAGAGGGACTCTCTTGGTTAGAGGAGTGTGAATTGAGTGTGGGGCTTATGAATGGTTAGATACATAGGAACTGGTCTAACACCACTAAGGGATGGACCAAGTATGTGTGTACAAATAAAGAGGACACCAATGTATATGAGTTTTTGGGGTTAAACCTTAGGGAGGCTTCCTATATACCCTGCCTAGGATACAGGGATCAAAACCCATGTGGTTCCAATGTATACAGTTTAATGTCGTGTTTGAAGAAATATTCATACAGTTTAACAACATGCATGATGAAAGAGGCATACAATTTAATGTCATGTGGGATTAGGGTGAGCCAACGTGATGTGGTCGAGGAAGATGGGTGATGGTCTTGAACCTCATAGAGGCTTCCTACGTACCGTTCATGGAATAAGAAAAGATCAAAGTCCAAGTAGTTCATATAAGGGGGATGGGTCTTACACACTAATGCACCCATAGAGGGTTTCATGGTAAATGATTACCTTATGACCACATGAGTAAACCTCATTGTGAGAAAGAAGTGGCAACAAAGACTTAACAATCACTTTCTTGAAAGGTGCATCTGTGAGGATTGGAGTGGGGATAAAGCATGGTCAGCAGCCCAGGGAGATGAAGATTGGGTCATACACCGAAAGTGAATCCCGAGTAGGGGTCTATATTTACAATGAGGATATGGCCATCATACCTAAATCATCCCATCACAGGGTGTCAGGGCTTATGTGGAGACTACCTGAGGTGCGCATTGTGAAAAAGCTCTAGGGGAGAGAGAAGTGAGAAGGTTTTGGTGCCCATACCCTTCACAGTCCCATCTAGACTTTTCACTTACGAAGATTTCAAATTCTAATATCATGTGTCATGGTAATAGTTTCTTGGAATTTTAACGTCCTACAGATCAGACGGTGAGGATTCTCATGTCACCCCTATGACATACATAACTGGAGTGATTTAACACTTGGTAAAGGGAAGGTACCCACAAAGCCTTGGAGAGATGGGGTTATGTAGTAATCCATTGTGGGGATCATGTTATCATTTCAATGCAAAGAATAAATAACCATTAGCATTTCTATGCTAATATGTATGAGTCAATGCAACACAACATGAATCAGCACCCAAGGGACCTTGAAATCACATCTTACAAACCTAAAGGTACATACGAGAAAAGTGTGGAAAAGACAAGGATGTCACGATTAATAGGGGATCTGACACGATGCCTTAGGGTAAGGATGACACATGGAGTGCACACGGAGGGTCACACACAATATTTGAGGGGTGAACACAAGATGAGGGGTTGCGCGCAAGATTGGGCGGTTATACACAAAATGAGTTGTTGTGCCTAAGGGATCACCCTACACACAAATTTTCATGACACAAGGGAACACATTCCCACAAGAAGAGTCTTTTGAGTGAAAATTCCTTTTATTAAAAGGAAATGGGAAAGGATCAAGCCCTAGTGGGTTCACCAAAAGGATGGCCCTTGGGTGACCTGTCGCGCATGATTTAGTACAATGAGGCCATGTCTTTCACACGGTCATGGTAGGGATTTCTTTTCCACAATTGATCATAGGATCATCTTCTGTTACCATCTGTTGAGGTACAAGGGTATATTTCTATTTTTAGCAGGAAACATTGGTCGCGGCGCGCAAGGTGAGCTACGTGGAAGTGGCCATTTGACGTAGCATTTTCAATGAAATATCATGTGTGCTTGTTTTGAATCTTGTGCATTGGATAATTTTCCTTCACATTGATGACTTGGGTATTTGTCAGAAGGATGATGTGGAAGATTCCATTTCACATCGCATGGGGTGCGCCAGATTTTATACGCTATTTTCAATATTGCACTCGGTCCTTGAATCATGTGCATGCCTACCTTGGGCATCTTGAGTTTTTCTACTGATTCAAATATACCTTTGTATTTCTCAATAATGTACCTTTATGGCCTTACCTAAAATTTCATTTGAAAAAATTCCCCTCCCCCCTCAAAATCAGAGCTAAATGAGGACCCGAAGGTGGGATTCTGAGGGTCATGCTGAAATGTAGAGCATCTGACTGTCAGTGTGCACAAAAATAGTCATTCACCACACAAACAACTTTCACACATGCAGAAGGGCTAGTCTACACTTATAAATATGTTGAGGTCCCCTCTCTAACATTTTTTTATTATAATATAATTTTATCTGATGCCCGAAATATTTTTTTTTTCATGAAAGGCCTCCCGTTTTTTTTTTGTTTTTTGCGCACCCACAAACAATTTAACGCTGTTGTCAATTCCTGCACAGACCCGACATAACGATATATTTTTTCATGACCTGGGCGCATCATGCACACAATAGACTATGTTGCATGCAGAAACCATATTCCTTTGAGCATGTCCCTTTGTAAAATTAGGGCCAGACATAAATGGATTCACAACCGACCAATGTGAGAGGGAAGCTACCATTACTACAAGGAGGACCCATATGATCACAAACACTTAGATTCTTCATGTGATATGAGTCTTGTCTGATAATTAGATGTTTTTTGGTATACAGACAAAATATCATAAGAATTATGTTCTAAGATATAGTCTACCGATATAGAACTTTGGTATTTTGGAGGAGGTGTTGATACAAGGCTTTGAAACCGTTACACCACATTCATTGTTAAAGATTAAAAATATAGTGCAAAAGGAGGGGCACATAAAAAAGTATAGAGGTGCATGCAAGATGAGTGGTTGCGTAAAATATTGGGAAACTATGCGCAAATAGCGTTATACCACTCACGGAGAGACCCTGTGCGCAAAATTTGGACGACGCGAGGGAAAAAATGAGTGAAAGAGGTATATTTTTCATGAAAATTCCTTAGAGTAAATGTAAATGGGCATGGATAAAGCCCTAGTGGGGTGACCTAAAGGAGGGCCCCTAGGAGACATTTCATGCAAGATATAGTACCTTGAGGCCATGTCTTTCATGCAGTCATGAAAGGGTTGTCTTTCGTGAAGAAGATCATCGATTCATCTTCTGAACAGTTCCCAATAGTGAGGGGGTACGTTTCTTTTTATACATGGACACATTGGAGGCAGTGCACAAGGTGAGCTGTGTGCAAGGGGTCATTTGACATCGCATTGGGCGTGGAAGATCTTACGTGCAGGTATCCAATATTGCACGTTGGCTAATTTTCCTTCGCGCCGCTGTCTTGGCTGTTTTTCCTAAGGTTGACATGGAATATTCTATTTGAAATCGC
The DNA here is from genome assembly GCA_963277665.1 of Viscum album. Taxonomy (NCBI): domain Eukaryota; kingdom Viridiplantae; phylum Streptophyta; class Magnoliopsida; order Santalales; family Viscaceae; genus Viscum; species Viscum album. The sequence continues at coordinate 903,502,467 of OY728158.1, read as the reverse complement.
ATTGGGTGTGTAAGATCTTGTGTGCAATTTCTAATCTCGCATGTGGTCCTTTAATCATGTGTGCTCCCCCATGGCCATCTTGGTATTGTCGGCTGATTCAAAACATGTCTTCAGTTTTCTCAACAATGTCCCTTTATGGCCATACCCTAAATTTGGTTCCAACACATTATTCATATTGGGAATGGATATTATTGGACCATATCCTCCTACCATAAGAATGAAGTTCAAGTACATTCTATTTGAAACTGATTTCACCTCTAAATTGGCTAAGGCAACACCCCTAAAAGAATTCAAAACCAACAGAATTATCAGTTTCATAAAGGCTAACATCATTACCATATTTGGTGTTACTCATATAATAATGATGTAAAATGAAATCAATTTCTATTTTATTGAGATAGAGGAGCTATATCATGAGTATAATATCAAATCCAACCACTCTTATTAATATTATGTTGTAGATAATGGATGGATAAATAACTTCAACCAGACCTTAATAAATATATATCATAAGTTGGAGGATAAATAAAAAAATTATTGTCTGGATAATCTAATGAATTACTTGTTAGTGTACCGGATTATAACTCATACTACCACATAGGAAACCCTGTATTAACTTGTGCACGATGAAGAAGTAGTCCTACCCAAAGAGGTTTAATTTTTGTCACTCTACATTTCTATCTCTCATCAGATATCCATGGATAGGCCATCAACAAAATGGCTGGACCAATTGGATTGACTCAATGTGTAAAGTTTACACACCTTGCATGATTTGGATTTCCATTAAAATTGGATTGCATGATCATTTAACAAGAAGGTCCACCTCCACTCATTTCTCAATGAAGAACTTGTATTGGACCTCAAAACTCTAATAATATCATGAAAGAATCATCTAAAGATTGAGAAAAAGTGGGAATGACCATACTCTATACAAAATCTCCACTCTAATGTAGATTATTTCTTGATCTTCATGTATTGAGAGATCATTACGGCCCCAACCAATTAATGGTTTCTCAAAAATCACTTCATATGAAAAAATAGCGACACATCATAGCAACTCGATGTTAAAATGCATAGTCGGTCTTTTCCATGTGACCTTAAAAATAACAGAATATCATCCATTTTTAAAGATAATAAACTGTATGACAGTAATCATCTTATTTTAAAACATTGTACTGTATAGAATCATGGTTCCTTTTTCACAACCATAAAAAGGAAATTATATGGTCCTAGTTGTATGACCAAAAAATGTAATACATCATAGTAAGGTTAATATGAATTTAATATAAATAGAATATTTTCAATTCCCATGATGTTAAACTATATAACAACATTCTCACTGCATGATGTAAAAATGTATAGTTTGCATCCCTGTTTCACAATGTGAAACTAAATAGCATTTTGATACATGATTGAGTGGATCACAACCATCAACATTGGTTCGCACCCAAAAAATTATTCAATAACTACATGTGGATTGATTCTCATTCAAATTTGATATATAACGACACATGGATCTATAACCATGTGCCCATCCACAGTAGAATAACATTCCCCATTACCTATGTATGGGTCATACATGCACATGGATCCTTCAAAAACCACATGTGGCTTGATTATCATCCTAAATGAGATATGTAGTGATACCCAAACCTTTTGTCTAGTGTCCAACCACCATTCTTAATGTAAAAAATCAGCCTTTCCCAATGTAAAACCCAGATTGATTTGGGAAACCATCTTTCAATAACTACATGTGGCTTGATTCCTAAAATCACAAGATACATGATGATTCATATATTTTTATTCTTAGGATTATCTACAACATCCCCCCTATTTCATGTAAGTACACCATCATCCTCACCCCATTACATTCAACTACATGAGTTTCTAGAACTATATAAAACATGACTCTCATTCAAATAAGGTATATAGGGACTCTTTAATACTATATCATAGTCCAACTACCGCACATTAAAAAGTTCCCATGTCCATTCCTTGATTTGCTCTTCATGGTAAGAAGAACGTTTGGGATTTCTTGTTTCCCATACCAAGAATATCTCACATGGTCTTATTACCCTTATTAATGGTATCCCCCACAAAAAAATATTGTTGTTGTATGACATAGTTATTATGGTCCTCAATGAAAAAACAGAAAAGGAACACCATTGTTCATTGACACATGATGTCAAGATGAATGGTTTTTCCCTTTCATGATGTAAAATCACACATAATTGTGTGCCTTAGATAAGAGGAACACTATATTTGGAGTTGTTATCCTACCACACCTCCATTCCAAAATTATATGTGGCTTGATTCTCATTTTAAATGGGTTAAATAGCAATTTCATTGGTTATTGTCTTGGGCCCATCAACAGTGAAAAGAAAAATGCCCCCAATTCTATGTACCTAGTTCAATGCTCATAATTTAGCGTTCCATAGAGGAAAAATAGGTATCACCTCTTATATACGAGTTAGATCTATTCATGGGACACATTAACTCATGGACAATGTTAGTAGAAATACATTTGTTTTGTCTGGATTTATTCCTACCATGCAAAATACTTCTAATATCAGACAATTTTTGATCTTTATATTCATTCATTAGCCACTAGTGATGGAATGTATGATACATGAGAAATACAATTTTTAAAATATAGTAACATGCCCTAGTTGTATTCTCACAATTTACCCATAAAACATTAGGGGAATCCATCCATAGATTCTACTACTTTACTAAGCAGTATCACACCCTAGTTTCCTTTGCATAAAGTCACCCACAAAATGGGTTTGTCAACTAGCAGATCATTATTACTTTGGAAAATCATCTTCTATCCCCATAATACTGGATGAAATCATGCTTGAACCCACTAAATATCTATGGTTTCGGGTCATCTCTTAAATGAATGTCCCATGTTTCTTCTCCCAATCTGATAACCCCCAAGATCATTGTTTGCAATTCTCCCCATGTCTAAAATATACAAGAATGATCATAGTCTAAAAAGCCTTATATTAATTATTATATCAATATTATTATGGTCCTAGTAGTAATAAAAAAAATACATGACACAATATAATTCTTATATCATGACATTTAACTGAACGATTCATTCGACCACATGACGTTGAACTGAATGATCACCCAAGAACTGCACACAACTTGATTATCATTTAAATGAGATAAGTAATGACGTCTGAAGCCTACATCTTGACCCAACCATAAGTAAAAAAAATCTCTCTTCCTTGAAAATGGTTCAGACATACTTAAGGAAAGAATTCCCTCTATTCCCATGTGATTTTTGTTGGGAATTGTCTTTACAAACTCAGGCATTCTTTATACATAAAAAACTCTGTATCCTAAGAAATTTTAGGGCTTCATAGGCATTCATCATTAATTGGAAACAGAATGAATGATACATGAGTAAACCACTATTATACTATGATGTAACACTCCCCATTTAGATTTTTTTTGATTCTCCTACAAAATATTAGGTCACATCAACCAAAGGATATTGTTATCTAACTGTACTATAACATTCCCTATTGGAATTATTGATAATGCCATAAAAAATTGGGTGTTCAACTAGTAACATGTTCATATTTAGGAGAAGCCTCTTATATCTCCACAATCCTAAAAAAATTATTCCCTCTTGATTTCTTGTCACATCTCGTTTCTTGGATTTGGAAGCCACTATGATACAGTTTATTACTTTTCCCCCCTTTATTCCTAAGTATGTTAGAACATACTCAATCTAGTAAATATAGAATTTCCAAATACTAATATCCTAGTCAATGATACAAGGTCCTTAAATTTTAGATTCTAACTTATCCAATGAGTGAATTTAAAATGAATCTTGTAATTTCCTAGTCATAATATATTAAACTGTAAAACTGAATCCTCATCGTATGACGTTAAAATCCAGTATATATATCTTATTCTCATGGCATTAAATTTCACGATGCCTCTACCATTTTTATAGAGGGTACTCCCCACCTAACATCGATCATTTAATTAAATATATTCTAATTTAGAAAATAAAAAATTATATAATATATATTTCTTATTCATATACAATTACAATAAAAATAATATCTTCATTCTCATACACCTTCCCTTGTAAAATTACCTTTTGTGGTCCTGAGACAATCGAAATCATAAAAGAAATCCCAAATATTGGTATTTGAATGTTATAATTCCTAAGGATAACTATGTCTTGACTATTCTATAACACACCATAGTTGTATTTTCATTAAGTCACCCACTAACATGCCTCTCAACCAAAGGATGTTTCTGTTTGACTATGTTGTAACATTCCCTAGTGAGTTGTTCATAAAGTCACATAAAAAATAGATATTTCAACTAACAATATGTTCGACCATGGGAGAGACCTCCTCTATTCCCATAGGAGAAAACAATATTTTACTACAAACTAATTTTAGAACATCATTCACAGTAATTCCCCACATACATGTCTCATATCATGTTTTATATCCTGAAATCATAAAATCATGACACAAAATTTCCCTTCATGTATCCAAGGAATTTTTCTAACTTCTTACTTAATTCTCCATGATTGGATCATCATTCTAAAACTCATGGTTAATGAAATTTTACCTAAAACATCAACCCTTTTAGTCTATATTTTAATAATTTATGCTAATAAAAAAATAAACACGGTGCATTATAGTTTAAAACCCCATAAAGGTTACTCTAGGAAAAAAAATTGAGTTGTGGTTTGTTAGATCTATGCTCGGCATGGTTTAGGAATGAATCAAGCACTGAAAAGTTAAAATGAAAAAACTTGTTATGATAAAAACTAGAAATGGGAGGCCTATGAGAAATAAAACTCTCTCCCCTTAATTCTTCTTTGTTGGAGTTATGAAAATTTTGGGTAATGAAACAATAGATGCAATGTTTTTGGGGTTTTCTATATGACATTATTAATAGTAGAACAACACTCTCTAAGACCCATAGTTTTGGAAAACATTAGAGCATATCCACATCCCTATCAATGTGGTTACAAATCATTCTTAAAAATATAATTTTATATTAAAACTGGATTTCATGTTATATTATAATGACAAAAGAGAAAACATGGATGGATATATTGATATTTTCAGAAAAAAATATTTTTCATATGTAAATTAATGAAAATGCGAGGAGAAACCACATGTTAGAATATCTCTATCATCCTTTACAAAAATCTTGAATAAATATATTCGTCTACTAGACATACTCTTGAGCACCATCACCAGCCTATTAAAGCTAATCTAACTAAACAACATTGGTCTCATTGTCCTAGTTGCGTTTCTCAACTATGGTTATAATGGTAGTTGACCCCCCCCCCTTTGAGATCCTTCTTGTGAATGGAAATTTTTTTTGAGATACCGTTGTGTGGCCTAGAAATATTTTTTGAGACAAAATATATTAAAGACCTTCTCATTGATCTATTTATTTTACTCCATCTTCTTAGCATGGCTATACTCTGCCTGATATAATGCATCCATAATTTCATCAGTTATAACAAATAGCTTTGTCTTGATGAGGTTCTGCTATAGCTTGCATTATCACTCATGTAAGTGGATGATTTCTCTCTTGGTAGTATGAATCATGATGTAATAAATATATTTTATACCATAGCATGCTGAAAAGTAATGGAAGTCGATGTAATTTCAAATATAGGTAATAAAAAGGAATCTCAAATGTTATATTTTTAGTCTCCCTCCAAAAAGTACATCGTGTAATATGAATTAAATTTTGTACCTCAATGTTTGAATCATATCCACTGTTAGAGGGATGGATGTATTCCAGTATCATTTTACTCAATGAGTCACCTTACCCCACTCCCTCCTGAATAGTTATGGCCTCACTTTCTGGTATGTGTTGAATCAGAATTGAAGCTTCTTTATTATCTATGGATGAAAACGTTGATGGAGTTAGAAAATATATATGGAATATTGTTAGCCTCAAAAGGATATAAAATAGATAAAGATGATTATTATTAAAGTAATTATTGACACTTACCCAGTGACAGGTCAGTGGAATTGGTCAATTTCTCTCTAGTATTATTGACCTCATTAGTTTGAGCTGAAACCACTTTACTAGGGGATCTAACCTAGATCTTCCTGAAGCTCACAAAGGGAGGATCGTAATGGCTCTATATTTCAAGATCCCCTTGGCCAGTTATCCCTCAAAAGTGGTAGTAGGATGGACTTCGACACCATGTTTATACATCACTGCTAAAAAATTATTCATCAATAATGCTACACAGTTCATACAGTAATGGTCAAGACATCGATCATAAAAATTAGTTACACAAAAAATAAAGACTCACATCCATCCATGTCCTTATTAAATTACAAATATTCTTTTAAATCAGTGGGAATAATAATATATTTTGGTATAAAATCAAATTTCATGTCATGATTTCTCATAGAATTCACTAATTCCCAAAGCCTCTTTGTATTCTCACCCATGGGGAATCCAAAACATTAGGCTTAGGACCTAGTGTAGCACCATCTCCTGACAACCTTTGACCACAAAAAGATTCATCAGAGACATTTATATGGTCAGAATCAATTATTATATGGTTCTACGCTGTTTGAGAATAATATAAAATATCATAAAGAATAAAAGTCGGTAGTTGACATATGAAACCTTATGATGTACATTATACATTACCTAAATCCTCATCCCTCTCTAAAGTGGTAGGAGTAGTAATGAGAAAAGATAATATTGTTTCAACCCTTGACTCTTCTCCCACCAAAGGAGTGGACATGAAAAAAATTCCATGTCTTATCTAAATAATAATATATAGTTCACAGAGGCTTGTCTCCAAGCCCATTGAGAGAGGAAAGGGAAAGAGAATTTGAAACCATAGATGTGACCAAATTTTTTGTATAAAGTGGAAATAAATTATGATGTGATAATTTAACCTCATTGGGAAGGAATTTATACAATGAATTCCTTATCTATCACTCTTTTTTTCTCAATGGAGTGGAGCTAAAACCAACACACTCAATGAATATTATGGGAGGAGGCAGTATATATTCCCCTAAAATATCATCCTTCATTTTCTTTTAGCCTAGAGATATATATCATGGTTCCAAAGATGATTTATTGGTTCTGGTTGGGGTTATGGTAAGCTCATATTATGGTGATGGAATTTCCAACTATTTCCCCTTTGACTACTGAATATTATATTATCCTTTTTCTGAATAACAAAACATTGTTCAAAATAATAAAAATAAAGAACAAAAGAGAAAAAAATAAAACAACTTGCATCCTAGGTATCAAAATAATAAACCCATTCATCGAAAGACAGTTTGTCAACCCCTTCATTGGAATCTCATTTCAATATTTCTTCTGCATGCCACATGGCAGGATTTAGGTTTTTTGTTTAATAAATAACCATATATAATTCCTAGATAAAAATTCCCACCTTGTTGGGGTATCCATCAAATTGATGATCTGATGGGGCATGAATCTATCCAATTTTTGAAATCCATACCCCAACACGAAGGAGCAACCACTCTCACTCATTATCATAAGTTATGAACTACCAAATTAGGAATACCTCTTGCTAGACATATTTAAAGGCTATTCTGAAATACAATGGATCTGAATTGATAACATTTGGTTTCATGATACATATAAATATCTCTATCATAGATGATGAGTGAGAAAATGGAACCAGAGTCTCCTCCTTTCGATGAAGTACATGCCGCCTAATATTGAACCTCGCAATAGAAACCCCTTTTATTTTGATAGGTGGACTATATCGTGCATGGGTTTGTTTGGGAGAACTAAGGACCTCATCATCTATACCCTCTGAAGGAGATTAAGCACCCTCCAGAAGAGACAAAACACCTTCGAGCGGGTTAGAGCCTTTCTACCTTACTTACTTTACCTAGAGATTGTTACATTCTTGACTAGAGCGACACCTAAATCTAAAACACCCACATGATATGATGAAATCCATGCCTCTTCATAAAAAGTGTTCAATCCATTAGATCCACATACTGGAGGAATGTTATTTACCACTAGAGTTAGGTGTATCTTTATAAGAATGCATAGCTATTTGGATACCATTGGGTACCTTTATGATAAGAGATGAACTGGAGGTGATATGACTATTTTTTATAAGAAGTTGAACTATTTTAAAAACCTATAATGTTCATAGGACTAACATATAACATCATCATCAATTTGAGATGCTAGAATTCCATATTTAAAGGAAATAATGTATGATCTCCATTCGTCAACAACCATACTGTCATTAGTAAATTTCCATGTTATTTGATCTCTATATAGGAATAAATTGGAATCATTGAATAGGTTCAGTGTCATCATGGTCTCATTGGGAATCTGATACAAGGGATGAAAAACATATATAAAAAGAAAAAAATGTAAAAAAGTGGCCTCTCAGAATCTCAGCTTCTCTTAACTTGTAGTAGGATATAATGTGGGCTACAACCGCTCCCCACATTACCATAAATAGATTTTCAATTCATTAAATGGTCTTACTTATGTTAATAAGAAATATGAATCTATGAATCTTCACTAGGATATGTGTTTTCAACTCTATGTGATTCCTCTATACTAGCTTTTCTATGATAGTGAATGTCTCTGGCCTCTTCCCACCATTGGAGTCCTGAAGTGGATGCATGTAGAAGCAGATAAACATTGATAAAAAACCTACAAGTTGTGATATTTCAGGGATACTATACATAGGTTTATACCCCCATTAGTCATACTCCCCCTTTTCAAGAAAATTCTTGGAACGCCCCCACTTCTCCATCTTGGGACACCCCATGGGACGTTTTTATGTGGGGCCATTCCCATTTTTCTACAACAAAAAAGAATTTAACCATGATTTATGATGGATATCACCTCTTATGTGAGGGTATTTCTTCATAATGTCCCATGCTACATTTAATTTCTCATTAGAAAAAATTTTCTTCCTTACAACTTTGTCCCATGTTTCTATTTGTGGGATGATTTATTTATACATCTATCCATGGATCGAAACCCCAAATATATTCCAAACATCCCACTGGGTGATACCTACTTCTCTATGAGTCAGGTGAAAATATTTCATTTTTGGGATCCATCAGATAAGAATATTGGGAATTAATTCAATGTTCTTGAAAATGTGTGTATGGGCTACCCATATGGGTTTATAAATACCCAATATATTCAGCTCACTTGCAAAGTCCTCAATGGTCTGGCATGCCGAGTACTCCAACATCTACTAGGGTATAACACCCCCTTCCAGGTGTAGATCCCATTCTTCTCTCAAACACTTCTACTAGTCTATCATGACATCATAAAATATGGATGTGTAATAATGAAACTTTAATTCTGGAATGTGAAGCTTCAATTCTAGACACCATTAAGTTGTGATGTGTGACCCATGCCATGGATGACGTCTCAATCTTAATATACATGTCCATTCTCAAGGTATTTGATGAATTTATGTTAATGTAGACTTGAAATACTAAAAAATGAGTTTAATTATTCATATATGACATTAAGACCTTTTTTAAGTGTCTATGTCCATAGAACTACTTATATTTTCTCTCAAGACACTCATGGTGATTCTTATTCTGATATTGTGCCATGTATGGAAGAGTGGTATCACATAAATCATAGTAGTCTAGAATAATGTTTTTTTTCTCATTTACTACTCTTCTATGTGTCAATTGAACAGACAATGAATCACCCATAAGTTCATAAAAAATATTTATTTTGGGTTAAAATATTAGAAACATGGATATTTGGAAATGGAATGATCCCATGAAGGGTACCCACACAAGTGCATCACACAAGTCAACCATCCATGTAACCATGCAGGGGTACCAATAATAGATGTAGGTATTGCATTGATAGGTACACAATTGTGTTGTGCAAAAGTGATTTTATCATAGAATCTTAAGTGGGAGGTTTGCATGGAATACAAGCACAATATGGCCAGTGATACAATAGAAAGAGATCATCCACGGAGGCCTTAAGCTCTATTTATGGTCCTGAGAGCCCATGTGTGAGGCTAATGTGTGCGACCCACTTTTGAAAATTACATGTGAAGATAAACCACCATGTTGACCTTCATAAACCCAGGGCTATTTAATCAATTTACTTTAGGATCAGAACCTCTTCATTCAATCTAATCCAATCCTGAGGGGGGTGGATTTTATTGACACTCGTTTTTTCACATGGATGAAAATTAATTAATGGAGAATATCTTAGGGAGAATAAAAAATATGATAAATGAAATTACAATGGATACACCATTTTTTAAGTCACCACTACTGTGGCCCCCTAGGACATCATCGATGCATAGTGTACCAGTGCAGTATCCTACCCAACATACATGTTCATTATAATGTGTGACATACCTAAACCATCGAACACCTTCCCCTAGTTTCCCCTAAAATCAAATAAATAAGACCATGGGACCCTCATTAAAATGATGGAAAATCACAGATATATTTTGAAGTGATGATCACCCTAGTACTTCAAAAATTCCCTTATAAACCTTTTAGGTAGATCTATAAAACATAAGAGAAGAGGTAATAAAAGGTGATAGTGGAATTGAATTTTTCCAAAGTTATAAAATAAATAACTCCTGCACATAGAACGCTTTCCACCTATTTCAAAAGAACTAATTTGAATGACCCATCCCTAACCCATGACATTTGTTAGATCCTTCTAGGGACACCTAAAGAGACCCTTTATGCATAATGAAAATCCTCACCCCAGTGTTGTTTCCCTCGTGTTCCATCACCAAAACAATTTTAGCTCGCATAGTCCTAATTGTGTGAAGCCCTTTCTATCCACCCAGGTCTATATTACATAAGACAACCTTGGTATTCTCATACTTCAACCATCTGATACCACTTCTAAAGCCCTATTTATATCCACTTGAAGATCCCACTTTGTGTATGTATTATATTTGTTTATCAACATGTTGTCATTTTTTTTCAATGGTGATCAATGATATAAGAAGATCTCATTGAAATCAATATGATAAAGTGGTTCCAAATTTGATGGATCTTGAGAAACATTCATACATATTTATAAATAAGGAATGGGAAGTGGGATTAGTGATCCATAGATTCCCTTATTGATCTATACATTAGAAAAAACACTGAGAACTCAAAAAATTAGATCATTCAAAATAATAAAACCAAAGTTGGGTGAGTAAGAAATCACATAGAAAATATTATATTTTATATTGAGACATAAAATCCACATCTAGGGGTTCAAACCATAAAAAACCTATAAAAGTTTTAAAAAATATATTTTTTATCACCATTGTATCAACTAAAAACAAACTGTGAAGACTACAACACAATCTCACCCCAACAAAAAACATAACACAACCACAAAACATCATTTATTCTCATTAATTCACATCTTTTAAACATTTAATGATTTTATATTTAATAGATTAATTATGTTTATTATGATATTAATTTTTTCTATTCTTACTGTCCATATTCCATTATTAAATTATCATGAGAAATCCCAACGATTTCCCAATAATTTTAACCAATGATGTTCATCAATATATACTGCTTTTTAATTTATAGTTTATTAATATATTCATTATTACCAAAAAAATTCCATGTCATTGGAAAACTCAAAAATTATCCCTAAAATGCATAATTTACTATAATAAATATATCAAAACACATTGCAATAATGAAAATAACTCATTAATTTCATTATAATCAACCATATAACCCCTTCTATGACAACAACCATTAATATATAATCAATATTCCCACACAAAAATCTTAGTAACACCTTTATGGGATTCAAAAAATTATTAAAGAGAATGATTATCAATTTCTTTTCCACTATTATCATAGTATTACACCTCAAAAAATAACACATGATACAAAAAACACAAACTAATAATGATACCATAGAAAAAAATCAGTGAATCACATTAGGAAACCATTACTTAATTTTATGATTTGCAATATGTGTCATGGAAAATATAGTTATCATCATTTAATTTATATATTTTAATATAACCATTACATTGCATTCATTAAATTTTAATACTTTTATGATATTTGATCCAAACATCTTTGTAATAGAAACTGAAAATCATTATATATCAATAATAAAACATAAAGTAACACCATAAATAATGAAATAAAACATAATTAATACCACAGAAAAATATAACCACGTGAAAATTACCCTTCCTCATAAATTTTATTAGGATCATTTAATTATCTTAATCATGTTAACTTTTACCATTTATCCAAGAAAAAAGGTATGAAATATCTATAATTCACACAAAATTAAAGGGGAGTTCTCGAATCCTCTACCATGACCAAAACATCAACAATAATTATGTAAAAAATATAAAGGAACTCAAATATAATACTAACCAAAGGAAAAGGATCAGCAATGAATACCATGTTAGATTATAAACCATCAAATTCAATATATAATATAATCAAACTAGATCATAATTACCTACAAAACCACTTCGAGAAAGAAGATTAAGGGAAAATGAAGAAAAAGGGGAGGAAATATCATTGCATTATGAATATGTTTATCTATGAAATTTTGAGGTCCTAATCGAATCAAATATCCCCAAATATTTATATTGAATTTACTCTATTTAACTATGTTTCAAGGAATATAAATAAAAGTAAAAATAATATTAATTTGATTAATAATTTAATTAGGGGTTGATTTTTTTTGGCATCAGGACATGATAAGATATAGTCAAGACATGATAGGGTTAACTCTACTAGATCTCTAGAAATCACACTATGATTCCATATATCTTCGAATATGACATATATTCAAAACCACTAAAATCAATTTTTTAAATGGGGAAACACGATGATGACTATTATTTTGTTTTTACTCTTGAAGACCTGAATTCCACAAAAGAACTCTAAAAACCCACGGAACGTAGAAAACATGAGGGTGAAATAGAATCCAAAATGGTAAACCAAAAAATTATTATTGTGGGGACTCATTTTTTAGTAGATATTTTTATTTCATGATGGAAATTCACAAGAAAATAAAATAATCACCTGATAAAACATCATACGATAATAAAAAATGCCACATCATGGTTGGGAAATGAAAAAGAAAAATGTGATATCAAATAAAACCTTTTCAATGATTAATTTCAGTGAAATATAAGGTTTTAATGTTTTGAAGAAACCTCTATATCCAACTTTATATGATGACAAAAATCCACCATTCCATGATGAAACATCCTCCCTGAAATAGTGTGATGATTAAATATAAATTCATATACTTTTATCCATGCCACATGAAATACACTATGACATAAATATATATAACATTTCACACATGAATTTGAACATATCTTCTCATATAACTATCCCGACACACCACAAAAACTAGGTTCAAATCACAACTCACCCTTCTCAGCTGAAAACCCAGATCTAACCCCCCTCTCTTCCCTCATCATTCTCATGACACAATTTAAAATTAGATGACATATTATAAATTACTATAATGGGTTGGAATATTATAATAATAGTGAATAAATTCTTACTAGGTTGATAAAATCGTCCCAACCCCTTGAACATGGTTTTGATTTCATGGTATATTATTAGACCTCATGTGAAATAATAATTGAGGGGTTATGAATCAATACATGAAGTCTTGTAATGGAATATTTTTCAGTAAGAGTTTGGGTTGAATGTTTTTCAAGAATATAATATTATTCTATATTTATTTTTCATAATTTTTTATATAATAGATTAACTTATAATTTTTTTATAATGATGATTATGATGATAGGACGTTTTTATTTGTTGAGTTTTTATATGAATAACATATAAAAATATAACTATTTTAATTTAATCGACTTCATAATGCTAACTATTTACAACCTATTTATTTTTTATAAGATTAAATTTTTTATACATAGATGATTCGTATAAATTTTTTCACAGCCTGAATTATTTTTTCAGTCATAATGTCAAAATCATTCAAACATTTGGGTTAGGTTCATCTTTCAATATATTTCCAATGAAATATAGTGAGGTGTTATGAATTTCATGTATCTTATGGGCATGAGTATTATATTGGGTATCAAGGATAGTTTGTTAAAAAATTATGACATAGGGATTTGGAATTTTTGAATTAAGATAAATAAACTAGAATATGGGTATTTAGACTTGTAGGATAGGGTGTGTTTATATCAGGAAACCGAGTGTTTGATAGAAAGATACATTTTTTTTTGGATTTTGATATGTTTGTTGGAACCATATGTATATTTGAGGTCATTCTTTACTATCTAATGTGTGTCATATAAATAACCCTTGATAAGTCATAGGTTGTATTTTGGATTCAAATTTTTTTATTAATTAGTCAACATCATGGTAAAAGGTTTAGAAAATTGTACATTACAATATTGATTTAAATGATTTAAATTACTCTCTAATGATAGGTTATAAACAATAAAAATCCTAAAATAAATTATTCAAATTTTCCTTCAAATAGTTATTTATATTTTACTAGTTAATTTTATAAAGAGGGGATATTGAATTTATCATACATGTTTATTGTTTAAATTTAGTTATATATATATATATATCATATGATAAAAAATTTTCTATTTTGAATTTTTATAAAAATATTTTTTATTTAATATTGATATATTTTTTTATGGAATAACTATTATAAAAATAAATTTACATGTATTTTATATAAAACAGAATCTAATTTCATGTATTTTTGAAAAAATATGGTCTTTTTAAACTAGGAAACATTTATTTTGAAATTCAGTAGTGATTTTGATATTGGTTTGTTTAATTGGAAACTATATTTGATAATAAATAAAAACCAATGGAATAGCTCTATTTAAATTGGACATATTTTTTTGAAATGGATAATATAAATGAGAAATTATGTAATTTTTATTATATTTTTTTTAAATTAGAAAGATAAAATTTTAAAATAAAATGTGAAAATGAAATTTAATTGTGAATTCGGTGTTTTATAATTAAATATATGTATCTTGATATGTTCTGTAAACCATAATTTCAAATTTAAATGTGTTTTATAAGAGTTAAGGTTTATTTTAAAACTTAAGGACATGCATCATTTTGAATAATATTTTTTATTGTTTTAAAAATCCTTATAAAATTAAATTGGGTGTTTAAATTGATTGAAATTGGTTTTATTTGTTCAAATTTAGACATTTATTGGTGGATAAACTTATTTTAAAATAATTGTGTATGAATTTAACACATATTTTGAATTGTGATAATTTGATTGATCCATTTTGGGAAAAGTATTATATTGATTTCACGTGATTTAAATGGTTTGTATTGATGTAATAATGGTTTTTATGGGGTTTATTATAATGGGGTGAACCAGTTTGAGAGTTGTATTTTTTGTTGATGTCTTGGATGTGAAAGGCCCTCTATATAAAATTGTCGATATTTTTCTTTATGAATTATGTTTATTTCATTAAAATGAACTGAGTGGAAAATAGAAGCATGAATCATGAGTTATATTAATGGTCACATGAAATCTATGAGAACGGAACAAGGATTAGTCAGGTTCATAAAGTTATTATCCATTGACATGGGGTAATTATTTTTTCATATTTTATAAAACTATATATTATTGACTCATTAATAATATATTTATTTAGTGTAATGAAATATTTTAATTATATAAATGTGATAAATTTAAAGGTTTCCGATTTAAATTCATTTTTTTATTTTAAAAGTTTGATTTTTATGTTTACGGTTTCGAAATATGGATAATAAACCCAATGAAAATAAATCTTTTGATTATTAAAGGATTATATATTGAGTGGTATGAGGAGGAGGAAACTGAGTGCATATTTGTAAGGAACCGGTTAGTTTGTGGGAAATACAATATTGTAGGTTATTTCCTTTATAACCTTGAACTATCTAGTTTCTCAAAGTAGTTAGTATATGGTATTATTTACATGATAGGATAAAAATGTTTTTTATATTTAGTGGGGAATAATACAAGCATTTATGGTTCTCCCCTACTCAAATTTAGAGGTTAGATGTCTTAATGGGAGTCTATTTTATATTATTCATGGTATAAAAAATTTTCACTAAAACCCTATACATTCCATGATCAAAAAATGTGAATGGTTTTGTGAATATATTTTCTAAAATAATGAAACACACCATTATATTCTTTTAAAACATACAGAGTACCTCCAAATAATCAAATAAAAAATATACTTCCTCATATTTTCCTTTAATTTTAATTGTTATATTTATCGATTTGTTGAGTGGTAATGTATTATGATATATAATATGTCTATCAATGTTATTTTAAGATTATTTAATGTTTATAAATATAGTAATATGTTAAGGTTTCTCAATAAGTTTCAAAATGTGATTTTAATATCAAATACCTTATTCATCTTATCAAACATATCAAAGTACATGAGTTTTTAAATATAATTATAGAATATTATAGACCACATATCGTGGAATATGACACTAAATTTAAATGTAATTTCCTAAAATTTTTCCAAATAAAATAGAAACCTATTAATTCATTATGTTTAAAACAATAACTGTATACATGGCTTTAAAAATTGAACAAAATTATCATGAATATGAAAATTTAAATATTATTATATAATTATATAAGGAATCCCATATTCAAAATAATTTCTATACAATAATTTTACATAAGTGAATTGATATATATATATATATTTTATAAAGGAACAAAATTAAACTCAAGGAATAAAATAAAAATAGGAATATAAACAAAAATATAAATTATGATTTATTCCTTTAAATACACTTATTCATTCCATTTTCTCAATGAAACGTATTAAAATATATAATTCAACTAAAAATAATCTATAAATTTTTTGAAAATATTATAATGGAAATAAAAATGATAATATTTTAGGTTATTATAGAATTTTGATGTAAGATATATACTATTTAAGTCTCTATTATAATTTCTCTAATGTATTTCACTCTATGTTCATTTTTGATTGAATGTTTATTTCGAAGATACATATTGAACCTATAAAGAGTAAAAATGATATACACATGTAAACATAATTAGACCACGATAATAGAAAACGATTTTACTTAGATTAAGAATAATCATTGACCAAACAATAAAAATTTCTCCTCGAATATGAATTGGTTATTAAAAATTAACCTATGCGGAATAATTTTTTTTTATTATCATTATATAACAAGGAAATAGCATATACATTCCTCATAATCCATTTATATTTTGATAGATAAATTTTTATATTAAATCCCACATCCATTATACTAATATTTGTACTATTTAATATCTTCATAGACTATATTATCATATTCAACATGAAAATGAATGTATTTTATATTTATTATCCTCAAAGGAGACCTTTATATAGAAGGCTTATAAGTTTTTGTATAAACCCAAAAAGTATATTCTATTTTCTAACTCTAATCCTTTATATATGTGTTTACCAATTTTTCTATGAAATTCTTAATCTCCATATTATATAAATCATCATATTCCTTGGTCCATTGATGATAAGTTGAAGAAACATTATGACCAATATCATATTTTCTAATAGAAGGTTCTATTTTTTGGAAATAAATTTTATTTTCATGAAAATTTATTATAAATCATGTTAATCTAAATATATAGACAAATGAAATGTATACACTTAAATTCAAAAATTAGCATCACATGTGATAATTGGAATAAATTGAACCTATATAGAGTCATAGTCTATAACAATGATAATGAATTCTTAGCTAATATATTTATAAAACACCACATATTTTCATTATCCTAGGTATCATAAGAGACACAAAATATAAAATGATTTGGGAAAATTTCATTTTTTTAAAACATTTCATATAGTCTAGTATTTAAAGAATGATTTAAAATACATATATGGATCCTCAAAACAAATTGGCTGGTAAAATTATGAATAAAAATTATTCTGAAATATTTATTATATGTCAACCATCTTAAACAAATAAAAAAAATATAATAAGAAAAGATCTAATGGTGTATCATTACCAAACATTAACATCCATATAATTTTATTACTTACAGTATTCCAAATATTTTTATTAACCCATAAAAAGTACTTTGATTCACTATAGAACATATAAAATTGATGTTTACAAAATTAATGAGGGTCTGGGATACACAAATGTAACTAAAATTTTTTTATACAAAGGAACATAGTTTTCACTTCCTGAAAGTCCTATTCTAGATATATTTCATTAATTTAATAAAAATTTTAGCTTTCAATTATATCATCAATAGAAATTCAGATGAGATAATAATCTACCAAATATTTTATTCTTATAAATTTCTTTGCCATAATAGAAAATATATTATTAATTAAAATTCAACTAATGAGTAATAATATAGAATCATGCTTAATAAAACTATTTGGAATGAAATCTTGGTTAGTGAATAGAATAACCTTTCAATCATCAAGGGTAGATTTAAATATTTTTGACTAAAAAAAATCAAAATGTTAATAAATTTAGTCTAATTATAATGATGTGAATATAAAAATCTAAAACTATAGGCTATATCATCAAAAATCCTATTGACTCATTGGGAAAACACAACTTTCAAAGAAAAATAATATGAATAAATCATTATTTCAAAAGGAACTTCCTACCTTATTGGATGAATAATTAGTGGAATATTGAGATACCTTTTCAACTATTTAAAATACTTTATTCATATATAAATAAGAATAAGTTATTGTAATTTTGTAGAAACCCTAATAAATTTTAGTAAATCTAATTAAACTTTTCAATGAACTTCCTATAAAATCCAACATACTCTAAATATGTATTAAAATCTATCACATTATTGGGATATGGTATGTAATATATTTCCCAAAATATATAAAATTCAATTTGAATTTTATTTTTAAAATATATATATATGAACTATCTATATTATCACCCAAAACTAATAAATCACATAGTTAATAACAAGGTCATTCACTTCGTATTTTTAAAAGCACGTATCCTAGACCATAAAAAGAAGGCGCAAATGAGGTTCTATACATAGCATAATCATCCATAAAAACATACATAATATCATCTTAAAATTTATTAAATAAAATTATAATACACTTTTGGAATGTTTAAAGATAATTAAAATCCGAAAAAATAAAAATCTTATAAGAAAACATTCTATAATGATGTGAAATTGTAGGATTGTTTTGATCATTAAGGGTAATGTGTATCTAAAAAAATATAAATAACCATAAAAAAATATAAATGTGAATATTCTATAAAATTAACAAGGATTTATTCAAGGAATGGTGAGTGAAAATAGATATCTCATATCAATTGGATTAATTTACTAATTTTCATACTCAATCACTATTTTTTATGAACCATGTTTAACATTTACTATCAAAATTGACTCTTCACCACTTTTAATCCACTCTTCTAAAGTGGAATTTATATTGGTCTATCTAAATGTATATTTAATATATAAATAGTACTCTTATACCTACCAATTGGGTTACCACAATCTTAACTACCTCTAAAAGTGTGGGATTCAACCTCGTTTGACACTAAATCATTGATTTAACATCATCATATATGAAAATCTGGTTCATACAATTTGTTGGACTATTTAATAGAAAATCTAAAAAGGTAAAAAGTAAATAATTATACTCAATCTAGTAAATTTGGTGAGTTAAACTTCCTGATCCTTAGAAATATCAAAAATAAATAAATATTGGAAATTTATCATCCATTTCTAAAAAAGTATATTTTTTGTTTTAGGATATTTGTTTAAATTATAAAAAGAGAGTATAGTTACACTAGTTTCCATGTAAGAAACGAAATCAGTATTCATTTTTAAGGAGTGTAAGTTCGGTTTAATTAAATTATCTCCTTTAAAAAAATTAAATAAATTTAATGTCAAATATATTGAAATGGTTTTCAAAAACAATCTAAAAATGATAAATAATCATTATAATCAAACATAGAATATTAAATTCATTCAGTATTATAAAATTCCTAATCAATTTCAAAATAATTTTGTGAGGGTTTAAAATATATATTATTAACAAAGGACCCCTTTATCATCATTTTTATAACTACTAACTACTGGAGCGAGATTAAATGCCTGAGTCTTTTATTAGATCTTTTAGAAGTACTAATAAAGAAAACATTTATCGATTCTTAAAAAGGAACTGATAATGAACCATTTATTAGTTTTAATAGAAGCTATAATAAAGGGACATACTATTGTGGGTTGTTACAGAACACTACTACACTAGTGAAGTGAATAGTAACAACACACCGCAAGAAAAAAACACTAGAAAATCATAAAAATAATGTATGATTACAGAATTTAACTGAATATAAAATAATCTAGGATCATTTTCTCATTTTTGAAAATGTGGTGTGGATTTTAAACTAAAATGATACTTAAATATTGAAAAAACACACTTGATATCATACTGGTCACACTATGTGTCGAATTGAAGTGAAGTTAGTTCCAACACATCTTAAATAAATTAAGGATCATTTTCCAAAAGTATAAAAATTATCTGAATGTGTTTTATTAGTTTTGAGTATGTCACATGTATTTTTTACTAAAATGTCATTTTAAATTGGAAGCACATACTTTGAATCATACAGGTCACATAATGTGTCAATTTGATGTGATACCAAATCCCATACACCAAAAATGAATTTTGAATCGTTTTCTTAATTTTTAAAGAAAATACTCGTTTGTTTTGTTGGTTTTCATTGATGGACTCATTTTGAACTAAAATGTTAATTTTAAACTGATAACGAACACATTGAGTTAGAATTGATACAACATTGATCGGATTGTATTGTGGTTGATTCCTATAAGTCAAAAATGACTTATTGATTGTATTCCTAAATTATCAAAACAATCTTAATGTGTTTTTTTAGTTTTGAGTTGGGGAGTTGTCTATTTTAAGAAATTTGATAAAAAAAATTAATGAAAAAGACGAACATGGATTCATATCAGTCACCCCATGCATTGGATTGAGGTGCGGCTATTTATTACACATCCCAAATGGATTATGGATAATTTTTATAATGTATCAAAACAATCTGAATGTATTTAATTTTCTTTGAGTACGTCACTTGTCATTTTTTTACTAAAAATCCATTTTAAACTGAAACATGAACATTGACTCATATTGATGGCATCATGTATCGGTCTTATTTAAGACTAATTCCTACATGTCAGAAATAATTTATGACTCAATGACATAAATTATCATGATAATCGAAGGGTGTTTGCTCAGTTTTCAGTAATTGATTTTTTGAACTCAAATGTCAATTTTGAACTGATAACAGACACATTGAGTCATACTAGGAACATCATTTATCTAATTTATTTTAGGATGATTATGAAACATAAACATGCCTTCTGGACCATTTAACTAATGTATAAAAACAATTTGAATTCACTTTCTCAGTTTTGAGTAGGTCAGTTATCCTATTTATAAAAAATGATGTCCTTTTAAATAAAAAAGGCACACTTGGGGTCATACCTGTACACCATCCATGAAATTTTAGTATGAATGATTCCCATGCATCTTAAATGACATATAGGTCATTTTACAAATGTATTAAAATAACAAGAATATGTTTTCTCAGTTTGAATTATGTCAGTTGTCCTTTTTATTAAAATTGATGTCATTTTTAAAAAAAATATGCACTTTATGTTAAAATGGTCACTTAATGCATCATATTGAGTTAAGATAGATTATTAAATGACTTGAATTACTTATGTATCATTTTAATAAATTATCAAAACAATATGAGTACGTTTTATTAGTTTTGAGTGGGTCAGTAATCTTTTTTCTTAAATTGATGTCATTTTTAAATAATAGATCCACTTGGAGTCATACTGGACACACAATGCATCAGATTAAGTAAACAATGATTCTTACACCTATAAAATGACTTATGGACCGTTTTTCTAATGTTTAAAACTAATATAAATTAATTGTCCAGGTTTTGAGAAGGTTACTTGTCCTTTTTATTACAACGGATTTCATTTTAAAAAAAATATGCACTTGGAGTCATACCGAACACACCGTAGGACAGATTGAGATACAACTAACTCCTACACATATCAAATGACATATGGATTGTTTTCAAAAAGTAAGAAAACAATAAAAATGAGTTTTCTCAGTTTTGAGTATGCAACTTTTTTTTACTAAAATGTCATTTCAAACTGGAAACACACACTTTAACCTATAATGATCACACTGTGTATCAGTTTGACATGAGAATGATTCTTATATGTCAAAAATGACTTATGAATTGATATCACAAATTATCAACCATATCCAAGCATGTTTTCTTTGTTTTTTGGGAGTGAAATATTTTGAACTAGATTTTCTATTTTAATCTAATTACAGACATATTGAGTTATACTGGTCACATCATGTGTCGAATTGTAGTTCACCTGATTCCTAAATGTCTCAAATGAATTATTAATTGTTTCCCTAAATTATAAAAATAATCATAATATTTTTTTGGGATTGAAATTAAAATTTATATTTCTCAATTACAATAGGGGTTAATTATAGGATTAAAAACGTTTTTTATATTTAATAAAATATATGTTCAACAAAGTTAAAAAAGATGAATTAAAAAACACAATTTAGTTCGTAATAAAGAAACTAACTTACTTAGGATATAATAATAAATATCCTATAATGACCCAAACATTTATTAATGAAAATTCCTCTTGATCTAATTGAATATCATATTTTGTAAAATGGTTATATAAAATATGAACTTCCTTGGTTTTATGTTTTTGTATTTTAAAATATCAGTAAGAATTGTTACTGTTGTGAATATAGCCGTCGAAAATTGATCACATGATTTGTATAAGTATAGAGATTTAAAAAATACAATTTACTCTGAACAAGGAAGCGATGGTATCATACATTAGAATTGCATCATACAAAGCCCATTTTTTAGAGCTAGGAAAAGATATGGCATCTTTGGGATTTTCACTTTATAAATCCCTAGTTGATCTTCAAAACATTAATCTTTAATGAAACTGACTACAAAAGAATTGGAAGATGATAGAGATTAACACTCGAGCAATGTTATCCAATCCACCCTAACAGTCTTCCATAATTGGACACCTTACCCTTAGGTCTTATGCAGGTGTTATAAGGGGTTATGGAATAATACCATAACACTATGATTATGTTCATTATTTTTTTATTGAATAAATAATATAAATTCATTTTATTATTTTTACTTTGTAAAGGGTTTTTAAAGGAAAAATAATATTTTATGTTAATATTAAATTCATAAATCTATTTTGGTGAATTAATAGATTTTCATAATAAATAATATTTTAATAAAATATTATTACTAATTTAATTTTTTATTAAATAAAAAGGATTATATAATTTCTTATGGATATAGTAGAAATTTTTATCAAGGATTGAAAAATGTTTTTATCAAAAACCATGAATTTTCATTAAATGTCATTTTTTATTTTAAAATTTAAAAGCTAAATATTTAGAAAATTATTTTGATAAAATTAATATTATTTTTGAATTCATGATGTTTAAATTATCTAATTGTGAATTTTTCATAATTTTCTAAGGCATTCAAATTTTTAGGTAAAAATTAAATACTGTTTAAATATATAATTTTTTATGACATAGTACTAACTCAATAGTAATGTAATAAAATATTATAAAATTTATATTCAATAAATATATGTTTTAACTATAAAATAATGTTATTTTAGATTTTTTTAATTAATTTTATAATGCCTTAATGGACCCTCCAAGACTTATAACATATTTTATCTTTTTAAATCGATATCCTTGAGAGTGTGACTCACCTCCACAAAAAAAAGACAAATATTTTAATAATTTCAGTCACTAGACTTATAATATAATTTTTTATATTCCCCTTTGGGAAATATCATTAGCATAAACCATGGGATGGTTTGTGTTTTTGATTATTTCAGTATGTAGTGTCCAAGACCTTAATAATAAATAATCCCCTCTCCTTTTCTAAATAAACCCACTCAATATCCCATTACTCATTAATAAAAACCTTCAAAGAATGAAAAAACTCTAACATATTCTTTGTATAATCCTCCCATGGATCCCCAGGCTCCCATGAAACCCATCTCAATCCTCTCCTAAGCTTTTGGGATCACACATCCAAGTAAAGGATTTTTTCCTTTCTCATTTTTTCCCATGTATTTTTATGTTTTTATAAACTTTTCTTTTCAATTAAAAATGTTGGGGTATGATTTTTCACCTCCAATATACATTCCTCATTTTGTTTGAATGATGACATACTATTTTATCTCTCATTAATTCCTTCCTTTTACACCCATTACCATGCCAAAATTCTGTAAAGGATTTCTCTCTCCTTATTTGCATTCAAGAAAATTTTTTTCATTATGAATATAAATTAAATTACATATGTTGGGAAATGTATCTATATGATTACATTACTATAAATTTCATGTCAATATGTTAAGACACCCCTTTATCTCTCATCAATAATTTTTATGATTCTTATGTTCTATCGTTATGCTACAGAAATTGCATCATGATTATCCAGACCAAAGTCATTGTGTGGTGAATACCATGATCATTTCTTTATCAAGGGTATTAACCTTTATACACATTTACCTTTTGATTATATAGTTTCATGTATTAATTACAAATTCCTTTAACATGTAATAAATTATTATGTTTAATGAGGCCATGTTATATGATCCATGTGGAACACTTATGCATGAAATGAAATGATTAAGAAGGGTGTGTTCGGATAGTGCTCCAATGTATTGGGTAAATATTAGTATCATGATAAGTTAATTGAAATAAGGTATTGCTCATTCTAATTCAAGTGTAATGAGGGTTTACCCAAAATCCATGTGCAATGAGCCTTGTCCCATGCTAATATCATGTTAAATATTGTTACCATATTTCCATGTTATGATAATCAAGATATATAATTACTTTATGTTCATGTTTATCTTATGCTCCATTGATATTCCTATTTCCTAATGTATACTATATGCTTCATGTTATACCTTGTTTACTCCCTTACTGGTCTTTTTGTCTCACTCTTTTCATATGCATGTCCTCAGGTAATTCCATGCAATACTAAGTATGCATGAATGTTGTGGTCATGTAAAATAAGTTTTTGATAAAGATTTTGGTTTTATGTTCTAAGTTGTTTTGTAATGTTCCAAATTTCCCAATAAACTAGAGCTATTGATCCTCAGAGATGTCTTAAGTTCATTTTTATGTAATAAATCATGTTTATGTGTGTAATAAGGGAAGAGTTGTTATAGTTGGTATTAGAGGATATGTTTAGTTATATTTGGGATTTGGATTAGAAAACCCTAGTGAAAGCCTTAGGGATAGGACTAAGTATAAAAAAATATCCCTAAATAATGGTAAGTATTGAGTAAGTGGTCCGTCAAACAAATACATCCTTCTCTAGATAAGAGCATGTAGAGGCGGCTCTTGCACATTAGTATCTATGGGAAAAACCCAAAAAAACCTCTTTGAGCTAGACTCGAACATGAACTAGTGAACGAAAATGGGCCTTGCTATAGTCTTGGTTACGTCAGTCCTGGGGGATATGCTTTGGTAAATTTATAATCGTAGTATGAACCATTATTAAGGGAATAAAAAATGCCCCTATGAATATATGATGGGAAGTAGATCATGGGTAATATAGATTCAAACCTAAAAATTCATATGTTAATGAAATAAAAGTAATTTATAAATTATCCATTTTTTGGGATTCCCCTTTATTTGTTACCCCTAAAATTACTTTTATTCTAGTGAATGTCCATTAATAGGAGGACTTAGGCCAAAAACGGATGGGAAGATCAATGTGATGACTATTCTAATGAGATTCCAAATCCGATGGAAGCGGAAATCACAAAAATATTCAGGATACTCTCTCAGTTAACTCAAGTTTGGAATAGAATCATGGGTCAAGAAGAACATTACCCCCCCCCCATAAAGAACAAGCTGCAGTCGAGAGATTCATGAGACAAAGGCCACCGACATTTAATGGATCATCTAATCCCCCAATCACAGGCCAATGAATCATCTTAATTGAGAAGATATATTATATCCTTCAATGTTCTGAACAATAGAAGCTACCTTTGGCTACATATAGTATAAAGGTGGAGCTGATAAATGGGGAGATTGATATAAAAAATATGATGCTTAAGGAGGAGGTCGAGGAATTATAATGGAAGGATTTCTAGAAAAAAAATCGATAAATATTTTCCTTTCACCCTCTGACTTAATATGGAAAGTAACTTCCTTATACTTAAGAAAAAATATGACAAATCCATTAGAGAATATGAGGCCAACATCACAAGGCTTTCCCGATATGCCTCCGAATTTTCCATTATCACTGAATTCAAGGTTAACTGCTTCTTCGGTGGGATAAACCCTAGTCTATGGAAATCCCTAGTGATCTATGACTTTGATATCTATGATTAAATTGTTTGATGTTCCCTAAATATTGAAATGGATATTGGTGAATCTCAGGGGTATCGTGGGGAAAATAAGTGGAAGGTGGAATTTAATAATGGAAGTCCAATGGATAAATCCAAAAATTCTAAGAAAATCCAGCACCCCACTTTCCAATGCTGAAGAATGAAGCACCCTTAAAATTTCCTGATGGGGATGATGAAATGCTTTAGGTGTGGAAGAGAAAAGAACCTAGAAATTAACAGCTGAAAAGAAAAACGTGATACTATGAAAGAAGAGAGTAACACTCCGTTTGAACCTCAATGCATTGTTCATTGCTTCAACTGCAAAGAACCAGGGAACATTGGAAACTAGTTCCCTAAGACATGGATTTTTGGAGGCAACAAACAACCTCCAAGGCAGAAAAGATGAGCTTTTTCCATCACTACCACCGAAGAAATCCTTAGAAATGAAGTGGTGACAAGAATGTTAGTTATTCATTCAAGAATAGTGAATGTACTTTTTGATTCTAGGTCTATGCATTCTTTTTTATCCCGAATCATTAGTAGAACTATCCCAACACACCCATAAATCATCAAAGTAATGAGGTAGGTGAGAATGAAAAATGGGGAAATAATTTTATCCCCTGAATATAACTCCTCCCATGTCATAATTTGTGGATTGAACTTCCTGAATAATCTTGTCAAACTTCTTCTAGTGGAATTTCGTACAATTATTGGCATGGATTGAATTTCCATATATAAAGCCAATATAAATTATCGTGAGAGAGAAATCACTCTCCATATAGAGAATCGACCCACGATTCTGTACAAATGCAAGGAGGATGATGAATCTTCTTTCGCACCATCATATCAAGCATGGATATTACTACACAATGAGAATGGGTATATTTCTCATCTTATTGAGTATAAGGAAGCAACCATCTTTGAAGAAATTCCTATTGTGAGGTAATTTTCTAAAGTGTTTCTTGAGGAAATGTCTGGTCTTCCTCCTAAAAGAGATGTTGAATTCTCAATTTATCTTATACCTAGGGTGTTTCCAATATCCACTACTCCATATACAATGGTTGTTTTAGAGATTGAAGAGCTAAAAACACAGCTATAGGAGAATCAAGATAAAGGGTTTATACACCAATGTTCTTCACCATGGGGTGCACCAATCCTTTTTTTAAAGAAGAATGATAGGTCAATGCGCCTTTGCATTGATTATTGTGTTGTGAATAAAATCATGAAAAAGAACAAGTATCCACTACTACGAATTGATGACTTATTCGATCAGCTATATGGAGCATAATACTTCTTGAAGGTCGATTTTTGTTAGGGATATTACCAATTAAGGGTGAGGAAAGAGGATACCACTAAGACTACATTTCGTACAAGATACAAGTACTATGAATTCATTGTAATTATTTTCGGACTCACTAATACTCCAACAATACACATGAACTTGATGAATAGAGTCTTTATAGATTACCTCAAAAAAAATTTGGTAGTATATATAGAATATATTCTAATATACATAAATACCAAGGGGTCATGAAGAGAATCTAACCACTGTACTATAGACCTTGCGAAAGGAGAAGCTCTATGCAAAGTACATCAGCTATGAGTTCTGGTTGAAGGAGGTATCATTCATTGGTCATATAGTCACAGGCAATGGGATATCAACGGATCCCTATAAGATAGCAAAAATTGATGGATGGACGAGGCTAACATTAGTTACAGATATCAGTAGATTCCTAGGGTCAGCTAGATATTATCGCCGATTTGTGAGTAACTTTACACAATATTCTTACCCTCCAACCAAGATAAAACGTAAGGTATTATAGTTTTCTTAGAGTGATGAATATGAAGAGAGCTTTAAGGAGTTGAAAATATGGCTTATCACTACACACATTCTCAAACTACCAAAAAGTGGAGAAGTTTTTGTGGTTTTTAGTAATGCGTTGAAGAAGGGTTTGGGTTGTGTGTTGATGAAAAATGAAAAATTCATTGCATATTCTTCTAGGTAATTGAAAGTTCATGATAAAAACTATCCAACACATGATATGGAGTTGGATAAAGTAATATCCAATTTAAAAATTTGGTAGAATTACCTCTTTGGGGAGAAGTTAGAAATATATATGGATCACAAAAGTTTCAAGTATATATTCACACAGATATAGTTGAACATGCACCCATGAAGATGGATACAGATGATAAAAAACTATGACTGCTCAATCCATTACCACCTTTTAAAAGTGAACAAGGTGGAAGATTCTCTATGTATAAATGACTGAGAAATTCTATCATTGATGATAATTGAAAAGGATCCATTCATCTTAGATTTGATGAAGATGAACATGACAATCATAAAGTAGGGAACATCATTAATCCTTTAACAAATGATTTTCCTACCATATATTTTAGAAAGGTTAAAGTGTGATTAAAAGGATGATATGAGAATTCAGAAGAATGTGGAAACAATCAAAAAAGAAAAATCCTTAGATTTCAATGTTTATGAAAAATGAAATGTAAGATTTGGGACAAGACTTTCTGTTCCATAAAATCTGGAGTTAAAGAAATAACTTTTGGATGATTCACATAATTTGAATTTATCCATTAAACCATGACACACAGTGATGTATCAAGATCTCTGAGATCATTCTTTGTGGGATAACATAAATAAGAAGATCACAGAGTATACATCAACATGCTTGGTATGTCAGTAAGTGAAGGTAGAGAGGTAGAAGTCTATTGGGAATGCAACCATTACCCATACCAACATAGAAATGGTAAAACATCACGATGTTATTTTTCACTAGGCCTTCAAAGATATTCAATGGAAACAACACTATCAAGGTTTTTATGGATCATCTTACAATGACTACACACTTCGTTGCAATTCGAGAATATTTCTCATTGGATAAATTGGCAAGAATATATATCATAGAAGTGGTAAGGCTTCATGGAGTGCCACTATCTATTCTATTCAATCGAGATCCAAGATTCACCTATATGTTCTGGAAGAGTCTTCAACATGGTCGGAATACTAGGCTAAACTTCAGTTCAAATCATCATCCTCAAAAATGATGGCCTATCTGAGCGGACTATCCAAACACTTGAGGTCATGTGGAGAGAATTCTCAATGGACCCTAAAGGTGGATGTGATAAATATCTTCCTCTGGTTGAGTTCTCTTACAATCATAGTTTCCACTCAAGCATCCATATGGCGCTTTATAAATCCCTTTATGGGAAGAGGTGCAGAACACTGGCATGTTGGGATGATGTAGGGGAGAGGAAACTCATAGGTCGACAAATGGTCAAAGAAATGGTAGGGAAGTTTATGACCATCCAGCAGCACATTAATGATGATCAGAGTCAACAAAAGAGCTTATTTGATAATCATCGGAGAGACATTTTTTTTGGAGAGAAGGTATTTCTCGGCTTATCACTGTGGAAGAGAGATAAAAGATTTGGGAATAATGGAAATTATAGTCCATAGAACATCTTCCATTTTGAGATTCTTGATCTCATTGGAACAATGGCCTATCAAATTTCACTCCCACCGAACCTATGTCAAGTACATGATGTATTCCTTTTATCACTCTTGAAGAAGTACAAATCTTACCCATTACATGCATTCAATATATATGTGGTACCATTGGATAATGATCTCTCATATGAAGAGAAGCCAGTGAGGATCTTAGATCTTTGGGAAAAAATAATTTGAAATAAGACGATGCCCCTTGTGAAAGTGTTGTGGATTAAGAAACATGGGAACTGGATTAATTGATTTGGTAGTGTTACCCACATATATATTAGTTCAGAAAAATGATATTTCGAAGGAAACATTTATTATGGGGGGATATTGTAACGACACAAACATTTATTAATGAAAATTACACTTGATCTAATTAAATGCTTTATTATGTAAAATGGTTAAATAAAATATTAACTTCCTTGGTTTTATGTTTTTGGATTTTAAAATACCATTAATAATTATTACCATTGTGAATATAGACATTGAACAATGATCACATGATTATTATAAATATAGGGCTTTAACAAATCAAAATTACTAAGAAAAAGGAATTGATGACCTCATCCAATAGAATTGCTCCATACAAAGCCCATTTGTCAGAGCTCGGAAAGGATTTGGCATCACTGTGCTTCTCTCATGACCAATCCCATGCTATTCTTTAATACTTTATTCTTGAATAGTACTGCCTATGGGAGAAGTGAACCTTGATAGAGATTACCACCCTAGCGATGTTATTAGAGTCACCCCAAGAGTCTACCACCATCGCACACCTTACCCTTAGGTCATATGTTGGAGTTATAAGGGTTTATGTAACAAGAACCTAGCACTATAATTTTTTTCATTTTTTATAGAAAAAATAATATACGTTCAATTTAATATTTTTACTTTGTGAAGGATTTTTAAAGAAAAAATAGTATTTTTAGTTAATATTCAATTACGAAATCTATATTGGTGAAATAATGGATTTTTAAATTAAATAATATTTTAATAAAATATTATTACTAAATATGTTTTTATTAGATATAATTTATTGTATAATTTTTTATGGATATAATTGAAATTTTTTTTAAGGTTTCGAAACAGTTTTTATCAAAACCAAAGAATTTTTAATAATTGTCGGTTTTTATTTTAAAATTAAAAATTAACATATTTATAAAATTATTTACATTAAATTAAATTTATTTTTTGATTCAGGACATTGAAATTATCTAACAGTGATTTTTTCGTAATTTTCTAAGATAGTCAAATTTTTAGGTAAAAATTAAATAACTTCTAAATATATGATGTGTTTTATGACATCATAATGACCCAATAATGATGTAATAAAATACTATAAAGGGTATATTAATATAATATTTATTTTATCCTTAAAATAAATTGATATAATATTTTATTGATAAATTTTAAAATGCCTTAGTAGACCCTCCAAGACATATAAAATATTTTATCTTTTTAAAATTCTTTCTTTGAGATTGTGACTCACCTCCGCAAAATCAAGCCTTGTATTTTAATTAGTTCGGTCATTGGAATTATAATATAATGTATCCCACTCCCATTTGGAAATGACCATTTTCAAAAACCAAGGGATGGTTTTTGGTTTTGATTAGTTCAATATGCAATGTCCAAAACCTAAATAATAAAGAATTCCATCTCTTTTCCTATATAAACCCACTCAATCTCCCCTTAATCATCCCTAAAAACCTTTTCATCATGAAAAAACTTTTACCTCATTTATCTATAAATATTCCAAGGTTCTAAAATCTCCCAAGAATCCTCTCTCAAGCCTCTCTCAGGCCTTTAGTATCACACTTCGAAGTAAGGGATTTCTTCTTTTCTCATTTTTTCCAAGATTCTTTATGTTGATATACAATTTTGTTTTCATTTAAAAATTTTGAGGTATGATTTATCACAACCCCTATACATAACTTCTAATGTTTTAATGATTAGATACCCCTTTCTATTTCATTAAGGCCTCCCATGTACACTCGTTTCCATGCTGAAATTCTGTTAGGTATTTCTCTTTCCTCAATTACATTAAAGAAGTTATTTTGTATTATGAATATAAATTCCATTACATATTTTGGGAAATGTATCAATATGATCCACATACTATTAATTTCATGTACAAATGATTATACTCCCATTTCTCTTTCATCAATATTTTTTTATGAATTCTTAGGCCACGTTGTTATGCTGCCGAAATTGCACCGTGGTTTTCCAAGTCAAACGCATTGTGTAGTGAATACCTTCCTCATTTCTCTATCAAGGGTATTCAACTTTATGAAAATTTACATATTGATTATATAGTTTCAGGTATTAATTCCACATTCCTTTATCATGGAATAAATTGTGATTTTTAATGAATCCACGTTATATGATCCATGCGGCACACTTATGCATGAAATAAAATGATTTAGAAGGGTGTGACCTAATATAACTACAACACATTAGGTAAAGATTTTTATCATGATACGTTAAGTGCAATGAGGGTTTACTCATTCTTATTCAAGTTAAATTAGGGTTTACTAATGTTACATGTGCAATGAGCCTTGAACCATGCTAATATCATGTTAAATGTTGTTTCCACATTTCCATGATATGATAATCATGCTATATCCTTCCTTTATGTTCATGTTTCTCTTGTGATCCATTGATATTACCATTTCCTAAATATGTACTATATTCTTCATTTTATACCATTTTTACTCTCTTACTGGGCTTTATAGATCACCCTTTTCCTATGCTTGTCCTTAGGTTATCCCATGCAATGCAAAGTACGAAGGAATGTTGTGGTCATGTAAAAGATGTTTTCAATAAGGATATCATTTTTTATTTTTTATGTTATTATGTAATGTTTCTAATATCAAAATACAGTATACCTCTTGATTCTTAGAGTTTCCTTAAGTGAATATTTATGTAATAAATCACGTTTATGTGTGTAATATAATGAAGGGTTTTTATAGATATAGTAAAAAAAATAAACATGTTTACTTAAGGAATGATTATACCTTAAAGTGTATAGAATCTATATCAATGTTTGTACAAGAAGAAGAATATGTATGAAAGTTAAACATTCTATATGTAACTAAATGGAGTGGAATTTAAACAAACATGTAATAAGTATCAAGTTACAAATAAATATTTTAACCTAGAGAGAGTTGTATCCAATAACATCGGATAAAGGTCCCTTGATTTATAATTTCAAGAATGTTTTTACCCACAACAGGATAATCCTTCGATATAAAGATCAGTATCTTTCTTTCTCCCCATGTAAGACCTCGATTAAGTAGGTAATAGGAACCTCTATCTTCATATCACTAGAATCCCTCATTTGATAATGGTAACAATCAGATTCTCACAAGGAAGGTTGAAAAAGTTGTTAACAACTGAACAAGTTGCTCACAACATTCGCACAAGGCAGATCAAGAAGAGCTCTTACAGAGTATCCGCACATCTATGAGTTCCACACAAATGTTGTAACATGAATGTTGTAACATGAATGTTGTAACATGATCATTGTAACATGATCATTGTAATGCGAATGTGTTAAATGGATACAAACTTTTGGGTATTTATAGAAATTAATTCCAATGTTAAAAATTCCTCCTCTAACGATCATATTTCCCTGAAAATTTTGGAGGGACCAATAAATGGGGAAATCAATATATGGTTACTTTATAATATATTTGATGAAACCATTTTATATAAGAATGTATGAGGAATGTTAAAATGACTTGGATATGATAAATTAAAACTCATCATTAAGGAAATATGATAACTTCAAATAAATAATTTAATTGGTTTTTTAAGATAGTGTAATTCAGAATCTAAAAATATTAAAAATTGGAATATAAGAAAACTCATAATTAGATTCTAATTTTGGTAAAAATTGGAGCCTTGTTTTTACTAAAATTGGAGTTGGATTTCTGAGAGAATAATATTCTAGTTTATGAGTGAATTAGACACTGATTTCTGAGAGAATTAGAGTATTCTTTCTATGAAAATCATAGTATAGTTTCTATGAAAATCAGTGTTTGATTTCTGAGAGAATATGAATCTGATTTCTGAGATAATCAGAGTCTATTTTTTGAGAGAATTATAAACTGATTTTTTATAAAATCAGAGTCTGATTTCTGAGAGAATCATAGTTTTATTTCTAAGAAAATTAGAGTCTAATTTCTGATGTAATCATATTCACATTCTTGATAAATGGTATTTTGAATTCTAGCTAAATTGTATTCTAAATTATATAGAAATCAGATTCTTAATTCTAGATAAATTAGATTCAAAATTCTAGAGAAATTGGATTATGAATTCTAGAGAAATTGGTTTCTCAATTCTAGATAAATCAGATTCTTAATTCTAAAGAAATCTTATAGATAATAACTATGAGGTTCAAAGTTAGATAAGGATCTGATTTTTTGACTTAAGAAAAAGAAGATTAGGTTTTCGTAAGAAATTATTTGGTAAGGAAGTGAATATCATGGTTAAAGTCTATAATATTCATAAATAAATATAAATTTTCATTAAGAAAATGATTCTTATAGAAAGATAATTTTCCTTCATAAATGTGTTTGTGATTTTAAAAACAAAATGTAACGAAAAATTTATAAGGAAACTTGTTATCTCATCATATGTTTTCTCAGTTATGAGTATGTTAGTTTCATTTTTTACTAAAATTAATGTCAATTTAAAATAAAAACAAATGCATGGAGTCATACCGGTCACACC
This sequence comes from Viscum album, assembly GCA_963277665.1. Taxonomy (NCBI): domain Eukaryota; kingdom Viridiplantae; phylum Streptophyta; class Magnoliopsida; order Santalales; family Viscaceae; genus Viscum; species Viscum album. The sequence continues at coordinate 903,467,681 of OY728158.1, read as the reverse complement.
TAATGTCAGCTTGAGGTGTGGAAGATTCACACATGTCCCAATGTCTCAAAAAAACATTAATACCTATGTTACCACGTTTCCGTTGTCTTTCTATGTTTAACTATCAAAAAATCAAATTGACATGATGTTTTTAAAAGAAAAAACCATTATCATTGTTGAAATTCACAACAGTAGTGATTTTGAAAAAAATGAGAATGGTTTTTCTGCTAATAACATCAAATCATTATGCAGTGTTGGCAGGTCTAAAAATAAAGGAAATAAAAATTTATATCATGGAAACATTGGTATAAAGAATCATGTTATCCCACTTCTGTCTTATTGCAGATAATTGAAATCAAAATATGACTTCCCAAAGTTTATATGAAAAAGACTCTAAATAATTATTAGATAAAAATGATAACGAAATTAAATTATAAATAGTAGATAAAATGATGATAATATTAATTAAATAAGTAGTAGGAATTCATCTTTTTTTGATGGTTGTATGCATTCTAAACACATATTTTTGTTGTAAGTATCTCAATTGCAGGATTGATGTCCAATCCCTCACGAGCATGAGAATATTCAAACAAACCACCCCAACTCGAATAATAGAATATTCATGTGCAAGAAAAAAATTATTATATGAGTAATACCGAAAAGATATATATTAAATATAAATATGAAATAGTTAATTATTTATATGGATAAATATTTTACTATGAAAACATTGTTTCCCATAGGGATATGTCGATCATAAATTAAGAATGAAGATTAAAAATGCAAATAAAACTCACCAAACAATCAATCAATGAGTGAGGATCATGAGGAGAAAATAAGATACAACAGATTGAAGATTTGAATTATTCGATAGAAATTAAATATATCCTATTGGATTCATAAAATATTTATTTTGTAAAATAAAAAAAATAAATACACATAGTATATTCATTATCAATGGTGAATTCCTCCTATTTGTTATAATTTCATAGAATTTAATTAGATATTCCTAATGGTGGAAGCAAAAGGCTATGTTAAAGAATGACATATTTTTAGAATGAATAATGGAATCCAAAAATAGTGTTTCTTAGATGGGTGATAATAAAAATGAAGTGATTTTTAAGAAGTATTAATGAGTGGTTAATAATTTCAAGGATAGCAAAATTTTTATCAAATATATGAAATACTGAAAAAATTTACATCAATCAACAAAATATCAATTGTGATTAGAAAGTTTCAGTGGAAACTCAAAGGAGTAAGAATATACAAAAAACATTATTTTTTCAAATGAAGAGACTAAATAATTTAGAGAGGCTGATAAAAATGATAATTGGATCAAATCTATTAATTAAGAGCTTGATCCTAATAATAACAATGTGGCATTAGGAGCTTGATTTGAATAAAAACATTGAAGGCTTCCTATGGATAATTTTTTTTATATTGTTCCAAAAAATTTCCATTAGATTAAAAATCCATGAGTTTTGTCATTAATATTTTGTCCTAATTCTATAATACACATAACATAAAGGGACATGGTAATGTATTATATTGAAACATTTTTTAAGTCATGGAATTGAGATGGTCAAATCTATGGGTAATCATACTACCACAAGAAGGACATAAAAATTGGAATTTAGTTTATGTTAGTTAACTATAAAACTCCATAGAATTAATAATCCATAATAAAAATTACATGGAATTAATTTTCTAAATCCAAACCAATATAGTTGACATGAACCGGGATTATAAAAAAGTAATGATTTTATCCTTTAAAAATATTTTTTATTTCAAAAAAAATTGATTATATTAAAATTTATTTATTAAATTTTCATCAATAAAAATTTCTATTTTATGCTATAAAAATTAGTTAAATTTATTGGTATAATATTTCTTTTAAAATGATTTAAAATATTATTTCCAATTTCAATAATATAAAACATTTCTCGTTAAATAAGTTAATTTTCAATGAAAATTTCAAATTTAGAAAAATTTTGATCTATTCTAAAGGATTGAGAAAAATAAATTCTATAAATAAATGTACTCTTCTTCAACACCATGTAATGAAAAAATATTTTGTTTCTTAAAATAGCATGATATTGCGGTTTTTCCATAAAATGACTAATTACAATTCTTTATTTTCTGACTATATTTCAACGAACAAAATAAAAATATCAATTAAATTTTATCTCAAAATATTTTTTTCCTATATAATGTAGTCCAAGGATTATAGAACCATAATATTCATTGATTTTTCTTTTTATAGAATTTATGTCATATTATTTAAATTAAAATTGAAATATTTCAAAAATATAAATTGAAAACAATATATTTTTTCAATAGGTAGTTAAATTAAGAAAAAAAATCAAATGTGTATAATGTTTTTTGTCAGATTATTTTATAGATTAATCCAAATTATTTGGTTGTTACATTTCATAAGTGACCCCTAAATCAATCTAACCACATTAAATAGGTCATATTAATCCTAAATAAATCCATTAATTTTAAGATATATTTTAATGCTGATTATCCTATGACAAAAATTCATCAAAAAATCATTATGTAGTTGTTCCCATGTGTTAAATATTTCATCATCGTTTTTTTTTGGAATGAAATTCTGGAATTACCTTTCAAATTGAAGTGTATAACCCTATATTTTAGTTTCTCCAGACTCAACCCTCTCAATGCCAATAGTTTTACAACATAATATAATACCCCAATGATGTAAGATATTTAATCATCCAAGTGATTTACAGTGTAATATTTCAAACCAATGACAACACTGATGGGTATATGGATATTTTTTCAAAGTTGATAATTTGAAAGTGGTAGATTTCATGGAATATAGGTATTAGAAGTCTATTATACCTCACAACAACAGGAACCAACATTGGGTTTGACATATTGCAAGTCGCAACATACCAGTGTTTTTACAAGGAGACCCACATGATATTGTTGAACACGAAAGTTCAATATATCTAAAAAATGAATTTTGGGTTCTTTTGTTATAGGATTGTGAAACTAGGCTTTTTGGGATACAAATATGTGGGATGAGAAAGTTCGGTGAATAACTGAGAGAAATTGGAGATATCAAAAAACTTGGATTTCATTCGAGTCATGGTTGAAATCAACCCTTGAATTGGTTGAGACATGGGTTCGAGCCTTGGTGTAGTTGGAGACTTCATTTCAGCCTTGATTTGAGCTTGGATTAGACAATATAGAGTGTTGGAAGCTTTTAACTTCTATTGAGATCCTTAGTTATCATGAACCGGTTTGAGATTGTTAGGGTTCTTATAATAGATCATGAAGATTTTATCAGTTCTTTAAAAAAAGCGCTGATAAAGATACCTTTTATCAGTGATATGTTAATAAGCTCTAAAAGAATTAATCTTTATCAATTCTTTTTTAGCGCTGATAAAGATTGATTTTAGCATCCTTTTTCAGTATTGATAAAGCTATATGTTTATCAATTCTAAAAAAGCTCTGATAAATACTTCTAATACTTTTTTAAAAAGGTATAATTATTATATATAATTATAATACTTATAAAAATAGCTTTTATAAAATAGTAATATTATAATACCTTAAATATATAATTATTTATTTATAATTATGAAAAATATTTTTTTGAAAAATAATATTTATATAATTATATATATATAAACATAGTTAATATATTCAATATTTAAATAAATTTATTATAATTATATAATTATTTATTTATAATTATATAGATCCTTCTTAAAAATATTATTTATTTATTTATAATTATAAATTTATAAAAACAAAAAATAAACATTTATTAATATATTTATTTGTGAATATTTTTCTTCAAATGTATTTTTAATATTATTAATGAATATTTATTCTTAAGTTCATGTATATTAAAATGAGTAAAAATGATTAATTAAAAATGAGTACAACATATTGAAAATTGGGATATGCCTAATTAATATAACTCATTTAAAAATTAATATATATTGAAACAAATATAAATATACATTGAAAAAACTAAAAAATATTAAATAAATATATATATATATATAATACATAAAATAAATTGATTGAATTCCTAAAAAATATATCTGTGTGTGACAAAATATATATACTAACACATTAATTACATACATGTGAAATCAATATAAGATGTTTGATCTATGTTATAAATTGAAAAATTAAATGATTCAATTATATCCATTAATCAATTGGATTATTAAGTATTATTAATTCATATTGAATTTTAATTATAAACCATTATTCGCTAAATACATTACTATTTAATGTAATGAATAAAAAATTATTTCTTATTATAAAAATCTTTATATATATATATATATATTAATATATATCTATAAATTTAATGTATACATTTTTTAAACATTATCAATGATCATCTAATTAATAAAATGTTTAATATTTTTCTCAATTTACATATTTTTAATATGAGTTTCTTTTATTTTCATTTTTCATATATCTATATATTTAATATGTACTAGTTATTTGTATTTATAATTTATATGTAGTATAATCAATTTATTTTTTTTATCAATAATTATTTAATTAATAAATTTTTTAATATTATTTTAAATAAACTCATTATTTATTCTTTATTTATTTGATTATTTAATTTTAATTATTTGTCCCTTTATCAGTGCTACAAAATCACTAATAAGGGTTTATTTTATGTGTGCAAAAAATATAGAACTGATAAAGGGTACCCTTTATCAATGCTAAAAATAAGGTGCTAATAAAGCTTACCCTTAATCGGTGCATAAAACAAAGAAATCATAAATGGTACCCCTTATCAATATGAAAAACAAAGTGCTAATAAAGGGACACTTTATCATTGCTAAAAAAAGAAATGATAAAACGGCTAAATTTATTAGCACTGATAAAGATTCAATTTTTCATCTCTTTTTTCTTGTGTTGATAAATTCAAGCGCTGTTAAATGCCTATTTTGTAGTGGCGATACATAAATATTTATTTTCAAACCCACATCCATTACACTGATGTTAGTACTATTAAATATCCTCAACGATGCCAACGAGCCTATACCCGAGTGGTAAGGGATCCTGCTTGGCATCGAAGAGACCCAGGATCAAAACTGAGTGGGGGCGAATTTCCGGGTACTATAGTAGTAATGTAGTAGTATTGTAGCAGAACTGTAGCAGTCACTATAGCAGGCATTGTAGAAGGCACAGTTTGGTACTGTAGTAGCCGAACTATTCACCTGATTTGGGCTTTCGGGCCACCGGTTTGGGCCTACGGGTCTCAAGGCCTTCGGGCCATCAAAGGCTTTCGGGAAACATGGATTTCAGAACAGTGTAGACCATGAAGTAGCCTAGTTCACATAGAGTAGAACCGAAATGAGGATCAGAGCTCTCGTAGCAGTCACCAGAAGCAGAGCTAACCAGATTGGAAGAATGAGAGGGTATGGAAACCACCATCGGGACCAGGCACCATGCAACTTTGTACGAGGAAATGCTAGCCGATCAGCAGTGCAGGTGGGGAGATAAAGTCAATCAATGATGCAGAAGCATGGGAGGGGTAGTTCTAGTGGGATGAGCCTATGGTTCATGTATTGGGCATGGTTCGCCTTTTGGCCTTCGTGTCATGTATTATGGGTCATGTTGGGCCTTGTGCCTTGGCCCTATGGGTCATGTACGGGTTCCCCTTCAACCCTTAAAAGGGGTATTATCTATAATAAAATGAAAAAGAAGGCCTTCGGTCCATTCATGAATATCCTCAATGTGTCTATTATAATATTCAATAGTAAAATGTATCGATTTTGTATATATTGTCCTCAAATGAGATCGTTATATAGAATTGTTATAAGTTGCAGTATAAACACCTAAAGGGTATTGCAGTGTCTAAATCTAATCCATTCTGTATGTTTGAACCAATTTTTATAACAAAAATTAATCTACATATTATATTAATCATCTTATTCTTTAGTTCATTGATGATAATATGTCCAAACATTTCCACCAAACTTCATTATTTCTAAAAGAATACTATATTTTTTGGATATTGAAAATGTGTTCCCTACAAACTTATTATAAATATTTTAATATAACTATATAGAAAAGATGTAATTTATACACTTAAATTAGAAAATTATCATCATATGTCCTTGTTGAAATAAAGTGAACATATATGGAATCATAGACTGCAATACTGAAAATGAATCATTAGCTAATAGGAATAGAAAACACCACATAATTTCTTCACACCACATATCATATGTGACAAAGAAAAGAAAATGATTTTTTGGACTTTCATTTTTTCAATGTCTCATATAGACTAGTATTTAAAACTTGATTTAAAATACATATATAGATCCTTAAAAAGAGTCGGGTGGTAAAATTATAAACGCAAAATCTTCTATAATATTCATTATATCCTAATGATCTTCCAAAAATAAGAACAAGGAATAATAAAATAACTAATTGTATCTCATTACAATACAAAAACATCCAACGAAATTTATTACTTACAATATTACGTTTAATTTTATTAACAAACAAAAAGTACTTGGATTCACCATAGAACATATAAAATTTATGTTTGTTAAAGTAATGGTGGTTTTGGATGCAATAATCTATCTAATTTTATTTGTATAATAATGAACAAATTTCTCACTATATGAATGTTCTCTTTTAGAGATATTTGATTAATGTAATCAAAATTTTAGCTTTCCATTATCTCATCAATAGGAATTGTGATGATAAAGTCATCAATAAAAGATGTTATTCTTTTAATGAATTATATCATACTATAAAACACTTGATTAATTAAAATTAAAATAATGATTAATAATTTTTTATCTTGTTTCCAAAAACTATTTAGAATGTAAGCTTAGTTAGTGAATAGAAAAACCATTGACTCATCACATTTTGATTTAAATTTTTATAACTAAGAACAATTAAAATCATGTTATTAAAATTAGTTTAACTATAATAATATTATTATAATAATCTAAAAGTATATTCTATATCATTAGACTTCTTATTGACTCAATGGGATAACAAAAATCCCAAAGAAAAGTAATATTAATCAATCATAATTTCAAATAGAAAATAATACCTTATTGGTTGAATAATTAGCAGAGTTATGAGTTACATTTTTACCAAGTTTAACAATATCATACACATATAAAAAATAAAAAGGTATTGTACTTTTGTAGAAACATTGATATATTTTAGTAAATCAGACTAAAATCCTTAATAGGCTTCCTATAAAATCAACCATATTCTAAAAATGAATTAAACTATATGAAACTCTTAGGATATGGTAATGAATATATTTTTCCAAATATTTAAAATTAAATTTTCAATATATTTATAAAAAAAATTATATGAACTATCTATATTATCAACCAAGAATATCACATTTCTTCATTAATAAAAATGTCTTCAACTTTTTTTGTAATCTACGCATCCTAGACAATACAAATAAGGATCAAAAGTGGCTCCATAAATAGAATAGTCATCCATAAACACATACATATTATCATTTAAAAATTTCTTAAATCAAATTAGAATACACTTTTATAATGTTTAAAGATCATTAAAAATCCAAAAATAATAATTTTATAAGAAAAAATTTTAAAGGATGGGTGAATATAAGTTTATCTTGATCATAAAGTGAATGTGTATGTAAAAATATTATAGAAAACCAAAAAAGAAGTAGAAATTGGAATTTAGTATAAATATAACAAAGCTTATTTCAAGGAAATTTAAGTGCAAAAAGTTTTTTCTTATCACTTAAATGAATTTAATAATGTTCAAACTCAATCACTATTTGTATGGATAATGTTTAATACTTAAACTCTAAATTCATTCTTTACCCATGTTAATTCACTTTTATCATGTAGAAATTAGATTGGGTTACATCAATTATAATTTATGATATGAAATATTATTCTTATTCTTATAAATTCGGTTACCAAATTCTTAGAGACCTCTAAAAGTGTCGGATTCCACCTCCTTGGACACTAAATCATTTGTTTAACAAATTCCTCGATGAAAATATTGTGCATAAAATAAGTTGGACTAATTAATAGAAAATATGATAATATATTAACTAAATACTTATACTGATTCTAATAAATTCAATTATTTTAAAAAACTAATCATTATAAATATAATAGAAAATAAATATAGGAAATTTCTCATCTATTTCCAGAAAATTATAATTTGTTTTATGGTATTTGATTAAATTGCAATATGATAGAGTTGTTACACTAGTTTTTTTGTAATATACTCTATAAATTTTCTTTTTTAATCAGTATATGCTGTTTTTAATTAAATTATCCCTCTTAAAAACAATCATTAAATAAGTTTAATGTCAAATATATTTAACTAATTTTCAAATAAAATTTAAAAATGAAAAAACATCACTATAATTAGACATAGAATCCTAACTTCATGCATTATTTAAATATATGTAATCAATTTCAAAATAATTTTGGCATTGTTTACTATATATATTATTTAGAAACATATTAGTATAAACCTAATTAAACCTTTTAAGAACAAAATTTGAATGGTATTTAAATGGATATCTCATATAATCAAATGTATTAAATTGTACTACTTCCTCCTAAAATTTCAAAGTAAATGTTTTTGTTAGATATAATTAATATATTTTTAGTTTATAAAAAATTTCATCATAAAATGTGGTACGTTTAATTTGGTATCTCATCGTATTCCTTATCAAATGTATAAAAAATTCCTTTTAAAACAATCATCATATCCTTTTCATGTTTATAGTCGATATCTCTACCTTGTATAGAAGGGATCCTTTTGGATAACTAGATGAAAATTCCATATAGGGTCTACTATCCCACTTATAATGTATATTATACTAAATGAGAAGTACAATTTATAGATATACCATAATATAATACAACATTGGTGAACTAGACCTATATAATTATGAAATTTGATGAAACATTTCTCCTTTCACATTATAAATAATACATATTAAAATATGGTAGAAAAATATCTACCCAAATTAAATCATTTACCTACCTTAATATACATATTATGAGTAGAAATGTCCTTCAAGAATTTTTCATATGTGGGAATTTCATTAGATGTTATAATTAAATAAATTTTACTATGAAATTTTCTTATAGAATATAAAATATAATTATCAAGTTATATATAAAGACCCAGAAAATTCAAGGAAAATGTTTTCATAAATACTTTGGAATTTTACGAGTCTGTGGTTTCTGAAGGCACTTGATTCCGAGGCCCGGTGTGCCTGAAATCAATTTCAAAAGTTTTTGTTTGGGTACGTTCAGTAAGCATACGTATGGGTTTTTCTATCTTTTGAACCGATGCTCCGAATTGAAATCAAAGGGCACTGTTGAACTCGTAGCACTAGTATTCACTTAAGGGGACCTTTACCGCAGTTGTGTTTTCTTTGGTGGAGAAGTTAATTTTTGGGGATTTATAAAAAATTAAATAAAATTATTGTACACAATTTTATTTATCATTGGTGGTTGTTTCCTAAAATGATAAGTTAGAGGTGGGGACCACATCCACATAACCTCCCATGAAAGGATAATGTGAGGTGGGGCCTACATGAGCCCCAAACCTTTCATCTTCCATTAAAACCCCATAAATTCCCCTTCATTTAATTTGACATATCCTCTCTTTTTGAATTTTAAACTCTCCACCTCCCTCTCATTAAGTATGCCAACGCAATTAATTAATGACTTCATTAATTAATTTATGGGAAAACAATTCTTTTTAATTGTTTTTAATTGCATGACAATTCTATTTTATTGGGGGAAGCCTTTCTAAAATATTTTCTTGGAAAATATTTGGTGGTGGAATCTTTGGATAATTGGAGGAGAGCTTCATCCCTCACCAATGAAGAACGCGAGGAACAATATTCTCGCGATGACCGAGGCATGAATGTGAGGCGACGCTCGTGAGGAATGCCTTTATCCATTCTTATTCCTCCATGTCAAAGGAGATGACACCACTCACAAGGGATTTCATCTATGACAACGACTTCCAACGTTGATGGATGACACTATTCTTCGCGATGTCGTCTTCCGCGACGTCCGAATACCGCGGCACTCATCTTCCGCGGCTTGAGGACGTGCGACATCAATTATCGAGGTAGGGTTTTTTATAATTTATAAATGAATAAATTATCTCGTTTGTGTTTAATTCTCAAGAATTTCTTCGGCCAACTGTTACCGCCTTACGCTGAGGGCGCGGGTCGAACAAACACGGACCGATGTCCCTCCGATGATCCTTGTAATTATTCGCAATGTATGTGGATATGGAAGAGGCAGTGACGACCGGAGGGAATGGTGTCCGTGTGCCGGCCACGTAGAGAAGAACCGTGACCCCCATCCACGGGCCACTCAACCGAAGATGAACCGACCGACTAGTGCCAACTGGGCTGAAGAAACCGCTGCGCCACGAGGGTGCCTCACTGCGTAAGAACTGCGGCCCGCAATCAGGGGGATGCTCGCCCAAAGAGGAACCAGCTGGCCATAACCATCCGGCCAAGGAGACTACAACACCACAAGGGGCGCCGCGCTGCGGAGAACCGCATCCCACGCTCCGGGGTCCGCTTCGGTGGTGAACCGGCTGACCGCCTGGTGCCGCGTGTGGAGGACAGCGGCCCGCAGCCGTAGGCCGCTCGCACCAGGAAGAATGGATGGCTTCAACCAGCCGGATAGAAGGGCGGCCCTGCTCGGTGCCGCCGGTTCGGGAAGCTCCCCCCCCCCCCCCCCGCATCGGCTCGGCCAGCTGGTCGAGCTGCGCCAGCCGGGCCGGGTCGCGCCCTTGCGCGGGCCGAGCCGGCTGCCACGGGCCGAACCTGTCACGAACGGAATTGATTGCCACCAAAAATGGCACCAAACATAGCCCGTGACAAGGCCTGAAGGGCGTTCCCGATCCCCACGGGCTGGCACAAGTGCCATTTTTGGTGGCGATCGATTCGGTTCGTGACAAAATGGTATCAGAGGAGGTTCATGTTAACTCTTTGGGTCATGTTATTTGGGGAAGAGTCAGGATAGTATAGAGTTAGGATTGTTGGGACATGGAATTCTAGTTATGGGTGGTGTGCCTGATCACCACACCTCATAATGGGATTCAAGATTCCAAGAGAAGTCGGGATTTATCTAAGTCCTTCGGTTTTCTTGGTTCGATGATGATTAAGGGAAATGAAAAGAGAGTTGGGTTAATGGTCTTAGTGAGATCGCAAGGCCTGGAAAGCCATGTGGAGCCAAGGATATTCCCTAGAACACTCTCTGTGATAGTGAAGTGATTGGAATATGGCTGCCAACCATATTTCCAAGTCACCCACTGAAACTAGTTTCTTCTTGCACTGTTTTGTGCTTAGGTTTTGAAACCTTCGCACTTTGGTTTTAAGAAGTGTAATGTTTTTGTGAAATGATTTTAAAATAAAGAGGGAATGTTTTGGTTTATGAAATGGTGGAACATAATTTTCAGAATTGTTTTGAAATGTAAAATGGTGTGCTTACAGCACTTTGAAAGTAGGAACTATATTGAAGTTGGTTTTGAAAAGTGTTTCCAATAAAGTTTTATAAACAATCAGAGTGTTTTTTAATGGGATGAGATGTTTTGAAATTGATGTGAATATCTTGAAAGTGAGTTATTTTATAAATGTTTGTAACTTTCGGAAATTTTTTGTAAGATGTGATTTGGGATTTTGATCTCATGGTTAGCGGTTATGAGAAAAAAGGATGTGTTGGTTGACCGTTTTGGTTTTGAAAAGTGGGAAGAATTTTTGTTTTAACCTTTGGTATTTCCATTAGTGACCACATGCATGGGGTTATGTGGAATGATGGATGGTTGATGGCACGACTGGATGAGTGCCGGGATGGATATGAGGAGGGTGTCTGGTGTGGCACAAAAACATGCATGTGTGAGGCCCATGGGGTACCATTGGTGGATATGCTTACTGCTAAACTGTTTGTTCTCAAAGAATTACTTTTAAAGAAAAACACGATGTATTGATGAATATTTTTGTATGGTTTGTATTATGGGTTTTTGAAAATGTTTATGTTGTGGGATGTTTTGATTCCAAGAAACCCTTCTGTTTGAACTGTGTTTTGGGTTTGTGTTTGGTCAGTAAGTTGTGTTGTAGGGACGGTTAGTGGTCTCTTTTGAAAAATATTTTCGGATGCCTTTACGATAGTTCCCTTCATGTGTTTGGAGATGGTTTATGGCTTGTTTTGACCAATGGACCAGATTGGTTGGGTCCCTGGGTTCTCTCATTGGATAAGGTACGCCCCCATTAAAGGTTAATGCATAACTGAAGCGCAACCCAGATTGTTTCTCCATTGGAAAATCCTCCAGTTGATCAATATAAGGAATCTATTTCTTGAGCTTTTTAGATTGAGTATACACCCTTTCCTTTATTGGTTTTGTGTATCCTTTTGTATTGGGAGATTGATTATGGATGGTTGAAAGTGACATTAGCCTCTTAAGTTTCCTAATTTTTCAATGGTGGAAGTGTTCTGGGGTTGTTAGCATGGATGAGTATTTGGATAGTGTCTAAGAGAAACTCTCGGTCCTTCATAGTCTCTTCAAAGAAGGAGATCATGTTAAACTACTAGTGTGGGAAATCTGGTCATGAGAGGATATTATGGCCACTTTCTAGAATTGTGTGTTGTTTTGGGATGTTGTACAAGTTCCCTCTCTATTCATTGTTTATATCAGTCGCAATGGTCATGTTCGGTGATTCCTCGTGATGTCATGTGCTCGATTGACTGTAAAGGTGAAAGTTGGGCAATCATCTGAGAGTCTCTATTATGTTGGGAGAATGTCTCCCTTGAAAAAAACAAAAAAAAATATTCCATTTTAAAGGAAGGGGAGTATAAGTGTTCTTTACTTCTATTGTTTCTCACCTGAACAAACAAGGTGTGATATGTGTACATATTCTAATCCCTTGTTACAGTGAAATATCGATTTAGGGTAAAGTGAGTTTGGAATGTGTTATGTCTTGGAAAAAAACTTATCGGGGGGATTGTGGTGTAGTTGTTGTTTGCAACGAAAGAAGAATTCTCATTCAGGTGGTTTCTAAAGCCTAACTGCGAGGCCGAAGATGCTTCAATATTTTGAGCTCCAGCCATAGGTCCCAGAGAGAAGCTAGCGCGTAGTCAGGGGAAACCCCAGTGTCATTTAAACCCTTGTGCAAAGTCCTATCCTCAATATTAAAGATAAGAAGAGTTTAAACCTATGGTGTCATCATATTTCTTATGTTGTTCCTGTTCGGTGGAAATAGGTGGAGGGTCTTGTACCCATGTCATGACACAATGTTATTCCCTCCCTCTTTGGTTTCCATTGAGTCTTTAGAGAAAGGTATGAAGTTTGGCTAGACAGGTTGACCATACAGTTTGCACTTGGTTAGTAGTGACCATGCCCCCCCCCAAAAAAAACCATGTAGATAAAAGAATCTCCACTGTTAGTTCATGGTTTCCCAAACCATGCAGACTAACCATGTGGTCGTCCCAACACTTTATATTTTGGGGTCTTTCTGTACCGGCCCATGCTGGTCGATTAAGATTGTTGGTTCTTATGGTGGGGAGCCTATTTTTTTCCCCGTACCAATAACTTAGATTTATCCATGGTCATGGATTGGTAGTAGGTAGTCTCATTAGGATCTATCAAGCTACCTAAATCTTCATTGAGTAACCATTGAGATTAGAGAGTGCCCAATGGTTTAGTTATAGCAAGGTATGTGTAACCTTGTTCGATGTTGTTGTTCGTTTGAGTGAATTTCTTGAGTCTTGTTCTGATAGTGTTTGAATTGTTTTCCTTTGGGATAAATCCTGAATGTGATTGATTGTTTCAGGAATGTGGTGTATTATTTTGTTGTGAATTATTCCTTCCTTAATTGATCAATGGAGGTGTTTTGGCCTTTGGGGGCGAAACCTGGAAAGGGAGTACATCTTGGTTTATCAGTTCGGTTTGGCTTTCGTATCTGGCCTTTTTGTAGCTTTCTGGGGACGGAAAGTTTTCATGGTGGGGAGAATTGTCACATAAATGACTTATTTTGAAGTTAAATTTCATTTATTTTCCTTTCATTATTTGTTTAGGATGGTTTCCAAAGGTTTTATGGAGAAATAGATGAGTTTTCATGAATTGGGCCAAACCGTGAGCCCAAATTCCAGATTTAAAAATAAAATTTGTTTCCTTTATAACTTTTTCATTTTTTTAATATTTTCCTTCATTCCAATTCCTAAATGGTCTACTCTGACCTATTAACACCAAAATAGAAATTTGGATCCTTTATAAATCCATAATCATGGTGGATATGGGTATTTATTTAAGATATTGGGCCTGCCCGAAGGCCCATTTCCTGCATTAAAAATAATGTTTATATTTTTTGTATCTCCTTCACTATTTGCGTTTTTTCGGTGGTTCCACCTCCCACTCGACCCTATGAAACCCAGGAGCGATCCCATTGCCTCTCCCCCCCTCCTTGGAGCTCTTTGATATCGAGAATTAGGGCTGATCTTCATAGGGTGTCTCAAATCGGCCAGAATTGAAGAGGTAACGTTATCCCTTCTTAACTCTCTCAATTCTTACTCTTTTCCCTCCATTCCAGTTCCCAAATTACCTCCAATATCTTGTTCTAAGAATCCGTGAATTTTGTCTGTTTTCAATTTCAGAAACTATTGTTTTTGGAGTGATTAATTAAGGATACTTCAAGTAGGTGAGTCTATTTCTTTCCTCTTTCAAATTGCTTAGGGTTTCTTCCCTAATTCTTGAATTATAAAAAATTCCAGAAGTTAGGGTTCGTGCATAGGTTCTTAATTACTATATTTTGGGTGGAATATTGAGGTTTTAGGATTCTTTTAACTTCCTTGAGGTGAGGCGGTCATGCGGTTGATGTTTCGCCCCAATATTTGAGGGTTTCGACACATTCGGTAGGTGATTCCGTGGATAACCATTTAATGATGAGTTAGTTTGCTTGATTAAATAATTTTACATGTTCCTTATGTTCTGTGCATTATGAGAAAACCATTTTTTGTATCAATAGTACAACATTTGTTTTTAAAGTTACATTTTTGCTGGAAGTGTGTATTTTTCAAATGTATTCCATGTGTTATCTTTTGTGGTAGTTTTGTAAAATGTAGAAATGGTTTATTAGTTGTTGAAAGGGGCTTCCAATTATGGTTGGGAAATATATAGTTCCATATGGGCCTAAAAAGGGGGTGTATTTGAATGGTTTTATTTGTATAACCTTGTTATACTCCTTGAAAGTGTTTTATGGATTTGTGTGTTCTCATGGGTATCTTTTGTGATATTATTCAAGGTGATTATATAACATTTGAAAGTGGATTATTACATGTTGATTTGGATACCAATTCTATTTTGGTAGGGTCTTGGTGTGCTTTTGGCTTAAAAAGGGGTTTTTGAAATGGATTTTTTGTGCAAAGTTTGGGTATACTCTTTATAATTGTTTTATGAATGTTTTGAATGGTTTATTGGGTTGTGTAATAGGTGAAACTATATCATGAAATTTTTTTGGTAGGAGTATATTTTTAAAAGGTCCATTTCATTTTTGAAAATGTTGTTATGTGATATTTATCATCCTGGAAATATTTTATTAAATGTTTGGAAGGAGATATTGAGGAGTAAAAGTGATGTGAAAGTGATGTGGAGTGTTTTGTGTGAGTGTGATGTGAAAAATTGAATTTTTGATTATGAAAGAAGTGTTATATTCCACGTGTGTGGGATGTTATATGAGTTTAAATATCTTATAATTGTTTTATAAAATTTTTTAATAGTTTTTTTGAAAGTTTTGAAGAAATGTGAAACGTGTTGTGGGCTATTTTGGTGTGATTCGGATTTCAAAATCATTTTGAATGAAAAATTGATTTTTGTGACTTGTGTGGTATACATATGGGATTTTTGGTGAATTTGTGATGTGGAAATGATATTTTCATGTTCAATGTATATTTCTGGACTTGTTGAACTTGTTTGAGCACAAGGGGAAAACCTGGGTATCTAGGTGGGTGGACGTGTACTAGTATGCTAGTGAATCCATCAGGTTTGGACTCAGTTTCACTTACCATGATTGACGCTTACAACTCTAACTAAACTATGATGATGATGATTGGGGACCACTAGGTTATGGGTATGTTCCCTACTAGTGGCGCGTGCACGAGAATGGATATTTGTGGTGTTTACTCTCACTGAGATACGAGGTACCTGGGACCCACAGCTAGCTAGTGCCTAGGGGTTACTTCCTATTTCTTGTGCTCATTATTTACATTGTACATACCATCGGCATATGGTATATTTGGCTGGAAAATTCAGTAGTGTTGAAATTATTTTTAAAAGTGTTGATTCTTAATGATAGCCCACTTGAAAACTGTTTTTATTCAAAGTTTCATCTTTTAGAAATTGTAACAAGCTTTTCATGTTTTTGAAAACTTGTTTGCTTTTCGTCTTTAAATGTTTATCACATGGAATATCATAGTGGTGGTATCCTACTAGGCATTGGCTCACACCCTACTTACACCCTTGTGTGTAAGTAGACATGGTTATTTTTGTTGTCGCATGTTGGGTACAGTTTTTTTTGTTCCAGTGGTTCGGGTTTCTAGCAGGTCCTTGGTGGTGATGTCTTGTGGAGGTGGCTTGAGGGCGGTGCCCCTTTCCATGAGGGTTCTTGGACTGTTCTTATTTGGATTTGTACCTTTGGTATAGACCATTTGAGTTGTTTTAAGCCATGTAATTCAGTTCTGAATTTTTGTAAAAGATTGTTTGGTTTGAAAAATCCAGATTTGTTTCATTGGATTATTTTTTGTTGTTTTATGTTTATTAACTCGGGTAAATCGTTCCCAATTTTCATTTTATGATACCCGGGCACTTGTGCCAGCCCGTGGGGATCGGGAACGTCCTTCGGGCCTTGTCACGGGCTGGGTTTGGTGCCATTTTTGGTGGCGATCGATTCAGTTCGTGACAGAACCGTACCCCACCGGGCCGGGCCGACCCCCCTGTCAGGTCGGACCCGTCGAATCTGGTCGGGCCGACCCACCAGCCCACTAAGCTTGATAGGATGGGCCTGTTTCACTTAAACGTGAATAAAGTTAAGGCCACACATCCGATCGACCCACCGTCTACGGAACTGGGACCCTCGCGACGGAGCGATCCTTTTGTGATACTCTAAATTAGTTTTGGACGACTTTGGAAAACGAGCAAGCTTGGAACGAGCGCAATTCCAATCGGGCCCCTGGAATAGAAAATACAATATCTCTCAGAATGGGCGTCTGATCGATGCATCATCTATCACTTTGGGTTCCTTTTGATGAGACAGTTCTTCGGGATACATCAACTCTGAACTTCATGATAGTTTATGAATCAACCCCTTGGCTCAAAGAACGGACCCTCCTGGAATCGAGCATGTTGTGTGTGGGAACCCTAGAGCTGGTTGTGCCTATGACGACTACCGTACAGGAATCCTCCGTGGGTTCGAAAATGATGAAAACTATACGGGAATCCTCTGTGGGTTTTAGAGCAATGATACTAGACTGAATCCTCCATGGTTTCGAAAGAAAAAAGAGTAGACTGAATCCCCCGTGTGTTCGACAACAACAAGAATGGAATGAATCCTCGGTGGGTTCGACAACAATGAGACTGGGCTGAATCCTCCATGGGTTCGACAGCAACGAGACTGGACTGAATCCTCCGTGGATTCAACAGCAATGATACTGGACTGAATCCTCTGTGGGTTAGACAGTAATGAGACTGGATTGAATCCCTTGTGGGTTCAACAGTGAAAGATGGTTCAGTGGCTACAACTAATCATCTCATACTCTCTTAAAGTTGTGTATACCCGTGTGATCAGAGTCTTGACTTTCAATCATTATCATCGATGTGATTAGCTTGATTTCCTATGTGGACTGGGTTGTCCTTGGGCTCGAGAGTTGGAGTTGAATTGTGATTGATAACTTATGTATATGTATGGGCATATACCTAAGTAGAGTTGGATGATACTTGTTGATTGTATCTTTCTTCTGTGGTTTATCCATTGTGGATTCTGGGAGACTATTGGGGGTCTCGGGGTCCCTACTGAGTATCGTATACTCACCTATGCATGGTCTTTGCCTGCACTACGTTGTGTTGGATGCAGACGATGGACAAAAATTATTGAGGTGGAGGCTTGGGGAGCTGGGCAGTACCCAAAGGTGGACCACTTGGCGAGACGTACATGGAGCGGACGGCCGGACCCTAGGTGATGAGGAGGCCATCTGTACCCACCCTTCAAGTGGGATTCCTGGAGGACGACTCAGTGGTTGTTGTTTTACATTACTAGATTTGTACTAACTTTTTAGTTGTATTTTACTTACTGTTGGACTTGTATTCCTGGACCCTTTCCTTTCATCACTTAGTTTTGTATTCAGTATTACTTAGTTCTATCTTCTTTTTTGTACTCTACTGTGTTTCTTTACTTTTATATAGGAAATACCTTCCCTTTTGTCAGGATTTACGCCTTTGGTTCTAGTCTTCAGCCCCTGTCCTATGGAAGGCGGGCTTGGGGTAGTCATGGCACGGGCCCCGAGGATGTTTCGTGACAAATTGGTATCATAGGAGTCGGTTCTACCGTAGAAATTAGGACTCTGATCTTTCTTTTCTATGATGCAATAGTGTTAAGAGTATTGAGTGTGGTTTTCAGTCCATGGAGTCTAGTGTTGGTGTGGCAGCCAACGTATCCATACACCAGGACCCTGACCTCTGATTTCTGACTTAGTGCATGAAAACACTGATTGTGTGTGTGTTTCTTTTGAAAAGATTTTTTTTTGATTACATTGTGTCAGCTCACCAGGTATACTATTTGACCGTGGTGCACCTGTTTCTTTTCAGGATGGCCCATCAAGGCAGCCAGCAAGGGTTCCGAGTTACATATGGGATGGTATCCCTCTGAGTGATGAGGCTTCGGTCCAGGGCCCCATCATAATAGAGGTACCAGCGGTTCCAAAACCCACTGGGCCACCGATACCACCAGCTCCAGAAGAAGATAATACACGATGCCTAAGTGTATTGTATGAGTTCCAGCGACAGAGGCCGCCCAGGTTCTGCGGAGAGACGGACTCACAAGAAGTTGTGGACTGGATGGAGGCTATCGTCAGAGTTTTCATATTTGTAGGGACACCAGGCAACCTTATGGTGATCCTTTCTGTGAGTCTCATGCACGCAGCAACAGGTAGATGGTGGAGCTTGATGCTCTAGGTGATTGACGAGGCATATTTACTCAGGACAGATTTCAATATTCTCTTCCTCTCGGAGTTTGTTCCAGCCACCCTACATGCGGTGCGGATTCAGGAGTTACTAAATCTGCAGTAGGGAAACATGTCAGTAGCTCAGTACTCAGCGAGGTTCACCGACCACTCACGCTATTGCACAGACATGGTACGAGACCCTTTTTTAAGGACCCAAACCTTTGAGTAGGGAATCAGACATGAGATTAGTGCATCGACGATTTCCTTCAACATCCTGATGTAGGCGGGGGCGCTAGACAGAGCCCTTCTATTAGAGATCTTTCTCGCTAAGCAATCATCAATGGGCAGACCCACCTCATGGAGACACGTAGCGGAGTCTTCTGTATCTGGAAGTAGACAGATGACAATGAGGTCCAAGCGAACAAGGCCATCAGGTCGGTGACCTCAGGATACAGGTTCGGTTGCATGGGGCACACAAATTAGATCCAGCTATATGAGGATCAGGCAGTGCTATGCATGCGGCGGGCAGGTTCACATGGCTCGAGACTGCCTGACCCACCATGCGGACGAGCAACAGACATTAGAGGGACCTCCTAGGTAGAGGCAGAGGGTTGACCATGGTGGTCCGCCGGGAGCGGGCGGATGAGGTAGAGAAGCTATCTGAGCAGTGGGTGGTGGATGATGTTTTGAGGCTCTACCACCACCACCACCAGGAGGTACACCCTGACCATAGGGAGCTGGAGGGTAGAGGTAGGCTAAACTATAGGCAGTCGAGGCCTATGACCACGACACACCTGAGATGAATCTAGGTACTATCTGTGTCTACTCCACCCTTTCTGTAGTACTTATAGACACATTAGAGAGTCATTATTTTATTGCTGCTTCCCTTGTTTGGAGCTCGGAGATCTTGACAGAGTCGTTGGCTCTATCCTTACGGCGAGAGACTCCTACGAGAGTAGACTCGACGATTACGCACTGGTGCCGGAAGTGTGCGATTACTCTTGGAGGCGAGAGATTGGGCTGTTATCTTCTTGTAGTGGCATTGAGGCCTTACGTCGTCATCTTGGGTATGGACTGGTTGTCTACAACCCATGCTCAGATCGACTACATTAGGTTCAAAGTGTGGTGTGTTCACACGGATGGGACCAGGTTCACCTTCACCAACGAGAGGGGAGACTTTGTAGTGCACACTAGTGTAGAAAACGTTTTTTACGTCACCATTTTTTACGTCGGTTATATAAAACCGACGTCAAAATATGTAAAACGAGGTTTTTTACGTCGGTTATTTCTTAACCGACGTAAAAACCTGTGTTCGGTACACATTTAACGTCGGTTATAAAAATAACCGACGTTATTAATCACGCGGCTTCGTTTTTTACGTCGGTTATTTTTATAACCGACGTACAAAACGCGGTTTTCGAAGGCCCTTTGACATCGGTTATTGAATAACCGACGTAACAAACGCGGTTTTTGAAGGCTTTTTTACGTCGGTTATGAAATAACCGACGTAACAAAAGAATCCGCAGATGTTTTTGACGTCGGTTATGGAATAACCGACGTAAAAAAACGCGGATTTTGAGCCCTTTATAACGTCGGTTATAAAATAACCGACGTCACAAATGAATCGGAGGAAGGTTTTTACGTCGGTTATTGAAATAACCGACGTTATGAATGTTTTTAAAACAATTATCACGTCGGTTATTGAATAACCGACGTGATAACTCATTTAAAAATTTACCCAGACCCGTGGATTGTCATTCGCGAGTTTACCTTCGACAGTCGCGACTCGTCTTTCTCGCGCGTAAACCCGAATCGGCTCGTCCATTTCGTTGGTTTAGATTCGTTTTGCGATCATCATTTCTCATATTTAATCTCCTCGGATCAATCATCTAAACTCGCAGCACTCAGGTAATCCTCCCACTCGTTCGTTTTTTTTTCGCGGATAGTAAATATATATGTGTTGTGATTTTTTTGTTGAAACTAGCTAAGATTCTTCGATTGCGAACCCTTTTAACTCGTTTTGGCACCATAATCTTATTTATCATCCCTAGATCTATTTGTTCGACTTGCAATATTGAGTAATTTTATGATTTCACTAATTTTTCATCGTTTTCTATAAATCCCCGAGAGGGTTGGGGCGTGTCCATTTGGATGGGTTGCCCTTTTACAGTTGTTACTACTTTATTCACACACAACCATGGCATAGGTGCATGGATTTGGGGTCGGGGGGTGTCCAGGGGGGTTTACAAGGGGGTGGGTGGGTGTGGGGGCTGTCCAAGGGTGTGGGTGGGTGTTGGGGGGTGTCCAGGGGGGTGTCCAAGGGGGTAGGGGGTGGGGGGTGGTGTTTAGGAGGGGTGGGGGGGCTGTCCAGAGGGTTGGGGGGTGTCCAGGGGGGTGTCCAAGCAGGTCGGGGGTGGGGGGTTGTGTCCAGGAGGGGTGGGGGTGCTTTCTAGAGGGGTCGGGGGCTGTCCAGAGGGGTCGGGGGGTGTCCAGGGTGGTGTCCAAGGGGATGGGTGGGTGTGGGGGGCTGTCCAAGGGGGTGGCGGCCTGTCCAGAGGGGTCGGTGGGGTGTCCAGGGGGGTGTCCAAGGGGGTGGATGGGTGTGGGGGGCTGTCCAAGTGGGTGGCGGCCTCTCCAGAGGGTAGTTGGGGTTGTCCGGGTGGGTGGGGGGGCTGTCCAGAGGGTTGGGGGATGTCCAGGGGGGTGTCCAAGGGGGTAGGGGGTGGGGGGTGGTGTCCAGGAGGGACGGGGGGCTGTCCAGAGGGGTCGGGGGTGTCCAGGGGGGTTTACAAGGGGGTGGGTGGGTGTGGGGGGTTGTCCAAGGGTGTGGGTGGGTGTTGGGGGGTGTCCAGGGGGGTGTCCAAGGGGGTAAAGGGTGGGTGGTGGTGTTTAGGAGGGGTGGGGGGCTGTCCAGAGGGTTGGGGGTGTCCAGGGGGGTGTCCAAGCAGGTCGGGGGTGGGGGGTTGTGTCCAGGAGGGGTGGGGGTGCTTTCTAGAGGGGTCGGGGGCTGTCCAGAGGGGTCGGGGGGTGTCCAGGGTGGTGTCCAAGGGGATGGGTGGGTGTGGGGGGCTGTCCAAGGGGGTGGCGGCCTGTCCAGAGGGGTCGGTGGGGTGTCCAGGGGGGTGTCCAAGGGGGTGGATGGGTGTGGGGGGCTGTCCAGGTGGGTGGCGGCCTCTCCAGAGGGTATTTGGGGTTGTCCGGGTGGGTGGGGGGGCTGTCCAGAGGGTTGGGGGATGTCCAGGGGGGTGTCCAAGGGGGTAGGGGGTGGGGGGTGGTGTCCAGGAGGGTCGGGGGGTGTCCAGGGGGGTGTCCAAGGGGGTAGGGGGTGGGGGTGGTGTTTAGGAGGGGTGGGGGGGCTGTCCAGAGGGTTGGGGGGTGTCCAGGGGGGTGTCCAAGCAGGTCGGGGGTGGGGGGTTGTGTCCAGGAGGGGTGGGGGTGCTTTCTAGAGGGTTCGGGGGCTGTCCAGAGGGGTTGGGGGGTGTCCAGGGTGGTGTCCAAGGGGATGGGTGGGTGTGGGGGGCTGTCCAAGGGGGTGGCGGCCTGTCCAGAGGGGTCGGTGGGGTGTCCAGGGGGGTGTCCAAGGGGGTGGATGGGTGTGGGGGGGCTGTCCAAGTGGGTGGCGGCCTCTCCAGAGGGTATTTGGGGTTGTCCGGGTGGGTGGGGGGGCTGTCCAGAGGGTTGGGGGATGTCCATGGGGGTGTCCAAGGGGGTAGGGGGTGGGGGGTGGTGTCCAGGAGGGTCGGGGGGTGTCCAGGGGGGTGTCCAAGGGGGTAGGGGGTGGGGGTGGTGTTTAGGAGGGGTGGGGGGGGGCTGTCCAGAGGGTTGGGGGGTGTCCAGGGGGGTGTCCAAGCAGGTCGGGGGTGGGGGGTTGTGTCCAGGAGGGGTGGGGGGCTGTCCAGAGGGGTCGGGGGGTGTCCAGGGGGGTTTACACATCGATTTGTTTTATATTTCAAAATTGTTATATTCAAATTATGATTTTTTTCATATAAACATATATTTGTCTTATCTAAAAAATATATATATTTTTGCTATTTGTTATAGGTAATAATGAGTCGAAGTTGGATTACAGCACATCGAATGAGCAATGAATATGAGGAAGGTGTTGATGCCTTTTTGGAATTTTCTAAACGAAATGTTCCAAGTAGTGACATTTTTTTCTGTCCATGCCTGAAATGTCTGAATATGAAGAAGTTGAAAAGTAGAGAGATAAAAGATCATCTGATTTGTCATGGTTTCAATCCGAGTTACAACCCTTGGATTTGGCATGGCGAAACTGGACAGAATGTCACTGATGATAATGAATCGCAAGATGGTAACTCCGATGGAATTGAAGAAATGATTCGCGATATTGTAGCAGAACAAATTGAGATAGAACCGAGAGTTGCACGTCTATATGGTGATGCCGAAAAACCATTATATCCTGGTTGTACAGATTTTACGGTTTTGTCGGCGGTGTTAAGATTGATTAACCTGAAGGCGAAACATGGATGGAGTGACAGAAGTTTTACAGAGCTGCTACAATTGATGAAAGACATTCTTCCAAAAGATAACGATCTTCCAGATTCACATTATAAGGCCAAAAAAATATTATGCCCGATGGGATTGGGATACAGGAAAATACATGCCTGTCCGAATGACTGCATTATATATAGGAAGGAATATGAATTTCTGAAAGAGTGTCCTAAATGTGGGACATCACGGTATAAGGTGAAAGAAAAATCACAAGCTGATGTAGAGATTACAAAGCTCCCTTCAAAGGTATTTTGGTATCTTTCTATAATTCCTCGTTTCAAACGTTTATTTGCTAATTCACATGATGCAAAAAGGTTAAGATGGCATGCTGATGAGCGGGTATGTGATGGAAAAATACGTCATCCAGCTGATTGTCCACAATGGAAGAAA
This sequence comes from Viscum album, assembly GCA_963277665.1. Taxonomy (NCBI): domain Eukaryota; kingdom Viridiplantae; phylum Streptophyta; class Magnoliopsida; order Santalales; family Viscaceae; genus Viscum; species Viscum album. Next base: position 903,443,571 of record OY728158.1, on the reverse strand, counting down.
ATCGATGCCCAGTACCCTACATTTGGAAATGAAATTAGAAATCTGAGACTAGGCTTGTGCACAGATGGAATGAATCCATACCTAACCCTCAGTAGCACACATAGTTCATGGCCTGTTTTATTGGTAATTTACAACCTCTCTCCTGAAGTTTGTATGAAGCGCAAATATGTCATGTTGAGTATCATGATCTCTGGTCCAAAGCAACCCGGAAATGATATTGATGTATACTTGTCACCGCTGATTGATGATTTGAAACTGTTATGGGCTGATGGTATTAGGGTGTATGATTCTTATAAAATGGAATATTTTCAACTGCATGCAGTGCTTCTATTCACTATAAATGGCTTCCCAGCATATGGAAATTTGTCTGGATACAGTGTTAAAGGGCATAAAGCATGTCCAATTTGCGAACAACAGACGTCATATTGTCAATTGCATCATGGGAGGAAAACAGTGTACATGGGTCATCGAAAGTTTTTGCCTATGGATCACCCTTATAGAAGACTAAAAAAGGCATTCAATGGCTCACAAGAATTTGATACTGCTCCTCAACCTTTATCCCTAGAATTGTATTTTGAGAGGGTGAAAAACCTTGATGTGACATTGGGAAAGACACAGAAATCTGGTAATGATAGACATATTTGGAAGAAAAGGTCAATATTTTTTGAGCTACCATATTGGAGGTATCATGAAGTCAAACATAATATTGATGTCATGCACGTGGAGAAGAATATCTGTGATTCTTTGATCGGAACATTGCTAGATATTAAAGGAAAGACAAAAGATGGGTTGAATGCAAGGTTAGACCTACTGTCAATGGGAATACGTTTGGAGATAGCTCCCACTCTTAAAGGAAGACGAACATTTCTTCCCTCGGCTTGTCATACATTATCGAAGAGGGAGAAAAGTAGCTTCTGTCAGTGTCTTCATGATATCAAAGTGCCTCAAGGTTATTCTTCAAATGTAAAAAATTTTGTCTCACTGAAAGACTTGAAGTTGATAGGTATGAAATCACATGATTGTCATGTCATGATGCAACAAATTCTACCAGTTGCACTGCGTGGAATATTGCCCATCCGTGTCAGAAAGACTATAATGAGGTTGTGTTATTTTTTCAATTCAATTTGCAACAAGGCGATTGATGTGAATGCTTTGAACATTTTGGAAAAGGATGCAATTTTTATACTTTGTCATTTGGAAATGTATTTTCCTCCAACTTTTTTTGATATGATGGTGCATTTACTGATTCATCTGGTTCGAGAAATAAGGCTTTGTGGACCTGTATATCTTCGTTGGATGTATCCTTTTGAAAGGTATATGAAAATATTAAAGGGATATGTTAAAAATCCATATCGACCTGAAGCCTCCATTATTGAAAAGTACATTTCTGAGGAGGTAGCAGAGTTTTGTACGAGCTACTTGGCTACGGCGCAACACATAGGTTTGCCTCCATCTCGCCATGAATGGGTTAATAATGAGGGAAAGGGGATTCGTGGCTTGAAAGTCAAATCACTGTCAGCTGAACATATGAAGAAGTTAGAATCATACATCTTGAATAACATAGCTGATGTTCAACCGTATATCACATTGCATATTAATGAGTTGAAACAATGTCATCCAAAGAAGAAAGAAATGTGGATTTTGAATGAGCACAACAAAACTTTTTTGCCATGGTTTAAAAAGACCTTGCTTGGTAGATCAGATGTATCAGAGACATTAAAATGGATAGTGGGTGGTCCATCTTTAAATGTGATAACATGGTCTGCTTATGACATTAATGGCTATACATTTCATACGAAAGCTCAGGACAACAGAAGTGCAGTTCAGAATAGTGGTGTAATGGTGTTTGCAGAAGCAATGCATTTTTCGAGTGCTAAGGACAGAAACCCAATTTCGGCATCAAGTGCATATTATGGAGTGATTGAAGACATATGGGAGGCTTATTACTTTAAAATTAAAGTTCCCGTTTTTAACTGTAAATGGTTTATCGGTAACAACAGTGTCAGACACGATGAATTTGGAATGACACTTGTTAATCTGAATAGATTGGAAGACACAACTGATTCTTTTATAATGGCAACACATGCCAAACAAATTTTCTATGTAGTAGATCAATCAGATATGCAGTGGGCTGTTGTTTTACAAGGGAAAAACCAAAATGTTGGTGACGATGAATTTGATGAAGATGCTGATTTATGTGAGATCCCTACTTCCATGGAAAGATTAACAGAACATAATGATGAGTATGTTGAAGACATGGTTTGTGCCATAAGGAACGATCACGACGAAGGAATTTGGGAAAACAATCCAACTGTACATTCCTAAAATTACAGGTAACACAAGTTTATTTCTTGTTTACATTTAGTTTTTTCATATAATGTTAGATACTGTAGATTTTTTACTTATTAAAATATGTATCAAACCAAAACGATAAAACAATAAAAACCGTAAAGAGGAGAAGTCCTGGGCGCACCGGCTGGCCGGTGGTGGATCACCGGTTGGCCGGGGGTCCAGAACAAAGCTGTCTGGTCCACCGGTCGGCCGGTGCTGAGCCAGCGGCCGGCCGGTGGTCCAGACAGCTTTCCTCTGTCTGAACCATCGGCCGGCCGCTGGCTCACCACCGGCCGGCCGGTGGACCAGACAGAGCCTTCCTCTATGTCTGGATCACCAGCGGCCGGCCGGTGTTGAGCCAGCGGCCGGCCGGTGGTTCAGACAGAGAGGAAGGCTCTCTGTCTGGTCCACCGGCCGGCCGCTGGATCACCACCGGCCGCCCGGTGGACCAGACAGAGAGCCTTCCTCTCTGTCTGGATCACCAGCGGCCGGCCGGTGAGGAGCCAGCGGCCGGCCGGTGGTTTAGACAGAGAGGAAGGCTCTCTGTCTGGTCCACCGGCCGGCCGGTGGCATCAGTGAGTCCACTTTTCAGCTTTCTTGGGCCAACTCCTTGGCAACCTTTTGCCTGTGTTTACCATGTTTATCATTGTTTAACATGCTTACCATATTACCAATGTTTACTATTATGTAATTTAGTACACTTTTCTATTTTTGAACTAATGTTTGTTTTTTTGATTTGAAGGAAAATGACAGATCAATCAGTTGATCAGCCACATGATTCTGGAGATGAGCATATTGGTCATACATCTGGGGAGGAACATTCACATGCTCCTATTACGAAAAAGAGTTCAAAGGTTGGTAAGCGTGGGTGCACACGTTTACCAAAATTATCACTTGCCCGTACGAAGGAGGAGAGGATAGTCGTGGAGTTTGATGATGATGATCTTCATAGAGGTCCAAATGCTAAAGATTTTAAGGGTTTTGTAGCAACTCAGGCTAAGAGCAAAGTAAGCATTCTCTATGATGATTGGAGAAGTGTGGATAAGGCGATAATTTCTCAGCTGGGGGAGACCGTTTTGGTAAGATCTTTTGCTATTGTTTGACTGTTCTTTAAATATTTCTAGTATATATAATATTTTTAACCTCTTTTTTATCAGATGACATTTGATATTCCTGACACTGGAGGAGTCAGGAAGAAATGCTTATCGTTGGCTGCTAGGAGATGGAGGGATTTCAAATCAACCCTCTCATCTGATTTCATTTATGGTCATAGGAGTCGTGAGAATCCATGTCGTATATATCCTTTTATAGATGAAGACACATGGAGAGAATTTTTTGAAAGTAGAAGAAAAGATTCATTTTTGGTAAGGGCAATGTAAACTTTTATAATATTTCTTATATAAATGATCTTATTATTGTTTAGTTAATGATTACTTATTCTTAATTTACAGCAAACAAGGAAAGCTCATCAAGAGATCCAATCTAAAAATGTATACCCTCATAGTTTATCTCGGGGAGGGTATGCATTATTGGAAGAACAAATGATGGCAGAAAAATTTCAACAACTAAGAGCTGAGTCTTCAAGCTCTGGAGAGGTGGCCCCTCCATCCCCTCCATCTAGACATGAGAAATGGAAAAGAGCTCGGAAGGGCAAAAAAGGACAATATCTTTCGGAAGAATCGAGACTCGTAGTTGAGAGGATTGTAAGATATCTATTTTATTTATTTAAGTTTACTATTTTCGTCATATATTTCCAATCATTATAGAAATGTTCAATTAATTATTATAGGACTCTCTTGAGGAGCAGAGTTCACAGGGGACATTTACACCATCTGGGAGGGAAGATATTTTATCTGTGGCATTGGGAAATCCCGAACATCCTGGCCGTGTAAGAGGATATCCGGCAGGTGTATCGGTAAGAAAAGTGTTGCCACGTTCCTCAACTTCTAACGTTGAGGGAGTTTATAAAAAAAAATAGAATCCTTGGAGGCTGAAGTCCATAATATTAATGCGACAATGGAGGACAAGATTAGAGCATCGGTGCAGTTAATGTTTGCAGACTTGCAAAGACAATTTCAGGGTGCAGCTCCCACTCCACCTCTCCCAGTAGCTCCCACTCCCCCACCTCAGCCTGCGGACCCCATTTTTGATCCTCCTCCTCCGCCGCAGCTACCTACTTATTGTGAGTTGTATGTTGATGATCCTCAACATCATATAGTTGCATATGGGATGGTATATTGTATAGGAGATACAGTTTATCATCAACAGTTAGAGGTAGAGAATCAGTGGGTCACTGTACAGGATATTATAGATAGATCAGCTCGGATACCATTACCTACAGATGAGGTGACGACAGTTGGACATAGTATCGGCCATTTTTTACTTTGGCCATCCAGACTTCTTCGACTCATTACCATAGAGGTATGGATGTTATATCTTTTATTTTATATTTTTATTAATGTTTTATCATTTGAAAACTAATATATTTTTCAATTTATTTTTACAGGAATACTTCAAAGGTAAAGAAATACTGTATAGACAACAACAAAGACAGATAGCTATGACATCAGATGCAGATACTAGAAGTCTTGACAAATTGTCAATATATTCAAATTTGTTGGCGGATCATTATGACTTTACAATGGAAGCTCATGTCTGTGGACGTGAACTATGTGTGGGGATTATGAAAACTGATATCATGGAGTTTGTCACTGGAGATAAGTTGGGCATCAACGTGGTGCAAATTTTTATCATGTAAGTCTTAACACCTTTTCCTTGCGTTATATTTATTAAAAATGTATACTTATGTCTGCTTTGTATTAGGTATATGTATAAAATTTGTGAGAGGAATGAGCTGACAGATGTATATGGATTCGTGGACCCACAATTGATTTCCCCTGATGCATGTGCATTGGATGAGGAACAAAGAATGCTTTATATTGCTGATAGATTTGAAAAGAATGTAATCACACAGTGTTGGATGATGCCTTTTTGTGAGAGGTATGAAACACATCCCTCTCAAAGAGTTAATTATCTTTTAACATAAAAACCCACTAACGTTAAATTTCCTTTTCTTAAATTTCCTTTTCTCAGGGATCATTGGATGTTAGGGGTTTTTTGCCCGAGGGAGAAAACACTTTATTGGATATGCTCTCTCCATGATGATGTGCGAGAAAGTTTTAAGAATATATTGGAAACGTAAGTTTCAATTTCACAATAGTTTTATATATTATAATGAATTTTAAATTTACCACATTCGTATTATTTTCTAACAGGGCATGGGTCCACTTTCGAAAAAGCGCAAAGAAAAGGAATTACAAGATCAAATATGTACATGCGAAGGTAAATATCCATTTATAATTTGTACATTTTGATTTATTACATAAAAATAATATATTGAATTTACACTCATTCATACAGAAATGTCATGAGCAACAAGGCATCATCGAATGCGGATATTACATGTTAAGATTTATGTATGAAATAATAACAACTGGGACAGTTCTGAGTTTTGACCTGGTAAGATTTCCTCTTTCTCATAATATTTCAATTTGATTTATTCATTATACACATTGACTACTATCCTTTTCCTTTGTAGCTTTTTGATGACCCTCAACCCTTTACTGCTGAAGATATCAAACACTTACAAGTGGAGTGGTCAAATTATTTTACAGGTTTGATTGACTTTTAGTTGTTTGTAATGTAAAATGTAATTTTGAATATTGTCAATGTAATTGTGTATTTCGTAGTCGTTTAGGTTGGATTTAGTTTTTTTTGAAGTTGACAGTGTAAGTTTTGAATGTTATATAAGTGAATGTTTAATTTTTCTCTACTTCTTGTTTTGGTCTACTGTTGATGGTTTTTCTGGTCTGGATTTTGGTATGGGGGGAGAGGTTCCAAGGGGGTGGGTGGGTGTTTGGGGGGTGTCCAAGGGATATGGGAGGGGTGTCCAAGGTGTGTTTGGGGCTGTCCTAGGGGTCGGGGGGGGGGGGGTGTAAATGAGGGTGGGGGGGTGTCCAAGGGGTGGGGGGTGTCCAAGGGATATGGGAGGGGTGTCCAAGGTGTGTTTGGGGCTGTCCAAGGAGTCGGTTGGGTGTAAATGAGGGTGGGGGGGGGGGCTGTCCAAGGGGTGGGGGGGTGTCCAAGTGGTGGGGGGGTGTCCAAGGGATATAGGAGGGGTGTCCAAGGGGTGTTTGGGGCTGTCCAAGGGGATGGGGGGGTTTCCAAGGGGTAGGGGGGGTTTCCAAGGGGTCGGGGGGGTGTCCAGGGGGTGGGGGGCTATCCAAGGGGTGGGGGGGTGTCCAAGGGGTGGGGGGTGTCCAAGGGATATGGGAGGGGTGTCCAAGGGGTGTTTGGGGCTGTCCTAGTGTTCGGGGGGTGTAAATGAGGGTGGGGGGCTGTCGAAGGGGTGGGGGGGTGTCCAAGGGGTGGGGGGTGTCCAAGGTGTCTGGGAGTTCTGTCCAAGGGGCCGGTTGGGTGTAAATGAGGGGGGGGGGGGTGTTCAATGGGTGTTTGCGGCTGTACTAGGGGTCGTGGGGGTGTAAATGAGGGTGGGGGGGCTGTCCAAGGGGTGGGGGGTGTCCAAGGGTTGTGGTGGGGCTCCAATGTGGTGGGGGAGGGCTGGCCAGGTTGTTAGGTGGGTATAGATGAGGGTGGGGTTCAGTTGGGGCTTGGGGGAGGGCTGGCATGGTTATTTTTGTTTGGTTTCTGGTTTCTTTTTGGTGAGAGCAGTGCAATTATTTAAAAAAAAAATTTCTTTCACGTCGGTTATTTTATAACCGACGTGGTAAATAAATCGGGAGGGGTTTATCACGTTGGGTTTTTCTAGAACCGACGTGATAAACCGTTCCCGGGGATTTTATCACGTCGGTTCTTAATATAACCGACGTGCTAAAAGGCCTGGGAATCGATTTACCATGTCGGTTATTGGATAACCGACGTGCTAAAACGTTTCCCAGGCCTTTTTATCACGTCGGTTTCCTAAATAACCGACGTTATAAAAGGCCAGGGGAAGGGTTTATCACGTCGGTTATGACATAACCGACGTGATAAACGATATCCCAGGCATTTTATCACGTCGGTTTAGGGAATAACCGACGTGATAAAGCCCCACGCGCATATTTATCACGTCAGTTATTATATGAACCGACGTGATAACCACCGTGATGTTAGGGATATTACGTCGGTTTTAAATAACCGATGTAAAAAACGTTATTTATAACGTCGTCCGTATTAACGTCGCCTAAAAACCGACGTAAATAATAAAAAATAACCGACGTAAAAAACGTTTTCTGCACTAGTGGCAGGATGGACTTACGCAGAGGAGAGGTCAGCTGATCACACATTAGTTGGCTAGTCTCATCCTCAGAGCGGTTGATGTGCGTAGTCTGAGTTTTCTTGTTGTGGTGGATCATTATGCGGACGTTTTTCATGACGACGTTCCAGGACTACCTCCTCATAGAGAGGTAGACTTCTACATAGACATGTACCCCAAGAGAACACCGATATCTACTCCATCATATCATATGGCTCCCGCTGAGCTTCATGAGCTATGGGTACAGCTGGAGGACATATAAGGGAAGGAATTTATCCAACCCAGTGTTTCACCATGGGCATCTCTGATTTTTTTCGCCAAGAAGGTGGATGGGAGCTTGGGACTGTGTGTCAACTACCATCGCCTGAATCAGGTGACCGTGAAGAAGAAGTACCCACTCCCATGAATTTACTTCCTCTTTGATCATCTCAAGGGAGCACTATGGTTCTCAAAATAGACCTCAGGTCAGTATATCAACAACTCAGATTTTGAGATAGGGATGTGAAGAAGATGGCCTTAAGGTGTCGGTATAGCCACTACGAGTTCTTGGTTATTCCCTTAAGCATAACCAATTCTCCAATGGTGTTCAATAGTCTCATGAACAGGATCCTCGAGCCTTACCTCGATCGATTTTTTATAGTTTTCATCAACAACATACTGATTTCCTCGACTACTGAACATGAGCACGCCTACCACTTGTGGTATGTACTGGATACACTCCGAGAGCACCAGCTTTATGGTAAACTCTAGAAGTTCTAGTTTTGGATTTGAGAGGTTCATTTCCTAGGACACGTCATCTCAGAGGATAGAGTTGTAGTGGATCCAGCGAAGATCGAGGCAGTGCTTGCTTGGGAGCCACACAGGAGTGTAACAGAGGTACGGAGTTTCGTGGGTCTGGATGGTTATTATCGGAGATTTGTGCTATACTTCTACAGAGTTGCAGCACTGCTTTCAACATTGATGAAGAAAGGGAAACCCTTCATGTGTTCCAAGAGATTCTAGCAAATCTTTCAGGAACTGAGGCAGAGATTGACTAGTGCGCCCATCTTGAGGCTACCAGAGGAGGGTGATGGGTAAGAAGTTTACTGTGACGCATCAGAGACTGGACATGGGTGTGTCCAGATACAGGAGCGAGCGGTTATCGCATATGTTTCGCAGTAGTTGAGACAACACGAGCAGAACTATGCTACCCATGACCAGGATTTTGCAGCAGTGGTCTTCACCTTGAAGATGTGGCAGCACTATCTGATGGGTGAGTGCTTTACAGTCTACTCTGACCACCAGAGTCTTAGGTACATCTTCTCACAGAAGGACCTGATCCTAAGACAGTGGAGATGGCTCGAGTTCCATCAGGTCTATGAATACGAGATAGTCTATACTCCTGGGAAGGGGAACATTGTATCTGATTCTCTCATCAAGAGATCGGGCATTAAACTGCTAGGAGAGGAAATGAAGTAGCTAGCCGCTTTGCAGATATCCTTTATGGATATAGATGGAGTAGAATTTATTTAGTCTCTCACAATCACTTACCCACTTCTTCAGTGAGTCATAGAGGCGCAACATGAGGACGCTAACTGCGAGACACGACATTCTCAGATATCCTCAGGGCTGGCACCCAAAGGATTTCTTGAATGTGGGGAGCACGTCATCTTCTTCCGGGGATGTACGATGGTACCAGTTGCATTACATGAGGAGGATTTTAGGGTGTTCCACACTTCCCCTCTAGTGGTACATCCAGGAGTGGTGAAGATGTATCAGGACCTCAGACGAAAGCACTGGTGGTCGGGTATGAAGAAGGCAGCAGTAGAGTTCGTTTCACGAGGCCTCCCTTGTCAACAAGTGAAGGTGAAGCACCAGGTACCAGCAGGTTTAGTACAACCCATAGAGGTTACAGAGTGGAAGTGGGACGGAATATCCATGGATTTTATGATGGTGCTTCCACGTACATCTAGAGGACATGACTCTATCTGGGTGATTGTCGACCCACTCACCAAGTCGGCCCACTTCCTACCGATGACAGAGCAGGTCTCACTAGAGAGTTTGGGATGCCTCTATGTTTAAAAGATTGTACGGCTTCATGGTATGACATCATATATAGTTTTTGATCAAGTTTATTGATTCACTTCTTGGTTATGGAAGGGGTTACAAGAGGCTTTTGGGACGCAACTACATCTGAGCACCGCCTTCCATCCTCAGACGGACGACCAGATAGAGAGGACCATTCAGACTCTTGAGGACTTTCTCTGTGCATGTTTCCTCGACATTGGTCGCTGTTTGGAGGATCACTTACCCTTGGTGGAGTTTGAATAACAGAACAGTTACCACTCCACCATCGGGATGGCCCCTTACGAGGCACCATACGGCCGACCTTGCATATCACCTTTGTGCTGGACTGACCTAGGGGAGTCAGCACTTGTAGGACCAGGGGTGGTTTAGGCTATGACGGAGAGGTTCAGATCATCCAGGAGCGGATGGAGACTGTACAGAGAAGACAAAAGTCCTATGCTGATAGAAGACAGAGACCACTAGAGTTCGAGGATGGCGACCACGTCATTCTACGGGTCTCACCTCGATGAGGTCTACAGAGATTTGGCCGAGGAAGAAAGTTGTCACCTCGATTCATCGGGACTTTCCAGGTCCTCAGAAGAGTAGGCGAGGTGGCTTACTTCCTTTCCCTTCTAGCTCAGTTGCATCGGGTTCACGACTTCTTCCACGTATCTTAGCTGAGGAGATACGTGTACGACCTAACCCACATCATCGATCACATGGAGATGGATATTGATGATGGGGAAAAATTAATTGAGGTCCATGTGGAGATTGATTATCGAAAAGAGAGGTTCCTATGAGGATGGTAGATTCCTCTGGTGTGCGTTTACTGGTAGCACGGGAACCTCCAGGAGAGCACAAGGGAGCGGGAGGCTCAGATGCGTGCTCAGTACCCACTTTTGTTTCCCTAGTGTATGTTGTAACTTTATGGGGACGTAAATCCCTGAGGTGGGGGTAATGTAATGACCCTAAAATTTCAAGAATTTTTTTTTCATAAATACTTTGGAATTTTACGAGTTAGCAGTTTCTGACGGCACTTGATTCCGAGGCCCGGTGTGCCCGGAATCAATTTGAGAAGTTTTGTTCAGGTATGTTCTCTAAAAATACATATGAGTTTTTTTATCTTTTGAACCGGTGCTCAGAATTGAAATTTGAGGGAACTGTTGAACTCGCAGCACCGGTATTTTCTTAAGGGTACCTTTACCGCAGTTTTGTTTTCTCGAGTGGAGAAACTAATTTTTGGGGATTTATAAAAAATTAAATACAATTATTGTACACAATTTTATTTATCTTTGGTGGTTATTTCCTACAAGGGGAAGTTAGAGGTGGGGCCCACAATCACATCACCTCCCTTGAGAGGATAATGTGAGGTGGGGTCCACATGAGCCCTGAACCTTTCAACTTCCCTTAAACCCCCATTAACTCCCCTTCATTTAATTTAAAAACTCCTCACTTTTTGAATTTTAAACTCTCCACCTCCCTCTCATTAAGTTTGCCAACACAATTAATTAATGACATGATTAATCAATTTGTGGGAAAACAATTCTTTTGAATTGTTTTTAATCGCACGACAATTCTATTTTATTGGGGGAATCCTTTCTAAAATATTTTCTTGGAAACTATTTGGTGGTGGAACCTTTGGAGAATTGGAGGAGAGCTTCATCCCTCACTAATGAAGAACGCGAGGAACGATATTCTCTCGACAACTGAGGAAAGAATGTGAGGTGACGCTCACGAGGAGCGCCTTCATTTTTTCTTCTTCCTCCGTGTCGAGGGAGAAGACACCGCTCACGAGGGACGTCATCTATGGCAAAGACTTGCAACATTGACGGGACGACAACGTTCTCCGCGACGCCGTCTTCCGTGATGCCCGACTACCGCGACGCTCGTCTTCTACGGCACGACGATGTGCAAAGTCAATTATCAAGTTAGGGGTTTTGTATAATTTATAAGTGAATAAATTAACTCATTTGTGTTGAATTTTCTAGAATTCTTCGGCCAACTACTACCGCCTTACGCGGAGGGCACGAGCCCAACGAACACAACCCGATGACCCTCCGATGATCCTTGTTCTTATTCGCGATAGAGGTAGAGATGGAAGAGGCAGCGATGACCGGAGGGAGCGGCAGCCGTGTGCCATTCATGTAGATAAGAACCACAGCCCGCATCCTTGGGCCGCTCGGTCAAAGAAGAACTATATGGCTAAATACAGCCGGGCCGAAGGAACGGCGGTGCCAAGAGGGCGTCGCACTATGAAAGAAACGCAGACCGCAATTCGTGGGCCGCTCGGCCAAAGAGGAACCGGCTGGCCGTAGCCGCCAGGCATGGAGATCGCGGCACCACAAAGGGAGCCGCACTATGGAGGACTACATCCCGCACTTTGCGGGTCGCTTCGGCGGCGAATTGGTCGGCCGGGTTGAAGGTCGTGGCGCAGCATGTGGAGGACAGCGGCCCGCAATTGCGGGCTACTCGCGCCTGGAAGACCGGATGGATAGGAGGGCAGCGCCGCCGGTTTGGGATGTTGTGGGGCTGCGTCGTGCTCTGCCGATCCAGGCCACCTGCCACTGACTGAGCCGTGCCCCATCGGGCCAGGCCGACCCCCCTGCTGGGTCGGACCCGCCGAATCCTGTTGAGCCGACCCGCCAGCCCACTTGGCTTCATAGGCCGGTCCCGTTTCACTTAAACGTAAATAACTTTAAGACCGTGCATCTGATCGATGCGTTGTCTACGAAACTGAGAACCTCACAACAAATCGGTCCTTTTGCGATACTCTAAGTGAGTTTTGGATGACTTTGGAAAATGGTCGGGTTTGGAACATGTGTAATTCCAACCGGGCCAATGGAATGGAAAAGCCAATATCTCTCAAACCGGGGGTCCTATTGACGCGCCATCTATCGTGTTGGGTTTATTTTGATGAGACAGAACTTCGGGATACATCAACTCCGATCTTTGTGATAGTAGATGTCTCGAACCCTTGGCTTGAGGAACGGACCCTCCTGGAATCGGGCGTGCTATGTGCGGGAACCCTAGAGCTGGTTGCGACTACAAAGAATACCATACTGGAATCCTATGTGGGTTCGAAGATGATGAAAACTATATTGGTATCCTCCGAGGGTTTGACAGCTGCGAGACTAGACTGAATCCTCAGTGGGATCGACATCAACGATATTGGACTGAATCCTCTGTGGGTTCGACAACAATGAGAGACTAGACTAAATCCTTTGTGGGTTCGACAGCAACGTGACGGGACTGAATCCTCTGTGGGTTCTACAGCAACGAGACCAGAATGAATCTTCTGTGGCTTCCACAGCAACGAGACTGGACTGAATCCTCTATGGGTTTGACAGCAACGAAACTGGACTGAATCCTCCATGGGAACTACTGGAATGGAAAGTTATACCAACAATTTGGTGCCAACAGTTTTAAAAAACCGTTGGCATCTATGGATTACAGACCTCTTTCCCAACGATTTCATTAACCGTTGGTAAAACATACACTTTTCCCAACGGTTAAATGAAACTGTTGGTAAAACTTGAGATCAACCACCTTTTCCCAACGGTTCAATGAAACCGTTGGGAAAACTTGAGATTCAACCAAATTTTCCCAACGGTTCAATGAAACCGTTGGGAAAAATTCATATTCAATCACCTTTACCAACGGTTTCAATGAACCATTGGTAAAGCATTGTTTTCCCAATGGTTTTTAAAAACCGTTGGGAAAAATTCCCTCCAAATATAGAGAGCCCCCAATTCTCTCTTCACGCGACTGCAGCCCTAAAATTGATTCCTTCCCGAATCTCTCTTCTTACCAATATTGGAAACTCCATCCATCCTCTTCGATCAAATAGTTTTTCTGTTCTAGACTTCAAATCTCTAAGTCCTACCTCAGTTCTAATTTTCTTCATCTATTTTTTTTATTTTATATTTTTATTTGACCTAAAATTGATGGATATCTCTATACCCAGATTGAGAAACTCGTTCCACTTGATAGATCCATCTTAAATCATAGAATTTTGTAGTTATACACCTCTAAATCTGTAAGTACTACCTTTGTTAAATTTTTTGCATCTATTATTTTTGTTTTCTGTTTTAATTTGGTATAACCATTTTGTGATGTTTTTGGCATGGAATACCCAACAAGTGCACTTTGATTTGTTTTTTGTTTTTCTCAATACTTATCTTTCATGATTGTATGGATCAACATTATTTAAAGTCTACATAGCCAATCCTTCCGTGTATTTAGTGAACCATATGAACAAATGGAGGTGCTGGTGAGATGTATCCCCACTCAAAGATGATAAAGAGTTTGTTTAGTTATATTGTCTTGAGGTAGGTAATGGATTTAAGGATGTTCCATGTGAAGTGATTGTGGACGGTTGGGGTAGTGGCATAGGTGGTTTTCCATTTTTTTATTGGGGTGATATGGTAGTTTCTATGGACTTTAGTTTAGTTCAAAAAATGGATATGTGTTTTGTATTTATAGTTTTTGTTCATGGAATAATGGGAAAGATACTGATATTGAGGATGAATTGGATGTTGGTTGGGTGATGGATTGGAATTGTGATGTTGTTTGGATTGGGTTTAGATATTTTTCAATGAATATGGGGATTTCCTCTCTTTAACAAAGACCCCCTCCTCCTGGACCATGGACACCCCCCTCTTGGACCCTAGACACCCCCTCCTGGAACTTAGAGAGCCCACCCCCTCTTTCCTGAACCTTGGATACCCCCCCCTCCTGGACCCTGGATAACCCCCTCCACCCTCCACCCAAGACCTTGTATAGTCCCTCCTCCACCCTCCACCCAGGACCTTGTATAACCCCTCCACCCTACTCCATGGTCCCCAGACAGCCCCCGGGACAGCCCCCAGATAGCCCCACCCCCTCTTCCTTGGACCCCAGACAGCCCCCCCCCAGACATCCCCCCACACTCCTCATCGGTCCCCGAACAGTCCCTCAGACAGCCCCCTGTACATCCACCCCACCCTCCTCCCTGGACCCCGGACAGCCCCCTAGACACCCCCCGAATAGCACACTGGACTGACACCGGACAGCCCCCACCCTCCTCCTTGGTCCCCGGAGAGCCCCCCGAACAGCCCCCCAGATAGCCCCCCACCCTCCTCCTTGGTCCCCAAACAGCCCCCCAGACAGCCCCCCCCCCCATTCTCCTTGGTCCCCAGACAGCCCCCCCTTCTCCTTGGTCCCCGGACAGCCCCCCCCCCCCCTCCGCCTTGGTCCCCGTACAGCCCCCCGAACACCCCCCCCCCCCCAGACAGCCCCCCACCCTCCTCCATGGACCCCGAATAACCCCCAGAGAGCCCCCACCCTCCTCCTTGGTCCCTGGACAGCCCCTCGGACATCCCCCCACACTCCTTGGACCCCAGATAGCTCCCCGGATATCCCCCCACCCTCCTCCTTTGACCCCAGACAACCCCTCAGACATGAATAACATTTTCCTTTTGTACCAATGTGTATGCAAGTAAATGAGACTCATATGCCTTATGTATATTTCTATTACAAGTTGATTAAATGTTATACATCATGGATGATTTGTAATTGTAGGAATGTTGATTTCACATGCCTTTTTTTATTTCTATGATCATGCAATGTTATTTAGGATTATTCCATTTTTTATGTCTTTAACTATATTTATTTCTTGGTAAGATTATTAGCTCATGCTCATCAAATGCATGTGATGATATTCTTTAATTTGAATACAAATCCTTGTTGTACATTCTCCTTGTTATGTGAATTATGCCTTGTTTGATTTGGTTTAGTTGTTAATTGTTAGGATAAGACACGGGTTACAAGTTAAGGAATCATGGATGGACTCATCATGCTTAGGAAGAATGATCCATGAGTCATATGTGATGTGTACGAGTCAACCCCGCCTCAATCCAAAGTGCGGTGTGGCCGACACCACTCAAAGTGTCTCTCATTTGTTTAAAATGGACTTCATTTTAAGTGAAAACAACAGTTGACATATGTAAATCCTACCAAATGCATTCGAATTCTATTGAAACTTTATAAAACGATCCATGGGTAATATGTGATGTATAGGAGTAATCCTCACCTAAATCCAAGCTGCGGTGTGGTCGAGATCACTCAAAGTGTCTCTCTTTTGTTTAAAATGGACAACATTTTAAGTACATACAGAAAACCAAACAAACAGATTCTGATTGTGTTGATACTTTAGAACAATGATACATAGTTCATATGTGATGTGTATGAGTCAACTCTACCTCAATCCAAGGCGTGGTGTGGTCGACACCACTCAAAGTGTCTCTCTTTTGTTTCAAAAGGACATCATTTTAAGTGAAAACAACATGTGGCATACGGAAAACCGACCAAACACATTCAGATTCTGTTGAAACTTTAGGGAAACGATCCATGAGTCATATGTGACATGTATGTGTCAACCCTGCCTCAATACGAGGCGCGGTGTGGCCGTCACCCCTTGAAGTGTCTCTCTATAGTATAAAATGGACTTCATTTTAAGTGAAAACAACACATGGCATATGAAAAACCGACCAAACGGATTCTTATTGTGTTTATAATTTAGAACAATGATCCATGGAACATATGGGATGTGTACGAGTCATCCATGCCTCAATCTGAGGTTCGGTTTGGCCGAAACAACTCAAAGTGTCTCTCTTTTGTTTAAAATGGACTTAATTTTAAGTGAAAAAAACAAATGACATACAGAAGACCGCCCAAACACATTTGGAATGTGTTTTTTCTTTATTAAAACAACCCATGAGTCATATGTGACGTGTATGAGTAAAATTTGCCTCAATCCTAGGCCCGTTGTGGCCAAAACCAATCAAAGTGTCTCTCTTTTATTTCAAAAGGATAACATTTTAAGTGAAAAAACAACTGACTTATGGAAAGCTAACCAAATGCATTCAGATTCCGTTGAAACTTTAGGAAAACGATCCATGAGTCATATGTGACATGTATGAGTCAACCCATCCTCAATCCGAGGAGTGGTGTGGCCGATAACACTCGAAGTGTCTCTCTATAGTTTAAAATGGACTTCATTTTAAGTGAAAACAATAACTGACATACGGAAAACCAATCAAATGCATTCGTATTTTGTTGAACCTTTCAGAAAATGTTCCATGAGTCATTCTTGATGTGTACGAGTCATCCCATCCTCAATCCAAGGCCCAGTGTGGTTGACACCACTCAAAGTGTCTTAGGCTTATTTGAAATGGACAACATTCACTACTGGAAATCACATTTTTTCCAACACTTATATACCAACGGTTCCTTGAAAGATGAACAAATGCCTTAGGATTCTATTGAAACTTTATTAAAACGATCCCTGGGTCATATGTGACGTGTACGAGTCAACCCCGCCTCAATCCGAGCCTCGGTGTGTCAGGGACCACTCAAATTGTCTCTCTTTTGTTTAAAATGAACAAAATTGTAAGTGAAGTCAACAACAATCATACGGGAAACTGACCAAATGCCTTAGGATTATATTGAAACTTTATCACAATGATCCAAGAGTCACATGTCACGTTTACGAGTCATCCCCTCCTCAATCTGAGGTGCGGTGTGACCGGGACCACTCAAACTGCCTCTCTTTTGTTCCAAATGGACAATATTTTACGTACATACGCCAAACTGATCAAACAGATTCTGATTGTGTTGAAACTTTAGGAAAATTATCCATGGATCATATGTGATGTGTACGAGTCAACCCCGCCTCAATTCGAGGCATGTTGTGGCTCACACCACTCAAAGTACCTCTCTTTTGTTTAAAATGGACTTAATTTTAAGTGAAAACAACAACTGACATACGCCAAACTAAACAAACGGCTTAGGATTCTGTTGAAACTTTAGTAAAACGATCCATGGGTCATATGGGACGTGTACGAGTCAACCCCGTCTCAATTCGAGCAGCGGTATGTCCGAGACCACTCAAATTTTCCCTCTTTTGTTCATAATGGACTAAATTATAAGTGAAATCAACAAGTTTCATATGGGAAACGTACCAAACGCTTTCAGATTCTATTGAAACTATAGGAAAACGATGCATGGGTTATATGTGATGTGTACGAGTCATCCCCGCCTCAATCCGAGGCACAGTGGGGTCGGGACCACCCAAACTACCTCTCTTTTGTTCAAAAGGGACAATATTTTATGTACATATGCCAAACCGATCAAAAGGATCTTGATTGTGTTTAAACTTTAGGAAAATGATTCAGGGATCATATGTGACATGTACAAGTCAAACCCGCCTCAATCTGAGGCCCGTTGTGACTAACACCACTCAAAGTGCCTCTCTTTTGTTTAAAATAGACTTAATTTTAAGTGAAAACAACAACTGACATACGCCAAACTGACCAAACCCCTTAGGATTCTAATTAAACTTTAGGAAAACGATGCATGGGTCATATGTGACGTGTACGAGTCAAACCCACCTCAATCCGAGCCGCGGTGTGTCTGGGACCACTCAAACTGTCTCTCTTTTGTTCAAAATGGACAATATTTTACATACATATGCCAAACCGATCAAACAGATTCTGATTATGTTTAAACATTAGGAAAATTATCCATGGCTCATATGTGACATGTATGAGTCAACCCCGCATCAATATGAGGCCTGTTGTGGCTGACACCACTCAAAGTGCCTCTCTTTTGTTTAAAATGGACTTAATTTTAAGTGAAAACAACAACTAACATACGCCAAACTGACCAAACGCCTATGGATTCTGTTGAAACTTTAGGAAAACGATCCATGGGTCATATGTGACGTGTAAGAGTCATCCCCACCACAAACCGAGCCACGGTGTAGCTGATACCACTCAAACTCTGTCTCTTTTGTTCAGAATGGACTAAATTGTATGTGAAATCAACAACTGACATATGGGAAATGGATCAAATGCCTTCGGATTCTGTTGACACTTTAGGATAACAATCCATTGGTCATATGTGACGTGTATGAGTCAACTACGCCTCAATCTGAGGCATCGTGGGGTCGGGACCACCCAAACTCCCTCTCTTTTGTTAAAAATGGACAATATTTTACGTACATACGCCAAACCGATCAAACGGATTTGTATTGTGTTTAAACTTTATGACAATGATAAATGGCTCATATCTGGCATGTACGAGTCGACCCCGCATCAATCTGAGGCCCGGTGTGGCCGACACCACTTGAAGGGCCTCTTTTTTTTAAAATGTATTTAAATTTAAGTGAAAACAACAACTGACATACGGGAAACCGACCAAACGCCTACGAATTATGTTGAAACTTTAGGACAACGATCCATGAGTCATACGTGACGTGTACGAGTCAACCCCACCAAAAACTGATCCCCGGTGTGGCCGAGACTACTCAAACTGTATCTCTTTTGTTCAAAATGGACTAAATTGTAAGTGAAATCAACAACTGACATATGAGAAATGGAACAAACACCTTCGGATTCTATTGAAACGTTAGGAAAATGATCCATGGGTCATATGTGATGTGTATGAATCAACTCTTCCTTAATCCGAGGCCCTGTGTGGCCGGAACCACCCAAACGGCCTCTCTTTTGTTCAAAATGGACAATATTTTTTATACATATTCCAAACTGATCAAACGGATTCTGATTGTGTTTAAACTTTAGGAAAATGATCCATGGCTCATATTTTACATGTACGAGTCAACCTCGCCTCAATTTGAGGTCTGTTGTGGCCGACACCACTCAAACTGCCTCTCTTTTGTTTAAAATGGACTTAATTTTAAGTGAAAACAACAACTGACATACGCCAAACTGACTAAATGCCTTAGGATTATGTTGAAACTTTAGAAAAACGATCCATGGGTCATATGTGATGTGTACGAGTCAACACCGCCTCAATCCGAGCCATGGTGTGTCCGGGACCACTCAAACTGTCTCTCTTTTGTTCAAAATGGACAAAATTGTAAGTGAAATCAACAACTATCATATGGGAAACCGACCAAACACCTTAGAATTCTATTGAAACCTTAGGAAAATGATCCAAGGGTCATATTTCACGTTTAAGAGTCAAGACCACCTCAATCCGAGGTGCAGTGTGGCTGGGACCACTCAAACTACCTCTCTTTTGTTCCAAATGGACAATATTTTACGTACATACGCCAAACTGATCAAATAGATTCTGATTGTGTTGAAACTTTAGGAAAATGATCCATGGATCATATGTGATGTGTACGAGTCAACCCCGCCTCAATCCAAGACCCGGTGTGGCCGACACCACTCAAACTATCTCTCTGTTGTTCAAAATGGACTATATTTTACATACATAAGCCAAACCGATCAAACGGATTCTGATTGTGTTGAAACTTTTGTAAAATATTCCATGGCCCATATATGACGTGTTCGAGTAAACCCCGACTCAATACGAGGCCTGGTGTGGCCGAAACCACTCAAAGTGCCTCTCTTTTGTTTAAAATGGACTTAATTTTAAGTGAAAACAACAACTGATATAATCCAAACTGACCAAACGCCTTCAGATTCTATTGAAACATTAGGAAAGCGATCCATGGGTCATATGTGTTGTGTACGAGTCAACCACGACTGAACCCGAGCCATGGTGTGGCTGGGACCACTCAAACTGTCTCTCTTTTGTTGAAAATGTACTAAATTGTAAGTGAAATTAACATCTGTCATACAGGAAACCGAACAAATGCCTTTGAATTATATTGGCACATTAGGAAAACGATTCATGGGTCATATGTGATGTGTAAGAGTAAATCCCGTCTCAATCCGAGGTGCGGTGTGGCCGACACCACCCAAACTGTCTCTCTTATGTTAAAAATGGACAATATTTTACGTACATACGCCAAACCGATCAAATGGATTCTGATTGTGTTGAAACATTAGGAAAACTATACATGGCTCATATGTGACGTGTATGAGTCAACCCCACCTCAATCTGAGGCACGGTGTGACCGACACCACTCAAAGTGACTCTCTTTTGTTTAAAATGGACTTAATTTTAAGTGAAAACAACAACTGACATACACCAAACCAACCAAACGCCTTCGGATTCTGTTGAAACTTTAGTAAAACGATCCATGGGTTATATGTGATGTGTAAAAGTCAACCCTGACTCAATCCGAGCTGTGGTGTGGCCGAGACCACTCAAACTGTCTCTCTTTTGTTTAAAATGGGCATAATTTTAAGTGAAAACAACTGACATACACCAAACCAACAAAAATTATTCTAATTCTGTTGAAACTTTAGGAAAACGATCCATGGGTCATATGTGAAGTGTATGAGTCAACCCTTCTTCAATCCGAGCTGCGGTGTGACCGGGACCACTAAAACTGTCTCCCTTTTGATCAAAATGGACTAAATTGTAAGTGAAATCAACAACTGTCATACGGGAAACTGACCAAACTCCTTAGGATTCTATTGGAACATTAGTAAAATTATCCATGGGTCATATGTGATGTGTACGAGTGAATCCCACCTCAATACGAGCCGCGGTCTGGCTGGAACCACTCAAATTATCTCTTTTTTTAAATGGACATAATTTTAAGTGAAAACAACAAATGACATACGCCAAACCAACCAAACGACTTCTGATTCTATTGAAACGTTAGGAAAACGATCAATGGGTCATATGTGACATGTACGAGTCAACCCCACCTCAATCCGAGCCGTGGTGAGACCGGGACCACTCAAATTGTCTCTCTTTTGTTCAAAATGAACTAAATTGTAAGTGATATCAACAACTGACATACGGTAAACTGACCAAACACCTTCTTATTCTGTTGAAACTTTAGGAAAACGATCCATGGGTCATATTTGACATGTTCGAGTCAATCCCGCCTCAATCCGAGGCACCGTGGGGTTGGGACCCCCCAAACTGCCTCTCTTTTGTTCCAAATGGACAATATTTTATGTACATATGCCAAACCGATCAAACGGATTCTAATTGTGTTTAAACTTTAGTACAATGATTCATGACTCATATGTGACATGTATGAGTCAACCCCTCCTCAATCCGAGGCCCGGTGTGGCCGACACAACTGAAAGTGCCTCTTTTTGTTAAAATGTACTTAATTTTAAGAGAAAACAAAAACTGACATACGAAAAACTGACCAAACACCTACTGATTCTATTGAAACTTTAGGATACTGATCCATGGGTCATATGTGATGTTTACGATTCAACCTTGCCTCAATCCGAGCCGCGGTGTGGCTGGGACCACTAAAACTGTCTCTCTTTTGTTGAAAATGGACTAAATTGTAAGTGAAATCAATAACTGTCATATAGGAAACTGACCAAACGCCTTCGGATTCTATTGACACTTTAGGAAAACGATCCATGGGTCATATGTGATGTTTAAGAGGCAATACCGCCTCAATCTGAGGTGTGGTGAGGCCGACACCACCCAAACTGTCTATCTTATGTTAAAAATGGACAATATTTTACATACATACACCAAACTGATCAAACGGATTCTAATTGTGTTGAAACATTATTACACCGATCCATGGCTCATATGTGACGTCAACGAGTCAACCCCACCTCAATCCAAGGCCCGGTGTGGCCGACACCACTCAAAGTGTCTCTTTTTTTTAAATGGACTTAATTTTAAGTGAAAACAATAGTTGACATACGCCAAACCAACCAAACACCTTCGGATTCTGTTGAAACTTTAGGAAAAAGATCCATGGGTCATATATGATGTGTACAAGTCAACCCCACCTCAATCCGAGCCACATTGTGGCAAGGACCACTCAAACTGTCTCTCTTTTCTTCAAAATGGACTAAATTGTAAGTGATATCAACAACTGACATACGGGAAACAGACCAAATGCCTTTGGATTCTTTTAACACTTTAGGAAAACAATCCATGGGTCATATGAGACGTTTTAGAGTCAACCTCTCCTCAATCCGAGTCACCGTGGGGCAGGGACCACCCAAAAAGCCTCTCTTTTGTTCAAAATGGATAATATTTTGCGTACATATGTCAAACCGATCAAACAGATTCTGATTGTGTTGAAACATTAGTACAATGATCCATGGATCATATGTGACATGTACCGGTCAACCCAGCATCAATTCAAGGCCCGATGTGGCACTTATGGAGTCACAAGTGATGAGAATCCTATGAAAATACATTTTCACCATATATTATAAAAGTGGTTGTCATATGAAGATTGAAATGGGTGTAAATAATATTTGATTTATTGAAACTATGATTCAACTATACTGGATGATTGTTGTCATATGATGATTAAAATGGGGAATTATTCACATGTCTCTAATCAAATAGGTGGTGTTCTTTTTTGGTGTTTTAAGTCTATCAGTGTTTTTAGTGGTGTTTTTTATGCAGGTGTATGCACTGGAGGGGCTAGTGGAGGGGCTGTTGTGCAAAAATTCGGGAAATACAGAATACCAACGGTTGTTAACCGTTGGTATACTTTGAGAAATAATTATACCAATGGTTCAATAAACCGTTGGTAAAAAACTATACTTAAACATATTCCAACAATTTCATTGAAACCGTTGGGAAAAAAGTTATACCAACGGTTTACAACTGTTGGTATAAGATCAAAATCATTGAATTCCCAACGGTTTTATTAAAACCGTTGGGAAAAAAACTATACCAATGGTTGTGAACCGTTGGTATAAGATCAGGATTATAGAATCCCAATGGTTCTAAACCATTGGGTAAACCTATACCAACGGTTCTTGTTGAACCGTTGGGAAATCAATACATAGAGTGAGCTATCCCAACGGTTTACTTCAAACTGTTGGTATAGATCATTCCCCACACCTTACTTCCCTATGGTTTGGAAAACCATTGGTATATAATATACCTATGGTTTTCTAGCCTATACCAACGGTTTAGAACTGTTGGTATATCCTCTATTTCCAGTAGTGGGGTTCTTCAGTGAAAGATGGTTCCATGGAGACATCTAATCATCTCTTACTCTCTTAAAGTTTTTTATACTTGTGTGAGCTAAGTCTTGACGTTCAATCATTATCATCGATGTGATTTACTTTCTTTCATGTGTGGACTGGGTTGTTCTTGGGCTCGAGAGTTGGAGCCGAACTGGGATTGATAACTTAGGTATATGTATGGGTATATACCTAAGTAGAGTTGGTTGATACTTCGTGATTGTATCTCTTTTCTGTGGTTTATCCTCTGTAGATTATGGGAGACCTTCGGGTGTCTCGGGGTACCTACTAAGTATATTATACTCACCCTTTCATGGGATATTCCCACACTACATTTTGTTAGATGCTGACGATGGATAGCACTGATCGAGGTGGAGGCTTATGGAGCTGGATGGTACCCGAAGGTGGACCACTTGGCGAGACGTTCACGGAGCGGATGGCCAGACCCGAGGTGATGAGGAGGACATTTGTACCCACCCATTAGGTGGGATTCCCAGAGGATGACTCAGTGGTTGCTTTTTTACTTTACTGCAGTTGTACTGGATTTTCAGTTGTATTGCACTTACTATTGGGCTTGTATTTCTGGCCCCTTTCCTTTCAGCACTTACTTTTGTATTCAGTGTTACTTAGTGATATCTTTAGTTGCATACTCTGTTGTGTTTCATAACTTTTATAAAAGTCATGCCTTCCCTTTTATCGGGATTTACACCTTTGGTGCTAGTCGCCAGCCCCTGACCTATGGATGGCGGGCAAGGGGTAGTCACGGCACGGGCCCCGAGGACGGGTTGTGACATTATATTTCATGGGGTTTCTTAGGAATTTTTCCTCCCTGTTATAATGGTAACTAAACCTTAGTAATTTTGGGAAATATTTAAAAAAATTATCTAATTTATTAATATTTTTTTTAATTTATTAGCATTAATCAGTAGGGTTAAATATTTTCAGATATAGTATAATGACCCTAAAAATCCAAAACTATTACTTTGTGATTTTTTTGGTTGAAGGATATGGGAAACTATTATTGGGGGATATATTTTTCTGGACAACTGATTTAGTAGTGTAAGGTATGTTATGATGTTTTAACTAGGTTCACGATGTGAGGGTTTGGTTATTGTGGAGGTTGGTTATGCAGATTGGTGTGTGATTCTATGATATAGGTTTCATGGAATGGATATATTGGAGTATGATTTTAGTGGTTTTTTTATATTTTATTCCATATTATATAGGTTTCATCAATTTAATGAATGTTTCATAGTGATTTTTTTGTATTCTCAAATGATGGGATTTGTGTTTTGGTCTTGGGATTCAGGGCATGATGGTCTAGGTGTTTAGTTTCAATGGTTATATTCTAGGTGATAAAACACCATGAATGTTTTTTGTCAAATTAAATTAACCATTTTTAATTAAGGTTAAATATTTTTGTGTGATTTTAATAAATATATATAAGGGGGGTCACAACAAAAAAAATTAGGATTCGATGTAATTATAACTGTCGTGGTGTGATCATGGTATGTTACACAACGAAACATTGTTTTTCCAAACCTAGTATAAATTATGAATTTTCTCTGAATTCTATCAAACATTAAAAATATAAGGTGATATTTTATAGGCCTTTATTTAAACCTTTTATGGATATATACTTTGGTTTATAATGATTTATTCCTTGTGACCAAAGGTGAGTTTCTTCTTTGGTCTTAATCATTCTTTCCATATTAATTTATCATGGAGGGGATGTGCAGTTTTTTGTATTTTATTTTGATAAGGGTTCCTATGGTTGATGTTTATTTGATGTTACACTCATATGGTTCAATCATTTTGTTAATATTATTCTCCTTCTTGACTATACAATTTTTGGAATCAATGGTTGAAGTAGAATATTTCTACACTCACTATTTATCTTAAAGAATAATATTCTTGGTTATCTTGTCATAATCCCTTCTAAACATGTTATCATGTTCATATTCTGTATTTTTTTATGTATCTTATTGGGTTATTATGATTTATAGGGATATGGATTAATGTATAGGAAACACTCATTAAGGAAGAATTAAATCAAATAAATATGATAAACCAGATAAGTGGAAATTTGAAGGGGAAAAGAGTTCAATGTGCTTTTTTGTTCCCTTGATATTTTCTATGTGTTGATTCATATTGATTTATGCCCACTGTTGTGTATTTATTGTTTTTGAAATCATTAGAGGAAATTTTCATCTTTATAACTTGATAATTATTTAATGATTTTAACTAAATATGAAATTATAGAAACTTAATATGAGGGTTGTATTTTTGTTAACTGATGTTGCTCGTTGTTATAACTCATATCAACATTCTTTATCATATAGGGGATTTTTTAACGTTTTTTTGATATTATTTCCTTAAATATCGATAAAATATTTTATAAAATAGAAACAATAATGATGAAATGAAGTGGGAGGTGAAAATATGGATTGAATCATGACAATATCATAAATTAAATACATATAGAATGAAATGATATAGGGGATGTGTGTGTTGATTATTATTGTTTTTTTGTGATTTATATTTAATATGTACAAATTTATTCATGTGTTTAAGAAATTAATGGGAATGATTCTTAAATGGTAATTTAATGGGTTAAAAAAATATGGAAACCAATGGAATCTATTATTAATATAAGGGTTGGTTTTAGGTGAAAATAAAATGAAATGAAAAATAAACATAATTATTATGAATTTTATGATTGAATGGAATCATAATTGGAGTGGGTTATTTATACACTATCAATGATTGAGATTTATGAACATAGAAATCATTAATATGTTGAATATTTAATGACAAGGTTAAAATGGGTCATGTATTTATGACTAAATCGGATTGGTTGAATGAATAGTGTATTAAATATAATGTGGTTGGAAAATAATAATTATAGGGAATAGAGAAGATATAGAAATGAGAAAAGGTTTCTTATTTGGAATATTTTTCTGTACATTGGTTCTGATAATGATATCCGGGTTTTTTTTGTCAATATTTTTTATTTAATATCTGTTTTCTATTCTAGTTTAGTGAAGTTATTTATATGGTTACAAGAAATAGTTGTGGGAATGGTTGAAAAATGTGGTGGAACTTTACATATCATGATGGATCTCAGTTTGTTTTAATTTATGTTTTTTGATTGTTTAATGTAGACTTGTGCATATAATCTTTAATTGATTAAAGTTATAATTATAACAAATGTTGATTGATTAAGTTATTTATCCGTGAATAAAGATACATCGGTGTTATGTGTGATAGAATGATAGAATGAAGTTGAAGTTATACATGTTCATGATACATTTTTGTGTTGCTGATTATATGTATATATGGTTATGGGTGGTGAGTTTATATGAGAAGGGGGAAGGAATGAGGTTTATTCCCTTCATGTTTATGTTACCCTACTATGGTATGGCTAGAAAGAAGAATATGTGGTGATGTGGTTTTGGATATTTAATGATGCAGTCATGTTTATGTTGTAATTTGGTTTTTGATATGTGGTGAGGTGGTGTATGGTAGCTTAATGGTGGTTTTGGTTTGAAGTTATGGCATATAGGTATGTGAATTGATAATGGTTGTGAAACTAGGTGATGTTTGGTATGTGATGGATGTTGTTTCCTTCTCACATCATCAGTCATCCAGTGAGGTCTTATCCTACCCACATACTACTAGTTTGAGTTAAAACAATCTCTAAACTATCAAATGGGAGATTTTGTAAATATTTAGGGCCAATTCATTTATTGTTTCTGATGATTTTTTTAGTGTTAATCACATTTATCAAAATATTTAAGGAATTAGTTTAGGTTCATTGTGATAGAAATTTTTTAGGATATTTTTGGAAATTGAGTAAATGGTGAAAGGGAAGTAGAACATGGAGTTCAGAAATTATATTTCTTATAAATTCTTATTATATCTATGTTTATGTTTTGTTTGATTGATATCACTCTTGTTTATTGTTGAATATTTATTTCACTAGGATATTGATTTATTTTAAACAAATGATCCTACTATGTACTATTGTGTTCTCACCCCATTATAGTTTTCTATGTATTTTATGGATAGATTTTCATTGATTGGGGATGTTATTTGGGTAGCTTAGATGGGGTCATGAGGAAATTATATATGAATTTTCATAATGTTTTGTACTTAATTTTTATGTAACAAATAATTTTTGGGAATTTATTTTGTGAAATGGAAATTTTTTGGTGTGTATTGGAGTTTTATATATTATTATATATATTTTATATGGTTAATATCCCCACTATGTATTCTTTCTACACTCAATTCTAGTTAAAAACTTAGTTCTCATTGGAGGTGGGCCTTGGGGGTAAATAATTCCATCATTATAGGTACACGAGGGGTTCTAAAAGAGGAATGTCATGAAAACCCGGTATCATATCTTTTGGATTATAATTTGAGTGGAGTTTAGAGTACCGAACATGTGAGGATTTCATGGTATTGGTATGTTAGTGGTGAAACGTGATCAAAACAATGTGATGCAGACTTAAGAGAACAGCTATAAAATATATATTTGTGTCCCTCTATGATCTGGTTAAAGGACTTTTATAACATACAAAAATTTATTAGTGTAAGTGTAACCATTTTCAGATGGAATTAATATAGAGGTAAAAACATTATCCTTAGCTTAATTGGAATTTTCATTTCCAATCGTAGAAGTGTTTCTATGATTCTATTTGTGTGCTTTAATTTTTTTAATGATTATTCTTTAACTTATTGAAAATATTACATTTACCTGATGGAAGGAGTAAAATAGTGATTAAATAAATTTAATGGTTTAAATAAATACTTGTTTATACTTGAATTCATTTATCCAATTCTTTCTACAACATGTTTTCTCATAAAATTATTTTCATCATCATTTTTGAAATTCATTGCATGTTTATCTGATTCCAGGATTCTTTTGACAATAAAGCATTCTTAAAGTGTTTTTATTTTTTGTAACTTCTTACTTATGGATACTTTATAGAGAATGTTTATTTTACAAAAGTTCTTTTCCATAGGATGAAATGATTTTTTGGATCCATACATCGAAATATTCTAATTTCTATGAATATTATTATTATTTATGTTAGCATCCTCTAATAATTTATTATATGCATGTGTTAGGGATTTCTTATAATATGAAATTTTTTTCAGTTATTATATAATTATTATGAACAAAATCATTCTTAGCAATAATAAATTATTAATATTTAAGTATTTATGTGAATGAATATATTTCTTCTTTCTGAAATGCCTAATGTTTTTTAATTAATTATTTATGTGTTACACATTGAAACATGATTTTCATGCCATGTAATTTTTTTGAAATGTTGTTAAGAATGTGTAAGGGTTGACATTTTTTTATTTTACGAATTATCATCTAAAGTTGAAGTATATTTTTGTTAAATGTTATGGGAAAACTTGTATATATTTTTCCAATGATTTTTTGTTTAGCATGTTGGACATAAATAAGTAATTAACCAAATTTTACCCTTTATGTTATATAATATCATGATTCTATATTGGTATAATGTTTAAAAAATTAATTTAATCATGTCAATAATGATTCATGAGGAAAAATCATGTGTAGATATTTATTTTTAATTTTATGTGAATGTATAAGTTATGTTATTAAAATTTAGGGTTTTATGATTTCTCTGAAATGATTTTAAGGAGATTTAGACTGGGGAATTTTTTTCTATTTGATGATTTAATTATTTGAGGTGTTTCTATTTTTTCAAAACATATATATTATGAACCACAAAATGTGTATTCTAAAGGTAGTCTAATATGATATTTCTCAATGATAAAAATTATTCTAAGAAGTAATATGTCCATTTTTTTAATTCATTGTTAAGTTATTGTTTTCAATTATGTCTCCAGTTATAGATATTTTGGGTTTTTTTGAGATTGAGTTGATAGAATTACCTTACATAAATGGATATACATTTAATGTTATTAAATAATTTTTTTTATACTTATATAAAATTTAGTGATTATTTTTTTGTTGGAAAAACCAAAATATTATGGAAATAGTAATAAAAAGGGCGATTGTTCATTATCTTTTGTTTTTTTGGTATTTCTCGGTTGGTTGTGTTTCCTTTTCTATATGATTTTAGGTCTCTTTTAGGGATTTTTCTAGATTTTTGGGTATTGTATAATGTTTTGTATTAGTTTCTATGGTTATCTTCCTTAGTGGGTGGGATTATTGTTTTATCGACAATGTATTGGTGATAGTATGGAAAGGTGTGTGGGATGATAATGGTTTTAATGGATATATTGGTGGTGGTTATGGTAGTAGTGGATGGGCTTTGGTATGGTTAGAAATAATGTAATAATGTTTTATGTAAAAGGTAAAGTATCGGTTAGATTTTGTGGTGTGGTTAACATTGTTAAAAATATTGACTTTTGTAGTCTATTTTCCAGGTTTAGATTGAGAAAATTTGGTTGACATGATAGATGTGGAATGATGTTGTGTTTGATGTGGAGTAGTGATGTGGCTTTGTAAAGTGTTTTATATGTGAGTTATATAGAAATAATATTTTTTGGTTTGGTGTTTTTTTAGAAATTATTGTTGTCCCTATGTTATTTATGTATTTTTCATGGTTTATGACTACTTTTTTAGTTTTAATATAAATATATAACTTACAAATTACATCAACATGTTGGGAAGATAAGTGGAAAATAGCAATATTGTGATAGGGAATTTCTTAAATTTCATCCACAAGAGATTGTTTTGGATAATTCTTCATCCATGATGTTTAAGATTATTTTGAATACTTTTAGGATTCATTTTTTTGAGGAAGAATGTAGATCAATTTTGAATTGCATTGGTGGTTGAAATATTTTAGAAGGTGGGTGAGTGATGGTTGGAGATGAATATTGGTGTCCCTGGATATATTTAACTGGAATAATTTATTGAATCGCCTATGAAATATTTCTTAGGTGTATATACATGATCATATAAAGGATACTTAGAAGATTCTATAGGGGATAAAAGTGTACATATAATTGGGAACCATTTTATAGATCTGATTAGTTCATTTCTATTTCTTAAGACAGATGAGAGGAAACAAGAAAATAATTTTGAGTCTTCCTTAATACTGGATATTTGAAATTATATCATGTCTCTTAATTTTATGTCATTATATGTAGTGAGAGATCCATGATAGATCATGGATAGTGGTTTATATATGATAAAGTGTTCTAATGAAGGCCCCTCCCAGGCAGTTTGGAAGATTGAGTTGAATGATATATATTGTGGGTCTTTGAGTTTAAAAAAGGGAATTGTGATGTTATATTCTAGAGATAGATCACATATATTAACCTTTTTATTTAGTAGCTCAGGGTGTTTGGTGCCTAATGAGATTATATGTTTCTAATGTAATATTGTGGTGCACTGTCAGCTTGATAACCCCAATATTTACCATGTTTTCCAACATTTGTTAGAGAGTTTTCAAGGGGAATATATTTAGTGAATTTAATCCTTTTACTAAAAAAATATGGAGGGTATTGAACATATTTAATGGTGTGCATTGATGGAAATTTTAAATTTTATGTTCTATTTTTCATTGCAAAACAGTTGGAACTATTTTAATTTTAAAATGTTTTAAATTGTAAGCAGTGTTTTTTTTCAAAAGGGTAAATATTTGAACTATGGTTGTGGTGAAATGATTAACTGATTAGGCATATTTTGTGATAACGGGTGGTTATTTTTATGTTTTTTTTGTGAATATTTTCTCATTGAAGAGGCATCTCTAGGGGTTATGGGGGTTTCTAAGTGTTTTTTTGAATGAAGGAAGTGTGGTTAGGCCCTTACCATTGGTGTTGTTAGTTTCTTTGGTCCATTTTAAAGGTATCATAACTAATTTTTTAATAGTATATACTTTTTCCTTAATAGGATCTGTTTATTATTTGCAAATATGAGATTCATTTGAGAGGTATTTAATGTAATTACTCAAACCTTATCAAACTATTACATTGTATATTTTGAGTTTAAAGGATAGGATAAGATATTTGGATCTAGGAAATCAATTGGGTAAGAAATGATACATCATGACCATAAGTATTTTTATGAAAGTGACTGGTCACATTAAAGGGTGATTTTTCATTTTGTAATGTTACAACATTAGAGAGGTGTCCTGGAGTGGTGGTCTGAGAGGTGGGATTTGGTGGTTTTGTTAGATTTTATGTCATTGATTGATGTTTTCAATAAAATAATGAATGTAAACTAGTGATTTTTTGAGAGTTTTCCTGGATGGGATTCATTGTTTTTTTTTGTAATTCCTAAAAAATGGTCTGACGTTTAAATTTTGGTGGTTCTGTTCTAGGAGGTGTCACACCATAGTGATTTGGTCATAGAGTGACCTTCGTTATTTTTAATCGAGTTGAAATTTTTGAATAATATTTTTTGAATATATATATATATATATATGGTGGTTACAAAATTAGTTTTTATTATTCAATTTAAATAACCCCAATGAGATTTGACCATGAACATTCATTTCATGATACTATCTTTTTCTAGACTTGGTATAAATTTAGAATTCCTTCAGAATTATTTTTTTCCAAAATATTCCTACAATATTCATGCAATAAAACATTCAATTTTAGAGACTTTTAAGACCTATTTATATTTACTCTTCCCCGTCTTCATTAAATTGATTCATTGTGATCTATGTTTAGTTTCTTCCATGTTCTCCTATATTATCTCCTTATTCATTCATCATGGAAGAGTCGTGTAGTGAGTTCACAATAGTTATTATGGGGGGGGGGGGGGGGTGGTCACTCATGTTTAGGTTTTATTTGAAGTTACTCTCATATGATTCAATTATTCTGTCTACCTTCTTTTTACCCATGAATTCATAATTGTTGCGAAGCATTTTTTAATGTTAGGGATTTCAATACTCATCTTCTATCTTATGATATAATATTCTATTTTAGTTTGATGTGATCCCTTCAAAAAAATTCCTCATGGTTGTATTCTATATTAGTTGATGTTCTTTATTGGGTGACCTTGGGTTTCGGGGAGAGGGAATAACATATGTTAAAAATACATTAAGGAATAATTAAATTAAAAGAAGATGATAAAATGGATAAGATGGAATTGAAAGGGAAAGGTAGTTCCATGTTCTTTATGATTCGCATTCAATTTTCAATGTGGTTCCCCTTATTTATTTATTCTTGTTTTTTTGGATTTATTATTATAAAAATTATTATGTAAACTTATCAACTTAAAAACTTGATAAATATTTAAATATTATAACATAGCAGTAAATTTTAGAAACTAGAGTATAATATTTATATTGATGAACATTGTAGATGCTCAATGTTGTATTGTTTTTTGGATTTCTTTGTCATGGAAGGGATTATAGTGACATTATCTTATATTTTATCCATAAATATGGTTGAACAGTACATCTAAATAGTAATTATAATGGGTAATTTCAGTGGGAATTGAAAATATGGGTTAAATGATTATAACATAATAAATTAAATACATCTTGAATGAAATGATTAAAGAAATGTATGCTTTTTTATTTTTGATTGTTATGGAATATACAGAATATAGATAAAGAAATTCATGGGTTTGAGAAGTTAATGTTAATAAGTATTAAATGGGAAAGTTATGGGTTAAAGAATAAGGACAAAAACAAATCCCATATATTGTTATTATAAGGGTTTATGGCTAATAGAAATAAAATTAAATAAAAGAGAAATATGTTATTATAAATGAAATGATGGGGTAGAATGTAAAGGGAGAGGGATTTTAGAAAACTATTAATTATCTAGATATTTTAAAATGGGTAAAATAAATATTATGAGATTTGAATGAATTAATTCAATTGGGATGTGGATTAATTAAAAGATTATCATTATTAATGAATGGTAAAATAAATCTAGAGGGGTTAAAAATTGGTAATTTTTTAGAATGATAAAGATTTATAAATGTGAATTTTTTTCTTATTTGGGTTCATTTCTTGAGTCTTGGTGGTGATATTGGTGTTTTTTTCATTTGAATAAATTTTTGCTTCAATGTGTGGTTGTTATTCTATTTTTATGAAGTTGTGAAAGTTGTTAATGGAAAATAATGTGTTGAAAGGTGTTTGATATAGTGGAACTTTATAGGTTGTGATGGATCTCAGTTGGTTTAAATGAAAGGGTTGTGATAGATTTAATTAGGAATTTTCGTACATGTTTTAATGGATTGAAGTTTTATGTTTGAAAATTTTGGACCGATTGGGCTATGTGGTAGTGAATAATGATATAGAGTGGGGTATTTCATTTTAGGAATGGGAATAAGGTGTATACAGAACATTTTCTTTATACGCTACATTGATTAGGATGATGTTGAAAAGTGGTTATGGGTGTGGTTGTACATTAAAGGGAAAATAATGAGGGTTATTCTATGCATGGTTATGTTACTATACCAAGGTGAGGTTGAATAGTAGCTATAGATAGAATATTTTGTATGTTGATATGTGATTTTTGATGGTTGTTGAAAGGGTTTATAGTTGATATTTGGTAGATATTTTTTCTTTCTCATATACCTCGTTAGTTGGTGAGGGGTTTTCTTTTTGTCTTGTTACCCGTTTGAGTTAGAGTAACCTCTAAAGTAATAGGTGTAAGTGGTGATGATTTTTTAGACAATTTTCATTTATTTATTTTGATAATTATTGTAGCGTAAATGATGTTTCTTGGTGGTTGAGTATGTAATTGGATTGAATTCATATTTTTTGAAATAGTTTAGGGTGTTGTAGGATATAGAATAAAGGGTGATATTAATGTAGAACATGGTTTTAATTATTCTAAAACTTCTTATTAAATATTCTTATATTTTCTATTGATTGAGTGGTTAATTTAACTATTGATTTATCTTTCGTAGTAACTTCATAGAGATGTTAATTTTTTTAGAAGGACGTTTCTAATGAGTACTCCCAATTAGTCACCCCACAAATTTTATTATGTTTTTTCAAGATAGATTGATATGTGTTGGGGTCACTATTCAGGTATATTTTTTATATTTTGGGGGCTCCTCTTGCACGTATTTTATTAATATTGTGTGTTTTCTATTTCTGTAACATTCGGGTTATTGTAATTTGTTTTATAGAATGGAAATTTAATTGTGTTTATTGGTGATTGATTGATTTTTCATTGTATTTTATGAGTTTAATTCCTCCTGTATTTATGTTTTATACCATCAATTCATGTTTCCAACATATCTATATTATAGGCGGGCCTTGGAGACCACTATCACCTTTTTAGTAGGCCTAATAGGGGGATCCAACGAGGGTGGGAATTTACATGTATATTTATTATTCATTTTTAGACACACTTATCGGGGGATTTCTCATACCATTATGATTGGGGTATTTTTTTAATTTTAGAGATTTTATTTTTTGACCCTCCGTAATGTGATAACTGTGAAAATTAATTTACTTTTTAGATTAATAACTATTAGTGATAATATTTTTTGATATATTTGGTTCATCAATACATTTATTTAAATGTAAATTTGTCCCATTTGTATCAATATAGCTTACTATATAGTTTATTATTTTTTAATCATTTCATAAAAACATCCTCATATTTTTACAGTTGTTATGGGATACTCTAGGTGGTGGATAATTTTAATTTTAATATATATTCTAATGATTACAAAATTTTCCCTAGAAAACCCAATTTTAATTTTTAGATTTTCTAAAATAAATCCTTACATATTATTAACCTATATAGACTAAATCATGGTAGGTAAATGAATCCTTATGTCATGGATATTGAGGGTTAATACATTTTCTATAAAATAAAACAACAAAAGATTCATGTGAATCATGAAATTATTTGTATTTCCCTTCAATATTATTATATGAAACAAATATTTCCCAATAAAATGAATGTTCAGTGCTTAGTTCTAATTAGGTTTATTGATATATATTGTATAAAATCGTTCCCTCATGTATTCTATTTAATTAAAAAACACACTCACTATCAAAATTGTATCATTATTTACTGTGGATACCTCTTCATCTTTATTAACAAGAGTCACTCCCCTATTACCAACATTTTGAGAATTTTGTGATACATTAGAAATGTACTATCTGGTAATAATTGGTGTTTTACTAATAATGTATGCTCCAATTACTTCATCTATCAACCTTTTATCCGTTAGTACCAATTCATTATACCAATTATGGATCAATTATTAGACAATAATTTTCTTATTGGGAGAAATAGAATATAAAATATTAAATTTTTTAAAATAACCATGTAATATATATCCTTGAGAGTGTCTAATAATTCATATTTCTATAAAAATAGAATTAGGTTTTGAACTAGAATTTGTTTTCCAAAACATAATTCTTCAATACAA
This sequence comes from Viscum album, assembly GCA_963277665.1. Lineage (NCBI taxonomy): Eukaryota > Viridiplantae > Streptophyta > Magnoliopsida > Santalales > Viscaceae > Viscum > Viscum album. Next base: position 903,407,603 of record OY728158.1, on the reverse strand, counting down.
ATCAACTCCCTAAACATTATTCTGGGAATATTTAAAAAAATATTTCTCCACTTTATTTAATGAAATATTAAAATATATATCTTTAATTTGATATTATTGGAATTCTTATTGTTTCATAAGGGTACAAATAATCTGAAACTGTATACAAAATTTAGGAGGGAATTATCCTTGGTAATTAATGGATCTTGTAATGTGATGGATTAATTCACTCCTACGAAAATAATCTTTAGTTACCTCATTTCACTATAAACTTGTCACTAGATTATCTACACCATGTCTGCCTACTATTCTATGGTTCAATTATTTTACAAAACTTTTATGTCCACCATACATTATATATTAGGTGAATTCATTTATTTAAATTTATCAAAATATATTCTTGTAAATTTTATAAACATTTAGTTTTCTAAATTATAACTTCGTATTTAATAACTCTAACAATAATACTATAAATTTGTTAGAAATTTTAATCACTTTTAGGATCACATGGAACCAAAATATTATTAAATGATAAATGAAAATATTTTTAATAAACACAATAAAATTATTTAAAAATTAAATTGATGAATATATAAATGAATTAAAATATGAACATAAGTTATCTTTCTTATAAATGAATCAAAATTTATATATAAAATTTTTGTTGGTATTTCAATTATGTATTTTGACCTTAGAAAACAAATAAAATGAAATAAAGTTAGTCACTCAATGATATTTTTTATGGTTAATTATTATCATTTTTTTAAAATGTATAATTAATATACCCTCTATGGATTTATATGTGAATATGAATTAAAAATAAAATGATACTATATAAATTACTAATTTTACAATATAGATAAAAAATCAAATAGAAAGTGATATGTAGAAACTAATTACAAATTAATACTATTTTTTTAATTATATTTTATTATCTAAATTTTAAAATCTTTTACAATTCATATATTTAATGAGGGAAATCAAAAATTTCATAATCCTCAACTTATTTTATTTTGTGATTAAAAATATTTACACTAAGATATCAAAACATGTACTCTATTCAATTTAAAATGATTGATTTACTAGAAATAACTTTTTGTATTATTATTAATATGGAATTTATTTTACCTAATGATACTCAAATAATTTAGAAAATTAAATTTAAATTTAATTCAGTAGACAAAACTAAAAATGGGTTTTTAAAGTGAAACGTTTAAAAGAATGAAATTTTTTTAATATCTAATTTCAATTTGAAATTGATTAAAATTTCCAGAATGGGATAAAATGGTAAAAATATAATATAAATATACTTTAAAACTAATTAAATTTATAATATTTCCATTTAAATAAATGATGTTTTGAAGTAACATTCAGTGTTTCTCATTATTTATTAAAATCTGAAAGTTTTCAAAAAAAAAAATACCAAAAATGTATCCAATAAAATTTTGATATCCTGCTTCCAAACAATAATATTATTTTGTAGAGAAACATATAAAGGTTTCAAAATTTATATTTAAAATTTGGTCTCCATGAAAATTAAACCAAAATACCTTTTAGAAATATTAGAACTTTTATGCCTAAAATTGGATTTATTATTATTTTATGCCCGTAAAATTTATCATAATAAAGTAAAAACAATTAATAAACATGTGTAAACATAATATATATAGTTTTTTTAATTACCTCAAATTTTATGGCTAGGTGATGACTACTACTAATAATATTAATAATGTATTGTTATTTTTATATAACTCAGTCTTGTGTGCAATATAAGATTTTAGAGAAACACATTGTTGTGTGTTAGGTACGCTATCGAAAATAGAGTCCCCTTTAAAATAAATTAATATATAATTAATAAATATTAAAAGATATTAAAATTTATTATTCTATAATTACATCGGATATTTCACATGTAGTGAATTCATTTGACTTTATTAGTGATAGTTAGGGATAACAATATCCCTATGATGCATCAGTTGGCCTCATCAGATAAACAAGATTGGGTATTTTTTTATATGTCTACCTAGAACAAAATATTTCCTAGAAATAGGTAATTGAGGTTAATATTATGATTTATTGGTTTAGTGAATGGAATTGGCTATCTAGAATTAATAATTTTATCACTAAAGAACCGGTTATTTTAATCCATGTCATATGTTAATTTCCATTGTTATTTATGGGTATATTATGCTTTCAGTTTCTTTTTTATTATAGAATTATTTTGGTTTATCTATTCCTGACATATTATTAATTCCCATATTATTCTAATTTATGATAATTGATTGTTATATCTTATTTTTCCTTTATTAGGTGTTTGAGATCACCCCTTATTAGCTTTCATTTTCCCTAGGTTATAGAAAAATGTATTACATGTGATATGTCTATAAGAAAATAGAATGTGAAGAAAATTTGTGGGAGAGGTTTATGACTTATTATAGATTAATTATTTTATTATTTTAGTAGAAAAAGTTTCCATTGTATGGGAAATAATAGGGATTTGTTATGTATTGTTTTTTTATTCTTATAAATGATTATACTTAAAATTTAATGTTAATATGTGTATTGTAATTTTGTTTTAAAATCATGTAACAAAAAAATATTTATTTTTAGGAAGCTGTTGTTTGTATCAAATATTGTTTGTAAAGTTTGTGTTTCTAGAACCATATATTGGAGTGTGGGTTTAGGGTTGTAAAACTACTATCAAAATATAATTTAGATAAATTTAGAGGTTAGGATTTTAGTTGAGGATAACTGAAGGGTTGATAAGTTACATTTGATAAAAAAATTCAAAGGAGTAGATAACCCATTAAGTTAGTTGAGATAATATTTAATATTTTGGTTAATAACATTCTCTTTAAAATCCATTAAAAATTATTTATTATGTTATGGAATTAGGTTAATATTATAAGAGAACCAAACCTAAAGAAACATAAATTGACGTGAGTCAGATTTAGGTCAAATTGAAATCCAATGTATTAATTTTGAATAATATGATATTTTGAGGTTGAATTTTTCATGTAATTATCTTACAATAATCTTATAATGGTTTTAATTTTTCATCACTCGTGATTAAATTTTTTTGTTTTTAGTAATCACTTATTCCTAAAATAACCATGTTAATAATGGATGTCAAGGACAATGTGTTGATTTTAATAATGAGTAACCAAATTGTATAAGACCTCGAGTGTGAAATCTAAATATTTTTATAAACTTTATATCAAGAATTATGATTAAAAACATGAACACAGTCGAGTTTTAAAACACATAAAATAAGACAAGTATGTATTCTCATGGAAGTCTAGTTTATGAAGATGATGAAGGAAATAAGATTACATTTATTTGGTATAAACAACTTGGTATTAATCTCTAAGAGAAATGCCACAAAGGAACTCTAAGATTATTCATGTGATGAAAATGAGGGAATAGAGAATTTTTTTTAAAAGTAAATATGAAACAATAGGTTAACCCGATGAAGGTAATATATTTTATTTTATTCATAACAAATATATTGGGGTAGAAACCTCATTTTAAAATATAACCTAAATTATGCTTATATTTTAGATACCCTTGTCAAATTTTATTAGTGACTTGTAATTAAAATTTTAAGGATAAAATTTATTTAAGGGAAAAATATAAATCCCCAAGAATTTAAATTGTATATATATATTCCTTTAAAACCTAATGTGTTAAATAGTTCTCTTTAAATGAAACATCGAACCAAAATAAATTATGGATCGTTACATAAGAACTATGATGTATTCATATAAATGGATAGTAAAAATATATCTAAATATATTATGAATTATATTATTACAAAATTTTAATTTTCATTATTAATACTTGTGAATTGAAATAAATTCAATTAGTATAGCTAAATAACTAATAAAAATGAGTTATGTTTTAAAATTTAACTCTTCAAAAATGTATCATTTTATGTGGTTAATTTTATGATAATTAATATATTATAGATATAATATCTTATTAATATGAATAATATGTTAACAGCATATTTGATTATATTTTGATAATAAATAATAATATTATTATTTATTATTTTAAAATGTTATTTTCTTATGAAAAAACTTTCATTAAATATTTGTGTTTCAATTTAAAAATAAAATTTTAGAATTTTAGAATTTTAATTTTTCCAAGTTGAAATAATTTTTGTATTTATTATAATGATTTTTTATTCTTATGAATATTTTGAATTTTTTTCATATAGTTGATTTTTATATTAATAGTGAAAATATTAGTATTTAGCAAAACTGTAAACTTTATAACATTATCATTATATAAATAAGTCCTAGAAGTTTATAAAACATTTTTATTAGTAATATATTTATTTAATATTTAAAAATATAGATTAAAAAAAATCGAATTTATAAAACCAATTATTAAAATATTATGAACATAAGTAATATTTTTTAGTAATAGAAACTATTTTTGATCATTTATTTTAATAAAATATTATTTTGGTAAAAATAAATTTTTTCATTATTTTAATGCCCCATAAATTTTGATTTTTATATTTAATTAATTTATATCCCGAAATTCAAATGAAATTTATAATTTTAAACATAAAATAAATTTTATTCTTAGAAAATAATTATTTCAAAAAGTGTGGTTTTACGTAATACATGCACTAATGTTAAAATTTGATTTTCTTATACATAGAAATTTTATATAATATAATATATTTAATATTTTTTATAAATAAGTAAAATTTTCTAAAAATTGCAATTTATTTTTTAGTAATTAAAAGTCAATTACTTAGGTAAAAACTAGTTACAATAGAAAAACCAAAAACAGAAATTTATAATTATAATCGTAAAGGGTAAAAAAGAAATTTTGAAACAAAGGTGAAAATGAATTTTTGGAATACTAAGGAACATAAATCATCCCCCAATCCATTATTTTACATTTTTCAGTCTTATTAATATGTGAAACATGTGTTCTATTTATATTGAGTTGAAATTATTACAAAAATGTCATTCTCACCACTTATAAAATGGGTATATCGCCACCCCTTCAAGAAAATCGCAAAATATTATTTACTATTTTAAATAAATGTTTTTTTCTTCCCCTATAATCATATTCCATTTCATTGAGTCTATGGTCACAATTAATTGTCCTAGGACCTCATTTTCCAATAAGTCTTCAAGGGAAATCCTATGTTCTCAATGTTTCCTAATATCATTTATATTCTTCATTAATTTACCAAAAAAATTATAATTCATATATAAATAAATTAATATTTATTATTTACAGAATTCTGTTATGTTAGTGGAGTAACTATTAACAAACTTTCAATTCTTTATTATGAAAAATGAAACTTATATTCATGGGTTGTATAGACTACCACCTCCATAAAGTGATGACTTTTTCTTTTCACCATTGACTCTCTTCATTGGTTATATAGATGAAACAAAATAATAATTTTGAAATGAATAATAAAATAATTATTATCATGATACAAATAATAATCCACCGTATTTTCATCTCATTTTATGATAAATTAAAACATTAACCATCTGTTGTGCAAGATACTGCCACCATGATGTAACGTGACTAATTATTCAACTAGTTTCTTTATTATTTATTAGAAAAAATAAAATATGATTCACCACCTAAATATTATATAAATAATTTTATTATTATTCTCTAATGATGATATTATTCCAAAATAAACCAATTTAGTAGTCATAATCATCTATTAATTATGATATATTCATGTTTGGGTTAGTCTAACCAAGTAATTAAAATATGATATTAAATAATATCATGTATTACAATGATAACCTAATTACTTATAATAACTATAAAACATAAATTTTAATAACTTGTATGGTCTAATAACTTCGAACATTTGGATAATAATGTAGAACATCACTTCTATTAGAAAAAAAGTTCAAAGCGATCAATATCACTCACACCTGATATGTTGAATAGATAACGAATAATTAATAAACATCTGGGGAATAATTATAAATGATGTTTATAAAAGGTTGTATATTTACATTGGTATTTAAAATAGGTGATTAATAGAGTCTTATTTTTTAAAAAATATATTTATGTTCTTTAGTGGAAGTAAGAAATTAAGGTAATGGTTTGTGATGAATAAATTTTTTCTATTGAGTTACAAATATTCCTATTGAACTCTATTTTCAAAATATTTATTTATTCAATCAAATAAATAATTTTTCATAGTTTATCCTTTATTCCAATTGTTCTGAAATTCTTCCTTATAACATCATTATCAAATTAGTCTTACCTCAATGATTATGTTACTCGAAATGTTTTTATTGTCCCTATTTTCAAAACCATGAGACATATTTGTTGTCATATGACTTAATTAATTTTTTATGATTTATCTACTTCCCATTTAATATTTTGAATCATTATACTCTAATTATCCATGATAATTTATATTTCATTTAAAATTTTATCATTGAAATAGTTTTTAATACAAATATAATAAATTGAATCATTATCCTCTAATTATCCATGATATTTTATATTTCATTTGAAATTTTATCCGTGAAGATGTATTTATTTGAATGTTTCAAAAGTTTGAAGTGTTATTTGTCTCAGTTTTCAATTCAAGGAGACATGTTTGATATTTTTCACCCTATTTTAATTTATATGGTGTATTTAAATGATCCAACCCATGATTATATCCACTCATCACCCAAAAATTCTCATCACAAGGCCTGAAGGGTGTTCTCGATCCTTACAGGTTGGAAACCAGTGTCTAGGCATCACAAAAACTCCATTTAGGAACAATTCCTCCCTAAATCGGTGTAAAGAAGGATGAATATTACAAGGGTCTAACATGGACCATCCTTGCATTGAACATCCATGTAGCATCATTCATATATATATAATCAATATAAATGGATGATCAATATGTTTCATTACTAAACAAACCAATTCAACCCATTTTCAAAATTACAAAATTCCATCCTAAAAAATAATACAACATGAATTTATAGATACAACTAAAAATATCTAAAGGATTCTATAAATATTTCCTTATTGGCCAATAAAACAATGACCACAAATAAAATAAGATAAATACAAGTCAGAAAAAACTCTATGAAACGATTAGTTTCTCACAACTTATTGAATCAACCAATAATAGACAGAAGGATAAAATATGATTCCGGCTAAAAAACCTAGAAATTAAAATATATCGGTGTGAGATAAGAAACCCAATAGGTGACTACCCATCAAAACAATTCAATTAATTTCATAAGGAAATTCAATAATACTATTTTGAAAATACAACTATATAATATGTTTTTTCAATATAAACTAATGAAGGACCAAAATCAAGAACACAATCATCTTACAAAACTTTCCATTTTTTCCTAAATTTAAAACACACACATTAAAAACATTTCATTGGACTAATCAATTATAGAATAAAAAACAGCCATTTCAAAATCCACTTCAGAACCCAAATAGAATAGTATTCATGTTCAAAAATTGGTTTTCAATCATTTATGGAAACCATTTAAAAGGAAACAACCCAAAAAACTATGAATCAAGCATACACAAAGAGATCACCACAAGTACAATTATAGGAAATGAATATATACAAGATAAAGGTTTCCCTAAAATGTTCTCAAAGTAAATATAAAACCAAGAACAATATTTTTATCCCTTGTAAAAAATACCTCTAAAGTAATTTAATGTTTCACGTGATTTAACGTCAGATGTTAATGTGAAACACATCTAAATTTAACAATTTACTATTAACCAACTTTTTACATATATTGAGTCCAACCAAAATCTAACCAACTATCCCACTCAAGATTCAATGAAAATGGAATCCCCTTCTAGCCTTCCTTCATTTCACGACTAGAGGAACACTATCATATTGTGTACCAACTATGAATACATAATAATATACATATCACATAGTACTTAGGTTCCCATGACTAATAGAGAAGTAATGTGAGTGAAGAAATAATTATCCCTCACTTTCATTTCCTTACCATAGAATATACACTTACACATTATACATTCATATAATACACAATAAGATTCCCTAAAAATGAGGAAATAAATATCACATAGTTATAACTACCCACACAAAGGGAAACAAAAACAAAGGGTAATCGAGATAGTCTCAAAATATTTAAATGATAATCTTTATAAAGTGTCAACCATTACTTTGTCATATAAAACGACTTATAATTACAATCACTTTTAGTTTTATAAAACACCACATAAAATTCCATTTTTAAATCTATTGAAACCACATAAACCATATATATTTCAAAGCCTCCCCTTAAAAAGGTTTTCCCCATCGTAATTTATAATAATGACAATGGTCTTCCATTTCATCAAGTAAATTTTAAAGAGTCATAATAGTATTTTTTTCAAGGTGTGTAACAAATCCCTCATTTCAAATAAAAATTATAAAATAATTAAATTACCCATTTTTTTAATCATTTTGAGGTTAACACATCATTATAAAAAAATATCCCATTAAATCATACTTTCTACTCCTTGAAAATAAAAACCAAATCATAATCCAAAACACACCATCAAAAACATTCTAAAAATAAAATAGACATTCATGAAATTCATGGAAGATGAAAACATTCGATAACATAAAATCATGGAATTAAAAAAAATTATTCCAAGACTAGATATCAAGGAAATGATTTAGAAACACACAAGGATATCACATATATACATACATTAAATAAAAAGTGATTTAAAAAAGAGAAAATACACTTTTAATTATAAAATAAAATAATTTCATAAAAACTCTTTCTGGGATGATATTGAAACCAAGATAAAACATGTCTCCTTCGATAGTAACCACCCGAATAAAAAATATGACCTCCTCTATAAGACAAAATTGACCAAAACCTTAAGTTAGAACTATCCCGAACCTAATACCTAGATTACGTAGTGAATTAGGGCTCTAGTAGGGTGACTAAACCTAGTAAATAAAGAATGAATAATAATAGAAAAAAATAAGTATTGATTCCCCTTGGATTCACCTAAAAAATACGAAATATGAGTCATGAATTAAAGGGGGAATAGGTTCATATCTCTATTTGGGATCATAGGAATCAGTATAATCGCATGCTAAATTGAAGAGGGGTAACCCATCTTAAAATTGAATGGAATCTTTGGTAAAAATAACTCTTTATGTGATTCTGGGTAGTTAATATGGTTTTGATGCATAGTTGGCCAAACCCTGCACCAACAATTCCAAAATACACAAAACAAGTCATACAGTTTCTAAAAGTCTCTACATAGTTTAACGAACCCTTTAGATACCATGAAAAATATCAGTATCTCCATGAAAGTAACCATTATACGGGGCACCACCTAGTTACCCCTAACTACGATGGTAAACAATGAAACACGTAAAAACCCTCCAAAACTCTAAATTTATGAACTACTAATCCCTATGACATAAGGTAACTCAAGATAATATTAAATAACTCCAATTAAACACTATGGTGAAATTTGGTTGTCCCAATTATCTACAATATTCCACATATAACCCCTATATGTTCTGTGGTTAAAAAACAAAAGGTAAACAACAAGAAAAATACAAATATGATCTAAATAAAATCGATTATTCAGATGAAACCAACCATAATCCCTGATAATCAATATCTTAAAAGTAGTCAAACTGATATTCGACAACGATTCCCCAATTTCTCCAAGACCTACCAAAACAAAAACCTCAAACCAAAGTTCCTAAGAATTAAGGGAGACATAACATGGTCTACCCATTAATTATAATTACTCTAACATTGTGGAACCAAATGTTACTATTAAGAGATGTATCACCAAAACAACTGAGAAAACAAAAGACAACTCACTCTCAAACCACATGCACTTCCAAACCTGAAGAAATATGAAAAACCCATTAGTAGACTTAATGAAATGACATGATCTCTAAAATTGATCCACAATAAATATCGATAACCTATGGTCACAAGGCTGACCACACTCTCATATAGAATCTGTAATATCCCAATTGGGACACCATCTAGTACATAATCTAAACTAGTGGAACACACACCCTGGTTATCCAATCATGAACCTAGTAATACCTTATGTACAACCATAAATCATATCAAAGGATCAATAGTAATGACTAATGTAATTCACAACCCTCAAAAGCATGTTTTCTTGGTCCATCAATTCCTTATTATAATGATCCAAAATCATTATTATTTAATTTTTTATGAATTCTTTGTTATATGTTAGAAACATGAGTTTTTTGGATAAATATGAGAAGTTTCCTATGTATCAAAGTGAAAATAAATCCAATAATCAACCACATAAATAAATTAAAATTACCTAATGTAGAAAAGGTGACAATGTATAAAATAAATGAAATTTCTCTAAGTACTCAATTGACTGCATATGTTATAGACTAAAATAAAAAGGATTCAATCAAATATATATACAGTTCCATTTGACCTCATGAAGAAATATTGAAATTTCAAAAAATTACACAAATTATGAAAGGGGCCGCATGGAAAAATGGATCATTTATAGGATTGATTAGTCAAACATGTTGGAAATATATCACTCCTCAAGTAACCACTAAATCAAATGAAGTGATAACAATATCGAGTGGCCACATTTTATATTAATCAATCATATCAGTTAAATGAGAAATTATCAAAATGACCACATGTTATAACTAATCTACATTGAGTTGAAACCATGTGATTGCATGAAAGAGTTAGAATTTTTTGAAAGAATGGAAGTGATCTTATGATGGCTTCGAGAGACTACACATTGAATTGTAGTGAACACATGTTAAAGTGAACTGAATGTATATTAAATTGAAGTCATATAACATTAAATTGAAGTGACTGCATGAAATAATGATCAATTTTATGACCAAAAATTAAATAGACTAGAGTTTTATCCAAAGTATTGAATAAACTATGAGGTTCCAAGCTAATGTGGTATACTTGGATCAACCAATTGTAATTGGAATTATATTTATGTAACATATTCCAATTGATAATTTTAAATAAATAAATAAAAAATAATAACATTTAATACTTATATATTTTAAAATGAATATGAGGATTTATTAATTATTATTATTCAATTGGTATTTGTAAGAAGAGTAACTATATTTAAATCAATAAAAAAGATATTGAGGAATGTAAAATGGAAAACACATATTATTACATTAATCCAAAAAAATTGAGGGTACCGTTTTCTCTATTATGCACAGATAATTAAGAGAGAACACAATTGATAATTCTATCTTCTCCCAAAACCAAAAGTGATATATAGGTAAGAGAATAGATCCTTGCTGATCAACTAAAACTATATCTGTGTTATAGCTGCAACAATCTACACCTTTGTCAATATTTTACCTTTCTTTTGAGTTGTACCTCAATTGTTTTTTATATATATATAGAAAATACTCATATACAATATTTTAGAGTATTATCAAACACATTCTTGATTTCCTTCAACTTTTTATTACCATGACAAACTGCGGAAGATGTGTGATATTCTCCTAGAAATCCTTGTGAAATGTTTTATTTGTTTACTAGATCTAGGTTATGGATCATCCTATTTATTTATGTAAATTTTATTGAATGTTGGATACTATTATGTTGAGATAACTAAGTCTATAATCAAGATATATTATCTTATTTTTCAAAAACTCCATTGTGTGTGGATTGATTTTTCTTACTCTATCTAAAATATATTTCTACAAAAACTATTTTATCTTATCTATTTTTATAACTAATATATATAAATATAAAATTATGTTTTCAATATTAATATGATAGTTAGTTATTACCAGTGATATACCTATTGTTTTATATGATTACATTAATATCAAAAGTTCAGATAATTTCATATTAATCTAAATGAGTTTTGATTAATCTATTGACAGGTTATTGAAAAAAAGGAAATTAGTTATACTAGTTGTATCAGTAAACTGGTTGTTTTTTAATTTGAGGGATTTTTTAAGAATTTTTTAACAGAAGTTTTTATTGTATGTTCAATTCAGCCCCCCCGATAAGTCCATTATGACCAACATTCAGTATCAAAATAAATTTATCTATTGTACTTTGTACAATTTATTTCATGAATCAAACCTTGATCAAGCCATCTAAACAATATCTCAATTTTTTATTATTAGTGTAAAGACCTAAAACCTAGTATCATAGATCTAGTGGTTACTTTATTGAATTTTCATAAGGTACAAATGCTCTCTTTATGAAAACATAAATATTTTATTAGTATAGGTAAATTAGATACATTATTTAATCTCATATTATATATGAAAAAATAAAATACAACAAAGTGAAAGTAAATATTCTCCATCCTTGAACTCATTAAAATATTTCTTCTTCATAATATAAGAAATGGAAACAAAATAAGGCTGAAATCATATTCTCAATAAGGGTTGTATATAGTGGAATATATTGTGATTAAATAAGGGATAAAAATTATGGTGAGGTAAATATCTAAAAACCCAAACTATTTAATAAATATCATGAACAAGAAGAATAACATGGTATGAATAAATAATTATCAAATAATGTCATATAACTAAAAAAATGAGTTTGAAACTTATCCATGGATATGATAAATATTCAAATAATCACATGGACATCAATAATTAAGGTTATAGTTATGGAATGAGTAATTTTATACATCATTATTTGATTTAAATGTAGATTTAGATTGCTCAATTACAAGAGGGGTGAATTTTAGGTTTAAAAACATTCATTTTTATACTTAAGATAATCTATGATTAACAATGTTAAACAAGATGGATTCACAAACCCTATTTAGTTCTTAACTATGAAACTAACTTACTTAAAATAAAGAAATTTATGACTAGTTTACTTTGGAATGATTTTACCTTGAACCATATAGAATATTATTTATATCAGAGTTCAAAAGTATAAGAAATTATTCTAAATATATACATTCTCTCATTAACAAAATGCAGTGGAAATAAAAGTTGTAACAAAACAGGACAACTAAAAAAATATTTTTAATCCAAAGGGAAAGGTATCAAAAAACCTTTTATACGGGTCCCTTGATTTATACATTCATGAATGTCTGTCTTACCCACACCAATGTAATCCCTCGATAAGAATAAAAAAATCTGTCTTGTTATCCCCACAAACCCTCGATCTCAATGGTAATTGGCACCTCTGCCTTCATTTCCCTGGAAGCCCTCAATTGATCAACCACAATCGGAATTACACTAAGCGGTCTAAATAGGATGTTTACATATCAAACAAGTTGTTCATAACATTCACACATGGTAGGTTTAATCAGAGCACTCACAGTGTATCAGTATTTTCATCACTTTTCAATGTGTATCGAACTCTTCAAATGGTTGGAGTATTTATAGGAAAAAATCCCAGCATTTGACTTCTTCCTCCGATGGTCATATTTTTCCTTAAAATTTCGAGGGACCTATACACGTGTCACTTATCCAACTATTAGTTAGAAATAGATTATACAATATCATTTTATATAAGAAAATGTGATAAAAGTTATCATGATTAAGAATAATTATCAAACATAGGATATTATAAGCTGAAATGTTACTTTTAAGGAAATGAGGTAACTATAAGAAAAGCATTTCATCATATTATTAAGAAAGTGAGAATTAGATTATAAATTATGTAGAATTCAGAATCTGATTTATGAGAAATTCAGAATCTAATTTCTTGAGAAATCGGAGTTTGATTTCATTAGAAATAAAATTATGATTTCATAATAAATCATAGTCTTATTTTATAAGAAATTAGAGTCATATTTTATTAGAAATTAGAGTCTTATTTTAGAAGAAATTATATTCTTGTTTCATTATAAATCAGAGTCTAATTTCAAGAGAAATCGGATTGTGATTTCATGAAATATTAGAGTATGATTTAGAATAATTCAATGATTTATTTTAGAATAAATCTGAGTCTGATTTTTGAAGAAATCAGAGTCTAATTTGGGGAGAAATCAGAATCTGATTTTAGAATAAACCAGAGTCTTATTTTAGAATAAATCAAAGTATTATTTTAGAAAAATTGGATTCCCAATTCTGGGGAAATCAGATTCAAAGAAACTGTTCGGTTCTAAGTTAGATAATGATCCAATTTTGAGTTATGAAAAAGAAGTTTAGACGTGGTTTTAGAAAATATTAGTTAAGGAAATGAAAATTAATGTTAGGAAAAAACATTCTTATAAAAAAGAAAAATTTCTTTAAGAAAAATTTTATTCGAGAAATATAATTTTATTTAAGAAAATGTGTTTGTGATTTTCAAAAAAAAGTGGAATGGAAATATCATAAGATAAATTATTGACTCAATAGTCTCCTATTTATTGGAAATCACAAACAACATTTCATAAAAGAATATAAGGACTAAAAAAATTCATTTTGGATGTTATCCCCCTTTACATTATTTAAGGTTTATCATGAATACGTCTAACCCCTCTAGGTTTTGAAATCCCTAAAGATTGTATTATTTCATTTCATAATGAAATAACTCTTCCTTAATTAAATTTTTTTTCTTTAATAAATCTTCCCATTACTTAGGAATTAGATTTATTAATATTCATTTTGATCATTACTTTCTCCCCCTTTTTGATTTTAAAAAAAATAATGGAGGGAATGAAATAAATTGTACCTGAAATGTTAAGAATATACAAAACCAAAAAAAATGGAAAGATTACAAATGCCATTAATATGGGAAAAAAATTTATATGGAAAATACAAAAAAATATTGGATTTTATGAAAAAAAAATCATGCATCTTTCTTCTTCTCTTTTGGAATTATCTTTTTCAATTTTTCCTTTTGCTTTGTCAACTCATTATGATCATCTTCATACATATTGATCATCTGATCTCGATCCTGATTATTCTTTTTGAGTTCTTGGATCCATTATTCCTGATGCATAAGAATTTCTACTTGAGACTTAATTACTTCTTATTTACCTTTGAACTTCTCAAACATTTCTTCTCCTATTTTACTTTCCCTTTTCAAATTTGAAGCAGCTAAATTCAACTTTCCATACAGGCCTTTATCTTCATCGGTCATAGCATCTTGATCTTCATTAAACTTATCTTAATGACTTATTGCGAGGTTATTTATTGTTTCATATGACTTATCAAATGAATCCTTGAAAAATAATTAAAATTTTCCATAATTTTCAAATCAACAATCACTAGATTAGACCTCTGGGTTATCTCTTTGAATGATCTCCTATGAGCATCATAACCTATGTGAATAGTTTTGAACTCAGCATCAAGTTTTGATAAACTTTTAAATGATAATTATTATTTATTATGACTTCTGATTGATTGTTTGTTGAAGCAGTTATCATATGGAATCAATACATGGAAATAATAGAATATTATTTATAATATTCTTCAAGGACTGAACTAAAAAAATCAGGTCGTAAGGAAGATGATTATTTTGAACAATATTCTTTTGTTAGAATGGAAACATTATCTTGCTCATATTCTTTTCTCTTATATGTTACAATAACATATTTCCTAGATTTTTCATCTACATATTTCTTTAGTGTTTCAAAAAATACATCATTTCCTCTCTTTTGCGTTGAAAATTTCTTCCCAACAAGCTGAGTTTCATGTTATCCATCAGAAACATGAATTATTATATCATTATCAACATAAAATTCTTTATCAACAACTTTTTTACAAATTTTATTATAATTATTAGGATGTATAAAATCATGATTACTAATTTCATCATTTGGAGGTTTATTAACTCACTCTATGAATCATCATTTATTGTAACTGATTGTTCTTTTATAATTATATTGGTTGATTCAACTTGGTAACTTTCAAGTAAAATACCATTTGATGAAATTAATCAAATTGATACATAAAATACCATTAACTATATAGGATTCATGATATAATAATAAAAATGTTAGTATATACACCATATAAAATAAATTAAGTTAATAACAACAATATATGCATCAATAAATGAAAATTAAGATGAAATCCCTTACATCGGGTATGAATCATCTCAAAAATTATTTATCTTTAAGAAAAATAAAGTTAATTTAATTATTTACCTTCTTAATGACCTTTTTCAATTTTATTATTACATTAATTTTATTTATTACCATGTTATTTTTATTTAAATATTCAATTAATTTAACATCAGATGTTTTCAAGATATTAATTTCATACGTTTAAAATGAATTAGGAGGGATGAAAATGGTTAGAGATGTAATTATTTCATCATATAAATAATAATAATCATGAAATAATTATAATTTTTATACATAAATTATATTTTTAATATCAACCAGGAAAAATGGTTATGAAAAATGAACTAATTTATAAACATAGATATGGTTGGTCATTCATATGTGTGAGTAACGTTTCCATTTTTCAACAATCGTGATGGAAAGAAGAAAAATATTATTTTATATTTACATAATTATCATTATATTATAAATATAAATTGTTTTAAAATACATTTATATATACAACCCTTGTGATTTGGTAATAAAAAACAGATCACATCACTTCCTAGAGGTGGTAATCAACATGTATTCTTGAACAACATTAGCATCTATCAACGAATGGAATGGTAAGAAAATATATGATATATTAATTTTAAATAATGAAAAATATTTCATGAATATCATATATTTATAAACTATATCACTTCTCATAAGAAGTAATTAATGTCAATGATGGGAAATAAGTTATATCATTTTGTGAGGTGGGAGTCAGTCATATACACAAACGACGAATTCATTTTCCATTTAATAGAAGATGATATGGGTGTATGTTATGAAATTAACATAATAAAATTTTATTATATGGGATATAATAATGTTATTATATCATCATTATTAAATATAATTTTATAGAGGTGGATGAAGAAATTAAACATAAGTATTGGTTAGGAATGATACCTCTTCTTCGGACAGCTTCTTTAGGTTTACAAAAAAATCATCATAGGAAGGTTTTATAATGAAAAGATATATCTATAAAATGGTAATGGAAGTAATTAAAGTTTCTAGTTGAGTATTTTCTAAAAAAAGACATTGTTTATGTGTTGATAAAATATTATAGGAGGTTCCCTTCTATAAGTGAGTGGAGAGGCACTTTCTGATTTTCCTAAAATATTAAATTAATATAGACTAATTTTCATAGAAAAATATCCAAACCGATATAATTCTAATATAGTTTGATTATGGATCTAAATCATCCAATAAAATAAATTTTTAAATTTTTATACTATTTTTCCCCTATCCCTTTATTTTAACTCATGTTAATCCTTTTTTGGAAATTATCATGAAAATATAAATTTTAATCATTAGGGGTTAAGAAAGTTACTATAGAATAGAAATTGGATACTAATTGGACCTTGGTTGATATTTTAGAACATATACCAATATTTTGTCATAACAGTGAATTTTTTAGAATTTTAAATCATTTAATAAAATATTATTTATTAAAAAATATCAATATATTTTTGATATAATTCATTTTATTTGATTTCAAAAACCACAAGAATGCACTATAATTAGAACATAACCATTTAACACATCACTAACATGTTATATATATATATATATAAACTCATATAATACAATAATTCCATCAATTAATATTACTTTTAACATTTTAAAAATAATTTATTTTGAATTTCTATTAATTGAACAAATATTGTTTCAGAGATAAAAAAGCATTTAAAGTAATTATTTCATTAAAAAAATCTAGAAAAAAATCAGGATAAAATATTATTTATCTTTAAAATAAATATTTTATAATAGAAAATAATCTTTTTTATCCCTTTCACAAAATATTATAGTTATTTAAAGTAAGATAGTGACATTTTTGTCTAAATGTTTTAGTTTGATATTATAAAGACAAAAATCAAATAAATATGGAACCATGTGTACATATATTCAAAACACATATGTAAATGGCCAACTATATCACTAAAAATATGATAAAGTAATGTTTATGGTCATTTTTTAGTCCTCATAATATTTTTAACTTTAATTACCAGATTTACCCATAAGTCAATAAAAAATATTAACTATTTTTGTTATTCATAATGATTAAAATTATGTTAACCTTATTAAATAATATTAATTAATATGATATCAAATATAGAATCCATTTTATTGAATTAAATTTTTAAAATTAGAATAATTTAATTTAAAATTAAAATCACAAACATGACAAAAAGTGACTTTCCCGAGAAAATATTTTCTTATATATAAAAACAATTATATAATATATCAAAATCAAATTTACTAAAATGACCAAAATTGAATTAATAATAATAAAATTTAACTAATTTTTATTTTCAAATCATTTTAAATGAAAATTTAACCTTTTAAATTCTTTAACTAAAGATAAATGTTTTAATAATAAACAATATTTTTACAATTCATCAAAAAATTACCTTCAAAACAAATTATCAAAAACTCAATCTTTGTTTTGACATTTTTATTTAAAACTGAATTTAAATTTATTAAATAAATTTTCCAAAAGTGGATAATAGTTTTTTAAATAAGTGTGTAAAACCTGAAAAAATATTTTTTTAAAAAAATACAAGAAGTTACCTCATTCGCCTCATGCTCTCGAGATCTCAGCTCGCTCTCTGCATCATAGGATTTCTACCACCCCGTGGAAGTGATGAATTCTCTACCCCACTCCTTCTAAGATTTTCGGTTTCTCCCCAACTGCCTCTTCTACGATCTAACCTTGAGTTCCTCAGCTCTACTCCTGGTTGGATTTGAAGCAAGGGATACACTGTGGTTTTGTGAAAGTGGTGTGGTGGACGTCAGATTTCCAGCAGCTTTTGTAGTCAATTCTTCTTTCTTGGGTTTCATTCCCATTTTCCTTCTTTCATTTTTGGGGTTTCTTCTTCAGGTTTCCTTTACATATTATTAATCATCAAACACTTTTCCATTCTCTGACCTAGCGTCCCATCGCTCCTATCTATGATGGATTTAGAGAGATTGATAATCATGTGTTTTGAACCTTATGGTTTAGCGGTCGTGGTTTCCCCCTTAATGGTTTCATCCCTGGATTTTTGTGGTCTTATTATTATTCAGGATTAATTCATAGTTACCTATTAATTAGGTTTAATTTTGTTCTTCTACCCTAGTTTCTTTTCTTGTTTTGGTTTTCATCCTTTTTGGCAGTTCATGCTCTTCGATGGTGGTCTCATATTCAGGTGTTGGTTGATGGTGGTGATAAAATGATATAGTGGCAACAGTATGATACTAATGATTTTATTCAATTCTATTGTGGTAAATTTGAGCAAGGTCGATGAATGAGGTGGAGGATTAGAGTCATAGATGGTGTTTGGTATAGGTGGTGATGCCTGAAAAGTGGCCGACTGTGATAGAATGATGTGAGGGTGTTGTCACTGGCAAAAGGATATGGTCAAAGTTGATATGATCATGGTGACATCACGGGTGGTGGATCTCTTTGATGGAGATGCTGATAGATAGTGGTGGGCTGTGATGAGATGCATGAAGCGAGATGTTATGCAGGTGTTGATTTCTTTTTGAATTTTGAAATTTGAAATTTGGGGAAAAAATTGGGCATAGTTCCTTTGGTTTTGGTAATGGGAAAGATATGTCTTACCTATTGGATTTGTATCTGGTGGATTTTTTTGGGTTCGCACTTTCCTTTAAAAGTGTAATTTAAAATACAAAAAATATGGATTGTGTGTGTTTAAAAAATATAATTTTTAAGAATTAGACTCTATTTATTATCTTTTCATTCATAGAAAATAAATTATATGAATGATAAAACATTTTATTAAATATATAATTTATAACTTTTATTAAAATAATTCACCAATAGTGGTTAATATAATTTATTATGATAAAAACACTTTTCACTCATAAAAATTGTTTTTCATAATAACGTTTCTTTTACTTTAAAATGACATTTATTTTCATTTTCAATAAATTTATAACTAATAAATTTATTTTATACATGTGAAAAATATTTAATTTTCATAATTTAGTTATTCCTATTAATAATATAAATTTTAATGGCTAGGTTATGACATTCATATTAAAATAAAAATATTTCATTTTTTATTTATGCTCGATATTGCATGTCTTATACACTATCGAACATAGTTTTTTTATTTAATATTAAGGAATTAAATTACTCCTCCATTTGGTAAATTTTATACTCCAAATTTAAAATCTTGGTTATTAAACAAGAGTTTTAAATTTGAAAATACTTTTGTTTAAATCCACCTTTTTAATAATGGTTTATAAAACCCCCTCTTTAAAAGATGGAAAAATAAATAATAAGTACATCACAAAAATAGGTTTACAAATAGAATAACATTAGTTTTCAGATAAAACATAGACATGGAGAAAAAATTAATGTAAAAATAATTTTAGAGGTTGATTGTGATTCATTGATCATAGGAAAATGAATGATAAAGACAAAGTTGAGGATCATAAAACCATAAATTGATGAGGTGGGGAAAGAATATTGATTCATTGGAAATAAAAGTAATATGATAACATTATTGTTTCAATATCCTTTTAATAGAGTTGACGAATTACATTAAGATAATATGGAAATATTCATAATTGAATAGTATAATTTAATCGATTAATCAATTCTCACCTCAATCTAATCTTTTTCTCTAAACATTGATTATTCAAGATGTTTTTTCGATTCCTGAAACCCTAAAATAAACTTATAAATAATCAAATAATTTAAAAAATATGACAAGATCTTCCTTGTGTCTTTATACATTAACTGAAATAAAAAAGTTTAGCAAAATATAATTCTCAAAATGAATACACCATCATATGAATCTTCAATTAAATTGTTCACCTAAAATCATTCCATAAAAAATAACCGTACATCCCAAATAGCATAAACATTAAATAATTTAATTATTTTCTTTCAAAATAATCCTTTATATTAAATCACATATAATCCTTTTCGTTTACATATACCTCAATCCAGTGAAACATTTCCCAAAATATCATTAATCATCCCAAAATAAAAATAATAATAATATTTGATCCCATATTAATTTTCCAAAAATAAACATAATGTTTATCTGTCAAATAATTTAAGTAAAAAAATGTCATACTAATTAAGACATCACATAGTCCTATGGTAGACATTTCATCCTTGACTCCCTTCAGTTTTGGGTTCAAGGCTCACGGCCTTTATAGATGCGATTGGTTATCTCCAGACATGTGGGAGGCCCTTTTTATGAAACTGTGTTAATATAATTCTTATTAAGAATCAAAATTTATGATGAACATCCTAAAAATAAAATTATTCATCAAATAAATTTTTAACCACTAAGGTTTTATATACTAGTTATTTTTCCAAAAAATAAAATAATCCTAGTTGATTATTATTTCCTTAACATCAATTATCATATTAACTATAATCGATATCAATAAATTTAAACATATTCCCATAAAATATTAAATAATTATTCCAAAAATATACATTTCACTAAATCAAATGCTTATTCTAATGGTTGTGTTACCACAAATGGCTACCAATATATACATGATCATGTTAAACTCTCATCACATAATACAAAAAAAATGAGAATTTATGATTTTAAAAATATTAATAACCTTAAATATGTAATCCCATTGAACTTTTTGTTTATCTCACATCATTATAGAATTAAATATATTTCTATAGGTTATATTATTTAATTAATCTTAATTGTTCATAGGGAAAATGTGAATTAACCCAAGAATATAACATGGAAGTGTCAAATGAGGTGATTATTAAGGGTACACTCATCATGAAACAAAATGATGGTTGATATATAGACAAACAACTCTTTTTGTGGTTATTATCCCTAAATGTATCTATTCTGAAACCATGCCACATATATTATCCAAACATGGATGCATTTATGGAAAAATCACATCCTATTTTCCTTACCAAAACATTAGGATGTTATCATGTACATAAAATAATCCTCAAATTCATTCATAAGGTTATGTTCAATAATCTATGTTTTCCTAAATCTAGTTCCCAAGGCTTCTACTAAACTTCCTCTGATAAAAACTATAAAGACCCTAAAAACAATATACCAGAGTGGATGGTTACCTAATTAAATTGGCATAGGATACAGGAGATCTCATCCTGAAGGAATGAATAATTTATTAGTCTTGGTAAACTGGATATATACTTGAATATCAGATTATATTTGAAAAAATAAAATACAAAATAGTCAAAGTAAATATTTTTTATCCTTCAAGCCATTCTAATATTTATTCTTCATAACATGAGGAGAGAAAAAAAAGGGTAAGATCAGAAAATCATTATGGATTATGTATAGTGTAAGGTATCATGGTTAAATTTTCTATAATAAATATTAAAGGTAAATAACTGAAAACACATATCATTTAATAAATAACTTCATCATGAAGAATAATATGGTATAAATAAATTTTCACAAAAAAATCCATATAACTAATCACATAAGATTGATACATATTAGTGGACATCATAAGAATTAAAATTATCTCATGGTTATCGATAAATAAACTTATAATGATGAAATACATAATTCTAGACATTATAAACTTTTCATCAAGGGATTATTCTGAAACATCTTACATAAATGGGTAAGGCCTCAGCTAAATACCCAAACTAGTTCATCTCATGAGACCTATAAATAAATTTATGGTCTATATAAGACCCTACCCAACAATTAATAATTCCAATAAGTTCATCATATGGAATAGGAGAATAATAATTCAATACAGAATCAACACAAACATTCATATTAAAAAACTATCATAGGAAATGTTTATATTTCCCCAGTAAAACAAATTATAAATAATCAATATAAATAATAATATTGGTGTCATTATAATATATCTCAAGGGTATTATTAGTAAAAAATAAAGGATTTCTTTAGTTTGTGAATAAAAATAACAAACAAATATCATTAAAAACATTCTTTTAAAAAATACCCTTTTCATTTTGGAAATAACTATTAAAAACCAAAAAATTAAAAATTATTAAGAAAACCATTTTCTTAAAATATAACCATCAAAAATTCATAACAGATGTTATAATAATTTATAGTTCACAATTGATGGAATTTATTTATGAGAAATACATCAAAATAAATATTCCTTTCACATTTTTGATAGAAAAAATAAAAAAGAACCTAATTCATAAAATAACAAGAATATTATTCTAAATAATTTTTTTTTAATTACAACATGATTAAAAATTTATTTAATAAATTATTTGAAAATATTAACAATATTCTTTTTAAAATTTTAAGGAAAATATGGATATGTAATAAAATGATTCCTGACCGAGTTGAAAAACAATTTGATTTTCATTAAAATCGTGATTTCAATATCTTGGGTTCTTGAAGAGTTGAAAATGAAATGAAAAATTATAATTTCTAGAAATAATAATATCAAAATAAAATAGATGAGTTTTATGATCAAAATATCAAATAATTCCCCCATCATTGACTTAATCATAAATAATCTTGAATAATGGAGAGATTGTGAAATAAATCCTTACCACTTCGGTAAAATATGAATCATAACAAACATCAAAGAAATGATGTCAAATGAAACATTAAATACCATAAATATAAATAGATTCATTATATGACATATCTAAGAGGTATTATATACACCCCATAAAAATTGGTGAATAATACCAAATATGACTCAATGGAGTGAAAATTTAGATGAAATTTATTTCAAGTATCATACCATTAAAGTATATTTAATAAATTAATTTATTATGTTAATAAAATGTTACCCCACATAAAGAAATTCAATAAAAAATTATCAAAATTCATTACACACATAATCTTATAATATTAATGTCAATAAAGAAGTAATATATCCCAATGAAAAGAAATTGGGTTATAAAACCCCTTACCACATGGTAACATTCATGTATAATATCCTTGGATGAAATAATTAAAAACGGAGCTTAAAATACAATTAATTATAAACGAATCATGATATAACAAGAAAAATGGTTGTTATATAAGCCTTATAAATGAAATTAAGAGCACAATGTTAAAATATTCGTCAAAAAAGGAAAATTGAGATGAAATATCTTACCTAATGTTTGACTAGTCATGTATGTTATTAACATTATTGAATAATAAAATTATGTTAATTATTTAATTTATTAAGAAAAAATTTAAATTTTATTATTCATTTTATTTTATTTATTAACATGTTATATCTATTTTCTTAATCAATTATGTTCATGTCAGATTTGTTGAAAATATTCAGTTCATATGTTCAAAATGACTTTGGTTGATTCACTATTGTAAAATAAGTAATTATTTTATCATTTACAAAATAATAATAATGGAATAATTGTAATTTTTTAAATTTAAAATATAATTTTAAAACTAACCATGAAATATGGTAATGAAAAAATTGACTATGTTACAATCATAGAGATGTTAGGTTGTGCGTACACATTAATAATGTTTCCATTTTTCAAAAATCATGATGGAAAGTAGGTAAGTTTTATTTTATATTTAAATAATAATAATTATATTATAAATGTAATATTATTTCTATAAATACACATATATATATATTATCCATGTGATGTCGTAATGAAAAATGGATGACATCACTTCATGAAGGTGGTAATCCACACAGATGCACGAATGACCTTATCATCTAAAAATGAATAGAAATGTATGAAAATATACGATATATCTATTTTTCAAAATGATAAATATGTAATTAATATCTCATATATATATATATATATTTAATACATCATAAAAAATAGTCTTTATAAGTGATGATAAAAAATTAATTACATGGGTTCATGAGGTTATAGTTTCTCATAAACACTAATGATGGTTTTGTTTCCAATTTTATGGAAGAGGATTTGGATATGTTTTATCAAATTAACGTAATAAAATCTCATTATGTTTTACATAAAAATTTTATTATATAATAATGGTTGAATAAAATATTAATGAAGTGGAAGAAAAAATAAAACAAAAAATGATTGGTTAAGGACGATATCTATTCTTCGGACAACCTCTTTTAGCTTACCCCAGAAACCATCATAAGAGGGTTTTCTAATCAAAACAATGCCTCTAATATTTTGGAAGAAAATTATGTAAGGTATTTAGGTAGTTATTGGTTGAACCAAATGGAATATAAACTGTGATTAAAAGCTGAGTAGTGCTTTCCTTTTATAATTGTGGGGATAGGTACTTTTTGAATTTTATAAACAAATTTAGTAATTTAATTTAATTTTCTTTGAAAAGGGATCCAAACTGATGTAATTAAAATAAATGATGATTATGTGTCTAAATCCTGTGATCCAAAAAATGGATAAGTTTAGAGTAATTTTTCACCCTTATCTATTTGTTTTAACCCGCATTAACCCTTTCAGAAAATTATTATGGTAATAATTTTTTTTACTCTTTAGTGTTTAGGATAGTTAGTATATAAATTAAATCAGACAAAAAATTTAAAATGGTTGAAACTTTAATCCATAAAATAATCACATGTCTAAATATAGTATTTTTATGAATTTTAAATCGTTTAATAAAATGTTATTTATTATAAAATATCATGAATTTCATTTTTGGAACTTTCATTTAAATTGACTTTCAAAATAACATGACAGTAATTGAATTTGAATATAAATCTTTTAAACATAACTAAAAATTTGTATTTATCTATAAAACTTCTGGAAAAAATAATTCATTAAATTTATACGACCTTTAATATTTTAAAATTATTTATTTAATATTTCTATTAATTGAATAATGATTGTTTCATTGTTTCATAAGAATTTAATTTAATTACGTCATTAATAAAAACTAGAAATAATTCACCATGAAAAAAATAATTTATGTTTGATGTGAAAATTCATACCCAAACATATGTTCTTATCCCTTTCATAAAATATTATTGTTATTAAAAACAAGAAAGTGATATTTTTTTCTTTTCTTTTACATAAATATTATAATGTTCAAAATCAAATAAATATGGAATACAATTTCCATATATTCAAAAAAATGATCAATATGGCTTATATACACTCACCCAATAAGTAAAGGTAAGTGTTTGGGTTAATGTTTAGTTTTTATCATATTATTTTGGACCTCAATTACTATATTTACTCTTATAGTGGTAATAAATATATACTATAGTTACTAATCATGAATAATAATTAAGTTGAACATAATAAATAATATTAATTATTATGATAAAAAATATTTAATCCATTCTATAAAATTCAATTTCTATATGTGTTAGTATTTAATTTAAAATTACACCTGCAAACGCGAGGAAGTGTGGTTTTCCAAAGAAACATTTTCCTCGTGTATAAAATGTATTTATATCAATATTCCACAAAAATTCATTCCAGTGTCCTAAATTAGATTAATGATAATATAATTTAACTAATTAAACTTTTAAAACCATTTTAAAATTAAATTTTAAATTTTAAATTTTTTAAATAAAAAATAAAAAAGTTTTCATAAACATTTTATTTTTCACCATTCATCAAAAAATTAATCTTTTAAATAAATTATAAGAAAACTCTAAGATAATTTTTAAATTTTTATTTCAAAAAGCAATTTAATTTTTTTAAATACATTCTCTAAAATTTTAAAAATATAATTTTAAAATAAGTATGCAAAACACAGTCAAACCTCTTTTTAGAAAAATACAGTTTTTAAGAATAAACTGGATTTATTCATATCTCATTCATAGAAAACATATTATATGAATGATTAAAGAAATTAATTGGGTATTTAATTTTTAAATTTCATTAAAATCATTCATAAATAGTTATTAATTTAAGTTATCAATATAACATTACATTGCACACATAAACATAGTTTTTTTTAAAAAAAATTCTTTTACTTTCAAATGATTTTTGTATTAATTTCAATAAATTTATAGCCAATGAATTTATGTTATACATGTGTGTTTCAGATCGGTCTCAAAACGCCCAACGGTTCTACATCCGACGATGTGTGGACCTGCATTCCAAAGGCAAGCGTTCGTCGGGCGATTTGGCCAGTGACGCTTAAGAACTCACATTGGTCGAGAGGATGGGAAGTCAGGCTCATAACACCCTTTTGGGGGGAATTATTGCTAGTTCCGGGACTCTCTTATTGATTAAAGATGTTTTAATATGTTTGCGAATCTTTTGTTTATACCCAAGCATATTATCCACAAATTACTCCTGGTTAGCAATGGTCAGCTGGACGCAGGGGTTCAGAATCATTTAGGCCGGAGGTTTACCATACCTCATTGGATTAATGACTCTGAAGAATTTGGAACTCATTGAGGCTCACTAGGAGTGACGTGGTGAACCAATGTGAAGATAGTCAGATCGACCTGTTGTTGGGCTTGAACCTCATGGAGGCGTCCTACGCACCTTACCTAGGAGACAGGGATCAAATCCCACATAGTTAGAATCGGGGTGTCGGAGAACCAACGTGAAGGTGGTCATGGGAGTCCATTGGTGATCGGGCTTGAACCTCATGGAGGCTTCCTATGTATCCCTATTGTAGGGAATCAAAGTCCTTGTAGTTCGCATAGGCTTGAGAATTATGCTCTGAGGCAGCCGAGAATGATGGATTGGGGCTTACACTCTGAGGAGGCCTAGGGTGATGGATTGGGGCTTACACTCTAAGGAGTCCCACGGTGTGGATTGGGGCTTACACTCTGAGGAGGGACATAGTGATGGGTTGGGGCTTACACTCTGAGGAGGCTCATAGTGGAGGATTGGGGATTACACTCTGAGGAGTCCCATAGTGATGTCATGGTCTATGTTTACTCTAAGCCCACATGAGTCAAGCTTGGTGTGAGAAACAAGAGGCAATAGGGACCAGAGGATCACGTCGTGAAAGGTTCATCCGTGAGAAGTGGAGTGGGGATTATGCATGAGGGTGACCCATAAAGTCAGGGATTACTCTGAGATGGACTCCCATGGTGACAAAGCACAGCGGGAGAGGTAAAGGGGTGCTCATGTGCCCATCACCTCTCTTGTTCCCCAAGGAAGTACCTGGGGAAGTACCGAGGTGCATGGGGACATCTTCCTTCGTATGGGTATGCCACCCCCTCTCTGGGGAGCAGAGAAGTACCCGACTTCCGAAGCGTGCAGTCACCCATCCTGGCGAGTAGAGGTAGGAAGGGGGATCTCGGGCACAAACCCCGCATTACCGTGGGAATGTGAACCCTGTCATGCTTCGGGAATCTGCCCAAGTGTTGGGTCCACCACATCGCCCCTGTTTACCATGGGTATGTGAACTCAAAATGGCACGCTGATGCACCTGAGGGTTACACCACATAGATCTGGTGGCTCTAGTGGAGGCCTCGGTTCACGGCCGATGAGTAGGCCAATGAGGAGGTTGCGAAGGATTAGGCCGGATTGAAATTGGAAGGATTTTATCTGGCTCAGGGAATTGGAACTCTGAAGGTTTTGACATGCCAGGCATGGGTATAGGTGGTGGAACCCTTCACTTAGGGAAGTGCTACACGGCTGGAGATGCCATCTGCGAGCCAGGGTAGATTGCGGAATGATTGGCTGGCCACGAACCATAGGGTCCTCGAACTGATGGGCCGTCCGTGAACCAGGGTGGTCAGTGGACTGAGAGGCTGTCGGCGAACTAGGAGGGTCTGTAGATTGATTGGAATTCCACGAACCAGGAGGGTTCGCGGCTTCACATTTGGTCCGTGCACAATGTTGGTATGCGGAGGGTTCCATGCGAGTAGCGGCGGCCAAGGTTGGCGTCGGTCCGGGGTTCGCTGGTCGAGGCTTCACCCGCATAGGAGGGTGCTACTCGGTATGACAGATCAGAAAAGAGGCATAAACTCCCTGGTCCGCGGGGAGAACATCCATGGAGGGACCCTCGTTTGTAGTTTTCTCTTTTTTGTTTTTCTAAGTTTGTGGTTCACCAAGTTATTATGCCTTTTTGGTTCCTTATTAGTTTTTTTCCAGGTTCATACCTGCACTAGTTCGCAAACTGGAGCTTCTGAAATCCTAAGCCTTCCTTCGAAATCCTTCCACCTGAATCTGACCGATCTCCTCTCTGTCCTCCTTCCGAATCCAAATCGGAATCCTCTTCCCCCTCAATCTCCTTTTATAGAGTGGGGGAAAAGACGTATATATGGTCATGTGGCACCTTTTGCGGAGGCCCATGACCGAAAAACCGGTTCATAGATGACTTGTTCAATCCATAATTCGCAGAGTATTAAACATTCCTCTGCGAACCAAACTCGGGGAGTGCTTCACGGCCACGGAAGGTTCCGCCTCCATTTCGAGAATGACAGTGGATGTGGTTCGGTCCAACTGACGAAGCTCGTTGCTGGGGTCGTTCGTGATGGTGAACCGGTTCGGCTCCTGCCCTACTTCACGATAGCGGAGGGTCTCCGCATCCATATCACAAATGACAACGGTCCGCGGAGGAGGGACGCTTCGTAGAACTGGTCGTGCGTCATTAACATTTGACCGGTCCATAGAACGGTTCCTCCTTCGCCATCCTTGAGTGTTGTCCACATTTGGCTAATCCTTTTGAGGGTAAATTGGGCAGAATATCCCTTGAGTTAAAAGGGGATCATCATTCTCCTTTGCAGATTTTTGCAGGACCCTAAAAATGCCCCCCATCTGAATGGGGTCTGATCGGAACAAAGAGGAGGCTATTCCGATGCAGAGCGGTCCTGATACTCGGGTAGTTCATAGTAGAGAGGTGGACCCAGAAGGGGACCATGCATATAAATACAGAGGGTCCTTAATTTGTCTTCTACAGGATTCTTGGCGAATACTAGCACTCTTTTGCGTGCGTGTGCTTGTTCCTTCATGAAACGCTTCGTCCGCGAACCGGCTGCTACTTCCGTGAAACATTTCTCGTTCTCCCCGTTCTTTATCCGTAGATCAACATCCCACCCGCGAACTAACACTTTTAATTAATCAAAAAGTAAGTCACGTTGGACCGTGTAGGAACTCGATTCTTGGTTTTGGTGCTCCGCAGTTTCGATGCTCTGTGGTTTAAAATCTTTTAAACTTCAAAAGTTTTTATGTCTTCCGAACTTAACAACTTAAATTTGGGATAGAAATTCCGCGGAGAAACCTGGTCCGCAGTTTCCTGGCCAACGCTCAGTGGGCTAGGGTTTCGCGGACTACTTTCGCAAAGGGATCGTTCACGAGATGTTGTCACCGCGAACCATCCTTCGAGATCTCCTCGCGGACTTTTCTTTGAAGGCTCCTCAACTGATCCTCAGCCATATATTTGGTACATTTGTCCGAATTTTTTTCATTCCAGACTAATCGCTTGTTGGCTTTTGTCATGTAGGTAGAAAATATGGTTCCCCCTCATTCTACACTGAGTCATATTGAAGAGCCTCTCCCAATTGGTTCAGGGAGACGTTTACCTATGATTCGAAGAGCAGAGAACATCCAAGAGGACCCTAGTCGGTCCATCATTCTTGACGATGGTGTCTTGAAACACCTGCTCCCTCCCGAGTTCCTAGATTATCCACTATCAAATAGGCTTCCACATTATGGATTCGGTCGTCAAGACGATGTCCCTATTCCCCCCAATTTCTCAGGTCTTCGTTGTCCTTTCTTGGAAGCGTCGTCCAAGTGTATTCAGGTGAACCTTACCCAATCGGAGGAGATGGTTTCCAACTCTAACCAGAAAGATGACTTCATTTTGAGAGGCTCTGTTTGGACCCAAAGTGATCAGCATGCCTGAATCTTTTCTCCGGAAGTTGCCTTCAATAGTTACCCTTCTATTATCAACCTTGGCCGAGTATATCCCGATGCGGGGTGGATTCTCTAGGTGGGATCTTCTGTCTGGCAAGCACTTCTCAAATGATTGGGCCTAGGCTTTCTGGTTCCATCATCACTGTCGAGAGTCTCCTAAATCACTGGAAGCAGTAAATTTATACTCCATAGTGTGGGCTTCCCAATTTTTTACTTACCCACCATCCTTGGTCCTTCCAGACCTACTCAGTCGCTGGTGTTCAAGCACTAATACTTTCCACCTTGCCCATGGTGAAGTTGGCATTAGTCTGTGGGACATCTATCAATTGGGAGGGCTCTCGGTTATTGGTGAAAGGTATGATGAATTTCTTCCTACTCTTGACGCACGGGACGACGTCAAACAAGTGCCTTTATTAGTGAGGAATCTGCTGGTTATGGCAGAGCAGTCACTGGGTCAGGCCTTGTGTGCCCGCTCTCTTATTCCCTATAGTTCCTGGATAGGGTTATTTCTGAAAGCCACTGGTCCTGTGCTGAAGATCAAGCAACCAAAGAATCATCCTTCTCAATAGTCATGAACCTCCCCAGGTACCTACTGGGTGGTTTTTGAGGGGGGAGACTACCTTTCATGGGGTTACGAGGTGCGCCCCAGTGTGCCGCCTATGCTCCTGCTGGCATATTTGTTTGTTGTGTTCCGGAGGGGGTGGCTATTCCCTTCTCGGGATATTAATCCTGGTGTCAGGGCTTGCACCCTGATGATGGCAGTTGAGCTGGAAGAGGGCCACCTGGTGAAATTGGTCCTGCCCACATTGGATCGTATTTATAAACTGCTGGGTCACATGCAGAAGTGCGGGTCACCCTTCTGTCTGAGTGGGACATTTAAATTTTTGTATGGATGGGTAGCGGATCATTGTCACTGTTATGAGTATTTTCACAACACATTCATCATGCTTCCTACTTTTCGGTTTACCCTACTTGATATAGATGGAGTTCTCTTGAAATCCCTCAGCTCTGGTGAAGTCCTCGAGCTTCTGAGTGACTTCTCCCAGTTTTCTTTCACTCCCTACCCCACCCCTTCTGGAGTCTTAGTTAACAACCATCGGGGGAGCCTAGAGGAGCATTCTTACATTATCTCTCTACAGGATAGAATTCTATCTGCACAGATCGATGGGGTTTCTATGTGCGAGTTGTATGTCCCGTATCGTTTTTCTCACCAGTTTGGGTGTATGCAAGTCCAAGTTTCCCTCCCCCTCCTCAGTCTCGAGTACTACACCCATCCATACTTCGTCAATGGTGGCTGATGCTGATGCGGGAGGGATCTGACGCGAGTATTCACATGCCTGTTGTGGGGGCGGTCGTCGGCCTTTCCATGGAGTATGCAAAATCGTGGGAAAAACACTATCCCGATGGGATCCTAGGGAAGGTCATCTGGCCTGTTCCCAAATCAAGAGGTATTGTAGCTGTTGCTTCCATTGCACCTTCATAATTAGATCAAAGGGAGGATAGACTGATGGCTCGTCTATCAAAGCGACTCAGGGGATTTTCCTCTCCCAGCCCTACGGTGGCTGAAGTTCAGATGGGTTCATCCTTCTTGGACGTGGATGAGGGCGACCCTGTGGTTCTAGGTCCCAGGGATACAATCCCAGAAGTTTTTCCAGTTGATACCGGTCTTAGAAACTTGATCCCCTTGCATGAACAAGGGTTAGATGCTTCAGACTTTCCAGCTTCGGAACCAACTTCTATCGAGCACATGCATGCACTGGTTGCATTGCCAAATTTCATTCTCGTACTATCCGGTGAGGATACCAAAGATCCTCATGTCATGGCGGACCACCGGGCATTGCGCAGGTGGGCCTGAACTCGGATTTGAGAGATCATTTTCGAAACTCCTCTAGCTGAGATGACAACTATGGCCGAAGCTCTTCGACAGCTCTTCCTGGGTTTGGGGTCGGGTGGCGTTGACTATCGGCAGTTCCATTCTCTTGATTTCCAAGTAGTCACGGCCCATGAGGAAGCTTCCATTGGTGAATGCATCCTTGCTCACTTTGTTGCCGCTCATTGCGGGACCCGATCCCTGGAGGAAGCCACGATATAGCTCAATCAGCTGATAGCACAGGAGGCAATCTCTCAAGATCAGTGGGTCTTCATATCCTCCAAGTTGCATGAATGTGACGAATGGGAAGCGATGCTGAGGAATCAATTGTTAGCTGTGACTGGTCATCTTTAAGCCACCAGAAAAGGGATCAACCATCTCCAAAAAATAGTGCAGTGTACTCGTCCGGTGGCTGAGATTGAAGCCAGGGAGAAGGTCGTGTTGGAAAAGTCTTGCAACGCCCTCCACCGCACGGTCGCTGTTCTGGTGGAGAGAGCGAGTCAGGATCTTTTATGACTATCAGAGCCACTCTTGTACTCATTGTTTTACTTATCCCTATCCCACTATTTTTGTGAGGGACGGACCCGAGCTTGTGGACGTCCTCCCTTTTTGTTCGAACAAAATAAAATCTCTATCAATCACTTGTTGGTGTAAAATATGATTGTTACTAGAACAAATTGTTGTGTGAATAACAACTCACTAAATCAGAATTAATCATAACTTAGGAAAACAAACTCTAACTTTTGCCTAGACCATGGGTTCCAGCATGAATAGTTTGACTATTGCTATAGATTTGTAGAAAATCCCTACAAACACTTTTTTGTCTTTTCTTTTAATGTCCTAATTTTTCCTGGGCTCATTTAGTGTGAACCCAGCAGGTATGTCCTGACATTTGCTTAGGTTCCCCTTTTCAGGTTTTCGGCCTAACAGGCTTTGTGCCTCTTTTCTTGGGCGGTTTAATGTCCCTCCATCAAGATTATAATTACTGATGTTTTAGGTCGAACATCTTTGACCAAATATGGTGGGGAAATGGCCCCAATGGGGTTTGGTTGATTGAAAGATGTCTCAATACTCTTGAGACGCACATGGGGGGAAACAAGATTAAATTTGAACGACATGAAGGGCAAGTCTCAATGTATGGGAGCTGCGCCGGCGTATAGAGGTAGGTGGAGCATCACCTAAGGAAATATTTCCTTTTGTAGACAGTCCATGGGCGATCAATATGCAGATCCGCTAAGGGCATGGTATGCATAGTCATGCAAAGGTATCCTTAAGTCAATGAATCTCCATTTCTGATGGCCATAGGACTTCATGAATGTCCGGCTCATGGAAACCACCATGGGTGGCTTGGAGAATTATGAAAACCACCAGGGGTGGATTGGAAAGGGTATGTGACGTCTGAATGGTTTTGAGAACATCTGTATTAATCGGGAGTGTGGTCGGGAAACCACTTTCCTAGGCATTTAGTTAGCGTAAAGGATGGTTTAAGCTTGACGCAGTTTAAAGTCTTGCAGCTGGGACATCATCTATAATGGAATGACTTCCCCGGGTCCTTGGTAATATTGTCAGAGACGTTCCACCATATTCAGATAGGATTATGAAATAGGTTGGTAAACTGTAGCTCAAAGGGTTTTTGAATCTCGGGATAGACATGGGGTCTCAGAGGCCAAGAGGCGTACGGAGAGAATCATTTCCTAAAAAAATCCTACCTTTGGTAGGAGGGCCTGGGGAGATCAATATGAAGAGACGATGAGGGCATGGTATGCATAGTCATTCCATTGTTTCCTTAGTTCAATGATTGTATTCCCCCGATAGCCAATCCACTTTAGGGAAGTTGAGATTTTTGACCACCAGGGGTGGATTATGAGCATCTGATTTTTTTGATTATAGAGTATGGTTTATGATGAAAGGGTGCTTGGATATGGGGGAAACATCTAGACTAAACTTCCTGAGAATTGGTGAAGCAATCCCTTCTCACGCGGGTGTGAGACGGTGGCTTGTGCCGGTCTGACCCATGCACTGAAGGACAGAGAAAAGCCTTCTTTCCTTACTGAACCTGTAACGGGTTTCACTATGCAGTTTAACGTCATGCGGTAAAGACGAATAGCATTATTAAAGGATGTTTTTTAGTTTAACGTCATGCAGTGAGGAAGGGGGAATTTTTCTTTCCTTTTCCAATGTTGTGTAGTTTAACATCGTGCAGTAATGACGATTGATCGTGCTGTTTAAAGTCGTGCACCATGGATGATTGACAGTGCAGTTTAAAGTCGTGTGGTAAGGACGAGGAGCATTATTAAAATAATGAAAATTCTTTTTTTGGAGGCATTCCCATGGATGTTTAATGCTTGGCCTTTATAGACATTCGTCAAGTGGTCAACATGTGATATGATCCGTTTGACGTCATGCGGTAAGGACATTGTTAAAAAGGCATCTCTTGATTAGAATGTAACCAGGCCCGAGTATCCTGGCATGTCGAAGACGTGGAGGGTGGTTGATAGTATAAATCATGGTTCTAGGGCTTCTTGGATTAGGAGAGATGAAACAGAGGCTCTGAGGCTGGTAAGCGTACGGAGCTAGGAAGAGTATCGCCCGGGGAAATCATGCCTTTGGTAGGCGGGCCAGGGGCGATCAATATGCAGAGCCGTTGAGGGCATGGTATGAATAGTCATGCAAAGGTGTCTCTGGGTTGATTAATTTCCACTTCCTATGGCCATGAATGATAATGAATATTCACAATTATCCAGGCCACGAAGTCTGCCATCAGGGAAGGAAATTTCTGAACATGTCGAGCATACTCGGCCCTGGATGTTGTTAAAGCTTAGAGAGCTCCATGCGCTGATTTATTTTGCACATGGGGGTGTACCTTCACTCCATTCAGTTTAACATCGTGCGGTTATGACGTGGTACTCCTAGTTTATTGGTCATATAGTTTGGACAATTGGGTGACTATTGCTGTAGTCACTCAAAGGATAACTGGGTCAACATGCTCTGATATACTTGGAACAAGGTGGGGGATGAAGGTTGTAAACTGAAACTTTGAGTTCTCCCAGATCAGGAGGTGTGGTGTGGGGGCTCTGAGGCCGGTAAGTGTATGGAGATAGGAAGAGTATTGCCCAAGAAAATATATCCATTGATGGATGATCCCAGGGCTATCATTATGCAGATCCACTGAGGGCATGGTATGCATAGTCGTACAAAGGTGTCTCCGGGTCGATGACTTTCCACTTCCGATGGCCGTGAATTATTATGAGGATCCACGGTCGCTCATAGTGTAGAGTTCGGAACATGGGGATAATGGTTTCCGAGTATACCAGAAACGTCTTCACTACAATTGTCCATTGATTCAAAGTACCCAAGTCCTGGATTGATGTTCATTGATGTAGGTCACTATGTGAACCACCAGTGGACTCGTAGGATAGCCACGTAGGGATGCCCTGGTAAAACTTGGATGTGAGGAGGGGACGAACTTGTAATGCACTTCTCCATAAACTTCTAGATCAGGAGGTATGGTATGGGATCTCTCAGGCCCGTTAGCGTACAGAGCTAGGAAGAGTGTTGACTATGGAAATCATGCCTTTGGTAGATTAGCCAAGGGATATCATTATGCAGAGCCACTGAGGGCATGGTATGCATAGTCATGCAAAGGTGTCCACGGGTCGATGACCTTCCACTTTCGATGGCTATGAATGTTTATGAAGATCCATAATTCTCCAGGTTGTGGAGTCTAATGTATGGAGAGGATGCAACCCAACATGCATGGAGTATCTCCATCTCGTATCGCCATGTGTCTTGGGTGGGTCGCGACGATGTCTATGCAGTTTAACGTCTTGCGGTGAGGATGAAGTCTGCACAGTTTAACATCATGTGGTAAGGAAAAAGTCTATGTAGTTTAACATCATGCGGTAAAGACGACGTCCATGCAGTTTAACGTCATGCGGTGAGGACGAGGTATACACCCCGTGCAGGTTTGGCCTGTTCACGGGGGGAAGGGGGCATTTTTAACATTATTGTATGTGCAGTTTAACGTCGTGCATAAAGGGCGCAAAAATACACCCCATGTAGGTCTAGCCCATACATGGGGAAAAGGGAGTATTTTTAAATCCTGATAGCCATGCAGTTTTACGTCATGCGGTAAGGACAAGGAGTACATCTTGTGCCAGTCTGTTTCGTACATGGGTGGAAAGGGCATTTATACCTTTTATTCAGGGGGCTCGGCCAGGATGGGGAACCCTGGAATCACTACATATCCCGTGAGGGCAGGAATCAATCCGTACATAGTTCTCTAGAATAAGTACACCCCATGCAGGGCTGGTCCATACACGGGGGAAGGGGACATTGTCTAACTTATATTTTATTTCATTTGGAGGTGGCTTGGCCAGGATGGGGAACCCTAGCATCACAACGTATCCTGCAAGGGAAGGAATCAATCCATTCGTAGTTCTCTGAAAGAAGTACACCCCTTGCAGGTCTGGTCTATACACGGGGGGGGGGCATTGTTAAAACTTTGTGTTTTTGTAGTTTAACATCGTGCGGTGAGGACGAGGGATAAACCCCATACAAGTATGGTCCATAAAGGGGGGAAGAAGGCATTTGTAACTTTTATTTGGGAGTGGCTGGGCCAGGATAGGGGATCTCAGCTTCACTACGTATCCTGCGAGGGTAGGAATCAAGCTGTATATAGTTCTATGAAATCCATGCTGTTTAACGTCATGCGGTGAGGATGAGGAATACACCCCGTGTAGGTCTGGTCCATACACGGGGGGCATAATGGTATTTTTTTATCTTATTATCCGTGCAGTTTAACATTGTGCGGTAAGGACGAAAGCCATACAGTTTAACGTCATGTGGTTAGGACAAAGGGTATTATTAGAGTTAGTGCAGTTTAACATCGTACGGTAAGGACAAAATGATCTTAGTTTAAGGTCATAGAGTTAGGACTATTGGTTAATTGGCAGTTTAACTTCATGCAACTCAGACGAAAAATAGTACACGTTTAGTTATAATGTGAAATACTTCTTCCGGAATCTCACATTTTTAGGAGCGGTGGTAAATTGTCCGTCCATGGAGACCAGGGTATATTCTCCATTGGAGTAGATCTTTTGTACAATGTATGGTCCCTCCCACTTGGGCTCTAGCTTTGGAGGCTTCATGCTGGGTATCATTGGGGTCCAGAGGACCCATAATAATTCACATTCCAAGAAAGACTGAAGACAAACCTTTTTATTGAAGGCTCATGCGATCCGATTCTGGTATACCTCCAGATAGTGCAAAGTGTTCAATCGATTATCGTCTACCTGTTCCAATTCACCTAGCCGCTTTTCTGACTGCTCATCATCGGATAATTGATCACAGATGGAAACATGGAGTGTGGGAATTTGGAGTTCAATTGGAAGGACCGCCTCTACTCTGTACACCAATGAGTACGTGGTGGCCTAAGTAGTGGTGTGAGCTGTGGTTCGATAAGCCCACAATGCATGGAGGAGTTTATCCGGCCATGAATTCTTGTCTTTTTCCACTATTTTCTGGAGAATTTTAGACAGGGTCTTGTTGAAAGCCTCTATCTCTCCGTTGGCCGCTGCATGGTAGTGGGATGAGTGGTTAGCCTTGATAACATACTCGTGGTATAGTTTATCCAATTCGGCAGAGCAGAAGTTAGTGTCGTTTTCCATCAGTATGGTATGAGGGACACCAAATCTGATGATGACATTGGTCTTCACAAAGCTGACAATATTTCTTGCCCCGACTTCCTTGAATGGTATGGCTTCTGCTGATTTTTAATAGAATTCTGTTGTCGTGAGGATATACTTCAGCTGTTTGGCCGTGGAGGGAGGATATGGTCCCATGACGTCCATCCCCCAGATGGAAAACGACCAGGATTACTTGGCTTGATGAAGTAACTTCGGGGGTTGGTGTATGAATTTGGAATGAATCTGGCATGAGTGAAATTTTGCGATAAAACGCTCGCAGTCTCGTGCCACTGTGGGCTAGAAGTACCCAAGCCTTCTAACCTGATGGGAAAGCTTGGTCCTCGATTGATGTGCTCCACATGCTCCGGCATGTACTTCATTCATTACGAAAGCATTTTCTTCTCCATCAATTCATCTAAGGAGCACTCCATCGAGGCCTTGTTTGTAGAGGACATCTTTCTGACCCACGCCGCTATATAGGACAAAGTTGATTTCCCTTCTCCGTACTTGCTCTCGTTCAGCCCTGTCTGATAGAATTTCTCCCCGTTGAAGGTAGTTTGCAATGGGGGTCATGCAGCCGGTGGAAGGAGCATATGGATCAAGAACAATACTGGCTTCGTGGATTTCTTCCATCTTATTCTGAACAAATGGAAATACAATTCGACGGTGTGCAATTCTGATAACTGTTTCATCCCGGCCTAGGTCAGCTAGGGCCGTGTCCGCATTGGCTAATGCATCAGCCTGAACATTCTGAGACCAGGGAATATACGTCAATGATGGTTCTGTGGAGAATTCTGCCATTAACCCTCGGACATGGTCAAAAAGGGGGATCATCTCATCCTTTTTAATAGCATAGTCACCATTGACTTTCTTAATGACCAGTTCCAAGTCACATTTTACCTTAAGGAGCTGTACTTGTGCCTGTAGAGCAATTTCAAGGCATGTAATGAGAGCTTTATATTCCACTTCATTGTTCATACATCCTTCCGATAGGAGGAAGGTATATGGAAAGACTTCCTTTTCTAGGGACACGAGTATTATTCCCAAACCCACTTTGTTGAATCTGGGATCCTCCATCCTCTTCCCGATTGGGCTTCGGGAAGCGTTGTCGAGTACATTTCCCATGTTGGGAGCTCCTCTTGAACCTCGAAGATGTCTTAATCAGGTAACTCAACATTCAGTACAGTGGTCCCTATCAAAAGGGTGCTCTTCTAGAAAGTCTACTAATGCCTGACCCTTGATGGCTTTCTGAGGAACAAACTGGATGTGAAACTATTGCAGGATGACCACCCATCGGGATAGGCCTCCGGTTAGCATCGAGTGGCTGAGGATGTACTTGAGTGGGTTACTCCGCGAGATCAAATGGACTTCATGATGTTGCAGATAATGTCACAACATTTGAACCATTAAGACCAAGGCTAAACAGCTCTTCTCAATGTTTAAGTATCGAGTCTCAACATCAATCATTGTTTGGCTAAGGTAATGGAGACTATTTTTGCAGCCCGCGTCATTCATTTGTGCGAGGAAGGATCCCAGTGATCACTCTAAGGCTGTCACGTACAAGATAAGAGGTCTTCCTTCAAACGGGGGAATGAGCACCAGTGGTCTTAAGAGGTACTTCTTCAAGTTTCCGAATGCCTCTTGGAGGTCATCCGTCCATTGGTACGTGTCCCCTTTCTTCATTAACCAGGTGAAGGGAAAACATTTTCCTGCCAGGTGGGATATGAACCGCCTAATATAGGCTAGGTGTCCTTGGAATCCCCTCAACTCAGTGAGATTTCTGGGAGGTGGTAATCCAAGGATAGCCTTTGTCTTCATTGGGTCGACTTCTATTCCACGATGGCATACGACGAAGCCAAGGAAATTCCCAGAGGTAACCCCAAAGGCGCATTTCAAGGGGTTCATATTCAGGCTATGCTATCGAAGTTTGTTGAAGACAGTCTCAAGGTCTAACAGGTGATCCGAGTGCTATCTGGACTTGACCACAAGTTTATCCACGTAACATTCAACGAATTTCCCCAGTAACGGTTTGATGATCCGATGCATGGCACGCTGATATGTGGTGCCATCATTCTTGAGACCAAAGGGCATGACCCTGTAACAGAATACCCCTTGAGGGGCCTTGAAGGAAGTGGCTTCTTCGGCTTCTCTAGCCATCCATATTTGATTGTATCCAAAATAGTCGTCCATGAAGGATATAGCCTTGTACCGGGCCTTCACAGCGATTAATAATTCGGTGATCGGGACCGGGAAATCATCTTTCGGACAGTGCCGATTGAGATCTCTGAAGTCAATGTAGATGCAGATTTGTACGTTCTTTTTCTTAACAGGGATGATTTTGGCCAACCAAATGGGGTACTGGTCCTCCCAATGAAACCTACTTTAATGATCTTATAGACATCAGCCTCTATTTTGGTGGCATCTGAGGGATGCATCCTTCTAGCGGCCTGTTTATAGCCCCAGTGGTCTTCTGGATTACCCAGGTGATGCGTCACCACTTCGGGATCAAGTCTCGTCATTTCTGTGTAATTCCTGGAAAAAACATCCCGGTTTGCCTCAGGAAAGAGGTTTATACCTTGTACTCCTCAGGGGACATGGCTGCACTAATGAGAGTAGGCCTCGGATCTTCCTCGGTACCTAGGTTTATTTCCCTGAGCTCATCCATCGTGGTGGAGACAGCCTCCTCAAATTTAGGAGGTGCATCTTGGAGATCTTCATCTTCTTCTTCTCCCAAGTCCTCATCATCTTGATTCGACGGGGGGAGAGTTTCCGGTATGATCCTTCGAGGGTTTGAGGTAGAGGCATCGTTGGAATCCCCGCATGAGTATTCATCCCCATATCGAGGGTTGGCAGGCGTTGCCACATTTTTGTGCTCGGCCATCATGGCTGAAGCCAGGAGGACATCTGAGTGCGTGTACGTACTTAAACTCATAATCTCAACATGGTTGATGGGATGACATAATCTCTGCCAAGCTGCCTGAGGGGGTCATCAGGAATCATTTCCAGGCCATTTGGAGTGGGGATACAGTCGACACCATCGAACAAAGGATTCTTTTTTATTTTGCTCATAGAACTCTGCGTCAATGTAATGTGACTCAGATATCTTGAAAGGGGCCTTGTATTTGTTGAATGTTCCACTTTGTCCATTGATACAATACTTGATACACTGGTGGTAGGATGAAGGAACGTCCATGTGTTTATGTAGCCATGGCCTTCCCAGCAGGGCATTGAATGTCGTGCTTTGCCGGACCACCAAGAATTCCGTGTAGGCTACCAAGTCACCAAGATGGGTCTTTAGCTTAATTTTTCCCATTGGCTTCTGCTCACTATTCTCGTAACCCAATAGTGTTTTGGCTGAGGGAAATAGGTCGTCCTCACTGTAGCCCAATTTATGGAGTATCCATAGGGGAAGGAGGTTAACCCCAGAGCCATTGTCTATAAAGACTTTCCGGATCTCAATACCATTCCGTGTGATAGACACATATAATCGTCTGATGTGTCCTTGCATGATGACATCTTCATCCTGATCGGTGAAGGAAATCACTACATTGCATTCAACTGGGTCAGTCTCCGTCCGGTAAATTTCGGCGGCAGCTACCTCGGCTTGAAACTCTTGGGGGCTGATCAAAGATTCTATAAGCGCCTCCCTGAGGTCTCCTGACAGACTTAAGGCATTGAGAATTGACAGCTTGGCCAGTACCAATTCCAGCTGCTTAAGGATATCGTATTTATGCTCCAGTGGCCGACGCTTCTCCATTGGTGGGAGATTTTTAGCGGGTCGTTTAAGGGATGGAGCATTTGACGAGGAGGTACTAGCCACAGGGTCTAATATTGATGGTGTTCCCGCATTTTGAAAACTTAGCCTGACTGGTCTATTTGTGCGCACTAGGCATCCAGACACTTTTTCCTCCACTGGTGGGTATCGTAGAAAAACAGTGCCAAAGTGGATGCTTGTGGAGGTGGAGGGACATTCTTTCTCTTGATGAGTCCATTGAAGGGCTCTCCCACTGGTTTCTGTGATACTAGTGGTTTGGGCTGGAGTCCAACCATA
The DNA here is from genome assembly GCA_963277665.1 of Viscum album. NCBI lineage: Eukaryota > Viridiplantae > Streptophyta > Magnoliopsida > Santalales > Viscaceae > Viscum > Viscum album. The sequence continues at coordinate 903,365,247 of OY728158.1, read as the reverse complement.
GGGTTGGCTTCAGCCGCGACTGCACCTCCCCTGGTGTCCCCTAACTCTGCGATTCCTCCTCCCACCTCCTCGTGTAGGGAACTTGGGTTCGTAACCATACCCTTAATTAGAGAATAATTCCATAAGATGGATGAATTTAATAAAACCCAAGATTGGATCTTCATCCTCTAACAGGCCAACCCGAGCAGTTGTCCCTGATGGTGCCCATGGCGCCAAATTTGAGGGCATGTAATCTACCATGGTCGGGACAAACTTTGGCCCCGTCGTGGACTACTCCTCTTGTGATTGTTTCCTCCTTCTAAGATTATTCAAGGATGAACGGCTTGTGGAGGGTTGTGAGGTCGATACTGTCGGCTCTGCGGATTCAGGGGCTGTTGGTGGCAACACTGGCTGCTGTAGTTGACCTCGGAATATGCCCTGGGTTCGGTTGATAGTCTTCCGAGTTATCCAGTTGTCAAATTTCTGCCCCTGCTTTCTGGTGACTTTTTGCCACCCCTCCTCTTTATTGGAGTCTATGGTGGAGATACATGCCACATGTGTTGGGGGTGGTCCTAGCTCCACCTGTCCGGAGTCTACCATCCTCTACAGGAGGTCTTTGGAGATGAAGCATTCTCGGATACTGTACCCCAACATCTGATGGTAGGGGCAGTAATATGGCGTGTCATCGCGGCCAATCTCTTCAGGTTTCCTCGGCTTCAGGAGGTGGAGAAATTTATAGTTCATGGCATCAATGAAGTAGCTGTGGACTTGATCGTCTCGGAATGAGTATACTTTTTTTCTTCGTTCCTCAAACTGGTTTCTCTTTGGTGCTCGATGATCATTCCGTTTAGGCGGAGGTGGCCGCTGATATGCATGAGGCCCTTGAAGATTTGGTGGAGGCATGAGCGGTGGAGCAGGAAGAGGGGCTGGCTTGAGTATGATAGCGGATGCTTCAGCTCTAGGGGCTCTTTTCGCAGGAGTCTGTGAGGCTATTCGGGACTTCGAATTATTCCGCTTCAGGGAGTCCTCAATTCTTTGGGCAATGCTAGAGAGATGGCGGAAGCCAGTGGTGCACTCCACTAGTATGAGCGGTGTTCGCAGCTCATCTCGAAGATTATCGATGCATATGTCTAGCATCTCATCTTGAGTCATTGGCTTGTTTAGGGAATACGTCAGACCTTTCCATCTGGCGATGAAATCTGAGACCCTCTCGTTCTCCCTCTTCTTGCAGTTCGTGGGATAGCTGACCATTATTTTAGGCAATGTTGAGCTTAAGTAAAACAGAAACTACTGTCGAAGGTCTTCCCAGCTCTTTATTGACTGGGCTGGCAGACTCAAATACCAGTTGAAGGAAGATCCTTGCACGGTCCGTACGAAGCATCTGAGTTTTACTGCTTCTTGTTGCTTTGGAGTTCCCATCATAGGGTAACAATAGGATGCGTAGTGCATCAGATTCTATTATAGATCCCCTGATCCATTGAATATAGGGAATACAGGGCTCCCAAAATTGGGTGTAGGGGGTGTGTTGGTCACCCAATCTGGGTAAGGTTTCTGCTTTAGCTGTATCGGAGCGTGTCGACCTTCCATTGCTTCCAGTTGAGCTATTAGTGCCTCAATGGTGTTGTTGAGACTCTATTTTACATCCTTTTGGGCCCAGTCCTGGGCAGGCATAGCCCGAGGAATTTCCTGAGGATCCGGATTGGCCGGCACTAGGGGTACATGTGCCGTTTGTGGATCCTTCTTAGGGTTCAGCTGTACTCACTCTGGTTACTTCCTTAGTGGAGGGAAGTCCTAGTATTCATCAAAATCTATTTTGAGGTAGTTGGACGGGCCGGGCGCCTTGTTGGACGGGAGCCCCGACCATGTTTTGTTTGCCAGGGAAAACCTTAGTCTTTGAGGTGCACTTGTTGGGAGTGCATGATGTGGCTCCTCTTGGGACACACTTTCGATAAGGCAGTTCCTCTGGAGTAGCTCGGTGTTAAGACACCTTAATTCATTCATCTCCTCTTCCTGTCGAGTGAATCACTCTTCGAGCATGAGTGGTTCGTCTTTGTCATGAGAAGGAGGTGGGTTAAGGGTAACTAGTACATTGTTCTTATCCTTGTTGGACGCTCACAGGGTGGGCGGAGGAGGGTTGGCTGGAAGGATGGCCATATTTAGTGCGGATTTTTGGTTCCGAGTGTGCACACCTGGTGGTTCGTTGTGAGCCACAGCCTGACCGAAACTATCATCTCCCGATCCATCCCGATTTGCATCATCTCTGGTGTCACCCATGGGGTTAACAGCTATGAAACTGATAGATGTATATCTTGGGGTGGAGGAGATGTCATCTCCCAAACAAGAAGAGGATCTCCCATGTCTTCTGCTCACCTTCCCTTTCGTGACCTGGGATTTTCTTTGGACATCTTGATGAAGTGTGACACGAAGAGCTCTTTGATGCGACCTTATGGTGTGCCTTCCTCTCGGAGGGGATGATGAATTAAATGATGGGATAAGACGGGAACCTCCTCTTATTATTGTCCTCCCTAGACAATAGAATACTGACTCTCGTGAGGGAAGCTATTATTGAGGGTGCAATAATGCCCCCAGCCCTGAGGGCTGGGGTTGGCTTTATTCCTTGGACATCGAGTCACTTCCCTGTTTTATTGGTCTTACGGGGGCATTTGTTGTTAATAATTCCCCCAGCCCTGCAGGCTCGGGTTGACCCTGGATTGCGGCAGTGGTTGCGGCTATCGCTACCTGCCTGATCTTGCGTGCCCCCATTCGGGGGTGAACTGGGTTTGGTGCCGAGTTTTTCTGTGAATCAATCCCTTATGTGGAGGAAGGCATAGATGGCTGATTGGCCTCTCTTAGGCGAGAGGCCTATTGTATGCTCTTGGTGGCCTGATTCAGGAGTTCTTGAATGGCTTGTTCTCATCGGGCCTAACGCTTCTGGGACATACTCAAGGCTGGACTCTGCTGGTTGTGTTGCCTTTCCTGAATAGATAGACCACTCTATTGTCATGTTGACGTGATGAAGATGCAAGACACCATGCCGAATGGGTTATTCTGGGTGGGGAGTGGAGTGAAATGCAGAGCTCCATGTTCTCCCCATCCCCTGATATGGACTCCCGTCGGAGGTCACCGATGAGGTGGCGTAGCTGGTGCAGTGCACGGAGGCAGGCTATCTCCAGGTTTCCTTTACGCCTCTTGGTTCGTTGTTGCCATGATGAAGGAAGAGCTTCCAGGTCGATTTGATGCAAGAGGTCTCGTATTGTCTTGATGTGGTCTACATACCCACCATAGGGTAGGAAGACTGATTTCAATCGGCAGAGGGTTGTCCATATATTATGGTGGATGTCGTGCACACATTCTTCTGACAACTATCTAGGTATTTCGAACTGAGAGGTGGCCATGGGCCAAAACATAACTGGTATATCATCTCTGGCAATTTGTTTCCTCAGGTGCAGCATATCGGCATACTCCTCCGCTAGGAAATCCATTACCTGGTTGGCCCAACTGAGACGCTCCATGCCAATGTGGTCAGAGGCAGTGGGACCAGGATGTGTCAAATCATTATGTGGGCGATTCCGATGTGGTTTAGAGGATGAACGTGGCCTTGGACCATCTCTTGATTGCAGAAGGATTTCGTTGGTGACTAACTAGGAATTTGACATGCTTGATCTCTTCCTTCTGAGTGCCTTGGCATACGAGGGCTTTTCTGTGCTTGATTCGATAGGAGGAGGACCTTTCTGTCAATATGATATGTCATCATGGGGAGGACCTCTGCAATGGCGGCCGTAATGGAGAGGACTACCATTACTGCTTGATGCTTCACTACATAGAGTACTTTTGAAGTGCACACCCTGGGGAGGACCTCCAAGGCGTGTCGCAGTAAGGGGAGGACCTTCTCAATGCGTAGCGTCGTTACGGGGAGGACCTTCTCAACAACTTCTATCATGGTGAGGATGACCATCATAGCTTGAAATTCAATGTGCATCCTTGGGAGGAGCTTGAGGACACACTACGTCAAGGGGAGGACCTTCTTGTTTCTCGGGGCCAATGCGAGGAGGACCTTCACAAAGGAAGTTGTGGTGGCGAGGACTACCATCACAGCTGCGGCAGTGGAGAGGACTACCATTACTGCTACCACAGGGAGAATATATGTAGGATAAATCCTAGGGAGGGCCTCCAGAATGTACTGTAATGAGGGGAGGGCCTTCTCATTGCTGGACATATCTACAGGGAGGACCTCTGTTATCAGGGTGGAGAGGACTACCACCGTGATCTGATGCCTGTCTACGTGGAGTTTCGTTGCAGCGTAACCCCTGGGGAGGACCTTGAGGGAAGGCTTCGACAAAGTGAGGACCTTCTTGTCATGATGATACGTCACTATTGGGAGGGCCTCCATAGTTGTAACTATGATAGCGAGGATTATTATAATAATCTATGGTCCCACAGCATGGAGAGTGTTTGAAGCGTATACCCTGGGGAGGACCTTCAGGGTGGACCGCGGCAAGTGGAGGACCTTCTTGCGACATGATCTTCTGGGCACGTGGCGTGTTTATGTGACTCGCATAAAAAGAGAAGCTCTCATGATTGATCATTATATGCCCACAAGGGAGGCCCCCACAGGTGCTCTGGGGAGGGCCTTCAGAGCTGTCGGTAGCAACATTGCAGGGAGGACCTTTGCAACTGCTACTTCCACTACCATAATATGGTAATGGAGGGGCAGGGTCATGAGCCTTTGATGTATGCTTAGTGGCATTGGGAAACCCAGCTTCTAGCATAGCAGAGTCATGAACTCCCTCTTTATTTTCTAGCTACCTTTGGTGTGTTCGAGGTGCTCTTTTGCAGGTAGCAGGGACCATCTGTTATTAACAACGGCCTTAACCTTTGGGTCCATGTCTAATTGGGTCCCGGGATGCTGCTAGGATAAGACGATTAACATCATGACTTTTAGAAGGTATATATGCCTGCTCTGGAGCATCCACCATGATGGGCGGGTGTCCCCTAGTTGAAACGAGTGAAGCTGCCCGATCTGGTTGCCCTTGCGTCGCGGAATATGGCCAGCGACCCTCCTGGGCAGAAGCAAGGATGTAGATCTGCTCCGAGGTGTCTATCTCGTCTCTTAGATGAGTCTCTGCAATTGGGGAGATGGCCTCATAGGCCCGAGTCCTTAATGTTGCAGCTGATGCAATTACATTATGGAACGTCTTCAAGATATGATCTGGGATCGATACCTGCTCCTGCATCATTGCGAGGATATGCAGAGAGACATCTTTGGATGGAACAGTTATGAAGTCCCATTCCTGTATCGAAGTAGGAATATCCTACCCCGGTCCTATGGTGGTCAGTTGGTACTAACAATTCTCTTGTGTCGGGGCAGGTGAATGAATCTTCCCCTGTACCAGGATACGACGGTTTATCTCTCCTTTTTCTTCCACATCAGGATGGAAGACTTTACTTGCATCCACAGGGAGCTGGCCCTACATATATTGGTTTTCCACCGTATCTAGTTGGTGGCCTTTTTTGGCAGGGAGACACACCCGCCTATGAGTTTCCGCCACATCTGGGTGGCGGTCTTTGTTGATTGCCACCATATCAGGATGGCGGGCGTTAGAAGCAACTACTAGGAGCTGGTCCTATAGGCGTCAGGTCGTCACCACATCAGGTTGGTGGGCTTCATGACCCTGGGTAGGGAGAAGTGCCTTCCTGATAAGTGTTATCCTGTGTGAGTGATGGGTTTGATGGAGCTCGATGGACGTAGGCTTGTATGATTCAGCCATCTCTGGATGGCGGGCTTGGGAGGAGCGAACATGTGTAGGTTCCTGTTCATGGTACGTCTTTATGGTTGGGCAGTGGAGCACCTCCTCAGGGACTAGGGTGATGGCCGGTCCCTGATTTTACGTCAGCCACCCTCATTAGGCGGACCAAGGGGCTGGAGCTCGGGGAGCGTGGGCCAGAATCCTTGGGGAGACATCCTCCTCGGCGCAAGGATGTTGAATCACAGCATGACCGCGATGATGTCTGTCGGTGTGGGCCTTATATTAGAACCCCCATTCAGTGGGGATGAATTCCTCAACGTCGACCTCATCTGCCTCCCTAAGATAAGGGAGGTACGCATTGTCCCGTTCCGAGGATAGAATCCAAAAACGGTTTGAGACAGCAACCAGGGCTGTCTGAATCTGCCTTTTCGGCCGCTACTGGGAAGGCGACCAGTGAGTTCTGGCAGATTGGAGTCCGTGCATGGCCGCCTCAACCGTTGGAAGAGTACCGTTCACATGGTACTCTTGAATCAGCGTGGCTGAGACCCAGTGTTGAAGACGATGGGTGGGTGACGGGGGTCCTCCGTTGGTGAGGATACCCGGTCGTCACGTAGTTGGAAGCACATGCTTGTGAGTTCCTTAGGGACACCATTGGATCGAAAGGAGTTCTGAAGGTAGTACCAATAAAACATTTTAGCAAATACAAGAAGAAAACCCGTCAAAGTAGTATCTCATGATTCCATGCGTAATTAATGACCTCGCTTGTCCCTCCTTGTGAGTAGAAGGGGGAATAGGGTGGGATTATGTTAAATTTGTCATGCTTGGTTAAAGATTCGTGTCAGGTTTACCATTTTTGTTTCGGATCGGTATCCAAATGCCCAACGGTTCTATATCCGACGATGCGTGGACCTTCTTTCCAAAGGCAGGCATTCGCTGGGCGATTTGGCCAGCAATGCTTAAGAACTCATATTGGTCGAGAGGATGGAAGTCGGGATCGTCGCACCCTTTTGGGGGGGATTATTGCATGTTCGGGGACTCTCTTATAGATTTAATATGTATTCATATGTTCGTGAATCTTTGGTTTATACCCAAGCATAGTATCCACGGATTACTCCTGGTTGGAAATGGTCAGCTGGATGCATGGTTTCAGAATCATTTAGGCCGGAGGTTTACCATCCCTCATTGGATTAATGGATCTGAATAATTTGGAACTCATTAAGGTGGAACTAGGAGTGGCGCGGTGAACCGATGTGAAGATATTTGGACCGACCGGTTGTTGGGCTTGAACCTCAGGGAGGCTTCCAATGTACCCTGCCTAGGAGATAAGGATCAAAGTCCACGTAGTTCGAATCAGGGTGTTGGAGAACCGACGTGAAGGTGGACCCCAGGGTCCGTTGGTGATCAGGCTTGAACCTCATGGAGGCTTCCTACGTATCCATGTGGTTGGTAATCAAAGTTCTCGTAGTTCTCAGTGGCTTGGGAATTACGCTCTTAGGCATCCCAGAATGATGGATTGGGGCTTACACTATGAGGAGGCTGAGGGTGATGGATTGGGGATTACACTCTGAGGAGGCCCAAGGTGTGGATAGGGGTTTACACTATGAGGAGGCCCATAGTGGTGGATTGGGGCTTACACTCTCAGGAGGCCCATTGTGATTTCATGGTCGATGCTTACTCTAAGACAACATGAGTCATGCTTGGTGTGAGAAACAAGAGGCAGTAGGGACTAAAGGATCACATCGTGAAAGGTGCGTCCGTTAGAAGTGGAGTGGGGATGACGCCTGAGGGAGTCCCATAAAGTCGGGGCTTACACTGAGATGGACGCCCAGGGAAAAAAAGTGCATCGGGAGAGGGAAAGCGGTGCTCCGGTGCCCGTCACCTCTCTTGTTCCCTAGGGAAGTACCCTGGAAGTACTAAGGTGCATGGGGACAGCTGCCTTTAGATGGGTATGCCACCCCCTCTCTAGGGAGGGGAGAAGTTCCTGACCGCCGAAGCGTGCAGTCCCCCATCCTGGAGAGTAGAGGCAGGAAGGGGGCTCTCGGGCTCAGACCCCACATTACCGTGAGAATGTGAACCCATACATGCTTTGGGAATCTTCCCAGGGTCAGGGCAACCCCTTCACCCCTATTTACCATGGGTATGTGAACTCAAAACGGCACACTGATGCACTTTAGGGTTACACCACACAGATCTGGTGGCTCTAGTGGAGGCATAGGCTTGCGACAGATGAGTAGGCCAATGAGGAGGTTGCAAAAGATCAGGCAAGATTAAAATTGGAAGGATTTTATCTAGCTCGGGGAATGGGAACTCCGAATGTTTTGGCATGCCACGTAGGGTTAAAGGTGGTGGTGCCCTTCGTATAGGAAGGTGCTATGCATATGGAGAGGCCGTCTGTGAGCCACAGTGGCCCGCGAACTGATTGGCCAGCAGCAAACCAGAAGGGTCTGCGGACTGATGGTCTGTCTGCGATCCTGGATGGTCTGCGGACTGAGAGGTTATCCGCGAACCACGGTGGTCTGTGGACTGAGAGGCTATCCACAAACCAGGAGGTTCTGTGGATTGATTGGAATCCCGTGAACCAAGAGGGTTTGTGGTTTCGGGTTCAGTCCGCGCACAAGGATGGTATGCAGAGGGTTCCAGGTGAGCAGCGACGACCAAGTTTTGCGCCGGTCGGGGGTTCGTCGATCGAGGCTTCACCCGCATAGGAGGGTGCTACACGGTGTGACAGATCAGAAAAGAGGCACAAACTCCCTGGTTCGCGGGGAGTACATCCGCATAGGGACACTGGTTCGCAGTTTTCTCTTTTTTGTTATTTATGTTCGTGGTTCAATAAGTTATTATGCCTTTTTTGTTCTTTATTAGTTCGTTCCCAGGTTCATACCTACTCTGTTTCACGAACTGGAACTTCTGAATTCCTAAGACTTCCTTCGAAATCCTTCCACCTGAATCTGACCGATCTCCTCTCCATCCTCCATTCAAATCCTAATCTGAATCCACTTCCCCGTTGGTCTCCTTTTATATAGTGGGAGAAGAGATGTATCTATAGTTATGCAACACCTTTTGCGGAGGCCCATGATGGAAAACCCGGTTTGCGGATGACTTGGTCAATCCCTAATTCGCAGGGTATTAAAAATTCCTCTACGAACCAAACTCAGGGAGTGCTTTGTTGCCACATAAGTTTTCACCTCCATTTATTGATCGACGACAGATGCGGTTCGGGTCGGCTGATGCAGCTCGCTGCTGGGGAATTTCGTGTTGGTGAACCAGTTCGGGTCCTGCCCTGCTTCACGACTACGGAGGGTCTCTGCCTCCATCTCGCGAATGACGATGGTCCGCGGAGGAGGGATGCTTCACAGAACTGGCTGTGCATCGTTAACATTCGACTAGTCCGCTGACTGGTTCCTCCTTCTCCATCCTTGAGTGTTTTCCACAATTGCCTAATCCATTTTAGGGGAAATTGGGCAGAATATCCATTGAGTTAAAAGGGTATCATCATTCTCCTTTTAGGATTTTTTCAGGACCCTACAATGTGTAAACCATATAATTTTTATAATTTATTTATTCGTATCTATACCCTCCAATTTAATGGCTAGGTTATAATGCCTATATTTAAATATTAATATTTCATGGTTCATTTAGGCATAGTGGTGCGGGACATATTTTCTATCGAGCATAGTTTCATTTATCTTATATCATGATGTTAAAATTAGAATACTATATTTATTGATATATATATATCTGAAGGTTATACTATAAATATACCACCTTACTCTCATAGAAAATACTATGCTCTGTGAAAAATAAAAATAAAAATACATCTTTAGATCTTGGTTTTTGACATTTTGACTGTTATATAGGATGAATATAAATAACCAAAAATCTCCCAGACATGACTGGGGTAATGATGATGAATATTAGTATGACTATAATTTCAAACCAATTAATTGTTTATCTTTTTATTTAGGATATGATTTGATCAATATAATATCTTCTTGTGATACTACTTTTTAAAACTCAGACACTCTTCATGTGTCACGTGAAGGAAATTCTAATGTTAAATAAATTATATTAGATACATATATTATTAAATATGATACATTTAAAATGAAACATGATGAATATATTTCTAAAATTCATCTCGAGTTTAATGAAATAAAAATATTATTATTTCACTTAGATAGAAGGTTGGTGATAATGCTTAAGTACTGAGGATTTTGGGATGTCTTCATGATCGTTCTAGAGGCATCATTGTATCCATTAGAGAATAATATGATATATTCAAATTAATAAAAAAAATAATTGGAAAACTAATTATGTATTAATAAGAATTAAAAGAAAAAAATTGTGAGAATGTGGAAGCTAAACAAATATTTCCTTTTAATCATCTATTTTAAACTCAAAAAAAAGTTATAAAAGCTAACAAAACTTGTGGAAGTGAAGCTATCTTGGATAGGGATGAAGAAATGGATTTTCTAGTTATAATTATTATGAAATTTTATTCAAATAAAATGATATTCGGGAACTCAAATTATAATGGAAAATATAATAAAAATGGAAACTCGAAAAAATAATGAAAGGTTTGGTGAAGTAATCAAGTACGAGTGAAAAATAAGAGGTTATAATAAATAATAATGATCGAAGATTAAATACATGAATAATTATGAGGATAAAGGAAGTAAATTAATGAATAAAATTAAATATTCATGTATCAATTAAGAATATATCTCCATTGATTCTGATTGTTCTATGGATGAGGATACTAAGAAATATAATCCTTATTTTATGGCTATAACACATGAGATAACAAATACTAACTCAATACTTTCCAAAAATGAATATAATAAACATTCTAATATTTCAAATGAATAACTAATTTAATACTTATCTATGATGGAAACACCCTGAATGAACTTATAGAAAAATATTAAAATTTTAAATGGATTCATGTTTTATTTTCTAGTGATAATACCAGTCTTATAATTGAAAATGAAAAGAATGATTCAATATTAAAGGAATAAATGAACCTGAATTATATCATTAATATATTAATAATAACCTAGATATCTTTACCCATAGAAGATATACTTTGACTACGATTCTAGGTCAATATATTTCACCTAGATATAAAACTGGAATTTGATATCATCCTAGTCAAAAAATTCATAAAAATAACATTATTTCAGGTTCAAGATCATCATGTTCTAGAAAAATATCATAATTTTTTTTCCAAAATATGGAATTTATATCTATGACTATTAATTTATTTTTTATTAGTTTGGTAAAGTAGGTTTCAATTTATAAATATTTATATACTAGAATTTATGGACCCAAGAATGTATGGGTACCAAAATCATTCCTTGCTTAATTATGTATAAGTGAAACGATTAAAGATTACTAGAAAGTACTTATAATATATGGATAGTGTATTTCACATAAATATTACTATATAATACTAATTTATCATTAATCATATGAAATATAATGTTGGGAAAATCACTTTTGGTGACAATGCTAAAGGAATAATAATTATCCTTTGTCAAATTAGTAACTTTGAATCCGTTCTAATTTTTAAAATTTTGTGTATTGATGATTTGAAATATAATCTACTTATAATTTATAAATTATATAATGAAGATATTCATTTTATGTTTAAAAGTAATTCTTATAATATTTATGACTTTAATAATTATTTTTTATTTAATAATTTAACAAATGATAATGTGTGTGATGGTAATCCAGATTCATTGATTTCAAAAAATGTATCTTAATTAAGTGCATTTTGTGATCAATCTTGTTTTTGGAATAAGGTAATAGTACAATGTAATATATAATCACATATAATTATTAACAATAAAGGTTTAATCAATTATCCGGCCAAAATTGAATTCTCTATAGACAAAGTGGTAAATCCCTATCAAAAGGAGAACCAAAAAAATATTATTTAAAACCAAAAAAAGGTGTTTGTACCTATAAACTCCTAGAGTTGGTATACATGGATTTATTTGGACTGTATAGAGTTTCTAATTTATTAGGAAATCATTATTCAAATGTGATTGATAATTATTATTAAATATTCACATGGGTTTATTTACTGGCTCACTAATTAGAATCTTGTAGATTGTTTTTCAAAATATATTACGTAGTTAGTAAACCGTAGTGAATTAACTATCAAAATCATGAGATGTTATAATAACCCTTAGTTTGAAAATCATGTCATTGAGACCCTATTCTCACAACATGGATATAAAAAAATCTTCCCTACACCTAGAACTCCCCAACAAAATGGATTAGTTTATAGAAGGTAAAAAAACTCTTCACAATATTTCTTGGACTAGGAGTAGTGAGTATGACATACTTATTTAGTTTTTGAATGAATCTATGAATATAGATTCTTATATCCTAAAAATGGGTCTTTCCATATATATTTTAAATAATACCACTATAAATTATGGGATGGTTAAAACCTATGATTGATTAATTTCATGTTTTTGGATGTAAAGAATCTATTCTTAATACAAAATTGAATCATGAAATATTTCCTCCAAATTATGATGAACGTATTTTTCTAGGTTATTCATCCTTCAAAAAATCATATAGAGTCTTCAATAAAAGAATCGATGTTGTTGAATAATCCTTAAAAATCACCATTGATGAAATAGAACCACGTGATCCTAATTATTTATTTGAATATCTTACAGATGATACGTAAAATTTAAATATTAATTAAACCTCAAATACACATGAAAAATCTATAGATTTTCATGATAAATTCCCTTGCTTTGAAAAATAACAGCAATTTGACAAACCAATTCTTTAGAAAGTCTTGGATAAACCATGTACCTGTGTTCTTAGAACCATTAGAAAACATAGATACCATCCTTTAGATTAATTTTTTAGAGACTAGGATAAATTTACAGGGACTGTGTACTCTCTTAAAAAATTTGTTTAACATCAAGATTTCTTGTCTAAACTTGAACGTAAAATCATATATATATCTTTCAATGATTAATTTTGGGTTTTGGTGATGCAAAAAGAGTTGAATAAGTTTGAAAGGAATAAACTATGGGAACTATTTAAATGTTCTAAAGTCTATCTAAATATTTATACTATTTATTTTTATATATAAGGTTGATGAATTTGGAACTACAATTAGAATTAATGCTATATATGTTACACAAGGTTAAATTCAAATGGAAGGAATTGATTCTGAAGAAACATTTTCACCTATAGTTTTACATGAAGATATCAGAATACTAATTTCTTATATATAAAATCTTAATATTATATTATATCAAATGTATGTTTAGAGTGCATTCCAAAATGGTTATATTGTTGTGGATTTTTCTGTTTAACAACCCCCTGGATTTCAAAGGCTTCAATTTGAAAACTCTATTTTTATTATTTATAATGTTATTTATTGTTTAAATAAATATCCTAATGCATATTATGATATGTTCAGATATTTCATGATTTCTAATGTATTATTAAAAGGAATAGTTGATCATCCTTTATTTATAAGAAGGATTTCAAAATATGGTTTAGTAGTTAAAATCTATGTAGATGATATATTTTTCCTCATAAAAAACCCCCAGTGTATTGAATTTTCTAAAATGATAAAAAAGAATTTGGAATGAGCTTAATGTGTGATTTAATGTTCTTATATGGTTTTCAAATTTTTCAGAATAAATAAGGGAGTATTTTTAAATAAAATGAAATAAAAAGGATATTTTAAAATTATTGGGAATGGAAATCACAAAAGTTTGTGACAATCTTTCAAGAATAAACTCTGAATTGTATTTAGATGAAATTGGAGAACTAGTAGACCAAACTATTTATAAATGTATGATTGGGATTTTACAATACTTACCTTATAGTTAGCTTGATATTATATTATATATATATATATATATTTATATTTATTCTCATTTTCAAGAAAATTTTATAGATCTTCATCTAAATGCAGTTAAAGGAATTTTTTAAGTACCTCAATAATAAAATTAATTGTGTACTATTTTACTCAAAAGGACATGATTTTGAATTAGTTAGTTATTTTGATGTTGATTTTTTTATTTAAGTAAGTTATAAATAGAACCTATTGAATATATCAATTTTTAAGTATGTCTATAGTATCTTGGTGTAGTAAAAATAAGAATTGTATTATCTACTCATGAGGCTAAATACATAGTTACATATAGTTTTTTTTCAAATATTCTAGCGATGAATCACTCATTTCAAGATTATGAACATAAAACTAGAAATATGACTATAAAATGTGACAATAAAAGTACTGTAAATATTTTTTATAATATTTTATCTCATTATATATCTAAACATATTGTTATATGAAATCATTTTTTAGAGTTCGTTTTCAAAAGCGTGTTATCACTTTTGATTTCAATAGCACTGAACATCAACATGCTGACATATTTACAAATTATATTAATGTTGATATATTGAATTGTATCAGCCATGAATTTGGAATAAATCACTATGAATAATTATCTTTTTTTTAATTTGAAATATCATATTTTAATTGTTGTATTAATATAAAATCTTCTTTTTATGAATTAACTAATATTTTTTTCTATTCATATAATTAATATGGCAGTATTAATATTACTATTTTTATATGTTTAAGATTCCAAGAATTTGTTTCCCATATGATAGATTAAAGTTCTGAATTTACGATCAATTATATTTTATACCTTTATATTTTTGGTAATATGGTAGAACATTCTACCATGACACATCACCAAGATACCATATCATTTTTATTATTTTAAGATTATTTTTTTCTTTTAAAATTATTTACTATTTATAATGGACTAAATAATTTTTAAATATCTTTAAATAAAATATAAATAAATTATCTTTACTCAAAACCTAAATCTATCCTAATTTTGGACTCCCCTTTGTAACTAAACCCTAGATGTACAATCCAAAAAAACTTAGTCATGAGTGTTCATAATGAATCATTTTCTCAAATATGTATGTCAAAAATCCAATGCATTTTTCAAGATATTGAAATAAATCACTAATGGGACCATGACACCCTTTAAGTCACATATATTGTCTCAAGAAGGTTTCCCAGAAAAAGAAGATTATTTAAAATGGTTTAGATCAATTAAATCTTTAGTGTTGACAATTATGCACGAGCAGGGCTAGAAATAATGGTTTATAGATAGAAATAGACCCTTCTATATATGGTTAGTAAATAATATCTATATGAATATTATTTTTTAATAATACTGGATAATGGGACAACATTAGAAAAGTAGTTTATAGTCAAAAAAATATATTCTCTTCAATGTTTTGGTTTATAAGTGTAGTTGTAAAACATCAATGTGAATATGAGGACTATCAAAGTTATTTCTCAATCATTAATATTTATTTTTTCATTAAAAGTGCCTTATAATAGCTAACTATTAATAGAAATACATGAATGAAAAAATTTGTTGAATTTAATGGTGAGTACATATTATTACGTAAATTCGTTTAGAATTTTATTTTTCCTTGTAATGAATATTATAGTGTTGTGAATCATCATGACCTATTATTTTCATATCTTATGGTACATAGAGTATATATAAGGTTTATAATATATATTATGAGTCATATTGATAAATTAATCTATTTTTATCTTGATTTATTCACTACCTTATCCACAATTTATCTCATATTTATTTGATCTCAAGGGACTTGTTCCTATGGGTAAAAAGTCTACTATTTTAAATGGTATTTTTTTGAATCAATCCACTTGTAAAAGGATTAATATTATAAGGAACCATTAGATAAGAATTTTACTTTTGGATGAATATAAAATTTGTGAACAATATTGTAAGATCCAATATTTTTCTAGGTACACCCCCCTTTGAGTTTCTTGTTTGAGCCATGGTTGCTGAGTATTGTTCAGAGACAGGGAACCTTTATTTGAAAAATGTTCTAAAGATCCTGCATATGTGTTAGTTTTAATTATTGGATTCACTATATAAATTTGTTAAATTGTTTTAGGATTGTTTCTCATTATTTGGATGTGTTTGGGGGTGTTTTGAAATCTTATGTAAGAAACTAGACTAAAATCTGTCATTAGTGGATTTACACACCATGTATAGTTGTTACATGATGTGTACATTCTTCCATAAATAGTTAATTAACCAATAAAAGTTTGGAAATGGTTACACATATTGTAAAATATTCATGTTATTTAAAATTAGATCAGGGATAAATATAATCTGATGTGATGGTTTTTTTAGTATATCACTATAAAAAATAATAAACTATGTGTAAATAAATTGAATGAAAGTTAATATCCTGAGAATCAATTTTAATGTTGTTTTACAGATAATTTATCATTCCCTATCACATTTGTCCTTCTTTTATAAACCTAGTATGGGTTTTTAAGAGATTTTAGAAGCTTATCCTCCCATCTAGATGTCCTATTTGAGCGAATTAATCCTGAGTATGTTGTTCTGTTTAGGTGTTCCATTATCTCTATTTGTTCTTAAGTTGTTTCACTGTAATAACTGGACAATGATCACTATTGGTTTTGATCTTGAATAATTTTGATCTAGTATTTTTCTTGAAATCATATTCAACTTCATTCTTATTGGTGAATCCTACAAGAGTGTTGGTTGATCATTATTTAAATGTAGGGGTCTAAAACAAAACCATGTGATATATTTAATTGCATGTTTGTGCAATATTGAAATTGTGGAATTGTAACATACACTTGAATTTATTAAATTATGAGTTGTATTATTATTTGGTAACCCTTTGGATCCAATTTTTATATTGAACTGGATTAGGGCTACCATTCAGGTGAGCGAACCCTTGATTATAAAAGAATTGATGTGTGTCTTAATGTTCTTTTAGCATTCCATGAGTTTTAGTTGATTTCATTATAACGACTCCCCTTGGCTTGGATTGATTATTGGGATAACAGGAATGTTTTTTTATTATGACCAAATGATAAATGAATGGTGTAATTGATAGATAAATGGTGATTTTTATAACTAACCGTTGATCCTTAAAATGGGATATTGTGATATCCATGATTTAAGGCCTATTTATACATTTTTAATGCTTATATACTGCACATGTCCCCAGTACAAGTTATAATATTAAATATAGGTCTATTAATAGTGAAAGATGCTGATATCATTATATATCTGGTTTTTCCCTAATACATGATGAAATGATTATATACTTGGATTCACCCTAATACATGCTTAAATTATTCTATATCAGGATTGACACTGACAATTGCTGAAATGATTACACACAGGTCACAACCATGATTTATTTTAAAATTGATTACATAGAGGTATTAACCTATACATGGGTGATTCACACTATTGGTATATGGTTATGGTTTATATGGGTGTGAGATATTCTCAGAGAAATTCTGGCATAGTGCCGAAACAAGTTATGTTTAACCATAATTATATGGTTATGGTTGTAATTTTCATGATACATGTACAGAGATATTTAAGTATGGTGTCAAATTAGGATGATGTGGTATTAATTTAATTGTTCAATTAATTAATACACCTGATTATTGAATTATTGTATGATCTTATTATCTGACATCTTACATTTATACTTAGTGGTATTGAACTAATGAGTTATACTCACACCCTATTCGGGTATCCGTTTGGTACTTGAAAAAAAACATGGATTCGATATTGCACATGGTCAAGGGGACATGTATTTGATTATTTTCTTTCTAGATAAGCTGGAGTTGGAGACAGGACCAACATGGTGTTCAAAATCAGGGTATTTTGACTCATATTGTCATTTATTTGCATTACATCTAGCATGAAATTAAGTTACATTACATCTTGACATTGAAATATTCCTTAATTATTTATTTGATTATTATAGTTCGATTTTATTACTTTATTTTCCATTGTATTGTATTATTTACATTATTTCTTCCTTCTTGTATTTATTTATTTATTATTGTCTATTTCCTTAATGTTTTAACTCTAACCAAGGGGGTACAGTTTCTCAACTATACTTATCCCAACCCCACTTCAAGTCGGATGTCTCTACCATATGGGGAGGAATTCTTTGAGTATCGTAACCTACTTGTTTTGTCCACATTAGAGATTTTCAGATTAAGAGATGTTAAAAAGTGCTATAATAGAACACTAGGTTTCTTTTATATTTCTTATAATGCCTCGACCCCAAAATCCAAGAGCTGGTGCATTACATATTACATTTCCATTATTAGTAGTAATAAAATTATGAATGAATGATCAGATTAGTAGTCTTGATGAAACCAGACAAATACATGTCACTCATATTACATCGGGAAAGGTAACAAAATACAATACATAACAAAAACTAAAAAACTGCATCCACAAGAACACAATAAATGGTCTCCCCTTAATAACCTATTGAAGGTAAAAAAATAAAATGGAGGAGATCAAATGGTAAATAATGGTTAAAAATAGAGGAAAATTGAATAAAAAATAACCGAATCATAATCAAATTGGCATAGTCAATATGGAATGGTGAATAAAAGAAAAACACACACCAGTAATAAACTGAGAATGAAACTGCATCCATAGATTTTTTTCATAGTGAAAACCTCATTAATAGTAATAAATGAAAATGTATAAATAGAATTATTATTAATTAGACATCATGTATCTGTCACTTGATACCACTATACAATCAAAACAATTAAATTCTTTTGGTATATACACGTATGATTCTGGTTTGGAAGCATACTCGAGGGGTTTGTCTCAAACTTATTTTTCTGATGAGACTTGTCAATGGGCAAAAGAGAATTAGTGGCCCCAACCATCACATAATGTCCAAATAATTCTTTATAAATATATTAAACATAAGTAAAATAATTATTCTCTTTATTCGTATAGAGTAGAGGATACAGATTTATCAATATTTCTATAGTTAAAAAACATTCCAAATAAACACCATTTGTAAAAGGGAATTCAGCATAATAACAAAATCATATCCACGAAACGATAAGATGGATATATAAAATAATTAAAATTTCAAATTAAAAATGATTCATAAGGGGAATTAGGTACACCACATAATAATGAGTAGGTGCAAAATACCATGTAAGTCTCAATGAAATGAAAACTGAGACAAATTCCCTTACAACATTGTAATCAATTGAATAGCATAACCACAAATTAATAGTCACAAAATGTATCATAGAATAAAATGAATATAAAAAAGAATAATGATATTAAATAACAAATTATAGTACACATATACCACATAAAATAAGTAAGTTTCAAACAATGCAAATATCACGGAATTAAAAGTGAGATCAGAAACCCCTTACCTTATGCCTGAAGGTGATCTCGATTGATCATAATGACCTGAATAAAAAAAATTTAGTTTCATTTAATAATAATTAAATAAACTTATCTACATTTAATCTATTTATTATAACCATAAAAGTTTCATTCATTTCTTTTTTGATGTGTTTAAGAGGGTATATTTTATTGTTTTGGAAGCATTTTCTTTATTGGTTTCATGATCAGTTTACTAGTATTCATGAATGGAAGTTCGTTTTAAATGTTGTTAGAAATACATAATTTTTAACAAATATTATTATTGAAATTAAATAGATATAAATTATGTTATAATTATTTTTATTATATAACATGATGATAACTCTTGAAATAGAATTTAATGATAAAGGCTTGGATTAACATTGCGGATTTGTGTACAATGAAGTTGTTCGGTATTATTATTTTATATTAAGAGTGTATAAGGATTACAAAAAATTTAATAAGATAAAATACATATATTATGATCTTGGTAAACCATTAAAAAGGTTTCATGACGAATCTTGAGGATTGTAATAAAAATTTAAAACCCATCGTCATTGAATGTGATAAATTAACACATCTCAGATGGTGTTTTCATTTTTTGTATAAGAGTAGGGGAAAAAAAGAGATGATGATTAGATATTATATTAGAATAATAAAATTATAGTTCAAGTAAGGTAAAGGAGTTATTATATCATTTTTATAAGGGTAGGTGAGTAGAGAGAAACAAAATAATGGAACTTGTAAAAGATGTTGAAAGAAAAAGGAAGAGAGGTTCACCTCTTGAGTACTCCTCCTTGAGAATCTCCTTAAGGCCTTTTTTGGCCTTTTAGTGAGACCATAAGGTCTTGGACGTTATGTGATGTCTTGTAATGTTTATTTTGTAGAAATTTGGTATGGATTAAATCTTGTGTGGTGTGGGAGGAAGAGTGGGTGAGGGGTGGTTCATATAGTGGAGGGCATGAGGGTTTTTTTAATATTTCAATCATCAGTTTATTATTTTTTCGAAAAACAACAAATAGTGTTGATTTCATGTACAAAATAGTAATAAGTGCATGTGAGTTCAAAAAAAGTTTGCTTACTTTAGTTAAACATCATCGATGTCTTCATAAATCTTGTATATAGCATTTATCACAATTTATCATATTTTACTATTCACAAAAAATTCAAGTATTTCGAAAAAATCCCAAAAACTAACCATTACCATTTTTATATGTGAATAATCCAAAAATAAAACCCAATTTTCAAAAATAATTTTTTAAATATGATAAATTTAATTTTTAAATAAAATAATAATTCAATAAAAAAATACTAACACTTAAAATATTCATCTTCATTTTTAATGTACCTAAATTTTATTTACAATTTCTTGGGTAAGATAACCATTCATAAGGGTAATATTACTATTCATAAGGGCATGCTACTATTCATAAGGGTAAGTTACTATTCAATAAAAATTACCTTGACTTCATGAGACTCCAAATATCACCCTTGTCACAATAGTGTATGTCTTTTTTTCCAAATTAGAAACACAGAAGTGGAAAATTTAAGATTAATGGATAGGTTATGAATTTCTCCTATAAATAACTAATTGTTGCATCATAGAGACTCGGTGGTTTATGAAATATAGGCTATCTAATGAATATAATGTATTTTAGAGAAACATACCCTAAACTGTTTGGTGTGTCATATTATTCCCTCATTCGAAAATGTTTTCCTCAAACTTTTTCATGTATATTGCTCCATAAAAAGATGTGGGTGGTTCTTCTTCATAGCATCCCCAGGTTTCCATATTACTTCCTCCCTATAATGGTTTCTCCAAAGAACCATTACTGGTTTAGTTGTCATATTTTTTGAAAACGTATCTGTTGTATCAATAATCACGATAAGCTCTTCACAGTTTGAAAAATTAGGTTCCAACTCTATTTCTACATAGGTGAGTACATGTGCTGGGTTAGGCATATATTTCTTTAACAATGAAACATAAAACACATTATGAACATTATAGAGACTTGGTGGTATTGATACATGGTAAGATACTACTCCAATTCATTCTATAATATCAAACGGTCCGATGTACCTAGGTCTCAGTTTCCCTTTCTTACCGAACATTAAGACACCCTTCCACAGAGATACTTTTAGAAAGACATGATCTCTTACTTGAAATTCTCAATCCGTTATCCGGTTTTCACCATAACCCTTTTTCATACTTAGATATTATAAAATATATTTTTGAATTTTATTTACCTTTGCATTTTTCTCTTTGATACGTTCTCAGCCAATAAGTTTCTGCTCACCAACATCATCCCAACATGTTGGAGTTCAACACCTCTAACCATATAATGCTTTTTATAGAACTATTTGAATGCTATAATGAAAACTATTATTGTTGGAAAATTCCACCAAAAGAAATTACTGATCCCACATACCTTGAAATTGAAGGTAGTATGATCTCAACATTTCTTTTAGTGTTTGAATAGTTCTTTCAGACTATCCATCAGTTTGGGGGTGATAAGTAGTAATCATAGGAAGCTCAGTATCCCAAGTCTTCTGGAGACTTTTCCAGAATTTTGATGTAAAATGGGGATCTCAATAGGACACAATAGGTAGGGGTGAACCATTAAGTCTTACAAATTCATTAATATAGAGTCTTCCTAGGATATCAAGTGGTAAATACTCTCTTAAAGCATGGAAATGTGTTGATTTTGTGAGATGATCAACAATTACCCGTATTTGATCATTCCTTCTAGGATTCCATTATAGTCCTATGAAAAAATCCATCATAATGTCATCCCAATTCCACATTGGAATAGTTTGAGGTTAGATGAACCATCATGGAAGTTTTCTCTCATCATTTACTTGTCGAACAACTAGACACCGTTACCCATTGTCAGCAATTTCTCGCATCATGTTATCCCACCAAAAAATTTCCTTAAAATCACTATACATCTTTGTGCTACTATGGTGTAAAGAGAGATTCGTGCTACGAGAATCGTCTAATATCTCCATTTTTAGCTTAATTACTAATGTAACACATAAAATCTTTCAAAATTTTAGAACTCCATCCTCATACCTGGAGTCATCCAATATTCCATCCTTAAGAACTTTAATTTTCTTTTATAGATTCTAATCATTATATTGAAATATTTTTTTATTCTCTACTAAATATGGTTTAGAAACCATCTGAAATAAGAAATATGTTTCCCATACCTTTATAATTCACATATCCATATGTAGTAGATCAATAAATATATGATCTCTATCTATTATCATTTGGGTCAGATGTCCATGATCTTTTCTTTTTAATGCATCATCCACTTTATTTTCCTTTCTTGGGTGGTAATGTTTTGAAAAATTATAATATTTTATTAACTCAAGCAATCTCATTTTCCTCGTGTTGAGTTATTTTTGTGTGAAAATGAATTTCAAACTCTTGTGATCTGTATATATCATGCATCATTCACCATAGAGATAATATCTTCATATTTTTAGAGAAAATATTATGGATTCTAACTCAAGATCATGTGTTGGGTAATTTTTCTTAATAGTATTCAATTTCCATGATGCATAAGTAATAAAATTATTATTGTGTATAAGGGTACAACCTAGCCTATTCTCTGATGCATCACTGTATATCACAAATCCATCATTTCTAGATAGACGAATCAAAATTTTATCAATAACCAACATTATTTTAAATTCATCAAAGAATTTTGTACATTATTTCATCCATAAAAATGTAACCCCTTTACATGTGAGCTTGGTTAGCGGGTTATCCAGTTTAGAAAAATTCTAAACAAAGTGTCGATAGTAACCCGCTAAGCCAATACAACTATGTATCTCTGTTATGTTCATTTCCATGGGAAATTATTTAATTTCCATAATCTTTGTTGGATCAAATAAGATTCCATCCATAGAGACAATATGGGCAGAAAAATAAAATGATTGAAGTCAAAATTTGCACTTTCTAAATTTCCCATATAGTTTATTTTTTCTACATGTTTTTAGAATAATTCGCATGGGATTATCATGGTCTTCGTAAATTTTTCAGTATACCAGGATATCCTCGATAAATACCACAAAAATTTCATTAATATATTCCTTGAAAACTATATTTATTATACCCATGAAAACATATGGTGCATTAGTCAGTCCAAAAGGAATTACTGTAAATTCGTAATACCCATACCTAGTTCAAAATGTTGTCTTTGGAATATCTTCCTTCCTCACACAGAACTAATTTTATTTAGAACAAATGTAAATATTCAAAAAATATTAGGCTCTATGAAGTTTATAAAATAAATCATCATTTCATAGAAGATGATACTTATTCATTATTGTAATAGTAGTGATTTACCTGTAATCAATGCATAGCCTCATTAATCCATATTTATTCTTGAAAACAATCACAGAGGCTCCCCATGGAGAAACACTAGGTTGAATAAATCCTTTTTCACTAAATTACTCTAGTAATTTATTTATCTCCACTAATTCCACAGTGGCCATTCTATATGAAGTATTGGATATAGTTCGTGTACAATGAATTAAATCAATAGATAAATCAATTTCCCTCTCAATAAGATGTCCATGTAAATCCTCTGGAAATACATCAATATATTCTTGAATAATATGTATGTATTCAATTTGGAGATTTCTTTCCTCTCCCAAAGATACTATGTTGTCTTCGTCTTTAAGAATTTCATTCAGTAGAGCTATTAAGGTTGGATCTAGATAATAATCACATGGTCATGTGTCTTCTCTAAAGATAAGGGATTCTACACCATTCTCAAAATGATTAACTTCCTTCTTCATGTAATAGATCATCATATCATAATATGACATCCAATTAATATCACGAATTATATCAAATTCAATCATTGGTATGATGATAAGGTTATAAACAAAAGAAAATTTATGTTTTCTGAGGGGGACTGATCGAAAAATATTTTTTTCAACGATACATCCACTAGGAGTTTTGACTAATAGCTCCATTATTAAATCAAATTGGACATGTCTAATTTTCTTGGAAAAATGGGAAGATATAAATGAATGTGATGGTCCAGAATCAAATAAATCATTATCTCTGTTTTAGTAAACAATTAAAGTACTAGACACCATATTATTAGTATCTTTAACATCAGTAGTTGTAATTTCATAAACTTCCCCTTGCCCTTGAGTCCTATCCTGTGGAAAGTTTCAATGGATCTTATGAAACTCATTTTAAAAGTGTCTTATATATCTAAAATTGCAGCATTGAACATCATTAAATTGTCTCTTCCCCTTTAAATCACTAGATCTGTTCCCCTTTTCTCCACACTTATAGAAAACTCCCATTCTTCTCATTCATTTCTCAGGATGATTATCTCCACAGTTCTTGAATAATGGAAATTTCGTAATTCCCTTCCTCTTCATTGGATCTTCAGATTTTCCATGGTTATTAGAATTCCACTTCTTATCATTATTTCCCATTAAAAAATTTGATATAGAAAATTCCTTCTCTGTTTTGATAAAACATAATACAATTTTATCATATGATGAAAATGTTTGAGAAGCTAGTGCCCTTCAAAGGCATGGGTTAAGACCTTCCAAGAAATGATCAATCTATTTTTATGAATCATGTATATAATATATAACATACCTAGATAATATTCTGATGGTATCCTTATACTTATGAACACCCACTTCTTCCCTCTTCATTAGGCTAATGAATTTCCTCTTCATTTTATTTCACTGTTCATGAGGAAAATATTTGTCAAATAATATTTCTTTAAAATTTCTCCATTCCATATTTTATCTTTCTTATACCTCCGTGGTATTCTGGATCATGGACCACCATTTGTTAGCATCACCCTTGAGGACATATACTGTCAGTACTACCTTTTCATTTATATTTCATCTCAATGACAAAAATATCATTTCAAGGGACTTGGTCCACTACTCATCTATGACCGAATTAGTAGTCCTACTAAAATATGGGGGATTATGCTACATGAAATAATACAATACATGTGTAGCATGGTTATTCAAAATATCCTGAGTATGTTGTCACAATATGGTCATGATCTAATCCACTCGACCACTGACAGTGTTGACATGCTCAGGGGGAAAATACCTACATTGTCCATGGGTATTGATTCCCCTTCCTCCCTTTGGATCCATCACTAAACAATGGAATACACTAAATTAGGTCATAGTACATAATTTATAACTAGAAAACACTTAAGATAATATGAAAAGTTCTGCATAAATAATCTCATAATAATAAACATTGTTTATAATTACATTGAAATCCTTCATAATGATTTGTAAGGAAAATGGGAATTATCCTAATAAAATCCCCATGGAGTATCAAACCAGGGGTGCAATAAGGCCTGTTTTTGTGTAACAAGACACCCCGGGTCAAGCTCAAAACTCCTTGTCAAAGTTGTTACTCCTAGGTATATCTGTTCTAGAACCCCATCAACATGTAGTATCCAGATAGGGATGTATTTTCAAGTAAGACCCACATAATCCATACATTATTAAAATTCCTAGATTTTATTTAATGATTATTTCCAATGTATAACTTATGGTTATTTCCTCTAAACTATGTTTACTAAATCAAGTTTATATGATTTCTACTAAAATTCCTCTGATACCAACTGTAGCACCCTGAACCTAGAACCTTAGATCCCGTGCATTAATTATTAAATTGGCATGATTAAAATGAATGAAATCCTGAAGGAACAATTAGTTTTGTTTTATTGAAGAAACTAGATACATACATGTAACTCATATTACATTTTCAAATGTAACAAAATAAAATACATAACAAAAACTAAGAAACTGCATCCATGATAACTCAATAAACGGTATCCTCTTCATAACCAATTGAGGGTAAAAAAAATAAAAGGTGTGAGCTCAAATGATTAGTAAGGGTTAAAAATATAAAAATATTGAATCAAACATAATTGAATTATAAAACAATTGGCATAGTAAATATGGAATGGTGAATAAATGAAAAACACCCACCATTAATAAACTAAGAATGAAATTGGATCCATAGATTTTTTCATGGTGGAAATCACATGGATAGTAATAAATGAAAATTAATCAAGAGATTGCTTCTAAATTGGACATCATGTCTCTAGAAAATTATACCAATATAATATTGAAATGATTAATGCATGTTCGTAGATACCCATCTAATTCTATTTTAGAAACAAAATCGAAGGGGTTTTCACCCACTAATTTGTCTCATGAGACCTGTTGATGAATCGAGGGGTTTTAACAGGCCCTGCCAATCACTGAAAGTAAAAATCATTCTCTATATATATATTTAATACATGTAAAATATTTTTTCTATATATCTATATTGGGTAGAGGATATGGATTCACCAATATTTCCGTAGTTAAAACAACATTCCAAATAAACATTGTTTGTAAACAATTATATGACTTAAGACAATAATCATATCTATGAAACCAAAATAAGGATATATAATAAAACTAAAATTTCAGATGTAAAATGATCTGAAATGGGGAAGTTGGTACACCACATAAGAATGACTAGGTTCATAATACCAATTTTGTCTCAATGAAATGGAAAT
The DNA here is from genome assembly GCA_963277665.1 of Viscum album. Lineage (NCBI taxonomy): Eukaryota > Viridiplantae > Streptophyta > Magnoliopsida > Santalales > Viscaceae > Viscum > Viscum album. The sequence goes on along the minus strand of OY728158.1, from coordinate 903,338,616 downwards.
TTAGACAAAGTCCCTTACTACATTGTAATCAATCGAATCGTATAACCACAAATTAATAATCACCAAATGAATCACATAATGCCATGAATATAAATAGACTCGTCATATTATATATCATATGATAGTACAAATATACCACATACAATAATTAATTGGTGAACAATGGAAATCTCATGGAATAAAAAGTGAGATGAGAAACCCCTTACCATATGCCAGAAGGTGTTCTGGATTGATCTTAATGACATGAATAATAAAATTTAGATTCAATAATTAATTATTCTAGAAACTCATATAAATTTAATTTTTTTATTATATCCTTACAATTTTCATTCATTACCTTTTTATGGGTTTAGGAGGTTCAATTTTATTGTTTTGGAAGTATTTTCTTCCTTGGTTTTCATGATCGGTTTACTTGTATTCATGAATGGAAGTTCATTTGAAATGTGGTTATACATCCAGAACAGTTAAAATATATTATTAGTAACATTAAAGAGATCTAAATGATTTTATAATGATTTTTTATAATCCATGAGGATAACTCAGTAGATAAAAGTTCATGATAAACGCTTGGACTAACTTGGTGGTTTTGTGCACAATGAAGTTGTTTTGTGTTATTATTTTATATTATTAGTGTTTATAGATTACATAACATTACATAAGATATAATACATGTATTATTATCTGGTTCAAATATTAAGAAGGTTTCATGGCTAGTCATGAAGATAGTAATATAAAATCAATATCCATCATCCTTGAATGTGACAAATTAACACATCTCGGACGGGGTTTTCATTTTTAGTATAAGAGGAAGGAAAAAAGATAGATAATAATGAAATATTACATTATAATAGTAAAATTCAAGTCCATGTAAGGTATTTTAATTATCATATAATTTGGATGTGTGGAGGTGGGGATAGGGAAACAAAATAATGGATCATGTAAAAATAATTTGAAAGAAAAAAGAAGAGAGGTTCACCTCTTGAGTTCTCCTCCTTGCGAAACACCTTAAGGCATTTGTTTTTTAGAATTTTGGTGAGACTTAAAGGTCTTGGTTTTTGGGGGAGGTCTTGGGAATCTTCTTTCGTAGATCATAGGTAAGTCTAAAATATTGAGGGGTGTGGGAGGATGAGGGGTGAGGGTGGATTATATAGTAGAGGGGAGGAGGGTTTTCCTAACATTTTAAAAAATATTTTATTATTTTTTATAAGAAAATAAATAGTTATTATTACATGGAAAAAATAGTAATAAGTGTATTTCTTTCAAAATAAGATTCCTTACCTCAGCAGGACAACATCTACGACTCAATAAATCAAGTATTTAGTATTTATAATAATTTATCGTATTTTATCACACACAAAAAATTCATGTATTTCAGAAAAATTCCCAAAAATTCACCCTAACCATTTCTGTAAGAAAATAATCCAAAAATGATCTCAATTTTTTAAAAATAATTTTCTTAATATGTTAAATTTTATTTTTAATTAAAATCATCATTTAATCGAAAAATACCAACACATGAAATATTCCTCTTCATTATTAAGGTGCCTAAATTTTACTTTAACATTCATGGGTAAGGTTACCATTCATAAGGGTCATATTACTATTCATAAGAGTATATTACTATTCATAAGGTGATGTTACTATTCATAATGTAAGTATTTGTTCGAAAAAAATTAACTTCATTCAATAATACTCCAAATATCACCTTAATCGCAACGGTGTATGTTTTTTTTTCAAAATTAAATATATAAAAGTGCAAAATATAAATTTAATGGCTAGTTTATGAATTTTTCCAATAAATAAACAAGTGAATATTCAAAGAGACTCGGTGCTTCATAAAATATAGTATATCAAATGAATAGAAATTATTTAAGAGAAACCCACAATAAAATGTTTGGGGTGTTATATTTATTAAAAATTCTAGAAAGGAAGAAAAGAGAGTAAGATGTTTTGGGGACTGTTAATGAACATGTGAATGAGAGTATATTACCTTTTTATAATGGAAAATATGAGTTCCCAGGGATAGTTTGTTGTTTATATTGTTTGATTACAATAGTTAATGTTATTTCACCCTGAGTGATTCACATATTGTGTGATGTTATTATTTTGTGATGTTGTTGGTTCTTGAGATCTAAAATCATGGACCATTATGGAACAAGATGATAATGAATGAATCATAGGAGTCACATAGCGATACATATTGACATTCATTGTTCAAGATAGGGACATATTTATTTCAAGTGATATATACTTGAATATTAAAGTTTGATATAAGATACTAGTTATATCTGATAAATAAAACAAATTAACTCATATTGCATGGTGAAACACTTGTAATCCATGTTTGGAGAGACCCAGAGTAGTGGTTCACTATTTTTTTATTTTAAGAATGACCTTATATTATAGCAATTGTTCTAAGGAGTGTATTTATTATGTAGAAAAAATGGATCCTCATCATCATTGAGATTAGTTTTAGGAGAGTTGAAATTATCACACTCCTAACACAGTAGAGCTGGAGATTCCAGTATCTCTTGAGGATTAGATGCATGTTAAACTTTACAATTGCTTCTTATGGGTCATTTGATCCATGGAAAAGGGGAGTGTTCGCAACATCCTTCAATGTATGATCTAACAACATAGTTCAAGATGCAGCATCTAGCTACATTAATTGGGGAGGGAGGTCCCAGAGAAGCCATGTTCCGGATCAAGTCAGTCCATATGATATTTAACCATCATGTTAAAACCTCATAATGGTGGGTAAAACTTATTGTATAAAAGATTTGTGGACTAGCCAAACATTATTGGGACATTCTCGAGAAAGTTGGGTAGTAGGATGATCTATCTTGTAATGAATTTGTGATAATGTTCTTGATTTTTTTCTATATCGATACATTGAGGTATGAGATAGATCATGATTTCATGAACTCGACATAAGAGGGAATTTCAATGTTAGACTATGATGAATAGTTCACTGACTTGTAGTGATTTTCACTATCTTTGGTAACTAATGAGATATCCTTGGTGAGACATTTTTATGATGGTGTTCACTATCACTACGGGAATTTGAGGTATTTGCGACTAGATAATTCTGATGGGATCCCCGTTGCAAATAAACTTTAGCGACGGGGTCCCATCGCAAATAGCTCGTTGTAGAAAACGATATCGCATATACTATTTTTTGAGATGGGCGTGTCGCAAAAAATAGTATTTACGAAGGGTAACTTCACTGTCGCATATAAGTCTCCGATTATATACATTATATATAAATAAACCTTTTGCAACAGGACCATCACAAATACTTTTTTAAAAATATATATTTAAACTATTTGTGATGGACTCCCGTCAAAACAGGTCTTGTCACAAATATTAAACAATTTAAAAATATCTATATATATTTATTAAAATTATGGTTAATAAAAAATAATATTAATATTATTAAAATAATAAAGAAATTATTAAAATTCCCAATATTCTCAAAACAATATAAAAAAATCATAAATTATAATTATTATTATTATGATTAAAATAAAAAATCATTAACAAATATAATACTACAAAAATATATTTAATAAAATTATAATTTATGAAAAAAATATTTTAATATTATTTAAATAATAAAAAAATAATATTAAAATTCTCAATAATCAAAAAAAAATATAAAAAAATCATAAAATATTACTATTATTATTATTTGTAAAATAAACAAACAATAACAAAATATAATACTAATAATAAATATTAAAATATTAAAAATAAAAATTATATTAAATTATGCAATATTCTCACCAATATAAAATACAGAAACTGTAAATAGTTATATTTACAACAAATCTTGATTTCAAATGTTTTTAACATAAAAAAATCCCTAGGGGTTGTCTTCTGGATGAGGTGGAGGAGTTGTTGGAGATGGTGGAGAAAACTCCATCCCTAAACTATGAGTCAGATGGCGCATCTACTCCATCTACTCGTTATGCTATTGCTACCATCGACGCATCTCCTCCTCGTGCAGCTACTGCTGTTGCTGCTGCCATCGACACATATCCTCCTCATAATGTTGTTGCTATTGATGCATCTCTTCATGTTGTAACACCCCATGATTCCATAGTAAGTTATCTTCTTTAAAGTAATATAATAGCTTGCGCTACACACAACACCGAGTTCGAGCGCACCCCGACTTACTAAACTAGTCGTTCAATAAATTGTTTTTGAATAGTATTAACTAATTTTTAAAAATTATATACTACATATAATTTTATGATCCATATTATGTGTTTTTTTACATAATACAAGAACAAATTAAATTTTTCGGATAAAAGAAGTATTTTTCAAAAATGAAATTTTACTGCCTTTTAATGGTGAACCCTTTTAAATCCATTATTTGACACATTTAAATATTCAATTTGACAAAATAAACTTCTTATTTATAATCAGTACATAAAATAATACTTTTGATAATTTTTTTGTGTCTTTATGATAACTTTCTTATTTTGGTGAATAGTGAAAAATACTAAATTTTAATTGAAAACAACTTTTTTAATGAGAAAAATTTATAGTGTTCAATTATACATTTGGATGGTTTGGAATAATAATTAGATAATAGTTTTACAATTTAATCCAATTTTGGTTTTTAGAATTAATTTCACTTTGAAATTAAACATAAACAAGTGTCAATCTTTTGATAGTTATTGTTTCTTAAAAACACGATATTTGTCTTGACAACATGAATTAATTTTAAATTAATTAATACAAATTATAAGTTTTGAATTTGGTAAAATATACATCATTTTTGAATTTGGAATATTAAATATAGCTTAGGATCAATTTTTGGTATTTTTCAGAAAGCATACAATTTTTTATGAATAGTGAAAAACACTGTGTTAGAAGTTAAAATCGAATTTTTATTGAAATAATTAGTTATTTTATTTTAATTTATTTTTGGTCAAAATAAATACATTATACCTATATATGTCCAACATAATTCATTGGAGTCATTTTATAAGAAGTTTAGATATATAAAATTTTATAGAACTTTTTACTGTCTTTTACCCACCTCCTAGGAGCATTTACAAATTTCTATAAAACATAATTTTACCACTTATGTGAGTTGAATTTGAAAAATAAGAGAGACACAGTTGATATCAGTAAGTAAAATGTGGTTAAATAAGATGAATCTTTTTGGTGAATAGTAACATTTTACTTTTATTTACCGCGATTAAAAGTAAATAGGATAATTAAAGGTAAAACTGATATTATTATTACCCTAACACATGTCCTAATTCTATTGGATAAGTTTTATTCAACCCAAAACAACCATATGAATAAAATATGATCCTTTAGGTCCACTTGGATTAGATTAGGACATTTATTTTTATTTAATTCAAAGAAGAGTTAAAACTGTTAAATTGTAAGTTTAATAAATAATCCATTTTTAATATAGGGTTACACATAAGATAAATTCGACTATAAATGTTCATTATAAAGATAAAAGTATTTCCTAAATAATGGTATTTACTTTATAATTTTTCGACATTAAATAGTTAATTTTATTTATGACACAATGATGATGGAGTAATTACCCTGTTAACGAAAGATTAAAATAATTGATATTATAAATATCCAAATAAATCTATTTTGAGACTTTTAATGAATTACACTAATTTTATAGATTAATATTACATGTTAGGTAATATTAATATATTTATTTTGAAGTAATAAAGTTTTTAGTACATTAACAACAATCAATTATTAAATAATGTCAAAATTGATATAAATGAGTTTTTAAAACAAATATAATATTATTGCTTGATGTAACAATCATAAAAATATAATGTTAGGTAAAAAGACTTATATAATGATATTTGTATCATTAATGAAACACTTGGGGTTTTATAGGATGTTTATAGTATGTTTATTAACCATATAATACCAAAATGCAAAGAGACATGGTAAATGTCAAACTATTTATCTCAGAGTTAAATCTAAAAGATAAGGTTAATATAGTGACCCAAAACTATCTAAAACCTATGTTTTGAGAGGTTTTAGACCCATCCCCACCTTATCCTTTAAATAATTTATTTTGGAGACATCATAAACCGAACATGATTTTATTATAAAATAATATTTCAATCTTTTCCTAAGGTGCCCCTCACCCCTCTTATAAAAGGGCACTTCCCCTTCTCTCAAATTCACACCTTCAAAGCCATTTGGCTCGGCCAACCCCTACCCAAATATCCTTCCAACATTCTTCCCTTAATCCTAGAGGACTTTCTTTAGTCATAAATCCAACCTATGATGCCTTATTGATCAAATCAAAAGGAAGAACTTGACGAAGAGGTAAATATTTCGTCACCTCTTTCAAGTTCTTTTCTTCTTACACTTTCACATTCATTCTTGTTTTAATTTTAAAATAATATATCCAGTATCTTCTATATAATGTGATGTTATTATAAAAATATTACAACCATATTCATTTTTCTATCCATCTTATAAATGAAAAAGTCACCATACGTGTGTACGTACGAATTACTGTCTCCACCTCATGGTGTAGTTTGTTATTCAAACACTTCATCATTTGGATGGGTATAATAATGAGTAAAAATGAAGTAAATAAAAAATAAAACATTATTATGATTATTTATATGATATACCATCCAATTATATATGATTTTAATATAAAGAATGATATATTTTCTCGTGCGTACGTACTGATTATCGTCTGCACAAACACGATGAGATTCATTCCCCATCGTAGCCATTAAAGACTAATTTACATTTTATTATTAAATATAATGTTTTTAAAGACATAATATCATTATGAATATGAATAAGACACATCTTATCCATAAAAACCATTACTTACATAACAAATCATATAAAGGAAAACGAATCAGTTAACACCTGAAACGATGATACTACTAAAATATTATTAACAAATAAATATTATAAAATAATATATGATATCATATTAATGTATATGGTTATTTTATAATTTAATAACAATGATTTCACCATTATACAAGAGTTTAACTTACCCTTTACCCAGGAAATGTACAAGGTAAGGGGTTTTCATCTGACTTTTATTATCATGAGATTCATGGTATGTTTTCCACTATTACCTTTTGTGTGGCATATGTACTGCCCGTGATTGTATTATTGGTGTAATAAAATTTAATTTACGAGTATTTACATCTTCATTTTATGATCCTTCTTTCATGGGGTGTATTTTTCAGAAGTTACCAAATCGGTAAGGGAATTTGAAATTTCAATTTCTACTAATTGGGCTTTACGCATACTTCATTGATTATTTTACTCCAAGATTATGTGTGGAATCACTATTTATTATTTATGTAGCAATTTCCACTCCCCTTTGTGTGTATATATTTCTCATACACATAATCACTCCATTTAAAATTTCTCCAGTCATTGATATGAATAATCTTAACTCAATTTTCATTAATTGAGTTAAACATCCAAGTCATTGGTGTTGTTTTTACAAGAATATGTGTGAATGTCCTCTGATTGATTTATACTGAATATCCAATCATATTGAGTGTATTTATATTTTTCACACATAATTATGTCATTAATTTATCCTTAACCTAAGTATATAATCTTTAAAAGAGATTTCATCTCAATTTACAATCCATTGAGAATTCTTTGTTGTTATACGCTAATTCACATTTATATAGTGTATATAATGTAATTTGACATATTAAATCATGAATCCATTTATTCTCATGATATTATAACGTTTTTATTCCCTCAATTATTTTTATTCAAGTTTCAATCTTTTGGTTAGGATCTCTAACTAAAATATGATTTTAATTATTTTAAAGATATATTCTTCTAAATCTATCTCATTAATGTCGATGTTTTAAAGATGGTTTTAAGGATTTATTTATATGGCCATTACAGTTTTCAAATTAAAATTATTTTTAAAAGTGTCAAAGTGGTAGGGAACACTTTGATTCAAAAATATATTATAAATGAATTCTTGATAAATAGTGAGACTTTTAAATGTTTTTAAGAAAAAGGTATATATTTTTATCAAATAGTTTTGATGATTATTTTCATCTATATTCTTGATTGTGGTTAATCTATAATAATAAAATCTTATATATTGTATTGAGTGAGTTATGTTTGACTATGGATGCGTTATTTTTATACCAATCATGGTTTGTGGTTAAAGTATTGACATTTCAGATGCTAGTTTTAATACGAATGTTTATGTTATGTTTAATCCTTTTCATATGAGGAATTCATTGGACTTAGTAAGTGACAGGTGGAGCTACTGTAGCTCCACGATGCATCGGTAGGTCTCATGAGAAAAACTAGTATCTTGTCACATGGCCTTGAAAAAAATCTTATTTGTAGTCTTGGCACAAGGCCTTGACAATGTGGTTATGAAGTTTGCAATTATGCATTCCATCATTATGAAAGTGGCTATGGATATTGCATGTGATTATCGACTAGTAGAATATATATGTGAATAAGTAAATTGAATTATTTGATTTTATCTTTTCCATATTATTCTGAAGTTTATGTTTAAAAGGATTTTGTTTTAGTCTTACATTGCCTTAAATGTTTATGCTTATTTATGAAAGTTTCTGCTATTTTGTTACCCTTACTGAGCATCTGAGCTCACCCCTTTCTATATGTTATTTTTCCCAGGAAGCGAAGAAGTATATTATAACTGACTTGTAGGGATAGTCTAAGGGATTTTATTGTGTCCTATGGAGACTATGTTGTTTTAGTTTTTCATTTTATAATGTAATGTAAAACTTATGAATGTATCTACTATTTCCAATGCTACTAAACTAATCGGTCTTTCGAGACATGATCTTTTGTGATCATGCCAATGATACGTAATAATTCACCAACTCTAGGCTTCTGGGTTCGGCGAATTATAGTTGGTATCAAAGGATGTTTAGTACAAACCTTGGAATCTAGATTTAGAAAAACTCTGATTAGAAAACACTAACCTAAGATAGACCTTGAAGAATAGTATAAAAGAACTTCCAAAAATTTTGGTAATGTAAATGTTATGTGGGTTTTCCAAGAAATACATCCCTGTCTTGAAATGAGCTAGTAGAGGAAGATCTGGCACAGATGTACCTAGGAGTGAAAACTATGACAAGGAGTTTCATGCTTGACCCGGGGTATCTTGGTACACGACAATAGGCCTTTCTTCACTCTTGGTTACAACACTCCCGGGGGATATGCTTTGGATAATTGACAATTTCTTTACAAAATTATTTGAAGGAATTTAATATAATATGAGAAGAAATAACCTTGGTTAATACTAAGGTGATTTAGATTGAAGATAATGTGTTATGATATTCTCTAAAATATTTTATGAATCACACAATACTTTCTTGTGTTAGTCAATAGATGGATTACAATGAAGTCATAGTAACATTGAACATGATGTACAAGGTCGGAACATTGGTGGAAATGAGCAACTAAATAGAATTTTGATAGGTGTAATGGATCTCATGTTCATTCCAATTTGTTTTCCAAAAATATGATCAACAACATATATATTAACCAACTCCCGGACTCAACAAAGAAGAGAAAGGTGTTGAATGATAAGAGCTCCAGCAGTGGAGACCATATAGAAAAGAAAGCTCAATTTCTATTATATAGGAAATATAGAAAGAAACAACTAGGTAAGTATCTCAATGGAACAAAGAAATGATTTTTGTGTGGTAAATAAGGATATAAAGTAAATAATTATCGAGGAAAAATGAAGAGTACTATGGAAGAAAATAAAAATGATCCCAAGAATCCATTTATAGTCATTTTCCGTAATTGTAGAGGACATGGGCATTACCCGAGTGAATTCCCTATTATATAGGGTAACCTCTTGGTCAAATAAGAACATATTTGGAAATAAATAAATAGTGAAATGTTTAAAAGTATTAGTGCTAGTTGTTTATGGGATTACGGTGGAAGAATTTTCCTTTGTATGTGTAACCCTTTTCTTTGTTTTGTGAAAATTCTATTTTAAGAAGAATTTTCTTTTCTATTGTTGATATAGTTATAAATAACCATTTGGGTTTATATGATCCTTTAATTTGAGGCAATTACATGTTATTAAATTTTGGGATGAAAATGTGAGGTATGAGATAACATTTGTGGTGAAATTATGTTATAGTTATTTTGAATAATTTATCTCATTTTGGGAACGTTATAAAATATAGTTTTTGAAAAAGGACAATACGTAGACCGTGTGACAACCCGTCGCGTTAGAAAAAGCTACGGGAATCGAACCCACAACCAAAGTGTGATTGGTATTTATCACCCACCACTTGATTACATGAAGTCACTAGTTAATGTGACTATTTTGTTTTAGTTAAATGATTTGATTGATCAATAATAATTTTATTTTGGATATTATGTCTTTTCAAATGGATATCCTTGGTATAGGAAAATGATTTGTTTATTATGTGATAAGTGTTATTTTGGAAGACGTTCGCTCTATTAGGAATTCTATATGCCTAAAGAAAATATAATACTATGGGATTTCATTTTAAGAGTAATGGTGGATTCCCGTCTATGTTTTTATTGTGGATTTATAGCGATTTGGGTTATGTATGGAAATAATTAACCTATCATAGAGAATATGTTATTAGGTTAATTACATTTGAGTATGTGACTTTAATAGTAGTCGATGTTATTTTGAGATACAATTTAATGTGGAATACTGTGTCATAAAATTCTTCTAATTTTTGTGTTTCAATATTAGTTTGGATTTTATTGAAGGATTTTATGGACAATTGTTTATTGAATGGTATATATGGAACTTTGGGAATTATTGGTTTAATTTAGAAATTAAGATTATTATTTCTTTCTCTAAAGGATTAACCATTTTGGAGACCATCTGATCTTGCACTAACCATGTTGGTTTTGGTTAATCTCTAAATACAATGTAAATATATATTGTTTATCTTTTATAGATTATGTGATTTTTTAGAACTTGATTCTAGCGTTTCAGGTGTGACCATGTATTCTTGAATACTAATCATTTGAAAAAAAATATGAGTGAGTGGTAGAAATTTATTAAAGGATGAAACTCTACTTTAAAATTAAGTATTTCACTTTATGTTCTTAGTCACTTTCATAAATAAATTCCTCAACTTTATTAAATGGAAATTAAAAAAACATTATCCGTTTACTTTTCCTACTAGGAAACTAATTTCCATTTATCCCATCAGAATTTTGTGGTTTTCTTGTTGTTAAATTTTCCCTGATCTTGTTTTTTATCACTCCCCACCAAAACATGACACTTAGTTTATCTTACATATCCACGTTTTCCAATATGTAATCCTAGTATGGGTTATCTCGGCTGACCTTTGTACTTCTCTTTATTACTTTTAAAGAGATAGTTTTATTGACTCTTTTTTCGAGGTGAGACATTTAATGACGTTCCCAAGCCCAATTTTAAAATTTAGAGGACGAAACTTCCAAAATGGGTGAAAAATGTAGCACCCCAAGATTTCATAGTAAGTTATTTTCTTTAATGTAATACAATACCTTGCGCTGCACGCAACACCGAGTTCAAGCGCACCCCTACTTACCAAAATAGTCATTCAAGAAAATGGTTATCAATAGTATTAACTGAATTTTAAATTTTATATACTAAATATAATATTAGGATACATATTATGTGTTTTTTCCATAATATAAGAACAAATTTCATTTTTCAGAAAAAAGAAGAATTTTTCAAAAATTAAATTTTACCACCTTTTAATGGTGAATCCTTTTAAATCCAATATTTGAAACTTTTATATATTCAATTTTAAAAAATAAGCATCTTACATAGAATCGGGACATAAAAATTTACTTTTGATAAATTTTGGGTGTTTTCTGATAACTTTCATATTTCGGTGAATAGTAAAAAATACTCAATTTTAATTGAAAACAAATTTTTTAATCAGATTAATTTGTAGTGTTAAATTATACATTTTAATGGTCTAGAAGTATAATTAGATAAAAATTTTACCATTTAATCCAATGTTGGTCATTGGTATTTATTTCACTTTGAAATTATACATAATCAAGTGTCAATCTTTTGATAGTTATTGTTTCTTAAAAACACACTATTTATTTTGACAACGGGAATTGGTTTTAAATTAATTAATAAAACATATATTTTTTTAATTTGGTAAAATAGACATCATTTTTTCATTCATAATATCAAATATATCATAGGCTGAATTTTTGGTATTTTTCTGAAAACATTAAATTTTTGATGAATAATGAAAAAACATTGCGTTATTGGTTAAAATTGAATTTTTTTTAAATAATTAGTTACTTTTTTTAATTTATTTTAGGTCAAAATAAATACATAATACCTATATATGTTTAACGTAATTCATTGGAGTTATTTTATAACATTTTTAGATATATAACATTTTATCGAACTTTTTACCGTCTTTTACCCATCTCCTATAATCATTTTAAAATTTATAGAAAACATAATTTTACCACTTCTGTGAGTTTAATTTCGAAAATCTGAGAGACACGGTTGTTATCAGTAAGTAAAATGTGGTTCAATAAGATGAAAATAATTGTTGGTGAATAGTAACTTTTTAATTTTATTTACCACGGTTAAAAGTAAATTAGGAAATTAAGAGTAAAAATGATATTATTATTACCCTAAAAAATGTCCTAGTTCTATTGGATAAGTTTAATTAGACCAAAAACAACCATAGGAATAAAATATGATCCTTTAGGTCCTAATATATTAGATTGGGACATTTGTTATTATTTAATTCAAAGATGAGTTAAAAGTATTAAATTCAAATTTTAATAACTAATCCATTTTTAATATATGGTTAAACATAAGATAAATTCGACTATAAATATTCATTATAAAGATAAAAATATTTCCTATATAATGGTATTTTATTTATAATTTTTAGACATATTTATGACACAATGACGATGCAGTAATTGCCATATTAATGAAAGATTAAAATAATTGATATTATAAATATCCAAATAAATTTAATTGTAGACTTTTAATGAATTAGACTAATTTTCTTTGTTAATATGAAATTTTAGGGTCAATTAAATGTATTTATTTAGAAGTAATAAACTTGTTAGGACTTTCAATAAATTAATTATTAAATAATGTCAAAATTGACATAAATGAGTTTTTAAAACAAAGACAATATTATTGGTTGATATAATAATCCTAAAAAACTACAGTTCACCCAAAAAACTTATATAATGATAGGTGTATCATTAATTAAAAACTTGGCGTCCTCTTAGATGTTTATAGTATGTTTATTGACCATATAATTTAAAAATTCAAAGGGACACGGTAAATGTCAAACTATTTAACTGAGAGTTAAATCTAAATAATAAGTTAATATTTTGACCCAGACCTATATAAAACCAATTGGTTGAATGTTTTTAATCATATACCCACATTACACTTTAAATAATTCATTTTTTATCCATTATAAACCGAAAATGATTTTATTATAAAATAATATTTCAATCTTTTCCTAAGGTGCCCCTCACACATTTTATAAAAGGGAACTTCCCCTTATCTCAAATTCATACCTTCAAAGCCATTTGGATCAGCCAAACCCTTCCCAAATATCCTCCCAAATGTAATAACTTTATCTTAGAGGTCATACATTAGTCATAAATCCAACCTAAGGATCCATTTTGGTCAAATCAGAAGGAAGACCCCAAAGAAGAGGTAAATATTTCATCACCTCTTTCAAGTTCTTTTCCGCTTACTCTTCCTCTTTCTCTGTTGATTCCATTCTAAAATAATGAATCCAGTGTCTTATATATACTATGATGTTACTATAAAAATTTTACAACCCTATTCATTATTATATCCATCCTATAAATGACAAAGTCACTATACATGTGTACGTACAGATTACAGTCTCCACGTCGTGGTGTAGTTTGTTATTCAAAGACTTCATCATTTGTATGGGTATAATAATGAGTATAAATGATGTAAATAATAAATATAACATGATAAAGATTTATTATATAATATACCATCCAATTATATGTGATTTTACTATAAAAAAATGATATTTTCACTCGTGCATACGTACGGATTACTGTCTCCACGAACGCGATGTGATTCATTCCCCATCATATCCATTCAACACTAATTTTAATTTTATGATTAAAAATAATGTTTTTAAAGACATAATATCATTATTACTATGAATAAGATACATCCTATCCATAAAAAACATTACTTATGTAACAAATCATATAAAGGAAAACAAATCAGTTTACACCTGAAACGATGAAACTACTGAAATATCATTAACAAAGCAATATTAGAATATCATATATAGTATCCTATTAATTTATATGGTTCTTGAATAATTTACTAACAATTATTTCACTATTATATATATGTTTAATCTACCCTTGACCAAGGAAAATCACAAGGTAATGGGTTTTCATCTCACTTTTATTCCCATGAGATTAATGCTATATTTGACATTATTACCTTTTGTGTGGCATATTTACTGCCTATGATTGTATTCTTGGTGTAATAAAATTTAATTTATGAGTATTTACATCTTCATTGTATGATCCTTCTTTCTAGGAGTGTATTTTTTGTATGTTACCAAATCGGTAAGGGAATTTCAAATTTTGATTCCCACTCATTGGGTTTTACGCATACTTCATTGATTATTTTACTACAAGATTATGTGTGGAATCAATATTTATTATTTATTTTCTAATTTTTAATCCCCTTTGTGTGTATATAATTTTGATACACATAATCACTCCATTGAATATTTATCATGCCATTGATATGTATAATCTTAACTAAATTTCTATTCATTGAGTTAAACATCCAAGTCATTGGTGTTGTTTTTACACGAATATGTGTGAATGTCCTCTTATTGATTTACACTGAATATCCGATCATTTTTAGTGTATTTATATTTTTCAAACATAATTATGTCATTGATTTATCCTTAACCTAGGGATACAATCTTTATAAATAATTTCATCTCATTTTACATTCCATTGAGACTTCTTTGTTGTTATGTGCCAATTCACTTTTATATGGTGTATATAATTTACTTTAACATAGTATATCATGAATCCCATTATTATCATGATATTATAAAGTTTTAATTACCTCAATATTTTGTATTCAAGTGTATCTCTTTTTGTTAGTAACTCTAACTAAAATATCATTTTAAATGTTTTAAAGATCTATTCTTCTAAATCTATCTCATTGATGTCCATGTTTTATAAATGGTTTTAAGGATTTATTTATATGAACATTATCATATTAAAATTACAATTACTTTTAAATGTTTCAAAGTGGTATGGGACAGTTTATTAAAAAATCTATCTTAAACGGCTTCTTGATAAATAGTGAGACTTTTAAATGTTTTCAAGAAAAATGGGGATATTTAACTCAAATAGTTTTGATGATTATTTTAATCTATATTCTCTATTGAGGTTAATCTATTATAATAAAATCATCCATATTGTATTGAATGAGTTATTTATTACTACGGATGAGTTTTTTTTATATAATTCATGGTTTGTAGTTAATGTATTGACATTTTGTATGTTAGTTTTAATATGAATGTTTATGTTGTGTTTAAACCTTTTCATATGAGGAATTCATTGGACATAGTCAGTGACGGGTGGAACCTGCTATAGTTCCTCGATGCATCGGTATGTCTCATTAGACAAACTAGTGTCTTGGAACATGTCCTTGACAAAATATTACTTCTAGTCTTCGCAAAAGGCCTTGACTATGTGGTTATGAAGTCCGACATTATGTATTCAATCATTATTAAAGTGGATATTGATATTGAATGTGATTATTGGACTAGTGGAATATCCATGTGAATAAGTAAATAGAATTATTTGATTTTATCTTTGCCATATTATTCTAAAGTTCATGTTTAAAAAGATTTTATTCTAGTCTTACATTGCCTTAAATGTTTATGCTTATTTATGAATTTTTTCGGTATATTGTTATCCTTAATGGGCATCTGAGCTTACCCCTTTCTATGTTTTATTTTTCTCAAGATGCGAAGAAGTATATTATGACAGAATTGCAGGGACTGTCTAAGGGATATGAGTGTGTACTATGGAGACTATGTTGTTGTAGTTTTTAGTTCTATAATGTAATGTATAACTTATGAAGGTATCTAGTATTTACAAGGCAACTAAACTAATCGATCTTTCGAGACTTGATCTTTTGTGATCATGCCAATGATACATAATAATGCACCGACTCTGGACTTCTGGGGTTGGGGAGTTGTAGTTGGTATCATAGGAAGTTTATTACAAACATTGGAAGCTAGATTTAGAAAAAATATGATTAGAAAACACTACCTTAAGATAGACCTTGAATAATAGTATTTAAGACCATCCCAAAATTTAGGTAATTTAAATATTATGTGGGTTCTCCAAGAAATACATACATGTGTGGATACAAGCAGGAAGAGGAAACTCTGGCACAGATTTACCTAGAAGTGAAAACTATGACAACGAGTTTCGAGCATGACCTGGGGTATCTTGGTACACAAAAACAGGCCTTACTGCACACTTTGTTACGACACTCCCAGGGGATATGCTTAAGATAATTCCCATTTTAATTACAAACAGATTTTAAGGATTTTAAAATAAGATGAGAATAAATAACCTTTGTTAATCATAAGGAGTTTTAGATTGAAAATAAGGTGTTATGATATTCTCTAAATGATTTTATGACTCACACTATTCTTTCTTATGTTAGTCAATGGCTGGATTCCAGGGAAGTCATAGTAACATTGAACATGCTGTACAAGGTGGGAACAACAGTGGAAATCGGAAAAAAAATGGAATGTTGATAGGTGTAAAAGATATCATGTTCATGCTGAATTAGTTTTCTAAAAATATGATCAACAACATATATATTAAAAAAATCCCAGACTCAACAAAGAAGAGAAAGGCGGTGACTGATAAGAGCTCCAGTAGTGGAGACCATGGAAAAAAGAAAGCTCAATTTCCCTCGTGTAGGAAATGCAGAAAGAAACGCCTATAGAAGTGTCTCAATTGAACAATGAAATGATTTTTGTGTGGGAAAAAAGGACATAAAGTAAAGAATTGCTGATGAAAAATTAAGAGAACTATGGATGAAAATAAAAATGATCCCGAGGATCCATTAATAGTCATTTGTCGAAAATTTAGGGGACCTGGGCGTTACCCAAGTTAATGCCTTATTCTATAGGGTAACCTCTTGGTCAAGAAAGAACCTATTTGGAAATAAATTAATGGTGAAATGTTTAAAAGTATTAGTACTCTTTGTTTATGGGATTACGTTGGATGACTTTCCTCTGGTATGTGTAATCCTATTATTTTTTATGTGAAAATTATATGTTAAGAAAAATTGTATTTTCTATTGTTGATATAGTTATAAATAACCATTTGGATTTATATGATCCTTCAACTTGATCCAATTACAAGTTATTAAATTTTGGGATGAAAATGCGAGTTATGAGATAACATTTGTGGTGAAATTATGTTATAGTCATTTTGAAGAATTTATCTCATTTTGGGAACGTCATAAAATATAGTTTTTTTAAAAGTACAACACGCAGACCGTGTGACAACCCGTCGCGTTGGACAAAGCTACGAGAATCTAACCCATAACCATAGTGTGATTGGGATTTATCACCTACCACTGGATTACGTGAAGTCCCTAGTTAGTGTGACTAATTATTTTTATTTAAATGATTTTATTGATCAATAATAAGTAGATTTTGGATCTTATACCTTATCAAATGTATATCCTTGGTATAGGAAAATTATTTGATGAATAAGTGACCAATGTTATTTTGGATGACGTTCGCTCTATTAAGAATAATATATGCCTATGGAAAATAGAATATTATGGAATTCCATTTGAAGAGTAATGTGGATTCTTATCTATGATTTAATTGTGTATTTATAGAGATTTGGGTAATTTATTGAAATACATAACCTATCATATAGAATATGTGATTAGGTTAATTACTTTTGAGTATGTGACTTTTAGAGTAGTCGATGTTATTTGGAGATACAATTTAACGTGGAATACAGTGTCGTCAAATTCTTCTAAGTTTAGGGTTTCAATATTAGTTTGGATTTTATTGAAGGATTTTAAGGAAAATTGTTATTTGAATGGTATTAATTGAACTTTGGGTATTGTTGGTTTAATTTTATTAATTAAGATTAGTATTTAATTCTCTAAAGGATTAACCTTTTTGGAGACCATCTGATCTTGTACTAACCATTTTGGTTTTTGTTAATCTCTAAAGGCAATGTAAATATATATTGTTTATCCTTTATAGATTATGTGATTCTCTAGAAGTTGATTCTAGTGCTTCAGGTGTGACCATGTATTCTTGTGTACTCATAATTTGCAAAAAAAAGATAATTTAGTGGTTGAAATTTATTAAAGGATGAAACTATACTTAAAAAGTAAGTATATCTCTTTATGTTCTTAGTCAATCTCATAAATAAATTCCTTAACTTTATGAAATGGAACTTAATACAAAAAAAACGTTATTTGTTTACATTTCCTAATAGAAACTAATGACAATTTATCCCATTACAAGTTTTTTGTTTTCTTATTGATAACTTACTTCTAATCTTGTTTTCTATAACTCTACACCAGAAATTGACACTTATTTTATCTTCTATATCTATGTTTTCTTACAAGAAATCCTAGTATGGGTTTTCTCGGGTGACCTTTGTACTTCTTTTTCTTTCTTTAAAAGATATATTTTTATTCACACTCTTCCAATGTAGTACTTTTAATGAAGTTTCCAAGCCCAATTTGAAAATTACAGGGACGAAATTTCCAGAAGGTGGGAAGAATGTAACACCCCAAGATTTCATAGTAAGTTATCTTCTTTAAAGTAATACAATAGCTTGCACTACACGCATCACTGAGTTCGAGCATACCCCGACTTACCAAACTAGCCATTATAGAAAATGGTTATTAATAGTATTAATTGAATTTTAAATTTTATAAACTAAATATTATTTTAGGATCCATATTATGTTTCTTTTACATAATATAAGAACAAATTCAATTTTCCAGATAAAAGAAGTATTTTTCAAAAATGAAATTTTACCTCCTTTTAATGGTGAACCCTTTTAAATCCAATATTTGAAACTTTTATATATTAAATCTGACATTATAAACTTCTTATTTTGAATTTGGACATAAAAATTTTGTGTTGAAATATTTTTTGTGTTTTTCTGATAATTTTCATATTTGGGTGAATAGTGAAAAATACTAAATATTAATTGAAAACAACTTTTGTAATCATAATAATTTATAGTCTTTAATTATACATTCGAATGGTTTGGTAGTATAATTAGATATTATTTTTACCATTTAACCCAATTCTGGTCATTGGAATTAATTTCATTTTGAAATTATACAGAAACAAGTGTCAATCTTTTGATAGTTATTGTTTCTTAAAAACACGCTAATTTTTTGACAATAGAAATTAATTTTAAATAAATTATTACAAATTCTATGTTTTGAATTTGGTAAATTAGACATCATTTTTTAATTCAGAATATCAAATATATCTTAGGCGGAATTTTTGGTATTTTTCTGAAAACATTCAATTTTTTATGAATAGTGAAAAAACATTGTGTTATTGGTTAAAATCAAATTTTTTTAAAATAATAGTTATTTTATTTTAATTTTGTTTAGGTCAATATAAATACATAATAACTATATATTTTCAACATAATTCATTGGAGTCATTTTATAATAAGTTTAGATATATAAAATTTTATCGAACTTTTTACCGTCTTTTACCCACCTCCTAGAAGCATTTGCAAATTTGTATAAAACATACTTTTACCACTTTTGTGAGTTGAATTTAACAAATCTGAAAGACACGGTTGATATCAGTAAGTAAAATTTTGTTCAATAAGATGAAAATAATTGTTGGTGAATAGTAATTTTTTACTTTTATTTACCATGGTTAAAAGTAAATATGGTAATTAAGGGTAAAAATGAAATTATTATTACCCTAAAACATGTCATAATTCTATAGGATAAGTTTAATTAAACAAAAAAAACTTCATGAATAAAATATGATCCTTTAGGTCCAATTGGATTAGATTAGCACATTTATTATTATTTAATTCAAAGAAGAGTTAAAACTGTTAAATTCAAAGTTTAATATATAATACATTTTAATTATAGGGTTACACATAAGATAAATTCGACTATAAATATTCATTATAAAGATAGAAATATTTCCTACATAATTGTATTTTATTTATAATTTTTATACATTAAATAATTAAATTTATTTATGACACAATAATGATGCAGTAATTACAAAATTAATGAAAGATTAAAATAATTGATATTATAAATCTCCAAATAAATCTAATTTGAGACTTTTAATGAATTAAACTAATTTTTTAGTTTAATAGGACATGTTAGGGTTGATTAAATGTATTTAGTTATAAGTAATAATTTTTTGAGGACTTTAAAAAATCAATTATTAAATAATGTCAAAATTGACATAAATGTGTTTTTAAAACAAATACAATATTATCGGTTGATATAATAATCATAAAAATAAATGGTTCAGACATAAGACTTATATAATTATAATTCTATCTTTAATTATCCACTTGGGGTTATCTTGGATGTTTATAGATAGTTTATTAACCATATAATATAAAAATACAAAGATACGTGGTAAATGTCAAACTATTTAACTAAGAGTTAAATCTAAAAGATAAGGTTAATATATTGACCCAAACCTATATAAAACCTATTGGTTGAGATTTTTTCGACCCCTCCCCACCTTATCCTTAAAGGAATTAATTTCAGAGCCATTAGAAACCGAAAATAAATTAATTATAAAATAGTATTTCATTCTTTTCCTTTGGTCCCCCTCACCCCTCTCATAAAAGAGAACTTCCCCTTATCTCAAATTCACAACTTCTAAGCCATTTGTATCAGCCAAAAACTTCTCAAATATCCTCCCAACTGTTCTCCCTTCATCATAGAGGCCATAAGTTAGTCAGAAAGCCAACCTAAAAATCCTTTTTGATCAAATCAAAAGGAAGAACCCAATGAAGAGGTAAATATTTCATCACCTCTTTCGAATTCTTTTCTTCTTCCACTTCCTCTTTCTTTGTTGTTTCCATTCTAAAATAATAAATCCAGTATTTTCTATATACTGTGATATTATTATAAAAATTGCACAACCCTATTCATTATTCTATCCATCCTATAATTTAAAAGTCGCCATACGTGTGTACATACAGATAACCGTCTCCACGTCGTGGTGTAGTTTTTTATTTAAACACTTCATCATTTGGATGAGTATAATAATGAGTTTAAATTATTTAAATAATAAATATAACATGATAATTATTCTTTATATGATATACCATCCAATTATATACTATTTTAATCTCAAAAAATGTTATTGTCGCTTGTGCATATATAAGAATCACCGTCTCCACGAACGTGACGAGATTCATTCCCCATCATATCCATTCAAGACTAATTTTAATTTGATGGCTAAAAATAATTTTTTTAAAGAATTAATATCATTATCAATATGAATAAGATACATCTTGTCCATAACAAACATTATTTACGTAACAAATCATATAAAGGGAAACAAATCAGTTAACACCTGAAACAATCGTACTACTGAAATATCATTAACAAATCAATATTAGAAGATCAAATATGATATCATATTAATGTACATGGTTCTTGTATAATTTAATAACAATTATTTCACTATTATACATGAGGTTAACTTACCCTTGACCAGGGAAAAGTAAAAGGTAAGCAGTTTTCATCTCACTTTTATTCCCATGAGATTCATGCTATATTTGCCACTATTATATTTTTTCTGACATATGTACTTCCCATGATTATATTCTTGGTGTAATATAATTTAATTTATGAGTATTTACATCTTTATTTTATGACTCATCTTTCATGGGGTGTATGTTTCATAAGTTACCAAATCGGTAAGGTAATTTCAAATTTTAATTTCCACTCATTGGGCTTTATGCATACTTCATTGATTATTTCACTCCAAGATTATGTGCGGAATAACTATTTATTATTTATGTTGTAATTTCCACTCCCCTTTGTGTGTATATAATTTTGATACACATAATCCCTCCATTGAATGTTTCTCAGGTCATTGATATGGATAATCTTAACTCAATTAACATTCATTGAGTTAAACATCCAAGTCATTGTTGTTGTTTTTACAAGAATATGTGTGATTGTCCTCTGATTTATTTACACTGAATATCCAATCATATTGAGTGTATTTATATTTTTCACACATAATTATGTCATCTATTTATCCTTAAACTAAGGATACTGTCATTATAGGGGATTTCCTCTCAACTTACATTCCATTGAGATTTCTTTGTTGTTATATGCCAATTCAATTTTATATTGTGTATATAATGGACTTTGACAGTGTATATCATGAATCCCTTTATTCTCATGATATTATAATGTTTTGATTACCTCAATTATTTGTATTCAATTTTCTCTCTTTTGTTTTGGAACTCTAACTAAAATATCATTTTAAATGCTTTAAAGGTTTATTCTTCTAAATCTATCTCATTAATGTCCATGTTTTAAAAAAAATTAAAGGATTTATTTATATAGACATTAACATTTTAAAATTAAAATTCTTTTTAATAGTTTCAAAGTGGTATGGAACACTTTGATTCAAAAATCTATTTTAAATGGCTTCTTGATAAATAGTGAGACTTTAAAATGTTTTCAAGAAAAAGGAGGATATTTCTCTCAAATAGTTTTGATGGTTATTTTCATCTATATTCTCAATTGAGGTTAATCTATTATAATAAAATATTCTATATTATATTTAATGAGTTATTTTTTACTGTGGATGTCTTATTTTTATTCCATTGAGGGTTTGTGGTTAAAGTATTAACTTTTCATATTCTAGTTTTAATACGATTGTTTATGTTTTTTAAACGTTTTCATATGAGGAAATCATTGGACTTAGTAAGTGATGGGTGGTGCCTGATATAGCTCTTTGATCCATCGGTAGGTCTCATTAGTGAAACTATTTTCTTGGCACAAGGCCTTCACAAAATCATATTTGTAGTCTTGGCACAAGGCCCAGACTATATGGTTATAAAGTCCAGCTTTATTCATTCCAACATTATTAAAATGTCTATTGTTATTGCATAGGATTATTCGACTAGTAGAATATTCATGTGAATATGTAAGTGGAATTATTTGATTTTATCTTTTTCATATTATTCTGAAGTTAAAGTTTAAAAAGATTTTGTTCTAGTCTTACATTGCATTAAATATTTATGCTTATTTATGAAAGTTTCTACTATATTGTTATCCTTGCTGAGAATTTGAACTCACCAATTTCTATGATTTATTTTTTCCAGGATGTGAAGAAGTATAATATAAATGACCTGTAGGGATATTCTAAGGGATATAAATATTTCCTATATAGACTATGTTGTTATTGTTTTCCATTTAAAAATTTAATGTTAAACTTATGAATGTATCTAGTATTTCTAAGGCTACTAAACTAATTAGTCTTTCGAGACTTATCTTTTTTGATCATGCCAATGATACGTAATAATGCACCGACTCTGGGCTTCTGGGGTCGGGGCATTACACATGCTGCTTTTGCAAACTCTTTATAAGCTGAGTCTGAGTTTGCAACTACTTCTAATTATTACTATTTATTAATAATTATTACGATTTATAACTATTTATTACTAATTATTATTATTTATTACTAATTATTATTACTTGTTACTAATTATTACTAATTATTACTATTTATTACTAATTATTACTAATTATTAATATTTATTACTAATTATTACTATTTATTACTATTTATTACTATTTATTACTATTTATTACTAATTGTTACTAATAATTACTATTTGTTACTATTTATTACTATTTATTACTATTTATTATTAGTTATTACTATTTATTACTAATTATTACTAATTATTACTAATTGTTACTAATTATTACTGATTAGTACTAATTATTACTATTTATTACTAATTGTTACTATTTGTTTCTAATTGTTACTAATTATTACTAATTGTCACAATTTATTTCTAATTGTTACTATTTATTTATAATTGTTACTATTTATTACAAATTGTTACTAATTATTCCTAATTTTTAAAAATTATTACTAATTGTTACTAATTATTCATATTTCTTTCTAATTATTCTTATTTATTTCTAATTATTACAAATTATCCATATTTAATAATAATTATCCCCATTTATTTCTAATTATTCTTATTTATTCCCAATTATTTCTATTTATTCATATTTATTACTAATTATTCTTATTTATTCTTATTTATTACTATTTATTGCTAATTATTCCTATTTATTCCAAATTATTCATAATTATTCATATTTAATACTAATTATTCATATTTATTCTTATATATTACTATTTATTCTTATTTATTCCTAATTATTTTTATTTGTTCTTATTTATTCCTATTTATTCCTATTTATTTTTATTTATTCTTATTTATTTCTAATTATTACAATTTATTCCTATTTATTCCTAATTATTCTTATTTAGTCCTATATATTCTTATTTATTCCTATTTTTTACGATTTATTCCTATTTATTCCAATTTATTACTTTTTATAACTATTTGTTGCTAATTATTATTAATTATTACTAATTATTACTAATTGTTCCGTACTATTACTAATTATTACTATTTATTAATATTTATTACCATTTATTCCTAATTATTACTAATTATTACTGATTATTCATAATTATTACTATTTTCCCAATTTATTACTAATTATTCATATATATTCCTATTTATTCATAATTATACCTATTTATTCCTATTTATTCCTATTTATTCTTATTTATTACTATTTATTAGTAATTATTACTATTTTTACTAATTATTCCTATTTATTTTGATTTATTCATATTTATTACTATTTATTACTATTTATTATTAGTTATTCCTATTTATTCTTAATTATTCCTATTTATTCTTATTTATTCCTATTTATTCATATTTATTCCATTTATTTCTATTTCTTCCTATTTCTTCTTATTTATTCCTATTTATTTTTAATTGATTTTATTTATTCCTTTTTATTCATATTTATTCCAATTTATTCCAATTTATTACTATTTAGTTATAATTATTCCAATTTATTACTAATTTTTCCTGATTTTTCCTCTTTATTACTATTTATTACTATTTATAGCTATTTATTACTATTGTTTACTAATTATTACAAATTATTACAAATTATTACTAATTATTACTAATTATTACTAATTTTTACTAATTTTTACTATTTATTAATATTATTTACTATTTATTACCATTTATTCCTATTCATTCCTATGTATTCCTATTTATTCATATTAATTACTATTTATTCCTATTTCTTCATATTTATTACTAATTGTTCTTATTTATTATTATTTATGACTATTTTTACTATTTATGACTATTTATGACTATGTATTACTATTTATTACTAATTATTACTATTAATACTAATTATTACTATTTACTATTAATTATTACTAATTAGCCCTATTTATGACGAATTACCCCTAATTTTTATTAATTAGCATTAATTACTATTAATAACTAAAAATTGTAGCCACTAATTACTAATTACTGCTAATTATTTATATACAATATTAAT
This sequence comes from Viscum album, assembly GCA_963277665.1. Taxonomy (NCBI): domain Eukaryota; kingdom Viridiplantae; phylum Streptophyta; class Magnoliopsida; order Santalales; family Viscaceae; genus Viscum; species Viscum album. Next base: position 903,312,860 of record OY728158.1, on the reverse strand, counting down.
TATCGTTAATAATTATTAATTATTACTAATTATTAAGAATTTGTTCTAATTTTTTCAATTTGTTATTACAAATAAATATTGATAACAAAACAATTTAAATCTAATTTAATTACTACTAATCCACATTAATTAAAATTAACAAAAAAATTAAAATAAATGATAAATTAAATAAAATATGAATACTTTTAAACTTGATCTCTAATTGATGTAGACGACTTCACAACTTCTTCTTAAAAAAACTAACTCATAGAAATTTTCACTCTAAAAATAGTGTTTAGAGGGGGATAAGAAGTGAGAATTGAGGGGAAGAGTAGGCAAAAATATGGGGTTATATAAAGGTTTGATTAGTTGTGACGGTGCTATTTGCGACAAGATACCCATCACAAATAGTACAATTTGTGACGGGACCCATCGCAAATAACTTTACCCGCATTAATTACTGTTGGGGGATGAACGGGTATTTACGACGGGTCCCGTCGCAAATAGTTTTCTGCCAACACACTTTTTGCGACAGGACAAAATCCTGTTGCAAAAACCTATTTACCCTCACCAGTATTTCTGACGAGTCCCGTCGCAAATACCCTCCAACTGACAAAGTATTTGCGACGAGGATATCCCCCTGTCGCAAATATCTTTCCTGTGGTTCGATGCATAGACCGCACCAAACCGCACCTTACTTTTTGCGACGGGACCCCATGTACCATCACAAATAACAACTTATTTGGTACGGGACGGACCCCCCATTGAAAATAACCTCTTATAAAGACTATTTGCACTAGTAATTAATCCAGTCGCAAATAGACCATCGAAAAAAAGGAATTTTTCCCCTAGGTGATGAAATTATGTCATAGGTGAATGTGTTGGATCTAAGCTATTTTATGGATGTGGTTAATCATACACTCATCATGAAATGGAATCTGAGAGAGGCCTTGAGTCGTGGCCAGGCTATTTTCGCATGGAAAATTGTGAACACTTCTTCTAGTGGAAGGAAGCATAAATGTGATAGTTTTAACCAAAGAAAAAGTGATCAGACCAGTCAGGGTTACAGGAATGCATCTTAGGATCGTGTTCTGTTGCAGTGATGTTAGTGTGGCAAGATGAGCTACAAGTGGTCTCGGTGTTCATACCCCACTTTGGGTTGTTCTTCTTACAATGGGACGGAACCCATATAAATTTTTTATAGGGGCCTGCAATAGACGAGCAGTGGTAATAGATCAAGATAAGTATTTGAGTCTGGGAAATACTCAATTACACTTCAGAGATAGGTAGATGGAGTTCCACATGATGTTTTGGTCAAGGCAGGGGATGTGGTTCCCCATTATAAGAATGGTAGTACTAGGAAGAAGGGATATCTTTGGGGAGTCTGGCTAGAGTCCAGTGAAGAGGGGTTGTTCTGGTGCACATTATGAATACTACTCCTATTATTGTGGATAAAAGACATTATACTGTTAAGGGTATGATTCTTACATCATATTCCCTCACTTTTTTGTTTGATACTGGATAATTTCATTACTTTTTTATCTCCTATTTTTTCTAATGGTTTTCCCTTGGATGTGGAGATCTTTGATGGTTCATTATCCATGGACACACCATTCGGAGTGCGGCCTGGGAATATCAAATGTTACAAGGTGTGTTCTCTATATATTGGTGGATACCGTTTATTTTGGGAAACGTTTGGTATAGAAATGAAATGTTTCTATTTTATTTTTAGAATTGATTGGATACTTCTATACCATGACCATATTGACTATTACCAAAGGAGAGTTACCTTTCTATCTCCATAAAAATGTTTATATTCTCCCCAAAGTCAGTGGGGTCTTCAGGATGGTTTTCCAAGACCAATTCAGTGTAGATTGAATGGTGTCATAGCTCAAATTGATGGTATCGCTCTGGATGATAGTGGAATGTAGTATGATTCTTTTCCTCCTGTGTTAGACCATTTTCATGATGAATTTCCTATCATTTTCTATGGCCTACTACCCGAGAAATAGATTGAGTTCATGATCATTTTGGTGGAGAGAGTTGATCCAGTTTCTTTTATGCCTTATAAAATGGATTCAGCGTAGATTCAAGAGTTTCATGTTCAATGGGAATATTTAGAATCTAAAGGTTTCATACATCCTATTATATCTCTTTGGGGTTCTCTAGTTCTCTTCAACAAGAAGTATGATGGGACTTTACACTTATGTGTAGATTATCAGAGATTTAACTGGATGATTGTCAAAAATCGATATCCCATTTGATGTATTAATGATATTTTAAATCTATTGGGAGGTGTAAGATATTCTCAATGAGGAAATTGAGATTTTTATACCACCATTTTAGGGTGATAACATCACACATAACTTTTACTGCTCTTCAGAGTAGGTATGTCTTGTATGAGTTTGTATTTATTTCATTTGGTTTGACTAATTCACTAGAAGTATTCATGGCATTGATGAATTAGATCTTTCATCATTTTATGGACTATTTTGCGGTGGTTTTCATTGATGAAATTGTAGTGTACTCCTAGTCAGAATACAATCATAATAAACATATTGAAATCATTTTATGTACATTGGGAGAGAATTGACATTCTGCCAAGCTAACTAAATGATGTTTCTAGACTGATAAAGTGAACTTATTTATCCATGTCATATTTTTGGTAGGACTGTTAGTGGACTTAGAGAAGGTTACAACCATGGTATCTTGGGATCATCCCAAGAATGTCTTTGATATTTAAATATTTCCAGGTTTATTTGGTCATTATGGGTGCTTTATCCAAGACATATCTCCTTTGGTAGTACCGATGTCTGGCTCCCCAAAAAGGGAGTGAAATATGTTTGGTATTATGCTTATGAGAGTAATTTCTCAGAGCTAAAATTAAGGCTAACCATAGAACCTATCCTCACTTTACCAGTGCTAGATTAAGCATATACTTTGTACTATGACACATCCTAAGATGTGCTTGGAGACGTTCTGGTGTAGGAGGATCAAGTGTTTTCTTATATCCCTAGACAATTGAGACTAAATGATAGGAATTACACTACTCATGATTTGGAATTAGAATCAGTGGTACATGCCCTGAGATACATGAGTCATTATCTCATGGGTGAGTGATTTTGGGTATAAATAGATCATATTATCCTCAAGTACATATTTTATCTGTAGGACCTAATCCTTCAAAAGAGGAGGTGTTTCAAGTACCTGCATCCTTTTGACATCATCTTTTCTTACACGCCGAGAAAGGGAAATGTTTTCATCAATGATTTGATTCATAATTCATAGGCAGAATAAATACATGAGTCTTTTGATGAGTGTTGAATAATGAAACTCTTTATGGGAATGCATCGAGATATTCATAAGTCACTGGGCAAGTATCCCTAAAATTGACATATGTTATACCCATGATTTTAGACCAGATTAAAATTGAGCAGTTATCTAATTCGATGGGCCTAGTTTATAATGACATCTTATATGGTCTGGCAACAACATTTGGATGGCCTGATGTAAGTGGGAATTTTATTCTTTTTCGTGGATAGTTACAGGTTCCTACGGGCTTGTGTGAGGACATAATGAGAGTGTGTCATGCTTCAGATGGGCAGAACATTCTTCTTTGAGAAATATGTATCATGATCTACATAAATTTTATTGGTGGTATGGAATGAAAAAATAAGTAATAGGTTTATGGAATGATGTTTTACTTATGAGTAGCTGAATGTTGAGTATCAGAGGTCAACTGGGATTTTACAGCCTTTTTCCATTCTTCAGTTGAAATGGGATGATGTCACAATAGATCATGCGATAGGATTACCCAAGAAAATGTATAAGAATGATGCATTATGGGTTATTTTATATTGACTAAGGAAGGTATCCCACTTCTTTACTATCAGAGATACTTTCACTGTTGATGATCTAGGTAGCCTTTGTGTCTATGTGGGGTAGTTCGGATGCATAATATTTTGAATAGTATTGTTTCAGAAAGGGAAACTTGTTTCATGTCATGGTTCTAGAAGGGTCTTTAGAAAGCTTTGGGATCATAATTTTTTTTGAGTATATACTATTATCCTCATAGTGATGGTCAATCTAAGATGAATATTATTGTTGAAGAGGATATGTTGCGAGCATGGGTTCTGGATTTTAGTGGTTCTTGGGAGAATCATATGGAACTCATGGAGATTTAATATAATAATAGCTTTAATGCATTGATCCAGATATCCCATTTCATGGATTTTTATAGAATTTCATGCATTTAACCTATTTTTTTGGTTGGATATATGTGGGTCAGTGCTTGTTGGTCATAGTCTCATTTAGGATACAATAGAGAAGTTTAGGTTGATTAATAGGTGGTTAATGACTGCGTAGAATAGGAATAAATCTCACGCTGACTATTAGAGAATACGTGGGGAATAGGTTGGGGAAAATCCGTATAACAAATCTGGGAAAACTAGTACCCATATTTGTTGGTCCATCTGAGATAGTGGATAGGGTTAATCTAGCGGTGTATCTATTATCCCTTCTATAGTGTTATAATAGAATGCATGATGTCTTTCAAGTTTTTTGGCTTCAAAAATATTTTCCAAACCATTATCATGGTATGGATGTAGAACACATCAACCTTATTGTTGATGTGTCCATTGAGTAGTATTCAATATGGATTTTGGGCTGTATTAAGAAATATCTCTAGGGTAGGACTATACCTCTGGTTTGAGTAAAGTTACATTATGGGATAGTTTAGGAGGAGACCTAGCATTGGGAATCTACTAGGGTAGGGCTATAACTCGTTTGGTGTCTTTCTTTGTGCTGATGAGTGAGCACACAACCTTGAGGATGTGGCGATGGAACGGATTTCCGTCAACTTGGATATTGCTACTCCTATTCCTAGGAAGATTACCCTCAGAGTGGAAGGAATGGGGGACTGTCTTCAACCAATTGTAGTTCCTTTTCCCATGCATTTTTACTCAAACTATCAGCTAGAAGAGAATTATTGTCCCTCTGTCGTAGGCAACGTTTGAAGCACGCAGCCTCTGGCCCTCTGGTTTGCTCTGATGGTGTTTCAGAGTTGTTGTCTCCCTTGCTTTCTGTTTCTGATCCCCCTTAGGCGCTTATGCGCCTTCTCCACCGAATTCTTTCTTGACTGTCCTGGAGGAAAGGATTTTGGGTGACAGGTTATCCTCTTCCTTTGGCGTGGTTGAGTCACTGCATGTCTCACTGGGTCCTAGAGATCAGGTATTTTTAATTCTTCATATTTCCTCGAGTGCCGGGGTTTTTTTTCAGGGTTGTAGGAGCTCGACTTTTTTGGGCTTCAAAGCCATGTCAAGCCTGCTTGGTGGGTCGGGCCAGGTGGATCAATTTCATGGTTTTCATTTGAAGGTTCGTGGCCTGTCTTTAACCTGGTAGTGTTCTCTTCTGGTCAAGGGGTCACAGTGTGTAGAGGGTGAGGATGATAGTCTTCCCGCGTGGGTTTCTAAGCCCTCATTCTATTCGACCGAGTTTCTAAAGGCTTCTGGTTGTGATCTGGGGAGTTCCACTGAAGCGAGTTTTCATTTGAATCATCTTCAGGCAGTTCTGGACCCCCTCTATACTTCCTTTCTCCCACTATCAAATAGATTCAGTGGCCTGTTACTAGTTTTAGATTTTTCCTCCATGGAAGAGGTTGTGTCGGCCTCCCTGGTTAATGGTGTCACCACCCATGCTCATGCAAAGCTTTTTTAGAATTCTCCCTCCATCAATAATGAAGGCCAGGTCTCGTTTTGATCCAAATCCATACGGTCTCGGTTCCAATGATATCATTAATTCTTTGGAATTCCTGGGGTCTTGTAGCACGGTCAAAAACTGACATTCTAGTTTCTGAGCTTCGATGTACAATGGAATCTATGTTTTTGATTCTTCAGCTTAAGAAAGACTATTCTAAAATTTTCAACTTTGCAGCAAGACTTGGAATGAGAGGCTTCTTGCATGGCGATCCAGTCAACCAATATATTTTGGACTTTAGGAAGGGAAATATTTTAGTGGATTTAAAGGATACTTCTAACCAGCATATTTCTATGAAAATCAGTGAGGACATCAAGGCTGTGTTTTTTCATTCGTCTATGCCAAGTGCGACGCCAAGGAGAGGGAAGATTTGTGTCAAAGGCTGGACAATTTTTACCAAGGAAATGAAGCATGGTTTGTATAGGGGGATTTTAATGTCATCACAGATTCATCGGAAAATAAAGCAGGTGGAAAGTTTTCTAGTAGTGATCGGCAAGCCTTTGTGTCTTGCGCTGCTCAGAATGGTTTACTGGATTTGGGTTTTGTGGGATACAAGTTTACATGGTGCAAAAATCAGCGAGGCCCTCGACACACTTAGTGTAGGTTGGATCGGTGTCTTGTTAACCTCTTGGCTTTATCTTATTTTTAAAAAACAAAGGTGGAGCATTTTGTGCGGGCTTTATTGGATCATGAACCTCTTCTTATTAGCTTGGATCACAGGCCGGTGAACAATAGATGTTTCTTCTATTCTAGAAAATGGAAAACGGATATCAGCTTCCATTCAATGGTGCTTTCTTCTTGGGCGATACCCTTGTAGGATAGATGTTGGATGGTCTTACATAACAATCTAAGAAGGCTAAGAGATGATTTACAGTAATGATTTTCCAACAGTCCCATCAGTTCAGCTAATTTGGAGGATCTGAAAAATGAAATTGAACATCTTGAGCGAAGGCTGGAAGATGGCTGGGATTAGGAAATTTTTGGTACTCTGAGAGGCAAGAAGAACCACCTTGTTTCTTTACTCTTGGATCCAGAGAGGTTTTCTTGAGATGGATCCCATGAAACTTAGCTCAGCGAGGTTGATATAAATACAGCCTATTTTTAGTCATGTGTCAAAGAAAAGGAGGAAGGTAACTGTCTAATGAGGTTAGTCTTTCTATTGAAAAAATTCCAGATGAAGATTAGGTTTGGGAGGCAGTCAAGGCTCTCAATTCTGAAAGTGCTCTGGGGGCAGATGGTTTTCCTGGGTCTTTTTACATTAGCTTCTTGGAGTTAGTTAAATGTTATTTGGTTGAGGTCATTCAGGATTTCTTTAGACATGGTCATTTTCCTCGTGTTTCTTTTGTGTCAACTTTGATTCTCATTTCGAAAGTGAAAGACCCCTCTACACTCAATCAATACCGGCTGATTTGTATGTGTAATTTTCCCTTTATGGCTCTTACAAATATTATCAGCAGAAGTCCTATGGGTCATCTTCCCCAATGGGTCTTGGAAAATCAGATGGGTTTTATCAAAGGAAGGTCCACTCAATCCGTCATTACCATGGTTCATGATTTGATAAGGGATATTAATCTTAAGAAGCCCGGGTCCAATGTGGCGATTAATGTAGACATGCACAAAGCTTATGATAAAATGGAATGAAATTTAATCATTAAAGTGTTGTCTCACATGGGTTTTTCCTGAGGGGTTGTGGATATACTGTTTAGAATTTTCAGTTCGCCTAGGCTTGTTGTCTCTTTCTTGGGGAAGCAGTGCAGTTTCATCAAACCTACCCGAGGCTTGTAGTAGGGAGACCCCCTCTTTCCTAGTCTCTTTAGCTTGGTTTAGGACTCTAATTTCATATTTTTTGGGGGAAAAATCTTAATGGGAGGCTTTGGGCATAACATGGTAGAGGGAATTCCAGTGATGTTTCACATATATTCTTTCCAGATGACATGTTATTCTCCTTGAATGGTAACAGATGGAACATTAGGGAATTTAACAGAGTAATGGAAACCTATTGCAAGTGGAGTGGTCAGTCCATCAACAGGGAAAAAAGTAACGTGTTTCTCTCGAAATGATGTTCAGAAAGAAGGGGGTAAATATTGAGGAGGCATTGGGCATACATAAAAAAAAATTTCCCGATGGAATATCTCAGAGCTCTTATTGAACTAGGAATGGTACGGATTCATAACATTGATGAGGTCATTGGGAAAATTAAAAATCGCATTAAAAATTAGAAGAACTAGTTTTTCTCTTTTGGGGGGCATATCACACTGGTCAATTGTATCCTCTCCTCGATTCCCATTCATGTGCTCTCAATGCTCAAGGTTCCAAAGGCGGTTCTGGTTAGTATTGAAAAAGTTCTGAACAACTTAATATGAGATTCTCATAATGAGGGCCGAACTCACTAGACTTCATGGGATAGGATGGCTAGAGAGGTTTCTGAAGGCGATATTAGTGTCCAGAGTGTAAGAGGGGAAATAGAAGGTATGTAAGCTAAGCTTTCTTGGGACTGTCTAGAGAAAAAATCATTGTGGGAAATGTTTATTAATAACAGATATGTCAATAACTTAACCAGTGGTAGAAGAATTATTTACCATCTTTGGCTCACAATCTCTAGTTACTTACAAGTACTTCTCTCTCAATCCAAATGGCTGGTTAGTTGTGGGAAAATAAATTTTTTTAATGATAATTGGGATGGTTCACCACTTGGATTCCCTGATTGCCCGACTCCGGAGAATTCATTTGCGCAGGCTAGCTGTTTTAGCCCCTTTATCCAGGCCATTCTTAAGCACAACCAACTAATGGTCTTTGATGGAATCACATTGAATTATGAGCCTGATAATCTCATTTTCATCGGGTCAGCCTCGGGGCTGTTCTTGGCCAAGGGGTATCATTCTGTGACTTGGGTGCATGGATCTTCAGATATCTTGATTGAAGCGCCATCGTGTAATGATCTTCTGGTGAAGTATAATTTTTCTATCTGGCATTTTCAGAATTAGTCTATCCCTACAGATGATCAGGTTAAGTGTAGGGGGATTCCTCTTTCATCCAAAGGTTTATGCTTCTTAGTTCCCACCGAAGAGTCGAATGACCACCTCTTCTTTTCCAGTGATTGGGCGACCACAGTTTGGGGTTTCCTTGGTGAGGTATTCAGGCGAGGAGGTCGGGCGGCTTCAGCTACATCTTTTCATCATTCATGGTTCTTGGGAACTGATGACAACGTCTCTGAGAATAAGGCGAGGGTGGTGCTTTTTAGTATGGGATGTTGGACTCTTTGGAGCACTCACAATCAGAGGCAGCATGGGGGCACAGGCTGTTTGAGGCTGGCTTTGGTATTTCGTGCCTGTTGTAATTGGACCGATTTGATCTCACTTGTTAAGGGTGGGGAATCCATTCCACTACTAATAATTTTCATGGACGGTAACTTTTGTAGTCCATTTTTATGAGGTGTGAATAAGTAGGGATGTTTGGTGCAGTGGAAACCTCCGAGCAGTGGTCTGAATCTCAATGTGGACGGGTCTTGCATGTCTGGTTTTATGAGAGGATGGGGAGTGGATCGTGACTCCCAAGGGTCAGTGTTACTGGCTTTCAGTGATTATTTTGGAATGGTAAACTCTCTTATGGAATATGCGTATGCAATGTTGAAAGGCAATGTGCTTTGTTATTCTCATAATCTTGTGCTTGAGTTGGTAGAGACTGACTCTGCTATCCTTCACAGGTCCCTACGAGGGATAATCCTCATTCCATGCACCATTGCCTACGTTGTTTGTAGATGCAAGTGCTTTCTAGACTCTCAGGTGATCCTTAGTCACACATGGAATGAGGGGAATAAGGTGGCATGTTTTTTGGCCTCCTCGATTACCACTGGTGATCAAAGTCTATTGTTTTCTACATTGGGATCTCTTCCACATGCATTTGGTAATTTTGTTAGGGCAGAGGCTTTGGGAATTTATTATTTTAGGCCTCCTTAAACTTGTTTTTGATTGGGGCACTTCCTAGTTTAAAAGTTTAATAAAATTTTAATGTTGGAGCGAAGTGTCTAGGATTGTTTTCTTATACCCCACATTAATTATTAGATCAGCTCGGGGATGAGATGTTATTTGGTAGAGACTTCTTAAGATCGCATATTTTTTCAGGTACACCCCTCTTTGAGCTTTTCTTTGGAGCCTTTGTGGCCAAGTATTGTTAGGAGATAGAGAGCCTTTGTTAGGGAAAATTATCTAAAGTTCAGGGATATTTATTTTTTTTGAATTAATGGCGTCCGAATATAAACATGTTAAATGTTTTTATGAGGCTTTAATATGATTTGGATGGATTTGGGGGTGTTTTTTATCCTTATACATGAAACTGAACAAAATGTTAACTATAACAGATTTACACACCTTGTAAAGGTGTTATACATCGTGTACATTCTTCCAGACATAATTTTTGAACCAGTAGAAGGTGTTAAATGGTTACACATCATGTATAAATTGATCAAGTATTAATATAATATGATTCGATGGGTTTTTTGGAATATCCCTTCAAAAATAAATACACAACATGTAAATGAACTACACACCATGTAATATCCCATGAATAAATTTTAAATGTGTTTTGTGGATAATTTATCATTCTATCTCAAGTTCTAACTTCTTTTTAAAAACTTGGATGGATATCGATGTCACTTTAGAAGACTATACTCTATTTTGGATGTTTTTTTGATAATACAAATCCCTAATATATGTAACGCCTCACACCTAGTTACCCAGAGTTGGTGAATTATTACATAACATTGGCATTATCAAAAGGTATCTAGTCCCGAGAGATCGATCAGTTTAGTAGTCTTGGATGTACTAGATACAAACTTAAGTTTTACATTACATCATAAGATAAAAACATCAACACACTTTTTCCCCTTTTAACACACTTATATCCTTTATTCTATCCCTGTAGGTAAACCACAAAATACTTCTTCACATCCTGGGAAAAATAAGAAAAATAAAGGGGTGAGCTCAGATGCTCAAGTAGGATAACAATATAGAAGAAAATTTCATAAATAAGAATAATCATTTAAGGCAATGTATAACACTAAAACATAAGCCTTTTAAACATAAAATTCATCATAATGTGGAAAATATAAACCATATAATTCCATTTACTTATTCACATGTATATTATACTAGTCGCATAATCACATGCAATATCAATAGATAATTTAATAATGATGGAATGAATAATGTCGAACATTATAACCACATAGTCAAGGACTCATGCCAATACAACAAATAAGATTTTTTCAAGGCCTTGTTCCAAGAAACTAGTTTGTCTCTTGAGACATACCGATGCATCGAGGAGCTATAGAAGGCTCCACTCGTCACTTACTAAGTCCAATTCATTACACATATAAAAATGTTGAATCACAACATAAATATTCATATTAAAACTAACATATGAAATGTTAATACTTTAACCATAAAAAATGAATGGTATAAAAACAACACATAAATAGTTAAACATATCACAAAACCATTAACACAATTTTGAATATTGTATCATAACAAATCGACTTCAAACAAGTGTAAAATTCATCAAAGGATTTTGACATAGATGAAATCAATACTATTATAGAGAAGTATCTCTTTCTATTTTGAAATTATTTAAAAGTAACATAATTATAAAAGAAAAAATATATTTTGAAAATATTCATATAATATTATAAGGGAATCATCGAAGATGTTACTGTTGTGGAAAATAGATTCACTTGTCGTATATGTTAAAAACATTCCTTCTTAAATTTTGTCAAAAACATCGTAATGGGCCTTGTTTTAAAATTGATAGAAGTATTCCTTTATAAAAAATCAATAAAATGTCAAAAAATGTTATAAATGACTTTAAACCATAGTATAGAAAATATTAAAAATGTTTTGAAATCATTTTTAAGAAACATGTATGTGGATGATAAAGAGGTCCCTGTAGATACTCACGTAGAAACAACCTCAGATAATGAAGAGATTGAAGAATTAACCCATACCTTATACTTTTACTTGGTTGAGGGTATATTAACCTCCTATATAATAGTTAAATCATTATTATTATATTATAAAAGAACTACATACATAAATATGATATCATATATTATCTTCTAATATTGCTTTGTTAATAATATTTCGGTAGTATCATTGTTTCGGGTGTTAACTGATTCGTTTCCATTTATTTGATTGCTTATGTAAGATATGATTGTTATGGATATGATTTATTTTATTCATATACATAATAAAATTAACTTCTTAAACATTATTTTTAATCATAAAAGGGTAATTATTCTTGAATGATTGGGATGGTGTTTGAATCTCATCGTGTTTGTGGAGACGGTAATCCGTACATACGAACGTATGGTGACTTGTCATTCATTGGATGGATAGAATAATGAATATGATTTTACCATATTTATAATAACATCACATTATATATATGGTACTTGATTTATTATTTTCATATGGGAACAACAAAGAAAGAGGAAGTGGAAGAAGAAAACATTTTTGAAAGAGGTGGTGAAATTATTACATCTTATTCAGGTGTTTTCTTTTGAGTTGATCAAAAGGTCTCCTTAGATTGGATTTCTGATCAAATTGAGGACTCTAGGTGAAATGATGGTCAGTTTTAAGGATATTGGATCAGGGTTCGACCGAGTCAAATGGATTTGGAGGTGTGATTTTGAGAGAAGGGGAAATACCCTTTTATAAGAGAGGTGTGGGTCAGTTTTTAAAAAGTTTGAGATATGATTTTATTATATAATCATATTCAGTTTATATTGGATCTAAAATGTTTTATTTAGAGTATAATGTGGATATGGGTAGAAAAACTCTCAACCAATAGGTTTTAGACAGGTTCAAGTCAGTATATTAACCTTATCTTTTTGATTTAGCTCTTGGTTAAATAGTTTATCTTTTACAACGTGTTCTTGTATTATTATCATAAATGATTAATAATCATACAATAAATATCCAAGAGAACCCCATGTGGTTTATTATTGATATATCAAACCTTATCTATGTTTTTTAGCCAAACATTATATTTTTAGGAATATTATATCAATTAATAATATAGTATATGTTTTAAAAACTTATTTATGTCAATTTAGACACTATTTCGTATTTTGTTTTTGTGAAAGTCAAAATAACTTTATCACTTTGAAAAAAAATTATTTAATAAACCTTCACCTGTCATATTAACCTATAAAATTAGATGAATTCATCAAAAAGTATAAATTTACATTTATTTGGATATTTATAATATCAATTATTTTAATCATTCATTAATAAGGTAATTATTGCATCATCATCGTATCAAAAATAAATTTAATTATTTAAAGTCTAAAAATTATCAATAAAATACCATTACATAGGAAATACTTTTATATTTCTAATTAATATTTATAGTCTAATTTATCTTATGTATAATCCTATATTATAAATGATTTTGTTATGGAATTTTGAATTTAACACTTTTAACTCTTCTTCAAATAAAATAATAATATATGTACTAATCTAATCCAAGTGGACCAAAAGGATCATATTTTATTCCTAGGGTTTATTTTGGTCGAAAAAACTTATCCAATAGAATTATGATATGTGTTAGTGTAATTATTATATTATTTCTAATTTTAATTACTATATTTACTTTTAACTGTGGTAAATAAAAGTCAAAAGTTACTATTCACCAAAAATTATTTTCATTTTATTGAACCACAATTTACTTACTCGTGTCAACCGTGTCTCTTTTATTTTTGAAATTAAACTCACAGATGTGGTAAAATTATGTTTTATTCAAATTTTTAAATGTTGCTAGATGGTGGGTAAAAGATGGTAAAAATTTCAATAAAATTACTCCAATGAATTACATTGAAATTATATAGTTATTTTGTATCTATTTTTACCTAATATAAATTTAAATAAAATAAATAATTATTTAGAAACAGTCGATTTTTAACAATAACACAGTGTTTTTTTACAATTTATCATAAATTGAATGTTTTCATAAAAATAAAAAAAATTTTGCCTAAGCTAATTTTGATATTATGAATCAAAAAATGAAGTCCATTTTAAAAAATAAAATTTATAAAATTTAAAAAAGTGGATATTACTATTCACAATGGCTAGTTTGATTGGTCATGGTGTGTTAAAACTCCAGGTTTCATACAATGCAAGCTATTGCATTATTCAAAGGGAAACGTACCATAAAAGCTTTTGGTGTTACACTCTCCCCTATTTCAAATAATTTCATCCAAAAAATTTCTAGAATATTACTGCATAAAAGGATTAATGTGGTTATTTATCAGAAGTTCCTTTGGTTCCCACGTTGCCTCTTCCATCTTTTTGTTTCTCTATAGAACTTTTTCCTAGACGAGTCGCCTGGTTTCTCAACACTAGTTCTCTGGTATCAAGAATTATCATAGCCTCTTCACAATAAGATAGGTCAGGTTCCAATTATATTTCTTCATAGGTGAGTATATGCATTGGGTCAGACATGTATTTTCTCAATAGTGATATGTGGAACACATCATGAACTTTGAGGAGATTTGGAGGCACTGCCAAATGATAAGTTACAACTCCAATTAGTTCTATAATTTCAAAAGGTCTGATATACCTGTGACTCAATTTACCCTTCTTACCGAAATTTATAACACCCTTCCACAGAGATACCTTCATGAAAACATGATCTCATACTTGAAATTCCAAATCCTTCCTTTAGTTATCAACATAGATCTTTTGCCTACTTTGAGTTTCATTGATGTGGGTTTGGATAACATTCACCTTTTCCATTGTTTCCTTAATATGTTCTGGGCCTATGAGTTTTCTTTCACCAACATCATCCCAAAAAGATGGTGTGTGACATCTCTTTCCGTATAACTCTACATATGGTTCCATCTGAATAGTTGAATGGAAGCTATTGTTATATAAAAATTCTACCAGAGGTATATACTAATCCAACATACCTTGAAAATCATGTGAGCAATATCTCAACATGTCTTCTATGGTTTGAATAGTCTAATCTGATTGTCTATTAGTTTGAGGGTGGTAGGAAGTTCTCAAATGAAGTACAGTATCCAAGGCCTTCAGAATAATTTTCCATAATCCTGATGTAAAATGGGGTTCATGATCAGAAACAATCGATAGAAGTACTACATGAATTCTTACAAGTTCATTAATATATAGTCTTACTAGACGTTCAAGTAGTAAATCTCCTCTTATACCAAGAAAATGTGCTGACTTGGTAAGACTATCAATAATGACCCATATTGAATCATTCCTTCTAGGAGTCTTTGGTAGTACCATGACAATGTCCATCATAATATCATCCCATTTCTACTCAGGTATGGAAAGAGGTTGCTTGACTCCTCTAGGATGTTGTCTTCCAGCTCTCACTTGTTGAAAAACCATACATCTTGACACATAATCATCAATCTCTCACCTCATGTTGTCCCACCAAAAATGTTCCTTCAAATCTCTATACATCTTAGTGCTATTATGGTGTATAGATAAATTGGATCTATGAGAATGATCCAACAATTCCCTTTTTGGACCAGGTATATCAGGAACATAGAGTCCTTTCCTAAATTTCAAAATTCCATATTCATATAAGAAGTCACTCAAGCTCCCTTCATTCATAGATTTTATCATATTTTGAAACTCCTCATCATTAGTCTAAGAACTATTTATCCTTTCTAGTAAAGATGGTTTGGAAACCATTTTAAAAATTATTTATTTTTCACCTACCATGGTTATTCTCATATCCCTCATACTAGATCCCTAAAAATAGGATCCCTTTTATCACTCACCTTGTTCAAAACTCCATGATCCTCTCTGATCAAAGCATCTACCACCTTATATTCTTTCCTCAGGTGGAAGTGTATAGTTCAATCATATTACATGAGTAATTCAAGCCATAGTCTTTGCATCTTGTTGATTCTTTCTGTGATAAAATATACTTCAGACTCTTGTGATCAGTATAAATCTTACATTTTTCACCATATAGATAGTTTCTCAATATTTTTAGAGCAAAGATTACAGCTGCTAACTCTGGATCAAGAGTGGGATAGTTTTTCTCATTAATTTTTACTTATCGCGATGCATAGGCAATAACCCTATCCTTATGCATAAAGACACAACCAAGTACTTTCTTTGATACATCACTATAAATAACAAACCAATCATTCCCGGATGATAGATTCAAGATTGAAGCATTGACTAATATTCTCTTTAGATATTCCAAACATTCTTCACAGTCTTTTTTCCAAACAAATTTAACCCTGTTACGTATATGCTTGGATAATGGGTTAGCCAATTAGGACAAATTTATGGAGAAACGTCAATAATAACCTGATAAACAAATAAAATTGTATACCTCAGTAAAAATTGTCGGTGTTGGCCATCTTGTATTGCCTTGGTGTTTGAATGATCAAAAGATATTCAATCCTTAGAGACAATATGGCCAAGAAATGAAATCTACTGAAGCCAGAATTCACACTTACTAAAATTCCTATATAATTCATTTCTTTAGAAGGTTTTCATAATAATGCATAAGTTATTTTCATGATCTTTTTATATTTTGTAGTATACCAAGATATCATCAATAATTACCACTAAAAATTCATCAAGATATACCTTGAAAACACTATTCATTATATCCATGAAAATATAGGGTGCATTAGTCAGTCTAAAATACATTACTGTAAACACGCAATGCCCGTACCTGGTTTGAAATGTTGTTTTTGGAATTTCTTCCTTCTTCACACACAACTGATGATATCCAGATCAAAGGTCAATCTTTGAAAAATATTGACCTCCATGATGTTGGTCGAATAAATCATCAATGTATGGTAGGGGATACTGGTTATTTATTGTTATAGTATTGATCTCTATATAGTCAATGCACAACCTCATAGATTCATTTTTCTTCTTAACAAAAAGAATAGTGGATCCCTATGGAGAAACACTAGGGAGAAGAAATCCCTTACTACTCAATTCCTCTAGTTGTTTCTTTAGTTCCACTAATTGAAAAGTGTCCATTCTATAAGGGGTCTTTGATATGTTCCTTGAACCAAAATTTAAATTGATGGAAATATCAACTTCTAATTCTAGAGGATGTCCATGTAAATCCTTTGGAAGCACATCAACATATTCTTGTACAATAGGTACATCCTCTATTTGAATATTCCTTTCCTCACTCATAGTAATTTCATACCCTTCCTCTCCAATAATTTATTTTATTAGAGCTACTGGGGGTGGATCTAGATAAGAATAAGGTGGTGACTTTTCTGCTCTAAAGATAATGTACTCCTTATCATAATCGAAAATTTTAACCTCCTTCTTCTTATAGTTAATTTTCGCATCATGGTCTCAAATCCAATCCATTCTGAGGATTATATCAAATTCAATCATGGGTATGATGATGAGATGAGAAGATAAAGAATATTTATATGCCCTAATGGGAATTGATTCCCAAAACATTGTTGCAATGATACTTCCCTTAGGGGTTTTGACTGACCAATCCATTGTTAAATAAAATTGGAAATATCTAATTTTCTTAAGAAACTGGGGAGATATGAAACAATGTGACGATCTAGAATCAACTAATGTATTGGCTAAACTTGAAGAAACCATTTAATTACCTGCCACCACATCTTTTAGAGCTTCAACCTCAGTAGTAGTGATCACATAAGATTATCCTTGATCCCTTTTCCTTTTCCGAGGTATGTTTCATTGGAACTTAGGAAATTCATTTTCATAATGCCACATTTCTCTACAATTTTAGCATTCAACATTAACAGACTCTTTCTTTCCCTTGCAATCACGAGCTCGAGGTATTTTTCACCACACATGTAACAAACTCTCATTCCCTTCAGGCAAGTACCAGGGTGTTTATTCCCACATTTACTATGTGATGTATATTCCACTTTTCCCTTCTTCCCCGTGATTCCATTTCCATAGTGTTGAACAGATCTCTTCTTCTCTTTATTTTCTTTAAAGTCGTAAGACATAGAGAATTCCTTTTCTGCCTTGATAGGCCATGAGAAAATATCTTCGTATAATGAAAAGGATTCTGAGACGAATGCTCGATGGTGAAATGGTTTTAACCCATCAAAGAATTGATCAATTTTACTCCTTGGGTAACATATATAATATACTACATCCATTTATAACCTTGTCAAGTTAGCCTCTTTATTTGAGAAATTATTATCCTTCTTTTGCCTCAGAATAAGAAATTTTATTTCCATATCAGCTCGATGGCCATGAGGAAACTGTTTTTCTAATAAAGGCTCTTTAAAATACCTCTATTCCATATTTTATATTCCATTATCCTCATTTTTTTTTGAATTAATGACCACCATTTATTTTCATCTCTTGTGAGGTGATAAACGTCCATGACAACATTTTCCCTTTTTTGCTTCTCCCCAAGGCATGTAATATTTTCTCTAAGGAACTTATCAATTTCTCAACTAGAAATGGATTTTTAGTCCCACTTAATGTTGCTGGTTGTTTCCTCATGAAGAGGTATAACATTGATCCTCTGCATTGGAGATCAGGGAGCTCTATATGGGTAAAGTTATTATTCATAACTAGTGTGAGTTGTCCCAATATGGTGATAAGCTGATCAGCACTTGTTAGATCACCAGCTCTGCTATAATTATCTTGAGTAGGAGGTCAATCCCTATATAAATTACATGGGTTGATACAGTTTCCATTCCTTCCACTAGGCTCCATTTCTAAACAATGGCATTCACTCTATTAGTTTATGAATCGCAATACATAATTCCAAAAATGAAAAACACTTAACATAAATTGAACAGTTTGTGGATATAATCTATAATCATACAAATGTTTTCTTTGAGAAATTATATACAAAAAAATCATCCATAATTTTTTTGAAGAAAATGTGAATTATCATAATCATATCCCCTAGGAGTGTCATAACCAAGAGTGAAACAAGGCCCATTGTCGTGTACCATGATACCCCGAATCAAGCCCAAAACACCTTGTTAGAGTTTTCACTCCTAGGTAAATCTGTTCTAGAGCCACCTTTAACTGCTCGTTTCCATACAGGGATGTATTATTTAGAAAAATCATAAAATCATTGCATTATAAAAATTCTAGGAAATTATTCATTACAAATCCTCAAAGTCTATCTTAGGGTAATGTTATCTAATCAGTGTTTTTCTAAATCTGGATTCCATGGTTTGTACTAAAATTACCTTGATATAAACTATAACACCCTGACCCTAGTTACCTAGAGATGGTTTATTATTACATAACATTGTCATGATCACAAGGTATCATGTCTCGAATGATCGATCTGTTTAGTAACTTTGGATGTACAAGATATTAACATAAGTTTTACATTATATCATGAGATAAAAACCAAAACAACATTTTGTCCCCTTTTAACACACTTATATACATTAGTCTATCACGGAAGGTCTACCAAAAAATACTTCTTCACATCCTGGGTAAAATAAAACATAGAAAGGGGTGAGATGAGATGCTAAGTAAGGATAATAATATAATGAAAACATTCATAATTAAGCATAAACATTTAAGGCAATGTATAAGACCAAAAAAATAATATTTTTTATCCTAGTTTTCATCATAATATGGAAAATATAAATCAAATAATTCCATTACCTTATTCACATGGATATTCTACTAGTCAAATAGTCACATGCAATATCAATAGCCAATTTTATAATGATAAATGCATAATGTCGAACATCATAACCACATAGTCAAGGCCTATTCTAAGACTACAAATAAGAATTTGTCAAGGCCTTGTGCCAAGACACTAGTTTGTCTCATTAGACTTACCGATGCATCATGGAACTATAACAGGATCCACCCATCACTTACTAAGTCTAATGCATTCCTTTATTGACAATGATAAAGCATAACAAAAATATTCATATTAAAACTATAATATGAAATGTTAATAATTTAACCATAAACCATGAATGGTATAAAAATAACATATCCACAATCAATCATATAACAAAACCATTAATACAATATGGAAGATTGTATCCAAAAAATGACTTCAAACAAGTGTGAAATCCATCAAAGAATGTTGATGTAAATGAAATCAAAACTATTTCAGAGAATAGTCTCTTTATATTTTAAAATCATTTAAAAGTCACATAATTATAAAAGAAAACTTTTATTTTGAAAATATTCTTAAAATATTTTAAGGGAAGCTTCGAAGATTCTATAATGGTGGAAAATAGTCGTACTCTACATACAAGTTTAAAAATCATTCTCTCCTTAATTTTGTTGAAAACGTTGTAAAAGACCTTATTTGGAAAATGACAGTAATATTACATTATAAACATTCTATAAAATGTAAGAAAATGTTATAAATTGCTTTAACCGATAGTCTATGAAATAGTAAATTTTTTTTGAAATATATTTTTAAGAACCATGGATGTGGATGATAAAGAAGTCCTAGTAGATACTCATGTATAAACAACCTCAGATAATGAAGAGATTGTAGAATTAACCCTTACAATGTACTTTCCCTTGGTTGAGGATATGTTAACCTCATGTATAATAGTTAAATTACTGTTATTAAATTATACAAGAACCACGTACATATATATGATATCATATATGATCTTTTAATATTTTTTTGTTAATAATATTTCTATAGTATCATTGTTTCGGGTGTTAACTGATTCGCTTTCCTTTATATTCATGGTTACGTAAACCATGTTTGTTACGGATTGGAATTATTTCATTCATATCCCAAATTATATAATGTTCTTAAAAATTATTTTTAATCATCAAATGAAAATTATTCTTGAATGGTTACGATGGGGTATGAATCTCACCGTGTTCGTTGAGACGGTAATCTGTATGTACGCACGAATGGTGACTTGTCATTAATAAGATGGATAGAATAATGAATATGGTTTTATAATATTTATAATAAAATAATAGTATATATAAGGTTATGGAGTTATTATTTTGATATGGAAGCAACTAAGAAAGAGGAAGTTGAAGAAGAAAAGAACATTGAACGAGGTGGTTAAATTATTGCCTCTTTTTCTGGTGTTTCATTTTGAGTTGATCAAAATGGCTCTTTATGTTGTGTTTCTGATAAAAGTAAGGCCTCTAGTTATAAGGGAGGGTATTTGGGAGGATATTTGAGCAGTTTTTGGATGAGCCAAATGGCTTTGGAGGTGTGATTTTGAGTGAAGGGGAAGTACCATTTTATAAGATAGGTGAGGGTCACTTTAGGAAAAGCTTAAAATATTATTTTATTATACAATCATATTCAGTTTATAATGGATCAAAAATGATTTATTTTGAGTATATGTTTGGGATGGGTTGATAAATTCACCACCAATAGGTTTTATAAATGTTTGGGTCACTATATTAACCTTATCTTTTAGATTTAACTCTTAGTTATGTACTTTAACATTTAACATTTATTTTTGTATTATTATAATAAATGTTTAATAAAATTACTATAAAAATAAAAAATAACCCCATGTGGTTAATTATTGATATATAAAACTTTATCTAAGTCCTTTGGTTAATCCTTATATTTTTAGGAATATTATATCAATTAATGATATAGTATTTGTTTTAAAAATATATTTATGTCAATTTTGACACTATTTCGAATTTTGTTTTTGTTAAATTCATAAAAACCTTATCACTTCAAAAAAAAATTATTTAATCAACTATAAAATTTCATATTAACCTATAAAATTAGTTCAATTCATCAAAAGTCTCAATTTAAATTTATTTGGATATTTATAATATCAATTATTTTAATCTTTCATTAATAAGGTAATTACTAAATCATCATTGTATCATTAATAAATTTAGTTTTTTAATATATAAAAATTATAAATAAAATATCATTATGTAGGAAATATTTTTATCCTTCTAATGAATATTTACAGTTGAATTTATCTTATGTATAACCCTATATTAAAGATGTTTTAGTTATGAAAATTTGAATTTCACACTTTTAACTCTTCTTAAAATAAAATAATAATAAATGTGCTACTCTAATCCAAGTGGACCAAAAGGATCGTATTTTATTACAAGGGTTGATTTTGGTCAAAAACCACTTATCCAATACAATTATGACATGTGTTATGTGAATTATAATATCATTTTTACCATTGATTTCTCTATTTACTTTTAACCATGGTAAATAAAAGTCAAAATTTACTATTAATCAAAAATCATTTTCATAGTATTGAACCAAATTTTACATACTGATGTCAACTGTGTCTCTCAGATTTTTTAAATTCAACTCATAGAAGTGATAAATTATGTTTTATGCAAAATTTTCAAATACTTCTAGATGGTGGGTAAAATACAGTAAAGAGTTCATGAAAATTTTATATATCTAATATTATTATAAAATTACTTTAATGAATTACATTAAACATATATAGGTTTTATATATCTATTTTTACATTATATAAATTTAAATAAAATAACTAATTATTTAAATAAAAATTCGGTTTTAAACAATAACACAATATTGCTTTACTATTCATCAAAAATTGAATATTTTCATAAAAATACAGAAAATTAACACTAAGACAATTTTGATATTCCAAATCCAAAAATGAAGTCCATTTTGAAAAATAAAATTTATACATTTTTAAAAAGATGTAATTACTATTAATGACGGCAAGTTTGATTGGTTGTGGTGTATTAAAACTCCATGTTACGTACAATGCAAGTTATTGCATTATTAAAAGGGAAACGTACCATGGAAGCATGGGGTGTTACAATAAGTCAGTTTGTTTAGGTTTTCACTTATCTCTCATTATTCTCCACTCGATGCAATGTAATCTCTTGAACATGTTCATTATTGGTTTTAAACATGATCGGTTATAATCTAGAATCCTTCCTAGGATCATATTCACATTTTTTCGTGTTGGAAAATCCTACTGGGATTGTTGTTTCATTGTCAGTTAAAGGTAGGGGGTCTAAACCTTAACCTCTTGGTTTTTTTAATTGAAAGTATGTGCAACATTGTAACTTCACCAATGTATTGTGTGACTGAATTAATAAAATGATTAATTGGATTATTATATAGAATCCCTTTGGATCCAATTTGTTATTGTCCTAGCTTATGGAAACCATTTGGATGAAAAAACTCTTGATTATTAATGAATTCATGAGTGGGTTAAAGTGTGTTTAGCATGACATGTGTTTTCAGTGATTTCTTGATATAGATTCACCAAGGATTGTATTTATTATTGAGATGACTGGAACGTTACTAGTTTATGAGAAAAGGATAAATGAATGCCTAATTGAAATATAAATAGTGATTTCGTAATTAACTAGCGAGCCATACAATTGGATATTATTATATCCATTTTCTCTTCTTGGTGATACATGTTTTAATTATTATATATTGGTATTGGCCCTGATACATGTTTCGAATCTTATATAGCGATCGATGCCCAGTGACACATGCTAAAATGATTATATACATAGATTGGAATTGATACATGCTAAAATGATAATATACCGGTATTTGACCTGATACATGTTGAAATTTGTATATATCGGCCTTGGCCCTGATACATGTTGAGATACTTATATATATGTCTAGGACCTAATAAATGTTAAAATTATTATATGTCATGATTGGCCTTGATACATGCTGAAATACATATATATTAATAATGGTCCTAATTTATTACTGAAATTATTATATTGTTGGATTAAACCAGACTTGTGGGATTCACACCATGAATATATGGGTAGGATTTTCAGGGTTGTGAGACATGATTAAAAACATTTGGGCATAGATCCAAAGTAGGTAATTTTTTACCATGGTTACATGGTTATGGTTGTCATGGTCCTGATACATAAACAAATATATTTCAGAATTATTTCAAAGAAGGTTTATGTGGTATTAATTAAAATATTTAATTAATTAATACATCTGATTAATGAATTATTACATGCACTTATTATCATACTGGTCATGTTTATACATTGTGGTGTCCACCTACTGAGTTGTATTGATACCCTATTTGGGGTTTTGTTTGGAGCACAAGAATATTTCATGGATATATTATTAGGCATGGGTAAGGGACTATGCAGTTCATTATTCTCTTACTGGATGGGGTGGAGTTGGAGACAAGACCGACCTGGGATTCAGAACCAAGGTCTTTTGAGTCACATAGTATGTTAGATGTGTTACTTCTATAATTGAATTTAGTTATATTCGAGCATGACATTACATTTTTCCATTATAATTTATTAGATTATTGAGTTAGATTTTATTGTTTGGTTTTATGATGTATTGCATTATTTTTATAATTTCTAAACTCTGATATTTATTTATTTATTTTTTTCTATTTACTCTATTTTGTAACTATAACGAGGGGGTATAGTCTCCCTACTATAATTATCTCATACCTAGTACTAGTCACTATCCTTTGGCGTATGGGGAGATGCACTTGAGGTCTCATAACTAACCAATTTCATCAGCATGAGAGAGTTCCCGATTATGGGATATTACAAAAACAGGCATTTGTATAGTCCAACTAGGTCAATGGATATAGTGGATCTAGGTTTTCAATCGGGTTAAGTGGTTTAAGATTATTATTATTTTGATAAAAGAAGATAAGATGTGGTAACTGACCTTAATGTGGGATCTATGAGGGATTATGAGGATTTTGAGAATCCCTCTCCTTGTCTATAAATTTCAAAGGTTAAAAGTCCCATAAAAGGATTAATATCCCCTAAGGGGGAGTATATACCTATATAATCAATTTTTGGGACTAATCTCACTAATTTATGTAGTAGTGATAATGAAACTCTAGGCGCATGTAGTCCTTAAATGATTGAGGTATGTGGAGCACTGTTCATTACCACCACACCTCCTAGAGAGAAGAAGTATCCTAAAACCTATCTAATTCATTTTACTCCTTCTAATCCAGACATTGATAATGATAATAATCCTAATAATATAATTTTACCCAAACATGGTGGATATTCCATACCTCTTTTACCGAGTTATCCCAAAAAAGTAGAACATACTCCTTTTTCAACTATACTTTTGGAATAAGGGGTACTGGACCTCACAGCTAATGATATTTTACAAAATATGTTTATTTTAACTCCTATAAAATTTGTTTTTCCATCCTCCCTAGATCATTTTTATGATGAATTAGTTATAGGGGATCTAGTGTATAATTCCACTCCTCATATAGAGATTATGTTTGGTGATGTATCGAGTGGTTCAGTTTAGTAGATTAGCATGCCTGAGTGTGAAACATCAGATGACGATGGACTGAAATTGAATCCCTTGGATATGTATAACATTGACTGCAACCGTAGACATATTCCATATCAACCGATCTATTTTTAATTTTTTTTCATGGAAGACATTATACTATTAAAAATTAATTTATTTAATATTTTGAAAGAAATATGTCCATATCATAGAATTGATAGTGAGACTGATATATATATATATATATATTACCATTTCTAGTGATGTTTCTCTTATTTAGTCCAATTTATTTCTCAAAATTGATCATTTGAATCAAGAAATTAAAATGAAAATAGAATTGGTTTGATCTCTATAGGTGGGTTCCCTAAACATGATGATTAATATGGAGTAGACATATATTAATGTTTTTATCAGTACTTCTAGAATTCTCCTCATTCAAAACATGTATCTCTTTATAAGGATCTCCTTCAATGTTTTTTTCACAAAAAAAATTAGTCTATTTTGGAATGATTCAAGAAAAATAAAAAATTGATACAGAAGGGTGTATATTCCCATAGTGAGAATTTTTTTTCTATGATCATGATAAATATAGTTAAGTATATTAATGAAAAAAATTATTAAAGGTTACATCAAGCATTACATAAGAATAATTTTCACCAAGTCTAATAAAAATTCTGTGTTTAGATCATTGGATAATGATCATTATATACC
Source organism: Viscum album (assembly GCA_963277665.1). Taxonomy (NCBI): domain Eukaryota; kingdom Viridiplantae; phylum Streptophyta; class Magnoliopsida; order Santalales; family Viscaceae; genus Viscum; species Viscum album. Next base: position 903,287,174 of record OY728158.1, on the reverse strand, counting down.
TCTATTAACTCGTGATTTTACGTCCATAGTGGAAATTTGTTTGTGAAATAACTCGTATTGGATCACTTTATAACTTAAAAGGAGGAGTTCTTAATATCATAGAGCATGTATTTAGGTATATGACTGATATCACATGGAATTTGGATCTTTATATTTATAAAAATATAATATTAGCTCTTGAATCTCTTCCAATGACCATTTTTTCACACCTACTATTACAACTTCGACGGGTCCTTTTCATATCAGTCTCCTACAGACCCTCCAACATATCAAAACTATCTCTAAAGGTATTTTGATACTCTAATATTCTTTTTATCCCCAACCTACACCATCACCTTCTCCTTCATTATATATATAATGGAAAATCACCACTTTATCCTTCAATTATTCCTGATCCTAAAGAATTAGATTCTAATTAGGGCATCAAATATAGCTTGTTTATTCTTTTTGAATAATTGAATATATTTATTCACTTTTTCTTACTTACTTTTCCAACTTACATTCAACAGTATTATTATATTTTCTTCATCTACCCTTCTTTATTTTTGATAATCCCAAAATGGGATGTAATGGTATAACTGAATAGCTTAGAAAGATTTTTTATTAGTGTACATTATTTTGTTATTTATATAATGAATTTTAATCATGAAAAAATTTGAGAGTGTTATCTTGGTCTATAAGTTACATATTTTAATGATCCCGAATAATTATTACTTTATTTTAAATGAATTGTGTGTTTTATATTAGTAACATTTTGTGTACTAATTTAGTAATTTTTCTAATATTCAAAGTAACTGTAATGCCAGCATTAGACTGTATAAATAAATTTAGTGGAGTACGGGGATAGACAGGTGATCATTTTTTAGAAAAGTAAAATTTATATATGTAATAAAATGTATGCATGATTACTGGACTAACCATAAGAAGGATTAAATCAGGTGTATAAAGACATATATTTGACCACATGAAGTAACTTGTAAATGAACAATATTTCACAATGTATAGAAATGAGAGAATGGATAAATGGATTGACCATATAACTATTCAATAACTAAAAGAATAATCACAATCCTCAAGTAAATGAAATATCAAATGGAGAAACCAAAATAGAGAGTGGATGTATGTTATATCCAAATCAACCATATCAGAAAAATGGATATTATCAATGTGACCAAACTCTATGACTGACTGATCATAGGATCAAACCATGAAACTATATGAAAGAACTTAAATTCATAAAAGTGTTTAAGTGATTATACGATGTCTTTTAGCAACCAAACATTGAAGTAAAGTGACTTCACTTTGATGTGAAGTGGTCTTAAGTTTATGTGAAGTGAGAAAACATCAAAATGAAGTGACTGCACGTTAAAGTGAAGTGGTCGTATGTTTATGTGAATTGAGAAAACATCAAGGTGAAGTGACTGCATGTAAAAATTATTGATTACTTGACTAGTAATAAAATCCAATTGAGGTTTTTTCTAAGTATCGAATCAACCGTGATGTTTCAAGATGATGTGGTAGACATGGATTTCCCATGTATAATTAGAATTATATTTAATTAATATAATCCCAAAGTTAATATTAAGGAATTAAATATAAAGGGAAGTGAATTGAAGACTTCTGTATTTCAATCTAAATATGATGTTTTATTCATGATTATTCTTCAATATATATTTGGATGAAGAGTGTCTCTATTTAAATCAACAAATAGACCAAGATAGAAAATGGGAGAGGATAAAAATACAATTACGTTGATACAAAAATATGTGGCACTTTTTTTTCTATAATGTACTCAAAAATATAAGGGTACACATATAATCATTATATCTACTCTGAAAACAAAAAGCACCATGTATGTAAGAGAAGAGGACCTTGTTTATCAACTGAATCCTTATTAGTGTCGAAGTTTCATCTAAAATCAACCATTTCTCTATTTTACCTTATTTTGTAGTTTTTATTTTAAAATTTTTTATATCAATTGAGAACATACTCCTATACAGTATTTAAGAGTACTCGGATATTGTTTCTTGATTTCCTTCTCATTTGTATTCAGGCAATCAACTATAGAATATTCTTGGTGATAGCCTAGAAAGTATATTCTGTAGTTATATTATGTATATTACATCTTGTTTTTGGATTATCCATTGTATTTTAATAAAAAAAAATTGGAGTGGGTTAATACAAAGTGGATAATATTAAGTCTGATCTTGAAATTAAACCGTTGTTTTTTTAATTCCACCATGTGTTAATTATTTTTATTACGCGGTCAAAAATAGATTTCCATAAAAAATTAGTTATCAATTATGTTTTTATAACTATAAAATAAAAATATATATTTATGTTGGAAACATTACTTTGATATCTAATTGTGACCAATTATATATGTACTTTTTATGTGACTAGAGTAATAACAAAACTTAGACTAATCGCAATTTATTATAATTGTGTTTTGATCAATCACTTAAGTAGTTATTGAAAAACAATTATGACTATTATATCCATTAACTATATTTTCTCCAAAAATTTAAGCTTTTTATAAGATTTTTTAATAGAATTTTTTATTGGATTATCAATTCATCCCCTCGTAGGAAATTCTATACAACCAACAAATATATTCACCATGATAATAAGGTACCTAAAAACCATCTATATCATACCATCTACAAAAGAATAAGTCATTTAAAAAATGGAATTTAAAGCCATATATAAGAAAAAATCCAAAAAATATCTATCCACATGATTCCAAAAATACTATAATAATATAATCAAAAAAATTTCAACCAAAATACAACCATCACATGAATTGTCCTAAAGCAACCAATCCATAAAAAGAATCAAACCCAAGCTCTCTTTTAAAAACCAAACGTACAAAACTTTTGTAGATGAACTAAATAGAAAAAAAAGTTGAAAACATATATCTTTAAAGAATTAAGAATAAGATTACACTTGATCCCTACACTACAAGCGAACAATTTATTCTTCCTTTAAGACAATCTTGAGTTTTTGTAAGGACAAACCTCATTTCCATATGATAGAAATAAGTTATCACCCAACACTATTTTCCTAGAGAATTCATCATCCACATGAATAGATTTTTTAATAACCTTTTAAAAGGATTTTGATCGAAACATATGTACAGTTGAACCAAAATCAATGTGAATACTACCTCCAATGAAATAATCATTCTCAGTTCATAGATAACTGGACAAGGGGATAAGATGAACAAATTTAAATATTTATTAGCATAACAATTCACTAATCGATCACCCTGATGAAGGCTCACAAGATATATTCCTCTCTCTACTATAAAAATATTCATATAAACACACTGAATAAATACCATCATTAAACACTTCCAAGAGATATCCTAATTTAGCTAAAGAGGTACCATACACCCCCACCACACTGGACTACATCTAAAAATACAGATCATTGTAACTCCCAGTTTTTAACCTTTAGGCATCCTAAGAGAATTGAGGATCACCTTGATCATTTCTAACCACCTCACTACTTCAGTCAAATATTTATCACCATAAAAAGGTGGATTCAAATTCAAGAAGTCAATTATAGGTTCCAAGATTAAATAAGGTTCCAATTCCATCACTTTAATCAGAGTCTAGATATATTATGGAACTGTATAAAATCCTTCTCGAATATGGGATGATTCACCAAGAGGATAATCCTTGCAGATAAAACTTATAATTTATCTTAATACACTTAAAATAGGCACTCCATAAACATAAAGATACATGAATAATATCAATTATTGAATAAAAACATAACCCAAAAAATACTATCATAAACTATGGATCCAATCTAAAAACAACAAGTCATCAAATCATGACACATATATTTCACACCAATAAGAGAAACTTCAATTTCAAAAATAGGAATTTCCATCAAGGAATTTTGAAAACCCACTCCTCCAATTAACAATGTTGAAAAACAATCCAATCCTTATTTTTATAATGATTCAACAATATTGAAACCAACATCACCAAAATAAGACATATCACAAAACTCGAATTCTTCATGATTAAAACTTCTCAATGAAAACATTTCCTTAACACTAAATCAACCTCAAAAATATTATTTTGATATCAATCACTTTGAAAATTCCCAAACTAACACATTTTAAACATTCCATTTTCCACCTTTCAAAATTTTATAAACACTATAATGGAACCGACAACTTTATAAAAAAATTCATGGAAACTAAGTGGATTTACTCTATTTTAACAACCCATGGGAACCAAAGTTATGAAATAATAATTTTCTAAAATTTCCTCCATTTCCCAAAGAAAATCCTTAAATCCGAGTATTTTAAATCCCTGCACAAACCTTTTAAATAGGTCTAATATAACCACATAGAAATATCATCAAAACACCCCCTCAATCTATTTCCAAAAAGATAAATTCACTTTTCAAAGAATTAGAGAACATAATGGAGTAAAAAAATAAAATAAGAAAAAGTATTATGTATGGTTTGTACACATAGGTTGTTAAATTTTTTACCAACTATTTCATGGGATTAGTGAAATTGATAGACCCAAACCAAACATGAACCACATGGTTGGCCAAGTCATGTATGAAAATAGTGTTGGCCAGGTTCTCCTCTATTATAACCTAAAACAAAATAATGGCCCCTGAACCCACTTACATAATCAAAGGATGTCAAAAAAATATCAATCCATATCAATATTCATAATAAACAACTAAAAACAACCTCAAATATAAAATTCTAAAACCAATATACCATAGTAGGTTGGTGTTTGGGATGAGAAAGAACTATCCAAATTATCCCTTCCCTTGCCTCATAAGCATTGAAAACATTGATATCTTTTATACCATGACATCCCCAAATATCAAGAGGGATGATCAAGAAACATTGGAACTATAAAAATAACCTAGAACTCTGATACCATTTTATAATGAACTAACCTAGGCTATAATCCACTTGGAACCTGACCTGGCATGATATAAGGCTTGAAGGGAGTTCCTAATCCCCATGATCTAGAAACTACTGCCTTGGTCTCATAAGAAACCCCTTTGGGAATGGTTTATCCCTTAATCAATGTTAATACAATGGAACATTACTATTTTATGACATGGACCATCCCTACTTTGGAAATCCATGTAACATCTAGAATATATATAAAATCAAAATAAATGGGCATGAAAAATGGATCCTAACCAACAACATGGATTTGAACCATTTATATTATTACATAACATCATCATTAACAAAATGATATAGAATGAATATCTAGATACTACAAAAATAACTAAAAGAATCTATAGATATGGTTTTCTTTCCCAATACAACAATAACTAAAAATAAAAAAACTAAATCTAACCATGAATCCCCCTCAATGTTACCCCTAGTTTCTCACAAACTCATCAATCTGTCAACATTGGCTATGAGTATAAAATAAAAGTCTATATGAAAAACCCATAACCTGAAATATATAGGTGTCATATAAACAATTCAATAGATCACCACCCTTTGTAACTATGAAATTTATTTCATATGTAAATTCATAAATTCTACTATGAAAATACAACTATAAAATATTATTTTCAATATTAACTTATGAAGAATCAAAATGAAGCACATAATATCTTTATAAAAAATTCCCTTTTATTTTCTTAAAATGAAAACATATACTTTGAAAACATTTAACCAACCTAATCCATTTTAAAATCAATACACCCAGTTTTAAAGACACTTTAAAAACAAACAAAATAGTTTATAAGTACAAAATGTGGGTTTAAAAGATCTTTGGAAACTATTTAAAATGAAACGATCCTAACAAAATCGTCCAAGAATACACAAATTAGGAACCATTAGTCCAATTATAAGAAATGAAGATATACAAGATAAAGGTTATAATATAATATAATTGGGGGAAAGATACAACCAAGCACATGATCGTTATCCTTTCTATAAACCATTAATCAAGAAATGAATATGTCATGGCCTATACCTTTGGAATCTAATGTGTGATGCCTCTAACATTTTCAATTTAATACGAACCAACTACCAGAATATGATGAGTCTAACTATAATCCATCCAAATATCCTACACAAGGCTCATTATAAATTGATCCCCATCCTAAGCTAGTTCCCAACATGACTGGATGGACACAATAAATGTGTGAATTAACTAGTGCAACATAATAATACAAAACCCACATAGAAATCTAGTTTCTATGACTAATAACAATGTGAGGAGAGTGAACACTCAATCCATGATCAAAACATAAGGACTATGTAATAAATATCCCTTAACTCAATCATTATCACATAAAATATCCCATTACACATGATATATCCATGGAATAAATAATTTAGTTCCCTAAAAATGAAGAAACAATCATCATATAGTGATAACAACTCACAGAAGTGGAAAAACACTGATGGGCCATCAAGTGGGTCTCAAAAGATTTAAATGATACTCTTTATTAAGATTCAATTGGGAATATCCATAAAACCTTCCTTAAAATTACAAACACTTTCAGTTGCATGAAACACATTTTATAAATCAATTATAAAAAATACACTATTTAAATTTTTAAATACAACCATTAAAACAGAAATATTTACCCTTAAAATTCAAAACATAGCCAAGGTCCTTCAATTTACATCTAGTACATTTTCATTATACATAACAGAATTTTCAAAAGGATCGTATAGACACACCAATTTTAAAATAACACCTTAAATTCATCAAAGGGATCATTTTTCAAATCATTCCAAGGTCAATACCTCATTATAAAACAGATATCCCTTTAAACTCTAGTTTTATCTATTTGAAAAAAATGGATCCTAATTGAGCACACACCCACAAAACTATTCTAAAAATACATATAGGCATTTGTCAAATGATTTTCACATGAAAATATTCCATTTTAAATATGAATGTATTAAATTCAAAATAAACCCCATTTATTCCAAAATCAAGCTTCAAGGCAATGTTTAGAAACGCGCATAGATATCAGGTATATTCATACATTCAATAAAAATGTATTAAAAAAAGATAAAACACAAGTTTAATTCAAAAAAAATATAAACACATACTTATAAGAAACAGAAACCATGATGAAACATATCTCCTTCAATAAAGACCACCTGAATATGTAAGAATCCCTCCTTTATAATATAAAAGAGACCAAAACCTTTGTTATAACCATCCAGAACCTAATATATATCAAATAAATGTGAATTATGTATTTTTAGGGGAAATAAAACCTACTAAATGAGGAATTAATAATAATCAGGGTGAAATGAGGAGGGATTTGAATTAGAATCATCTGAAAAATAAGAAATTTGAGTCAAGAATCAATGGAAGAAGAAGTTTGGATCTCTCCTTGTGATCATATTGATCGATTGAGTCATATGGTAGAAGTATTCAACATAACAAATCTTAAAATATAAATGATATTTTCTTAAAAAATAAAACTTTTATGTGATTATGGGTAGGTTTATGTGTTTTGGAAACACATTTTTCCAAACTGGGCACCAACCATTTAAAAGAACCCCTACACATAAAAAATCCGCTTGATTTTTGGGAAACTCCACACGGTTTCACAAACCATGTAGAGAATATGAAAACCCTCACTTTCTCCATGATTTTAACCTTGTAATGGGTGACACATGGTCACCCTGAGCCATGCAAGTAAATCGTGCAACACACATAAATCATTAAAACTCTTATTTTCCAAGATGAAAATTATTGAGGCTCAAGGTGAATCAAGATATGATAAAATAACTCAAACTAAACACTATAGTGACATGTGGGTGTCACATGTATTCACATTCCAATTTCATTAAAGTAAAATGAATATATTTAATTTATTATTTTTGAATTTCATGGTATCTCTCTCATGTTATATTGATTCTTACATAACCATTACAATAAGGGTGTTTCTATATTAAATTTTTCCATTAATATATGATTCATATTCACCACATGTTTCTTTTTTTGGTCCATATTTTAGAATTGGATTACTTTTTAAATACTATCATACTATTTTCCTATGGAACATCGAAATTTTGGAACTATGTATTGCCTTTTTCTTTCCAAATCATCCTCTATTAGGGGCATTATTTTTCTTCCTATCACTTTACTCTATGAATACCATATTTTTTATTGCATTATTTTAACTTAATTTTCATGGATTGGCATAGATTAAAATATTTTGTGAATTATTGACTAAACTATATGAAATTAATCTATATGAAGTTAGTTTTAAGAATCATAACCTAGAAATATATTCCATTTATTTATTGTTGAAATATTTAAAAAATTTATACTTATTATCTCAATATGTATGTTTATTTACTAATAAGAAATTTTTTATGTATTTTTTATTATATTAATTCCTTCATGTGATTAATGCATTAGAGTTAATCAGTGATAAGTGGGGCCTATAATATCCCCTATATGCATCGATTGGTCTCATGAGGCAATGTATTTTGGTCATTTTTTTGTATGCATATGTAGAATAAAATACTTTCTTGACACATGGCCTTGAGGGTAATACAGTGATGTCTTACATTAGGTAATAGATTTAGTTATCTAATATTCTTAATTTCATTTCCAAGGAACCCATTATTATTATCCATGTGATCTTTTCATTTCCATAATTATCAATGGGTGTATTATTCTTTTAGTTTCATTTTATTATATCATTTTTTTATTATCTATTCCTATAATATTATTTATACCCCCCATATGTTCACTTATGATATTTGATTGTTATCTGTTATGTTTACCTTTACTGATCATTTCATCTCACCCCTTCTTATGCATCAATTTCCTTAGGTTATAGAGAAATTTATTATACACAATATTTCTAGAAGAAAATAGCATGTGTGGAGAATTTTTATGAGATGTTTAAGACTTGTTATGAATTAATTGTTTTATTATTTTAGTGGGAAAAAATTATATTGGATGATAATTTCATGGGATTTTTTGTCAATTTTTATCAAGAATCTCTAAAAAACTAAACCTAAAAGGTCCTTCAAATGTATATGACTCAATATTTATTGGTGATATTATAATTATTGATTGGTGAAATTGGGTTTCATTAATTAATTTTAGATATAGCATGTAAATAAGTTTTAATTATCTCCAAAACCAGGAGTGTTATTTCAAAGAATCACATATAATATTTAATAAATTAAATTTACATATTTATATCTAATCGCATTCAATTCCAGAATCTTTTTAATATTCCATAATATGATAATTTTTTATTTTAAAAAGAGTTGATCATAGTCTTGATGAAATACAATTATAAAATATCATAAAATATATCCTAGATAGTTATCCCCCATTTCTCCACCCTTTCCCCTAATTTTTTTATAATTCATAGGATGACCTATACGATTTTTATCACCGAATAAGTGTTAATGGATTCATTATCTATCCATTATTCTTTCTCATTATATTCCCATAATTTTATGAGATCACTAAAGGTAATGTTTTCTAATTATTTCAATAGATAATTCTAAAGTCCCTTCATTGCATTGGGAATATTCTCATGGAAGGTAAAAGAGACCATTGTGATCCTTTAATATGATAATAAATAATTTTTTACCATTGTAATGAAATTTAAATAATTTTATTTTTATTTGGCCTAAATTCATTGATATTTCTAGCTAAAAAATGGTCAGGACTTCCCTATTATCATTATATTTTATGTTTATCTTAGTAATTATATGTATGAAATTAGATAAATTTATTTATTTGTGATGTTTTTTGTAATATTTAATTTTATATGAATATTTCTGAATCTTTATGTAATTTACCTGGAAAATAAACTTAAAATTTCTATTATTAGTCAACGTATCCATTAAAATTGATATTATAGTTTTGGGATAACTAAAATTTATTTTTTTCATCGATAAAAAAAATTATAAAATGGGGAATTATAACAGACCAATATTAATGTACATATAAATTACATCATTTTTTTTAAACAACTAATACATTACAAAAAAAGATGCCCAAACATCATTTTCCAATAGTTCCCTTCAAAAATTGGAACAATAATTATCTAACAAAGTGGAATATATTCAATGTTTCCCATAAAGATATTCCCCTTTAGTAATTATAATTAAGAATATTTTTTCATAACCTTGGGAAGGGAAACATAAGAAAGGGGTGATCTCAAATTCTCAGCAAGGGTAAATAAATGAAATGTGTAAGCATATCATGAATATAAGGGTCTGAGAACATGATTATGGTAATTCGAATATCTTACCTTATATATCAAAGATCATAAATATGAATCATACTATAAATATTTTCATTTAATAAGATATGTATCGTCGAGAAATAAAGAGAATTATACATGAAATCATAAAATAGAATAAGGTATGGAATTTTAGAATACATATAAGCATATAAAAACCCATGGTAAGGTTTCCTACTAAGACCATTGTAACATTATAGGATTGGGATAATCAACTACGTACCTACTTAGGGTTTCAGAATCCCTCTTCTTTACCCTCTTATTTTGGGATTAGGATTCCCTACCATGTGCCCTCTTGTTTTGGTCTTGGGATTCCATCCCTATGGCCCCACTTTTTTCGAACATGGATTCTCTCTTGTGTATCTTCTTTTTTCGGGCTTGGGATTTCGTCCTGTGTACCATTTGAGAACACAAAACATTTATCATTACCCAATTAATTAGGGGAAGATATAGGTCCCACCCATCTCATAATAAAAAAATACATATATGTGCCAAAAGATAATAAAACAGTCATTATATCATAACCTATAAAAATAGATGGGTTTTATAGACATTAAAATGTAACCCATTAAATGAAATTGGTCTCATTAACATTTCATTAAATCATAACCTATGAAAAATATATAGTTTTTAAAATCATTTCATCATAGCATAACCCATGAAAAGAAAGTTAGTTTCAAAATAATATAACATATTGATGTGAAACATGTGTAATAAGAATAATTACATCAAAACCTAAACTATTCAATAAATATTATAAATTTAAACTTATGATCATTTCCTAGAAGGGAATGATTGGCATCATTGGATGTCATCATAGATTGAAAATTACCTGGAAAGATATTTTGAAATCATTTCTTAAAGAAAATATATTATCTTCTTTGAAAATTATTTTTAGAATATAAAACCTATAGAAAATAATTTCTGTTTATAATTCAGACAAATCTAATCCTAATGTCTTTAAATAATTTTGAAAACTATATCCCTTAAAAACATATAAAATAATGTGGAAAACCTTTCTGAAATTTTTTTACTTGAAAACATTTAAAAGAAACATAAATCATTTTAAAAACCTTTTTCATTTAAAATAAATTTAAAACTTATCAAATAATTTTTTAAATCATTTAAATACTTTAGTTTGAAAATAACCATCATAAAATCATATAAATAATGCTTTGAAAATAATTTATAAAACTTTATAAGCATAAAATAGTTTTTGAAAAAACCTTTTTCATTCAAAGACATTTTAAAATAAAAAAAATTCTAGAATATTAGGGATTCTTTTTAAAAACCAACTTTTATAATTTATAAATAATGCTTCATGGAAATTATGGTCATGAAAGTGGGTAGGTCCATATATGTCGAACATTCCTTTTGTACCTTAGAATTTTATGAAAGTACCATGATTATAAATGAAAATAAGATTACTTTTAAAACGTTTCTATAAAAAATTAATACATGGGTAAAAAATTCCATTAAATTTAATAGGAAAAAGTAGATAATTTTTTAAAACCATTTAGAAAATATGGTTTTAACAGAACACATACCTCCCACCGAAAGGAGAAATAATGTCATGTTTTCATAAAAACATTTATTATTTTTCTTAAGTTTCATGACTAGAAAATAGTACCTTTCCTGGATATAAAATTAATAACCATAGGGTAAAAAATTTCAATTATTTATTGAGATATGGATCATAAAACTTCAACAATGTAATAATAATCATTAACAATATTAATAAGTGATGTGACTGTGGAATTAAATTGTTGCCACTATGGTAACATTCAATTATGATACAATAAAAATAAAAATATGAAATTACTCTTACAGTATCATAAAAATATGTATATTCAAGATATAACATGTCAAATTCATTATATCTACCTCGTAGAAAAGTATATGTACATAACATGGCATGTGTATCAAAAATTAAAATTGAGACAAAATTACTTCACCGATTTAGCAATTTTTGAAACATAAATCCCATGAAATAATTTCATAAAATGGATATCAAAATACAAATAAATTTAATTTTTAGAGTCATATAACACATCCATGGGTGTTATACATGACAAATATAAGAAATAAGAGGTGAACATGACTTGTGTCTCGTGGTAAATAAAAGTGAGATGAGAAAACACTTACTATTTGAGTTACATTAGAATCATGATCCCCATGATATAATAACATAATTTAAATATTTATTAAAAATAAATAAATGATTTTAATGATTTAAAATGTCATATGCAATTATATACAATACATAAACAAATAAAGTGGTGAATATGCCATTTTTTAATGGAAATAAAAAGTTAGATGAAATACCCTAACCCAATGTCATGACTCTCTTCATACTCATTCAAACCTCCTATATAATAAGTACAAGTTTATTAACCATATATTAAAGAATCATATTCTTCTATATAATATAATTTATCATTTTATTAAATCTTTATGTTACCCTCTTCTTAACACTTCCATGTTTTGTTTATGTTTCATGTAATATCCATTTTGTTTTTCACATGTGTCTTAATTTGTTATATTTTTAATCCTGATACATATATTATGATATCTATATTTTTATTTGATATAAATATCATTTATAATAAGTATATATTTACCTATAAAAATCTATGAAATATATTAATATTAAATGGGATACACCATTCATGGAGATGATAGGTCATACGTACGCACGAACATTATTTCCATTTAATATTTTCATGATCTGTCCCCCGGGGCCTGTGTCGTAACATACACTAACCCCACCTCCTAAAGGTCATGGGTTGGTGACTAGAGCTGAGGGAGTAAACCTACAAGTCAAAGGCATTTGACTGAGTACATGTACACATGAATACAAGCACAACCACATCCCAAAGCTGGAAAACATAAACAAATATGCCACTATAAATAAAAACTAAGTACTGATATAACTGAAAGTGAAATGGACTAGAATAAAAATCCAAAAAAGACTAACTAGAAAAAAGAAAAATACAAAAGAAACTTTTTATAGCCATACACTTAAAACCCTACCAGATAGGTCTATATAGAGTAGCTGCTGGAAGCCATAGAAATATTTCTATCCTTCCTAGTCTCACTGGGAACCACTAGGTCCTGGGCCACCAAGTCCTCCGTCAGGGCTGCAGTCATCTGTAGAGGACACAACACGTGCGGTTGAAGCATGTTCAGAGATGAGAAACAAAATACTCAGTAGGGACAACAAAATAACAAGGAAAGACCATAGAGAAATCCACAACCAAACCACAATGCATGATCACCAAGCATGATAAAGAAGTAAGAAAACTCACACCATGTATATTCTAGAGTAGGATAGTAGAAACATTAGTCACATCATCGAACACCTTGGGTTGCTGGAGAAATCCTCCTCAATGAGTATAGTGGGCATTTTGGGTCACACAGAAGGCAATTCCCACTAACCTTGGGACTGATATGGTACTCATCCTTAATGAATATCGTGGGTATGGTGGGTCACACAAAAGCCACTCCCCACTGTGGGAATTTCAGGTCACACAAAAGCCACTTCCCAATATGGCCATATTGAGGTAATCCTCTTGTTCAGTACCATGGGTCTTCCAGGTCACACAGAAGCTGCTCCCCACCATGGGACTACCATGTCACACAAAAGTTTCTTCCCACTAGACCATAGTATCTGATACACATAGGGTTTCTAATTAGCAGTCATTAGGGCTTAGCCAACTGTAGTGTTTTTTCACATAGCACGCTTGATCTGAGGAGAACTGCTCCCTAATCCATTCATTGAATATAAAATTCCATTAAATCCATTATAGAGTATTCCAAAATATTCTTCTCATTGCGAGGGTTCCAACTCCACAAACAGATCATCAATTGAACGCTTGGATTTCAAGACATTAACATTTTTTCAAAAATGGTTTGGTTGGGTCAGGGCCCAGTCCGACCCTGTCAAATTAACCCGAACCGGCCCGATCTAGGGTCCAACTACAAGACCTGAATCCAACGACCCAACCTAGACATCGTCCATCCTTGGTCTGGTCCATTGGGCCATTGGTCCTGCCAGACGGGGCAGGTCTAGGCTACTCGGGCGGGTCTGACCCACCTCATTCCCGGTCCGCCTTTGGCGGGCCGGTTACCCTCACCCCGAACACATGGCATGTTTGGGGGAGTCATAAGACTGGTCAATTTGGCCACCCATGGGATCTTCATGTGGTCAGAAGACTATGTTCTTGGAAAAACCATGACCTGTGGTTGCGAGCCACTCCACCAGTGCTGCCACCCGGCCGCATCCGCCTCCACTGGCCACCGACACAACCCAAAGCCCCTTTCACTCTAATGTGACCCAAGTTGTCTGTGAGGCTCCTCTGGGCACACCATTATGGTGAACCTTTAGGGTACTCCATAGATGACTGGTTCTGCTCTGGTGGTCAATTTTTCTCACCACTTGTGCCTACGACATCTGTAGGTTGTCGCTTTCTCTACGAAGGCCACGAATTCGCCTTTCCACCCCATATGAAAATTAGTCTTAAAGAAATAAAAGTGTTGGGGCAAGGGACTTGTTCATGTTGGACCACACCCTCTATAATATAATTTTTGAACATGGGAAGGTATTGGGATTACAGTTCAATGAACAATAATTCAATCCCAAATAGAAAACCCAGAAACATCACCCTACCGCACAAACGCACGATCTGCGAATCAACCTGTTCATCGGTTGATCCACATACATCATTTAAAAGGAATAACATGGAAAATATAAACCAAATAAATCCCCTAACCTGATTGATGTTCATCTTTTAAGTTCTCCTCCCTCGATGATTAAATCTACATGGGCGTTCGTCACTTCCCTGTCACATTCTTCGTAAGGAGTCAACATTAATAGTGATCCTGAAAGCGTTCTTCATTCATTGTTGGAGGGAATACTTCCATATGTTCATCATAGAATTTCCATAGTTTAATTCAAAACTCTCCAATATGTTATCTTTTTAATAGAATACATGTCGCAACATTTCTGTGACACTTTTTCATTTATGAAATAGATTATCTATTACACCGCATAAAATGAGTCATTAAGGAGCTTCCATTAATTTCCCTCATCACTGTACCACGGTGCTGTCGTCCACCACTCAATGGTGCAAAAAAATAAATTTTTTAAAGTTATTTCATTATTTTTTGTAAATTACGAAAAATAACTCTTCCATCCGACCTTTTCTAGTTGATGTTAAGTCCTTTCTTGGTGAATCTCGGTGTTGTGAGTTCTATGGTGCCCCAATATTTTTGATCCGAGCACCAGTTCAAATGTTATAAAAAACCTTCTTGCATGTTTACTTAACAGAACTAATAAAAGTTCAAAATTCCATTCCAGGCACATCGAACCTCAGAATCACATTCCCTCAAAGCCTGTGGTCTCAAAAAAATTATATACAATTAAAAAAAATACATTATTTCTAGACACTACATTCTCACCACCTTAGGTCTTTATGTCCCCAAAAGGAAAAAATGACTAATAAAAAAATGGAGGTCCTAAGATCGAATTTGAGCCTCCCGCTCCAATGTGCTCTCCGAGAGATTCTTGGGCTGTCATTGAACGCACACAAGAGTAATTGACCGTCCATGAAAGACCCCATCCTGTCAATACTCCATATCTATAGAAAACTCCACAAACATTTCCCCACCATCAAGGCCCAGCTCTCCCCAGTCGATGACATGCAATGGATCATGCACGTACCACCTTTACTATGAGACATGAAAGACATCATGAACCTAGTACGTATATGGGGGAATAGCTAAGAAATATGTCACCTTGAGAACTCTGCTAAGGATATAAAATGGTCCGATGAACCCCAGAGATAACTTACCGCCCTGTCCAAATCTCCTTAATCCTCATCTGGTTGCGACCTGAAGTAACAAGTTGTCTCCCTACTCAAACTCCAATAGTCTCTACCTCCGATTAACATATGATTTACAACTGCTCCATGTATTCCTCATCCACTTATAGATGATCTAAACCTTTTCATTGGTAGCCCATACCAACTATGGACCCATGAGTGCTGACTCCTCTTGATCTATCCAGCATAGAGGTGATATGCAGGGCCTCCTATATAAATCCTTAAACAGTACCATGCTAATGGTGGAGTGATAGCTCTTGTTTTATGAAAACTCTATTAGTGATAGGTGCTCCTCTCAACTGCAACCAAATCATAGACACAATCATGAAGCTTTCCTTCCATGTTCTGTATGGTTTGATCTGTCTGACCATCTTTCTAGGGGTTAAAAGATGTTATTAAGTGCATCTGTGTCCTAAACGCCTCCTAAAATCCATTCCATAACCGAGATGTAATGTGTGCATCACAGTTTGAGATGATCGTTGAAGTAACCCCATGAAACCTCACTATCTCTTAGATGTAGAGGCATCCCAATCCCCCAATCGATCCATTCTATCAGATGGGTAGGAATTTAACCGACATGATGAGTCTTTCAACAATCACCCAGATAGAATCACAGCCCTTGGACATGTGTGGTAACCCCATCATGATGTCTTTGGAGATGCCATCCAACTTTAATTCTGGTACCTCAACTAGTTTTTCTAATCCTGTTGAGACTTGATTCTCGGCCTCCACTTTCTAACAATTAAGGAATTTCTAAAGGAACCCAACCACTACTTTCTTTATCCCTGGCCACCAATACTGACGTCGGAGGTCCTGGTATATCTTCTCCACTGCATGATTTATCGATAAAGGTTATGTATGGAACTCCCTCAACGCCACCTCTGAAAACATCACTATTACTATGGTTCATGATCTAAAAAGGATGATGTGCTACCCACCTATCAAAAATTCATCAGGAGCCTATCCTAAGGATATTTGAGCTCATCGGGCCTCGCAGTCAACATTCACATGTTTTTCCTCTCTAAATCGTTGTTAGAGTGGGGGAGTGATAGTCATTGACTAGAGGTAAGCTACTCTTTCCCTATCCAAGAATTTTATCTGCATCATGGCTAGCTACTCCGTTACTTAACTCAGCAGTTGTAAACTAGAACTCCTACAGAGCGCGTCCGCCACCACATTCCCAAACCTATGAGTATAGACTATATCAAAGTCATAGACTCGGACGAACCCCATCCATCACTATTGTTTCAAGTTTATGTCCTTATGTGAGTAGATATACCTGAGACTCTTGTGGTTGGAGTAGATAGTAAACTGGACACCCTTCATGTAGTGTCTCCACATCCTCATGGAAACGACCATTGATACTAAATCTAGGTCACGGGTCACATAATTCTGTTCATGATATGTTATCTACTGTTAGCTTTATCTGATCACCACTTTCTCTTGCATTAGGACACAACCCAATCTGATCCCTAATGCATCACAGATGTCTATATACCCAACTCCCTCTTCAGCAAGTCTCAAGATGAGTGCACTCTTCAGTCTCCACCTCAGCACTTGGATACTCTGATGACACTTCTCCATCCACACAAATGGTTGTCCCTTCTATGTCAAGGCTGATAAAGGTTCTGGAACTCTAGAAATGTACGTCTAGAACCATCGGTAGTATCCATCCAACCATAATAAACTCTTCACCTCATTCATACATCTAGGTGGCTCCCAAGAAATCATTGCCTCTATATTTTCTGGTTCCACTGCAGCTCCATCCATCGTGATGACATGTACTAGAAATTGGACCTCTCGAATCTAGAACCGGTACTTAGAGACCTTACCATAAACCTAGTGCTCTTGGAGTGTATACAGGCCCATATGCAGTTGTGTATCATTCTCTTCTTCCGATTCCGGGTATGTCAAGATGTCATCAATGAAGACTACCACTAAATGATCGAGGTAAGGTTGGAAAATACTATTCATGAGACCCCTAAACACTACTAGGGAATTGTTCATGCCGAAAGGAATCACCAAGAATTCATAGTGTCCATACCATTATATGAAGGTTGTCTTAGGTACGTCCCCATCCCATACCTAAAGCTGTTGACAACCTGGTCTGAGTTATATCTTTGAGAACTACATCTCCCACTTCAGTTAATCAAAGAGGTCATCAATCCTCGAAAGTGGATACTTTTTCATCAAAGTCACCTGGTTCAGGTGCCGGAAGTCCATGCATAGCCTAAAGATCTCATTTCCCTTCTTGTAAAAAAACACCAGGGCTTCCCTTAGTGAAATGTTGGGCCTTACGAACCCATTCTCCTACAAGTCCTAGAAATTTACCCTTAGTTCATGAAGCTCTGCAAGAGCCATCTAATATTCTGGTGTAGATATTGGTGTCGTCTCTGGGTACAGGTCGATGCAGAAGTCTACCTCCTTCAGAGGAGGTATTTCTGGAATATCCTCTATAAGGACATCCTATTACTCATTCACCACTACAATAAAACATGGACGCCTCTCCTCCACCGCACCGAGGTGGAGGATAACCAATTAGTGAGTGATCTGTTGTACCCTCCTCTGAGAAAGTCAATCCATTTCTAAAAAAATACCCCTTCTCACTAGTGAAGGAACCCCGAGTTCCATCCTTGCAAACAAACTGCATTTTTTTCCTAAAATAATTTATTTGAGCACGAACTGAAGATAACCAGTACATAACCAAGATGATGTTTTAAGGCCTCGACGCTACAACTTGGAGATCCCAGTTGAAGATCTCACCACCTATAGTAACCTCACACTGTTGGAACCAGTGTGTAATCACTGAATACCCTCTTGTAGGAGTATCTAATCGTAAGGATTGAGCCAATAGATCCACTAGAATCTACATGCCCTAAACATGATTCATGGAAATGAAATAGTGACTGAAACCTATGTCTATAAGAACTAAATATAAGGTGTAGAATATGCAGATCAGACCTCTAATCAACTAAGAATCACTATGGTCATAGGTCTACATCACCTGAATCTAACTCCTCCCATGTTTTCTAGCTCCCTAAGCCCATGGTGGACCACCTAGGTGTGGTGGTGGTAGCACCTCTAACCATCATCCACCACCTGATACTCAGCCTACTCCCTTTCCATATTCATTGCCGTGCTGACCTCCTCGCTTGAACCTATACCTCTGAATTGAAGCTCCCTTGATTATTTGCTGATCATTTTCATGGTGGGTCAGGCAGTCATGAGCCATGTGTCCCTGCCAACCACAAGTGAAGAACAACCTGGTTCCCTACTAACTCCCTCTGCTATGGGAGCCCCTTACTACTGACCATGAGTCCTAGGCTTGTCCCCTGAAATACTTGGACGGCTTGGGCCCCCTGTGTCTGTTGCCTACTATTCACCACTAAATACTATGCTGCCTGGTGTCTGTTGGTGGCTTTGGTTGTTGGTGTCAACTTTTCTAGGAATCTCTCCACAATAAGGGATCACCCATGCTCTCTAGCCTATGTTGGGATGCTGAGAGTCATCATGGATGCCTTGATATCATGTATGAGTCCCTACAAAAAGGTTTGATCCCTGAAGAAAGTCTCCCAAACCATTTTTGTTCAGTAGAGAGTGAGGTCTGTAAACCCCAAAGAGTACTCATCCACTGATCGTATACCCTACTATAGGTGACGAAACTCATATATTCCCATTGAACACAAGGTCGCAGGGAATAACTACTTTCGAAAAATACCCTCGAAGTCCTCCCAAGAGAGGGTCGCCTCCTCATGATTCTAAGTCATTAGACTGCACCATCTTCCAGTAGTGCCCTGAAGAAGGCTCACATCTAAGATCTCTATCTGTTCAAGTTGTGTCCTCCCTATGAGGAAGACCCACATCACAGCCTCCAGCCATTCCTCGGTGACCAGAGGATCTGTCTCTCCCATGAACCCTCGTGGTCTATGTCTAAAAAAACTCATGAAAAAAACATATTCTTCATATGTCCTCTACTGGTACCACCGACAGTAACTTGTGATCAATGGGTGGTGCCAACACTAGTACACCACCCGATGGGGCCATCTCTCACACTGGTCCCTGAACCGACACCTTTTCACTAGGCGGGCTATCCACACGATCACGTATCAGAAGACTAGTTGGATTTCTGTGTGGAGGAATCTTGAAATAGATCAATATGTACCAAAATCATAATATTATACCATGTGAGATTACTTTAATTCATTAGAATCTTAAGAATACACCTATGCAACCAGTGTTTTCATGTATAGAGACGACAAAATAGACTTAAGAGTCCTTGTGTATGGATATGCATCCACTACACCAACCATGGAATCCATTAATCAAAAAGTCAAACTCAAATAATTTAACACTATTTCCCCAAATAAACAACAGACTCTTTGTCTCAAAGGTAGAACCGACCACATATGATACGACATTGTCATGACCTGTCCCCCTAGGCCTGTATCATGACATTTTCCAAGCCCACCTCCCAATGTCCAAAAGCCAGTGACTAGTACTGAAGATATAAACCTACAAGTGGAAGGAATTTTTTTGAGTACATGCATGCATGCACACAAAACCCCATACTAAATCTGGAAAAAGTAAACAAGCATGCCACTATAAATCGCCAATGAGTACAAGTAAAATTGAAAGTAATATGGGCTATATTACAAACCCAATTAAAGGATAACTAGAAAACTAGAAACAACAAAAGAAACTATGGATAACCATCCACTTAATCACCCACCTGATGGGTTAGTATAGAGTATCTACTGGAAGTCATATAAGTATGTATTGTCTTTTGGGTCTCGCAAGGCACCACCATATCCTGGGCCACCGAGTCCTCTGTTAAGGTGGTAGTCTTCTGCACAAGACACAACTTGTGTGGGGAATCCCATGTAGGGGTGAGTATTAAAATATTCAGTAGGGACCCCAAAATAATAAGAAACGACCACAAAGAAATCCACAACAAAACCAGAAATCATGGTCACCAAGCTTGATCATGAAGCAAGATAGATCACACTAGGTATATTCTAGAGAATGATAGTAGAACCATTAGTCATATCATCGAACACCAAGGGATGATGGAGAACTCCTCCTCAGTGTGTATAGTGGGCCAATAGGGTCACACAGAATCCACTTCCCACAAACCTTTAGACTGTTCTGGTACTCATATTTGAGGAGTATCGTGGGTATGATGGGTGACACAAAAATTGTTCCCCACCATGGGCATGTCGGGTCACACAGAAGATTATTCCCACCTATTTCCATACTGAGGTACTATTCCTATCTATTATTGTGGTTATTTCAGTTCACATAGAAGATTCTCCCCACTCTGGGACTTCTGGGTCACAGAGAAGCCGCATCCCATAAATTTATGGTGTCTGGTCGACATAGGGTCACTCGTCAGTAGTGTTTATGTCTCAGCCAACCGCAGGGTTATTGCACATAACATTCTTGATCTTGGGAGAACAGATCCCCAAGCCGGTCATTATATTTAGACATCCATAAAATTCTTCATATGTTATTTCAAAATCTTAATCTTGTTAAGAGGATTCCAACTCTGTAAACGGCTCGTCAATCAGATGCCCGATTTTCATGATATTGAAGTTTTTCAAAGAAGGGGTTGGTTAGGTCTGGGTCCGGTTCAACGCGATCACATAGATCCCACTTGGCCTGGACCGGGGTCCACTGACCCAACCTGAATCCACCGACCAGACCCAGACCTAGCCTAGACTAGTCTAGTCTGTTGGGTTTTGGGCCCGGCCCGCTGGGCGAGTCTGGCCCGCCTCCTACCTGGCCCACCTTCGGCAAACAGGTTCCCCTTATCCCGAACGCATGGAACATCTGAGGGTGTCATGTGGTCAATAAATTAGCCCATCAAAGTATCCACACATGGCCAGAAGACCATGTTCTTGGAAAAAATGTAGCTCATGGTTGTGGGTCGCTCCACCGATGCAGCCGCCCGGCCACGTCTGCCTCCACCGACCACTGGCATAGCCGGTGGCCCATTTCACTCTATCGTGGCCCAGGTCAGCCACGATGCTCCTCTAAGAATGCTATTATGGGGAAATACCACCCACCCATGGCATCCTCTTCTAGTATTGGTGCACCGACATGATACTCTGCAGACCACCAGGTCCGCTTCGGTGGTCCGTTCTTTGCGCTGCTTGCACATATGGCCTTTGTGGGGTGTCTCCTTCCCTCCGAAACACCTTGCTACCCCTTTAAAAAATCGGTCAGAAAGAACTCACAAGAAGAGGGGCTCGGGTCTTGTTCATGTCATCCCACACCCCCTCCCCACATTAAAATTTTCAAAAAGGGGTAATTTTTTTATTACAGTTCAATCAACAATAATTCAATCCTGAATAGAAAACCAAGAAACATCACCCTCCCTCAAGAATTAATGATACATGGATCAACATGTTCATGGATTGATTCACATTCATTATTTAAAACAAAGAAAAAGGAAAATATAAACCAAAAAATCCCCTACCTTGATTGACGTTCGTCTATGAAGCTCTCTGCCCTCAAGGATTCAAGCTCTGTTGGCGTTTGTTTCTTCCTAGTCATGTTCTTCGTAAGGAATCGATGTTTCTAGGGATCATGTTGGTGTTCTTCATTTATCGTTGGAGAGGATACTTATCTTAGGTTCATCAGATAATTTCCATGGTTTAATTCTCAACTCTCCAACGTGTTAGCTTGTAAAAATAAAACACATCGTATTGTTTATGTTAAGCTATTTAATTTATGAAACAATGTATTTTTTATTCTGCACAAAAAGAGTCATTAGAGAGATTCCTTTAATGTGTCTCATCTCCGCATAGTAGTTCTATCATCTACCACTTAATGGTGTGAATGAAAATAAAATAACTTTTTTTTGTCATATTTTATTATTTTCAAAAATTTCCAAAAAATAATATTTCTGTCTGATCCTTACTCGTCAAAGTTATGTCCTTTCTAGGAAAATCCCGGCATTCTGAGTTCAATGGTGCCCTCAGATTTTTTGATCCATACACCTTTTTAAAAGTTAGAGAACCCCGTTTTCACATTTAAAAACGAGAACTAAAAAATGTCTCAAATTTCATTCTGGGCTCACTGATCCTTAGAATCACATTTTATCAAAGCGTGTGGTCTTTAAATAATTCCATATAATTTAAAAATATTTATAGAAATTCTAGGATGATAAAAATATTAATATTGAAAGAAAGAATGTAAGTTAAATATATATACTAATTTCCATAGAATTAATATTTCATAAATGTTATATTAGTTTACTAAACCCACCTTTAATATATTTTATTTGAAGTGTGAACAAATCACCTCGGTTTGAGGAGGCGGTGGTCCATACTTCCCCAAATGAAATTTTAATATTTACAAAAAGTGGAATGTATTTAGGAAAGTGTTATATAATAGTTTCAAAAGAATAAATGATCCCTAAATATAATAAATATAATTTATAAACATATTTTCCATCATAATGTTCTACCATGATTGGTGGGAAGGGAAAAATAAATAGCATTGTTTCGTGAGGCTATAGTTCACCATACACAAGAACGGTATGTTCGTCACCCATTTGATTGATGTGAGTGTTAGTGTAGGTAAAACCCATAGAATAAAAACATCCCATTATATTTAGGATACTTATTTTATTATATAAGAATTTAATAATAAAATTTGATGTGGTGTAGAATTGAAATAAAACATAGGATCTTGAGGGAGGATGGTACCTCTTATTCGGGTAACTCCTTTTGGTTTTCTCCAATGGGATTCCTTGGATTACATTATTTTTGAGGTGATGGTTCGAGGTTATGTTTAGTCATATTTAGAATCTATTTGGACATATCTTTCTTGAGAATAAATTTCTTGATATTTGTAATGATGTGGGAGAGGTCGTGGCCTTTTATAGAAGAGGGAGGGGACACACTAGGCATTTTTTAAAACAAGTTAGTTGTAACCACATTTTTACCTAAAAAGTAATAAAACCCAAAAAACTAAATAATGAATGGTTTATGGCCGAAATATGGACATAAAAGTTGTTTTTAATATGTTTAGAAGTCATCTTGGCCCTTAATTGTTTGGTTTATTCCGTTGTTAAGGTTAATTTTACCTTAATCCCAGTAATTAATTTTAATCACTATCACTAATAATATTGGTCAAAAAATAAAGTGATATTATTAGACTATAAATATTATACTTTTTATAAATATTTATGTCTACATTAAAAAATTAAATTGAAATAAGCAGAAAAAAATATTAATACAAATCTCAGGGATGTGGTGAGAAAGCGGGCTTTTAAAGTGAGATTGTTCAAAAGTTCATTATTCATTTATATATAAATTCAATATAAAAATGATTCCAATGACCTATATTGGATTAATGAATTTATATTTGATCAATTTTTACATTAAAACCAACTTAAAATATAATATAACTATATATATAAATTATATGAAAAAACATTTTTG
The DNA here is from genome assembly GCA_963277665.1 of Viscum album. Taxonomy (NCBI): domain Eukaryota; kingdom Viridiplantae; phylum Streptophyta; class Magnoliopsida; order Santalales; family Viscaceae; genus Viscum; species Viscum album. The sequence continues at coordinate 903,262,579 of OY728158.1, read as the reverse complement.
AATTAAAATTTATTATTTTTCACTATTCATCCAAAAATGGTGTTTCTTAGAAAACCCCCAAAATATCATCCTAAGATAATTATGAAATTATGAATTTCAAAATGAAGTTTATTTTATCAAATAAAATTAATAACATTTTCTAAAATTAATTTTATTATTGTTTACAGAGGGGCATAAAAATAAGTTCTATTAAGAAATGAGTATTTGAAAACATATAATGGTTTTACAAAAAAAATTATATTTCATTATCATTATGATTTCTTTATAGTAAAAAATTATAAATAAAATATAAAAATTATTTATTTCTCTTTATATTACTATGTCTAATATCTCATTTATAACTATCTTTTTTAAATAATTATAATAATAACGTGATGTTTCATAAAAACTCAATCTTATGTGTAACACAAGCCAAGTCAGTGTTGTGTGTAGTGATAGATTTCCTTGGTGTTGTATATAAAGAAATACAAGACTATTTATTTAGAATAAAAAGCAATATTTAGTGTCTTGTGATATTCAAAATATCAAAAAATTAAATTAGTTCAAAAAAATATATTTCACAAAATCTCATGGTGTTACAAGAATGTAGTGATTCAATTAAAATGTTTCTAGTGAAAATCGTTACGAAGGATAAGTAATAAACATGGATGAAAAATAATTTAATTGTAATAATCATTATACAATAATTTTTTGGGTTCTTTGATTTTATTATGTTTTTTTGGATTTTAAAAAATTCAAGCTTTTAAGATATATCAAATAGATTTAAAAAGATTGAATTTATAGAATTTAATGTTTATACTAAAGTGTATGGAAGTTATTTTAAATGTTTCCAATTGTGAAAAAAAATTTATTTACAAATAAAAATGATGTATTATTTGTTTTAAGGACTAAATTTATAAAAATTATAATGTGAAAACTTATATAGTTAAGGCCTATTTAATTAGAAAAAAATTACTGATGAGTTTAGTTATTAAAAATGGATTTGTTTTATTGATGAATGTTTGTTAGTATTTCGAAGGTATACAAAAATTTTAAATTATTATAATTGTCTTAATTTATTCTATTAGATATTATAAATGTTATACATTGATGTTAAATGATTATTTAATCATTTAGTTCTCTGGGAAGAGGATAGTATATCACATGTTTTGCATTGTTCCATATAAGAATGATCATGAATCACTATTGTGGATTAGAATATTAACTCATATAGTAATTATGACTAATCTAGTGATACATATGATTATATAACTTATTTCAAAACATAAATAATGGAAATAGTGATGTTGTAAAATATTGATCATGCGATTCAAGGGAATACATAAGGTTCATTTTGGTTCATTTTAAATCAACATTAATAATGTCTAATTTTCACCTGAATATTTCAAAGTATATATAGGATTCTTTTGGTTGATATGTAAAAATAAATTTTTATTCCCATGTAAAATTTAAGAATAAATTTGATGATGTTGCATTACTATTCAGTGAATATATATCATGATTCTTGATGGATCAAGTCGTGATCTAAGCCAATATAGATGATGTAATTATAAAAAATAATCTGTGACATGATATTAATTTTCTCAATGTTATATTTCCATTTAATGTGATAAGAATACATGGAAAAAACAAAAGTTATATTTGTGGAAACTAGAAGGAAAGAAGAATCCAAAAAATTAGAATAATTTAGATAATAATGTTGAATGATATTGTAGGAGGTTTGATTTAGAATATTTTTTTATCTCATTGATATTAAATGATGACGAATTTCTCATGAGAATTTATGATCAAAATAAATTTTGAATATGAAAATAACAATGTTAAATTTGAAGAGTGTTATTATATTTGAATTATACACCATTATCATTATTATATGTATTGATTTTTTAAATCAAAAAAATTTCAGGAATCTAATAAAAAAATTAGACTGAGAAGATATTCTAATAAATCTAATAAGAGAAATAGAGGTATAAAACTCCTGGAGAATTATATACAAATATAATAAATAAGATCATCTATATTTAGTCAAATTTAGACTTGTGCTTTCTATAATGATCATTCCTCTATAATATTTCTATTAAAATTATATGTAATAATAGGTTGATTAATTTAAACTAGTTGTTTTTGGTATGATTGTGAGTTCAAAGGATATACCATTACTCATAAAAATATCATCATAATAAATGGGAAACATTGTGTGCATGGGTAACATCTACAAAAATCTAGGGATAAAATTTTCTACATTGGAGTTTATCCTCATTAAATAATATGGGGTTTTAATTATTTACTTCTTATATAGGGTGAGTCTAGGATTATATTTCTCAAAAATATGAGAGCATTTTTATTTTGAATAAAGAAAAATTACCAACACTAATTCACCTCCCTTTTTGTATTGACAATTATTCATGTAACCCTAACAATTGGTATTGGAGCTAGGGATTTCTCTAGGATGTACTTTTGGGAAATTTATATATATCATCACAAGTAATCCAATAACAAATTAATTACAACTTTTGATAAAAGTGGTTTTCAAAATCAGAAGATACTAATGGTACCATATTATCTCTCTCTTAGTCTTAATAAATACGAGAATTCCCTTCATGTATTTATAGTACTATATTAGACTACAATATGATCCATATCTTATTAAAAATTTAGAGATAGGGTAATAAAACATATTATTTTTATATTCATTATAAAATATAAAATAATTAATTAAATGAGATACCAAAATGATAATGGGATTTGGAAAAAAAACATCACAACATTTATGATGGACACAAGAAGTTAAAGGATTCAATGTTACAAATTTGTATAATTCAATTTGATTGTTTAAGAATGTATGATGTTAAATATTTCAATGAGTTATTTATTAGATATAATATTATTGTTTACATAATAATTATTTATTCAAATACTCTTTAAGACAACCTATTTTTGAAGAACTTAATGAGAAATATTTTGGAACATTTCCATCTATTATTTTTTTTCATGATGATTTAGATCTTGATAATTTCATAGTTAATAAATTCCATAATATTTTAATTACTAATGGGATGATAAGAGATACTCCACTCAAAATCTAAGCCAATATGGAGAAATAGATTAAATTTAAACATTTGAACAATACAATGATTGAATATGAAAAGATTAGTTTTGATAAAGTTAATAATTTGGAATGATATTAGGAGATCCTCTCCTGAATATCCTGAAATTTCAAAAGTGGAAATATGTGCATCATGGTATTTTTATTAAAATTAATCACTTTTTAGACAATTTCTAATGAATCAATTATATTTTTACACACATTATATATATATTAGTATTTAAAAAATGTATTTAATGTTGTATGTATCAAAATAAATGTGTTTTATGTTTATAGAAAAAATAAGGTTCTTTATAAGAATAATATCATAAATTTAGTTTCTTATAGCTTTGATTAATATTCAATTATTAATGGATTAAATGGACTATATTTAATTTATGTTTATATACATTTACGGAAGGCGAGATAATAAAACATCTATCAGCACACAAATATAATCCTATAGAAAAACATATAGAGGCATCGCCTAACCAATGAAATGTCATAATAGACCCTCATATAGTGTATTCACTCATGTTTTATCCCATTATAAACCAAAAAATATAATTATTCAATAATTTTATTAATTTATATTTCAATGTTTACATGAGAAACTTTCTGGTGAATTTTTTGTGGCCATTGGGTACATCAAAAGTACATGTGAACAAGAAAAAAATAAAAGTAGGGGTCAAGGGAATATTTCATGTATAATATATAAAAAAAAGCAAAATATTAATAATTATAACCTTTGTCTAAACATGAAGAAAAGAGTAATAAAATATACCAGGGAATATGTAAAATATGTTAGAGGATATGAGAAGGAATATACCTAATGCTATTGAACATTCTGAAATATGGCTATGGGAAAAAAATGTAAAAATAATCATTGTGTGATATGAGGGAATAAAGATTAATATGTGGGTGATACTTTCAAGATTTTAAGAGGATAGTATGGTCATTTTGATCGGGATTTGACACTTATGGATTAAAATAGTATATCTTTGTTTTGTTTTGTGAACGTAGATAGTGGTAGGGTGATGTTTTTTTAATCTCTCAATAGATAAATAGAAAATTTATCTATCTTTGACTATATATTCTTATTCACTGTAGTTTTTTCTTTTCTTATTAATGTTTTTACTTATTTATAGTTCTATTTGTGATGATTTGTTGGGGAAAGTGACCAGGTATTATAATCAAACACTAGAATTCCCCATGATAAAGAGATTATCAATGGAGATAAGGTCGTTGTCTCTATCCTTCTATATCCCTCACTCCTTTAATTTTATTCTCAGTTTTAAACATCTTGTCTCTCATTCTATATCACACAAAAAATAAAATGGAGTGATGTGTGTTAGAGGAGAGTCTAATGCAAGGCCTCAAATATAAGAGGAGACAAGACTATGTGTTGGCATAAATAGTTATTTGTGTTGGATGAACCCCTTCAATTAAACATAGAGTGTTGGTTAGATTAATGATAATTAATATCTATAGTGAGTAATGTTATGATATAAATCATTTCTATGTGGACTATTAATGAGTTTATCAGCAAACTCCCCAGTTTGACTTCCTATGACCAATTTTTTTTCATTTTTTCCTTTCCATTATTTCTCTCAATTATCAAAAAAACATTATATTTTTTTTAAATAAATTCAATTATTTGGAAAATAAATACACAAAATGAGGTCAAAAACTGGGCATTCACTATGTTTTCCCTGATCCACATCAATAAAATACTCCTTGTATCACTATATTTAATTATCATAGATTTTTCAATAGTTATTGATAAATAGTTCATGAAAATATCCAATTATTAATCTAATGTATTTTACAGGATATGATTGATGTTTTTATAATGTTTTCTTTAGTATTTTATTTTCTATTTATTTGATCTTAAAATACTAGAAACATTTGGATTTATCGTAAATACATCCAACCCAACACACTGCATGATAATATACTAGGAAATTTGTTATTCATTTAACATATATTTTCTACGATCCTAATATTTATCCACAGTTGTTTGAGGAATATAAAGATGTTGGAATGAAAACAATATAATTAAAAATAACAAAACTCACTTCAAGTCTTTGAGCTACGATGAAACAACTAGATGAAGTGTGTGTTCCTTGTGATCCATACAGAGAAAGAAAAAATAATATTAAGGAAGATATATGGTAGGTTGAGGAACAAGAGGATAACAATCAACTATATTATATAATTGAACTTCTTAAGGAAAATAAATGTGGTTTTAAAGAAACTAAAATAATTGTAGAGGGGAAAATAAAATGGTTGAATATCTAGATCATTGAATATATATAGAATATGTTGTTATGTGAAACTCACAACTTTTAAAAAATAAGATTCAACATAATTACACTCTCCTCTAAATTACATGAATGAATGCATGGTAGATATGTTTATCTTTGATAAAATCATTGATAATACACTACATAATATATTTTAAATTATCTTTATAGAGGCACTAATAGAATATAGAGTTAAATATTATGACTCAAATGAGGGGGACTTATTTAGATATATTAAATTTCATTCGAGATATATTGATTAAGAACTATATTCTAATCTACCTTAGTGAAACATTATAGATTAAGTTCAGTGGAACCATAGCATAGATGATTATAATGACTAGGAAAAAGTAGGGGTGGGAACATATAATGAATGTTTCGATGAACTAGATAAGATACATGCTAGTATATATGAAGGTGGTGTAAAAATATGATAGATCATAAGGAACAAAATGTAAAATAAGAAGAATAAAATTTTTAGCATGGAACGAATCATAATAATCAAGTGAGATTTAACTCACATGAATTTTTTTGTTAGTAAGAGAAGATTACATATATCACCTTTCTACCAATAATTAATCAAGGGTTGGTGGAATCATGGTCATTTATTCACTCATGATTATTTTTTTATTAACCAACTTACTACTAGATACTGGAGAGTATCATCGAACCTGAGTGAAGAAAATAATGTGTGAAAACTAAAAAAACGTAAAAAAATAAAAACAAAATAACAAAAAAATAATGAACTAAAATAGACTGAACCATTCTAAGAATAATTATATAATTAAGTAGAAACAGAGTGGAAATAATGAAACAAAAAAAGAAAATAAAAAATCATGTGAATGACATGGTGAGGGAGAGAAATTATTTGAGAATAATTGATGAATTAGGGAACTATATAGATGCAAATTGATTAAAATATTTTCAACTCATGCATCAGGAAAATCAAAATTTTGTTTAATCTATGAATAAAATATAGTGAGGAATCTAAAAATCTCATGGTGATCAACACATTTCAATAAACTCACCTGATAAATGATTTTCCAATCATAACATTAGAAATGAATAGCCCTTTCATGGAGAATAGATACATCAACATTTTCTAATTAAAGATATTCGGTTGAAGTCTCATGGTAAATGAATCCACTAGCATCACATTTTTATATGTATAGTAGTGTAGAAAAATATTTCATCAAGAATGAAAAAGATAACACAAAACAAAAATATTAAACAGAAGTTATCATAATGACACTCACATCAAATTTTTAATTTTAGGCACGATATGAATTAATTTTCACACAATAAGAAAATATAACCCTTGAAATAAATATGTTGATTCACCATTATAGAGTAAGAAAATATTAGTAGTGTATGAATATCTAGAAGAACATCACACATATTTGAGAACATGATTAGATCATATTTAAAAAATTTCAATCCATTTCGATCAAATTCCCCTGAAGAATTTATTTACATGTGTTCATGACAGTAATAATATTCAATAAATGAATCTCAAAATATATAAGAAAAAGAAACAAATAGGAGACATTGAATAATATTCTCTTCCTAGCTTTATTCTCACTATCCAATACCAGTTTTCTCTAAACTATATCACAAAACACTACCCCTTCCATTTTCATCTCCCCTTTATTGTGAACTGGATGAATGAATAATCTCCCAATGAATTCCTATATTCATGTTTCCTATAATCCATTGTTAAAGGATAAATTTCTATTGACTTATATCGGTTTTCCAAGATTTAGAGAGGGTTTATTTTATCATATTGGAAGTATTGATGGAACATTAGTAAATATTTCCATAAATGATTCCACTTTTTCCAACAATTAACTTTTAAAAATGTTATCCATTTATGTTCTCAACATATTCTATTATTATTATAGATTATTTTTAAACTCTTCTATTAACATACTTTCAAAACAACATGTTAACCAGTTCTACTAACTCAACTATTACTAGTTCCAACCAATTTCATATAAGTAATCACTCAATCCACTTTTATGGAAATTAATCCACCATCTTGGTACTACAAACTTGTTTCAAAATCTAGTAACACACCCATGATACTTAATCTTATTTCACTAATCAAATATCACCTATAATTTTAGTAACATAATATTTAGAACATACTTATAAATCTTCCATGAACAATTATAAACCTATAATCTAAAACCATCCATGATTCAATCGTAGTATTCCCCCAAAATGTTCTTATTACCCAGTAAGACATTCGTGGATGCAAACCAATTTTTCATCTTTCGTATAACCACATATGTAGCTCATTTACCTCCATTCAAACTAAAATCAAAAACTCTGGATTGATCTTTCTTTATTTCATCTATTATTGGATGATCTCTACTCACTCGATCGGGAATACCTTATAATATTTACATATTATTTATTGAACATTTAGTGACCCTTCAGTAGCAAGCAATGTAAATTTAAATCATGCATCAAGGACTCTTACATGGATTGTATTTTGCGGCCAATTATTTCAAGGTATTAAATCATATAGGGTGTTATGGTAGATATTTAATTGATCTCATTAACCATAGACCTTTATGATGTGGTATAATCCCAATCTGAACTAAAAAAAACTTGTAAATAATTTGACAGCAATTTGATGAACCTATGGAATTGAAATCTTATGGAAGAACAAATAAAAGGAATCATAACACATGATTTTTAATGTGAAAACCCCTCTGATTTATTATATTAAAAACCCATGGTGAAACTCCAAAATATCCTCTATGAATTAGAGAGAACAAAATTCATGTAATTTCTGAAGTTTAATTACAACATGAGTTTATAAAACCTACGTTATTAAAGTTAATCATCATATTTTTCTATAAAAGAAAATGGTTGATGAAATTATTGTAGGTTTTTGGTCCAACTGAGTTTGTTTTATGGTATCATTATTGATGGGTTAAAGGGAGATATTGATAGGATTCTACTCATGGGTGTTTCTAAATTTTAGAATATATAGTTTTTAAAATTTAAGATATCTCTATTCTATCGTATAAATAAGGTTTTATGTGTTGTTCATGGGGAGATATATATTTTATATCTATTTATATAATATAAATGTTTGATTATTAAAATGTAAGACACATGGTGTTTTAGGAAATTTATGTTATAATATTTTATATCTTATTTTTATTTGAAAAGGAAAACTATGAAGTATTTAAAATGATATATAGATGGTGGTGATCAAAAGATATAGATCTTCTCAAGATATAATCCACCATGATCAAGAAGAAAGGATCCATTGTGTTTGAAATATATCATGTGTCTCATTGGAATTGGTGAATGAGAAATTGATAGTTGATCCCCAAGGTGATGGGATGCTGTATTTTTTCTAACATGCGCAATGCATCTACATTGACAAGGTGAAAAGAAGAAGTAAAGTGATCGATAATCGAGGCCATGTATCAAAATTATTCATAGTTTTAGTGATCAAGAAAAATGTTCTAGTTGATGATCGATGTTATAATTGTGCGATCATGAGAGAGAAGAAAATACATTAAGTGTCACAAGGTGTTATGAGCCTGTTGTGTGTGAATAAAAATCTGAAAGGTAGTTTTGTTTCATCGATAGAAGGGAGGAATTTTGTTTCAGATGGATCTTTTGGAATTTTATTTGGACCAAGATGATTTTTAGAGATAAGGATCAAGCATTTCGGGATGTGTTTTTAACATATGTTTTTCTATACTCTCATTATAATCCATGTCTAAGCATAACTTGAATTTTGAACTCTCTAACTCAATGTGGATATTTGGAGTTTCCCTGTGGTTTTTTAATTCTTTTCATCATAGAATTTTTACATCTTAAAAATCATAAATGTTGATTTATTTTATTTATTCTTCTCTAATATTTCACTTCCACTATTTTATCATATTTCTCACAAATTCATTTCAAGTGATTTTTTCATCTCGGATCGGAATTCTCCCCCAACACTTTTTTCCCAAGTCAAAACACTATTGAGAAATTAAGTCAATAACCTTCCATGATTTCATATGTGAACTCCTAGAATAATAATTATAAGGTAATAAGCCTCATCCTTTAACATTATCAAATTGTATGCTACAAAAAATTATTCCAACCCTCAAAAAACTTATTGCTTATATCTGATCGTCACCATTACTCCTCCTCGATGTCAAAGTTCTTTATCATGAAATTTTTTACTATTCTCATGGTGATCATAGTTGTATTCTATGACACCCATAAAAATCATCAATAATTCCAAATCAACACTTAACAACAGATCCATGAACTCTACATTAGAAACTTTATCAATAGTTCAATGTTCATTCAATTGTTTTATCACCCCAAGCATCTTCATCGATTGAGCTTGGTATCGGTTCTTCTATAGAATCTCTTTCATACACTGATTACATAACTATCATACACAATAACATGGTTCATCAAAATCTAAAATGGTTCTTCTACAATATCATATGAATCCCTCTATTCAATTTTCATCCATGAATTTTTTCTAGAACTCCCCATGATCGATTCACAATCAATGATCAATGTTTTAGTGAAACTTGAAGAAGAAATGGAAATTAATTTCTAGGTGAGCCATAAATAATTTGATTGTATGGAAGTTAAAATTATCTTATGTGGGGAGGATTTCATTCTTCCATGGGTGAGTGATATTTTCATTTATCTTACAAACCGTTTTATTATGCATCATAAATTTTCTTTTAGGAAATTCCATTCTTCTACATTTTTTTCATATATCATAGGAACATACCTATGAAAATTAAAATCAACTCATAAAAATAAAACCAATTCAATTATATTTTAGAATTATAATATTCTATATTTTTTAAAATACAATGATTCCAAATAAAAATTCAACCCAAAAAATTATTTATCAATAATTATTAGAACAATAAATAAATAAATAAAACACCAAAAGCACAAAAATCCTTGAAATAAAATTCTACTAAATTTCACCACAAAAATATTATAATATTTATTTTTTATAATATATAAATATTAAAGAAAATAATATATGATAAATTTATTTTCAAAAAACAATATTTTTATTTTATTATTCAATAAATTATAATTTTGACACAAAAGAATCTTTTATCAAGAATTCCACTTTAAAAGACCATTTAGACATAGAACATCATCAAAATATCTTCAAATGAATTTGAATATATGTATTAATTTATGAATAAACCAGTTCTCCACTAGAAAGTCGATTGATAATCAATTTATAACACAAAAGGATCTTTAGAAGAAGATGAAATCCATAATGAACATTGGATCCACATGGATGCAGTTGTTCATATCAAAGAAGCTAAGTTTCCCTACCGATATGGATTATCATAAATTTTTTAAAATTCCCATAAATTAATTAGGTGATAGATAACCAAAGTGAGGGTGGGGGTTAATTGATTCAAATTATTAAAGTTTTTCTAATTTAAATACTTTTCCTTTACTTATCTCACATCCCCACATGATTTTGATCTCCAAATTATTTGTTAAAATATTTTCCCCTTCCATACATTTTTTCCTCATAGTATTGATTTTTAGATTTTCACACATGGAGTGAATGTTTTTCTTTAGATCTATATGATATTATTACATTTAGAAAAAATAGACTCTATATTTAAAAATTCTGGCATCAAATTTTAATTAGATGATATTTAAGAAGATAAAATTTAAACATCCAAAAAATAAATTAATGAACATAAATTTTGTGGCCTCATTTTAAAAAAATGATAATTATTATCTATTAATAATCTATAAAAATATATAATTTCATTCAAATTTGAGTAGTATAAGCAGTTGGGATCAAAAAAAATGTCTTGAGATTCCAAAATTCAAAGTGAAAGTTAGAGAGAATGAGAAAAAAATTTACTAAAAAATAAATAATTCAATATTCTAGTATTATAAAAACATGAATAAGTTCTTGATTATATAAATAAGTGTATGGAACCATGTATATTGGACATAAATAAATAATATATAAAATAAATTATATAAGTAAGTGATGAATCATTTTTGGTAAAATTGGTAAGTGGAAAAATAATTTTGGATAAGAGTAATTTGAAAATTTTGTTTAATGATAATAGTTAGATTCAATTAAATATTTTATAAACAACATTCAATAAAAAATGGTTTGGGAATGGGTTAATGATGAATTTAGAATGAAAATCGTTTTGATTGACATTCCATGAGGACAATGAATAATTCAATTTTTGGGGATTTATTCAACCATATTTTTCACTTTATTAGAATATTGTTTTATATATTGAATATATAGTCTCTATTATAAGAGTTCAAATAAATTCATTTTTATTTTACAGAATGAATATTAAGTTTAATATAGATATTTTTAAAAAATGTATTTTATTTTATTTTATTATTATTCTATCTATAATTGATAAATGTCCTGTATATATTTTATCGATTTTGAAGGATGGTGGGGAGAAAAGGTTCTATTTATCGCATATATATAATTCCATAAGAAACATCAAGGAGTTATTATTTCACCAAAAATATTCTACATATGATCCTGGAAAATGTAATGCACTTCAAAATCATCCAACAATCAACTGTTCTATAACATCAATATCAAAAATATTGTTTATTCCAACACACAATACATTCATATCCAAGTGTAATTAATTTTGAAACACTATTTTTGGTAAATTTATTATTCCACAATGAAATGAGATATTTCATCCCAACTGTATCTTGATATATAATGAAACAGACTCTTACCACTCATTAATACCTCTCCTATTAATACCTTCATAGATTAGTGGGACATAACATTCTCACATTGCAACTCTATTATTAATTCAACCTATAATTATTTTTTAATTCCCATTTTCTAATATTTATCCAAAAAATATGACATTAATCACTTGATTTTCTCTTAAAACCTCATTGATGTACTCACAATCCTCCAGTTTCTAGAAAATATTCTCACAAGCTTTTTTCTGAAACTCAACACAATATGTTATTTACTTTTTATTTAATATGAAAGATACATTATTAAAAAACTTTTTGTATGGGATTAATAAAAATTATATGTGGAATACATACAATAAATTATGTTGAAAGGTAATATCCATGTAAAAAATGTATAAACGTTTTAAAAAAATAATTCTGAATCTGATCCACTTGATAAACATGGATGCATAAGGAATAAAATACAATTGGACAGATGATAAAAAAATGTTATTCGACCGGGGTGAAAAATATTTCGATAGTTATGAAACATCCTATAATATGGTTATAGGTAATAAATATAATCTTAAATGTGGGTCAATCTTGGGAAGTGAAGAAGAAATTACAGAAGCTATAATATATGATTTAATGGAAGAAGGTGGTCACTGCGATCGATGTTTAGACCTTAACACTTATTATTATTATTTTATTCTGAATTCTGAAAGTGGTGAGGTGATGTGATGTGTAATATCCAAAAATATGAATGAAAAAATATTGAAACATTATCATAAGGAGTTGATTATTAATTGTATAATTTTCTATTATTCTCTTATATTCTTTAATTATTTACAATTGTTTTATTCATAAGTCTTTAAAATAAGTGATTAGGTCTTAAACATGGCATATAGTACTCACAATGAATGTAGTAGTATTAATTGAGAGGATTTGGTTGTTTATATCTATTTGTATCCTCACTCCTTGAATTTTATTTTTGGTTTAAAACATGTAGTGTCCCCTTATCTATCTCATAACATAAATGATAGAGTTATGTGTGTGAGATAAGAATGTAGTGCTAGGACTTAGCTATGATATAAGGAATGAGTGTCTATTAGAATTCACAATTATGTGTTTTTCATGCACACCTTCCATTTAACATTGGGTTTTATCAAGATAGATAATAATTATCTAACTAGTAAGTTAGTTTTGGATAGAAATAATTTCTATGTATACTATTAGTGAGTGAATCATTATACTCCTAGTTTCAACTACATCTCACCATTGTTTTTTTCATTATTGTTTTTCATTTGATTCTCTCTATTATCAAATCATAACAATAGTTGGTTCTAATCATTTCAATTCATTTAAAACTAAAAAACACAAAAAAGAGTGAAATAAGTGAGGATTCACTGATTTAGAACTATTTATAAATGATATATGAACCATGGATACACTATACTGAATGAAATTGTATTTTTAAAAAGATAATATGGTCATAAAGAAACACCCTTCAACAATTAAAAATGATAATTGTGATGATGGTGCACCAAATATATCCTTTAAGTAAGTAAATTCCTTCAATATAAATAAATATCATTTAAAAGTTAATAAAAATATTCATTCAAATAAAATAAAAATGATATTTTATGTTTTTAAAGTGACACTTTTGATAATAAAAAATTTTGGTGATAAAGATACTCAGAAATAAACATTACAAAATGATATCATTGTTAAAGAAGAACAAGAATGTTAATTATTAGATGATGAATCACAAAATTGAAGTGAGTACGATTGTAATTATGTGTAATAATTCGAGGAATAAAACATGCTAATTTTGAAAATTATGTGCCCAAATTTTATTAGAAGGCTGGGAGATAAAAATTCATATCTAGAAAAAAAATCAAGATAAATGAAAACTATTTCATATTGAAAAATAAATTCTGCACAACTAAATTTAGAATTTGAGACATGAGAATATAGGGACAAAGATTATCATTGGTGATATAACTTCCCCCATCATTGTTATATATGAATAATTTGATGTTTTAAAAATGAAATTATTGAAGTTGGTAAAGAAGGTATGAATTAAAGAATAATTACAATAAATCTTTCACCGAAAAAGTGTAATTCACCAAGAAATTTTAGAATAAAATTCAGTATATTTATTAGTTTAATGGATGTGAAAATAATAAAAAAACGTTAATGGATCTTTTTTATAAAATGTTTTACGTTAAATAGATAATTCTATTGATGATATATCTCAAATGCAGATAATTTTATTAGGTGAATCTAATAAAAAATAGTTGCTAAATTCAACTGAGAAGTTTAATGGAATGGTAAAACATGATCATATCTAGTTGTAAAAAAATAATGAATAAATTTTTATACTAGATCCAAATTTCCAAATAAATCTTATATAAATGGTTTTGGGAAAATTAACTCATCATTGGACTAAAAATGGTATAGGGAAGCAACCAATAAAACATCAAACAATTTAATAATGAATAAAATTTCAGCGATATTGCTAGTGTGGAAGTTTTTTTAGTCATAAATATTATAGTTTTTATAAGAATATGTCTCTATTTTGATAAATATAAGATAATAATAAAGAGGGATTCAATAGGAATGAAAAAAATTCATTATTTCTGAGGATTATACTTCTTGGTAGTGTTATATTTATTTTTCATGAGTTTGTCAATGTGTCTAAAAGAAACATTATAGCTTGGAAGTTCATTAGTGTTCCCAAGAAGGTTTTTTTAAGATTGAGTTCCATCTATAGAAGGTAAAATATCATAGTTTTATATAAAGTGGTGATACCTGGTAATTACTATGAACTCATTTAATTGAATTCTATATTATGTTTGAAGAATTATCTACATAAATATTTTGATTTAAGAGTCGTTATTTATGTACAAAATATGTTCTAATTTCAATTTGAGATTGCACATTTTTTTTAAAAAATCAGTGGAGAATATTATTTTAGAATAAAATTTTGAGATGAAGTGGTGATTCTTAGAGAATTTATAGGGATTAATTTAATGGAATTGGATTTCATTCTAAAAAAATGTTCCAGGTAAATATATCAATTGCAGAAATTTTATTAATGTCAAAAACATTTTCCAATTTCATTAGGATAATTAACATTGTTTAAAACATTTTATAGGAGAATTTGATTTGATGATGAAGGGATTTGGAATTCATGGCTTAATTCTAGAAATAAATAATCATGTGATCCAAAGAAGTTGTTCGATGCTTATCTTATATTCCTAGAAGTTTATAGAGTATCATGAATATATAATTTATTTTTTCCTGAGGAGAATTGTGACATTTTCTTAAGATGGTCATAAATTTCAAATACATGGGTTAAAGAGTTTTTACAATTTTAATGATGTATTGAATAAGGATGTGAAGATGATGATTTGAATATTTACATGCAAAATATAGAATATTTCATTATGAAATTAAAAAAGACCGTGAAAATATATAAATATATTTTTTATATTTTTAATAAAGAATATGTCTTTCCATGTAGTGGTATTTCATGGATGTGATTAATTGACTAACTTACTAACATTATGGAATGGTATTTAATTGAAAAATAGGCCAACCCTTAGGCTAACCATGGAGTATCTCAATAATATTTGTGGGACTCGGGGGGTCAAACACATGGGAAATACTCGACCTTCCTAACCATGGGTGGAAGGTGAGATGTTGGGTTGGCATAGAACGTATAGGGATGCACATGAGTGATTGGGATTTCATTAAACCTTTTGGGATTCATAGGATATCATTTTGATTCAGATTGGGTTGGGTGGTTGTCCTACAACAGGTGTGCTATAACACGTGAGGTGTTTTTAAAGTGTTGTGGGTCCTCATCCCCCACTTCCTTATAATTACCAGTCATTGTAAAATAATAATTTATTATGTTTCATGATATCATGATAATGTTCTACGTGCGATATTAGTTCATTAGGGTACTATTACCACATCATTAAAATTTAGGGACAAAACATTGTCCATCCATTCCACTACACCTCAACCATATGATCATTCTAGAAGTGTCATCTTCAACCTCTCAATGATTGATGTGTCACTAGACCTCAACAAATATTATAATCATAGTTTCATCCATCTTTTATGATAATTTATAGACAATGATACTTGATTGATCATCCCAACATCATGCATGAAACCTCTATCTTATATACATAAGATATTTGAATAATAAGCCCTGGTTTAATGCATTAGATAATTTAAGATGGATGTTCATGTATCCATGTAACATGAATGATTTAACATTTTAAAAATAATGATACTTGTGCTTATCATCACATGCACATGAGACATCATCATAGGATAATAATCTGATATAAAAGGAGAAGACAGCATGAATATCAAATTCATCATGTGATAAAAGAGAAAATATGTTTCATGAATAAAAATACTGAGATCTATGGGAATTCAAAATAATATTCACATTGCATATTTATCTAGAATTCAATATAGAGGTAGGGTAAAATAAAGGTGGTGATCCTCACATATAAATATCACGGCAAGGATGATGTTTTTGTTACTGTCTCTCGAGATTTCTGAGAGAACTTGTTTTCCTCAAAGAAAAAAGACCATTCAAAAGTCTCTTATTGCACAAAAGGAAGAGTACTTAAATCCTACACGTATTCATGAAGAAACTAATTTTCTACTATGATCCATAATCATTTACACAAACAAGGTTTTACACTCAACTCTTGTATGAATAAGAATCAAAAACCTTCTTAGTTTGTGAAGGAACAATTCACACACATATTGAAAAAATTAAGAACCACATACCTAATGTAATATATGTGAAGTAGAATTAGTTATATGAACCTATATATCTATTCAAATTAAGAAATAAAAATATAGATTTTTTAAATGTAGAATACGGATCCATGTACATAACAGTATGTGAAGAATAAGCAAACTAGTTTCGAATAAACTATAAAAAAATTACAATAATAAGCCTAAAAAGTGTGTACTAAATTAAAATTTAAAATCCATGTGAACTATTTTAGATGAAGAAACAATTGTAAATAACAGTTCACATATATAAAATAAGACATTGATATTTCAGACCATTGTGTGTTATATCATGAATAAATATGGTGCGTTGAGATATTTCATCCATGGTACACATTGAACATGAAAGAGAAATGGATTTTATTTCATGGATGTAATGATATAAATACATTAATCCTTGAGATAACTACATGGAATAGGCAATATATGTTGTATGAATATGATGTTTTAATTTGAGAATAAATATGGACATTATTTTATAAGACTTTCATACTCAAGCTTGTTAGTGCGTTGAGAATTCATGAAGTAATAAAATTGTGATTGTGTACATTTATTATTATTTAAAATAATCATAATGATATTTTAAGGGTGAAGACAACATGAATTGAGTTGAGAAATTTAATGTTTTTCATTCTGAATAATAGTGAGTTTCATTATAAGTTATATCTTCAAACCATTTAAAAGAGTATACTAAAACTAATTTAATATAGTTTTTTTAATCATATATAGTGGTATATGAAGAGTTATAGTGATGGTGATAATGGTTAGTGATGATTCAACTAAATATTTGATTACATTGACTTGAAATAGAGTATGGAAAAAATGCACACTACATTAGTAGGAAAAAGCTGTTGAAGACATGTTCATTATTGTTTTTTGACGATCCATCGAATAACTTATGGTTCTAGAATAACTAACTCCATTTATCCTTTATAGGGTGTTGATATTTTCTTTATAACATTTTTTTAGAATTATTCTGAACTTTTAATCACTATAATTAATATTGTTAAGAAAATACATAAAATAATAATAGGTTGACCAGGGTATGGAGTAGATTCTCACATCGAGAAAAAAATATTTTAAAAATACTTACGTGATTTTCAGTGCTTTTTTACTTATGGGATATGTATCACTTCAAATAATGATATATCTAGTCTTTAACTAGACAGAAATTATAAATTTAATAGATAATTTTTAAAAAGTAACCGCTGATTCACCCCCCCCCCCCTTGTGGGTTTGTACTAGGGCTCTATAAGTGGTATTAGAGAGTAAGGTTACTTCTATTGCATTCTATATATTTGATGTTTTTGTTTTTAATATTTGAATATCTATCTTGAACATATAATTAAGTTTATTTCTTAATTATTTCAATTTCAAATCAGAACATCATCTCCTTCAACAAAGTGATGAATAAGAAAAAGAAAGATATGAAGAAGATAATGAAGATGTTCCTCTTGAATATATAAGAATAAGAAGTGACAATACCTCTAAAAAATGATGAAGTCGGATTTGGAATTTTCAAAGTTAAAAAATAGTTGTTTCAATAACCAAAAATATGGACAATATTATTACCTTATTGGGGTCAAGGGATTTATGTGATACTCAGGTATTTTATAATTTTTATCCAGATGATTAGCTAAGAACTAGTCAAAGTGATGAAATGACATATGATTTTTCAATTGATGAATTAATAAATATCATGCATAATTTTCCTAAATATCATGTTGTTATTTACTATGGTATTTTTTAAAACATAAAAAATTAAATCACTTTTCAAGAGGTTGGGTATGAGAAATGGAAAATACCTTTAAGAAAATGTCCAAAACATGTGAAAATCTCACCATACAATATAGAGTCACTAAAATAGAGTATGGGAAGCATAGATAAAAATAATCCAATCATGAATAAGAGTGGATCAAAAAAATATGAGAGAACTATGAGTTTACTAAATAATTTTATAAGACAATCTATGCATTAGAATAAAATTTGAAAAATAGAATTCATGTAAAAAATACACATTTGGATTTTAATTCCAAAAGTATCAAGGATATTGACTATTTCTTGCAATAAAACGATGTTATTTATGAAGTTGTTTTTATGAATATGAGGAAGGGCTGTGAAAAAAGAATGAAATTTATTGAAGATATTAAAAATTACCTCAATATGAGATGACTTTTTTTGGAAATCTAATTGTTCAATCTTTAAAAGACTCAAATTGAGTCCTCACAATCAATTATGTATGTTGGTGTTGTAACATAGTTTTATTTAGAGGATTATACTAAAATATACCTCAATAATATGAAAATAATATCAATAAATATCCCATTTATCTCTCTTAAGTACCTATGAAGAAAGAGGTACCATCCATATCTCTATATAATAATTTTCCAAATCTATTTCTATAAAATTAAAGGATTAAGTAAAATTTATCTACAAACATGGATGACATGAAATGAAGGAGATCCTTACACTATGTTTCTAGTGGGGAGAATAAGTGTGGAATTATGATCCCCAAGAAGATCAAAACATTTGAAAATTAATATCCAAAATTAGTATAGTAATTATTATAGAAATTCAATATAGTATACAGAAGATAGAAGAATACCATGATTTGTGGGTCAATTTTGGTACTACAAAAAATTTTGGAAATATGCACTGGATTTTTTATATAATATCTTAAATTATAAATGAAAATTGAACCTTATTATAAACGGGATCAAGAAATTGAATATTCAATATTTATAGAACCACAAAAATTCGTCTACATAAAATAGATTTGATTCACTCAAAGATTCTTATAATGCTGGAGGACGTGGTGTTCACAAAAGTGATACATGTTCACCTCAACATGTTTCAAAGAATAATGATAAAATAATAACACAAATTAATAATAAATAAACACTAGGTATAAATCTAAATAAATTTTTAAAAATAATAATACCCAATAATTTTGAAAAATTAAACCATTGGACAAAAATTCATGTGCTAGTAAGATTCAAGACAACTCTAAGAAGATCATGAATAGTTTCTTGTCTAAATTTTATAACATGAGTACCACTAAGAATAATCCATGTGGAAACTCCAATAAGTCTACCAATAAACCTAAATACTTACTAGTGGTTTGACTAGAATATCTGGAGAAGATAAGAAATATGGATGAAGCAGAAACAAAAGCTAGTAAAAAAGGTAAAAAGAAGATTTCAAATGAAAAAAAGGTGAATTTCATGAGACATTGTCAAAAAAATTAAACTCTTGTGTTAGAAAAAAAATGTAGGTTCAACATTTCAAGACAAACCCCTAAATATTATTAAACAATAATTATACCGCAATATAATGCCTTAAAAATGATGAACTTTTCACCATAGGTTAAAAACAATTTAAAATATCTTATGAATAGAAAGTAAACACACAAATAAATTTAAGAAGTAATGAGATCCATGATGAATAAATAAAACTTCTAACTTAAGATCATATTTTCAATAATGAAATATGGGGAATGTGGATAAACTTTGTTGAGAAAACAATCTCAACCTGTTTATTCACATTGAGTAGTAAAAAGACCATCCTTGTTCCCATAATCATTGTGTATTGAATATATTATTATAATACATGTAATTTCAGTTGAATAACGTTCTTAGGGGGATAACATAGAAATATTTTAAGAATATTTTATCAATATTAAACAGTAAAATGGATGATGATTCCATCCTAGAATGATATCAGATGTTGGTATTTTAAAGAGAAATCTTTAAATAAAATCATCCTTGATTATGATATGTATGTAGTTAAAATTGTAAATCCATAAGTTTATGAACCATTTCTTTAATTATATATACTTCATTTTAACATATTTTTAATCACTCCAAAATGAATTGACCGTTATAAATATTTTTAGGAGTGTTTCCCTTTTGGAGGAGACAAATGAACATTTAATTTTGACAAAATTATTTATCTCATAAAAATTTGAACATTTGGGAAGGATATTTCAGGAAAATGTCATTGAAGATCATGGAATAAAATTGTAAGGTCCTTGAATAACATTTTGAGTTATCATTTCATTTGTTAGTAATTTTTATGGACAGATTAGTTGCCTAAATCAAACCCCTTTTTTACTACACTTATCATGGATCAATAGAATTATAGTGGAATGGTTAATGGAAATTTTATAAGTATCATTTTATATCACTTTTACCAAGTACTTTTTCTTTTTTTCATTAAGTGGGAGCGAAATTGAAACAAATTTTTTATAATAAATTGGGAGAGAATGTATGAATGTATTGACATAATTGGGTGAATATATTTACATGGATGTTTTTTTATATTGAAAAAAATACAAAAGGTGATATTGAAGATCCTACTCTATGTTTCAATTTATTTTTTCAATGATTATTTAAATATATATTGAAGAATAAGAGTATTTTATAAGTGAATTGGTGTTCCCAAAAAATTGTTTAAGATTGTGTTCCGTTTATGCAATATCAAGGTTCAAATTTTGTGATGAAGTGGTGATGCATGGAGAAATTATATGGATTCATTTAATGACATTCGATTTCATTTTTGAAAAATTATCCATGTAAATATATCATTTATAGAGTTATTCTTAATATCCAAAACATGTTCCAATTTCATTAGGATAATGCATATTTTTTACGACATTTAATATTTAAATCTGATTTTAGAATCATATATTGAGATAAAGCAGTGATACTTGTAAAACTATTATGGATTCATTTAATGGAATCAAATATAATGATTAAACAATTATCCACGCGAATCTATTGATTTTAGAGTAATTATTAATAACCAAAACATGTTCCAATTGAATTAGGATAATTCACATCATTTAAAACATTTCACATGAGAAGATGATTCGATGATTAAGGGCATTGGAATTCATTATTCAATTAAAAAAAAGAATGAATTGATCCCAAGAATTTGTTACATGATTATCATATATTCTTGTATGTTTATGTAATATCATTAAAATATAATTTATTTATTTATAAGGAGAATTGTGATATTTTCTTGAGCTAGTCTTAAATAGAAAACACATGTGAAAAGTGTTTGTGCAATGATTACAACATATTGAAGAATATAAAGAAGATGATTTGAAGATTTAAATGAAAGAGAAAGAATATTTCATGAAGGAATTAAATAAATTAATTAAATATATAAATATATTGTTTATATTTTTCATGAATAATATGGCTCATTATTTTGTGGTATTTTATAGAAGTGGTTAATTGGATAATTAACTAACACATTAGAGTAGGATTTAGCTAAAAATGGACCAAACCATAAGCCAAACCCAGAGTCCCTCAACCATTTTTGTGGGACTTTAGGGTGATCCAGATGGTATAAAGTAAACCTAGAATACCATGGGTGACAAGTGAGATGTTTAGCTGTCATAGCACCCACACCGAAGCACATGAGTGAGTGAGATTTCATTAAGCTCGCTGGGATTCACAGGAGAGCATGTTCGTGTTGATTAGGTTGGGTAGTTTGGTTAGTACATATTTAGAGGACCATAAGGAATGTTTGGTGGGTTGTGTCTTTTGATCCCACACTACCTTGTCCCATCTTGTCATTGGAATGGAATCAATTACTAAGTGGACTAAAAATGTGCTACAGTTTTATGTGTGATAGTGGTAGATGTATGTACAATTCCCTAATCCTTAAAAATTATAGACATAATTTTTCTAGTCTAATACTCTGAAACTGATCCGTGTAATAATCCTAATAGTTTCATATTCAACATCTGAATGATGGTGGTTCAACTCATCCTTGACATGTCCATTCTTTATTAGATTTTTCAGTCAATACATCATGCATGCAATCTACATCTTTCATGCATGATATATTCATTAAATAATCTTTGGCTAAATTAATAAGAAAATTTGAGAAGTACGTTCACAAATCCATGGGACATGAATGAGTTCAAGATTATGAAAATAATGAATCATTCATTTATAATCGGACACATATAAGACTTCATCAAAAGAGAAAAATATAATCACAAATGAGAAGATTCCATGAATCTTGGCATCATTATGTGATATAAAATAACCCACGTATGATGAATTCAAAATTCCAAGATATATAAGAATTAAAAAAATATTAACATGGATTATTTATTGGGAATTAAATTATGTGGAAAATTAGAATGATGGAAGAAATCATTGTGTTTAGATTTTGAAGCAAGGTCAAGGATCTTGTTGCTTCAACTTTCAATTTTTGAGAGCTCTTGTTTTACTCAAAGAAAATAGAGGCTTCTTGAGTACTTTTTCATGAAATATAGAGTACTAAGAGCATCCATGTATTTGTGGATTAATAAAAGTCCTCCTTCTATCCATATTCGGATACATGGACAAGGCTCCATGCTCAAATCTTGTGAAAAAAAAGAACCACAGACCTTCTTGGTTCGTGAAGGAAGAATTTGTGCACATGATTCCAGAATAAATAACTATATACAATAATAGTTTATGTGATTTAGAAGGCGTTATGCGACCCTATCTAGTTACATGAAGTTAGAACTACAAATACGACATGGTTTCTGATTAGAATAAGAAATTTTTTACATGACCTTACATGAAGAAGATGCAAGATGGTTTAGAATAATCTACAATTAATAATAACAATAATCCAAAAATAGTGTATGATCACAAAAATTTTAATATCCATGTGAACTATTTCATGTGTAGAAACATGATTAAATAGGATACCACACATCTAATAGGATACATTGATCATTTAAACCTTTGTGTGTTCCACCAAGAAGAAATAAGTTGAGTTGAGATATTTTCTACATGATACATACTGTACATGAAAAAGACACTGTTTTGATTTCAAGAATGGGATTTTATATTTTCATGAATAATTTAGATAACAATATGTAATATGTGATATAAATTTCATCAATTGGATTCAATAATGTGATACTAAAGTAGGGTAGTATTTCAGAGGGCTTTCATACCTGACTTTTTCACTGTGTTGAGAATTAAATAAGAAAATAAATTGTGATTTTGATAGTTTATTATTAAGTAAAAATATATTGAACATGTTTAAATGAATAATAGAATCTTAATTGAGTTTTCAAATATTAAGTTATACATTCGGATATAAAAATAATATGTAGTATAAGTGATGTCTTCAAATCATTCAAAATATTATTTGGATCCCACTTGCATGAAAGGTTTTTAATCATATTTAGTGGAATAAAAATACATGTAGTGAAGGTGAGAAAAGCCAGTAGTGATTCAACATAATATATGACAGCATGTAATTGAAATAAAAAACAAATTTAACATGTGCACAGTATTATTAGGCTGAATCATTTGAAGGCATGTTCGTTGGTGTTTGTTGAATATCCATTAAATAACTAGTGTTTTAGTATAAATAACATCATTTATACTTTACAGTGCAATTATATTACATTTCTAACATTTTTTATGAATTTATCTACCCTTTTAATCACTATAATTATTATTGATAATAAAATCTATGAAACAACCATAGTTTTATCATGACAAGGAGTGGGTTCTCAAATCAACACTGAACCTTGTAAAAATCTTTGTGTTCTTTTCCGGGCTTTAATTTGTTTGAAAATGGGACAAGTGAGACTTAAAATAATGAGATATTCAGGATTTTATTATTCATAAAGTTTTAATTAAATGTTAAATTTTTAAAAACTAACAATTTATTCACCCTCATCTCAATAGATCCATCATGTGGCATTATAGGTCGTATTAGAGTGCAAGGTTCCTTCTATTGGATTACATATATTTAGATTTTTTCTTATTGAAGATTTGAATAATTTTATTAAACATACAATTAAGTTAATTTATAAAGAATTTATTTCTATTTAAAATCCAAACATAACCTCTTTCAAGAATTTTATGAAAATGAAAAAGAAATAGAATATGAAGATGGAGAATATTTACCTCCTCTCAAGAGATAAATAAGAAGTTTCAATCCCCCCAAGAAGATGAAGTTAAATCTATTATTTTTCAAGTTGAAAAAATGGTTGTTTTAATGACCGAGGGTGAGAACATCATTATTACCTTAGTGGGATAAAGTGGGTTAAAGGGATCATGAGGTAGATGTAAATTTCAATCACGAATATCACCTAAGAACTATTGAAAGTGATAATAGGACTGTTGATTTTTCAATTGATGCATTAGGGAATGTGATGAATTTTTTTCCAAAATATATTATCTCTATTATATCATGGATTTTTGAAAACTAAAAAGTGAAATTACATTGCTTAAGGTATGGTATAAATAAATGGAGAATATTTTGAATTTTAATTCCAATACTTTGGATAATATCTCCATACAATTTGGAGTCACTAAAGAAAAGTACGAGGAGATTAAGGGAAGATAATACAATTATAAATAAAATTGGTTCAACAAAATATGATAAAATGGTGAGGTCACTAAGGAATTTGGGATTAATAATCAGGCATCGGAAGAAAACCTGAAAAATAACATTGCTTTAAAACATGTAAAATTGGATATCAAATCAAAAATAATCAAGGAGCTTGAATATTTATTTCAGGAAAATAATTTTTTGCATGAAGAGGCTTTTGAGAAGATAAGTAATAACTATTAATAAATAATTTCATTTACTTAGGATCAAAATAATTCCCTCAATATGATATTTCTTGATTAGGAAATCAAATTGGCCAATCTTGTAAATACTCATGTTGAAACATCAAAATCAAAGAATTATGTTGACACTTAATGAAAGTGTTATTTGGATGATTACATTGAAAAAATACAATCAAAATACATAAAAAAGATATTTATATATCATAATGATCTCTCTCAAGAAACTATGAATAATGAGGAATCATTAATATCTTGATTCAATAATTTTTCTAAATATTCTTCTATAAAAAGTGAAAGTTTAAATAAACATTCTATACAAATATTGGTAAGTAGAAATTAATAAGATCCTTATACCATATATACGGTGGGAATAATAATTTTGGAGGTTGGTTACCCATTAAGAGTAGAAAAATTTATAATAGAGACCCAAAATAGTATACCAATTGTGATAGAAATTATGGAAAGCATAAAGAAGAAAAAAGAAGATCAAGATTTGTGGGTAACTGTTGATGCTACAATAGTTTTGGGAATATTTCACATTATTCTTAGTACAATAACATAAAATATAAATCACAAATGAATCATATTCCAATGAATATTTAGTAGGTAAGGATAAAACATTCACAATACAATATAAATATATCTACATCAAACATATTTGTTTGTACTAAAAGATTCATGTGATGTTGGAAGAAGTGGTGGTCACAAAACTAATACATGTTCATATCAAAATGTATTAAAGAATAATAATAAAATAATACCCCATAATACATAAGTAGAAACATTAGGTATAAATATAAAGAGTTTTGGAAAATGATTACACCTATGAAGTGTCCAAAGAAGTCATACTTGGATGATAAGTTGAATTATAGTCGGATTCAAGTCAACTAAAGGAATATTAGGAAGTGTGTCACATCAAAATGTTAGGATGTGAAGCAAAACATATAAGAACACCTGTTTAAAATCCAAGAAATATTCCAATAACCCGAAAAAACCTACTATTGGTTTTTACAGTAGATTTGGAGAATGAAATAAAGAAAGATGACGTAGAAGTAAAAGTTAGTGAAAAGGGATAAAAGTTGTTTCCACATAAAGAAGATAAACTTCAAGAGAGGTTTTCAACAAATTACAACTCTTGTGTCAGATAAGTTCAATGTGGGAGGTGCAAAATAGAAGGAAACAATCTAAAATATTTTTTCAGAATAATTATCATATAAGAATAAATCTTAAAAAGGATGAATATTGCACCAGGGGATACAAGATCATTCAAATATTTTGTGAATAGAAATTACAGGCATACAAAAATTAAAGAAGTGGTTAGATTTAAGCCACCTTAATAAAAATAAGAAATAAATATCATATGTGAAAACATGAATTATAGTGAATGTTGAGTGACTAATTGAGAAAATAATATCAACCATTGTGTTCACATTGAGGAGAAAGAAGACCCACCTTATTCTCTTAGTATTTGTATATTAAATTTTTTATTATAATAAAAATAATTTACGGTGAATAATGTTGTTAGGGTAGAACATGAAATCTTTGAATAATATTTTATTGAAACTATACAACAAAAAGGAGGAAGATCCTATCTAGGATTGATCACACAAGTTGGTATTCTAAAGAACATTTGTTAAGGAATATTTTCCTTGATGATGATGTAGAAGTAGTCAACACTAGAAATTTAAAATTTTAAGATCCATTTTTTTTATTCCTTATATTGGACTGAGAGATCTTGACATTCACTCTTAAATATATTTACCACTATGAAGATATTGAGGAGTGTTTCCATTAAGGGGGTCAAATGAAAGCTTGAAGCTTCCATAATTATTTTTCTCATTAAAATATGAACATTTTAGAATGATATTTCATAAAAATATCATTAATATCATAGAATAAATTTTTACATTCCTTTAAGATTTTTTTAGTTCTCAATTCATTTTGTGTCAATTTTTATGGATATCTTAGTTACCTAAATAAAACCCTCTTGTTTTCTACATTTATCATGACTTAGTCGACTTAGATAGGAATGTTTAATGGAACATTTCTATGTATGAAATGATATCACTTTTACCAATTAATTTTTATTTCTTGCCAATTATTTAGAGATAAATTGAAATGAATGTATAAAAATAAATGGTGAAATAAGATTTGAAAATATTAACAAAATTGGATGAACATATTAACAATGAATTTTATTTTTCTATTAACAAGAACTAAAAAGGGAGATATTGAAGATACTACTTTGTGTTTGAGTTTTATTTTTACTAAATGAGTTTTTCAATATGTATTGATGAATAAGAACATCTTGAAGACTCACAAATGATCCTAATCATGTTTCTTGAAGATTTATTTCTATCAATTAAAGACCTGAGATGATATTTTGAGATTAAGTGGTGGTGCATAGAGAATTTTTAGGGATTAATTTAATGTCATTGGATGACATTATTGAATAATTCTCCATGTAAATATGTCTATTATAGATTTTCTATTAATCTCCAAAACATGCTCATATTATATTTGGAGAATGTTCATTGATTACAATCTTTCACAAGAGAATATGATTTGAGGATAATATTTTGAGATAAAGTGGTGATGATTGGATAATTATTATTGATTAATTTAAGCGAATTGAATTTCTTCTTGAACAATTATCCCTGTAAGTATGTCAATTAAAGAGCTGTTCATAATATAGAAAATAGTTTCCAATAGCATTAGGAGAATACATAGTGTTTAAAACATTTCATAATAGAATATGATTTTCAGATTAAGGGATTTAGTATTAAACATTGAATTCCAAAAAAATAATTAAGAGATCCTAAGAATTTATTCCATGAATATCCCATATTCTTGGAAGTTTATGGATTACCATGCAATGATAGTTAATTTTTTCCTGAGGATAAATTCTAATTTTGATTGAATTGATCTTAAATGGAAAATATATATTCTAAGGATTCTGATTTTTTAAAAATATATTCAATAAAGAGTTGAAAATGTCTATTTAAATACTTCCATGTAGAAGAAAGAAATTTTCATAAAGTAACTAACAAGGACTTATAAAAATATAAATATTTATTTTATATTTTTTATGAAGAATACGTCATGATATTTGGTTGTATGGAATGGATTTTGTTAAATTTCCAACTTAATAACTCTTTGGAGTGTGATTTATATAAAAAACGGACCAACCGTTAATCAAAACAAAGATTACCTCATCTATATATGAGGGAATTGGGGGTCAACCACATGGGACATACTTGGCATGGATAACGAAGGGCATCATATGAGATGCTAGGTTGGCATAGAATCCATAGAGAGGCACACAAGTGAGTGGGATTCCATTAATCCTACCGGGACATGTATCTGAGCGCATGCATGTGGATTCAGATGGGAATTTGGGCTAGTGATGGTGTAAAATAGCATTTCAGGCATGTGTGGTGTGTTTTGAGTATCGATCCCCCATTCCCTTGGCACATCGATTCATTGGAACCATATAATTTTTTATGTTTCATGATACCATGTTGATGTCCGATGGGGGATAATAGCATATATATGTAGTATTTCTGTTTCATTAAAATTTATTGACATAACTGTGTCCCTATGATCAAATTCACATCATCTATACGATCATACCAGTAGTTTCATATTCATCCTCATGATAATGGTTGTGTAGCTTAAACCCGATGGATCCAATCATCATGAATTCATCCATCAATGATGATCCAATATAGGGATTTAGACTCAGTTGATCATCCTAATAGTATGCATGCAATCTAGAACTTACATGAAAGAGATTTTATAAAAATAATATCTAACTGAATGCATAAGATAATTTTAGAAGGGAATTCATGAATCTATGGAACAAGCATGAGTTGAAGATTAAAAAAATAATGAATTTTTTTTTCACCACATGCATGTGAGACTTTGTTAAAATAGATTAAGATGATTGTTAAGGAGAAGACACCATGAATCGTAGCATCCTCATCTGAAAAACGTTCCCACATTTGATGAATTCAAAATGTATAGATCTATGAGAATACAAAATAATATTTATACAGAATTTTTATCAGTAATTTAGTCGGTGAAAGAGTAGAATGAAGGTACTGATCCTCACCTATAAATATCGAGGAAATGATGAAGTTCTTTTGTTACTACTCTTTATTTTGGAGAGATACTATTTTCCATAAAGAAAATATATAATTCTCTAGCCTCAAATTCCATGAATGGAATATAACTATGATTTTCTAAGGATACGGGAAGAAATAAAATTCCTACTATGATTCATACTCATCTATACAAAGAAGGTTATGTGCTAAACTCTTGCAGGAAGAAGAACAATAGACCTTCTTGGTTTGTGAAGGAATAATCCACTCACATATTGTGTGAATAAATAATAAAATACCTATTGTAGTGTACATGAAGTGGAAATAGTTCATAAAAACAATTTACTAATGAAAATTAAGAACCAAAAAGCCAAATTTTTTTTGCGCGTAGAATTAGAATCCACTAAAGTAACCTTATGCAAAGAATATGCACTCTGGTGTATAATAATTTAAGAACAACATAATAATAATAAGACTAAAAAATTTTGTGGTCATATAAAATTTAATTTCCATTTAAACTATTAAAAATGAAGATACATGACTAAATATCATTGTACACATCCCAAAGGAGAGATTGAGAATTTATCCCTATGTGTGTTGCACCAAAAATAAATATAGTGATTTGAGATATTTCATGAATAATACACATTGTACATGAATTAAACATGGTTTTGATTCCATGAATGTGATTATATACATGCCTCAAGACTTGGGAGAACTATATAAAATATGAAATATATATTTCATGAATAATATGTAGTAAATTGGGACTAAATCTGAGTCGTATATCAGAAGGATTTCATACCCAATTTTGTTAGTGTTCGGAGAATTCCTGAAAAAAAAATGGATTTTATATGTTTATACATTTATGAAATAATATTGATGATATTATAAAGAATAAGTCAACTTTTATTAACTTAATAAATATTAATTTTTTCATTCTTATATAATAGTGAGTTTTAGTGGAATTGATATCTTCTAGTCATTAAAAATAGTATACTAAATTGACTTTACTGAAGTATTGTTAATCATATTCAGTGGTAGTCGAAGACTTATGATGAAGGTGAGAAAGTATATAAATGATTCATAGAATAATTGACTGTGTTGAATTTAAATAAGATAATTTGAACTTGTATACGACATTAGTAGGATGAAGAAGTTGAAGACCTTATTTCCATTGATTATAGAAGATATACTCAAGAACTGGTGGTGTGTAATTTCCCGACCCATCTCACCACTAAACCGGTGGCCAGACTGGTTGCCACATAACCTGAAGTGAATCTCCCCGTATGAAAGAGGCTGCCAACTAGTAGTGAGGGTCCATGGATAGTCAGTGTGGAGACTATACCCTCATATCAAAGATCAATAATAGATAATGGAAATAAATATAGGAATCAATCTAATAAATGATAAAGTAGGGGAAGACAAATATTGCACATTTTATAAAAGTGGCTAACACCAATTATACAGCAGATGAATGCATGACATACTAATGATTAAAAATGGAAAAAATGAACATAAAATCATGATTTACATTAAAATATAGAAATAGATAAATAATGAATCAAATACCTGAGGGTGGTCTCCTCGAGTATTTCGAGCTTCTACTCGGACCTCTAATACTAACCCCCAAGTATATACAAACAGCACAACCCTGAAACTAAATAGAATCTACTCAGGTACACAAGTGCAGTTGTAACACCCCGAGATTTTATGAAAAATTTTCTTTTAATTTCATTAATGTCTTGTGCTACACCAAGATTACCTTGCGCTATACGCAACACCGTATTAGCTTGTAGTATACGCAACACTATTCTTGGATCGTGTTACACACAATTTTGAAAATAGTTATTCTACGCAAAATTGAATATATATATATATATATTCAATGTATAAATGAAATATGGTTGTATTCTGTTATATGAAACAACGAAGGATTCTTGCGCAACACGCAAACCTTACTTGGCTTGCATTACACGCAACCGCAACCTTCGTCGATAGTGTGTGTTGTACGCAATATTGGGTTTTACTAAACAACGATATATTATTATAATATTGTTATGAACTAGCCTTTATGAATTGTGTTAACTAAATTTTGAATTTTATAACATTATTATTCATCTTACACATTTCTAGAACATGGTATAAGAACAAAATAATTTTTTCGGGTAAAGTAAGTATTTTTCAAAAAATGCAGTTTTGCCGCCTTTTGATGGTGCACCCATTTTAAATCTAGTTTTCGACATGTTTATAAGTTCAATTTGACAAAATAAAATTCTTCTTTTAAATCAGGATATAAAAATTTACATTAGATAATGTTTTGATATTTTTTGATAACTTCCATATTTTAATGAATAGTAAAAACACGCTATATTTTAATTAAAAACAACTTTTTTCATCGTAATATCTTATGTGGTTAAACTATAATATTGAATGGTTTTAAAGTATAAATAGAATATATTTTTTTCCATTTAATATAATTTAGGTAATTATCATTGATTTGACCTTGAATTCGTAGGTTAAATCAATTCAATCTTTTGCAATGTTTTAAAGAAAAACCCGTTTTCTTTCGACAACGGGATTAATTTTAATTTAATTTATTCAAATTTTGAGTATTGAATTTGGAAAAATGGATTCCATATTTGGAATCAGTGGATCCATATTATGTTAATAAGAAACTTTTTATTTTTGGGAATTATGAATAGTAACTACGGTAAATTTTATTTACCATAGTTAAAGGTAAATCGTGTAATTAAGGGTAAATATAATATTTTCAAATTACCCTAACAAATGTAAAAATCCTATTGGATGACTAAAAGTCGACCCATATCACCTAGGTGTTGGATTATATTCATTTAATTAAATTTTTTCAATGAAAATAATTTAATTATTATTAAAACCAAAGAATGTGACAACATGTCACTTTCTTATATCTTATAAGTATAATAATTTTAATCTAGTGATATACCTCATGAAACTTAGAAAATGAATATTCTCTAGAAAGATAATACAAGTATCTACATCATAGAAATTTATTTTGAATTTTTAGAGATTAAATAATTACCATTTATTATGACACAAAGATGATGCAGTAATTGTCTTATTAATGAAATATTGACATAATTGATGTTATAAATGCCGAAATATATGTAATTTTAGACTTTTTATGACTTAAACTAATTTTATTGGTTCATATGACATGTTATTTTTGATTTAAGTAACTTGGTTCGAACTTATCATTTTGTTATGAATTTCATAAAAATCATGTACCAAATAGTGTCAAAATTGACATAAATTAGTTTTTAAAACAAATATTATATTATTAATTGTTATTTTATTCTTAAAAATCTAAGGTTCGGCCAAATGACTTAGATATAATTATATATATTAATAATAAACAACATGGGGTTCTTTTGGCTTGATATAGTAAGTTTATTAACCATATAGTATAAGAAAACAAAAAGACACGGTAAAAGTTAAATTATTTAACTTAGAGTTAAATCTAATTGATAAGGTTAAAATAATAACCTAAACTTGTCTAAATCCTATTGGATGAGAGGAATGTGACCCATACCCACTTTAGCTTCGAAATAAGACCCTTTGGAACCATTATAAACCGAATCTGACCTTAAATATAAAATAATATTTTGAGATTTTCCTAAGGTGCCCCTCTCCTCCCTTATAAAAGGACACCTCCTCCCTCTCCTCCTCACACAAATTTGAGCATTCATGCTCATCCGACCCCTGCCAAAATATCTTCTCCACTTCCATAGTATCATCCTAGAGGTCCTGGTCATCTTCAAAGTCCATCCTTAGTTCTTTAAGTGGAGGATAAGTGAAGGCGCGTCAAAAAGAGGTAATATCCATTACCGATCTTTTTCAATTTCTTTCTTCTTCAACATATTCTTCTTTAGTTGTTTCATGATAAAGTAATAACATCATTCTTTATTATATACTGATCTGTTATTATAAATATGAAACAACTTTAATTAACCTTCTATCCATCCTACAGAAAAAGGAAATCACCGCGCATGCATACGTACGGAATACCGTCTCCACGCCGTGGTGTAATCTATTTTTCAACCAACACCTTACATGGATTGGTATAATGGTGTAAATAATAACTATACATAGTTATTATAACATCATATTGATTATGGAATATTATAAATACACTCCAATATAGTCCCACGATCATGAGAACGATATCATCGCTCGTGTGTACGTACGGACTACCGTCTCCACGACGCGATGAGATTCATTCTCCACTTTAACCATTCATGAATAATTATAAAGTGTATATAATAAGTAATAATGAAATATATGACATAATAATGATACTGGATTTATTTGTATATATGTGTATGTCATCTACTTAATTCTATTCAACTCAATAAGGAAACGAAAACAACGTTCATGCGTATGTACGGCCTACCGTCTCTATGAACAGTGTATTTCTTTCCATTTACTGATTTATTATATAGATGTATATTCTGAATATATATTAGATATAAATCATGTTCGTGAATTAAGTAATCATGATCTATGTAATCATATGAATAATTACAAGTCAAAACACGGACGACAAATGAAACAATTTTACCCAAAACTCTCTTTAACATGGAATTTACAAAAGAACGGGTAATATAAAGTCATAAGTGAACCATATATGATATCATAACAATGAGTATGATTCTGGAATAAGTTAATAACATTATTTAAATCATTATACAGGAGGTTCGGACACTTACTAATCAAATCGGACCAAAGGTAATGGAAATATCACAATCTCATTTTTATCCGAGATTGTTTATATTTTGGAATTTACTGGGGTGTATTTTATCATCCACATCCATGTTTCCTCAATATGTAATACTATTTCCATCCAACTAAAATTGTTTAAATCCAATTTTACCCTTTTGTGAGTTTTTAGTAAAAGATATGAAAGGAATCTTTTGTCGTTTTTCGTACGATGTTTTTTTTTGACTTTTCCGAAAAAAGTACAAGAAGAATGTTTTTTTTAAATTATACGGAATGAATGGATTTTTAAAACATTATTTCCAAAAATATTACTTTACAAGTTTTCATGATTATTTTTAATCAACTTCTTTTAGTTTAAAATTGTATGACATGTTAAGAAAGGAAAAGTGTTTTTTAAGTAGAAAGGATATTTTCCTCAAGAATGAAGTTCAAGTGTTTTATCAAAATTATTTTCCATCTAAGATAATAAAGGGTTCTGTTTTTATCCCTATTATTACATTGATTTGATTATGTTGTGATGGAATTCTTTATGAATTCCATTATCGTATATGAATTGTTTTATGATGTCATGATGTTTAAGATTTCCATTTTTATTACATGGGTTATGAAATGATGTATGGTTTATGATTTTGTGGCACACATAACAATGGTATCATTATGAGATGGTTTGGAACTATATACCCCTCCAATGCATTGGGTAAAGATTTTATATCTCATGAGATAGACACGGCTGGAATGGTAGGTTATACCGGTTCAGTGAAACAGGACTGAAATGAGGATTGAACTCGGTTCAGAAAGGGACTTTGTCCACTAAGATAGTCTTGGAAATGAGTCTCGACTAATAAGAAATGATTCTATATGATTATGTGTGTATGCCAAAAAGTTTCATGTTTTATGTTATGATTATTGAGATTTCATTTCACTGCTATGATTTATCCCATGTTATGAAATTATTCACTCTTTTGCTGGTTAAGATTTCCAAAATGTTATGTTCTTATGAATATGATGTGATTGATATTTCTTTTGTTTACCCTTACTGAGCATTTGAGATCACCCTTTTATGTTTTGTTTTCCCTAGGATATAAAGAAAGGTTTTAGGTAAAAAAAAAGAAGATCTTTATGGGTGATGTTGAAGATCTTTCACCACGATTAGAAGATTATATTCCGAGTTTCCAAAGACACTAAACTATTACGGTCCTTGTGTGTGTGTTTTTGTTATGTACTAAGTATTCCGCAAATGTAATGTAATGTCCATGTACGTCAAGATACGGGTCTCTACAGTTGGTATCAGAGGAAAGGTTTAGTCAACCTTTGGAAACTAGGATGTGAGAACGTTAGTGAGATCACTAGAGATATTTCTAAGGTATGTCTCGGGATGTCCCTAAGGATAAGTATAAAAATAGGATATGGTCCTAGAACTATGGTAACGATCTTAGAATTTAACCTAAGATGTTAGATATTAAGGGTACTCCCCCTTTACTATGTTGTTTTCCCTAGCATTATTTTTGCCTCTCACACTATTCTTTTTGGGTTTTCGACGATGGCTAGAACCCGAAGGAACCGTGTTGATCACTGTAATGGACAATGCAATGATTCTCCTCCTGAACAAACAAGTGTTATGGGAGATGGAGTGAAAAATCTTATTTCTACACTTACACAAGCTATGAATCATTCTGGACTTCCAAATGAGCAGAGAAGGGAACAATATTATATTGAGTCCTTCATGAGCCAACGTCCACCTTCTTTTAGTGGGTCTTCCGATCCACTTGTTACTGAACAATGGATCAGTACCACTGAAGAGATATTTTCAGTTCTTCAATGTTCTGAACATGATAAATTCATCTTAGCAGTATATCGTTTGGAAGGTGAAGATGATCAATGGTGGAATCTTATCAAGAATACGAGTCCAAGAGATGAAATTGAGTCCATGGAATGGGACGAGTTCAAGAACTTGTTTTTCAGTAAGTACTTACCTCATATTCTTAGAACAAAGATGGAAAAGGAGTTTCTTGAGCTGAAGCAGAAGGATGATGAATCTGTTGGTATATACGAAGTGAATTTTACAAGACTTGCGAGGTACGCATCTGGCATTATCATCCAACCTGAAAGTAAAGTTGATCGATTTTTCAGTGGCTTAAAACCAAGTCTTCGAAGGGCATTAACTATAAGAGACTTCAGTATCTATGAAGAAATTGTGTGTTGTGCTATCAAGGTAGAAATAGAAGTTGGTGTTACTTATCCATCTCATAGTTTTGACAAGAAACAAAATATGGAGTTCAAGGAGAAATCTCAGAATAATGGTGAAAATAAGATGAATGATTCCTTATGCTCAAAGTGTGGAAAGAAGCATGGTGGAGATTTTCTTAAAGGGACAAGTAAATGTTTCAAATGTGGAAAGGAAGGTCATCAGGCATTTGAATGCCACAATGATGGGAAGAAGATGTCTAATGAGGCAAACAAAGGAAGGGATACACAGAATGAACCTACTACACTTCAATGCTTCAAGTGCAAAGAAATGGGGCATTATGCTAATAAATGCCCTAATCCAAGGGTTAGTGATGATCGAAATGAGCAACCGCTTAAGGAAAAGGACAAAGGGAAGTCACATGCGATCACTATTGGAAATGTTGAATATGACAACAATGTGGTGGAATGATTAAGTGTTTATGTAATGGGATTCCAAAATAATGTTGTATCATGGAGTATTGTAATATTTATGTATTGGTCTAATGTGGTATTCAAAGTGATTGAGATATTTTTGGAAATAAGATGATATGCGCATAATGAAGGGAAAACAAGAAAATGAAATGTTTAACAGTATTCATGAGTTCATGATTGATATAAGGACTAAGTGTTATCATGGTTTGAGTATATAGAATTTTGAGGATTTTGGTATGTGGAAAGTGTTAACTTTTAACTGCATTCATGTTTTCACTATGGTTCAATGGGTATTCATTTTTTCAAGAGAATACATGATTAAGGTATTCACATGATTGGAATGTGACCAAAAATATATATATATGGGGGATAAATGATGGTATTCACATTCTTGGTTGATGACATTTCAAGTAATCATTTTCTTTATACTATGATCTTGGACTGAAGTATTTTAGATAAGCCTAAATATTGGAATGTATTATGTTGGACATATGCTAAGTATTGTTTAAGGATAGAACGTTTTTCGATATTACTGATGGGATTTTATAGTAATGTAGTTTTAGAAAAAGGACAACCTGTAGGACGGGCGACAACCCATCGCGTCAGACAAGGCTGTGGGAATCGAACCCACAACCGAAGTGCGACTGGCCTTTATCGCCTACCACTAGCCTACAGGAAGTCCCTGTTTAGTATAAACTAGTTTTATTTTATTAAGCGGTATGATATATGAAGTATAAGTTCATTTTCGGAACCATATACGATTAATATAACCATAAGATGGACTTATAACTTTTGCTAACCTTTTGTTTGAAAGAGATGGAATGACCCATAATTCTATCACATGATCTGCTAACACATCACGAATAACAAATTCAACTTCATTTCTTTAATGGATGAAGTGGAAATTGTTCAATTCACGAACAACAGTGAGATTGTACCAAAATCATGCAAGTATTTCTTTTTAATTCATCAACTGTAGGGAAATGATCTTGAAAACCAAAAATGTTGTCCTAGTTCCCTTATATCCGATTAATCAGATGGTACCTTAGATCATCACAAATCAATAGTTTTGTGATTGTTGGCTTTTTCATAGCCATGTTCTCTACCACTCTCCATCAGAACTTGATGGTTAGATTTTTCTTCCATATCCATATTTTCACCAATGTTCTCCTATGTGGAAACCCTGTGATGAGTTAATTTGGGTAACCGTTACATTTCATACTTTAGTTTTTAAAAGCCATATTTTGGTATTCCTTTTTACGATGTGGGTTTCCATTAAACAAACTTTCGAGTAGTAAACCATTTATAACCCACGACGAATTTCGAGGGATAAATTCATTTTAAGGGGGGTAGAATGTAACACCCCGAGATTTTATGAAAAATATTATTTTAATTTCATTAATTTCTTGTGCTACACCAAGATTACCTTGTGTTATACGCAACACCGTATCAGCTTGCAGTATACGCAACACTATTCTTGGATCATGTTACACACAATTTTGATAATAGTTATTCTACGCAACATTGAGTATATATATATATTCAATGTATAAATGAAATATGGTTGGATTCTATTATACGAAATAGCGAAGGATTCTTGTGCAACACGCAACCCTGACTTGGCTTGCATTACAAGCAATCACAACCTTCCTCGATAGTGTGTGTTGTACGCAATATTGTGTTTTACTAAACAACGATATATTATTATAATATTGTTATGAACTAGCCATTATAAATAGTGTTAACTAAATTTTGAATTTTATAACATTATTATTCATCTTACACATTTCTAGAAGATAGTATAAGAACAAAATAAATTTTTTGGTTAAAATAAGTATTTTTCAAAAAATTATTTTTTACCGCCTTTTGATAGCGCACCCACATTAAATCTAGTTTTGACATGTATATAAGTTCAATTTGACAAAATAAAATTCTTCTTTTGAATCAGGATATAAAAATTTACATTAGATAATGTTTTGATATTTTTCCGATAACTTTCATATTTTAATGAATAGTAAAAACACGCTATATTTAAATTAAAAACAACTTTTTTCATTGTAATATATTATGTGGTTAAATTATAATATTGAATGGTTTTAAAGTATAAATAGAATACATTTTTTCCATTTAATATAATGTATGTCACTAGAATTGATTTTACCTTGAATTCGTAGGTTAAATCAATTCAATCTTTTGCAATGTTTTAAAGAAAAACCCGTATCTTTCGACAACAGGATTAATTTTAATTTAATTTCTGCAACTTTTGTGTATTAAATTTGGAAAAATGGATTCCATATTTGGAATCTGTGGATCCATATTATGTTAATAAGCTAATTTTTATTTTTGGGTATTATGAATAGTAACTACGGTAAATTTTATTTACCATAGTTAAAGGTAAATCGGGTAATTAAGGGTAAATATAATATTTTAAAATTACCCTAACAAATGTCAAACTCGTATTGGATGACTAAAAGTCGACCCATATCACCTAAGGGTCGGATTAGATTCATTTAATTAAATTTTTTCAATGAAAATAATTTAATTATTATTAAAACCAAAGAATGTGACAACATGTCACTTTCTTAAATCTTATAAGTATAATAATTTTAATATACTGATAAATTCATGAAACTTAGAACATTAATATTCTCTAGAAAGATAATACAAGTATCTACATCATAGAAATTGTTTTATAATTTTTAGGGATTAAACATTTACCATTTATTATGACACAAAGATGATGCAGTAATTGTCTTATTAATGAAATATTGACATAATTGATGTTATAAATGCCCAAATAAATGTAATTTGAGACTTTTTATGACTTACACTAATTTTATAGGTTAATATGACATGTTATTGTTGATTTAAGTAACTTTTTTTGAACTTATAATTCTGTTATAAATTTCATAAAAATCATGTACCAAATAGTGTCAAAATTGACATAAATTTGTTTTTTTAAAAAAAATTATATTATTAATTGTTATTTTATTCCAAAAAATATAAGGTTAGGCCAAATGACTTAGATAAGATTATATATATTAATAATAAACAAATTTTGGTTCGTTTCGCTTGATATAGTAAGTTTATTAACCATATAGTGTAAGAAAACAAAAAGACACGGTAAAAGTTAAATTATTTAACTTAGAGTTAAATCTAATTGATAAGGTTAAAATACAAACCTAACCTTGTCTAAATCCTATTGGATGAGAGGATTTTGACTCAGCCCCACTTTATATTCGAAATAAGACCCTTTGGAACCATTATAATCCGAATTTGACCTTAAATATAAAATAATATTTTGAGATTTTCCTAAGGTGCCCCTCTCCTCCCTTATAAAAGGGCACCTCCTCCCTCTCCTCCTCACACCAATTTGAGAATTCAAGCTCGTCCAACCCCTGCCAAAATCTCTTCTCCACTTCCCTAGTATCATCCTAGAGGTCCTGGTCTTCTTCAAAGACCATCCTTAGTTCTTTAAGTGGAGGATAAGTGAAGGCGCGTCAAAAAGAGGTAATATCCATTACCGATCTTTTTCAATTTCTTTCTTCTTCAACTTATTCTTCTTTAGTTTTTTCATGATAAAGTAATAACATCAGTATTTATTATATACTGATATGTTATTATAAATATGAAACAACTCTAATTAACCTTCTATCCATCCTACGGAAAAAGGAAATCACCGCGCGTGCGTACGTACGGAATACCGTCTCCACGCCGTGGTGTAATCTATTTTTCCACCAACACCATACATGGATGGGTATAATGGTGTAAATAATAACTATACATAGTTATTATAGCATAATATTGATTCTGAAATAGTATACATACACTCCAATACAGTACAACGATCATGAGAACGATATCATCGCTCGTGCGTACGTACGGACTACCGTCTCCACGGTGCGATGAGATTCATTCTCCACTTTAACCATTCATGAATAATTATAAAGTGTATATAATAAGTAATCATGAAATATATGACATAATAATGATACTGGATTTATTTGTATATATGTGTATTTCATCTACTTAATTCCATTCAACTCAATAAAGAAATGAAAACAACATTCATGCGTACGTAAGGCCTACCGTCTCCATGAATGGTGTATTTCTTTCCATTTAATGATTTATTATATATATGTATATTCTGAATATATATTAGATATAAATCATGTTCTGGATTTAAGTAATCATGATCTAAGTAATCATATGAATAATTACAAGTCAAAACACGGACGACAAATGAAACAATTTTACCCAAAACCCTCTTTAACATGGAATTTACAAAAGAACGGGTAATATAAATTCATAAGTGAACCATATATGATATCCTAACAATGAGTATGATTCTAGAATAAGTCAATAACATTATTTAAATCATTATACAGGAGGTTCAGACACTTACGAAGCAAATCGGACCAAAGGTAAGGGAAATATCACAGTCTCATTTTTATCCGAGATTGTTTATATTTTGGAATTTACTGGGGTGTATTTTATCGTCCACATACATGTTTCATCAATATGTAATATTATTTCCATCCACCTACAATTGTTTAAATCCAATTTTACCCTTCGGTGAGATTTTATTAAAAGATATGAAAGGAATCTTTTGTTGTTTTTCGTACGATGTTTTTTTTGACTTTTCCGAAAAAAGTACGAGAAGAATGTTTTTTTAAATTATACGGCATGAATGGATTTTTAAAACATTATTTCCAAAAATATTCCTTTACATGTTTTCAAGTTTATTTTTAATCAACTTCTTTTAGTTTAAAATTGTATGACATGTTAATAATGGAAAAGTGTTTTTGAAGTAGAAAGGATATTTTCCTCAAGAATGAAGTTCAAGTGTTTTATCAAATTTATTTTCCATCTAAGATAATAAAGGGTTCTGTTTTTATCCCTATTATTACATTGATTTGATTATGTTGTGATGGAATTATTTATGAATTCATTTATCGTATATGAATTGTTTTATGATGTCATGATGTTTAAGATTCCCATTTTTATTTCATGGGTTATGCATTGATGTATGGTTTATGATTTTGTGGCACACATAAGAATGGTATCCTTATGAGATGGGTGGGACCTATATCTCCCTCCAATGCATTGGGTAAAGATTTTATATCTCATGAGATAGACATGGCTGGAATGGGAGGTTATATCGGTTCAGTGAAACAGGACTGAAACGAGGAATGAACTCGGTTCAGAAAGGGACTTTGTCCACTAAGATAGTCTTGGAAATGAGTCTTGACTAATAAGAAATGATTCTATATGATTATGTATGTATGCCACAATGTTTTATGTTTTAAGTTATGATTATTGGGATTTCATTTCACTACTATGATTTATCCCATGTTATGAAATTATGCTCTCTTTTTCAGGTTAAGATTTCCAAAATGTTATGTTCTTATGAATATGATGTGATTGATATTTCTTTTGTTTACCCTTACTGAGCATTTGAGATCAACCTTTTATGTTTTCTTTTCCCCAGGATATAAAGAAAGGTTTTAGGTAAAAAAAGAAGATCTTTATGGGAGATGTTGAAGATCTTTCACCATGATTAGAAGATTATATTCCGAGTTTCCAAAGACACTAAACTATTACGGTCTTTGTGTGTGTGTTTTTGTTATGTACTAAGTATTCCGAAAAAGTAATGTAATGCCCATGTACGTCAAGATACGGGTCTCTACAGCAGTGGAAGCCTGAGTAGGGTGTGAGCTATAAATCTCAGTAGGTCGGGACCACTGGTGTCTACCCCAAATCCATACATTTAATAAATAATTTAATCTATGTGAAAGAATGCATAAATAAAGGAATAAGTAAAATGTAACTATATACCCATGAACCTGCCTCAGCCCTCGACTGGTGTCTAATCCTATATTATACATTATTCATGAATACACAGTAGTGAGTACACAATCATGTTTATCAATCAATTATTCGACCCTCATTAAATTATAAAAGTATCGAGATTCTTCCTATGATCGACATCCCCTGTATATTTCACTCACCATAGATGTCTCTAAAGACTATCTAAGTAATCAATTTAAAGATCGAATCCAAGATTTTGCTTCGGCATCGATAATTCATCATAAGATATTCAATTTAATCTTTCATATACTATATCCAAGAACGTCCACTGAAAATAGTGATTTTCTCCTCGGTTTTTCCACTAACAGTGATTCACCCAATTCATTGATAAGTGTGAACCCTTTCTCATATTTCATTCACAATCTATAATTTCACAATAGTTTTCATTAAGAAATTAATTCATTTCATGTATGACTAATTGAACCCATAGTCTAATGTAAATTAATGGGTGTATAACATCAAGGCTATCACCCTCGTGAGTATTTGGACCATCAGTCCTTGTCACACAACCCATGGGTATTTGGAGTATCAGTCTATGTCTCATAAAAGAATGATTTCATGAAATCTAGGTGTAAAACGTCATGTTTAGCACCCCATGAGTATTTAAAGAATCAGCCCCAATATCACAACATGGTCACCAATCATACAAATATATTAATCATTGGTGTACAACTCCATGTATAACACCCTAAAACCATCCATTAATTAATTAATTAATTAATTAATCTAGTATGTTAATTAATTTAGCAAATAATTAACAACATAAATCACCTATAAAATACATAAAAAATTATTAAATAATTAAAATCTCAATAGTTAAAAATTATTTAACAATTAATTATTCCTAACAATCCAACTAAATATTTAACTAAACATTTAATTATCCAAATTATTTAACAAGTCTCAACTTATCTACTCAAACAGTGATTCATCCAGAACTTTAACAATTTACATGCACATCATAAACATATCTAGTCAGACATACTGAAAAAGGCCTATGTATTTAGAAATCATCTCATGCAGCATATCATATTATTAAACAACTCCATCCAAAGAAACATAAGTCATGGAAGACAAACATGCATCAAAAGGTTCTCTTGACCAATAGTCATAACAAAAAATCAATTCACATTCTTAATTTAATGCATGAAAATTAATTAATTCAAAAATTAATTAATTTAATTATATATCTTTAACCAGTTCATCAATTTATTTAACCAATTACCATTTATGTAACATCCCGGCCCGGCTGACCATCGAACTGGTGGTTGGACCGGTAGGTCACATGGCATCAAGCATGTCTCCCCGTACGCCAAAGGCTATCGACTAGCAGAAAGGGTCTCGGGAGGTGATAGTGGGGAGACTATACCCTCATATCAGTGTAACTCATCAGTATTATCAGAGTAAACAATATTCAATAGCGGAAGTAGTAAAAAATTGAAAGGCAGAAGAAAAAGATAGGTAATAACCATTTTATAAAGAGGTGGAAAATGCCAGTTTACAATGCATGCATGTACAGATGATGATA
Organism: Viscum album; assembly: GCA_963277665.1. Classification (NCBI taxonomy): domain Eukaryota; kingdom Viridiplantae; phylum Streptophyta; class Magnoliopsida; order Santalales; family Viscaceae; genus Viscum; species Viscum album. The sequence continues at coordinate 903,218,111 of OY728158.1, read as the reverse complement.
TAGTTATGAAAGCATGTATCAATATAGCATGCTTTACAAACAATACAAAAAAGAAAGGACAGTAAAGCCCAACGACGATTGCCTGAGCATCCCAATCTCCCACTTGGTCATTTTCTCCTAACTCCTCATGTACAAACAGTACAGTACACAACCTAGGTCCTCCAAGCAAGAAGGTTTACTCGGGTACCCCAGTGCAATGGAGGCCCGAGTAGGGTGTGAGATATAAATATCAGTATGCCAGCACCACTAGTGTGAATCCCAATCGAGACAGTGTATAATAATTAAATATTAAGTAGGTATAATAGGATTCAATAAGCAGGAAAACAAAGATAAACAACACCCATCCAGGTTTCCCAAAGGAAACCTGACGGCTATAACAGCTTCGACTTGTTGCCAGAATATCAGTCTGATCATTTCACCATAGATACCTACATAAATACTTATATAAAAGATGGTGTGGAGTAAGCATGCCTCCCACCCATTAGTATGAAAATGTGGGCACGAGGTATAAATGCCTCTCATCCATAATATACAAAGGAAATAAGGTATGAATGCCTCTCGTTCTTAGAAGGTACTAGCAAGGGGAAAGAATTCATTCCTTCCATCACATTCACTCAAACGGTATGGGGTATAACTGCCTCCAAACGGTCACATTCATAATACTGGAAGGGGGTATAACTACCTCCAATCTTGACATGTAATCATAAACAGAAGTCAACTAGCAAGGGGTAAGAATGCCTCCCTTCCAGACATGTATTATCACACTGGAATGGGGTATAACTGCCTCCCATCCAACCACGTATCTGTCACTAGTTGGCCTCATCATGCACTCACCATTATTATCATTCATTATGTTGCATTAGCATGTGCACACTCACAAAATGAACATGTCTATAGTACACTTCTTTTGGAATTACCTAATAAGCATTCAAATAATCACACCACATACATATAAGTGAACACATTCACGTTCATACATAAGGAAACTCATCTTAAGTATTTAAATCAAGATATTCAAATATTCATTTTACTAACATAAGTCATACTCATTATGTTATCCCAAGGCGTGTTCATACCACCATAGTGTGTTCCTTCCTAGTTTCACCATTCCATCTTAAAGGATACTTTTATCATTCTTTAACCCGTTGATACCTTCTAGAGGCAACCTGGCATTTATTCTTAAGTCATCCCACTATGGTTATCATCATACTCAATTTCCCAAAACATGGAAAATTGACCCAAACACAAATATCACAGCCATTTCATTACCTTTTTCTCGACAAAGAAAGTCCACATACAAAGCATCAAAGAGGAACCACAAAAATTCAGCAGGAAAGCATAAAAATTATATCGCTACTTTTTATCTTGAAGACAACACACCTTTGATTGAGGGGTTTTATTATTAAATCGTGATTTTAATGACCAATAAACCATTTTATCTTATTTCTACAATTCACACACTTTCCATAGAAGTATTTAATTAAAACTAACTTGCAGAATTAAAATACTAAGGATGTGCAAGAATTAACTCATTAATACTTCAATTTTAAATCAAAGGAAAAGAGAGGGATTCTACCTCAAGGTGGATCCATCCGTCCACTCCGTATCTTGGAACCTTCTAACTGAGAGCCGTTTCTGCTCCCCCACGAGGCATATTTTATTTTACATTCATATAAGGATACCTAGCCTCTATTCACATGCCTGCATGGCCATGAGCGTGTGAAAAAGGATCCTTACACATATACTTATACACATAAGCCTGTCTCCTCTCACCTGTGTAGGAACTTTTATATATGTACATGGGAACACCTAGCCCGAGACATGTGTAGTTGCTTCCATGCATGAGTATACACATACCAGGGGAACCCACATACATATATCTACGTACCTATGCCTACACAGGCGAGCCACCTAAGCTCTAGCAAAGCGAAACCAACCTGAACCCACAAATGCACTCAAAATGAACCCGGCCCTTTCAGAGGTGGACATCATACTCACACCAACGGGGTTCCAAGGGACCTTCTTCATCCCCTTACATCTAAAGAAAAAAAAATAAATCCCGAAACAAGAAAACCCCCAAACCCTAGGTGTTTGGCCAAATAAAAATAGAACATGGGGAGAAGCCAAAATCGGACAATAAAGAGAGGATTGGAGAAGAGAAGGCTTACCGCGATGATTCAGTGAAGAAACCTCAAGAAATCTGCTGGAGAAAAAAGCATGGAGGGATGCCGATTGGGGCTTTGTTCACGCGGCAGGGGGAAACCCTTAAGGGGTGTCGTGTGGTCTGCCGAGAGAAAGGGGAGAGAGTGTGTTTTAGTTTTTAAGTTTTTAGTTTTTAATTTAATTTTAATTTTACACTCATTTAAAATATTCAACAACCCAAAGAGGAGGGCCGCGCATGGTTTGACCTACACGGTTTTCCAAATCGTGCGGGACCCCACTGGATACCCAGGGCACCCTGCATGAGCTGGACGCCTGGTTTGAGAAACGGTGCACCAGCCATGCGGACTCCTCTGTCTCTGATTAGCCACTAAATGAGGCTAATATTCATTGTTAATATATATAATATTCATGTTCTTTATTATTCATAAACACCATTTTAGTGCATTTTACACTTTGAACATCATTTCACATTATGATTGTAATACCTTCTTAAAATGCACTATTATGTGGTACATTTTTTAACATCATTTGAAGTATCAAATGATTCATCTAATTATACATATTTTAATTTTATATTTTTGTAAATTTATCTACACTCCAATATTAACATGTTTCATTCAGGGATCAATGAAGAATTCATGGAGGATGATGGAGATATTTGGCAATGAAAGAAAGCAATTCTGGAGAAGGCAGATTGGACACCAGCCCACTGATAAGACGGTGGGGCCCAACATAGGGGCCCAATGAATCCCCAATTTCGTGGGAAGATAGAAGCAATGTCTAGGAACAAATCACTCTTCAAGATCCAATGATAATTCTGCAACCATGGTGTCTATTTATGTGGCCCAATTTAGAGATAAAATTATGGGCCAGATTCTGCGGCCCAGAAAAACATCCCACCAATTAAACCATATATAGAAAAACATAACTTCTTTTGGGCTGATATTTTACAGGATGTTAGGGGACATCCGGATATTAATTTAAGTCTTATATAGCCCACCCAAATTCTGCCATAAAGAAGGTGTTTCAAGCACGTCTGTTCGGTGCATTAAAGCTGGATGCCTTTTCGGGTCAAGGGTGCAAAGTCTTCTTTCCACAAACATTCCACCACCCTAGACCTACCATACTCAAGTGGGATGACTTGTACTGTTGGAGGTTCGACCCAAGGGCTCAAAAATTCCTATTTAAGGCAGTGGTGTTGGTGTATTTAGGAATCTTTGGTGTTTGGTTTCATTGTAGTGTCATGCTGCCGCTTTGTGTTTGTAGTCGCATTTCTTTCTCATGTAAGTTGTTTAATTCACCTTAGTTTCTTAATAAAAGTTCTTAATCTCTTATTATTATGTTCTTATCCTAATCACTTTGATACCATTGGTTCAAGGTGTGAACTTTTTCATAACAAACCTTGTGATATTTATCACACAACGGAGGAGTGATCTTTTTTGTTGTTGTTGTTTTTACTTCTTCAATTCCACCTTTATAAGTCTACTTCCCGCTTCTGTTGAAGTCATGTCATCAATGGAGGGATAACTCTTTTATGGGTTGATCCAAGGGAGTATCATGGGGTTGTATTGGATGTTATTTATCACTTTATTAATTGAAAATCACTTCTTTTAAATGAGATTTTTATTTGATGATTTTAAAACATCTTCATCCTTATTGAATTTAAGGTCACACATTCAAGTGCTAATACGAACCTCTAACTTGGAGTTCTCAAAACATTGATCCTTCAAGTGTATAGGTGATTAGTATTAGTGTGTTTAGGCATTAAAATAGTAAGTGATGATTTCGTTTGATCTTCTTAAATGAATCCATCTCAATTATAAGAAATTGAAATCATTAAAAAAGTAATTCATCCAATTCACCCCGAGCGATAACCTAGGATCAACTCATTATTTTAAATTGAATTAACTTAAATCTATTAGATATCCGCTAAACTCATCTAAAATCAGTCCAATTTGGCCACTTCATAGCCAAAAATAGTCCATAGAATGTGCGTGTCTATAGGTTACTTCTTAGGTCTCTGTGGATTCGATAACCCAAGCTAAACTACAAGGACCGTTCTACCTTCATCTCTTGGGTAAATTTGAGCGAGAAACAAATTTTGTCACCGTTGTCGGGGACTTAAGTAAGTTATCTTAGACACTAGCATCCTTTTCTCACCCCACTTTTCTATTCTCGTCCCCTGTTTCACTCCAATGGAAACCCCTTTTGAACAAACCCAAACATTGGGAACCTCTCCCTACATTGATCACCCCATACCAAGTGTGATGTACAATGATCATCCTAGTTTATACTGGTGGGACAACCAACCACCTAATGATCTACAATGTTTTTACTCCTACGATCCACAAAACATTCCAACATATAATGACTTTTAATCCCCACAAAGCCAATCAAAACACCCTTCTATGCAATTTCAACAACTTAATTATCCACCTGGAATAGAACATCTTTCTCAACCCCTTGTCCATAATGATCCACAACCATTACTCGAAAAATTGTGTCAAAAAATGGAGATAATGAATTTTCAGGTTTCATCATTGAGGTTAGAACTACAAAGAATTAAAACTTGTGAGGAACCCATCCCTACACAAACTGTCCCTTCCATAACCTTATGTGAAGTGTCTAGTTTCACACAAACCCCAAATGAATTCATTGAAGAACCAAACTTTGGATTTGGGATAGATTAAGAGGATCAAGGAATTTTTTAAGGGTCTTTAAATCAGGAGGAAATTAACTTTATAGATTCAAAAGAGGAGAATTTGACATCATGGATTGAGTCTCCTATGTATAACTCCATTGATGAATTATCAAAAACACAAACCTTTGAACCATTGGGATAAATCATAAACATTGAGTGCATATCCATTCCAAACACTGATCTTTCCAATTTTGTGGTTGAATATTCTATTCAAAAGGAACGAATTTTGTTGATAAATTTGGAAAATGAAACTGAGTTGGATTCAAAATATCAACTTGTGTCTAAATTCCCTATCCAAACTGAGCCCAAAATTATTTTCCTTCCCTCCTTGCTAAATAATACCTTCATAAGGTATAATAATGACCTTTCAATTGTAACTCATTCTTCTCTTGAAACCAAAAAAGTTGTAATGGTCATTTAAGTCTTAGGAAAGACTACAGGGGAAACTGGATCAACCATTTTTGATATTCCTTGGATTTTACAACTCATTTTAGAACATAGGTTTTCACACAACAAAAATTATAAAAAAATAATAAATCTCAATCTAGTGTACATGGAGAAATATGGGGTCCTTAAAATGTTAAAAATTGGTATTGGATAAGTTGGGGAGTTCAAGTCGAGCTAACAACATTAAACAAAGCGCTGCATGGGAGGAAACCCATGGTTTTTAAGTTTACTATCATTTTGTTGTTTAAATAAAATTTATATATTAATTAATCATTTTTATATTAAAAAAAATATAGACTTTTGACATGTTCTTCTATTATGAGTATGGATGGGTATGAAAGTGGAGCACCATATTCATCCGTGTCACGTAGTGTGATCCTTGAGTAATACCTTACCCAGAAATTTAAAAATAAGACAATTTATCATTAGTTCATTTTATTTTTATGTGTTTTTAGGTTAAAATAAAAATAAAAACAAATAAAAAGAAATTAAAATATAATAATAATAAAAAAAAGGGGAACTTCGTAGGTCGTGGGGCAAACCCCGTCACAACCGGCAAAGCCGCGGGGATTCGAACCCGGGACCGAAGGGAAAGAGGGGTGCACGCTTACCACTAACCTACAACGTTTTGTGCTTCCTTATTCAATAATTTTTATTTATATACTTATATTTTACTTTCTTTATTATATAAATATATATATATATATACTATTTTTTTGTTTTTTTGTTTTCCTTTTTCCACTAGGGAACTCTGCAAGCGACATGGATATTAAAGGATTAAAAGGGAGCAACAAGAATTTCAACTTCAACCACCAGGTGACTTCATTCCATGATCCTCATTTTCAAATTCCTTTTTGAACTTTCATTCTCTACCTCTACCCCCTTCTAAATTTTCTTTTATTTAAACACTAAGGACAATGTTGTTTTAAGTTGGGGGGAGATAAAATAAAAAAAATTGCTTTTGTGAAAAAAATGAATTATTTGGAAAAAAAATTGTGTAAATGGAAGGAAATATTCCATTAACTTTGAACATGGTAATACACATTTCACACTTTGAAACTGAATATCAAATAATTTATCATTCCTTGATTCTGATTTTAATCCTTTTATAATTTCATGAGTATAGATTTTGGAAAGTGTGGTTGTCCAATGTGATATTTAATCATTTATGTTTTCATCCAAATAAAAAAAAGATCACAATGCACGTCCATTTGATAGTGGGGTATTAGTTTGAATTCATGGGGTCCCCTAAATAAATAGCATAGGTTTGGTGATCATTTTAGTTTAATATGAGTATTCAAATAAAATTTAAAAAAAATTGCGTGTAGAGCAATGAAATGACCTAATGCTTGGATTTCGACACTTAGGGATCGTTACTCCATAGTTATCTGGCCAAGAGTTAGTAATTTTATCTCTATTTTTGGTAATTTGAATTTGTTTTGGACTGAGTTAACTCGAGATGATGCCCGAGTATGTGGGCTTCACTTGGTTCCCTAAGGTCTTTGAGCTTGGGAGCCATCGGCAAAGTCTCGCTACAGGGGTTGACTCTTTTGAGTGAAACTTCAATTACCATGGAAAAATTGCAAAAAAAATTATACAAAAAAAAAATGAATACTCATCGTAATATTGAAATGTGATTCCACCTAGCGCTTTCGTAATTTCCCCCTTGAATAAAGATGAACCCCCATGTCTATTGTGATGCACAACACATCCTCACACCTAATTGATATTGGATGAAATATGAGAATGAATTTGAACAAATGAATGGGCTTGGGATTGGGATCTACTTATGAAACTATCTTGTATTAAAATATTTTGATGGTTTTCATGATTGTTTGGTATAAGGTTTTTTGGTGATCATTGTGTATTAAAATGTTTTTGGAAAAGGGAATTCAAATTTCATATTGTTGAGATATATTTTGCTCGGGACTAGAAAAACTCAAGTTTGGGGGTGTGATTAGCCACTAAATGAGGCTAATATTCATTGTTAATATATATAATATTCTTGTTCTTTATTATTCGTAAACACCATTTTAGTGAATTTTACACTTTGAACATCATTTTACATTATGATTGTAATACCTTCTTAAAATGCACTATTGTGTGGTACATTTTTGAACATCATTTAAAGTACCCAATGATTCAACTTATTATACATATTTTAATTTTATATTTTTGGAAATTGATCTACACTCCAATTTGAACATGTTTCATTCAGGGATCAATGGAGAATTCATGGAGGATGATGGAGATATTTGGCAATGAAAGGAAGCAATTCTGCAGAAGGCATATTGGACACCAGCCCACTGATGAGACGGTGGGGCCCAACATAGAGGTCCAATGAATCCCAAATTTCGTGGAATGATAGAATACATGTCTGGGAACAAATCACGCTTCAGGATCCAATGATAATTCGGCGTCCATGGTGTCCATATAGGCGGCCCAATTTAGAGATAAAATTATGGGCCAGATTCTCCGGCCCAGAAAAACATCCCACCAATTAAACCATATCCCGAAACCAATAACTCTTTTTAGGCTGAACTTTTACAGACTTTTAGGGGACGTCCGGTTCTTAATTTAAGTCTTTTATGTCCCACCCAAAGTCGGCCATCTAGAAGGCGTTTCAAGTGCGTCTGTTCGGTACATGAAAGCTGGATGCCTTTTCGGGTCAAGGGTGCAAAGTCTTCTTTCCACAAACATTCCACCACCCTAGACCTACCATAATCATGTAGGATGACTTTTACTATTAGAGGCTCGACCCAAGGGCTCAAAAATACCTATTTAATGCAGTGGTGTTGGAGGATTTAGGAATCTTTGGTGCTTGGTTTCATTGTAGTGTCATGCTGCCGTTTTGTGTTTGTAATCGCATTTATTTCTCATTTAAGTTGTTTAATTCACCTTAGTTTCTTAATAAAAGTTCTTCTTCTCTTATTATTATGTTCTTATACTTATCACTTTGATACCTTTGGTTCAAGGTGTGAACTTGTTCATACCAAAACTTTTGATATTTATCACACAATGGAGGAGTGATCTTTTTGTTGTTGTTGTTTTTACTTCTTCAATTCCACCTTTGTAAGTCTACTTCCTGCTTCCGTTGAAGACATGTCATCAATGGAGGGCTAACTATTTTATGGGTTTATCCAAGGGAGTATAAAGGGGCTAGATTGGATTTTATTTATCACTCTATTAATGGCAAATCACTTCTTTTAAATGAGATTTTTATTTGATGATTTTTAAACATCTTCATCCTTATTGAATTTAAGGTCACACATTCAAGTGCTAATATGAAACTCTACCTTGGAGTGCTCAAAATGTTGATGCTTCAAGTGTATAGGTGATTAGTATTAGGGTGCGTAGGCATTAAAATAGTAAGTTCTGATTTCGTTTGATCTTCTTAAATGAATCCATCTCAATTATAAGAAATTGAAATCATTAAAAAAGTAATTCATCCAATCCACCCCGAGCGATAACCTAGGATCAACTCATTATTTTAAATTGAATTCACTTAAATCTGTTAGATATCCTCTAAACTCATCTAAAATAAATCCAAGTTGGCCACTTCATAGCCAAAAATAGTCCATAGAATGTGTGTGTCTATAGGTTACTTCTTAGGTCTCTGTGGATTCGATAACCCAAGCTAAACTACAAGGACCGTTCTACCTTCATCTCTTGGGTAAATTTGAGCGAGAATCAGTCTCCCTGATTTAAGTCGCATGGTTTGGGCCGTACGGTTGAGGAAACCCTGCATCCACTATGCGCCTTCTTCTGACCTTTAATAACTAGCTGCCTTCAGGTCCGAAACTCCCAGAACCCCTCAAGACACTTGGAAAATTTGACGGGCATTCCCCTTGTCCAGAAACATCACTTTAAAAGGTTACCACTCTCCAAATTCAATTCCAATGCTCAGTTCTAATAATGACCCAATCATTACTCAAAAAATCTCAAATTCCTTTAGGTTTTAGTCCGGCTCAAAATGCGGTTCATTACAACCTTCCCAGCTTAGAACTTCTCATCCCCAAGAAGCCTTCATGAACAACATACACATCACCCAACATAAAAGGGTCTTGAAGCTTCATTCAAATGATCACGTTGCATTCACCAACGTCCAACACACCCTTAAGCATCCATTTAACCCTACGGCGTGAATTTCCCAGTTTATATGCAAGTATCACTGAGTGGGGGAGGGGTGAATAAGTGATATCTTTTTATTTTTATGTTTTATTTTAATTTAAACAACCTTCGCCTCCTATTAAAGAGTTTCTTCTCTGCTGAACACACATAACCACAGGAAAACAAGATTTACAAGGTTCACTTCTCAAGAAGAGTAGTTACGTCTTTGGTATGGTACAGAAATAATCCAGTACCACACAATCCACTAGAAAACAATCCTTTGATGTGGAATACAAAGAGTAGGATATACCCTTACACTTGTGTAGCACTTGGAAAACAATCCTCTAGCATGTGTGAAACCTCTTAGTAGAAATAGGGAATTACAATATTTCAGTACTTCTTTACAATTGAACAGCTTTATTCTCTGAAGTACAGATCTTCACTTTCCTACCTAGAAGCAGGTAAAAACTCTCATACGCACAATTGAATATGTGCACAGACCCCAAATTTTTCTCGCAATATTTATGATACCTTGCGCACAATTCAAATGTCTTGCGCGTAAAAATTACTTTTTGGTGTGAAAAAAGTTTTCGCGCAACTTCCTATTTCGCACAACTTTTTCTCTTTTCCGTGCAGCTATCCTCTTTTCACGAAAAATTCTTTTATTTCGCGCAACACACTTAGCGTAAAATTTTACGCGCACCAGAGCTCGAGATTTCTTCTAAGTGTCGAGCAACAACAAATGAGATGGGCTCACCTCATATTTGTTGGCATTTTTGAACCGGTACAAAAAACACTAATCTGCGCGTAAAACTTCCTTCATGCGCGTAAAAACTCTTTCCCACAACTTCGTATTTCGTGCCATGCTCCAATATTTTGTGCACCTCATGCCTTTGCCAATTTTTGAGCTTTTCATCTTGAAACACCTTTTGTGTGAAAAACTTCTTTCCTCTATTTCACGCACCTCATCAATATTTCATGCAATCATTATTTTTTCCACACATCCCGCTGATATTTCACGCATCCCGCTACTATTTCGCGCACCAATTTATTTTTTCGCGCAACCTGCCTAAATTTCCATGCAATTCATTCCTTTTCCATTATTCGATGTTCTGACCTTAAATTGTGCCTTTCACACAAAATTCTATATCATCATGAATATGTGCTTTTGTGCCGCCCCAGATTTTCCATTGCTTTGAAATTTATCTCTTTAGTACTTCCCATAACCATTCTTCAGCTTTCTTCATGAACTCCAATATTGTGATATATATCCTTTGATAGATCAGCTTTATCATCGTCAGTGTTACAATGGGAAGTAATGAAACCTCCCATCTTCTAGTAGCATCATTCCTTTCAATAAAAAATGTATATGATTGGCATCATAATTTCTCTCCCTTTCCATTATAAGGCTTGCATCACAAGTTCTCCTATCTTGGGATATTTGTGAAATACAAATCAGAAATGCATCGTATGATTTCTGGTCCTTTTACAAAGTGAATTGATTTATCTTCTTTGACAACAAAATACAACACTCTGCAGAGGATAACTCTTAAAACTTCCTTCTCCATTCAACTTAGTCCCAACACGGTGCTTAAGCCACAAAAACTCGATTCAACGCTCGTATCCTAATTGAAACACCAATACGGCTCTTCTTGATCCCATCTACCCAGAGACACAAACCCATCGTCTTCTCTCCAAGCATCCAGCCACATGTACTTACAACCTTAGATTTGTAACGTTAAGCTACCAACTCCAATCTATAGTTCATACCACCGTTGTAACTAACTTTCAAAGCCTGCACCAAGCATTCCAACGATGCTCCTAGTGTGATTTGAAATAGATCAAATGGTCGATTCCTCATCAACCTCAAGGCCCAGGTCAAGCCGGTTGTTCATATTAGGCACCAGTCGAAACAAACCGCACTCGTCTATACATGACAAAGTGCCAGAGAATGTTATGTCACTGATCGCAGACATTAAACACGAACCCTGAGTCAAGCCATCTCCAGCTGATTATTTACAAGAACGCTTGGCCTAAACGGCTGACGTATTTCAAATAGAACAAAAATTCCTTTCTCCAAGGCACCTTACATTTAGCACAAACATGTTCCCCGAAGCCTGCACCCGAATTCTGATGAAGTTTCCAAGATCAAACCATACAAGAATCCATGCATCCCGTGTGCAACGCCGAAAGAGAACAATCTGATCATGCCCAATGGCTTAAAAGAATTAGAGCAGATAAGACAGACGCTCTCTTAGTGCATCCAGTACGAAATCAAGATAGGGGACATGCTCTTCATGTAGCAGTGTACACCAAGAGAATTAAAACGGATTCCAGTCAGTCATACCAGACTACTGGAAGGAAGAAGGGTCAAACCACCACTAGTTGACTCTAAAGAAAAAACTCAGTTTCTTCTGCCAACACCTCAAGATTTCTAAACTGATCACAATGCATTTTCCAACTAAGTCATTCCCTGACCAATCATGATACACCACTGAAGTCCTCCACCACCAAAGATGTTTTTCGAGGGGGGGTTTCATATATAGATAACCAGATTAAAGTCGTGCTGTTGAGCAAGCAACGACATACAACAACATCAACAAGCCTCGAAGGCCTTCATGTAAGAGAGACCATATCCAAATGGTCTCTCATGGAGTGTTCCTTATATATGAAAGTACACACTTTACTAAACTAGCACAATGCTTCCCACCTTAGAAGTGTCGGTATCACTGAGAGAAGAAAAGACCAGCTGCTCATAAAAGAACTAGTTCATCAACAACTAAATGGACGTATGTCACTCCTCCGAGCCACGATCACCACGCTGAAATGTAAAAGGAATCCAGAGAAACAAAACCAGCATGTCAACCAACTGAGTCTTCCGAAAATCATCCCATGAATTTGGACAACTTGATTCTCAAATGCTCGGGTCACTCGACCACAAAGATGACCCAAGACCGTACACAGCAACACAAGAGATTTAATCAAATTTCATAACACCTTATACGACCGCTCACATGGACGATGACTTACCAATCCTCCATTACTCGAGGAGTAAAATAACCCAAAACAAACCAACCATGCCTGAGGCATGTCTACAGAGCATTACCCGATGCTCAATCCCGTAACAAGATCAAAATATGCACGACCACCTGTCCGAATAAGGGTGTTATTATAAACTGGAAGTCCTACAAGGGACAACGACACCCGAATGGTACCAAACGTCAGAAGAATCATAGTGCTAGTAAGGCATAAACGATCTAAGGGTTCTACCTAACACATGCTAGCCCCTCACGTAAAACAAGCATTGACCCAAGAACTTGTTCATTCCCAACAAAATTCACCAGGCTCAAGCCTAACATTAAAGTTATTTTCCAAAAGAAAACAAACGGCCACGGAAAACACCAATGGTTCCGTCTCAAGGCACTCGCAAGAAAGACTTAACTTACCCTCACACGAGGTTTCAACAGAGGACACCACTATAGTTTCCTTTTCCAAGCCCTTTATATTTAATCACGTTCATTCTTTTAATCCATTTAAAATATTCAATTCAAAACTTAATGTAACCTTTCAAAACCAAAATTCACTTGGCACTTGATCATTTTTAACAAAGAGCTCAAAGAAAAGAAAGAAAGTCTCAAAAAACTCCTTTTTAACCGTTAAAAATTTATCAGACATCCCGTCTTATTACGGCAATTTATCATAATAAATTCCTTTTAAACAATTCAGGTGACCTACAAGGGTCTCAACAAGCCAATTCACATCAGATCAAAACCAAACATCTTTTACACAAATAAGCATTTCACAAAGTATGCTTCCATCACATTCATTATGGGTTGCCATTTTCCAACTCATGAAGTGCCCATACACTACATGGGTTGAAATTTTTCTCCCATTAGACGAAACAAATTACATTCCATAAATAAACATGCTCAAAGAAATCATCCAGTCATACGGGTCTCCACCTACCAATCTATAAAGCGCCCATACACTTTACAGTTTATCATTTGGCTCCCTTTATTCAAACCAATTTCCATTCATTCTATAATCAAACTTTAGAAGCCCTTTTTATGGTGATTCAATTACACAGCTACCCTTCTCCAGCTATAAGTCACCCATACGCCTTATAACTAAAAATTGACTCCTGTCATAATCACAATCATTACATTTTTCAGAACTAACCAATTACTTATTAATCAATCCTGGCATGTTCTCATAATAAGCAGTAACACAAGAAGCATGTTATATCATAGAAGCATGGAATAACTACCAAAACACATATCACAATAGCATGCGTCAACTAATGCATCCAAAATGGCATGGAATAATGCATGGTATTCAATTTCTTACAAGGTTCATATATGATGCATGAGATGGCATACCCTCTTCTCATCGAGTTGCAACTGAAATGGAACCTAAAATTTCATCAATATTATCAGGATAAATCATGTGCGTCACCCAACGGTGAAATCCAACCAACCGTAATAATCAAGATCATTGAAATAACAATTACATTCGAGGAAATTTGGATTTTCCCTATGCACGGGGTGGCCAATCCCATACATAGCTTATTACCAAGTTCTAGTTTCTTCATATCCCTTTCTATCGTCGCCAAATAGTAAAGAAAACTAGAAAAAAACTCTTTTGATACCACTTTGTAACATCCTGGCCCGGCTGACCATCGAACTGGTGGCTGGACTGGTAGGTCACATGGCCTCAAGCGCATCTGCCCGTATTCCAGAGGCTACCGACTAGAAGTGAGGGTCTCGAGAGGTGATAGTGGGGAGACTATATCTTTATATCAGAGTAACTCAGCGGTATTATCAGAGTAAATAATATTTAATAGAGGAAGTAGTAAAGAATTGAAAGGCATAATAAAAATATAGGTAATAACCATTTTATAAAAAGCCGGAAAACGCCAGTTTACAATGCATGCATGTACAGATGAAGATATAGTTATGAAACCAGGAATCAATACAGCATGATTTACAAAAAATACAAAAATGAAAGGATATTAAAGCCCGACGTCGATACCCTGAGCATCCCAAGCTCCTTCTTGGTCCTTTGGTCCTAACTCCTCAGGTAAAAACGGCCCAGTACACAACCTAGGTCCTCCAAGCAAGAAGGTCTACTTGGGTACCCCAGTGTAATGGCGTCCCGAGTAGGGTGTGAGATATAAATCTCAATAGTTCAACACCACTAGTGTAAAACCCAATCCAGAAAGTTTATAATAATTAAACATTAAGCATGTATAACATGATTCAATATGCAGGACAACATTGATAAATGACACCCATCCAGGTTTCCCAAATGAAAACTGACGGCTATACCAGCTTCCACTCATTGCCATAATATCAGTCTGATCATTTCACCATAGATACCTACATAAATATTTATATAAAAGATGGTGTGGGGTAAGCATGCCTCCCACCCATTAGTGTGAAAAAGTTGGCATGGGGTATGAATGCCTCTCATCCGTAATATACAAAGGCAACGAGGTATGAATGCCTCTCATTCCTAGAAGGTACTGAAAAGGGTTAAGAATGACTCCCTTCCATCAAATTAACTCTATAAGCATGGGGGATAACTACCTTCCATCAGTCACATTCATAATACTGGCATGGGGTATAACTACCTCCCATCCTGACACGTAATCACCAACAGATGTCAACTAGAAAGGGGTAAGAATGCCTCCCTTCAAGACATGTACTGTCACACTGGCATGGGGTATAACTACCTCTCATCCAACCATGTATCTGTCACTAGGTGACCTCAGAATGCACTCACCTTTATTATCATTCATTATGTGACATCAGCATGTGCACACTCAAAATACGAACATGTCTATAGTACACTGCTTGTGGAATTACCTCATAAGCATTCAAAGAATCATACCACAAACACATAAGCGAACACATTCACATTCATACTTAAGGAAACCCATCTTAAGTATCTAAATCAATATATTCACATATTCATTTTACTAACATAAGCCATGTTCATTACGTTATCCCAAGGTGTGGTCGTACCACCCTAGTTCGTTCCTTTATAGTTTCACCATTCCATCTTAAAGGATACGTTTATCATTATTCAACCCTTTGATACCTTCTAGGGGTAACATGTCATTTATTATTAAGTAATCCTATGATGGTTATCATCGTACTCAATTTTCCAAAACATGGAAAATTGACCCAAACACAAGTATCATAGCCATTTCATTCCCTTTGTCTCAACAAAGCAAGTCCACATACAAAGCATCAAAGAGGCACCGCAACAATCTAGCAGGCAAGCATAAAAAT
Organism: Viscum album; assembly: GCA_963277665.1. Classification (NCBI taxonomy): domain Eukaryota; kingdom Viridiplantae; phylum Streptophyta; class Magnoliopsida; order Santalales; family Viscaceae; genus Viscum; species Viscum album. The sequence goes on along the minus strand of OY728158.1, from coordinate 903,202,394 downwards.
TCTATTGCTACTTTTTATCTTGAAGACAACGCACCACTGATTGGGGGTTTTTATTATTAAATCATGATTTTATTGACCAAGTAAGAATTTTATCTTATTCTCGCAATTCACACATTTTGCACAGAAGCATTTAATCAAAACTAACTTGCAAAATTAAGATACTAAGTTTGTGCAAGAATTAACTCATTAATACTTCACATTTAAATCAAAGGAAAAAAGAGGGATCATACCTCAAGGTGGATCCATCCTTCCACTCTGGATCTTGGCGCTTCCTAAATAAGAGCCGTTACTGCTCCCCCATGAGGCATATGTGATTTCACATACGTATAAGGACACCTACCCTCTATGCACATGTCGGCATGGCCATGAGAATATGCAAGAGGATCCTTACACATATTCTTATACACATAAGCCTATCTCCTCTCACCTGTACAGTAACTTTTATATATGTACATGAGAAAACCTAGCCCAAGACATGTACAGTCGCTGCCACGCACAAGTATACACATACTGGGGGAACCCACATACATATAACTACGTACATATGCCTATACAGATGAGCTTCCTAAGCCCCGGAAAAGCGAAACCAACCCAAACTGGCCAACGCTCTTAGAATCAATCCAGTGGACCGAAACCATCGAAAACTACCTCTCCTTCAGTGACGGACATCGTATGCGCACCAACGGGGTCCCAAGGGACCTTTCACATCCCCTTACAACAATAGAAACAAAAGAAAACCCGAATCAAGAAAACCCCCCAACCCTAGGTGATTGGACGAATGAAAATAGGGCATGGGGAGAAGCCAAAACTGGCCATGAATGAGAGGAGAGGAGAAGAGAAGGCTTACCATGAAGATTCAGTGAAGAAACCTCAAGAAATCGGCCGGAGATCGAAGGTTGGAGGGAGGCCGATTGGGGATTCGTACGCGCGGTAGGGGAAACCCTCAGGGGGTGTCGTGTGGTCTACCAAGAGAAAGGGGAGGGATAATCTTTTAGTTTTTTGGTTTTAATTTTATTTTAATTTTAAACTCATTTAAATTATTCAAAAACCCAAAAAGGAGGGCCGCACACGGTTTGACCCGCACGGTTTTCCAAACCGTACGCAAACCGAGTGGCACCCCACTAGATAACCAGGGCGCCCTTCGTGGGTTGGCCGCACGGTTTGGGAAACCATGTGCCGAAAATGCAGACACCTCTGTCTCCTTGATTTAAGTCTCATGGTTTGGGCCACATGGTTTGGGAAACTGTGCACCTCTGATGACCTTTAAAAACCAGCTTCCTTCGGGTCCGACACTCCCAGAACCCCTCAACACACTCGGCAAACTTAACGGGAATTCTCCCATGACCAAAAACATCACTTTGAAAAATTACAACTCCCACAATTCGATTCCGAAGCTTGGTTCTAAAAATGATCCATTCAGTAATCGAAAGAGTTCAAATTTCTTTGGGTTTTAGTCTGGTTCAAAACACGGGAAATTACAATTTAATATGTAATAAATAATCCATCCATTAATTATAACCAATTTCCAATATATATTCTAAAAATTGCAAAATATTAAATATTCTCAATATTCAGTAAAAGACAGAAATTTTCCAACTCATGATTTGATAATTAATTCTTCAATTAATTACCCTATTACCCATCCTACCTCATTCAATCACCTAATTAACCTATTGATATATCATCGTTTTCACAATTAACATTCTGTAAAATTGATTAAAAGGAAAACTGATAGGTGTCCATGTCCATCTCCATTTATGTTTCACTTACAAGGATGACCCATGGGTGCTTTCTTTTTTACAATTTAAATCTTGGGAATAAGCTCAACATATGAACTTGGTAGAAAATAAATATGAAGCAACAAAAGCTTTAATGAAACACCATGTCAAGTCCTAAATCTTATCACATGGACAACATCACTCAATAACATCAAACGTGACATGCATTGAAAAAACATATATCAGGCTAGCAATAAAATGTACTAAAAGCCCAATCTTATACAAGTATGATTTGACATCACCACTGACCATCAATTTATCTTTAATCAGAATTTTAAGAAAACTTTTTAGTTCCATAACTATAGATATTCACATACTAAAATTTATTTTATGAAGAAAATACACATTTTTAGATAAAGAGATAAATATTTGGGAGCCATCCTCAGGGTGGAGCCAAATAAACATTCAGCGTCACTTTTATTTACTTGGCGGCAACCAATTTCATTCAGCAGGCAGTCACACGCACATGACTTTTCTGTTTGTGTGTGTGTGTGTGTGTGTGCCTATATATATTTACATGTTCATTCACCCTACAAAACAAACATAAATTTACTAATTTAGAAATAGGAGACCATAAATAATGTAGGAAGGGTCAACGCACCTCTAACTTGGTACCAGGGACTCATAAAAAAATATCAGAACTTAATTTAACCAGTGAAAAACAAAATAGCTGGTTTTATAAGCCTACTCGAACCAACATATTTCATGACAATTGAGCTCATTCGCCTCTCCCTTAGTAGTTCCTAAACAAAATTCCCTTGCCCTAAAATTAGAAGAACGCAACAACCGGATAAACCCAACCTTAGGGTTTTGGCCAATACCAAAGCATGCACAAAAAATCATCGAATCGCAAAATCGATTATGGATACTATGGGGTAAGGTCTTAACATAAATAATTGTACCTAAAACAAGAACAAAACAAGGTAAAAACATTATGGATGGAGAAGGGGTTACGCCACAGGGGTCACGCACTGCTGCCAAGGGTCGTCCACGGGTGGGTCGCACACTGTCGGGCGGCATCGTAACGAGGATATCACACCACAGGGGAGAAGATATGTCCATGGGGGGCTTTGTATGTGGTATGGAGGAGGAGGGTAGGCAAAGGTTCCATGCACGCTGCAAGGTGGGTCACACGCCTGCTGTACATGAAGGAAGGGGGAGAAGTCCTTTTTTCTTTTATTTTCACTCAATTATAAAACTAAATAAAACTCTCTTAATTAAATTCAATTTACTTTATTCAAAATCATTTATGATAAAGATAAAATCTATTATTATTACCTCCCGTTTCAATATTTATTCCTTTCCAACCAAAACACCCAAAATATATTATTATTATTATTTATTAAACAACTATAATATGTAAATAATAATAATAAATATAACCATAATAATATGCATAATAATAATCATCATAAATTATTATTATTATTTACATAAAACATAATTTATTAAGACCATAACTTCTAATTAACCATTTTTAATAGAAAATTATTCTTTGAAAAGTTCAGTATCCACATTAAATTCTTTTAACATTTTTTTAATTATATAAAAAAAATAATAACATCATCATTATTATTATTCCAACAGTAATTTAATTGAAACCAAAAACTGCCCATTTATTACAATATTATTAATATGATGTTATTGAAAAAAACTCCAACCCATAACCTCCATTTAATAATAAATGGTCCTTTATTAATTCTGTAACTCTTCATTTAATTAAAAAAATTCATTGATAAACCCAAAATCGACATTAATTTCCTCAACCGTCATTTAATTAATTATTTGTCATTAAATTATTTATACAACCACAATTACAATAATAATAACTTCATTATTATTATAAAAACATTCTTTTAATTAATCACAATATATCATACAATCATATTTAATTAAATTAAATAATTTATTAAATAGGGAAAATTGCACGGGTTGGACCACAACGATGTGCAACCCATGAAGATCCATTAAAGTGGACTTTTACAGATCTACTGCTTCCAAGACTCACTTAGAATAAAATTCTAGAGCTTGGTTTAAAAAACCGACCCATTGATCAACCAAAAAAATTTGAAAACCTTCATGTTTTAACCTTCTTCAAAAACACAAGGCTTTACAATCTACTAACCTTATAAAGTTCTCATACTTGAGAAGCCATTGGGAACCACTTCTAAATTTACCGACCTACAAAGGTCATTTAATCTTGTTAGAACTTATGTGTTTCATTCCCAATCAAAAACGCACCTTTAACCCATCACAAGCTTAATGGATAAGCCTTTAAAATGAGAGCCAAATCTGACATTATAGCTTAAACATTGAAATGGAGCTTATATCTGAGGCCATTACAGGGACCTCCTCAATAAAATTGGTTGAATCTAGATCAACCAATGGAACAGGTTGCGCATGATTCCCTCGAAAGACGTTATGGGCCCCAAACCCATATTCTCCCTTTATCTGATGATTTTCCTTTAAAACTATTCCAAAACCATCCGCATGTATAATGAAGTCTTTACCCGACCTCTAGTGAAATTTATAATTCACGGCATTGCAAGGTGATTTTAAAAACAACTATTCCCCAACATGAATAATAGAGTATCCCAAAGAAACTGTGCATCTCATGTACTACCTAGATAACGAACACTCATCAAGACAATCAAAATTTAAACTCTAGTGCGATATAATACCAACGCTATCTTAGTGTCTCCATGAAGAGGTCAAGATAGGGGACATGCTTGTAATATTTAGAGGAGAGCACTAAGATAAAAACCAATTACTTTAATAAGATCAGTCAAACTACAACCAGAAAACTCTATTCGAAAATCTCAGAATATCATGCCGACACTTTTACCAAAAACTATGTGACACTACCTACCTTATGATTTTCCATGATGTCGCAAGAAAAGATCATCCACTCACCAGTACGCTATTTTAGAACACATTGATGCATGCATGTTACATTTCTCGAACCATGATCACCACATCAAACATTGATCATAAAATCCATAACATAAACCTATCAGCGTTCCATAACAGCCAAGTCCTAATAATTCATCCCGAGTAGTGGTAAAAAATTACTTTAATTACCTAGAACATTCTAAGGGTACTACCTACCACGAGTTAGCCCCTTACAAAAGATAAACTTCTACCCTCTATCATAGTCATGAAAAACCAAAATCACTAGATTCAAAATATACTTTTCATCTTAGCAATTTTAATTAATTCATTTTATCTTTTCAACATTTGAATGAATTTGAACAAACACACAAGTACTTTTTTCATAACAAGTCACTTGGTTTTGAAATCTACGCCCTATGAAAAAAAGGCGTGCTATCACAAACATCCCCTGTAATCATTTAAAATTCAGTGTTATTCAAATTTAAATATGCAATTAAGTATCTAAATTTCTTTTACCAAGAAGGAAGCCTCCAAGGATCCCATTTATCAAATCCAGGTTCTTCAAAAAGTAACCCAACGACAGTTCAAGTTAATAAAAACCCCACAGTTTTACATTTATAACCATTTTCAAACATTCTATGGTTATATAAGGTTCAAACACATGGCTGTCCATCAACCAATTGATAAGCCGCCCATATACCATAACACTGGAATTTGGATCCCATTTATCACAGAAACATTTATTAAACATTTTAACTTTAGCATCCCTTTCATATATCAAAACATCTTTATTATGATAGCATAAGCAGTAACATAACAACATGCTATAACATAGAATCATGGGACAGTAACAAAACATTCTAATAACTGAGGAAGTATGGAATATAATCACTCAACCATGTTAAATATATCACTAAAACATGTAATCTACAAATTCATGCTAAAGAATAACAGAACATGACATTGCACCCAAGGAACATAATCCAAACTAGCATGAATCCTACTAATCCAACTACAAGGCATGTTATATGCATGACATGTGAATCTCTAAGTCTCTAAAATGATGTATGTATGAAACTTCCATTCGATATTAGTCCAAGAAAATTATATTTCAAAATTATCAAAATCAAAAAGCAATATAAAATACACCAGTCACTTAAGCTGAAATCATATCTACTATAACGTCCAATAGTACAAACATCAATTCCATCCCAAGCCACATGGTCTTTTCTATTACATGTGTTGATCAGTCCCAAGAAAGGCTATTAACCCAGATGTTGACATATCCCTAGTCTCCTATCTTCCAACCCCAAAAATAGTAGAATGAACGAAAAGAAACATGCCCTCTGATACCACTTTATAACATCCCGACCTGGCTCACCACTAAACTGGTGGCCAGACCAGTCTCCACATGACCTCAATCGCGTCTCCCTGTATTCTAGAGACTACCGATTAATAGCAGTCGTATATGGATAGATAGTGTGGAGATTATACATTCATATCAGAGTTAAATAATAGAAAATGGAAATAAATAGTCTAAGAAGCCTAATAAATGATAATGTAGGGGAACAAAAATAGTAATCATTTTATAAAAGTGGCCAGGCACTAATTATACAGCAGATGAGTACTTGACATGCTAATTATAAAAAATGGGAAACAATGAACAAAAACAGAATGCATTACATTCCAATAATTAAATAGATAAACAATGACTCAAAACCCCAAGGGTAGTCTCCTTGAGCAATCTGAGATTCCACTAGGACCTCTGCTTTGATCCCCCATGTATATACAAACAACACAACCCTGCAATCAAATAGAATCTACTCAGGTACCCCAGTATAGTGGCAGCCTAATTAGGGTGTGATATATATCTCAATAGGTCGAGACCACTGGTGTCTACCCAAAATTCAGACATTTAATAAATAAAGGGTCCTTTATTAATTCTAGAACTCTTCATTTAATTAAAATAGTTCTTTGATAAACCCAAAAGCCACATTAATTTCATCAACCATCTTTTAATTAATTCTTTAACATTCATTTAATTAAAAAACAATAATAATAATAATAATAACATTATTATTATAATTAAAACATTATTGTAATAATCAAAATCTATTATATAATATTATTTAACTAAATTAAATAATTTATTAAACATGGTAAACTGTATGGGTTGGACCGCAACTGTACGCTACCCGTGAAAATCCATTAAAGTGGAATTTTCAAAATCTTATCCTTCTAAGACTCACTCGAAATAAAATTATAGATCTCAGTTTTAAAAAAACAAAACCTTGATAAAAATAATTTTTTTGAAAACCATTGTATTCTATCCCGATTCAAAAATAAGATACTTTACTTGGTGTTAGTATAAATAAAATCATTTTTTCCTTTTCAAGGAATGGATATTACATATCTAAAATTCTGCATGAATTTTTCATAACTTTTCAAAACTAAAAATAATATTGATAATAATATTACTTAAACAACTTATAGTTGATCACAGTATATACTGGGAGAAAACATCTAGACTGAAACATATAAAAATTATTCTATACTTTTTAATGCATTTATTTGTTTACATATGGATTAAGTGGGGAACCAATGAATGAGAGATATAGGATTTTACTAATCTAAGAGGTTGAATTAAAAATATAATTCATAAAATGTTACCACTGATTCACCACCTCACACCCCACTCTAGGGGATCAACCCTTGGTCTCTATAAGTGGTATCAAAGCATATGGTTCCCTATGTTGGATTCCATATATTTAAATTTTTTTATTTAATGATTTGAATCTATATCTTAAACATATATTGAATTTATGTTTTTGAGAAGTTGTATCCCTTTAAAAATAAAAATTAGTCTCTTTGAAGATGTTTATGAACATGAGAAAGAAATATTTGAAAAAGATTTCCTTCTTCTCAATAGAGGAATAAGTATTTTTAGTCCCTACAACCAATGATTCAGTTTGGTATGTAATTTTTGTAGATGAATAATAATTTGGTTCCATAACCAAGGATATATAAAATATTATTTCCTTAGTGGGATTAAGGGATTTAAATGAACATGAGGTATGTTCTAATTTCATTCCACAAAATGAGCTAAGCACTATTAAAATTTATAACATGAAAACTTATTTTTCAATTGATTTGTTAAAGAATATGATGCATTTTTTCACAAAGATATTGTTTCAATTATGCTTTGGATTTTTGAAAACATGTTAAATGAATTCACTTTGCATGATGTTTTTATGAATAAATGTATAATATATTTATAAAAAGTTAGACCACTTTTAAAAATAGCTCTATAAAAGTCATAATCAATAAATTAGAGTATGAGGAGGTTAAAGGAATATAATAAAACTTGAAGAGGAGTGTATCAATAAAATCATAGTGAAGGATGAGGTTTCTAAAGATTTGGTAATAATATCCAAGCATTATAAGAAAATTTGAACAATATAATTGATGTAAAAATGCATAATTGGAAATTAAATCCAAACTAATCAACGAGATTGTTTGTTGGTTAAAAGAAAATAATTCCATTTAGGAAGTGGTTTTTGAGATGATTTGGACAGACTATAATGAAATAACTGAATTTACTAAATATAAAAATAATCAAATTAATGTGAGATGTTTGGATTTGGAAACCAATTTGGCCAATCTTGAAAAGACTCATGTTGAGAGTTCGCATGCTACCACAAGGTGTTATTTGTAGTATTATACTAAAAAAAGAACTCTATAATATGGAAAAAACATTCTTACATATCCTAATGATCTATCTCGAGCAGATATAAATAAATAGGTCCCATCCATATCTCTACGTAAAATTTTTTATAAATCTATTTCTATAAAAATTCAAATTTTAAATTAAATTATGTGCAGATATTGATGACGATAAATAAAAAAGATCCCTCCACAATATCTATGGTGGGAGGAATAAGTGTAGTAGTTTTTTCCCCAATAATATAACTATATTCGATAAATAATACCCAATAGTAGTATTCTAATTTTGCTATAAATTCTGGACATCATACAGAAGATAAAATAAGATCAAGATATTTGGGTCAATGTTGGTTCTACAACATATTTGGGAATTGTGAACTAAATTTTTGGTATAATACCCAAAATTATAAAAAAAAGAATCATATTCAAAGGGGGAAATTATGTGACGATGAAACATTCGCATAAAAACAAAAAATTTCCTACATCAAATAGAGTTGATACACTCAAATATTCATATGATGTTCATTGATTTGTTGGTCACAAAAGTGATACATGTGCCTCTAAACATATATAAAATAACAATGAGATACGAAGATTAATTAAGAATGAATAATCCACATTACATATAAATATTAATAATGTTTAAAACCAATTACACCAATGAAGTTTAAAAATAATTCCCCGTTAGACAACAAGTCGAATGCTAGTGAGATTCAAGACAACTCTAGGAAGATCATGAAGATTATCACATCTAAGAGGTCTGATGGGATGAAAACTCAATATAATCCGTGTAGAAATGATAATAAGGCTTCCAAAAAACACAAATACTTTCTAGTATTTTGTCCGCAATATCAAGAGAAAGAAATAAATATGGATAAGGTGAAATAAGAAGATAGTGAAAAAGGTAAAAATAATATTCCATATAAATTAGTAGAATTTCATGAGTGGTTGTAAAAAATGACAATTTTTATGTTAGAAAAGTTATGTTTGGGAGTTGAAACAGGGTGGTAAAAACACATGAAGATATTTAAACAATAATTACAAAAAAATAACAGTTTTTAAAACTGATGAAGGTTTCATTAGAGGATATTAGAGCATTAAAATATCTTGTTACGTGAAATTACAGACACAAAGAAATTTAATACATGATGAGATCCATAATTCCTTTCGAAAAATAATAAATAAAGAAAATAATTTCAATACTAAAGAATGTATAAATTAGAACAACATTTTTGGGAAAATAATCCCATCCTTTTTTAAATTGATGAGTACGAAGACCAACCTTATTCCCTTAATCTTGGTATATTTAATTTATTCTTATAATAAAGGTAATTTATGGTGGAGAAGTTTCTCAAGTGGAAAAACAAAGAATATTTAAAGAATATGTTTTTAATAGTTAATATAAAAAATAATTATGATCCCATTCTATATTGAGAACACAATTTTTTATTCTAAAAAAAATTATTAAAGATGATCATTCTTGATGATGATGTGGAAGTAACCAACATTGGAAATCCATAAGTAGATTATCCAATTTGGACTATTCCTTAAATTGGATTGGAACATCTTGTCATTCACTATTAAAAATATTCAACATTATAAATATGTTTAGGAGTGTTTCCCTTGTGGGGGGGGGGAATGAAAATTTGAATAAACCGGAATTATTTGTCTTGAGAAATTTTGACCATTTTTGAAGGAGATTTCTAGAATATTTTATTGAAGATCCTGGAATACATTTGGACTATCCTTGAATAATATTGTGAGTTTTAATTTTATTTGGTATCAATTTTTATGGATATAATGGTTGTTTAAATAAAACCCTCTTATTTTTTAATCAGAGTATGGCTGAGTAGACATAGAATGGAATGGTTAATGGCATGTTAATAAGTATGAATTGATATCAATTTTACAAAGTACTTTTTGTTTAATATCAAAAATTGGGATATAAAGTGGAATAAAAGTTGGATAAGAAATGGGGAGAGATGGAATTGACATATTGACATAATTAAATGAACATATTGACATTGAATTTTGTTCTATTCAGAAAAATACAAATTGAGAGATTGAATATCTTACTATGTGTTTTTGATGTATTAATTGTAAGTGAGATATTCAATATCATTTAAAGAAGAATAGTATATTGGGACTTCATTGTTGTTCCCAATAATGTTTTTAGAATATTGAGTTATACATATGGAATATAAAAGATCATATTTTGAGATGATGTGGTGATGCTAGGATAATTTTTATGGATTGATTTATTGGAATTGGATTTCATGGTAAAACAATTATCCATATAAATATATCAATTATAGAGATGTTCTAAATCTCTAAAAAATGTTCCAATTACATTATAAGAATTCATAATTTTTAAAACATTTCATATGAGAAGATGATTTTAAGCTGATATTTTGAGATTAAATGGTGATGCTTGGATAATTTTTAGGAAATTATTAATGGAATTTGATGTTGTGATAGAACAATTATCCATGTAAATTTATTGATTGCAGAGTTAATCATAATTTCCAAAATAAGTGCTATTGTTTTTATGATAATGATCATTTTTAAAAAAATCATATGAGTGGTTGATTTGTGGAAGAAGGTATTTAGAATTCATGGATGAATTAAAAAAATAATTAAGAGATCAGAAGAAGTTTTTCCATTATTATTATATATTTTTTGAATTTTATGGAATACCAAAAAGAGATAATTTATTTTTGTATGAGTATAATTCCGAAATTTTCTTGAGTTGATATTAAATTTAAATTATATGTGCTATAGAGTTTTAACAATGTTTACAACAAATTAGAGAAAGAGATGATTAATATTATTTGAACATTTCCATGAAAAATCATGAATATTTCATGATGGAATTAAAGAATCCCATGTAAAAATATTAATATATTATTTATATTTTTCAGGAATAAATTTTTCTTGGAATTTTGTTGCATATTATGGAGGTAATTAATTGGATAACACTATAACACTTTGGAGTGGGATTTACATAAAAAATGGACCAACCCTTATGCCAACCAAGGAGTCCCTAATCTATATATGTAGGAATTGGGGGGTCAACCATATGGGAGAGACTTTATTGGGACAAATTTATGAAGTAGGTGATATTTTGGGGAAAAAAGTTCCTAAAGGGAGGAAAATGAGTGAGTGGGCTTGCATTAATCCTGAAGGGATGCACAAGGAAGTGTATGCATGAGTATTGTGTTGGAATGTTGGGACAACACTAGTGTGGTACATCCTATGAGGTGTATGTTGTATATTGTGGGTGTTGATCCCCCACTTCCTTAAAATTTCTATTCATTAAAACGGAATAATTTATTATGTTTTCCATGATTTTGTTGAAATTCAATTTGGGATTGAATCAGATGTGGTTACTATTCTTGTTTCATTAAAACATATGGATATAGCACTCTATGTCTGATCTACCACACCTCATCCATCTGATCATCCCAATAGTGTTATCTTTAACCACCCGACAATGGTTCTGTTGCTCAACCTCAACATAAATGATCTTTATCAGATCTTATATCTCTGGTGATTACTCAATGATAACGATACTTGGTTGATCATTTATATATCTTGCATGAAATCTACGTCTTGAATATTGAGATATTATAATAATTATATTCAGTTTAATGCATGAGATAATTTGATAAGTTCCTTTTTTTAATCCAAGGAACATGTATGAGTTCAAGATTATTAAGATAATAATTCTCGTGTTTATCATCACTTTCATGTGATACTCCATTATAAGAGAACAAGTCGATCTTGAAGAAGAATATGTCATGAATCTCGACACCATCATGTGATAAAAAAGTACCCATGTTTGAAAAATTCAAAATGATAAGATCTATGGGCTATCAAAATAACATTAAAAACATATTAATTATGTATTAAATTTATTGTATGTTTAGAATAAAGGCATTGACCTTTTCTTATAAATATTTATGAAAGGCCCAAGTACTTGTTGTCACTTGTGATTTTTAAGAACCATTTTTATCAAAGAAAACTGAGCATTCTCTAACATCCTCTTTAAAAAGGTTGATTTTTGTGGGCCTCCTTGTTTTTTAAAATAACATAAGGCCTCCTATAATCCATACTCAACTACATGAATAAGTTTTTGTGCTCATTTATTGTTTAAAAAAGAACCACATACATTCTTGGTTCATAAAGGAAGAATCTACGCACATCGTGAATGAATAAATAACCATGTACCTACTATAGTTTAAATGAATTTAAAGGAGTTCTATGAACCGATCTGGTAACATCAAGTAATGACCGTAAATACAACTTGGTTTTTGCAAAGAAGAAGGATCCATGTGCATAACCTTACATGAAGAAGATTCACACTAGTTTAGAATAACTTGTAAATAGAGTAACAATAATAATCCTAATAAGTGTGCAATCACATTAAATTTAAGATAAATTTAAACTATTTTATATGAAGAAACATGAGTAAATATAAATGAAAAAATCCAATAAAAGAAATTTATCATCCATCCCTTTGTGTATTTCACCATTAATAAATAAGGTGAGTTGAGATATTGCATGCATGATACACATTTTACATGAATGGTACATGGTTAAGATTCCATGCATGTCATGATATACATGAATTAAGACTTGATAGAACTATATGTAATATGAAATATAAATTTCATGAATAGGATGTAGATATTTGAGACTAAAACTAGGTAGTATTTCAGAAGGCTTTCTTACTAGATTTTTTCAATGTGCTGAGAATTCAAGAAGAATAAACCATTGTGATTATAAAAGATTATTCTTGCATAAAATAATGTTGAATATATTTCAAGTAATAAGAAAACTTTTATTATGTTTGGAATTATTAAATTATCCATTATATTATAATATTGGGTTATAGTAAAAGTGATGTATCTTACTCATTCATATGAGTATACAGTGTGGAATTGCAAGTAGTGTTTTTAATAATATTCAGTGGAAGTCAAATACATAGTTTTTATGTGGGAAAGTATAGTAGTAATGCAACATAATATTTGATTATGTGGAATTGAAATAGAATGAGGCCAACAAGTACATTTCATCAGTAGAAAAAATAAATTGATGACAATATCATTTGTGTTTTTTGAAGATCCATTGAATAATTGATGGTGAAAGTATAAATAATACCATTTATCCTTTACAGGGAATGTATATTACTTTTATAACATTTTATATTAATTTTCAATCACTTTTAATCACTATAAATAATAGTTATAATAAAATATATGAAAAAACTATAGGTTGATCATGACATGGTTAGGTTCTCACATCGATACTAAACCTTGTAAAAATCTATATTTTCTTTTCATTTTGTTCCGTTTTTTATATGAGAGAAGTTAAATTTCTAATAATAATAGATATATTCTTTAACTAGTGATATATGTTTAATTAAAATTTTAACTCATAAAAATAAACCACTGATTCACCCCCCCCCCCCCCTCAGTGGTTCAAGCCTAGGGATATACATTTTCCACAAGTTGAATAGAATATTATGGTGATAAATTATTTTGAGAGACTGAAAGAGATTTTTAGATGGTGTTACTGAGGGGGAACACTTATGATAAATATTTTACTACTCAACCAAATCAATTTAAAAAAATGAGCTATTGGAATTGTCAAAAAATAAATAATTATAAATAAGAAAAAAAATTCATTAAATTTTATTTCAATGATTTCAAATTTGAGAGTCCATATAATGGATATAGGTTGGCCATCACACTTGAAATGTCAATTAAATAACATAAAAATATAGAATTATTTTGTTCATATGTTGTTACCTTTTATAGAGAACTCCCACTGAATATAAAAGGGGGCATGAATCGGTTAAACTCTTACAATGTTCTATTTTATGGTGGGAAAAAATAATATATTAATTTTATCATTAAATTCATATGATATAAATTAGTTTATTTTATATAATAATGGGTTTTTAGTAATTTTGTTGAAATTTGTAGTAGTAATATCAAGATTTATGAGGACTATCTTGATTATTTTTATGTTCAAGAAGAAAAAAATGGTTTCCAAATTTGTATAAATATTGAGAATAACATATTTCATATAAGACATGATCATATGTACCAAACAAGTTTGGAATGTTTTATTGAAGAGGATCCTATAAAAATGTTTTAATCTCAATGGAAGAAAGTATGACAATTTGAAAAACATTTCAAAGGAGGAAATGGGGAATAAAAATCACAAAGGAGTTCAGATTCAAATTCATATACCATTATAATTAGTTTACTATGATGTATATGGACCTATGCTCAAGATTTCAACAAATATATATTATTTTCTTATTACATTCATTGATGGAATCAATATGATGAGATTAATTATGATTAGTAATCATAAATCATAGGCATTGAGCTTGAGCTTGTTAAGCAATTATAGAAGACTTATTGTGATGTAAAAATATTATGTTCTTAAGAAACTAAGATATGAAATTATTAGTGAAAATTTCAATATATAATTTTTTTTAATATCATTATACTCATGGAATAAAGAATGAGTTCAATGCACTGTACACTGAATAAAAATCATATAATTGAAAGGAAGAACATGAACCTTATAGGTAAAAAAATCCATGCTAACTAAGAAAGAAAATTAAATGTATTTCTTGACCCAATCCATTACAGAAGTGATAGTTATTAAAAAATAAATTTTTATTTTTTCTAAATTCAGATATGAATCTGTATGAAATAAATTTCAAAATGAATACAAATCAAAAAATATTTAGATTATTTAGAAGAACTTTATTTTTCATGAAGAATGTCAAAAGTGGTATAAAATTTAATGAGAGTGATGATGATTGAATATTTCACGGTTATAGAAAAAATAGAAGTTCATATAGATGCTACATTATAAAGAATTAAAGATAATTGACTATGATGATATGATAGTCTTTGAAAATAATTATGAGCTAAAAATCAGTAATTGATGATGAGGAGGAGAAGGATGTTACCATTGCAAAACCAACACCCTGGTTTGAATGAAATTCAAGAATCTATTGTGTTGAGGTATATTCCCCTTATTTATGTAATGTGGTCATTTATTTTAGATCTAAAGGACTAAACATGAGATTATGAATGCATGTTGATCCTGATAATATCATTATAGATCATAATCAAGGAGCACAAAGAAGAAGAAATATTATGACAACTAGTCAAACTAGTTTTTTTTTCAAAGTTTCATCCGTAAAATATTCATGAGGATCATTATCATAATGAATGGATTTATATTATTAAAAAAGATCTAAAAAATTAAAATTCATAATTCTTTGGATCCTGAACCCAAACCTAAATAAAAAAACCATTGCAAACAAAATGGTTTTTTATAAACAAGATAAATGATAAGGGTGATTTTTTAATGAATAAGGGTATACTTTTTCATGGGGTGCTCGGAAATTAATGGAATTTATTTTAATGA
Organism: Viscum album; assembly: GCA_963277665.1. NCBI lineage: Eukaryota > Viridiplantae > Streptophyta > Magnoliopsida > Santalales > Viscaceae > Viscum > Viscum album. Next base: position 903,186,540 of record OY728158.1, on the reverse strand, counting down.
ATCATTTTCCCCTAAATCCATAAATTAAAAAACTAGGGTCATTATTTTTATAATAGAAAAATGGAAGTTTAAAGCTTATTAAATAGATGTATAGTAATCTTTTTTGAATGGTGGTCTAGAAGAAGAATTTTATATAGAGAAACCTGATAACACTATGTGTGATACAAAGGGATTCAAAGTATAGAAATAAATAAATCTCAATACATGTCATATTAAGCCCCAAGAGCATGGTATATCTATCCTTATTAATATTTTAGTGTCTTTAAATTAAGAAATGAATAAGTGTATAATAATTTCTATATGAATAATACTAATGTTACATCAATCATTATGGTTCCATAAGTTGATGATATAGTCATCTCTATAAATGAGGAAAAAATATGTCAACATTTCACTAAAAAATGAACAAGAATTTTCATATATCATTGATTTCTTAGAGAGGTTTCTTTTTAGGATTTCAAATTATCCTAACTGGTGGTAAAAAAATCATCCCTCTAAAAATATTATCCAGGGTTATGTTGAAAATATTATTCATAGATGAATCTGTAGGGCTATCAAAAAAAATTCCCATGGGTACAAAATTCTGTAAGCATATTGAATGAAAAGCTATCAATAAGTAACAATTTAGCGATTGGTAATTTTGTTATTTGATTGGATCAATGCTAGATATTATTTATGTTGAAACTCTCTAAACTAGATATCAACAAAATACATATGATCCACTTTTAATAAAACATAATATAGTTTTTAGTTATATAAAAATTCTATAAAACTATACTCTTTTTTATAAAAATATGGGTAAAAAATTATAGGGATTTACTGATGTTGTTTGAGCCACTAATATTGATGATATAAATTACACATATAGAGGATAATTATTCACTAATAGAGGATGTATGTAATGGAATTCCTAGAAAAAATCACATTTCACCTTGATTTTCATGGAATTTGAATATGTTTTCGTATTATAGATAGCTACAAAAATGATTATGATGATGACTCGTTTTGAAAATATTAAAATTTCTACTAAATATTCACTAATTATTTATTATGAAAATAAATGTTATATAATTATATAAAATAATCCAGTATAAAATTCAATATCAAATCACTCATATATCAGCTATCATTTCAAAAAAGATAAGTTCAATTAAGGAATTTTGAATCTAGATTTATTTTCTATCCAATGAGAATATTAGTAACATTCTTACAAAACCACTCTCATCTATGACTATTGAGATGTTGAAGATACAAATTGGTGTCCAGCCCAATACCCAACATAGCTGAGGCATATTTTCAAGTTACCCACTTGTATTCATGTTATATTTGTCAAAAATGAGAATATTTATCCTTCTAAGAGAGAATACATCTTGAATATGAATATTTTAAAAAAAATATTGACTTGGGTATATGAAATAGCTTGTGAACCAACTTGAATATTTTATGGAAGAATATTTTTTAGTTATTATTACATACTAAACTATTTTATAGACAATTTTTATGTATATATTAATCTATCATGTTTTCTATATCTTTGAGAACTATGATACCACCACATTCAAATGAATTTGTAACATTATTATCAATATATGGGAGAGAAAGGGATTTCACATTTTAACTTCACTAATTAAGGGGGAGGAGATGATATCTCATATATATATGTGATGGAACTAAAATAAACAGTATTGAAAGCAAATTTAATGGGGGTTATTGTTAACCCCACCATGGATGATATTGTATTTGATGTTAATACAATAATGTTAATACATATTTCTGAAGGGTGAAGAGTGGTATGGAGATGGTTTTAAATTATTATAAAATATTTTAAATTTGTTTTTAAGGTGTTCATAATTAATCCATGGAATATGAAGTTCATACAAAATAAAATTTAGATTTCATAAAAAATATAAAAATGGAATGAGTAAAATATTTCAAGAAATAAGAAATTTACTACAAAGTCTACATTACGATATGTAACATCTTATGGATAATATATATTATATGCAATATCATTAATTTCTTCTCTCGTCAATTTTGGCTCTATGATATGTCCGAGTAATATCATGTTTGTATTAAGATATATAATATTAACTCAGACAATATATAAGATTAATCTAGGGAAATATTTAATGTTTCATAACTTAAAAAAGATTAAAATTTATGTTATGTATGATTAATAATGACACTATATAGAATAATTAATAATTATTTTCACTCATAAAATATTATGTTTGATGATACATTATTGTAAGCTAATGATTTCAATATATATGTAATATCTATATGTTGGATATATAAGTTTTAGGGGGTTCTCCCAAGTGAGATGTACGATTAACTATAATTATGTAGTACTATATTTTAGGGAATATATATCATGATGCCTAAGAGATTATTTTTTGATTTAATAAATGGTTGACAAGGATATCTTAAGAAATAATTAGCATTATGAGATGGATCTTTTCACTGAAATATTATTATTTCAGGTTAATATTCATACATAAAAATAAAAGAGTCGGATTTGTGGAATTTATATGGAAAGAAAACGCTGGTTCTTATGAATAATTTAAATAATAATATAATTTAATGATATTATAAATGGTTTTTGTTAGGCCCAAGGTGAGTTTGGATTCATTTGTTTTCAATATATCTATACATGTTGAAAGTGAAATTTATTAGAGAATGTTGGTAAATTTGGTGAGAAGATAAATTTAATTAAGAAAGATTCATAATAAATTTTCTTAAAGAAGACATATTTCCATAAAAACATACTAGAAAAAGAAGTTTTAGTAACTTTACATATAGTGGAATGTAAGTTTCTTAAAAAACTAGATGATGTTATTTTATTCATCAAATTTTCTAAAAATCATGAATAATTCATGAACCCAGAAAAATTACACATTTTTAGAAAGTGAGAAAATTCCATGATGGAGTTCAAAATAAGTTTTTTTGGTTTTTGAGATGAACTTTTTGTAAGATAGTTTTCAAATTTTCATCGAACAAACCAATAGATGATGGCAAGAAAAATCTCATCAAATAATGTTTTGTGAGAATAAAGTATTATATTGTTTTTAAAACATTGTAAAAAATTTAAATAACTATAAAAGGAAAAATTACAAGTCAAAAAAGTTAGATATAATATCCATGAAAATAAAAAGGAGGAAAATATCTTATCAGATAGAGATTCTATATTATGTTTGAATTTCTCGGTTTGTTAGCCTATGTACAGTGAGAGAAAGGTATAAAGGGATAGATTTCATAATATGGGTAGATGTTTTATATATGTACAAAACTTGTGTTAAATGAATTTAAGTATGAGAGAAATTTAAATGAAATAAATACATAAAGAGAATGTTTATGAGTTCTTATCAAACATAGATCTAGGTTGTGAAGTTTGAAGACTAGGCTATATAAATGTTTACCAAAGTTGTTGCTGCCTTAAAAATATTGAGTTACAAAGTTCTGATACAGAATAATATAATATATAATAGGAGAGTAAAATGGATAGAGGATAACCTTTCAATGATATTGGATGGATAAAACCCATGTAATTCATGAATTTAAAATGGATAAAGAATCTCTGTGAAGGCTACAGACTGAGGGTATCATGTAAAACACAAAAAATATCCAATAGAAAAATATTTTTAATGTCCATCAGATAAATAAATATAAATATTTTCCTTACATAAAAGGGTTTCTAATGTTTGATATAGAGTTCAGTGGGTTCAAATGAACTATCATCTAATAGAGGTTTCATATGAATATCCACTGAATAGAGGTAGGATGATCTTGATGGTTGGAGGATTCCTAGAAAATGGAAAATGGTTGATGCAACATTGGATGATAAATGATTCTAATTTCATCATAATAAGAATGTTGAGGATGTACCATCAGCTATATATGTTCACACAACCAAACACTAAATACCTAAATTATAAGGATGTTTACATAATGTATTTAGAGTCCTTAAAAGTGTTAATGTTAAATCTTACCGATAAAATATTAAAATATTCTTGAGGTTAATGAATTTTTATAAAGTTCATTCACATCAATTTTAAGAAAATTCAAAAACAATATGATGAAAATGGAGAATTCATGGTGATTTGGAAATATTATTGATGTTATAATAAGAATTCCAGTTAAATTCAAAAGAATTGATATTCAAAATTGGAAATTTTTAGAATGGGAAATAAATTTAATTTCCTTCTTAAACTCCTAAAATTCACACCTATATAAATGGGTGAATGTAAGAAAATTACTTAACATTATTCAAATATAAAAAAATTATCACTCTAATGTTTTTGTGATAGGATGAGATTCCATCCAAGGTTTACCTTCGGGTTGAATATTTAGCTACCAAATAGCTATCCTTCAGATGGGGAAGCTTTGATAAATGTTCCATTGGATGAATTCATCACATGGATTTTATCTGAACATATAAATTCTAAATAATTAAAATTAAGGAGTATCAGATATAGGAAAAAAGATGAACCCATCGTATAGAGGGTTATCGGATGGAGGACAAATGGATGAACATGCACTACGGTATATTTTCTTAAAAGGTATGGAAACATTCAAATTGATCATATCCAAGTCTACCAAAGTTCAGGAATATGTTTTAAGACCAAAAAAATCTTAATAAGGTTAGTTAATATCTTGAAGATTGTACATTTGTGAAGTTGATCCAGTTTCTTGTTGGGGAAGATAAGATATTTTTACAATTGATCCTAAAAGAAGAGGGAAATGAATCATGTTTTTGGGTGTTTAACTAGTTGAAGAAAATGATTTTTAGAAATGGGTATAATAAGTCGTAACATTAGTGGATATATTAAGGGTATTTGAGAGGGTATAACCCACTATGAAATAATATATTATTTTTGTGGAGTAGAATATGGGTTAGTTGGATTTGGAATACTGGGGGGTATAACTATTTGTTGGTTATGAATTTGTATTCTGAAAAAATGTCAGTGAAGGAATACATGTTAGGTGGAATAACCAATATTGAATGAAGTATTTCTTTTTACTGAACCTGATAAATATCATTGGTTTCTCTCTCTTTATATTTAAGTGGATTTTAACTCTATAATGTTTTTAGAGATTAAGAAATTTTAATAATAAGTTAAAACACTTTATTAGAAAAAGAAAATTGATCACCAATTCACTCCCTCCCCCTCTTAGTGGTCTCAAACATTGATCCTAAGGAACTTCAGTTGGTATCAGAGTGTAGTTTCCCCTTGAATTATCCAACTCTAATAATGGATAATTTTGACTCAGTGACCAATAAGAGTGTTCCACTTTTTGATGCAATAAACTATCATATTGGGAATAATATAATGTTTCCCAATCATTTATATCTTGTAATTGAAGTTATAGATGTATTAATAGTGTTGTTTCCTCCTATTAATGAGGCTTCTATGACAGATATTGATAATAGATATTTGGAAATTTAAGGAAAAATCTCATAATTCCATGTTGATAGTTCTCATAGAAAATTGTTATGCAAAGATTATGGGGTTTCACATTGATAATAAAATGTGTGATTTTTTGAGGATCAACAACGAATGAAACTATAATGTTATGGAATCTATGTTATAAATCTTGAGAAGTAGATTTGAATATGTTAATATGGATGATGTGGAAAGTATTGATGGATAATTTATAAGAGTGAATGAGATGTTCAAAAACATTAGAGGTTTTGGTGAGAATAAGGATGATTCTACTCTTATGAAGAAACTTATGAGAAATTTTCTAGATAGTTTTGATTATATATTATAAAATTTAAAAGATCATTAAGATTTATTTTTGGATATACTTTATATTATTATCTTGGAATATGAGATAAGAAAAATAGTTATTTTTAAGAAAATGGATAATAATGATTTAACCATCAAATCATTATTAAAATATAATAAAATATATAAGGACAATTAAGATTACTCAAGTGATTCATAGGTATAGGAAGAAAAATATTTAAAAAAAATTATTACTCTTCTTTAGAGAAGATTCAAAAAAGGGAAATTGGAAAGGAAAATATAAACACTCTCTCAAATTTTAGAATTTTAATAGAAAATAACATATCATAGGATATTTTTCGAAGAATTATTATGAATATTCTAAATCAAAAAAGTAAGATAAAATGTCCTAGAAAAAATAGTAAATGAAAAATAAGGAAATATTTCCTTACAAAAAAAATTAAATGTTTCTTGAGTGTAAGATATAAGGATATCTCTTCATCTAGTGATAAATGTAATGATTCTATCAGCTAATTTAGTTATGTTAGAAAAGGAAGTACCTCATAAAAGAGTGATAATTATGGTTAAGAGATAATATAAATTGATTTTATTCTAAAATAAAATATGGAAGTAGCGCTTTAGAAAAATACTCGAATTATGAAAGAAAGAATGAAGTTTATGAAATAAATTTATGAAATAATTTGTTAGAATAATGTGTGAATTAAAAATGTGGATATAAATCTTAATTTGATTAGATCATAGAAAATGAAAGATAGCGAGCTGTAAATGAAGATGAAATTTTGTAAATAAAAATTATTTGGGGATGATAATATCAACATTATAGAAACAACTATTGTTGATGAAAGTAATAAGTAAAGGTTGATGTTAGATTAATTTATAAAAATGATAAATGTTATTAAATAAGGTTTGGATGAGAAATAAGTAGAGTTATTAGAAACATAGTCAATGTTTCTTATAACACAATATGAGTTAAAAAAAGATAATATAAGACTTCACAAAAGTATTTGTGGTTAAAGGTAATGATTCTAAACATGTTGAAAACAATGGTTCAAATAAATAAGTTGTTTCTATTCATAAATAATCACAGTGTACATATACTTCCACAAACAATGTAAATAAAAAAGTGAAGATTTGTGAGATATCATCTTCTACTAAAAAATAGTCAAATAATTAAAAGATATATTCCCTAATATAATTTTCTCTGAGTTTTTGAAGAAAAAATGATAAAAAGATTCTAGAGTAGTTTTACTATCAGTTGAAAGATAAATATTTAGAGATCACTACTAGTGTTGTGTTGTCTTCAAGAACATAGAATATTCATGTTGGTACAATATGTCTCTACCTATGAATCGATATTAATTAAGGGGTGCTAGAATGAGCATAGATGAACTAAAATTATAGTAAAGAAAGTTAAGGAATAAAATAAAGTTCATAAAGTGTACAATTCCAAAGCCTCAATATTGAAAAATAAAAATCATAATAAAGTTGATAAAGATAATAAAGTTGTGTATGGAAATAAAGTGTTCATGGTTATTTGGATAGAAAAAATGGTTATGGATAGAAATTTAGGTTGAGAAAAAATATTAATGGAGAAAAGGTGAATAAATATGTGTATACAGATGATAACAAAGTTGATAAAAATTATCAATAGATGGTGGTTTAAATTTTTTAAAAAGTTCAGAAGATGTGAGTAAAATGGGAATGTTTAAAAACATTCTATGACTATTTTAGATACCTAATAAGAAGGAAAAAAATTTATTAAAAACATAATGTAATGAAAATGTTATTAATGCTGAAGAAAAGATGATATCTTCATCTAAAGATTATCAATATGAGAAGAAATCCAATACAAAATATGAGAAAAATTAATGGAAGTAATAAAACATATCCAATTCAAAATATAAGAAAAAGAAGATGAATTCAATATTGAGAGGATATTCTCAGTCTAATCTTTACTTATAAGAAAATAATGAGGTTCTTCCTTATTTCCAATGTAGTTGTTTAATTTTACTAACTTAAAGGGAGTTGATAGATATGTTAATAAGTTCGGTTGGTTTTGTAAAAAAAATTATAAAATAAAATTTCCATTTTAGAAATTTTCCAACCATGATGAAAAATGGCATGCTACACTTGCGAGGTAGAAAAGCTAAAGAAGATAAGGTGTGAGAAACAAGATTTTATTTGACAAAAAATTAAAAATATAAGATGTTTAAGTGGTTGTGTTTATACACTTGTACTATTTTTATTTGTTTGTTGATATGGCTGAAAGATTAATCTTAACAATTTTTCTCAGATTTCACCAGATATAAAAGTTTTTATAAGGAAAGTATTACATAAAAGAAATTTTATGGATAACATTGACCCCCTTAATTATTAACTTTTTTTTCTCTATTGGGTTCTTCTATATAGAGTTAGATTTTTTTAGTTAAATAATCTTTGTAAAGAAACTCATTTATTATTACTTTTTCTCAAATAATGTTTTCATGTTTTTTAGATAAAGGAAGGTAACATGGGATTTCCACTTTTAATTTGACTATCGATAAGGGGGAGAAGTATTGTATGGGTATTAAGAACATGTAAACATCATATGGGGAGGAAATAGTTGGGTATACATGTTTATGATGAATATTTTTTGTGTTATGATTTTGTTATTGACAACACACACAAACAGGGAGATCGTTTGGCCCAACGTGATTTCAGCTTCATTTTTTTCAATATATAATTCTCTTTGGGCTCATAAAATTATTGTAGAATGTTTCTAATGTTTGTGATAAGATAAATTTCCTTAGAAACGTTTTCTAAAAAAATTCTTAATGAACATATATTTCAAGAAAAACTTACTAAAAAATAAGTTCCATGAACATTGATTTTGGGGGAATATAATAAAGTCCCTTAACAAAATGAGATGATTCTATTTTATTCATCAAAGTTCCTAAAAATAATAAATAATTAATTATCCAAGAGAATTTTTTAAAAAAATTTACAAAGTGAGAAAATTCCAAGATGTGGTTAAAAATATGTTTTTTCAGTTTTTTGAATGAAATTTTTGTATGACATTTTTCACAATGTCATCAGACAAACTGAACATTGATGACTAGATAAACCTAATCAAACAAACCTAAATGAAGAATTTTTTTAAGAATAATGTATTATAAGGTTTTGTAAAATATTTTAAAATTTATAAATATGTATAAAAATTATTAATTCCAAGGTAAAAAAGTTAGCTGTAATATCTTTGAAAATAAAAATGGGAGAAATTCATATCAGACAGAGATTTTGTATGATGTTTGAGTTGTTGAGTTAGTATGACTAGGTATAACGATAGAAATGTACCAAGGGTGTGATTTTATAATCTATATATAAATTTTCCATATGGATAAACCATATGTTAAAGTAATTATAATATGTTATAAATACAATGAGGAGAAGATTGTAAAGATAAATTTTAGAAGTTCATATCATATGAAGATCTATGTTATGAATTTTAAAGAATATGATGTATAAATACTGACCTATATTTTTGTATACTTATAAATATTGAGTTACAAAGTTCTGATTTAGAACAATCATATGGATAATGGTAGAGCATACAAGGAATATGATATCTTTTCAATGATATCAAATAAATAAAACCTATGTAGTTCAAGAAGTTGGAATGGGAAGAGGAGCTGTATAAAACCTATCAGATGGAGGGTACCATGTTAATGTTATTAGAAAAACTCCCATAAAAAAATGAAATATCCAAAATAAAAATGTTTTTAATCTTCATTATATGTATAAATAAAAATATTAACCATGAATAAAATTGAATATAATTTTTTCGAAATATTTCAGTGGGATCATACAAACTATAATCAGAAAGAGGTTGCGTATGAAGATCCACTGGATGGAGGTATACTGACCTTAAGGGTCGTATGTTTTCTAAAAAGGGATACAAATTCAATGTTAAATGGATGAGGAATATTTCTGATTTCATTCGATGAAATATTTTTTGGATGTAGTGTTGGAAAAAAATCTTAGGACAAAAAAACACAAGATAAATAATTTATAAATAGATTTACATAACTATGTAAAGTTCGTAAAAGTTTTGATGTTGGAGATAATCATTAAAATACTACAATATTTTCTATGTTAGTAAAGATTTCCAACATTTATAAACATCAAATTTTACTAAATTTGAAGAAGTCTGACGAAATTCGAGAATTTATGAATCTTCATCAATATTCTGGATGTGATAAGAAGAATTCAAGTGAAATTTAAATGAAAGGGATGTTCAAAATTGGATGATTTTTTAGTATGAAATAAATTTACTTTCTTACCCATAATTCATAGATCAACACCTAAATAAAGGGTTGAAAATATGATTTTTCATAAATCTATTCATGATTACAAAATCTGGCACTCTAGAGTATTTCTGCCAGGATGAGATTCCAACCACAGTTTACATTAATGTTCAAAATTGAGCTACCAAACAGAGATCCATCAAAAAATGTACATTGAATAGAGTTCTATCAGAAATATTCATCGGATGGAGTTTCTCTAAAAATATAAATGCTTGATAAATTAATGCAAGGAGTATCTGATAGAGGAAAATCAGACGAACCCATTTGAAAAATGGTTAGCTAATGCAGGATGAATGGGAAAACCTTATTTGGGAAATTTTTTCCTAGAAAAGTTTAGACTAGTTAAAATTAAGAATATCTAGGTCTATCAATTATTTTTTGGGATTTTTGAGACCATAAACTCATTATAGACATGTTGAATATCTTTATTATTGTATACATGTTAATTTGATCAGTATTTCTTATAGAATAAGATAATATATTTATATTGTGGATCAAAAAAGAATAAAGAAGAGAAGTTTAAAGCTTGGTGTATAACCTGTTATTGAAGAAGATTATTGTATATGGGTATAACCAAATATGTCTTCAGTGGATTCAATAAAAAAAATTTGGGGGTATAACCAACTTTATAAAATTATTTGATTATTGGGGGTAGAACCAGGTTTGGATAGAGGATAAATACTGAGGGTATAACTAGTTGATGCTTGTGCCTTTTTATTCCAGAAAGATGTATGAAGAAGATTCCATGTTGGGGGTAATAACCAACATGAAAAGGAGTAATTATTTTTACTAAACCTTGTAAATATCATGTGTTTCTATATTTTTTTTATTTTTTTATTATGAAATTTAAGTTTGAGATTTATATTTGTGTGGATCAAAAATATACTACATTTTAAGAGTTTAAAAAAACATAGAATGTTAAGAAACATTGATATAAAAGTAAAACTGATCATTGGTTCACCTCATCTCCCTCTTAGTGATATCCTAGAATGATATAAGGAAAATTAAGTATGAATAAGAACAATAATTTCTACTCATTTATCTTCAACAATAAAGGATTTATCTGAATAATTTATGAACAATAAAACATGAGTTTGAATCTTAATATCATGATGCCGAATTTGAATTATTTTTTATATTTAATTTATTTAACATTATACTCTTCATATAGAACCAGATTTAAAATATAAGAATATAATATGTAGTTTATTATATAAAATTAATCTTTTGAGATATAGTAATGATTGTTAGAATTGAGTAATAAGAGGAAATCCTCTAAATATTTTTGAACATAAAAATAAATAATAAGATCATATTCATTTAGTCCATTAGATATATGTTCATTATCTGATGATAATCCTTCAAGAGTATTTCATTTATGATCCTATGTAATAATTAGGTTATTATATTAATCTAGTTAATTTCAACTTTATATCAAGTTAAATGGATATATCCTTTCTCATATCTTCATCATGATTATAAAAGGTAAGTTGTGTCATCACTTGATGGTCGATCATAAAAAACCTAGTCGGTAAATAAATAAGTGTGTGGTGTACACAAAAAATAGACGTGATTCCATGAATGATCATTACACTAGATTAAATATAGTATCTCCAACATATCCATATGTAGTATTTGGGTCCTTTTTCTCACTTGGGATATAAACCATGAAATATTCTCAAGTACCAAAGTACTCAAGTAGGGACTGAGTAAAACTTAGAAGACCCCCAAAAATGAGGTCTCAAATAATATCTAGTTAATATAGTGTGTTAATTATTTGTAGTTATAATATATATATATATAATAACATCCATTAGTGGTGTACATGCTATTATTGAGTATAAATACCCACTCCCACTAGTGTATGTGGTGTTTAAATATATCACTACTAATAAAAATATAGAAATCACATCACAATTAATAAAATCATTTAATATCTTTATGTCATAAAACTATATCAAATTAATTTTTAGTATGAACCAATAAACAAGTCAAATCAGTAGGCATAACATCCCTATAGAAACAATATGTAACAGGGAATACTATCCCAAATCACCTATCCAACACCAGATGGTGTCCTTATCCATAAGCAAGGTCATAATAGATTAAATTGCCCCTGGATTTGGGCCTAAAAAGAGTGGTAATACCTTATCATATGAATCCAAGTGTATATTGGATTTTCAGAAAATTATATGGAAGTATCACGTAATGAGAACTTAATCTAATTTTTTCAAGTAATGGAAAATAAATGGCATAGTGTCACATACCTCCATCTGTATCGTGACACACATTCATTACGTTCCATGACTTGGTAGGAATTATACCCTAGTGTATATTGAATAATATATTGAGTCACTATCTCATAAAAATATTGTTTTAACACCCCTAATAAGATATTTCATAAGTTAAATATTCATTTCATTATATACCACTTTAGACAACACATCCAATCTAGTTTCCTATGGTATAAGTGTCAACAATAATAATGGTAATTTCATCCCGACAATAGAAAGTATCACTATAATGGTAAAATAATCTCATAAAAAGGTTATTATATATATAAAATGTAAAAATAATTCCACAATAATAACCACATTCAAAATTATTAATATCAAATTAATCAATAAACTTTATATAAGAAATTTTTATTAAGGCTTGGAAAATATCCAATGCACCTTTAAATTTGATCTAGGTTAGTCATCAAATATCCAGACTATATTCACATACCAATTATTGGATTTATAAACTTATATAAATTCATGAAATACATTGGGTGAACACCAACCCCATATACCATCCAAATAAGCCAAAAGACTATTAGAAACTCTAGTGTTCCATATGAGTCAACATTGAAGTTGAACTATATTAGTTCATCACATATGATTCCCAAATGATGATAAAAGAACATATATATGGTCCTTAATTTATCAACATTATTATATACACTCCTAAATATCCCACTTTTATTTCCTAATTCACTTAGTTTATGAAAATGGTCATCAACGACCAATAAATTTCCATTACAACACACAAAAGAACCGCTCATTGCATACGTAAGCATTCCTTTCTCTCAATATAATAGGGGAACTATTTTATTTAATTAATGCTAAATAAAACAAGTTTAGAATGAATCATTTATCATGTGAAGAATATAAATATGAATAAAATATTGGGAATTTATTTGGACCACTTACCTCGGTCATGTAAACTCCTCCTCATCGAATATCACTAGATGATTTACTCTTAATCAAGGGCCACCCAAAATGTAAAAAAAACACTCTATTATGGAAGAAATTTGGATAAAATATAAATGAATAATAAAAAAAAGTGGATATGTATCCTAGTATATAGGGATATATAGGGATATATAGTTCCTGTATCAGAGAAAAAATAAGGTAAATTCTAGTTGGGTATTAGAGGAGGCGCCAAGGAAAAGGGTTTTGATCATGTGGTTTTTGGGTAAATGGGGGATCCAACATTTATTATACATTTAAGATTTAAGGAATAATAATTAAAATATAAAGGAGATGTATATGAAGTATGTTGTGGAAAGATCACACAAGTCCCAATGCAATTCCCGTTCCCATGGTCATGTTATAGAATAAGCCATCTGGTTATGAGTTATTACACCACGACAAGGATGATCTATCACACCCAATCAACCAAGGAAAATGTAATGTTACAACATTAATATATTAATTTAGATATATCACCCTCCATGGTAATTGTTTCTTTATACAAACTTTCTTTTTGATATATCCATGATTCCATGATCAATCAAACATAGTGAAACACTAGGTTGAACCAAGACCAGACACCTGTAATAGGAAAACATGATCATATGTATACCTTTCTATACTAAAATTCCTAATATTGTGGTGTGAACCTTGAATTAAAAAATAATTTCAACTAAATAAATGGATGAATCCCCAAATACCAAACCTCATCCTCCTACAACTCCTATAATTTCTCAAAAGTATCAATATACACATATTTATGAAAAATATAATCAAACCCATTCATTGAAATGGATTGGGTGTTATAGCTACCCAACCATATATTATCTCATCCTCAAGTTGTGTAACTAAGCATTGCTAATAAAAATCTTCTGACCATCTCTTTTATATATCATCCCCATACTACTAACTATCCTCTCAGATATAATAATTTTCCACTTAATTTCTACCTAATGTACCATATTTCCATGAAATGTCTTTTCAGTACAGTATATAATAAAAACTCATTAGCCCCAAAATAATGCATGATCCTCCATTAAAATGTCATCGATTCTCAATGAATGATAAGGGTCTAGGTGCTATATCTTATGTATAGATACATGAAATACATCATTTATAACCTAGAATCAATTATGATGTTCTAACTAGTCAGCCAAATTACTGATCCTATCAACATCATTGAACAACCCCACAATCCATAGAATCAATATCCATTACCTTAGTATATAATGGTGTCCTAATCATGTTGTAAATATAATGAATAACCTATCACACACCTAAAACTCAATAGTACAACATCTCCAATCTATATATCAATGTTCACTACTCCTCATAATAATAAACCAATTCTAGGGAATGTAGATATACTTAAACAACACTATAATGAGGATTTGTCCAGTAATAATATGCTCATTTTCCTCTAACCAACACAAGGTTTATTGACACTAAAATATCTACATGTCTTGAAGAGCTTATATATGAAAATAAATTATATATATTTTATTATAATAAAACTATGATAAGAAAAGATAACTCTCTCATGAACTACATAAATATATGACACAAAATCTTAAAAAATCCTCCAGAATCAAGATAGTATGATCATACTATCCATAGGTCTAGGGATGGAATATTGTACTCTTATGTATTTGATTATCAAGTGAGTTCATATAACCTTGATAGAAACATTATTTGAAATGGGAATTCCAATATGAAATGATAATCTATGGAATACTACAAAACTAAACTATCTTCAAGATATATAACCCACCCACCTTTTTTAATGACAATGTGGCCTTAATTGATATAAAATAAGTAACCATTGTCAACATGTAATTAAAAACCCATAATACATCGCTAAATCTGTGTGATCATAAAAATCCCCTTAGAAAATTCATCATTAAATCACACCACTTTCAAACATAATGGGTAATTACTAATGAGGATTAGTGGGTACCCAATGTTCATCATTCACCAACTGATAGGTGCAGCATAATTTCAAAATCCTTTTAACATAATTATTCTTTAATAGAAGCAAACAGTACTTTTAAATCTCTTGATACATCAGGAAATCTCAAGGATAAAAACCCATCTCAAGTCATGTAAATCCTATATCATCTATTTATGCATGGTCGTAAGGAACAAAACTCTGCCTCATATATATATATATGATCTCTTTATCATCCTACTTAAAATATAATAGTGGTGTATCACCATATATAATATCTTTTATAATCTTCCAATCTATGTTAGAAAACTTAATCTTCTTCAACCTATTAAAGAGTTAAGAGGTAATATCTAAGGATGTAATGGTATCTCTTCAATGATATTTCGGTACATCCTTATGTGTTTCAACAAATTATATCCTCAATATCCACACAGTACAATATTTTTTTTAAACTTGTTCTTTATTTTTTCAATTAAAAACATTAGTAATGGAATTCCCTTTCTAGGGGGTATATTCCATCTTGATGTTAGAGGAGTAAAAGTACTCCTCCAACCTTCTCTTTCATAGATTCATGTAATGTTGAGAAAAAATATTCCATTGTATCTTTTTTTATGTATTCATAATGAACCTATCACAAAAAATTTAGTGAAACAAATTACATAATATACACCCTATTGATTCCAACACCGCATCAAGAGTTGAAGAATTATGCTCATCTGGCCTCTACTACAAGGATCCATAGGTGATAACACTCGTGTCTAGAATAATAATGGCTCCAAGAACAACCTTTTATATAATAAAATATGTTTTTCAATCCTTATTGAACTATGTTATGGTATGTGTGGATGTAAATTTCAACCCACCCTTTATTCCATAGAGGGAGATATCATAATAGTAATCCACTCAAGTATCACACCCTTATTGTTTTGGGAAATCATCAACTCTTTTATTCGAGTGAATTCCAAAATAAATTTAATATATTTTCCCACATAACCTAGAAATATATGGATATAAAACATTTTAATTGGATGCTACCATGAAAATACAACCTCAACCATCAATCAATCAACTAATATTCCAACATCTAAAATCATGTTCCAATGAAAAAAACTCTATAATACTAAACTATCACATTAAGTACTTAAAATATATAAATTGATTTTTTAGTGTTCTTAATAAAATCTCCTAATTTCTAAAATATTCCTCGTGTGATCAGGATAATGTTAGAATATCATCGATGAAGAAAACAGAAAAATCACAATAAGGATAAAAAACAAATTCAATAGAGCCATAAACATCATTTACATGTTTTTAAATCTATATAAGATCATAAGATACATATATAGGACACACCTACTCTTGAAATTATTATAAGTAATTCTAGGAAGGTTACATGAAACTTGTTATATCCTATTCTCAAGTTAGCCATAGAGAACCCCTTTCGTCCATCAACTGGAAAAATGGGTCATCCATAAGTGGATGAGTATACTTAAATATCATTAAATCATTATATATCCTTTAGTTTTTATAAAATTATTCACTTTATTAAAATTTTAGTATCTTTACAATTTATAGTTTTAGATAAGTTTTTATGAATCTTACATACCAAAATCATGTACTATAAAGTGAACAATTCCACTCAATTTCAATTTTTCCCACAGTATACAACTATTAAAATAAAAAAAAATCTTTTCTTGAAAAATATTCAAGGATTTAAAGTTTAAAAATTATTTATTATTTCTCATAATTAAACCCTGTGAAAAATATTCGAAAATGTGGGATTAGCATAAAAATTTTCAGCAAGGGGAACATAAAAGGATTGAAAGAAAACTCATTGGTCTATTTCAAAACCATGAGATCATATTAGAGAGTTTGTCTTTAACATAATTAAAACTAATATCAAATAATTATTTAATTATATATAAATTAAGATTTACTACCCAATGTTTTCATAAAACACTTTTTAATAAATCATGGAGGAAAAAATCATAATTATGAGGGACTGATAAAAAACACGAGAACCCATGAAATACATTTTCTTAAAAACATACCTTTTACTTGTAAAATAAATAATTATTCATTTAAATAAATTAATTATATTGCCTTATAAAATCAAAATATTTCAATGTAAAGTTTTTATAAATCATATAAAATTCATGTAGGTTCCTTAGGAAATCATCTTCATAAAATCTTCAAAAGAAACATTACTAATGAAATAACTTACTTATTTAATTCTGACATAATTCTAAACAGAACATAATAATTACCCAATATATTGGAGAGAGATATTAGGATCACCCAAAATTATAAACAATTTTAATGTACCATAACATACACAGAACCCCTAAAATCATAAATTTCCATCATCAAACTTAGAAAGATATACTTTTGAATTGATAAGTAAAACATTTTTCAGATGTTGATATATCTCTTTCCTTTAAATCCAACTTTTCAAAACTAAAATACCCAAAAAAGGGAATAAGGGTGTTTATTTTAAGAAAACATGTAAGCATATAAAGGAATCCATATATTAAATATTTTTTTATAGAGGTGGAAATTTCATCATTGTCGTATATGTTAAAATAGAACATTATTTTTTCCTTTATAAATAAATTCAAAACATTAGTATAAAATAAAAAAAAGATTTATTTTTAACACCATTAAATTATAGACAAAATAGTCATGCAATTTTATTTATAATTTATTTATTTCAATATTAATAAATTACTAAATATTATTTTTATGAATATGAACATTGTGGAAAATATTTTTAAAATAAATATTTAGAATATTTAAAATGATGTTTTAAGGTAAAGTGTCCCTCACCTAGAGTCCAACTTGTCGAGTAAATTCTTTATATGCTTTAACAATAAACAGATTCAAATTATTTAAATTTATAATAAACTTTTTCAGTATTATTATTCAATTTATTTATATTATTTCCATGTAATACTTAATTACTTAATCGATTAAGTTCACGTTGGGTGTTTTGAGAACATTTTTCTTATAATTAGAAAATGTCTTAGTTAGGTTGACTATGGTCAATGGGTTCATTATTCCATCCTCTCTAGAATATTAATAGTTACATGATTGGTATTTTTATATATTAAACACATATTTTAACCATCCATGAAAGGAATACATGAAAAAAAAATCAAATCACTTTGTGGAGGTGGTAATCTGCATATATGAATGAAAACTATTACAATTTTTAAATGGATAGCAAGGTAAGATAATATATTTTATATTATATGTAAAAAATATTAATTATTTCATGAATATACTATATATATCAATTAAATTCATTATAAATATCATCCCTATTTTGTGGTGAGTAAAAATACAATACAATACTCTGTAAAGGGGGTAATTCACATGTACACATGAGTGATATGTTCAATTCCCATATGATGTAAAAGGAAATTAGAAAATGTTATAACATAATAAAAAATATATCATTATGTTATTTATGTTATTATTTTAGAATTTATGAATAATATTTGAATAGGGTATAAGAATAAATAAACTTGAAATATGTTGGTTATGACTTATACCTTCTCCTGGGATAAACTCTTTTGATTACATCTTAATCCTTCTCATATTATTATTTTGGTGATACAAAAACCACTAAAAATTTTGGGATAGATTTTGGGAGGTATTTTACAAACTATAGTTTTAAAAATTCTTGAATAATGGAGGACAGGTGGTTCGATTTTATATGTGAAGGTAGGGGCACCCATGGAAATACTTAAAGTATTAAAAAATATATATTAATTTTTATTTTAAAGTAGAAAAAATTGGAATATTTAATAGATAAGATTCAGACTAGTATAAGTAATCTCATAAAATAAAATTTTTAAAATATTATGTGATGTTTTCACCCTAATAACTTAGTTTTGACCCCTCTGAACCATTTTTATTATTACTACAATATCAAGGTTTTTTACTCTATATGAGTAAAGAACATTATTATAAAAGTAAAATTATCCCATAAGTGGAAACGTTTTTATATTATATAACATTTCCCACTAACATAGATAAAAATATATTATTTTTATAGATTTCAAATCATTAAATAATATATTATTTAACATAATGTATCATTAAATTAATTTTTAGAACTATTTAAATACTTTGACTTTAATATCCTCGAGATAGTAACTAAATTAAAATATAAACTTTTAACAAATCATTAATATATTATATTTATTTTAAAAATTAATTTAACAAAATAATTTAGCCAAATTTTTTTACTTTTAATATTTTTAAATCATTTATGTTATTTTTTCTGTTACTTGAACAATAATTCTGTCAGCGTCGCACATACATTCAAGGTAATTTTTTATTCACTAAAAACTGAACATACTTTTCCATCATAAAAATAATTCATTAATTTTTAAAATAACAATTTATAACCAAATATAAACACATTTTATCGCTACAAAAAATATTTGAGATGTTAAAACAAAGAGAGTGACAATTTTGATTTTATTATTATGTTAAAATCATATAAAGGTCATTATCAAAGGAGAGTGGAATGATATTGATGAAAATTAAATTTATGGATGGTTATGGTCTAAAAAACATATAAAATAAAATAAATACAATTTATAGTGAGATGTTAAATACTTATCCCATAGTTGTAATCTTGTTTTTCCCATTTCAACCTTACTGAGGTGATACAGATTTACTATGATAACTATTCATAATGAACAAAAATAAAAGGGAAATATTTACCAAATTTTAACTTAATGCTTCAAAATATATAATTCATCTATCATGGTTTGATTTGTATAAGTGAAATAAATAAATTTTATGGTGAGTTTCACCCTTCTCCCATGGTTTTACATGTCTCGCTCTCAGATTCCCATAGGGTTTCCTCCTAAAACCCTTCTTTTTAGGGCTATCAGAACATCTAAGTGTCATTACCTCTCCCTTTCTACCTCTCTTCCTTTATCTCAATTTCTCCCATCTCTTCTTACTTCCTCTCTTTTTTCTACTATTTCCTTTATCGGTGTGGGTTTTTTTATGCTTTTCTCACGGTGGTCATGTTGATCCTAATTATGGTGGTTGATAGAACCCCCAGTCACTTCAGTCCCTCTCTGACCACACATTCCATTTCTCCTCTCCAATTCATATTTAGGTAAATTCTTACTCTTTGGTTTTGTGTTCGTATGTTGGTGGTTGAGGTTTTTCAAGGTGCTTTTGTTTCATTTGTTTTCTTAGTTTTTGGATTCAGATGTGGCTTTGGTTCTCAGTGGTTCTATTTTGGGTTTTCAATTGTCTTTTTTGATGTTTTTTGTGTGTTCCTTCTCTGATGGGTGGTTTGTATGAGGCTTTTTCAGTGTTTTTTCGCAGTCGTCTGTGATGGGCTGCCTGTTGACAAGCTCTGTCATGGCCAATATCTACACGTTTCTCTTCTCTAGATCCATAAATCCACCTTTCTCTTTGTGGAAGATTTCATGGTTGTCTTCGTAGTGATTTGAGAGGTGGGTTTGAGAGATCATTTGTTGATCATGGTGGTTTTTTCTTCATAGGCTCTGAGCATGAGACGGTGACGGATTCTTTGGTTCTTCTCATCAATGGGTGGCGTTTTTTGTGTCAGTTGTGTCTCTAAGTGGTCATTTTAAACTATATCATTGATTTCTTAGGGTAGATTTCTAGTTTTTTTGTGGTTTGTTCCCTTATGAGGGTCATCCCTCCAGTGTTGGTGGGTTTTGATGGACATTTTAGATGTCTCGGAGGGTTTGCTAGTTTGGTGATGATAGTTAGAGCATCAGGGGGGATGATCATAAAGAACAAATGATTTTGATCTATGATTTCCATCATGGATCAATGTAAAATCATCAATGAAGATGGCACTGGATAGTATTGATGTAGTTTTCCTTTCTCTAGTTTCCTTCTCTGGTGGTGTGGACGGTGGTGTTGATGATTCTAACGATGGTGGCAGGTAGTTCGATCTGGTATTCATGAATCGAGGGTGATGAATGATGTTTCATGATTTGTGGTTGGAAAGTGACTCATTGTTTGAGGGTTCATGGATATAGGAATTGATGAGGATCTTCTATTTGAAACTTTAATAGGGTGTGTTGAGATGGTTCGAGGCGCAGTGATGTTGGTGCTGTTTGAATATTTTGAATTTTGAAATCTATAAGGTGAACTTTGTTTTTGGAGGGTCCATATACGCTACAACATTGAATGTCTCTGTATGGTTCACACATTTCCATAATGTGTATTTTTAATAAAAAAATTAAAAAAAAATTGGGGTTTGAAAATAAATCAATTTTAATATAAATTCATAAAATTGAAGGAAAATAGTGTTTAGAAAAATGTATTTTTATGTCTAATAATGAACTTATAAAGAAATAAAGTATAATTTTGATTATTATATAATTAATTATATTATATATACTTAAATAAGATGTATGTTACTTTGAGTTCAAATTCAAAGCATATTTTTACTTTTAAACTATTCCATTTGCTGAAATGAAGTGATGGTTAATAAAAAATGAATTTTTCACTATTCAGATAAAAATATGTCTTTTAAATAAAATATAAAAAACTACATATTAGGTGATTTTTAATTTGATAATTTAAAAAATGATATTAATTTACTCAAATAAATTTTTTAAAAATGGTATATATTAATTATAATTTCCACACACAAAATACAATAAAAACCATTTTTGAATAAAACATGTTTTTCAAGAATGATATAAATTTACTAAAAATTGTGTGTGTATTGTAACGACCCAAAGGTTTTCAATGGAAAATTCCCTTCTTATATTTATGTCATAAAAACACAAAATAATGAACTACTAAGTGATACATGACCTTTAAACATAATTTTGTCACCCCTATGTTTGGAATTTTGAAAATCCGACATACACGGTTGTGTTCAAGATGGTTTTTGGAGTCTAATGAAACAAAAATATTTTTTGGTGAATAGTAACCTACCCTTATGAATAGTAACCTACCCTTATGAATAGTAATATGACCCTTATGAATAGTATGTAATAGGAACATTGCCTATGAATAATAAAATAAAATTTAGACATCTTAGAAAGTGACAATTTGACCATAGTAAACGTTTTTGGTAATTTATAAGTCATAAATAAATAATTATAATTAATTAATTAATTTAAAAGAATATTTATTTCCCTGAAATGTATTCATAAATTATTTAATCAATGTCTAATAGTTTTTAGATAATTTTATATGACCCTACATAATTTTTGAAAGAACTATAAAATCATTTTTAATCTTAAAAATTGTTTTTTAAGTAAATTATGATTTTAAATAAATATTAAATTAATAATATTTGGAATTTTTTTTTGAAAAATGGACTTCATTTTTGGATTCTACACATAGAAAAATGGTTGGGCTAAATTTTTTGGATTTTTCGGAGATACTTCAATTTTTGATGAATAGTAGAATCCGATAATTCACAATAAAAGCTAAATAATGTATTAATTGAGTCATCGATGATGTTCTGCTGATGTAAGCCCACATGGTTCGGGATTAAATTATAAAATTACTATTCTTGGTCATCCAAGACTCAATTTTTCTTGTCTTAGGTGAAATTAATAAACTAATCAACTTTATATTAAGGAAACCCATCTCCCCTCCACTATAAAAGCCACCCTTCACTCCCTCCTTTCCTCACACCTCTCAAGCTCCAATCCTTCTCTAAACTCTGCCCAAACACCTTCCCTATCCCTTCCCCCACGTACAAAAGCTTTGGGTCTCATCAAAAGAGCAATCCTAGATTCCTTAAAGAGGATCTCAAGAGGAAGATTGTAGAGGTAATTTGTCTCCCTCTTCTCCTTTAATTTCGTTTCAAGTTCAAGTTCCGTTCTTGATCTCTCCCCACCTATATTCATCAAAATTGCTTTGTAACTCTATTATTATTCATATACTGTAATTTTATGATTCTAGTGGGATATTATATCCCCCCAAATTCTTTCCCTCTTCCTTTTATTTTATTAAAGAAAATGTTGTTCATGAGGTGCTAATTTATCACATTCAAAAACGACATGCTCTCTTCTTCCATTTCTACCTTCATATCTGGTCATGATACCATTTTTATGGTTCAACCATAATATTTTATATGTACTGTGTTCTATTTTATGTTCTGGAAATAACCTATGGCTATATTACTAAGTGAAAAGTTAAAACAAGTTCGTTGTGATCGAAAAACCGCTCAAATTAACCTAAATAACCATCATTAAATTCTTGTCTAATGGATCTTCCACATTGATCTAGTATAATTCATTATAAAATAATTAAATATCCTATAATATCATTAATAACACGTAATATCAGTTCTGTATGTTTACCCATGATCTACCAAAACAACAATTTAAGAATACAAGTGAACCACCCAAGAAAAAACCATAAAAACAAACATCCCCGAACAATGTTTTTAAACACTATAAATCATCCAAAAGAATATAATATGACATAATGAAACCAGAATGAACCACAATAATATACACATGGTTCTATATTTCTAATTAATGAATATAATGTCATTATACTGGACATTAAAGAGAAGGAAGCATTCGGGTACAAGGTAAGGGGAAATTCTCGAACCCAAATTTCATCCTTCGGGTTCTACCTCTTTCACTCCATTTTTGATATGGTCGCTCCATAAAGGTAATTTGTTTATCTCTGTCTTTTATTTTCTGGGAGATAAATGTTTTATACAAATGTTTATGTCAATCCAAGTGTTTTATGAAAGAACTCTTCTCTTAGGAACTCAACTTTTACCTCTCATTCAAGGTTGATGATTCTTGTATCAAGTATGTTGTTCCCTCTTTCTTTTGGGAACCCAAAGTTTATGAATATGTTCTTATGATAATTAAACTCATTCCATTTCATGGGTTAGTTATGTTAATTTATTTATATGTTTATTTTGGCATTCATGATAAATGATAATGTTATGATGTGACGAGTGCACCTAGAATTATATACCGCAATGTGAATGTTTTAATGTGATGGGTGCGCCCGGAATTATATAGCGCTCCAATGCATTGGGTAAAGTGATGAATCTCATGAGTAAATGTGAAATTATGTGTGAACAAGATTCTAGCTTGGTTCAAAAATATGTGTGGTAGTTAACCACTAAGACATGATGTTTCATTTTTATGCATTGCCACATTTCAAGTCTTTTATTTATGCTCCTCTCATGTTCATGATCATTTTCCTATGTCATGATTATGCTCACCCCATGATATACTGTTCTTATATATCCACTTACCGGGCTTCTATCTCACCCCTTTTTATGTATATCCTCAGGTGGCTACATGTACTAAGTAGAGGACAAGTGCCACTAAGAAGCTAGTGAAGAAGAAATTAAATAAATGTTTATGGTTGATGTTGTATTTGTTATGTATGGTCCTAGTTTTCCCAAGACAATAAAACTCTAGATTCTCTATGTGTAATACTATTTTGTTGTTTATCTTTGAAATGATGTAATAGTAATATAAGAAAAGTCCGGGTCGCTATAGTTGGTATCAGAGGAAAGGTTTAGTTAATTTGGGAATTAGAATTAGTGAACCCTAGAGAAAACTTATAGAATGAGATTAAGTACAAAATGCACACAAGAATATTTACCTAGGGATCCCATATGTTATTATTTTGGTATAATTGTTTAAATGAATAAGTTATCCATGACATGTTTACTTATGTTTTGTTCTAACCTATTCTATTTTAGAAAGTGGTGGGAACCAGGAGAAATCAGCCCAACAATTTTTGCGAGGGCCAATGCAACGATTTCCAGAACAACATCCCCAATGATTTGGGAGGTGGAGTTAAAAACATCATGGCGATGCTTACCCAATTATCTCAGGTTATGAATAATAACCATAATAACGGGGAACGTCCTCCTTCACCAAAGAGGGAGAAACTGGCAATCGTATATTTTATGCGGCAACGAACACCGACGTTTTGTGGATCTTCTGATCCACTAGTTGCGGAATAGTGGGTCTACTCCATGGAGAAGATCTTTTCTGTTCTTCACTGTTCTGATATGGAGAAGGTGACCCTAGCTGTTTATCACCTAGATGGAGAAGCCGATCAATGGTGGGATTTGATTAAGAACACCAATCCAAGGGATGAAATTGAAGAGATGGAATGAGAAGACTTTAAGATAATGTTTCTTAATAAGTACTTCCCATGAACTCTTCGCACGAAGATGGAGAGAGAATTCATAGAGCACAAGACAAAAGAAGGAGAATCTGTTACAACCTGTGAAGCAAATTTCACAAGGCTCTCAAGGTATGCTTCGGGTTTTGTTATCAACAATGATAGCAAAATTGATAGATTCTTTAGTGGATTAAAACCACATCTTCGAAAGGCTCTTACAATTAGAGACTTTGGGAGTTATGAAGAAGTTGTTCGGTGTGTTCTCAATGTGTATATGTATTTTGGAGAATGGTCCCATGGCTATGGTGATAAGAAAAGAAATATGGAGTTTCAAGCTGGTGGATCTAGTGATAAAGGTGGGAAGAAAACACAACGACCCACATGCCAAAAATGTGGGAAGTTGCACCATGGGAACTGCCTCAAAGGGATGGGGAAATGATTCAAGTGTGGGAAATAAGGACACCATGCTCAAGAGTGTCAAAAATACATGAAAATGAAGGATAATGTAGCCGATTAAAGGAGAGAACCACTCATAGTTCAATGCTACAACTGTAGGGAGCAAGGGCACTATGCAAACCAGTGCACTAAACCTCTAGCTCTTGAGGGTAATCAGCGTCAGCAGCCACCAAAGCCAAAGGAACAAGGGGAGGATTATGCCATCACTACTTCGGAGGTGGATCATGATAATGAAGTCATAAAAGTTAAACTTCCTATTCACTCAAGAATGGAAAAAGTCTTCTTTGATTCTAGTTCTACGCATTCCATTATATCTTGCAAGTTAGCTAGAACTATAGAATCGAAGCCCCAGAACATTGAAGTAGAGATATCTATAAAAACACCAAGTGGTGTAGTCATTGCAACCCAAGTGTTTGACTCTTCTCCTGTTGACGTATGTGGGAAGATTCTTCCGGAAAATCTCGTAATACTCCCCTTGGTGGAATTCGATGCTATAATTGGAATGGATTGGCTCTCGTTATATAGAGTGCATATCAAATGTTGAGAAAAGGAAATATCTTTTCATATTCTGAACCATCCCATGCTCCTCTACAAATGCAAGGAAGATCATGAATATCCTTTGAAAAATCCTTCAATGGTGTGGGTGTTGATTCCCTATGAAGAAGCATACATCGCCCAAATGGTTGATTCGAAGGAAAATGACAACCTTGAGGAAATGCCCATCGTGAAGGAATACAGGGATGTATTTCCCAAAGAGATACCCGGAATTCCCCTGGATCGTGAGGTAGAGTTCTCAGTTGAACTCATACCTGGAGCTACTCCTATCTCGAAATGTCCCTATAGGATGGCTCCTATCGAACTAGAGGTGTTAAAGAAGCAGCTGCAAGAGAATATGGACAAAGGGTTCATACACCCTAGTGCATCACCTTGGGGTGCACCAGTGCTCTTTGTGAAGAAGAAGGATGGAACCATACAGCTCTGTACCGATTATCGGGAACAAAACAAGATCACCAAAAAGAACAAGTATCCTCTCCCAAGGAATGATGACTTATTCAATCAGTTAAGAGGAGCACAATACTTCTCAAAGGTGGATCTTCATTCTGGATATCATCAAGTAAATGTGAAGAAGGAAGATATTTAGAGTACTGCCTTCCATACAAGGTATGGGAACTATGAGTTTTTTGTGATGCCCTTCGGACTTACTAATGCCCCTGCAATCTTCATGTATTTGATGAATATAATCTTTAGACATTACCTCGACAAATTTGTGGTTGTGTTTATCGATGATATTCTCATCTACTCCATGAGCAAGGAGGAACATGAAGAACATCTAAGACTTTTGTTGGAGACATTGAGAAAGGAGATGTTGCATTCCAAGTTCCGCAAGTGTGACTTTTGGATGAATCAAGTCACGTTCTTGGGACATGTGATCACAAGTGAGGGAATTTCTGTGGACCCTTCAAATAAAAAGGCGATTGAGGACTGGCCTAGGCCCTCGAGTGTCACAGAAATCCATAGTTTTTTGGATTAGCTGGGTACTACCAATGTTTTGTGAGAAACTTCTCACGATTGTCAAGCCCGCTAACTATGTTAATAAAGAAATGGGTAAAGTATGTCTGGACGGAAGAATGTGAGGGAAGCTTCAAGGAGCTAAAGAGAAGGCTAATCACTGCACCTGTACTCACACTACCGAAAAGTGTATAATGTTTTGTGATATATAATGATTCTTTAAAGAATGTCTTGGGTTGTGTACTCATTAAAAATGATAATTTGATAGCCTACGCCTCACGACAGTTGAAGATCCATGAGAAGAACTCCCCGATACATGATCTAGAGCTGGCAGCCGTGATTTTTTCCTTGAAAATCTGGCGGCACTACCTTTATGGTGAGAAGTGTGACATATAAACCGACCACAAGAGCCTAAAGTATATAATCACACAAATGGAGCTCAACATGAGTTAAAGGATATGGTTAGAGCTAATCAAGGATTATGATTGCTCTATTCACTATAATCTTGGAAAGGCGAACAAGGTAGCTGATGCTCTAAGAAAAAAAGAACTTTCTACTCTTTCCATGTTGCGGATTGAGAAAGACCCTATCTTCTTGGATATGCAAAGGATGGATTTGGGAATCATAACGGCATGGGATACATCCTACCTTGCCCAAATGATTGCGCAACTATCCATCCAATAGAATATTAATGAAGCATAAAGGGATGATGTGGAGATACAAAAGAGGGTGAATGCAATAAAGGAAGGGAAGCTGCAAGAGTTCCATATCGACGATGATGGTGTGACTCGATTTGAAACGCGGCTTTGTGTGCCTTCATCTCCTAGGATAAAGAAGGAGCTATTGGATAATGCACGTAGCTCAACGTTTTCTATCCATCCTGGGAGTACCAAGATGTACTATGATCTCCGAGAACACTTCTGGTGGGATAACATGAAGAAGGAGATTGCCGAATATATATCAAGGTGCTTGGTATGTCAGCAAGTTAAAGCTGAGCGACAAAAGTCTAAAAGTAAGATGCATCCATTTCCTATACCCATGTGGAAATGGGAAAATGTAACTATGGACTTTTTCACAGTCCTCCCGAAGACGTCAAAGGGAAATAATGCGATATGGGTTCTGGATGATCAACTCACCAAGACTGCCCATTTTATCGCTGTTCGGGAAGACCTCTCACTTGAAAAACTTGCAAGGATATATGTAAAGGAAGTGGTGAGAATGCATGGTGTTCCACTCTCAATTTTCTCTGACTGTGACCAAGGATCACATCTATGTTCTAGAGGAGCCTTCAACATGCTTTGAGTACTGAATTAAATTTTAGCACGACCTATCACCCCCAAACTGATGGCCTGTCTGAAAGGACTATTCATATGCTCAAAGATATGCTAAGAGCCTTCTCTTTTGAATTAAAAGGTTGATGGGATCAGCATCTCCCATTGGTTGATTTCTCATACAAAAATAGCTTCTACTCGAGTATTCAGATGGCTCTGTATGAAGTTCTTTATGGGAAGCAATGTAGAACTCCAACCTGTTTGGATGAAGTTAGAGAAAGAAAGCTTCTTGGACCCGATCCTATTCAAGAGATGATAGATAAGGTTCAAGTCATCTAGAAACACATCAAAGCTGCTCAAAGTCAGCAAAAGAGCTATGCTGACAACCATCGAAGGGACTTGGGGTTCGACGTAGGAGATAAAGTCTTCCTTTGAATATCTCCATGGAAGAGTGTCATGTGATTCAGGAAGAAAGGGATGCTAAGCCCAAGGTATATTGGCCCCTTTGAGATCCTTGACCACATAGGAGTTGTGGCCTATCTTCTAGTACTTCCACTGAATATGGCTCAAGTTCATGATGTGTTTCATGTATATCTACTGAGGAAGTACATACCAGACCCATCACATGTACTAAACTCAGAGGTGGTGTAGCTGGAAGATGATCTATCCTATGAGGAGCATCCCGTAAAGATTCTGGACCAAAGTGATAAGGTTCTATGCAACAAGACAACCTTCCTTGTCAAAGTGTTTTGGAGGAACCAAAAGTTTGAGGAAGCAAATTGGGAACTAGAAGAGGCAATGAAGGAGATGTACCCTCACTTGTTTGTGTAATGTGAAATTTTAGGGGCAAAATTTCTTAAGGGGGGAAGAATGTAATGACCCAAAGTTTTTCAATGGAAAATTCCCTTCTTATATTTATGTCATAAAAACATAAAATAATGAACTACTAAGTGATAAGTGACCTTTAAACATAATTTTTTCACCCCTATGTTTGGAATTTTGAAACTTTGACATACACGGTTGTGTTCAAGATGGTTTTTGGAGTCAAATGAAACAAAAATAATTTTTAGTGATTAGTAACCTACCCTTATGAATATTAACCTACCCTTATGAATATTAATATGACCCTTATGAATATAAAATTTGAGTAACATTACCAATGAATAATAAAATAAAATTTAGACATCTTAGAAAGTGAAAATTTGACCTTAGTAAACGTTTTGGGTATTTTATAAGTCATAAATAATTAATTATAATTAATTAATTAATTTAAAAGAATATTTATTTCCCTGAAATGTATACATAAATTATTGAATCAATGTCTAATAGTTTTTAGATAATTTTATAAGACCCTACATAATTTTTGAAAGAACTATAAAATCAGTTTTAATCTTAAAAACTATTTTTTAAGTAAATTATAATTTTAATTAAATATTGAATTAATAGTATTTAGAATTTTTTTTTTGAAAAATTTACTTCATTTTTGGATTCAAAATGTCGAAAAAAGGTTGGGGTAATGTTTTGGGAATTTTCTGAGATACTTGAATTTTTTATGAATAGTAGAATCCGATAATTCACAATAAAAGCTAAATAATGTATTAATTGAGTCATCGATGATGTTCTGCTGATGTAAGCCCACTTGGTTTGGTATTAAATTATAAAATTTCTATTCTTGGTCATCCAAGACTCACTATTCCTTGTCTTAGGTGAAATTAATAAACTAATCAATTTTATATTAAGGAAACCCCTCTCCACTCCACTATAAAAGCCAACCTTCACTCCCTCTTTTCCTCACACCTCTCAAGTTCCAATACTTATCTAAACTCTGCCCAAACACCTTCCCTATCCCATAACCCACGTCCAAAAGCTTCTGGTCTCATAAAAAAGACCAATCCTATCTTCCTTAAAGAGGATCTCAAGAGGAAGATTCTAGAGGTAATTTCTCTCCCTCTTCTCCTTTAATTTCTTTTAAAGTTCAAGTTCCTTTCCTGATCTCTCCCCACCAATATTCATAAAAATTATTTTGTAACTCCATTATTATACTTATACTATAATTTAATGATTCTAATCGGATATTATATCACCCCACACCCTTTCCCTCTTCCTTTTATTGTATTAAATAGAACGTTGTTCATGAGGTGTTGATTTATCACCTTCAAAAACGACATGCTCTATTCTTCCATTTATACCTTCCTATCTGGTCATGAAAACATTTTTATGGTTGAAACATAATATTTTCTATGTACTATGTTCTATTTTATGTTCTGGAAATAACCTATGGCCATATTACTAAGTGAAAAGTTAAAACAAGTTCATTGTGATACAAAAACTGCTCAAATTAACCTAAATAACCATCATTCAATTCTTATCTAATGATTATTCCACATGGATATAATAAAATTCATTATAAAATCATTAATTCTCCTGTTATATCATTAATAACATGTAATATCAGTTCTGTATGTTTACCCATGATCTACCCAAACAACAATTTAAGAATACAAGGGAACCACCCAAAAAAAACCATAAAAAGAAACATCCCCGAACAATATTTTTAAACTCTATAAGTCATCAAAAGGAATATAATATGACATAATGAAACCAGAATGAACCCTATTAAATTAGACACGGTTCTGGATTTCTAATTAATTAATATAATGTCATTATATAGGATATCAAATAGAAGGAAGCATTCAGGTACAAGGTAATGGGAAATTCTCGAACCCCAAATTCATCCTTAGGGTTCTACCTCTTTCACTCCATTTCTGATATGGTCACTCCATAAAGATAATTTGTTCATATTTGTCTTTTTATTTTCTGGGATATACATGTTTTATACTGAAGTTTATGTCAATCCAAGTGTTTTTTGAAAGAACTCTTCTCTTAAGAACTCATCTTTTACCTCTCATTCAAGGTTGATGATTCTTGAATCAAGTATGTTGTTCCCTCTTTCTTTTGGGAACCCAATGTTTATGAATGTGTTATTATGAGAATGAAAGTCATTCCTTTTCATGGGTTAGTTATGTTCATTTATGTTATATTTTCATTGTGTAATTCATGATAAATGATAATGTTATGATGTGACGGGTGCGCTCGGAATTATATAGCGCAATATGAATGTTTAAATGTGATGGGTGCACCCAGAATTATATAGCGCTCCAATGCATTGGGTAAAGTGATGAATCTCATGAGTAAATGTGAAATGATGTGTGAACAAGATGCTAGCTTGGTTCACAAATATGTGTGGTAGATAACCACTAAGACATGATGTTTCATTTTTATGCATTGCCACATTTCAAGTCTTTTGTTTATGCTCCTCTCATGTTCATGATCATTTTCTTGTGTCATGATTATGCGCACCCCATGCTATATTATTCTTATCTATACTCTTACAGGGATTCTAGCTCACCCTTTTTGATGTATATCCTCAGGTGGCTATATGTACTAAGGAGAGGACAAGTGCCACTAAGAAGCTAGTGAAGAAGAAATTAAATAAATGTTTATGGTTGATGTTGTATTTGTTATGTATAGTCCTAGTTCACCAAAGACACTAAACCTTTGGATCATATATTTGTAATACTAATATGTTGTTTATCTTTGAAATTATGTAATAGTAATGTAAGAAAAGGTCAGGTCGCTATATGTATTCATTACTCAATAAAATATATAAAATCATTATAAATATTTTTTTACTATGTGTTTATTAAGATTCATACCACCAATTTAATGGCTACGTTATAAAAATTACATTTAAATATTAATATTTTTATAGTACATCACAACTAAATTAAAGCTCGGTGTTGTGTGTCATGAAATCTACCATGAATAGTATTATTTTAAACAAATTTTCAGGTTGTTAAATTATTCCCCCTTACTGAAATTATTCCCTCAAAATATTATATCATCCCTCATAAATAAATGGTTTAAAAACATTTTTTAATCTATTCTATAAATTTAATGATAAAACATATGAATCATGAAAGGAAAAACCATATTAATATTTAAAAATACCTTGTTGAAAATCCACATAACAAAAAGGGATAATAAAACATATATTTGAAAAAATAAAAAGGAAAATGTGAATTTTACCTTCAATAACACAAAATGTGGTTCTCAGCTATTAAAAACATTAGTGGGGAGTTAAAATATGGACTTGAAGGAAAAAACATCATAAAAATAATATATAGTAATAGAGAACATTGTCATGAGAAATTTAATGATCCCAAAAACATAAATTAGTTGGGGATAATGAAGAACATCAATTAATAATAAATTAAGTTAATAGTATTGCATTTTTACTTCAATATCCATTTCTTATAGTTTTGGGATTCCTTTACTATGGGGTTAAAGAATATAAGAAAATATACATACATGATTTTTTCCATTCGAAAAGCATAAATTAATCCTTTGGTTTCACTACAAGAAGTTTTTACAATTATATATCATATCTTACTCTAAGATATAAATATTTGAGAGGAATATTGTTTCATGACTAAATATCTAAAATTAAATTTTAACGGATCAGAAGACCCAAAAAAGGATAATATGTTATTCTAACTATCATTAGGAATTATTCAAAACCAAAAAGGTTGTTTGTAGATAAAATAATATCTAATATGTATAAACCTTTATATGAATAAATAGTACATTAATCATTAATTCCTTAGAAATATCACCCAAAGTTCAACTCAAATCATGCTATAAATATGTAACATTAAAACTCTTTAAAATGTACATGTAACATAACGAACCTGGTTTACCCAAATATAACAAAACATGGTTGGTCACATGGCCTCAACTGTGCCTCCTCATACACCAGAGGCTTCCGAATAGTAGCAAGGATTAATGATAGTGTGGTGGAGAAACTATAACCTCATAATCAAAGTACCACAACAGTGACAATGTGTAAATAAATAGAGGAATCCTAATAATGATTACACAATAATAAAGATAAATCATGTAGATAGTAATAACATATCAACCCAATAGTGTCATTATATAAAAAATGATGTTTATTTCATGGAGGTATAAAAAATTCAGGCATACGTAGATACATATATATCAAAAATAAATTGAAGACTCAAAAGGTTATTTTCATTAGTATCATGATCCAAGGATTAATCTCATGATCCCAAGATCCCATTCTACAATAAATCAATCATCCAAAACTGGGCACTTTACCTTATCCCTACTTTTATCCATACAGTCTGTCATGGTAATAAAATGAAGGCCCTAATATGGTGTGAGATATACTTAGTATTCCACCACCAAGAACATCTATAAAAACCCATTTTGTAATATAAAATAATATTTTTAAAGATATATAGGTAGTCAATGTAATAACATGTGTGAATTAATAATCACATCAGGATCGGAGTCATCTTGGGATACCCGACAAACCATACCGTCTTTGGATCATGCTGGTTATGTATAAACAAAGGACCTAAAAAAGTTTAGGGTTTATCATGTATAACTAAGTTGTACCGGTTTAAGTAAACATAAAATAGGACCCAAGGTGAATCTAGGGTGCCCAAATAATAATAATAATAATAATAATTCAAGATCCAAGAGGAATCAAGGAATCCATTATCTTAAAAAAGTCAATCTATTTCATAACAGACAATTATTTATCCTAACTAAGGGCTATAAGTGTAATCCAAGGGTATACATATAGAATTACACTATTATAAGTATCTACCTAATTTTGGGGAGCATCACCATAGTAAATATTGGGATAATCATAATTGGGGAAGGAGGGAAGGATCCAAGTTCCCTCCTATCTGTGGATGTCAGATTAATCCAAGGATTTTATACAAGTCATTATAAAGTGATTATTCAAGTGAATCATTGGTACTACCTTGAAGAATTAATGTCCAAATAATACATTTACCAAATTCCAAGGTGGGTATCTCCCTTGGAAACTGGCTCAATGAATCAAGGCGTCATCCGTTAAGTTCTCAAGGTATTCCCTTGGGAATCCAAGGATTTCTGAAGTATGACCACTCCTATGAAACAAAATTTTCCATTATAGTAATAGGAACCTTACATATAATGAAATAACAATGTTCATCAGATAAACATGCCAATTTATATACTTTATATAAATAAATTCTATACCTTTTAATTAAACAATGAAAAAGATAAATATAAGTTTAATACCTATAATTTTTTTGATTTAAAATTAATGAGATCTAAGATAAAAATTCTTTCCCAATTATAAAGTTTCAATTCATCCACATAAGTTAATCAAATCACTTGAGAAATTTGAACTAATTCACTGAAGTTTTTTTGGTTAATAAAATGTATTTGGGCACAAAGTCATATGCATATATCACACAAGGGGTATCTTGTGTTGGGATTATTTACCTCCAATAGTAATACAAGGGACTAATAAAGACATTAAATTTAAAATTAAATAACTAATTTGAGGCAATTTTATTTTTTCGGAAAAAGCATGGGTGAACTCAGTACGTGGAACACTGATGATAATTATAAATCAACAAGAATTGAGTGAATATTCATAGACCAACTACCTTATGGAATTAGAGGATCACTCATCTAGTATCATCCCTTGGTTAAGTCTAAATTGGAAGAAAATATAAGAATATAAAATTACTCTGAAAATAAGTGGAAATAGAATGCATGAAGAACAAA
Organism: Viscum album; assembly: GCA_963277665.1. Classification (NCBI taxonomy): domain Eukaryota; kingdom Viridiplantae; phylum Streptophyta; class Magnoliopsida; order Santalales; family Viscaceae; genus Viscum; species Viscum album. The sequence goes on along the minus strand of OY728158.1, from coordinate 903,151,224 downwards.
CAATAGAGGGAAAGATAAATATGGAAAATATGGAAATTTATTGAAGAACATACTAGTGGAGATCCAACATGAAAAATGAAACATTATTTGGTTGCTGAATGAGGAAAAGGGATGAAATACTAGCTTTAGTCTTTAAGAGTCTCCAATGGGAGAAGGGTGCACCATATGTTGGACAGAGGATGGAAAAGAGGGGTTAAGTTATAAGGGTGTATGGTTAAAATCATATTTCCATCAAATGTTAAGAGAGTTCATTGTTTGGATTCATGGTTGAACAAACCATGTTCCAACTCTATCCAAAGGGGTCCACCCCTAAAATGGATATCTCTCATGGTTTGGAAAAACATTTCTCCAACTGTTCCGGGTCACTACCTAAGTAGAACTTAGGGTGCAGACTAGGTGCACGGTTTTTCAAACTATACACAGCACGTGAGGTTCCCCTATAACAAATTTATATTTTTTTCATCATAACAATGTTTCCACCCTTTCTTAGTTTTCCAAACAATTCTATCTTACCTATGGTTCACATTTATGAGCCATACAGTTACTAATAACCATGTTACAACTGTGCGCCTCAAACTTCCTCTCCAAAATTCAGAGATCCGGGCTCCGAATAAGACCATAAAACTCCCAAATACCTTTTTACTAATTTAACCCCGAGTATAATATTGAAATGAGTATTCAAACTAAAATCTAAATGTTTCTTACCCCCAAATAAAAAATGGGGTGATACAATCACCCAAACATAAGAAAACTTATAGTAGAATTACCCTTTAGAGGGTTTTAAGGCATCATCTGAGAACAACTCTGGACATTGAGCACATACATTGGCCTACCACTCCAAGGTCTTGTCATGCACATGGTCATTCATCCATAGTAACTTGACTAAATTAACTGACCTACCTTAGAGATAATTCATGTTATGGTCAAAGATGCATATATGACTATCCTTAAAGCATGCGCCATCCTCTAACTCAACCACAACATGATAAAATATATGAGACAGGTCTGAAGAGTAATAATGTAGATGATAAATGAAAAACATATCATACATAGATATATATCTCATTGGTAGGGTTATCTAATAATCAACTAGTATAACCCTCTCTAAAACCACAAAATATGCAATGAACTGGGGTAACGACTTACCTGTCTACCTAAACCATCGATGCCCAGTATAGTAGATAGTCAAAATAAGACTCAATCCCTGAACTCTGGCTCTAGAAGTCATTGTCAGAGATTTTCATGGAAATTCTATCTATACTGATTTGTATCCATTCACTTTCTTATAAGTGGAACCAAATCTATATCCTATTGAATAAAATGATGTGTAAGTAGTGTTGTCACCCCTACCTCTAACCATCACAGAGGTGATCAGTATGGACAACCTTTTAAAGACTCATAAGGATCTATCTATGTCACTACTTAAAAAATTTTAGTTGAACTCATCTAGGGTTTTTTTTCAAAAACCTCTAAAATAAAGGAATCGTGATTTAATCATGTATTCTAACACTATATTTTATGCTTGGAAAGCTTGTCGGTCTGAGATTTGTTTATCATACCCTAATGTACAAGTGTTCCTATTTTCCTATGAAACCCTTTCTAGAACCAAGAAGTTACATGAGAATTTATTTTTGATGAAATAGTCTATGAGACTCCATTAATTCATATAATCTCTCATACATAAATCCTTCCAAGATCATTCATAGGAAATGCCTCCTAAATAGGTAAAAAGAGAGATACCATAATGATCCGAGCAATGATCACCCATACTACATCATTTCCTTGAGGTAATATTAGTAATACACTCCCAAAGTCCATGGTGATGTTATACCATTTCCACTGGGAATGGTAAATGGATATAGAATAATTTTTGGTGGCTGGTGATCTTTCTTCACCTACTGACCGGTGTAACATCTAGTAATAAATCCAACAATCTTCGTTTTCATACCAGGCCACAAATATTGGTGATGTAGATCATGGTACATATTTAAAATCCTATAGTGTATTGTCCAATTAGAAACATGATACTCTCGTATAAATTCATACTTGATTTTAGTGTGAACCTAGACACATCCATGGATGTGCAAGACCTCATTCTCACCAATGGTCTATCCTAACGGTATGTCATCACCTGAAACACTCTCCCTTAGGACTAAGACTTTGGGATCTAATATCTGCCTCATATTTACTCTCTCTATAAGTTAATAGTTCATTTACAAATCTATAAGTATAGGCATCCCGTTATACTTCTATAACTTTATGTTCATCTCTGATAACAAATCCTTAAACTTCCACTCACTTTTAGCCTCCTCCTATGTCTAGTTCCTTTGGCTGAAAGCATCTTCTACAACATTTCCCTTCATAGGCATATAGGAAATCTCAATGTTGAAGGACTATAGGTATTTAACCCACCTCCTCTTTATAATATTTTAGTCATATTTTGTAAATATTTACCTGATTTTCTTGTGGTCTATAAACACTATAAATTTTTCTCTAAGTAAATAATTCCCCAAACAACGCAAAGAGAGAACCATAGATGTCAGCTCAAGGTCATGTGTTGGGTAATTCTCCTTGTGTGGCCCTAGTTTATGAGATTGTATGCCACAAATGAATCTTCCTATACTGGAACTACTCCAATAATGATTCCTCATAGATAAAAATAAACTATATAGGATCTAATCGGATCTTGAAGAATCATGATTGGAGCTGAATTAAGTCTCTCTTTTGGCACCAAAAAGGCAATATCACATGTATATTACCATAAAAATGTAACACCATTTTTCATCAATTACATGATAGGTGATTATAACCATTAAAATTCCTAAATAAATATCCAATAATGGATATTCACCTCAATGAAACTATATATGTTAAAAAATTATTGGTATTATCTCAGGTAACTATAGATTTAACCTTATATAGGTCAATTGATACTCCTTCCTATGACATGATGTGGCCCAGGAAGTGAACCTTGTTGATCCAAAAGTGGCTTCTGGTGATCTTAGAAAATAGATGGTTATCACTCAATGTATTCAAAATGATAGCTATATTTTTTCATGAATGTGCTGTCTGTGAAAATAGACCAAGATATCATTGATGGTTGAATGACTAAAAAATAAATTTTTATGTAAAAAGAAAATTTATTAAAATTTTTGGAAACCAGATAAGATAAAGCTAGAATAAAATCAGACAACAATTGAAATCACAAAATCATTGAAGGTGATTTTTAGGTGGTTAGAAATATTTTCCCTTTATAATTTCTAGTGAAGATATCTTAACATTGTACCTAGATCATCCTTGATTAGGTATTTAAAATGATAATCCATCTTCTCCTATGATCAAATGTACTCCTCTAGGTTTATCTTCCTTTCATGTAAGAATATTATAAAAATATGGTCTTTATAATTAATCCTTGCACATTTCTCTTTACTGGTATCCACAAGAATCATTATCTTAGTCATCCTATCATCATCCTATTGATTAGAATTAATCTAGAGAACCCCCATTCGAATTTATTCCTTAGATTGAAAAATAAGGTCCAATGATTTTTATTTTTTCCAATCTTTCTTACCTACCAATGACTATGGGTAAGCCAACACATCCTTTTTTTTATTAGGTATATCAGTGATGGAATCATTGATGATACCATCCATATCCACATAACCTCCCAAAAACTAAGACAGAGAATCCACAATAACACCAGCCTAATACTTTTCCTTTGAAACTATAAATTTGGCCATACAGTTTTCACTCTAAAGATTCCAACTCTTCTTTCATTCCCCAACATTATTAGTGATTTCATAATCCATCCCCTTGGAAAATGTATTTTTGGTGGAAATTGACTCCATTTTTAGGTTATGTGAGATTAATAATTTGTCCCTTTGGATTTCCCATTTAGTAAAATTCAACTCCCCAATACTTGTATCCCTTCTTCCCATTCTTTATCTTTAGGCTGTGAAGTCCTCTATTATGCCTTTCATCATCACCATCAACTAAAATGGCTATAAATATTATTTTTTGACTCTTCCCCATATAAGACATTCCCTTTAACAATGTTCTATAACCATTCTGTATCCCTTTGATCCTGATTGTGGCATTAGATTTCTAGACCTTCAAATAGGTTAATGTGATTAAAAGTTGGCATGTTCGTTCTAGTACTTTTCTTGCTCGCTACATTCACTCCACCCACTATATATCTGGAGTATGCTACATTAAATTCTCAAATACAATGTATCCTGATAATCCTTTTTCACTTTCCACCTTTATGACCACCTTATGTGATGTTCATTTGTAAAAACAAACTACCTCAATATAGGATCAATGTTTAGGTAAGTTAATGTTGGGTTCCAAAGAATCAGTGTCATGCACCCCATCAATCCACTATGGCCTATACAGGAAATTTATTATCAACCTATGATTACAAAAAAATCATTTCATATGTTCGAAGATTTACACACATTTAGGATCAAAATTCAGCGGTATTTTCCTTTTCCGAATGGGATCATCATGAGTTGTATCCTTATTACCCAACGGATCCACTACGAGGATGTTGAAAGCCTCTGTCACTAATTGTTGATGATTATTATGTCAATAACTATATTTTAGTCACTAAAAGTTTGATAGTCTACTTATAATAGATGTCCCAGATGTTTTCAATATGAGCAATAGTCAATCCATGATTTAAATATCACCGCTTGTTTATAGTGAGGTTAAACTCTAGCTGCGATTCAAACCCACTCCACTGGTGGTTTTGAATCATTAACATCAACAAAAATATGAAGGGATATTTGGTGGAAAATTTAATTTTATATATATTATAACACAAATATCATCCTACCAAATTACTAAGCATACGAATAATAGGGGGTTTTATAAAGAAACTGGGTGTTCTAGGAAGCTTACCCACAACGTCAGAGTAGGGACATCTCATTTTATGTGTTAATCAGTAAGTCCATTAGAATAAGAATAAATGAAACTTTTTGCAAGTATGAGGGGATATGGACCAATAAAGGATCAATTAATCCATGATAACTACCAAAAATGAAGAAAAATATGGGTGGAAAACCTGCTTCAACATATCCACAAAAATAACGAGTGCATTCGTCAAACCAAACAACATAATCAGATACTAATAAAGATCATATCTACATTGAAATGTCATATCTAGTATGAGTAAATATATAACCAATACATAATTAATCCTTGACTCAAATATATCTGGGATAAAATCCTCACTCCCCGGATTTGGTCAAAGAGGTCACCTATATGAGGAAGTGGATATCTGTTTTTAACCGTAAGCACGTTCAACTGATGTGAATCCAGAAACAATAGAGGGTAATATATAAATTCTTAGGGAAAAGGATAGGTAAAACCCAAGGTGATGTTCTGGTCAATATGTACACTTGTCATTAATGTTCTCTAGATTCCTCTTGAACCCCTACAACTCCATAGTGACAACTTCGTAAGTAGGAATAAATGTCTATTTTGCTCCTAACACTAGCATGATAGTAAATGTAAGAAGTCAGTTCTTATTCTTAAGGTATGAGTTTATTCATTTCCTTTTCCTTTATGGTTTTTGAGAAAATAAGGAAAATGGGGGGAAATCCCAAAAATTTTGGGTACACGCCGTGTACATTTTAACAGGCTGTGTACTTTTTAACACATCGTGTACTTTGGCCGTGTGGGATAAGTACACAGTACGTGTAGGCCTGTCGGTGTGGAAGGGTATAAAAACTAACTACATGTCGTGTACTCGGTATTTACACACCATGTAATCAGTCGGTAGGTGAACAGTAAGGTGGTGGTAGTAGCCTCCAGAAGAGAGATAGTACATGATGTGTATTCAGAAATACACACCGTGTACTCATGTCGACAGATGAACAGTAAGGCGGTGGAAAGTGGCCATCAGAGGAATAGTTAAAACTGAAAAGTACACACCGTGTACTTGAGATTACATGTTGTGTAGTTGTTTTTTTGTTATTAACCAGTATTAGCCTCCTCTTTCAACAAAGGAAGCTTAGAATGTTGGGAACCCACAAGAGAGACTGTTGAGCCTTGGAGGATCTCACGACCAAACACAGGGACTCTGATTCTTTCGTCGATGATCACGTTTGGATCGCACGGGTAAGGTCTTTCCTCTCCTTGTTTGTTTCCTTCCAATTATTTTCTGAGGGGAAGATATTTTAGTTTGAATGGTTGAACGTGTATCCCAGATCTATGTTGTTCTCGGGTGTTTCAAGAGGTTTTGTTCATGTATATCGATCAGAGGAGATCAAGGTAGGTGGTCTGGTGTTTAATTCCACCTATTGAGTGTTTTTGTGTACCGTTGTGCTACATGCCCATGTTTGGGGTGTCGTATGGATGACGCCACGACTGATAAAATACATATAGTTGAATATGTAATTCAATTATTATGTATATACTGTTGTTTGGGATTGTTGCTTTAATCCAGGGCCACCCTGGGGGTGTGTTTACCTTGTTTAGCCGTTTGTCCAAGACACCCAATGGTATGCCGTGTTTTTTTAGCATGCTTTGAGTTTTATTGGGAGAAAATGTATACATAATTTCTTGCTTATGTGTTTGGCTTGGCCCGGTTACTTGATTAGCCTGAGGGTAGTGTTTTCTTAGCCAGAGGGCAGTGTTTTGTTTAGGCTGAGGAAAAATGTTTGTTTAGCCCGAGGGAAACTATTCTTATGCCTGAGGGCAGTAGCTTCCATGCCTGAGGTAAATATCTCGTATGACTAAAGGCAATATTCGTTATGCCCGAGGGCAATCACCTGAGGATTTTGATTCTGATTACCTAAGGGTAACGTTTTTGTTGTCTGAGGACTCTGTGTACTTTCAATATTCACTATGGTGCTTTCTCATGTTATTCCTGTCAAACTAAAGCACATGCTTGGTATTTTTGTTGTGGCAATGTATAAGAGATTGTCGGCTGAGGTTGAGTCTCAGGAACTTATAATTCAATTATATTGATTTGTTAAATTATAATTAAAATGGAACTATAACTGGTAGTTATGTTTACTTTCGATTACTTCCTAGTTTACTACATTTCAATACTGCACACTATTGTTGCACATTTTCACTAATAGTTGGGAATGGGTCTTTAGTGGTTTCTTACTGGGATTTAGTTATCACACCCTGTTTGGGTCTTGTCTTGGACCCAAACAGATTATATTTCTGTAGGTGTTGATAAGGGAAAGGGACCCTATACAGGTAGTTGATTGTTGCATATGAGTAGAACGAGCATGGGACCGAGCTTAGGCTTGCAATGCTATTGAGTTCCTGTTGCACTGTTTTATTTTGTTTTGTTGTACTTGGTACTTTTTACTATATAGTAATTTATTGTAGTGTATCCTTTTTTGACTGCTTTCTTAGAAATAGGAAATATTGCATCATCGTATATATATGATTTTGGATTATCTTTTAGTGCAGTTCTGTTTTCTATTTTAGTTCTATATTGTTTCTGCTTCCTCTTTTTGTATGTTTATATTTTTCTGTTGTGCTAAACTTTGAAAAATGAGGGCATTGTTTTCCCACTATCAGACTTAGGCCCTCACTGTATGTCGGCAACCTCTGACGTTTAGGGAAATGCGCTTGAGGTTATGTGACCAACAAGGTTCGGGCACCCGTTGTGTGGCACCCGGATCCGGGATGTTACAAAGTGGTATCAGAGGAATTTCATTTCTTAACATACTATTTGGAGCCTATACTCAGGGATAGGAAATAATTGGTATTTGGTAATAAGTTGTGCCTGAGAGTATCTAACCCGTGTACAGGGAAAAACCAATCTACCTCGTTTAATTTCTATTTATCTGGTTTTTCAATTTTACAGATGATTTTATTTTTTTTCCGTTGGGTGACACACTTGTTGTGTGCTATTTATATTTTTATACCTGGGTTCTATTTAGTTGCAACCTGATGGGATGAGGGTATGCCATCTCATGCATCATTTAAGCACATGTTAGAATCACATGACATGCATAGTTTCCATGCCATGTAGGTGCATTAAAAATTGCATGTTGTTGTGATATATGTTGTTCTATAAAATGCATTATGTTATGACAAGTACCTTGATAGATACACCTACTATTGATAGGGTATTGGTACATGTTACGGTTGGGTTTATGGATGCTAAACTTTGGTTCCTACGAAGTATGGGCTCTCTTGGACCGGAATTTAGCGGATCATGATCCAGCCTTTTGTTGTGTTTTATACTATAAAGTAAAATTTCATGTGTAAAACATTGATTCGCAGGGAGTATGGGCCCCCAAGAATCAGAATTTGGCATACATATGCTTGAAATTAAAGAAAAAGGGGCTCCGGAGTTGTTTCTGAGGTGTACTGTCCTGAAACCCAGACAACACGGTGTGTGGTTCTATGAACACATGCCATGTACCATTCTGTTCGGGATGAAATGAAAATTTTCTCAAGTACATTCCATGTACCCTATGTACACATAGTGTAGTTTCTAACCGTTTCACAGGCTGTGTAGGTAGAAACATGGGAGGGGAAAACTCTAGAGGGAACACGTTGTGTACCGGTTGTATACTCTATGTCATGTTGACCCTATGCCTGGTCATGTCACTAATATCACGGATGGGAAATCATTGCTTAAACACACCATGTCACTTCCGAACACGTCGTGTAGTGTAATCTGGGAATCTGGCCGTGTAACTAACAACATGGGTTGGGGTTATCCTTTCTAGTACACGTCGTGTGCCTGTTGGACAAGCCGTGTAGTCTTGACCGGTGAAAGACCGTGTAGCCATCCGTGTAACTAACAACACATGCAGTTGGAATCTAATCCATACACACTGTGTCTACCTAGAACCGTGTAGTGTGAGTTGTGTACCTGGTCGTGTCACGAACAACACTGGTTAGCGAAGTTTGTCTAGTACACGCCGTGTAGACCTTATAGACGCCATGTAGTCTCATTCTAATGAGATCCATGGGGCTATGTCGTGCAGAAGGACTCAAGCAGGGGAAGCAAATTCAACTACACGCCGTGTGTGTGGACAACATGCTGTGTGTTTTGGGTGTTACACAACTAGTATTGGTAGAGTACACGCCCATGTAAAAGACTTAAGGGAACACACCGTGTAGTTATAATAAACATCGTGTAGTCTTGTTTTGAAAAACCTTAGTGCTTTCTTTCTTTTGTTCCCCTCTTAAACTCCTTGTCTTTAGTCCTTGATGGTCTTAATATAAGGCACGTGTTTGACCTTGTAGAGACATGCCGTCGAGACGACCACTGATTTTTTTACAAGAGAGCGGCAACGATTATACTCCAAAGCTGGTAGGCCATGGGCTACCGATGGATCCCCTAGAAGATCCAGGTGTGGTGCCAGCTTTTATACCAGATGTAGCCGCAGATTCACAGTTCAATGAAAGCCTAATGCAGTTTATGCAGACCTTTCAGGGAGTATCTCCGGCTGTAACATTTATGGAAGAGCTTACACGAATATTCCAACAGCAGCATCCGCCTAAGTTTTTATGTGATGGGGGACCACAGGATGTGGAGTCATGGTTGGGATCTATGCAGATGATTTTCAAGAATTTGGAGACGCCTCCTTGGTGGAGGATCAAGCTCGCTACTTACATGTTGCGTGATTCCACCAAGAGATGGTGGGATTTTACCACCCAGACCGAGCATCACTGAGACATGGCGTGGGAAGAATTTCATGAATTTCTCTATGACTTTTTTTGGAGATGCTAAGGGAAGATCAAGCTCAAGAATTCAAGAGTTTGTAGAAGGGAACCATGTTAGTGATGGATTATTCTACCCGCTTCACAGAGCTACATCGTTTTTCACCTATTCTGGCGAATGACGAGACGTTGAGGGCTAGACGCTTTGAGGATGGTCTTCGATATGAAATCTGAGCACTAATGAATGTTTTCAGGTTGCCTACAGTGCATGATATTTTGAACCAGGCATTGATTATTGATCGGAACATGCGGGTGTAGTCTAGGGCGGTTCCGCACCAGTTTCTGGTACTATTTCTACCGGTAAGAGGAAGAGGTAGATGGATTTCTCTCACGGTGGTAGTACTAGAAAAAAGGATTCTTTAGGTGGCTAGTTAATATGCTACCTGTGTGGTAAGGAGGGGAACAAGAGACCTTATTATCCACATGACCTAGTGGTGTGCCGAGCTTGCAAGAAGGTGGGTCATCTCTAACGTTTTTGCAGAGTGTTTCCACCAGTGACTAGGGAGAGGGGTTTTGTGCAGACTCCACATGCGAGAGCATGGCCAGCAGCTTCAAACCAGTCAGGGAATTGGAATACTTAAGGAAATTCAGGAAGAGGTGGTGGTCATGGATGTGGTAGCCAGACACCAGAATCTCAGAGACAGTAGGGTGGGTCAGCTCAGGGTAGCCAGGCTGTGTCGCAGGGCCGTGACACTGGGCAAGTATATGTAGTGAAACATACCCAACAGGAGAAGGATCCTAGACCTTCCACTATCAGAGGTACTCTTCTAGTTGCTTCTATTTTGTCTTCAGTACTTTTTTATACTAGTTCTACACATTGATTTATATCTATTCCCGTTGTGGAGAACCTCAGGATCTGGGTTTCTTCTTCTTCTGATATTGTGGCACTAGACACTCCGTTGGGAATTAGAATGGCAGGTGTGCATTAGTGCAAGGAGTTCCCCCTAGAGGTTGGTGGGTATCACTTTCTATGGGACCTCTATGTCATGGAGATGATAGCCTATGATTTCATTCTTCGGATGGACTGGTTGATACCATTTCGAGCCTTTTTAGATTTCTATCATCACAGGGTGAGTTTCACATCACCAGAGGGTGGATAGTTTATATACAAGAGAGAGTGGGATGTCCAACCAAGCCGAGATGGACCTGAGCATCGTGGGTGAGGTGGAGTGACAACCCAGATTGCGAGTTTATATCTAGATGACCAGGGAACATGTCAGAAGGATCTTCCTCCTGTGGTTGATCATTTAACAGATGTCTTCTAGGTTGACTTTTTAGGTCAACCTCCCGACCGAGAGGTGGATTTCTTTGATGATATTGTGCATGGAGTGACACTAGTGATCATTTCTCCTTATAGGATGGCTACACCAGAATTGCAGTAGCTCAAGAGGTAGTTAGAGAAGTTACAGGAAAAAGGTTTCATCAGACCCAGTACTTCTCCTTGCGGTTCACCTGCCCTGTTTATGAAAAGGGTGGATGGTAACCTCAGTCTTTGTGTGGATTATCAGAAGCTGAACCAGTTGATGGTTAATAACCTATATCCCATACTGAGTATTGATGATATTTTTGATAAACCTCGAGGAGCCCGAGTGTTCTCGATGATTGACTTCAGATCCGAATATCATCAGTTGCATGTTAGACCATCAGGCATACCGCTTACAACCTTCAGAGAAGATATGGTCTATATGAGTACTTGTTCATGCCTTTCGGACTCAAAAACGTTCCAGACGTTTTCATGGATCTGATGAATCATGTGTTCCACCCATATCTGGATTCTTTTGAGGTAGTCTTTGTGGATGATATCTTGGTGTACTCTCACACTCAACACGACCATGCCACCCATATTGAGATCACACTGAGTACACTAAGAGAGAATCATCTATATGTTAATCTCTCAAAGTGACACTTTTGGATGGACTAGATAAACTTCCTCGGTCATATAATCTCAGAGGCAGGAGTTGCAGTAGACCCAAAGAAAGTGAGAGCAGTAGTTTCATGGGATCATACTAAGAACGTGTTTGAAATACTAAGTTTCTTGGGATGGATGGTTACTAGAGGCACTTTATACAAGAATTATCCCACTTAATAGGTCCATTAACGGGTTTGACTAAGAAGGGTTTGAAGTTCATTTGGTCGGAAGCTTGTGAGACATCCTTTCAATAGTGGAAGGGAGGGTTGACATCAGCACCATTACTGATACTTCCAGAGTAAGGGAAGAGCTATATAGTCTACTGTGATGCATCGAGTTTTGAGTTAGGAGTATTGTTGATGCAGTGTGATCGAGTAGTTGTGTATGGGTCTCGGCAGTTGAGGCCACATGATAGAAATTACCCAACAAATGATCTCGAGTTGGCTGTTGTTGTTCATGTGTTACACTGTTGGAGAAATTAACTCTTGGGAGAACATTTTGTGGTGTTCACGGACCAAAAAAGTCTAAAATATATATTTAACTAGCATGACATAAATTTGAGACAACGAAGGTGGGTTGAATACCTTCAGTCCTTTGACTTCGAGCTTACCTATACACCTAGTAAAGGTAATGCAGTAGTTGACACATTGAGTCGGAGGATGTAGATACAGGCAATGCAAGAGGCCAGGGGTGAGAATCTCATGCCCTTGTTCTTTGAGATTCATTTGGAGGTGCACGATAGTCAGAGGCGAACCTACCTTTCATCCTTAGTTGTGACTTTGACCCTCCTAGATAGAGTGATGATGATATAGCTATTGGATTAAGAAGGCCTAGTTCTACAGGAGTCGGTGGCAAGTAAGGACCCTCTTCCTGGTTGGATGATAGGCGATGACGAGGTACTACGTATCCATGGATGAGTGTGGGTTCCCGGGGATATACGCGAGGAGTTGATGTGGGAGTTTTATGCTTAAACTTGGGTAGTGCATCCTGGGGTTACCAAAATGTACCATGACTTGATACGTCAGTATTAGTGGCCATGTATGAAAAGGGAGGTAGCTAGTTTTTTTCGAGAGTTCCACTTGTCAGTAGGTGAAGGCGGAGCATCAGAGGCTAGCCAGACTGTTACAATAGTTACCCATTCCAGAGTGGAAATGGGAGGATGTCCTGATGGACTTCGTGATTGGGTTTCTGAGGTCACCTCGAGGTAGTGATGTTGTATGGGTTGTTGTGTAAATACTTACAAAGGTAGCTCACTTTTTTCCAATTAAGGAGACATCTGGTGTTGATGAGTTCTGGAAGTTTTATATCCGAGAGGTTGTACGTATTCATGGGGTCTCTCATTTCATCGTTTCAGATAGGGATTCCCATTTTGCATCTCGTTTCTGGAAAATTTTTCAGAGGGCACTGGTCACACACGTGCTTCTGAGTAAAACTTACCACTCTCAGACCGAGGGCCAGTCGTAGCGTATGATATAGCTGCTGGAGGAAATGCTTCGTGCATGCGTCCTAGACATTGGGGGATCTTAGGAGAAGCACATACCCCTGGTTTAGTTTTCCTATAATAATAGTTTTCAAGAAAATATTGAGATGGAACCTTACGAGGATTTACAGAGTAGGCCATGACAATCACCCTTGTGATGGTTAAAGGTAAGTGGGCCATCTTTTCTGGGACCACATCTCATGCAGTAGACTTCATAGCAGGTCTAGTTGATTCAGAATCAAATGGTTACAGCACAGTCTCGTCAAAAATCTTATGCTGATTTCCATAGATGACCCTTGCTGTTCGTGGTCAGGGATCAGGTTTTCTTGCATGTTTCACCGAGGTTGGGACACAGAAGGATTAAGAGATGGTTTAAACATTCACATAGGTATGTTGAGCAGTTTGAGATTCTAGAGAGAGTCGGGCCAGTTTCCTATCGGTTACAGTTACCACAGAGGTACCGAGCCATGCACGATGTCTTACTCATATCTTAGCTGCGTCGTTATCACTAATACCCATCTCACGTTATTCAGCTCGAGGAGGCTGAGATTCAGGTTGATGCGTCCTTTACGGAGCATCTGATTCAGAGTGTTGATAGGATCACGAAGGTTCTCTAAGGCCGGTCAATTCCTCTCATACAGGTGCTATGTCAGCATGTCCGAGTGCAGGACAAAACCTTGGAGTGGGAGACTAATGTGCGTGCTCAGTGGCTAGAGTTGTTCTCAGCTTTATCTTCACCACCCTCAGAAAGGCAATTCAGGGACAAATTGTTTGAAGGGGGAAAGTTCATAAGAACTCGGTTCTCATTCTTAAGGTACGGGTTTATTCTTTTCCTTTTTCTTTGTGGTTTTTTGAGAAAATAAGGAAAATGGGGAAAATCCCAAAATGTGTGGGTATACACCATGTACTTTTCAACATTCCATGTACTTTGGTCATGTGGGATAAGTAAACAGGGTGTGTAGGCCTTTCGGCGATGAAGGGTGTAAAAACTGACTACACACCATGTACTCTGTATTTACATGGTGTGTAATCAGTCAGTAGGTGAATAGTAAGGATGTGGGAGTAGCCGCCAGCAGAGTGACAGTACACACCGTGTATTCAGAAATACATGCCATGTACTCATGTTGATAGATGAACATTAAGGCGGTGGAAAGTGGCCACCATAGGAACATTTAAAAATGAAATGTACACATCGTGTACTTGAGAGTACATGCCATGTAGTTGTGTATTTTTGTTATAAACCAGTAGTAGCCTCCTCTTTCAACAGAGGAAGCATAGAATGTCGGGAAGCTGTGGGATAGACGACTGAAAATTGGAAGAGCTCCTGACCGAACATCGGGACTCCGATTCTTTCACCGACGATCACATTTGGACCGCGCGACTAAGGACTTTTCACTACATGTGTGTTTCTATCCAATTATTTCAAAGGGGAGGTTATTTTAGTTTGAATGGGTAAATATTTCTCCCAAATCTACGCCATTCTCGGGTGTTTCAGGAGGCGTCGTTCATGTATATTGATCAGAGGAGATCAAGGTTGGTGGTATGGTGTTTAATTCCAACTACTGAGTGTTTTTGTTTACCTTTGTGCTACGCGCCCATGTTTGGGGTGTCGTATGGATGAGGAATTGACTGATAAAATACCTAAAGTTGGATAGGTAATTTAATGATTATGTATAAACTACTTTTTGGGATATTTTCTTTGATCTAGGGCCACCCTCAGGGGTGTGTTTCCCTTGTTTGGCCATTTGGCCAGGATACCTGAGTGTATGCCATGTTTTTTTAGCATTATTTGAGTTTTCTTGAGAGAAAATGTATACATAATTTCTTTCTTATGTGTTGGGCTTGGCCCTGTTACTTTCTTAACCTGAGGGCAATGTTTTCTTAGCCAGAGGGCAGTGTTTTTTTAGCCTGAGGGAAAATTTTTGTTCAGCCTGAGGGCAATATTTCTTATGCCTTAGGGAAGTATATTTCGTGCATGAGAGAAATATATTGTATGCCTGAGGGAAATATTCATTATGTATGAGGGTAATTACCTGAGGGTTTCGATTCTAATTACCCGAGGGTAAGGTTTTTCTTGTCTAAGGACTCTTTGTACTTTGAATATTCACTATGGTGCTTTCTTGTGTTATACCTTCCATGCTAAAGAACAGGCTTGATATTTTTATTGCAGCACTGTATAAGAGATTGTCAGCTGGGGATGGGTCTCAGGAACTTATAATTCAATTTTATTGAATTTTTAAATAATAATTAAAATGGAAATATAACTGGTAGGATTGTTTACTTTTGAGTACATCCTAGTTTACTGCATTTCATTACCACACACTGCTATTGCACATTTTCACTGACAGTTGGGCACGAGCCTTTGGTGGTTGCCTAATGGGATTTATTTCTCACACCCTATTTGTTTCATGTCTTGGACCCAAAAAAATTACATTTCTGCAAGTGTTGATAAGCTCAAGGGACCCTATAAAGGTACTTGATTGTTGCAGAGGTGTAGGAGATCATGGGACCAAGCTTAGGCTTGCGATGCTACTAAGTTACTGTTGCACTATTTTAGTTTGTTTTGTTGTACTTGGTACTTAGTATTGTATTGTATATGATTGCAGTGTATCCTATTTTGACTGTTTTCTTAGAAATATAACATATTGCATCATCATATATATATGATAGTTGATTATCTTTTACTGCAGTTCCATTTTCTATTTTAGTTCTATATTGTTACTTCTTCCGCTTTTGGTATGTTTATATTTTTCCACTGTGCTACACTTTGAAAAATGAGGGCATAGTTTACCCACTATTACACCTAGGCCCTCACTACTAGTTGGCAGCCTCTAGAATTTGGGGAAATGCACTTGAGTTCATGTGACGAACCAGGTTTGGGGCACCCGTTGTGTGGCACCCAGATCCGGGATGCTACAGTAAACCCCATTGATATCTCAATAGGTAGTCTAGAAATATATTCCGGGAAAACATCCATGAAACTATATTCTATAGGACGTAAACCTATTTAACATGTTCCCTAATCATCCATATATAGGGTAGTAGTATTGGATATTACACTACCTTTCCCATGATGCTCTAGTCTAGCTCTACATTCTGAGATATCACATTCACCATTTTGAATATAACTATCTCCTTATAGTGAATTAAATGATACCATGTAGTGATAGCAGTCCACAATAGTATGATAGGTAACCAACCACTCCATTATGAGAATGAAATTGAAGCATATCATCTTGATGATGAAGTGGTCCCATAAGAAACAAAATTCTCACACCTTTAGGGGAATTCCTTTCACTTTCATATGATCTCTGATCAAATTACAAATATATTATCAAGTTTTATCTTACATAGAAAAAAATAATCTCAAGCCCAAGGATTTACATGATATCCACAGAGATAAAATAATACTATGTTCCTGTATCAAAAAGAGTGGAAACTAAAGTAGTGGCTAAAAATATTGTACCTCTAACTATAGTTTCCGTGACACCCTAATCTTCAGGTAGAGGTTGTTCTATATACATCTGGAATAATACATAGCTCTACATGCACCCTAACTATCTGAAGAGGGTCCACTCAGCTAGCATTTTGTATCTTGAGTAAGGAATACTCAACTACATCCACCTCCTCAGTTTGTATGTCTTGTGGCAGTTAATCTTCCAGCCAGAGTGGAGCTACTGATCATCTTCTTGATAGGTGGAGATGGTGTGGATTATCTCCCACTAGGAATGGATAGAATGGTCTAAAAAACCAATGGAGGGGCCCATTTTATTATAGCATCAACATTCAAATAGATCTCGATCGCACTTTGGAATTACATGACCATATCTTTTATATTGATAGAATATAACATAACTACGGATGTGGATACTCTGGTTTCCACTGCTCTATTTAGAACCCTTCAAATGACATTTCCTACCACTAGTGAAACTGCTACCCTACATTAGTATTGAAATATGATTCTATGTATTTTCAGCTTCTCTTAAACTATGCTTCATAATAAATTTTTTATTCATTATTTTTATGATATTAGTTAAGAGGCAGTCATTTACTTGTGACCGAATGGAATACCTGAGCCCATCCTCAAAGATTATTTCTCTTGAAATCTCATCAGCCAGAAGAAAGGTGAAAAATACTAAATATTAGTAAATAAATTTGAATAATCCATAACTAACAGGGAACCTTTCTCTAGGTTTAGGACTTCTAAATATTTATAAGATCTCAATGTATCCAAAAAGAAAATTTCATAGAAGGTAGCCTAGAAATATATACAATCTACATCTTGATTATGGTCTCCATGAGTAATAACATCCTAAAAATTCATGGAAGAACCATAAAAAATATATGAGGTGATCCTGACCCTCCCCCTAGAGGCATATATAGATGTTGAAATATTTATAGCATAACCTCTAGTCAAACCTCAGTAGCCCATGGACTACTATCCCCTGAAAACATGGACACATTATGCTACTCAAACACTCATATCAAGTCTTTCATAATAGGCGTGGGCCATGTATCTCACTAAATAGTCTACATAAACTATAGGATACCATCTTGGAACATGGAATTACCCCCAATGTTATGTATAATTGGAGGTGTATTAGGTGGTACTACTAGTGGGTTGGGTCCCACCACTTTGGAATATTGTCATAGCCACCTTATTGGCACTCAACTTAAGGATTTTGTGGTGGATTATCTTGAAAAATTCCTAGAATGTGTCTCAAATATGATTTAACACTGTTATATTTTGAAAATATAAGAATAGGATAAATATAGGACTTTCTATATAAGAGTCTCACACTAATTCCATCTTATAATGTCATGTATGGAATCATATAATGTTGAAAAGAATCGATAGAGATACTATATATTTCCCACTACTAAGGTTGGGTTTAAACCTAGTTCTCTATTTTATATTTGGGGTCCATTATACAGTGTTTCAATTGAAAATTATAGAGGAAAACACCCTTTAAGTTGAAATCGGAATCACTATTTAATAGCCACCACTTCTATTTAAATTTAGAACTCAATATTTTTTAAATAGTTCTTTATGTATGTATATATATATATATTTATATATATCATTGTACAATTAGATGCATATATCATTCCCAATTTATAATGTACTACACTTTATAAATATAAAATGGTACTACATGTAACTGCAACCCAGATTTTATGATGGTTTAATTAGATGGATCACCATTCCCAATTAATACTGGTATACACATTCTTCAAATTGCAATTGGTACACATGTAATTGAAACCAACTAACATTTCAGATCATGTGACCAATGATCCATGGATCAAACATAATTTAATTATTGAATTAATCTATCATCATCATTCTATATGGGGAAACCCCATTTAGGTTGAAGTTGACACTTAAATTATTACAATTATTTTATCTTTTCAAGAAACATTAGAAAAATCTCAAATATAACTACCAGGTCACAAGGAACACGCAACAGACAATGCACATAGTAAGTAAACATGGAATTGAATAATTTATGACATATAAATCCTCATGTTCCTATAATCATTCATGAGACACAACCTCCTTTCCATGTCGGCCCAAGTGTAAAAATAAATTCTACAATATTAACAAAATCCATAACCCATGTATGTCACCAAATAGTGAAATTAATACTACTGTAATATGAATAATCCCTATCATCAATTTTCATCCTTGGAAATTTACCATTTCACCCATATGTGGGATAGATACTCCCATGAATAGGCTCATTACCAAATTCCAACACATCCCAGTCTCCTGTCTAACAACCCAAACAGTAAGAAAAAAGGAATATAAGATCTCTAATACCAATTTGTAATGTCCCAGACCTAGTTCACGCATATGTAATTGAACCTGATTGGTCTCAGGGCCTCAAGCATGCCAATACTACATAATTGGACTTTAACAGCACTGACATTTATCATCCCTAGAAAAAAATAATTGATAAAGGTTCCCTTTATTATTGCTAAAAAAGTGCGGATAAAAGGTTCCTTTTATCACAGTTTTAATCTAGGGATGATAAACAACACTCTTTATCAGCACATTTACATAGCACTGATAATGGGTACCCTTTATCATAGCTTTATGTTTAGCTCTCATAAAGGGAACATTTATCAGTGTTTCATTTTTAACACTTGTAAATGAATCTTTTGTCAACACTTTTTTAGCACTGATAAAAGTCTGAATAAAATGAAATAATTATGTAAATAAAAAATGAAATTGGTTTTATTAAAAAAAATATTGAAAATTTCATTAAATAATTAATTATTGATAAAAATGAATAAAATGATTATACTGTATATAATCTATAAATACTAATAAATAGTATATATTAAATATATAGATTTGAAAAATGAAAATTATACAAATGAAAATTAAAAATAGTTAAATTGAGAAAAGTATTAACTATTTTATTAGTTAAATAATTATTGATAATGTTGATAAATAGTATATATTAAATATACAAATATATATATATATATATATATATATATGAATGTATATAAATAAGATTTATATAGCACAAAATAGTTATGATTTACATTAAATAGTAATAGATTTAGTGAATAATGGTTTATAATTAAAAATTAATATGAATTAAAAATACTGACTAATTACATCGAGTAAAGGACATAATTGAATGTCGTATCATTTTTAAATTTAACATAGATGAAACATATTATGTTAATTTCACATATATGAAATTAATTTATTTTTAGATACCATGCACACAAGTAAATATTTTGTTTAAGAATTTAATATATTTCTATAATTTATTTTATATTTATCTATTTACTATGTTTTAATATTTTTAATATGTATTCGTATTTATTTCAATATATATCCATTTTTTTAATGATTTATATTTAATAAATAAAACTTATCCAATTTTTCAATAATGTTAAAGTGTACTTTTTTTTAATTATTCAATTTTACTCATTTTTAACATCCATGAACATAAGATTAAATATTCATTGATATTATTAAAAACATGTATAAAAAATATTTATAAGGAAATATATTTATAAATATTTATTTACTATTTTTATACATCTATAATTTTAAATAAATTAATAAGATTTGTTTAAAAATTATTTATAAAATTATAAATAACTAATTATATATATTTAAATAGTTATAAAATTATGATAATTTTATTTGAGTATTGAATATATTTTCAATATATATATATATATTAAATATATATATATAATTATATAAATATATATATTGTTATAAATATTTTTTTATATTTATATAATTATAAATATATAATTATGTATTCAAAGAATTATAAAAGTATTATTCTATAAAAAGTATTATTATAAGTATTATAATTATATATAATAATTATACTTCTTTTAAAAAAAATCTTAAAAAAATATTGTAAGTATTTTTCTGTTCTTTTTATAAAGGTGATAAAGATTGATTTTATCAGTGTTGAAAAAGTGTTGATTTAGATTCCTTTTATCAGTTCTTATTAACTTGGTATTGATAAAAGGTATCTTCATCAGTGCTTTTTTGGAAGCACTGATAAAAGTATCTTATATATGTTAAGTAATCTAACCATCATGAACCAGTTCACAATATCTAATGCTCTCCACGGAAGCCACCTATTTTGGGTGCTCCTCGTTATCGAATCTAAGTTTGAATCTATGCTAAAATAAAGGCTCCAACTATTCCAAGGATTGAATCCAAGGCTTAGTCAGTTCTAAGGTGGAAGATAACCAACGCTTGAAGGAAATCTAGGTTTTTTGATATCTCTATTTTCCCTCAGTTATCCACTAAACCTTCACATACAACATTTGTGAATCCCAACAACATCACTTTCAATATCTTATAATAAAACAACCCAAAATTGATGGTTTCGTAGATATATTAAAGTATCATCTTCCCTGATTGCATGTGGCTCTCCATGGTATATCATTGGTACTATGTGACTTAAATATCAAACCCAATGTTGGGTGATGTTGTTGTGATGTATAATAGGCTCCCAAAACCTATATTCCATGACATCTACCACTTTGAAATCATCATCTTTTAAAAAATTCATCCATATAGTGGTTTATGTTTTTATTGGTTTGGAATATTCTACTGAAAATCCCTTGGAAACCTCTTTTCATATTTTGACTGAGAAATTATTATGTTATGATTTCCTTGATTTACTTATAAACCGAGGAAAATGTTTCACCAATCATAGAGATCTTGATATCATACCTCATAGGATCCACACAAAAAATTCATTATCTTTTTCCACTCCTAAAATATTATATTTTCAAAAAATATGAGTTACAACATCATTTGATCATTCTCCTACCTTATTTGGAGGTTGTGATCAACAATACCTCGTTAAAAAACTATTTTTATTTGGTATTGATCTAACCTTAAATACTTGGTCCTCAATTATTTATTTTTCATATATATATACATAATTATTTAATCAGAACACATTTCTATTATTTTTGTCTACAATAAACCCATTCGGTTTCTCAATGTATACATCCCCTTAATAACTCCATTTAGGAACATATATTTGGCATCCATTTGGAATACTTTTAACTACATTTTCAATGAAATACCCAATAAATTTTAAGTAGTTTCCGAAAAGGATATAATAGAAAATATATTATAAATATAAATTTCTTTTATCTATGAGTTCCCCTTGTACATTATCCATTCATTATATTGAGCCACATTTCCATATTTAATTAGTTTATTACTGAACACCCACTTGGTTATGATAACATTTCTATCTTCCATCCTTGGAACAATTTCGCATGTCACATAGTTCTTATTCATATCAAGAACCTTATGCATATATTTGATCCACTTATGATCCTTTTCATCCACTCTAAATGATTTAGGCTCTTCTTGGATAAAAATTGGTTTTTGTAGAGTCATACTCTTTCGATTTTTCACTAAAATTATCCAATCACAAATGATATTTTTTAATTGATTTCATTATTTTCTTGTATTTATTTCATTTGATAATCCCTCTTCAATTTCCTCACCATCAATTTGTTATTTTGATTCTACATAATCTCCATGTTCTCCCCCATATACTACTCAGTTAAACATTAATTCCCTTATATGTCTTATTATTATTTTAATAATTAGTAATCTCTCTATTTTAATTAGTAGAAAATATCTATAGATTTTATCTTGTCATCATAAAAACATCTCAACCCACCTTTTGTAAGTCGGTATTAAATTGTCTCATTATCTAATATGATTAATTTTTCACTAACATAAATCAATTTCTAATTTTAAACACAATTACCAGAAATTTTTACCTACTTCAAAACAAAAAATGGTTCGAAAAGTTTTCTTTTCCTTTGTAAAAATATAGTCATATTTGAAATTATAACCCACTCATTAATGCTTCTTAAAATCACTTCATTTATTTCATCACACATCTAATAAAATTTATGTATGTTTTATTTAACCCATCTAAAAATATAACATTTTTAACATTGCTTTTTGGTTCCACCCTTGGGAATCTTTTAGTACCATCCTTGTAATTATCACAAATGAGAGACATTACCCATTTTAGAGAACATAATAGAGTAAAACTATCATCCTAAGCATTTTCATCTCTTGAATAGTTATTGTTCCAAATTTTCACTTGGGACTCATCCCCCATCTATTTTGTATTTCTTCTACTACTTTGAGAAGTAATATTCATATGGATGACTTCTACTTTGAGTATTTTAAGAAACATAGGTGGATGTCCACAAGATATGGAGGATGAGTTACAAATAACAAAATTAAATGATAAGTGTTCTAAATATGAGATAATGAGGATGAAAATTGTCTATAATGATCACCATTGGAGGAAATCCTAGGATAACACCTACCATAATGAAGTAATTTTTTTCTTAAATTTTATTACCCATTTTCGTCAAAACATACTGAAATTGTTTTAAACAATCAAATTTTGAGTATCCCTTATTATAATTATCTATAACATTCATATTTTATAATGAATATATTATGTGTATTTATTTATTTATTGTAAAAAAAGAATATTTTTTGAACCTAATAGGATATCTCTACTTCTATCAGATGATTCAAAGCTTCAATCCAAGGTATATTATTTTCTAATCATTTTCCTCACTCATTGATTGATTGTTTGGAAATATCTATTTACATTTTTTATCATTATTCCTTCATTACCATTGGTATATCCCTGCGGTCAAAAATGTTTTAATAGTAAAATGATTATCCATATAATTATTTTATTGTTTCATATTTATGTTTAATTAATTTCTTTTTAGTATTACTCATATAATAATTATTTTCTTGTATAGGTGGATTATTTTGTTCAAGTTGGGGTGGTTTTTTAACGATACTCATACTCATGAGGGATTAGACATCAAGCCTACAACTGAGATAACGATAAAAAGGAAATGAATCAAGAATGTGTACAACCACAAAGAAAATTGTGAATTCCTACTACATATTTAATTGATTTTCCAACATTTTATTTAATATTTTTATGTTAATTTCTTTATCATCATTGTATAATACTTATTTTGTTTTTCCACAGATCTTTTGCAAATTCATGTTTTTTTAAACCATCTACAAAAATCCAAAAACGGGATAAAATGTTTATTTCTTCCAATGTTATTACATTTTCCATTTTCATTGTCTTTCTTTATCGAACTATTAACGCTACATATTAACTCAATATTGTTAGATAAAAAAACATTTTCTCATTATTAGAATCCTAAGGAGTTGAGGAAGGTCATGTGCCCATTGTGGATACTTCTCATTATGTAATGTAAACACTATCTTACAATTCTCTATTGGATTTCAATAAGAAGAATGGTTTTTCCAGTAAGAACATAAGGTAAATATATATTCAATGTTAATATTTTGACATCGAATTACAATGGAAACATGGTAGAATTGGGAGTTATGATTTTTTGAGACTTTAGGATTTTTAGGAATATGCAGCAGCTAAATCTGACATACTGTGTGACCGGTATGACTCCAATTGCTTCTTTTTAATTTAAATTAACATGAATTTTAGCAAAAATGGAAAATCAAATAATCAAAACTGAAAAAAAAACTGATTTTGTTGATACTTGATGTAAATGATCCATAAGTTATTTGGGACGTGTAAAAATTATCCACACCTCAATTTGATGCACTATGTTATTTCTATGAATCAATGTGTCTATTATCAATTTAAAAGAGATAATTTACTTCCAAAAATGTCACTCATTGAAAATTGATCAAAAAACACTCTTATTTTGTTGATAATTTTTCATATTGATTCATAAGTCATTTTTTGATGTGTAGGAATTAGTCTTACATAAAATCTATACACAATGTAAATAATATGAGTCCAAGTGCATGTTTCTAATTTAAATTGACATTTTTGTAAAAAAAATAAATGACATAATAAAAACCAATGAAACACATTTTTATTGTTTTCATAATTTAGTTAAATGATCCATAACTAAATTGAGACATGTATGAATTAGACACACATCAATCTCATGCACTGTGATACCAGTATAACCCCATGTGCATCTCTTCATTAAAAATTGACATCAATTTTAGTAAAAAAGGAAACTGACCTAATCAACAGTTATAAAAATCATTTTAATTTTTTTTATAATTTATTAAAATGACCCATAAGTTATTTTTGATATGTAGGAATAAACCACACCTCAATCTGAGATAGTATATTCCCGGCATGATTTAGTGTTTGTTGTCAGTTTAAAATCAATATTTTATATCAACAAATATCTCTCACTAAAAATAAATCAAATGAAATTAAATTTTATTAATAATTTATGAAAACAATTAATAATTCATTTGTGACATGTTGGAATTGGCCTCATGTCAAACCGATACATTATGTGGTCTGTATGAGTCAAAGTGCATGTTTCCAGTTTAAAATTACATTTTAGTAAAAAAATAAAAGTGACGTAATCAAAACCAATAAAAAAATTCAGATTGTCTTGGTAATTTTGTAAAAATATCCATAAGTCATTTTAGAGTGTATGAATTGGATGGACCTTAATCTGACAAATGGTGTAGTTAGTATGGCCTCAGGTAATTCATTCTATTTAAAATTGACATGAGTTTTAGAAAAATGGTAAACTGACCAACTCAAAATAGAGAAAACTCATTTAAGTTGTTTGGATACATTATATTAACAATCCATAATCCATTTTTTGAATAGGAATCATCTGTACCTTAATCTGATACATGACGTACCCAGTATGACTCAAAGTGTCTTTTTTCAGTTTAATATCAAAATTTTAGAACAAAAACCATCAATCAATAAAAAACAATAAAATTCCCTCATATTTTCTTGATAATTTAAGAAAAGTATTCATAAGTAATTTTTGAAGTGTATGAATTGGTCTCACATCAAACTGATATAAGATGTTATTAGTATGTGTCAAAGTGTGTGTTTCCATTTTAAAATGAAATTTTAGTAAAAATGACAACTGTTGTAATATAAACCAATCAAACACCTTTATATTGTTTTGATACTTTATGGAAAAAATCATATGTCATTTGAGACATGTATAAATATGCCTCATCTCAATCTTACACATGGTGTGACTGGTATGACCTCAAGTGCGACTTTTTATTTAAAATTGACGTTAATTTTAGTAAAATGGAATACTTACCTTCTCAAAACAAAGGGAACACATTAATATTGTTTTTATACTTTATTAAATGTTACATAATTCAGTTTTTACATGTAGGAATCATCTTCACCTCAATTTGATAAATGATGTGAATAATATGACTTAATGTGTCCGTTTTCTGTTTAAATCGATATTTCAGATAAAAAAATATCACCCACTAAAAACCTATCAAACACCGTCATATTTTATTAATATTTTAGTAAAATTATTCCTAATTTTTTTGTGATATGTATGAATTTTTCTCACATCTTGCTGATACACGATGTGATCGGTATAAGTCAAAGTGTGTGTTTCCGGTTTAAATTGACATTATTTTTTTAAAAAAAGTAACATAATCAAAACCAAGAAATTGAATTTAGATTGCTTTTTTTTCTTTAGTAAACTGATCTAAAAATCATTTAAGGCCTTTAGGAATTGTATTCACCTCAATTCGACACACAGTGTGACCGCCATGACCTCAAGTGCATCTTTTTATTTAAAACTGAAATCAATTTTAGTACAATGGAAAAATAACTTACTCAAAACCAATCAAACGCATTCGTATTGTCTGGATAATCTAAGTAATTGACCCATAAGTTATTTTAGATGTGTATTAAATAGATTCAACCTAATATGATACATGATGTTCTTGGTATAACTTTAACTATCTGGTATCAGTTTAAAATAAACATTTTAGTTAAAAATGCCACTCACTAAAAATTGATAAATTGCACTTGTATTTTCTTGATAATTTTGGAAAATGTTTAATAAGTAATTCTTGATGAGTAGGAATTGGTCTCAAGTCAAATTGATACATGATGTGTCAGATATGATACAAATTTCACATTTCTAGTTTAAAATGACATTTTTAGTAAAAAAGACAAGTGGCATACTCAAAAATTGGATAACACATTCGTATTATTTTGATAATTTAATAAAATCACACATAACTAGTTCGAGACATATAGAAATTGGATTCACCTAAATCTAATGCATGTGGTGACTGTTATGACTCAAAGTGCATCTTTTTATATAAATTGACATCAATTTCAGTAAAATGGACAACAAGCCTACTCAAAACCAATCAAACACATTTTTATTATTTTGATACTTTAGTAAAATGATCCATAAGTTATTTGAGACATGTAAGAATTGGTCACATATCATTATCATGCATGGTATGACTGGAAGGACTCTAAGTGAATCTCTTTATTTATAATTGACATCAATTTTAGTAAAATTGACATCTAACATGCTCAAAACCAAGTAAAGGCATTATGATTATTTTGATACTTTTTCAAAATCATCCATAAGTCATTTTTGACCTGTATGAATCATTTTCACCCCAATCCAATGCATGATGTTCCAAGTATGACTCAAAGTGCTCGTTATCAGTTTAAAATTTACATTTTATTTCAAAAAGTGTCATTCATGAAACTACTTTATAGAACACATAGAGATTTTTCATATAAATAGTTAATTAATTTTCATAGAGATAATGAATGAATATGAAAAAGAAATTATTTTATGGTAATAATCAACCAAAACTCAATATGATGCATAGTTTTCCTAGTATGACTGAAATTTTAGTTTAAAATTTACACTTAATAATAATTTATTTTATTTTATTACTAACATAATAATTGTTTTCTTATACATGTGTGTTATTTTGCTTTAACAGGGATGTGTTGTTTGAAAATAGAAAGAGTTTGGGTCAGGATCAAAATAGAATGGAACATTGATGTTTCTTAATGTATGTTATAATTTGTCCTTATATAATTTTATAAACCATTGTTTGAAATGTCTATAATATAGTTTGCATTTGTTTTTCATGTAAATTTCATTTATTTTAAATCTTTATTGATACATGATTTTGTTGATATATTTTGGTGTTTTTGATGTTGTGGTGTTCTGTTAGAGAACAATGCACTGGTGGTGCAGTGCATTGTTACAGTGCACTACAACATTACCCTTTATCAGTGCTTTTGAAAGCATTGATAAAGTTTTACATTATCATCACATTTGAAAGCACTGATATATTCATCCTTTATCAATGCTTTTGAAATCACATAAACTTTTTTTATTAGTTCTTTTAAAAAAAATAGATAAACGTACTCTTTATCGGTGCTAAATAATGGTCGTGATAAAAATAAGCTCTTCAAAAAGCACTGATAATGGATCCATTTATCATTGATTTTGTTAGCACTGATAAAGGAACCATTTATTAGTTCTTTTTAGCACTAATAAAATTCAAGGGATTTCAATGTCACTCTGGTTATCAATGCTTCTCTAGCACAGATGAAGGTCATTTTTAGTGTTGTTAAAGGCCTATTTTTTAGTAGTACGCCTTCCCATATTCTATAGGCTACTGAATAACTGTAATTTTTCATGATGTTATGATAGAGATATTATACCCTCATTGTCATAGTAGTATGGTGGAAATAATAAATGAATAAATAGAGGAAGAATAATAGTGAAATGAAGGTAAATCGTCCAGATAGTAATAATACATCAACCCAAAAATGGAACCATATAAAAAATGATGAGTATATCATGGAGATATACAAAAGGCAGGCTTACATACATACATGTATATCAAAAAGAAACAAAGGAACAAAAGGGATATCTTTATCATCAGAAGCAGAAAAGGGTTGGTCTCGCACTCCTAATCTCTCATAATATAGCCAATCAAGCATCTAAAATTGGGAAATTTTGTTTGTCCCTACCATATCCATTAAGTCTATTTGGGTACCAAATGGTGGCATGAACAGGGTGTGAGATATACTCAATAGGCCTCCACCAACGAATTCAATACAAATCCAATCCATTAATAATAAAAAAGTAGTGTATATATATAGAGTAAAGTAATAGAATGACATGGATGAAATAATAATCACATTGATCTTGGACTCCACATTGGAAGCCCAGCCAACCAGGCCTACTTCTGATCATACCATTAATGTCTAAAAAAGGTACCTATAAGAGTATATGGTCTAGAATGTATAAACAAGGTGTACTAGTTTAACTAATTATAAAATTATACCCATGGTGAAGCCAGGGTGTCCAATTCATAATACTAGCAATGCAGGGTCCAAGAGAAATTGTGGTATCCTTGACCATAGATGGTTGATCCTTCTCATATAATACAACCATGAAGCCTAGATAACGGGTACTAGTGTATTTTAGGGGAATACCCATGTAATTACACTATGATAATTATATAACCATGTCCATATAGAATCTCTATAGTATGTCCTATAATAAGAATGACTAAGGACCAAAGGAAGGATCCATAGAACCTCCTATCTAAGGACATACGTTGAATACAAGGATTAT
Organism: Viscum album; assembly: GCA_963277665.1. NCBI lineage: Eukaryota > Viridiplantae > Streptophyta > Magnoliopsida > Santalales > Viscaceae > Viscum > Viscum album. The sequence goes on along the minus strand of OY728158.1, from coordinate 903,122,119 downwards.
ATCCAAGGAATTATAAATATCTAGAAATGATTCAAGTGAATAATTGGTACTATTATGAATAATTCTCATAGAAATAAAGCATTGACCAAATTCCAAGGTGGCTATCTCCCTTGGAAATTGGCCTAATTAATTGGGGTGGCATCCTCCATGTTTTCAAGGTATTTCTTCTATAATCCAGGGTTATCTCAAGTATTACCACTCCTATAATAATAAAAATGTACATAATAAAAATAGACTCCTTAGGTTTAATGAAATAACTAAGGCCATTAGATAATCATGCCAATTTATTCACTTTATATAACTCAATTATTTACCTTTTATTTCTATAATGAAAAAAGGAAATATAATGTGTCATGTCCTTAGTCATTTTTTTTAAATTAATAAGAGCCAAGATAAACATTCTTTCCCAATCATAAAGTTTGAATTTATCTATTTTAATTAAACAAATCATATCATCAAGTCAAACCAAATTCACTAAGTATTTTTAAGTAAATAAAATGTTTGAGGGAACATGGGAATATGAATGAAACACCCAAGGGAGGGGGGATCATGTTGATATCATTGACTTTTAATGGTAATATTAGGGTCTAATTGGTCATTTTAATTTCACTTTAAACAATTAATTTAAGGCAATTTAATTTTAGGGGAAAAGTGTGAGTGAACCCATCACATAGAACAATTGTGAAAAATATAAATCAATTATGCTTGATGAAAAATTCATAGACCACATAATTTAAGGTTTTAGTGGAAGAATCATATTTTATTTACCCATGGGTTTTTAAAATCAGAAGAAAAAATAATAATAGAAAATTATTCTCAAAATATTGCAAAAGAGCTTGCATGAAGGTCACACAAAAGATGGATTGATAAATAGGGAAAAATAAGGAATAAGATCGAAGCTCTAAACAGTGGTGATCCGACATAATAGATATAAATTAATTTGGATTCTAGATGAGGAAGAGGGATCAAATACTAACTTGAGGCTTTAAGGATCTCTAGAGGGATAAATGGGCACTGCACATTGGATGGGGGGAAGAGGGGTTAAGTTATAAGGGTCCAAGAGGAAAATCTTCATTTCACCCAACATCATGAGGGAACATGATTTGGCCCCATGGTTTGGAAAACTATGAAAAACACCTTGTGTCAACACTAACCAAAGGGAGATTCCCCTATCATGGTTATCCTGCATGGTTGGGACAAACCATGCTGCAACTGGGAGGAATCACTTCCTAAGTGTAATTATGGGTGTGGTCTAGGTACATGGTTTTCCAAACTATGTGAAACCTATACAGGTCCCCTCTACAACCTATCTGTAGTTTTCTACATGGTCATACAGCCTCCCTCACATGGGTTTTCAATTTGTTCTCCGTTACCTTGGTTCTGCAAAGCTGAGTTGCATGATTACTATTAATCCTTCACTAAACATGTGCCTCATGTTCCGTCTCCAAAACTTTTATCTTCAGGATCCAAACAAACCTCATAGGCTCTTGAATCCTCCCATTATCACTTGATCCCAAGTATAAGGATAAAATAAATATTCAAACTGAAAACTAAGTGGTTCATACCACTAAAAAATCATGCTGGTATAGTTTGTCACAAAGACTAGAACCCAAATATATGAATGTTTCAATATCATATTTTTTCATGAATAACTTAAAAATTATCACTAAATAATAACAGTCACTCATAAATCCATATACTAAAAATATATATTCCCTAATAATATAATCACTAAAATATGAAAATACGTTCCATAAATTAGCTAAATCACTATAAAACAATAATAAAATCATATATGCTTCCAAAATATAATTCAACATTTATTCTTTAAATAAAATCCCATATTACCTAAAAATATTTCCATTTATCTTAATCATATAATTTTCCCAAAGTAAAGACCTTTGAGAAAAAAAAATTTAATCACTTTATCACTAAATCAATTTTCAATCCCAATGTCATCTATATGATAAATCATATGTTACAGAAATGTAATAAACCTTTTATCCAAATTAACTATAATTTACTCAACATAAGAGACCATATTAACTCTAAATGTTATCAATACCTTTCAACTTATATTCATAATATATAAAATACTTATTATTTAAATAATATGTTCACTATAATAAAAGTTAAACATAAGAGTTACATATACCTAATACCTTTATGAAAACTCAATAAATGTCACCCAAAGCTCTACCATCAGATAAAACCTCAAAAGGTACTAATTGATTTAAAATTATGATCATCCTTAAATGAAATACCACTATATCAAAACTCTTGAAACCATATGTGTAGAAACATTCAATCATTTAAGATTATGTATAATCCATTGTTCAATATTTTCTATCATATATCATTATACTTTCTTACTATAGTGAAAAATATGAATCATGTCATAAGATTCATCAAATTTAATCGTTTCATGTATCCTAAATTAAATATAAATAACTCATAACTTGAAATATAAATCACCATTTATTCTAATCCAAATTTCAAATACATATTTCATATAATCTACTATGTTGGTTCTATACATTGTATGAATTCCTTGAAACTTTTCTAAGTTACTCTACATCCTTTATCCATGTATAATCATTACCTTCATACTAAAATGGATTTTTATAGAGATTTAAATTTATAAACATTCCCATGTTTTGAATATATTAATTTGAGACTCAAACCTCTTTCTAATAATACATTAAAATATAGTTTGACATGAACTTGTTCAATATTGTTTGTTGTTTATAAAAATTAAAAAAATGGATTACAGGATAAATGAATAGATATAACCTTATTAAAGGTCACCAACCATTTTATCAACATATAGGGTTGGAAATCATTTTTTTAGTCTACTACTCTAAAGACGTGATAAAGACACTTTTGGTATTTTACAAAAAGGGAATGATAAGACTGATGTCTTTCCAAAACATAGTCAATTTTATCCCAATGTTCTTCATGATATAAAAGTATAGAAGATGATTGAGATTCATTATAAAGTGTTTATAGGTATGATTTATATTAGAGAATGTGTAAAAATCACAAGATTTTGTAATTATTATTACAAGTGAATCCATTGAAAGATAAAGGAGGTTAGTGTTTGATTTTTTTCCATATATATTGAAGAAGATCTTTTATACTGATGGAATAAATTTGTGATTCAATAAACAATGATTTCATTATGGAAATCTGAGTGCATAATTAAATAAATTCTAAATTTCTAGCTCTAAGACACCCTCTTTTAAATATATTACACCTTAATATTGACCTATTTTATCCATGATCATCATTGAATTATATAACCTTATGTTAAAATCATTTATAGTGGTTCCTATAAAACATGTGAATCAACCCAAGAATATCCATTGAGAGTGTCTATCCAGGTGTCTAGTAATATTCCCAATTATCATGCACCAAGTGATGATCAAGTTAATACCCAATATTCCCCTTTATGGTTACTAATCCATTCCTAATCAAAGCCCGAGGAAGGGTTCTTTACCAGACTCTCCTAAAATTATGAATTCCACTAGCTTCAACCCCAAATAATGGGTTGGTTTAGTGAGTATTAGTTCCATCCTTTTCATTCTTTCCGGATCTTCTTTGGGTTACCTTAACACTATCTATCCTTCCTATGGATATCCTATAAGTCCCACACATCCCGGTTAGCCTAAATCCTCTTGTTTATTTTATGATTTTATTTGTGTTTGGGCTATAAAAAAAATAATTACTTGATGATTCCACCATTTATTTCTGCACCCTCATCATCATATTTGGTAATAATTAGTTGTCATCAGATATCTTCAAATGGTACATCGACTCAACATGAAATATGAAATTATTTACATCTTTTGGGGTTCTTGATAACTACAATTTTAGTGTTCATCTTCATTCATATGATGATTTTTATTATTCTTGGGCGTCATAATCCTAAATTTTCAATAATTAATTTTTTAATACATCATTAAAATAAATATTTCAATAAGGTATGGGATTGAAGAAGGTCAGCAGTTTGGTAGCACCTTCTAGGGTTACTATTTTCCTTCTAAGATCTAGATGTTCTCAAAGAAATCAAGGATCGCCTAGGCTATTTCATTTCTATTGATGATGTAACCCTTTCCTAAATGAGTTTCATGGGGAGTGTGTGTGTGTGTGTCTGTTGAACTGGATATCTCAAAGACACTCTTGAAGTGGATTTATCTCTCAGTTGGTGATAAGGAAAGATTCTATCAATTTATTCAGTATATGGGGAAATTTGGATATTGATCTTTATATCTTTATAAATAACAATAGGATAATCAGTTTAGGTGTCCCAAACATCAGGGAAATCGTCACTTGAAATAGAATCTGACACCTGTTACACTCAGGTAATCAGTTTCTTCTCCCCATAAACTGTCTATTAGTGTCCTTGTTCTTAATGACATGAGGATCCAACATGTTTGGATCCATACTTCCTAATTTGATTTTGGATTCTAAGACCCTCCTAATTGAGTGAAGGTGGTATTTACCTCTTCTACTCTATCTACATTGGGTGTGTCCATTTTTATTCATACCGAGATTTATAGAGGGGAGTTTGATGATGCAAATAGGTGTCTTATTACTTATCATGAGCCTCATATGACTCATTTAGTGATGAAAGGTTATTCTCTAGAGAAAAATAAATAAAGAAACTAATTTCAGATAGAGAATGATTCACAATCTATTGAGGGAGAAATCCCAAATCATATAATCTCAACATGAATCCCCATAATGGGGAAGCCTCAGCTCAAAGAAGTTCTAATAATTTCACCCTGATAACTGATGTGGTAAGTAATGACATAGTAAAAAAGTATTAAATTTTACTAGTTCTGGTAACAATACAATTAGTAATAAAAACGGTGTGGAAGGAGGACTTGGTGGGAATATGGAGAATCTTCCAATGGAGGTTATGTACCTTATTATTTGATATTAGTAGAAGCAGACACTGTGAAATTTTCATGTGAGAAACAACCCAAGACAAGTAAAATTAAGGTAATTAAGGGATCTATGATATCACCATTATGTAATGTGAATTTTTTATCCCCATTACATTCTATTAACCTAACAATTTCTAGGTATAATTATAGTTGTATCAAATCTTTTTTTAGTTTTTCATCTTTGAAATTTTGGGTATTTGGGGAGGTTTAGTTGTGTGGGTTCATGCATAACTAAAAGTATTCTCATAAAAATAAAAAAAGGAGAATATTTATTACTCCTAGTTTCATATGTCCCATAACTTCATCCACTTTATAATATCTACATGGAGATGTGATTGCTAGAAAAAATAAAAAATATTTTCTTTTCCAAGACTTTAGAATATTATCCTACACTTAGACTTAAAAACAATTTCTTCACCAAATTTTTCTAATCCAAATATCTAAAGTTATCTATGTTAGATCCCAGTATATGGAAATAGTTACTGGAAGGGGTGAATAGTAATTTTAGAAATATTCAATCGACCATGATAATCAAGGTGATTAAATAGTGTTAAATTTTCAACAGAAAAGAAATAAATAAAACAAGATATTTTTATAGTAATTCGGATCACCAAGATCATAATCTAATCTTCAATATCTTCTACTCATAGAGGAGATCAGTATTTACTACTTCCTCAATTTTATATGGGGAATAAGATCACAATTAAAAAAATGAACCTTTTCAAACATGGTTTTATAACCCCTAAATTTTGAAGGAGACACAACCAACAAAACTTTTTCCTATGAGTCACAACCCAACCTTCCTTTTAGATAGGAGGAATATCCTATATAATATTTGCTGTATGGTAAAATCCTAAAATGACTATAGAGTATAAAAATGATACAAAGAAATAAAATAGATAAAACTATATAGAATATAAAACAATAGTAGAGTAGATATGTTTAAATTTGGTGTGGATCATGATCTTTGATAACTTCAGTAGTGGGCGATCAGAATATGGAAGTTCTTCATCATCGGATCAATAGAGAAAACATTTTAGCATAAATTCCTTAATTTTCAAAGCTCGTAATAATGTTGTATTATTCTGTCACAATAAGTGTTTCAATGATCATCATTTATCTTTTCCAAATTTATTGGATGATCTATATCGATATCATTTTATCAGTTTCATTTATTTTCGTTACAATGGAAAATTATTTGTCATTAACTACAAATATCATGTAGTGTCCCAATGAATAATCATAGAAAACTGTGTTAGAAAAGTAATAAGAACTTAAATTAATATTTTTACCTATATTATCAATTAACAAGATAAGAGATATTATGCTAAATTATTACTACATTAAATAAATTGACAACACTATGAATATTGATTGTTAACATAAATTATAATAATTAATATGAATAAAATAATAAAAATATTTAAACAAGATTCTAGTGATTTGATATTTCAAAAGATTCATAAAATGGAGCATGAAATGATTATTTCACTAATTATTTCTCTAATATTTTCTACAATGAATAGTTTGAACAAAGTAGTAATATTATATAATTAACCTTCAAACAAAATGAGTGATAAAAATAAATTTTAAAAAATTCTAATAATTAAAAATTTAAAAATAACATTCAAATTGAGTGTGAAACAAATATATTTTTTCTCAGAATAATAAAAGTAATATTCTGAACATGAAATGAATTAGTTGTATAGTCGGTATACATACCTTGTGTGGTCAGTATACTAGTCATGCACATTCGATTTACTGACTATCCAGAAACAATTAATTTTATTCATGGTAAGTAGAAAAACCTCATACGGTAAGCATACTTACCATATCACACTTAGTTCATACTAAATACACATTAAGTTTGTATATATATATATATATCATGACAAATTCCACGGTAGTTCCAGTAACTCCAGGGTAGGTTCAAATTCACCCATATTAAGTACTCATTGTGAGTATATTTATCTAGTCATGGTATGTTTCATAGTGGGTACCACTGATGGTGAACCACTCTCATAGATGAGATCCTCTGTGTATTGAGGTACTACTTTTGAATTGGTGTTGGTTCAAACTAGTCTAACATTAAGAGAAGGTGCACGCTATTGAACATAACAGATGGTCCTCTAGTGGTATCCAAAACTAGTTGAAGAGAAATCGTTCTACTGCGCTTGAAACCTAGAGAACAAGCTACCTATTTATTCTTATCATTATATTTGGAATCATTTTTCTTCAACTATTTCATGAAAATTATGTTTTATTCATGTTGATAAATCTTCATCTTCTCCAAAACATGATCATAAAACACCCATGGAATCCTTGGTTTGATCAATGGAAGTTCGACCAGCTACCCTAGCATAGTGGAATACTTCTTCATCACTTGATGAAGAAGATGCAAGATATCTTGATCGGATTCTATAGATGTGCTAGATTGGATGGATGATCTTATGTCCATATTTTTAATAATAGAGGAACAGTGTTCGTCGTTCTATTGTCACACATTTGACTTGCATATGCATTGTCCTTTGTTATATCAATAAACTTATCCCTTCACTGATTTTTTCAGGCTACAAGGGATCAACACATGTTACGTTGCATTGCATGCCACATGGTCTTGCGCTAACCTGTGCTAGACCATAATTTTTTGTGTCCAAAATATGCACCACCACACATGAGAACTCTTATAGGGATTATACATAGTCCCACCCACTAACCTACTTCATAGGTCGGTCCTTCCAACTGCTCTCCTATGGGGTTGATGCTCGGGTTCCTTATGTAGTTAACAGGCTTGGAACTTGTAGGCTTGCCAAAGTTGGTCTTTTTTTATACTAAAATCTATTATGGAAAAAATTAACCATTAATTACAAAATAAATAATTAAACATTGAATCCATAATTGATGTAATTTTATTCCAAAAATATTAATTCTTTTTCAATAAGTTATGAGGATTACACTTTGAATTTAATAACAAAAAATTCAATAAAAATAAAGGTGTATAAATTTATCAAAAAAATAAAATAATTAAACATATATACTCATTTTAAAAAAATATATCCCTTTTGTAAATTAAAAAACCAAAACTAAACTTTTAATTTTAATAAATCCCATAATTTCTCTCCAATTTCTCCCCCTTTATTAAATTTTGAAAAAAATTAGAAGATAAGGGAAAATTTATAAAGAACAACATATAAATAATCAAATAGGTGATAACTCCCCTAATGTTCCTAAAATTATAGAAATAGTTTAGTAAAAAAATAATACATAGTTTAATATGCACTAAAAATTAAATTCCATTATTCCTCGTTAAAAATTTATTTTTTAGAATCTTACAGAATCTATAACCTTAGTAAATATGTCTACAGGTTGGTTTATTTATAGGGATATATTCCAAATCAATGTCACCATTATTAGTATGATCTATTAAGAAATTAAATATACCATATATATGTTTATTCCTATAATGATATAAAGGATTTTTAGATATTGAAATGGAAGATGTATCATAATAGAATATAAGAATTTTAACTATGTAAACATTAAAATCACATAGAGTTTGTTTTAACCAGATGTTATCTGCATAAATATTATCAGTATGATGGTACTCTGACTCAGCTGTGGGCAATGAAAATGAATATTTATTTTTAGAACTCCATGAAATTGATATTTTACCTAACAAGTGACACATACCCAATGTTATCTTCCTGTTAACTCTGCAGTATCCAAAGTTGGAGTTAGAAAATGATAACATTTTAAATCAATTCTGATTGAAGTAAAATAAACAAGTATTGAATGTTCTTTTGATATATATGATTATTATTTTGACATCCTTTAAATAAATGTTTTTAGGATTATATTTATATATACCATGAATACCAATAGTAAACAAGATATCAAGACTTAATGCTATTAAATATAGCATGCTTTCTAAAATGTCTTTATATAAATTATCATACATAGATATTCCATATTTATCCACATAAAGTTTAGAATTAGTTCTCACTATGTTTATCATAGTTTATTAGGAATCAGAATTTAATTCTTTTAAACCAAATATTTATCATATTTGGTTTTATTTAGAAACATTCCAATTTTTCTTTATAAAATTTGAAGACTAAGGAAGAAATTTAATTCCCCCATTAGACTCATATCATATTCATTTTTCATTATTTTTGAAAACTGATTATTAATTATATTATTTATAGAATTAAATACAATATCATTAACATATGTTTTTACTATTAAAATATAAGTTGAAATTTTCTTTATAAATAAGTTTGGTTCATCCTTTCCTTTATAAATTCAATTTATAGTAAAACTATTGTTACTATATCATAAAAAGATCTCACATGTTTAATTAGACCATATAATTCAATAGATTGTTTGAGTACATGATTTATAAATTATTCATTTTAGAACCCAGGTTTTTGATTAAAATATACTTCTTATAAAATAATACCATTTTATAAAATACTTCTTAAATCCATTTGAAATAGTTTAAAATTGTGAAAGCATAAAAATTCTAACAAAATATGAATGGATTTTAATATTTAATGTAGTAAAAATTAGTAACCAAGATCAACGGTTTCTTGTTGTATATAAACTTGTCCAACAAATCAACCCTTATTTCTAACTATATTTCTAGACTCATCCATTTTATTTCAAAAAATACATTTGGTTATAATAGACTGTTTTTCGTTAGTTTACTCAACTGGATTCTAGACTATATTCCTATCAAACTAGTTAAGTTAATCATGTATACTATTTATATTATTTGAATACTTCAAATATTATATAATTTTAACATGTAAAAAATCAAAAACAAATGCGTAATTAGCACAAAAATTAAAATATATTTTTCTACTTCTTATTCAAGATTCAACATTTCCAAATAAATTTTCTAATGAATGGTCTCGATGATTTTTCAAATTAATTGGATTATATTGATAAGAAATATTATCTCCCTTGACTAATGAATTATCAATTTCAGGTTTATCTTCATCAAAATTGAAGTCGTTAAAATCTTCAATAGAATCAATAGAATCTATAATATTTTTTTCATTATTCTCAATGAATTTCATATGCATATATTCTTATATTGACATAGTTTTCTTTTTATAAACTTTATAGGCTTTACTATTATCAGAATATCGTAGAAACAATCCCCCTTCACTTTTAGAATCAAATTTGTATAGATTATCTTTATAATATAATATAAAAACTCGCGAATCTTCGGATTATTTTCATTGAACAGATCATAAGGGGTTTTTTAACAAGGGTTTAATGTAAACTCTCTTGAACATGTATCAATAAATGTTTACTTATTCAACCCAAAAACATTTTTTCAATTCATTAATAATTTTTCTATCCATTTCATCAAAAGTTTTGTTTTTCCTCTCTATAACACCATTTTCTTGTTGTTTTCTAGGGATGGAAAATTTATTGAAATATCAATTATCATCAAAAAAATCAAAACATAAGTTAAAAAATAATATTTATTTTTCACTTCAAATTGATGAAAGTATATGACATTTTTTATTTTTTATTTTTTTTAAAAAAATATATCAAACTTGTTTAAGTTTTTACTTTTTTGGGATATGAAATGTATCTAAGTGAATATATTGATATCATATACAATTGAAAAAACATATATCTTACTACCAAAACAATCACTTCTCGTAGTTACAAATAAATCAATATGAATCACTTCTAATAATCTATCAGTGTTAACCATATTAATATATATAAAGTAATCTTTTTTGGCTTACCCTTTAAGTAATAATCACATACAAAACACTTACTTGCTTAAAATTTTATAAATTCTAGATTCTTTCCTTGTTTTGATGACTTCTACAGTTTTATAAGATGAACATGTATCAACCTTTTTTCCAAATAATGTTATCTATTTCTAAAGAATTTATGCAATTTATATTTTACAATTTAATTTTGAAAAATCTATAGAATTGATATTTTGTTTTTTATTATCATAAATAAAATTGTATTATCTTCAAAAATAAGAAATTTATTATCTTAAAACATTACCCTCATAGAATTATCATAAAGTAGTGATATTCTAATTAAATTGTTTTTTAACCCTTCTACATATAATACTTTATAAATTTTATCTTATTTTAATATACATACCTCTCCAAAACCATTGACTATGCCTTTTGAGTTTTCACTAAAAGTGATAGTGCCTCCATTATGAAAATTAAAAGATAAAAAGTTAGATTTGACACAATTCATGTTCGTGGAGAACCCTATGTCCATATAACATGTAAATTTTTAACTCTTTAGGAATGTTTCCTATAAAATAGATTAAGTAGATAATTTTATTAGTAACCAATATATTTTGGATCCAACATTATTAGTAACAAAACTCTTAGGATCCCACACATATATAAGACATTTATTATAGGGAAATCTAGAGGATATATTCTTGGGGAAAAAAATTTGGCATAGTGATTGAGTAAATCATAAAAAATATTTATTTACATAATTATATTTTATGAAATCTATATCATGAAATAGTTGAATCATTTCCTTTACAATTTTATTAAAAGTAGTTATGTAAATATTATGAATCTATCTATTATGTACAATTTCTATTTTTTATTTTTTATTTTTATTCAAATCAATCATCTTATTGAATTGTTCTTTTCTTTGAAAACAAATAGTTCTTCTTTTAATTCAATTATTTTCCATTTAATATTTTCATTTAATTTGTTAATAACTTCTAAGTCATAAAAGTTTTTCATAGTTCATCATGATCCAATAATTTTCAATTTCTTTCCTTCATGTTTAAGCTTCTTACATTCCATTATAATTTTATCTAAATTGTCACAAACTAAATTAAATCCTCTTTCATGACATTCATCAGTTTTTGAAATGAAATATTTCTTTCTTTCAATCTCATATATTACCATAATTAGTCCTGAATTTGTTAAATTTGTCTCTTATATAACTTTCTTATTTTCTCTTTTCAATTCCCCTTATAGTTCATCAACTCACAAAATATCACTTTGAAACTTTTCATTTTTTTAGTTAATTCTCTAAATTAATTTTCAATATCAGAATCATAACTACAACCATAATCAGAATAATGGTTTACCTCAATCATTATATTTTTGATCAGAGAAATGTTTTTTGATTCCTTTTCACTCTTATAATCATCACTACTGGAGTATGACTCTTCTATACAACACCATCTAGCATGATATACTCATTTAAGAACCTTCCTTTATTGCATGCATTTCCCTTATTATTTCAATTTTGGATAGTCAAATTTTATATGTCCTATTTTCATACACTAAAATAATATTAATTATAAAAAATAATATTTACTACTTTTACCTTGTTTGATTTCCATTCATTCATCCTTTTGATGACCTCTTCTATGATTCTTCTTAAATACTGTCTTTACTTTAATGTACTTATAGACTCCTTTGGTGAAATGTTCCATTTCATCCTTCTCACATTATTGTAAGTTAGAATCAATAGAATTAGAAATAACAATTATGTTAGATTTAAATGGTATACCTTTTCTTCTATCATGATCATCATCATTGTCATTATTCATTTCCATCTTATATTAATGAAGTGATCCTATTAGCTCATCCATTGAATACTCAATGAAATCCTTACTCTCTTAAATCCAAACCCTCATAGAGTGTTATATTTTTGGTAGAGAACCAAGTATTCTTTCAAAGTCAGCTTAATTCTTCATGGTCTCTCTAAGTTAATCCATTCTATTTATAATTTTGATTAATCTATTATACATATTATTAATTCATTCTCGATAAGTCATTCTAAATTCATGAAACTATCTATAGGAATACCTATATTGGTTCTCTATAACTTATTTTTTTATTGATGAGTGAATTTCATATTCATATAGATATAAAAAGTTCTTTTATATGAGTAAATATGATTATACGTATTTTTTCATAAAGAACAATTTAATTAATTTATAACTTTTTAATTTAGAACACATTTTGTAGCATCATTCCTGGTTAGAGTTTAGTAATCTACTTTAGAAAATTTATAAGGTTTTGAAATAATTTCTTAGAATTCAAGGCTTGAATTTTTTATAAATACCTATATATGATACTTCTAATAAACATAGTCACTTCCCTTGAAGTGAAGTGTCCTAATGGGATTAAACATCTCAAATCCATAACATTACATAACAAATAAGTGTATCTTTTCCTTAAACTGTTAATTCTAGGATAAAGGTAAGTTTATAGAAGATAATGAAACAGTAATAACCAATTCATTAAAAAAGAAATCATACTCTGATAAAAATTATTTGGTCCTAGTATATGAAAATAGTTACAAGAGGGGGTGAACAATCATTTTTTAAATATTAAATTGAATATGATTGTTAGAGTAATTAAACAATGTATATTATGCAGTGAAAAAAGAAAAAAATAATACATGATTTTTTATAGTAGTCCAGATAAAAAAATACTAATATACTCTTCAATATTCTCTAATCAGGAAGTAGACTCGTATTTACTAGTTCTACACTTTTTATAGGGAGCGAAATACCAGTTAAAATCAAATCAACCTTTCTACACCTGGTAGTATAACCCTTGACATTTAAAGGATTCACAACCAACCTAACTTTTTTCTGGGAGTCACAACCCAAACATCCTTGTAGATGTTAGGAATAACCCATATGATATATTTTCTTTTGGTAAAATCTTAAAATGACTTTAGAGTGAAAATATTGGATATATATAAATGCAAAAAATAAAACCAAATATAATTTTAAATAGAAGTAGAAAATATTATGTTGAAATTTGATATAGATAAAGATCTTGGATCACTTAAGAAGTTAATGTTAAAAATGTTTAATTCCTTTATGATCGAATCAATAGAACAGAAGTCATAGAATAAATTCAATAATTTTCAAATCTCAAAAGAATGTTTTATTCCTAAATCGCTATAATTGTTTCAATTTTCATCATCAGTCTTTTTCAAAATATTTTGAATGATCTGTGTCAAGATCATTTTATATCTTTCAATGATTTTCATTTCATTGAATAATTGTATTACATCCAAATATCTTTGATAATCTCACTGGATGATTATTTAAATCCATGTTAGAAAAGTAATAAGCTCTTAAAAATATTGTTGTCGATATTTTTAATTAACATGGTCCGAGATCTAACACTCTTTTATTACTTCAGGATATGACTTTACTACACATTGAAAAATGATAATTAAGATAAATGATAATTTTTTAGTGGAATAAAATAATGAAAAATATTTAAAAAAGATTCAAATAATTATATATTTTAAAAAAACATAAAACTGAGTATGAAATAATTATAATGAAAATAATTATTTCGATAATTATTTATGGAATATTTTCTATAAAAAATAGTTCTCACATAGTAGTTATAGTATATATTTAACCTTCACTGAAAAAGAGTGAGAAAGATAAATTATTTAAACATATAGTAATTAAAAATATAAAAACCATATTAAATCATATTATAAAACAATATATAATTTTTATCAGAAAAAGAAAATTAACATAATAACTTTGTGATGAATTAGTCATGTGGTCAGTATACTTATCATGCACAGTCAGTATACTTACCATGCGCGGTCGGTATACTGACTTTCCAGTCAATATTATTTTTTTCATTGTAAGTATAAAAAGTCATGTAGTGACTATACTTACCGTCTCATGATGAGTTCATACTGAACTCATGTTAGGTATATATATACCTCATGGAAACATCTATCATATATTCCAAAATAACATGGTTAGTTTATCTTCACTCATAATAAGTACTCATAACAAGTATACTTACTATTTTATGGTAAGTTCTATGGTGGGTTCTAGTGAAAGAGAATTTCTCACACGAACAAGATATTGTGCACATGGAGGTACCACTACTGGGTTGGTGTTAGTTTAAACTAGTCAAGAAATGAGTGAAGGTGTACACTATCAAAAAGAACAGAAAGGCCACTAGTGGTTTCTAGAACTATTTGAAGAAAGAATATGTAGTGGTGATACCAAACTTGAAACCTAGGATAATGATCCACCTTATTCTTTTAACATTGTAGATTGAATAATTTTTCTTCAAATATTTCATGAAATACAATTCATGCATGTTGAATCATCTTCTTCTTCTCCAAAACTAGAACATAAAACACCCATAGTGACCATGGATCAATAATTAAATGTTTTAATAGATACTCTATCATTCTTTAATACTCCAATTCCACTCAATAAAAAATATGATAGATTTCTTGATAATATGGTATAGATGTGCTAGATCAGATGACTGAGCTTATGTCTATCTTTTTTAACATAGAGGAATAGTGTCTGTATACTTTTTTGTCCTAAGTAGACTTTCATATGTGATGGCCTTTGGTTTAACAATAAACCTCCCCCTTGACTACTTAGAGCTAGATATGGGGGATCAAAACATGTTACACCACACTGCATGCCACATGGGCTTACACTAACCAACACTAGCCCACCAGCATCCTATCCTAAACTATGTACCCTCAATTTGGTGTTCTCTTATAGTTCTTAGACATGAGGCTTCCCACTCACCTTCCACCTAGGCTGGTCCTCAGGTATCTTTCCTAAGGGGTCGAACCTTATTCCCCCTATGTCGTTAAATGGATTTTCTCTTGTGGGATTTCCAATGTTGGTCAAGTTTTTTACTGAAATCCATTAAGGTAAAAATAGATCATTAATTCCAGAATAAATAATGAAACATTTAATCCATAATTAATATCATTTTATCTCAAAAAAATTAAAATATTTTCAATAATATAAATGGATTACACATTAAATATTATAATAATAACTTCAATAAAATTAATGGTGTTGAAATTTATAAAAATAGTGAAATATATAAACTCTAAGTGTAAACAATCTAAACCTTTCCTTTGATAACAACATTAAAATCCCAACTATAAAACATTACATAATCTTGAGTTTTTAGACAAGAATCAACTTTCATACATTTCTTGGATCATTATAGTTTATATTCTTAGAAAATTTGTTCATAACTCTTATATAACAACCCCACGTATTAAAAAGTGGGAACTTCAACTCGGTATCCATTTTTTCATTGAAATAAAACATTAAAAATAAAACATGTTTTCTGTTAGATATGAATCATCATGTCTTTCAAATTGAATTATTCATTGATTTTAATTATCCTCAAACCCTATGAAAAACATTTGAAAATTTAGGATAATTATAAAAATCTGATTAAGTTGCATATAAAAAGATGAAAATAAAACATGTTAGTCCATTTTAAAACCATGAGATCATATATGAGAGTTTTTCTTTAACATAATAAAAAATAATCTTAAAAAATCATTTAATTCTTCATAAATTTTTCTTTAATGCATAAATATTTTCATAAAATACTTTATGATAAAACATAAAGGTAAAATAATAATTTTTATGTTTTCTTAGAAAACAAGAAAACTTATTAAAATCATATTCTTAAAAATATAAATTTTTTACTCTAAAAGAGAATAAATCATTCTTTTAAACAAAATATAAATATATTGCCATATAAAATAAAAGAAATCCTTAATAACTCATTATCATGTAAATAAGATTCATATAGGTTCTTTGTTTCATTATCATTATATAATCCTTATAATAACCTTAGAAAATAGAACATCCTACTCAATTAACATCAATATAATTATCCAAATAACATTATCATTATACATTGTATTAGAGAGAATTATAAAGATGACCCATCATCATAAATAATTTTAAAGTATTAAAATATACATGAAATAAATAAAATCATTCATTTATATCATCAAAATAATTAAAATAAACTTTTGAACCCATAAGGAAAAAACCTTTAGATATTGATATATCACTTCCCTTTAAAACCTAATTTTCAACACTAAAATACCCAGAACATAATGAAGAAGGGTTTTTATTTTAATAAAACGAGTAATATTTTGAAGGAATCGCAATATCAAATAAAAGTTATAAAGACAAAAAAATCCTTTGGAATTGTTTATGTTAAAATAGAACATTCCTTTTACCTTTTTTAAAGAATGTCAAAACATTTCGTATAAAATACATAAAAAATCTATTGAAAACCTTTGAAATACTTTCAAAAATTGTTATGTTTTTACTTTATAACATATTTAAAATTTTATATATACATTAATAAAAAAATTTAATAATATGTACATGGAGGAAAATATTAATAAAATAAATCTTTAAAACATTTAAAATGATGTTTTATGGTAAATTGTCACATTATTTAGGTATGAATTTTTATTTATGTTCTTTATATTGTTTAATAATAAACTTAGATTAGTTAATTATGTTATTAATAACCTTTTTTAAGTATTTTATTCATTTAATTTCAATTATATCCATGTTATATTTTATTACTTAATTGATTAAGTTCACACAGGATGTTTTGAGAACATTCACCTTATAAGTCAGAAATGGCATGGCTAGGTTGGAAATGGTCAATGTGATTATTATTAAATAATATCCAAAATCTCATTAATGATATGATTATAATTTTTATACATTTTATATAATTTTATAACCATTCATTAACATCTTGAATGAAAAAAAATTGTATCTCTTCATGAAGGTGGAAATCCATTTGTACATATGAATGGAATTTTTATTTTTCAATGGATAAAAAGGTAAGATAATGGTTGAAATATTATATTTTAGTAATTATAATTATTTCATAAATATCATCCATATTAATTAAACCCATCATCATAACCATACTTTTGAGTTGGTGATGAAAAATGAAACTCATCGCTTCGTGGAGGTTATAATCTACATGTATTCATACATGATGTTTTTATTTTCCAATGGATGGAAAAGGATATGAAAATATATTTATACAGTAATAATAATAACATATAATTATATATAATATAATTATATTATTATTTATTCATATATAAATAATATTTGAGGAAGGTATAATAATAAATAAACATAAAATAGGTCAGTTGTGACTTATATCTTCTCCTTGGATAAACTTTATGGCTTACACCTTAATCTTTATGGGTTTAGTATTTCAGTGATACTAGGTCCTCTAAAATGTGGGGAAGTATTTTTTGGAGATATTTTTTTAGTTATTTGATGGAAAAGTATTAAAAATGTGTGAGTAAGGGTGGAGAGGAGGTTCCCTTTTATATGTTAAGGGAGTGAGAACCTTGTAAATACTTAAGATATTAAATTAATATAAATTAATATTATTGTTCAAGTAGAACAAAATTGATATATTTTGAATAAAAGAATATTATAACTCTAAATTATCTCTTATATTAACATTAACAATGTTTTGGATGATTTTTTCACCGTTATCTATTCGTGTTAACCCATGTTAACCCTTTTGATGATTATCGTGATATCAAAGTTGTTTTACTCTATAGTAGTAAAGACAGTTATTATAAAATAAAAAAGACATAAAACTAAACAATGGTTGATATTATTGACTATATACCATTAACTAGGCCAAATATAATATTTTTATGAATTTTAAATCATTAAATAAAATATTATTTAACATAATACACCATTAAAGTCATTTTTTGGACTATTTTTTACTTTTATAGAATCAAGATAGTAGTGGAATTAAAATATAAACTTTTAAAACATAAATAATATGTTATAATTATATAAAAATTATAGGACAAAATATATCATCCACATTTTATTACAAATAATGTTTTTTAAACCATTTACTTGATTTATCTATTACTTGAACAAGCACTCTGTCGGTGTTGCATAAGCATTAAAGGTAATTATTTCATCACTAAAATTTAAAAATAAATTTCCCTAATAAAACAAATTAATTAATAATTAATATTATAATTTATAACTAAATATATATACTTTTATCCCTGCGATAAAATATTATAGATATTAAAACAAAAAGAGTGACATTTTGTTTTTCTTCTTTACTTAAAATCATATTAAGGTCATTATTAAAATAAACTGGTGTGAATTTGTAAAATTTTAAAAACATTGAATATTATGGTTGACATGAACTTATATAATAAAATATATCCAAGTTTTAGGGATATTTTAAAGTCTTATCACATATTTTTAATCTTGTTTTACTCGTTTTATTCTTACCAAGGTGATAAAAATTTACTACTATTAATATTCATAATGACTATAAATTAATTGGAAATACTTATCAAATTTGAAACTCATGATTCCAAATATAGAATAAATTTTTTCAAGATTTAATTTATATAATTAAAGGAAACAAATTTAAATATAAACATGTAAAATGTAATAATAACCCGTTTTTAGAAAAAAAATCATTTTTAAGCAGAAAATTGAACTTATACTAATATAAAGTATAATGAAAATTTATATCTAATTAATTAAATTATATCCTATTAAATAAGTCTTATTTTAATTTAATATAAAATTAAATGCATAATAGTAATTTTTAAATAGCCTATTTAATGAAAATAAATGATAGTTTTACAAAAATCGATATTTTCACTATTCACTTAAAAATAAATATTTTCAGAAAAATAAAAATAATTCACTCTAAGATAATTTTGAAATAATAATTTCAATAATTATATTAATTTAATCACAAAAAATTTATAAAAATAATAGTTATTAATTATAATTTCTACACTCAAAAAGCTAAAAAACATTTTTTTGAAGCATAAAATAACATTATTAAAAATTGAGTGGTTATGAATTAATAAATATATTATATAAATGCTAAAATATATATATTCATAATTTTTTTATTAATATTCATTAATCTAATTTAATTCCTATGTTATAATGATCACATTTAAAAATTATTATTTTCATAGTATAATGCAATTCGATTAATGTTTGGTGTTGTGTGTCAAGAAAGCTATTGAGAATGATTTTATATTAAACCATATTGTATTGGTGTAAAAAGTAGTTAATAGTTCTTTACCATAACTGTAATGACCCGGACCTCTCCGGTCCATTACTTTGTGAAATTTTGGTGTTGGAGGTGTTCCGGGAGGTCAAGGGGACTTATCCGCAACACTTTGTCAATTTTTTCCAGTTCTATGAATAGTGTTTCCAGTTTTATGAACAGTAACAGATCAGTCTCACATATCGGTTTGATAGATCGGTCTGACAGATCGGTCTGACAGATCGGTCTCACAGATCGGTCTCACAGATCGGTCTCACAGATCGGTCTGACAGATCGGTCTCACAGATCGGTCTGACAGATCGGTCTCACAGATCAGTCTGACAGATCGGTTTCACAGATCGGTCTCACAGATCGGTCTCAAAGATCGGTCTAACAGATCGGTCTCACAGATCGGTCTCACAGATCGGTCTCACAGATCGGTCTCACAGATTGGTCTCACATATCGGTCTGACAGATCGTTCTCACAGATCAGTCTGATAAATCAGTTTCACAGATCGGTCACAGAGATCGGTTTTACAGATCGGTCTCAGAGATCGGTTTCATAGATCGGTCTCATAGATTGGTTTCACAGATCTGTCTCACAGATCGGTTTCATGTACAGTAACGGTGGGTGAACAGTGTTTCCAGATTCCTACAATTTTGCCCCTTGTTGACATTTCCTTTGACGTAAAATACATTTAAAGCCTTATTTTAATGGATCTTAAGGCCGTTTCAAATGTTATAAATCCTATATTAATTATTCCTAAGGTAGGGATGTATTTACTTTGTCAAACCGCGTGGGTTAATGCGATCCGTTTTTAATGGAGAATTAACCGGATCTTAAACCGTCACCCCATTAAATCTTAAAAAGGGACGAGATATCATTCTCCCTTGTTATTTCCCTTTGTTCTCAGCTAAGAGATGCTAGAAACTTTCAATCATTCTCGTAGGAGTTTTACAATCAATCTTTACTCCTAGGATTGGTTCTGCTCTGTTTTGGATGCAACCGAACTGTGTCGGTCAATCTTCCCAATAAGGTATGTTTTATCATCGTTCCTTTGGGGATAATCTTCTCTTGTTTCTCCCTTTCATATTATATCATGTAATCTCCATGCTTATAATGGGTTTTTTCTTGGGGTTTCGTTGGTGTTGTCTTACCGTGGCATCTTTGGGTGGATTCAGTTGTCGCGAGAGGAGGATTGTGACCCGTTGTGTGGATAAAGGACGTCAAGAACTCTTCGAGGTAGGGGATTCATGGCTTCTCTAATTGTATATGTGAAATCATAGAATTAGCATGATTTAGTCCTTTGGATCACAAAGAAATTGACCTAATTAAATACTTGAAACGGATTAAAAGAATTGGTTGATTGCATGTTGTTTCTTTATACTGTGATAACGGTTTGCCTCATGTTTTTCTAGATAGAGTGATATCTATGATTTCTTTGATTATCTGTTCATTCATGATAGAAATTGATGATGAACGTAAATCCATAATTAATTGTTAATTAATTGGCTAAAGATAAAGAGGCAAGTAAATTAATCTGGTTTTTTCCATTGTTGTAGTTGTCCTAATTTGAGGATAATCAAATTGGGGAAGTAAGAATGGTTATTTAATTTTGATAGCTTACTGATTAGGTTTCCCGAATTTGGAACCTACGTTTAATTCAATATGGATTAAAGAACTGGTTGGTTGATAAAATATAACGCATGATAGGGTTCTGAGTTACCCTCTTGCTTGTAAGGCCGAATGCCTTGTGGTTTGGAGCCATGAGTGCTCATTTTGTATGAAGCCTAGATACCTTGTTAAAGGGACAAGATCCCATTTGATGTGATGTTTGTTTTCCTACTGCTTGTGCGGTGATGTGAGCATGGATGGCTGTTGTGATATGTGGAGGTTTGGAGGCCTTGTGGTTATGGCAGCAGATGGAGCCTAAAGTGGCGAGATGCATTAGTTTATGCATGTGGGTGTTGGGGAGGACACCAAGGGATGATGGTACGAGATGGATGTGATGGCTAGATTTTGGTGGTTTTGTTTGGATGTTAATCTGCTTTTATTTTCCCCACTACTCAAAGAAGTTGGTTTTGCTACCCTTTTT
The DNA here is from genome assembly GCA_963277665.1 of Viscum album. NCBI lineage: Eukaryota > Viridiplantae > Streptophyta > Magnoliopsida > Santalales > Viscaceae > Viscum > Viscum album. Next base: position 903,100,156 of record OY728158.1, on the reverse strand, counting down.
CCGAAGGAGGCGAAGACGCATGGGGGTATGCCACGTGCTTTCCGTGTTTAGCCTCTCGAGGGAGAATGGGTCTATGCTCTTTCTATAGGCGGCAAAGACTCAATGGGTATTATATCTACTCACCATGTTGAGCCTCCTTTGTGTTTAGAAGCATAGGATGCTTTTCTAGAATACCTGGGAATATGGTAAAGTAATTATGTAATGAATGTTTGATTAAATGATGAAAATCCATGGGGATAGAGATATTATAATTTAAAGGTGGTGTGAATCTTAAAAGGAGAAGTTGATTTTGAATGTGATTCCAATTCAGTTTAATGTAGAATTGTTCATTCTTAATTAATGTTTAAAGAATTAATTAATGTACAGTGGAACTGATTAAATGAGAATGGAGTAATCTAATAAAGCTCTTCAAATGTTTGTGTACATATAGGATACCTAGTCTTAGAAGTAGCATCCTGGAGTCTGAGAGACGTTAGCTGAAGTTGTATCTAAGACTAGGTAATGCCCATAGTGTGGATTTGAGTTATATATATATTATGTACTTTTTGTGTTTCTGTGTGATACTCTACCATGTCGGTAAAGGAAACTAACACCCCAAGGATTCTGACCCCTAGGGGGTGTTTTCCCCAACATTCTGATGGGAGGTTGAATGTATGACTACCCCCTTTTACCCCGCTCTCTTCTCTTGGTAGGCACACTAGTTAGTTTTACTCATATATCTGTGTAGAGGGATGTAATGGCTTTTGGTTATTTCACACACATATATTCTGGATATAATATCCTATGGACTACTATAGGTGTAACCTGTATAGGCTGTGATGTCTTGAGGATCCCTATTTGGTGTATGGGCTATAATGGCTTGAGGTATAATACCGGATGTATGATACACGTTATACGGGCTGTGGTGGCTCCCGGAACATACCTGGTTACGGTTTGTTGTGAGGATGGTGAGGTGCTTCGCCCAGGTGTCTGCGGGCAAGCCTTTGTGGTGCACAAGCTGCAGATTGTGGAGCTTAGCCCAGGTGTCTGCGGTCAAGCCTTTGGAGAGAGATGCACAAGACGTATGTCGTTGGGGAAAAGAGGAAAACCAGTGGGGAAGTAGTAGCGGGGTACCCTTGATATTCTTTACTATATGCTATATTATTGTATGTGTTACTTGGTGAGAGTAGCCATGGTGAGGTTGGGAACTTAGTATACCTGTTTAGGTGACGAGTTAGTTTCACTTGTTGTTCACTGGGCTTTAGCATGATTTCTTTTCTTTTGCACAAGAGGCTTGGGGAGGATCCTACTGAGTATACTGTTATTCTCACCCTATGTATATATAAACTGTTTTTCAGGTCACTTGGAGCAGTTTGGGGATCAAGTTGGTTACTACTAGCTTGTGGTTGGAGGAGGAGCTGTTCGGGCCTGTGGTCGCTGCCATTTTACTTTCTTTTGGGTACTTTTAGTTTCCCCTTTCAGTTGTAGTACTTTTTCATGACATTTCATATATTTACTTGGATTTATTTTATATTTCAGTTCTGAGTTGGAGTTGATTGGATTCTATTCTATCTCTCTCTTCTGCATGTGTTCTATTAGAGGGTAATGCCTCCCATTTGTATGTTTATTATACCCTTGGTGCTAGTCGCCAACCCGGGGCCTACTGGAGGCAGGACTCGGGGGGTCATTATCTCTCTTCTCACATTGCCGGCCCAGGAGGGGTACACTTTGTGGGGAGGGGGTTGTGACAGAGTGGTATCTGAGCTCTGGTTGAGGGATAGGATGGAGTTTGGAGTTAGGCACAGGTGAGGATGCATGGGATGGTAGGGAAATGGTGTCATTCATGTTTAGAAAGTGGGGTAAACACTGGAGACCGGTAGAGACATAGGCGTTTAGGGCCCCCTATGATCTATTGTACGAACCTTTAATTTTACGATGGCTACTAAACAAAGTGATACTAGTTGCAGGGTAGAGACCTAGGAAAGGATCATGCATCATTATTCTTTGTGTCTATGTTTGAATGGGTAAACCTTGGGATAGGTAACCTAAAAATAAATAAAACAAAAAAATTAATTAATTAATGTTGAGTCTTCCATATTCCAGGCTTAGGAGATATAAAAGTTTCTATTTTACAGGTATGGCTCTAGGTAGACGTCCTCATCAGGTTTTCACATAAGATGCCTAGCAGGCTGTTCCAGCAGATCACCACCGGGTAGAGGTTGACGACGATGACACTTGGAGGAAAACACTCTGAGATTTTCAGCACCAGAGTCTACAGAAGTACTAGGGATCCGTTTCAGATGCAGTCACAGAGGACTGGTTGGAGGAGGTTGACATAGGCTTCAGTTCGATTCGTTCTCGGAAGGAACACTGGGTGTCCTTGGTTGTAACGATGCTGCGTGGAGCAGTGAGGAAGTGGTGGTTCTTGTTCCTCGGGGATCATGAGGAGTCAGCGATCTCATGGGAGGAGTTTCGAGACTGGTTTAGAGTCGAGCTTCTTTCTTCGACTGCGTAGGCGTCCAGTCTCCAGGAGCTTCTTACCCTTTGACAGGGGAGGTCCAGTGTTCGAGAGTTTGGAATCCATTTCAGGAACCTTCTACGATATTCTTCAGACCTGTTACTAGATGAGGAGGCCAGGGCGAGTCATTTCGAGGAGGCTTTGAATCCAGAGATCCAGCGCCAGGTCACCCCATTTATTCTAAAGTCATATCTTGAGGTGTTGGCGAGGGAAGAGGTTGTTGAGAGGACTTTGTCTAGGACCGGATCTTCATAAGAGGGGAATCATCCTGATTCCTCACGAAGCAAATCTGTGGTACGGGGATCCCGGTTTTCAGGGAAGAAGAGTTTCCATTCACCTAGGGGTAGGTCCAATCCCTTCCCATCTCGTTTCTTCGGAGGCAGTAACTCTCAGGCCTATGCCAAGGGTTCAGGCGCTTGTTTTTCCTGTGGTGGTCATGGTCATCAGCAGCAGGAGTAACCATATTTTCAGAGCAGTCATCGTGCACCGGGCGCTCTGCTCCAGGTTCCTCCGTTGAGGCAGTTCCATCCGAGGCAGTAGCAGCAGGTTGCACCAGCTTTAGATCACCCGAGGGTAGATGGAGTAGGAAGAGGACAGCCCCATGACGCTCCCCATCCTCAGAGAGTAGAGCGCGGATGTGGTGGTGGTCTTCATCAGGGTCAGAGAGGCCATGGAGGAGGTCGTGGTCAGCTTCATGCTCTAGCGTTGCCAGCCCCAGGCGAGCCAGAAGTCATTCGAGTTACCCTTTGCTTGTTTTCTACCTTGGTATTTTCCTTGTTTGATTCAGGAGCAACACACTCTTTCATATCACCTACCCTTGTCCATGCTTTGGGACTTGAGGTAGAGAGGCTTCCAGTGCCCTTGGCATTGACTACGCCAGTTGGAGGTCGAGCCGACTTGTTTGAAGTATTTAGAGACTACAAGCTAGTGTTGGGGCAACACCACTCTTGGGGAGATTTCCTATGTTTATGAATACAACCATATGATGTCATACTCAGCTTAGATTGGTTGTATTTGGTGCAGGCTATTGTGGATTTCTACAAGAAGAAGGTTGTTTTCTTTGATGCAGATGGAGAGAATGTGGTGTTTTTTGGTGAGAGAGATCCTCAGATGAGTCATAGATGAGTTCCATCCTTATCATCCATGATGGATGGGATGATGTTGAGTTCCTCAGAGGTTCAACAGTTGGCTTTTCCTAGGGTCGTAGAGGAGTACCCTGATGTGGTTCCAGAAGAGGTTGTATCCTTACCCCCTCGACGAGAGATCGAGTTTGGGATCGAGCTACAGCCAGGAGCGTCTCCTATCTCTATGTCTCCGTATAGGATGGGCCCTTATGAGTTACGAGAGCTACGTATTCCTCTTGATGGTCTATTGCAGTCTGGTTTTTTTCGGCCAAGTGTGTCACCGTGGGGACCGCCAGTTTTGTTTGTGAAAAAGGCTGACGGCAGTTTTGCAGTTCTGTGTCGATTATCGTCGATTAAACAAAGTGAAAATAAAGAACCTCTATACTCTTCCACGGATTGATGACCTATTCGATCAACTGAAGGGTGAAAGTTGGTTCTCAAGGATCAAATTGCGGTCAGGATATCATCAGATGCGTGTAAAGGATAAGGATATCCCGAAGACTGCTTTCCGTTGTCGTCATGGGCATTATGAGTTTGTTGTAATGCCATTCGGCGTGACGAATGCTCCAGCTGTTTTCATGGGGTTGATGAATGCTGTGTTCCGTGAATTCCTGGACAAGTTTGTTGTGGTTTTCATTGACGACATCCTTGTGTACTCCACATCTGAAGAAAAGCATGCAGAGCATCTACGAGCCATTTTGGGAGTTCTTCTCCATCATCAATTGTTTGGGAAGTTGTCTAAGTGTGAGTTTTGGGCTCGAGAAGTTCGTTTCTTGGGGCATGTTGTGTCCCAACAGGGAGTTGCTGTGGATCCGTCGAAGATAGAAGCAGTGGTGTCTTGGGCAGCCCCCAAGACCGTGTCAGAGGGGCAAAGTTTCCTTGGTCTCACAGGCTATTATAGGAGGTTTGTAGAAAATTTCTCCTGAGTTGAGACTCCTCTGACAGCTTTGACCAGGAAGGATCAAGTGTTCATATGGACTGATCAGTGTCAGGAAGCTTTCGAGTATCTAAAGGAGAAGTTGGTAAGTGCTCTAGTCTTTTGTCTTCCAGCGGAGGGAGTCCAGTTTGATGTTTTCTGTGATTCTTCACATCTGGGGGAAGGTTGTGTTCTCATGCAGCAGAGGTCAGTTGTATCTTATGGGTCTCGGTAGTTGCGTCCCCATGAATGTAACTATGCCACCCACGATCTTGATTTGGCAACTGTGGTATTTTCTATGAAGTTGTGGAGACATTACCTCATTGGTGAGCACTTTGTGGTTTTCAACGATCATAAGAGTTTGAGGTATGTTTTCTCCCAATGTGACTTGAACATGAGGCAGCGTCGGTGGATGGAGTTCTTGCAGGAATACGACTTTGAAATATCGTATACACCTAGAAAAGGGAATTTTGTAGCTGATGTACTAATCCTAAAGTCACGTAATGACGTTGTGCGTGAATCAGTTGATTCCTGGATAGTGATGGAAGAGCTATCAGCTTTGCATCTTGATATGGGAGAAGTTGGGGGTAGAGGTTGTCTTTTCCAGATGACGGTGCAGTCATCCGTGATGCAGAAGGAGGAAGAGTCTCAGTTGGGTGATCTAGAGGTGGAAGATTGGAGAGACAGAGTTGTTTTTGGTGAGTCCCCTGATGGTTGGTCGGAGGATGAACAACACCGAGTGTTGTATCATGGAAGGCTTTTTGTTCCCTTGAAGATGGGCGAGACGGTTCTCCGAGAGTTCCATAGTTCACCCTTGGCAGTACATCCTGGTGTGACGAAGATATACCAATCCTTGAGGAGTCAGTTTTGGGGCCTGGGCTGAAGCGTACGGTTGCCGAGTGTGTGTCTCGATGTTTAGTCTGCCAGAAGGTGAAGTCTGAACACCGTGTTCCTGGTGGTCTTCTCCAGCAATTAGAGATTCCTCAGTGGAAGTGGGAGGAAATCTCAATGGACTTTGTTACAGGTTTACCTCGAGCTCCGGGAGGACATGATGCTATATGGGTGGTAGTGGATCGTTTAACAATGTCGGCCCACATCATAGTGATCAAGGAGTCGAGCTCAGTAGTTGTTTTGTCAAGGCAGTATCTAGAGGAGGTGGTGAGACTTCTTGGAGTACCTAGGAGGATCATTTCTGATCGAGATCCTCGTTTTACCTCCAGGGTGTGGAGAGGTCTCCAGCATTCTTTTGGCTCTCAACTGTGCCTTAGAAATGCTTTTCATCCTCAAACGGATGGTCAGGCAGAGCGAACCATCCACAATCTTGAAGAGATGTTGCGCTCTTATGTTCTTGATTTTGGAGGTTCTTGGATGAAGCACTTGCCCTTGGTATAGTTCGCTTACAATAATAGTTTTCACTCTACCTTCGGTATGGCGTCGTTTGAAGCCTTGTATGGACAACCATGCCGTTCTCCATTATGCTAGACTGGGGTAGGACAGTCAGCAATTCTCGGACCAGAACTAGTGCAGAATACAACAGAGATGGTTCCGGTGATTCATGAGAGGATGAAGATAGCACAGGATCATCAGAAATCATATGCTGATCAAAGAAGGATACCCTTAGAGTTTAATGTTGGGGATCATGTGTTTCTGAAGGTGACTCGCGGTCGTGGGCAGCGAAGGTTTGGTTGTAGAAGTAAGCTTTCTCCTCGGTTTGTATGGCCTTTCGAGGTGTTAGCTCGTGTTGGAGCTGCGGCGTATCGAGTAGCACTTCCCCCTCAGAAGAGTCGGATACATGATGTTTTCAATGTACCACATCTCTGTCGTTATCTTCATGATGAATCTCATGTTATCGATTGGGGAGAGATCAATATTGATGATGATTCAACCTTCGAGGAGTGACCTATGGAGATCCAAGACCACAAGGAGAAGGTGTTGCGTGGGCATTCTATCCCCTTAGTTCATGTCTTGTGGTGACACGGTGGCATGGAGTAGAGTACATGGGAGCGTGAGTCACAGATACATGCTCAGTACCCAGAGTTGCTAAATGTTTAACTCCTTTCATGTAATGATGTTTCCCTTATGGTTAGACCCTTTATGTTTTATTTATGTACCTTTGATGTGATGTTATGATTGAATTCTTTGGATATGGATTGTTTTTTCCCATTCTCTCAGATGTCGTAGTTTTGTTCCAGCTTTCGATCAACTCATGGTGGTTCTCCCCTGAGAGGTATCTTATGGGGTTGTTGTTTGGACCCCTCTTTTCTTCTAGGTTGGTTTTTAATTCTCGAGGACGAGAATGTTTTCAGAGGTATCTAATGTAATGGCACAGACCTCTCTGGTCCATTACTTTGTGATATTTTGGTGTTGGAGGTGTTACGGGAGGTCAAGGGGACTTATCCCCAACACTTTGCCAATTTTTTCTAGTTCTGTGAACAGTGTTTCCAGTTTTATGAACAGTAACAGATCGGTCTCACAGATTGGTCTGACAGATCGGTCTCACAGATCGGTCTCACAGATCGGTCTCACAGATCGGTCTCACAGATCGGTCTGATAGATCTGTCTCATAGATCGGTCTCACAGATCGGTCTAACAGATCGGTCTCACAGATCGGTCTCAGAGATCGGTCTGACAGATCGGTTTCACATATTGGTCTCACAGATCGGTCTGACATATCGGTCTCACAGATCGATCTGACAGATCGGTTTCAGAGATCGGTCTCACAGATCGGTCTCACAGATCGGTCTGATAGATCGGTCTCACATATCGGTCTGACAGATCGGTCTCAGAGATCGGTCTGAAAGATCAGTCTCACAGATCGGTCTGACAGATCAGTCTCACAGATCGGTCCGACAGATCGGTGTCACAGATCAGTCTCACAGATCGGTCTCACATATCGGTCTGACAGATCGGTCTCAGAGATCGGTCTGACAGATCGGTTTCACTAAACTGTCTCACAGATCGGTTTCACAGATCGGTCTCACAGATCGGTTTCACAGATCGGTCTCACAGATCGGTTTCACAGATCAGTCTCACAGATCGGTTTCATGTACAGTAACGGTGGGTGAACAATGTTTCCAGATTCCTACATTTTGCCCCTTTTTGACGTTACCTTTGACATAAAAAACATTTAAAGCCTTATTTTAAGGGATCTTTAGGCCATTTCAAATGTCATAAATCTTATATTAATTATTCCTAAGGCCAGGATGTATTTACTTGGTCAAACCGCGTGGGTTAATACGATCCGTTTTTAATAGAGAATTAACTGGATCTTAAACCGTCGCCCCATTAAATCTTAAAAAAGGGACGAGATATAATTCTCCCTTGTTCTTCCCTTTTTTCTCAGCTAAGAGACGCTAGAACCTTTCAATCATTTCCGCAGGAGTTGCACAATCAATCTTTACTCCTAGGATTGGTTCTGCTCTGTTTTGGATGCAACCGAATTATGTCGGTCAATCTTCCCAATAAGGTATGTTTTATCGCCGTTCCTTTGGGGATCATCATCTCTTGTTTCTCCCTTCCATATTATAGCATGTAATCTCCATGCATATAATGGGTTTTTCTTGGGGTTTGGTTGGTGCTGTCGTACCGTGGCATCTTTGGGTGGATGCAGTTGTCGCGAGAGGAGGATTGTGACTCGTTGTGTGGATAAAGGACGTCAAGAACTCTTTGAGGTAGGGTATTCATGGCTTCTCTAATTGTATATGTGCAATCGTAGAATTAGCATGATTTAGTCCTTTGGATCACAATGAAATTGACCTAATTAAATACTTCAACCAGATTAAAAGAATTGGTTGATCGCATGTTGTTTCTTTATACCGTGATAACGGTTTGCCTCATGTTTTTCTACATAGAGTGATATCTATGATTTCTTTGATTTGTTGTTCGTTCATGATAGAAATTGTTGATGAACGTAAAGATAGAATTAATTATTAATTAATTGGATAAAGATAAAGAGGCATGTAAATTAATCTGGTTTTTTCTGTTGTTGTAGTTGTTCTAATTTGAGGAAAATCAAATTGGGGATGTAAGCATGGTTATTTAATTGTGATAGCTTACTGATTAGGTTTCCCGAATTTGGAACCTACGTTTAATTCAAGATGGATTAAAGAACTGGTTTGTTGATAAAAGATAACGCCTGATAGGGTTCTGAGTTACCCTCTTGCTTGTAAGGCTGAATGCCTTGTGGTTTTGAGCCATGAGTGCTCATTTTATATGAAGGATAGATACCTTGTTAAAGGGCCAAGAACCCATTTGATGTGATGTTTGTTTTCCTACTACTTGTTCTGTGATGTGTGCCTAGATGGCTGTTGTGATATGTTGAGGCATGGAGGCCTTGTGGTTGTGGCAGTGGATGGCACCTAAAGTGGCGAGATGCATCGGTTTATGCATGTGGGTGTCGGGGAGGACACCAAGGATGATGGTATGGGATGGATGTGATGGCTGGATGTTGATGGTTTTGTTTGGATGTTAATCTTCTTTGCTTTTCCCCACTGCTCAAGGAAGCTGGTCTTGCTACCCTTCATTCGAAGGAGGTGAAGACGTGCGGGGTATGCCACGTGCTTTCTGTGTTTAGCCTCTCGAGGGAGAATGGGTCTATGCTCTTTCTATAGGTGGAAAAGACTCGACGGGTAGTATATCTACTCACCGTGTTGAGCCTCCTTTGTGTTTAAAAGTATAGGATGATTTTCTAGAATGCCTGGGAATATGGAAAAGTAATTCTATAATGAATGTTTGATTAAATGATGAAAATACATGGGGATGGAGATACTAGAATTTAAAGGTGGTGTGAATCTTAAAAGGAGCAGTTGATTTTGAATGTGATGCCAATTCAGTTTAATGTGGAATTGTTCACACTTAATTAATGTTTAAAGAATTAATTAATGTACAGTGGAACTGATAAAATGAGAATGGAGTAAACTAATAAAGCTCTTCAAATGTTTGTGTGCTTATAGGATACCTAGTCTCAGAAGTAGCATCCTGGAGTCTCAGAGACGTTAGCTGTAGTTGTATCTAAGACTAGGTAATGCCCATAGTGTGGATGTGAGTTATATATATATTCTATACTTTTTGTGTTTCTGTGTGCTACTCCACCCTGTCGGTAAGAGAAACTGACACCCCATGGATTCTGAGTCATGGGGGGTGTTTTCCCCAACATTCTGATGGGTGGTTGAATGGTTGACTACCCCCATTGACCCCTCTCTCTTCTCTTGGTAGGCACACTAGTTAGTTTTACCCATATATGTGTGTAGAGGGTTGTAATGGCTTGTGGTTATTTCACACACATATATTCTGGATATAGTATCCTATGGACTAATATAGGTGTAATGTGTATATGTTGTGATGGCTTGAGGATCCCTATTCAGTGTATGGGCTATAATGGCTTGAGGTATAATACCCGATGTATGATACATGTTATGCGGGTTGTGGTGGCTCCCGGAACATACCTGGTTACTATTGGCTGTGAGGATGGTGTGGTGCTTCACCCAGGTGTCTGCGGGCAAGCCTTTGTGGTGCACGAGGTGCAGATTGTGGAGCTTAGCCCAAGTGTCTGCGAGCAAGCCTTTGGAGAGATATACACAGGACATATGTCGTTGGGGAAAATCGGAAAACCAGTGGGGAAGTAGTAGCGCGTTACCCTTGATATTCTTTACTATATGCTATATTCTTTTATGCGTTACTTGGTGAGAGTAGCCATGGTGAGGTTGGGATCTTAGTATACCTGATTAGGTGACGAGTTAGTTTCACTTGTTGTTCACTGGGCTTTAGCATGCTTTCTTTACTTTTTCACGAGAGGCTTGGGGAGGATCCTACCGAGTATACTGTTATACTCACCCTATGTATATATAAACAGTTTTTCAGGTCACTTGGAGCAGGTTGGGGATCAAGTTGGTTATTACTAGGTTGTGGTTGGAGGAGGAGCTATTCGGGATTGTGGTCACTGCCATTTTACTTTCTTTTGGGTACTTTTAGTTTGCCCTTTCAGTTGTAGTACTTTTGCATGAAATTTCATATATGTACTTGGATTTATGTTATATTTCAGTTCTGAGTTTGGGTTGATTGGAGTCTATTTTATCTCTCTCTTCTACTTGTGTTCTCTTAGAGGGTAATGCCTCCCATTTGTATGTTTATTATACCCTCGGTGCTAGTCTCCAACCCGGGGCCTACTGGACGCAAGACTCGGGGGTCATTATCTATCTTCTCACATTGTCGGCCCAGGAGGGGTACACTTTCTAGGGAGGGGGTCGTGACAATAACATAGTGTAGAAAATGTTTATTCATAAAAATTCACAATAAGTATTCCCTTTATACAAATTAATCAGGGCATCCCAAGGGGAAATGACCAAGAAAATGAATCCCTTCGTCACCTAGTCCTATAGTCGAGCCTTAAGCTCTATATGTTCTATAGAATCCATCCTATAGAGTGGAAAGGATATGGGATATGTTTATTAATTCATCTTACTCATGTATTTAAACTATTCCTACAATGTATATCCAATTAAGTCTTATGTGAAAATGCCTAGTGGATGGTAATAAATGGGAGGAAACAACAACATATTCATTTCCACGTCACTAAGAATAATATTAAAAAATGGGTTGAAATCATCCCCATCATCCTATCTTCTTGGCCTAAATTAACATATTATAAATCAAAATCTTTGTTATAGGTATAATATTCTCCTTCAATAGATGTTAAGGATAACCATTAGTGATATTTTATTGACATTTTCTTGTTGTCGAGTTATCCAATCTATCCTATGGATCACATAAAAACTTTAAATCTCTTAAATAGAAAAATAATTTTGAAGCTTATAACTACTGATAAGAAGATCGCATTATGGAAATCTATGAATACACTAGAACCTCACCACTAAGTGTGTTTTAATAGACATCACCCTATATATATCACTATAATTATCCCAATATCCTCTTAAACTAGGTAGTTATAAACAAATGTGATTCAACTATATAAAAATAATAATATTTTGAGGTGGATTCCACATGATTCATACCTTTAATGTTTAATATTCCCTTAGCATTATCAGTAAGGTTTGATTTGATTAAAAGAAAATTTATATATATTATGCCTATTTCATATCCTCTAGATCCCTGAATACAATGAGAAGCACAATTATATTACCTCTTCTGATCCTAAGAACCATAAACTCTTCAATTCCATAATTAGCTGGACAAAATCCAACTACCACCTTATGATAATTCACATGATCATGATCTTTATATGTAAGCATGATCTGTTCTATGACCATACTCTAGTCAATAAAAACTTCAACAAAAGCACTATATATATCATATATTTACAAACCTAGGTACTTATCAAATAATTTTTTTTCATTATGGATTTAAGTAGTTAAATTAATTATAAATGTATAATGAAATTTTTGGTATTTATTGAAACTAAGGAATCTATAAAAAATAAAACTATAACCTCACATATGAATGTATAATTAAAATTATATATCTTATAAGTGAAAATATGATATATTTATATGAAGGAATAAGTAAATATAAGTTTTGAAAATGATAAATTAAGTGTTGGTATTTTTGGGACACATAAATTTTTATTTACAATTTCACAACTAATATAATGATTAGAAAATTATTTTTATAAAATATATTTGTAAATTAATATATTGTTTTCCTATGATAATAATATAATTTTATGAGACCTTGATTAATTTTTCAAAGTGTCATAAATTTTTTTATAATTTTAAAATTGTTATTTTTCGAATAAATGATGTTTTTAATTAAAAATAAAACTTCTCATATATAGAAATTTATTTTCATAAAATGGAGTTCATTTTTTTCTTCTACATGTCAAAACAAATTGGGGTGATTTTTTGGTATTTTTCTATAATAGATGATTTTTTGGTGAATAGTAAAATATGGTAATTTACGATATTTAACAAATTCATGATTTATTGAATCATATATGATGTATGCATGATGTAAATAAAAAATATCAAAATATATTTCGTTATTTTAATATATTTAGTGAAAATTCTCAAATATTTCATAGTCTAGATGTAAAATAATAAATTAATGAATAAAATAATCAAAAAGAACCCTTCTCCTCCAATATAAATAACACCCACACCACCTATTCTCCACACACCTCAAATCCTTGAATCTTGTTTAATTTCTACCCAATCACCTTCCCAAGCCTCTTCCCCACATCCAATACCTACTGGTCTCAGCAAAACTCCAATAACATGTGGCTTAAGGAGGTTCTCAAGGAAAATATTTCAAGATGTAAAATCCTCTTTCATTTTATTTTATTCTCTTTTTAATTTAATTTATTTTCTCATCATATCCTCACCTAAACTTATCCAAGTTACATGAAAACTCCAGTATCATATACATACTATTATTATGTCTTTTTTATGGAAAAATATATCATCAAAATTCTTCTCCTCTCACTTTTAGTCTAAAAATGAGAACATTTCTCGTGTTGTGTTGATTTACCACCATCATGGACGATACAATTTCATTTTATTTTACCTCCATCATGTATGGTAATAAATCCATTTTATGGTTAAATATCATTTTATTATATATATTATAAGTTATATAATGTTCTAAATCCATTATATAAACATGATATTAAATAAAAATATATAAGTTTGTGATGGTCGTAAAAACCGCCAAAATAAACTGAATTGTTTTCATTAATGTTTTATCTATTGATCCATCCTCATATTAGAAACAAAAATGATATATAGTGTCATTTAAAATTTTGGAAAAATATTAATACCATTTTCTACATCTTTATTTTTTATTCCATTCAAAAATAAAATCCATAATAAACCAATCAAGCAAACCATGAAATAAATACACCCAAAACAATGAAAATAACAAAATATAATAAATAAATGTGTTGAAAGATGTTATAAAAAGACAATATAAGGAATTATAAATACTAATATGATACTATAATATATTAATAACACTCCTAAAAACATTATTTATTTGTTTATAACAAATTTTAATTAAGATGAAACTGAGGTAAGGGGTTTTCATTAAAAAAACTCTTTTAAATTTCTATTTTAAAAAAAATCAAAAGGAATGTTTTCATGATGAAAATATTCATGTTTTATGATTTTATTTAGTTTTTGGGAATTATTTATGATTAATTTTGGGACCTATATCCCACTCCAATTCATTGGGTATATTTTTTTGGAAGTTGGACGAAAGGATTTTTCCAAGTGTATTTGTGAGGGTTACATCATAAGGTATCCATGGGGGTTACATCATAAGGTGGATATATGGGTTAAATTTTATGGTAGATATGAGAGTTACAAATCATATGGTATTAATGAGGGTTAAAATCTTATGTAATTAATTCCCCAAGTTACCTATATAGTTTATTTATGTTTTCTATATTTTATGGAAATATCATGTTTTCACAAAATAAGTATATGATACTTTAAGGGTGAGAATTATATCTTGGAAAAATAATTTAATGTGTTTATAAGTATTCGTGGACTAATAGTTATTTTGTATTTTATCTCCATTACTTATACATTTGTTCGCATCCCATGTTTAAAAATATTTTTCACAGACTTTAAGGATGGGTGAGATAAAAGAAGAATCTAAGCTAAATATTGTGAATATTTTTTATAAAATGAACTCATGTATTATTAAAAGCCGTTATATTATGAAATAAATGGATATTGTATTATTAGTATCCAGTTTTTATGCTTTTGTGTTGTTGTGTATATTTTATTACCTAATTCTATAAAACTCTAAACTGAAAAGATATTTGGGAATGTATGAAAGTGAATTCAAGTTGAATTAAATTGATTATATAATGTTTATGTCTATTTTCTTATAGTTAGTATTAGAAAAAATTAAATAACTTTATAGGATAGTATAATGATAATAAAATACCATAATTTCTTTTTAGTCATATGTATATGTTGAAATTTTATAGAATTTAAATATTTTCATGTTTATTCATCTAAGATATGTCTGTTCAGAATGGTTTTCCATAGAAGAAACAGGGCTGATAAAGAATGAAGGAATAGAGAGGATGATATCTTTCTGAATCCCAAACTTGTAATGTTGAGGATTATAACTAATTAGTTTTTTATATTGATGTATTATTTGATATATTCTATAAAGAGAAGTTTAATACATGAAAGAGAATAGCTTGAGATACCACGAAAGAACATGATGATAGTGGAAAATTTTATGAGGAAACAACCTCATACTTTTAGTGGATCGTCTATCCTAGTTGAGGATAAAGGTTATATTAAAGCCCTTTAAAACATATTAGATGTTATGGGCGGGTTAGATAATCAAAATTTTAGTCTTTTTATTTTTTTTGAAGGTGAATCTTGAGCAGTGGTGGTAAATGGTCAAGAATTTTAGAGATATCAAGGATATTGATTCCATAGAATGGGATTAATTTAAGAATATTTTTATTGAAAAATAATTTCTTACTATGGTTCGACTTAGTATAGAAAATAAATTCCTTGAATTAAAACAAAAGGATGAAGATTCAGTGGTCGTGTATAAAGAAAATTTCACCATATTGAGAAGGTATGTTCCAATTCTTATTCAGGATCTTGATAGTTAAATAAATCATTTTTTACTCAAGATTGAAGCCATGATATTGAATGGATTTTTCCTCCCATGAATTAGATTGTTATGAGAAAATTATTTAGTGTGATTAGAGGGTAGAAATTTATTTTTATGATGATCATATTCACTTTGAAAACATGAAGAAGAAAAGTTCAATATGGTATAAAATGGGTTATAGTCAATCAATGAAATATGAAGGTATGAAAATTCAGTTTCCAGTTTATGGGAAGTGTGGTAAAAATAATCCTAGTGAATGACTCAACAAATATAGGGAGTTTTTCTTATGTGTAATGTTTGTACATATGCCCAGATATTTAAATGAAAAAGATCTTAGTTATGGAACTTTTAATTTTTATTAGAAAAATATAAAGTGTTTTAGAAGTGGTGAGATGGTTCATTATGAAAATACCTTCCCAAATAAAGATATAGATGATGGGAAACAACAATATTATAAGAATAAAGGGGTTGTAAAATCCTTTTAAACTACTTTTCTAGATGTTGTCCCATCCAATGAAGTGGTATCAGGTACTTTATTTTTTATTCTCATTTTTATGACATCTTATTTGATGTGGGGTCTACACATTCTTTCATTTCTAATAATTTTTCATGTTAATAGAAATTTAACCTAGATAAATTAAACAAGTGTTTATAGTTAAAACACCAGGGGGAATATAAAAGAAAAACGACATTATAAGAATCTTCGAGTAGTTGTATGTGGATAGAAATTTCCTTTAAATATTGTTTTTTTAGCGTAGTAGAGTTTGATACTATTTTGGGTATAGAATGGATTTCTTTTTATCATGATAAGTTTGATTATATAGCTAAAGATGTTTTTTTAAGAAGTAGTTTCAGTATGTATACAATAATTTACCCATAACATGGACAACATATCAAGAATATGAGAAACTATTAAAAGATGTAAATAATAGTTATCATGCAAATATTGTTGAAAAAAAGGAAACAATTCAGATTAATGAATTTCTAGAGGTAAATGAATACCTGAATGTTTTTCATGATGATTTTCTTAGTGTTATACTATATTTAGAAGTTAAATTTACCATTTAATTGGTTCCGTATGCAAAGCCAATTTTAAAACCCACTTATCGAATGATTTAAGTGGAACTTGTTAAATTGAAAAAGTAGTTGTAGGAGTTTCTTGATAAAGGTTTCATACATCCTAGAACTTCGACATTGGGTGCCCCAATTTTGTTTGATAAAATGAAATATTGTTCTATAATAATTTTCATTGATTATAGAGATTGGAATAAAATTACTCTTAATAATAAGTATCCATTACCTCATATAGATGACTTCTTTGATCATCTCTAGGGAGATCAGTATTTTCCCAAGATTGACATGAGATCGAGGTACCATCATTTGAAGTTGTAGGAGGGAGACATTACAAGAATAGCATTTCTTTCTAGATATGGGAACTAGGAGTTTGTATCTATTCCCATTTGTTTGAAAAAATTCCCCTACTATATTTATGGATCTTATAAATATAATATTTTATGAATATTTGGATGAGTTTTTTGTTGTTTTCATTGATTATATTTTGGTTTATTAAAAAAGTTACTTGAAATATAAAAACATCTAAGGATTATCCTGAAAATACCGAAACATAATAATTTATACAAGAAATTTAGAAAATGTGATTTTTGGTTGAAATAGATTTTTTTTCTTGGGAACATTGTAAATAAGGTTGGTATAATAGTTGATACCTCCCAAAAAGTGATTTATGAATGGAAAATACCTACAAATGATACTGATATTCATAGATTTCTTGTGTTAGCTTTCTATTACCAATGTTTTTTTAAAAACATTTCATAATTTTATATCTCACTTACTATGTTAAAATGAAAAGGGGGTAAATTTATTTGGATTGAAGAATGTGATGTTTGTTTTTAGGAACTGAAAAGAAGATTGGTGAATGCTCTAGTTTTGGTATTTCCTACCAAAAATAGTGATTTTTTTATCTATAGTGATGCTTCATTAAAGGGACTTGGTTATTTTATGGTGTAGAATGGTCAGGTGATTTCTTATGCTTCAAGGAAACTCAAACCTCATGAGTGAAATTCTCCCACACATGATTTGGAATTAACATTAATTATTTTTTATTTAAAAATATGGAGGTATCATTTATATTGAGATAAATGTGAAATATGTACTAACCATAAATGTTTGAAGTGTATATTTACTCAGAATGAATTGAACAAGAGGCAGAGAAGATGGATAGAACTGATAAAGTATTATGATAGCCCGGTCATTTACCATCCTAGAAAAGAAAACAAAGTGGAAAATTCCTTGAGTTTAAAACATCATGCTACATTAACCATGTTACATATAGAAAATGACACATTGGTTAATGATTTGATAATTTTTTTGGGAATTTTTTTGTGCAGTAAATTATTCAGTTTTGATTCAGGTGTTAGTGCAATCATATCTCTCATATTGAATTAAGCAAGTGCGGAAGGATGACGAAAAATGTATAATTTGTTAAGAAAGGTAAATTTTATAAATTTAATGTTGAAAAATATTGTGTCTTGATATTTTAAAAGAGATTATATATTCCCTATGATTCTCAAATAATTAATTAATTATTATGTGTAGGTCATAGTTCTCTGATTTCAATTCATCCTGGCAGCACTAAGATGTATTGAGACCTTCGGGAGTATTAATTGTGTGATTGAATGAAAAAATTTATTTCTTATTTTACCATTAAATTTTTTACGTATCAACAGGTTAAAGTAGAGAAACAACTAAAAAAGGGGGTGCTTTATCCTTTCCTAGTACTAGTTTGAAAATGGGACAATATATCTACAGACTTTTTGGTGGGACTACTAAGAAATTCTCGATGTAATAATGTGATTTGTGTTATTATTGACCGGTTGACAAAATCTTTACATTTTATTCCTATTTGAGATACTATGTATTTATATCATCTTTCCCGCATGTACCTCAATGATATTTTCATTTTTCATGGAGTTCCTCTCTTCATTTTATCTAACTATGATCAGAGGTTCACTTTTTAACTTTTTGAAAGGCCTTTAGAAGTCGTTGGGATTTTTAGGACACATAATTTTGTTTACAATTTTATATTTAATATAATTTTTTAAAATTAAATTTATCTTCATAAAATATATTCATAAATTAATATTTTGTTCTCTTATTATAATAATATTATTTTATGACACCTTAATTAATTCGTCAAAGTGTCATTAAAATCAATTATCTTTTTAAAATTAGTTTTTTTGAATAAAATATAATTTTATATAAAAATTAAATTTCTTATATTTAGAAAATTATTTTCATAAAATGGATTTCATTTTTTAATTCTATATGTAAAAAAACAATGGGGTGAATTTTTGGGATTTTTCTAAAACAGTTGAATTTTTAGTGAACAGTAAAATAATGCAATTAACAATATTTAATAAGTACAGGATTTACTGATTCATAGATGATTTATAGATGATATAATACCATAATCTGAAACTATCCTTCATTATTTTAATATATTTATCCATAGTTCTCAAAATATTCATATTCTTGAGCCAAAAATAATAAACTAATGAATAAAATAATCAAAAAACACTCCTCTCCTCCAATATAAATACCACCCCTCACCACCTATTCTCCTCACACCTCAAAGAATTTTGTACTTTTTAATTTCTACCCAATTCTATTATCACGCCTCTTTACATATCCATGACTTTCTGGCCTCACCAAAAGTCAAATACCATGTGGCTTAAGTAGGTTCTCAAGGAGAGGAATTAAAGAGGTAAAATCCTCTATCATTTTCTTTTATTTTCTTTTTAATTTATTTTATTTTATTATAATAACCTCACCTTCCCTTATAAAAGTGGCATGAAAATACCATTATAAAATATATAATATAATTTTATCATGGTAATGGAAAAATTCATCATAAAACCCCTTATCCTCTCCCTTTAATTCTAAAAATGAGAACATCGTTTGTGATTTGTCGATTTACCACCATCGTGGATGATACATTTTCATTTTATTTTACCACCTTCAAGGATGGTCATAAAACCTTTATTATGGTAAAATAATATTTTATTATACATTTTATAAGTCATATAATGTTCTGGAACCATTATAAAAACATGACATTAAATAAAATGATATAAGTCTGTGATGGTCATAAAAACATCCAAAATAAACTAAATAATTTCCATTGATTTTTTATCTAATGATCCATACTCATAACAGAAAAAAAATTATATATGGTATAATTTAAAATTATGGAAAACTAATAATACCATTTCTTTCTACTTATAGAATTTTTCTTCCATTCAACAGGAAAATCCACAATGAACCAATCATGGAAAACATGAAATAAATGCACCCAAAACAATGAAAACTATCAAACTATTATCAATAAATGGGTGGAAATATGTTATAGTAAGACCATATAAGGAATTTTAAATATGAATATGATTATATAATATATTAATAACACTCTTTAAATAATTATATAGTATGTTTAAACATGTATGATGTAAGACAAGCCTAGGGTAATGGGATTTTCATTAAAAATCTTCTTTTGAATTTCTATTTTTACAAAATTATAAAGCAATGTTTTCATGATCAAAATATTCATGTTTTTTTATGTTATAGTTAATGGGTATTTTTTATAATGAAGAGTGGGACCAAAATCTTCCTCTAATTCATTGGGTATGTTTATGTTTGGATTTGAATTTAAGGTTTATTCCAAGTGTAACTACAATGGTTACACCATATGGTAGGCGGGAGGGTTACATCATAAGGTTGCTATGAGGATTTTATTGTAAGGTATATATGAGTTTAAACATTATATGGTATCCATGAGGGTTAAAATCTTAATCAATTAATTCTCCATGTTACCCACATTGTTTTATTTATGTTTTCTTTATTTTATAGAAATCTCATGTTTTCACAAAGTATATGATACTTTAATGGTGAGAATAATATATTGTGAAAATGATTTCATATGTTTATAAGTATTAATGTACTAATATTTTGGTTCCCTTTTTTTCATTATTGAGATTTTTATGTTTATCCAAAGTTTTAAAATGCTTTTCATAAGTTTTAAGGATGGGTATGAAAAAAAAAGAATCCAAGACAAATATTGTGAACATTTTTCTTGAAATGAATCCATGTATTATTAAAAACTATTTTATTATATAAGAAATGGAAATTTTTTTATTAGTATCCACTTTATATGCTTATGGGTTGTCATGTATGTTTTATGACCTAATTTTATTAAACTCTAAATCGAAAATATCTTTGGGAATGTATGAAAGTGAATTCTAGTTGAATTAACTAGATTATGAAATATTTATGGTTTGGTCTGTATAATTTATACCCATATAAATGACACTAAATAGGTGTTTCATGGACTATAGTTGGGTAAGACACACAATTTTAAACTAATAACATATTTTTGAATCTTGCTTAATGGTAAAGATGACAATACATAGCCCTAACTTTCCTATATATAACCACTTTTGTGAGAATCCACAATATTTCACTCCCATATAGCCAAATATCCACCACATAGAATACATGAGAACCATACTAAATAGAAGGTTTGTAATTAAACATGCTCATCTATTCAATGAGTACTTGGTTTATGGTCTCTGAAAATGACATATTCAAATAAATGTTCATATGGAACTAAATTTTGTTCCTTAGAATATCCTCAAAAATTTGAACTCCGGTATATCCATCTCTTTCCATTATTATTAAAAACTATAGTAAATTGAAAAAAAAATTAGAATATTCTATTATTGACATGATTATAAATAAAATTTATAAACTATTGAGATTATTCCACCTAAAAGGTTTATACAATTATATTCTCAAAAGAGATAGCAAGAGAGTACGTCTTGGATAACCTTTTATGTTAGCCTTCCTGGATTATATAACATCTCTAGTTCTTTTGTATTAATAAAATAATATATAAAATAAGCTTCTTCCACCACTTAATGGGTATATCAATATTTTTGAAGTCGTTTTTCATTGAATATTTTTAATCTACAATAGACTATTTTCCACTCTTTATATAAAATAGACGTTGATGTTATAACATCAAATCCCTTATTATAACTTACTTGTAATATGCCAATCATATATATATCAATCCCATAGACTAAATAAACTAAATTAAAATATCTTATAGTTTTTTATTAACAGAATTTAAATCTAAAAATGGGGTATCTGGATCAAAAACTAGTGTAGCATACTAGTTCACTCGCTTATAGCTCTCCATAAGTGGTCATCATGGTAGAATATCACTAATATTCTAAATTTATGGATCAAAATGAATTTATGAATGTTCATAAGATCACAAAAAATGTTAATAAATAATGTTTATTATATTCTACTTAGTCATACATACACCCAATATACAAGTGTTTCATCTACAATTGGGGATGCCCTCGTTGATTGAAGGTTCAAATATTCCAATCATTTTCTAATGGGTTTGTTCATAGAACTGGAAACATCCAATGATTCTATATCCATTTGGTCCAACTTTTCAATGGTAGGTGCTCATTAGTTGTGGACGGATGAGGCTTAGGAATTTTCATTGGTCGAGAGGATGGGAGGTCGGTCTCATCACACCTTTTTGAGGGGAATTATTGTCTACTCCGGGACTCTATTTATAGATTTAAGTTATGTTCGTGAATCCTTATTACATTACTAGGTACAGAATGTTCTTTCCTTTAAATCTGAAAATCAATTATTGATATGAAGAAAATTTAGAGAATATTTTATATGTATTTGAGGTTCATCATCAATAGATAATAATCTATATTTGTTAGAGATTATTAGTTTATGGAATACTTAAATACATAAAAGTATCTTGGTCATTATGCTGACCATACTGGTTTTAAAGCCACTCAGTGGGGCACTTGAAATTTATTTTCATTCAGGAGGACATGGATTATTTCAGAGTTGGGATCATACTCGCTGATGGGCTACCTACGTATCCTTTGTTTTGTAAAATGAATCAGAACCCATGTAGTTCGAGTAAGGGAGTATGATGTTTCTGCATGATTGATGGCTCAAAGAAAGTTGTCATGATTAATTTTACACTATAATCTCACGTGAGTCATGCTCGGTGTGAAAAACAAGCGGTATTGGTGAAACCAGAAAATTGTGCCATGCAATGATGTGGGGCTTATGTATTTATAACTGCCCAAATAGATGAGGATTAAGATTTACATCAGGGAAGAAATCCACGAACAGGGTCCATAAAGGTATATGTGCTTCATGGAGATTTGGATACTCTAATCTTGGGGCTTACTCCTAAAAAATATTCCCATGTTATGATGGGACTTATGATTGGGTTTTACTCCTAAGAAGGAAGCCCATATCAAAAGGAATTATGACTGGTTAAGAGAAATTAAGATTGGGGCTTATTCCTAAGGAGGAGGCCCAGGTTAAAGGGATTTGAAAATTAAGGGACTTGGGGCTTACTCTTAAAGAGGATTCCCATATTTGAGACTGGGTCTTATTCCTAAAAAGGGGGCCCAGGTTAAGGGACATAATTTTTGGGGCTTACTCATGAGGAGGATGCCCATATTTGAGACTGGGGATTATTCCTGAAAAGGAGGCCCAGGTTAAGGGACTTAAGGTTTGGTGCTTACTCCTGAGGAGGATGCCCATATTTGAGACTAGGGCTTATTCCTGAAAAGGAGGCCCAAATTAAAGGGAACTTGGGGATTACTCCTAAGGAGGATGCCCAAATTAATGAGGATTTGGACTGGGGTTTACTCCTAAAAAGGAGGCCCAGGTTAAGGATTCTCTCATCTTAAAGGATGAGGTCGAATGAATGAACTCTCTAACTTTAGTGACATAAAGA
Source organism: Viscum album (assembly GCA_963277665.1). NCBI lineage: Eukaryota > Viridiplantae > Streptophyta > Magnoliopsida > Santalales > Viscaceae > Viscum > Viscum album. The sequence goes on along the minus strand of OY728158.1, from coordinate 903,077,150 downwards.
TGTGAAAATTACTATGTTTTGAGAGATGTTCCACAGAGCTCCTTTTAGATAAGGAATTCAATCAAGAAAACATGCCATAAATGGCTTTTAAGAGTGTCTTGAAGACTGAATCTTGAATAGGAGAGGTGGAATGGCATAAGAGGGGTTAAATGGGTAGGAAGGGAACCTAAAAAATATAAGGGTGTGCAAGTCCTGGCAGGCGCGCAGGTACTGTGTGGGTGTACAAGTATTTCTCACGTAGGTATAACTGCACGACAAATGTGTACTTGCGCGATCCTTGACCTGTAGAGTAATACTTGGGTGATTCTTGACCAAATCCTTTAGAATCATCCTGAGGTACTTCCAGAAGAGTGGCGCACAAGTTTTAATGAATAGGTAAGGAGGCGCGCAAGTGTGTTTATTTTCCTTAAGGGTAAAAACACTTAGGCGCGCAAGTGTTATCGAATTTTAACACTTAGACCATATTCCTATTGTTTAGACCTTCCATTAGAGGTAAAGAATTACCTTATAATTGTTTCGAAGACTTGAAGAAGACACTTGGGCATTCAGAGAACTATATCTGAATTCTGGAAAAATTCCTCTTCAAATGGGGGGCCCACCAGGGGTATTTATAGGCTGGAGAAGACCCTGGGAGATTTTCAAAGAGGGCGCGCAAGTCACCTGCGTGACCATTTGGTCGTCACACAAGTATACTTGCGTGACCTTTTGGGTGGCGCGCAAGTAGACTTGCGCGACCATGAGGGAACTTGCGCGACATATAGGTAAAGTTCTCCTTGTTCATCCTTCATAGGATGAATCACTTTGAGTTCGGGGTATTTCCCTTTTCATTCCTTTAGGCTCTATGATAGAAAGGTGTGTCAAAAAAATTCCCCCCTCAGAGTTGGATTCAGAGGGAAAAGAGGATTTGACTCTTAGGAAAAAGGATAAACCAGGGGTCTTTGTGGTTATTGGCGGTTTAAAGTCATGCATGACAGACATAAAAATGCTAATGTTTAAGGTCAAAATAGCTTTGACCAAATGGATTGAATGAATTCCTAGATAACTTATCTGAAAATATTTTACCACACTCAAGTATGTGGAAAAATATGTAAACTAAGACTTAAGAAAATTTGAATCTCATGATGGATATGAAAAAGAGATAAAAAGGAATTAGAAGAAGTAGTTCCCAAGATTGAAGTTATCATTATTTAACAAACCCATCAGGGGGTTGAATTATGCAGGGCCACCTAAGGGAATTGGATGAATAGTCAAATAAATATCATCTTTTGGCAGACAGGTCCATTATGTAGACTACTTATGCAAGGCCGCATAAGGGCACGTGCTGCATAGTCAGGCAAAATAACTATAAAAAATTTACTTTTCTACTACTAAGAAGCCAATGAAAGTTTATGGGGATTCAAATTTTCCAAAGTATAGAGTTGGTTGTATGGAGAGAGGTACTTGAATATGGAGAAGATATTTACAAATAGGTTTGTCTAAGAATTGGATGAATGATACTCCTATGAAGGTCTAACCCAAATGTTGGGAAGGAAAATATAAACCATATACTTGGATAATTTCAGATCATGAAAAAGAGTATGGGACAGATATGTTAAGGATAGCCATTTTTTCGGATCCCTACATATTGTCATTAAGACAACCAAGGAAAAAAGATATTTTCCTCCCAAGAATGAAGTTAACACTATTGGAAAAACCTGTTAGGGGGTTGAATTATACAGGGCCGCCTAAGAGCATTGGCTGCATAGTCAAATAAATAGAATCTTTTGGCTGACACATCTGTTATGTAGACTATTTATGCAAGGCCGCCTAAAGGCACGTGCTGCATGGTCAGGCAAAATAACTCTAAAAAATTTGACATTTTGTGACCAGAAGTCAAGAAAAGGGTTATGAATATCTGGAAGTATTCAAGATTAAGATTATGACACATAAATATGGGAATTGTCCAATGTATGCAGAGATACACGGATCAATGATAACCATAATCATGTTGTGGCTGGATCTTGATTTGAAATGTTGAACTTCACTATGTATCCTATAAGGATGGGAATCAAGCCATACGTAGTTCTTAAACTACAGTTTAACATTGTGCAGGACGAAAATATAGGAGATCTTATTTTAGGGTCATAGAGCTTGGACCATTTTTAAGAAATACGCAGTGTGTGTTTTCATGGGGACTTTTCAGCCAAAGGACTGAAAGTGGAATTTGTGGTTAGGCCCAAAAGACTTGGGGCTGGATTCGAGGGACACTCGAACATTCCTACGTATCCCATAAGGATGGGAATCAAGCCCACATAGTTCTAGAAATACCCTCTGTACAAATTTGGTTCATACATGTGAAGGGTGATAGGGGACTTTAGTGCAGTGATGGCTTAACCCAAGATAAAAGGATCGGGTATTGCCATGTATGCACGTAGTTTATGGAATGAAATATGATAGAAAAATCAATGTAAATATTGATTCCCTCTCAGGTGAGGGTATCAAAGAATATTGTAGTTTATTATCGTACAGGAAAAAAAATGGTGTACAGCTTAACGTCATATATCAAGGACGAAATTGAACCAATGTAAAGATATTGATTCTGGGGATGGTTTCACGAATCAACATCATATGAGATGGAGGTGAACTGATGTGAAGAGATTTGTTTTGGGCTTGATCCTTGGGAGGTTGCCTACGTACCCATCCTGGAAGGCAAGGATCAAAGTCTGCATAGCTCAATTAAAGAATGAATTAATGATCAAGTTGTTCTTGGGGACAACGACATAAAAAATGATGTTGGGACTTACGTGTGATTAGCGGCCCAGAGAGGGTGTTATGGTTAAAATTTTCTCTAGGCTCACGTGAGTCATACTCAGTGTGAGAAACAAGAGGTAACAACAACATTAACAATGCACAGTTTAATGTCATGTAGGACATATAAAGGGACTATGCAGTTTAAAGTCTTGCAGTTAAGACTATTGGTGCTGCACAGTTTAGTGTCATGTAGCAGGGACAAAGTACAGTTTAATGTCATGTAGGACATATAAAGGACTCTCTGTATAGTTTAGCGTCATGTAGTTAGGATGATGGGTACAACATAGTTTAATGTCATGTTTTAAAAAAAGAGGACTGTGCAGTTTAATGTCATGCAGTAAGGACAAAAGATAACACATTTTAACGTAATTTTGGATGAATTAGGGAACTTTTTCACAGTTTAACTTCATGTGGGACAAAAGAAATGAAAATAGTTTAGAGTCATATGCGTGGACTGTGGATGATGCAGTTTAACGTCTTGCTCGACGTAAGGGACTTTTATACTGTTTAGTGTCATGTAGTTAGGATGTCGCAGTTTAACGTCGTGTGGGACGAATGTAATACAAATAGTTTAAGGTCATATGTATGGACCGTAACAATGTATTTTGTGTTTATACAAAATAATTCTTCAGAAATTTTTCATTGGTTGGAGTAGTGATGAGTTCTCCATCCATTGAAATTAATGAATATGCTCCAATGGAATAGACCTTATGTATTGAATAAGGTCCTTCCCATTTTAACTCAAGCATGGGAGGTTTCTATCCTAGTATCATTGGAGTTCTTGGAACTAATACCAATTCTCCCTGAATGAATGAACGGAGACAAACTTTTTTGTTGAAAGCTCATGCTATTCAATTCTGATAGACTTCCAAGTGGTGCAGAGTGCACAATCTTTTCTCATCTAATCATTCCAATTCATCCAATCGCTTTTGAGATTGTTCATATGTAGATGACTGACCACAAATGGCTACCCTGAGCGAGGGTAGTTGAACCTCAATTGGAAAGACTACATCTATTCCATATACCAATGAATATGGAGTCGACCGTGTTTCAGTGCGGGTGGTGGTCCGATAAGCCCATAAAACATAAAAGAGTTTATCATGCCATGAATTCTTTTCTTTATCCACCATCTTTTGCAGTATATTTGATAGAGTCTTATTGAATGCTTTTATCTATCAATTGGACGATGTATGATACCGAGATGAATGATTGGATTTAATGTTGTATTCTTGATACAACTTATTTACCTCGGATGAACAGAAGTTGGTGCCATTGTCCATCAATATGGTATGAGGGACACCAAATCTAGTAATGATGTTATACTTGATGAAGCTAACAATTCATTTAGAACTGACTTCCTTGAGAGGTATTTCCTCTAACTATTTGGAAAAGAAATCAGTAGTAGTAAGAATATACTTAAGCTTCTTGGCCATAGCTGAAGGGTAAGGTCCCACCACATCCATTCTCCATGTGGAAAATGGCCATGAGTATTTAGCTATATAAAGAAAATCTGGAGGTTGATGAATGAAGTTGGCATGTACATGGAATGAATGAAACTTTTTTGTGAAATCAACACAATCTTGTATCATTGAAGTCCAAAAGTATCCAATCCTTCGAATCTGATCAGATAGTCTATGTCCAGACTGGTGGGCACCATAGAATCCTGCTTGCACTTATTTCCTGATAGCCATTGTCTTTTCACCATCAATGCATCTGAAGAGAACTCCATCAAAACCACACTTGTAGATAATTTTCTCTAGGTGATATGGGCCATCATAAAGAGTAAACATGACCACACGTCGCCGGATTTGTTCTTTCCCGGCTCTATCAGTTGGAAGTGTTCCATTTTGAAGGTATTCCCTGATATGTGCCATCCATCCTGTAGTGTGACCGTATGGTTCAGAGATGGGACTAATTTCATTAATTTCCTCTGTTCTGATTTGAACATAAGGTGAAATTGTATGACGGTGGGAAATATTGATGGTTGTCTCGTCCCGATTTGGATCTGCCAGAGATGTGGCTATATTAGCCAGTGCATCAGCTTGGGCATTTTGTGATCTTGGGACATAAGAAAATTTCGGTTCCGAAGGAAACTCCACCATTAACTCTATGACGTAATCATACAAAGGGATTAATTCTTCTTTTCTGATGGCGTAATCCCCATTGACTTGTTTGATTACCAGGTCTGAATCACCTTTCACCTTTATGTGATTCACTTTTACTTGAAGTGCCAACTCCAATCCTGCAATAAGATCTTGGTATTCCACTTCATTATTTTTACCACCATCCCACAATAAGAAGGAATAAGGTAACACTGTCTTTTCTGGAGAAATGAGTACAATCCCTAAGCCAACTTTGTTGAATTTAGGATTTTCCATTTTCCTCCATGTTGGACTTCTGGAAGCACCATCAAAGTACATTTCCCATGTCTGAGGACTATCCTGAATAGAGAAGACTTCCTCATCCGAGAGTTCAATAGCTGAAGATGTGTCTTCCACTGAAGGGTCTTCAGCAAGGAAATCAGCCATAGCATGGCCCTTTATTGCATTTTGAGACACATACTGAATGTCGAACTGCTGCAAGATAACTTCCCACCTTTCCAGACATCCTGTAAGCATCAGATGACTAAGGATGAATTTGAGAGGGTTATTGCGAGATACAAATTGAACCTCATGATGTTGCAGGTAGTGTCTCAACTTCTAAACTGCAATGATTAATGCCAGACAGCACTTCTCAGTACTTGAATATCGGGTTTCTGCTTCAATCATAGTCTGACTGAGATAGTAGAGGCTGTTTTTCTTCCCAGCATCATTCTTCTGAGAAAGAAAGGCACCCAATGATTGCTCTAGAGATATCACATAGAGGATAAGTGGACTTCCTTGAATAGGTGGCATAAGTACCTGTGGAATCAAGAGATATTTCCTGAGAATATCGAATGATTCTTGAAATTCTTCAGTCCACTAGTAAGTGACTCCCTTCTTCATCAATTTGGTGAAGGGTATGCTTTTTCCTGCCAAATTGGCGATGAAACGCTGAATATGGGCTAAGTATCCTTGAATTCCTCTCAATTATTTCAAATTTCTAGTAGGTGACATTCCAAGTATTGACTTTGTCTTCCAGAATCGACCTTGATACCACGATGGCGTACGACGAAGCCAAGAAATTTTCCCGAGGTTACCCCAAAAGCACATTTTAAGGGGTTTATCTTCAAATTATGTTGCCGATGTTTTTGGAATATGACTTTCAAATCATCCAAGTGATTAGAACATTGTTTGGATTTAACCACCATATCATCCACATAACATTCAACAAAATTTTCCAGAAAGGGTTTGAAGATATGATGCATGGAACGCTAATATCTTGTGCCTGCATTCTTTAGGATGAAGGGTATTACCCGATAGAAAAACACACCCTGAGGGGATCTGAAGGCTTTAGATTCTTTATCTTCTAGAGCCATCCAGTTTTTGTTATATCCAAAATATCCATCCATGAAGGAAAGCACTTCATAGCCAACTGTCACATCAATCAAGAGTTCTGTAATCGGAACTGGAAAATCATCCTTAGGACAATGCCGATTAAGATCTCTGAAATCAAGGCAAACTCTAATTTTCCCATTCTTATTTTTCACTGGGACAATATTATCCAACCACTTGGGATATTAAACTTCTCTGACGAAATTAGCTTTGATGAGCTTATCCACTTCAGCCTCAATTTTGGAAGCATAGGTTGGGTGTGTTCTTTTAGCAGCTGTTTGAATCCTTGATGTTCTTCTGAAAAACCCAATGGATGAGTGGAAACATCAGTATCAATCCCTGGAATCTTTGTATATTTCCAAGAAAATATATCTCAATTCTCATTAAAAATTAAATATACATCTCTTTCTCTTCAAGAGTCATGGACACACTGATTAAAGTGGGGCGTGGATCTTCTTTTGTACCCAGATTGATTTCTCTGTGTTCATCCACAGTAGTAGAGATACCCTCTTCAAATGCTGGAGGAGCATCTCTGAGATCTTCCTCTTCTTCTTCAACATGTTTTATTTCCACTGTTTCCACTTTCATAGTAGATGATGAAGGAGAATTTTCATGATCAGAAGAGATGTCTAAATTTGCACATCTTGAAGAAGAAGCTTCCATTTCAAACTCGATGGATGATGAGGGATCTTATTTGGGTAATAAAGAGGAGATGATGGATTTAGAATCTAAATCATCATTTACCTCTGACTTTGCTATAACTTTCCTTGGCCTGAATGGAGAAGTATAGACTTGTTGGATTTCAGCAGATGAAGTGAAGGCATCTCCATTTGAGCTTTCATCATTTCTTTGTGAATCACCAATTTCTCCTATGTTGACTGGCTCGATTGTCTTAATTGACATTATAGATCTTTCCATAAGAGTATTTTGATTTGGTTCTATCATATCAATTTGACTGATAGGTAACACATAATCTGTACTAACATTTTATAATGGGTTTACTGGAATCTTTTCCAAACCATATGAAGCATTAACTTTGGTAATCTCCCTTGTTATGGATTCCACCATTCCCCTCATGTGATAGAATTACACCTCAATGTATTGAGATTCACATGTCTTGAATGACACCTTATCAACATACAATGTCCGAACTTGACAATCGAATCAAAACATGAGACATTGATGGTATGATGAAGGAATAGTTGCATGCCGATGTAGCCAGGGTCTTCCAAGAAAGATATTGATGGCTGAGTCTTGATAAACAACCATGAAATCTGAATTGGACACATGATCTCCATATTGAGTTCTAAGTGTAATCTCACCCAGTGGTTCTTGTTCATTTTTATCATATCCTTGTAACATCATGGTAGAAGGAGATAAATCAGATTCTGTGAGGCCCAATCGACGAAGTGTACGAATGGGAATGAGGTTGACTCCTAAACCATTATCAATGAAAGCTCTTTGGATGTCTACTCCATTGACCTTTCCAGATAAGTAAAAAGGTCTAATATTTCCATGCACAACATCATCTTTATCTTCATTAGTAAAAGATATTACTGCATGGCATTCTGCAGGATTATTCTCTACATGGTAGACTTCAGCTGAAGCAATTTCAGTCTCAAACTCATGAGGACTTGACAAAGCCTCAATGAGTGCCTCCCAAAGATCCTTTGATAAATTCAAGGCATCCAGAATTGATAACTTGGCTGGTACTTGGGCCAAGTGTTTCAATATATCATACTTTTGGTCCAAAGGTCTGCATTTCCCAACAGGAACATGTGGTTTAGAAGGTTCCTTGTAAGTTGATGCTTTGGAATTTGATGCATCTTGTACCGGGGTAGGAGTTGGTAATACTCCTGGCTTTGGAATATTTGATTGATTAGGTATATTTACTTGCTGAGAGGAAGAAGATGGAACCTTTAACCGATCTTCCAGAATAATTGTGATAGGGCTGAGTCTGCCTTGTGTAGAAGAACTTTCTTGTTCTTGTTGAGCTCGTTGAAGGGATCTACCATGAGTTTCTACCTCATACACGGTTCTAGTAAGGGTAGAATTTGAATAGTGGCCTCTGAAAGATCCACATCTTCCCCTGTATCCTGATCCTCTGAAACATCCTCTGATCCCTCTATTTGATATAGGGAATTCGGGCCCATCAAAATTGAAACTGCAACTGGAATATGGATCTGTTAATTGAATCATATTAATAGAACTGAAAATCAACTCTTCATCTGATGAAGACTCTGCCTGATTAGCCTGTTTAGGCTGTGTCGTTTGGTGGAGCGGTGCCCGTGAATTTGAAGTAGATAGCATGAATTCTTCCAGATTCAAAGACAACCTAGGCTTTGACACATACTCATCTTCTTATGATTCTTTTTCTTTCTTTGAATCATGCCGTTTATTTGAGGATTTTCCCTCTGATGAAGAGGATTTTGCTACGGCATTCATGGAAGAAGGCACAATTGGTTTCTTCAATTGTGTTTGTAAAATGGCATTAGTTCGGTTGATCATTTATCTGACAATCCAATCATCATATTTTTGCACATTTTTGCTTTTGACTTCTTTCCATTCGCCTTCCTCCTCTGGACCTGTAGCAGTAACACATGCTACCTGAGTTGAAGACCTTTTTAATTTGACTTGTCCTGAGTCGACCATCTTTTTTAAGAGGTCTTTGAAGAAAAAATGCTCCTGGATGGGATGCCACAACATTTGATGAAAGGGTAAATATTTGGGATGGTCTTCATCTCCTTCCTTGTTTGGCCTTTTGGGCCTTGGAAACTAAACCAAATTATTTTCTAGAGCCAAAATTAAGTAACCAGGAACTTGTTCATTTCAGAAAGAGTAGACATTGCTTTTCAAATTCTCAAATTGTTTCCGTCTTTGATCTCTTTGATCATCTTGATGAAACAACCTCTTTTGTTGACGCTCAGGAGGTGGAGCCCTTCGAGAAGATAAAGGTTTTGAAGTAGAAGAAAGTATAGGTGCTTGTTTAAGAATAACTGTAGCAGTCTCTTCTTTACCCATTCTCCTTCCTGGAGCTGATGTAATTACACGAGCTTTATCCTTAGTCTTTATAAGAGAATCTTCAATCTGTTGAGAGATTGAAGTAAGGTCTCAAAACCCTCCTGTTTATTTCACAGGGATCAACGGTGTACGCAACTCATCACGTAAATTCTCCACACAAATTGGAAACAGTTCTTCCTAAGGGAGTGATAAGCTTAGGGAATATGTTAATCCCTTCCAGTGAGCAATGAAATCTGAGACCCTTTCATTCTCTCTTTGCATACATTTTGTAAGATCAAAAACTATTGTCTTTGGAAATGTTGAGCTGAACTGAAGAAGGAATTTTTGGTGAAGATCTTCCCACCCAGTAATTGACCGAGATTGCAAGCTTGTGTACCAAACAAAAGCTAGTCCTTGCAAGGTTCGCACGAAGCATATGAGTTTCACTACTTCTTCTTGTTCTAGAGTTCCCATCATAGGATCTCAACAAGACACGTAATGTGTCAAATACTATTTAGGATCGCCTGATCCATTGAAAATAGGGAATACAGGGTTCTCAAAACGTGATGGGGGAAGGATTGAATCTACCCATTCAGGGTAAGCTCTCTTTTTTTGTTGAACCTGCGCACACTTCCCTTCCATAGTCTCTAACTGAGCTGTTAATGACTGAATGGTAGTTATTAACTTTTGAGAAACATCTGGTTGAACTTGGACTTGGGTAGGTGCAATGACTAGAGCTGGTACAGATGTGGTGGGTGGTAGTGCAACTAATGGTTGCACTGCCAATTGTTGTTTCACTTGACCCATAGGAATAGACCTGTGAGGGTGTGCTGATAGAGGATGATATTCTTGATCCATCTTAGTAACTGCAACAAACTCCCTTGGCGAACTGACTCCACCACGCTTAGGGGGAAGACTACCTTCAAGTAACTCTACATTCATCCTCCTCAATTCCTTCATTTCTTCCTCTTGTTGTGAAAGTATTTACTATAGTGAGAGCAATTGGCCTTCTCCAGAGGAAGGGTATGTAACTTGATTCATTCCTTTCCCCTTGTTAGCTCACTTTAGGAGATGGGGAAGTGGGTTACTTGAAGGATTACCTAGGTTTTGAGTAATCCTTTGATTTCGTGTATATACACCTTCTTCATTTGTGTCTGTGCGTACAACTTATGGACCAGGAACCTCTTCATCTGAGTCCCCTGAGTGAGCCTCGTGTTCTAGAAGATTAGCAACAACAACATTAATGAAATTTATTTATGCATAAAACATCATATCCCTTCTATCAGCATTTCTGTGATATTGTCTTCTACCATGCCCCTGATGAGACAATACCTTTTGTTGATTTGATCCCTCAGGATCTTCTTGGTAAACTGTAATTTGGAGAGAATCTCCTAATAATTTGGCTCTTCGTTCCTCTTGTGGCTTCTTCCCTAATCGAGATAAGACCGACTTTCACTGAGGAGGGGATTGGTGATTTGAAAAAGTCCCTAGTCCAGTGGACTGGGGCTATTCCTGTTGTCTTTTCTCAACTCCTCGAATCCTATTTGTTGATTCCGAGGGTTGGGTTAAAATAGTCCCCAGTCTGGAAAGCTGGGGTGGCTCTTGACATGCTATGTCTGAGACTTTCTTAAAATCTGTCCTGATCTTGTAGACCTTGGTCTAGAAATTAGCTGGATGCATCAATCGATATCCACTTTTATCACCCAGTTCAAAAGACCATTGGGTGATTTCTGAAACTTCTGTCACTTGATTAGGTGCTTGCTCCAGACAAGAGGCATGTTCAATATTCTAGTTTTCTTGATGTAGGTGTAATTCAAAAACATGTTCTCTGTATTCTTGATTTTGAAAGGAACTAGTTGAAGCATGTTCTTGGGAAAGCTTCTGATTACAAACAAAACCCATTGACTGTGGCCGGCCATGACCAATAACATTGCATGAGACCGTTTTCGGTAGGCTTTTCTGACTGGAGAGTACAGTGAAATGTAGTGCTCCATGAAAACCCCATCCTCTAACATGAATACCAGATGGGGAATTGGCAATTAACTGGAACAATCTTCTTAGTGCACCAAGGCATGAACGTTGAAGGGCTCTCTACTGCTTTTCAGCCTTCGGATATTGAGAAACTGATAGAGATGCCAAATCAATCTGATGTTGTAACCCTTATATTATCTTAAGATGATTTTCATATTCATCATAAGATAATACTTTCTTTTTCAACTGACAAATAGTTTTCCATATTTTAAGATGAATTTCATGAATTTCATCTTTTGTAAACATCTTTGGAATGTCATACTGAGAGTCATCCAGAGGCCAAAACATTACTAGCACTTCACCTTTCTCCAGTTGTTTTATCATGTTCAGCATTTCCTCTTTATAATTCAATGAACATTCATCTACCTGATTAGACCAGAGCTAGTTCTTCCTTGTTGCTTCATCGGATTCAATAAGATTGGTAGAGAAACCACTGATCAAACTAGAAGATGCATGACTTAGGGGTGGTTCAGAGAATGACCTACACCCTGGGCTATATTCTGGTTGAGAAAAGATTTCACTTGCTAGCGATGAAGCATCAGACATGACTGGTTTCACATTTGCATGTGCCTCAAGAAAAGAGGGCTTTCTCGGAACTACATTGTCCACTTGAGTATTTTACGTACAATGTGGATCACTACTACAGAGAGGACTTTTGCAGCGAAATTCATCATCATGGGGAGGACCACCATGGTGGGTTACAACAAAAGATGATATCTCTTACTCCTTGGTCTTTTGGACACAAGGTGGGTTATTTTAGCTCTGATCTGAAGATGAAACATCAAGATCGACCGAACTGTCATGAAGCAAGCCTTCATGAGGAAGTGTCTGTTGAAGACCTTCTGAATTAATGTTCCCAATATTGGGAAATGAGGGAGTAGAATCTTGGATTCCAACAGATAATTGTTTGAGGGCTTCAATAACTCCAGCATCAAGCAAGGCCTTCATACAGATTGGCTCTTGAACTCTTGAATGTGTTGGGCGGGTCTTCTTCTTAGAAACCTTCTTACTCACCTTGGAAACCACTTGTTGATGAAAGTGGATACTCTAAGCAGGTGTATGTGCCTGATCGGGAGAGATGGCCAGGTTAGGCTGACGATCTCTACTCAAATCATGTGTATATTCCTGACTTGGTTGTCTGTATGATATGGGGGAATACGCCCCACAACCCTCTTAAACTAAAACAGATGTGTGTGTCTATTTCGGAGTGAACTTTTGATTTGTCACTCCACTGGTAGGGATAGATTTATGTGTCTTTCCCTGAGATACTGCTAAAGCTGTTACAATATCCTGACAAGTATCCAAAATATGAGAAGGGATTTGCTTATGCTCTTTTACCATTGATAGAATCAGATTGGTGACTTCAGCTGCCGGAATGGGAAAATATGTCCATTCCATTCTTTGAGTAGGTGGGTGTACCTGCTCTTGTCCTCCTTTTCCTGTCAGTGAATCCTGACAGTACTCAAGTGTGGGGGCAGAGAGTTGATTCTGCCTCTTATTTGTCACCATAGCATTCCTACTGACTTCTCCAAGTGCTACCAAGCGAGACTATTGGTAGGCTTGATCAATACTAGAAGGTGTATGTGCCTGCTGATTGTACTTCACCAGACGTGGTTGACAAGATCCATCATATGTAGTCAGAAGAGCCTAATGACTAGCTGATGATTTATAAATAGGTGTATGTTCCTGCCTATAGTACTCCGCTGGAATTTCCTAGCAGGATTGGCGTGATGCTGCTAGATTAGTCTGCTGGACAGCAGAATTAAAACGGATGGGTGTATGTGCCCGCTCGTTGTTTGCCACCAAGTTAGGTTGGTGGACTTCTTCGGTGATAGAAGAGATGAGAACCTGCTCACTGTTGACTGGATTTCGCCTCTGGCGATACGTCTTTCCTTCTCGGGTTCGAGGAACCTGAGCCGAACACCTCGAGTCGATGCCCTCATCATGTTGAGGGCGCACTGTCACATGAGTCTAGCGGCGATTGTTGATGGGATCCCTCGAGAAGGGTTCCTGCTTCCTTGAATTAAGGCCCTGAGGGACCTACTCATTCACCTCCCCAAAATATGGGAGGGAATGGTGTTTGTGTTCCGGGGATAACGACCCGAAATGGTTGGAGACGGTAGTTAGCACCGCCAGCTTCTTGATCACGGGTCGTCGCTGTCTAGATGACCAGGGTGAATTGTTCACTTGGAGGGCTTGTCGAGCATCCTCCAGAGTTGGAATGGTATCATGTTGATGGTACTCCTTTTCCAGTTCATTTGATACCCAGCATTGAAGACGCTGAGTAGGTGATCTCGTCCTCAGAGCGGATGATGATCCAGAAAAAGTAGCAACAGTGGCATTCGCAGTAGAGTTTTTCACGGCAGACATATTCACGAATGTGAACTTAAGAGAATCCATTCTGGAAATTCAGAAGATCTTGGAAAAGATTTCATGTTCGATATAAGAGACATAATCAAGATAAGTCCGGACACTACATCTTTTGGATGAGAAAATATGTCATTGATTGCTTTGTTGGCCCTCTAATTGAGTTTAAATAGGGGACTAACAAATAAGGAAAGCATCGTTTTAACTTGGTTAAGGATTCACGTCACGTTCACCATTTTTTGTTCCCTCTAGAATTGGGGATGACCTCGTTGATTGAAGGTTCAAACATTCCAATCAGTTTCTAACGGGTTTGTTTGTAGAACCAGAAACATCCAATGATTCCATATCCATTTGGACCTACTTTCCAAAGGTAGGTGCTCATTAGTTGTGGACTTATGAGGCTTAATAATTTTCATTGGTCAATAGGATGGGAGTTCGGACTTATCACACCTTTTTTAGGGGAATTATTGTCTACTCTGGGACTCTCTCTATATATTTTAGTTATGTTCGTGGATCCTTATTACATTACCAGGTATAGAATGTGCTTTCCTTTAAATCTGAAAATCAATGATTGATATGAAGATAATTTAGAGAATATTTTATATGGATTCGAGGTTCTTCATTGATAGAGAATCATCTTTATTTTTTATAGATTATTAGTTGATGGTATCTATAAACACATAAAAGTCTCTTGGTCATTATGATGACCATACTGGTTTTAAAGCCACTCAGTGGGGCACTTGAAGTTTATTGTCATTCAGGAGGACATGGATTATTTCAGAGTTGGGATCGTACCCGCTAATGGGATACCTATGTATCCTCTGTTTTGTAAAAGGAATCAGAACCCACGTAGTTCGAGTAAGGGAGTATGATGTTTTTGCATGATTTTTGGATCAAAGAAATATGTCATGATTAATTTTACACTCTAAGCTCACGGGAGTCATGCTCGGTGTGAGAAACAAGAGGTATTGGTGAAACTAGTAAATTTTTTCATGCAATGATGTGGGTCTTATGTATGTATAACTACCCAAATAGCTGAGGATTCAGATTTACTTCAGGGAAGAAATCCATGAATATGGTCCATAAAGGTATATGTGGTTCTTAGAGATTTCGATACTCTAATCTTGGGGCTTACTCCTAATGAAGATTCCCAAGTTAGGAGGGGACTTATGATTGGGTTTTACTCGTGAGAAAGAAGCCCGGGTTAAAAGGAATTATGACTGGTTAAGAGAAATTAAGACTGGGGCTTATTCCTAAGGAGGAGGCCCAGGTTAAAGGGATTTGAAAATTAAGGGACTTGGAGCTTACTCCTAAAGAGGATGCCCATATTTAAGACTAGGGCTTATTCCTGAAAAGGAGGCCAAGGTTAAGGGACTTAAGGTTTGGGGATTAATCCTGAGGAGGATGCCCATATTTGAGACTGGGCTTATTCCTAAAAAGGAGGCCTAGGTTAAGGGACTTAAGTTTTGGGGCTTAATCCTGAGGAGGATGCCCATATTTGAGACTGGGGCTTATTCCTGAAAAAGAGGCCCAAATTAAAGAGGACATGGGGCTTACTACTAAGGGGGATGCCCAAATTAATGAGGATTTGGACTGGGGTTTACTCCTGAAAATGAGGCCCTGGTTAAGGATTCTCTCATCTTAAAGGATGAGGTTGAATGAATGAACTCTCTAACTTTAGTGACATAATGATGTGAAAATCACTATGTTTTGAGAGATGTTCCACAGAGCCCCTTTCAGATAAGGAATTCAATCAATAAAACATGCCATAAATGGCTTTGAAGAGTGTCTTGAAGACTGAATCTTGAATAGGAGAGGTGGAATGGCATAAGAGGGGTTAAATGGGCAGCAATGGCACCCAAAAAATATAAGGGCGCGCAAGTCCTGGCAGGCGCACAGGTACTGCGTGGGTGCGCAGGTATTCGTCACGCAGGTTTACCTGCGCGACAAATGTGTACTTGTGAGATCCTTGAACTGTAGTGTAATACTTGGGCGATTCTTGACAAAATCCTTTAGAATCATCATGAGGTACTTCCAGAAGTGTGGCGCGCAAGTTTTAATGAATATGTAAGGAGGCACGCAAGTTTTTACATTTTCCTTAAGGGTAAAAACACTTAGGCGCGCAAGTGTTAGTGAATTTTAACACTTAGACCTTATTCCTCTTGTTTAGACCTTCCATTCTAGGTAAAGAATTACCGTATAAGTGTTCGGAAGAATTGAAGAAGAGACTTGGGCGTTCGGAGCTCTATATCAGAATTCTGTAAAATTCCTCTTCAAATAGGGGGCCCACCAGGGGTATTTATAGGCTCGAGAAGACCCTGGGAGATTTTCAAAGAGGGGGCACAAGTCACCTACGCAACCATTTGGTCAGCGCACAAGTATACTTGCGCGACCATTTGGAAGGCACGCAAGTAGACTTGCACATCCATGAGGGAACTTCCGCGACCTATAGGAAAAGTTCTCCTTTTTCATCCCTTTCTCTTTTTTTGATGTTTCATCAAAGGATGAATCACTTTTAGTTCGGGTTATTTCCCTTTTCATTCCTTTAGACTATGTGACGGAAAGGAGCATCAACAACAAGGATCATAGATAACTCAGATCCTCACAGTAGCAGTAACTACCCAATTATATGGTATAAAATTGGATATATGTATATATATATGATTAGTATTATCAATTACTTAAAGGTATTAACATAACAATAAGTATATGAAAAATTACATATAATTCCACTATCATGTTATATCATATATATATATTCCATTGACACATTAAATAAATGAACAACTATATGTACATTCTTGAATGTCATATAAAACCTATTCACTAAACGTGATGTATAAAGGTATAACCTCTCTCCTCCCTAGTCATAGATTAAAATTTTAAAAGATAAGTCAATAACCTGATGCAACATATTTGAAAACAAAACCTAACTATAATAGGGAAAAGTGTCACCAAAATCCCATCCCTTATGAAATGGACTTCCTCTATAAAACCTTTATCTACTCCTTGGCATAAGGTTCATCCCATGTTCTGAAAAAAATACTACCTCAAACTAGCATACCGTAATTTTAAAAATGAAAAGAAATATTGTTTTTTTATCACTTTATAATTACCCCGACATATTGAACCTTCTCCATGACTAAACCAAACATTAAATACATCAAACACACCTCCTTGAATGCATAGGGTTAGAAACTAGTGATGATATTTCATGGACGTCATGAAAAATTTATACAATATAGTTGAGATAACCTTAATTAATATTAGAATAAATAACAAAAAGAAACCATACAAAAATAAAATCATATATCTACATTATAACTAAATTACAATAATAGAAGATAATATAAAAAATTCTATATCAAAATGAGTTATTATAATGTCACATGAGTCGTAAAATAATAACCAAGATAGCTTATGGGCTTGTTCATATAAAATATTTTCCAAAAATGAACAAAATATTTAAGGAATATACAATACTAGATCTGATCCCACACTCATTTCTACCCCTTGAAATAATTTAATATCTATTTTTCATTGATCTATATAATAAGGTCACTTTCTATTACATTTTTCATGACCCGTGAAATTTTATTGGGAATGGAAATGTCTATGTAGGGTTTGAGTATAAGTTAACATAATTTTAACATCCTAACCCAACCCATTAGCTTGGACTGGTTCAGAGGGTACACCAACCTTAAGTGACATACCCAAGGCCCTAAAGGCTAGAAATAAATTCCAAAGTCTTACCTATACATTGGGGGTGATTTTCCCTTTTAAACAATACAACCTATCAAGAAAAAATAAATACAACTAAACCAAAAATATGATACATGAGTAAAAATATTTCAACTCAAAATAAAACTAATAAAAGAAAAATATCAAAGTATTAGTGTAAAAAACCAAAACCATAGGACTAAAAAAGAAACTCAACACCAATGTGGTACCACTCCAAACTCCAAGGGCATGACCAACTCCCAAGATACAACTAAAAATAGCTATATTAAGAGTCATCACTTGAGAAATAAAATTATTCTCCTTTCTTATGTCATGAACATCATCATTATATGAACCAAAGTGCATATGTAGGGGGTGAGTAATCATACCCAATATTTTTTCCCCAAGTGACATCCTAACTCATTCAACTTGTACATGAACATATTAACTCACAGTTTAAAATATAATTTATAACAAAGTGAGTAACATCAAAATAATATACCAATTTAAAACAACTTAAATTAAATTAAAAATAATTTATCAAATTATACAGCTAACTAACATTGAATTCAAACTCCATATTTAGACACACACACACACACACACACACATTCATTCCAGGTGACAATCCCATACTCATGATTATTTACTCGTCGATACACCAAGTCATCACTAGGTGTCAAATCCCTTGGATTTCTTATGGAGCCACAACCCCAATTCAAATTCATGTCCAATGAAAATAAAATCATGAAAATCATGTATTCTAAGACCATATTTAATATCAATTTTTTTCCATATAAAACATTTTTCCCTTTAGAATATTATTTAATCATATCACTCACATAAAACCAAAACCATGATTTTAAAAGAATAATTCGATAAATCAATGGTGTTTTCAAAAATCCATTCAAATTCCCTAATTCCCAATTCATAAATAAAAAAGATTCTACTTCAAGAATCATTGAAAGTTTCCTTTTAAAATCAAAATAAATAATTTTAATAAGACTAATCCTTTAAATTCTAGGAAAATTTGAGAAGAGATAGAATCCACTTACCTCGCATTGGTTAATGAGAACAAAGAATGACACTACGTAGCCTCTAAATAGGGGATCAAAACCTATTACCTTAAATAGATCCAATAAATATCATAATAAATCATATTAAATATCATAGATATATCAATAATGGATTAAATCTATCATTCGGAGAGAGAGGATATGAGAATACCTAAAGACAAGGAGAGAAAATAGATACTTACCATTGATTCCAGATATCCAATTCGCTTTGATCATTCAAAACTATCCACTAGATCTAAGGAAATTATTAAGGATGCCTAAGAGAGAAGAGGAGTTCATATACTAATATAATTACAGAAAAATGAAGGTTTTAGGGATAAAAATGAGGTAAATTTTTTTTTCAAAACAATAAATGCACATCATGCGGTTAGGCTACACAATTTGAGAAATCTTTCACATGATGCTATCTCCAAACCACCCACCCCCCCCCACACACACACATGGATTAGGAATGGTTGAAAAACCATGTTCCAGCCATTATTTCCCCTTTGTCTCCAATTGCACAGTTTTTCCAAGGTAACCACATGATTTGAAAAACAATTCACTAGACATAGATATCCACATGTCCTCATATGCTTTGTTGTAGGGTTTCTTGGCACAAACTGTATGGTTTACCCATATGGGTTTTAAACCATACACCCATAAAAACCCTTCCAAAACAATCCAAAACCATTCAAAAAATCATAAAAGTAATCTCAAGTATTATATAACATAAAAATAAATAATAAAAAGGTAAATTCCTTGAAACTGAGGCAGTTACAATACCATCACAAACCACATCCCAAATCATATCCAATAAATATAGTGCATGAATGATGTAATATATGCTTAAGGAAATAATAAACAAATAAAATATATTAAATATTGCATTCATAGGTGTTTCACAAGACATATTTGAGTGATTATACCTACTTCAACTAATTATTAGGGTGTCTAAACATATCACACATAATAACATATCAGTATCATGTCTTATATAATTATATGTTTTTCTATCTTCCCATCATAAAATAATATTTATTAAATTGGTAGTAAGTCTATATAACTATATCCCTCAGTTGGAATAACATCTTAGTGAAAATAATATTTAAATGTGTATAAAATCCCAAAATAATAATCCAAAATTAGGTATATAAACCCAATTTTCAGCAAATATCACAATTTGAAAAAGTTACCCTGTCTCAATCCCCCCCCCCCAAAAGTGTCCATATCATACGCTATCATAAATATCCATGTATATATATATTTTATCCACTTGCATGGACGTATGATAAGATTTATAACACATACCACTTCCATATGTAATAGTAAATAAATAGAAAACCATATCGTGACTCTCTTGGTATTAATACATGATGTAATTATACTCCATGTTCTATTGGAAATTCCATCCCACTATATTGGGCATAGAGTCCTAATTCATTAGATTAATAAATTCAAGAATTGTGATTTTCATCTAAAATATCATAAGATAAATAGAAAATAAGGAACATAAAATTTCTAATAACACATCAGGAAAGTTTTTTCATTGTTACATCTTCATATTTTATGATATATTTCTAATTAAATAAATTTTATTTCTTCAATAGATTGTTTTATACACAATACCCAGTTTAAACGATCCACAATATACTATTGAAATATTATTATTTAATTTGATATTTATTGCCTAACAGTTGTATTGGAGGTTATGAATTGGAATAAATAAATTATGAAAAATTACTTTTTATATATTTATAGAACAAATTCATAGGTTATTAATTTATAAAATCATTTGAAGGAAAAAAAGTTATATTTTTTTGACAAATAGTTTTCATACACACAATCTGATTTTATCTTAATAAATTAAATTAATAACTATTTATGAATTTTTTTAATGAATTTTATATATTATATATTAAATAAAATGTTTTAACATTCATCTCATGGCTTTTAATTTTAATTATACAAGAATAAATCTATATTTATCCTTCAAATCATTTTTATAAAAATAGTTTTTGTTGCATTTTTCATGCTTATTTTAAAATGTATTTCTGCCAATAATAGATATTAAATCATTAAAAATGTATCCCATATTTTTAATTATGAGGATAAAGTTTTTAAAATTGGACGCATATCATTTTCATTTTTAATAGGAAACATTGAAATCAATTTTCACCCGATAAGGGTAAATCGAGTAATTACGGTTAAAAATAATGTGATGGGGCTTTGAATATATATATATATAACTTAACTTATTTATATTTTTATGAGTTTATTATGACCATAGTAATCAAATATTTGATTATAAGGAAACTCAATGTCATTTTTCTTTTATAATGTCTTTAATAATATTTTAAGTAATGAATAAATCCAAAATCTCACCCTATTTGTTTTAATATATATTATAATTTATCATAGGTATAAAAGGTTTTTATATTCTTTTTAAAAATATTTAATTATAATATGAATGAATATTTTTATATTTATAATCAAATTTAAATTTTTGGTGATTGAATAATTACCTTAAATACTAACGGAACGTCGACATGGTACGTGTAAAAGTAACTGAAAAAAAAAATGATTTTGAAAATATTAAAAGTAATATAATTTAGATAAATTATTGGGGTCTATTATTTTTTTAAATAAATATAACATATTATTTATGTTTTAAATGTTTGTATTCTAATTCCATTTTTATATTATTGTCTTTAAAGTCAATCCATGTGAATAGTCCCAAAAATGACTTTAATGGTATCTTATATTAAATAATATTTTATTAAATGGTCACAAATTTAAAGAAATATTATATTTGTCCAAGTGAAATGGATATTTTCAATAATATAAACCATTTTCCACATATGTTCCACTTTTCCTTTTATAGTTTCTTTAATGACCACTAAAGAGTAAATAACATTTATATCCAAGTAATCATAAAAAGGGTTAACAATGGTGTTAAAACTAAAATATAAGGGATAGAAAACACCTAAACATTAGAATTTTTTTTGAGATTATTTAAACTCATAATAATCCTATATTCAAAATATATCAATTTTTTACTTTAACATGAAAGTTTATTTTTATTAATTTAATACGTTAGGTAAATCATGGGGTTCCCCTCCCCTCACTTATAAAAGGTAACCTTCTCTTATCCATTATTCAAAAAGTTTGAACCTTATATATTATCCCAGAAAAACCCTAATACCATAATTTTTTACATACCCATTTTTTATATCTTATTTTCTTTCCCAAATACCATTCATTCAGTTTTTAAAGAGTATGAAAAAGGATGTTTATCAAAGAAGAGGTATAACTATTAACTAAGTACATTCAATATTATTTCTTATTATACATACGATATATATATTATATCCATTAATAAATAAAAAAATAATTTTATATAATATAATTTATTATTATTATTATTATGTAAGAACCATTATGCACCACATTTTTATCTTATGGGAAAGTAAATCATCGCTCGTGCATATGTCTGGACTACCATCTCCATGAAACGATGTGTTTCGTTTTTCATCACCATTTCACATTGATGACTATAATGATGGATTTACTGAATATATATGATATTTATGATATTAATAAATTATTTTTAATGTTAATTATTATTAAATTTTCTTTTATTTCATCCATCGAAAAGTAAAAACTTCACTCTTGTGTATATACTGGCTACCATCTCCTTGAAGTGATATAATACATTTTTAAAAACCAATTTATATGATTAGTTATAAATATATATATATTAGTTATATATTATATTCATTAAATGATTAATATTTTGTAGATGATGTAACCATGATCAAGGATAGGTAAACTGAAACATGGATGAGAAACAAAGTAGTTGTCACTGGGAAAAATGATTTCATTAAAGTATTCTTAATAAAAAGATGATAAGATGTTATAAGTAAATCATATATGATATGATATATATAATTATGTTTTTAAAATATATTTATAATAAATATATATTTATTATACAAGAGTTTTTTACATGAACAAATCCATATGAGACTTAAGGTAGTGGTTTATGTTACAATCTCATTTCTTTTAAGGATTATCTATGCTAAAATTATATTAAGGGAAATAATATATATATTAACCTATAAACCCAATATATTTTATTATAATATAGTTATTCATATATTTTTTATTCATTATTAACTTTTCCTCTCTTCGGAACTTAAAATTTTTTAGAATTTTTTTAATGACAATTTGACCTTATTTCCTCTTTGGTTGATGACCTTTTTCTTCAATGTCCAAGATCTTCAAAATTATTTTATGAAAGTTATAAATTATACTTTTAATTCTATAAAAAGTTAATTTTAACTAAAAATGAATTTATTTACAATGGTTTTAGAAGTAATCTATCTAAAAGTTTTCTAAAGAAGCTGCTTTTTGAATTTTTACAATGGTGTAAAAGGAATGTTTTCTTTTAACATATACAACATGAACATATTTTCCCCACTATCATGACCATTTTTTATTTTAATATTCCTTTAAAAGATTCTATGGTTATTTTTAAATAAATTTATTTTCTCAATATTCTATGAATTTTTAGTTTAAATGGAATCAAAATGAAAATTATATTTTATCATTTTTTCAAAGAAGAGTTTGAATGATATTTTATGAAAATTATTCAACTATATTAACATACATTAATGATTTTTATGCTTTTTTGGGGATATGATATTATGATACCATCATATTTATTTCCCTACATTTCTTATGTGGATAATTATTTAAGGATTATTTTATGATACATGCTTCTTTGCCATGGGTTAGTTAAGATATGATAAATTTTTTATGAAACCTATTTATTTTTCTATGGGTTATAATATGATAAAATGGTATGATTTTTAGGAAAGCCATTTCATTTACATGGGTTATGATATGATGAATTGATGAATGTTTTATGATTTTGTTTCACACATATGTATGGTTTTCATTATGTGATTGGTAGGTCCATTATATCCTTCTAATGCATTAAGTAAAGCCTTATATCGGATTAGATAATTATGGGAAAAGATTTGATGTGCTTGTCCCAATATTTGAAATAGTTAGGTATGCCTGATCTTTTATGATGTCAAATATAAGTGTTGATTCCTAATTTACTATGATATGGGAAATAGTTGGTTATGTATGATCCTATATGATATAGGAAATAGGTGTTGATGCCTAATCCACTACGATACGATGGTATTGATAGTTAAGCATGAAATATAATATGGTTTCTATGCCTATGATGGTTCAACACTCTTATGATGTGATGTTATGCTTTTAATTTTAACTCATGGCTCATTATTGTTTTTTGATGATTCTCCAATATTATGCCATGAAAATGTTTTATGTCATGACTCAATATTTTAATATATGAATTTTTTGGTATGATTAACTATTGGTAATCATACATTCTCATTAACATATTCTAATTATATGATTTTATATTATCATCGATTGATATCCCATATGTTTACCCTTAATGAGAATATGATTTCACCCCTTTTTTATGTTTCATTTACCTAGTTTATAAATAATGGTTTTATGTGGGGTATGTCTAAGATGTGTATTATGTGAGATGATCCTTGTGGAATATATTGAGGACCATTCAAGTAATAATATAATTATTTATCAAGTTTCCAAATAAACAAAACCATTACAGTCCTCATTCATTTATTATCATGAAATGTATCGAATATTGATTTAAAATAGTGTAATATTAATTTATGAAATGCTCAGGTTGCAATAGTTGGTATCATAGTGGGGTTTTGTTACATTTAGATATTTGTATTTGAGAACATTATTGAAAACCCTAGGGATAATCTTTATTATAGGATAACATCATGAAGTTTAATTAAGGTATATATTATGTGGTTTTCCTATTAATAAATCCTAGTTTTGATGCTATTAGTGGATGTCGTTTTGGAACAGATGTATATGGTTAATAACCCTAAAAAGAGTTTGTTGACTATATCTCTACCATTATTCTGGTTTAGGATGAATAGTTTCTTAATGCACATCTGTTTTGAAACACCCAAGGGATATTCTTAAGTTAATTAATATTTTCTTTATGAAACATTATGAAATAATTAAATAGTTAATAACCATTGATAACATAGGTTAAGCCTAAGGTGTCATATATTGATAATAAGGATCCATTATTTACACATAATCTTATTTATTTTTCATTATTATGTGATTTTTCACTTTTATTATTGTTATTTAAAGCTTAACTATTCCTTTTTTGTCAATAGTTATAACTAGAAGGAATCATGCTAATAACGAATGTGATTGACAATGTAATGATTTTCCTCCTAAGAGAATGAATGGTATGGGAGATGGAATATATATTCATGATGTTATGATCAGGTAACTTTCATGAGATATAAATCATTATAATCCTTAAAATTATTAAAGGATGAAATAAGGTACTATTGAATCTTTAATGAGTAAACCTATACATTTTTTAGTGGGTATATTGATCCACTAGTTGTAGAGCAATGGATTAGTACCACTGAGAAAATATTTAATATTATTTAGTTTTCAAACATGAAAAAGTTATCTTATCTATTTATAATTTGGATGGAAAATAAGTTAAATATTTGAATCTTATTAATAATATTAAGGGATATAAATAAATTTACTTCATTGAATGGGATAAGTTAAAAATGATATGTTTTAGTAAGTACTTCCCTTGTATTCTATATAAAAAATTATAATTAATTCCGTTATCTTAAGAAGAAGGATGATGAATATTTTAGTACCTATGTGGAACATTCTATAATACAATAAATGCATGATTTTGGTTGAATCATCATCTATAAAATTATAATTGGTCAATTATTTGGTGGACAAAATCAAGTCTCTGAAAGGAAATAGCTATAATAGAATTTTGTATCTATGAAAAAACCATTCGATGATTTCTCAAGGTAGAAATAGAAATTAGAGGTTCTCATCATTCCCATGCTTTTGATAAGAAAATAATAATTAAGTCTCATGAAAACTATAATAAATCACATAGTGTAAAGAAATTCTATTCACCTACATGCTGGAAATGTTGGAAGAAACATCAAGGGAATTGCTTAAATGGAACTGGGAGGTGCTTTAAATGTAGAAGGTATGTTCATAAATCCCATGAATATTAAAAATAAATAAATAGGCTAGATTATATAATTGGGGAAAGGAAGAAGCCAACTAATGCACCACCCACACTCCAATGATTCAAATATAAGGATTATAAGAATTACACTAAAAAATGCATGAATCTGATGTTTTGTAATGATTATTATTGTCAAAAACCTTTTAATCCAAAAGATAAATGTGAATCTCATGTGATCATGGCTACTAAAGTGGGTTGTGACAGTTACATGGTGAAAGGTACACTTATCATCCACTCTATAATAGTTAATGTCTTATTTTATTATGGATTTGCCCACTCTTTTATATCTAAGGTCCATTTTAAGGGTATCACATTACCACCACAAAAATTTGATGTTGAGATAGAAATTAAAACTCTTAATGTTACATTGATCACATCAAAAATATATATCTCATCTCTGATTAATGTATTTGGGAATATGATTCCTCTAAAACATTTAATTATCCATCTAGTTAAATTTTATATGATTCTTGACATGGATTTGTTTTCTTTATATAGATCACATATCAATTATTGAGAATGTTAAGTCACATTTCATATTATGAATGAACCTATTATCATTTATTGGTGTGAGGATGGAAATGAACTTACAATGTAAATTCCCTCCATATTGTGGGATTTAATTCCAATCCATGAAGGGTATATATCTCAGATCGATAGGGATATACCCAAAATTGAGGGTATTAATTTCTTACTTGAGTTTATTGATGACTTTTCAAAACAGTTTCTTAGTCTTCCTTTGAATATGAAAGTTATGTTTTCAATAGAACTCATACCTAATGTTATACATATTTCAATTACTTCATGTAGAATAGCTTTGATTGAGCTGTTGGAAGTTAATAAGAAACTCTAAGAGAATCTTGATGAGGGATTCATACTCCCAATTTCATAATTGTAAGGTAAACCATCACTTTTTATTAAGAAGAATTACGGTTTAATGCATATTTGTATTAATTATTAGTAACCTAACAAGATCACTATCAAAAACATTTATCATTTACCCTGTATTGATGATTTCTTTAATCAATTACCAGGATCTTAATACATTCCAAGATTATTCATAATTATAGATATCATTAATTTAGGGTTAATAAAGAGTATATTCCAAATAAATTATTCCCTTCAAGGTATGGGAATTTTGAATTTATAGTGATACCATTTGGACTTACTAATTTCCTTCTATACTCATGGATTTCATTAATAGAGTCTTTATATATTACCTTGATTGGTTCATGGAAGCCTTCATTAATTATATTCATATATATTAAAAGTGAAAATAAAAGGATTATGATTATCTTAGAGTAGTGTTGAAGTCCCTAAGGAAGGATAAGTTGAATTCTAAAATTACCATGTGTGAATTTTGGCATCAGAATGTTTCATACTAGGGCCATATAATCTCAAGTGAGGGTACATCATTGGATCCTTCAAAGATGGGTGTTATTGAGAAATGTACTATAGTAACCATGGTGATTTAGATCTACAGTTTTCTTTGGTTTTGAAGATAATATCATCATTTTCTGATAGATTTATCATGACTATCTAATCCACTCACCAAGTTGACTTGGAAAGGGGATAATCTATTGTTGATAGATTTGTGTGAAGATATTTTCATGAAGCTAAATAAAATATTTTTTTAGTGAACCCATGATCACATTACCCTATAGTGGATAATGGTTTTGTTATCTATAGTGATTTTTAAAATACGTTATAGGGATGTTTTCTTATGTTAAATGAAATAGTGATAAAATATTCCTATCACTAATTGAAAATACATGAAAAAATTACATGAATTGTGTATTGGACCAAGTGGGTGTAATTTATATGTTCAATATATGGAGAAATTGTATTAATAGTGAACAGTGTGACATATATATAGATCATAAAATCTTGAATTATATATTTACATGGAAAGGAATATGCACCATATAAGATGGTTGGAATTGATTAAATATTGTGAATGATCAATACATTACCACCCTGGGAAGGAAAATAAGATGGCTGATATTATGAGTCATAAGGTACATGCTAGTTTTTCTATGATTTGAATTGAAAGAGGTCCAATACCTATGGATTTTTAGAATATGGAACATGAAATCCTGATGAAAGGGGATTTATCCAATATTTAGTAGATTAATGTTCAAACATCCATCTATGTGAGGATTAAATAGGTGTAGAAGGAAGATGTAGAGTTTTAGAAGAAAGTGAGGAATTTTCTTGATTTCAACTATGATTAGGATATAATGATAAAGTTTAGGAATACATTATGTGACCTATCAATACTAGAATTGAATATTTAATTTATTAGTGAAACCCTAGTTTTTAATTCTCTATTATTCTGAAATTATAAAGATGTATAGAGATCTAAAAAAATATTTTTGGTGGGATAACATAAAATGGGATATTTCATAGCATGTGTCTTGATTCCTGGTATGTCAGCATGTTAAGGTTGATAAAAAGGGTCTAAGGGTATGTTAATATCATTACCCACACCTAAAAGGAAATGGAAAAATGTTACCATGAGTTTATTTATTAGAATCCAAAAAACAATAAATAGGAATAATGCGATTTCGGTTGCAGTTGGTCCCCTTAACAAATTAACACATTTTATTACTATTATAGAATATTTTTATCTTGATCTATTACTTGGTTATAAATTAAGGAAATTGTGAGATGTCATAGAGTACCACTCTCAATCATAACTATTCATTGTCCAAGGTTTGCCTCAATGTTTTGGAGATGTCTTTAGGGGGGTCTAGATACAAACTTGAGTTTTGGAACTACATATCATCCTCCAAAAAATTTTCTATCTGAGATAACCTTTCAAACTCCAGAATACATTTTCATAGAATGCTCTGTGGATTTCAAAGACATTTGGTATCATCTCCTTCATTTGGTGTAATTTTCATACAATAATAGCTATCACTAAAGCACTCAAATGGCTCGGTATGAAGCCATATATTGTAGGATGTTAATAACTACAACATTCTAAGATGAAGATAGACAATGAAAGCAATTATGATATGAGCTACATAAGGAAATAGTAGAGAAAG
This sequence comes from Viscum album, assembly GCA_963277665.1. Taxonomy (NCBI): domain Eukaryota; kingdom Viridiplantae; phylum Streptophyta; class Magnoliopsida; order Santalales; family Viscaceae; genus Viscum; species Viscum album. The sequence goes on along the minus strand of OY728158.1, from coordinate 903,048,490 downwards.
ATATATATATATATTCAGCATCACATAAGGGAAACTTATAGTTGACAGAAAAGTTTTATTGACAATCGTCGGTGAGATATCGAGTTAGAAGATAGTGACAAGGTATTCCTATAAATATCTCCTTGGAAGAAGGTTATGATATTTGGAAAGAAGAGAGATCTGAGACATAAATATTTTGGTCACTTTAAAATTATTTATCTGTATTGTTATGGTAGCTTATCTTTGGTTATTCTACTGAATCTCTCTTAAGTTCATGTTGTGTTTTATGTATCTCTCTTGAGTAAGTACATATTGGATCCTTCACATATACCTAAATCAGAGTTTTTACCACTATAGAATGACATAACATACATATAACAACCATTATAGATTCTAAATCATATATATAATGTTCATTAAAATAAGACTACTCACAAATTTACAGTTTTGGAGAAAAACCATAAATTAGAGGACGCTATGTAGGAAACCAATGATGTCATAAGGCATAAGCATCCTCACATTTTTTATAAAAGTGATGAAATTTTAAGGCAAAAGTTATTATAATTGGGGTATAATGTAACATCCTAACATTTTATAATATATTTCTCTTTATGTAAATTTTCATTATTTGATAGATTTCTCTATACGCAACATCGGGTTTAAACGAAGTATGAATACTATTGAAATATTATTATTTAATGTGACAGTTATCACCTAGATGTTGGATTGGAAGGTATGAATATAACTAAATTAATTATAAAAAACTCTTTTTTAAACATTTATAGAATGGAATCATAGGTTATTAATTGAAAAAATCATTTGAAAGTAAAAATGAATTTTTTTTCTGAAAAACTGCTTTTATGTATGTAATGTGTTTTTATCTTAATAAATTAAATTATTCACTATTTATGAATTATGTTAATGAAATTTTTATATTTAATATTCAATAAAAAAATTTCATATTCATCTAATGGTTTTTAATAGGTATGTGAGAACAATCAATCATGTTTTATGAATAAAAGCACATTTTTCTATAAAACAATTTCATTGTATTTTGCATGCTTATTTTGAAGTGAATATTTAAAACATATATAAATTGAATATTTAAAAATTTATTCCATATTTAGAATCATGAGGTTAAAATTTGGTAAATTTCTCTCATTTATTTTTTTCCATTATGAATAGTAACTATGGTAAATATTTGTCACCTCAGTAAGGGTATATCAGGTAATTAAGGATAACATTAATGTGATACATCTTTAAAAATATATATAACACCTAGGTTATTTCTATTGAAAATTTTAGTTCAAAAAACGTCATCCGATAGTTGAATATAAGGAAACTTGGTGCCATTTTCTTTGATAATGACCTTAATATTATTTTAATTAAAGAATAAATCCAAAATGACACTCTCTTTACTTTAATAATTATAATATTTTATCATAGGGATAAAATGAGATTATGTTTGGTTATAAATGATTATTTTAAATATTAATTATATTTTTATCATGGTAATTTATTTTTAATTTTTAGTTATTATATAATTAGCTTAAATTCTTACACTTTGACAACACAATACATGTTCATGTAATAGAAAAATATAATAAATAATTTTAAAAATATTAAAATTAATATAATTTGGATGAATTATTATGTTCCAAAAATTATGTTGATAAATATATCATATTATTGATGTGTTAAATTTTCTTATTTGAATTCCATTTCTATATTTATTTGTTTAAATTCAATCTATGGGAATGGTCCTAAAAGTGACTTTAGTGGTATCTTATATTAAATAATATTTTATTAAATGATTTAATTTTTTTAAAAAAAACTTATATTTTGAAATTTAAATGATATATTGTCTATAATATCAACTATTTTCCACTTATAGTTCATTTTACATTTATAGTTACTTTAATGACCACTAAAGAGTAAAAATATTTGATTTCATAGTAATCATCAAAAGGGTTAACGAGAGATTAAAAATAAGATATAATGGTTAAAACAACAACTAAACATTTATAAATTGTAATATACGTGATTATTTCAACTAATCCATATCTATAATAAAAATATATAAATTTTAGTCCACATAATCATGAGAAGTAATTAATATTAATTAAATTATATAGGTAATTCCAATCACTACTACAAAACTGGCCTTTAACCGTGTTGGTCTTTATTAGTGATAGTAAAAAGTTCTGATAAAGGGGTTTTAGTTGGTTCCATAGAACCAACTTCTATGTACATTATGATAAATTTTATTCATGTTTTTAATATTAAGAAAATTCTCATCACATCATGATTTTTCTTCTATGTAAAACAGTATTTGATAATGTCACAAGTGTAACTGTTGTACTAAAAGGTCATAGCAGTTCCCTGCATCATGGGAACCTAGAAGTGCTTAGACACTAATCCTAAATATATGTTCTATTGTCGGATGATATCATTTGATGGACACAAATGATACTAGCTATTATGGCAGGAGAGTCATAAGAACATAAGGAACCTTCTCATAGTGTACTCCCATGGTAATATCTAATGAGAAATTATGAGAATGAGACCCATCAATAAGAAATACACATTTATATTTCACATTGAATGTTTCCATTTTTGAATGTGTGTGTTAATCCTTATAATTTAATTTTATTATTTTTAATTATTATGAGTCGTGTACTTTGATCTATTGATGAAAACTCTGGTGTCGGATGTTCACGATGCGGTAAGATATGTCGGGTGCATCATGAGTAATATTATATTAATAAATAATTTGAGAAAGGATTTTTCCCTTATGTTCTTTAATAGAAGTTGATATATTTTTACCTTTTATGTAAATGATATACCCGAAATGAATCCTTGGCTGTGGTGTTATATGGAAAAGTTTATATTCTTGGAATTCAAATAAGAATACATCAAACACATAGGTTGGTGGCACAAGAAAGAAACCTGGTTGATTTGAGATATCATGGTAAAGGTATTATATTACACGGAAAGTGTTCGTATGAGGTATCATGTTTTGTGACATTAAATTCTTTCTCTATGGGTACCTTGGTATTTTTTTAGATTCTAACCTTTTACTTTAGGCTACTTTGCTTAATACAATTGAGAAAGTGGCCTAGAGGGTCACACACTTAGTGTATCCAGAGTCTCTGTTAAATAATAAATTGTTATTTATTATTTAAAAAGTTGAATATATATTATTTTTGGATGTTTTTTAATAATTTTTAATGTATGCTTGATCATATATATTTTCTCACTCAATATTTGAGAGAATATAAGATGAGTGGAATATTTAATCAATATTTATTTTATATTTAGTGAATATAATATTTATTTATTTATTGTTGAATAATGTCCTGAGATTTATAAATTAAATAAATAGTTATTATTCAAGGATCGATAAATATTGTGGAGGAATGGTGTACCAATTTTAATAGTATAGTAAGAAATAATAAATAATGAATAATATTTGATTAAATAATATTTATTTAAATTCGAAAGTTAAGAAATTTTTTAGAAGTAATATTATTATTATTATTATTATTTAACATGGGGTTTAGTAGGGATTAAATAAATAAGAAATGGAACTTGTGTAATTATTTTATTTTAACCCTAATAGTATTTAAACACAATTATATTATTTTATCAGAGAGACAATTCATTTGTATGGTTCTGCACAACATATTTGGAGAATCCTCACAATCCCTATTGAGATCCCTTCTCGAATAACACTCTTAATAACAGAGAGTGATCTACCTCCACCTCCCACTCTCAAGTTAAGAGAGATCTTGGAGAACGATTTGTAAGGGATTATCACGGTGATTAATGGTGGACTACAAAAGCAATAGGATATATCGTGATAGAATCTGTAAAATCCTATGATGATGTTCATTGATTTTTGGAACACATATGGATCACCGCTAGAGGGAATCTACTTTTATTTATACAACATAATGGCGATAAAATATAGATCTGTTGTTAGATCCAACATAAAATAAATAATTCCAACAAGGTTCTTAATTAATTAATTAAATTGAATATAAATAATATTTGATGATACACTCTATTTTTCTAGTATTATATCCCTTGTCTTCTTTCTTTAATTTCATTCGGTAGACCACAATATTTATCATTGTGTAAATTTCATCTTGATCATTGGTCATGACAAAAAGAAAAGTTGGGCATGACCCATCGCATGATTCCAATTCACCCAGAACCTACAAGTGGTATCAGAGTGGTCGTATAATTACTTATTATTATTTAAAGATCATTGATTATTTACACATTTGTGATTTAGTTTTTCAATTCATGTTTAATAGTTCTTTTAATATGAATTCCAAAATTTTATCCTTCCTTATTCATTTATCATATATATAATCATTGTGATTAATTTTCTGAAAGAAATAAAATCAAATATCTCATCTGGAGGTGCCAAAGATTCTGGTCAGATAACACAATAGTACACACTGTGTAACAAGAGTAACACATCATGTACTTGTGTTCAATGTATCGATAATTAATTCATAAATTAATTTAAAGTGTGTGCATTGATGACATGTTGTGTATTTAAATTTTACACCATGTGTTGGTCGGGACAAGGTGGAACACGATCATCTAAAGTAAACACTTTGATTCCCACTTACATGGTGTATAGTCCCTTTGAGTCATAGATGTGTCATGTATTACCATACAAGGCCAACCTGACTGATGACCATGTAACTAGGATACCACATATCGTGCAGTTTCTTATACATGTTGTGTACTCTAATTTTCTAAGGAATGATTTACACACCATTTACCCAGGCTTGTGCCTTGGCTAGACGGTGAGAGATGTACACACCATATATCTCACCTATACACATTGGGTACTTATACAAATTTACACAGATTTAATATTTATTTATTATACTCTGTAAACCTCGAGACATGTTCTTTCATGCAGTCATTAAGTTGATAGGACATTCCATGTGATGGTTTGTTAATATATATATATATATATATATATATATATATATATTTGTGTGTGTGTTTAATTAATATGTGTTTAGTGTTCAGATGTGCATATCATGTATGATTTTTATTACAGTTGTTACTCTACATGCATTGAAGTATAACACATGACCGAAAAATCATGTAATTTGTAAAATAATTAAGTTTATTGTAAAAGTCATGAAATTATGTGATAATTTATTTATGCTATATTTCACAAAAGGTAAAATATTATAAAAGTATAATACATGTTGGGTGGATTCAGACGAGTATCCCCCTTATTTCCTCCAAGGTACATTTAATGAACTCTATTAGTTTTAAGTAAATTTATTAAATTTATTTCAAATTATGATGGATTATAATCTCAAGGAAATTGAGATGATAATTAAGATAAAATAATTTATTAATAAAAGATAATAATTAATTGATTTGAATGTGATCTATCTTAAATAAGAACGATTAAGAATTGAATGTTAGTTTTATTAAATGTGTTATTCATTGCATGCATGTGGATGATCATGAACATAGACCAAAACACCTTATGTCATTGGTTTTATTTAATTTATTACTAAATTAAATTGTATGTTTTTGTGCCTTATCTCATATTATTATGTAAGGGTATTTATAATCATTATTTATTTTATGTAAACCCTTTTCCCCTCGCCAGAGTATGAGTGAAATCATATGTAATGGATGAATCACTCAAGCTAGTGGAGGTGGTTAAAGTTTCGAGTCTAGGAGAAACCAATCCAAAAGAGATACATAGGTGGACATTTGTAAGATATGTAACAAGAACCTTAATTGGTTCAAGGTGTTTTTCTCTCTAAATCAACAGTTAGTTTATCAACCACTAGATAAACTAACCATTATTAAAATATCATGATCATGTGGATTTATAATTTTATTTCTATCAAGTTACATGGTTATTTTATTATGGATGTTTTTTCATGATCACATAATTTAATTAAATTAACTATAATTCAATATATAACTAAAATAAATTTTCTTATGCATAAATATTATTTAAGACATGGGTAATCATGTAAGTAATCCTACTTAATATTGACAAGAATGTGAAAAAGATAATAATTGTAAATTTATTCAAAACAGGATAAAATACATCAATAATATATATTAAGTTGGTATATCCTTCCACTACCTTAGTTAAAATCAAACTGTAGCTCAAAGTGATTAACTAGCCAAAGTTAGGGTGCTTGCAATTCTCAGGGAATTCTAAATTGAAGTTTTTGGTTGACGTAACATAGTTCAAATCCAGGGTTGACTTTCAAATCAAGACTTTGTGTAACTGAGAGGCAGTGTTTGGGGAAATCCAATTTAAGGATTTTAGGATTGGGTAGTCTACTCAATAGATCAAGGAACTATGAGTTAATACAATAGTCATTTGGAATGCCTACCAAAAACCATTCATGTCTCTTGAAAACCCAATGTTGGGGTAATGAGAAGGGCAATATAGATCATTTCCACTTGAATATCCAAGAAATAAGGTATTTAGAATCCAATGTTGATGGATATTGGGTTTTTATAAATTTGTGGGATATTAATAAATATATTATTTATTTATTTTTATAAATTTATTAGATAAAGTACTAAAATCCATGCCCATCTTATTTGTAGAAACAAAAATAAAATGAAATCAATCATATCATTTTGATATATACATGACAAGGATAACCTTCTCACTTACACAAATCTCCAAGAGTGTAAAATTCACTTAGATGTTTTCCCTCTCTATGAAAGGAAATTTTATGTGCTGGAATAACTTATTCCTAATTCAACTGATAATAAGGTAAGTGATGAAGAGTTATCACTCTATGAGAAACATTTGAATGATTTCACAAATGATCATTTTTTCATTCTATCATTCATGTCTAATGAGATATTTAAGCAACATGAGGACATGAATGAATATAGTGTGATTTCTCACCTTCAGGATCTCTATCAAGAGAAGGAGAGATAAGAGATGTGTGAGGTATAAAATGCTTTTTTTACAATTAATTTTGTAGTGTATGTGCTAGATGGGCCTTTTTTATTCAAGATTATTTGATATATTTAATGCTTAGACATATTAGGTATTAAATTTATGGATGAGTTGCGTATAGATATCAATATTTCATTACTTCCCAACAACTTCTCTAGTTTTTTTAATTACAATATTAGAATTAATGAGAGGAGTCTTTCAAAACTTATTAAATTGATTCAACAAGTTGATAAGGACACAAGGCATGATAAACCCATGGTCCTTATGCTCAATAAGAAAAAAATAACAAGGAAAAGTTTCCCAAGACTCATAAAAAGTATAAAGTTCTCAAGAAACATCCTTCCAAGAATAAGAATATCCATATATAGGGTATGGAAAAGGGGGTTTTATGTTTTTCCCGAGGCAAGCTAGGCCACTGGAATAGGAACTGCACCCAGAAGTAAGGGGAATCTAATGGTACATTCATTTTTGAGTGTAATATTTCAAGATCTATACGTTGGTTATTAGATATAGCTTTTGATTCTCACATATATATCTAAATACATGAACCAGGTAGATTTTAAAAGATTTCTAGGGGATAAGTGGATCTGTGAATTGTGAATGGTGATAGGTTATCTACTCTATCCATTGGTAACTACCACCTTTCGTTACCAATGGGAATGTTTTTTGTTTTAAAATATAGCTATTATGTACCTATAGTTACCAAGAACATAGTTTTTGTATCATTCCTATATGCATATAAGTTTATTTTCAAGTTTGGAAATAAAATTTGTTTCTTTTATAAGTGGAACATATTTTATGGTATGGCGCATTTAAATAACGGTATTTATGTATTAAAATATGAAAATGAAGTATTAGAAATTGATAATGAATCATGTTCACATGACTCATATTGTAACGACCCAAACATTTTAATAAAAATTTTTCCTAATTTTTTGTGTTATTTTATTTTATACTCTACAAAAATATATTCTTTAATTAATGAAGTGAGTATAATTAAAATGAGACCGCTGGGTTTTAACTCTTATATGACTGTTGGTCAATATGACTGTTGGAAAATAAATTTTCCGATTTTTGTCTAAAAATACAAGAGATCATGGTTAATTAATACAGAAAGAAGATTTGATGGCCTCATCCATTAGGCTCGGGCTGATCGAATCCCATATGGAAGAACATGGGAAGAAGGTAGCACCACAAGGATTTTCTCTGGACCAAACCCAATCCAAACTTCATCATGTGAATCTAGAACGGAATCACCTTTAGGATAAGTTCATGCTGATAGAAATTACCACTCAAGCAATGTTGGCCAAGCCGCTCTAAGATTCTATCACCTTAGGAAACCTTACACCTAGGTCCTATGCTGGTGTTATAAGGGGATATGTAACAAGACCTTACCTGCTTTATATAATCCTTTGATTTAAATAAAAATTGTGATTTCTCTTTATGGTGATGATTTTGAATTTTCAAATTTCCGGATAAATATATGATGTATATTAATAATGATTTTTGAAAAAAATTATATTTTAAAATATTTATGTAAAGCTTAAGTTATTAATAATGTGTAATGATTTTCAAAAAATGGTATTCTACAATTGTGTGTAGTAAGAAATTTATAGTCTAATAAGATCAACATAATTTTTGGTGAAAAGTAAATTATGAATAGTTATTTTACACTTATGAATAGTAATGTGACCAAATATTTTAGTAACTTCACTTAAAAAGTATTAATATATTTAAGCAGATTTATTAAGTAATGTGATTCAATAAAATAACTAAACAGTTGTTTCATAAATTATTAGTTAAGTATTAGTTTTCTTTAAGGTGAATAATGTTTTTATTTAAAAATTAAATTAAAAATAAATAGAAAATTATTTTCATAAAATGGAATTCATTTTTAAATTCAGATCATCGATATTAGGTTTAGGTGATTTTTTGGGATTTTTCGAAAATAGTGGAATTTTCGGTGAATATTGGAAATACGGTTTTGAGTTTCAGGTGTTTAATGACATCATTAAGGATATAATAATTATGTAATCATTATTATTGACTTATGAATATTAATATATTCTATGAGGTGTCCCAAGTGGCCAATACCATGGGCAAGCCCATGGTTTTGCCAATACCACCGATGAGGTGTCCATGGGAAATTTATGACTTGTTCCCTCACTTCTCCTACAAATACCAAGCCATTACCTCATTAATTGCATTTCCAAATCCTCCCCAACGAATTTATAGTCTCTTTACCTCCAAATGTGTCCTCCCAAGGTTCCTTCAAGCCTCCAAAAGTCCTGACCTTCAATCATTCGAAGTTACTCTTCAAGGTAAGAGAATCTGTCACCCTCCACTTTTAAGCCATGACTTCCTTTATGTTATGTCTTCTATTTTCCATATATTTTTGTTGAGGGTATGTTATTATATGTTCTAATTACTTTCCATTTCATTTCTAATTGTTGAGAGACCCTTTCAGTTCTTGTCAATTTGTTTTATGAATTTTTAAGTGATGTTGTTAGGTTGTCGAATTTCTCGTAAAAGAAACAACATGTTATCTTTTCTTTCATGTTTCATTTTTATGTGTTATGTCATTAAAATATCTATACCATGATCTTATTATGTAACCATTATGTATTATGAATAATTTATGAGTGTTGAACCTTTTCCCCTCTCTTTTAAATGTTTTCTAAAACCATGTTATATAGCTCTTATGCTGCAGAAATTTCACCTCAAAATTTCTATCTCTTTCTCTCCAGAAATTATCTTGTTTTATTTATGTGAATACTCAGGCCTATTTGATTTCTATGGCTATTAATAAATATATATCTAAATATATAATATATTTTATTCTGTAATTGACATACATATTACCCTCACTCCCTTTCCACAGGTTATAAATGACATAATGATCTTATTTTTATGAACTTTTAAAACTTCACAATCATGAAATGAAACCTGTTTCTTTTATTTTCCATGGGTTATTTATGAAATTTTTGATTATGATATATGTGGCTCACATGAAATTAAAGACATATTAAGGGTGTTCCCTGATAGCTCTCCAAATCATTGGGTAAAGATATATTCTCTATAGATGACATGTTTCACGATACCTTGGTGAATAACCTTGGTAATTGTTATGACACCTCGGGGATAAACCATGGTGATATGTTCATGAATGTCTAAATGAAATGTTGTAGCCACATATTCAAGTTACGATTCATGTTCTTGTTATTATGATCTTTATATTTTTCAATTTCTCATGTCTTCATACTTTTCATCAAGTTCTTATTGATATCACAAGTAAAGTGACTCCCCGGTTTACCACTTACTGGGACTTCTTCTCACTGTTTCCTTTGATATATGTCTTCAGGATATGAGATGTAGTAATTCTACATAGGATGAACCTATGATGAAGCCTTAAAAGTAGTTTAGAATAATTTTTTATGTTATTTTCATGTATTATGTTCCTGATTTCCAAGACACTATACTTTAAAGATGCTTTGTTTGTAAAATGTAATGAAAAGTTGTGTAATAAAAATTTGGGATTCCATAGTTGGTATCAAAGGGAGGTTTAGTTATTTATGGAAATTAATCTATGAAAAAATTAGGAAGAACCCTTTAGAAAAGTTTAAATATATGAAAACCTCCTGGTATTTTGATGAGTATAGAGTTAATGGTTTATCAAACAAATGCATCCCTACCTAGATACGAGCAGGTAGAGGTGGCTCTGGCACAGATGTACCAAGGAGTAAAACCCGAAAACACCGCTTTGAGCTAGACTCGAATAGGAATAGGTGCTCGATAATGGGAATTGCTTCACACTTGGTTACGACACTCCTGAGGGATATGTTTGGTTAATCGTATTCTTTTTATGAATCATTATAAAGGAATTATAGATAAATGTAATTATTTAAGAGTAAGTTTTAAGATATAAAATCATTTATAGTTAAAATATTTGTAAATAAAATAAGTTTCTCACTAAAGATTTATTCTTTTAGAAAATGGAGAGAAATAGGAGGATCTTTGCACATGGTTATTGCAACGGACCATGCGATGACGTCCCTCCGATGGAATTCTTAATGGAAACATTCATGCGAATGATGAACCAAATGACTCAAGTTATGGTAAATAACATGAATCATGATGAGATACACATCTAACCTCAAAGGGAAAAACATTTTCTTGAGTCCTTTATGCGTCAATGACCACCAACATTTAGTGGATCGACCGACCCATTGGTTGTTGAACAGTGGATCAGCTCTACAGAAAAGATCTTTTTTGTACTTCGTTGTTCAAAGCAAGAGAAGGTCACCCTAGCTATCCATCGCTTAGAGATAGAAGATGATCAGTGATGGGAACTGATTAAAAACACAATACCAAGATTGTAGGTTGAAGCTATGGAGTGGGAAGAGTTCAGAGGGATATTTTTCAGTAAGTATTTCTCTTGTTCCATGAGAACAAGAATGGAGAAGGAGTTTTTCAAGCTGAAGTATAAGTAGAAAGAATCTGTCAGAAGCTATGAGACGAACTTCACCTGACTTTCATGATATACCTCTAGTTTTGTCATGGATACAAATGATAAGGTTGATATATTCTTCAGTGGACTGAGACCACATCTATTGAAAAATCTAGCCAACCAAGACTATGATAGCTATGAGGAGATCGTACGGAGTGCGATGAATGTCGAGCTGGAGTTTGGTGAGACACAGTGGTCTCATAAATCCAATGACAATAATCGATCTATGGATCCCAGTTTAGGGAGGACTTTTGATCAGGTAATAGGAGGAAAGAAAGTTCAACTTCTCATGTGTAATAAATATGGGAAGAAGAATTTGGGAAACTGTCTACTCGGGAGAGGTAAATGCAACATGTGTGGAAGAGATGTCCATATTGCGACAAAGGGAAGATGGTGAAGGCCCTACCTGGTGTCCAGAGCTTTATGTGTGGAAAATGTGGGCACTTTTCCAATCACTATCCAAATCCGAGGGCAGTGGAGGGAAACCACCATCATCCACAGCAAAGGCCAAGGAAGCAAGGCCATGCTTTTTCTATCACGACAGCTGAGGTTGAAGCTCCGAATGATGTGGTAGAAGGTACTCATGTTGTCCTCTTAAAGCTAGCAAGTACTTTGTTGGATTCTGGTTCTACGAATTCCTTTATTTCCTCCATGTTTTAAAATAATTTAGAATCAACCCCTGATTTTCTAAAAGTGGAGTTATTAGTCAATACTCCTGGTGGGATTATCCAATCATCTTCTTTGTTTAAAAACTCTAGTATTTACCTTAGTGAGCGCAATCTTATCTCAAATCTAGTAGTCATTCCCATGAAGGAATTCGACATTATACTAGGGATGGACTAGATATCAAAGTGTAATGCTAAGATCAAATGCAGAAGCAACGAAATCGCAGTAGTCTTGAATGGAAAACCTACAGTTATCTTCAAGGTAAAGATATATCAACCTAATAATTGTCTAGAATAACCCCCTATATCCTTCTTTATTGAGTTGATCGGTGAAGAAGAATAAGGAGATGAGAGTTTAAGGATAGAAAGTGTACCCATCATCCAGGAATACGTTGATGTATTTCCTGAAAAGATTCCTGGACCTCCCCCAGAAAAAGAGGTAGAGTTCTCTATTGAACTCGTACATGGATATCATCCAATTTCAATGACCCCTTATAGGATGGAAAATGTGAATTTAGTGGAATTAAAGAAACAACTCCAAGATATTTTGGAGAAGGGGTTTATCTGACCAAGTGTGTCTCTATGGGGAGCACCAGTTCTCTTTGTGAAGAAGAAGGATGGATCGATGCGGCTATGGATTGATTACAGGGAACTGAATGGGATAAGGGTGAAAATTAAATACTATCTTCCAACAATTGATGACTTGTTTGACCAACTTCGTGGGGCTCAATTATTCCATAAGATTGATCTTCGATCTGGTTATCATCAATTGAGGTTGAATAAAAAAGATATTCCAAAAACTGACCTCAGATCAAGATATGGGTATTTTGAGTTTGTTGTTATGCCCTTCGGACTGACTAATGCACTTTCTATTTGTATTGACCTGATGAATATAGTATTTAAGGACTGCCTTGATAAATTTCTGGAAGTTTTTATTAATGATGTTCTTATATATTCCAAAAGTTGTGAGAGCATGTAGATCATATCAGGGTTATTATAAAAATCTATATAAAGAAAGACTTTTTGGAATGTTCTGTAAATGTGAATTCTAGTTACAAAAAGTTGATTTCTTGGGGAACATTGTTACCAATGAAGGAATCACAGTTGACCCTACAATGAAAAAAGTTATAGAGGAGTGCCCTCATCCTACAACAATAACAGAGATTCGAAGTTTCCTTTGATTGGCAGGATGTTATAGGAGGTTTCAGAAAAACATTTCACGACTTTCTAATCCATTAAACAATTTAACTCAAAAAAGAGGTCATGTTCCTCTGGAAAAAGTAGTGTGAGGAATGTTTCCAAGATCTGAAGAAGAGATTGGTTTCTGGACCCATGTTAACTATTCCCTCAGGTGGAGAAGGAATCGTTATTTTTAGTGATGCATATCTAAAAGGGATTGGGAGAGTCCTCATGCAAAATGACAACGTCATTGCTTATGCATCATGATAGTTGAAGACTCATGGGAAGAAATATCCTACTCATGATCTGGAGATGGATGCGGTCATTTGTTTCTCTAAATATATGGATGCACTATCTTTCTAGGGAGAAATGTGATATATACACAGACCATCAAAGTTTGAAGTATATTTTCACACAAATGGAATTTAACATGATACAAAGGTGATGGTTGTAACTTCTTAAAGACTATGATTGTTCAATTCACTATCATTCAAGAAGGGAAAACAAAGTTGTTGATGCATTAAGTAGAAAATTCCCAGTTGTCCTTCCCGTGATGAGAATTCAAAGGGATAATTTGATTAATGGCCTAGTAAGTTGAACATGGGAATTATAAGGGAAGGTACATCATCAACCCTAACCCAAATAATTTCTCAACCATCATTACTAGAGAAGATTAAGATAACTCAGAAATAAGATCCTTTGTTGCAAAAGAAGTTTGAGGCTATAAAGTATGTGATCTTTTCTAAGTTCAATTTTGATCAAGAAGGTGTATGGAAATTTCGTACAAGACTATGTGTTCTATCTATTCCGAAAATAAAGGAGCTGATGGATGAAACTCATAGCTCAACTTTATCTATACATCCTAGAAGCACAAAAATGTATAGGGACATTCATGATCATTTTTTGTGGGATAATATGAAAATGGAGATTGTTGACTACACATCAAGGTGCTTGGTATGTCAGCAAGTGAAGGCAGAGAGACAACTTCTTAAAGGGTTATTGCAACCACTACCCATACTAGCATGGACGTGGGACAGTATCACAATGGACTTCATCACTGGTCTCCCATGAGCTTCCAAAGGAAATAATGCGATATGGGTTATTGTGGAATGTCTCACCAAGACTGCCCATTTTATCTCCATTTGGGAAGATTCCTCTCTTGATTAACTTTCTAGGATTTACGTGAAGGAAGTGGTAAGGCTGTATGGAGTTCCACTTTCTATCGTATCTTATCGTGATCCAAGGTTCACATCAATATTCTGGAGAAGTCTTTAACATGCTCTGAGCACTGAATTGAATTTCAGTGTGGCATATCACCCCCAAACTGATGGCCAATCTGAAAGGACTATTCAAACACTCGGGGACATGCTGAGAACATTCTCAATAAAATTTAAAGGTGGATGGGATCAACATCTCCATTTATTTTAGTTCTCTTACAACAATAGCTTCCACTAGATAATTCAAATGGAAACCTATGAAGCTCTATATGGTAAGCGATGTAGAACTCTTACATGTTGGGATGAAGCTGGTGAGAGAAAGCTTCTTGATCCTGATCTTGTCCAAGAAATGACTGAAAAAGTATATGCCATCCAGAAACACATTAACGCCACTTAGAGTCGGCAAAAGAGGTATGACGACAACCATTGAAGGGACATGGAGATTGATGTTGGTGAAAATTTCTTTCTTCTAATTTCACCTTGGAAGAGAGTCACACAGTTTGGGAAGAAAGGGAAGCTCACCCCTAGGTACATTGGCCCCTATGAAATCTTTTATCGCATTGGAGCAGTGGACTATCGGCTTGCACTCCTTCCAAATATAGCACAAGTTCATGATGTCTTCCATGTATCCCTCTTGAGGATATACATACTTGACACTTCACATGTACTAAACCTAGTGGTGGTACCACTGGAACATGAAATCACTTATGAGGAGTAGTCAGTGGAGATCTTAGATCGTAGAGACAAGGTTCTACGTAACAAGACTACCCACCTTGTTAAGGTGTTGTAGGAAAACCACAAATATGAAGAAGTCACATGGGAACCAGAGAAGTCTATGAGGTAAAAGTACTGACACCTTTTCTCCTCTGAGGGTATGAGTTAAAAATTACAGGGAAAAAATTTTCTTAAGGGGGAAGAATGTAACGACCCAAACTATTTAATAATTTTTGTTTCCTAATATTGAGTTTTATTTTATTTTATACTCCAGAAAAAAATATTCTTTAATTAAAAAAGTGAGTATAATTAAAATGAGATCATTGGGTTACGACTATTATATGATCATTGGTCAATATAACTGTTGGTGAATATTACCATTGTAAACTAAATTTTGTGATTTTTGTCTATAAATATAAGTGATCTTGGTAAATTAATACAGAAAGAAGATTCGATGGCCTCATCCAGTAGTCTTGGGCCGATCGAAGACCATCTGGTGGAACTTGGGAAGGAGGTAGCACCACTGGGCTTTGCTCTGGACCAAACCCAAGTCAAACTTCATCGTGTGAAGCTGTAATGGAATCTCCTTCATGAGAAGTTCAAGCTCAAAGAAATTACCACTTGGAAAATGTTAGCCGAGCCCCCCCAAAATTCTATCACCTTAGCACACCTTACACTTAAGTTCTATGTTGGTGTTATAAGAGGCTATGTAACGAGACCTTAGCTGCTTTATGTAATCCTTTGATATAAATAAAAATTTTGATTTCTTCTTATGGTGAAGTTTGTGAATTTCCAAATGTCTGGATAAATATAGGATGTATATTATTAATGATTTTTGAAAAAAAAGATACTTTAAAATATTTATGAAAACCTTAAATAATTAATAAAGTTTAATTATTTTCAAAAAATGATCTTCTAAAGTTGTGTTCAGTAAAAAATTTAGAGTAATAAGATCAACGTAATTTTTGGTGAATAGTAAATTATGAATAGTGATTTTACGCTTAGGAATAGTAATGTGACCAGATGCATTTGTAACCTCACTTAAGAAAGTATTAATATAATTTAGGCACCTTGATTAAGTAATGTGATTCAATAAAATATATAAACAATTGTTTCAGAAATTATTAGTTAAGTATTTGTTTTCTTACCTGGGAATAGTGTTTTTTGTTAAAAATTAAATTAAAAATATTTAGAACATTATCTTCATAAAATGGAGTACATTTTTGAATTCATAGCATTGATATTAGGTTAAGGTGAATTTTTGGGATTTTTCTGAAAAAGTTGAATTTTCGGTGAATATTGAAAATACAGTTTTGAGTTTCGGGTGTTTAATGACATCATTAAGGATGTAATAATTATATAATAATTCTGGTATACTTATGAATAGTGATATATTTTATTAGGTGTACCAACTGGCCAATACCATGGGAAAATAGCATGGGCAAGCCCATGGTTTTTCTAATACCACCGATGAGGTGTCCCTTTGAAATTAATGACTTGTTCCCTCACTTCTCCTATAAATACCAAGCCATTCCCTCATTAATTTCATTTCTAAATCCTTCCCAACAACGTTCTGGTCTCTTTACCTCCCAAATAGTTTCCCCAATGTTCCCTAAAGCCTCCCAAGGTCCCGACCATCATGGTATCTACGTTACTCTTCAAGATAAGGGAATATTTCACCCTCCTCTTTTAAGCCATGACTTCATTAATGTTTTCTCTTCTAGTTTACATAACTTTTTTTAGGGTATATTCCTATATGTTCTAATTACATTCCATTTCATGTCTAATTGTTGAGATACCATTTCTTCTCTCATAAATTTGTTTTCTGAATTTTTAAGTGACGCAATTAGGCTGCCGAATTTCTCGTAAAAGAAATCACATCTTCTCTTTTCTTTCATGTTTCCTTTTTATGTGGTATGTATTTAAAATATCCATAACATGATCTTATTATGTACCCATTCTGTATTATGAATTATTTATGAGTGTGTGACCCTTTTCCCCTCTCTTTTCAATGTTTTAAAAACCATTTTATATAGCCATTATGCTACAGAAATTTCACCTCAAAATTTTTATCCCTTTCCCACCAGAAATTCTCTTGTTTTTTTATGTGAATACCTAGAACTATATAATTTATATGGGTGTTCATAAATATAGAAATATTATATATTTTATTTTTTAATTTAAATATATATATAACCCTCACTCCCATTCCACAGGTTATAAATGACATAATGATATAATTTTTATTAACTTTTAAAACGTCACAATCGTGAAATGAAACGAATTTCTTTAATTGTCCATGGGTTATTTATTAAATGTTTCATTATGATATATTTCTTTAAAATGAAATTAAATACATATTCAGGGTTCTCCCTGATATCTCTCTAATGCATTGGGTAAATATTTAATCTCTAGAGATGGCATGTTTCATGATACCTTGGGGAATAACCTTACTAATTTTTATAACACCTCAGGGATAAACCTTGGTTATATGTTCATGAATTTATAAATGAAATGTTGTAGCCACATATTCAACTTATGATTCATGTTCTTTTTATTATGATATTCCTCTTTTTCCATTTTTCATGTCTTTAGACTTTTCATCGTGTTCTTGTTGATATCACAAGTAAACTGATTCCCTTGTTTACCCCTTACTAGGACTTCTGATCACCCTTTCCTTTGATATATGTCTCTAGGATATGAGATTTAGTAATTTTACAAAGGAAGAACCTATGATGAAGCCTTAAAAGTGGTTCTGAATAATTTTTTATGTTATTTTCATGTATTATGTTCTTGATTTCCAAGACACAAGACTTTAATGATCCTCTGTTAGGAAAAATGTAATGAAAAGTTATGTAATAAAAAGGAAGGATGCCATATATATTACACCCAACTATGGAATCGCCCACTTATACATATAAATAAAAATTATTTGAAAAATATGTATCTAGAAGGTTATTTATATTCATCTAAGCTAAAACTACTTGGAATATGTCATGCTTGTTTACAAGGGAAAATGACCAAACCACCATTTTTTGGACAAGGTGAAAGGGGTTTTAAAGCTTCTTGTATTGGTACACATTGATGTCTGTGGACCATTTCTAGTAGATGATAGAGGTGGATATTCTTACTTCCTAACTTTTACTAAAGACTTGAGTAGATATGGATATGTCTACTTAATGAGGTATAAGATCGAGTCCTTTGAGAAATTAATGGAATTCAAGAATCAAGTAGTGAATCCACTTGGTAAGCGAATAAAAAACCTTTG
The DNA here is from genome assembly GCA_963277665.1 of Viscum album. Lineage (NCBI taxonomy): Eukaryota > Viridiplantae > Streptophyta > Magnoliopsida > Santalales > Viscaceae > Viscum > Viscum album. Next base: position 903,029,970 of record OY728158.1, on the reverse strand, counting down.
ATCAGATCAAGGTGATGAATATCATAACCTAGAGTTCATTGACCTTTTTATGGGATTTTTGGATTCGATCTCAACTTACTCCATCTTATAAATCACAAATGTAATGGTGTTTGTGAAATAAATTATTGTACCTTGTTATAAATGGTAAGGTCGATGATGAGTCATGTAGATATTTCATTATCTTTTTAAGGATAATCATTAAAAACTATGACAAGCACATGAAACTGAGTTCCAAATAAATAGCAAATTGCAATTCCATTTCAGTTATGAGGTGGAAAAAAACACATTTTATCACATACACGTTCATGGGGTTGTGGGGAATTTATTAAGACCTTATCAGGAAATAAACTAGAACCTTAGTGTACAAAGTGTATATTTATATGGTATCCCAATGAAATAAAGAGATACTACCTATAAAAACCCTTAGAGAATAAATTTGATATCATGAGAAAGGATACACTTTTTGAGAAGGTGAACATGCTCAAATAGGATAGTGGGAGAAATAATGAATTTGATGATGTTGATGCTCAAGCTACACAAGAGTTAGAGCAGGAATAGGATCAACAAGTCCTTATAGAATAAGTAGTTCTTTAAAAAAAATACTGCATAGGATCACAAGAGAGGTAATTGAAAAATAGAGATATAGTTTTTGGGTCACTGAAGATGGTGGCTCATTATTGGTTGACAATGATGAACCTATCTCCTATAAAGAGGAACTAGAGAGCTCAGAAGATGCAAGATGTAAAGAAACCATTAATTATGAAATGGATTCCATATATCATTAGACAAGTTTGGGTTTCGATTGATGTACGAGTTGATGTAAAGATCATTGGATGAAAATGGGTATTCAAGATGAAACTGGACAAAGAGGGTAAAGTAAACACCTATAAATAAAGGCTTGTGGATAAAGGGTGTAAACAAAATTAAGGAATTTAATATTATTAAAACTTTTGACTAGTTACCATTTTTAAATCCATTAGTATTTTAGTTTCTATAGAGGTTTACCATGACAATGATATTTGGAATATGGATGTAAAAAATAGAATTCTTTAGTGGGATCCTTCAATAATATTTCTATATGACACAACATGAAGGGTTTGTGACTTCAGGTGATTCAAAGAAGATGTATAAGTTGTAAAGATCCATTAATGAATTGAAGAAAGCATCCAGGTCATGGGACATTTTATTTGATGGATCCCTAATATAATTTGTCTTTATTAATAATGAATGTGAGCCATGAAATTACAAGAAGTTCAGTGGGAATGTAAATGTTTTCCGAGTAGTATTTTTGGTCAAATATTACTTATTGGAAATAACATACCAGTCTTACAGTCAGTTAAGGAATTATTAAACAAATGTTTCTCCATGAAAGACTTATGTTAAGAAGCCTATATTCTAGGAATCAAGATCATTCGTGATAGATCTAGGAGGATCTTTGGACTAATTCCAAGTACATATGTTTACTAGACACTAAAGAGACTTAATATAAGATAATACATGAGGGGATTGGTACTTGTGTCACATGTTTTACATAATTCTAAGAAACATTTCCTCAGAAAAAATAGAATAAAAATAGAATGAGTAAGATCTCATATGCTTTATCAATAGAATCAGTCAGGTATTCCATGTTATGTACTAGACTTGATTTTTCCTATCAATTGAACATGGTAGCCTAGTATCAAGAATATCCAGGAGAACAACATTGGTCAGCTATTAAGTATTTACTTAAGTATCTAAGATGGATTAAGAATATATTCCTGGTGTGTGGAGGAGACGGTGATTTGGTCATCAGGTGTTATACTGATGCTAGTTTTTAGACAGATCAGAATGATCTGATGTCCTAATCAGGATATTTTTTATGTATCAATGAAGGAGATGTGAGCTAGAAGATTTCAAAGAATCAATTTTTTTTTATTCTATATTGGAGACCTATTATATAGTATCTCATGATGCTTCCATGGAATCTTTTTGGATATGGAACATTTTCCAGTATCTTGATGTGGTACCTAGATGTAAAGATTACGTTAAATCATATTGTGATAATACTGTAGCAGTGACTCTTGAAAAAGAGATGTGGTCACACCAACAGACAAATCATATTCTCCATAAGTATCACCACATGAGGTATTCTTATAAAAGGGGTGAATTTTCAGTAATCAGAGTACCCATAGATAATAATGTGACAAACCCCTTGACAAAATTCCTATGTCTGTAGAAGCATGAGTATCATGTGAGAGGTAGTAGACTGAAGGTTTTTAGTAGTTGACCCTAGTGCAAGTTGGAGTCTATTGGAGTTGGTTCCATGTAACCAATGTCTATGTACTTCATGATAACCTTTATTCATTGTTTTAAATATTAGTAAACTTCTAATCATATCATGATTGTTGTTCTTCATAACACGGTATGTCATAATGACCCAAGTGTATCTATAACACTAAAACATCATTGTAGTTCCCCCCTATGATGAGAACCTGGAAGTGCTATGAAACCATTATAAAATATATGTTTTCTAGCAAGATTATATCATTTGATGGACATAAATGATACATTCTATCAGAGGTGGTGACACGTAGGACTTTTAGGAACATTTTCATGGTGTACTCCATTAGTAATATCCAGTAGGATATTATGAGAATGAGACCTGCCAATAGGAAATCCACATTTTCATTTTTCAATGGATGTTCCTATCCATAGGCATGTATATTGATCTTTAAAATTTAAGATGATTATTAATAATCATTATGAGTCATGTTATTTGATGTATTTATGAAAAATGTGATGAAAGGTGTTCGTGGCTAGGTATGATACATTGGGTGCGTCACAAGTAATATTGTATTAATGAATAATGCAAGAAATGATTTTTACCTTATATTATTTAACATAATTTTATATCTTTGACCCTTTATGTAAATGATATTTCATTAATAAATCCATGGAAATGGTGTACTATATGCAATTTCATATTCTAGGAAGTCAAAGAAAGATACATCGATCACATTGGTAGATGGAACCATCATATAACCTTCTTGATTCGAGATATCATGATAAAGGGATAATACTACATAAAAAGTGTTTGTATGAGGTATCTTGTAATTGTGGTATTAACTCTTTTCTATATGGGTGCTTTGGAATGTTTCTAGATACTAAACAGGGAGTTTAGGATGCTTTGCCTAATGCCACTTAGAAAGAGGCCAAGTGGGACATGCACTATGTGTATCAAGAATCTCAGTTAAATAATATATTATTATTTATTACATAAAAAGTTGAATAAATATTATTCTTATATGTGGTTTAATAATTATACATGTATGTTTGATCAAATATATTATGTTTCCAGTTATTATATAGATTATAATTTGAGTGAAATATTTAATAAATATTTATTTTCTATTTGGTGAATATTATATTTATTTATTTGTTAGGGAATAAGGAAGTTGTATTTATTTAATTAATAAATAGTCATTATTTAAGGATCGATAAATATTTTGGAGGAATATAAAAACAGTTTTAATGGTTTGGTGAGAAACAATAAATAATGCATATTATTTGATTGAATAATATTTAATTTTATTTGAAAGTTGAGTGTATATGGAGAAATAATAATAATATTATTATTATTATTTTACATGAAGTTTCATATGGATTAAATAAATAATAAAGGTAAATTGTACAATTATTTTATTGTAACCCTAGCGGTATACAAATCCAATTATATTATTTTCTCATATATCTAATTCATTTGTTTGGTTGTGCACAACAAATTTGGAAAATCTACTCAAACCCTACCGAGCTCAATTCTCCAAGAACACTTCTAAGAATAGAGAGTGATCCTAATACACCTCCCACATTCAAGTCAAGAGATATATAAGATAAAGCATTGGAATTGGTCTTGGGGTGATCAAAGGCAGACGGCGCAAGTGATAGGATCTATCATACTAGCACCCAGATATTCTTACGGTAAAGTTTGTAGATTTATTGGACATATGTGGATCACCAATATAGAGAATCTACTTTGATTCACAAAATGTGATGATGTTACAATGTAGAATTGTTTTCAGATCCATAAAATAAGAAATAATTCCAAAAAGTAATTAATTAATTAATTAAATTGATTGTAAATATTATGTAATGATCCTATATTTGGCTCTGTCATTCTATCCCTTGTCTGTCTTTTTGATAAAATTATGTAGATCATGACGATTATAATTTTTTAAATGTTGGATTGATCATCTATCATGAAAAAATGTAATGTTAGGTATGAATCATCACTTACTTCTGCTGATCCCAGAAAAAAAAGGTTCCCTTTATCTGTTCTAAAACAAATGTTGATAAAGGGTACCTTTTATCAGTGATTTTTTCAGTACTAATAAATAGTACCCTTTATCAGTGCATTTTTTTCACTAATAATGGGTAACCTTTATCAGCACTTTTCTTTAGTGCTGGTAAAAGGTACCTTTTATCTGTAATTTATTTTTAGCACAGATAAAGTGTATCCTTCAGCAACACTTTTTTAGAAATGATAAAGGGATCATTTATCAGTGCATTTTTAGAAATAGTAAAGTTCTCAAATAAAATGAAATAATTAAATAGAAAAATATAAATGAGTTTATTAAAAAATATTTAAAAAATAGTATTTAATTTTTTTTTTCCGGGAAATGTGTATGGGTTCTAGTTCAATTCAAAACAAAAAGACAAATCTCAACTAGAATCTCACAAAGGGTGACCAAACACTTACCTTCCACCCCCTTATTCATGAGAGCATTCACAATTTTATTGGCCTTTTTATACACATGTGAAATTCTATAATTTTTGGTACTATGATAAATTAATCATTCTTCCCACCTCATCATGAATCTCCATAAAGGATTGAGGATTATAGCTCTGACGGGGTTAACCAAAGTCAAAGAATCAATCTCAATCCAAAGATTCCCCCATTACATTCATTGTGTAATAAGGATAGACTCAAGGAATCCCTTAAGCTCAACTTCCAAATCAACTTCCCTTCTATGACTTCATCTAATCACATCCTTATCCACTTCTATCATTTCTCTTCCATCATTTGTTCTAGATATAACCAGTATTGAAATACCTACCTCTTTAGTGTATGATTTTTGGAGAGTCGTCATAATGTTAATTACTCACCATAGAACCTTCTCCAATGTTTCTCAAGATTCAACATGTGCAGACAGAGAAGATTCTTTATGCTCTGTTGTATATTGAAGAAGTCCTGGAAACCCTATCCACTTTAAAATCAACATAGTGTTGCACTCTCGAGCTAGTAATTAAATAGTTATTGATCAAAATTATTAAATTGTTTATACTATATATAAATTATTAATAGTAATAAATAGAAAATATTAAAAATATATATATATATAAACTAAAAATTTAATAAATAATATTTAAAAATATATAAATTAAGAACAATATTAAAAAATTTATTAATTAAATAATTATTGATAATATTTATAAATAGTATAAATTAAATATATATAGATATATTTGAATTTATATAAATATTATTTATATAATAAAAAATATTTATGGTTTACAATAAATGGTCATATATTTCGGGTAGAATGTTTTATATTTAAAAATTAATATAAATTAAAAATATTGACTAATTGCATCGAGTAATGGACATAATTGAATTTCATTTTATTTTTAAATTTAACATATATCAAGTGTGTGTTATATTTATTTCACATACATATATGTAATTAATTCATTTTTATATATAATATAAATACACAAATATTTACATAATAAATGAAATGTTATATAGAACCACATACACCTTACATTTATGAAAGAGACAGTAGAGGTGCGGGTTTGGGAGTGGTTCTCCAATGGATTTCCCATTGATATTTAGGGTTTTCAATAATTAATATTCCTTATTTCCTTAGATCTATTGTCATAAATGGTGGTGAGGATGTGTCATGGAAAAAAGATGCATCGCTGACCAGAGATGGTATTGAGTGGGAAGATCCAGTAAATAGCATGGGTGATGCCCGCCATTCAAATTTCAGGAGGCTTCCAAGGCCGATTGGTATGGGTGTTCAATGATAAGGTGCATCATCCATTAGAGATTGTGGGGAGCGTTGTGTTTTGGTGGTAAATCATGTTGGTAAGGTTTTTTCCTAACTTCCTGGTCCGTGGGATGTGATATAAGTTGTTCTGGGAACTCAAGCAGTTGATGCACTGCTGAATTTGAGTAGAGAGCATCATTCTATAACTTTGGTGATGGTGAAAAATGTCTGAAGACCTGATTTTTCCGATTTGGTTAGACTAAGAATGTCCTCAGATCCCAAATTGTATGGTGTTCGGCTGGTTCTAACATCATTCAAGTACTCTTTCATTGGTAGGATCTTGCGCTAACATTCTGTAAAACATTTTGAGGTGAATTATGAAGTGTTTTCCTAGATACTAAAAAAATGGGAAACACTCCCTGATTGTGTGGATTATTTAACCTAAAGGTCATAATCCTTGGAAGATGGATGAATTGGTTCTTCTCACATCTTTTTAATGGGTATTCTTAGACTAGAGGTGAGTCTCCCTTGTCCATGGTTTTTTTCACTGTCTCTTCTCTTTGGATGACTCTATACTTTTGGTGTGGAGCACTAGATCTCTATTATTATAGCCAGAATGAATTCATCAGCATGAATGTTATTTAAATTTTAATGGATCATGAGAATTAAATGCCTTCTCTCAGGTATGGTAACATCTTTATAGGCTCAATTGGGTCATGTTCTATCCAAGTATTTTGTAATATATTGTCCTAGAAATTGGGACTCCCATTAGTTTGGATAAGAAAAATGAGTTTTCGTGGTTTGGTCATTTTTGAAGGATGTTAGTAGAGTTTGACCTCAAATCCACCATTATTAATAAGTTAAATTTATATAATCCCATGTATTTTATTCTTATTGATGTTGAATATGAAAGAAACCCTCTTTTTTTGTAATTATTTTATAGATGTTTTTCATTCACTAGAATTACGTTAGAAGATGGTCTACTATGTGAGATGTGGGTTGAAGGGCCACCCAGCTTCCCACTGTTTCAGGATACCAAAAGTGTTTTAAAAGCCATTAGTTTATGATGGGAATGTTCCAAGAATAAACCTTTATAATTGGGTTGGTGTGCAGGCCTCTAAGAAATGCAATGCTCAGATGCATAATATGAAGGGGAACAGGTTGTTGTTGTATGAGCAGTCTCCAACTAGTGATAATATTGGGTGATAAAACACTATTTTATTGAATATTTTATTGATAATAAATGATATAATTTCCTCACATTGTGTTAAATATGTTTATTTATAAAATATTTGGGATTTGATCATTCATTTGAAAATTTGGTGAAAATTCCAGTTTTACCCTTAATAGTGCACTGTAGTATTTCGAAGCTAAATATTTTTATGTTTATTATTTGAATTTGAAATTTTGTAACAGTGTTCCTAACTTAATTATATAAAACTTGTATTCAGGACACTAAAGCTAAAGAGTTCATTTGGTTGTTGAAATTGGGACATGAAGTCAAAGTTGGGCTGGGCTCGCCAGAATGGAGAAGGGTCTGTATTTGGGCCATATATTCTACATACGGGCTTGCATTGAGCCCAACTGTTTATGAAACATCGGGGACATGATGTGGCACAAATCATACTTCTGTAAGGCCGGCCAATTCACGCGTTTTGGTGGTCAAATGGGCGGTGCAAGTTGGCATAAAATATTTGGCCGAATTTCCACATTCACACTTAAAACCACTTGTAACCTCTCCTCCCCTCCCCTCTATAAATTGGAGTTTTTCTCATTTGGAGGGGTTGGGACGTGCATTGGGAGATTGGAGGCAGAGGAGAATTTGTTTCACCCAAATTCTCCAACCATTGTAAGAGGGGTAGCTCTTGAAGCAAGGATCCCCTCATCGAAGCCTCCTTCTCTTCTTCATTTTGTAATGTTTTCATTTGTGTAATAAACTTCATTGCTCTTCTTATATTTCTTCTCTTTTCTTCTATTTTGTTTAAATTTCTTCTTCTCTTAATCTTCCTAATTGGTCTGGAATTCTTGAGTAGAAGTGTTATTGGGTTATACCCATTTTAAACCTTTTCACATGCAAAACGCTTCTACGATGATTACGCCACCCATGGAAGAGTAGTCTTTTAGTAATCGATCTATCTTCTACCATCTTCATTTAATTATTTTGAATCAATGAGCTACTGTAATTCACATAATATGATCCATGAATTGTGTTTTTAAATTGTAAGAAACTAAGCAAGCAATTGAACAATTAACATAAAAACACGCGAGGTCGGGATTTTGTGTAAATTGTGAGAGCGCGATCTTAATCGGTAATACAAGACCACACGGGATAAATTTGTAGAGTTCAAATATAATTCCTAAACACAATTCATCCTCATTTCCAGAATGGATATGTTCCTTAATTTACCACTGATCATAAGCTAATTTTAGAACACCAATCAAAGCAGGGTGCTGCGATTGCATGTTCCGAAGTTAGTCTAAGGTTAAAATTCACTTCAATCTTCGTGGTAAAGTTAATTCTCGTAGGGTTCAGGATTTAACAAATTAAGGGATCATAATTAAGTGAATGTTAATTTAAATGATAATGATTAATAATAAAGTGAAGAGGTAGAGTTAGATCGATTACGCTTTTTAAATAGATTTCTAAAAAAAACATCTTCTTGTTGTGTCATTTAAATTGAAATTCATTTCAAAACTAAAAACAAAAAAAAATTATACAATCTTCTTCCAGCAAACTTCTTCTAGATTCATACACTACAACAAACCCCAATCCTTTAAAGTAGTGTTTTTATTCTATTCTATTTTATTTTATTTTTTTAGAATACCTCTAATAAGTTGTTAAATTCACTTCCTCCTTTGAGAGACGACCTTGGTCAGCCACTCTGCTGCACTTAAGTACCCCAAATCACACTAATCATTTGAGGGCGCCCACGACAGCGCTCTTTCAAATTGGCGCCGTTGCCGGGGAGGCAAGTAATTATTTCAACCAATTAGAGGTATTTATTTTATCTTACATTTTATTCTCTTCCTCTATTCTTTCTTCCTTCTTTACCCAATCTGATTTTTCTTCTTCTTCTTTTAATTTCTTCTACTTCTCTTTGGACCATCAACTCAAACTTCTCATTTTTATTTTACTATGGTCCACCTTCTTTCTTTTCATTTTTATTTGATCTATGACTCGAACTAATCCCGAAGATCTCTTAGATCTTGACCCTGAGATTGAACGTAGCCTTAGGGCACGAATCAGACATTCTCAGTCTACGGGAAGTTTCAACATTCAACCAGTTGGAGAATTACTCCAATATCAGAACATTGAAATTGGAATCAATTCAAATTCAACCATAAAACAAGAACCAATGGCTGGAAACAATGGAAATGAACTTAATAGAACCATTCGAGAATTGGCTGCACCTGATATTAACTATCAACCAAATTGTATTGCATACCCAAATCTCGAATCGGACTTTGAACTAAAATCTGGGTTAATTCACTTACTTCCAAAGTTTCATGGCCTCTCTGGTGAGGATCCAAATAAACATTTGAAAGAATTTAATGTGGTTTGCTCAACCCTAAAACCTAGAAATGTCTTTGAAGATCAAATCAAACTAAGAGCATTCCCATTCTCACTTGATGGAGCTGCGAAAGATTGGATGTATTATTTACAACCCGAAGATGTAACTTGTTGGAACGATTTGAAACGTCTTTTCTTGCAGATATTTTTTCCAGCATCAAGGACCACATCCATTCGAAAGGAGATATCAGGGATCAAGCAAGCACAAGGGGAGTCAATGTATGAGTACTGGGAGCGATTCAAGAAGTTGTGTGCAAGCTGTCCACATCACCAAATTAGTGAGAAACTCCTAATCCAATACTTCTACGAAGGACTCACACCCATGGAGAGGAGCATGGTGGATGCTGCGGCTGGAGGAGCATTGGTGGACAAGACACCAGTAGCTGCACGAGCATTGATCGACAAAATGGCCCAAAACTCTCAACAATTCGGTGATAGAGGTACACCACATGTTCGAGGAGTAAATCAAGTTAGTCCTTCTTCTCTTGAAAGTAATTTGATTGATACTAAGTTAGAAGAATTGACAACTATGGTGTGGCAGATTGCATTGGCTCAAAAGACATCCCAACCCCCTCCTTCAAGGCCTTGTGGTATTTGCACTAAGACAAGCCACCCGACTGACTGTTGCCCACAACTCCAAGAAACAGAAGATTGTGCAGCAGTGTTCCCTGGGAGACCATTTCAGCAGCAACAACAACAACCATATCCCCAAAAGAAGTTTGATCCAACATACAACCAAGGGTGGAAAGATCTAGCGGACATGAGGTATGGCTCTGGACAACAACAAAGGCCCCCTTTTCAACCAAACTTCCAGCATCCTCCACCTTACCAACAGGGTTTCCAACAACCCCAAAGGAGATTCGAAGCTCAAACATCAACGAGTCAGCAAAAAGGGAATATCCAACACAAGGTAGACTCTAACACTGATGATCTTTTGAAACAAATTGTTCTTAATCAACAGAATGAGCTGAAGAGTCAAGGTTCGGAGCTGAGAGAGTTGAAGACTCAAATGAGTCAGATTGCCACCGCCCTCCATGAACTTGTGAGTAAGAATTCTGGAAATCTACCTTCCCAACCCACTCCAAATCCAAAGGGGAATGTTAGTGCCATCACATTGAGAAGTGGGAAGCAAATGAACGATACATCTGCACCTACCATTCCACCTGGATTCACCTCAACTTCAGAGAAGCCGCATTCCATACCAACTGATGAGCAATCCAAGGAGAAAGATAAAGGTAAGAAAAAGATTGATGATGTTCCTCCTAAAACCCTTCCTTTTCCAAACAGGGTTGTTCAAAACAAGAAGATGGCTGAAGAAGCAATGCAAAAGGAGGTTTTGGACACATTCAAGCGTGTGGAGATCAACATTCCTCTACTTGAAGCCATTAAGAAAATCCCAAGGTATTCCAAATTCTTAAAAGAACTCTGCACCAATCGAAGAGGGCTCAAGGGAAATGAGAGGATCAACCTTGGAAGGAATGTCTCGGCACTCATTACACCAACTCTAGCAATGCCAACAAAGTGCAAGGATCCCGGGACATTCACCATCCCATGTACCATAGGGGAGTTGCACTTCTCTGATGCACTTTGTGATTTGGGAGCTTCCATAAATGTGATGCCTCACTCTGTATTCTCTTCCTTGCAGGTTGGTGAGTTGAAGCCAACAAGAGTAGTGGTGCAATTGGCGAATAGAGCTACGGCATATCCAGCGGGAGTCCTTGAGGATGTACTTGTCCGGGTAAGAGACATGATCTTTCCAGCGGATTTCTATGTTCTTAACATGGAGGATGATCAGGTAAGTTCTCATGCCCCCAATATCTTAGGTAGACCCTGCCTCAAAACTGCAAAAACTATCATAAATGTCAATGAGGGTACACTTTCCATGGAGTTTGGAGATGAAGTTGTGATATTTAATGTTATGGATTCCATGAAGTACCCCTCAGAGGACCATTCTGCTTTTGTTATCTCCCATTTTGAACCACCAAGTAGAAACATCATGGAATTGGATTGTCCTATGCTTAGGGAGATTATGAGTATTGGTTCTAGTTTGATGTCTAAGAATACTTCTACACCCATTTTTAAGGAACAAGACTCTCTATGATTTGATTTTGAAATGGAATCATATTCTGATTTTGATCATGTGAACTCTGATTATGACATGGCTATTGAGTATGCTGATGGATTTGGTGCTTTATTCTCTGATTGTGATGATTTTTATTCTGATACTGATGTTCATTGTGTAGATATGTATGTTGAATCAATTTCTCCATCCATACATCACCCACCTACATTGGAACTCAAGCCATTGCCCCCAAATCTCAAATATGCATACTTGCTCAGTGGTGATAGATTACCTGTCATAATTGCTAACAATCTCTCTTTTGAACATGAAGAAAAACTTTTGAATCTTTTGAGAGATAACATTAGGGCAATTGGTTGGACATTGGCAGACATATCAGGTATTAGCCCCTCCATTTGCATGCATAGGATTCTCTTGGAGGATGGGGCTAAACCGGTGAGACAGCCACAAATGAGACTTAATCCCACCCTCCTAGAAGTTGTTAAGAAAGAAGTTGAAAAATTACTTGAAGCGGGTATCATTTACCCTATTTCTGACTCACAATGGGTTAGCCCTGTTCAGGTTGTACCAAAGAAAACTGGTTTCACTGTTATAAAAAATGAAAATGATGAGTTAGTTCCTGTGAGAGTACAAAACAGTTGGCGAGTGTGTATCGATTATAGGAAACTAAATCAATCCACTCGTAAGGACCATTTACCACTTCCATTCATTGACCAGATGCTTGAGAGACTAGCTGGGAAGACACACTATTGTTTCTTGGATGGATTTTCTGGCTATTTTCAGGTTCCCATTGCAGCAGAGGACCAGGAGAAGACAACATTCACCTGCCCATTCGGCACATTTGCCTACCGGAGGATGCCATTTGGACTTTGCAACGCCCCAGGTACCTTCCAGAGATGTATGGTGAGTATTTTTTCTGATTTTATTGAGACCTGCATGGAGGTATTTATGGATGATTTTACAGTGTATGGGTCTTCATTTGATGAATGTCTAAGTAGTTTGGGAAATGTGTTGAATCATTGTATTGAGAAGAATCTGGTCCTGAACTTTGAAAAGTGTCATTTTATGGTAGAGCATGGCATTGTCTTAGGGCATGTGGTGTCAAAACATGGGATAGAGGTTGATAGATCTAAAGTAGAAATTATTTCATCCTTACCCTATCCTTCATGTGTGCGTGATGTTAGATCTTTCCTAGGGCATGCAGGATTTTATCGGCGCTTCATCAAAGATTTTAGTAAGATCGCTCTTCCTATGTCACGATTACTTCAAAAAGATTCTGAATTTGTGTTTGATGATTCTTGTAGGACTTCCTTTGATGAGCTAAAGAAGTGTCTGACCACTCCACCTATCATATAGCCCCCACGGTGGGACCTTCCATTTGAGCTTATGTGTGACGCATCCAACTTCGCGGTTGGAGCTGTCTTATCTCAGAGGGTGGAGGGACGTTCACATGTGATCGCATATGCATCGAGGACGCTAGATTCAGCCCAATCAAACTACACTACCACAGAAAATGAGTTTCTTGCTGTCATATTTGCTTTAGATAAATTATGTTCATATTTATTGGGCTCTAAAGTAGTTGTTTTTTCTGACCATGCAGCTTTGAGGTACCCCCTAAAGAATCCAGATGCAAAGCCACGACTTATCCTTTGGATTCTCCTTCTTCAAGAATTTGATATTGAGATAAAGGACAAGAAGGGATCAGAGAATTTGGTGGCGGACCACATGAGTAGGCTTACTCGCACACTAGAGGATGACACCTTGGATCAGGTACCACTTCGGGACACTTTCCCCGATGAGCATCTCTATACCATCTCAGGTAAGCATCCTTGGTATGCTGATTTAGTTAATTACATTGTTGGCTCTGAAATCCTAGTAAATTTGAAGAAGCATCAAGTCCAAAAATTAAAAAGTGAGTCTAGGTATTATGTGTGGGATGATCCGTACCTCTGGCGCATGTGTAGTGACCAAGTCATTAGGAGGTGTATTCCTGATCATGAGTTTGAGTATGTTTTGCAATTCTGTCATACACTTGCATGTGGTGGACACTTTGGACCCCAACGGACAACTAGGAAGGTTTTAGACTCTGGATTATATTGGCCTAGCTTGTTCCATGATGCCCATATGTTTTGTAAGTCATGCCCTCGTTGCCAACACACTGGGAACATTTCTAGGAGACATGAGATGCCCCAACAACCCATACTATTTTGTGAGATTTTTGATGTATGGGGCATCGACTTTATGGGGCCTTTTCCTAGTTCATTTGGATTTTTGTATATTTTGGTTGCTGTTGATTATGTGAGTAAATGGGTGGAGGCCAAGGCCACCAGGACTGACGATTCTCATGTTGTTGTGGACTTTGTCAAAGCACATATTTTTTGCAGGTTTGGAGTACCAAAGGCCATCATCAGTGACCAAGGGACACACTTTTGCAATAGGAATTTTGCTTCCCTCCTTCGAAAGTATGGGGTGACACACAAAACATCAACACCATACCACCCCCAAACAAATGGCCAGGCTGAGGTTTCAAATCGTGAGTTGAAACAAATCTTGGAGAAAACCGTGCAGCCAAATAGGAAGGATTGGAGCAAGCGCTTGGATGATGCATTGTGGGCTTATAGGACAGCATACAAGACCCCCATTGGTATGTCCCCATTTCGGATTGTTTTTGGGAAAGCGTGTCATCTCCCCATGGAAGTCGAGCATCGGGCATATTGGGCTATAAAGAAATGTAACATGTATTTGGCCCAAGCTGGAATTCAAAGGAAGTTGCAAATTCAAGAGCTTGAGGAGATTCGACTGTCATCATATGTGAACTCAAGGCTCTACAAGGAAAGATCAAAAGCAGCTCATGACAAAATGATCCAAAAAAGGGAGTTTCATGTTGGAGAGAAAGTCCTTCTCTATAGTTCACGACTGAAGTTGATGCCTGGTAAGTTGCGTTCCAGATGGTTAGGTCCTTATATTGTGTCTAATGTTTTTCCTTATGGTGCAGTGGAGATCACAAAAGAGGAAACTGGAAGGAGCTTTACAGTCAATGGGCAACGTTTGAAGAGATACATTGAGGGACATCCTACTGATGCAATGGATTTTATCACACTGCATGACCCCATCATCACTTGATCACATCAGGCTGTTCCTAACCCTTTCACTTTTATATTATTTGTCCTATTTAAAAATTCTGCATTTCATGTGCATATATCATCTCATAGGTTCACATTGAGGAAAATGCAATATTTTAAGTGTGGGGGAGGGAACCTTTTAGTTTAGTAATTTCAATTGTTTTCCTGTTTAAAAAAAAACCCAAAAAAAATGTGTGTTTTTCAAAATTTGTGTGTTTATTTTACAATTTTCTGTGTGTTTTTGAAACTTTTGAGCAGAAATGATTCTCATCACCATTTTTAAATCCATATCAATAAGTGAAACAATTTACCCCTTGAAACTAAGCTTAAATGAATACTGAAATGACTTTGTTTCAAAGTCAAACATTTAGTAATTTCATGAAAAGTACGCTGAATTTTGAATCCCATTCCAATCTCACTGTCTTTATATTTGAAATCACTTTCCTGTGAGGCTTCAAAACCATTATTTTCATATTCTTTACATTCACCTCACTTCTTGAGAGAACCAAACCATACTTGATTTAACCAGAATTTGATCTATTCCTGTCAAAACTTGAGGGTTTGTGGTACTTATGTTTAAATGATTGAGGCATTTGTTTGGTATTAAAGCCCCTATTTAAAAGAATCCTTTTTTTATAATGGCCTACCTTGAATATTTAATCCTTATAGCCCTTAGAAGCCATGCACAGCCTGTTAGGTTAAGCCATATTACAAGCCAATTTTCCCTATCCAACCAACTCTTGAAGTGAAATTGCATAATCTAGTTGAGCTTAAGTGTGGGGGAAGTTGTCTTGGGTTTTGCCACCACATTATGTGATACTTTGGGTGGAAAATTAAATTCTGAAGAGATGTGTTTGCTGCTAAAGAAAGTCATTATATTGAAAGCTATGCCTTTTCTGGAGCTTTCATGACAAGTGAAGTTGTGCCTTTTCTGGAGCTTTCATGACAAGGAAAGTTGTGCCCATCTGGAGCTTTCAAGAAAATCATGTTTGAGAAGATTGACACTTTTTATGCTTAAATGATGAATGGTGTAAACCTTTCATGACTTTTCATGATGATGGAGCTGAATTGATACTATGGGGATTGAAGAGAAGACCATATTTAAGTGAAAATTAGATTAATGCAATTTTGCTTCAAAAGAGTCAAGCCCTCCTCATTCAGCCTCAGAGTTTTTCACATCTTAATCCTACCAACCGAAAGCCACAGAACAACCCTGAAAAGTCCTCATGATAAACATATGTCCTTGAATCACATCGGGTAGCGATGTAGGAATCTATCAAGCCTATGGTGACCCTTGTATGAGTTTGGATGAGAAAGACATTGCAAAAAAAATTGATATTTGAGTGATGAGAGAAAATTCAAGCGAGGTAAGTGTTTTGTGCATGGGTGGATAAATGAAGTGGAAATATATTGAATGATATAAATGGAGAACTTGAAATAAGGTTTTTTATGAGGCATGATATCTTTTTTATTCTTGGTGTGAAATTGATTGATCTTAAAGATATGTGTTTTAAAATTGGTTTTGATTTGATATTGATGTTTACTTGATATGAGGTTTTGCCCAGGTGTGCAAAAGGGTAAGTGTGGGGGAGTTGATAAAACACTATTTTATTGAATATTTTATTGATAATAAATGATATAATTTCCTCACATTGTGTTAAATATGTTTATTTATAAAATATTTGGGATTTGATCATTCATTTGAAAATTTGGTGAAAATTCCAGTTTTACCCTTAATAGTGCACTGTAGTATTTCGAAGCTAAATATTTGTATGTTTATTATTTGAATTTGAAATTTTGTAACAGTGTTCCTAACTTAATTATCTACAACTTTTATTCAGGACACTAAAGCTAAAGAGTTCATTTGGTTGTTGAACTTGGGCCATGAAGTCAAAGTTGGGGTGGGCTCGCCAGAATGGAGAAGGTTCTATATTTGGGCCATATATTCTACATACGGGCTTGGAGTGAGCCCAACTTTTTATTAAAGCTCGGGGACATGATGTGGCACAAATCATCCTTCTGGAAGGCCGGCCAATTCAAGCGTTTTGGTGGTCAAATGGGCGGTTCAAGTTGGCATAAACTATTTGGCCGAATTTCCACATTCACACTTAAAACCACTTGTAACCTCTCCTCCCCTACCCTCTATAAATTGGAGTTTTTCTCATTTGGAGGGGTTGGGACGTGAATTGGGAGATTGGAGGCAGAGGAGAATTTGTTTCACCCAAATTCTCCAACCATTGTAAGAGGGGTAGCTCTTGAAGCAAGGATCCCCTCATCGAAGCCTCCTTCTCTTCTTCATTTTGTAATGTTTTCATTTGTGTAATAAACTTCATTGCTCTTCTTATATTTCTTCTCTTTTCTTCTGTTTTGTTTAAATTTCTTCTTATCTTAATCTTCCTAATTGGGCTGGAATTCTTGAGTAGAAGCGTTATTGGGTTATACCCATTTTAAACCTTTGCACATGCAAAACGCTTCTACGATGATTACGCCACTCATGGAAGAGTAGTCTTTTAGTAATCGATCTATCTTCTACCATCTTCATTTAATTATTTTGAATCAATGAGCTACTGTAATTCACTTAATATGATCCATGAATTGTGTTTTTAAATTGTAAGAAACTAAGCAAGAAATTGAACAATTAACATAAAAACACGCGAGGTCGGGATTTTGTGTAAATTGTGAGAGCGCGATCTTAATCGGTAATACAAGACCACACGGGATAAATTTGTAGAGTTCAAATATAATCCCTAAACACAATTCATCCTCATTTCCAGAATGGATATGTGCCTTAATTTACCACTGATCATAAGCTAATCTTAGAACATCAATCAAAGCAGGGTGCTGCGATTGCATGTTCCGAAGTTAGCCTAAGGTTAAAATTCACTTCAATCTTCGTGGTAAAGTTAATTCTCGTAGGGTTCAGGATTTAACAAATTAAGGGATCATAATTAAGTGAATGTTAATTTAAATGATAATGATTAATAATAAAGTGAAGAGGTAGAGTTAGATCGATTACGCTTTTTAAATAGATTTCTAAAAAAACATCTTCTTGTTGTGTCATTTAAATTGAAATTCATTTCAAAACTAAAAACAAAAAAAATTATACAATCTTCTTCCAGCAAACTTCTTCTAGATTCATAAACTACAACAAACCCCAATCCTTTAAAGTAGTGTTTTTATTCTATTCTATTTTATTTTATTTTTTTAGAATACCTCTAATAAGTTGTTAAATTCACTTCCTCCTTTGAGAGACGACCTTGGTCAGCCACTCTGCTGCACTTAAGTACCTCAAATCACACTAATCATTTGAGGGCGCCCATGACAGCGCTCTTTCATTGGGCCCTTGAATTCTCATAAAGATCATTAAAATGGGGATCATTAAATGATGGTCATGTTACTCATAATGTTGAGTAGGGAAAGAATTTGGAGACTGGTGGTCTCACTGATATAGACGTGGATGTCTCTTCTGGTAGGGTTTGTCAAATTGGCTCTCCAAAGGAACTTCCATCTGACAGATTTGAGGTTCCTTCGGATATGTTGGTTAGACGAGGTGAGGCATCACAGGCTGGGGCTGGAATAACTCAATATCAGGGTTCTTTTTTTGTTTCTCATCCTGTTGTTGTATATTTTATTGTTTCCATGAATCCTTGTCATGCTTTGAAAAGTAAGAACCTGCAGCGTGAGTTTGAGGTTTTTGGTTTCCACAAGTCTATCCAAATTCCTGGAAAAATTCTAGTTCCTAAAAAATATTTAATGGGGTATCATTTTAGATGATAGAAGTTATAAGAAGCATCATATGATTTTTTCGGACACCACTTGTACCTTAGGAATTGATGGTGCTACTTCTTTTAAGGATGTTTTCATTTATAGTATGGGAACACGAGTGGCATTGTAGGGGAAATTATGGCTCCTCTAAAACAAAGGCCATGGAAGAACTATTCTAATAGGCCAAAGAATGTTTCTATAATAACATCCTCAAAGTATTTAGAAGACATGTCCACCCCAGAGCAAGAAAGAACCAAGGAATCAATGCTTAGGATTCGTATTCAAGATCAAGCATAGTAAGAATGGGAAATCACTGATAATTATGACTATGGCTATGAAAATGATCATTCTTTTTATGAATTTTAAACTATTTTTCTAGATGAGGGAATGTCACTTTATTTAACCCCATCTATTCTATTGTTATTGTTTTCTTTTATATTTTATTAAAAATTCAAGATTTGTGCTTCTAGATAGACCTTCTTCATATATACACCCAATATTAATGTAATTTATTTAAATAATAGTATTGATTTTATATTTTCATTATAACATGACACATTTAATATATCATGTATTTAATCGATACATTTTATTTGTTTATTTTTAATTTTATTACAGTTAGGTATTAATTCATTTTTTATATTTTTATTTTTTATCTTTTATTTTTTGGTAATTTAATCAATTTATATTATTTATTTATATTTATTTATATAATGTTTCTTAATATTTTTGACATATATTCATTATTATTCCAATATATATCTATATTTTTGAAAATAATTTATATTTAGTTAATAAAACATGTCTAGTGTTTTAATATTGGTAACATGAACTCATTTTTAACATGCATCAACTTTTGATTAGGTATTCATTAATAATATTAAAAATATATTTTTAAACCAAATATTTAAGAATAAATATATTTACAAATGTATATTTACTATATTTATGCATTTATATATTTATAATTATAAATAATTAAATATTATTTTTTAAAAAAGTATTTATATAATTATAAATAAATAATTATATATATTTAAATAATTTATATGTTTATTATATTTATATATATATATATATTAGATTTATATTAATATGTATTTATATTTTATATATATTATTTTTTAAAAATTATTTATATAATTATAAATAAATAATTATATATATAAATAATGAATATATTTTCTATATTTATATTTATATATATTTATTATATATATATAATTATATAAATGTATATAAACATTATTTTGTAAATGTATTTATATAACTATTAATAAATAGTTTAAATTTTCATTGTTATAAAATTATAATAAATATATTTAAATATTTACTATATTTACTATATTTATATTAATATAAATATTATTTATAATTATATAATTATATAAAAAAATTTATAAAAAAAATTTATAATTATATTTGTAGATCCTTTATCATCTCATTTTAATTTAGAGCTGATAAAAGGGATTATCTGAACATTTTTTAGATGTTTTGATAAAAGTTTCTTGATTTATTTTAAAAAAAATAACCAATCACGAATGAGTCTCAATATCTAATAATTTCGGTAGAAGTCACCTACTTTTAGTGACCCTCCTCGTCAAATCCAAGCTTCAATCATGGCTCGAACAATTCCAAGGTTTGAATCCAAGGATCGAATGATTAAAGGGTCAAACGAATCCAAGACTCGAATGAATTTTAGGTTTTTTTATATATCTACTTTCTCTTATATGACTCAAATATTATATCCAATTAATGTTATTTTCTTCTCCTCACTCGTTTATTTCTTGTTTGATGATATCTATTTGTGTTTTTTATCATCATACTTTCTTTTATTCATTACACCACTATTTCTTCTCCCACTATAGTTTGATAAATGTTTCCCCTTCCAAATTTATATAGAATGTGATAGATATTGGTAACAATATAGAGAATGATTTAGTGACCACTAGACATGTATAATGGGGTTCTCTTCATTCATTCATCTATATGGATTTGGAATCCAAGGGTTATTCTACTCAATTGAGGGATGTTTCCTACCATTAGATATAGGAAATACTATTCCTAATGCACATATGATAATAATACACTAGTTTCTTAAATGGGATAAACCTTCATAGGTGATTAGGTGAATGGAATTGATCATTTCTATAGAGTGTTAATTAAGTTTGGACAAGACTTTAAGAAAATAATTAAAACCATATATGGAAAATCCCTGAAGGATTGATCATTCTTTCTAATAATTTTGTATTCATAATATTATATTTTTATTATTTTTGTAACTTTGTTTGCATAAATTTTCAAAATGCCCAACATTTTTCATTATTTCAAAATATTTATAATATAAAAATATAATAATGTTCTAGGAATAGTGAGAGATCCAGAATAAAATCTTTTAGGGAATGTCCATGTCCATCAATATTTTTGTACAAATTAGAAATATAAATATTATTTTCTAGCACCCCATTATAGGTGTGTCATAAAATCAACCACATAATCTAATATTGGATTATTTACCACATAATGAAATTTATTCTTAATACTTTTAATTAAAATTGTAAACCAGTTTAGAATATTATATATATATATATATATATATGTATGACTAAAACATAATACATATGATAACAGTATAATTATAAATGGATGGACTGAAATAATTATCACAATTCGTTGATTTTCACTTTGAAGTTCCACATATATCATAGTGAATAAACTCCAGGGGTTGTTTCATTTAAATATATAATTTATTATTTTAATTTTTAACAATTTCCCTATTCTAATTATTAAAAAATATCTATCAATTTTATCTTTTCATCATAAAAACATCTCAACCCACCCTTTTTAAGTCATTATTTAAATTTATCATTGTCTAATATGACCAATTTTGAACTACCACAAATCAATTTCATATTTCAAACACAATTACCATAAATTTTTATAGACCCCAAATTAGAATATGGATCAAATAGTTATCTATACCTTTGTAAAAATATATCCTTCTTTGAAATGATATCCCGATCATTAATACTTCTTAAAAATTGATTCATTTCCATCTTCACAAAACACTATGTATATTTTACATTAATCCATCAAAATACAGAAAATTGTTTGACATTGCCTTTTATTTCTAACATATTTTAAATGAAAAAAAAATATCTTATGAGATCCTCCATTTCTAGAATAATAGGTACCCTTTGAACTTGCTAAAAATATTTAATAACATCAATTTATCTATCATGTGATTTAAACAGCCAATATCTAATATAAAAGGATATTTCTTTTGTAAGTCTTATAGTGTGACATCAATAATAAATTTTTCTTACTTTCCATTATTTTTTATATAAAAATTTTCTAATTCATTCTTCACATTCATCTATGATTTTAAAAAATCTTGAAAATATTTCATACTACCACACATGTTAAATAGAGTTCAATCAATGGTGGAAATTCATCATCCAATTTTACTTATGATTATTCATATCACTTCGAAATGAATTTTGTAAGAGTGGGTCATCCCCCCTTTAACTTAAAACCTATATATCTTCAATAAGTTCTATTATTTATCAAATTATGACTAAAAGTTTTAAATATGTTCCCAAAATCACTAGAAACCTACAATGGCCATGAAAATGAAATTTTACTCTAAATCATACTCTTTATCTGTTTGAAAATTATTCTTTCTTTCAACCAGTCTAGACATAATTCTTGAATAAAATTATTAACAAATAATTTTGATATGTTTAAAGCCATTATAGTTATTAGGTATATTATTTTCCTAAAATTATTTTTTCCATTACTTATCAATTTCTAATTGAAATTGAAATTGAAATTTTAATTTTAATATGTTTTCAAATATTTTATATACCATTAATATTAAATATAATAATTCCTTATATTGTTACATAACTTATTCAAAAAAATAGAGTTGAGGTTATCAAATTCCATATATGTTGGAATAATTTTTAGATATTCATCATTTTAGATCTATATGTAATAGTTTCACACCTAGTAGTCTCTTATTTCTATCCATGCATATAAAATAACACTTTTTTTAAAAAAAATGTTTTATCAATAAATTTTTATATCTTATAATTGATGGAATGAAAATTTATTATTTATGTTTATCATATATGTGTTTCTTATTGCTTATTAATTGCCTTTATTTTATTTTTAATTTGTTTAGTAGATTTGATAAATACTTGATGGAACATTTTAATAGAGGTAGGACTAGTCTTAGTTAAATTATTGAATGTATTAAAAGTGGGATTTCTCTTATAAATATAGAATTCATAGAGGCCCTAATGATTCATATATCTTAACATGTCTCCACCGAGACCCCTTGAATCATATAAAAGAACATGTGTGCATCCCAAATACCACCTTTAATATTCAATGAGTTAATAATAAGTTCCAATATCATAATTCTCACAAATAAGAGGCATTACACCTTTTAGAGAAAATAATGGAGTACAATTGTCATCTTCATCAGCTTCATCTTCTAAAAAGTTATTACTGAAATTTGTTTCCTAAGACTCTTCCCCCATCTCATTTATGTTTCTAGTACTACTCAGATATGTAGTCATCCCACAGATTACTACTTCTAATATTATTTCAAGAAACATAGGTGGAAGTTCACAAGATATGGAGGATGAGTGTCAATAACAAAATGCAATGATAACTATTCAGGAGATGAGCTGATGAGTATAACGGTTATCTATAACATTCACCTTTGGATGAATTCGTAAGTTAAAATCTACCATAGTGAAGTAATTATTTTCTTAAATTAAAATACCCATATTCTTCAATGAATACTGAAATTCGTCAAAAAAAATAAAATATTGGGTCTCCATTATTAGAATTGTCTATAACTATCACCTTTTACAATAAAAATATTATGTGTATTTATTTATTTATTAAAAAAATATTAATATTTTATGAACCCAATATGATAGATACCAACCGAAAATGGATGAACGATAACTGTTAGAAAAAAGGGCATGAATATAGAGTTAAGAGTTCATCATGTTTTTAATAGAGAATGCATAAAAACGTTCTCAAATCCATTATTTAGGTTTATGTAGTTTTTATTCAAGAAAAATTATTCTAGAAGAGTCATATGAACATTTTATTTTTCATAGAATAGATCTGAGCTATAAATTTAGGACTAAATATGGGGAAAACTAAACATTCACACCAATGGGAATGATATAGTGGTTTATGGATCATTTGATATGAATACCAGTGTAAGTGATGATGGAGATCATATGGAAGAAATGAAAATGGTAATTAAAGATGACCTTCATGATTTTTCAAAGTTTTTTGAGTAGTTAAAATATATGATAAGAGAACATTTTATATCATCTATACTAAATAAAAAAAATTATCAACTATATTGAAGTTATATAATTTGAAAGATGGTATTGGATGGAGTGTCACCATCTTTATAGAACTACTTTGTCACTTGATTGATATGATACCAGAAGAAAATAAACTACCATGTTGAACATATTATGTGAAATGAATGCTACATTTAATGGTAATGATATATTAAAAATAAATACTTTTCCAAACTATTTCATATTTTTTCTCAATGACCATTAATCACTCATAAAATTCCACAAGTTTTTTTCATATTGATATAAGTAAAATAAATCAAATCATTTGAAATCTATATTGTACTTTCCTATCATTTCATGATTTAGAAGACTATATGGTTGTTAGGAAATTGTAAGACAAATAACATGGCATAAAGATACAGGAATTAAATATGGTAACCTGCATCATCTAGTAGATTCTCCTCATTAGAATAAAATCTATTATTAGTATCCTGAATTTGGAACTAAGCACAGAAAATTTTGTCCTGTGTTATCTACATGTCACGAACCAAATCTGGTCACCACTGAAACCAGTTCCAAACCTGGCCCGTTACAAGGCCTAAAGGGCATTCCCGATCCCCACGAGCTGGAACAAGTGCCCGGGTATCAAAAAATGAAAATTGGGAACGATTTACCTGAGTTAATAAACTAAAAACAACAAAAGAATCCAATAAAACGAATCTGGATTTTTCAAACAAAACAATCTTTTACAAAAATTTATAAATGAATTACATAGCTTAAAACAACTAAAAAGGTCTATACCAAAGGTAAAAACCCAAATAAGGATTGCCCAAGAACCCTTATGGAAAGGGGCACCGCCCTCAAGCCACCTCCACAAGACTTCACCACCAAGGACCTGCTAGAAACCCGAACCACTGGAACAAAAAAAACTGTACCCAACCTGCGACAACAAAAATAACCAAGTCTACTTACACCCAATGGTGTAAGTGGGGTGTGATCCAATGCCCAGTAGGATACCACCACTAAGAGATTCTATGTGATAAACATTTAAAGACGAAAATCATGCATGTTTTCAAAAACATGAAAAGCTAGTTACAAAGTTCTAAAAGATGCAACTTTGAATAAAAACAATTTTCAAGTGGGCTATCGTTAAGAATAAACACTTTTAAAAGTAATGTCAATCACTAGTGAATTTTCCAGCCAACCATACCATATGCCGACGGTAAGTACAAAGTAAATAATGAGCACAAGAAATAGGAAATAACCCCTAGGCACTAGCTAGTTGTGGGTCCCAGGTACCTCGTATCTCGGTGAGAGTAACCATCACAAATATCCATTATCGTGCACGAGCCACTAGTAGGGAACATACCCATAACCTAGTGGTCCCCAATCATCATCATCATTGTTTAGTTAGAGTTTTAAGCGTCAATCTTGCTAAGTGAAACTGAGGCCAAACCCCACGGATTCACTAGCATACTAGTACACGTCCACCCACCTAGATACCCGGGATTTCCCTTTGTGCACAAACAAGTTAAACAAGTCAATGAATATAATATTCACAAGAAAATAATATTTCCAAATCATAAATTCACCAAACATCCCACATGTATACAACACAAGTCACAAAAGTCCACTTTTCATTCAAATTGATTTTGAAATCCGACTCACACCAAAATAGCCCACAACACTTTTCACATTTCTTTAACACTTCCAAAAATTCATTAAACAATTTTATAAAACCAATAAAATATATTACAACTCTCTTAACAGCCCACTCACTTGTTACATAACACCCCTTTTACCATCAAAATCATTTTATCATTAAATATACACGAAAGAGCCCACAAACATGTTTCACTCCAACATCACAATTTACTAAAACATTACAAAAATTTACAAAACTTTCTAAAAATATTTGAAATATTAAAACATCACTTCAACATTCGAAACACTATAATACTTGAACTCATATACCAAACAGTACATATTCACCCTTTTCCCACTTTGTTTAACCTACTAAAACATTTACAATTTTCATAAAAGGAACCCAAGTGGTGCGAATATGTCTTGCACAAAAAACTCATTTCAAAAACCTATTATTAAGCCAAAATCAAACAAATCTCTTACCAAAACAGAATTCTCATCCCAATAAACATGTAATAATCCACTTTCAAATGTTATATAATCACCTTGAACAATATCGCAAAAGATACCCATGATAACACACAAATCCATAAAACACTTTCAAAGAGTATAACAAGGTTACACACATAAAACCAATTAAAAGACCCTAATTTTTTGGCCCACATGACACTATATTATTACCCAACCAAAATTGGTAGCCCCGTTCAACAACTAATAAATCACTTCCACGTTTTACAAAACTACTACAATAGATAGCTCAAGAAATACATTTGAAAAATACATACTTCAAACAAAAATGTAACTTTAATACCAAATGTTTTACTATTGCTACCAAAAATGGTTTCCGCATAATAAAAATAATATAAGGAATATGAAAAATTATTTAATCAAGCAAACTAACTCATCATTAAATGGTTACCCACGGAATCACCTACCGAATGTGTCTAACCCCTCAAATATTGGGGTGAAACATCAACCGCACGACCGCCACACCTCAAGGAAGTTAAAAGAAACCTAAAACCTCAATATTTCACCCACAAATACAGTAATTTAGAACCTAGGCACGAACCCTAACTTCTGGAATTTTTATAATTCAAGAATTAGGGAAGAAACCCTAAGAAATTTGAAAGAGGAAAGAAATAGACTCACCTACATGAAGTATCCTGAATTAATCACTCCAAAAACAATCGTTTCTGAAATTGAAAAAATCCAAAATTCACGGATTGTTCGAACAAGATTTAGGAGGTAATTTAGGAACATGAATTGAGGGAAAAGTGTAATAATTGAGAGAGTTAAGAAGGGATGAATTTGCCTCTTCAATTCTGGACGATTTGAGACACCCTATGAAGAACATCCCTAATTCGAGATTTAAAAGAGCTCCAAGGAGGGGGGAAAGGCAATGGTAGCACGCCTGGGTTTCTTATGGTAGAGGGGGAGGTGGAATCACCGAAAGAACGCAAATATTGAAGGAGATATAGGAAAATTAAAAATTATTTTTAATGCAGGAAATGGGCCTTCGGGCAGGCCCAATATCTTAAATAAAAACCCATATCAACCATTATTATGAATTTATAAAGGCTCCAAATTTATATTTTGGTGTTAATAGGTCAGAGGAGACCATTTAAGAATTTGAATGAGGGAAAAATATTAAAAAAAGAAAAAGTTATAAAGGAAACAATATTTATTTTCAAATCTGGAATTGGGCTCATGGTTTGGCCCAATTCATGAAAACTCATCTATTTCTCCATAAAACCTTTGGAAACCATCCAAAACAAAGAATTAAAGGAAAATAAATGAAATTTACCTTAAAAATAAGTCATTTATGTGACAATTATCCCCACCATGAAAACTTTCCGTCCCCGGAAAGATACAGAAAGGACAGATACGAAAGCCTAACCCAACTGATAAACCAAGATGTACTCCCTTTCTAGGTTTCACCCCCAAAGGCCAAAACACCTCCATTGATCAATTAAGGACGGAATACTTCACAAAAACATCAAACAACACTTTCCTGAAACAATCAATCACATTCAAGCTTTATCCCAAAGGAAAACTCCTTAAACACTATCCGAACAAGACTCAAGCAATTCACTCAAACGAACAACAACATCGAACAAGGTTACACATACCTTGCTATAACTAAACCATCGGGCACTCTCCAATCTTAATGGTTACCCAAGGAAGATTTAGGTAGCTTGATATATCAGAATGATACTACCTACCACCAATCCTTGACCATTGATAAGTCTAAGTTATTGGTACGGGGGAAAAATAGGCTCCCCACCATAAGAACCAACAATCATAATCGACCAGCATGGGCCGGTACAGAAAGACCCCAAAATATAAAGTGTTGGGACGACCACATGGTTAGTCTTCACGGTTTGGGAAACCATGAACTAACAGTGTATATTCTTCTATCTACATGGTTTTTTTGGGGCATGGTCACTACCAACCAAGTGAAAACCGTGTGGTCAACCTGTCTAGCCAAACTTCATACCTTTCTCTAAAGACTCAATGGAAACAAAAGGGGGAGGGAATAATGTTGGGCGATGACATGGGTACAAGGCCCAACACCTATTTCCACCGAACATGAACAGTATAAGAAATATGATGACACCATAGGTTTAAAATCTTCTTATCTTTAATATTGAGGATATGACTTTGCACAAGGGTTTAAATGACACTCGGGTTTCCCCTGACTACGCGCCAGCTTCTCTCCAGGACCTATGGCTGGAGCTCAAAATATTGAAGCATCTTCGGCCTCGTAGTTAGGCTTTGGAAACCACCTAAATGATAATTCTTCATTCGTTGCAAACAACAACTACACCACAATCCCCGATATGTTTTTCCAAGATATAACACATTCCAAACTCACTTTAACCTAACTCAATATTTCACTGAAACAAGGGATTAAAAGATGTACACACATCACACCTTGTTTGTTCGGGTGAGAAACAATAGAAGTAAAGAACACTTATACTCACCTTCCTCTAAAATGGAATATTTTTTTATGTTTTTTTCAAGGGAGACATTCTCCCAACATAATAGAAACTCTCAGATGATTTCCCAACTTTCACCTTTACAGTCAATCAAGCACATGACATCACAAGGAATCACCGAACATGACCATTGCGACTGATATAAACAATGAATAGAGAGGGAACTTGTACAACATCCCCAAACAACACACAATTATAGAAAGTGGCCATAATATCCTCTCATGACCAGATTTCCCACACTAGTAGTTTAACATGAACTCCTTCTTCGAAGAGACTATGAAGGACAGAGAGTTCCTCTTACACAGTATCCAAATACTTATCCATGCTAACAACCCCAGAACACTTCCACCTTTGAAAAATTAGGAAACTTAAGAGGCTAAGGTCACTTTCAACCATCCATAATCAATCTCACACTACAATAGGATACAAAAAACCAATAAAGGAAATGGTGTATACTCAATCTAAATAGCTCAAGAAATAGATTCCTTATATTGTTCAACTGGAGGATTTTCCAATGGAGAAACAATCTGGGTTGCGCTTCAGTTATGAATTAACCTTTAATGGGGGCGTACCTTATCCAATGAAAGAACCCAAGGACCCAACCAATCTGGTACATTGGTCAAAACAAGCCATAAACCAGCTCCAAACACATGAAGGGAACCACCGTAAAGGCATCCCAAAACATTTTTCAAAAGAGACCACTAACTGTCCCTACAACACAGCTTACCGACCAAACACAAACCCAAAACACAGTTCAAACAGAAGGGGTTCTTGGAATCAAAACATCCCACAACATCAACATTTTCAAAAACCCATAATAAAAACCATACAAAAATATTCATCAAGACATCATGTTTTTCTTTAAAAGTAATTCTTTGAGAACAAACAGTTTAGCAGTAAGCGTATCCACCAATGGTACCCCATGCACCTCACACATGCATGGTTTTGTGCCACACCAGACACCCTCCTCATATCCGTCCCGGCACTCATCCAGTCATGCCATCAACCATCCATCATCCCATATAACCTCATGCATGTGGTTGCTAATGGAAATACCAAAGGTTAAAACAAAAATTCTTTCCACTTTTCAAAACCAAAACGGTCAACCAACACATCCTTTTTTCTCATAACCGCTAACCACGAGATCAAAATCCCAACTCACATCTTACAAAAAATTTCAGAAAGTCACAACAATTTAGAAAATAACTCACTTTCAAGATATTCACATCAATTTCAAAACATCTCATCCCAATAAAACACACTCTGATTGTTTAGAAAACTCTATTGGAAACACTTTTCAAAACCAACTTCAATATAGTTTCTGATTTCAAAGAGGTGTAAGCGCACCATTTTACATTTCAAAACAATTCTGAAAATTCAGTTCCGCCATTTCATAAACCAAACCATTCCATCTTTATTTGAAAATCATTTCAAAAAAACTATACACTTCTAAAAACCAAGTCACTTTAAAACCAAAGTTCCGATATTACAAAACTAAAGAACACAAGACAATGCGAGAGGAAACTAGTTTCAGTGGGTGACTTGGATATATGGTTGGCGGCCATATTCTATTGAATTCACTGTCACAGAGAGTGTTCTTGGGAATATCCTCAGCTCCACATGGCTTGCCAGGCCCTGTGAACTTACTGAGACCATTAACCCAACTCTCTTTTTGTTTCTCCTAATCATCATTAAACCAAGAAAACCAAAGGACTCTGAAAGGTCCCGACTTCCCCTGGAGATGTGAATCTCGTCATGAGGTGTGGTGATCAGCCACACTACTTATAACTGAAATTCAATGTCCCAGAAATCCTAACTCCATATTATCCTGATTGTTCCCCAAATAGCATGACCCAAAGAGAGCGAACCACCCTCTAATACCATTTTGTCAGGAACCAAATATGGTCACCACTGAAACCAGTGCCAAACCTGGCCCGTGACAAGGCCCGAAGGGCGTTCCTGATCCCCACGGGCTGGCACAAGTTCCCAGGTATCATAAAATGAAAAATTGGGAATGATTTACCGGAGTTAATAAACTTAAAACAACAAAAGAATCCAATAAAACGAATCTGGATTTTTCAAACAAAACAATCTTTTACAAAAATTCAGAACTGAATTACATAGCTTAAAACAACTAAAAAGGTCTATACCAAAGGTAAAAAACTAAATAAGTACATCCCAAGAACCCTCATGGTAAGGGGCACCGCCCTCAAGCCACCTCCACAAGACTTCACCACCAAGGACCTGTTAGAAACCCGAACCACTGGAACAAAAAAACTGTACCCAACCTGCAACAACAAAAATAACCAAGTCTACTTATACCCAAGGGTGTAAGTAGGGTGTGAGACAATTCCCATTAGGATACCACCACTAAGAGATTTTATGTGATAAACATTTAAAGATGAATAGAATGCATGTTTTCAAAAACATGAAAAGCTAGTTACAAGTTCTAAAAGATGAAACTTTGAATAAAAAAAATTTTCAAGTGGGCTATCATTAAGAATCAACTATTTTAAAAAAATGTCAATCACTAGTGAATTTTCCATCCAACCATACCGTATGCCGACGGTAAGTACAAAGTAAATAATGAGCACAAGAAATAGGAAATAACCCCTAGGGACTAGCTAGCTGTGGGTCCCAGGTACCTCGTATCTCGGTGAGAGTAACCATCACAAATATCCTTTCTCGTGCACGAGCCACTATTAGGGAACATACCCATAACCTAGTGGTCCCCAATCATCTTCATCATTGTTTATTTAGAGATGTAAGAGTCAATCTTGCTAAGTGAAACTGAGGCCAAACCCCACGGATTCACTAGCATACTAGTACACGTCCACCCACCTAGATACCCGGGTTTTCCCTTTGTGCTCAAACAAGTTCAACAAGTCAATGAATATAATATTCAAAAGAAAATAATATTTCCATATCATAAATTCACCAAACATCCCACATGTATACAACACAAGTCACAAAAGTCCCCTTTTCATTCAAATTGATTTTGAAATCTGACTCACACCAAAATAGCCCACAACACTTCTCACATTTCTTAAACACTTCCAAAAATTCATTAAACAATTTTATAAAACCAATAAAATATGTTACAACTCTCATAACAGACCACTCACTTGTTACATAACACCCCTTTTACCTTCAAAATCATTTTATCATTAAACATACATGAAAGAGCCCACAAACATGTTTCGCTCCAACATCACAATTTACTAAAACATTACAGATATTTACAAAACATTCTAAAAATATTTGAAATATTAAAACATCACTTCACCTTTCAAAACACTATAATACGTGAACACATATACCAAACAGTACATATTCACCCTTTTCCCACTTTGTTTAACCAACTAAAACATTTACAATTTTCATAAAAAGAACCCAAGTGGTGCAAATATGTCTTGCTCAAAAAACTCATTTCAAAAACCTATTATTATGCCAAAATCACACCAATCTCTTACCAAAACAGAATTTTCATCCAAATAAACATGTAATAATCCACTTTCAAATGTTATATAATCACCTTGAACAATATCGCAAAAGATACCCATGAGAACACACAAAACCATAAAACACATTCAAAGAGTATAACAAGGTTACACACATAAGACCCATTAAAAGACCATCATTTTTAGGCCCACATGACACTATATTATTACCCAACCAAAATTGTCAGCCCCGTTCAACAACTAATAAATCACTTCCACGTTTTACAAAACTACTACAAGAGATAGCTCAAGAAATACATTTGAAAAATACATACTTCAAACAAAAATGTAACTTTAATACCAAATGTTTTACTATTTCTACCAAAAATGGTTTCCACATAATAAACAGTATATAAGGAATATGAAAAATTATTTAATCAAGAAAACTAAATCATCATTAAATGGTTACCCACGGAATCACCTACCGAATGTGTTGAAACCCTCAAATATTGGGGTGAAACATCAACTGCACGACCGCCGCACCTCAAGGAAGTTAAAAGAAACCTAAATCCTCAATATTTCACCAAAAAATACAGTAATATAGATCCTAGGCACGAACCCTATCTTCTAGAATTTTTATAATTCAAGAATTAGGGAAGAAAACCTAAGTAATTTGAAAGAGGAAAGAAGTAGAGTCACCTACATGAAGTATCCTGAATTAATCACTCCAAAAACAATAGTTTCTGAAATTGAAAACATCCAAAATTCAGGGATTATTCGAAAAAGATTTAGGAGGTAATTTAGGAACTTTAATGGAGGAAAAAGTGTAATAATTGAGAGAGTTAAGAAGGGATGAAGTTACCTCTTCAATTCTGGACGATTTGAGACACCCTATGAAGATCAGCCCTAATTCTCGATTTCAAAGAGCTCCAAGGAGGGGGGGAAGGAAATGAGAGTTCGCCTGGGTTTCTTAGGGTCGAGGGGGAGGTGGAATCACCAACAAAACGCAAATAGTGAAGGATATATAAAAAATTTAAAAATTATTTTTAATGCAGGAAATGGGCCTTCGGGCAGGCCCAATATCTTAAATAAAAACCCATATCCACCATGATTATGGATTTATAAAGGCTCAAAATATAAATTTTGGTGTTACTAGGTCAGAGGAGACCATTTAGAAATTGGAATGAGGGAAAAATATTAAAAAATGAAAAATTTAGAAAGGAAACAAAATTTATTTGTAAATCTGGAATTGGGCTCACGGTTTGGCACAATTCATGAAAACTCATCTATTTCTCCATAAAACCTTTGGAAACCATCCAAAACAAAGAATGAACGGAAAATAAATGAAATTTGACTTCAAAATAAGTCATGTATGTGACACTACATATGGAATAAACCCTTTTGGCATATAGGGTAGAACTCATAGTACATGACTTGTCATGTTGGTAAATTTTGACTTGTCGCCATAGTTATGCAGGAGGTTAAAATACATTTTTTTTCTCTACTTATATCTAGACCAAAACAACATGTTAATGATATTTATTTATTTTTGGATCCATTGATCGAAGACATTTTTTTGATGCGGTATACAAGTGTTACAATGTATGATTCTCATAGAAGTGAATAATTCAAATTGAGGGCCATGTTTTATGGGATGATAAATGACTTACCCGCTTATGGAAATTTATCAGGATATAGAATTAAAGGAATTTTGGGGTGTCCAATTTGTGAAGAATGAACACTATAAATTTATATGAAACAATATTTGAGGCCTATACTTTTAAGACATCATAAATTTTTACCTCAAAAACATAAATACCGATTTTCGATGATAATTGTTTTTGGGAATATCAAACAAAGTACAACACTGTCTTCATCGATGCGTGATTAACTGTTAAATAAAGTAAAATATATTAACACTATTTTTAGTAATCCATTTTTGAAAAACATTAAGAAATCAAGATGGAAAAATAGATCAATTTTCATTGAATTACCAAATTGTAATTTTTTGTATGTCATAAATTTTCATGATGTCCGGCATGTTGAAAAACAATGTATTTGATATTGTTATTGGAACGTTACTAAATGTTTATAAAAATTGAAATATGGAATCAAGGATTTGTTGGATATGATTCACATGGGGATAAGGGAAGAGTTTGCATCAGTGAAGGGTAAAGGGGATATTTTTCTTCCTCAGGTAGCTTACACTCTATCAAGATAGGAAAAATTGAAATTTTTCCTTTTCATTAATAGTTTAAAAGTTATATAGGGGTATTCATAAAATATAAATAATGTCTTTTTCAATGACTAGTTTGAAGTTACAAGGTCTAAAATTGCATGACTTTCATGTTTTGATGTAAGATTATATACTTGTTTCTTCTCGTTAATTTATTACTAAAAATATATGGCATTTATTAACCAGGCTCTACTTTTTTTTCAAAATCTATATGGAGGAATGTTATAGACCTGATAAAGTTTCTAATCATGAATAAAGAAGTTTCAATCATATTATTTGAATTATATATGTTATTCCTGTAACGACCCAAACTTTAATTGATGAAAATTCTTCTTAATCTAATTAAATGACTTATTATGGTTATTTGAAATATTAACATCATTGGTTTTATGTTTCGTGATATTAAAATACAATTATTAATAGTGGTTGTTGCTAATATAGAGTTTGAATAGTGATCACATGATTAGTATAAATATATGTCTTTAAAAAATCCAATTTACTCGGACAAAGGAAGTGATGGCCTCAACCAGTAGACTTTCCCTATATGAATACCATTTTTTGGAGAACGGGAATGAGGTGGCGTCATTGGGCTTCACTCTTGACCAACCCCAATCTGATCTTGAACACGTTAATCTTGAGAGGAACTAACTACAGGAGAAGTGGAATTTAATAGAGATTACCACCTGAGCGATGTAATCTGAGCCTCCCCAACAGTCAGTCACCATCGCACACCTTACCCTTCGGTCTTATGTGAGTGTTATAATGGGTTGTGTAAAAATACCCTAGCACTATGACTATGTGCATTATTTTTATATAAAGAATGTGCATTCAATTTATTATTGTTACTTTGTAAATAGTTTTTGAAGCACAAATAGTATTTATAGTTAATATTAAACTATGAAATCTATTTTGACGAATTAATGGATTTTTTAGTTAAATAATATTTTCATAAAATATTATTATAATTAAATTGATTTTTATTAAATATAAATGAATTCAATTGAAATTTTTATTATGGTTTGAAAGCTGTTTTTTCAAAACCCATGAATTTTTTATAAATGTAATTTTTTATATTAAAATTATAAATTCACTTATTTAAAAAATTATTTAAATAAAATGAATATGATTTTTGAAATCAAGTTGTTTAAATTATCCAATGGTGAATTTTTCATAATTTTCTGAGACAGTCGAATTTTGGGGTAAAAATTAAATATCGTTTAAATATATAAGGTGTTTTATGACATCATATTTACCTAATAGTGATGTAATATAATAGTATAAACATTATTTTTGGCCAATATATGTTTACTATTTAAATAATGTGATTTTGGGTTTTTTTGATTTATTTTACTATGTTTTAGTGGACCCTTCAAGGATTATAAAACATTTTGCCTTTTTAAATTTTTTT
Organism: Viscum album; assembly: GCA_963277665.1. NCBI lineage: Eukaryota > Viridiplantae > Streptophyta > Magnoliopsida > Santalales > Viscaceae > Viscum > Viscum album. Next base: position 902,994,337 of record OY728158.1, on the reverse strand, counting down.
CTTTGAGAGTGTGACTCACCTCCACATAAGCAAAACTATTATTTTAAGATGTTAGGCCATTGGCCTTATAAAATATTTTTTTCCAATTCCCTTTGGAAAAAACCATGGGCAAAAACCATGGTTTGGTTTGTGGTATTGATTAGTTTAGTGTGTGGTGACCCAAACCTAAATAATAAAGAATTCCCTCTCCTTTCCTATATAAACCTACCCAAGCCCCCACTTCATCTTCACTCAAAGCCTTTTGAGTTCAACAAACCCCCACCCTCCTATCTATAAAATCCTCCCAAGGTTCCCCAAGCTCCCAAGAAGCAACTCCCAAGCCTCTCCCAAGACATTGGGATCACACTTCCATGTAAGGGATTTCCACTTTTATCATTGTTGTTTCAATTTAATTATGTTTTTATGCCCTTTTATTTTGAATTATAAATGTTCGGGTATGATTTCACACCTCCCCCATACTGCCCTCTCTATTTTTGAATGATGAGATACCTCTTTGTCTATGAATAAATTCCTCTCATGTACACTTGTTACCATGCCGAAATTCTATAAGCAATATCTCTCTCCTCATTTACATTCAATAAATTATAATGTATTGTGAGTATAAATTCCATTACTTATGTTGGAAAATTTATCTATATGAACCCATTTCTGTCCATTTCATGTACATATATTGAGAAACTCATTTCTCTCTCATCAACCATTTTTATGAATTCCTATGTCACGCTGTTAGGTTGCCGAAATTGCACCGCGATTTTCCAGGCCAATGTCATTGTTCAGTGAATACCATGTCCATTACCATATCATGGGTATTCACCTTTATTCACATTTACTAATTGATTATAATTTTTCATGTATAAATTCCACATTTCTTTTATTGTGGAAGAAATGATGAGGTTTAATGAATCCATGTTATATGATCCATGTGGTACATTTATGCATGAAATGAAATGTTTAAGAATGGTGTTCCCTAATAGCGCTCCAATGAATTAGGTAAAGATTAGAATCATGATACGTCAAGTGCAATGAGTTTTTACTCATGATCCATGTTCAATGAGCCTTGGTTCATGCTAAAATCTTGTTAAATATTGTTTCCATATTTCCATATTAAGATTATTATGCTTTATCACGCCATTATGTTAATGTTTCGCTTGTGCTCCATTGATATGCCTATTGTCTAACATGTACTATATTCTTCATGTTATTCTATGTTTATTCCCTTATTGGGATTTATAGATCACCCTTTTTTCATGCATTTCCTCAGGTTATCCAATGCAATGCTAAGTATGAGGGAATGTAGTGGTCATGTAAATGATGTTTTGAATAAAGATGTTGTATTTCATGTTCTAAGTTGATATGTAAAAATCCTAATCCCCAAAGACACTATAACTCTTGATATTCTATGTTTTATCAAGTGAATTTTATGTAATAAATCATGTTTAAGTGTGTAATAAAGAGTAGGGTTATCATAGTTAGTATCAGAGGATGGGTTTAGTTATTCTTGGGATTAGGATTTGAAAACCCTAGTGAAGCCTTAAAGACAAGACTAAGTATAAGAAAAACATCCCTAAGTTTTGGTGAGTATTGATTAAGTGGTTTATTAAGAAAATATATCCTTGTATTGATACAAGTAGGTAGATGTGGCTCTGGCATAGATTTATCCTAGGGGTAAAACCCAAAAACACCACTTTGAGCTAGACTCGTACGGGAACTGGTGCACAACAACGGGCTTTGCGGCACTCTTGGTTATGACACTCCCAGGGGTTATGATTTGGTAAATTGACAATATTAGTATGAAACATTATTAAGGGAATTTAAAAAATATTCCTCTAAGAATACATGTTAGAAAGAAGACCATGGATAACCTAGATTTAATCCTATACATTCATACATTAATGAAATAAAATTAATTTATAAGTTATCCCTTTTTGTCTTTGGATTCCCCTTTATGTGTTTGATATTTATCTTTCCTATGTTTTTTATTGATAAAGTAAATGAGTAGAACCAGAATCAAAAAGTGAAAGGTATGGTTATCGTCTATAGTTCTACACATTCTTTTATATCCAGAAAGTTTAGTAGAATAATCCCAACACCACCATAAATCATGGAAGTAAAGATGTCAGTGAGTACAGAAAATGGGGCAATCATTGAATTCCATGAATATAACTCCTCCCCTATAATAATTTGTGGATTTAACTTCCTGTCAAACATCATCATACTCCCTATAGTAGAATTTGATGCAATTCATAGCATGGATTGGCTTTCCTTATATAAAGCCAACATAAATTTACATGAGCGGGAAATCAATCTCCATAAAGAATTGAACCCTGATTCAATACAAGTTCAAGGAGGAAGATGAATATTCTTTAGATCCATTCTCTCAAGATTGGATATTAATGCCCTATGAGCATGCACATCTGGCTTAGAGGATTGAGTCCAAGGAAGCAACCATCCTTGAATACATGCTGATGGTGAGGGAATTCGCTGAAGCGTTTCCAGAGGAATTGTCTTGTCTTCCTCCTAGAAGATGTGTTGAATTCTTAATTAATCTTATACCTGGGGAGTTTCCAATATCCAATACTCTATATTGAATATCTTTTGTGGAGTTTGAGGAGCTTAAGAAACAACTACAAGAGAATCTAGATAAAGGGTTTATATGCCCAAGTGCTTCACCATGGGGTGCACTAGTACTCTTCGTCAAGAAGAAGGATGGATCAATGTGCCTTTTCATCGATTATCATAAGCTTAACAAAATCGTGATAAAGAACATGTACCCTCTCCCATGAATTGATGACTTGCTCAATCAGCTGTGTGGAGCAAAATACTTCTCTAAGGTGGATTTGCGGTCAGGATATTATCAAGTATGGGTGAAGAAGGAATATATCCACAAGACTGCTTTTCATACATGATACAAGCACTATGAATTCATAGTAATGACTTTTGAACTCACTAATTCTCCATAAATCATCAGGAACATTATGAATATGGTCTTTAGATATTAGCTCAACAACTTTGTGGTAGTCTTTATCAATGATATTATGATATAATCCAAAACCAAGGAGGATGATGAGGAGCATCTAAAAACTATACTAGAGACCTTGCAGAAGGATAATCTATATGAAAAGTACAGAAAGTGTCAGTTCTATTTAAAGGAGGTCTCATTGTTAGGATATATCATCACAAGCAATGGGATATTTGTGGATCCCTCCAAGACTGTTGCAATAGAGGAATGGCCGAGGCCAATATCGGTAATATATATCTGTAGCTTTTAGGGATTAGAAGGATATTATCGATGATTTTTAATAAATCTATCACTATTTTCTAACCCTATTACGAAGGTAACTTGGAAGAGAGTAAAGGATTCTTAGAGTGATGAATGCGAAGAAATCTTCAAGGAGTTAAAAAGGAGGCTTATCACTATGCTCGTGCTCACTTTACCCACAAGTGGATAATGTTTTGTGGTATCCATTAATGCTTCGAAGAAGGGACTCAGATGTGTGTTGATGAAAAATGACAAAGTCATTGCTTATGCTTCAAGGCAATTGAAATTTCATGAGTAGAATAATCCAACACATGATCTTGAGTTAGCTATGATGATCTTTGCATTAAAAATTTAGAGGCATTATCTCTTTGGGGAGAACTGTGAAATATATATGGACCACAAAAGCCTCAAGTATATATTCACACAGAAAGAGTTGAACATGCACCAACGAAGATGGTTAGATCGGGTCAAAGACTATGATTTCTCAATACATTACCACCTTGGGAAAGAGAACAAAGTAGTGTATTATCTAAGTAGAAAGGACCCAGTAATTTTATCATTGATGAGAATTGAGAAGGATTCAATCTGCATAGATTTGATGAAGATGGATATGGGAATCATAAATAAGGGAACATCATCAATCCTTTCACAAATGATTACTCAACAGTCTCTTTTGGAGAAAATAAAGGATTCTCAAAGAAAGGATGTTGATATTGTGAAAATGGTGGAAGATATCAAAAATGGGAAATCCTCGGAGTTCGTGGTTGATAAGGATGGAATTGTGAGATTTGGGTCACGATTATGTGTACCATCTGATTCAGAGGTAAAGAAGGTTCTTCTGGATGACTCACATAGCTCAAACTTCTCTATTCACCCGGGGAGCACAAATATGTATTGAAATTTTCGAGAAAACTTTTTGTGGGATAATATGAAAAGATAGATTGCAGACATTACCTCAAATTTCCTGATGTGTTAGAAAGTGAAGGCAGAGAGGTAGAAGTCTAAGGGGATGATGAAACCATTACCCATACTAGCATGAATATGGGATAATATCACCATGGACTTTGTCACCAGACTTCCAAAGACATCCAAAGGAGACAATCCAATATTGGTTGTTTCGGACCGTCTTACCAAGTCTACACACTTAATTATTATTCGAAAGGATTTCTCACTGGATCAACAGGCACATATATACCAGGGAAGTGGTCAGGATACATGGAGTACCACTATCTATTATATCGGATCGAGATACAAGATTCACCTCTATGTTTTGGAAGAGTCTTCAACATACTTTGAATACTAAACTAATCTTTAGTACGACCTATCATCCTCAAACTAATGGGAAATTCGAGTAGAATATCCAAAAACACGAGGACATGTTGAGAGCTTGCTCAATGGACTTCAAAGGAGGATGGGACCAACAACTTCCACTACATGAATTCTCTTACAATAACAGTTTCCACTCGAGCATTCAAATGGAACCATATGAATCCCTTTATGGGAAAAGCTATAGAACTCTGGCATGTTGGGATAAAGTCAGTGAGCGTAAGCTGCTAGGACTATAAATGGTTGAAGAGATGGTGGAGAAGGTGAAAACCATTCAGCAGCATATCAAGGCATCCCAGAGTCAAAAAAAGAGATATGTAGGCAACCGTCGATGAGACCTTGAGTTTAATGTCATAGATATGGTATTTCTACGCATATCTCCATGGAATAAGGTCATGAGGTTTGTAAATAAAGGGAAGTTAAGTCCTAGGTACATCGGCCCCTTCGCGATTCTTGTTGATGTCAGGGTTGTGGCCTATCGACTAGCAATTCCACCAACCATGGACAAATTAAATGATGTATTTCATGTATCACTCTTAAGGAAGTACATACCAAACCCTTAACATGTACTCTCTTCAAAGGTGGTATAGCTAGAGGATGATCTTTCTTATGAGGAGTAACAAATTAAGATATTAGATCGTAGGGAAAAAGTTCTACGAAATAAGACAATGCCCCTCGTCAAGGTGTTGTGGAGAAACCTCATGTTTAAAGAAGTGACATGGTAATCAGAGGAAGTGATGAAGCATAGTTACCCACATTTGTTTTAGAGTGGGAAAAGGATAATTTGAGGGTGATATTTCTTAAGGGGTTAAGGATATAACGACCCAAAGTTTTATTAATAAATATTCATCTTGATCTAATTAAATGTATTATTATGGTTATATGAAATGTTAACTTCATTGGTTTTATGTTTCTAGATTTTAAAATACCTTTATGAATTGTGATTGTTGTTAATATAGAGGCTGAAAGGTGATCACATGATTAGTATAAATATAGGGCTTTAACAAATCCAATTTACTCTGAAAAAGGATGTAATGGCCTCATCCAGTAGACTTTCCTAGTATAAATCCCATTTATTGGAGCACGGAAAGGAGGTGACATCATTGGGTTTCGCTCTAGACCAAGCCCAAGACGAGCTTGAACACGTCAATCTTGAGAATAACCGACTACAGGAGAAGTGGAAGTTAATAGATATTACCACCTGAGCGATGTAATCCGAGTCACCCCAAGAGTTTGTCCCCATCGCACACCGTACCCTTCAGTCTTATGTGGTTTTTATAAGGGTTTATGTAAAAAGACCCTTGTACTATGACTTTGTACATTACTTTTGTATAAATAATGTGCATTTATTTTATTATTGTTACTTTGTAAATAGTTTTTAATGCATAAATAGTTTTTTTAGTTAATATTCAACAAATAAATCTATTATGATGAATTAATGGATTTTTAAATTACATATTATTTTAATAAAGTATTATTTTTATTAAATTAGTTTTTATTAAATATAAATGAATGCAATTTTAATTTTTATTATGGTTTCAAAGTAGTTTCTGTCAAAACCCATGAATTTTTGATAAATGTTGATTTTTATTTTAAAAGTAAAAAATTTACATATTTAGAAAATTATTTAAATAAAATGAATATTTTTTTTGAATCGGGATGTTGAAATTATCCAATAGTAAATTTTTCATAATTTTCTAAGACAATCGAATTTTTGGGTAAAAATTAAATATCGTTTAAATTTATAATGTGTTTTATGACATCATAATGACACAATAGTGATGTAATAAAATAATATAAATATTATTTTCATAAAATATTTGTTTTTCCATTTAAATAATTTGATTTTGGGTTTGTTTGATTTATTTTATAAATCTTTATTAGACCCTCCAAGGGTTATAAAACATTTTGTCTTTTTAAATTGTGTCCTTGAGAATGTGACTCACCTCCACATAAGAAACACTATTATTTTAAGAATATCGGACATTGGACTTATAAAATATTGTTTTCCACTCCACTTTGGCAAAAACGATGGGTAAAAACCATGGGATGGTTTGTGGTATTGATTAGTTTAATGTGTGGTGACCCAAACCTAAATAATAAAGAATTCCCTCTTCTTTCCTATATAATCCCGCCCAAGCTAACACTTCCTCTTCACTCAAAGCCTTTGGAGTTTGACCAACCCCTACCCTCCACTCTCTAGAATCCTCCCAAGGTGCCCCAAACTCCCATGAATCCTCTCTCAAACCTCTCCCAAGCCTTTGGGATCACACTTCAAGTAAGGGTTTTCTTCTTTTCTCATTTTTGTCTCAATTTTATTATATTGTTATGCCCTTTTATTTTCAATTATAAATGTTGGGGTATGATTTTGAACCTCCACCATACTACGCTCTCTATTTTTGAATGATGCGATACCAGTTTCTCTCTCATTAAATTCTCCTCATGTAGACTTGTTACCATGGGGAAATTCCGTAAGGAATCTCTCTCTCCTCATTTACATTCAAGCAATTATTTTTTATTGTGAATATAAATTCCATTACTTATGTTGGGACATGTATCTATATGCACCCTTGCTTTTAATTTCATTTTCATATGACGAGACACCCATTTCTCTCTCATCAACTATTTTTATGAATTCCTATGTCACGATGTTACGCTGCCAAAATTGCACTGCGATTTTCCAAGCCAATGTCATTGTGTAGTGAATACCATGCCCATTTCCCTATCAAGGGTATTCACCTTTATGCAAAATTACTTATTGATTATAGTGTTTCATGTATGAATTCCACATTTCCTTTATCATTGAATACATGATTATGTTTAATAAATCCATGTTATATGATCCATGTGGCACATTTATGCATGAAATAAAATGTTTAAGAAGGGTGTGCCCTGATAGTGCTCCAATGTATTGGGTAAAGATTAGTATCGTGATACATCAAGTGAAATTAGGGTTTACTCATGATAATTCATGTTCAATTAGGATTTATGTAATAAATCATGGTTTAGTGTGTAATAAAGAGTCTGGTTGTCCCACCATCTTTATTTGATATAATGGTCCACTTAACGGTTCACTTGGTTAGAGAGGTTCAACTATGTGGTAATCTCCATTACATGTGGATGTACCCCATTGAATGGTATATGAATATTTTGAAAGGGTTTGTTAAGAATCGAAGTCATCCATAAAGATTTATTGTATAATGATATATTGATGAAGAAACTATTGAATCTTGTACTGATTACCTATCATATATTGACAGAATCATTCTCTCATAGTCTCATCACAGTGGATGCTTTATGGCTGAATGGATTTCCAAAAGAGATGATGTTATAATTACCTTGGATGAAAAATTGGAATCACACCTTTACATTTTACATAATAGTGAAAATACTGATCTATATATTTAATCCCACTAAGAAATTATTAGAGATTTGAATCCATTAGGGATAGAAGGATGGATATTAGATACACATAATAAACCGTTTATAAGATGTTTCTAAGATAAAATTTATGAGGAGTTATTTGAAAATATGAACTCAATTTTTGAACGACTTCGATGGATAGTTAGGGAATGAATGAAAATTTATATCTTACACTAGTTTTCTAATCAATGGTTATATGTTATATATAATAGAACATTATCAATATAATACAATGAAAAAAGTGGTGTTATGCTTATGGTAGAAGTGATACAAATATGTAGTTCCAAGGATAGAAATACAACTTATGTAAATATGTTATATTTTGGAATTATTGAATCTATATATGAATTAGATTATACAATGTTTAAAGTGGTGATATTCCATTTCAAATGGGTTTACAATATGAGTGTAGTGAACTTTGTTGAGATGATCTTTATAGAGGCGAATTTCAGTATGGAAGGGGAAAAAGTGAAGACATTTATAACGGATTCACATGTAGTGAAAGTATTTTATATCTTCGTTCTAGAAAATAATAATTGTTTGATATTTCTACCGGTAACTAAAAAAATTCAGATCAGAAGAAAATTTAATCGGGAATGGCCCTTTCATTGGGAATTCTCAATTTGTTCATACAGGTCCCAATGTAGATAATGAATTTTATATTAGATAGGACCACGAATTGGGGATTTTTATTCTCAATAGAGGATGAAAATCCCTAAAACCTTTAAAAAATAAATATAGTTCAATGAGAAATAAAAAGTGTTTTTTAATATAATATGCTTTTAATCATAATATTATATATTCTCTGCTATATTAACATAATCTAAATTAAATGTTTGACTACTCATGAAGACAATGTATTCTACACCTGATGATGTTACCAATCCCATAGAACAACATACTATAATGAAGGAAACCCTTTAGAAATATGTAAATGTAATGTTATGATATACATTCTCTATTTTAATTAATTAGTATACAATGAAGCATTGATTTATTTTTCATTATTCCATACAAATGTTGTTTATTGTTGAATATATTTATATCCATCTTTCATGCCTTTATGTACCAAAACATCCATATAATTATTCTACCACAAAACCTTTTCACCCTTACAATATTGTCATTTATCACTTTCCTTCAAGTTCCCTCTTCATCTTTTTGTAGGAAGATCATTTACACTACCTATCCTCATAAACAGAGGTGATTTTTTATTTTTTAAAAGTAAAATTATTATCTATAAAATTAATGTAGATTTTTATAATTATGTTTAATTTATTTCTTTTTAGTATTAATCACATAACAAATATTTTATTATACATGTGTATTTTTTTTCAAGTTGGGGTGGTTTGAATCTTATCATGGTCTTGAGAGATGGGACTTCAAGGATTAAATTTAGATAATGACTATAAATAAATGAGTTAATAATGTATACAAACATCGTGAAAAGGTGAATTCATACTACTTATTTATTTAGTCTTTTCATAATTTTATCTAATATTTGTAAGTTTATTTCCTTATCATGTTTATTTAAGACTTGTTTAGTAACTTTCACATATCTTTTTGGTAGTCGTATTCTCATAGTTTATTTATTTAAGAAGATTATTGTTCGTCTTTCATGCCATTATTCATAAAAAAAAATTATATACTTCTTCTCCCTCAAAACATTTTCAACCCTATAGTGTTATCATTTTTCACCTTACTTCATGTTCCCTCGACTACCTTTACAGGTTGAGCAACAACATTTCCTATGCTCAATCACAGAGGTAATCTTGATATTTTCATAGAAAATAATTTCCCATAAAATTAATGTATTATTAATATTTTTGTTTAATTTATTTATTTTTAGTATTACTCACATAATAATTGTTTTTTTATACAGGTGGATTGTTTTATCATATTTTGGGTGGTTCAACTATTTTCATGGTCATGAGAGATTGAACTTCGAGACTACAATTGAGATAATGAAAATAATGAAAATTGGTTATGAAATTATACAACAATCCTGAAAAAGTGAATTCCTACTACTTATTTAAATAATTTTTTCATCATTTTATCTACTATTTTTAAGTTAGATTCCTTGTCATTTTTATTTAATACTTATTTATTTTTTCATAGATCTTTTTAGAAGTCATATTTTTTTAACTATCTTAAAAATTCCAAAAAATAGATAATATGTTCATTTTTTCTAATGTTACCATGCTTTACATTAAAATTATTTGTCTAGTTGCTAACACTACATATTGATTTAATGTTCTTAGCTAAAAAAACCTTTTTCGGATCGAACATCAACTCAATATGCAGTGTTGGACATTCGACTAAGAATTCCAATAGAAATCATGGTAACATTGGAAGTTGGAATTGCTTTTAGACTTTGGGACATGTAAGAATTATTTGAACCTAAATCTGAAACATGGTGTGACTGATATGACTCTATATTCTTTTTTTATTTATAATTGACATTAATTTTAGTATAAAAAGAAAACTAACATACTCAAAATTGATAAAAACGTATTTAGATTGTTTTGATAATTTAGGAAAATTATTCATAAGTAATTTTTTTATGTTTATAAATAATATTCACCTAAATATGATATATAACGCACATGTTATCACTCAAAGTGTCTATTATCTATTTAAAATCGACATTTTAATTCAAAAAGTGTCACTCACTAAAAACCAAGAAAACGCTCTGGAAATTTATTCAAAATTTTGGAAAATGATTAATATGTTATTTATAAGGTGTAGGAATAATTATCGTATACAACTGATGGAAGGTGTGACCGGTATGACTCCAAGTTTTCCTTTTTATTAAAATTTGACATTAATTTTAGTAAAAACACAACAGGCATACTCAAAAATGAGAAAACGCATTCAGATTATTTTTCATAATTTATTAAAATGATATATAAGTCATTTTTTATGTGTATAAATCAGCCTCAACTAAATCTGATACATTATATACTCGGTATGACTAAAAACACTTGTAATGAGTTTAAATTCGAAATTTTAGTTCAAAAAGTGTCACTCATAGAAAACTGAGAAAATGCACTTGGATTTTATTTATAATTTAGGATAGTGATTCATGAGTCATTTATGATATGTAAGAATCATTCTCACATAAAACCAACACACGATGTAACTGCTATGACTCAATGTGAGTGTTTCTAGTTTAAAATGTTCCATAAGTAATTTGGGAAATTGAGGAGTCATCTTCAAATATATTTGATACATGGTGTGACCGGTATGACTCCAAGTGCACTTTTTATTTAAAATTAATATTAATTTTAGTAAAAAAGACAACTGGAATACCTAAATCTAATAAAATGCATTAATATTGTTTATATGCATTAAAAATTATATCCATAAGTCATTTTTTTGTATACAAATCATCCTCATCTCATTCTGATACACTATGTGACCGGTATGACTCAAAGTGTCTGTTATAAGTTTGAAATTGATATTTTAGTTCAAAAAGTGTCACTCACTACAAACTAAGAAAACATTCCGATATTATCTTGATCATTTAGTATAATGGTTAATAGTATAGTTTTTATGTGTATGAATTATTCTCATGATGAACCTACAAATGATGTGAGTGGTATGACTCAAGGTGCACGTTTCCAATTTAAAATGACATTTTAGTAAAAAAGACAAGTAATGTACTCAAAAAAAATAAAACACAATCATATTGTTTTCATACTTTATTAAAATGATACATAATCCATTTTTTATGTTTATAAATCATTTTCACCTTAATCAAATACACGGTGTGATTAGTATGACTCCAAGGGAATATTTTAATTTAAAATTGACATTAATTTTAGTAAAAAATCAACTAACATGCTCAAAGAAGAGAAAACATATTCATATTGTTTTGATAATTTATTAAAATGACCCATCAGTCATTTTTTATGTTTATAAATCATTCTCACCATAATCCAACACATGATGCTCCCATTATGACTCAAAGATCCCGTTATCAGTTTAAAATAGACATTTTTGTTCAAAACGTTTTACTCACTGGAAATAAAGAAAAAGTTCTCAAAATATCTTGATAATTTATGAAAGTGTTTCATAAGGCATTTTTTATTTATATTTATCATTATCAAATAAAATTTTCACATGATGTGACTGATATGACTCAAAGTGTGTGTTTCTAGTTTAAAATAACATTTTAGTAAAAAAGAAAAGTGAAGTACTCAAAACTAATAAAATGTATTCAGATTTTTTATACATTATTAAAATAATCCATAAGTAATTTTAGACATATTTAAATCATCCAATCCTCAATAAAATTCACGGTGTGGCTAGTATCACTCCAAATGTGTCTTTCTATTTAAAACTGACATTAATTTTAGTAAGAAGGACAAATAACTTACTCAAAACTAGAAAAATAAATTTGGATTATTTTATAATTTAATAAAATGATCCATAATTAATTTTTCATTTATAGGAATCAAACACCCCTCGATATGATACATGATGTGCCCAGTATGACTCAAATTGTTCCTTGTTAGTCTAAAATTGACATTTTAGTTCAAAAAGTTTCACTCACTAAAAATCAAGAAAACCCACTCAAATAGTCATGATATTTTAGGAAAAAAATTTATGAGTAATATGTGACATATAGGAATTAGTATCACATCAAACCGACACATTATGGGTTCTGTATGACTCAAAGTGCATGTTTTCAGTTTAAAATATCATTTTAATAAAAACAATTGACATAATCAAAACCAATAAAATGCATTAGAATTGTTTTGATACATTAGGAAAACAATCCATAATTAATTTTGGATGTCTAGTAATCTGTATCACCTCAATCAGACACATAGTGTGAGGGATATGACTCCAGGTGCGTTTTTAATTAAAATTGACTTTAATTTTAGTAAAAAAAACAACTTGTATACTAAAAATTGAGAAAACACGTTCGGGTTATTTTGATACTTTAGAAAAATTATCCATAAGTAATTTTTTAACATGTAGGAATAATCCTCATCTCAATCTAATATATAATGTGTTTTTTAGGACTCAAAATGTTCATTATTAGTTTAAAATTCAAATTTTACTTTAAAATGTATCACTCGTTGAAAAACAAGAAAACTTGTTTGAATTATCTTGATAATTTAGGAAAATTATTCATAAGTCATTTTTGATATATAAGAATTAGTCTCACATCAAAATGACACACGATGTAACTAATATGACTCAAAGTGTGTGTTTCGAGATTAAAATGGTATTTTAGTAAAAAAAGACAACTAACACACTCAGAACCAAGAAAATGAATTCAGATTGTTTTTATATTTCAGGAAAATGATCCCTAGTTAATTTGTGATGTGTATAAATTATCTACACCTCAACATGATGCATGGTATGATCATAATGACTCTATGTGTGTATTTTCAATATATAGAAGTGTTATTTTAGTTTAAAACACACATCGTAATGCCAAAACTGAGAAAACAAGCCTAGATTGTTTTTTCATCATTTTATCTAATATTAAATAATTTGTATCCATATAATTTTTATCTTATACTTATTTAGTTAATTATCAAACAGATATTTCTTGAAGACTAATAATAAATGGTGTAATGTGCAAGAATCAACCACAAATCAATCTGATGCACAATATTCCTTGTATGACTCAATGTTTAATTTAAAATTAACACTTTCTGTTAATTTATATCTTTATATTATTACTAAAATAATAATATTTTTCTTATATGGGTACAGTATTTGTATCGAGTAGGGGTATTTTGTACATTAATATCATGACTTTAGGTTAGGATCAAAAGATAAAAGAACATTGATATTTTTTGATGTATGTAATAATTCATACTTATGTAATTGTATAAACCAATGTTTTAAATGTCTATAATGTAGTTTTTTTTCTTTTATTTCTATTTTAAATTTTATTTCAATTAAATTTTTGTATTGGTACTTTAGTTTTCTAATTTTTGGTGGGGTTCTTGGTGATACAGTATTCTATTATAGCACACTACAATGGTATTTCAATGTGCTATAATAGCCCACTATAGTATACCCCTTTATCAGTGCTTCAAGAAGCCCTAAAAGGTCCCCTTTATCCACACTTTTTTAGTGCTCATAAAATCCTTGGGATCTTAATCTCTTTATGATATTCAATTCTTCTATAGCATTGATAAAGTTCATTTGTAGCACTGTTACTTCCATATTTTGTAGTAGTGAATGGTGCCCCTCACCTCACTTATAAAAAGGAACATCTCTTCTACCTTATTCAAAATTTTTGAGCATTATATTTTTGAAAAACCATACCCCAATACTATTTTAGATTCATTACCTATGTCCTAGATTTTCTGGTCTTTAAAAAATACCATCCTTTCAATGATTAAGGTGTAAGCCAAGGGAAGTTCCTCTATAAAAAGGTATAACACTTAACAGAGTACTTTAAATTTTATTTATTTTTCTATATACTATAAATATATGGTATCTATTATTAAATAATTATATTTGTATCTTAAATGTACATAATAATTCTTATAATTATTCAACAAAACTTATCCACCTCTTTTTCATCTTATAGCAAATGAAAATATCACTCGTACATATGTGCGGACTACCACCACCTTGAAGATATGCATTTACGTTTCCATCACCACATCACGTTGGTGGACATAATGATAAATTTACTGAATATATATGATATTTATGATATTTATATATTTTTTAAAGTTAAATTATTATTTAATTTTATTTTTTTCCATCCATAAAAAAAGTTGAAACATCACTCTTGTGTATGAACATATAGACTACCATCTCTACGAAGTGATTTAATTCATTTTCCATAACTGTTTTATATAAATAGTTATAAAAGTGTATTTCATGAATAAAAATAATACTCATAAAATTATTAATATTATGTAGATTATGTGTTCATGATCAAATTACATGTATCAGGACTTTTGAACCAAAATGAACATGAAAAATAATGTAGTTATCACGTGAAGTAGTGATTTTAATAAATAATTGTTAATAAATGGATGATAATATGTTATAAGTAAATAATATATGGTATGATATGTATGATTATGTTTCTATAATATATTTATAATAAATATATATTTATTATATAGGATGTTTGAATGAATGTTAATCGAGATGAGACTTGAGGTTAAGGTTTATGTTACAAGCTCATTTCTTTTCAGGATTGTCTATCCCAAATTTTTATTAAGGGAAATTTTATGGAACATATCCTATAAAACCCATATATTTTATAATATTATGTTTATTCCTACAATTTTAAATTATTTTTTCCATTTTTTTTCTATATTTGGTTTGTTAAAGGATTTAGAAAGTGTTTTTAAAGAAAAATTGAAATTATTTCTTCTTTGATCAACATAATTTTCCTTCGATGTACAATATCTTAAATTTTTTATTATAAAAGTTCATAAAAATACTTTTAATATTATTCAATTTTTATTTTAATTATATTTAAATTTATTTATATAGGTTTGAAAACAAATCCTTCTTATGGTTTTCCTGGAAAATGATTTTTTTTACTTCTTACAAAAGTGTAAAAGGAAAGTTTTCTTTTAATGTATAAATAATGAATAAATATTACTGTTATCATGACCATTATTTTATTTTAAGAATTATTTATTAATTTTTTTTTGTTATTCTCAAATAAAATGATTTTATCAAAATTAAATGAATTTTTAGTTAAATTTTATTAAAGAAAAAGGATATTTTTTAATGATTTCAAATAAATGTTTGAAAGATATTTTAAAGGAAGTTTTCATCTATGTCAACATCATTTAAGAATTTTTATTCATCACTATGGATATGATCATATGATACAGTCCACTTTCTTTCTTTGGATAGATTATTATTATTATAATTTATGTTTTATTCTATAAAACTCATTTCCTCACCATGGGTTAATTAAGTTATGATTAAATCTTTATAAAACACATTTATTTTCAATAAGTTGTGATTTTATGATATAATTGAATGTTTATAAAACTAATATACTTTACATGGGTTATGATATGATTAATTGATGAATTCTTTCAGATATTGTGTCACACATATGTATGTTTTTCATTATTTTATGTGTGGTTCTATTATAGACCTCTAATGGATTGGGTAAAGCATTATTTATCATGAGATAATTATGGAAAATGAGTTTATGTTCTCAATACAAAATTGAAAATATATATGTATACCTAATTTGAAATGATATGGGAAATATGTGTTGATGTATGATTCATTGTGATATAGGAAACAAGTCATGATACCTTGTTTGTTATGATATGGGAAATAGTTATTGCTGCTAAATACACTTTTATATGATTTTCTCGGTAGGTAAAAATGACATATGATATGATTTATATTCCAATTATGGTGACACACTCTTTTAAAATTATGTTATTATTATAATTTGAACATATATAACATGATTGGTATTTTATTATTCCCTAATCGTGTGACATGCTAATGTTTTATTCCATGACTCATTATTATGATCTAGGAATTTTTGGGTATGATTACTTATTGGTAATAACATGATCTCATACCCTTATGCTCATGATATTATTTCATATGATCATTGATTGATATATCCCATGTTTACCTTGACTGATAAGATGATTTTCCCATTTCTTATTTTTCCTTTCTCTATGTTATAAAGAAAGGTTTTATGTATGGTATTTTTAAGATGTATACTATGATAGAAGCTATTTGTGAAGATATTGAATATTTTCAATAAATAAATTTATCATGTATCTATTATCTAAAGACAATAAACCTCTATGGTACTCTGGCATTTAATATCATCAAATGTAATGAATATCTATCTACAATGATGCAATATTAATGAATGAAATACTAGAGTCAATATATTCATTTCATAGGCATCAACCTTACTAATTTTCTTTTCATCAATAATGTTTATAAAAAATGACCATAAAGGTAATATAATTCCATGTAGTAGGATATATTAGAGATAATTATAAAATTATTCCAAAATCAAAACAACATTAACAGATTAGAAAAAGAAACCTCATAACCAATACAATATAACAAAATTTTCATAAATTTTTGTATAACATCCAATTAAACATTAAATCTTAGATAGATTTTTCCTCATAAACCTAACCTATATAAACATTCCAATTTGATGTTTAATCAAGACTAACACTTAAAATCCATAATAGGGGGGTACACTCACTTCATAATCCTACCAAAAAATAAAAAATACTATAAGAATTTTAAAATTTTCATATGGGTTAATCCTTTATCCGACCTCAATAATTTACACACGTACCATTCAAAATTATGATAAAGGGGCCTATGTAGAGGCCATAAGGTATTAACATACTCACGAAAACCTCTACAGCATCCAATATTAATTTTATAACTTAGTTATTTTCAAAATATGTACATAAATGACCATATAATTGGGATTACAACTCATAAAGGACCACTCACATTCCAATTAAACCTTACCCTGTATAAATTATATAGGGGAACCATTTTAATTAGTTTATGGTAAAGTGAATATAGTTGTTATGACCCCCATATCATATATAGAATAAATTATTATATAAACCTACATAAATGGTTAGGTACTACCTAACATGGTCTAGTAGGAACCCCACATGTATTGTAATATAATTATTCTTTATTAATTAATGAATTCCTAAAAATTTTACAAAAAATATATATCAATGAATAAATATTCATGAATTTTGAAATAGTGATACACAGAAATCATATATGGTAAAGAATTTATAACCTTACCTATAAAAACATCTAGGAATGACTATTAATATATCTTATCAAAGAAAAGGTAAAAATCACATGCGGCTTATTTCTGATGGATTTTACACTAGTTATTGTTTTGAGTCAATGTGGACCTACTTACTAGAGGTAAGAAGTCACTGGGAAATTAAAAGTGGCATATTTGAAAATGTACTAGTTGAGAGGATATAATGTTAGGATCACCATACCCTTTTAAATAGATTGTTTCTTACTTTGGGACCCTCTTATAGATTCAAGATATATTTGGGAATCCTTCCCAAATCCAAATGTAAGACTAGTTACCCCTATACCAATAATATAATAAAAAACATGTGGATATGTGAACACCTAATTATATTATAAAGTTTCCATATTTTCCTTATTATTTCATGATTATTTGGTTTAAATTAGGCTAGCACAGATCTCTAGATTTTATCAATTCCTAAGTATGTGGTTGGTATTTTAGAGTTGGGATCGAACCTCAATGTCGAATCCTACATATTCTATGAAAACAAAACAAAACCCATATTGTTTGGTTGAATTTATAAGGGGAAAATAAAATTAGATTTATACATAAAAGTGGAATATTATATATCCTTCTAAGAGTAGGAATTAGAGACCATGTATTTCAGTTATATGGTAAGTGTTATACTGAATATCAGGCTTGCAATGGAGACCCTTTCATAATGTTTATGGCATGATCACCACAGATCTCTAGGCACACATTTCTCATACTTGGTGTGAGAAACAAGATATATAGAATAAGATCAATCACATTTCATTAGAGTGTACTATTATATTTGAAAGGGTATTATGTGATGAGTCTTACTTAAGGAGATTCTTGAGCCATAAAAGGGGCGATAATATGAGATAAATAAGGGCTTACACATGAGCTTACCTGAGATAACTAAACCATCAGGTGTTATAGGTGAATATATGTTTTGGGGATTATACATTGGAGGAGTCCCATACATGATGACTGATAGGAATATATAAACTCAAGGTATATTAATGAATGGTAATGTATTACACACAAGGGGTCCCATAATTGACAGTAAAGATAAATAAACCAACATAAAGTATATTAAGTATTAGTTGAGATTATTCCTAGGAGGATTCCAATACTTTCATTAATCTAATAGAAGCATATGGTTTTGAACTCATGATGCATGTTGAATCCAAAATTATGCATCTTGTCTGGTATATAATGGATTTCATGCTAATAGATCTTATCATGATGAAATATGATAAGGAATTTATAAGGAAGAATACCAACATGAAGAGATATGATGAAACTGAGGGAAGAATATAAACGTAATGTGTTGAAAATGTATGGTTAAGGATTACACCCAAAAGCATTACCTTATATGTTTCTTCAAATAAAGTGGGCTGGTGGAAGGAGAATTATGGTACCGAGATGTGTATCTCAACAATAGGTGAATAAGGTATGGATGGGTGATCATGAATGGGACCAATGTGAATTAGTGAATAGCCCAAGTGGGTGATAATGATGGTGATTATCCCTAATATGGGATTAACTAATTTTAATATCCCTAGTGAGGACTCAAAAAAGGTGTTTAGTCATAATGAGGGCTGAGAATAATTGAAAAAGTCGTTGTATGGGATTTGTAAAGGTGTTGTGCCTCTCCCTTATTTACCCTATTGAAGGGATAAGTGAAGGTTTGGATTTAAAGGAGCCTAGAAACCCAAGTGTTTCATCCTAGTTTAGGGTAGGGAAAAGTTTCAATATATTTGGGAGTATTGGTAAATGGATCACCCTAATGAATGGACTAAGGTGGTTAGTCACCCAGGTTAAGGGCAGTGGGAAGATTGTCACCCAGGTGAATGGCCTAGGGTGGATGGTTTCCCAGGTGAAGGGACCTCAATGGACGATAACCCATGTGAAGGTCCCTGGGTGGATGATCTCCCAAGTGAAGGGACCTGGGTGGATGGTTTCCCATGAGAATGAATTCCTAGGTTGCAGTTTACCATGGTGATGGATCAAAAATTAATTTGGAAATGGAAGCTCATACCTCTTGGCCATCTGTTAATATAGGCATCACTCTCCAAAAATTGAAGGTTAGGGAATCTGTTTATGGATCACGAAAACAACCTGTGTGAGTTTGGTCTTTGTGGGAGAGGAAAAGTGCATATGTGACTTGGATGAGGTAATATATGTGGATAAAGGAGACATGGTTGTAGTAGGCAGAGAGACTAGAGGAGACCTAGGAGAATGGGATTAAATCTCCTCCAAACTTCAAAAGTCCATATCTTTTTATCTGTAAATCCATTTGTGCTTAATGACCAGTCAAATTGAAGCCTAAGAAGTTATAATTTCCCCATGCCTAAGGTGTATACACCACAATAGGATGATTATGAAGTCAAACGTGACTATAATACCCTTAAAAATTCATTTGAAATAATCTACACCCTTTTTCATGACCATTATTTTAAATATGCATCCTACTTACGGAGGGATATTCTCACCACTATGTTACTAGATCAGGAAATTTTTCTGAGTAATATTAATCCCTCAGTGTGTGAGATGTCATAAGATATTTTTAAATCCCATTTTCTTCTCTTTTTTGCATAAAGATACTTTTCTACTCATATTTGACTTCTGTTGTTCGAGTGAGGATCATATCATAAATTTTTTTAATAAATTGTATGGTACAAATTTTTTGATACAAATAGTGATATAATGAGGCACCTGAGAGGGAGGTTACAATAGTTTGGATATTAAAAAAATGTGGGATAACTCGTTTTCTACTTTTTCAATATTTCATGTATTTTAAATAAAATATAAAAAAATCCATTGCATGTTCATTGTGTTGTGACATCATATGTCATGGAAAAATTACCTTATCTATGGCCACATTGTGGTATGGTCCTTACGTTCACAAAATAATTCACTTCTCCATAGAGAAACTCAAAAATCTAAAACCCTAGAAAAAGGAAAATTTACAATGTTACCCTTTAAATAAATTATATGGTCCCTCCATAGAAAGGGATTCATTGAGAAACCTCTATATTGTAGTATCACCACAACCACTATAATAAAGGATTCATAGAGAAACAATTGAGTAGCATCATGATCACCCTCACATTACAAAATTATTATTATGTACAGCCCTAACCACAATATAATTCTTAGTTCTAGTAGAAATATATCTTGAAACATAACTAAATAATAAAATCTTGACCTCGACCAACTCATCAATCAAAAAATATCAAAATGCACATGGGTTGGAAAACATTAAAAATAATTGTACCTTGTGATAGGAAGTCTGGTCATTTGATGGTTAGGGAACTCCAAACTACCAATCAGAATTTATTTTAAATGTCCATTTTTAAAACTAATACTCAAATAAAATGTATTAAAGTATATCTAAGGTCATATACAGGGGGTATAAATGTCATATAATTGGATTTTACTATAGGAATCTAATAGTGTCCAATGAATTAGAATAAAAATTATTGATAAAGTTTTATATTAAAATAATATGAGTCTTGACCTATAAGAATTATTCAAAAAACTTAATTTAAAGAACAGTTTACATATTCATAAAAAATAACATAAAAATATAAATCAATATTTTAATTATTGGGAAAAAATTTCCCTAATTTTTTTCTCTATTTGGACAAAATCCAATTTATTTTTTATATTGACATGAGTAAATACATAGGAAATCAAATAAGTTTTCCAATAAAAAACCCTCTTGATGCATTCCATATATATTCCACAATCTCACCCTTATAGAAATGGTAATTAAACTATTTGTTCATGTATCGAACCTCTTCTTCTCATTTGCGGAGTAACCAAACATATGTTATTAGATTTATCTACTCATGAATATTCTCTCACTAGAAATTTATCAACCACCCAATGGTGAACAATTTACAAGGACTCCATTAAGTTCTATTGTGCCATTATACCACAAAAAAAGACACCATAAGCATTACATAATTCAAAACACTCTAATAATTTCCTTTAAGTATCAATCAAAACTAATAAATGTGGTTAAATTTATTAAAAAAATATAATACTTTTAAAATATTTTATTAATAAATTTATAAAATAATAAATTAACATAAAAACAATAATATTGTTAAAGGGAATAACAAAAATTTTGTAAATCATTTATACACCTTTAAAGAACCTAATAAATAATCATATACTAAATTCCTAGGGAATATTAAATTAATGACAAATAATTAGAGCCAAAAATATAAATAGTTTGTTCATTTCCTCAGAACCTCTATCTCATTTATGAATACACATACCATATTATATTTTCAGAATAATAATATTTACACATCTCAAACTGGGAACAACTCATCTACACCTAAATTTATTTTAATATAAAATGATCTATAATTTTAATAATTCCAAAACATGGTGTAAATTGGTCCTAAAATAAAAAATACGTATCAAATAAAAATTTAGAAATAATTAATCTTTTGATAAGGAATATCTACCTAACATAGACATCCCCTAAGAAAAAAAATTAATACCAATCAGTTACATTGGTATCTCTATGATCTGGTAAAACCCAAAAATCCTCAAATCACAAAAAAATAAGAACATATCCTATGTTTATTGGAAATATGAAAGATAATTGAAAGAATTATGAGAATATGAATTAATGAAGAGGTACTATATTATAATAAAATATGACTATCCCTATAAGGATGGATGGGGATAGATAAGATAGGTGGATCATTCTTTTATTTTAGATCACATACAAAATGGGGGAATATTTCTCCATTATTACAGGTATATGAATAATAATAATAATAATAATAATAATAACTTGTACTTATCCAGTGAAAATGCATGGGTATGTTCACTATTACATTTCATAAAATAAGAAAATATAATGTTGTTTGGAAAACAGAATAGTCTAAGATACAATAAAATGAATAGTTCTAGGAAACATAAAATAGGTGACTGATTTTGTTATAGAAAATAGGAAACTATAAAATTTTATCCAAAAGTTTCAATCATTTTTTAAATATTCATTTTTAAGGTTTCCTTCGTAGATGGTTATAGACTATTTTCATGGTCAGTTGTCCCCGCAAAGTCCCCACACATTATAATATCATGTTGAACCATATCCTAACCATCAAAATCACACAAGTTTTTTAAAAATAAAATTGAGTTATAAGATTAAATATCAAATATTAATAAATTCTAAAATCACACAATCAGTATTAAAAATTTTAATTTTGGAAAATTCAAAATAATTATTTAACTGTATGTTTAAAATATAGAATATCTAAATATAAGCACAAAAAATTGTATCTTCCTTGTATAATTTTAAATCACGTACCTTTATTAGTTTATTAGGATTATTGAAAAAATATAATAAAAACATTAAAGAATTATTACTAATAATGTATAGAATTTTTGATATAAAGAAAATTCGTTTTTTGGATGTTCTTATAGTGTTGAAGTGGTGGGAAGTGTTATGTTTTTTGTAATAAATATGTTGTTTGGAAAAATAAAAATTCCAACAACAATAATGGTGTTGAACAAAATTAATTCATTAGTCATTTAACTAGTCATATGGATCACTAAATCATTATTTTGAAATTCAATGTTCATGCCAACTTTTCAAAATAAGTCTTTAATGCCTACATATCTAGTGACATTATTCAGAATCCATGGGATCTATTATGACTTTCTATATCACTTTAATGATTTAAAAATTAAATTATATATACATTAATAACTAAAACAAACAACTAATGTATTTTTACAATAATTAATGGTGAATAAATAAAAAAGTGACTTTATATGTTATGAATAGTTGGGTTTTCTGATTATTAATGGATAAATAAACCAAATGCATTGCCTTCTTTGTATAAAATAGAAGCTCATGTGGAATTATTTTAGAATTATGGATCCACGAAAATTATAAATATAATATAGTTAGGGAAAAAAATATAATAAGGTATAATTACAAGTGAATGAATGGAAAATAAGAGTATATATATATACCTGAGTACATATTTACTTATAAAGACCTTTAGTATAGATATAATAGTTATACAATTAAAGACTTGGATTTAATTTCTTATTATAGTAGTACTATATTACAAGAATGTAAAGAAAACATAAATCTTACTTTTCAATTCAAAAGTTTCAATAAAAATAAAATTCATTCAAGATTATAGATTTATACCTATGTAGATGAAATATGCATGGTTGATTTAACAAAACCAACATCAGTGTTGTTACTAAGTCGTGATGATCCACTACTCTGATTCTCCAATGAATTAAGGATAAAAATAATCTTATAACGATTTTTTTATTTATATATATACAAAATTTAATATATTTAAAACAATAGTACCTATTTATATTCTATGATACTACTAAATCATGATGATATACTACTCTGATGCTCTTATAAAGTAAGGATAAGAAGAATAATGTATTGTAGATGTTGTTATTTTTTATAAATACAATATAAGAAATTGAAAACAATAGTAACTAGTATTATTCAATATTGTGATCCAAATTATTTATGTCATTTTCATTTTAAATTACAAAAAAGAACGTGAAAATTGATTTATTTCGAAGAACACTAATGGTTCTAAATGTTATAATATGTTACGTTAATAGATAATAAAATCATTTTTTATTTGAAAATATTTTACTCTAGAGTAAACCCAAACTCATCAGTATCCTATAATTAAAATTAGTATCAATGATTCATTAATTAAACTGGAAATGTATTTAAATAATTTCCACATTTATTCATTTATACTTATTTAGAATAATATCTCACCTATGTATTTGTTTTAGTTATAAGTTTCATAACATTATTATCAAAGAAGACAAGTGAAAATGAGTCCCTAAGATCAGTCAACAGACATTTCACTCCGAATCTATTGTTTTTAAAATTCATTTAGACAATGATTTATATAAAATAATACAATCCAAAAAATAACAAATTAATAGAATAGTTTGTAATTTATATAGAGAACAAAGAACTAGAAACCTTTGAGTAGCACTATTAAGATAGGATTAATAGTTCGGGAAGTAAATAATTCCATCAAAAATGTCATCTTTCTTCATGAAAGAGTTTCATGATTCATAATTTCAAATTTGGGTACTTTGAATTTTCTATAATGTAGGTATAGTTAAACATTTTTTTGGCTAGGAATGAGTGTGATAAATTATTATTTTCTTGAATATAATAGAAAGTAATAGAACATTTATGTAATAATACATAATAAAATTGAAAATATATGGACATGTTACTAAATTATTTATACATGTGGATATCATTATTTGTATTTTTATTGTTCCAGTATAGTGTATGTGTAGTAAATGTTTTCTATTGTGTAATTTTTGTACTAATAATTTGTTATGGAATAAGTGATGCATACCTTGTAGTTTAAAAATAATAAGCATTATAAATTAAAAACCCAAGAGAATTCATATATGATGTAATAAATATTAAATAGAAATAAATAGCATTTAATTTTAGTTGAAATGAAACATGGTTCTAAAGGTTTTGATTATAGGAATATTGGGTTTAAAAATTAAATTTTTGTATTAATGAAAATTTTCACAATGATGGAAGCTATATGAAATTCCAAAATAGAAAAAAAGTGTATATTATTGAATAAATTTACAAAATGAAAAATATTTATAAAGAGGGGAAAGGTATTGAATATATAGAACTCTTACTACACAATCTCTTTGCCCTAGAAATTTTCATTACCAAAAATTAGATGAATCATTTTTTTTTCTAAATCATTTAACATTTGGGATAAAAAATCACCCCATAAACAACAACTAACTTATAAACCTCTAAAACCAAATAAAAAATATAATTTTTATTTGTAATTTATTCAAAATGTAATATATAATTAAAAAATGGGTGGCCTTTTATCCACTAGAACAATCTATGTTATTATGTTGGAACTACCTATATATTGTATCATCCTGAAATAACACAAATTTCTAAAAATGTTTTATATGTAAGAATAAAATAATAAATATTTAAGGAACTTTTCCACTATGCCAAATCCAATATCATTTTTAATAGAGTAGATTATATATAAATGTAAAATTAATGAATATAAAATGACTATATTGGTTATTAATATCAATGTTATTTTTTATACATTTATTATATGAGTGTGTTGAAAATACATTGGAAGTCAGTAAGTTAACTGGAAGTAATATTTACCTGTTAGATTCTCTTGTCGAACCCTTTTCTAAGTAAAATTATAAAAAGACATAAAATCATAGACAAATAATAAAAAATGAACATCACATGGATGGACAAGGGTAGTTGATATAATAAAAATTATCACCCATTTCTATCTTCAAATAATATTATCTGATTTATAGAAATTTATAAAATCTAAATACTATAGCACAACCCATCACAAAATATTTGTCTAAACTATTATATTTTTTTATGTGAACTGATTATAAAATTAATATTTTTCCCTTGAATAAAGTGTTTTAAAATGTATAATAAATTATGAAAAATGATTATTTTTTATCATCTTGATAGAATAATTTAATATATTAACTGTATATATTAACAGAATAATCAAAAATAAGGATACAAATATTTCATGTTATTATGTCATACTCAGTTTTCGTCACCCAGAATGAGGTCTATAATGACAAAATCATTGTATAATGTGAAAGATGAAATATACCACATATGGGAAATTCAAACTTGTATTTTTCGTGTTTTTTCATCATCAAGGGTAATTTCAATCAATGGAGTTTTTTATCATAACATTTTTGTAACTCTAAAATTTTCAATTCTGTGTAAATTTAAATCATCTTCATTAATAATTAAACATATGATAGTCTACCAACTTATAATGGAAATATACATTGATATTTTAGTACATTAACTCAATTAATTCCTAATAATGGTTATGAAAAACTCTTTATAGGTAATATAATGTGTATAATTAGAGGTTTTTTTATCTAAATCATCTACGAATATTTACAAAAAAATCAATGTGACTCTAGATATGGAAATATATATGTTTCCAAGACAAAATACAATCTTTCAAATATATAACCCAATACAAGAAAGTGATTCTCCTTAACCTTTGTTAATAGTCATTACATGTGAAACAATCAAAGGATATTGTCTTCTCTGTAGTTTGAATGTCTATCTAGGATCAAAGTGTGTCATATTAATTATTTGTATGAATGAAATATGCCCATAATGACCACAACTTAAAATTTATTCTCCAGTGACATGGTAACCCAAGTTTGTAATGATCAACTGAGTACCATTACACAAAACCACTGATTGATCTATATTTCTAAGAAACATAATGGTGACCGTAATCTTCAATGTAATTTTATAGGGATGTAACTTATATATATTGATACCATTTAAAATTTTAGATGCATATATGTTCTTTAACCTATTAGTATCAGAACTTTCCCTGCACACAAAATGAAAACTAAATTAATCTCTAGTTTTATGAATAGTTAATGATAACAATTAGTCATTTACTTCCTAAACTATATCATAGGTTGGTGTTAAGGTTTCATGTTCATTCAATTAAATCACATTTCCAAAATTGTTAATAAAATTTGGGTTGGGGTTTTCAACAATTTCATCATTTGTGCTTTCAAAATATGTAATTAGATATGTTGTTATAATTATAATGACTTCTTCAACATCACTAAGATCAAAAAGTTTAACCTTAATAATATCAAAAATCCATTAAGAAATTTTTTTATATAAATTTTATCTAAAAGAATATAAATTAAATCTCATTATCTTTTTAAATGTTACAACTTCATAGTTTCACCATATAAATGATGAATTTATGCATGCAATCACCATTAAATTTTTCTTACCACCTAGTATTATAGGTAATATTTTCATGAAATACACCCCCCCTCAATACGACAGTATACCCATAAAAATATAAATTTGAATCATTATCAATTTTTACTAACATTATATCTCTCAAATAATGATCAATATCTTAAGAATAATGTATATGAATCAACTGTACCTCATCCCAAATATTTATTTTTTTTAATAGAAGAAGTTTTGCAAGGTCAATTCCTTAATAAATATTTAAAAAATGGAGGATCATTAAAAAAATACAAGAATGTGGATTTTAGTGTGGGTCAACCTTCTACTAGGAAAGAGTAATGATAATATTAAACAAGAAGAAACTATAGGAACAATATTAATTTATGATAGGATCATATATGTCAAAATCTCTCCAAATGAAATTCTTACCCATTCCTCTGTATCCATGAAAGAAGAAACCTAGAATCCGAAGATAATTAAGGAATAATGACACCCATTATGCGATGGTTCATTCCTTTCTAGTCTGTTACATTGCCAATTTTAGTGATTTGAGGTGTTTAATAGAGGTTTTGGGAGTTTCGGTTGAGGATAGAGGTGCAATAGATCTACTTTAGAAAAAAACACCATGTAAATTATACAGGACCTATAAAAGTGTTTCATGTCTTGTATAGGTCTGATCTATGATGTATAGATGTAATGGGTTAAATAATAAAAAATTTATGTGTTTCCTAGAGAAATTGAACCCCTGAGGATTACATGACATGATATGGAATTACAGATTGTTCAATACCCCTCTATAGTGTGTCTTTATAGTTTGGAGCACCTCTGGTTTTTTCCTCCAACCCTACACTCCTTATATCATTCTAGGAAGTGGATGGTGTTCCTTTCAGGAATTTTGGGATTCTTTCAATAGGAGTTTCTTAGTGGCTTCCTATCTTCAAATCTTAGCTTCCTTTCATCGATATGTGGTGAGTTCTTCTCTCATTCTCGTACATTTCTTTTTTGTTCTTATTTGGAGTTTGTTGTGGTTGTGCGGTTTGTTTTGGGTTATGTTTCTAGGATTTATTTTGAAAATCATCAGGTGTGGTTTAGGTTGATACATGTTTTTTCATGGTATGGTTTGGGTATGTGGGTTTTTCTTAATTTTCATGCAGTGTGATGTGAGATCAGAAATATTATTTAAGGTAGGGGATCCTCATTCAAACTCTTTTACGTGCTATGTGTGGTATTTTCATACTTTTTATTACCTTTGGGTAGATATAATGGGTCTTAGTAATCATATAATTAATTTTCATGTCTAAAACTGATTAGTATAGGAATTTATAGAATTTTTTGTTGTTTTTTATACGTTTTTATGACTTTCAATTTCCAATTCTGAAAATAGTAGTTGTTGGAAACCTTGATTTTACTATAGTTGATATATGTGCTGGCCACCAATATGTTTTTCTCTGATCGCACCCATAATAAAAGGTTAAATAAATTATATTTGGTTAATAATTGTTTAACCTGGATATCTTGTTTTTGAGATAAAAACCCTTAAAAAATAAACATGTAATGTTATTATGCCTAAAAATAAATGTGAATCCGAGATGTATTTTTTATGTGTGGATGTGATTTTTTTGATTATTTTTGTGGCTTGTGGTTTTTTGTGGTCATGTTTTTTGATAGCTTGTAGTGATGTTATGGTTTCCTCGCTTGGATGTGATGTGGTCAATTGTTTGTTGTAGTACAGATGTTGTGGCATAGTGGTTGTGGAACAATGGTTATAGCATGGTGGTTTTGGTGCAGTGGATGTGGAATAGTGGTTGTTTTATGTGGCAATTTTGATTATGTGATGTATGTGTGGTTTTTGTGAGGTGAGATGTCTTGGGCAATGTAATGTGATGATGGTGGTGGATGTGTAGTGTTGTGGAGATATTTGTGTGGTGTGGTTGTGATAGTTTCCCAAGTATCCATGGAATAAATAATTTATAATGATGAATGAAATGAATAAATTAATGGGTTGTAAGTTTAATATAATGGGGTGAAAAATGACATGTGATTAATGGGTTAAATTTAATTTAATGAAATGAATGAGTGGTGTAATTTGAAATTAAAAGGTTAATTAATTAAAGTGGTGAAACTTGTAAGATAAAAGTGTAAAATGTTGTGTCCCTTGTGTGGTGGTTGTGTGATGTGTTTCATATAGTGGTGGAAATAGATATTAAAGTTAATGTGTGGATAATAGATATAATTTGGTGTATGATATTCTTGTTTATATGAACCCTTGGGTTAGGTATTGTGTGTCATATATATATCTTGTATTTTCATGTTATTTTATATATTCCCCCACCAGAATTTGATAATCCTATCAAATCTCAGAGGTTATAGGTTCTAGTTGTTTTCCCCAATATAAAAAATGGTAAATTTACAGATGGATGGCTATCTCCAATCCCCCACTCTTCATCAGAAATGTATTAGCCTAGGTGTATATGGGTGAGATGTGATTTTTGGCCCAGGTGTTTTTGGGTGAGATGTGACGTGTAGTTCAAGGTGTCTTCAAGATGAGTGGTGATATGTGGGCCCAGGTGTCTTCAAGATGATATGTGGTGTGATTTTATGTGATACGATATGATGTGATGTGATGTGTGACCCAAGTGTGTATGGGAGGGATGTGATGTGATGTGTGGCTCATGTGTGTGTGGGCAGGATGTGATGTGATATTTTTAGAAGGGATGTGAGCATAAGATGTTTGATGTTGAGGTATAAGAGTGGAAAATAAGTGGAGAAGAGGGGGTGGGGAATCTTCTTTGTTACGATCTTGATATTATATTATTATATTGGATGTGTAATGTCATGAGTGAGCCATTGTGAGGTTGGGATTTCTTATATTACCTATTTAGGTGCGCATTGGTTATACTATTTGTTCATGGTAGCATTAGTATGCTCTTTTCACACATGTACATGAGGAATTGATTATGTCTCTACTAAGTATACCTATTATGATCACCATATATATATAAACCATTTTCAGGTTTTTATGAGGCCATTGGGGACCAAGATTAACATTACTAGCCTGGTTAAAGTTGTAGTTCAGTCACTACCATATACTTTTCTTTTTGGTATTTCACTTTGGATACTTTTATAAGTATATATTTTATTTATTCATGCATTATGGGATAGTTTTTGGTGTACATTTATATAGTCTTTTTGAGTTATTTAGTGATTTTTTATCCTTTCTCCCGATCATGTTTCTTTTATAGATGGTAATGACTCCTATATTGTGATATTTTTATACCCTCAGATCTAGTATCCAAACTGGGGTCTACAGGAGGCGGGACTCAGGGGTTATTATCTCTATCCATTCATTGTAGAATATTTTGGAGGAGGTGGTCATGACATAGTGGTATCAATGGTTTTGGTTCAGGGATATTATGGATTTTAGAGTTAGGAATAATGAATATTGCATGGTTTGGTATAGAAGTAGTGCCAATCGACCATAGTGCATGACATGGCCCAAAGATACAGGCTAGGAAATAAGATTTTAGGGCCCCCTATGATTGAGTGCAAATACTCTGAGATTATTTAACAACCAAATTATGTGGACCTCTTTATAGGTTAGATACCTAGATGAGGTACATGAATTATAATGACTTGTGTTCATGTTTGAATTAGGTATTTTGTGAAAAATAATGTTAAAAACATTTAAATAATATTTGATAAAATTTCATGATACCTGGGATAGTATGTTCTCATTTGTTTTAGGAATAACTCATATTCATCATCCATATGTTTCTCAGTAAATAGAGGTTTAGAAAGATGGTCTGATTGGTCATCGAAGGGTTTACTTGATAGATGAGGACGAGGAATGGAAGCAGTATTTTCATGCCTTTAAATGGTATATTTTTTCTAAGTATGAGGGGAGTGCCTCAAATTTAGATATAGAGCATTGAATAGAGGAGCTTGAGATCAGTTATTGGTCTAATTGGAGCATAAGTTGAGTTGTGGGTTACATTGTAAACTAGTTAGATGCAAAGATTTTCACGTTAGTGGTGGAAGATATATCATGGTAAATGAAAAATGGGTAGATGTGGTGTGGCCAAACATTCAGAGGAAATTTCAGGAAGAGTTTCTATCATCAACGATGGGGTAAGATAGTAGGAATAAGATGCTTTCTATTTAGTAGGCAATTATGAGCATGTGGGAACTTTAGATCTTGTTCATGGATCTCCTTCCCTTTTCCCTAGATGTTTTTTGAAATGAGGAGTCTAGACTGTGGTGTCTGGAGGAGGCTTTGTGTCCAGTGATTAGGTATTTGGTCACACCTTTTACACTCCTGGCATATCTAGTGTTGCATAAAAAGGATAAGGACATTTAGAGGATTCTTTCCTTGGGAGTTGATCTCTAGTAGAGTTTCTAGTAGGGTGGTTTGAGGAGTGGGGCTTCTTACGGTGGGTTGTAGGTGTTTAGTGTAAAGACCCCAACCCCAATAACCCAGATCCAGTTACTTGCTTTATTACATTGGTAGTAGGTACAATAAATTACATCCCAAAAGGCCCAAATAGTTTATAAGCTTTAGAAAACAAAATATAAACATAATTCTTACATTACAACCTTGAAATGAAAAAAAAACTATAAATTCCTTTACAATCACCCATAAACTCCTTGATTATCCCTTCAAGTCATTCATAATATAAATATTTACATCCTAGGGAAAATAAAGAATACTAAATTGGTGATCCTATATGGTCAATAAGGATGTGAAATACAATAGAAGATAACATAAATAAACTTAAATAAAAATGAAAGGTGAATCACAAAAAACACATTCCATTAAACCATAGTCTTGAGTATAATATGGTTGGAATAAAAGATTATTAAATAAATACATATATCATGAGAACGAAACTTAAACATGGATATTATACTATTAAAATAATCACATGGATTATCAATTATTAATACTATAATTATAGAATGCATAATTTTTGACATATGAAACATACCATCAAGGCCTCTTCCAAGAAATATAAAAAAATGGTTAGGGCCTCATCCAAATCCATTCCTAAATATAAATTGTCAAGGCCTCAGATGAGTCCATATCTAGTTTGTCTCATGAGACATACCTATACATAAGGGGGAAATAGTAGGCCATGAATGTCACTAAATAATTACAATTCATTCCTCATATAAATTTGATGAAACATAAACAACATATACAAACAAAATGTAAATAACCTTCCCAAATCTGAAAACATAATCTCTAATCATTCTGAGTAATATGGTGAATGGTATTAAAATATAACATCCATAATAAAACTAATCATAAACTTTGTAATAAATTGTGTTTTATGATATCCTAAAAGATAAATATCAATTAATAATATGATTAAACAGAGGGTGTCAAAATCGATGAAAATACTCGAATAAAATCATCGAGTAATTATTGAGAGAAATGCCCTATTTACTTTGGAAAGAATATTTCTTTTGGAAAATCATTTTTATTTGTTATAATATCAGATTGTAATATGTATATCCAAAAAAATGTTAAGTAAAAATAAATTATATTTTAGGAAAATTAAAATAACATCCATACTCAAATTTTTCATGAAGGAGGAATAACCCAAATAAAGGAAATTGGCTTCAAAAATCCCCTTACCTTATGTCTGAAAGTGTTCTTCACTGGAACTTAATGTCCTAGATAATGAAATGTAATTCATTAATAATTTAATTAAAAACTTATTAAAATTTTATTTTTTTTATAATAATTTTATTAAGTTTATTTATTGACTTTTTTATGAGTTATAAGATTGAATTTCGTTGTTCAGGACTGTTTGTTTCCTTGGTTTTCATAATATATTCACTTGTATTCATATTTAAAAGATCATGTAAAATGGGAATAGTTTACTAGAATTGAAATTATATGTTATTAATGAAATTATTGAAGAATAATTAGTCTTATATAGCATTTCTTAAATAATATGATAATTCACTAGATAAAATGTTAATGATAACCTTCAAGATTATTTTGGTGTTTTTTCGATTATCACAACCCAATTTTCTTTTATTAATTATTATTATGTTTATATACTAGTTCTAGAACACTAAATAAGTTTTAATACACCAATTATAATATTTCGTAACCATTTAAATGGTTTTATGTCCATCGTTGAATGTGTAATTGAAAAATGAAAAATCGTCGTTCATGAAGGCATAAAATTTGCACCTCATGGACAATGTTTTCATTTTTAGAATAAAAAAGAGAGAAGTAGAGGTTTGATGATGGATATCCCATTAAAATAGATAAATTTCAATATATATAATATATTTTAGTTATAATTAATGTATTTATAGGTGAGGTAAGGAAAGGATAATAAATGATAAGAAATTGAATGAAAATTAGAAGAACAAAAGGGGATTTTACATCTTGAATTCTTCTCCTTGAGAACATCCTTATGAAACTTAGAAGTTGTTTTTTGTGGGAAAACAAACACAAGAATGTTTCTAGAGATAAGGTAAGGTAATTTAGTATAGTATATTTAATCGATAAGGTTCAATGTGATGGATTTTTGTGAAGGAAAGAGTCTTTTTATAATTGAAGTTAGGGGAAACTTTGGAATTACATAATATATTAAAATATAATAATTCCAAAATAAGGTTAATGACTTAAAAAAGATGTAAATATATAAATGATATTAAATATTTGAAATAATATTATCATGTTTTTCCAAATTCAAGATTTTTTTATTTTTATATAATTTAAAGAAAAATATTTTATTCGTAAAATATAATTTTTTTCAAATTTAACACTATTCATAACATTGACTTCAAAACATCAAAAAAAGTATCAAATTAATAAAAAAATTATATCATAGACTTATTATATCCATATATACAATTTTTTTATTACCTTAAAATTCAAAATTAAATTGATTTTAATATTTTTAATATCATTTATTTAATTTTTCAATTAAATTAATAATCATTGCATCATCGTTGTGCAAGTAATTAAGGTGTTTATTGATAGACTAAAACATTAAAAAAATCAGGAAGAAGATAAATTTATTATATTCAAAATGACTATTTATGGTTGAATATCTATTTTTTAAAATTATATATTAAAATATTATACTAATTAAAATCTATAATGTGATCTTCTTTACATTTATTTTAATAAAATACAATAAGGTTATTAATCATATCCATGTGGCCCAAAATGGCCATTAATTTAACCCTTGTACAAAATTGGTTGATATATAATGAAGCAATACTATTTGTCCAAGTTTTTTGGGTCATTTAATGATTATTATAATTTTAATTAAAATCATTTTATTGATATTTCTCCTGTTTGCACAAGTATTGCATCAACGTTAAATAGGAATTAATGTGAATTATTTCATATATAAAAAATAAATATAAATTAATTAGGTTTATTATAATAATTTATTTTCATTTAATATGTATATTTAATCATATCCATGTCAAGAAAACTTCTTAAATTTTTTAATTTGGTTTTTGATACCTTACGCAAGCATTGCACAAAAATTTGGATATGAATCAAGTTATATAAATCTAAAATTAGAAACTATCATCCAAAAACATAAATTGAACATAATAATTAAAAAATAATTCCTTTAAATAATTTTTAGCACTCAATTATTAAATATAAAGAACCAAATTTTACTTTGTCAAAGCTATGTCAGTACTGACAATGATATTTTATAATTAACATGAAAAACAATAATTTACATGTTAAAAATTATTTATTTTAAAATATTTATGTTATACTTTTATAATTTATTCATTTCATAATTTTAATAAATTTTCTATCTTAACTATTTCTTGGTGATGTCACAAAAACAAAATTTGTTAATTATTCACTAAAATATTATCTTTTTCATAAAATTCTAACAATTTCACCCTAACCATTTATTTATGTGTGGATTTTAAAATTAGACACTATTTTATGAAAATATTTTTATAAATATGAGAAATTTAATTTTTTAAATTAAATCAACAGTTGTTTGAAAAATACCAATTTTAATGTTATAACTGATTTTATGACACTTTGAAAAATTAATTATTGTCACATAAAATTATCTTATAATTATAATACAACAAAATATTAATTAATTAATCTTTTTTATGAAAATAAATATATTTTTAAATAATTAAATTAATAATATAATTGTAGATAAACATTTACGTTTCACAGAAATTCCAACACTTAATTTATCATTTTCTAAAAATTTATTTACTTATTACATTATATAAATATATCATATTTTCATTTATAAGATACCTAAATTTTATTTATATATTAATAGGTGATTTTATTATCCTAAAGGGCACACTATTATTCCTAATAGTCACATTACTATTCCAAATGTCATGTTAATATTTAATAGTATATCACAGTTTATTTAATCTATAAGCTATTAAATAAATTGAATTGATTTATAGAGATACATACCGTGAAATATTGGGGTGTTACATTTTCCCCTCTAATAAATTTCATCCCTGAAATTTTGAAATTTCACTTGAACAAATTAATAGTTGATACATGAAAATTTCTTTGTGGAAACCCAACGCATAAATTGGGTTCATAATATATCCTCTTAATAAGAGGAAAAGGGAAATGTGATTGTCTCCACTAAAATAGGTATCTTAGTCAGATAACATTAGTGAAAATTGAAAATATAGACATGGAATAAAATATAACTATATAGTTCTGATGGATAGTGATAGAGATCATGGTCATTATAAAGTAAACCATCATAAAGTCGTAAATCCAAGATCTATTAAAAGACCATTGATTTCTCAAAAAATAAAGTAAATGGATAAAGTTTTTGTTCTAAAATAATATTACTTTGGTTGGGGGATTATTTCAAATTCATTTCATAAACCAAAATATAGATATTCAAGATAAATTTTTATGCCTAAAACAATTTGATAAAATGATCCATATTCATTCCATTAGTGTCTAAATGTTTACTGAAACAAAAAAGGTGAGCACATGTTATCTGATTCCTTAAATAAAAAGCACTGCAGTACAATCCTTATATATCTCATGATTCATATAACCAAAAATAATGTAATGTAATGTTTAGTCTAGAAACACAAATACATTAATTATTCCACTTTGATTGTAGTAACAAAAAAATCAAGGCCTTGATCCCTTTTCTTATTCTATGATATATTACCTTAATGCTTGGTACATTCATTTTTGTCGTGTCCTCTCTTTTTACAGTTGAAGCATTTGACATTTCCTACTTTTCTGTTTTCTCTACAATCAAGGTCTCAGTGTCCTTTCTCTCCACCTTTATAGAAAACTCTCTTTCCCTTCAAGCATGTACGGAGGTGTTTCTTCCTAAAATTATCACATGTGGAGAAGTCATTCTTTTATTTCTTCTCCTTATCCATTTTTTATCATCCATACTCTTCTTCTCTTGATTACCTTCAGAACCATTAGAATTTGAGAATTTTTCTCCATCTCAATATCATAATATAATATATACTCATATGATGTGAATTTTCTAGAGACTTGTTCCCTTCATAGAATTTTTTTAATACCATTGAAGAAATGATCAATATTTGTCCTTGTATTATGTATGTATTCCAATGAATTTTTTATAACCTTGTAAAGTTGGATTCATACATAGAATAAAATTAATCCTCTTTTTGTCTCAGACTAAAGACTTGTTTCTCTATATCTAATCCTTATTCTCTAAGAAAATATTTTTCCAAGAAAATATCCTTAAAATCCATCAATTCTATGTTTGTAATTTTCTTTTCATCCTTAGTGTTTTGAATCAATGACCACTATTGATCCACATCTCTTGAGAGGTGATAATCTTCTATGATAACCTTCTTACTTTAATTACTTCCCAAAGTGAGAAACATATTCCCTAAGGAACTTATCCATTTCTTAGATACAAATGGGTTCGTAGTCCTATTGAATAATGGAGGTTGTTGTTGCATGAATCAGTCTAACATTGTTACACTATGTTGTGGATCAGTATTGTCTATGTGAGTAAATTTATTTCCCATAAAATTATTCAATTGTCCCAGTATAGTAATAAGTTGTTTATTTATAGTTACAACTCCATCTCCAACATCATTATCTTATATAAGAGGGAAATATCTATATATAATATGTGTATTGATATATTTTTCATTCCTTCCACTATGTGCCATTTATGAAAAATGAAATACACAAGATTAGATTATAACATTATGAAACATAATTTATAATATAAAACTAGTAAAACACTTATCGTAAATTAAAAAATAGGTATCACTAATCACTAAATCATAAGATAGGTTACTTTCGGAATATTATCAAAGTATGTTATAGGGATATGTTTTCCTAATATATGTTTTCCTAAATATAGTTTCAAAATCCTCTTCTAAACTTGCTCTAGTACCGACTATAAAGAAATCAACCCTGGTATCCCATATCCATTACCATGATTTATTACATTAGTACTAGGTACAATAAATTGTATCCCAAAGGAACGAATAGTTTATTATCTTTGGAAAACCAGATACAAACATAATTTTTACATTACAACTTTGAAAGGCATGAACAATATATAAAGTTCCTTATATATCCCATAAACTCCTAGATAATCCATTCAATTCATTCATAATATAATTCTTCACATCCTGGGGAAAAATAAAACATACGAATGGGGTGATCTCATATGTTTACCAATGGTAATAAATAAATAAAAATCTAATATAAATAAACATAAATATTGAAGAAATATAAATAACTAAAACCACAATCCATTAAAACATAATCTGGAGCATAATTTGGTAGGAATAAAAGTTGATTAAATAATTCCATATAACATTAGAATAAAACTTAACCATGGATATCCTATGAGTAAAATAATCAAATGGATAATCAATTACTAATATAATAATTATGGAATGCATAATGGTAGAAATTTGAGTCATACCATCAAGGCCTCATCCAAGACATCCAAAAATAAATGGTTAAGGACTCAACTAAATCCATATCTGGAAATAAATGGGCAAGGCCTCAGCCAAGTCTATATTTGGATTGTCTCATGTCAACTACTGATGCATTGAGGGGAAATAGTGAGCTCTGACCATCACATAATAAGTCCAATTTATTTCACATTCAATAAGGTTAAACATAAATAACATATATATACAAAATGAAAATAACCTTCCCTAATCACTAAACATAATCTCTAACCATTCTGAGTAATGTGGGGAATTGAATCGAAATACCACATCCATAGTCAAATAGATCATAAATCATTTAATAGAATATGGTATATAATATCATAAAATATAAATCCCAATTAATCATAAGATTTAACATATGGTTTTGAAATAGATGAAAATACTCTAATAAAATCATTAAGGATTTCTTAAAGAAAAATACCCTTTTTAATTTGAGTAGAAGACTTCTTTTGGAAAATCATTTTTAATTTTCAAAAAATCAGATTGAAATATTTACATCCTAAAAAAATAAAAGGTAAGGAAAAATAAATTTTATTTTATAAAAATTAAAATCACTTCCACAAATAAATTTTAAATGAAATAGGAATAACCTAATGAAATAAAATGGGTTAGAGAATCCCCTAAACTTATATTTAAAAGTGTTCCTCAATTGAACTTAATTTCATGGATAATGAAATTATTTTCATTAATAATTTAATTTAGAACCTAATAAACATGTATTTTATTAATTATAATTTTATTAATCTCATTTATTTCCTTTTTGATGAGTCATAAGATTTAATTTCATTGTTTGAGTGTGTTCGTTTCCTTGGTTTTCAGGATAGGTTTACTTGTATACTTATATGAAAGATCTTGTAAAATATGAATAGTTACACAAAATTGAAATTATTTATCATTAATGAACATAAATAATATAAAATATTTTTATATTACATTTTTTTCAGATAATAGGATGATTCATTAGATAAAACATTAATGATAATCATTTAGATTATTTTGGCATTTTTTTGATTATCACGAACCAGTTTACTTTTATTAATTAATATTATGCATATATGTTGGTTTCAGAAAACAACATAATTTATAGTACACATATCATAATCTTTTTCAACCATATAAATGGTTTTATGACCATCCTAGAAAGCATAATTTAAAAACTAAAACTCATCATCGACGAAGGTGGTAAATCGACACCTCACAAGTGATATTTTTATTGATATATTAAAAAGATAGGATAAGGGGTTAGATAATGTATATCCCATTAGCATACTGAAATTATATTATATATAATATAATGTAGTTATCCCGAATTTTTTGATATATTAGGTAAGTAAAGGATAATAAAATAAAATGAAAATTGAATGAAAATTAAAAGAAAGAAGGGGATTTTACCTCTTGATTTCTTCTCCTTGAGAACCTCCTTAGGGAACTTGGGTGTGGTATTTTTGTGAGAAAAAAACACTAAAATTTGTTTAGGAATAACATTAAGGGAATGTTTCATAGGATAGTTGATAAAAGAGGATTCGGGTGATGAAATTATGTGATGGAAAGCATCCCTTTTTATAATTGAGGTTTGGGGAAACTTAGGAATTATTTAAAATATTAAAATAAAATATGGATAAAATAGTTTTAAATACTTAAAGAAACATAAAAATATAAATTGGGTCACATTTTACATATAATTGTATCATATTTGGTCTTATTAACAATTTTTTTAATTTTTAAAAAATTTAATAAAATATTTTATTCATAAAATTTATTGTTTTCCAAAGTTAACAATACTCATAACTGTGATTATGAAAATATCCATAAAAACTGTAAAATTAGAAGCAAAAAATATTTTATTGCATCCTAGACATATCATATCCTCCTATAAATTATTTTATTACCTTAAAAATATCAAATTATATTTATTTTAATTTTTTTAATATCATTTATTTAATTTATCTATTAAAAAAATAATTACTACATCATTGATGTACAATCCATTAAGGTATTTATTTGTTTCCCAAAAATTAAAATTAAATTTTAATTAAGAATATAAATCTCGTATATTTCAAATGAAAATTTATGATTGAATATATCTTCTGTAAAATGATATATTAAAAAATTATACTAATTAAAATCTATAGTGTGAACAACTTGACATTCTTTTAAACAAAATATTATAAGTGTATTCATCATATCTATGTGTCTTCACATGGACATTAATTCAAACCTTGTAAAATAGTCAATATATAATTAAAAATATTATTTATCCAAGTTTTTGTGTCATTTAATAGTTATTATATGTTTAATTAAAATTATTTTATTAATTTTTATTCTAATTTCTCAAGCACTACGTTAGTGTTGAAAAAAGAATAAAGTTGATTATTTCATATATAAAATTTAAAAATAAATTACTATCATAAAAATAAATAAATTAGGTTCAAAATAAAAATTTATATTCATTAATTATGTATATTTAATCATATCCATGTCAAGAAAACGTCATAAATTTGTTAATATTATGTTTCGTGCCTTGCATAAGCATTGCATGAGAATTTGGATAATATTCAGGTTATATAACTCTAAAATTATAAAATATCATCCAAAAACATAAATTATACATAATAATTAATAAACAATGTAACACCCCAAGCTCCCATGGTACGCTTCTCTTGGAATAATGAAATAGCTTGCGTTATACGCAACTTTGAGTTATAGCACACAACGACCAATCAAACTAGCCATTAGGAATACTAATACCCACTCTTTAAAATTTTATAAATGATATTTTTTTAAAATGGAATTCAATTTTGGATTCAGAATATCAAAATTATCTTAGGGTGATTTTTTTGTATTTTTCTGAAAACATTCAATTTTTGATGAATAGTGAAAAACACTACGTTATTGTTTAAAACCTACTTTTATTTAAATAGTTATTATTTTTATTTAAATTTGTTTTAAAGAAAAAATAGATATATAATACCTATAATATTTAAATTTAATTTATTGGAGTCATTTTATAATAAGGATAGATGTGTAAATTTTTTTTGAATTTTTTAAGGTCTTTTACCCACCTTCTAGGTACATTTAAAAATTTTCATACAACGTAATTTTACCGCTTATATAAATTAAATTTTAAAATATAAAAGACATGGTTGATATAAATAAGTAAAATTTTGTTCAATAGGATTAAAATAATTTTTGGTGAAGAGTAACTTTTTTATTTTATTTACCACGGTTAAAAGTAAATAGGGTAATTAAAGGTAAACATGATATTATAATTACATTAACACGTATCCTAATTATATTGGATAAGTTTATTTCGACCAAAATCAACCTTAGGAATAAAAACTGATTCTTTTGGTCCACTTGGATTAGATTTGGACATTTATTATTATTTTATTTAAAGAATAATTAAAAGTGTTAAACTCAAGGTTTAATAACTAAACCATTTTTAACATAGGGTAATAAAAAAGATAAATTTGACAATAAATATTCATTAGAACAATAATAATATTTCCAACATTATGGAATTTTATTTATAATTTTTAGATGTTAAATAATTAAATTTTTTTACGACGCAATGATGATGTAGTAATTACCTTATTATTGAAAGATTAAAATAATTTATATTATAAATGATAATATAATTTTAAATTAAGACTTTTGATGTATTTAACGAATTTTATAGGTTAATATGATATGTTATGATTGAATAAATAAATTTTTTTCTAAGTGATAAAGTTTTTATGACTTTCACAAAAACCAAATATTAAATAGTGATAAAATTGACATAAATGTGTTTTTAAATCAAATACTATAATATTAATTGATATAATATTCCTAAAAATATAATGTTCTGAAAAAAGACATAGATAAAGTTATATATATCATTAATGAACCACTTTGGGAGATCTTTGGTTTTTATAGTAAATTTATTAACCTTTTATTATAATAATACAATAATACATG
This sequence comes from Viscum album, assembly GCA_963277665.1. Taxonomy (NCBI): domain Eukaryota; kingdom Viridiplantae; phylum Streptophyta; class Magnoliopsida; order Santalales; family Viscaceae; genus Viscum; species Viscum album. The sequence continues at coordinate 902,951,773 of OY728158.1, read as the reverse complement.
GTAAAAGTTAAACTATTTAACAAAGAGTTAAATCTAAAAGATATGGTTAATATGGTGACCTAAACCTGTATAAAACCTATAGTTTGAGATTATTTTGACCCATACCCACCTTATCTAAGAAATAAATCCTTTCTTATCCATAATTAACTTAATATGATTGTATAATAAAATAATATTTCAAGTTTTTCCTAAATTGACCCTCACCTCTCTTATAAAAGGGTATTTCCCCTTCTCATAGCTTCACACCACCAAAGCCATTTGACTTGAAAAAACCCTACTCAAATATACTCCCAACTACCTTCAAATAATCCTAGAGGCCTTAGTTTTACCATAAACCAACCTAATGATCCCTTTTGATCAAATCAATATGAAGCACTTGAAGAATATGTAATAATTTCATCACCTCTTTCAAAGAAATTTTCTTCTTCCACTTCCTATTTATTTCTTATTTCCATACCAAAATAATAAATAAAGTACCTTATAAATATTGTGATTTTATTATAATTATGTTACATCTATGTTCATTATTCTAACTATTATATGAATGAAAAAGTCACCATATGTGCATACCTACAACTTACCGTCTCTACGTCGTGGTGTAGTTTGTTATTCAACACTTCATTATTTGGATATGTATAATAATGAGTATAATTGATGAAAATAATAAATATAATATGTTAATGATTCTGTACCTATGATATACCATCCAATTACATACTATTTAACCATCAATAGAATGATATTTCTGCTCATGTGTGTGTATGGATTACCGTCTCTATGACCGTGATGAGATTCATTCCCCATCATAACCATTAAAGAATAAATTTCATTTAATGATTAAAAAATTATTTTTAAGAACATAATATCATTATTTATATGAATCAAATACATCCTATCTATAAAAAATATGGCTTCTGTAACAAAACAGATAAATGAAAACCAATTAGTTAACACCTGAAACGATGATACTACTGAAATATCATTAACTATGCAATATTAGAAGATAATATATTATATCATATTTATTTATGTGGTTCTTTTTTAATTTAATAAAAATTATTTCAAAATTATACAGGAGGTTAAGATACCCTTGACTAAGGAAAAGTGCATGTTAAGGTTTAATTCTATAATCTCTTCATTATCTGATCCGGTTTATACTTGAGTATCTACAGGGACCTCTTTATCATCCACATTCATGCTTCTAAAAAATGTATTTCAAAAAAATTACTATTTACCTGACTATAGTTTAAAGTCATTTATACCCTTATTTAACTTTTTATAAATTTTTTTTAAAGGAATATTTCTGTCATTTTCCAAACAAGGTAATTTATGAACTTTTCGAGAAATTAAGGTAAGAATGTCTTTTTACCTTATACGGCGGGTGCGGGTATTTTCCGCTGTTATAACACCTTCAAAGCTTCACTTCAAATATTATAATAAAATTTTAAATATAAATCTTTTATTTTATAATTAGGTGACTTTTAAATGATTTCCAAATAAAAAAGAGATATTCCTCTCAAATAGTTTTGATTTCATCTTTGCCAATATCCTTTGATGGATTTTACACTTGTTTGAAGTTGATTTATTATGATACAATCTCCCATATTTTATTTATAGTTTTGGGATATGTTTTAATTTGGATGTTTTATTTTTATATCATTCATTGTTTATAGTTAAAGTATTAACATTTTGTATACTAGTTTTAATACGAATGTTTATGTTATGTTTCAACCTTTTTATTCAAGAAATGTATTGGACTTAGTAATTGACAGGTGGATCCCACTATACCTCCTACAGGAATCAGTAGGTCTCATGAGACAAACTAGTTTCTTGGCACAAGGCCTTGAAAAAATCATATTTTTAGTCTTGGAATGAGGCCTTGACTATGTGGTTATAATGTCCGGTATTATTAACTCCATCATAAAGAAATTGGATATTGATATTACATGTGATTATTGGACTTATAGAATATCAATGTGAATAAGTAAATTGCATTATATGATTTATCTTTTCCATATTATGATGAATCTTATGTTTAAAAGTCATGTGTTTTAGTATTATACATTGCCTTAAATGTTTATGCTTACTGATGAAAATTTCTGCTATATTGTTATCCTAACTGAGCACATGATATCACCCCTTTCAATGTCTTATTTTTTCCAGGATGTGAAGAAGTATATTACAATTAACCTATAGGAATAGGATAAGGGATATGAGTGTGTTCAAAGGGGATACAATATCATTGTTTTTTTTCATTTCATGATGTAATGTAAAACTTGTGTATATATCTAGTATTTCCAAGGCTACTAAACTAATTGGTCCTTTGAGACTTGATCACTTGTGATCATGCCAATGTTATGTAATAATTCAAAGACTCTGGGTAACTAGGTTCGGGGCATTACAGTTGGTATCAGAGGATTTTTAGTATAAACCTTGAAGCTATATTTAGGAAAACACTAATTAGAGAACATTACCCTGTGATAGACTTCGAGTATTAGTATAGAAGAACATCCTAGAATTTTTGTAATGTAGTGATTTTTTTTGTTTTCCAAGAAATAAATCCTTATCTAGATATGATCAGGTAGATTCGGTTATGTACCAGATGTACCAAGGAGTGAAAACTCAAACAATGAGTTTTGGGCTTGACCTGGGGTATCCTGCTACATGACAACGAGCATTGATGCACTCTTGGTTCCAACACTCCCAGGGGATATGCTTAGGATAATTCACATTTTATTTGAAAACCATTATGAAGGATTTATGAGTAAATACTACCTCAAAGAAAACATTTTTTATGATTATGGATCATATGCATAAACTATTCAATTTATGTTAGGTATTTTACTAGTTTAGAATTGTGCGTTTCAATTCATAAACTAATATAGTGTATGAAATTGTTTAGAAATAGATCCTAGTGTAAGGAATGGAAATTGTATCAATGAACAAAATCCATGTAGGTATTTTCCTCTTAATCAAGATAATTATAGTATATCTGGTGATACAACTGATGCTGAACAACTTATAACCATACCGGGACAACTCACTTAGATTATGAATAATAACCTTACCCATATAGAGCACCTTAATCCACAATGAAAAGGATCAATGTTAGAACGATTTATGAGGCAACAACCACCAACATTAAATCGGACTACAAATCCATTTGTAGCTATGAAATGGATAAGGTCCTTAGAGGAAATATTTTTTGTTTTTGTGTGTAGGGAAAGGAAAAAAGTTGTCATGGTAGTTTATCACCTCATGGGAGATGCAGATCAATGGTGGTCATTAATTCAAAACACAAAAGAGGATGAAGAATTATAAAATACAAAATGGAGGGATTTTAAAAAAAAAATCTTATAAAAATACTTTCCTTGTGACTATTGAGTAGATATGGATAGAAAATTTTTGAGTCTAAGGCAAAAGAAGAATGAGAATGTTTCAAAGTATGAGGCTAACTTTACATGGTTAGCGAGGCATGTGGTAGATTATATATGTAACCCAGGGATTAATATTGATTGATTATTTCATGGGTTAAAACTATTTCTCCATTGAGCATTAGTCTTACAATCCTTCTCATCGTATAAAGATATTGTCTCATGTGCTATGAATAAAGATAAGAAAATCTCCATGTCTTATAAATTTAAAGAAAATAAAGAGAATAATAGATCTTCTAAACACTTTGGAAATGGAAATAAGGGGGAGAATGGAAAAGTTGATTTTCCATCTTGTAGTAAATGTGGGAAGAAATACCCTGGTACTTTCCTGAAGGGAATGGGAGTCTTTTACAAGTGTGGTGAAAAAGGCCACCAAGCTCTAGATTGCATGGGAAAGAAAGAGGTTATCAATGTTGAATACTACAATTGTATAGAAATGGGGAATTATACAAATTAATTTCATAAGTGCCAAGGAAACATACCTTAGAAAAGGCCAATGGAGAAGGTCCAAGCTTATGCAATAACTACTACTGAGGTTGAAGCTCTGAATGATGTAGTAGTAGGTAATTTAATAGTTTCCACAAATTTAGTCAATGCTTTATTTGATTCTGAATCATCACATTGTTTCATATCATCCTAGTTTTCTAAGAATATTAGATATTTCAAATTCTATTTAACAAGGTAGTTGTCATCCAAAAATCCTAAGGGAAGTATCATTGCAAAAAGGTTTTGTGAATCAGTTCCCATTAGGGAATATAAAAATGATTTATCTTCTAATATCATCATCATACCCGTGAATGAATTTGATATAATCCTCGGTATGGATAGGATTTTGGACCATGATACGAAAATTTATTATAAGAAGAAGGAGGTTACAATTTTTCATGATGATAAGGAGTGCATTATCTTTAGAGAAGAATCATACCCATCTGATTCTTATCTTGATCCACCCCCAGTAGCTCTACTAAATCCATTTATTAGGGAGGAATAGAGTGAAATAATTATGGGTGAGGAAAGGAAAGTTCAAATAGAGGAAGTACCTATTATGTAAGAATATGTTGATGTGTTTCCAAAGGATTTACCTAGACATCCTCCATAATGATAAATTTAGTTTTCCATTGATTCAATTCCTGGTTCAAGGCCAATATCGAAGACCCATTACAGAATGTACACTCTAGAATTAGTGTAACTAAAGAAACAACTTGTTGAATTGAGTAATAAAGGATTTATTCACCCCAGTGATTCTCCATGGGGAGCCCCTGTTCTTTTTGTTAAGAAGGAAGATGGATCTATGTGGTTGTGCATTGACTATATGGAGATAAATTTTATAACAATAAATAACATGTATCCCCTGCCATGAATTGAGGATTTATTCGATGAACATCATAGAGCTCAATATTTTTCAAATATTGACCTTCTATTTAGATATCATCAGTTGTGTGTGAAGAAGAAAGACATTCTGAAAACAGCATTTCTAACCATGTATAGGCATTACAAGTTTACATAAATGCCTTTTGGAATGACTAATACACCCTATGTCTTCATGGATCTAATGAATAGAGTTTTCAAGTACTATCTTGATGACTTTGTATTGGTATCTATTGATGATATATTGGTTTACTCCAAAATATATGACGATCATGAAAATCACTTGCGCACTATTCTAAAGACTCTTAAAAGAAATGAATTTTATGGGATGTTTAACAAGAGTGAATTCTATCTTCAGTATATTTCTTTTCTTGGACATATTTTCTCTAAGTATGGAATCTTTGTTGATACTTATAAGACATTACTAATACAATAATTTCCAACACCGACGATTATAATAGAGGTATGCAGTTTTATTTGTTTAGAAGGTTATTATTGGAATTTAATCCAATATTTTTCCTGATTAGCTAACCTATTAACCATGCTCACACGTAAAGGGGTTAAATGTTTTTAGACAAAAGAGTGTGAATAATATTTTGAAGAACTGAAGATAAGATTATTCAATGATTTTATCTTAACTCTACCATCGAGGAATGATGGGTTAGTTATCTGTAGTGATGCTTCAAATAAAGGACATGGTTGGGTCTTTATGTAGAATGATAGATTTATTTCTTATGCATCATGACAGCTACAAATTCTTGAACAAACCTATCCCACTAATGATCTTGAGTTAGAAGCTATAATATTTACTTTGAAGATATGGAGACACTATATCTATGGTGAAAAATTTGAGATATATACTAATCGTAAGAGTTTTTAGTATTTTTCTCATAGAAAGAAATCAACATGAAGTAAAGATGATGGATTGAACTACTCAAGTGTTATGATTTCACTATACACTACCACTCGAGGAAGTAAAATAAGGTAGCAGATTCTTTGAGCAGAAAGGATCATAGAGGTTTGAACAAGATGAGAGTTGAAAGGGATAATATGTTCATGGATATAGTAAAGATGGATATAGTAATATTCATGGAAGATGAAACATCAATACTTTTTCAACTTATTGCCAAACCATCATTTCTATAAAGGATAAAAAGTTCTCAGATTGATGATGAAGAGTTTCAAAAAAAATTAATGTTTTGAATGATGGGTGATTGATTCACTTCATATATGAAGATTGAATTTTGCAATTTGGGAAGAGACTTTGTGTTCCTGACATACTTGATCTAAAAAGGGAATAGTTAGATGATGCTCATAGCTCCAATTTCTCTATACACATTGGTTTCACTAATGTGTATATATATTTAAAGGAACCTTTTTTGTGGGACAACATGAAAAGGGAGATTGATGATTCTATGTCAAGATGTATGGTTTTTCATTAGGTGAGGACTGGAAGACAACATCCTAGAAGAGTCATGCAACCTATTCCCATACTTGAGTGGAAATGGGATGATATTATGATGAACTTCATCACGGGGCTACCAAAGACACCTAGAAAGAATGATGCAATATGGGTCATTATTCATCGTCTTACCATGTCAACACATTTTCATGATTTAAGAGAAGATTTTCCACTTGAACATTTAAAGTGATTATATATTAATCAAGTTGTAAGTATTCATGGAGTACCCCAATCGATGGTTTCTGATTGTGATTCCCATTTTACATCAACATTATAGAAAAGTATTCAGAAGGCCCTAGATGCTAAACTTCATTTGAGCACTGCCTACCAACCTCAAATTGATAGACAATTAGAAAAGACTATTTAATCCTTAGAATACATGTTGAGATATTCCTCACATGACTTTCAAGGTATGTGGGATCAATAGTTACCTCTTGTAGAATTTTTCTATAACAATAGCTTCCATTCAAGTATTCAAATGGCACCATATGAAGCATTATATGGAAAGAGATGTCACACACCAACTTATTGGGATGATATTTGTGAATAAAAAATTGTAGGCCCAATTCTTATTAAGAAAACAGTGGAAAAGGTAAACATTATCCAAACCCACATCAAATCATCTCAAAGTTGGCAAAACAGATATGCCAATAACCGAAGGAAGGATTTGGAATTCCATGTAGAAGATCATGTTTTCTTGAAGGTATCACTATGGAAGGGTGTTATAAAGTTTAGTAATAAGGGATAATTAATTCCTTGGTACCTAGGACCTTTCGAAATTCTAGAATGAATTGGAGTATTATCTTACCGTTTGGCAATGCCTCTAAGTATCTCTAAAGTTCATTATGTGTTCCATGTATCACTTTTGAGAAAATACATGCCCAACCCGACGCATGTACTCACCTATGAAAAAATAGAACCGAAACTCAATCTGTTTTATTGTGAAGAGTCTATCAAGATTCTTGATACCATAGAACAAGTGTTGAGAAATCGGACAACTCATATGGTAAAAGTTCTATAGTGAAACCCTAAGATGAAAGAGGGAATGTGGGAACCCAAGGAACTTATGATCAAGAACCACCCAAATTTTTTTATGTAGTAGTATTTTAGAAATTTCGAGGATGAAATTATTTGAAGGAGGGAAAAATATAACAACCCAATGTTCCACGATACGCTTCTCTTTGAATAATCAAATAACTTGTGTTGTGTGCAACATCGAGTTCTAGCACACAATGACCAATCAAACTAGCCGTTATGAATAGTAATACCCACTTTTTAAATTTTATAAATTTTATTTTTTAAAATGGACTTCATTTTGGGATTTAAAAAATCTAAATTAGCTTAAGTTAAATTTTTGGTATTTTTATGAAAACATTCAATTTTTGATGAATAGTGAAAAACACTATGTTATTGTTTAAAACTGAATTCTATTTAATTAATAATTATTGTTATTTATATTTATTTTAAAGTCAAAATAGATATATAATACCTATTTTAGTTTAATTTAATTCATTGGAATCATTTTTTAATAAGATTACATGTAGAAAATTTTATTGAAATTTTTAATGTCTTTTACCCACCTTCTAAGCACATTTGGAAATTTGCATAAAATGTAATTTTACCGATTTTGTGAATTAAATTTCAAAAATACAAGATACACAGTTGATATCATTAAGTAAAATGTAGTTCAGTTGGATAAAAATATTTTTTTTTGTGAAGAGTAACTTTTTAATTTTATTTACCACAGTTAAAAGTAAATAGGGTAATTAAAGGTAAAAATGATATTTTAATTACAATAAAACATGTCCTAATTATATTGGATAAGTTTTTTTTGACCCAAATAAACCCTAATAATAAAATATGATCCTTTTGGTTCACTTATATTAGATTAGGACATTTATTATTATTTTATTTAAAGAAGAGTCAAAAGTGTTAAATTTAAAGTTTAATAACTAATCCATTTTTAATATAGGGTTATACATAAGATAAATTAAACTATAAATATTAATTAGAGAGAAAAAAATATTTCCTACATAATGGTATTTTATTTATAATTTTTAGAAATTAAATAATTAAATTTATTTATGAAACAATGATGATAGAATAATTACCTTATTATTGAAATATTAAGATAATTGATATTATAAATGTTAATGTAATTTTAAATTGATTCTTTTATGTATTTAAAGAATTTTCTAGGTTAATATGACATGTTATGGTTGATAAAATAAATTTTTTTAATTGATAAATTTTTTATGACTTTCAAAAAAACCAAATACTAAATAGCTTCAAAATTGACACAAATGCATTTTTAAAACAAATACTATATTATTAATTGATATAATATTCCAAAAAATCTACGGTTTGTTCAAAGGACTTAAATAACTTTATATATATCAATAATTAACCACTTGGAGTTCTCATGGATTTTTATAGTAATTTTATTAACCATTTATTATAATAATACAATAATACATGGTAAAAGTTAAACTATTTAACTAAGAGTTAAATCTAATAGATAAGGTTAATATGGTGACCTAAACCTTTCTAAAATCATTTTTTGAGATTTTTTCTACCCATACTCACTTTATCCTCGAAATAATTCATTTAGGTTCCATTATAAACTATATACGATTGTATAATTAAATAATATTTCAAGATTTTCCTAAAGTGACCCTCACCTCTCTTATCAAAGGGTATTTCCCCTACTTTTAACATCACACCTACAAAGCCATTTGGATCATCCAAACCCTACTCAAATATTCTCCCAAATACCCTCATTTCAAACTAGAGGCCTTATTTTGACTAGAATCCAAGTTAAAGAGCTTATTTGATCAAATCAAAAGGAGGCACTCGAAGAAGAGGTAATAACATAATAACCTCTTTCAAGTGTTCTTTTCTTCTTCCACTTCCTCTTAATTTTTTGTTTCCATAAAAAAATAATAACCAAAGTAATATATAAATATTGTGTTGTTATTATAAGTATGGTACAACCATATTCATTATTTTATCTATCCTATGAATGAACAATTCACCATATGTGTGTATGTACGGCTTACCGTCTCCACGTCGTGGTGTAGTTTGTTATTCAACACTTCATTATTTCGATGGTTATAATAAAGAGTATAATTAATGTAAATAATAAATATGATATGTTAATTATTATTTATATATGATATACCATCCAATTACATATAAATTCACCATCAATAGAATGATATTGACACTCATGCGTATATACGGATTACCGTCTCCACGAGCGTGTTGATATTTATTCCCCATCGTAAACTTTAAAAAATAAATTTCATATTATGGTTCATAAATAATTTTTGGGAACATAATATTATTCTGTAAATGAATCAAATACATCCTAACCATAAAAAAGACTTATGTAACAAAACATATAAAGGAAAGAAAATCAGTTAACACCTGAAACGATGATACTACTGAAATATCAATAACAGAGAAATATTAGAAGATCATATATGATATCATATTTATGTATGTGGTTATTGTATAATTTAATAAAAATTATTTCACCAATATACAATAGGTTAACCTACCTATACTAAGGAAAAGTATTTGGTAAGGTTTAATTCTACAATCTCTTTATAATTCGAGGTTGTTTGTACTTGAGTATCTACTGGTACAACTTTATCATCCACATTTTTGTTTCTTAAAAATGTATTTAAATTTTTTTAAAATATTTACAAGAATATTTATTAAATTTATTTATTCCCTTATTTAAATTTTTATAAAATGGTTTGAAAGGAATCCTTCCTTCTTTTTCCAAACAAGGTACTTTATTACCTTTTATACAAATTAAGGTAAAATTTGTTTTAACTTATACGGTTGGTGTGGCTATTTTCCACCCGTATAACACCGTTAAAGATTACCTTACAGGATTATAAAAATATTTTCAAAATAAATTTTTGCTTTTATAATTATGTGACTTTTAAATGATTTCAAAATAAAAAAGAGATATTTCTCTCAGATAGTTTTGATTTCATCTATGTCAATATCCTTTAATGGATTTTACACTTGTTTGAAGTTGATTTATTATGATACAATATTCTATATTGTATTGAAGGTTTTGTGATATTTTTTACTGTGGATGTGTTATTTTTATACCATTCATGGTTTATGGATAATGTATTAACATTTTTTATGCTAGTTTTAATACGAATGTTTATGTTATGTTTCAACCTTTTCATTTGATGAATTCATTAGACATAGTAAGTGATGGGTGGAGCCCACTATAGCTCCTCGATGCATTGGTGGGTCTAATGAGACAAATTTTTGTCTTGGAACAAGGAATTGATAAAATTTTATTTTTAGTCTTGGCATGGGGCCTTGACTATGTTGTTATGATGTCTCACATTATGTTTTCCATTGTTATGAAATTGGCTATTGATATTACATGTGATTATTCGACTAGTAAAATATCTATGTGAATAAGTAAATGAAAATATTTTATTTATCATTTCCATATTATGCTGAAGTATATGCTTAAAAGGATTATATTTTAGTCTTATACATTGCCATAAATATTTATGCTTATTTATGAAAGTTTCTGCTATATTGTTATCCTTACTGAGCACCTAAGCTCACCCCTTTATATGTTTTATTTTTCTCAGGATGCGAAGAAGTAAATTATGATTAACCTACATGAATAGGATAATGGATATGAGTGTGTTCAAAGGGGAAAAATGTCGTTTTTTTTTATTTCATGATATAATGTAAAACTTATATATGTATCTAGTACTTCCAAGTCTACTAAACTAATTGGTCTTTCGAGACTTGATAACTTGTGATCATGCCAATGTTACGTAATAATACACCAAATATGGGTAACTAGGGCAGGGTAATTACAAAAAATTCATAAAAATAATTTTTATCACTCAATTATTAACTATACAGAACCAAATTTGAATTTTCTAACACTGCATAGACACTACATCAGCACTAACAATGATTTTATTTTACTTATCATGAAAGTATATAATTTACATGTTCTGATTTTTTCATTGGAAAATATTTATATTTTAATTTCATAATTTAGTCATTTCATAAGTTTAAAAAAATTTATATCATAACTATGTCTTGGAAATGTCACAAACGTACGATATTTTAAACTAAAACCTTTTTTTTACTATTCAATAAAAATTTAAATTTTTCAGAAAATTATCAAAATTTCACCCAAAATAAATTTTTTGTCTATATTTTAAAAATGGACCCAATTTTATGAAAATAATTTTCTAAATATGATAAATCTTTTTTTTCAAATAAAATCAGTATTTATTTGAAAAATACTGATTTTAATGGTATAACCGATTTGACAACATTTTGAAAATTTAATTATTACCTAATAAAATTATCTTACAACATTAATATAATAAAATATTAATTAATGAATATATTTAATGAAAACAATGTTACTTTTAAATTCTTAAATTAATTATAAAATTGTAAATATGTATTTAAATTTCACAAAAAATACCAACACTTAATTTATCATTTTTAAAACATTTATTTACTTATTACGTGATATAAATATATCATATTTTCATTTATTATGTTCCTTAATTTTATTTATACATTAATAGGTGAGGTTATTAATATAATGGCCACATTACTATTCCTAATGGTTACATTACTATTCCAAAGGTCATGTTATTATTTAAAAGTATATTATATTTCATTTAAGTAATAATCTATAAAATAAATTGAATTTATTTAATATGATACATACCATAAAATATTAGGGTGTTACATTTATAAAATTGGGGTTTCGTTTAGTGAGGAACCATCCATGGAAATTTCATTCCCAATTGTGAGGGACATGTGGTTTTCAAGCACCTTTCGGGGGTTTTCCATTTGAGTTCCATATATGGAAGATGTGGGAAACCCCAGGCTCAGTGTCTGGAGGCTAGTTTTAGGTGAGTGATCAGGCTCCTTTTCAGTAGCAATAGTTTCCTTTGAGATAGTCCCAAAGGTAGGGATTTTAGGTTTTGTTCAGAAGCTGAGAGCTGACGGAGTTGGCATTGGGAAGCCATGTGATATTCCTTGTCCATAGAGACACAAGCTAGAGTGCAGCTACAGATGTTGGTAGAAAATACATAGAGGAGTTGGGTGTGGTTAGATTCATGTATTAGAGGTATCATAGATGAGATTTTTTGAGGTATTATGAGTTTGTTTAGTACCCTTTTGTGTTCATTGCTTGATTCGGGAGCCTCACACTAATTTCTTTCTCGTTCTTTGGTTCATATACTGGGACTAGATGTAGAGAGGATTTCATTTTCCCTAGTGTTATATATTCTTACTGGAGTTTGGGATTCCTTGTTTGTGGTATGCTGGGAATGTAGACTTGTGATGGGGTAGCACTATTCAGTGGGGGAATTTTTCTTATTGCAGATACATCCATAAAAAAATTATCCTTGGGATGGATTGGTTGTATTATGTGCATATAGTAATTGAATGTTTTTGGAGGAGTGTTGTGTTATCATATATGGAGGTCCAAGAGTGGTATTTGTGGGTGAGTGAGGTTATTGGTTGGGTGGTAGGAATGTATATCCTATTTTATTGCAGTAGCCACAGCCGTATGTATAATCCTGGTTTGGGATTATTCCAAGGGTTTTGTAGGAGTTCTTGTATGTTTTCCCAAAGGAAGATATAGAATTACCACCTCAACACAATGCTGAGTTAGAAATAGATTTGGAGCCGGATGCATCTCTGATTTCAATGAATCCCTATCAGATGGAGCCCACAAAGTTTCATGAGTCGAGGTTACATGTGGATGAACTGATGTAGATAGGTTTTATCCAACCTATTTTATCATCTTGGGGTGCTCTAGTAATGTTCTATAAGAATGTGTATGGTAGTTTGAGGTTATGTATAGACTATCATAGGTTGAATCGGGTAACGGTCAAGAATTGTTACCCTCTTCCGAGGATCATTGATCTGTTTGGCTAGTTGAGAGGATCTAGTTGGTTCTTGAAGATCGATATGTAGTATTGATATAACTAGCTGAGGGTGAAATATGGGGATATTTAGAAGACTACCATTAGATTTAGGTATGGGAGCCTTGGGGTTTTGGTTATGTCTTTTGATGTGAGGAATACTCTAGCCTTGTTAATTGAGATTATGAACTCCGTGTTCTTTTAGTTCTTATACTGGTTCATTGTTATATTCATTAATGATATCTTGGTCCAAAAAAAGTCATACGAGGAGTATACCAAGCATCTTAGAGTTCTTTTACAAGTCCTTCAACACCATAATATTTATGGGAAGTTTTCCAAAAGTGAGTTTTGGATGTGATAGGTGTGTTTCCGTGGAAATGTGGTGTGTTAGAAAGGTGTGGCAATAGACCCTTCAAAGTTCAAAGTGATTTTTTCTTTGGAAGTACTCAAGAATGTGTCAAAGGTTAATAGTTTCATTGGTCTTGTGAGTTGTAACCAGAGGTTTGTGCCTAATTTCTCTCAAGTTTCATCCCTACTAAAGACTTTGACCAGGAACGAAAAGTATTTTGTTTAGATATATTAGTGTTAGGTGGTTTTTGGTTACCTAAAAGAGAAGTTGTTTGGTGCTCCAGTGCTCTGGTTTCCTGAGGAGGGTGTGTTGTTTGAGGATTTCTATGATTCATCACATATGGGTTTGGGATTCATGTTATTGCAATAGAGGGAGTTAATTTCTTATAGGTCAAGGTAGTTACATACCGAAAAGTGTAATGATGTATTCCATGAACTTTAGTTTCTATTAGTTCTGTTTATGCTAAATTAGTGGTGGAATTAACTCATCAGCGAGCGCTTTGTGGTTTTCATGGACCACAAAAACATGCGATATGTTTTCTCTCTACATGATCTAAATATATAGCCACAAATGTGGATGGAGTTTCTTCAGGATTATGAGTTTTAGATCTATCACACCCCATAGAAGGGTCATGTAGTTTTCAATGCATTGAGATTAAAGTATTGAGAGTATGTGGTTCGAGAGTCTGTGAATGTTAGGAAAGGAATAGAGGATATTACAGCGATGCATGTTGAAATTAAAAAAAGCGGTGGATGAGTTTTTCTTTATCAAATTATTATGGAGTCATATTTGATGTATATATTAGATGATTATTAGTGGGTATACATAGAGGAAAAGTTTATTCAACATCATGTTGGCCATAGTGATGCTCTTGAGGGATGGTCAGAGGATGATCAGAACTAGATGTTATTCTAGGAGAGGTTGTTTTTATTGTAGAAAATTCATGAGGGATTTCTCCATGAGTTTCATATCTCACCATTATAGGTACATCATGGTGTGAATAATATGTATCATTTTTTAAATATACATCATTGGTTTCCAGGGATAAAATGGTTAATAGAAGAGTTTGTGGCAAGATGTTTAGTTTTTCCATGGGTGAAAGTGGAACACCGTGTTCTATGTGGTTTGTTGCATTACTTGTGTGTTTATGAGGGAAAATAGGAGGCCATGTAAATGGATTTTATTATAGGGTTACACCAATATCATGGTGGTTGTGATGAGGTTTGGTGATTGTGGACCAGTTAATGAAATCGGCTCACTTTTTGGCAATCTGTGAGTCTGTGTCGTAGATTTTTTGGTGAGGCAGTATATGGATGATGTGGTTATGATTCATAGGGTACTGAGGAAATTCATCTATGATCAGAATCCTCATTTTACCTAATTATTATTTAAGGTATTACATCATTTTTTGGCTCTTAGTTATGCCTTATCATAACTTTCCACACCAAAATAGATTGAAAAATGGAGCGGACTATTCAGACATCAGAGGATATATTGTGGGCATGTGTCTTGTACTTAGGAGGATCTTTGGTATGAAACCTTCATTTGGACACATTTTTAAAAAATAATATCTATAACTCATCCACTGGTATGGATTCTTTGGAGGAATTGCACGGGCATCCATGTCATTCTCCATTATGCTAGACAGAGGTTAGAGAGTCAGTATTTCTTGATCGTAATATAGTGAAGAGTATGAAATGTTCTACCCCTTCTCATTGGCTTGAGAGGGTGTATGGACATTAATTGGACTTATGTGACATCCCCAAGATGCCAAAATCAAAAAATAAAATTTGAATGGATTCAATACTTATGTGGAAAGATTTTTCCTTTAATAATAGAACCACTAACCAAAACATTCATAGCCAAACAAAAACTATATGATGCATGATAACAATGAAAGACAACTCAAAATTTCATTTATCAATATCACACTAAAATCAAGTGCCAGAATTTAATACTAAAATATCCATGTAAACATCAAAATACAAACTAATAACACTCCAAGATAACCACAAGACTCTAAGTTCAACAATCTCCAGGATCCGATTTCACCAAACAGCCAAGTATCACGAAGAAGTGCTAAAGACATGTGATAATTTATCTTTTCCTAGGTCTTAGTAGATGATATTTGAAAAGGCACCAAATTTCCAAACAAGTGGTGAGTACTAAAACTCATTAGACATTTCCCAATGACTTTCTTACTAATTCCACTTGGATAAAACATGTTAGAAACATTTATATAAAACAATCCATATAAAACAATTTCTTAAACAATTTATATCAAAATATTAGTTAAAGAAATTTTAAATAGTTTTCCAAGGAAATATCATAAAAAATCATTAAATCATCTCACATTACACTTTGGCATAACCCCTTACTTTTTACACAATCATACATACAACCATGTATGAAATCCATGGACCTCACTTCATGAGTGGTGTGTCATTATTCTACTAAGATGTCACGTAGTGGACCTCTTTAATGGGGTACATCACGCCCTTTTATTTCCCATCCTTTTTATAGGGGTACTTCATGCCCTTATCCATCGTAATTTATATGAACACATCCCACAAAACCATGCCAAACTCATGCCAAAACCAAGTGTGTTCAAACGATTTCAATAAAACACCATTCTTTTGACCGAAACCCATTTTTTCCATACATAAAAATGGGGAAATATTTTAAAATCATCATTTTAAAATCATTTTATCAAAACAATTTCCAATAACACACCAATTTCCCCAATTTCCACAAACCCATACTTAATAGGGTTTTAAAAATAATTTCACAGTGGATAAATGATAAATTTAAATCATGGAAACCAATTTGAAACTAATAATTCAAGTTCTAAAATATAAGAGTCAAGAGTAAATCCACATACCTTGAGAGCTTTGGAGAAAACGATAAATAGTATGAAAAACGTCACAAAACTTGGTTAAATCTTCACAAACCCACCATAAATCTCTTTCCCTATCTACAAAAATACCAAATCTAAAAATATTTGGAATCCAAAACCTTAGTATACCCATAGAGGGCATAGATCTAAGAAAACAAGAGTGATGGTGGCGTAGATCAAAGAAAAAACAATAATAATCAAGAATGATGACATGCCATAGGAATCAGGCTTCAACACACCAAGGAAAGGATCTGGATTGATTCCAATTTTCTTTGGAGAGTTTCTCCAACCTATGAGAGACCGAAATCCCAAGTTAGGTCCTTTTTGGAGAAAAACAAAGAACTTAGAGGTAAAAAAGAGGTAGATCTACAATTAAAGTATATAACATTTAACCAAGCATAATTTAGTCACACATTTAGATAAACTATGTGCTAAAAGTTCCCCTATTTCTTCTTTAAAAGAGACCTCACATGGTTTCCTCACACGGAATGAAAACTGTGAAGAAGCCACTTCTTTAAAATGACCAAATCCATTTTTGAAAGCACATGATTTCTCTTTAGTGGATGCATGGTTTAGGGAAACTGTGCACTTATTGTGCTCCATCCCTCAAGCCCATGTCTCACTATGAAAAGTTTCCTAAAATTTTTGCACAGTTCTCCCAAATTTTGCACTGACTGTGCACCTATAAAAAGTCCCCAATTTTTTTCCAAAAGTTATCTAAACTCTCCCAAATATCACCCATATAATTTATATATAGAAAAGAGAATAATTAAATGTTACATACTAGAAACTAGGGGTGCCACGTTCTCCCCATCATTAGTATTTCAATCCTCAAAAAGTAGAAAACCATTAGTGTCTTGAAACCATTTTGTTTATTTCTCTTGTATCTCCTTCTCAAATTCCCATGTTTCTTCCTGAATTTATCCATATTGCCAAAAAACCTCTCACTAGACCGATGATTTTTCCAAGCTGATATTTCTATTGCCTATCCATAGTCCACACTAGAATATGTACCAATGAAGAATACATCTCTAGGTCAACGTGATCCTATCTGAGCACATGGTCAGGATCATGCTGATACATTTTCAACTAAGATACATAGAAAAAATTGTGCACTGCACTGAACTGTGGTGATAATTCCAACTGATATGACACGTCTCCCACCTATTCCATTATCTCAAAAGAGTCTAGGTGTCTATGAGATAACATTTCATGCTTCCCAAAAAATCGTTGTCTAAGCCTTGAATAAATAATTAAAAACACATGATCACTCACTACAAATGAAAATTACCATCAATAATGATCTGTATATGATTTCTAACGACTTAGAGTCATCTCCATCCATTTCTGGATCAAATTAATCTTCTTTGTTGTTTCTTGGACAAGGCTCAACCCAACTATTGAAGTATCACCAATTTTCACCCAAAAAATAGGATAATGATAAGGACACCCATAAAATGCCTCAAATGAAGCCATATATATAATGTTTCGGTAGATGTTGTTACCTGAGAACCCCACCAATGACACAGACACTTCCTAAGAGCCACCCAAATCCATTAGAAAATCCCACAATATGTCCTCTAATTTTTGTATCATCCTTTTGGATTTCCTATTTGTCTAAAGATGATACACCATACTCATAGTCAAATGAGTATTGAGGGATTTTTGTAAGGATTTCCAAAAATTGGCGGTAAACCTTGTATCTCTTTCTAACATGATAAAAACTGTTATAACATGCCACTTTACAACATATCAAATATAGATTTTGTATAGATCCTCGACAATATGAGTTTCATGAGTATGGGTTTTCTCTGACTTGGTAAGTCGGTCCACTATCACCCATATGGCATCATGATTTCAACCCATTCTTGGGAGACCAATAAAAGAATTGACGGTTATTTGCTCTAATTTTCACACTAGGATAAGTAAATACTATAACATACCTACTGGTCACTGATGTTCTATCTTGACTTGCTAACAAGTAAAGAATCTAGAAACAATTCCATCCACCTTCCTTTTTATGTTGATCCCCCAAAATTGTCCCTTCAATACCTTATACATATTCTATATTCTAGGATGGAAAGACCATCTTGAATGGGGGTAAGCATGATGAAGTTTCTCCTAAGAAGTCATAGGTACAACCATCCAATCATGGAACCTCAAAATTGAACTCTCATTCAGCCTCCATCCCTTAATGGTTTCCCCACCATTGAGTTTTGACCTCATAACAACACATTATACATTGGATTTATAATCCTTATTTACCAGATTTACCAAATATAGAACCACCACAACTAAAAAAAAATCTTCAATATCTCCTCAGTCCTTATATTCCACATGCATGTTAGCTAGGACCGACATCAGCTACCACACATCTGAAGATTATTTTACTAACTAAGCATACAAATTTCGGTTAATGCATCAACCACTAAATTTATTTTACATGGTTTATACATTATGTTAAAGTCAAACATTTGAAGATACTCCATCCATCTCCTTTTCCTCAGATTCAAATCCCTTGTGAGAAAATAAGCATTATGCTCTTATAATCTATGAACACAATGAATTTCTCACTAGAGAGATAAGGATTCCATGTTTTTTAGGCATGGATGAATTTATATAACTCTAAATAGTGTTTTGGGTAGTTCTTCTAACATACCCTTAACAGCCTTGATTCATAGGCAACAACTTGGTCTCCTTTCATCAAAACAGACCCCAACCTAGATCTTGAAGCATCATGATACACCATGTACCCATGTCATGATTCTAGCAAAATAAAGATCGGGGCAGATGTAAGGTGAACCTTTTTCTATTGAAAATATTTCAAGAATTCCTCACTCCATTAGAATGGAACATTTTTTTTCAAAGCTATCAGTGGAATGGCTATCCATGAAAATTCACTCACAATGAGATGGTAATAACCTTCTAGGACAAGAAAACTCTATATATAAAATATTTTATTTGGATGTTTCCAAGATATAATAGCTTCTATATTTTCTGGATCCACTAAAACACCTCTTACATAAATTACATGGGCCATAAAGTGTACTTCTTATATCCAAAAATCACACATTGATAATTTGGAATATAAATGATGTTCTCTCAATATTTCCAACACTATCACCATGTGTTTCTCATGCTCATCCCTTATCCTTTAATAAACTAATACGACTTCCATAAACACCACACACAAAAATAATCTAGATATCATCTAAATTTCATATTTATAAATTACATAAGGACCACTGGTGCATTAGTAAGACCAAAAGGAATTACCACATATTCATAATGTCCAGATATTCTTCAAAAAGTTTTCTTCAGAATATCTTCCTTCCGAACTCGCAATTGGTAATATATTGGTCTAAATTCAATCTTTGGGAACCACTGGGATATCCACAATTGATTGAATGGATCATCAATATGTGTAAGTTCTTACCTATTATTTATTGTAACCTGGTTGAGATTATGATAACCCACACATAAACATAGCGTTCCATCTGCATTCTTCATAAAAAAACAGGGATTTCCAAGAAGATATACTCGGCCGAATGAAACCCTTTATTTCTAGATCTTCAAACTACACATTCAACCACCTTAATTATATTGGTTCCATTCGATAAGATAAAAGTGAGATAATACTGGTCCCTATTAGGAGATCAATTGTAAACTAAACTTCTCTCACATGTGGTAACTTTGAGAATTATTTGGGAAAGACATCCAAAAACTGATCAACAACTACTAGAAAAGAACATCTATCAACCTCTTCCATTGATGTCAAGTAAAAAATTGCCAACTTGTAAAATATCGTTTGCACATCTGGTTACAACAATTATATTTCACCTATATTTATGTCTCTTTATTCTCTAACGAGATGTTCAACTTCATCCTCTTTCAAAAAAATAACGATTATTTTATAATAGTTGATGTGATACTTGAATGTTTTCACCCAATCCATACCTAGGATTACATCATAAACATCCATCTCTAGCACCAATAAGTCCCATTTCAACTAATCTCCATCAATAGTTATATAACATGACCTATATAGGAAGGCTCTTCATTCTCTTTTCCAAAGAGGAGTTTGATGTTTTATCACAGAGGGCATCATCTCAATTTTTAAACCCAGTAAATCAATAGAACGAGAAGAAATAAAGGAATGTGATTCACCAGTATCAAATAACACTAGCATAAGGGTAGGATTCAAAAGAAATTTACCTCTCACCATAGATGGTCATGTCTAAACATCCACAATCACCTGCTCAGCTCCATATAATTACTTCTTCAATACAATTTTCTCTTTGTTTCCCTATTGATATTTCCCTTCCTGAGGAGTCATAGTATTTCTAGAATATCCATGTATATCTATGTTCTACTGACATGAATTGTTCTATTATCCTCGTCCCTTCAAAGAATATGATGTTTGCGCCACTATAGAAGTGTCACATGCACCTGACCATGGAGAACTAAAACAATAGCATTGAATATTCCTTATATGGTTGTAGATGTATAATGATCTTGGTTGTGTCGTACACTTTCACTTTATGTGGTTAATAAAATACATAGGAAACATCTTTCTTTTCTCTTAGGATATAGAGGAAGCTTCACTGATCCAACCATCTAATTTTGATTCACACTCCCACCTTGAAAGTAGGTGTACCTCTTCCTTTTTCTCCTAGCATTAGAGTTCCCACCATTTTTTGTGGGTATCAACATAATTCCCCCCCCATAGGTATTGAGATGTCTCTTTCAGCCACTATCTCTTTATTCACCATTAATGTATAGTTCATAATATAGAGAATAATTATCTTTGACAGAATCTTTTACCTTATCCCTAATTTAAATATTTGTTCCTTCAAGAACACACTAGCCACAAACTCAAGTGAAAAGCATTTTAAATTCATGAATTTAGGTGCATACTCCATGATAGATAGATTTCATTACTTCATGATGAAAATTTTTGTCGTTATCTGAATTTTGAACATGTGTGGATAGAATTGTTTTTTAGAAAATTCCTCAAAATCCTCTAAACTAAGGCCTTGATCTGCTTTAGCCCACCCTGCTAGATCACACCACTGGCCTACAAAATCCTCATGAAAATACATCGCCATTTTGACTTTCAACTCTACTAGTGTACTGATGGAATTAAAGATTTGATTCATCTTATTCATCCACATCGTTGCCTTTGATGGTTTAAAATTTCCCTAAAATATTGGAGGATTATTCTTCTATAACTAGACTAAATGATCCAATTTCCTTGGATCATCCCTTTGGCTCCCTATGTCCATAGCTTAAAATGGTTGGATGATACTCTGATCTAGATCTTGGTTCACATATGGATCAAGTGCAACCACATTCTCCATAGCTTCTTCCAGTTGGTTTCTACGATGCCTATTGGGTTCCATTTTCTAAACAACAACAAGCTCCATAATTCTCACTCTCTGTTAACTGAAGGATTAATAATTTCAAATTCTTCCACATCAACTATCACAACATTTCTTTCAAAAAACAACATTTTCCACGTTTAACAGTTTTTTAAAACATTAAATTTATTTTTGAAAATCAAACCATTTTTAAAATACCTCCATCATTCACTTTTTCAAAATCTTTCATTTGAAAACACTTTCAAATTCTTCCAAAAAAAACAGCACTTTTGTGAAAAGGAAAAAAAATTACTCAAATGATGTATTCACTCCTATTGTGAATTCATTCTTCTAATACCTGGAATGCTCATCACATTTTTTAAACCCATGATAATGAGATTTTAAAATCTTGTAAGTGTCTCCAAAACACTTATGTACCCAACTCCCTAGTAACTTGAAGTTCAATATAAAAAGGTTTGATTTGTCTTTTTATAC
Organism: Viscum album; assembly: GCA_963277665.1. Lineage (NCBI taxonomy): Eukaryota > Viridiplantae > Streptophyta > Magnoliopsida > Santalales > Viscaceae > Viscum > Viscum album. The sequence continues at coordinate 902,929,450 of OY728158.1, read as the reverse complement.
TCCATATTTATTGTTCCAACAATCCTACTTTTTTATACCAACCCGACACAAGGAATGAAAATGAATTAATTCAATTCCAAGACCAACATCACTAATGACCACTTGTCCTGAATAGATTTTGGATCGAACAAAACTGATTCCACTTGTAACATCCCACCCTTTCTCATTAGATTGAGAGGGTGGATGGGAATTACATAGCCTTAAGTGACATCCCTAGGACACCAAAGGATGAAATTAAATGTCGAAGGGCTTAAACACGTGTAGAGATGATTTACCCTTTAATAATAAAACTACTAACCAAAAAATTCATATCCAAAAAACCTATATATGGAGAATGATAACAATGAATGAAAACACAAAATTTAAATTATTAAAATCATACTAAAATCAAGTGCCACAACATAAGACTACAATATCAAAGTAAACATCGTAAGACAAACTAATAACATTATAAGATAACCACAATACTCCAAGATAAATAAGCTTCATTCTCCAACTTCACCAAATATCCAAGTATCACGAAGTGGTGCTAATTATGTGGGACACTTTACCATTTCCCATGTCCTTATAGATGAAATCTAGAAAATCACCAAAGTTACAAATAATGGGTGAGTACTAAAAATCAGTAGGTTTTCCCCCAATGACATACATACTCACACCACTAAGATAGAACTTGTTATAAACATTAATATAAAAAATATATATAAAACAATTTCAAAAATATTTTATATCAAAATATAAACTAAATAAATTATAAATAGTTTTATAAGGAAAGAACATCAACAATTATTTAAATCATCTCACGTTATACTTTTCCATAACCCCTTCATTTCCACACACACATATATACAACCATGCATAAAATCTATAGACCTCCCTATACTCGTGATTGGTGAGTCATCCTTCTACTAAATAGTCACTTAGTGGAACACTATAATGGGGGCACTTTATTCCCTTATATATCCCAACCTTGTGATGGAGGTACTTCACTACCATATCTATCCAAATACATATGAACACACACCACATAACCATTTCAAACTCATGAAAAAACCAAGTGTGTTCAAACCATTTCAATAAAATATCATTCTTTTTATTAAAAAACATTTTTCCATGCGTAAAAACAAGTAATTATTTTAAAATAAAAATTTTAAAATCATGTTATCAAAACACTTCCAATAACACACCAATTTCTCCAATTTCAAAAAACCATCACTCAAGTGGGTTTTAACAATCATTTCACAGTAGATAAATGGTCAATTTAAATCATGGAAAACAATTTAAAACTAAGCCTTCAAGATCTAAATTGGAGGAGTCGAGAGTGAAGCCACCTACCTTGAGAGTTTTGGAAAAATGATAAATGGAACTAAAACCCTCACAAAAATGGGTTGAATCTTCATACACCCTCATTAGAACTTTTCCCTTATCAACAATATGACCAAATCTAAACATATTTGGAATCCATAACTTTAGATCTACTAAAATTTGGCATAGATCTAAGAAATCGAGATCTAGGGTGATATATATCTAAGAAATCACCAAGAATGATCGATAACGATGACTTACCATGATAATTTGTCTTAAATTCCCCAAGGAAGGTCTCTTAATCTATTCTAATTTTCTTAGGAGAGGTTGTCCAACCTTTGAGAGAACAGAATCCCATGTTATGGCTATTTTGGGGGAAAACAAGGCACTTAGAGCTAAAAACGAGTTAGATATACAATTTAAGGATATAAATTTTACCCAATCATGGTTTTCTCACATGTTTAGATAGATTGTATGTTAACTATTCTCTTTCATCTACCGTAAGGGAGACCTCGCTTGGTTCCCTCGCTTGGTCTCCAAAATGTGCTCCATCCGTGTTGATGCCACATCCTAAAAATGACCAAATACATTTTTCAAATTTCACCGTTTCTTTTTAGTGGATGCATTGTTTGTAAAATAGTGTGCTTCTAGTGCTCCATCCCTCTTTCACATGTCTCATTGTGCGTGGTTTCTTATAAGTGTTGCATGGTTTTACCAAACTGTGCACTAACTATTCACCTATAGAAAATCCCCAAAAATTCTCCAAAATTTCTCCAAACTCTCCCAAACATCACCCATACACTTTATAAACATAAAAATCATAATTAAATATTACATGATGGAAATTTTTGGTGCTACAGAGCATGACCGAGAAGACCCAATTGGATCGTAAGTAGATGAGGATGTCACTGGACCATCAGAATTCCATTTCTGATCATAGGTATAGGCCCATAAATTTTGAGGCTGGAGACCATGTATTCCTGAGATTCTACCCTTGACATGGGTATCAGAGGTTTGGTTTAGGGAGTAAGCGTTATCATTGGTTTTTTGGTCTCTTTGAGGTGTTGAGGCCTGTTGGCGAGGTAGCATTTCAATTAATGTTTCCATCACGGCTAGATAAAATCCATGAAGTATTCCACACCTATCATATTCATCAATATCTTCATGGTGACTCCCATTTCATTGACTAATGAGAAGCGGATATTTAGGATGAAATGATGTTCATGGAGAGGCCATTAGAGATTCAGGATTATCAAGAGAAGGTGCTTCATAGATGGACCATCCCCTTGGTTTGTGTGTTGTTGAGGCATGCTGGCATGGATGATATTGCTTGAGAGAAAGAGACATAGACATAATCTCAGTAACCATACCTTTTTTGAGTTATTAATTTCCTTTTTCTTCTTATGATGTTATGTTTGGATCTTGTTATTTTATGAGATAAGTTGTTTCCATTGATGTGTGATGTGTGAAAAAATTCCAACATATAGAAGGGGGGCTAGAATCATAATTGAGACAAATTAACTATAATGTGATTAAACCCATGTGGGTGAGTTAGGACATCCTAAGAAAATAGAATCCTGATATGGAGGATGATATTTGATGATTCATATGTTTGGGGTAGTGTGGCTTGTTGGTTTCGGTTGTGTGGGGGTTATATGGTTGCGTAGGGGTTGTGTGGCAAAGTGTTGGTTGAGGATGTTACTATATAATGTAGTGTTATTCCCAATTATAGGTGTTGGTGTGGTTGTGCAGTGTTCAGTGGCCTTTTTTGGAATGTTTGACTAGTGGTAGAATTTGAGGTTTGATACAGTCCTTGAGAGGTATCATGTAGGGTGGTTGTTCATACCCCTTATCTTATAAGTTTAGTTGTGTATTATCAAGGGTGGTATTCATTTGAGAGGTATCTAATTTATTTTTTTGTGCCTTCCTGATACATTAATTTATTTTTAGTGGTTGGAGGGGTTTGGAGGAGGATTTGGGAGTTTCAGTGGAGGCTAGATGTGTAATAGGGCTGCTGTAGAAAATACACACCATGTAAGGTGTGTTGGATATGAATAGGTGTTTCACATATTTCATAGGGATAGTTTACCATGTATAAATTTGAGGGTTCAAATAAAAAAATTGTGATTCATTTTTCTGTTAAATCTAACCCCAAGGATTACACAACGTGAAAGGGAATTACATGACATATAATTCTTCTATGCAACGTATCTTTAAAGACTAGAGCACAGTGCATTTTTCCTCAAACCCTATGCTCTATATCTTATTATAGTCAGCTGATAATGTTACCTTGATGAATTTTGGGATTCATTTGATGGGGATTGATATATGGAATCCATTCTTATATCCCTGGCTTCCCATCATCGAACCATGGTGATTTCTCATCTCATTCTCATCTGTTTCATTTCCATTATTATTTAGAGTTCATTACATCAGTGTATTTTGGTTTGGTTTATATTCTAGGGATCCATTTTTATGATCTTCAGGTGTGGTGTCGGTTGATTTGAGGTTTTTCATGGTGTAGATGTGGTTTTCAGGTGTTTCTTCATTTCCCTATGGTGCGCAGTGATATTGAAAAAAAAATTTGACGTAGGGGATCCATATTCTCACTCTTTTACATGCTATGTATAGTATTTTCATGATTTTTAGTACCTTTGGGTGGATATTAAGGGTCAGTGTAATCATATAATTAATTTAAATGTCTAAAACAAATGGTTATGGTAAGTTATCACATGTTTCTCTTTTTTATTATATGTTGTTAATGTTTTTATACCTTCAAATTTAGAATTCCAAAAATAGAAGTTGTTAGAAGCCTTGAGTACACTATAGTTGATATATGTGATGACCCTTTTTTTGTTCTCACACTGTGAATAAAAGGTTAAATAACTTATATTTGGTTAATAATTCATTTCCCCTATATATCTGGTCTGCATGATAATACTCATGATAATATGAAAAGGTAATATGATTAATCCCATGAATAAATGTGAAGTAGGGATGAGTTATTATTGTGTGTTGTTGTTCTTTTTGTGACTATTTATATGGATTTCATTTGTTGTGTGGTGATGATTTTGATAGGATAGGTTTTGTGGTACACGGGGCAGTGATGTGATTGTTGGTTAGCATATATGCGATGTGGGATGTTTTTTGTTTTGGCATAGATGTTGTGGAGTAGTGGTTTTGGTATAGTGGTTGTGGTGTAGTGATTGTGGTGCATTGTTTATGGTGCGGGGGTTGTGGTATGTGGTGGTTTTGGTTGTGCGATGGAAAATATATTTGGTTTTTGTGCTATGACATGGCTTCGGTAATGTGATGTGACAATGATGGTGGATGTGTGGTGTTTTGGTGATAGTTGGGTGGTGTGTTTTTGAAAGTTTTTTAGGTATCCATGGAATAAATAATTTATAATGTTGAATGAATGGAATAATTTAATGGGTTTTATATTGGATATAATGGGGTGTAAATTTACATGTGATTAATGGATTTAGTTTAATTGAATGAATTGAATGAGGGGTATAATGTGAAAAGAAAATTCTAATAAATTAATGTTGGGGAACATGTATGTTGGAAGTGGAAAATGTTGTGTGGATTGTGTGGTGGAAGTGTGGTGTGTTTCATATAGTGGTGGAAGTAATTGTGATGTTTAATTTGTGATACGTAGAGATGATATGGTGTGTGTTAGTGTCATTGATGTGACCCCTTATGATGGGTATTGTGTGTTATCTCTATATCATCAATGTTTATGTTTTTTTATATGTTCCCTTCCTGAGTTGGATAACCTTACCAATACTCAAAGGTTATGGGTTATGAGTGTTTTCCCTAACATCCAGGATGGTAGTAATATGGATTTCTAGATACCCCCTCTCCCTCGCTCTTATTTTAGTAATGATGTGTTGTCTCTTGTGTCTTCATGTGAGATATAATTTGTGGCCCATGGTTTTTTAGGAAACATGTGACATGTGGTCCTAGGTTTCTTTGGGATGAGTTGTGATGTGTAGTCCCAAGTGATTTAAGGATGATATGTGATGTGATGTGATGTGTGGACTAGGTGTGTGTGGGAGGTATGTGATGTGATGTGTGGATCGGGTGTGTGCAAGCTAGATTTTATATGATATGGGTGGGAAATATGGGAGCATATGATTTTCTATATTTGTGTATGAGAGCAGAAACATAGTGGGGAAGAGGTTGCATGGCCCCTTTATGTGTTATGATCTCTATATTATATTATTATATTGGATGCGTGATTTGGATCATGATCCATAATTAGGATGGGTTTGGTTAGATGACCTATTTAGGTTTTTGTTGGTTCTATTATTTGTTCATTGGAACATAAGTATTCTCGTTTCACATGTTCACTTGAGGCATTAGTTATATCCCTACTGAGTATACATTTTATCCTCACCCTATGTATATAAACTGTTTTCAGCTTTCCAGGAGGACGTTGGGGACTAAGCTAGACATTACTAGTTGGATTGGAGTTTTTGTTGATTAAATTCCATATACTTTTTTTGTATTTCACTTTGGAGACTTTTATATATATCAATTTTATTTACTCATGCATTGTGGATTGGTTTTTGTTTTACCTTTATATAGTCTACTAGAGTGGTTTGGTGATTGTTTGTCCTATCTCATAATATTTTTTATTTTATAGAGGGTAATGCCTCCCATATTGTGAGATTTTAATACCCGTGGTGCTAGTCACTGACCTGAGGCCTACTAAAAGTTGGACTCAATAATCATTATCTTTCTCCCTTCATTGTAGCATCATTGGTGGGAGGCAGTCATGACACATCACCTATTTTTATTAATTGGATATCCCAATTTATAAAGTTTCTTACTCATTATAAAGTCTTTTATGATATAACATTCATTAAAGAAAATGTGAACATTAATAGTCATTTTCGAGGACATAATATAAAAATCACTGGAATTTAATATAACAAAACATTTAAATCAATCAGTCATAATTATTTTTAAAACACCAAATACATTTAAATAAAATTCCTTTTTATTTTCAACATTTTGTGTTAAGCGTATAGAATATATAAACTCAATATACTCTAGGTTTTATTCCAAAAAAATATGAGGATGAGAAATATTATTTGAGAATAAAATGATGCAAAATAGTTTTCATAAGGAGTATCCCATCCCCCAAAGTGACACATTTTAAAAGTTTAATAATCTCCTGGTTATTAGCTAATAATCTCAAACTATAATAGGTCTCTCCTAATTAATGTTGAATAATGTTATTTTATCTCAATATATCATTATAATAAGTTTTACCTTTTATCTTTGTATGTATTATTTTCATGTAATATAGCTCTCCAATTTTAGCAAGCACATAATATAGTTTACCGATACAAAATCCCTACTTCTAGGGAAACCATTTTCTTTCATGATTGTTAAAGAAAAATTTTATTTGGAAATCTATATATGTTAGAGTTATTCTATCGAAATGAATTTAATTTTCGTAAAATCAAGAAGTAGACATTGTTTTAGAATTTTTTATTTTACTCAATATATATTCAATATTATCATCATCAGTTTAGGTCACAGTGTGTTGGCATGGTAAATGGAAATTCAATCTCTCTACTAAAGGATATATGTAATAGATATAATAAGAAAAAAATACTCCAGGAAGATTCATAAGATGATATGTATCGACAATCATAATACATTTTAATTTCAACTTTATCTTTTTAGATAAGTGACTGTTATTGGGATCTTAAAGTGTTATTATCACACGACCATGACCGTTATTGATATATTAAAAAGGCATTTGATAAAATTTAATTTTATTTAATGCTAAATTTTTATATGATCTTGATACTTTAATATAAAAATATGAATATAATGGATAATAAACTGGTTATCCAAATCAACACTATTCTTGAGGATTATACTTCCATAATTACTTCTTTCATAAATAACATAACTATCATCATCAACTATTGTATGTATTATAAAAAATTGGGTAAAAATTTAAACATTTTCCATTTTTCATATATGGGAAATTGATCATAAAATTTTTAATTACTTCATAAAGTGTTGGTAAGGTAATATTTTTTTGAATTTTAGTGGAGACAATTATGTTTATATCTGTTGGAGTAGTGACTTTGTTTTCATGTCAAGGAAACTGGATAATGTGCACCAGAGGAAACCATCATTTCTAGAATTCTATTATATAAATAAAATATAGGTAAAAGATAAGAATTAGTAAAATATCATAGAAAATGATACAAAAAAGTGTTTTTTCTAAATTTTATGAATAGTTGATTCAAAGTTCATTACATACTCAAAACATTCTAGAGAAACATCTATATCATAAATATTTTATCATATGGTTAAAATTTATATTGAGTACTATTGATAGTATTTGAGGATATCTTATAGGTTGAAGATTATTACTTGGAACAAATCTATAAATTTTAGACTACATTAGATTACATGTAAATGTTCAGGACAAATCTAGATATCCTACCCAAATTCAGATTGACATTACATCTTAGTAATTTTTAATCATATACCATGGACCACCAGTAATAGTTGAAGGTAAAATTATACACATTACACATGAAGACCCATCACAATAACCTCTAAGGTATACATCTTTCAATCCATTGTAAATTTCAACTCTCAATATTTTTTTATTAAAGAGAATAAATAATAGTGTTTAATTTTTAATCATTGTATAAGAATCTATAATAAACTTTTACAACAGCCATCTAGAATGGAGTATAGTTGATGCATCAATGGAATGAAATTACAGGATATAAGAAAAGTATTCTCACATAGTTACTTTCTATAGTTTAGTACTTGTATTGAAGAATAAAGCATGATAATACATATTTTCAACAAATCCATCCTAGCCACTTGTGAAAATTATTGGATATTATAATGGAAGGTACAATGGTTGAGGCTCATTTATGCATTGTTGGTCACTGTTACTGATCTTTATGATTATATCTCTTTCTTTATTAAGATATTCAATGTCGTTGGCTATAATCATTGCATGTTAAGAATTATTTTGTATCTTTTATGTTATTTCATTTACTCCTTTTCATTTAAGAATACATGGATTTAAATTTGGAATTTCATGTGACTGAATAATATCCCTTGTAGTTCTAAAATGACAAGCTAAAGAGTTGTTCTCGTGAAGAATTTCTTTTATTTTCTCTATGATTTTAGAATTAATAGTTAGGTTAAAATTACATTCATCAAATATGTATTCAAAAAATTTGATAAATTAAAATAAAAATATTTTATCAAAAAATTTGATAATGAATTTTACAATTATCTAATATCTTGTATTCTGATATGAGCCTCATTTGTAGAGTCATATACCTATAGTTGTGCAAACATTGGTGGTTTTTCAACAGAAGGAACTAAACTACCTAAATGATGGTAGTTTATCCCATTTAATCTAAATATTTTTGGACACTCACCATTATTTATTGATTTATCAATATTTCTACCCATTCATGTGAATAAAAACATTACATTATAAATGTGGATATTCTCTTGTAATTTTTATCCCTAGGTAGAAGTATAATTGGAAACCAATAATTTTAGGTATTCTAGACATGCATACATTAACTCCAACAGAATCTTTCCTAGTGCGAAGAATGAAGTTAAATGTGGGGTTTTTTGTAACCATATTTATTATTTCTCTCATCAGTAAGATTGCACTTTCTCTAGATCCCAAAAGAGACTTTATTGATATGAATAAGTCATTTATAGTCTCTTCTATAAAGAAACTAATATTATGAATGATGTGTGAGACATAAGGAAGTTAAAACCAATGAAGATAGCACAAACCTTTTAATGTATACCACTCAGTCCCTAATGAAAAATCATATACGAATTATAGAATTTTCTAAAATATTAGATCGTGAACAAAAAAGATTTGTATATATTGCAATAAAATTATTGGGAAAACCCCATCCTATATGGAAGGAGGAATTTACCCCCACACTATTTTCCATTATACCATTTATAAATTAGAAGGATACACTAGTCACCACTCTAAAACCTTCTAGGATTTTGATATTCATAAGGATAAGAGAAGATCGAATGAAAACTAGAGTAATGATTATTCCACATAGTCTATATTATTTAGAATTTATAGGAAATTATGTTATAATTACGTACTATCAGATCTATCATAATTTACCTCAATATTTTTTGAGAATAATAAAGAATAATTCAATAAAGGATTAAATTATGAAATTTCATTCAATAATCCTGTAACAATTTTTAATTATTATGGAACCTTTAAAGGTAACTATAAGTTTGATGAAGATATATACTTAATGGATGATTATAATGAACTAGTTCTTGTGAAATTCACATTTTTTAGTATAAATTACATCAACTATATTAATTAGTCATATTGTGATGTTGACAATCAGTATTTCTAGGATAAAGTATCAATGGAAATTGTTAGGTGAACTAAAATACATTAAAGGAGTATAAACCTATCATCAATGGAAAACTCATACACTATGATCTACAACTAAAATTCCATTTCTAGTATACTTATATATTACCTCTAATGTCCTGAATGCCTTTAAATTTATATTGATTTTGATAATCCACCTTTCAAAGGGTGAGGTGGAACCATTACAAAGCTCGTAGTCATAATTATTACAAAGACCGTAGGCCTTAGATGAATTCATTGCTTGTAGGCTCCAAACATTAAATATAACCCAGACTAACTATTTGGAATTGCTCCTCCCCATCATCTTCATCGTGAAATAATCTCTCCACCATTGCATGGATGTTCGGCCAGGCTTTCTCAGGCATACACAGGATTGTCCCGATGGCGGGTTTCATACCCTATCATTCTTACAATCTGTTTGGCTACTCCTATTGGGAAATATCTTTACTCATCCTTCTTCTAAAGCTTGTTCTTTGTAGATTTTATGATTTGCATATATACTAAAGGTGTCCTAAAGGCCTTAAGGTGACCTGAAGCCCTTACTGACCCGAAGGCCATAAAGGACTCAGGGACCAAATTAGTGGCCTAAATGACCAAATGGGTGAATAGTCCCTTCTACTACAGTGCCAAACAGTACCTGATATAGTTCCCGCTACAGTACCTACAACAATACTGCTACAGTACCCCCAAAAATATGCCTCTTCATGGATTTGATCTCGGGTCACTTTGATGCACTTACGGAGTCTGCACCAACCAGTATGAGGCTCATGTGATTTTTTTAGTATACTAATATATTACTAATAATGAAAAATTCATTATTATTTATATTCCTACTAGCTGCTAAAATATGTTGAGATCATCTCTAATGATAACTATCACAGTTGTTCAAAAAGATGAAAACATCCACTAAGAAAAATTTCATGTTTCTCAAAGGAAATTTACTTAATAAATATTATTTCTCATTTGAAGATAATCTCTTAATGGATAATCCCCCATTAAAAAAGTGTATTTATCAACCAAAAAAATAAAAATATATCTATATAGTAGAAATCTTACAAACACATCTAGTTAATTTATTCAATATTAGATTTCCAATAAATTTCGTATTGGGGTTATAATTAATCTCAGACTCAAGTGTGTTATTTGTGAGATACTTTAATGTAGAGATATATATTTGAGGAAGATATAATCATTGTAATTAATTTACTAATAGAGGTTATCAAATCTTATCTTATACATGTATAGTAATTAAAGAATTTATAACATGATTGGTCTTATTTAACAGCACTATAATGGTTTTTTAAATCCCAAATTGTTATATTTCAATATCATTATAGTTAAAATAAATATTCATGTTATTATTTTTTTCCACTTTGTGATCAATACACTACTGATTGGAATTTATTCTTATTGGAATGTGAACTGTTAACTCAGTCTGTTTAGGGGTCGACAATTGACTTTTATTGTTTAAGTTTCTTAATTCTTGAACATGAATTGTGATCATAGTGTGAGATCAATTGATTCTTGATGCTAGATAATCATTGATCATCTTGACTAACACCTAACAAAATATGGTTAAAATAATATTTTAGTTTAAGACCATAACTTTTTGAGCTGAGTGAATTTCATGTATTGAGAACTTAATTCATGCATTGAATTTTTTTAGTAAATATTTTTAAGTGATGAACATATTTTCTCCCATGAGACCTAATAGATTTGGTCACCTCACTACCTCTCTTCATTATCCTTTTTCCCTACTATTTTCTCACATTCTTCCATTAATTATTATTTCACTGTTACATTTGTTTTATAATTTTTATCTCTTTTTTGTTTGGTTACTAGAATTGTTTCTTTATTTAGCATAAATAGAAATAAATTTATATAGATTATAAAAAATCATAAAGAATTAACTCCTACGAGGTTGTTTCACTAGGAGAAGACCTTGGTCATTATTTTATTGCAACCATTATGTTATTAATTTCGAGTTAGGATTTTAAACAACAACTAAAAATCCTTCATTCAGTATTACTAGTATTATTTTCCTAAAATCCCCCCAGGAAAATATTACATCCACAAAAAGGTAAATTTGAAGAATTATAATTTTTTACTAACATTATATCTCTCAGATAATGATCAAGATCATCAAAAAAATGTTTTTGAATCATTGGTACCTCATAAAAAATATTCCATTTTGTTAATAAAATAATTTTTTCAAGATCACTTCCATACTCAATATTGTAAAATTAATGCTCATTAACATATATAAGAACGTCGAATTTGGAGTGGGTCATCCTTCCACATGGAAAGAATAATGCTACTATTCCACTGTATGAAACTAGAATAACATTATTACCTTGTTATCGTAGAATACATGTTAAATCTCTCAAAACGAAACTCTTACCCATTCCTCAATATACATGCAATAAAAAACCCTGAGGTAGAAGATAATAAAGAATAATTGAAAAAGCGTTGTCGCACGCGCTCTCAAAAGAACTTCAAAAGTGAGTTACGTTGGATAAAACTCCAAGCACAACACTCTATGAAGCTAATGTTTAGTTTACTTGGTGTAGCATAGGGGGCTAACCAAGGTCGTCTCTCAAAGGAGGAAGTGAATTAAAACATCTTATTAGAGGTATTATAAAAATTAAATAAAAGAGAATAAAAACACTACTAGAAAAGGATGGGGGTTGTTTATAGTTTATGAATCTAGAAGAAGTTTGCTGGAAGAAGATTGTATTTTTTTTGTTTTTAGTTTTGAAATTAATTCCGATTAAAATAACACAACAAGAAGATGTTTTTTTTTTAGAAAATATTTTAAAAGGCGTAATCGATCTAACTCTACCTCTTCATTTACATATTAATCATTATCATTTAGATGAATATCCACTTAATTATGATCCTCTAATTTGTTAACCCTCGAACCCTACAAGAGTTAACTTAACCACAAAGATGGAATTACTTAAACCCTAGGCTAGCTTCGGAACATGCAATCGCAGAACCCTGCTTTGATTGTTGTTCTAAGGTTAGCTTATGGTCAGTGGTTAATTAGAGCACAAATCCATTCTGGAAATGAGGATGAGTTGTGTTTAGGGATTATATTTGAACTCTACAAATTTATCCCAAGTGGTCTTGTATTACCGATTAAGCTCGCACTCTCACAATTTACACAAAATCTCGACCTCGCGTGTTTTTGTATTAATTGTTCAATTGCTTGCTTAGTTTATTAAAATTTAAAAACATAATTCATGGATAATATTATGTGAATTACAGTAGGCTCAATGATTCAAAATAATTAAATGAAGAGGGTAGAAGATAGATCGATCACTAAAAATTACTCTTCCATGGGTGGCGTAATCATCGTAGAAGCGTTTTTCATGTGCAAAGGTTTATAATGGGTATAACCCAATATCGCTTCAACTCAAGAATTCCAGCCCCAAGAGGAAGATTAAGAGAAGAATAAATTTAAATAAAACAGAGGAAAAGAGAATAAATAAAAGAAGAACAAAGAAGTTTATTACACAAACAAAACAATTACAACATGAAGGAGAGAAGGAGGCTTCGATGAGAGGATCCTTGCTTCAAGAGCTACCTCTCTTACAATGGTTGTAGAATTTGGTTGAAACCAATTCTCCTCTTCCTCCAATCTCCCAATGCACGAACCAGCCTCTCCAAATGAGAAAATCACTAATTTATAGAGTGGAGGGGAGGCTAGGTTTAAAGTGGTTTCAAGTGTGAATGCAAAATCTCGGCCAAATATTTTAATGAAACTTGCACCGCCCATTTGACCTCCAAAACGCGTGAATTGACCGTCCTTCCAGAAGGCTGATTTGTGCCACATAATGTCCCCGAGCTTTCCTCAAAATTTGGGCTCAATACAAGCCCTTATGTAGAGGATATGGCCCAAATACAGAACCTTCTCCATTCTGGCGAGCCCAGCCCAACTTTGACTTCATGGCCCAATTTCAACAACCAAATTAACTCTTTAGCTTTAGTGTCCTGAATAAAAGTTGTAGATAATTAAGTTAGGAACACTGTTACAAAATTGCAAATTCAAATAATAAATATAAAAATATTTATCTTCGAAATAATACAGTGCACTATTAAGGGTAAAACTGGAATTTTCACCAAATTTTCAAATGAATGATCAAATCCCAAATATTTTATAAATAAACATATTTAACACAATGTGAGGAAATTATATCATTTATTATCAATAAAATATTCAATAAAATAGTGTTTTATCAATAATGAAACCCATCACCTGTTTTTATTCAATCGTTAGCTTACTTTGTATAGTTTTATACTCATTCTAAATTTTTTTGTTATAATTAAATTCTTATATGACTAAACATTCACTTTTAATATGAGTTAATGAATCTATAACTATAATATAAGGATAAAAATGTAAATAACTTCCATTTTTATGAAGAATGTTATCTATTTAAAGTAAAGAATACATTTTCTTTTAATAACCAGTGAGTGTTAAATATAAAAAATAGAAAATTGTGTTTGAAAATATTATGATAATAGTGTTTGACAATAATTTTCACAGTAAATTTAGATCATGTGATAGGGAGTAAATTATAAATTACACAAAAGTGTTATGATAACATTAATGTATGAATTTATTAAGAAATTAAATGATATTTAAGATACAATAAATATGTATACCATCTTTTCCATGATAGTTATACCCCCAAAAAACCTAATAATTTGTATTTAAAGAAATACATACTTTTTTTGATGGTATACAGTGAGTTTTTAATGTAAGAGAAAAATGTTAATAAAGTATTGTGATAATGGTTTATAACTGTGACGCCCTGAAATTTTAAAATCTGAACCTCACATTCGATAGTGTGTATGACACACAAAACAAAGTTTTTAAGGGAATATAACATCCAGATACTTTATGATCTATTTAATATTTTAAATAAATTAAATAAATTATATATCTTTCAATGCACACAACACTGAGTTTATCCTGTGTTACATGCAAGACTCGGTTTTACCGAACAATAATATACTTATAATAATATTATTTAATGTGATAGTTATCAACTTGTCATTGGAATGGAATAAATGAGTAGGATTAATGAACCTATGAAAATATACCGTTAAAACATTTTTATTAATTATCTATTTATTAGTAATATAATATGTATCATTTAAAATAAAATGATATATTTTTTGAAAAATAGTATTTTTCTAAAAGATGAATTATTCACATTTTACACACATAATTTAAAATTTATTTTTAATAATTTTAGAAAATTAATTTGGAAAAATAATATCCATTTTTAAAATCATAAAATTAAAATTATTTGATGATGAAATTTTGGTATTTTTCTAAAAAGTTTCATTTTTTTGGTGAATAGTGAAAATAATGAATTTTAATTGAAAACTGACGTTTCATTTAAATAATTTATAATGTTAAATTATATTTTAAATTGTTTTTTTTGTAAAATGAGTTCAATTATATATATATTAACCCAATTTAGGTCATTTTAATCAATTTCATATTAAATTTTGATATAAAAAACATTGTATACTTTTTAACATTTTCACTTTAAAAACTCTCTTTCTCATCACGTTTACATGATTAATTTTAAATTAAAATTTTCCATTTATGTGGATTGAATATGGATAAATGGATTCCATATTTTTATTCAGAATAATTTGTAGCTTTTAATAAGTTAAACAGAATATTTTACCAAAACTAATAATAAAAGCATTAAAAATTAATCAACATAGTTAAGTTAAAATGGTTTACCATGGGGTTATACTATAATGGTAAGAGTGAAAATAACCTAATATATTATATTAAATTTATTTAATGAATTTATTTAAAATTATTTCATTATAGTATCTAAAATTTATAAATTCTTTTCCACTTTTCTTTGAATATGACCCTTATAATGAGTTAAGTAAAGAAAAAAGAAAAAAAAAATAGTTTTCTTTCATTTAATATCAATAATGCTTTCGAATAGGGAAAAACAAATGAAATAAGTTATACATATTATTCTAAAATATAAATTTATTTTTATCATAATAATTTATCTTTAATTTTTAGATAATAATTAGTTACTTACGATGCTTTAGAAACGTGAACGCAATAATTATTTTGTTAATAAAAAATAACAGATAATATAAATAATAAAAGTAAAGTGAATTGGATGAATTATTATGTTCCATTATTTTATCAGATTAATATATGATTTTTCATGGGTTTTAACATAATATATTTTAATTACATAATTTTATTTATATTTTCAAATTTATTTTAAATGAATAATGTCAAAATTTACAATGGTGTTATTTTATGATAAATTATATTTTATTAGATAATTTAAAATTACTAAAGAACCCAATATTATTCCAAGTAATTTTAAGTTAAAATAAATATAAAATATATTCAATTTGTGGATTAATTTTTATTTTAGACTATAATGACCAAAAAATAGTAAAAACTATATTAGCACAGTTAAGGTTAAAATGGTGTTTTTGCACAATCATGCGCTTGTGTTAAAATAGATTATCTACACACATATGTTTTTTATTTGATAAATTGGTTTTAATATTTATAATATATGGGTATAAATTATCTAATAAGTATCCCTTTAATTTAGTCTTAATGGATAATTTACCTAGGTTAGAGAACTAGTTATCGTAGTGAAAAACCAAAATGGTAAAAATAAGGAAAATTATATGTTAAGGAACAAAATGTTTGAAAAAATGTGTTTCATTGTGTTTTGAAGATTTTTATTGACCATATAATATATATTCACCTTTAATTACCAATTTTATATCCACTTTAGATAATTTTTACCTCCCAATAGTTAATACTTTTGAGTATTTATAAGAATGTCACTCCTCCTGAACTATAAAACGGTACTCACTCCCTTCATTTATTCAAACCTATAAATCCACTTGTCTTGAGTAATAAATACCCAAATCACTTAAAAAAATTATAGCCTCATCCTATAATCTTTATTTTGGTCAAAATTATAATTTATAATGTATTTAGTGCAAACCTAATGAGGATACCCGAACAAGAGGTATTGTTCTTCAACATGCATCTTTATTTTACTTCTTTCTCCACCTCCTTCGTGTTTTATTATACCATGATGATATAATAATATCATTATACTGAATATAATGATATTTTTTATAATAATTTCATGATCTAAAATCATCTCCACTTTTAACAATGGGTTACAAAATCATTGTTCATGTGTACGGAGGACTACCTCCTTACGAACCGATGGCGTTTGTTTTTTTATTTTCATATCTTAGGGATGGGTATGATGATGGATATAAATTATATATATGATATTTATAAAATATTTATACCTATTTAGTAAATATATCATGTATATTTTTTATTCCACTCCATTATAGATACAATGAGGTTTCTCTTGTGTACGGTGGACTACCGTCTCGCAAAAACATGCCATTCATTTTTCACTAACGCTTCACATGGAAGGTGATAAAGATAATTTTAATGATTATATGTGATATAAATGAAATAATTATGTTATTAATTACATATTTATCATTATCTAATGATTATATATATCATTTTATCTTTATTTTTCATTCACGTTGGATGATAGTATTTTTTATGTATGTGTGGACTACCAACTTCATGAAGCAACGTGACTCTATTTTCATCACCACACCACATGGATGACATATATAATTAAATAATATGGCATATATGATATCATGATAATTTTTTAATTTTAATATATTAGTTTACTCCTTTCCATAATTACTGATGAAAAATGGAAATGTTACTCATGCGTACATACGGCATACCGTCTACATGATCGTAACTTACATCATTTTTCATAAGCGTCATTCATGATTGGTTTTAAAAAGTAAAATAGATGTGCAAATATGATAATTAGTTTATGATTATTATTATTATATATATTATATAACTATATAATATGTGCAAGAATCGAAACTTTCATAACAAAACATGCATGAAAAAATAAGGAAATTAACACCCGAAATAATGAAAATAATGAAAGATTATAAATGAACGGGTGCTAAGATGTTATAAAATGATCATATATGATAATATTATTATTAATATGATTCTATAATAAGTCAGTAACATGTTTAAAACCACTATATAGTATTTTATGTCAATTTCAACCAAATGGAAGCATGAGGTAAGGGTTTTCATCTCAATTTCATTTCATTGAGGCATATTGTATTGTTATACACCTAATTTCATTTATATGTCATATATGTTACCCCTTTGACATGTAATATCATGAATACGTCATTATTTATAGTATTTTATATTTAAATTTCAATTATTCCCTCTAATGGGATTGGGATTAAAATTTACCAACTGGTAAGGGATTTCTTAACCAAATGTCCACTCATTAAGTCAAACTCTTACTTCATTGATTATGTCATGATAAGATTATGCATGTAATTAATTTTGATTATATTATAATTTATTTCCCATATTTAGGTGTATTTTCATTTAATACATATAATTTATCCATTTATTAATTCTCACGTCAACATTATGATCATTTTAAGGTTTTATTTCGTAATCTCATTCTAATCGAGAAGGTTTATTCTTGAATATTTATTGAAGGAAATAACGTTACCATTTCTTAATAAACCAATTAATTGTATTATCCTATGGTATCTAATGATCCATTTCAATTAATAGTACCATTTTTATACTCTTTGGTACTTAAAATTTTTTAGATAATGTTTTTAAGAAAATACAACTTTATTTCTCTCTTTGGTTAGAAATTATTTATTCTTCCAAAGTCGTGTTCTCTAAAATGTTTTCAAAAATGTTGTAAACCTTTTAAAAATAATTTATCAAAGTAATTTTCACCTATTTTCACTTTTTTTTTAAAAAATAAATGGAATATTATGTGGTTTTCAAAATAATTCCTCTTTGTCTTTAATCGGAAAAATGAAAGGAATCTTCTTTTTGTTTTATGAAGAAGGAACATTCTTAACCTTTTTTATACTGAAAAAGAAATGTTATTTTTAACTTTTATGACATGTATATAATTAATTTTCATCATAAACATCCTTTATTTAAATATTATTTTTCAATTTTATAAGTATCCTTTTAAATAATATGTTTTTAAACGTGATTTTCAAGGAAAACAATTTTGAAAAAAAATTAAAAATGTAATTTTTTTTCAAAATGAAAAATGAAATTTTCCTCAAGAATGTTTTTAAATATATTTTTATGGAATTTAAATTAATCACTAAAAACCACTTTATTATTACTCTAATGGGTATATATTATATTAATACTATCTTTAATATTCCTCTGGATGGTTTATGATCATTTTGAAGAAACAAAGTATAGATATTCACTTCCTTGATTCATTTTTCTAGTCATTAACTTTACCTTGAATTAATTACTTTACAATTGACAATGAATTTACCCTAAATTTCATTATTATTTATGATGGATATGTTTATTTATTAAACCATATACCCTATTTAGATAAATTGTTTACATTGAATGTTATTTGACTGGATGAGGAATTATTGATAAATTTGTATCCTTTACTCAATATAGATACTTTATGATAAGTCAGATGGTTTAGGAATTAAATATATTATTCCATATCAGATGAATTATTTAGAAATAAATGAAATGTGTTGGGTACCATTTATAGAAATCCACTCAATGAATTAGTAGTCACATGAGACAAAATTAGTTGGCCAAACCCTTTGCATTTGTAACTAAATGGTTAAAACTGCCTTGAGGATAGATCTTGATAATAGAGATATAGTTGGCCAAAATTTATTTGTTTTTCCCCAAATTTTTTAAACTATCGTGATATTTTCTATATTATATTATCTACATATACATTTCATTCTCAGTTTATTGATTAAATGGAATGTATTTTTAGTTATTTACCTTTCAATGTTGATTAAGCCTTATCTTGTTATTCAAATGGCCAATGTGATCAGTTATTTACCTTACAATATTTATTATTCGAATTAATTCATGATAGATTCCACTATACATAACCCTTATTGGGTATTTTAGCTCAATAAAGTTTTTTATTTCCAAGGATTCCATGGAGAGTACTATGTTTAATATGAAATGATATTCTTGAGGTAATAATGTTATTCTCGAAAAAAACATGTTGTAATTTTTGTATTCAAATGTAATGTAAGACTCCTATATATATCTAGTTTACCAAGATTACTAAACTATTTGGTCCTTAAAGATGAAATTCCTTATATATTATGCCAATATAGTAAATAAGGAATCGTCTCCAAGATATTTGGGTAAGGGTCGTTATAGTCGTATTAGAGAAATTTTAGTAGAAACATCAGGATCTAGATTTAAGAAAACATAGATTAGGGAATATAACCATAAGGGAGACATTGAGGATAAGTATATAATATCACCCTGATGTTTTGATAAGGTTGAGATTATGTCATTTTCCCAAGAAACTCATACCTAGCTAGATAGTATAAGTGGATGTGGTTCTGGCGCAAATGTACTTAGGGCTAATAACTTTGAAAAGGGTGTGTCTGGCTTGACTTGAGCATTAACTGGTACATGACAATGGGATTTACTAGATAGTTTTTTAGAAACTCCAAGGGGATATGATAAGGATAATTCAAATTTTATTTACAAATCATTTTAAAGTATTTATATAGATAATGATAATGAATGACCTAATATAAACCCTAGACTAAGTAAAGTCCTTTGTGGAAATAAAACCAAAGAATAATTTATGTATTAGGATTCCAGAAAATTAAAAGTGTTCTTACCAAGGGTTTTTGGTTATAAGAATCATGAAACATTTTTGGAATGTGTTAGAATCATGTATGTCTTCATTAACTAAATATTTATGGATACAATCATGGTTTAATGAGTTTAATATTAATCGTAAGTTCAAAATATTAAACACCCATTTTAAAAAACATATTGTGATATAGGAATGTCACAAGGTTAAGGATATTTGGAAGATAGTTATGGAAATACAACCCATTGGTTTAGTACCTGTTTTAATGGAAAATTTATTCGTACAATAATACATTTACATTTTATAGACATAAGCGTAAAGGTATTGATAACATTTATGGTTAAAATGATTATTAATGGAATTATAATAATAGTAAAATGAGATCATTAAACCTTATAAAAAATCAAAAAAAATAGTGTATTGAAAACCTTAGTAAAAATGTTATTTAATGATTAATTTTATTTCAAAAATGTCCACTATATTTTTTGGGTAACTATTAAGGAATTTTGTTAATATAGTTTAGAAAAAGGAAGACATGTATGGTGGGTGACAACCCATCATGTTTGGAAAGGTCACAAGGCTTGAACCCATAACATAAGGAATAAAAGGTTTTAGTTCCTACACTATAAAAAAAGGGGACTAGCGGTGGTTTTTTCATAGACTAGTGGTGGTTTAAACCATTTCCTAATTTTAGAGTGGTGATTATTAAAATCACTACGCATTGTATGTTTTCTAGTTATTCAGCAGTGGTTTCTTTAATTTCACGAGGGATGTGTTATATGACATTTTTTGAGAATTTAGAGGAATTCACTTTTTTATTAAGATATTTTTCTTTTATAAAAAAATATCAAAGGAAAATATAAATAAAATGAAACAAATCACCTCTGAACAAATCAGCGGTGGTTTTTTTAACGTTGGTTCATCCTAAGCGTCGCTAAATATATTTTTTTAATGTGTTTAGTCGTTGTTACTAAGAACATATGATAAATATTTTTTTAGTATTTAATAAAATATATATATATATATATATATATATAATTAACATGATATAAACTAAAAAATAAATTTATGATAACCCCATTATACATATGTTATACATCTACAATCATCCTAACCTTAGTCTCACTCAACCCATACATTTGTCAACCAATACTTCAATCTTTAGTATATACATATAAAATGTATCAAACAATAACCCATGCCAAATATATATCCACGTCACAAATTCTACTATATATTTTCGCCTCCACATAATCTCATCAATTATAACTGACCATGTCATCTCATCAACTATAACAAAATTGAAAACAAAAATTAAAACTAAACATAATAAATCAGAATTACAGTAGAATAATTAATAAAATTTAAACATACCATTGAAACTAAGAACCATCACGACTACCTTCTGAAGAATGTCATGGATTAGAATGTCCAACCTCCTTCCAACTGCCAACATCTTTCACATATAATTAAAACCAAAATATTTAAGAAAATAAATGCAAAAGAGAAAAGACGTAGAATATATTCAGAATATTATACATAAAATTTCTTATCTTTTTAATCAATAATAATACATTTTAACATAAAATAAATATTATATAATTAAAAAAACTTTTAAAACATAATCTTTCCTATTTAATATAATACTCAACAATTGAAATGGAAATGTGAGTATATATTCTAATTTTGTTTTTAAAGCGGCGTGGGGTGTGCTTGAAATTTAATTAATAATAAAAATGTAAAGACATTGATACCAAATTAAGTATTATATTTCAAAAATAACTAAGTGGTTGTTTTCCAATGATTTCACATCAATATATGGTTGTTTACTATGTTTTTTACTATTCCACACACATTTTAGTGTTTTAAAACTCTAAAATCATGTTTACAGACATAACGGGAAAACCATAATTTGGAATGATGTGTCGTCAGTTCCAAAATTCCAAAATATTATATATGATTATTGTCCCTTGATTTTAAGGAATTACAATATCTTTTTCCTAGTCCCCCCCCCCCCCCGAAACATTTTTTTAAAGGATTTTTCACCTTTAAGATGTGTTTACCGAGTAATTCGACCACATCCCACGTCGCATGGATGTGTTGTCTATGCGTACACATAAAAAATAACTTAGTCATATTTATCCCATGATTTCACATCTATATAATGTGTTTTTTAATATTTTAGTTGTTCCATGCACTTTTTAGTGTTTTAAAATACTAAAAACAAGTTTACAGTCATATTAGTAAAACCATTATTCTGAATGACATGTATTCGGTTCCTACAATTCACAATTCCATATATGGTTTTTCCACTGATTTTAGAGAAATATGACATTTTTTTTCTGGTTTTGACCCCTCAACACTTTTTTACTTATAACACTTTTTCGTCCATAATAGGAAAACCAAAATTTGGAATGTTGTATCTTCAGTTAATATATTTCATAATTCAATCTACTGTCCTTATCCCCAAATTTTAGGGAAATATGATGTTGTTTTCTTGGTTTTGACCCCCCCCCCCCCCCCCACCATCAATACTCTTTTTAAAGGCTTTTGTACCTTCAAGAAGTTTTTACCAAGTAATTACAAACTCACTTCATGTATTATTAACTTTTTTTTATGCATACATGTCAAAAATAACTCAACAGTGGTTTTTCTATGATTTCATATAAATCTGAGATATTTTTCTAGGATTTTGACTGTTCCATGCACGTTATAGTGTTTCAAAACACTAGAAACATGTTTACAGTCATAATAGACAAACTATAATTCATAATGATGATCCATCAGTTCCTAGATTTTACAATTAAATCTATGGTATCGTCCCACTAATTTTAGGGAAATATAATGTCGTTTTCCTAGTTTTGACTTCCCAAAATTGTTTTTAAAGAAATTTATACCTTTATGAAGTGTTTATAGAGTAATTCCAACCACACTTCATGTTATATTGATGTGATTTCTAAGTTTAAATGTCAAAAATATATCAATAGTTGTTGTCATATGATTTCACAGAAATCTAGGGTTGTTTTCTATGCTTTTTATTATTCCATGCATGTTTTAATGTTTT
Source organism: Viscum album (assembly GCA_963277665.1). Lineage (NCBI taxonomy): Eukaryota > Viridiplantae > Streptophyta > Magnoliopsida > Santalales > Viscaceae > Viscum > Viscum album. The sequence continues at coordinate 902,905,875 of OY728158.1, read as the reverse complement.
AAAACCCTAAAAACATGTGTATAAACATAATAGGAAAACCATAATAAAAAATTACATGTAGTTAGTTCCTATATTTTAAAATTCAATCTAAGGTTATTTTATACTGATTTCAGAGAAATATGAAATCATTTTCTTAGTTTTAACCCCCCCCCCCCCCAAACTTTTTTAATGGATTTTATACCTTTAAAAAGTAATTATATCGATTAATTGCAGAGGAAACAGACATCGTATTAAAATTTTGTCTATGCTTACACATAAATATAACTAATCTATGTTTTTTTTAAATTTTACATCAATATGAGGTTGTTTTCTATGCCTCTGACCATTCTACACACGTTTTTGTGTTTTAGAATAGTAAAAATGTGTTTACTGGAATCCTTAGATAACCATAATTTGGAATGATGTGTTGTCAATTCCTAAATTTCAAAGTTCAATCTGTAGTCATTGTCCCTTGATTTTGAGGAAAACAGATGTTGTTTGTCTTATTTTGACCCCTAATACTTGTTTTTAAAGGATTTTGTACATTTAAGAAGTTTTAATTGAGTAATTTTCATCACACTGCAGGTTAGATTGATGTGTTTTCTATATGTGCACATCAGTTATTGATCATATATGGTTTTCCCATGATTTCATATCAATGTGAGGTCTTTTTATATGCTTTTAATTATTCCATGTAAGTTTTAGTGTTCTTAAAACACTAAAATGAGTTTACGGACATAACAAACAAACCTAAATTTAGAATGATGTTTCATTGGTTATACATTTAACAATTCAATATAAGGTTTTTCCCCTAATTTTAGGTAAATATGACATCATTTTTGCAGTTTTGACCCCCCCCCCCCAAATATTGGTTTTTAAATGCTTTTGTACCTTTAAGAAGTGCTTGTGAAGTAATTTTGACCACACCTCACATATAAATGATATGTTGTCTACATATTTGTGTAAAAAATTACTAATCGATAGTTTTACCATGATTTCACATCAATCTAAGGTATTTTTATATGCTTTTGATCATTCCACACACATTTTAGTGCTTTAAAACACTAAAAATACGTTTAAAATCATAATGGGAAAACCGTCATTCATAATGATGTTATATGAGTTCATACATTTAAAAATTAAATATATAGTCAATTTCCCTTTTTTCATGGCAATCATACCTCATTTTTATGTTTTAACCCCCCCTAACACTTTCTTTTAAAGGCTTTTGTACCATTAAGAAGTGTTTGTCGAGTAACTCTCACCACACCACATGTCGTATTGACATGTTGTCAATATTTAACCATAAAAAATAACTAATATATGGTTTTCCCATTATTAAACATCAATATGGGGTCGTTTTATATTTTTTTACCATTACATGAATGTTTTAGTGTTTTAAAACACTAAAAACAAGTTTTTAGCCATAACCGGCAAACCGTCATTTAGATTTATGTGTCATTAGTTATAACATTTCAAAATTCAATCTATAGTCTATGTCTGCTGATATAGGGGAAATCCATTGTCGTTTACCATGTTTTGATCCCCCCCCCCACTTGACAATTGTTTTTAAATGATTTTTTAACTTTAAGAAGTTTTTACCAAGTCATAACTGAGCTAATAAGATCAGATTGTTTTCAAACTTATGGATAATAATTTATAATTCATTTTTTTGTGTATAAATCATCCACATGTAATCCCAACACAAGATGTGGTCAGTATGACTCGAAATTCATGTTTTTTTATATAAAAGTGTTGTATTCGTTTTATTTATGGATGATGTATGTGTTCTTTGAAAATATGTAAATGATTTATGGAATTTAGTATTTACCTCGGTGGTGTGATCTATAAGGACAGAAATTTCTTCAGGGATCATGTCATCCATACACTGAAACACAGAAACTAAATCATTTCCCATTTACAACTACCTCTAATCATGTGTTTTACTATAAGAGTCGCGTTCTTTCATATTTTCTTTCAATATTTCAATTTCTCTTTTTGATTCAGAATCAATGACACTACTCAATACCCCATCAAGTGTAGTAGTAACAGATAATGCTACCCTACCAAAGATAGCTAATGGAGTAGCCCCATAACCCATCCCCCATACACTCCCAAGACGATCTTTCCCCCAAACTATTCCAACTCCATCATTTTTAGAAATTGATGATTATTATGAAGGGTCTATATAAAAAACTTATTTATTTTTAACCTTTTAATACAAATAAAATTAACAATAATTATTTACAATATCTAAACTTCATAATATTATCTAATTAATAAATTTTTCATTACTATTTATTGTTATTTTACAACTATAGAAACATAATAATGATTATTATTTTATAACAAAAAACAATCCTTAAACCCAATTAATTGGATCTAGATAGATGTATCAAATGACACCAAATTGGAATCTTTTGATCCATGTAACTGGCCTAAATTAATTGGTTTTAACGATTGTTAGTTGTTATAATATATTTTTTATTATTATGTTTTTATAAAAATGATATAATATGAAATGGTAACAAATATTAATAACTCCAACATCTTTGGTGTTGTCATTTACAAAACTACCATCAAGTTTCTTATGCACCTTAAGACATATCTCTTTTCAACCAACAAAGTGACATAATTTATTAGCCTTTATAAAAAATATAAACAAGTTAGAAAAAAACATTATATTATAATTAAATGATATAAATAACAATGAATAAAATACAAACCAAAATTTTTCTTTTTCTTGAAAAACATTGATACCCAATGATGTAAGGAATGACTTGTTTCTCGTGATTCATAGTATTTTTTGATAATTCCCACAAAAAATAACAATATTAATAAAAATTATAGTTTTATTGTGTTTGTGTTATTAAGATGCTATAAAATATACAATTACCTCATGAGATGAATCTATATTGATATTGAAAACGATCTTTCATTACTCATGAGAAATTCCTTTAGGATATTTCTAATACATCTGTCATGAGATCAGAGAATTTTCATTAAACACATTCCATAATATCCATTTGAATTATCTCCATTTAATACCCAAAATTTTCAAATTCCATGGGCATTAAATGGGGTTGGGGACATGAAAATGAAAAAATATCTATAAATAACAAACATAACACATTATAAATATATTAGAAAATTTTACTCTTGTATTTTAAATTATTTATCATGGAATATTAAATTAATATTACCTTTACATGAGTTTCAAAGACCTCAATTTTCCAAGCTATAGGAATATGCCTTTATAATTAATAGAAAATCTCACCGTCTCTCAAACCACTCTTCTATCAAAGTATATTATTCATGTCTTTTCAATCCATATATAGTTTGATATTTTAAGTCAACACACCTTGATATGTTACTTGCCACTTTTACATTCTTTAAAGTTCAAAGGAATAAATCTTTATCATTATTTTTCATTGTAAAAATTGCTTAAGGATACTTTTCATTCTCATTTTCCCACAAACCATGCTTTATATTCATTGAATCCAAGTCTGTATGATCATTATGGTGATCCTTCGATTTAACATGATCATTAAGCACTATAAAAATTACATTTCCATAGAAATTATTCTCAATATTCATTACATTGAGATTATTACATATCAAATTAAATTCCCAATAAATAATTTTTAAAAATATATTCTTTTTCTTCCATTGTCGTGTTCCAGCTTCTTCAGATATTGTTCTTCTTACCCTTTTCCACCATTCATTAAACGAATTACATTTTCAAAATTCATTAGTAACATTCAATAATTTTTATAATATTTTGGAACTAGATAACACCCTCAATGACTTTCTAATTTCAATATCTTCATTGAATTGTGTATTTTCAAACCTAAACTTATGATAATCATCAATAAATTAATGATGACACATAAAACACCATTTTTTTCTAGGAAGTAATATTTGAGGTTCAAAAGAAATATTTAAAACTAGAAAATCCAGACCAGTATGAGTGTTCTAAATTGATAAATTTCCTAGTCCAAGAATGTTACTAATTGTCCACATTAAATTAGTATTCATTTTTAATAGTTGTCTCATTTAATTATCATTTGTTTCCACACCATCATCCCATAATTCTCACAATTATTTTATTAGAGGTTGAATGTATATATCAATGTCAAATCTAGGAATTTTATTTTCATGAATAATCATCAAAATAATGAAAGAATCTTTCTTCATACACATCCATGGAGGTAAATTATAGGGGATCAAAACAAATAGGAAAATGATATAATTAGTACATAAAGTACCCAAAGTGTTAAAACCATCAGAAGCCAAAACCATATGTATATTCCTAGGATATAAAGAAAAATATATATAAATAGAATCAAACATATTCCATATTGATAAATCTTTTGTGATATCTCATCAATCCATCATTACAATCCTGATCATTCCACTTCATGTCGTATGTAGTCTTAGATGACCTGAATAATCTTCACAGGCATGGTTTCAGAGGAAAGTAATGCAATAAATTTGTAGGAGTTTTCTTCTTTTGTTTCCTCGTAGGTTTTCATTTAGTTATACTATCATTCCTATTCTTTTACTTTCATCTAATTATATGAAATCTTGTGCATTATTGTTTATCAAATTCTTCTCCCCAATAAAGCATAAAATCCTTAGGGAATGCAAGTATCTTTTTATAATGAAGTCCAAGTTTGTTGATAACTTTATTCATCTCATATAATAATGGATGGATCTTATCTTCTATGAATTTATCATGAATAAACTATAAAATCATGTAAATTTCTTTTTCATTAATTCCATAGAGACACTTAATGTGATAGAACATAAATAAAAAAGGAAACCTTGAATACTTCACAGACCCTTTATACAGTTCTTGTTGTTCGTCTTTTAATAATTTATAAAAATAATTATTCTCATCACTAAAGTTATGAGAAAGATTATCCTTCTCAGGATCAACTGAAGGTTCTGTAGTTCCATTAAAATTTTGGACATTGTATTCTACAAAACCAAATTCATCATTTAATAAATTTTAAAATAAATTATCCTCTTCTAGGTCACTTTGTATTTCTTTAACAGTATTGTCATTATTTTGAATTTCCATAACATTTGATTCACCATTCCAAATACAACATACATATCAAGAAGGAAGATATTTCAATATAACATTATTATATACTTCATTTCTATTCTACCATCACTTGAATTTATAATCTGGAAATATACATTTTATTCTAACATCTATTGATTGGTATGAAATTTCATTATCTAAAAATTATTCCAACCCCCTAGCATAATGAGGTGTGTTTTGAGGTAAATTATTCCTAATTTTATCCATAGTTATTCTGTTGTATCTTCCGTATACATTCAGATATAAAGATATAAATTTTTAATCAAACAGGTATAATCAAAATTAAATATCACCCAACATCGCCATTGACTATTTCATAACAAATATAAACGAAAATGGTATGAATCAGATAATGAACTTTTTCTTACCAAAATTCTAATATAAAAACAAGAATCAAATGAATTATTATTTCTCATAAACATATATGAATAATGAAATAAATTAGATGACGATTATCTTTTAGCACAAATGAAACCCATAAATTCTCTAAAAGATATCAAATATGACTTCCTAAATTAATATTTGGAAGATGAAGTGTCTTTATTGATAAAGATAAATGTAATTTTTTTAGGATAACTAAGGATCAATATGTGTTATAATAATACTCAATAGAATGGTATTTGAAGTTAGATATAAGCTTGGAATAACTAATATTTAATAATATAAGTGTGGAAAATAGTATCCAGATTAAAGATGATAAATATGTATCATTTTTTGATATTTTATATGTATATGATATTCTTTTTATGGGAGAAAAAGATAATGGTGTATTCTATCCTTTTGTTATAAATAAAGAGGGTTCATTTCTGTTAAAAAATTGGCTACATTGATCAATGTCTGGACCCCTTTCCATGGTTTAAATAAGTCTAAGAGAACCCATTTAAAAATTTGAATGAAAGATATACTTTTTTGGGATATCACACACTATTGGATGGATAAAACTGATAAACATAGAATTTTTAGGTTTTTATATGTGATAATACTTCATTATACCATTTAGGATCCACTATTTAATATATTGAATCATTATTTTACTTTTAGGGGATCCAAAAAATCAAAGGTTTTGTGGTGATGGGAAACATTATAAAATATTTGAAAAAACATTTGGGAGTGTCTAATTCTTATAAAATGAAAAAAAAATAGTCATTTGACTCAACAAAAAATTAACTATACAATATAATTGTTACTCTTAATAATAATGTTAGTTAAAAAAATGAATGAGACGTTGATGGATGTTCCAGTTATCATAACCAATAATTGATTATCATGCATTTAAAACCTAACCCTAACTAGTCTATCATTTTTAGATAGATTTCATTAAACTAAATTATTCCTCACATATTAATAAAACATGAAGCATTATAATAAATTTAAAAAGGGTCTAATATCTCAATTTCAAGGGATTTATTCTTAGAGACCTTTCTAGGGTTGGTGATGAAACCATGTGTGACCCCAAACCCTGCCACCAATTTTTCATAAGTTGGAATATAGTCTCAATTATGTATATGTACAAAATTGGAGGCATTAACATATATAGAATAAATTTTAATTTATTAATGTCAAATAAAAACCATGAAATTATGAACAATATAGGCTCCATAACTTACTTATATCATAAACTAATTTAGTTTCTAAATTCAGTACAACAAAACCAAAATTAATGATTATAATAACTCCAAAAAAATAATTGAAAATCTAAATAACACATTATAAACACAAATTACATATATAAATTAATGTTGAATGAATACAAAACAAATCTTATACTCTTTTTATCACCCATGATGGTCCATATAATGATACTTAATAATATATTTCGAGGGATTATAGGGAGTATGATACAACCTTTATAGGGTATGCCTTACAGCCAAGGAGGGGTTCTGAGCTACTGAGGAGGGGAATTGAGCCTGTGGGAGGGAGGTCAGAGGGGGATTTGTGTCGTTGTTGAGGAGGGTAACCACTAGAGAGATGGAGGTCAAAGGTGGGGTCTTCATCTCTTCCAGGGAGAGGGAGGTGAGAGTGGGGTCATGAGGATTAGGGTTTCTGCGGAGGAAAGAAGAGGTAGGTCAGAGGGGTGGGGAACAATATTTTCCAATGAGATGGCAGAGTCCGGGTTATACCAGGGAGGGAAGAGGAGGAGTTCAGGGGAGGGGGATAGGGGTCGGGGGCGCACAGAGGGAGTGGTGGAGGGGTAGGAATTGTGGTTTTTTTTATTTTAATGGTGGTTTAATTAAAATCGCCACTAATTTTTAAATTTAAAATATATAGTGATATTTTGATTAAACTATTGTTATATTATATATTTTTTAAAAAAAAATTATTTCATGGTGGTTAATAGAACCACCACTAAGAAATTTCTTCTAAGAAATTCTTTTTTTGTAGTGCAACAACTGGCCTACATGATGTCTTGGTCAAACAATTTTAAAAATAATCATTAATGATGATCCAGTGGTGTTACTTATGAGGTTTAAGGATTAAATTATTATAAAGTCAACTAACTATATTAGTTTTCATAAATATTTATGGAAATAAGGAAGGACCTTTTACTCTTCATGGAGCTTAAGATCTATTAAAAGTAAATTTTATTGCTTTAGGCGTTAAAAATCAGTTTTTGGTAATAATTTATTTTATTAAAAGGATAAATTGGAGATTTATTGAAGAATAACCAAAGGATGAAATAATTTTTATGAAATATAAACATATAAAGGAATTATATTTCTTTATATTCTTAAATAGTAAAAATAATTCCTCAATATTTGGAAAAAGGATCTTGAAACAAAAATGTTACCAAATTACATTCATATATGATTAATCAAATGATATTTCGAGTCATCTAATATTTATGGTTTGGATGCCCTTAACTTTCCATCGATCATTCAATTACTTGTGATGAATGAACTCAATCACTCTCTATAATAATTTATTAATTTCCTCTAAGTCCATATCATCACTTTCCACCAATGTTCTTCTACATAGAAGCATAGTTACGTGTTATTTCATATGACCTTTGTACCTCTATATCTCTCTTATTAATAGAATATTTTATTGACTCTTTTTAGATGTAGATTTTTTAACAAAATAATTCTAAAATATCAATCCATTTATTAATGAGAACAAGTTTTAATTGTGAGGATGCAATTTATTTAAGGTTAGGATAATGTAATACACCAGAATTTTAAAATATGAACATCATATTCGATAGTGTATATGACACACACAAAAAAGTGTATAAGTGAATATAAAATCCCATGAATTTATGATATATTTACTATTTTAAATAAATTAAATATACTTTTTAGCTTTCAACACATAAAACATTGAGTTTAGCAGGTTTTATAAGCATGGTATAGTTTTACAGATCAACAATATGCTATTAATATTATTATATAATGTGATAGTTATTTCCTTTTCATTGGAATGATGAAAATGAATAGTATTAACTAAATTGTAAAAATTTATATTTTACACATTTTTTCTAATTATCTGTTGATTAGTTATAAAATAAGTATCATTTAAAATAAATTAAAATGTGTTCATAAAAATAGTATTTTTATAAAAGACGTATTAGTCGTGATTTTCTCACATATTTAAAAATTAATTTTTAGAAATTTTATAAAATTAATTTGAAAAAATTAACTTCATTATTGAAATAATAAAATTAAAATTAAATTATGTTTAATTTTCTTATTTTTATTAAAAGCTTCATTTTTTATGAATATTAAAAAATATAACATTATAATTGAAAACTTCTATTTTGTTTAAATAATTTATAATTTTGAATTAGTTTTATTGTAAAATTAGTAAAATTATACATCTATTAATCAAATTTAGGTCATTGTACTCAATTTCATATTAAATTTTCATAGGAAAACATTTTAAACTAATGAGCATTTTCACTTTAAAACTCGCTTTCTCACCACATCTGTGGGATTAATTTTAAATTAATTTTATAAACTTCGGTTAATTAAATTTTTTAAAATGGATTTAATATTTAAAATTGAATAATTTCTAATTTAAAATAATTTTAGATTAATTTTTTATCAAAATGAATATTGAATGCAGTAAAAATTATTAACCATGGTTAAAGTAAAAAAATGGATATACGGTGGGGTTATACTATAATAGTAAGAGTGAAAATGACATGAAATATTATATTAATTTTATTGAATGATATTATTTGTTCATTTTACTAGAAATTATCTAAAATATGTAAATTCCTTATCACTTTCCTTTGAATATGACCCATATAATAATTTAAGTAAAGAAAAGGAAAAAAATATATTTTAATTCCTTTTAATATTTATAATGCATTGGGATAGGGAAAAAACATCGATTCAGTTATACATATAATTTTGAAAGATAAATAGATTATTTATCATAATAATTTATCTTTAATTTTTAGAGATGAATTTTTTACTTTAAATGCTTAATAAAATTCAATATAGTCATTATTTAGTTAATAAAAAATAAAATAACTGATAACAAAAATAATAAAAGTGAAGTAAATTGAATGAATTTTATGTTATATTGTTTTTAGACGAATATATCATTTTTCATAGGTGTGAACATAATATATTCGAATTTCATCATTATATTGATATTTTAAAATTCTATTTAAATTAATAATGTCAATGTTGACATTAATGTTAATTTATAATAAATTATATTTTATTAAATGATTTAAAATTAATAAAAATACTATATTTTATAAATTTATTTTTAAATTATAAAAAATATCAACTATATTCCATTCATGGACCAGTTTTTCTTTTATAATGACTAAAATGAACCATAAATAGTGAAAACATTGTTAGTATTACTATAGTTAAAATGGTGTTTTTTCACGATCATGCGCTTGTATTAAAATAAATTAACAAAAAACATAGGATTTTCATTTGATAAATTTTATTTCATATTTATAATCAGTGCTTATAAATTATCTAATAATTCGAACTTAAATTCATTCTTAATGGATAAATTACCTAGGTTAGAAAACTATTTACCGTAGTGAAAACCCGAAATGGTAAAAATAAGGAAACATAGAAGTTAAGGAACAAAATTTTTAAAACATGTGTTTAATTGTGTAGTGGAGAAGTTTTTCAACCATATCATCCCTAAAAATCATTAATTATAAATTTTGGATCCACTTTATGTAATATTGACCTCCCAATAGTGAATGATTTTGAGTATTTATAAGCACGTTGCTCCACCACAACTATAAAAGGGAACTCACTCCCCTCAATTATTCACACCTCTTAAGCCATTTTTCTTAGAAAAGATCTATCCAAATAACTTATTAGCTTCCCTCCCCTCATCCTTGAAGATTTATTTTGGGAATAAATCCAACCTAAGAATATTTTAGTTGAAACTGAAGGAGGATATCTAAAGACTAGGTAATGTTCTTCAATAAGGTTCTTTATTTTACTTATTTCTCCAGATTATTAAATTTTTAATCTAAAATTATGATATAATAGTATCAATATATTCCATACAATGGGTTTTTTATAATAATTTAATTTCCTATAACTATATACACTTCCATAAAATGGGTTATGAAATAATTGATCGTGTGTACGGCGGACTCCCACCTCACGAACTGATGTCGTTCATTTTTTCATTTACACCTCTCAAGGTTGGGTACGATGATGTATTTATATTACATATATGATATTTATAACTTATTTATACCTATTTATTCACAATATCATATATATATATATATATATATTTACCATCCATTCCTTAGGATATATGATAATGGTGCTCGTGTGTACGGCAGACTACCGCCTTGTGAAGCAATGTGATGTGTCCTTCACTAACGCTTCATATTTATGGTGATAAAAATAATGTTAATGATTATATGTTATATAAATGAAATAATTATTATATAAATGAAATATTTATCCCTTTTTAATGATATTATATATCATTTTCTTTCATTCCTTTTAACTCATGTAAAGATGATAACATCATTCGTGTACGCGTCGACTACCGCCTTCACGAAGCAATGTGACTCTCTTTTTGATCACCACAAAAAATGGATGGCATATATAAGTATATAATACGGTATATATGATATAATGATCATTATTTAAGTTTAATATATTACTTACCCCCTTTCCATAATAATTGATTAAAAATAGAAATATTACTCATGCGTATGTATAGTCTACCGTCTCTGTGATCATAACATACTTAATTTCTCATAACCATCATTCATTATTGGTTTTAAAAGTAAAATTGACATAAAATATTATAATTATGTCATTATTATTATTTTTGGATATGATATAACTATATAATATGTGAATTAATTGTAACTTTCATAACAAAACATGCATGAGAAAACAAGGAAATTAACACACAAAACATTAAAAATAATGAATGATTAATAACAATTAGGTGATAAGATGTTATAAAAGGATAATATATGATATTATAAATATTAATATGATTATATAATAAGTTAATAAAATGTTTAAAACTACTATAAAGGATTTTAAGGCAATTTCAACCAAAAGGAAGTGTGAGGTAAGGGTTTTCATCTTAATTTTTTTTCATTGAGGCATATTGTATTTTTATGCTCCTAATTTCGTTAATATAGTTTATATACTACTAAGATGACATGTAATGTCATAAATAATTAATTATTTAATGTATTTTAATTTTAAATTTTAATTATTTCACTTAATGGGATTTGAATTAAAACCTACAAAGTGGTATGGGATGTTTTAACTCAATTTACACGCATTGGGTTAAAATCATTATTCATTGATTATGTCACTATAAGATTATGGGTGTAATGAATTTCGATTATATTATTGTTTATTTCCACTTTTTTATGCGTACTTATAGTTTAAATTCATAATCGATTCATTTATTAATTCTCACCTCCATGATATAATCATTTTAAGGGTTTAATTTACAATTTCATTCCAATCAAAATTGTTCATTATTGAATTTTAGTTGAAGGAAATTACTTGAAAATTTCATAATAAAACCTTTATAATTATTATTATATATTTATTAATGAAAACAATCAAGTAATAACATAATTTTTCTACTCTTTGGTTCTTAAAATGTTTTAGATAATGTTTTTAAGAAAATCTATGTTTATTTCTCTCTTCGGTTTGAAATCCGTTTCTTTCATAGTCATGTTTTCTAAAAATGTTTTCAAAAATCTTTTAAACCTTTTAAAAATAATTTAAAAAATTTAATTTCAAACATTTTTACCTTTTATATAATTTCTTCAAAATAATATTATGTTGTTTACAAAACAATTATCATTTGGATTTTTCTGAAAATGAGAATGGAATATTCTTATCATTTTATGAACAAGGCACTTTCCTAACATTTTGATAGTGTAAAAAGTAATATTATTTTTAAATTTTATGAAATGTATTAAATTACCCACCATCATAACCACCATTTATTTTAATCTTCCTTTTCAATTTTACAAGGTTCTTTTTAAAGAAATTGTTTTTAAAAGTGATTTTCAAAGAAAATGATTTTCAAAAAAATCAAAATGAAAATGATATTTTCCTCAATAATGTTTTTAAAGATTTTTTATGGTATTTCTATTCATAAATGACAAAGAAACCTTTAATCATACACCAATGGGTATATATTGTATTAATATTATCCTTAATCATCCTCTATATGGTTTATGATCATTTTGATCAAGGATAGTATTGAAATTCACTTCCTTGATTCATTTTTATATTCATTAACATTACCTTGAATTACTCACTTTCATATAGGAATTGAATTACACATAAATGTCAATATTTCTTATCATGGATATGTTTATTTCCTAAACTATATATCATTTTTATATATGTTGTTTACTTTGAATGCAATTTCGTTGGCTAGGAAAATATTGATAAATATATATCCTTTAATCAATACAAATACTTTATGATAAGGAATTTTATTTATAAATTAATCTATTATTTAATATCCAAGGAATACTTTGGACATACATGATATGGGTTGAGGACCATTTATAGAAATCCCCTTGATGAATCGGCAGTCTCATGAGACAAAATCAATTGTTCAAACCCTTTGCGATTATAACCATATGTTTTAAACTACCTTGAGGATAGATGTTGACAGTAAGGATATAGTTAGTCAAACCATTTCAATTTGTACCTAGATGTTTTAAACTATCTTGAGGATAGATCTTTATGGTAAAGCTATCATGTTCCTAGGAAACATGACTTCTAATAATTAATTATTTCGTTTATTTCAGTTATTATCATTATCCATGCTATTTTATCTATGATGTTATATAAATATAAATTTTATTCAAATTTTATTGATTAAATTAAATTTTTTCCATTATTCACTGTACCATATTGATTATCCCAGATCAAGTTATTTAAATGGAATGTGTGCTCAATTATTTAACATTCAATGTTTATTATGCTTATTAGTTCTTGATAACTTCAATTGTACTTAACTCTTATTGGGCATTTGAGCTCAACCTTATTTTATTTACTTTCCCAAGATTCCTTGAAGAGTACTATATTTTATATTCAAAGATATTATATAGGTAATAATGTTGTTCTGAAAAAAATGTGGTAATTTTTGTATTCAAATATAATGTAAGACTCATCAATGTATCTAGTTTAAAAATACTACTAAACTATTCAGTCCTTCCAGATGTGATTTATTGTATCTTATGTCAATGTAATAAAGTAGGACCTAGATTTGGGCTACTAGGGTTATGGTCACTATAGAAATAGTTGGTTACAAAGAGAAATAATATTATATGACAAAATGAACTTGAAATAACTCTTATCAAGGACTATTAAAGGAAATAGTTTTAAAAATAGTATTGGAATATATTTTTTTCTTATTTTATATATAATCAATGATATCAATTAAATATATTTAAAAAAAATTATTCATCACAAGGAGTATTTTAGAAATGTTTTTTGAATAAATACAGAAAATTACAATAAATAATTTGAAGAATATGTGTACATTTTAAATTATACCATTTCTAATCTACAATGAAAATAAAAAAAATATAGTATGTTGATTTACGTATATTTTTAAATTAAATTCAATAAAATATAATCATTAACAATCATTTTCTGAGATGTAATATAAAAAGTATAGAAATATAATATAACAAAACATTTATATTAATCAGTTATAATTATTTATAAAACACAAAATACAATGAAATTATGTACCTTTTTTTGAAACATTTAGAATTGGGCATAGAGAATATCTACACTCAGGATACTCTAGGTTCCATCCCAAAAAATATGAGGGTGAAAAATATTATTTAAGATTAACATGATGGAAAATAGTTTGTGCAAGGATTTTATCATCCCCCAAAGTGACATCTCTTTAATAGCTTCAATAAACTCTTTGTCAATAGGTGTTAATCCCAAAATGTAACTAACCTCTGTTAATATATGATGAATAATGTTATTCACTATCAATATATCATGATAATAAGTTGCGCCTTTGATCTTTGTTAAAAGTATTTTCAAGTAATATAGCTCTCCAATTTTGGGTGGAACAAAATAAATTCTACATATACAAAATCATTTCTTCAAGGGAAGCCATTTAATTTCATAAAATTTAAAGACAACAATTTTTGGAAAATCTATATAAGTTATATTTATTACTTCTTCATAAATTTCATTTTCTTCAATCCAAGAAGTATACATTATTTAATAATTGTTTCTTTTACTCAATATATCTCTTATATTATCACCATCAGTGTAGGTCACTGTGTGTTGGCCTGGTAAATGGAAATAAAATCATTCTGCTAAAGGATATATATAATGGATATCATAAGAAAAAAAATCATCTAGGAATATTCACAAGTAGATATGTATCTAAAATCATAATACATTTTCATCTCATCAAATTTTTTTAGACAAGTGACTGCTATTGGGCTTATAAAGTGATGTTGTCACACAATCATGACCCTTGCTGATATATTTAAAAATGTATTTTATAGAATATGATTTCATTAAAATATTAATATTCTCATGAGCATGATAATTTAACATAAAAATAGGATTATAAGGGAAAACAGACTAGATATCAAAATCAACACCATTCTTGAGAACTATACTTCCATGATTCCTTCTTTAATAAATGATATAACCCTCATCATCAACTGGTGTATTCCCAAAAAATGTTTTTTAGTAAAACCTTAATCATTTTCCATTTTCATACAAGGAGAACAATCATTAGATTTTACACATGGGCCATGGATCATAATTTTTTTGACAGCTTCATGAAGTCTTGGGAAGGTAACTTTATTTGGAACTTCAGTAGAGAAAATTATGTATATATATGTTGGAGTAGTGAATTTTTTTCGTTAAAAAGAAATAGGAGAATCTGCACATAAGGAATCCCTTTTTTTAGAATTCCATTGTACGAACAACTACATTTAAATAGTATGCTTAGTGAAATATCATTGAACATGATACAAAAATAGTGGATTTTCTAAATTTTATGAATAGTAGCTTAAAAATTCACTTCCTATTTGAGACTTTATGAAGAAATATCATTCTCATAAATCATTAATTAGATGTATAACATTCATATTGAATACTTTTTAGAGTTTTTGATGACATCTTGGAGGTCAAATATTTTTATTTTTTGCAAATTTAAAAATTTCAAGTCACATTTAATTACATGTAAATGTTAATAAAAAATCTAGATATCCTACCCAATTACTTTTCAATATTGTATCTTGATAATTTTGAATCATATATTAAGTGCCACCATTATATATTAAAGGTAAAATGATACACTTTCCACATGAAGACCCATCATGGTCATGTATAAAGTATGCATCTTTCAATCCATTGTAATTTTTAACTCTTGATTTATTTTGAGAATAAAGGACAATATTTGAGAATCAATCTTTCAATAAGTATCAATAATAAACTATTATAACAATCCTCTATAATGAATTAGAGTTGATGCATCAATGGAATGAAATTTTAGTGATAATAAAAGTATTATCTCAGAGTTAATTTTGAAAGTTTAGTACATGTATCAATGGATATAACATGATGATATATATTGTCCACATATCCATCCTAGACACTTTTGAAAATTAGTGTATATTTTAATGGAAGTTACAATGGATTAATATCATCTATGCGTTGTAGGTCGCCACTCATTCTTTGTATGATCATATCCATTTCTTGATTAAGATCTTCAATATCGTCAACTATAAGCATTGTAATGTTTGAATAAGTTGGTAAGTTATATATCATTGTATTCATTACTCATAATTTAAGAAGTCATGGCTTTGAATTTTTAATTTCATGTGACTAAAGAAAATCCCTTGTAGTTTTGAAATGACAAGATAAAGCATTGTTCTCACGGAAAATATCTTACAGTTTCTCTATGATATTATAATTAATAGTTAAGTTAAAATTCCTTCCATAAAATCTACATTCAAAAAAATTAATACTTTAAACTAAAAAAACATTTAGTAATGAATTATAAAATGAATCTTACAATTACCTGACATATTGTATTCAATTATGGGCCTCATTTGTAGTGTCGTATACTTAAATTTATACAAACATCAGTGGATGATCTTTAAAAGGAACTAAACTCCCTATGTGATGGTATCTTTTAACATTTAATATAAATATGTTTAGACACCCACTATTGATGATTGATCTGTAAGCTTTCCTACCCATTAATGTGAATCCAAACATTACATAGTAAATGTGGATGTTCTCTTGGAATGTTTTTTCCTAGGTAAAAGTATAATTGAAAACCAATGTTTTTAGGTATTATAGACATGTGGGAATTAACTCCAACATAATCTTTCCCAAAAAACTGTATAAAGTGAAATGTGTTTTTTTTTGTAACTAAACTTTTTATTTTAATCATCCAACCAAAATTTTGAACAATAATATTGGAATACATTAAAAGGATCATCAAGGTTTTAGTACACTAAGATGGAAATGAAATATATTATAACATGTTGAAAAAATTAATAATAATATCAAAAACATGATTATTTTTGGTTTTATTGATGAGACACTTAAAGTTATTAAACTAACCTGTGTGTTCCATAGTTTGAAGTAATAGTGAATTTTCTGCATCAACCAATGTTTTTATAATTTTAATTACTATGTATTTGGTAATATTCATGAACAAGGTAAACAGTTGAATTGTCTAAAATAAAAAATTTATCTGGGCATACTTGTACAATGTGAAATAGATTGTATCCTACCAGTTGTTATTACATGTGTTTCTAATGGTATATGGTTCATTGGAGATTGAACATGTGACAATTGGATAGACCATACATATCCAGTAGAATTTCATCATGTGTACATAATAAATTATATTATACAATACATATATGTATAAGTAAATTATTTGATTTAAATTGAATTTTGTAACATATATGTTGTATAAAGTGAATTTAAATTTTCACTAACATTTCTAGTGAAATGATTCCTATTAAAAGAGGATAGATAAGTAATATTATTGAATAGAAAATGAAGACATTGTGTACTAGAATGAGTTGTACTTACTATGATGATTTCGGAAGTTTTAAATCATTAACAATATCTGCAGCATTCCTCAAAGATAGATTGAATAATAAATAAACATTCAATGAGTGTATACAAGTATGTCTTATATATGTACCAAAGTTTTCACCATAATATAGTAAAATCATACTTATAAATTGAAATATTGTGTTGCAACATGGTATCAATCTTTTGTTTTTGCATGTTCGATCCAACTGATATGGTTGAAAAATTATCACATTGTTTAGTCACTCTTAATTAAAAGTAAGTATAGTTTTAGAATTTTATGTTAATTGGAGTTACTTTATAAATGAAAAAAAATTGTTTCGAAAATTTTAAATTAAATGAACTACTGAAAGATATTGTTGATAATGGAATGTGTGTTCTTCACTACGTGATGTCATTGGGTGTCATTTATTCACATATAAGAGTTGGTTGAATTCTATTACATGATATAAAATAATTTCTATTAGATTTTGTACTTATATTTGTGGAAATAAAATAAATCCATATAGTGAAGCGTTCATAATTTACCAAAACATTTCATTTAATGATAAATACCTACCTGAAAACTTGATTGTTTTTGTTTCCTTAATAATCGCTTATGGATCCTTGCTTATTTAGAACGTGATGGTGATTTCATATTTAAGGTGTTTATCTTTGTAATGTATTTTCAAGGAGTTCAATAAAATCAGGGTATAAAATATTATGTGAAAACAACATTTAATATCATTTGTAACGGAAAACATAAATTACATTATACATGTACTTTAACACCATTATACAAATCATTAATCAAGAGTATATAAAATTTGAAAAAGATAATGTAACTGTAGTGAAATAATGAAATCAATAAGTCAATGAAATGAACATTTTTCAGTTAACCAGTTGAAGTGTAATTGGATAAACAAAAATAGGAAAATAGCTTGTATATATGAATTGGTCAATAATATGAGTTAAGGTTACCTAAACCGCAACAAGTTTTGAAGTGTTTGAACAATGAAGCGTCAACCCTAAAAAACCAAACATGTAAATAAATTGTAGACTGGCCAAATGTAGTAGATATTTTGATTGTTGAATGAAAAAAATATTTTCACTGTATTAATATAATAAAAAATCAAAAAATAAGAAAAGAACTATAACAAAGACGAAATTAGTATAGAAGTTACAAAAAAGAATAGGTCGTAGGGGGTTGAGAGAGGCGTCCTAGATTTGTGAGAATGTAATATGAAATATGGATATTGTGGAAGGTATACAAAGGTAGGTAAGTGGTATGTTGAATCTTTCATAATTGAATGAGGAAAAATGGAGAATAATAGTTGTGGAATGCACCCAGAAAGTCATAAATAGGTTCGATGAATCTTTTATAGTAATATTAGGGAAGGTGATGAAAGTTTCATAAGGGGATTGGTTGAGATGTTGTGGAGTTCCACAAAGGAAGAAAAAGATATAGCCTCACAATTTCAGGTAACAGACATGAGAGTAATGAAGACATTGATAGCCGTCAAGAAAATAGGTGGAGACAGAATTTTCAGGAATCTTAGGGTCGAATTGTCGATCAGGAGTGGAGAGAGATTCTTGAGTGGTACGTTGAGTAAGGTTAGGGTAGAATTTTGGATCATGAGAGTTTGGAGACATCAGATCAAAACATTATGCAAGGAGGAGTGTAACGCCCTGACCCTAGTTACCCAGAATCGGTGCATTATTACATAACATTGGCATGATTACAAAAGATCAAGTCTCGAAAGACCAATTAGTTTAGTAGCCTTGGAAATACTAGATATATTCATAAGGTTTACATTACATTATAAAATGAAAAACTACAAAAACATAGTCTCCATAGGTCATACTTATATCCCATAGAATATCCCTACAGGTTAGTCATAATATACTTCTTCGCATCCTAAGAAATATAAAACATAGAAAGGGGTGAGCTCAGATACTCAGTAAGGATAACAATATAGCGTAAACTTTCCTAAATAAGCATAAACATTTGAGGAAATGTAGGACTAGAACAAAATCGTTTTAAACATGAACTTCAGAATAATATGGAAAAGGTAAAATCAAATAATTTCATTTACTTATTCACATGGATATTCTAATAGTTGAATAATCACATGCAATATCAATAGCCACTTTCATAATGATGGAATGCATAATGCCGGACTTCATAACCACATAGTAAAGGCCTTGTTCCAAGAATACAAATAAGATTTTGTCAAGGCCTTGTTCTAAGACACTAGTTTTTCTAATGAGACCTACTGATGCATCGAGGAGCTATAGCGGGCTCCACCCATCACTTACTAATTCCAATGTAATCCTCATATGAAAAGGTTCAAACATAACATAAACATTCGTATTAAAACTAGAATATGAAATGTCAATACATTCTCCATAAACCATGAATGGTGTGGAAATAACACATATGCATTCAAACATAACACAAAACCTTAAATAAAATATGAAAGATCTGTATCATAATAAATCGACTTCAATAAAGCTTAAAATCCATCAAAGGATGTTGACATAGATGAAATCAAAACATTTTTTTAGAGAAATGTCTCTCTATATTTTGATATCATTTAAAAGTCCTATAATTATAAAAGAAAAAATTTATTTTTAAAATATTCTTATAATATTTTAAGGGAATCTTTGAAGATGTTGTAATGGAAGAAAATAGCCACACCCGCCGTATAAGTTAAAAAACATTCTTACCATAATTTTGTCAAAAAGGTCATATGGTACCTTGTTTGGAAAATGATAGAATGATTCCTTTCAAACCATTTTATAAAAATTAAAACAAGGGTATAGATGAATCTAACCCATATTCTAGTAAATAGTAAAAAACTTTGAAATAAATTTTTATGAAACATGGATGTGTATGATAAATAGGTCCCAGTAGATACTTACGTAAAAACAAACCTAGATAATAAAGAGATTGTGAAATTAACCCTTTCCTTGTACTTTTCCTTGGTTGAGGGTAAGTTAACTCCTGTATAATAGTTAAATAATTGTTATTAAATTATACAAGAACTATATACATAAATATGATATCATATATGATCTTCCAATATTGCTTTGTTAATGATATTTCAGAAGTATCATTGTTTCGTGTGTTAACTGATTCGTTTTCCTTTATATGCTTTGTTATATAAGTAATGTTTATTATGGATAGGATGTATCTTGTTCATATTCAGAATTATATTAAGTCTTTAAACATTATTTTTAATCATCAAATGGAAATTATTCTTTAATGGATACGATGGGGAATGAATCTCATCCCGTTCGTGGAGATGATAATCCATATGTACGCATGAGCGACAATATCATTATTTTGATATTAAAATAATATATTATTGGATGGTATATCATATATACAGAATAATTATCATATTATATTTATTATTTACATCATTTATACTCATTATTATACCCATACAAATGATGAAGTGTTTTAATAACAAACTACACGATGACGTGGAGATGGTAATCCGTACGTACACATGTACGGTGACTTTGTCATTTATAGAATGGATAGAATAATGAATATGGTTGTACAATTTTTATAATAACATAACAGTATATAGAATATACTGTATTTATTATTTTATAATGGAAACAACAAAGAAATAGGAAGTTGAAGAAGAAAATAACTTGAAAGAGGTGATGAAATATTTACCTCTTCTTTGAGTTCTTTCTTTTGATTTGATCAAAAGGGCTCCTTAGTTTGGATTTATGACTAAATGAAGGCCTCTAGAATGAATGGAGGGAAGTTGGGAGGATATTTGGGCAGGGTTTGGACGATCCAAATGGCTTTGAAGTTGTGAATTTGAGAGAATGATAAGTTCCCTTGTATAAGAGGGGTGAGGGGCACCTTAGGAAAAGATTGAAATATTATTTTATGATAAAATTATTTTCGGTTTCTAATGGATACAAAATGAATTATTTAAAGTCTAAGGTGGTTATGGGTCAAAGACGTCTCATACAATGGGTTTTAGGCTGGTTTGGATCACTATATTAACCTTATCTTTTTTATTTAACTCTTAGTTAAATAGTTTGACCTTTACCATGTCTCTTTGTATTTTTATATTATATGGTTAATAAACTTACTATAAACTTCCAAGAGAACCCCAAGTGGTTCATTAATGATACACATATAATTATATAAGTCTTTTGACAGAATCATATATTTTTTGGATTATTATATCAACCAATAATATTGTATTTGTTTTAAAAACTTATTTATCCAATTTTGACATTATTTAATAATTGATTTTTTTTAAATTGATAACAACTTTATTACTTCACAATAAATACATTTAATCAACCCTATCATGTCATATTAACCTATAAAATAAGTTTAATTCATTAAAATTCTCAAATTAGATTTATTTTTATATTTCTAATATCAATTATTTTTATCTTCCATTAATATGGTAATTACGACATCATCATTGTGTCATAAATAAATATAATTATTTAATGTCTAAAAATTATAAATAAAATATAGTTATGTGGGAAATAAATTAATCTTTCTAATGAATATTAATAGTTGAGTTTATATTGTGTGTAACCCCATATTAAAAATGGTTAAGTTATTAAACATTGAATTTAACTCTTGTAACTCTTCTTTAAATAAAATAATAATAAATGTTCTAATCTAATCCAGGTGGACCAAAGAGGTTAATATTTTATTCCTATGGATTTTTCGGTCGAATTATACTTATAAAATAGAATTAGAACATGTTTTAGGGTAATAATAACATCATTTTTACCCTTAATTACCCAATTTACTTTAACCCGCGGTAAATAAAAGTAAAAAGTTACTATTCACCAAAAATTATTTTCATCTTATTGAACCACATTTTACTTACTGATATCAACTGTGTCTCTCAAATTTTAAAATTCAACACACAGATGTGGTAAAATTAAGTTTTATATAAATTTGGAAATTCTCCTAGGAGGTGGGTAAAAGACGGTAAAAATTTTGATAAAATTTTATGTTTCTAAACTCGTTATAAAAACACTCCAATGAATTAAATTGAACTTATAAAGGTATTATGTATCTATTTTGACCTAAAATAAATTTAAATAAAATAAATAATTACTTAAATAAAAATTTGGTTTTAAACAATAACTCAGTGTTTTTCACTATTCATCAAAAATTGAAAGTTTTCATAAAAATACCAAAAACTCACCCTAATCTAATTTAGATATTTGAATCCAAAAATGAAGTCCATTTTGCAATATTAAATTTATAAATTTTCAAAAGGTGGGTATTACTATTCATAATGGAGAGTTTGATTGGTCGCGGTGTGTTAGAATCTCGAAGTTGCATACAATGCATGTTATTGCATTATTCAAAGGGAAACATACCATGGTAGCTTGGGGTGTTATATTCTTACCTATTTCAAATAATTTAGTCCTCAAAATTTTAGAATATTACTGCATAAAAAGATTTGGGTGGTTCTTCATCATAAGTTCCTCAGTTCCCACGTTGCCTCTTTTATCTTATGGTTTCTCCATAGAACTTGTACCAGATGAGTCATCCAGTTTCTCAGCACTTGTTCTCTGGTATCAAGAATTTTGACAGCCTCTTCACAATAAGATAGATCAGGTTTCAGTTCAATTTCCTCATAAGTGAGTACATGAGTTGGGTCAGGCATGTATTTCCTCAACATTGATATGTGGAACACATCGTGAACTTTGGAGAGACTTAGTATCATTTCCAACTGGTAAGTTACAGCCCCAATTCGTTCTAGAATTTCAAATGTTCTGATGTACCTAGGACTTAGTTTACACTTCTTACAGAATCGTATAACTCCCTTCCATGGAGATACCTTCAAGAAAACATGATCTACTACCTGAAATTCCAAATCCTTCATTCGGTTATTGGCATAGATATTTTGCCTACTTTGTGTTGTTTTTATGTGGGTTTAGATAAACTTCACATTTTCCATCATTTCCATAACAAGTTCTGGGCCTATGAGTTTTCTTTCACCAAAATCATCCCAAAAAGTTGGTGTGTGACATCTCTTTCTATATAACACTTCATATAGTGCCATATGAATACTTAAATGGAAGATATTGTTATAGGAAAATTCTACCAGTGGTAAATATTGATCCCACGTATCTTGAAATTCAACTGAGAAAGATCTCAACATGTCTTCTAATGTTTGAATAGTCCGTTTTGATTGCCCATCAGGTTGAGGGTGGTAATCAGTGCTCAAACGAAGTTCAGTATCCAAGGTTTTCTGATGACTTCTACAGAATCTTGAAGAAAAATGGGGATCACGGTCAGAATCAATTGATAGGGGTACACCATGGAGTCTTACAACTTCATTAATATATAGTATTGCTAAATGTTCAAGTGGTAAATATTTTCTTATAGCAAGAAAATTTGCTGACTTGGTAAGATGATCAATAATGAACCATATTGCATCATTCCTTCTTGGTGTTTTTGGTAGCTCTATGAAAAAGTCCATTGTAATATTATCCCATTTCCACTCATGTATGGGAAAAGGTTACATGACTCCTCCAGGATGTTTCCTTCTAGCTTTAACTTCTTCATAAACCATACATCGTGACACAAAATCAGAAATCTCCCTCTTCATGTTGTCCTGTAAAAAAATGTTCCATAAAATCTCTATACATCTTAGTGATATCAGGGTGTATAGAGAAATTGGAGCTTTGAGCATCATACAAAAAAATTTATTAGATCAGGTATGATAGGAACACAAAGTCATTCTCCAAATTTCAAAATTCCATCTTCATATATTTAGTCATTCAATCTCCCATCATTTATAGAATTAATTTTCTTTTGAAACTCCTCATCATCAGCCTGATAAATTTTTATCCTTTATAATAAAGACGGTTTGGAAACCATTTGAAAAAATATTGATGTTTAACCTTCTATGATTATTCACATATCCATTTTCACTATATCCATGAAAATAGGATCCCTTTTAACTCTCATCTAATTGAGAACTCCATGATCCATTCTGCTCAAAGCATCTGCCACCTTATTTGCCTTCCCTGGGTGGTAGTGTATTGTGAAATCATAATACTTGAGTAGTTCAATTCATCTCCTTTGCCTCATGTTGAGTTCTTTCAGTGAAAAATATACTTCAAACTCTTGTGATCAGTATATATCTCACACTTTTCACCATAGATATAATGTCTCCATATCTTCAAATCAAAGATTACAGCTTCTAACTCAAGATCATGAGTAGGATAGTTTTGCTCATGAATTTTTAACTATCATGATGTATAGGAAATAACTCTATCATTAGGCATAAGGAAACAACCAAGTACTTTCTCTGAATAATCACTATAAATAAAAAACCCATCATTCCCCAATGGTAGAGTTAAGATAAAAGCATTGACTAATCTTCTCTTCAATTATTCAAAACATTATTCACGCTCTTTTTTACAAACAAATTTAACCCCTTTACGTGTGAGCTTTGTTAATGGGTTATCCAACCAGGCAAAATTCTAGATGAAAAGTCGATAATATCCTGCTAAACCAATAAAACTGTGTACCTCAGTTATACTCATCGGTGCTGGTCATGCTTGGATTTCCTTGTTCTTTGAAGAATCAATAGAGATTCCATCTATAGAGATAATGTAGCCAAGAAAATATATCTCTTGAAGCCAGAATTCAAACATGCTAAATTTACCATATAATTCATTTCTACTAAGAGTCTTTAGAATAATGCGCAAGTGATTTTCATGATCTTCATAGGTTTTGGAGTATACTAAGATATTGTCAATAAATAACACTAGAAATTCATAAAGATATTCCTTTAAAACTCTATTAATTAGGTCTATAAAGATAGAGGGTCCATTAGTAAATCCTAAAGGCATTACTGTAAACCCGTAAAGCTCATACCTGGTTCGAAATTCTGTTTTCAGAATGTCTTCCTTTTTCACACACAACTAATGATATCCAGATCAAAGGTCAATCTTTTTTAACATATTGAGCTTCATGAAGTAGGTAAAATAAATCATCAATGTGAGGTATGAGATACTTGTTCTTTATTGTTATAGCATTGATCTCCCTGTAGTCAATGCACAACCTCATAGATCCATCTTTCTTCATAACAAAAAGAATAGGGGATCCCCATGGAGAAACACTAGGGTGAATAAATCCTTTATTACTCAATTCTTGTATTTGTTTCTTTAGTTCCACTAATTCTGCAGTGGTCATTCTATAGGGGGTCTTCGATATGGGCCTTGAACTAGAAATTAAATCAATGGAAAACTCAATTTCTCATTATGGAGGATGTCCAATTAAATCTTCTGAAAACACATCAACATATTCTTGCACAATAAGTATGTCCTCTATTTGGACATCCCTTTCCTCACTCATAGTTATTTCATTCTCTTCCTCTCCAATAATTGAATTTAGTTGAGCTACTGGGGGTGGATCTAGATAAGAATTAGGTGGTGACATTTCTTCTCTAAAGATAAGGTACTCCTTATCATCATCTAGAATTGTAACCTCCTTCTTCTTACAATAAATTTTCACATCATGGTCTGAAATACAATCCATACCAAGGATTATATCAAATTCAATCATGGGTATGACAGTGAGATTAGCAGATAAAAAACATTTATATACCCTAATGGAAATTGATGCACAATTTTTTTTTGCAATGATACTTCCCTTAGGTGTTTTCACTGAAAGATCCTTTGTTATGTCAAATTAAAAATATCTAATTTTCTTAGAAAAATAGGAAGATATGAAACAATGCGATGATCCAGAATCAAATAAATGATTTTCTAAAGTTGAGGAAACCATTAAATTACCTGCCACCACATCTTTTGGAGTTTCAACCTCTGTAGTAGTGATAGCATAATCTTGGCCTTGATCCCTTGGCCTTTTCTGAGGTAAGTTTCCTTGGTGCTTAGGAAATTAATTTTCATAATTCCCCCTTTCTCTACAATTGTAGAATTCAAAATTGACAGCCTCTTTCTTCCCCTTGGAATCACGATCTTGGTGGCCTTTCTCACCAAACTTATAGCAAATTATCATTCCCTTCAGGCAAGTACCAAGGTGTTTCTTCCCACATTTACTGCAGGATGGATATTCAAATTTTCCCTTCTTCTCCTTTTTTCTATTTCCAGAGGGTTCAGAAGATCTCTTCTTATCTTGATTTTGTTTAAAGGCGTAAGACATAGAGAATTCCTTTTCTGTCTTCATACCACTTGAGACAATATATTCTTATGAAAAAAAGGATTGTGAGACTAATTCTTACTAGAGAAATGGTTTTAACCTATTAATGAATCAAAAAATCTTACTCTTTGGGTTACGTATATAATCTTCTAAATTCCATGCTAACCTTGTAAAGTTAGCCTCATACTTTGAGACATTATCATCCTCCTTTCGCCTCAGACTCAGAAATTGCCTTTCCGTATCCTCTTGATGGTCATGAGGAAAGTATTTTTCTAAGAAAATATCTTTAAACTCCCTCTATTCCATATTTTATACTTCATCATCTTCCTTTGTGTTTTGTATCAATGACCACTATTGATCTTCATCTCCCGTGAGGTGATAAACTACCCTGAAAACTTTTTCCCTTTCGCTACTCCCCAAAATGTGAAATATTTTCTCTCAGAAATTTATCCACTTCTTAGCTACAAATAGATTTGTAATCCCATTGAATGGTGATGGTTTTGGACTCATGAAGCATTCTAACATTGATCCTCCACATTGTGGATCAGGGTGCTCTATACGGGTAAGGTTATTATTCATAACCTGAGTGAGTTGTCCTGGTATGGTGATAAGCTGATCAACACCAGTTGCTTCACCAGATCCACTATAATTATCTTGAGTAGGAGGGAAATACCTAAATGGATTACGTGCATTGATATGGTTTCCATTCCTTCTACTAGGATCCATTTCTAAATAATGGCATACACAAGATTTGTTTATGAGTCGCAATACATAATTACAAACTTGTAAAATAGTTAACATAAATTGAACAGTTTATGGATATAATCCATAATCATAAAAAGTTTTTCTTTGAAGAATTATATACTCATAAACCCTTCATAATGGTTTTTAATAAAAATGAAAATTATCCTAAGAATATCTCCCAGGAGTGTTGTAACCAAGAGTGCATCAATGCCCATTTTCATGCACCCGTTCCCAGTCGAGTCTAACTCAAAGCGGTGTTTTCAGGTTTTACCCCTAGGTACATCTGTGCCAGAGCCGCCTCCACCTACTTGTATCTAGACATGGATGTATTGCTTTTAAAAACTCACAAAATCTCTATAATACCAAAATTCTAGGAAGTTCTTCTATACTAATCCTCAATGTCTATTATAGGATAATGTGATCTAATCAGTGTTTTTCTCAATCTAGCTTCTAAGGATTGTACTAAACTTCCTATGATACCAACTGTAACACCCCGACCCTAGTAATCCAAAGTCGGTGCATTATTACATAACATTGGCATGATCACAAAATATCAAGTCTCAAAAGACCGATTAGTTTAGTAGCCTTGGAAATACTCGATACATTAATAAGTTTTACATTACATTATAAAATGAAAAACTACAACAATATAGTCTCCATAGGCCACACTCATATCCCATAGACTATCCCTGCAAGTCAGTAATAATATAATTCTTCGCATCCTGGGAAAAATAAAACATATAAAGGTGTGAGATTAGATACTTAGTAAGGATAACAATATAGCGTAAACTTTCATAAATAAGCAGAAACATTTAAGGCAATGTAAGACTGGAACAAAAGCCTTTTAAACTTGAACTTCAGAATAATATGGAAAAGATAAAATCAAATAATTCCATTTACTTATTCACATGGATATTCTACTAGTCAAATAAACACATGCAATATCAATTTCCACTTTCATAATGATGGAATGCATAATGCTAGACTTCATAACCACATAGTCACGGCCTTGTGACAAGACTACAAGTAATATTTTGTCAAGGCCTTGTACCAAGACACTAGTTTGTCTCATGAGACCAATTTATGCATTTAAGAGCTATAGCGGGCTCCACCCGTCACTTACTAAGTCCAATACATTCCCCATTTTAAAATCCTCAAACATAATAGAAACATTCGTATTAAAACTAGCATAAGAAATGTCAATACTTTCCCCATAAACCATAAATGGTGTGAAAATAACACATCCACAATCAAACATATCACAAAACCTTCAATACAATGTGGAATATTTTTATCATAATAAATCAACTTCAATTAAGCTTAAAATCTATCAAAGGATGTTAACATAGATGAAATCAAAATATTTTTTTAGAGAAATTTCTCTTTCAATTTTAAAATAATTTAAAAGTCATATAATTATAAAAGAAAAAATTCATTTTGAAAATATTATTATAATATTATAAGGGAAGCTTAGATGATTTTATAATTGCATAATATAGCCGCATCCTCCGTATAAGTTAAAAAAATATTCTTACATTAATTTTGTCGAAAATGTCATAAGGTACCTTGTTTGGAAAACGACGAAGAGATTCCTTTAAAAAAAATTTATAAAAAGTAAAAAAAGTTTATATATAAATTTAACCCATAGTCTAGTAAATAGTAAAAAAAATTGAAATACATTTTTAAGAAACATGTATGTCGATGATAAAGTGGTCCCAGTAGACACTTACATAAAAACAACCTCGGATAATAAAGAGATTATAAAATTAACCCTTACCTTGTACATTTACATGGTAAAGGGTATTTTAACCTCCTGTATAATAGTTAAATAATTGTTATTAAATTATACAAGAACTATATACACAAATATGATATCATATATGATCTTTTAATATTTCTTTGTTAATGATATTTCAGTTGTATCATTGTTTCGGGTGTTAAATGATTTGTTTTCCTTTATATTATTTGTTACGTAAGTAATGTTTGTTATGGGTAGGAAGTATATTATTCACATTATGAATGAAATTAAGTCTTTAGACATTATTTTTAATCATCAAATGAAAATTGGTCTTGAATGGATACGATGGGAATGAATCTCATCGCGTTCGTGGAGACGGTAATCCATACGTACGGACGCGCGACAATATCATTCATTTGATATTAAAATCACATATAATTTGATTGTATAATATATATATATATAATCATTATCATATTATATTTATTATTTAAATAACTTATTCTTATTAATATACCCATCCAAATGATGAAGTGTTTGAATAACAAACTACACCACGACATGGAGACGGTAATCCATACATACGCATATATGGTGAATTTGTCAATTATAGGATGGATAGAATAATGAATATAGTTTTAAAATTTTTATAATAACATCAAAGTATATAGAATATAATGGAGTTATTATTTTATAATGGAAACAACAAAGAATGAGGAAGTGGAACAAGAAAAGAACTTGAAAGAGGTGATGAAATATTTACCTCTTCTTCGGGTTCTTCCTTTTGATTTGATCAAAAGGGATCTTTAGGTAAGATTTTTGTCTAAAGGAAGCACTCTAGGATGATGGGAGGACAGCAGGGAGGATATTTGGGTAGGTTTTGGCTGATCCAAATGGCTTTGAAGGTGTAAATTTGAGAGAAGGGGAAGTGCCCTTTTATAAGAGGGGTGAGGGGCACCTTAGGAGAAGATTGAAATATTATTTTATGATAAAATCATTTTTAGGGTATAATGGATCTGAAATGAACTGTTTAAATTATAAGGTGGGTATGGGTATAAAAATTCTCAACCAATATGTTTTAGATAGGTTTGGGTCACTATAGTAACATTATCTTTTAGATTTAACTCTTATTTAAATAGTTTTGACATTTACCATGTCTCTTTGTATTTCTATATTATATGGTTAATAAACTTACAATAAACTTCCAAGAGAACCCCAAGTGGTTCATTAATGATACACCTATCATTATATAAGTATTTTTAAAGAACCTTATATTTTTAGTATTATTATATCAACCAATAATATTGTATTTGTTTTAAAAACTTATTTATGTCAATTTTGACATTATTTAATAATTGATATTTTTTAAAGTCATAAAATCGTTATTACTTCAAAATAAATACATTTAGTCAACCCTAACATGTCATATTTACCTATAAAATTATTTTAATTCATTAAAAGTCTCAAATTAGATTTATTTGGATATTTATAATATCAATTATTTTAATCTTCCTTTAATATGGTAATTACTGCATCATCATTTGTCATAAATAAATTTAATTATTTAATGTCTAAAAATTTTAAATAAAATACCATTATGTAGGAAATATTTTTATATTTCTAATGAATTTTTACAGTTGAATTTATATTGTTTTTAACCCTATATTAAAGATGGTTTAGTTATTAAACTTTGAATTTATCTCTTTTAACTCTTCTTTAAATAAAATACTAATAAATTTCCTAATCTAATCCATGTGGACCAAAGAGGTTCATATTTTATTCCTAAGGTTTGTTTGGGTATAATATACTTATCCAATAGAATCAGGTCAAGTGTTAGGGTAATAATAATATCATTTTTACCCTTAATAACCCTATTTACTTTTAAGCGCAGTAAATAAAAGTAAAAAGTTACTATTCACCAAAAAATATTTTCATCTTATTGAACCATATTTTACGTACTGATATTAATTGTGTCCCTCTAATTTTTGAAATTCAACTCACAGAAGTGGTAAAATTAAGTTTTACAGAAATTTGGAGATGCTCCTAGGAGGTGGGTAAAAGACGGTAAAAAGTTTAATAAAATTTTATATATCTAAACTCATTATAAAATGACTCCAATGAATTAAATTGAACTTATATATGTATTATGTATCTATTTTTACCTAAAATAAATTTAAATACAATAAATAAAAATTTAAATAAAAATTCAGTTTTAAACAATAACTTAGTGTTTTCACTATTCATCAAAAATTGAATGTTTTTAGAAAAATAAAAAAAATCACCCTAAGAGAATTTTGATATTCTAAATCCAAAAATTAATTCCATTTTAAAAGATAAAATTTCAAAAATTGGGTCCTAATATTCATAATGGCTAGTTTGATTGTTCATGGGGTGATAGAATCTCGAAGTTGCGTACAATGCAAGCTATTGCATTATTCAAAGGGAAACGTATCGTGGAAGCTTGGGGTGTTACAAGGAGAGTAGTGAATCTGGATAATTTTGGAACCCTAGGGTAGAAGTCAAAAATTGAAGATGAGGGGGATGCGTGAGGGGAGTATCAGGAGTGGAGGAGGATAGCAAGGATGAAAATTTTTAGCAACAAAAACCATGTGAGGTGATGACATGTGTGGAAAGGAAAAAAGAAAAGCTTAGTACATATGGTTGGTAATTGTTTTATGAATAGTAGTAGTAATAGTGGTAGTAGTTCTAATAATAACAAAATTGGATGGTAGTACGGTTAATGTGTCATGTGACCTATGCCAACCAAAATTAAGGACCACTAACTCACCTGGAAAAAAAATTGTACCTATAACTGAAATAAATTAACTGTTTTGATAGAAATTAAGTGGGTAACCTAGGGTTTTGATGGCCGACCCTTCAGCTTAGGCCCCATCAGTCCAGGAAACTTCCATAGATGAACCGATAAATGCCCCTCCATCCTTCTCTTCTCGACTTGCCAATATTTATTTGTCCCACACTGGTCCCTTCATCAGATCATATTATTTCTCTAATCTTTTTCACCCCATAAAAAGAGGAGTCCTCCAAAGCTTCTCTAGCCTTTTCAATTTCTCCTGGATTTTTTCATGAAAGCTTTGTTTCAGACCACTTTTTTCTGCAATGCTTCCTAGGTTTCATCAAGGATATTTGGGGTTTACACTCCCTAATGGTGGTGGGTGCTCTAGATCAGCGTCACTTCCATGTTTATATTCATTCTGATTTGGATTTTTCACTCACTTATTCATCAATGGTTCATAGTTTCACGAACCACTTGTTCTTTCTCTTCAAATAGACTACGGATTTCAACA
This sequence comes from Viscum album, assembly GCA_963277665.1. NCBI lineage: Eukaryota > Viridiplantae > Streptophyta > Magnoliopsida > Santalales > Viscaceae > Viscum > Viscum album. The sequence continues at coordinate 902,873,276 of OY728158.1, read as the reverse complement.
AAGGGATTGATTGTAAATGGTCAAAATTTTGTATTTAACTACCTTTATTACCACTCAACATCCAAAATTTGGTGATCCCCAAATGTATAGCCAACCATATTAGTATATTCTTACATATTTATTATCATACACTACATTTGAGTTAGGATGTTTTCCCACATTTTCATTGGCCATGATCTTTATCATCCCCTTTCCCGGAATATCCAACTCGTGATTGAGGGTGAGAAAAGTTTATATAAATTCATTTAGTATGAAATTGTGGAAATTTATTACTCCTTTCGTTGTTTTGAAGTTCACTGGACCATGATTCTTAGACCATGTTCCTAGACGGTCTAGAAAGGGTGTGATTTTGAGTTGGTCCAATATTTTCCAACTCCCAGGTGATCCATGTCTATAGATTTCTTTTCTCTACAAACAGCGTCGTCCCCACTTTGTCAAAGGTGGTGTGTTGGGTTAGTGGTTGGTGGTCACCCCCCCCCCCCAAATCATCCAGTGAGAGAAGGTATTGGGTAGGGTGAGGAGACCAATAAAGGAGGCTCTCCCCTCTGCCAAATAACATCATTCATCATTTCTCATCTCCACCAATAGTTTCCATTTGTGTACAGTATTGAAAGAGGAAATTTCCCCATTATTTAAGAGAGTGATTTGTGATATTTTTCTCCTTGTAAAAGTTAGGTAGTGTGTACCCACATTTACCTATAGTGATCCATCTATTTACCTGTGATTTTTTACCCCATTTATTTAGGGGGGTCATGTTACATCTATTGTCATTTATTTATGAACTTTTTACATTATTTTCTCACGTGATTATCGCTGCACCAGTGGGACAAAAAATTTCAATCTCAAGAAGTTGTATCAGAGGCTAGGTTTTTTTCATGGTGTTGTTCACATTTTCGGTTATTAATAATTCTCATAAATTTTAGTATGTTCTATGATTGGGACTCTAGTTGATCTTTCACATCAGAAAAAATTTTATTGATATTATTTAATACACTGTTGTGAAATGGAGGAGGCTCTGGACTTACGACGTGTCATGATGGATGAGAAATTTGAGATCGAAAAATTCAACAGGAATAATTTTTCTTTTTTGGAAATGAAGATATAGGCAATGTTGTGGATGGAAAATTTTCTAATGACAATTGGAAAAAAAGCTGATGTGTGTGATAGAGGAGAAATGGAACAATATGGATGGGAATGCTATTGCCAACATCCATTTGGATTTGGCAGATGGTGTCCTATCGATCATTGTAGAGGAAAAAAAGAAAAGGAAATATGGGATACTCTAACAAATCTATACAAGGCCAAGTGACTACAAGAAAAAAATTTCCTGAAGAGGCATTGGGATATAAAATTGTGGATACTGAATGTGTGGATATTCTACTTCATATTTTTCCAAATTCGTATTAACAACTCATCATTAACCTAACCAAAAATATCTTAATGGATATGATTCTCTTTAATGATGTTACATCCATAGTTCTTGAAGAATAAAGTTGGCACAAGAATAAGGAGGATAGATAGGCAACTTCTCACCAAGCTGTGGCTCTGTCAATAGAGGGAGGAAGAATGATGGAGCATGGTTCCAGTGGGATCCAAAATAATGGAAAGTCAAAATCAAGGAGTAAGAAGAAAAATGTCACATGTTTAAATATTTAAAATAAGGGACACATAAAAAAGGATTGTTGGAATAATAAGTGTGGTGAAAATAGATCTATGGGAATGTGGCGTGTACTTCTAGAAAAGGATATATACTATTCAGTGAAGCAACAAGGACTGCTGGAAGAAGACGACATCTCGATGATGCATGGATTATCGACTCAGGATTAACATGGCACATGATGTCTTGACATGAATGGTTTGACTAGTATAAAAAAAACCCATAAGGACTTTTTTACATGGATAATGGTCACACATTGAATATTGTTGGATTCAGTACCATCAAATTGAAGATGCCAGGTCGTATTTTTCGAACTGTCCAAGAAGTATGCCATGTAAGGGGCTTGAAGAAGAACATATTGCCTTTGGGAAAATTTGATGATATAGGATACAAGACTTACGATGAGAATGGAGTGATGAAAATTGTGAAGGGAGCATGTGTGGTAATGAAGACCGAGAAGATCCTGAAGAACCTATACGTGCTTATGGGTGAAACGTACAAGGAGTCAGAGATAGTTGTCACATCAAATAACTCGATAGAAGCCTTGAAGAAATTATGGAATTAAAATCTCACCAATTTGTCAGAACGAGGCCTAAAGATTCTTGAAGATCAGATGTTTTTTTATGGTATTACAAAGGTGTACTTACCATTTTGTGAGCATTGTGTTTGGAGCAATAAACATGGTTTAATGTTTGGGATTTCAACAGTAAGAAGCAAGGAGATCTTAGATTTGATCCATTTTGATGTTTGAAAATGACCACTTATATCCCTAGGAGGAGTAAGTTACTTTGTATCATTCATTGATGATTATTCTAGGAGATGTTGGGTGTACCCAATAAAGAGAAATATGGATTTGTTTGAAGTATTCATAACATTCAGAGTGTGGAAGGAACATGAATATATAAAGAAGATAAAAGTGTCTAAAGACTACCAATAGTAAAGAATATACAAGCAATGAGTCTGATACTTTTTTTCAATAGGAAGGAATCAAGAGATAGTTCACGGTGGCATACGCTACACAGTAGAATGGAGTGGAAGAGTGTATAAACATAACCATGTTGGATAAAACAAGGGAACTATTGAAGACTGAAGATATTGCCAAAACGTTTTGGGCAGAAGCAGTGAATACTGCCTATTATGTGATCAGCATATCTCCTTCAATGGTGATTTATCTAAAGACACCAATGGAGATGTGGACTGGTAAACCCATAGACTATTCTCAGTTTCACACCTTTATAAGTCCTATATATTCAATGTTTAATGACCAGGAAATATCGAAGTTGGATTTGAGATCCATGAAATGTTGCTTCTTGGGGTATGTTGATGGTGTGAAGGGGTATTTTTTGGGGGACCCCACTACCCGCAAAATTATCATTTTCAGAGATGTAATTTTTGTAGAGGATAAGGTGAAAATTTCAACTAATCGAGACATGGATATGGAGAACACAGAAACTACAATGGTCGAAGTAGAGAAAAAATCCAAGGAATAATCTGTTTCCTCTAAGGCATTACTAGATCATGATGATCAAGTACTGGTTGAGTCTGGACCACAATGGTCAACTCAGGAGAAAAGAGAACCAATAAGGCACTCATACAATGTCACTAAGAGAAATATTGTGTATTTCTTATTGGCAGTGTATGGAGATCCATTTTCTTTTATGGAGGTGACTTAGAGTCCAGATGCATCCTCATATAATGCGGTGATGCCAGAGGAACATGAAGCCCTTCCCAAGAACAAGACTTGGTATCTTGTTTCATTACCTCGTGGAAGGAAGGATTTCAGAAACAAATGGGTATTTAAGATCAAACGGGATGGAGAGGACTAGGTGGAAAGGTATCTTGCATGAATGGTACTCATAGTATATGCTCATAAGGATGGTATTGATTACAATGAAATATTTTCTCCTACAGTTAGACTGAAAACTATTCATATAGTTCTAGAAACGTGTGTGACATACAGTTTACATCTAAGGTAGTTGGATGTGAAGAATTATTTTCTCCATGGTCATCTTGAAGAAGATATCTATATGCTCCAATAAAAAGTTTTTTCATAAGAAGGAAAATAGAAATTGGTTTTCAAGTTAAACAAATCTATTTACGATCTCAACCAAGAACCAAGGTATTTGTACAAGAGATTTGATTCCTATATCATGATTATTGGATACAACAGACTTTATTTAGATCCTTGTGCATATTTTAAGGGTTCGGATGGTATTGATTTCATCATTATTCTGTTGTATGTGGATGACATGTTCGTTACAGGCCCCAACAAATATCAGATCTAGGATGAAGGCACAATTGATTGGGGAGATTGATGTGAAGGACTTGGGACCAGTAAATAAGATTCTTGGGTTCTAGATTTACCAAGTTAGAAATAATTGGAAGATATGGCTATCATAGAATAATTAATTATATAGATTCTTGAAATTATTCAACATCCAATATTGTAATCCAATATCTACCCCTCTTCTCGTTAATTTCAAGTTATCACCGATGTTGATTCCTAACAGTGAATCATAGAGTATGAAGATCTCTTGAGTACTATTTTCATTAGTAGTGAGAAGTCTAATATTCACTATGGTTTGTACTAGAATAGAAATTTCACATACTATGAGAGTAGTTAGTCAGTACATGGAAAATATAGGATGGGATAATTTGATCATTGTGAGGAGGATTCTAAGATACATCATGGGGGCCATAAAGATTTCATTTATTTATTGAGGATCGGATTTTACTATTAGAGGATATGTTGATTCAGATTTTATAGGTGATTCTGAGCAGAGGTAATCCACTACTGGTTATGTGTTTACTCTTGTAGGAGGAGATATGAGATAGATTTCAAAGTTATAGTTAGTTGTGGCATTATCCACGAAGAAGGAAGAGTATATGGAAACTACACAGGCTTACAAAGAAGCGATTTGGATGAGAAGGTTGTTGGAGGAGCTCAAGCATAGAAAGGAGCATATTCCATTGTTTTTTGATAGTCAGGGAACCTTGAACATTGCAAGGAATCCATATTTTCATTCCAAAACAAAGAACATTAGGGTAAAATATCACTTTGTCTGAGATGTGGTGGAGGAAGTGTGGATATTCATAAAATTCAGATAAAAGAAAATCTGGCAGATTTTCTGACAAAAGAAATTGGCTCTGATAAGTTTAGATAATGCGGATCCTCAAGTACCCTTGTAGATATGTGAGCAGCATGTTTGAAAGATATAAATGATGTGTTGAGATTTGACTGGTTCTCAATCAAATCTCTATGTGTGGGATGTGTTTTCAGATTTATTTTCCCCATGGACAGTGTCACCCCCACTTTGTCAAAGGGGGTGGGTTGGGTTTGTGGTTGGTGGAAAAACCCCCCACCAAATCATCCAGTCAGAAATGGAAGTGGGCAGAGGTGAGGATGCCTATAAAAGGAGGATCTCCCCTCTTCCAAATATCATCCTTCATCAGCTCTCATATCCACCAATAGTTCTCATTTGTGTGTGGTATTGCGAGAGGCGGTTTCCCCATTATTCAAGAGAGAGTTTTGTAAGGTTTTTCTCCTTGTAATAGTGAGGGAGTCAGTACCCACATTTACCCATAGAGATCCTTCTATTTTCCCATGGTGTTTACCCCTTCTATTTGCGGGTTTTTCACATTAAATCTGGTGTCATTTATTTATGCATTTTTTAATTTATTTTATCTCCAGGTTATCGATGCACTAGTTGGACAACTATTTTTAAATATCAACAATCCATTCTCCTTTTCTAACCACTAACCTCCCCTATCCATCAGTGTTCCCACAATATTCCCTTGGATTCTTTTGGATTACAAAGAAAATCCCCCATGGTGGTAGAGGATGTTGGAGACACAAATGGCACAAGACTAGTGGATGCTTAACTTGTGAACATTGTTAGTGGTCTAGCCTGCCTAGTAAGGTTGGTTGGGGTGTTTATGGGGCTCCCTTCAAAAAAAATTATTTGATGCCATTTTCTCTTTGGATGGTGGATGCAAGAGTAGCCAGGAGTTCCCACGAGCTCCCTCAATGTCTGAAGTGAGTGATTCATATCAGTTATGGTAGTGGGTGGTTTTTTTCACTCTAGTAGACACATTGAATTTTTTTCATCTCCTTAGGGAAGTTGGTTCTTGGGATATTCTCAGTAGCCTTTACACTTTTTTAAAAAAGACTTAGAATAAAGGTCAATAACTAGGCTGATCAACCTTGCAATAAATACAAACTTCTCTGTCCAATAGAAATCGGATGATGATATTTGGTAAGGTTTATCACATGATTTATAAATTATACAACCAATTATAAGCCCCATGGGCACATCCTAGTGGTTGAGACCTATGGTGGAGTTTAGGTAGGTCTCGGCTTCGAGCCTCCCCACATGCAATTAGATAGGTTTTCATTTGTTTATCACATCCATGGCCGATGTAATAAATTTATAATAATAACTAATTAAAATATAGGTTTGTACACTAATCCCCATTGGGCTTGGATATATTTTCTCAAAATATCTGTTATTAATATCTTAATCTAATTACATTAAAGTACAATTTATAAAGAATAAACACACTAATGTATCATTATTAAAGAAATAATTCATATCCATTGCCTAAGTATATACTTTCTAATATATCCTTTTTATATTAACCCTTATGGACACTCCCTAGTATAAAAATAACTTTTACCAACTCTATAAATTCATTTTAAAATAAATATTTTTTCATATATGTGGTTACCTCTGTGGAACCAACCATTGGTAATATGTTAAAATACCATTTCTTCTGCTAGGCTTTCTAAGAAACCAAATAAAAGTTAATTTCTATACATTAGTGATTTAACTTTAATTCCCACATAACATATCAAAAATATAAATTACTTATTCACTCAACATTGTGGTTATCTTCCGCCCTTCGTTATACTAATATTTCAGTGCATGATTCAAAAAGTATCCTACCCAAACTATATATTCTTTTTAATTTTTCTTGCAAGCCTCTAAATTTCTATAAAAACATATTCTAATTTATTTCAAAGTTAGAATCAATTTCATTTCTTATGGATCTAAAACTGACACTCAAATCAAAATTAATTCTTTTATGTTTTTTCAATTGACATTTTTATCCAATAAATATTACACATATACACTCCTTGACATCGCATTATGTTGGTTTATTTCGTCATAATATGGTGTAAAAATATTTCAGCCATTTTACCATAATAAAATTTATGTAATGATTTCGACGCCACACAAAAAACTGTATTATGAATTTCATAACATTTCACAGTTTTTTGAACGATTGATAAATCATTGAAAAAGCATAAAAATCTATTTCATAAAATTTCCCAATATTAAAGTTTTGAAACCCATGTAAAAATTATTTTCAAAACACCTACAAACTATATACTAAGTTAAAATTTCTTGGATGAATTCCACCTTTCATAATTATACTCCCAATCACCCTCATAATGGTTTTAATACATAAATTAAATATTTTCTACTTGTTAAAAAACAAGAATTTAATTAGAATTATTTTTTAGATATTCACCCATTTATACCTCATATCGCTCTATAAGTCATGTTAACTCTCCAAGACAAATTCATATTTCTTGATTTTCAATCAAATTTCATCAATCCATAAATAAATCTCCCAATCAATTTTACAGTTTATCCAAGCTCTCCTTCAAAATATTGAATCCAAGTGATCCTTAATCCATAAAAAATCATATCAAAACTTCAACATTCGAAACCAAAATTTTGAAATACCCATTTATACCATTAAATATTATCATAATACACTATCTTATACCTATCAACATAGAATTGTAACTCAATAATCCCTTCTCTTTTTGATTCAATCTCATGTCATTAAACACTAAATAGAATCCATTAACACAATGTACACACAAAATTCATCCCAAAATCAATCTAACTAAATTCTCTTCAACACAATTTCATACATGCATTATTTTAACAATTCAATTAAAATTTAAACCAAAAGGATCATAAACTAATGAGTCTCAATAAATTAATAACTTTTGTATTCATATAATTTTAACACATTAAAGAATCAAATAAACATGTTTTATTATATTTCAAACTATATCATAGTTAATCAATCGAGAATAATAATTGAATTTCCATAAATATTAAATTATGTCCCTCTATTATACCATAATAATTAAATTAAAAACATAAAATTCCAATACATACATAAGAATCTAATATAATTTTTAAAATGGTTGAATTTTAATCCACATTTAAAATCTGTTATTTAAAACGATTTTAATAAAAAAACTAATACCATTGATTCAAACAAATAATAAATCATAAACCCATTGTTTTAACATAAACAAAAATGAGAACAATAACACAACAAAAATGAATCATAATTATATTTAAAAGGAACCATGAAATTTTTTATATCATTATAAATGAAACCATAAAAAAGTTCTTCAAAATAAGACAAGGATTTAAATTTTAATCCTTGTTTTCTTATAACTTTATGCCCCATCAATTCAAGGAGGTTCTTCTAAGCCACTAAGATTTTATAAGCCCTAAACCATCACATAAATTCTCTATATGATCCTTATAATGATGCCTGCATATATTCATCATGCTCATCTCATACCTTGGTACCTATCACTTAAAGGTCATTATTTTATAAACATAAATTATAAGAAATAATGGTCATCATAACATGAAAATAAAAGAAACATAAATAATGTAACAACTAGGACACACTAACAACATGGATACTAGGTATTAACATGTTCATCGAGTCCTTGTCTACCAGGTACCACTACTTATCTTGCAGACACATGGTCCCCATATTGGGTCTCACCCACATGCGTGAATAGTTCATCAGACTAATTACTATCCCCATAGGTCAGAACATGTTTTTACAATGTGTTTTTTCCTCACTCACACACACCCTAAGAAACTTCTCAAGTGGTACGCCATCCTAATCACTTCTCCAGACAAAAAATGCTTAACTATGGAGTTCTATTCAGGTAGGCTCTTGAAAAGAAAGGTGTGCCTTATTAACATGAGTCACATCATTAAGTCATTTAACCCTTTATCATTGTGGGGTGTTACATACACCCCACCCCCCTTTAAAGCACATTATTCTCATTGTGGAACATACATCTCAACCCAGGCAGTGCCACCACACTTAAAACTGGGTTCTTCCTCTAATACCAATGTAAAATTGGGCCCCCCTAATAGCAAAAACACCTTATATTAACATGTTCATTAGGTCCTAGCTTACTAGGTACAACCAGTTTCCCTGTAAACATGTTCCCCCTCCCTAGGGCCCACCCACGTTCCCAAACAGAGAATCAGACTGATGACTATCCCTATAGGCAAATATATGTTTTTATAGTGTGATTCATCCTCTCTTGCACACACCCTAGAAAAACTTCCGAAGAGTTCATTCATCCTGATCACTACTTCAGACCAAACATGATTAATTGTGGAGTTATAATCAAGGAGGCTCCCAAAAAGAAAGGTTCACCTTTTTGACTTGAGTCATATCAATAAGTTATTTAACCATTTATCATTCTTGGGTGTTACAAAAAACCATTCTGAATGGTGTTAAATTGAACGACATGCATACTTACATGATATTAATGTGTGAGAATCATTTATAAGGACGATTTTAATGCCCTACTTATATGGAATTAAATTTCATTTTATGAATTCTATCTAGAAAAAATTTATCAGACTTGTTTATCGATGAAGATTAGAACTCCATGACATGTGACATTAAACTGTGACAATGAAGTACATGGGTTTTTATTAATCTAATAAGGATATATAGTAACCCCTATATGGAATCAATCTCTCAATTATTGTAACATCTAATTCCCTACACCTTATTATATGACACTAAACTCTAAAGTACATCCTTTTACAACTTTAAACTATATTGTAACCATTATTATTCATGAAAAATATTATACTCCCTATAAATCATGTACTTGAAGAGTCAATTTTTTATAGTCTTCTTTTATATACATTAGTTTTATTCAATCCATTTCATAAAATGTAATCAGTATATTTATTTTGAAAAACATCTAAAACATGACATAAATATATAAATGTTACTCGAACTAGATAATGTGCTTCCTGTTGGGATGATTCTTTCATGAACCCCACCCTCCAAAGATATCACAATTATTGGAGAGAGATAATGACCTCTGAGTCCCACCACCAGTAGGCCCCGGGTTGGCGAATAGCATCGAGGGTATAAAAATTTCATGTATGAGAGGCATTACCCTCTATAATATAAATGGATTAGGAGATACGATTAATCATCCACAATAAACTCTATGACATAATTTAAAAAGAACACCAAACCATACCACAATTCATGTATAAATGAAATAGATACAATATAAGTATCTAGAGTAAATACCCAAAAGAAAATTTAAAGAAACAAGAAAAAAACTATCCAAAGGTCCAAGATAGTAATGTCCAGAATGGTCCATGTATACCTATCGAAAACCTGAAAAAAAAATTATATAAATATGGTTAACATACATGTATACTTAACAGGAAAACTAAAGTCTCTCTTGAACATGTTGAATAAGAATACTAATGCACATATTTGAAAATAACAGAATCAATTAGCACATTTATAGGTATATTAACCAATATCAACCTCACCAAGGCACACTCAACAAATAACGCAATACAAGTAATATAATATTACAAGAAGCATATCGATATGGGTACCCCGCACCACTTTACCACTAGTATTCCACTCTCACACCACAACATCGTACGTACTGGTGCTTCCATCCCTTATGTATAACACACCACCCCACAAGCACAGTCATAACACATCTTTCTCTAAGACACTTGGGCTCGTCACCCCACAAGCACAACCACAACACATCTCACCCAAAAAAACCTGGGTGAAAACACAACCACTGCCAAAACTAGAGTGGTAGCGTATTGTAAACATATAGGATATCAACCTCGTTCCCTCCTCCTACCATACACAACCCCCACCATAAGACGCCCCACAATCACGGTCATATCTCACCCAAAAACACTTATTCCATCACAACCACCATCTAATGAACTAACAGACCTCTGACAATCATAACATGTGCAATACCTATCTCATATGGAAGAGAGAGCATTAAAGAGTGGGTACCCAACCTTCTTTCCTTCTCATCGGATATCAGGAAAAACACCCCCTGTGTGACTATACGGGTGTCAACACATAGTGCTCAATGAGGGTGGAGTGTGTAAAAAAATAACTAGAATATAGAAGTATATATATATATATAAGATCAAACACTCAAGCCCAACCTATGGGTTTGAAAACAAACCAACCAACTCACAACACCGTCACTTTTACTGCCACCTCTATGGGAATAACAACACACAATAATCCATGAACCATATTCACAATTTCAACTAATTTAATGTAGTCATCTAATTCCTTTCATTATTTAGAATCAACCACATTTTATCACACAACCCTTCATTCAATCATTCATTAAAAAATTTAACCCTATGAACCAAACAAACCCATTTCATTTCAATCATTATAAATCATTTATTTCATCCCTGCTCAGAAATATATCATGAAGCAACCAACAACTCACCACTCCAAAATCATGACCAAAATACCACCTCGTCACCCTAAAATCACGGCCCACAAACCATGTCATCACCCCAAAGCATGGCCTAACATTACAACACATCAAGATCATTTTTACATATTTAAAAAGGTGATTTTAGCACATTTCACTTTATTTTAGGGGTGTTATCACATAAGTCATAACCTTGGGGCAACTATTTCATTATCCAAATATAATTTGTTAACCTATTTCCATTTTATGGTGATATCACAACAATCACAATAGGTGCAAAAATCACAACACATATCATCCATCACAAAAAAATCCCCCAAAGGTCACAATTTATAGCGAGGCTACAAGCCCATACAATTTAGGATATAAAAAATAATATAAAAGTTGAAAAAACATACGAATCAACCCGCATTTACCCCTTTAAATTTAAATTTAATTAATTCTTTATCATTGATTAAGCCAACACAACCATAACCCATAGATAAAAAAAATAAAACCCTTCCTACATGATACAAAATAAAGAGAAACATGGGATTTCCTACCTCAATGAAGCTTTGTTGACTTTATGCACAACACAGGGGAAAGGAGAAGCGCTCGCAACCACAACTACACCACAAGAAATCGTAGATCACCCTACAACACACACAAAGACCATCAAACCACATCCAGACACACTACCCAAACCAAACCAAACCACCATAGTGAAACCTCAAAGAAGAGTGGAGCAAAAACATCCATGAATAAGGAAGTGATTACCAAAAATTTACAATGAACAACCACCAGGACCAACAGATCAAAAAGGGAGGAAGAGGGCCTGAAGAACTCCTTGTGGCTCCTAGGTTTTTTCAAAAATGAGTAGAAGAATAATCCATGACCAAATGAATGAAAATTTTTCCGGAAAAGAACTTTTGAAACTACACTACATCGGGGATTTACATGACATGTAATCCCCTTTCACAAAATATAATCCTCAGGGTTTAGTTTTATCGAAAAACACATAGACTTTTTATTATGTAACCCCTGGAATATATAATTCATGAACTGGCCATAGAAAAGCATTGAAACCAACTTTCTAATCTTATAAAGTTTACATAATGTGTATTTCCTGAATCATCCTTTCTTCACCTATAGCTTCCACTAAAAACTCTTGAATCCACCACAAAACATCTTTAACACTCAAAAAATATAAATGTAATGGACCAGGAAGGAACAAAACATTAAATAAAATACCTCTCAAATGATTCTTTCCCTTGAGAATCCAAAAACAAGCCACGAATTAAAGGGGTCCAAAAAACCACCCCATGAGATACCTCTCAAGGATCTCATCATACCTCAAATGCTATCACTAGCCAAACATACCAACCCAAATGACCACAAAACACAACACACAACCACATCACCACATCATCGTAGCCACAATCTGCCTCCTCTCACACAAATACATAGCCACACAACCACTGTATAACCATATCAACTTCTACGCGGCCCAAACCAATAACCACTACATTCAACAAACCACATCATTCCAAACACACGAATCATAGAATTTTGCATCCATGTTAAGATACTATCCGCTCTGGGCGACATTGACTCGCCCAAATGTGTTTAATAATATCACAGTTAATGCATCATGATTAGGAATCTGGTCCTCTATTTTTCATACATAAGGACTTTATCACACACATCACACCACACAAATCAGAAACTAAAGAAAAACAACTCATCAGATAAAACAACAATATATCAAACATCACATCCCAAAACAATAGAGAGCCAAAAAACTCAAAAAGACTTCGGATACTGGGCACATATCTATATCTCCCACTCTCAAGTACTCTCCTCTAGGACCCCATGCCTCCACAAGACACAAACCAATGAAATGGTCCGTCCACACAACGCCTTATCTTGGCGATCCTAGATCATTACTAGTCGCTCCAAAAACATTGTATCATCCTTAATACCCAACTCTCTCTAATCAATGACTTGAGAGTCACTGTAAAGATACCGATGAAGCTGAGAAACATGGATGATGTGGTGGATCCTCTCTAACAACGGTGGCAACACCAACTGATATGTCAATTTTACATCTCTCCCTAACACCACAAAGGGCCTAAAACATGGGATAAAGCTTACTCCCTCTACCAAACCTCTGATTTTCATGTCAAGGGGAAACCTTTAAGAAAATGTGGTCCCCAACCTCGAATTCCAAGGACCTCATCCTATGATTGGAAGAAGACATTTTACAGTCATGTGCCACTTTCATCCTCTCACAAACAAGCTGAAATTTCTATGTCGTGATCTACAACACATTGAGACCAAGAACGACTATCTACCAAACCTTTGTCCAACACAACGGTGAACAACATGGTATCTTATAAAAAGACTCAAATGGATCCTTGCCAATGGAAGAGTGGTGGCTATTATTATAATAAAACGCTACAAAAGAAAAATTTAGTTCCCAAGATCCCCCAAAGTCCATGATACACACCCCACAACATATCCTCCAATGTCTGGATAGTATGTTCCATATGCCCGTCTGTCTAAGGGTGGAAAGTAGTCTTGAGGCATAACTAGGTGCTAAAATCATGCTGCAATCCCATCCACACTCATCAGGTAAAACATACATCCGGATCATATAAAAAGGACCTTGTAAATCCATGAAACTGCACTACCTCATCCATGTACCTCTTAGCTAAAGCATCCACTGCGCTCGACTCCTTGATCGCTAAGAAGTGGGTCGATTTCATTAATAGATTCATGACCACCTAAATAGCATCACAACCTCCCTATGATTTGGGTAAACCTATAAATAAATAAATCAATATGTCATCCCATTCCCATTAAAGAACATAAAATTGATGTATCAAACCACCTGGGATACGGTGCTCGGCCTTTATCTACTTACAAACAAGCACTTTTCCACCAAATTTTCCACTGTCTGTTTCATCATAGGCCACCAAAACTATAACTTTAAGCCAATGTACATATTGGAAACTCATGGGTGTACTACCAAAGGTGACTTATGAAACTCATGTATGACTCCCCTATGCATATCTACAAGAAAAAACAACCTCCAATGGAACAACATCTGCTTCCAACCATCTTCCGACCATCTCTCTCGAGCATCACCATGGCCCAAATGATCACGCATCCCCTTCTCCTATGAGTCTCCCCACTGAGACTCCTCCACCTACTACATCAAGGAAGACTATACCATCATATGAAAAAAAAATTGTCTACCACCATACACTCTTTCATTTAAATTCAAGGCTTCCAACTCCTCTATTTCTCTCCAAGCACCCCGTATTCCCAAACAATGCCCTTCCATGACCTCTCAAAGCATTGGTCACAACATTCCCTTTTTTCAAGCTGTAGGATATCTATAAATCATAATCCTAGAGAAACTCCAACCACCTCTACTTCTACAGGTTCAAATAACACTGGTAAAATACATATCTCAAACTCTTGTGATCTGTGAAGACCACAAAGCTCTCCACAATGAGGTAATTCCACCAAAACTATAGCACAAACACAACGATTGTTAGCTCCATATCATGGGTGGCATAGTTATGCTTGTGGGGATGTAACTTCCTATAACCATAAAAGATCACCACCCACTAATGCATCAACATGCATCCCAAGATCAAAAAGGAAGCATCACAAAACACCTCAAACATCACCCCCTCCTCAGGTAACCAAAGCACTAAATTACTAACCAAATTCCCCTTCATGTAACTGAACGCTGCCTAAAACTGATCAATCCACACAAAAGCATGAACCTTCATAGTCAAAGTTTTCAATGGGGCTGTGAATCAAGATAAATTGGGTAAAACCTCTGATAATAGCCTGTGAGACTAAGGAAACTGCAAACCTCAACCACATTCTTAAGTTCTTGCCAAGAAAAAACTGCTTCATCCTTAGTTGGGTCTACTAAAAAACCCCACCGAGACACCACATGCATTAGGAAATGCACCTCTCATGTATAGAACATACACATGGACAACATTCCATAGAGCAGGTGGCATTTAAGAACCTGCAAGATAGTTCTGAAATTCTCGACATACTCCTCCACTGAATTCAAGTAGATCAAGATATCATCGATGAATATGAAAACAGAATGATTCAGTACCCCATGGAACATGGAGTTCATAAGACCTATTATTATAACTGGTATGATTATAACACCGAAAGAAATGACTATACACTCAAAGTTCCCATACCTTCATCTGAAGTCAGTCTTTAGGATATCATCCTCCTTAACCCTCAACTGGTGATATCCAAATCATAGATCGATCTTATAAAACAAAATCAACCCCTTAAGCTGGTCAAAAATATTTTCAATCCTTTAAATAGGGTACTTTTATTAACTGTCAATTAATTTAAACATCATTATTCAATGCACAACCTTAGACTACCATCCACCTTATTTTTTAACAACACTAGATCACCCCATAATGACACACTGACCATATAAAACCCTTCTAAATCAAATTGTCTCTCTTAATACTCAACTCCCATTACAGAAAAGGTGGCATTTGATAAGGATCCATTGAAATCGAAGAAGCACCAGGCTACAAGTTTATCTCGAACTCAACATCATTTTGAGGGTTTAATGTTACAACCTCCTTGGGAAGAAATCTAGTAACTCCTCAACAACTCTGTGAACATATACCATCCCAACATTCACTAATTCAACCAAAAAATCATTCAATAAGGAAATATGGGTCTCTACACACCACCTACCCACCTGAAAACCTCACTCACCAACGGAAACCATACATTTTCCATCCACATTGGAAAACACGGATCTCCTCCAGAAGTAGTTGAAAAAAGAATGCAGGGAATAAAACCAGTCAATGCCAATGATGACATCGTATGGATGCATCTATAGAAAGAAAAGGTCCCTATTAGACTGATGTGGCCCCATAATAAATCTACCTCCCCAACACACATCAAACAAGATGGTTTGGAATCCGACTGTCATAGTTACCAATAGGTGCATGAGAAACATCTATACATATAGTCTTAGAGTGCGGAATATAGTCGGTAAAATAAACAAGTGAAAATATCCTAATTCAAACAAGTCCCAAACAAGGGTAATAAACAATCTAATTGTACCTCTGACGATCTATGGCCTTTCTAGAATTATTGTCTCCATTGTATGCAACTGACCAAACCCAAATCTTATGCCTCTCTGTTGAAGACCACTTCCACGAACATTCTCGAGTCATGGTCCCAGATTGTGAGGAACATCTTGAGGTTGGCCTTTACCAGCCCCATCTCCCCTTGGAAGACAAAAACCTACTTCCCCTATTACTAAAACAACCTCACAGAAAACTTCTTCTAAGGCTAGCACAAAACCTATACAACTCCACCAAACTGAGATCAAGGAACCACTGGGGACTAGTTGTAGAAATGACCACAAAACCCAAAACCAAAACACAATGGCACAAATATCCTAAGAAAATCACAAAAAACAACTGGCCTAATAAGGTTGTAAAGGAAGTTGTGGAGGCTATCTCCCTACTGGTCGAAACCTTGAAGGTATTGGTTCCTGAGACCTTCCTCTCAAAACTATACTCCTCAAGGAACCCTACTGGTTCCCCTCCCATGGAAAACATCCGTATGAGTTCATTTTCTCGATCACCTCTTACCTCTTCCGAAATCTTAGATACATTAACAATGAAAAAGTAGTAACTACATATTAGATATAAGGACGGAGTGCCTCCTAAATAAGTCTCACAAAATAATCCTCATATGGAAAAGGATTTTGGGAAAAAAAGAAGGACCTTAAACCTGATTCCCAGATCATGCACTGACATTATCCCCTAATGAAGAGAAAGAATATGTTGCCTCTTTACTACCTTCGCAGTCGATGAAAGGAACTCTTCCCAGAACTCCTTCTGGAAGTCAACCCACAAAACATCTTCCTCCTTCTATTATCCCAAATACAAAGTCCACAAATGACACACATCTCCCCACATCTAAATGACTGCCAAAAGGACCGAATACCCTATTAGGGCTCAGATAAAACTAAAAGTGGTCTCGATCTCCTCCAGCCAGATCTCTATCTCCACATTTGAAACACTTCCCTCATAATTCCCCAAAGCCTTTTGATGGAAAGTAAGCCACACCCTCTTCCAAGCCTCATTATCCTCTATCAGATCAACCCTACGGTGATCAACCAAATCAGTCTGTTGAACCTCAGTTGCCTGATCCACACGTGGATGATGAAATAGATCCATAACTGTAAAGAGAACAAAGAACTTCCTAAGCCTGGTAGCATGTAAATTTTATTTAGATTAATTTTAATTAAAATTATTAATTTTAACCTTCCCAAAACAACCTAATTAAAACAAGAACACAAGTCATCATGAGGCATGTAACTTTCCTATGTCTCTACCCTACAAGCAGGTCCATCTAACTTAGCCACTCAATAAGTCCAGAGTCTGTGCACTGGATGAGGAGGAGCCCTAAAATCTTGTTTCTTTTCCAGTCTCCCTAACCTATGTCATGCACCAATGTCAACAAGCATTATTTCCATAACAACCCATGAAATCATCATTGTTCCTAACTCCAAACTTTATTTTATCTCCCAACCACTCCTTTGATACCAATATGTCATGACCCCCTCCCTCCAAAGATACCTCAATGAGGTAAGAGAGATAATGACCCCAATAGTCCCATATCTAGTATGCCCCATGTTAGTGACAAGCACTGAGGGTATAAAAATATCATGTATGGTAGGCATTACCATCTATAATATAAATACGACTGGATGATAAGATGAATCATCCAAAAATAAAACTCCATGAAATAATATAAAAATAAACCCAAACCATCTCATAATGCATGTATAAAAGAAATAGATATAATAGAAGTCTCTAAAGTAAATACCCAAAAGTAAATCTAAAGTAGTGACATAGTAGCTATCCAAAGGTCCAAGATAGTAATGTCCAAAATGGTCTATATAATCCTCCAAGAAACCTGAAAATAATTTTACATACATTGGTTGATTATAAAACAATACTCAATAGAAAACCAAAAGTCTCTCTTGCACATGTAAAAGAATCATGCTAATGCACCTGAAGAAAAAAGAACCAAATAGCACCTATACAGATATACTAACAAAACCCAACCTCACCAAGGCATGCCCACCAAATATCGGAATCCTTGTAATATAATATAACAAGAATCATATTGATAAGGGTACCCCTCACCAATTTCCCATTGGTGTGCTTCTCCCACACCCCAACATTGTACGTCATGGCACTCTAATCCCTTCTGTATAACACACCGCCTCACAAGAATAGTCATAACACACCTTGCCTGAAGAAATCTAGGCTCACCACCCCATAAAAACGATCATAACACATCTCACCCGAAAACACATGATCCACAACAAAACCACTACGAAAAACATAGTAGTAGGGTATCATGAACATGTAAGACATCAACCTCATTCCCCCCTCCTACCATGCACAATCCCCACCAGAAGCCTTCCTACTAGAATGATCATATATCACTTGAAAACACCTAGGCCATCATAACTGCCATTGAATACAATAACAATACTCCGACCATCATTGGCCTATGAAATACTTACCTCACTAAGAAGAGTGATCAAGAAAGAGTGGTTACCCATCCATCTATCCTCCTCATCGGATGTCAGGAAAAACAATTCATACAAGACTATGTGGGTGTCAGCATGTAGTGCTCGATGTGGGTGGGGTGCATATAGAAATTACTGTAATATAAAAGTATATATATGATATCAAACAGTCAAGCCCAACCTATGGGTTTACAAACAAACAAACCAACTCACAACACTGTCACTTTTACTGCCACCTCTAAATGCATAAAATGACACAAGCCACAAACCAAATTTACATTTCCAACCAATTTCATTTAATCAACTCATTCTTTTCATTATTTGGAATCATCCACATTTAATCACACAACCCATAATTTAATCATTCATTAACAATTTTCATCCCATTATCCAAACCAACCCATGTAATTTCAATTATTATAAATCATTTATTACAACACTACTCGAGCATCTGGGAAAAAACAACCATCGCCTCACTACCCCAAAATCATAGACAACAAACCACCTCTCCACCCTAAAAGAAATGATCACAAAACACCTCACCACCCCAAAATTAGGACTCAAAAACCACCATACCACCCCAAAAGAACATCCAAACATCACAACACATCAAGATTGTTTTTAAAGATTTACAAAGAGATTTTTATCACATTTATCTTTATTTTAGGGGTGTTATCACACAATCCATAGTATCAGGGAAACCATTTCATTATCCAAATATAAGTGGTTAATAAATTCCTAGTTTAGGATGATATAACAATAATCAGTATAGGCATGACACTCACAAAACATATCATCCATCACAAAAAAATACCTAATGACTACAGATTTCAGTAAGTCCAAAAGCTCGTACAAACCACAATATCATAAATAATATCAAAGATGTAAAAGCATGAAAATGAAAACACATTTACCACTTTATATTTCAATTTAACTAATTATTTATCTTTAATTAATACATCACAACCATATCCCATAGATAAAAAAAATCACTCCACTCCCACATAATACACAATAAAGAGAAATGAGGGATCTCCTACCTTAAAGATTATTTTCTGACTTGTTGTGTACTGTAGGGAAAAAAGAAGTTCCTGCAACCACAACTGCGTCATAAGAAACCAAAAATCAACCTAAACTGAACCCAAAGACCGTAAAAACGCATCTCAAACACACAACCCAAACCAAACCGCACCACTATAGGGAAATGATGAAGAAGAATAGAAGAAACTTGTCTAAGAAAAAAGAAGGGATTATTATGGATTACCAATGAATAATTATGGGGACCAAAAGAATAAAGAGGGAGGAAGAGGGATTGAAGAACTCCTCGGAGCACCTAGGGTTCTCCCAAAATTATAGGAAGAAGAATCGATGACCAAATAAATGAAAATTTTGTTGGAAAATAACTTTTAAAACTACACTGCATTAGATATTTACACAATCTGTAATCCCCTTTCACATAATTTAATCATCCGGGTTCGGTTTCACTAAAAAATGTGTCACATTTTCATTATTTAACCCCTAAAATATACATGTCAAGAACTGGCCCTTGACCATCCATGAAAAAAACATTCACGTCGTGTAATGTTGATATGACATGTATTTCCTACAACAGCCTTACTTCACCTCTAGCTTCCACTGAAAACTCTTGGAACCTCCCCCAAACATCATTGATGCTCAAAACTGGTAATGCAATAGACCAAGAAGGCATGGACCATTAAAAATTAAATCTACCATTAACATACTTTTATAAAACATGTATACACACCACTCTTATAAGTGGAGGGTTGGGAGGCATCCAAAAATAAAAAAAAAGGTGAACTAGACAATAACTCTATTACCTAAGAAATAAATCAACTAACAAGGAATCATTATTTGTGAAAATAAACAAAATAATTTTTTGTTTGGGAATACCTAAAAAAATAATGGAATTTTTAACTAATTCATATCAAGGTATGAAGGATGGCGCAACATAAAATAATAAGGTAAGGGTAGATGACTGCCATCTTCAACTAAAAACACATTGGGAGTCTCTTTCCTAAGTGTGATAGTTCTTAATTCTTGTATATTAGAGAAGATGAAAATGGTGTTTTAGACATATATGTTTCTAAAAAATAGTTACCTAGTTTGGATATTACTATTTGTGCCCTTTTTCACTTTCTTAGGACCTCAAATTCTATTAAACATACATGGGAGGTCCTTTGTGTAGTTATCCATGGTTAGGCACCAAATTGGTAGATCTAAAATGGATGATAACCAATACAACATATAATAATGTTAATTCCCCCACCAATATTATGATCCCCATGGTTTATTAAAAATAAAAAAGGTGACTTAGGGAGAGTTCACGGCCTCCCTATTTTAGAATACCTTAACATCTTCTTGGTACACATTAGTACCCACATTAACTAATTATTTCTTATTGATAAAAAACCCATATCCTCTATTGTGGGCCTCTCAGAAATATTAAATGAAATCAACACAAATATCCTCCACATTCCTATATATAAGATATCAACCATGATGATCCTCTTTTTTGTGCCTCTCATATATGTTATCCCCATAATGATGTATCAAAATACCGTATAATTTATCTCTATTGTGGAATTAATGATAAACATTATGGAGGTTATTCCCATAAACACCTGACCAACAATTATAGAATTTTTTTCCCTGATAATAAATATTGTGACCATAGAGGTCCTCCCTAATATACCCATCACAAAGGACCTCCCTAAGATAGTACGTCCATCAACAACGGATTTCCTTCTAATAGTACTGATAATAGTGCCCCTTCTTGAAAAAATAAATCTAATAATCATTGAGTTTTTCTCTATGATGTCATCAGTGGGATTCCTCCTTGTAATGACTATTCTAACTATCGTAGTGGTCCTCTCTATAATAAATATACAAGATTTCCTATTAGTAATTATATTTTAATTTAACATGGTGGACATAATTTTTTTATCAAGTATGTATACCATGGAGGTTCACACAATGGTAAATATAACACTAATTATTTATGTGATGAAGTTTTAAGTGAACACTAAGGTCATCCCACGGTTATAGTCACTCAAATGTGACTGAACTATCAAGATAAAATCTTGATATATTAGAAAACATTATTCTAGTTATCTGATCATCTTTTTGTTTGGTCCCTTGGTATGATAATTGTGACTAGAGAGGGTGAATATTACTTTTTTATTTATTATTAAAATTTAAATTTATCAATGTTATAATAGTGTTAAAAGTTACATCAGAAATAAAAACAAATAACATAGGATGTTTTTATATAGGTTCATATAACCAAAATCCTAGTCCTCTCTAATATTCTCTACTCTTCAAGGAGACTAGTATGCAGTAGATCTTAAATTTTTTATGGGAGTGATAACCCAATTAAATACTAATATAAATAAACTTTTTCCTCGCTAGGTGGAATAACCCATGTCTTTTGAAGGAGTCACAACATACCTTCCTTTTTTCTGGGAGGAACAACCTAACTTTCCTTTTAAATGGGAAGAATAACCTAATGAAATCTTTTAAAAGGGAAAATATTAATCCAAACCCCTAGAGGAAATATAGGTAGTATGAATAATTACATTGGTGAAATAAAAGAAAAAAATGAAAAAACAGTTGATCAGATGATAAATAAATTTAGTACATCTCGTGTTCTTTGATCACATATATTGAGGAAGATGAAAGGCGATGAATTTCTTTAGTGATAAAAATAGATGAATAGAAGTTATAGAAGTGTCAAGATCAATTAAATAGTAGCAGGAAAAGTTTTATCTTATTCTTTTGAAATTCAATCATCTGTACTAGTTCATACATTTTTATCCTTGAAGAAAACTCCTAAAACATTAAAAAATAGATCTACAAGAGTGTGTCCACATCTAATATATATAAGACACTTGTTAGAGTATAATAATAAAATTATGTGTCCCTTACCTTATTTTATTGAATCCTTACTAAAAAAACACAATTGAGATAATATTTATTTAAGAAATATTAAAAAACATTTAATATATTAAGAATAATAATTCTTAAACAAAAAAAATTAAAATATTGAAATAATAAAATAATTCCACCGATTACACATATAGTAGACAGTTTGGAAAAACAAATCATCATGTGAAAACCAATCTTCATAAGAAAATTTCACTAAAAATTTACTAAAATTATTTTTTAAACACTTTTGAAATTGTAAGTCAACACAAAAATAAAAATATTTAACAAATTAATTTATTTTAAAAATATTTCCTGAAAAATAAGAAAATAAAAAATTTGGAAAATTTTTTTATCTAATGGTGGTTCAGGACTCACCATTGAAAATAGTGAGTGGTGAGACATTACCTACCATTGGAAATGTACAATAGTGGTCAAAAAGAGAATTACCTTCTATTTCATTTTTAATCAAAAATAAAATGACTTAAATAAAACTAAGAGTAAATCCATGAATCTTAACACCAAATGGTTCCATGAGAACAATAAAAAATTACCTACCTTTAGATGTCCAATGGTGAGTAAATCACTCATCGTTGGGTTCTAATAGTGGATTAGAGTAAACATAGCCAAATATTTAGAATGAAATTAAAAATTAAGAACTTTAATACTATTTATCAAAGAATCATAAAATAATAAAAATACTAGAATGAATTGAAACAAAAAGATACTGCCATACATTAATGATCCTAGAAGAATAAAAAAATTATAAAGAATCATTTGATAAATAGAGTTAAAAATAGATTAAAAATAGAAGAATATTGTTTTGATAAAAATGATAAAACATATTAAAACAATATCAAATAGTTAAGAGGGAAAAAACTTTACTCTAAAAAATAAACAAGAGATACTGTAGAAACAAGATGATGCTACTGCCAAATAATTTTTGCATAAGAAAAAAGAAAAACAAGAATATTGTGAGTGAAAATATAACTCAACAATGGGTGAATTTACCTAGCTTTAAGGTGTAATGGTGAGTAAATTTACTCACCGTGGTCTCCTGGAAGTGGGTCAGTGACCCATCATTGGGTTCTTTTAGTGAGTAAAAAAAACTCACCATTGGAAAACTTTTAGTGGTGGTCAGAAAGACTCCTTGATGGTAAAAATCTGAAATGACACAACAAGGATGAGAAACCAAACAAAATAAGATAATGAAACCATAGATAAAAAATATACATAAAAACTTATTGAGAAGAAAAATAATTTGTAAATAAGGTATAGAAATGGTATCCTACACAACAACCTATAAAATAAATGAACAATTCGAGCATGAGCTACTGGAAAGGCATGAGAAAGATTGATTGAGAGCGTAAGACCAGATGAAAGGCTTGAATAAAAAAGAACTGTGATCACACTATATCCTTAAAATAAGTATTATAGCTTCAAGGAAAGGCTACAAGATATGATGAAAAGGAGAATGAACAATCACGATCAGAGGAGGAGAAAAATATGCAGGAGATAAAATAAAAAACTGGAGTTCAAAAATAATAACTCGCGAGATGGGTAGATTGAATGGTTGGGATAAATAACAGAGGAGATCTATTAACTGAGATTAAATCTCATTTTATAAGATTCATCCCACATTGAATCCAACACAAAATAATCGCAGGTATATAATATAAGTTGTGCTAATTGATGTTCAGAACAAAACATTACACACACACTCAGCATGTGGGCTATATAGGTGACCTTAGCTTAAACTATGTGGCTGCACCCCTCGAGACTTATACACGATCCCAATTAGCGCTATGAGAACACTATATTTGACCAAGGTTTTGTGATAGCCATGATGTATGTACCTCCCATTATTATAGACCTTTAATTCCCCTTAAAAGTAGTTGGGGTTTGGCTTGAGGTCTTTTCATAGAAAAAAATAATTTTTTATAACAAAAAAATATAAATTAAAAATAATTTGAGATCATAATAAAATATTAATATATGTCAATAATATTTTTGAAGAAAAATTGAATTTAATTAAATATAATGTAATTTCAATTTATAAAAACAAAGAGAGATATAAAATAGTTAATACCCTATTACAAATAATCTTTCCCTTTTTTAAATTATAAAACATAATTTTTATTAAATTTTTAATCAACATAATATAAACTTATTAATTCTTTAAACACTTTCTCCCCTATTTTAAAATTTATCAAAAATTACATAAAAATAGTTAAATAAACAATGTAAAATATTCCATTTATATACATGTTTTAAAAACCATTCATTACGATCTAATTTTCATTTAATCCTAGTAGAAATATATCAGTTAGGTATAGAAGATAAAAAATATTTGTGTTGTTCAAGTAATAAATGTTATTTAATGAAAAGTAATCAGAGTGTAATAAGGAACTTTTAGTTATAAAATATGGAACAAACATTTAATGAATTCTTCAAATCAAAAATTATACTAAAAAAATTTTAATCTTCCATCATACCCAATTCATACATTATTTTCTCAAATTTAACATAATCCATGGTTTTATTGAAAATATCAGTTAATTTTTTCTTAGTTAGAATAAATTATAAAAATATATTACATTTATTTACATGATCCAAAATAAAATAAAATCTAACATTAGTGTGTTTAGTTATTGAGTGTTGATGAGGATTTATGGTAATTGAAATCACACAAGTGTTATCACAGTAAATAGAAATTTTATCAAAACATATATTGAAATCATATATAGTTTTTTTTAGTTAAATACTCTATGAATAGAAACTATTGGTATAAGTATACTCAGCCTCAGTTGTTGATGGATATACTAATAGTTGTTTCTTAAATATTTTTGAAATTAGACTTTTTCCTAAGAAGTGACACATAACAAAAGTGATTTTTCATTCAAGTCTGCAACCTATAAAGTCAGAATCATAGTAAGATAGTAAACCAAATCAATTCTCATTAGAATAAAATAGTTGAGTACTAACAATAGCTTTGATATATTTAATTACTCTTTTAAAAACCATAATATGAATTTCTTTGGAGTTTTATTGATATCTAGCAGACATAAAAAAATATAATATATATCATAGAAGTTTTAAGGTATAAAAGACTTCCTATCGTGCCTCTATAAAACTTATCACTTATATAATTTCCATATTCATTTGTATCTAGTTTTTAATTATGCTCATAGGGGTTCTCATAGTTTTAAAAAATTAAAGTCCGAACTTTTTAACAAATTCTTTGGCATAAATGGCTTGATTTAAGAAAATATCATTTTTTATTTGATTAATTTGTAAACTAATAAAAAATTGAAGTCCCCCCATTAAACTCATATCAAATTAATTTTCCATTAATTTTGAAAACCCATCACATAATTTATCATTTTTAGAAACAATGATAATGTCATCAATATAAATTTGTATAATTAGTATATCATTTGGATCTCTTTTTATAAATAAGGTTGGATAAACATTTCCTTTAGAAAAAATATTTTGAATTAAAAATTGAGATATGCCTTTTTACCAATCATGAAGAGATTTTTTAAGATCATAAGGATATTTAGACAATTTAAAAACATGATTTGTAAATTTGTTGTTTTCAAAACTAGGGTTTGTTTAACATAAATCTCTTCTAAAATTACACCATTTAAAAATCACTTTTTACACCCCTTTTAAAAAGATTAAAAATTTTAAGACTTGAAAAATATAATAAAATATGAATGAATTCTAATCTAGAAACTGGTGAAAATGAATTTTCAAAATAAATACATTTTTCTTGAATCATTGGGCAACTAATATTGCCTTATTTCTAACAATATTACCAAATTCATCCAATTTATTTTGAAAAATACATTTGGTTCCTATAGAAATTGTATCTTTAATTAAATCAACTAGATTCAAAACATTATTTCTTTTAAACTAATTATGTTCATCATGAATGGCATTAATCTAATTATAATCTTTAATGTATCTCCAATATTAACAGAAAAAATCAACTAAAAAGGAATAATTTTCACATAAATGTAAAACACAATGTCTAGTTCTAATTATAGATTCAATATTTCCTATAATATTTTCCAGAGAGTGATATTTATGATTTTTCCAAATAAAATAATCAAATTCAAAAGGGATATCTTCTCTCTTAACTAATTCATCATTCATTTCAGGTTTATCGTCATCAAAGTTAAATTATTTATGGTATTTAGTATTATCAACAGAATCATTATTCTTTTTATCATTATTTTCAATGAATTTAACATGCACAAATTCTTCCACTGTCATTGTTATTTTATTATATACCAATTCTTACTATTAATAGAGTATCCCAAAAAGATACCTTCATCACTTTTTGAATCAAACTTGTCTATATTGTCATTATTATTTAAAATATATACGATACATCCAAAAACATTAAAATAAACAGTTTTGGGTTTTTTATTTTTAAATAGTTCATAGGGATTTTTATTCAACAAGGATATGTTGTAATATCTATTTAATATATTAAAAGTAGTGTCAATAGACTTAGCTAAAAAATATTTTGGAAGGTTGAATTCATTAAGAATTTTTCTTACCATTCATTGAAAAGTTTTATTTTTTCTCTCTACAACACTATTTTATAGTGTTATTCTAGGGGTGGAAAATTATGAAACAATCCATTAGTTTCACAGAATTTTTCAAATTACTAGTTTACAAACTCTCCTCCTAAATCTCTACCGATAGAATAGATTAAGAGACCTTTATTATTTTTTATTTTCGTTACAGAAATTAACAAATTTATTTAATGTCACGCTTTTATGGGATAAGAAAATAGTGCAAGTAAATCTAATGAAATCATCAACAATTAAAAAATTACATATTTTAGAACCAAAACAAGCAGTTCTCATGGGTCTAAAAAGATCTAGATGTATCAGTTCTAATCATCTAGTAGTATTAACCATATTTATGGATCTAAATGATTCTTTATGATTATTACCTTTTAGACAAGAATCACATATATTATACATACATGTAATGAATTTTGGAAGTTCCAAAAAAATTATGTTTAGATAGCTTATACAACTGTCAAATATGAACATGTCCCAATCTCATTTTCCAAGAATGTGATTTTTATCTACCACATTTAATGATTTTACATTATATTGGGTTAAATCTGAAAAATCCAAAGAATATATATTTTCTTTTTTATTAGAAAAAAATGAAATTTTATTGTCTTTATAAACAATACATTTATTATCTACAAATTCAACATTCATACCAGAATAAGAAGTTATGATATTCTAATTATGTTATGTTTTAATCCTTCTAAAAAATTTATTTTAGAAATTATAATATAAGTTAATATACCTACATATCCAAAACCTTTAACCATACCATTAGTGTTTTCACAGATGGTGAAAGTACCTCCGTCACAAGAGTTAAAAAAAAGAAGTTAGAAATTTCACCAGTCATACACTTTGAGCACCCACTATCCATATACCATGTGAATTTAGAATTCTTCATGCAGGTTTCCTACAAAACCAATCAAGAAGATGGTTATTTTGGTACCTAGAATAGTTTGGGTCCAATTGGATTTGTATAAAAATATTTAGTTACCCATAAAAATTTGAGACATTTATTGTAATGTAATATGAAAGAAATTTTTTTCAAAATGAAAGTCTTAGTATATCATAAAGACTGAGTATAATTTTAATAAAATTCATTCACATAATTTCCTTTCAAGTTACAATTAAAACAAGTAACATTTGAAATATTCCCATTTATGCCTTTAATAAAAAAAGTTCTATACATCTTAGGAACCTTACTATTATAGGCAAAAACCATTTTATCATATTTTGGTTTGTTCATATCTATTATTTTATCAAGTTTCTCTTATCCTTGAATAAAAATAGATATGATTTCCTTTAGACCAGTAATTCACTTTTTATGGTTTTCATTCTCTTCCTGAAGAACTTCCAATTCATCATAAGCTTTTATTTTTGAACATGATTCATAATTTTTCATTTTATTATTTTCATGTTTAAGAAGATTAAAATCATTTTTTATTTTATATAAATCATTAAAAAATAATGTAAATCTTTTGTTTTTTAATTCATTTGTTTTCTACAAAAAATATTTTATTCACATTTTCTCATATTTAACTTTTAATATTTTAGTATCTACAATATTTTTCTCTTCTATGTTACTTAAAATATAATCATTCAATTTTCTATTTTCTTCTTTAATATTCTTATTTTATCTTTGTAGTTACCTATACAGTTCAACAGTTCTCAATATGTCACTTTGAAATTTTTCATTTTGATCAGTTAATTCGTTAAATTCATTCTCAATATCAATTTCACAACAAAAACTGTAATTATAGTCCCATTTCACATCATTTATAGTAGTAGCTTTCAAACATATATCTGTAGATTATTTTTATAAGATCCCATCTTTTTCAGGTATGTTTCTCTCTGAGTTTTTAATTGAGCCTTGGTGGACAAGTATTGTACAAATATGGAGAGACTTTATTGAATAAATGACATAAAGTTAGGGGATATATGTTCGTTTGAAATAATGGAGTTTAGGAATAAATGGAAATAAGTGTCAATATGGGTTCTTGGTAAGTTAGGAATATTTAAAGGGATTTTTGGTGGTTTAAAAGAAAAATGGGATGAAAAATTAAAAGATAATATTTACACACCGTGTAAAGGGATTACATTTCATATAATGGTTCATGGGTCTTAATAAAATAAATATGAGGTGATGGACTTTTCGTAGAATACCATTAAAATAATTTACACAGTGTGAAGACATATTACACACAGTGTAAATTCCCAACCTACTATTTTAAACATGATAAGCGGCTAAAATTCATTCTTTTCGACTGTATCTCCTCCCCTATAGACCCTAGGTAATTATATGGAAGATTTGGAGTGCCACCTCCCCTACAGATGTTTTGTTCACATCTTAAATCCCTAGTAAGTGCTTTTTGTTAGATTTATTCCTTCTATTCTTTATTATCCAGTTTTTTTGGTAAAATCCTTTGGCTGATTGTGTTGTTGATTTTCATCTTGATTAGTTTTGATTTAGAAACCTCTTTGCAATCATCCACACCTTCTTCCTCATGGGTTTTGGACATTGGAAGCATTGTTGGATCATCAGTTAAAGGTAGGGGATCTAAATCTCAACCCTATGGTTTGATTATTGTCCAGTTTGTGTAATATCATTATTGTTCCCTCATTGTGTGTGCCTAAATTAATGAAATAATTTAATAAGATTATCTCTTAAATTCTTTCATTTTCAAATGGATTTGTAATTAGCTAAAGGCTTAGAGTATGTTTAGCATGATGTGTGACCTAAGGTGAATTCTTGTTATAGAATCCTTAAATTGTTGATTAATTCTTATTGATATAACTTTAAATCAATTTTAAATTGAATTTAAAAATAGAATATAAAATAATAATGGTAATTCATATAAATAACTATTGAGATATATGATATGATATTGTGATATCCATGTTGTATGGCAATAATTTTGTTCTATACTGAGATGCTTATATAATGGGTTAGGTCGAGGAACAAGAAAACATATATGTTGTAATTATAATGGTGAGTGGGCTTGGCCTAGTCTAATGTTGTAATGATTATAGGCATTTGACTTTTAAATGTTGTAATAGTTATATGTATTTGACTCAAATTTGTTTTTACTATATCTTGGTTATATGGTGGTTGGCATGGCTGTAAGACATGCTCATAGATATTCCAGTATAGAGCCAAAGAAATTTCTTTACCTTGGATATATGGTTGTGGTTGAAATGGATATAAAAATTCATAGAGATATTCTAGCAGGAATCGGAAGTATGTTGTTGTATTTATTTAATTATTGAATTAATTAATATACTTATTTATCGCTTAATTACACACACTTCTTATCATAATGGTTTTATTTAGACACATTGGTTTCGACCTACTTAGTTTTAATCACACCCTATTTGGGCCACCGTTTGGCACCCAAGAAGACTTTATGGAAGTAGGTTTGGATCAGGGAAAAGTACCTTACTGTTACTTTTGTGTTTGTTGTTAGAATGGAGTTTAGATATATGGCCAGCATGGGGCTCGGGACCTAAGACTTTGAGTATTTTATTTGAATATGCTAGTATTTTTCTTGTATTGTTCTAGTATGAAATTTAGTTACATTCTATCATGTAATTAAATTCTCTTTATTTTTTATTGGATTATTCTGTAGGATTTTGTTGTTGTCTTCCACATTTTTTTACTCTGATTATTTCCATTTAATTATGAATTTCTAATTCTTTTATGATACTTTATACCAAGGGGGTATAGTATCCTCACTATAATATCCACACCCTTACTACTAGTTAGCAGCCTCTGGCATATGTGGAGGCATGTTTGAGGTCCCCTAACCAACCCTTTCTGGCCATGTGAGAGAGTTCTATATTGGGGGGACATTATAAAGTGGTATGAGAGAGTTAGTTTCTCTTTTCATTGGATTTACTATATGGGAAAGTTACAAAGGATACTAGAATGTGTTAGAACAAGGTAAAGAGATTGTGCATGGGAGTATATAACCCATGTACGAGGGGAAATCCAAGTACCAAAGGTTTATATTGTTGTTTTTTGTGTGTGTTTATTATAGTTGATGTTATTTCACCTTAGGTGATTCACATGTTGGGTGGGGTTATTGTTTTATGATGTTATTATTTCTTGAGTTTTGTACTCATGGATTCTTATGAAATGAAATGGGAATAAATGCATCATAATATGTACATAGGGATATATTGACATGGATTTTACATGATAGGGGAATATCTATTTTTTGAATGTGATATATACTTTCTTATTGAATAGTAATTTCATATATATGTTTCATTGGATAAAACAATTTTGTAGTTTAATTATATAATACTTGTAATTCATGTCTAGATAGACCGATAGTTAGTAGTTCTCTTTTTGATTCACCTGTTAGGTTGACCTTGTTGTTATCAAATTTTCTAAGGTGTGCATTTTTCTTATAGAAATTTCATCCTCATCATCTTTGACTTCATTATAATGATAGTGGAAATCAACTCACTCATAACACAGCTAAACCATAACTTTACATAGTTCTTAAGGAGTGGATGGATGTTCATCTTCACGATATATTCTTAAGGGTCAAGTGATCAATGGAAAGGGAGAATATTCATAACATCCATTTGATGTTTAAGTTGACAAGATAGTTCCAGTTTCAGCATCCACCTATGTTCACTGGGGAAGGGGGACCCGAGGTAGTTTAGTTCCGGATTATGTTATTCCAGATTATATTCAAGCATCTTGATACACCCACATATAAGAGGGTGAATCTTTCTATGTATATGCTTCATGGACCTGCCAAGCATTAGTGGGATATTATGGAAGAAGATAAGAAAAATATAAGCTATCTTGGAAGGACATCGAGTTGATGTTCCTAATACTTTTCTATCCTGAGACCTTGATGGATGAAAAATCATGTGTGTCATGCATCTGACATGGGAGGTTTTTTCAGTGATGGAAAATTCTGGATGCTTTTCTGACCTACAACACATTGTACCATCTTTGGAAGCTGATGAGATATCTAGGGTGAGATGTTCCTAGGATGGTATTCATTATGAGATCTGGTCGAATGTAAATGTTTTCCATTTAACCAGATTTGAAGATGTGATTTATTAGGATATCATCACAAAAGGGAATATGATAGAGGCTCTGAGGAATGGCTAGGCTATTTCCACAGGAAAATCTGGGAGTTCTTCCTTAAGTGGTAAGAATCACTGTTATGATATTTTTCACCCAATAAGTAGTGATAAAAGTAGTTAGGTAAGTGGATTAGAATCTCAAGATCGTACTCAGTTCCAGTAATATCACTTTAGAAAGTTTTGTCACAAGTTCTCATAGTGTCTTCACCCCATAGTCAAGTGTCATATCTGCGGTGGACCATTGTTCCTATAGCTCTACTACAAAATGTTTGAACAGTACCTCTGATGATGGACCATTGTGCCTATATGTGGATTATTAGAGGTTGAACAAGATGACGATCAAGAAACAGTATCCCATTCCACGCATTAAAGATATTTTCAATTTTTGAGAGGTTCCAAGATCTTCTCCAAGGTTGACATGAGATTAGGATATCATTATTTATGCATGAGAGTTTCAAACATAACTCAATCTGCTTTTAGGAGTAGGTAAGGATTGTTTCAATTCGTAGTGATGTTGTTTGGGTTGACTAATGAACATGCGGTATTCATAGCCTTAATTAATAGGATCTTTCAAATGTTTCTGGATCAGTTCGTGGTGTTTTTAATTAAAGATATATTAGTGTACTCCTATTTTATAGAAGATCATTCCAAATATCTTAACATCATCATAAGTACACTGAGAGAGAATCAACTTTACACCAAGCTAACCAAATACATTATTTGGATAAATAAAGTTCAATTCTTCATCCATGTCATCTTAAAGGTAGGAGTGTCAGTGGACCTAGAATAAATTATAGACATGATATATTGGGAAAAAATAAAATATTCAAAATACTAATCTTTTTTGGATTCATAGGGTATTACCATTTTTTTATCCAAGATTTCTCCTATTTAGCAACACCAATGTCTAGACTGAACAAAAAAAGATGCGATGTTTGTTTGGTTTGATGCTAACAAGATATATTTTCAAGAGATGAAAGAAAAAATGACCTCATCACCTATCCTCACTTTAATAATGCCGGTTAAAGCATATAGCATGTACTATGAGGTATCCAAAGTAAGAATCATAGTAGTTATAATTCAAGAGGATTGTGTTGTTTCTTATGGCTCTATGTAGCTGAGACGACAGGAGAGGAATTATCCTACTCATGAACTACAATTATCAGTTGTGGTACATACCCTAATATGTTAGATACACTATCATGTGGGTGAGAGTTTTTTGGTATACACGGATCACAAAAGCCTCAGGTGCATATTTTCTAAGTGAGACCTTAACATTCAGCATAGAAGGTGGTTCATGCTTCTACAGTATTTTGGCTTTGAAATGGATTATAATTTTAGAAAGGTAAATATCATGGCTGAATCTTTGAGTCAAAATACATAGACAAAGGTAGTATGAGGGTCTTGTGATGAGTGGCGGATAATGGCCCTCATTTCATACATGCATATCGATGTTCATGATTCTTAAGGGTGAGTAGATCTGACTTCAACATCTATTATAACCATGCTTTTGGATTGGATTAAGATCAAGAATTTTTCTAATCCAAAGGGCTCAGTTTGGAGAGAAACATTATATAGTGGGGAGACTCCATCAAGATATTCTCTTGACTAACCGAGTATGGGTTCTTATAGACTTGCACTAGGAGGTGATGAGGGGGTTTCATGCTTCTAGATGGGCACTGAATCCAATTTTAACAAATATGTATAATGAATCCTAGTTTAACAGATATGTATCATGATATATGTAGATATTATTGGTGGTCTGGAATGAAGATGTAGGTGACAAGATTCGAGGCTTATTATTTACTTGTCCATAGGTGAAAACCGAGAATCAGAGGCCTGTTGGGCTTTCACAGCCTTTACCCATTCCTGAGTGAAAATGGGATGATGTAAAAATAGAGTTTGTGAAAATTCTACCCAGGAAAACCTGTAAGAATGATGTTGTATGGGTTATTGTGGATTGACTGACTAAGGAAGCTCACTTCTTGCATATTAGGGAAACCTTCAATGTTGATGATCTGAGAAAACATTACATGCGTGAATTGGTTTGGTTTCATGATGTTCAAA
This sequence comes from Viscum album, assembly GCA_963277665.1. Classification (NCBI taxonomy): domain Eukaryota; kingdom Viridiplantae; phylum Streptophyta; class Magnoliopsida; order Santalales; family Viscaceae; genus Viscum; species Viscum album. The sequence continues at coordinate 902,838,693 of OY728158.1, read as the reverse complement.
GGAGTATCATTTCAAACCGAGATCCACATTTCACAACACATTTCTAGAAGGGTATTCATAAAGCCTTAGGATTGCATGTTCATTTAAGCATAACCTATCATCCACAGACTGAGGGTCAATCTGATCAGACTATCCAAGTTATGGAGGTTATTCTTTGAGCCTATGTTTTGGAATTTTGTGGTTCATGGGAGAAAGCACTCCTGGAGTTTTCATATACTAATAGATTCCAAGAATAGATCCAAATGGAACCTTTTGAGAATTTTTATGGCAGGTCATGTGGTTCACCTCTCTATTGGATGAAGTCAGGTGAGTCAATACTTGTTGGTACTAGTCTCGTGTAGGAGACATCTTAACATGTTCAGTTGATCAGAAAGTGGTTGGTGACCACACAAAGAAGGAATAAATCATATATTAACCATCAGATAATACCTATGGAATTTGAGCTTGGTCAACATGTTTTCCAATGGCTGTCACCCAGATTGGGGAAACACCATATCAGAAAATGGGGTAAGGTAGCACACTGGTTGTTCAGGCTGTTTGAAATAGTGTCAAGGGTCAATCCATTTTCATACCATCTAGCCCTTTCACAATGCTAAAGTTTCATAAATGATGTGTTTTACATGAAAAAACTATGAATATATCATCCAAACCCTTCCCATGTGTTAGAAGTAGAAAACCTCAACATTGAGGAGCATTCAATATGGGTTGTGGATCATAGTGAGAAATATCTTTGGGGTTGGACTATACCATTAGTTTGAGTGAAGTGGTAGCATGGGAAAGTTTAGGAGGAGACCTAGGAATTGGAGTTTGATATTCAGACACATTGGCCATAATTTTTCATTGAGACCTTAAAATGATGCTTTGAGAAGCTCAGGGATGAGTTTTTATAAGATGGGGAGGTTGTAAGTTACCGTGATTTCTTACATACATTTCTCTCTATGTTTTTCATTGATCATTAGTGGATGTGTCTTATTCGGATACGGAGATCCTTTTTTGGAGAAAATGACCTAAAGTATGAGGATTTAATGTTTTTGGAATTAATGGATTCCAGGTATAAATGGGAATAAGTGTTAATAAGGTTTCTTGGTAATTTGAGAAGCCTTAAAGGGGTTTTGGGTGGTTTAAAAGGAAAATGGGATAAAAAATCAACTACAGAACATTTACATGTCATGTAAAGGGATTACATATTGTGTAATTTTTTGTGGGTTTTAATAAAATAAATTCAAGGTGATGGGTTTTTCAATGAATACCATTAAAAACATTTCCATGAAGTGAAACCATGTTACACATCATGTAAATTCCTAGCCAACTATTTTAAATATGAGGGGTGGATGAAATTTATTTTGTTTCGACTACAAATACTCTTCCTCTTAACCCTAGGGAATTCTCCAGGTGATTTTGGAGTGCTAAAATCCTATTTAGATGTTTCATTCATGTCTTCAATCCTTTGTATGTCCTTGTAGGGTCCTGAAAAATCGGCAAAGGAATTTTTACCGAAATTCCCCAAAATAATTGGGGAAAATAATCAAATAAGGGACACAACAAAAAGGGATCGGTCCGAAAATTGGTCCATGGTGGCACAATGTGGCCAGGCACTGCGAGGCACCCCCCCCCCCCCCCCCCACGAACCATTGTCATTCGTGAAATGGAGGCGGAGAGCCTCTGTGGTCGCGAGGCAGGATGGGTGCCAGTCCGGTTCACCGTCACGAACCGCCCTAACCGCGGACCGTGTCGACCGGTGCAAGCCGCACCCACTGTCGTTCACAGAATAGCGGTGTAACCCTCCGCAGCCATGGAGTACTCCTTGAGTTCACCTCGCGGAGGGGGGGAAGCATTCAATACCCACCGCAAATCACAGATTGACCAAGTCACCTGTGAATCGGGTTATGGGCCTCCGAAAAAGGTGTCATGTGGCCACAGATACATTCCTTTTTCCACTCTATAAAAGGAGACCGAGGGGAAAAGAAAAGGAGATCGGAGAACTGGAATCAGATTCGAAGGGATAGGAGATCGGTTGAAGGGAGTCTTCGGATTTCGCAAATAGCGAAATTCCCATCCGCGAACCACATCAGGTATATGAATTAAGAAGGAATCGGAAAATGCATAATAAATTGGTGAACGGTGAACCTAAAATAAAAAAAAAAGAAAAAACGTGAACCATACCCCCTCCGCGAATGACTTCCCCGCGAATAGGGAGTTTATGCCTCTTTTCCCATCCTTCTCACCGCTTAACACCCTCTTACGCGGGTGAAACCCCGACCAATGAGCCTCTGACCGGTGCCACTCTTGGCCGTCGCTTCCCACCTGGAACCCTCCGCGAACCACCCTGGTTCACAGATTGAAACCGAAGCCACAAACCACCCTGGTTCATAGATTGAACCTGAAGCCGTGATCTATCCTGGTTCGCGGGACGCCAATCAGATCGTGGACCACCCTGGTTTGCGGATGGCTTCTCCAGCCGCATGGCACTTTCCCACACGAAGGGCGCCACCACAAATACCTCTCGATGGCTCGCCAAATACTTCAGTGTTCTCATTTCCAGAGCTAGGTAAAATCCTTCCAATCCATCCAGGTCCTCTGTAACTCCATCATTGGCCTATTCGTCGTCCCCGAGCCGAGGCCACCGCCAGAGCCGCTAGATCCACGTGGTATGACTTTCCGGTGCATCAGTGCGCCATTTTGAGTTCACATACCCATGGTAAACAGGGGTAAAGGGGTTTCCCCGGCCCTTGAGGAGATTCCCAAAGCATTCCTGGGTTCACATTCCCACAGTAATGTGGAGTCTGAGCTAGAGAATCCATTTTCTTCCCCTCTACTTGTTGAGGGTTCCTCGAAGATGGTAAAATACCCATCAGAAGGAAGCCCTCGTGCACTACAAGAGAGGAGATGGGCACAGGAGAACCCCCTTTCCCTCTCCCGCTAGGCTTTCTCGCCCGGGGCATCTATCTCGGAGTAAGCCCCGACCTTCTGGGCCTCCTTAGAGTGTAAGCCCCAATTCATCACCTTGGGATTCCCTCATGCGTAAGCCCCACTCTGCTTCTCATGGACGCACCTTTCACGACGTGATCCTCTGGTCCCTACTGCCTCTTGTTTCCCATACCGAGCATGACTCGCGTGGGCTTAGATTAAGCATCAACCATGACATCCTCATATGGGCATCCTCAGAGTGTAAGCCCCAATCCATCATTCTGGGCATCCTCATATTGTAATCCCCAAGCCTATGCGAACTACGTGGATTTTGATCCCTACCTCCTAGACAGGGTACGTAGGAAGCCTCCCTGAGGTTCAATCCCAACAACCGGTCGATCTGATCATCCCCACATCGGTTCACCGCGCCACTCCTAGTGCCTCCTCAAGCGATTTCCTACCCTTTGGGGTCATTAATCCAGCGAGGGATGGTAAACCTCTGGCATAAATGATTCCGAACCCCTGCGTCCAGTTGACCATTTCCCATCAAGGTTAAATCTATGGATACTATGTTTGGGTATAAACCAAAGATTCGCGTACATATGAATATGTCTAAAATCTATAAGAGAGTCCAGAAACATGCAATAATTCCCCCCCCCCCCACCAAAAAAGGGTGCGATGAACCCGACTTCCCATCCTCTCGACCAATGTGAGTTCTTAAGAGTCGCTGGTCAGACCATCCGGCGAATTCCTGCCTTTGGAAAGCAGGTCCGTCAATCATTGGATACAGACTCGTTGGGCGTTTCGTGGCTGAAAACCAGAACGAAAGAAAAAATGGTGAAGCCTACGTGAATATTTAACCAAACATGATGGATTCAACTTAATCTCACCCAGTGTCCCCTTATTCTCCAAAGGAGGGCCAAGCGAGGTCATCAATTACACATGGGATTATGAGATGCTGCTTTGATGGGTTTGCTGCTTGTATTTTCTAAAATGTTTCATAGGAACTACTTTCAAGAACTCCCTTCGATCCAATGGCATCATAAAGGAACTCACAAGTGTGAACTTCCAACGACGCAAGGATGAGACTTACTCAACAACAGAGGACCCCGTCCCCCACCCAGCGTCTTCAACGCTTGGTTTCAGACGCGTTGATCCAAGAGTACCACGCGAACGATACTCTCCTAACGGTGGAGGCAGCCCTGCACGCCCTCCAATCCGTCAAGATTTATCAGTCGCCTGCCCAGCAGTGACCGCAAAGGCGGATCCAGATAGCCCATGTCGCTGTCTCCAACCATTTTGGGAGTCTATCCCTAGAACGGGACAATGCATACCTACCTTATCTTAGGGAGGTGGATGAGGTCGACGTTGAGGACTTCATCCCCACTGAACGGGGGTTCCGTTCCAAGGACCCCACTGGACGACGTCATCGCGGTCACGTCGCGACCCAACATCCTTGCGTCGAGGAGGATGTCTCCCCGAGGATTCAGGCCCACACTCCCCAAGACCTGGCCCCTCGGACCGCCCGACAAGGGCAACAGGCGTACAGTCGGGGACCGGTCATCACCCTAGTCCCTGAGGAGGATCATCGTTTCCCAACCACGGAGGTGTACCACGAACAGGCACCTACACCTGTTCACTCCTCCCAATCCCACCATCCAGACATGGCGGCATCATATGAGGTGGCGTGCATCCCCGTCGAGCTCCATCAAGCCAATCGCTCACGCAGGATGGAACTTACTTGGTAGGCACCTCTCCCTACCTAGGGTCATGAAGCCCGCCAACCTGACATGGTGACGACCCGGCACCTGCAGGACCCGCTCCCGACAGTTTCTTCAGATGCCCTCCATCCAGATATGGTGGCGATCAACAATGCCCACCACCCAGATGTGGCGGAAAATCATAGGTGGGCACGTCTCCCCACCAACAAAGGCGGCTGACTCGATACGGTGGGAAACCAATATATGCAGGGCCAGCTACCTGCGGATGCAAGTAAATCCCACCACCCCGATGTGGCAGAAAACGGAGAGAGAAACCAGCGTATCCCGGTACAGGGGAATATTCATTCACCTGCCCCGACACAGGAGAATTGTCAGTACCCACTGACAAATGGAGGACCGGATCAGGATATTCCTTCTCTGATACCAGAATGGGACTTCATACCTGTTCTATCCAAAGATGTCTCTCTACATATCCTGGAAATGATGGAGGAGGAGGTATTCATCCCAGATCATATCTTGTAGAATTTCCAGCATGTAATTGCATCGGTGGCAACAGAAAGGACTCGGGCCCGTGAGCTCATCTCCCTAATTGAGGCGACTCATCTAAGAGATGAGATAGACACCTTGGAGCAGATCTGTATCCCTGCTTCATCCCAGGCGGGTCGCCGGCTATATTCCGTGACGCAAGGGAAACTGGATCAAGCAGCTTCACTCATTCCAACTTTGGGACACCCGTTCATCATGGTGGATGCTCTAGAGTAGGCATATATCCCTAATAAAAGTCAATATGTTCGTCGACACATCCTGGAAATGTCACGGGACCCAATTAGATGGGTACCCAAAGGAGGTGAAGGTTGTTGTCGATAGCAGACGGTCCCCGCTGCCCACAAAAGAGCGCCCCGAACGCGCCAAAGGCAGCCAGTAAATAAAGAGCAGGTTCATGACTACGCACTGCTGGAAGCTGGGGTTTCTGATGCCTCTAAGAAGTCATCAAAGGATCAAAACCCATCCCACCCATTACCATATTATGGGAGTGGCAGTAGTAGATGCGAAGGTCCTCCCCGCAATGGTGCTACCAGCAGCTCTGAAGGTCATCCCCAGAGCACCTGTGGGGGCCTCCCCCGCGGGCATATAATGTTCAGTCACGAGAGCTTCTCTCTTGATGCGAGTCACAGAAACCCTCCACGTGACCAAAAGATCGAGCAGCAAGAAGGTCCTCCACTTGCTGCGGTCCACCCTGAAGGTCCACCCGGGGGTATACACTGCAATCACTCTCCATGCAGTGGGACCACAGATTATGACGGTAGACCTCGATATCACAGTCGCAACTACGGAGGTCCTATAGATACCCAAAGCTTGACGTACATGGACATTACATTAATTTTTCATAATACTTAATACATAACAAAAATAGACACACAAGGACCGTAATAGTTTAGTGTCTTTGGAAACTCGGAATAAAATCTTCTAATCGTGGTGAAAGATCTTCAACATCTCCCAATAAAGATATTCCTCTTTTTTTCTTACCTAAAACTTTTATTTATATCCTGGGGAAAAGAAAACATAAAAGGGTGAGCTCAAATGCCCAGTAAGGGTAAACATAGAGAACATAAAACAATCCATAAACATTTGAATACAAAAACTTGAACATAAAATCTAAACATCAAAATCTTGAGCAATGACATTAATCTTGGAAGTACGTAAGGCATATATCATAAGGGAACATCAATCATGATAAAATAGCATTGGAATAAAACATTTAATTTTGGCAACCATTAAGCACATGATATGATTTCCATAGTATCCAAGGCATTGCTTCCAAGACCATCTTAGTGGACAAAGTCCCTTTCTGAATCGAGTTCACTCCTCGTTCCAGTCCTGTATTACTGAACTGGTTTAACTTTCTGTTCCAGCCATGTCTATCTCATGAGATATAAATCTTTACCCAATGCATTTGAGGGAGATATAGGTCACACCCATCTCATAATGAAATCATTCTTACTTGTGCCACAAAATAAACTTAAAACATTCATCATAACCCAAAGAATAAAATGGGTTTCATAAACATCATCCCATCATTTCATAATCCATATAAAACAAATGGACATTTCATCATAAGAAAAGTGAACCATGTAAATCATAGAGATATTAAACTCAAGACCTACACATATCAAATAATTTCATCTTATATGGAAAATGGTTTTGATAAAACATTTGAAAAGAATTCTTGAGGAAAATATCCTTTCTTCTTCAAAATAATTTTCTTTTCACAAAATGTCATATAATTTTAAAAGAAAAGGATTTTGTTGAAAATAGTCATGAAATATTTTGGAGAAAACTTCATGAAAATAAGTCTTTATAAAACCGTAAAAATCCGTTCGTTCCATATAAGTTAAAAATAACATTTTTCTCGTACTTTTTTGGAAAAATCAAAAAGTACCTCGTAACGTAAAAAAAAGATTCCTTACATACCATGTATAAAAAGTCAAAAATGGGTAAAAAGGACTTTAAAAATACATGAAAACACTTTTATAAACATGTACATGGATGAAATAAATAACCCCAGTAAATACTAAGAATAAGCAATCTCGGATAAAAATGAGATTTGCAAAATTATCCCTTACCTTGGGTCTGATATGCTTCGTATGTATCCGAACCTCCTGTATAATGATTTAAATAATGTCATTGAATTATTATAGAATCATATTCATTATTATTATATCATATATAGTTCACTTATGACTTTATATTACCCATTCTTTTGTAAATTATTGTTAAAGTAGCATTTTGGGTAAAATCATCTTATTTATCGTACTTGTTTGAACTTGTTGTTCTTGATGTTATTATTACTTATATCATGATTTAATACTTCAAAAATTTAAATAATTATTTATATATAATATAAATTTATCATATATCCAGCATATACAAGCATTTATAATAGTACATAACATATGGAGGTAAGAAATGAAACGCACCGTTCATGGAGACGGTAAGCTGTACGTACGCATGAACGCTACTTTCATTTCTATTTATTATTGTAATGGAATTTAAACATAATGATACATAGTTATATTATAATTATAGTATAATATCATATATAATATAATTAAACACATCCTTTATATATCCCACATAAGGTATTAATGAATCACATCACTTTGAGGGGGCGGTAGTCCGCACTTCCTCAAATGAGATTATCGTATTTACCGACTATGGAAACCGTAAAGGATTGATATAATTTGGAATTAAATAAGCATAAGGAAATCATAAACATAATGTATATTATATATAAATATAGTTCCATCATAATTTCCACCATGAGAGGCGGTAGGAGAAAATCGAACAATCATCGTTTCGTGAGGCGTTAGTTTTCCATCACAGAAACATTATGTTCTTCATCCATTAGATGGAGGTGTGTGTAAGTGTAGTTATAATACTTCTCATAAAAACATACTAATATATTTAGGATATTGGTGTTGTTACAAAATAAAGAATTAAAAAGAGTTTAGGGGTTGGAGAAGTAGAATAAAAGAAAACAACATAAGAGAAACTGTTACCTTTAATTTTGGTAACTTTCTTTGGTTTGAACCAAAAGGACTTATTGGAGAGTCTTGTGCCTAATGTAAGGATTCAATGGGGAGGATAGGGATGTATGGAGCTTAGTTTGGAAGAGTTTGGATGATCCAAAAGGCTTGAGAGGTGTGATGAATTGCATAGAAGTGGTATCCTTTTATAAGGGAGAGGAGGGGCTCTTTAGGAAAGTGTGAAAACATTATTTTATTATAAACTTATCTTCGGTTTCAATAGGTCCAAAAGACATTAATGTCGAAGATAAGATGACTCATATTCGAAATAAAATCATCCAATTGGAATTGTACAGGTTTTTTATGAAATTTTAATCATTATAATATTATTTATTTAAATCATTTCTTAATGAGGTAAACACTACATCATTATTGTGTCATAAATAAATTAATTCATTTGATGTATAAAAATTATTAAATAAATACCATGATGTAGGGAATATTTTTATCTTTCCAAAGAAAATTTATAGTCTAAAATATAACTTATATAACCCCTTATAAAAATTAATTACTAAATGATTTTTGTTAAAGTCAATTTTTTCTTTACATTAAATTAATTAATCCAAATTGTCATTTTCACTACCAAGTGGCTCATTGGGGTCCCAAAATCGGCCCAAGGATTCCCATGGTCGGACACTACTCATACAATAAGGTTAGTACAAGTTTCAAGGTAATTTTGAATTATTATTATATTCTTTTAACCTTGAATTACCCTGTTTACCTTTAACCGCAGTAAATAAAAATTACCGTAGTTACTATTCATAATGTCCAAAAATAAAAAGTAGCTTATTAACATAATTTGGACCCACTGATTCCAAATATGGAATACATTTTTCCAAATTCAATACACAAAAGTTGAATAAATTAAATTAAAATTAATCCTGTTGTCGAAAGAAAACGGGTTTTTGTTTAAAACATTGCAAAAGATTGAATTGATTTAACCTACGAATTCAAGGTAAAATCAATGCTAATGACATACATTATATTAAATGGTAAAAATATATTATATTTATACTTTAAAGCCATTCAATATTATAATTTAACCACATAAATTATTACGATGAAAAAAGTTGTTTTTAATTAAAATATAGCGTGTTTTTACTATTCATTAAAATATGAAAGTTATCAGAATAATATGAAAATTTTATCCAAAGTAAATTTTTATATCCTGATTCCAAATAAGAATTTTATTTTGTCAAATTTAACTTATAAAATTTTCAAAAACTATATTTAAAGTGGGTGGCTATCAAAAGGCGGCAAAACTGCATTTTTTTAAAAATACTTATTTTACCTGAAAATTTTATTTTGTTCTTGTACCATGTTATAGAAAATATTTAAGATGAATAATAATGTTATAAAATTCAAAATTTACTTTATACTATTCATAACGGCTAGTTCTTAATAATATTATAATAATATATCGTTGTTTAGTAAAACCCGGTATTGCGTATAACACACGCTATCGAGGAAGGTCGTGATTGTGTGTAATGCAAGCCAAGTTAGGGTTGCGTGTACTGCAAGACTCCATTGTTGTTGCGTATAACAGAATCCAACTATATTTTATTTATACATTGAATATATATATATATATACACTCAATGTTTCGTAGAATAACTTCTATCAAATGAACTATAAATTGTGTGTAACACGAGCCAAGAATAGTGTTGCGTATACTGCAAGCTAATACGGTGTTGAATGTAGCGCAAGATAATCTTGTTGTATCGTACAATATAAGATATGAATGAAATTAAAAAGAATGTATCTTATAAAATATCGGTTTGTTACATTCTACCCCCCTTAAAATGAATTTCGCCCTCGAAATTCGTCAGGGTTATAAATCGTTTACTATTCATAGAAACCCACATTGTAAAAAGGAATACTAAAACTTAATTTTAAAAACTAAAGTATGAAATGCAACGATTACCCAAAGTAACTCATCATTGGGTTTCCATATAGGAGAACATAGGTTAAAATATGGATATGGAAGAAAAATGTAACCATCAAGTTCTGATGGAGAGAGGTAGAGAACATGGCTATAAAAAAGACAACAATCACAAAGCCATAAATTTGTGATGATCTAAGGTACCATCTGATTCATCGGATATAAGAGCACTAGGACAACTTTTTTGGTTTTCAATATCATTTCCCTAAAGTTGATGAATTAAAAGAAATAATTACATGATTTTCGTACAATCTCACTATTGTTCATGAATTGAACAATTTCTACTTCATCTCCTAAAGAAATGAAGTTGATTTTGTTATTCGTGAAGCATTAGCAGATCATGTGATAGAATGATGTGTCATTTCATCTATTTCAAACAAAAGTTTAGCAAAAGTTATAAGTCCATATTATGGTGAGATTAATCGTATATGGTTCCAAAAATGGACTTATACTTTATTTATCATACCGCTTAATAAAATAAAACTACTTTCCACTAACTAGGGACTTCTTGTAGGCCATTGGTATGCGATAAAGGCCAGTTGCACTTCATTTGTGGGTTCTATTCCTACATCCTTATCTGACGCGATGGGTTATCGCCCGTCCTGCAGGTTGTCCTTTTTCTAAAACTACATTACTATAACATCCCATTAATAATATCAAAAGAAATTCTATACTTAAACAATACTAACTTATGTCCAACATAATCCATTCCAATCATTAGGCTTATCTAAAATACTTCTGTCCAAGCTCATAGTATAAAGAAAACAATTACTAGAAAGGTTATCTACCAAGAATGTGAATACAAGCATTTATCCAACATATATCATAAGATATATCTTATTAGTTGCATTCCAAACACATTAATACCTTAGTCATATATTCTCTTGAAACATAAATTACCATATAACCTTAGTGAAAACATGAATACTGTCAAAAGGTAACTCTTTCCACATACACAAATCCCAAAGAATCTATATAATCAAACCATAATATCACTTAGTCCTTATATCAGTCATGAGCTCATGAATACAATAAAACATCTCATTATCTTCTTATCCCTTCATTATGCGCATATCATCTACTTTCCAAAAATATCTGAATAACTTTCTATGGTTACCGGTACCATTCAACATATACTTCCATATACTTTAGGAAAAACAATAGTGTAACAATCCTTAGATGATTCTTTATTCCATAGTACCATACATTATTCTTTATAAACATACAATCATTCCACTAACTTCTTAAACCACTAGTTGAGCTTCATCATTTATTTCATCTCATATTTCATTTGTAGTCTCCTCATCGTCATCCACATAAATACTACCCATATGACCATGCTAATTCTCTTCATGAGATTTTCCATTAGGGCATTGGTTTTCATAATGCCCATACATTCCACATTTAAAACATCTAATCATTTTTGATGTCGTAGAAATACCATTATCCTTGTCCATGGTGTTAAATGAACCTTTTCCTTTTCACTTACTGGCTTTTTGTCCTTTTCCACACCCAAAGCATCTTCCAGTTCCTTTGAAACAATCTCCCTGATGCCTCTTCCCACATGATTTACATGAGGGAAATCGAACTTTCTTTCCTCTATGATCATCATGAAACTCCATCTTTCTCTTATTATCTGAGTCGGGATACTTACCAAAGTTGAGATTATTGATCATATTATGAGATTGCTTATTAGGCATAATAACGATGTTTGGACTTCCAAATCCCGTTTCATTTGGTTGCTCATGAAGAACATCATTCCATTGTCCATCATATCCTCCATTATCATGAATCTTCCTGTTTCCAGCCATTTTCTAAAACCCAAAAAAAAGAATAGTGTGAGAGGAAAAAATCATGCTAGGGAAAACAACATAGTAAAGTGGGAGTACCCTCAATATCTAACATCTTAGGTTAAATTATAAGATCGTTACTGTAGTTCTAGGACTATATCCTATACGTATACTTATCCTTAGGGACATCCCTAGACATACCTTAGAAATATCTCTAGGGATCTCACTAACGTTTTCGCATCCTAGTTTCCAAAGGTTGACTAAACCTTTCCTCTAATACCAACTGTAGAGACCCGAAGCTTGACGTACATGGACATTACATTACTTTTGCGGAATACTTAATACATAACAAAAACAGACGCACAAGGACCATAATAGTTTAGTGTCTTTGGAAACTCTGAATAAAATCTTCTAATCGTGGTGAAAGATCTTCAACATCTCCCAATAAAGATCTTCCCCTTTTTTTCTTACCTAGAACTTTTCTTTATATCTTGGGGAAAAGAAAACATAAAAGGTGTGAGCTCAAATTACCGTTCATGGAGACGGTAAGCTGTACGTATGCATGAACGCTACATTCATTTCTATTTATTATTTTAATGGAATTAAAACATAATGATAAATAAGTATATTATAATTCCAGTATAATATCATATATAATATCATTAAACACATCCTTTATACATCTCACATAAGGTATTAACGAATCACATCACTTTGAGGGGGCGGTAGTCCGCACTTCCTCAAATGAGATTATCGTATTTACCGACTATGGAAACCGTAAAGGCTTGATATAATTGGGAAGCAAAGAATCATAAGGAAATCATAAAAATAATATATATTATATATAAATACAGTTCCATCTTAATGGCCACTATGAGAGGTAGTAGGAGAAAATCGAACAATCATCGTTTCGTGAGGCGTTAGTTTTCCATCACAAAAACATTATGTTCTTCATCCATTAGATGGAGGGGTGTATAAGTGTAGTTTTAATCCTTCTCATAACAAAATACTAATATATTTAGGATATTGTTTTTGTTACAAAATATAGGATTAAAAAGAGTTTAGGGGTTGGAGAAGTAGAATAAAAGAAAACAACTTAAGAGAAATTGTTACCTTTAATTTTGGTAACTTCCTTTGGTTTGAACCAAAATGACTTCTTGGAGATTCTTATGCCTAATTTAAGGCTTTAAGGGGTGGGTAGGGATGTAGGGAGCTTAGTTGGGTAGAGTTTTGACGAGCCAAAAGGCTTGAGAGGTGTGAGGAATTTCATAGAAGTGGTCTCCTTTTATAAGGGAGAGGAGGGGCTCTTTAGGAAAGTGTGAAAAAATTATTTTATTATAAACTTATCTTCAGTTTAAAGAGGTCCAAAAACACATTAATGTCTAATATAATATGACTCATATTCGAAATAAAATCATCCTACTGGAATTGGACATGTTTTGGATGATATTTTAATCATTATAATCTTATTTATTTAAATCATTTATTAATGAGGTAAACACTACATCATTATTGTGTCATAAATAATTTACTTCATTTGATGTCTACAAAATTATGAAAAAAATACCATGATGTAGGGAATCTTTTCATATTTCCAAAGAATATTTATAGTGGAAAATATAACTTATATAACCCCTTATAAAAATTAATTACTAAAATATTTTTGTTAAAGTCAATTTTGTCTTTACATTAAATTAATTAATCCAAATTGTCATTTTCACTACCAAGTGGCTCCATGGGGTCCCAAAATCGTCCCAAGGATGCCCATGGTCGCCCACTACTCATACAATAAGGTTAGGAAAAGTTTCAATGTAATTTTGAATTATTATAATATTCTTTTAACCTTGAATTACCCTATTTACCTTTAACCGTAGTAAATAAACATTACCGTAGTTACTATTCATAATGCCCAAAAATAAAAAGTAGCCTATTAACATAATTTGGACCCACTGATTCCAAATATGGAATCCATTTTTTCAAATTCAATACACAAAAGTTTCAGAAATTAAATTAAAATTAATCCTGTTGTCGAAAGAAAACGGGTTTTTATTTAAAACATTGCAAAAGATTGAATTGATTTAACCTACAAATTCAAGGTAAAATCAATGATAATGACATAAATTATATTAAATGGTAAAAATAGATTCTATTTATACTTTAAAACCATTCAATATTATAATTTATCCACATAAATTATTACGATGAAAAAAGTTGTTTTTAATTAAAATATAGCGTGTTTTTACTATTCATTAAAATATGAAAGTTATCAGAATAATATGAAATTTTTTTCCAAAGTAAATTTTTATATCCTGATTCCAAAGAAGAATTTTATTTTGTCAAATTGAACTTATAAACTTGTCAAAAACTAGATTTAACGTGGGTGCGCTATCAAAAGGCGGAAAAACTGCATTTTTTGAAAAATACTTATTTTACCCAAAAAATTTATTTTGTTCTTGTAACATGTTCCTGAAAATGTGTAAGATGAATAATAATGTTATAAAATTAAAATTTTAGTTAATACTCTTCATAACGGCTAGTTCTTAATAATATTATAATAATATATTATTGTTTAGTAAAACCCGGTATTGCGTACAACACACGCTATCGAGGAAGGTCGCGATTGCGTGTAATGCAAGCCAAGTCAGGGTTGCGTGTAGTGCAAGAATACATTGTTGTTGCGTCTAATAGAATCCAACCATATTTTATTTATAAATTGAATATATATATATATATACTCAATGTTGCATGAAATAACTTCTATCAAAAGAACTTGAAATTGTGTGTAACACGAGCCAAGAATAGTGTTGTGTATACAGGAAGCTAATACGATGTTGCGTGTAGCGCAAGATAATCTTGGTGTATCGTACAACAGAAGATATGAATGAAATTAAAAAGAATTTATCTTATAAAATCTCGAGTTGTTACAGTTCCTCCCCATAGTGATGTCTCATCACAACAGGAAGACCCTCCCCTTGTCGTGGCCTGCCCTGAAGGTCCTCCCTAGGGGTTACGCTGCAAAGGAACTCCACGCAGCCAGGCATCAGGTCTCGGTGGTAGTCCTCGCCACCCTGATAACGGAGGTCCTCCCCATAGAGACGCCGAGCAAAGAGAAAGCCCTCCCCTCGTTGCGGTACATTCTGAAGGCACTCCCCAAGATTTATCCCGCAGATATTTTCCCTGCGGCAGCAGTAATGGTAGTCCTCGCCATTGCTGCAGTTGTGATGGTAGTCCTCGCCACCATGGCCGCCATCGCAATGGTCCTCCCCGCAATGGCCCCAAGCAACAAGAAGGTCCTCCCCTTATCGTGGTGTGTCCTGAAGGTCCTCCCCAGGATGTGCGTCGAACGCCATTCCGTGATGGTCATCCTCACCATAATGGCAGTTGTTGCGAAGGTCCTCCCCGTAACAACGCTACGCATCCAGAAGGTCCCCCCCTTGCTACAGCATGCCTTGGAGGTCCTCCCTAGGGTGTGCACTGCAAAATTCCTCTATGCAGTGAAGCATCAAGAAGTATTGGTAGTCCTCACCATTACGGCCATCATTGAAAAGGTCCTCCCTACGATGACATATTATATCGACAGGAAGGTCCTCCTCCTGCCGAATCAAGCACTGAAAGGCCCTCGTATGCCGAGGCACTCTGAAGGATAGGACTGAGCATGTCAGATTCCCATATTGTCTCTAACGACTCCCTTCTTCGGTCAGGATCCATTCCAGGGACGTGTTCATTTTCTGAACCACCTCGGAATCTCCCACAAGACAATTCGATACCTACGGGTCCCACTACCTCCGACTACAGTGAAATCCCTAGTTGGGCTGATCAGGTAGAGGAATCGCTGGCAGGGGAATATGATGATATGCTGCACCAGTGGAAACGACTGACCAGAAATGATATACCAGTTATTTTTTGGCCCATGCCCACCTCTCAGTACGACATACCCAGAGAGTTGTCGGAAGAATTCATGCGCAACATCCGCCATAATATATGGACAACCCTCCGCCGGCTAAAATTGAGCTTCCTTCCCTATGAAGGGTATGTAGACCACGTCAAGACGATAGGGGACCTCTTGTGTCACATAGACCTAGAGGACCTTTCCTCGATGCAAAAATAATGCCCCGAGAGGCATAAAGGGAATATGGAGGCAACTTGCCTCCGTGCACTGCACCAGCTGTGCCGCCTCATCGATGACGCTCCAGCGGGAGTCCATATCAAGGGCTGGGGGGAACACGGAGCTCTGCATTTCACTCTTCTCCCTGCCTAGAAGAACTCGTTTGGTATGGTGTCTTGCAACATCGTCCCATCGAGACGACAATCGGGTGGACCCCCTATCCAGGAAAGACAACACACTCAACAGTGTCGGGCCTCGAGTAAGTCCCAGAAGCATCAGGCCCGGCGGGAACGAGCCATTCAAAAACTCCTGAATCAGGACACCGAGAGAATACAGCAGGCCTCTCTCCTAAGAGATGCCAATCAACGATATATGCCTGCCTCCCCAGAAGGGACTGGTCCATAGGTGAATTCGGCACCAGATTTGGTTCACCCCCGGATGGGGGCACACGAGATCAGGTAGGTCGTGATAGCCGCATCCACTGCAGAAATCTAGGGTCAACCCCAGCCTATAGGGCTGGGGAAATTTTAACAACAAATTCCCCCATAAGACCAATAAAACCGGGAAGAGACTCAACGTCCAAGGAACAGAGCCAACCCCAGCCCTCAGAGCTGGGGGCATTATTACCCCCTCAATAACAACCTCCCCCACAAGAGTCGGTATTCTCTCATCTAGGGAGGGCAGTCAGGAGAGGAGGTTCCCGTCCTATCCCATTATATGAATCATCATCCCCTCTAAGAGGAAGGCGCACCGTAAGGTCGCATCAAAGAACCCACCATGTCACCCTTCGCCAAGAAGTCTGAGGGCAATCCCAGGTCATGAGAGGGAAGGCCGGCAGAAGATGCAGGAGATCCTCTTCCTATTTGGAAGATGACGTCCCCTCCACTCCGCAATATGCGTTCATCAACACCATAGAGTCTAACCTCATAGGTAACACCGAAGAAAATGAAAATCTAGACAGGTTAGGAGACGAAGGTTCTGGTCAGGCTGTGACTCACAATGAACCCCCAGGTGTACACACCCGGAACCAGAGGGCCGCTTTAAATATGGCCGCCCCTTCAGCTAACCTCCCTCCACCTACCCTGCGAGCTTCCAACAAGGACAAGAAAAAAGGAATGGTTACCCTTAACCCATCCCCCTGTCTTGATAAAAATGATCCACTAACGCTTGAAGAGAGGTTCGCTCGACAGGAATAAGAGATGAAAGAATTGAGGAGGCTTAACGCCGAGCTGCTCCAGAGGAACCGCCTTATTGAAAGTGCGCCCCAAGAAGATCCACGTCATGCACTACCAGCAAGTTCACCTCAAAGGCTAAGGCTTGCCACAGAAAACGAAGCACGAGCAGGGCTCCTGCCCAATGAGGCGCCTGGCCCGTCCAGCTACCTAGATGTGGATCCGAACGACTATCAAGATTTCCCACCACATAGGAGGAAACCAGAGAAAGTACGCTTGAACCCTCTGAGGGTACCCCCGAATGGAATATGCACCCTTGGTGCCGGCCAATTCGGATCCTCAGGAAATGCCTCGGGCTACGCCTGCCCAGGACCGAGCCCAATAGGATGTAAACCAGGGACTCACCAATACCATCGAGGCATTAACAGCTCGACTGGAAGCGATGAAAGGTCGACGCTCTCCGATACAGTTGGAGTGGAAACCTTACCCAGATTGGGTGACCAACACACCACCTCCACCCAATTTTGGGTTCCCTGTATTCCCCATCTTCAATGGATCAGGCAATCTGGAGCATCATTTGATGAACTATGCATCCTATTGTGACCCTATGATGGGGACTCTGAAACAACAAGAAGCAATGAAACTCAGATTCTTCATACGGACCTTGCAAGGATCCTCCTTCATCTGGTATACAAGTCTTCTGGCCCAGTCAATAAAGAGCTGGGACTCCAGTAGCAGTTCCTATTCCACTTCAGCTCAACGCTGCCTAAAACAACGGTCAGCGATCTCATGAACTACAAGCAGAGGGAGAACAAGAGGGTCTCATATTTCATCGCCAGATGGAAAGGTCTGACCTATTCTTTGAACATGCCAATGCCTCAAGATGAGATGCTAGCCATATGCATCGATAATCTTAGAGATGAGCTGCGAACACCGCTCATACCGGTGGAGTGCACCACTGATTTCCGCCATCTCTCGGCCATTGCCCAAAGAATTGAGGACTCCATGTAGAGGACTAATTAAAAGTACCAAATAGCTTCACAGGCACCTACTGAGAGAGCTCCTAGAGTTGAAGCGTCCGCTATCACACTCAAGTCGGCCCCTGTTCCCACTCCGCTACTCAGGCCTCCACCAAATCGTCAAGGGCCCCCTTCATATCAGTGGTCACCCCCACCTAAATAGGACAATGAGAGAGGAACGAAGCAGAAACAGTTTGAGGAGCGAGGACAAAAAGTATACTCATTCCGAGGTAATCAATTTCGTGGCTACTTCATTGCCGCCATGAACTATAATTTTCTCTGCCTCCTAGAGCCAAGGAAACCTGAAGAAGTCAGTCGTGATGACAGGCCAGATTACTGCCCCTACCATTGGATGTTGGGGTATAGTATCCGAGAATGCTTTGTCTTCAAATACCTCCTACAGAGGATGGTAGATTCCGGACAAGTCGAGCTAGGACCACCCCCATCACATGTGGCATGTATCTCTACCAATGACTCTGGAAAAGAGGAGGGGTGGTAGAAAGTCACCAGAAAACAGGGGCAGAAATTTAATAACTAGATGACTCAGAAGACTATCAACCGAGCCCAGGGCGTACTCCAAGATCAACTACAACATCCAGTGTTTCCACCAATAGCCCCTGAAACCGCAGAGCTAACAGCATCAGCCTCACAATCCTCTATGACCCGGTCATCCAGGAAGATTCGAAGGAGGAAACAATCAAAAGAGGAGCAGTCCACGGTAGGGCCAAGTGTAGTCCAGACCGTGGAAGATTTCATGCCCTCGAATTTGGCACCACGGGCACCAACCCACCAAACAGCACCATCAAAGACAACCGACCAGGTTGACCTGTCAGAGGATGAGGAGCCAATCTTTTGTTCTATCAACGTCATCCATCTCATGGAATCATTCCCTGACGAAGTGTATGACTACGAACCCGAGTTCCATGCACGAGGAGCCGGGAGGAGGAATCGCAGAGGTAGAGGATACTAGGGGAGGCGCAGCCACGGACGAAACCAACCCTATGGTTGGACCCTGGCCCAGACCGTCAATATTGCGGAAACCCGTGGGAGAAACCTTCAGCGGACTCAGCAAGAGAGAGAATGCCCCTCCACCTCCACAAGTAGCCACTCTGGCTCTGTTATTCTGCGATACCCACCAGAGGAGGAGAAAGTGCCTACCCGCCTAGTGCGTACGAACAGACCGGCTAGACCATGTCCTAAAAACGTGGGAACACCATCGACATTCGTCCCTGCGGCCGGTCCCTCCTCGTCAAATGCTCTAGCTCCCAAAGCACCAGCTAAGACTCTCCCGCCAATGGAGAAGCGTCGACCACTGGTGCAAAAATATGACATCCTTAAGCAGCTGGAATCTGTACCAGCCAAGTTGTCAATCCTGGATGCCCTAGGTTTTTCAACGACCTTAGGGAGGCGCTTATCGAACCATTGGTCAACCCCCAAGAATTCCAAGCCGAGGTAGCTGCCACCGAGATTTACCGGGCAGAGACTAGCCTGGATGAATGCAATGTGGTGATTTCCTTCACTGATCAGGACGAAGATGCCATCATGAAAGGACACATCATACCGTTGTATGTGTCTGGCACGCTGAATGGTATTTATATCTGAAAAGTCTTTATAGACAATGGCTCTGGAGTTAACCACCTTCCCCTACGGACACTCCATAAGTTGGGCTACAGTAAGGACGATCTAATTCCCTCAGCCACAACTTCGTTAGGTTACGACAATAGTGAGCAGAAACCAATGGGAAAGATTAAGCTAAAGACCCATTTTGGTGACCTGGTAGCCTACACAGAATTCCTGGTGGTTCGACAGAGCACAACATTCAATGCCCTGCTGGGAAGGCCATGGCTCCATAAGCACATGGTCGTTCCTTCATCCTACCACCAGTGTATCAAGTACTGCGTCAATGGAAAAACTGGGACGTTGAACGCCGACAAGGCCCCTTTCGAGATCTCGGAGTCACATTACATCGACGCCGGGTTCTATGAGAAAAAGAAGAAGAAGCCTTTGATCAATGGCGTTGACTGTATCCCCGCTCCAAATGGCTTGGAAATGGTCCCTGATGACCCCCTTAGGCAGCTTGGCAGAGATTATGTCCTGCCCATCAACCATGTTGAGAGTAGGAGTTTGATTCCAGACATGCATTCGAATGTCCTCATGACTTCAGCCATGATGGACAAGCACAGAAATGTGGGAACGTCTACCAACCCTCGATTTGGGGACGAATACTCAAGCAGGGATGCCCACGATTCCTCTCCCTCAAACTCTCGAAGGGTTACACCGAAAACTCTCTCCTCGTTAAATCAAGAGGATGAGGGCTTGGGAGAAGAAGAAGGGGAAGATCTCAGAGATGAACCTCCCACATTTGAGGAGGGTATCTCCACCACTGTGGATGAGCTCAGAGAAATAAACCTGGCTACCGAAGAGGACCTGAGGCCCACTCTCATTAGCATGGCCATGTCTCCCGAGGAACATTAGGTATATACCTCCTTACTAAGGCAACATCGGTATGTCTTTGTATGGAATTACACGGAAATTCTAAGACTCGATCCCGAGGTAGCGACGCATCCCCTGGGTCTTCCAGAAGACCATCGGGGTTAAAAATAGGCCGCTAGAAGGACACACCCCTCACATAATGCCAACATAGAGGCTAAAGTTGATAAAATCATTAAATCAGGCTTCATCAGGGAAGTCCAGTACCCCATTTGGTTGGCCAATATCGTCCATGTAAAGAAAAAGAACAGGAAAATCCGCGTCTGCATTGACTTTAGAGACCTTAATCGGCATTGTCTGAAAGATGACTACCTGGTTCCAATCACTGAGTTGTTAATTGATGCGATGGATGGGTATGAGGATTTATCCTTCATGGACGGCTATTTCGGATATAATCAAATCAGGATGGCCCGAGAAGATGAAGAATCTACTACCTTCAGGGCCCCTCAAGGGGTATTATGTTACAGGGTCATGCCCTTTGGTCTCAAGAATGCTGGCGCCACGTATCAGCGTGCCATGCATCAGATCTTTAAGCCGTTTGTGGGGAAATTTGTTGAATGTTACGTGGATGACCTAGTGGTCAAGTCCAGACAGCGCTCAGATCACCTGTCAGACCTTGAGACTGTCTTCAACATGCTCTGACATCATAGCTTGAAGATGAACCCCTTGAATTGTGCATTTGGGGTTACCTCAGGGAAATTTATTGGCTTCGTCGTACGCCATTGCGGCATCGAAGTCGACCCTGAGAAGACGAAGGCTATCCTAATCCTGCCGCCCCCTCAAAATCTCACTGAGTTGAGGGGATTTCAAGGACACCTAGCCTATATTAGGTGGTTCATAGCCAACCTGGCAGGCAAATGTTTTCCCTTCACCAGGTTGATGAAGAAGGGGGTCACGTACCAATGGAGTAATGACTGCCAAGAGGCATTCAAAAACTTGAAGAAGTACCTCTTAAGCCCCCCGGTGCCCATGCCCCCAGTCGAAGGAAGGCCATTCATTCTATATGTGACGTCCCTAGAACAGTCATTGGGAGCCTTCCTCACATAGAAGAATGACGCTGGCAGCGAAAACAGTCTCTATTACCTCAGTCGAACGATGATTGATGCTGAGACTCGATACTCAAATATCGAGAAGAGCTATCTGGACTTGGTCTTCGCAGTTCAAAAGATGTGACATTATCTGCATCATCATGATGTCGATTTGATCTCGCGGAGTAACCCGCCCAAGTACATCCTCAGTCTCCCGATGCTAACCGGACACCTATCACGATGGGCGGTCATCCTGCAACAATTCGACATCCGGTTCATGCCTCAAAAATCCATCCAGGGCCTGGCATTAGCAAACTTTCTGGCAGAGCACCCTTTAATAGGGACCACTGCACCAGACGCTGAACTACCTGATGAAGATATATTATTGGTTCATGTGGAGTTCCCAGGATGGGAAATGTACTTTGACGGCGTGTCCCAAAGCCCCACCGGGAAGAGAATGGAGGATCACAGATTCAACAAAGTGGTTCTAGGCATAATACTCATGTCCCCAGAAAAGGTAGTTTTGCTGTATTCCTTACTCCTGTCAAAGTGATGTATGAACAATGAATCCAAATATCAAGCCCTGATTGTAGGCCTAGAAATCGAACTCCAGGCACAAGTACAACACCTTAATGTAAAAGGTGACTCGGAGCTGGTCATCAAGAAAGTTAATGGTGATTATGCTATTAAAAAAGAGGATATTCTCCCCTTGTTTGACCATGTCCGAGGGTTAATGGCCGAGTTCTCCACAGAACCAACATTGACCTATATTCCCCGGTCCTAGAACGGTCAGGCTGATGCATTAGCCAACGCGGCCACAGCCCTAGCCGACCCAGACTGGGATGAAACGGTTATCAGTGTTGCTCACTATCGAATGGTATTTCCATTTGTTCAAGATAAGACAGAAGAGATCCACGAAGTAAGTCCTGTCCCCGAGCCATATCCTTCTGCTACCGGCTGGATGACCCCCATCACGAACTACCTTCAATGGGGAGAGCTTCGATTAGACAGGGTTGAACTAAAGAAAATACGGAGAAGGGAAATCAATTATGTCCTATATAGCGGTGCGGGTCAGCAAGAGGTCCTCTACAAACGATTCCTCGATGGGGTGCTCCTCAGATTCATTGATGGAGAAGAAACCACTGCCGTCATGACTGAAGTACATGAAAGAGCGTGTGGAGCACATAAACCAGGGACTAAGATTTCCCATCAGGTTCGAAGGCTTGGGTACTACTGGCCTACAGCGGCACGAGACTAAGAGCATTTTACCGCCAAATGCCACTCATGCCAGATTCACGCCAACTTCATACACCAGCCCCCAGAGTTATTTCATCAAGCTAAGTACTCCCGGCCATTTTCCATCTGGGGGATGGACATCGTGGGACCATATCCTCCCACCACGGCCAAACAGCTGAAGTATGTCCTCACAGCAACCGACTTCTTTTCCAAATGGGCCGAAGCCGTACCCCACAAGAAATTCAGGGAAAGAAATATTTTCAGCATCATGAATGCCAATATTGTTACCAGATTTGGTGTCCCTTATACTATACTGACGGACAACGGCACTGATTTCTGCTCTGCTAAGTTGGAAAAGCTATACCACGAGTATGGTATCATGGCTAGCCACTCATCCCGCCACCATGCAGTGGCCAACGGACAGATAGAAGCTTTCAACAAGACCCTGTCCAAAATCCTTTAGAAAATGGTGGAAAAAGACATGAATTCATGGCCAGATAAACTCCTCCATGCATTGTGGGCTTATCGAACCACAATCTGCACTGCTACTCGATCTACCCCATACTCATTGGTGTACGGAACGGAGGCGGTCCTGCCCATTGAACTCCAACATCCATCACTCCGTTTTGCCATCTGTGATCGATTATCTGATGATGAGTAGTCAGAAAAGCAGTTAGGTGAATTGGAACAGCTAGACAAGAAGCGGTTTCACACTCTGCACCACCTGGAAGTGTACCAGAACCGGATCGCACGAGCCTTCAACAAAAAGGTCTGCCTCCGGTCTTTCATGGAAGGAGAATTAGTTCTGGTCGTCCAGACCCCAATGATACCCATAAAGAAGCCACCAAAGCTGGAGCCCAAGTGGGAAGGACCATATGTTGTACACAAGGTCTACTCCAACAGAGCATATACCCTGATCTCCATGGACGGACAATTTACAACCGCTCCTACGAATGAGAGATTCTTAAAGATATATTTTTCATATAAAATGTATGGCCCTTCATCCTGACCACATGACGTTAAACTGTATGGCCCATGTTCTCACCGCATGATGTTAAACTGCATGGAGATCGTCCTTACCGCATGACGTTAAACTGCACAGATTAGGTGATTTAAAAACACCCCCTTCCCCTGTGTATGGACCAGACCAACACATGGTGTATCGTCTTTCAGATAACTATGTGAGGCTTGATTCCTACCCTCACAGGATATATAGTGACACCAGAATACCATGCCCTGGCCCATCCACCTCAAAAAAAAAAGAAAACAAAAAGAAAACAAAAACAAAAACAAAAATGCACATCCCCTCATGTATGGACCAGACCTGCACGGGGTGTGCCCTTAGTCCTAACCACATGACGTTAAACTGTATGGACTCCATCCTCACCTCATGACGCTAAACTGCACGGATTCTAGAAAACTACATACGGCTTGATTCCTGCCCTCAAAGGATACGTAGCGACCCCAGGATCCCCAGTCTTGGCCTTTCCCCCTGAATAAAAAATAAAAAAATGCCTTCTTTCCCACCCGTGTATGGACCAGACCTGCACGGGGTGTACTAATTCCAGAGAACTATGTACGGAATGATTCCTGCCCTCATAGAATATGTAGCGATGCTAGGATCCTCAGTCCTGGCCCATCCCCTTAAAAAAAGGTATGCCCTCCCCCCCCCCCCCCCCGTGTGTGATCTAGACCGATACGGGGTGTACTTCTCGTCCTTACCGCATGACGTTAAACTGCATGAACAATGATGTTAAAAATTCCCCTTTCCTCGTGTACTAAACAGACCTTCACGGGATGTATATCTTCGTCCTTACCGCATGATGTTAAACTGTATGAAAGTTTTCCCCACTGCGCGATGTTATATGGCGCGGACCCCCCTTTTTTCACGTCGGGGAACCTTCGTCCTTACCGCATGACGTTAAACTGCAAGGAGTTTGTTCTCACCGCATGACATTAAACTGCACAGACTTCGTCGCGACCCACTCAGGAGACATGGCGATACGAGGTAGATATACTCCTTTCACATTTGGATACATCCTTTCCATACACCAGACTCCACGGTCCGGATAATTATGGATCTTCATAACCACTCATGGCCATCGGAGGTGGAAAGTCATCGACCCGTGGACACCTTTATACGACTATGCATACCATGCCCTCAGCAACTCTGCATATTGATATCCCCTGTCCTGTCTATCAAAAGGAAATATTTCCACAAGCGGCACTCTTCTTAGCTCCGTACGCTTACCGGCCTCAGAGCCCCCATACCATGCCTCTTGATCTAGAAGTTTATGGAGAAGTGGTTTACAAGTTCATTCCCCTTTTCACATTCAGGTGTTTCCAGGGTTTCCCTATCTGGTTAGCCTGTGTGTCCACCAGTGGTTCACATAGAGACCTACATCAACAAACATCAAGCCAGGACTAGGCTACTTTGACTCGACGGACAATTGTGGTGAAGATGTTTCTTGTATACTTGGACACCATTATCCCCACGTGCCGAACTCTGCACTGTGAGAAATCGCGGATTTTCATAATCATTCATGGCCATCGGAAGTGGAAAGTTATCGACCCGAGCACACCTTTGTATGACTATGCATACCATGCCCTCAGCGGCTCTGTATAATGATAGCCCCTGGCTCTTACATTAAAGGAAAGATTTCCTCGGGCGGTACTTCTCCTAGCTCCGTACGCCTACCGGCCTCAGATCCCCCATACCATACCTCCTAATCCTGGAAAGCTCAAAGTTGCAGTTTACCACCTTAATCCACCGCCTTGACCTAGGTATATCAGAACATATTGACTAAGTTATCCTTCGAGTGATTGCAGTAGTAGAAACCAAATGGTCTGAGCTCTATGACTGATAAACTAGGAGTACATCATCCTTATCGCATGATGTTAAACTACATGGAATGAAGGCACTCCCTAGTGCAAAAAAGAGAGGAGAAAAGATCAGCGCAGGGGGCTCTTTGAAAATCAACAAGCAACCAGTGATGGATATCCCCGACATGTCCAGACATTCCCCTTTAAATGACAGACTTTGTGGCCTGGATAATTGCGGATCCTCATTACCATTCATGGCCATCAGAAGTGGAAATTTGTCGACCCATGGACACCTTTCTACGACTATGCATACCATGCCCTTAGCAGATCTGCATAATGATATCCCCTGGCTCGTCCATCAAAGGCAAGATTTCCACCGGCGATGCTCTTCCTAGCTCCGTACGCTTACCGGCCTTAGAGCCCTCATATCACCTTTCCTAATCCAAGAATACCTGAAACCATGATTTACACCAATCAACCCCCTCCACGTCTGGGCATGTTGAGGTATTCAAGCCCAGTTACATTCTGATGAAGAGAAGCCTTTGAAAAAATGTCTTTGTCCTCGCTTCATGATGTTAAACTGCATATAAACCTTCAAAAATGCCTCTCACCCTTGCCGCATGATGCCAAACTGCACGGATTATGTCCCAACCACATGACAATAAACTACACGGTCATACTCGTCATGGGTTTAATGAGAAACAGACGATTTTCTTCATCTTTCAGTGCAGAGGTCAGACCTGTATGAACCACCGTCTCTCACCAGCGTGAGAAAGAATTACTTCAACCATTCTCAGGAAGTTTAGTCTAGATATTTCCCACGTATTCAGGCACCCTCAAATCATAAACCATAGTAAGTACTCAGAAAAAAAGCCGAACTCTCATAAGCCACCCCTGGTGGTTCCAAACCTCAACTTCCCTGAAGTTGCTCAGCTATCGGAAGTGGATAGTCTTTGACTTAAGGACACCTCTGTATGACTATTCTTACCATGCCCTCAGCGGATCTGCATATTAATCGCCCCTGGACCATCTACCAAATGAATGATTTCCTTAGGCGATGCTTCTCTCCGTACACCTCTTGGCCTCTGAGCCCCCATTTCTATCCCGGGATTCGGAAACCCTCTGAGCTACACTTTACCACCCTCTTCCACAATCCTACCTGAATGCGGATGAACGTCTTTGACAAAATTACAGAGAACCAAGAGAAGTTGTTCCATTTCAGATGATGTCCCAACTGGATGACTTTAAACTTCACCAATCCCCAGCCGTCCTTTACGCTTGATAAATTTGTAGGACGGGAACCTTTCTTCCTCACTCCTAATTGATACAGATGTTCTCAAAACCCTTTTAGATGTCGCATTCCCCTTCCGAGCCACCCCTGGTGGTTTTCTTAATTTTCCATGCCACCCATTGTGGTTTCCATAAGCTGGACTTCCATGAGGTCCCCTAGAAATCAGAAATGGATAAGACTTTGGCTTAAGGACACCTTTGTATGACTATGCATACCATGCCCTCAGTGGCTCTGCATATTGATCGCCCCTGGCCCGTCTACCAAAGGCAAGTTTTCCTTAGGCAATGCTCTTCCTACCTCTATACGCCGACACAACTCCCATGCCTTGAGACATGCCCTGCATGCCGTTCAAATTTAAACATGTTTCCCCCCCCCACATGCATCTGAAGGGTATTAAGACATCTTTTAATCAGTTGAACCCCATTGGGGCCCTCACCCCACCATATTTGGTCATAGCTATTCGACCTAAAACATCAGTACTGATAGTCTTGTCAGTGGGTCTTTAAACCACTCACGGAAGAAAGAGTCACAAAGCCTGTTAGGCCGAAAACCCGAAAAGGGTGACCTAAGCAAAATCCGGGTTATACCCGCTGGGTCCATACCGAATCGGCCCAGGAAAAATCAGGGCATTAAAAGAAGAAAAAAAAGGACAAAAAGTTTGTAGGGTTTTTCTATAAAACCCTAGCAATAGTCAGACTACGCTCGCTAGATCCAATGGTCCAGGCAAAAATTAGAGCTTGTTTTCCTGAGTTACGATTAGTTCTGATTCAGTTAATTGTTATTCTCGCCACAATTGTTCTAAGTAACAATCAAATTCCACAGTAACGAGTGATTAATAGAGACTGTGTTTCGTTCGAACAAAAAAAGGGAGGACGTCCACAAGCCAGGGTCTCTCCTTCACACAAAAAAAGGAGGGGACATAGGGGTAAGTAAAACAGGGGATACAAAATTAGCTTTGATAGTTATAAAGGAGCCTGACTTGCTCTCCCCACCAGATCGTTGACTGCGTGGGAAAGGTTGTTGCAAGATTGTTCCAACACTGCCTTCTCCCTGGTTTCAACCTCATCCACCAGACGGATACACTCCACTGTAATTTGGAGATCGTTGATCCCTTTTCTGGTAACTTCAAGATGACTAGTCATAGCCGATAATTGATCCCTCGGCATCACGGCCCGTTCTTCCCATGCATGCAGCTTAGAGGATAGTATGGTCGCCTGATCTCGAGAGATCGCCTCCCGTGCTATCAGTTGACGGAGCTTTGTTATGGTTTCCTCCAAGGTTCAGGCCCCACAATGAGTGGTCTCAAAGTGAGAAAGCTTTCATTCATTAGTGACAGCTTCCTCACAGACCATGACAACTTGGCAAGCAAGAGAATGGAACTGCCCATAGTCAAAGCCACCCGACCCCAAACCCAGGAAGATCTGACGAAGAGCTTTGGTTTTTGTTGCCATTTCAGCTAAGGGGGGTTCGGTAATGATTTCACAGATTCGGGGACAGGCCCACCTACGCACTGCCCAGTGGTCTGCCATGGTATGAGGATCTTTGGTATCCTCACTAGACGACACGAGAACAAAGTCTAGCATGGAAGCCCGTGCGGACGTGTGCTCACTAGAAGTTGACCCTGAAGCTGGAAAGTCTGGAGCCCCTAACCCCGGTTCAGGCTTGGGGACCAAGTTGCTAAGCCCGGTATCGACTAGTGGAACCTCCAAGATGGTCTCGCTGGGACCCGACACCATAGGGTCATCCTCATCCACACACAAGAAGGATGAATTTTCCTGAACTGCGGCCACCGCAGGGTTGGGGGAGGGAAGTTCTCTGGGTCCCTTTGATCGAAGAGCCATTAGTCGGTCCTCCCTTAAAACTGATGAGGAAGGTGTAGTGGATGCAGCAGCCACCATACCTCTTGACTTGGGAACCTACCTGACAACCTTCCCTAGGATCCCATCAAGATAGCATTTTACCGATGTTTTTGCATACTCCAGGGAAAGGTCGGCAGTCGCGCCCATATCAGACATGGGAACGCTTACGTTAGATCCCTCCCACGTCCGCATCAGCCACCACTGACGAATTATGGATGGATGCAGTCCTTGAGCCCGAGAAGGGGGAAGGGAAACTTGGACTTGCATGCACCCTAACTGGTGAGAACAGTGATAGGGGACATAAAGCTCACACAAAGAAACACCGTCGATCCGTGCGGACAGAAACCCATCCCGCAGGGAGACCATGTAAGAGCGCTCCTCCAGGATCCCCCGGCAGTTGTCAACTAAGACGCCAGAAGGGGTGGGGTAGGGAGTGAAGATGAACTGGGAGAAGTCGCTCAGGAGCTCGAGGACCTCACTAGAGCTGAACGACATCAAGAGAACTCCGGCTATATCCAATAGGGTAGGCTGGAAGGTAGGAAGAAGGATTGCCATATTGTGACGATATTCATAACAGTGACAGTGATCCTCCACCCAGCAATATAAAAATTGAAATGGCCCGCTTAGATGGTAGGGTGACCCGCCCACCTACATGTGGCTTAGAAGCTCGTAGATACGAGCCAAAGTGGGCATGGATAAATTCACCAAGCGGCCCTCGGCTAACTCGGCCTCCATCATCAAAGTGTAGGCCTGGACGCCTAGGTTAACATCCCGGGAAGGAAATAGCCATCCGCTCAAAAACATTGCAAACAGACCAGCCAACTGGGGCATAGGTGACACACTAGGGTGCACCTCGTAACCCCATGAAAGGTAGTCGCCTACATCCAGAACTACCCAGTAAAAGACCTGAATGATTCGTGACTATTAGGAAGGATGAGTCTAGGGATGCTTAATCTTCGGCATAGGACCAGTGGTGTTCAGAAACAACTCTATCCAAGTTCTATAAGTAATAATCGAACGGGCATGAAAGGCATGACCCAGTGACTGCTCTGCCATGGTCATCAGCTCTTTCTCCAATAAAGGAACCTGTTCAACGTCGTCCCATGCATCGGGAGTGGGCAAAAAAATTTCATACATCTCACCAACAATCGACAGTCCTTCTATCTCATAGATGTCCCACAGACTAATGTCGACTTCCCCATGGGTGAGGTGGCAAGTATTAGTACTTGAACACCAGCGGCTGAACAGGTCGGGTAGGATCATAGATGGTGGGTAAACAGAAAATTGGGAAGCCCACACTGCGGAGTATAGGTTCACTGCTTCTAGTGAATTGGGAGACTCCCGGAAATGATTATGGACCAAGAAATCCCAAGCCCAATCGTTTGAGAAGAGCCCTTCGGACCGAATTTTCCACCTGGGAACCCACCCCGCATCAGGATCCCTTCGAGAAAGGTTGATAATAGAAGGGTATTCCTTAAGGATATATTTCTAAGAAAAGTCTTGAGTACACTGCTTTTTTTGGGTCCAGACAGAGCCCCTTAGAATAAATGTGTATTTCAAAGCAAAATTAGAGATTATCTCCTCGAATTGGGTAAGGTTTTTCTGAATGCATTTTGGAGGCGCTTCCAGGAAAGGATAAGGGAGACCTACGAAAGTAGGGGGGATAGGGTTGACATCCTGAAGATCGAAGCCGTAGAGTGGGAGATGGTTGGATAAAGGATAACTCAAAATCTCCGAAGAGAGAAGGTTCTTCAATGCACTATCATTAGGAATGATGGACCGACTAGGGTCCTCTTTGACGCACTCCGCTCTGTGAATCATAGTCGAACGTCTCTCTGAGCCGATTGAGAGGGGCTCTACAGCAGTCCTCAGCACAGGACGAGGGGGAACCATATTTTCTCCCTGCACAATGAGAGAAATAAGTTCGGAATAAAAATATGGAAAATATGAATGGTTAAGGAGCCTTCATAATCAACTCCACAAGGAGGCCTTGAAGGATGGTTCACGATGACATCATCCCGTGAACCAGCACTTCACAAAATCATCCCGTGAAGCTCTGGCCCACAGAGCGTTGGCCATAAAAACGCGAACCAAGTTGCTCCATGGAATTTGAATCCTGAGTTTATTCAGAAGACTCAGATACTTTTTAAAGTTCAAGTGATTTTAGTCCGCGGAGCATCGAAACCGCGAAGCAAGTTCCTCTGCATCCTGCCATCACTTACTTTTTAATTAATTAAGAGTAATGGTTTGCGGTCGGGAATTTGGTTCATGAATGAAGGTGACCGCGAAGAAGGAATGGTTCGTGGAGGTTGCTTCCAGTTCATGGACGAGGCACTTCGCGATGGAGAAAACACGTGGAGGCGAAGGAGCTCTGGTTTCGCAAAGAATTAGGTAAAGGACAAGTGTGAGGGATCCCTGTATTTATAGGTGTGGTCCCCTACCGGGTCCACCTTTCTACCGCAAACCATCTCAGTTTCAGGACCAATTTGCATCGGAATGGACTCCTCTTCATTCTAATCGGACCCCATTCCGATGGGTGGCATTTGTAGGGTCCTGAAAAATCTGAAAAGGAATTTTTACCCAAATCCCCCAAAAGAATTGGGGCAAATAATCAAAGAAGAGAAACAACAAAATGGGATTGGTCTGTGAACCGGTCCATGGAGGCACAATGTGGAAAGGCACCGCGAGGCACCCCCTTCGCAAACCATTGTTGTTCGCGAAATGGAGGAAGAGAGCCTCTGCGGTCGTGAGGTAGGATGGGCGCCAGTCCGGTTCACCATCATGAACTGCCCTAACTGGGAACCGCGTCGACCAGTCCAAGTCGCACCTGCTGTCATTCGCAGAATAGAGGAGGAACCCTCCGCAGCCGCTGAGTACTCCCTGAGTTTCCCTCGCGAAGGGGGGGAAGCATTTAATACCCACCACAAATCACGGATTGACCAAGTCAGCTGTGAATCGGGTTATGGGCCTCTGCAAAAGGTGATGTGTGGCCACAGATACATTCCTTTCCCCACTCTATAAAAGGAGACCGAGGGGAAAGAAAATGAGATCAGAGAACTGGAATCGGATTCGAATGGATAGAAGATCGGTTGAAGGGAGGCTTCAGATTCCGCAAATAGCGAAATTTCCATCCGAGAACCACAGCAGGTATATAAATTAATAATGAATTGGAAAACGCATAGTAAATTGGTGAACCGAGAACCTAAAATAACAAAAAAGGAGAACTGTGAACCATGCCCCCTCTGCGGATGACTTCCCCGCGGACCAGGGAGTTTATGCCTCTTTTCCCATCCTTCCCACCGCGTAGCACCCTCCAACGTGGGAGAAGCCCCGACTGACGAGCCTCTGACCGGCACCGCCCTTGGCCGCTGCTGCCCGCCTGGAACCCTCTGCGAACCACCCTGGTTCGCGGATTGAACTCGAAGCCGTGAACCACCCTGGTTCACGGATTGAACCTGAAGCCGCGAACTGTCCTAGTTCGCAGGACGCCAATCAGACTGCAGACCACCCTGGTTTGTGGACGGATTCTCCAGCCGCGTGGCACTTTCCCACGTGAAGGGTGCCACCATCTATACCTCTCGGTGGCTCGCCAAATACTTTGGTGTTCTCATTTCCAGAGCCAAGTAAAATCCTTCTGATCTAGCCAGGTCCTCCGTAACTCCCTCATTGGCCTATTCGTCGGCCCCGAGTTGAGACCTCCGCCAGAGCTGCCGGATCCGCGTGGTATGACTTTCAGGCACATCAGGGCGCCATTTTGAGTTTACATACCCATGGTAAACAGGGGAAAAGGGGTTTTCCCGACCCTTGAGGATATTATCGAAGCATTCCTGGGTTCATATTCCCACGGTAATGTGGAGTCTGAGCTCCGGAATCCCTTTTATGCCCCTCCACTTGTTGAGGGTTCCTCGAATATGGTAAAATACCCATCAGAAGGAAGCCCTCATGCACTGAAAGAGAGGATATGAGCACTAGAGAACCCCCTTTCCCTCTCCTGCTAACCTTTGTCGCCCTGGTCATCCATCTCAGAGTAATCCCCGACCTTCTAGGCCTCCTCAGAGTGTAATCCCCAATTCATCACCCTGGGCCGCCCTCATGCGTAAGCCCCACTCCGCTTCTCACGGACGCACCTTTCACGACGTGATCCTCTGGTCCCTGAGGCCTCTTGTTTCCCATACCGAACATGACTCACGTGGGCTTAGAGTAATCGTCGACCATGACATCCTCCTATGGGAATCCTCAGAGTATAAGCCCCAATCCATCATTCTGGGCATCCTCAGAGTGTAATCCCCAAGCCTATGAGAACTACGTGGACTTTGATCCCTACCTCCTAGACAGGGTACGTAGGAAGCCTCCCTGATGTTCAATCCCAACAATCGGTCGATCCGATCATCCCAACATCGGTTCACCACACTACTCCTAGTGCCGCCTCAAGCAAGTTCCAACCCTTTGGGGTCATTAATCCAGCGAGGGATGGTAAACCTCAGGCATAAATGATTCTGAACCCCTGTGTCCAGTTTACTGTTGCCCATCAAGGTTAAATCCATGGATAATATGTTTGGGTATAAACCAAAGATTCGTGAACATATGAATATGTCTTAAATATATAAGAGAGTCCCGGAACAGGCAATAATTCCCCCCCCCCCCAAGGGTGTGATGATCCCGACTTCCCATCCTCTGGACCGATGTGAGTTTTTAAGATCCACTGGTCAGAATATCCGGCGAACGCCTGCCTTTGGAAAGTAGGTCCATCAATCATTGGATACAGAGTCATTGGGAATTTCGTGGCCGGAACCAGAATAAAATAGTCCTTTTGGTTAGTTTTCTTCCTTCTCTTATTTCTTGTCCAATCTATTGCGGTTAAATACTTGGGCTGATTGTGTTGTTGGTTTTGATCTTGATCAATTTTTATATATGAATCTTTTTTCAATCATACACACTTTATTCCTCATGGTAATTGGTTCTTAGAAGTGTTGTTGGATTGTTGGTTAAAGGTAGGGGGTCTAAATCTCAACCCTATGGTTTGATTTTTATCAAGTGTATTCAATGTCATATTGCACTCTCATTGTGTGCA
The DNA here is from genome assembly GCA_963277665.1 of Viscum album. Lineage (NCBI taxonomy): Eukaryota > Viridiplantae > Streptophyta > Magnoliopsida > Santalales > Viscaceae > Viscum > Viscum album. Next base: position 902,804,652 of record OY728158.1, on the reverse strand, counting down.
CCCAAATTAATTAAATGATTGAATAATATTATCCCTTGAATTTCTTTGGTTTCAAATTTATTTTTAATTATCTAATGGATTAAAGTATGTTTAGCATGAAAGTTCACCTAGGGTGATTTCTTGTTATAGAATCCCTAAATTGTGGCTTAATTCTTATTGATATAATTGTTAATGAATTGTAAATTGAATTTAAAAGTAGCATATCAAATAATAATAGTAATTTTCAAAATTAACCATTGATATATATGATATGATATTGTGATATCCATTTTGTATGACTGTAATTGTGTTATATACTGAGATACATATATAACAGGATAGGCCTAGGAACTTACACACATATATGATATAATGCTGATAGTGAGTGGGATCATCCCAATCTAATGTTAAAATTATTATAGGTGTTTGACCCTAAAATGTTGTAAGGCTTATAGGGATTTAACCTAGATTGTTTCTTGTGACAACACCATGGTTATATAGTGGTTATAATGGTTGTAATATATTCTCAGAGATATTCTAGCATGGAGCTGAAACATGTTTTTACCTTAGATATATGGTTGTGTTTATCATGTTTGTAATACATGCATAGAGATATTCTCGAACAGATTCGAAATATGTTGTTGTATTAAATTAATTTTTTAATTAATTAATATACCTTTTTATCTCTTTATTGCATACACTTCTTATTAGACTGGTTTTTTTTAGACACACTGGTGTCGGCCTACTGATTTTTACTCACACCCTATTCAAGCCACCATTTAGAACCTGAGAAGACTTTGTGGATATAGGTTTGTACAAGGAAAAATAACTTTGTTGTTGATTTCTTATTTGTTGTTTGGATGAAGTTTGGAGATGGGACTGACATGGGGCTCGGGATCTGGGAAATTGAGTATTTTATTTGAGTTTGCTAGTCTTTTTCTTCTTTTGTTTATAACATTACATTTAGTTACATTCTATCATGTCATTACATTCTTCTTCTTATTTATTGTATTATTTAGTTGGATTTTTTTTTTCATATTTTGCATTATTTAACTCTAATTATTTTTATTTTCTTATGAATTTTTTCTTCTTCTATGACACTTCATACCAATGGGTTATAGTATCCCCACAACACTGTCCACACCCCTGCTATGATTCGGCAGAATTTGGAATACATGGTGGAGTTCTTTAGGTCTCATAACCAACCCTTTCCAGCCATGTGAGAGAGTTCCAGATTGGGGGATGTTTCACCTTTTCACTTTCAGAACCAACATCACATGATTCTGACTCTCCTATACAACTCTAACTAACATGATATGACTTTATTTTATTCTTATTGTATTTCTTGTCCTTTCCTTCTTATTTTAACTTGGGAGAATCTAATTTTATATGCCCCTTTTTTTCTCTCATAACATATTAATTCAGAAATATCATATTTATTATCTTTACCTATTTTATTACTGTTTCTATCATCCTTTTGAAAATCTCTTTTAGATAGCTTCTTAAATCCTATCATACCCTTCATGTACTTGTAAACACCTTTGGTGAAATTTTCAATTTCATCTTTCTCACTTTGCTGTAACTCAAAATTAGAATAATTATAAATAAAATTTTTATTTGATTTATATTCTATAATATTTCTTTTATCATGGCCATCAGCATTGTCATTCTTCATTCTGATCTCATTTTGAATAATTGATCCTATCAACTCATCCATATAATATTTAGTAAAATCTTTACTTTCATAAATAGAAACTTTCATTGAATTCCATCTATTGGGTAGAGCTCAAAGTAATATTTCAATGAGAGATTCATTCTTCATGGTATCTCCAAGAGAAACCATGATGCTGATGATTTTGGTGAATCTATTATACATCTCATTTATGGTTTCATGATTGGTCATCCTGAATTCTTGAAATGCATCTCTATGTATACCTATGTTGGTTCTTTGTAACTTATTAGTTCCTTGATGTGTGAATTTTAAAGTCCTTAAAATGTCAGAAGTATTTTTACAAGATGAAATATGACTACACATATTTATAATTAGAGATTAATATAATAAATTCATAAATTTTTAATTTAAAACACATTTTGAAGCATCATTACCAGTGATAGTTTGTAAATCAACTTCTGAAAATTTATATATTTTTAACATTATATCCCAATAATAAAGACCTATATTTTTAAGAAATACCTTTATTCCATATTTCCAGTATACATAGTCACTTCTGCTGAATTTAGGTGGTCTGCTAAGATTTAATATCTCCAAATACTTATTATCCATAACAAAGAAATTCATCTTTTCATTAGAATTTTATGTCTAGGATAATGGTTAGTTTAGAAATAGATAATGAAAAAATTGAAACCAAATCCTTAAAGAGGAACCACATTCTGATACCAATTGTTGGGTCCCTTGGTATAGTGGTAGTGACTAGATGGGGGTTCAATAGTTCTTTTTGATTTATTATTACAAATATTAAATTATACAAAGTTATAACCGTGTTAAAAGTTTCAACTAAAATAAAAATAGATAACACCGGATGTTTTAATAGAGTATCAGATCACTAAGATCCTAGTTCTCTCTTCAATATCCTCAACTCCTCAAGGAGACTGGTATGCACTAAAGCCTTACTTTTGAATGGGTGTAATAAACTGATTACATAAAACTACAAACATAGTTTTTTCATACCTAGTTGTGTAACCTCAGACTTTTAATGGACTCACATCATACCTTCCTTTTGTCTGGGAGGAACAACCTGAATTTCTATTTATATGGGAGGAATAACCCAATGACATATTTTGGAAGGGAAAATGTTAAACCAAAACTCTAGAGGAAAATGGTAGTATGAATAATTATAATGGAAAAATATCATAAAACGAATGAAATAATAGTTCAGAAGATGATAAATAAATTTAATGCAACACATGTTATTTGATCACATTTGTGGAGGAAGATGAAAGGAGAAGAATATATTCAGTGATCACAACAAAAGAACATAAGTTGTAAAAGTGTCTTGATCAATTTGAGAGTAACAAGAAAAGTATTATCATATTATTATTAAATTCAATCATATTTATTCGTTCATATGTTTTTATTCTTGAAGAAAACTCTTGAAACATTAAAATATAGATCTACAGGAGCATGTATTCATCTAATGTCTACATGGAACTTATTATAGTATAATAATAAAATAATATGATCATTACCTTATTTTATTGAATTCGTGCTGAAATAAAAACACAACCAGGATAATATTTATTTATGAACTATTAAAAGAAACATTTAATATATTAATAATAATAATTTTTAAAAAAATCAAAATTTAAAAATATTGAAATAATAAAATAATTATACAGATTACACATATTGTCGAATGTTTGAAAAAATAGAGCATCATATGAAAAAAAATCTGCTTGATAAAATGCTACTAAAAAATGATACAATTTTTTATTACACAATATTGAAATTATAATTCAATGTAAAAATTATTCATTTTACAAATTATTTTATTTTTAACAGAATTTTATGAAAAATAAGAAAATAAAAATTTTGGAATTTTTTTAACTAACAGTGGTTTATGAATCACCATTGAAAATAGAGAGTGGTGAGACATTACCTACCATTGGAAATGTCCAATTGTTAAAAAATAGGGTATTATCTATCATTTCATTTTCAAGAAAAAATAAAATGAATAAAACAAAACTAATATAAAATTCATGCATCTTAATAGAAAATGGTTCCATGAAGACAATAAAAAATTGCCAATCGTTGGATGTCCATTTGTGATTAAATTATCTACCATTGGGTTCCAATGGTGGGTCAGAGTAAACATAGCTAAATATGCAAATTAAACATAAAAATGAATAACTTTACTACAATTTATCAAAGAATCATTAAATGTTAAAAATAAATAGAAGTAATTGAAATAAAAAGATACTTCCATACTTTAATGCTCCTGGAAGAATAAAAAATTACAAAAAAGTATTTGATAAAAAAAGTTAAAATATATGAAAAATAAAATATTATTTTCTTAATAATAATGATAAAATTGATTAAAACAACACCAAATGGTTAAGAGTAAAAAATTGTACTAGACAATAGAAATAAGAGAAACTATAGAAACAAGAAGATGTTACTTCTGAAGCATTTGTGTGAAAAAAATAAAAATAAGAAAATAATGAGTGAATTTATAACTCATTGTTAATGTTCAATAATGGGTGAATTTGCCTACTATTAACGTGTAATAGTTAGTAAATTTACTCACCATTGATCACCGGGAAGTGGGTCAGTGACCCACCATTGGGTTCTAGTGGTGAGTAAAAATACTCACCATTAGAAATTTTTTAATAGTGATAAGAAACAATCATTGTGGGTAAAAAACAATAGTGACTCAATAATGATGAAAAACAAAAAAAGAGATAAGGAAATAATGGATAAAAACTAAATGGAAGAAGTTCTTGAGAAGAAGAATAAATTTCTAAATAAGGTAAAAAATTATATCCTTCACAACAACCTATAAAATAAATAAACATTTTGACCATGATATACTATCAAGGCATGAGAAAGATAGACTGATAGTGAGAGACCATGTTCAAGGCTTCAAGAAAAAAGAATGGTGAGCACACTGTGTCATTTGTAGAAGTAATGGATCTTCAAGGAATGGCCAATGGAGATTATGAATAGGAGATGAATGAAAATTAGTGTATGAGGATAAAAACTCAGGAGAGATAAAATGAATAGTGGTAGTTTAAAATTTATAACTCTTCGGGTGGGTAGATCAGACGACTAAGTGAAGAAACATAGGTGATCTGTCAGATGAGATTAAATCTTAGTTTATAAGATTCATCCCACATCGAATCTAAAACATATAAATCACTAGTATATAATATATGATGCACTAAATGATGACCATAACAAAGACACTACGCACAAACTCATTATGTGGGGCATGCTGGTGATCTTAGCCAAAACTATGTAGGCGCACACCTCGGGCCTCATACACGAGCCCGATCTGTATTATGAGAGTACTATTCTCAACCAAGGTTCTATCTGGGCCATGATGTTTGGACCACCCATGATGGTAGAACTTTGAGTCCCATTAAAAGTTTTCTATGTTTTGACTTAACGTATATTCATAAAAACCCTTAATTTTTTATAAAAAAATATAAAGTAAAATCAATTAGAGATCATAAAAAAATATGAATATTCGTTAATAATATTTTAGAAGAAAAAATAAATTTAATTTAATCTAATGTAAGTGTAATTTGTAAAAATAAATAGATATATAAAATATTTAATACCTAGTTATAAACACTTATGGTAAAACAATATTTCAACTACTGAATGCAATGTTATAACAAGAGTCATATGTCCCACCATTAGACCATTTGAATATGAAAACCAAATTATGACACTGATGATATATTTACCATAAATAACATCATGATTTAAAAAATACAATTTTAAAATTAAATTTTATGAGCATATAATGGGATATGAGGCCAATTCTAATGAAATATAATAAGAACTAACTCATGGGAAAAAGTAAAATTATGTATTTACCATCAACATGTATATTTATGTTATTCAATAATTTGTCATGGAATATTACATATCAAGTCACCACTATAACTTATGGGTTACATTCAAATATTACACATAACAACTCCTACATTATGATTGGAATGCTTCCCATTTCAATATATATAATGGGAAATGATGTGACGTTTACCTTGAAACCCAATTAGTAGTGTGGAACCTTAAATTTATAATAACAAGTTAGTTTATTTAGTTATATTACATGAATAACCATAAGGAAATTAACCAAATCATTATGTATTCATTCCCATATACACGCAACAGTGGTTTAGAAGAGTTCACTTCACTACATTTTTTCCTTTTATCTATCATCAAAGTGATCCTAAAAAGTTAAAATTTAACTCCTCCACTAGATCATTCACATGAGGGAGTATAAAATGTACTTTCCAATAGAAATTATATGAATAATAAGTGTGGAAATACCAATAGCTTGACAAAATAAGACTGAATTTCTCTAGATCCCAAGGGATGCATTTTTTATAGGAATAATTCATTTATAGTCTCTTCTATGAAGCTACTAATATTATGAACGAAGCATCAAACCTAAGGTAGTCAAAACCGATGAATAAAAAACAACACTTTCAACGTATACCACTAATTACATATTCATAAATGATATACCATTTCTAAAATATATTAAAATACAAGATCATGAAAAAAGAATTATATATATTCCAATAAAATTATAAGGAAAACATGTTATAATTATATATTATCAGATCGCACATACTTCAACTTAATAATTTTTTAGAATTATAAGGAACTATTAAACAATGGATTAAATTATAAAATTCCCTTCAATATTCTAGTAATAATTATTAATTATTATGAGACCTTTAAAGGTTACTATAAGGTTAATGAAGTTATGTACTTAATAGATGATGAAATAAACTAGTTCTTGTGAGATTCAAATTTGTGAGTATCTATTCCATCGACTATAGTGATTAATCATATTTTTTTGTTCATAATTAGTTGGTATATCTTAAAGTATCAATGAAAACATTTAATTGTAATAAAATAAATTAAAATAGAATATACCTTACATCAATAGAAAACCCAAACACTAGGATCTACAACTGACATCTCATTTCTAGTATCCTAATATATTTCTAATAATGAAAAATTCATTATTATGTATTATTCCCACTTTCCACTAAAATATTTTTAGATCATATCTTACAATAACAATCATAGTTGTTGAAATTTTTTAAAAAATTCCACCAAGAAAATCTCATGATTCTTAATGGAGTTTTACTTAATAAATATGATTTTGAGGTTGGAGATAAACACTTTGAAGATAATCCCAAAAAAAAGGTTTTCTCAATCTATAATGGAAATATATATCCATCTAGAATACATGAGACTATATCTTCACATATAGTTTATAGATTTATTAATATCTCTCTAGAATATTTCCTAGTAGGGTTGTAATTAATCTCAATCTCAAGTGTGTAATCTATGATTGAATTTAATATAGGGAACAATATTATATGAAGAGATAATCATTGGAATTAATTCAATAATAGATCTCATAAAATTATATCTCACACATGTATAGTTATTAAATAATCTATAAACCAAGTGGTCTTATTTCAAACCTCCATACTTTTTTTGGAAATCCCATATTATCATCTTTGAATAGCATGATAGATAAAATAACACTTCTTACCCATTTTATTTATTATTTTGGTCCTACATTGGGGATCACTGAATAAAATGATGAAACTATGCTAATTTATTTCATGTAAACCTCAGGTGGGCTAAAACAATTTAGGTTGAAAAAATTTTCAATAAGTTTTATAACATATTAGGACGATCTATAATTGAAATTCCATTACTAATATAGATCTACACCAAGGAAAACAACCCCATGTAACCATTACAACCAAAAGTAGTAAGAGAATGTGAGATTTGAAAATTTCATTACTATATATAAGGGTCTAACTTATTATATAGAAATAAAAATACTATAGAAAAAATAACAATAAATAATTATGAAAAAACTATAAGATGAGTTTCCTAGAATCCTAATCCTAGAAGATAATCCATATGAGTTCTAAAAATCTAGTGAAACATCAAAATTTATAGAAGAAATCATCTAGAAAACAAAAATAACATTTAAATTATAATTTTTTTCAAAAATATTGAATAATTAAATAGTAGAGGTAGCTACTATCCCCAATAAAATGGTAGAATTATTAACACCAAACACTATTCTTGTCATGTTCCAAGAAGAACCACTTCAAGGACATAATTTGAAATAGTGGACATTAATTAATGTAAAAACATAACATGCGAACAAGGATCAAATGAATAATGAAGTGATGTGTTGGAAAATAAGGTTTATTATTTTTCATAAAATCATTTTCGAGGGCATTTTATTTATTCCATTCAAAATAATTTGACTACACCACTATAGGTCAAGAAGAATAATTTTTTAGAGTTTAAAAAATCTAATTATTTTCCTTACCATCATATATTGTGACACATAATACCATATTACTTTTAATAAATTATTTATTAAAAAATATTGTAATCATAGACCATATAGTATTGGATGGTCCCAAATAACACATGATGTGTGTTAATGATACCATCTCTAATGAAAATTAATAATGAAAATATGTACTGGACAATAATGCAATGTAATTTGAGGATATAATGACACATATTGAAATAAATCATGCACACACAATTATAAAGGTATTTCTAAAACTACCTATAATGTCAATTCCCTCTATAACCCTTATAAAAACACCCCTTTCTTGCAAACCTCCTATAAAACATCACAATCAATTTTGAATTAAATATGAAAAAGTGGGGGTGTTGGCTTGGGTACCCAAACTCTTCCTTATTCTCATCAATATTATTTCTTAAGCATATAGAAATTAACACTATTCGACTAAACAAAATTTTATATTAGGAAGAAAATATATTTACCTTTGACATTATAATTTGATTAATGGAATATCTCTAGATCGAGAGTATTTTTATAATTCAAAATTCACCTAAAATTCTAATGTAATTATTCTGTGATGATGAAGATAAAACTATGTATAACTATAATATAATAGGTAGTTTCTCATGATATAATACAAGATAATGAAACTATAAGTAAGGATATCAATATGTTCATCTTTAGTGGAATTTTGACCCAAGTCACTTAAAATATCCTCATGCCCTTATTTTACTATGAGACTCATTTTTTATTGGCCAGTCACCCAATCATCATTGATGTGTAATGGGATCCATTCACTCCTTCACATAAGAAAAAAATCACAACACAATACCAAATATTTGCGGTATAATCCTTATGGTCCCCATATCCATTTAAGTCTCGAGATTGAGAATAAATACATGGTAGGAATCTCTGAATCATGGCCTAAAAATAGGATATAAAAAAGAATATCTACATATCTCCAACATGACTTTAAATCATGGATATTTTTTATTTATCAAAAGTACCCTAGGTGGAACTGGTTAAGGATTTTCTAAATACATTTGCGTTCTAAAATGACATGTCTATCATAAAATCATATCATTCAAAAACTGGATTTTTCAAATGAAACACATTCATCTTATTTATAGAATATAAAAGAAGAAATAATAGTGTAAATATTCATAAATCACTTGTTCAAAATTATTCCTAGATCAACCTTATTCTACCCCAGACCTTCCATTATTTAGGGTATAAGATATCCAAATTTTTTCCTTCTTATTTGACCATATGGGTTATGATAATCAAAATAATATTCCTCTTGTAATGATATCGTTTGAACCCTAATTTTGGGATTTCATATCTGAATTTCTTATCACTACGGTTTGTTAATACATTAATCTCAATATTAGTTTTCAAAAGGGTTTTTCTTTTTTATGTTCAATAAAGGGCGCCTGACCCACAACCTGTTAAAATAAAAAATATATTAGGATAACCATGGATTTATATACCAAAATTAATATTATATTTATATCAATAATTATTGATTTATTCTATTTATTGTAATATATTTGTGACTTACAGTGACATTTATCCATCAGAATCATGAAAAATTCAAATAATTGATTCATGGGACTAAAATCAGAAGGAAAATAAATCACAAATGGAAAAAAATATCATATAGTAACCCCAAAATGGATTGAAGTCTTCCTCCAATAATCTATAGAATTATGTGAATGATTCTTTCTTACTCCATATCCATTTAAATGAAGAAGAAAAAGAAATATTTAGTAAGTTACCTTGTTCTTCCAACTAAATGAAAGGATTTATAACATATCATTTTTTCCATGTAATTATAAGTAGACATGAAATTTTAGTTGTCTTATTTCATAAAAGAGTAGTCTATATATGAGATATATATCAATTGACACTATATTAAATAATATCAATCAAAATATGGTCTTTATTGGCACTTATTTTATGTGAATAAAGAATTTGTATGAAATAACGATGCATATCCAATCAATGATACACAATATGGGATCATGTATTTCTATTCACATCGACTAAGAAATACCTAAAGAATATTTTCTTATATTTTACAATAATTTCACTAAAAATTATAATTAAAACTATGTAAAATAATCTAGAGTTCAGTGCACTGTTTTTTTCTCCACCATAGTTGACCTTGATGAAGATGACATTTAAGGTTCTCTTACTATATATAGAATATGAATATACACATATTGATGATCATGGGAAAGTTATTCTAGAGACATAGAAAGATCTATGACCTATGATGATTAGTGTAAATATATTTCCTGATGAGATAAAGATAAGTATGTTACATTTCACATGATACACCATTATTTATTTTGTAATGGTCTGAACTTTTATAAATAACATTCCATTTTTGAGTGAATTAAATTCCCTATTATGTATTATAGTTATAGAAAACATATGAACTTATTTTTTCTTTGGGAATATTATATACTAACATATTTAAAATAAATTTAATCATCATAACCATTGATAATATAGTCACTGAACAGTGATCATATGATTAGTATAAATATAGGGTTTTGATAAATCCAATTGAGACAGACAAAAGAAGTGATGGCCTCAACTAGCAGGATCATATCCTATGAAGCCCATTTATCGGATCTTTTTAGGGAAATAGAATTAATGGGATTTTACCTTAACCAAGACCAATCCAAGATCTAATAACTAAAGAAGGATCAAAACCGTATAAAAGATAAGTTCAAGCTCATTGAGATTACAACCCAAACCATGTGCACCAAACCACCCCATGAAAATCTCACAATCATAAACCTTACCCCTAGAAACTTTTCTGGTGTAATAAAGGGATATGTATCAATACCCTAATAATATTTTATTTTATTTTACTTTCAATATAATAATAGTTATATTTACTTTATTTTGTTGTTATTTTATAAATGATTTTGATTTTTATATGATACAACACAAATTATATATTTGTGAAATTTCAGTTTAGATTTTCCTTTTGATGAATTCATGAATTTTAAAAATAAACTTTATTTTAATAAAATAATAAAATTAAATATTTTTTATCAAATATAAATGATAATATAATTTTTATGAAGTCAAATATAATTTATATAAGGGTTCCAAAAACTATTATTTTCAAAAAAACCTAACATTTCTAAATAAATATTGATTCTTATTTTAAGAGTGAAAATTAAAAAATTTAGAAAACTATTTGTATAAAATAAATATTATTTTTGGAATCACCAAATCAAAATTATCAAACAGTGATTTTTTCATAATTTTCTGAGATGATCAATTTTTTGGGTAAAAAATAAATACAGTATAAAATATTATATGTATTATAACATCATAAAATATCAAAAGTGGTGTAATAAATGATACAAAGGTATACAAGACCAAATATAAGTTTAAAATTTAAAATAATGTGATTTTGAGTATACTTGAATAATTTTTTAAAGCCTTTATGAATACTCCAATACCTATATTATATTTTAAGGTTTTAAAATAATTTATTTATAAAAAATAATCACTTCCACATCACCAAGTGTAATATTTTTTTAATTTCATCCCTTTGCCTTTTAAAATAATTAAAAACACTCCTATTTGGTAGAAACCATGAACAAAAACCATGAGAATGTTTTTGGTCTTGATTATTTAATTTTATAGACTCCAAAACCTATGTATGTGATATAATAAAGGACTCCCCTCTCTTTTCCTATATAAATCCACCCAAGCTCCCCTTCCTTTTCAATCAAAAACCATTTACTGCAAACTTACTCTACCCTTCTCACTCTAGAGTCCTCCCAAGTTTCCTTGATATCTTAATAAGATCCTACCAAACATTTTGATCACACTCTCAAGGTAATATAATTCTATATTTTCTTAAGGAAGGGTAAGAAGAAATAAAATAAAAACACTCATTCAATAACATTACCTCTTCTTCAGGTAACCTACTTAAGATTGCACCAAAATCATTCCTTAATTGGATTTATGAAAATAATAAGGCTTATAGGATAATATTAGGTATGTAAGAATTTGATTTTATTAGCTATTGGATGAAACAAATGGTTTTTAAAGTGTAAATAGGAGGGAAGAACATGTAGCTTTTTATAAGTGAGGTGACTGTCACACTTGTAATTTTTTAAAATGAATAATTTGTGCCAATTTTTTTCACATTCCAAAAATCTAAAAATGGGATACAATATAACATATAAGATATAAGGTCCAAATATTTCCATAAAATGGGTGTTTCACAAGTTTATGTCATTTTTAACCCTTATCATTTTAGTTTAACCCCCGACAATCTCATTTTTACCTTAACCACAATAAGTAACTTTAACTTTTTTTCTATTCATTATGGTAAAAATTAAGTTAACCTTATTAGATAATATAAATTATTATTATTCAAAATATGGAATCCATTTCTCCAAATTCCATTCAAATAATTGGAAATATTTTATTTAAAATTAATCTCTTAGATGCAACGAGAAAGAGGGTTTTCATAGTGAAAATGTTCAAAAGTTCAAAAAGTTTTTATATAAAAATTAAAAAATGAAAATTATTTAAATGAACTAAATTAGATTAAATGATATATAATTTATGTAATTTTTCTTTTAAAACCATCTTAAAATAGTTTTTATATATTTAAAATCATTAAAATAAATGAAAATTGTTAATAAAAACTAGTATTTCTTCACTATTCATTGAAGACTTTTTCTTCTCAAAATTTTCTATAAAACTAGTCTTAATATAATTTTTGACATTTTTATTTCAAAAATAAACTTTGTATTGTCAAATAATTTTCCTAAAACTGTCAAAAATTAGTTTTAAAATAAGTGCGCAAAAGGTGAAAAACTGATTTTTAGAAAAATACAATTTTAAGTATAAAATTGGATTTATTCTTATATCTTGTCTCAAAACACATAATATGAATGATAAATATTTTATTGATTATATAATATATAAATATAATTCAAATAATTCAAAAAAATAATTTATTAAGGTTGAATGGGATGTTTTAATAAAAATTGTTTTTCAGAAAAAGTTTTTCTTTATTTTCAAATAGTTTTTATTTTCATTTATAATTAATTGGTTATCAAAGAATTCATTTTATATACATGTGTAAAAAATATATTTTCATAATTTATTTAATCCTACTCATAACCGTTATTCCAATGGCTAGGTGATAACTTTCATATTAAATGATTATATTTTAATAGCATGTCACATTTGGTTTAAACTTAGTATTACATGTAACCCAAGATAAAATAAGTTAGGTGTATAATTCAAGCCAAAATCAGTGTTCATACAACACAAAATTTCAAAAATATTAAATTTATTTAAAAAATATATTTCACAAAATCTCAGGGTGTAACATTCAACCCCCTTAAAATGATTTTTTCCCTCAAAATTCATCACTTTGGTACCAACATCTGAGGATAATTATTAATTATTACATCATTAGGTTTCCACATAAATTCCTCAATTCAATGGGTTATTATAAAACTTTGATTGGGTGAATGACCATTTTTTTATAAATTCCTCATTATGATCATGAATATCAATCGATTTTTCTTTATAAGAAAGATCATGCTCTAACAGTATAACATATGAATTCCATACATGTAAAGGATATTGTATGTGATTACATAAGAGAGGTACATGGAATACTTCATGAACATAAGAAAGGTTTGTTGGAACAACAAAAAAATAAGCTATTTTCATATTTTGATCATGTATTTCAGAAGGAATAATATAACTAGGGATTAGTTTTTCCTTCTTTCTTCCATATAGAAATTCATATAAAGACCTTCTCACCAACATAAAATTCTAGACCACGTCGATGATTATTGAAATAACATTTATTCCAACTTTTTGTTATCCTTAAGTGATTCTAAATTTCTCTAACCTTATCCTATTATGTAATTATATTTCTTAGGTCTCAATGGCTTCCGTTCTATGACATCATTCAAGTATATTGGATTTATATACTTTTTTTATAAAGGGATTCATAAGGATCCATCTGAATATTAAAATAATATATTATTGAAAGAAAAATAAACTAGATAAAGGTATTGATCCCAACAAGTATTGAACTCTAATAAGAATATATTATCATATCCTCTAGGGTTTTAATTATTCTCTCCTACTGACCATCTTTCTAAGAAAGATATGTAGTGATGAAACTCAACTCTAAATTAAGATCTTACTTAAGACTTCAGCAAAACGTTAAGGTAAACATCAAATATTGATTAGATATAATTTAATTTGGTACCCCATGAAACAATAAAAATTTCTTAATATATGTTAATAAAATAGTATTCAGATAAAAAACTTCTCTAATAGTAATGAAGTGTGTTGACTTCATAAGGTGATCGACTACAACCCATAATTACTTCAACATCAAAGATAAGATAAACCCTAAAGGTTACTAGTGCCTTTAATCATCTGTCCACAAAGTTAAATTCATTCATCCTAAAATAAATTATTCACTAAAACATATACAAAACCAAAGGATTGTATTCCATAAATTTCCCATAAATATCCTTAATATTGATAAACTTCACCACATAAAACATCAGCAGGGGTGTCTAAGACTTTAAAATTATGATCAAATTTAAAATTATAAACCTATAATGGAACCCTTAACTCTTAAGTTAATTGTACATGGAGACATGTATACTTCAAAAAATAACACAATCCTTGGATTTTTTTTTTGACTCTTACTACCCAAATACCATTAGAAAATACTTTTAAAATATAATACTTAAATTCTAATATATAAATACTTTAATACTTACACTTCAATGATTATCATGGAATATTTAATTATTTAGTATAGAATTTAATTATTATATTAGGCCATTTATTTGGAAAATTACCATGTTCCCCACACATAATAATTGAAATCTTTGACATTTTTTCACTATATGACCTTCCTTTTCAAATAGATAACATATTCCCCTACATTTGAGATATTATTCTAGGTTCTTCTTCCCAAATTATTACTATATAGGAAGAAAAATCTTCTTTCCAATATATTAATTACCACATGAACTTTCATAAAAGAATATCTTCCTCTTATCTTAAATTTTAGTAATCTCACTGAATTTTATGTTGTTAATCATATATCACGATAGCTGATTAAGAAAAATCATAGTATCTTTCTCTCCAATCACCATCTAATTTGGTTACTCATAGTCACCAAATTTTCCATTAAATTAAATGTTAACATGAATCATTTTGGTTACAATAATTTACTAAAACCAAAAAAATAATAGTGTTAGAGACACTAATCATAGAATAAAATCACACAATCATGAAAAATCACTTTTAGGATGTTTAAATCATGACACCTTATTTTAAATATATGACACCTTGGGTATAAACATGGCCAATCATGGTCATTATTTAAATCCTTAATGATGATTTGTAAAGACCTTATGAATTTAAAATCATATCCCCTTGGAGTTTCAAACTTGGTGTGCAGTAAGGACCATTATCATACACTAGGTGATGATCGAGTCAGGATCAATGAACCCTTTCAGATTTATTACCCATAGGTACCTCTATTCTACAGTTACACCCACTTGTAGTATCAGACATGGATGTAATTTCATGAAAAAAACATTCTATATACCTTACCAAAATCCTAAGACATTTTCATATACTTTGGATTGCCTTTATATTTATCCTTATAGGCATCACTATTTATATCCTCAAAAATATCCCTAGGGATTTCACTAAAGTTTTCATATCTAAGTTTCCAAAGGTTAACTAATTCAATCCTCTGATACCAATTATAATGATTTGAAATTATTTACAGTGGATAATAATTGATATTTATCAAGACACTTTGTGGGTAGAGACACCTCGTAGGTAGGGAATTCTAGCATCCCTAGTGGAACTCATTTTCTCATGAAGCTGTCGGTTGGGGAGTCATGCTTTGTGCAGCACTCACACATGAGTGTTCCTAAAGATCAAATTCCCTCCTAAAACTTTGATACCAATTTTAAATACCAAATATTCTTATATATATATATATTACATCTTTTTAAATGAATATTCATTACCTTACCTAGATGCATGCCTAAAGACCTTAATATTTTAGTGTCTTTGGAGGCTAGGTACACAATCTTCTAATTTGGTGAAATATCTTCAATATCTACCATAAAGATCTTCCCACATAATACTCTCCATATAAATACCACATTTAAATCTTTATTCATAACCTGGGGAAATTAAACATAAGAATGGGAGATCTTAGATACCCAGTAAAGGTAAACAAGGGAAATATGAAAACATAACTTGATCATAAGGGTTCGATAACATGTTCATAACATATTAAGACCATACCATGTATGTTAAAGATACAAATATTGTGTCATGGCATAAATATTGTCAGTTTAGATGACATGAATCATAAGGAAATCAAATAACATGATCCATGAGAGTATAAAATTTTCATAAGACATGGAATTGTGGAATACACATAATCATAGAAAATCATATGTTAAGGCTATCCATTAAGACAATCATAACATGTTAGGCTTCGGATATCCACCCATGTATCTACTTCAGTCTTAGGATAAACCCTCGTGTACCCTCTTTTGGGTTTGAGATAACCTCTCATGTACACTCTTTTGAGCTTGGGATTATCTATCATGTACCCTCTTTTGGGATTGGATAACCTCCCCAGAACCCTTTGATCTCATATAACATTAATTGTTACCCAATACATTGGAGGGAGATATAGGTATCATCCATCACATGATGAAAATCATACACATGTGTCCCAAAATATCATAAATAATTCACAAAATCAGAACCCATGTAAATAAATGGGTTTTATAAACATTTAGTCATAATATAACATGTGGAAAAGAAATAGGTTGCATAATCATTTCAGCATTTCATCAAATCATAACACAAGGAAAAAGAAGCATGTTTTATAATCATTTTATCATGGTATAACCTATTAATGAAAATTTAGTTTCAAAAAAATATTTTCATATTAAATACAAAACATTTAGATAAAGAATAAGAATGGTTTCCTTGGATCATATCCCTAGTAAAAAATAGGTTACATCAAAAGATGTCATCCTAGATAGAAAATGATTTTGAAAGATTACATGGAATATTTATTAAAAAAAACAACCTATATTTGAAAAACCACTTTTAAAAAAAATCCTTATAAAAGTATTTTGTAAATATTTTTCTTTGAAAATAAACATTGAAAAATTATAAAGGAAGCTTTTCAAATCCTTTAAAACATTATTGAAGAAAATATACCTTTCAATTTGAAAAAAAAATTAAGACATAAAACATTTTCAAAATAATTTTCTCTGAAAATAAAATTGAAAATTTATAATGGAATATTTAAATGAAATAATATTCGTGATATAGTGGAATTTTGTTCATCCCATACACGTTAAAACAAATATTCCTTTCACAATTTTGGTAAAATTAAAACAGAAATTGCTTAGAAAATGACATGAATATTTCTTTCAAGAACTTTTTTAAAAAATAAAACATGGTAATAATGTATTAAATAAATCATTTATATAATTTTAAAAATATTTTGGAAAACATTTTTAGAAAACATTGTTTTGGAAGAAAAAAAGGGTTTTAGACCGAAGAGATAAATAAATATGATTTTTCTTAAAAACTTTATTTTGAACTCTGGAGTACATTAAGAGAGGAAAATGAAGGTAAAACATGTATTCTCCTAACACAACTAAAGGATAATAAAATTCATGAATTTATTCATATGTGGATCATAATATTTCATCATCGAAACTGTAAACATAAACAATCTCAATAAATAATGAGATTGTATCATAAAACCCTTACCCTTATGGTAACATTGAACTATATATCACATTAAAGATAAATAATAAAATGGTTATGTAAATACAAATAATTTTCCAGATAATCATCCTAAAATAAATTCATGGGTTTTGTATACAACACATAAAATAAATAGGTGGTGAATATGACTTGTGACTCGAATAAGTAAAAAGTGAGATGGAAATAATTTACCGCTTTAGAAATATTTTGAATTGTAAGACCAAATAAATAATAACATAAAATAAAGCATCAAATATAATTAAAATAATATTGTTAATAATATAAAATGTCAATGGGGTTGGATATACACCACACAAAATAAATGAGTGATTAATTTTCATATGTCTCCCAGAAATAAAAGAGAGACTAGAAATTCCTTATCATAAGTCTTGATTTCCTTAGTGCATGTTAGAAACTCCATTATAATAAATATATGTTTATTATACCTAAATTAAAGAAACATAATTATATATATCATGCCATATAATATTTACTTATGATCTTTCACTAAAAAAAACAAGGTGATTAGAGGGGGTTATGCACAACCCCCTATAAATTCATTATCTTTATAATTAGAGGGAGTTATGCATAACCCACTATAATCAATGAATTTAGAGAGGATTATAAACACCCTATAAATTAATTTTCTATATAAATTAAAGGGGGGATATGTTTGACCCTCACTAAATATCAAATTTGGAGCGGATTATAACCCACCTATAATTTCTTAAATCAAAGGGGGTTTTGAACCTCCTCTAATTTTTTAAAAATTGATTTTTTAATATCCAGTGGGAATTTATAACGTTTTTTAAAATCCACTAATTTAATAAAATTAGGTAGCTTTATATCCACTATTAATCAATGATATTAGTGGTGGTTTACAACCCCCTCTAATATCTTAAATTAGTTGGGGTTCAAAACCCCCTCTAATGTCTTAAATTAGAGGGGTTTGAAAACCCCCTATAATGTCTTAAATTATATGGTTTTGACCCCCCCCCCCCTAATGTCTTAAATTATAGGGGGTTGAAAATCTCCTATAACATCTTAAATTAGAGGGGGTTAAAAACCTTTTCTAATGTCTTTAATTTAGAGGGGGTTCAAAACCCCCTCTAATGTCTTAAATTATAAGTGGTTGAAAACTTCCTCTAATGTATTTAAATTATAGGAGGTCCAAACACTCACTAATTTAAGAGATTAGGTGTGGTTTTGAACCCCCACTATTAAAAAACAAATTCTATAATATGTGTGTGTGTATATATATAATTAAAACACTATATATAAATGTATTCAAAAAACTTATGAACATATTATCTAGAATATTTATTTAATTTAATTTAATTTTATTTATATGTATACATAAATATAATTATATAGTTGTATTTAATTGTATTTATATGTATACATAAATATAATTATATAATTTTATTTACATTAATATATATTTATTTATATAAATTGTATTTCATATAATATTAATTATATAAAATATAAAATCATAAACATATTATATAAATATATATTAGTGTGTGTGTTTCAGTGTAATTGTACTCCCAAATTCCTAAAATATATTATATAAATATATACATAAATATAATTTATTTAAAAAATATACCATATAAAAACTCAAGCTTGTAGTTTTAAAAATTTATATATTAATAATAATAAATATATTTTTAAATATTATTTTTATGATTTTATATTATATATAATTAGTATAATATGATATACAATTTATACAGATAAATATATATTAATGTATATAATATTATATAATTATATTTATCGGAATACATATAAATTAATGTACATAATATTATACAATTATATTTATATAAATAAATATATATTATTGTGCATAATAAAAAATACATGTATTGAAATATATTACATAAATATTTTTATAAATTATATTATATATAAAATTATATAAATATTTTCATAAATTTTATTTCATATATAATATTTGTATAACTTGTATTTCATATAATATTAATTATATATATTATTAATATTTGTATAAATTTTATTTTATATATATATATTCCATATATTATTAATAATATATTAATTATATATAATAATATAGAATTTATCCAAATAAATATATATTAATGTACATAATATATAGATATATATATCTATGTATGTATGTATTGAAATACATTATATAAATATATTTTTAAAAACATTATATATATATATATATTAAATAAATACTTTATATATATATATATTATAAATATGTATTGAAATATATAAATAATTTACATAAATATATTTATAAATATATAAATATATATTTATATACACAAGTAGAATTATAAAATATATTTAGTCAAATGTATTTAAATACACATATAAAATATATAGTCTATATATATTTATAAATTGAATATAATAAAAATGAGAGATAATATAAATAAATGAATACATGAATACATAATATAAGAATCTTTATATTAATTTATATAAATATATATACAATTTATATATTTATATCTACTTAAATATTTATTCATATAATATTTATAAAAATTAACTTTTAAATACATATAAATAGAATAATGTGTAAATAAAACACAAAGCTTCAAATAGCATGGTGGTAGAGGCATTAGAGCCGTATGCTGAATGATCACGGTTCAAATCCCACCGAAGAAGAATTTTTAGAGTCTCGTGGGTGGGTGGGTGGGTGTCAGTGATGCGTGAATTGGAGAAGTATTGGTGTAGCATGGGAGGCCCTAGTGACATGTTAAGTGGAGGTGGGTAGGGTAGCGCGGGTGGCACAGTGACATGCGAACTGGCGGGGTAGCGCTAAAAATTGATGGAGGGTTAGAAACGCGGAAAATTGAGGGAGGTTGGGTTGCACGGGAAATTGAGGGAGGAGGGAGGGGAGGTGGGGGTTGTGTGGGAAGAAAATTTCATGGGAAATTGAGTGAGGAGGGAGGTGAGGTGGGGACTATGTGGGATGAACTGGGTTAAAAAACAGAAGCCTTATGGGTGGTTTTCAAAACTGCCCCATAAATAATAACAATTAGGGGCGGTTGACATCGCCTCTAAAGACCCTTCATTAGAGGTGGTTTTGATTGTAACCAAATCTAAGGGATGCATTTCAGTAAATTTATTTCTACATTAAAGGGGGTTTAACCCCCCCCCCCCTTAATGTAACCGCTGCTAAAGTCACACTGATAATACCAACAGTTCTTCAAAACTGCCCCTAACAACAGTAGATGGTCACATTAGCGGCGATTACTCATAACAGGGACTAATGTCTTTATAAGGGTTTATAACCCCTTATAAATTCAAAAATAACCCCATTAAGACTCATCATTTTTTTGTAGTGTTTTATTTACTATTTATTAAAAATTCAACGTTGAAGCCACATTTCGGGAAATAACTACTTTGTTTTTAATGTATATTTAAATTTTTTATTTTTAATCCTATTACTTTTATCATGGTTACATAATATCCATAATTTTAAAAAATATATAAATATAATATATATTCATTATATATGTATTTATTATGATCCATACAAGTTAGAGATAGAAAATGAAATACACAATTCATGGAGACGGTAGGTCATACGTACGCATGAATTGTCACGACCCGCCCTCGGGGTCCGTGTCGTGACTACCCCAAGCCCGCCTTCCATAGGCCAGGGGCTGGCGACTAGCACCAAGGCGTAAATCCCGGTAAAAAGGGAAGGCATTGCCTTTGTAAAGTAAACAAACACCTCAGAGTAAGCAAGAGGAAAGTAAACACTAAGCAAAAGCAGAGTACAACTGAAAGTGCGGAAAAGTAAATGGGCCAGTATACAAACCCAAAATGAAAGTAAAGTACAACTCGAAAGGGAAAACAGAAACTGAAAAGTAAAAGCCGCTACACCGAGCTGTCCACTAGAAATCCCACCTGAAGGGTGGGTACAGATAGCTCCACTGCTCCACGGGTCCCGCCGTCCGCTCCGAGCACGTCCCGCCCAGTGGTCCACCTCCAGGTACCGTCCTGCTCTGCAAGCCTCAGCTAAGGTCAACGCTGTCCGTCGTCTGCAACCAACACAACGTAGTGCGGGCAAAGCCCGTGCAGGGGTGAGTATAAGCTACTCAGTAGGGACCCCGAGACCCCTGAAGGTCTCTCAAATCCACAAAGGATAAACCACGAAGAAAGGTACAATCACGAAGTAACAACCGACACTGCTTAGGTATATGCCCATACATATACCTAAGTCATCAATTTCAAATACGTACCAACCTCCGAGCCCAAGTACAACTCAGTCCACACAGGAAAGTAAACGTATTCCACACAGGAAAGCAAAACGTAATCCACACAGGATTGCATAACACAATCCACACAGGAAAGAAATAGGATTCAGCTCACACAGGTATACTTTTTCGAAAGACGATAAAGATGATCTCTGATCCATCTAAGTCGTCGGACCCACGAATGATCGATAGGTAACTAACCCCCGCAAAAGACCCACACAGGATCGGGCCCACGTAGGACCTGTAGGCGCTGGTTCACACAGGACCGCTGAGCGCAAAGACCCACACAGGATCGGACCCACACAGGATCGGGCCCACACAGGACCTGTAGCACTGATCCACGTAGGATCGCTGAGTGCTGAAGTCGTCGTCGTCGAATCCACACAGGATCTCTGTACTGTCGTCGTCGCAGTCACAGTAACAGTCGCAGCCAGCACTAGGGTTCCCGCACACAGCAAGCTCGTTCGGAGGATCCGCTCCACGAGCCGAGAGGCTGATACATCAACTGTCACAAAGTCCAGAGTTGATGTATCCAAAAGTTCTGTATCGTCAACAGGAACTCAACGCAACAGACGGCGCGTCGATCGGACGCCCGGTCTGAGAGTTATTGGCATTTTCGTCCCCGGGGCCCGGTTGGTTTTTAAGGCAAAACCAACCCGACCGTACTCCACCTGCGTCCAAACCTCGGGCGGAGCATTCCAAAAGAACCGTCTCACTAAGAGGAACACAACAAAACTGACGGCACGTCAATCGGACGTCCGTAGCTCAAGATATGAGCGTTTCCGCTCCGAAGGCCCGGTTGGTTTCGTGTACGAACCAACCCGGACGAACTCAAAGTATTCTGAAACTTTGAGTGCAATATACTGAAACGACCGTCTCGATCCAAGGATCGCGTTGCCGCAGACGGTTCGTCATTCGGAGGTCCGTGGCTCAAGTTATGGCCAAAAGACCGAAACTGTCTCGAAAACGGGGGGTCCGGGTCCGGGCCGACCCGGCCCGACCCCCCCCCCCCCCCCCCCCTGATCCGACCCGACCCAGTCCGCTGGAATCGGCCCGGCCGGTGGCGGCGCGTCGGCGCGGCCAGGGTGCCGCGCACGTGCCGCACGCGGGGGGTGAAACCCCCCCCCCCTTTCCGGATCTCGGCCGGCTTTTGCCGGCCGTTTTAATTAACCCACGGCACCCGCGGGTCCCGCCTTCTGACCGAACCGGCGGCCGGCGCGGCCGGCCGCCTTCTTCTTCTCCGCCGCGGCCAACGCCACGGCTCTTCCCATCTCCGGCGGCCGGCGAGGCCGGCCGCCCTGGCTGTTCCGCCGCGGCCGTAGGGCCGCAGCCCTTCCTGATCTCCGGCGGCCGATGAGGCCGGCCGCCTCTGGCTATTCCGCCGCGTCCGTCCGGCCGCGGCTCTTCCTCTTCCGCCGGCGGCTGGTTTTCCGGCCGCCCCTTCTTGATCGGCCCTTGAACGATTGGCGCGGCGTAATGGCGTCACGCCCCTCCGCCGCGGCCCGACTCCGGCCGTGGTCTCATCCGATTTCAAAGGCGCGGCCTTATAGCGCCGCGTTTCTTCGTCGAGACCCAAATCGGCCTTAAATTCTTTTGTTCCTGCGCGGTGCGACGACACCGCGCTGTCTCCGCTAAAAAAACACGAAAGATTAGAAGGGGGAGGAGAATCGGCTGTGTTCGTGCGGTACGGTCTCCTCCCGTTAAAACGATAACAATTGGCCAATCATAATAACACAACAATGAACGTTTCACAAATTTTTAATAAAATTTGGAACTACGCCCAACAGATTATTCTTTCATGTTCGAGGGAATGATACACATAATTTAAAAAGAACAAACCCCTACCTTGGTTCTGGAACGATGTTCGATGATTGATAACGATTCGCGGAAGTCGAGCGTCGCGGTGGTCGGCGTCACGGAAGAAGAACGTCGATGTCGCGGTTATGTCGTCACGGAAGACGGTTCCCGAGAACGTGGAGTTCTTCGTCGAAGTTCGAAGGTTCTTCGTGTTCTTCGTCAGAGTTGAAGAATAATGAGGAGGAGCTCTCAAAAATCCTCACAAGTTGGCTAAATAATTCTAACCAAAAAAAGAATAAGCTAAGGGTTATTTTATTAACTCAACCAAACCATTTGAATTTCAAAGGTTTGAATTAAGACAACTCAAGCCATTAATTAACCCAACTTGCCAACTTAATTTAGAAGGGGAGTTTAAGGGAGAAAAAGAAAGGTTTAGGTTCGTGTGGGTCCAACCACACTTAATCCTCTCAAGGGAGGTTAAGTGGGTGTGGGTCCCACCCCTAACCCCCTTTGAGAGAAGTAAACCAACAAAAGTAAAATAAAAAGAATTCCACATTTTTTTATTCAACTTTTTATAAATCTCCCAAAAACTAACTCTCAAAACGAAATAAATGCAACCTCAGAAAAGGTCTCCTTAAGCGAATATAGGCGCTGCGAGTTCATCGGTGCCCTCGGATTTCAATTCCGAGCACCGGATCAAAAGTTAGAAATTCCCGCTCGTTCGTTCACTGAACGTACCCGAGCCAAACTTCGGAAATTGATTCCGGGCACTCCGGGCCTCGGAATCAGGTGCCGTCAGAAACCGCGTTCTTGTAAAATTCCAAAGAAAATTAAGAAAAAATTTCCCTTGAATTTTACGGGTCTTTACATTACTCCCACCTCAGGGCTTTACATCCCCGTAAAGATACATCAAAAACTAGGGAAACAAATGTGGGTACTGAGCACGCATCTGAGCCTCCCACTCCCATGTGCTCTCCTGAAGATTCCCGTTCTGCCATCTGATGCGCACAAGAGGAATCGATCGCCCACGCAGGACCCACTCCTATCGATCCTCTATCTCCACCGGGACCTCCGTAAAAGTCGCCCCATCGTCAACGTCAAGATCCCCATGGTCAATGATGTGTGTCGGGTCGTGCATGTATCTCCTCAGCTGAGACACGTGGAAGACGTCGTGCACCCGGTGCAACTGAGGTGGCAGAGCCAGGCGATAATCCACCTCGCCAATCCTGCTGAGGACCTGGAAGGGTCCGATGAAGCACGGAGATAACTTGCCGCCTCGGCCAAATCTCTGAATACCACGTCGAGGTGAGACCCGCAAGAAGACGTGGTCGCCATACTCGAACTCCAGTGGTCTCCGCCTCCTGTCAGCGTATGACTTCTGTCGGCACTGTGCTGTCCTCATCCGCTCCTGGATGACCTGGACCTTCTCTGTCGTGGCCTGGACCATCTCCGGTCCCACCAGTGCTGACTCTCCAGGGTCTATCCAGCACAAAGGAGATCTACAAGGTCGGCCGTACAACGCCTCGTACGGTGCCATCCCGATGGTGGAGTGGTAGCTATTGTTGTACGCAAACTCCACCAAGGGTAGGTGGTCCTCCCAGCTACGACCAAAGTTGAGGACACATGCGCGGAGCATGTCCTCGAGAGTCTGAATGGTCCTCTCCGTCTGACCATCCGTCTGAGGGTGAAAGGCTGTGCTCAGACGTAGCTGCGTCCCGAACGCCTCCTGTAACCCCTTCCAAAGCCGGGAAGTAAAGCGAGCATCTCGATCGGAGACGATAGATGATGGAACACCGTGGAGCCGCACAATCTCCTGAATGTAGAGACATCCCAAGCTCTCCACTGAGCCCTGCTCTCTGATGGGTAAGAAGTGTGTCGACTTGGTGAGTCGGTCAACAATCACCCAGATGGAGTCGTGACCTCTGGAAGTGTGTGGATTTCCAGTCACGAAGTCCATAGATATGTCATCCCACTTCCACTCCGGAACCTCCAAGGGCTGTACCAAGCCTGCTGGTACCTGATGCTCTGCCTTCACCTGCTGGCAGGTGAGGCATCGAGAAACGAACTCTGCTACTGCCTTCTTCATGCCCGGCCACCAGTGCTGTCGTCTGAGGTCCTGGTACATCTTTGCCACTCCAGGATGTACTGCCAAAGGATAAGTGTGAAACTCTCTCAGCACTTCCTCTCGCAAAGCGACTGGTACCATGGTACGTCCTCTGAAAAGGATGTCGTGCTCTACTCCAAGGGAGAAACCATCAGGTGCCTGTCCCGAGGATATCTGAGCACGCCGTGTCTCACAGTCAGCGTCCTCACGTTGTGCCTCTCTGACTCACTATAGTAGTGGAGGAGTGACTGTGAGAGACTGAAGGAAGGCTACTCCATCTCTATCCACGAAGGATATCTGCAAAGAGGCTAGCTGCTCCGTCGCCTCCTCAAGTAGCTGAATGCCCGTCCTCCTGCTAAGGGCATCGGCTACTACGTTCCCCTTCCCAGGAGTATAGACTATCTCAAAGTCATAGTCCTGGAGGAACTCAAGAAATTGCCACTGTCTCAGGTTCAGGTCCTTCTGCGAGAAGATATACCTGAGACTCTGATGATCAGAAAAGACTGTAAAGCGCTCTCCCATCAGATAGTGTCGCCATGTCTTCAGAGAGAAGACCACTGCTGCTAACTCCAGGTCATGGGTAGCGTAGTTCTGCTCATTCGGCCTCAACTGACGTGATCCATAGGCGATCACTGCCCGCTCCTGCATCAGAACACATCCGAGTCTGGTCCCTGATGCATCGCAGTAAACTAAGTACCCTACTCCCTCCTCAGGCAGCCTCAAGATAGGTGCGCTGGTCAATCTCTGTCTCAGCTCCTGGAAGCTCTGCTGACATCTGTATGACCATACGAAGGGTTTCCCCTTCTTCGTCAAAGCTGTGAGTGGTGCTGCAACTCTAGAGAAGTCTGGCACGAATCTCCGATAGTATCCAGCTAGTCCCAAGAAACTCCGAACCTCAGTCATGCTCCTGGGTGGCTCCCATGCTAACACAGCCTCAATCTTCGCAGGATCCACTGCAACTCCTGCCTTAGAGATAACGTGTCCCAAGAAGTGGACCTCACGTATCCAGAACTGGCACTTCGAGAGCTTACCATAAAGCTGGTGCGCTCGGAGTGTGTCTAGTATAACTCGCAAGTGATAGGCGTGCTCCTCCTCTGTCGTAGAGTAAATCAGAATGTCGTCGATGAATACCATGACAAAACGATCGAGGTATGGATGAAAGATCCAGTTCATGAGAGCCATGAACACTGATGGAGCATTGGTTACACCGAATGGCATAACCAAGAACTCATAGTGGCCATACCGACATCTGAAGGTCGTCTTCTTCACATCCTCGTCTCTGACTCTGAGCTGATGATAGCCTGACCTGAGGTCTATCTTCGAGAACCACCGTGCTCCCTTGAGCTGATCAAAGAGGTCATCAATCCTCAGTAGCGGATACTTGTTCCTCACTGTCACCTGGTTTAGGCGACGATAGTCAACACAAAGTCGCAAGCTCCCGTCCGCCTTTTTGGCGAATAAAATTGGGGAAGCCCAGGGTGCAACACTGGGTCGGATGAACCCCTTGCCCTGCAAGTCCTCCAACTGTACCTGTAGCTCTCGAAGCTCGGCGGGGGCCATCCGATATGCTGGAGTGGATATCGAGGCTGTCCCGGGGTACAAGTCAGTATAAAATTCTACCTCTCTACAAGGAGGTAGCCCTGGAACGTCGTCGGGAAAAACGTCCGCAAACTGATCCACCACTGCAGGAAAACCAGGACTCCGCACGTCAACTGCTCTAAGGATGAGGCTAGCTAACTGATGAGTAATGGGCTGTCCTCTCCTTTGCGGAAGTCTATCCTGTGCTGTTAAGGCTCCCTTCTCGCCGGTGAAGGTGAACCTGCTCCCGTCGGTGCGTACACATCGCACCTTGCGCCTAAAATAGTCAATCTGTGCATGGACCGTAGATAGCCAATCCATGCCCAAGATGACGTCGTAAGGCCTCGACGCTGCTACAAGAAGATCTCAGCCGAAGCTCTCGCCTCCTAGAGTAAGCTCACACTGCCGGCACCAGTGCGTAATCGTCGAGTCTGCTCCCGTAGGAGTCTCTAGCCGTAAGGATCGAGCCAACGGCTCTGTCGGAATCTCCGAGCTCCGAACAAGGGCAGCGGCTATGAAAGAGTGACCCGCTCCTGTGTCTATAAGAACTGCAGCAAGGGTGGAATAGACACAGATAGTACCTCGAATCATCTCGGGTGCGCCGTGGTCGTAGGCCTCTGCTGCCTGGAGCTGTGCCTATCTCTGCCCGCCAGCTCCCTGTGGTCGGGGTGGACCTCTAGGTGGTGGTGGTGGCAGAGCCTCAAAGCGTCGCCCACCACCGGCTGCTCGTCCAGCTCCTCTGCCTCGTCCGCCTCCTCCCTACGGACCGCCACAGTCGACCCTCTGCCTCTGCCTCGGTGGTCCCTCAACCGACTGCTGCTCCTCGGCACAATGGGTCGGGCAGTCACGAGCCATGTGGCCCTGCCCGCCGCACGAGTAGCACTGTCTGCATCTCGAAAGACTGGCTCCTCGCTGTGTGCCCCGCACTGCTGAGCCAGTGTCCTGAGGTCGTCTGCCCGAAGGTCTGGTCTGTCTGGACCCCTGAGTCATCCGTCGACTGCCTGCTGCAGATGACTCTGCCACGTGCCGCCCTACGGTGGGTCGCTGCGCTGGTGTAGACTCAGCAAGGAAGCTCTCGATCAGAAGGGCCCGCTCCAGTACTCCTGTCTGAGTCGGTATGCTGAGGGAGATCAGCGATGCCCTGATCTCGTGTCTCAAACCCTGCTCGAAGGTCCGGGCCCGGAAGAATGGATCTCGTGCCATGTCGGTCGAGTAGCGCGAGAGATCGGTAAATCTCGCCGAGTACTGAGCGACCGTCATGCTGCCCTGCCGCAGCTGAAGAAGCTCCTGGATACGTACAGCACGAAGGGTGGCTGGGAAGAACTCCGAGCGAAAAAGGCTCTCAAAGTCCGTCCAAAGTAGAGATGCCTCATCGTGCACCTGGAGCATCAAGCTCCACCATCGTCCTGCTGCTGCGTGTAGTAGGCTCGCAACGAGGATCACCATGAGGTCTGCTGGTGTCCTCACTAGCCTAAACACTCGTACCACTGCCTCCAGCCAGTCCTCTGCTGCCTGGGGATCCGTCTCCCCGCGAAACCTGGGCGGTCGCTGGCGCTGAAACTCATGCAGTGCGCTGAGGCGACGTGCATCGTCAGCGGCTGGTGCTGGAAGCATCGGGGGCTCGGCAGGTAGAGCTACCGCTGGTGCCACTGCTGACAAAGGGCCCTGCACTGAGGCCTCGTCGCTCGGTGGGCTGTCGTCACGCTCGACTCTCGGAACCCTAGCTCGCTGCCGTCGTGGGGCCATCCTGAAAAGGAAACAGGTGCTCCACGGTCAGAACAGTATACCTGGTGAGCTGATATAAGTAATCACAAAGAAAACTTTTAAACACACACGCAATCAATGTTTTCGTGCATTAAGTCGGAAATCAGAAGTCAGGGTCCTGGTGTACGGATACGTCGGCCGCCGCACCAACACTGGACTCCCTGGACTGATAACCACACTCAATACGCTAAACATTATTGCTTCACATAGAAAAGATCAGAGTTCGCGGTAGAACCGAACTCCTCTGATACCAATTTGTCACGACCCGCCCTCGGGGTCCGTGCCGTGACTACCCCAAGCCCGCCTTCCATAGGCCAGGGGCTGGCGACTAGCACCAAGGCGTAAATCCCGGTAAAAAGGGAAGGCATTGCCTTTGTAAAGTAAACAAACACCTCAGAGTAAGCAAGCGGAAAGTAAACACTAAGCAAAAGCAGAGTACAACTGAAAGTGCGGAAAAGTAAATGGGCCAGTATACAAACCCAAACTGAAAGTAATGTACAACTCGAAAGGGAAAACAACAACTGAAAAGTAAAAGCCGCTACACCGAGCTGTCCACTGGAAATCCCACCTGAAGGGTGGGTACAGATAGCTCCACTGCTCCACGGGTCCCGCCGTCCGCTCCGAGCACGTCCCGCCCAGTGGTCTACCTCCAGGTACCGTCCTGCTCTGCAAGCCTCAGCTAAGGTCAACGTTGTCCATCGTCTGCAACCAACACAACGTAGTGCGGGCAAAGCCCGTACAGGGGTGAGTATAAGATACTCAGTAGGGACCCCGAGACCCCTGAAGGTCTCTCAAATCCACAAAGGATAAACCACGAAGAAAGGTACAATCACGAAGTAACAACCGACACTGCTTATGTATATGCCCATACATATACATAAGTCATCAATTTCAAATACGTACCAACCTCTGAGCCCAAGTACAACTCAGTCCAAATAGGAAAGTAAACGTATTCCACACAGGAAAGCAAAACGTAATCCACACAGGATTGCACAACACAATCCACACAGGAAAGAAATAGGATTCAGCTCACACAGGTATACTTCTTCGAAAGACGATAAAGATGATCTCTGATCCATCTAAGTAGTTGGACCCACGAAGGATCGATAGGTAACTAACCCCCGCAAAAGACCCACACAGGATCGGGCCCACGTAGGACCTGTAGGCGCTGGTTCACACAGGACCGCTGAGCGCAAAGACTCACACAGGATCGGACCCACACAGGATCGGGCCCACACAGGACCTGTAGCACTGATCCATGTAGGATCGCTGAGTGTTGAAGTCGTCGTCGTTGAATCCACACAGGATCTCTGTACTGTCGTCGTCGCAGTCACAGTAACAGTCGCAGCCAGCACTAGGGTTCCCGCACACAGCAAGCTCGTTCGGAGGATCCGCTCCACGAGCCGAGAGGCTGATACATCAACTGTCACAAAGTCTAGAGTTGATGTATCCAAAAGTTTTGTATCGTCAACAGGAACTCAACGCAACAGACGGCGCGTCGATCGGACGCCCGATCTGAGAGTTATTGGCATTTTCGTCCCCGGGGCCCGGTTGGTTTTTAAGGCAAAACCAACCCGACCGTACACCACCTGTGTCCAAACCTCGGGCGGATCATGCCAAAAGATCCTTCTCACTAAGAGGAACATAACAAAACTGACGGCACGTCAATCGGACGTCCGTAGCTCAAGATATGAGTGTTTCCGCTCCGAAGGCCCGGTTGGTTTCGTGTACGAACCAACCCGGCCGAACTCAAAGTATTCCGAAACTTTGAGTGAGATATACCGAAACGACCGTCTCGATCCAAGGATCGCGTTGCCGCAGACGGTTCGTCATTCGGAGGTCCGTGGCTCAAGTTATGGCCAAAAGACCAAAACTGTCTCGAAAACGGGGGGTCCGGGTCCGGGCCGACCCGGCCCGACCCCCCCCCCCCCTGATCTGACCCGAACCGGGTCGACCCGTTCCGGGTCGGACCGACCCGGTCCGCTGGAACCGGCCCGGCCGGTGGCGGCGCGGCGCGGCCAGGGTGCCGCGCACTTGCCGCACGCGGGGGCTGAAACCCCCCCCCCCCCTTTCCGGATCTCGGCCGGCTTTTTCCGGCCGTTTTAATTAACCCACGGGACCCGCGGGTCCCGCATTCGGACCGAACCGGCGGCCGGCGCGGCTGGCCGCCTTCTTCTTCTCTGCCGCGGCCAGCGTCGCGGCTCTTCCCATCTCCGGCGGCCGGCGAGGCCGGCCGCCCCTGGCTGTTCCGCCGCGGCCGTAGGGCCGCGGCCCTTCCTGATCTCCGGCGGCCGGCGAGGCCGGCCGCCTCTGGCTATTCCGCCGCGGCCGTCCGGCCGCGGCTCTTCCTCTTCCGCCGGTGGCCAGTTTTCCGGCTTCCCCTTCTTGCTCGGCCCTTGAACGATTGGCGCGGCGTAATGGCGTCACGCCCCTCCGCCGCGGCCTGACTCCGGCCGCGGTCTCATCCGATTTCAAAGGCGCGGCATTATAGCGCCACGTTTCTTCGTCGAGACCCAAATCGGCCTTAAATTCTTTTGTTCCTGCACGGTGCGACGACACCGTGCTGTCTCCGCTAAAACAACACGAAAGATTATAAGGGGGAGGAGAATCGGCCGTGTTCGTGCGGTCCGGTCTCCTCCCGTTAAAACGATAACAATTGGCCAATCGTAATAACACAACAATGAACGTTTCACAAATTTTTAATAAAATTTGGAACTACGCCCAACGGATTATTCTTTCATGTTCGAGGGAATGATACACGTAATTTAAAAAGAACAAACCCCTACCTTGGTTCTGGAACGAAGTTCGATGATCGATAACGATTCGTGGAAGTCGAGCGTCGTGGTGGTCGGCGTCACGGAAGAAGAACGTCGATGTCGCGGTTATGTCGTCACGGAAGACGGTTCCCGAGAACGTGGAGTTCTTCGTCGAAGTTCGAAGGTTCTTCGTGTTCTTTGTCAGAGTTGAAGAAGAAGGAGGAGGAGCTCTCAAAAATCCTCACAAGTTGGCTAAATAATTCTAACCAAAAAAAGAATAAGCTAAGGGTTATTTTATTAACTCAACCAAACCATTTGAATTTCAAAGGTTTGAATTAAGACATCTCAAACCATTAATTAACCCAACTTGCCAACTTAATTTAGAAGGGGAGTTTAAGGGAGAAAAAGAAAGGTTTAGGTTCGTGTGGGTCCCGCCACACTTAATCCTCTCAAGGGAGGTTAAGTGGGTGTGGGTCCCACCCCTAACCCCCTTTGAGAGAAGTAAACCAACAAAAGTAAAATAAAAAGAATTCCACATTTTTTATTTAACTTTTTATAAATCTCCCAAAAACTAACTCTCAACCCGAAATAAACGCAACCTCGAAAAAGGTATCCTTAAGCGAATATCGGCACTGCGAGTTCATCGGTGCCCTCGGATTTCAATTCCGAGCACCGGATCAAAAGTTAGAAATTCCCGCTCGTTCGTTCACTGAACATACCCGAGCCAAACTTCAGAAATTGATTCCGGGCACTCCGGGCCTCGGAATCAAGTGCCGTCAGAAACCGCGTTCTTGTAAAATTCCACAGAAAAGTAAGAAAAAATTTCCCTTGAATTTTACGGTTCTTTACATGAATGTTGTTTCCATTTTCTCAATGGATTGAAATAAATAAAGGTAAATAATATATTAAAATTAAATAATAAATTTTATTTAATATATATCACATATTTTCATTAAAACCATCCTTATTACCTTCCATGTAAAGCGTGAACGAATCACATCACTTCATGAGGTGGTAGTCCGCTATCCATATGAACGGTGTTATTGTATTCCCATGGAGTGTAAATTAAGAATAAAAATGGTATATAATGATTTTATAATTATAATAATATTATAAATATCATATATAATTATTTAATCTATCATTATATCTAGTCGTGAGAGGTGGTACAGGAAAAATGAATGGCATTGGTTCGTGAGTTAGTAGTTCGCCATACACGCGAATGATGATTTTGTAAACCATTTGATAGAAGTGAAGATGGTTGTACGTAATGAACATAGAATAACAAAATATAAGTATTTTTAAGATACTGAGTTTATTATATCATCATTTTTTAATAACAATTTATATAGGTGTAGGACGAAATAATATAAAAAACAGTGTTGAAGAACATTGCCTCTTCTTCGGGTAACCTACTTCGGTTTGCACCAAAATCCTCTGTAGGTTGTATTTACACCCAAAATAAAGCTTATATTATTATATTATGGAATTAAGGAGTTTATTTTGGTATTTAATATTTTAAATAAATTGTTTTTAATGTATGAATAGGATAAGAGAAGGGGTGGACTTTTATAATTGATGTGAGTGGTACACTTGTAATGTTTTGAAAGGAAAAATGTGTGAACACATTTTTCACATGAAAAAGGATAAAAAAATGTTCCATTATCAGAAATATAAGATATAATTTTTAAATATATCCATTAAGTTAGTTTTTTACATATTTTTGGTCATTTTTAACCCTTTTATTTTAAGTTTAACCACCCATAGTAATCCCATTTTTACCTTAACCGTGATAAATAATTTTTACTATTTTTACTATTAATTTTGGTCAAAAATTAAATTAAACTTATTATATAATATAAATTGTGATTAACAAAAATATTAAATACATTTTTCCAAATTCCATTAAAATAATTGGAAGATTTTAATTTTAAATTAATCCCGCCGACACGATGAGAATACGGGTTTTCAAAGATAAAATATTCAAAAGTTTAAAACCTTTTTATATAAAAATTCAATATGAAAATGAATATAGTGAAATAAATTAAATTAATAGATATATAATTTAACAAATTATTCCTTTAAAACCATCATAAATTTTATTTTATGTTTTTAAAATCCATAAAATATATGAAAATTCATAATGAAAACCAGTATTTTCACTTTTCATCGATAAATTTATCTTCTCAAAAAATTCTCAAAAATTCACCCAAATATAATTATTACATGATGGATTAAAAATTAAATTTATTTTTTAAAATATAATTACTAAAATTATAAAAAATTAGTTCTAAAATAAGTGTGCAAAGAGCGACAAAACTAGTTTTTAGAAAAATGTAGTTTTTAAGCGTAAAATTGAATTTATTCTTATATCTATTCTAAAAAAACATAATATGAATGGTAGAAATTTTATTTAACATATAATATATAAATTTTATTATAACCATTCATAAAAAATTGTTTAATTTATTAAGGTGGAACGTGTTTGTTTTCATAAAAATAATTTTTCAGAAAAATATTTCTTTAATTTTCAAATAGTTTTTATTTTATTTTCTAATTTATTATTATCAGAAGAATTAATATTATATACATGTGAAAACATTATATTTTCATTTTTTTAGTTAATTATTTTAATAACCATCATTACGATGGTTAGTTGATTACTATTATATTAAATAATAATTTTTTAATATTATGTATCTTTTTATTTAAACTCAGTGTTGCATATAACAGAAGATAAACTCAGTTTTTCATATAACATAAGCCAAAATTTGTATTGTGTGTGATGAAAAATATCAAAGACAATTAATTTTATTTTAAAAAATATATTTCACAGAATCTCAGCGTGTTACAAAAAAAATTTCATAATACATAAATTTCACACATATTGACCCTTCTATCTCTTTCCACAACATAACCACCTACTCTCATGCTAATCATGGAAAACTGTCCACAAACCGGCTACGCAATAGATCCCATATCAATCAACCAATAAAAAATACCCAACCAAGGACATATAACCACGATATCAAAACAATAATATAAGATCCAATAAAAAAAATATCACAAATAAGAACTTCCAAAATCCATCTCTTTTCACAATAAATATCACCTTGATGTCATAATTAACCAAACCTGTTCATTACCATATTTACATAATTTATACATTTATGAAAGGTTTTTTCTAATAATTAATCCCAAAAAAACACAACATATATCTCAGTAGTAAAATATTTTCATCAATAATATCAAAAATCAAAAATCATATAATAAATATCATAGAAAACACTAAACCACATGGTAATAGACCTTACCAACAGTTTTTATTAATTCAATTCATTGTATTTTTTAGGAAAAATACATGTTATCCTCTTAAATAAATAAAAAAGTATTAAACCTATACAATTCATACATAAATATTGTTCTTGAATATCATACCTTTATATAAAATTTCATGGGATTAATTCATAGGAATTGAAGAATGAAGCACCAACCACTTCCAAACATGAATGGGACTGCCTTGGAAACTGACAACAAGGAAGCATCATCGTCCTTACTCTAACACTACACAAATTTATTAAATATAAATGTCATAACATTTTTGGAGAAATATAATTTAAAGGAATACCAAAGTAGAGAAGACGAATAATTAGTAATGAGATAGAAATCAATCACCATAAAATCCAAGGTTATTATCAATAGAAGATGTTCAAAAGTCACTAAAAGGGGTTTAGGGGTTTTCTTATGATTATAGGAAAGAATAAAATGTAGAAACATAAATAAATTTACCCCTTACTTATAGATAATACCCAATGTTAATTCACCATGGTGCAAAGAACCCCACCATGAAAATGGTGTCTCTAGCTAAATCCATATCTAGAACCCCCATTCTTCAAAATATATATCTCCCCCTCTTATAGGTGATCATTTAGCCCATTTAGAATTGGATCAATAGGCATAATATCTACCACCATGATAGAGTTAAATTACCCTCTCCATTTTTATCCCACTATGAAAAAGACAGTGACATAGTAAAACTACACTTTTTGTTTTCATCCTTATTGTATAGCTCAACCTCACCTCGACATAACCCCACCAAGACTACCAAAATAGACATTTTGAACTTCTTTATTTCACACATGGAACTTTAAATTCACCATGATCAAGGTGACCTCTACCATGACATATAAATCATCTAGGTTTTTTATAGGTAACACATCAAGACATTCTATAGAATCATTCCCTAAGAAACTGGATCCACCATAGTGTAGAAGAAGACCATTACACATCACTCAATAAAAATGTGTGTTTCTGACTCTGACCTCAGACTCTATCTAGACTTATCATCTCACCATGCCCATAGATCCAAAATAGGTTAGTCTATGTCCTCCACAACATGATTATTTTATCCCATAGATCCCAAAACTCTAATCACACTACAAAAATATGATAGTTTAATATATATTTTTAATGGAAGTTCTTAAGAAACTATGACTAAATATTTTTTTAAACATGTTTTACTAAATTCTCCCACCCAATAATAGAATCTCCCCCCATCAACCTCATGAATTCCTCCCTATAACCCACACATTATAACCTATAAAAAGTTCCCCCCTTTCATCACCCCCTCACGCTCACCCTCGAATCTAATTTTCTTTCCCAGATTCACTTCTTCCAAATCCCTTCCCTTTTCACCAGACTTGCACTCACCTGGGAGGTCATCCTATAATTTTATCTCATTTATTTATTCTTTTTTTATTTATTTAATTGTTTAAGAGGTATTTTTAACTAGTTTAGTTGGTTTTTAGTCCAACAATAGAATTATATATTGTTTACTGGTAAGGTTCACACTCATATTGAAAAAATGGGATTTGTTTTGTTTTATTTCCACTTTGTAGTTTGAGCTCTAGTTGTTCTGAATCCATGTGTTATAATCAGTTTGGTTATAAATAGGATCTTAAGTTTTTAATAGATTTAATTGATTATAGTTCATAATTTTTGGTTTGGACATAATCATTGTTTCTTTGGTATAAAATTATTTATATGTAGGAGGTTAGTTATTAATATATTAATGGTGGGATTTGGGTTTTTTAAGAGATATAATCATGGATGATCTATCTTAATATATTTTGGGTAAATTATATGATAATAGATTTAAGATAATGTTTTAGTAAAATATCAAGGAATCTCGGTAGTGTGACTAAAGGTTTGGTTGATGATATATTTTGTATAATTTTCAAGTTTTATGTTATAGTTGCTTATACATAATAATAAAAGTAATGATCTTTGGGTGCCCAAAATTTGTTTGACACATATGTTATATTTCCTTTATACTTTTCTGGTGTATTTGGATATTCTTTTTCATATGAATAATTAGTTAGTAATTTTGGAAAATACATTATCACTTTCAGTGAGTGTCCAACTTGAGATATAGAGACTCATGGAATGGATATAAAATTTGTATTCATATTCACATAAATCATTATTTAATACCAAAGATACCTATTTAATCTCGATTATTTTCATTATTTTAAAATTATATGAGCTCTAAAATGATTTAAATTCTAAAATGGTGATACTCGATTATTAACTTGATTATTAAAATATTTTTTATTAACTTTATTATTAAAATATTCAGTACTCAATTTACACACTTCTTGTCAATTGAGTCTATAAGCACTATGTACATGATTTTTTTAGTTATCATTTTATTTTTATATCAAATTAAAAACTAATTCATCATTTGGTTTGATTTACAGAAAAACTATTTTCTAAAATTCTATGATCCTAGCCCCTTGGTTTTTCTAGGAAATAAATCTTCTTTCAAATTCAAGAATGCTAATTGACACTTTAAAGGATATAAAAGCTCATTTGAACTAAGAATATGATGAAAAAATTCTATTGTTCTTACTAATATTTTTGTCCATAGTATGGAGTAACAAATTAACTGTTTTGTGGTTAATTATCAAGTATCAATTACTTAATCTTAGTGTGATATTTATTTATCATTCTATTTTTATAAATTGAAATTAAATTTTACTACAAAAATTATTGGGTTTATATAAATATTTTTAGTTTTTTAAAGTTTATTTTTCAATTTATACATAGGTTTTTTATAAATAATATATATATTGATTTTCATTTGGCTATATACTCATTTAAATACTCATCCAATATATATAAGTTTATATTTTTTCCCAACATGTTAAATGACTCAATTAAAGGATTATTAAGGGAATGGTTATTTTAATTTTTTTTACCATTGAACATATTCTTTTTATTGATTTAGATTTTCAAGAATAACCAAATAAGGAAAATGTTTCAATTTAAATGACATAATATTTATTATTTGATTTTTCGATGTGGAATTTAAGGAAATTTGGAAATTTAATTTTCTTTAATAAAGTGTAGGAACATTGTGATATATAGATAAAATTTAGATCGCATTACCAAGTAAAACACCCCAATATTCTAAGGGTTTGAATTAATTTTTAGATTTTTCAATTTCCAGTTGATATGTTGATGGAAAAATAAGATTTCTATGTCCTGAATGTAAATTTAGAATATGGTTAAAGAGAAATAATGTTTAATAACACTTGATATGGACGTAATTCCCTACTTAATATGTGTGTTGGATTTTTCATGTAGAATCGAATGTTACAAAAAGTTTGAGCACTGATGTCAGTCAATATAATGAGCTCACAACTTCCTCTATGGTGGAAAAAATCATAACCTTATAAATGATTACTTTAGTATTTCAAGGAAACATCATCAACATCAAAACATATCAGTATGACTGGTTTACAATGATACAAATATTAACGTGAAAAATGATGTTTTTGGGTTCTCAGGATAACCAGATCAAGATTGTAACATATCATTGAATATTTTTCCTAATACTATAGAGACTAATAAATGAGATAACTTTATTGAGAATACAAATTAGTTTCATGATTTAGTTGTTGATGGGAATCAAGATATGTATGGAGTATGTTTAAAGTATTCAAAACTTTCTTTTCTACTTAAATTATACCATATCAAATTCTTCTGAAGAATTATAAATAAGGGTATTTTCATGATAGTGTAATTTTTATGTGACACATTTTTTGATGTTAAGATGCCTAAAAAATTTATGATATGAAAAAAAAAATTAAAAATCTTGGTCTCAATTATACAAAAACAATGATTCTCAAAATGATTATATACTTTATTAAATATAGGATTCAAGTAGGGAGAAGTGAAAAAAATTCTTCTTATGGATGGAATTCAATGGGTAATGTAGGAAGTATGAATCAATATACTATTATGAAGAAGTAGAAAAATAACAGACCTATAATTTTTTTTACTTCCCTTTAAAACCTCAATTGAAAATATTATTCATGTCATCAAAAACTTTTGAGCACATGAAGGGTAATACTATAGATAATAAAAATTATTACTTAATATGAAATACAAGAGATTCAAAATCATAGAATAAATTTGATTCATTACATCCATATTTCTCATATGATCCTAGGAATGTGTGATTGATATTGGCAGTTTATGGATTCAACCCATTCAAGACTTTGAGTACCAATTATAGAAATTGACTGTTTGTTTTTACAATTTACCTTAGTGGATGTCTATGCAGTAAACATACTTTATCATTTGGATGATTATTCCAAGAAAAAAATTCCTGGAAATGATATTGATGTATACTTGTAGCCTTTAATTGAATAATTGCATGAGTTATGGAGAAACTATGTTGCAGTGTATAATAGAGATTCTAAAACAATGTTTAAAATGCATGTTTCTCTAATGTGTACCATTATTGAAATCTCTAAACTTGGTAATTTATCTAGTTATAATACATCCACAGGTTTGGATTTTCATGTTTGTAACTTTTATTTTGAGCTTGAATGACTACTATATAGTAAAAAAATGGTGCTTCTTATGTCATCAAATATATTTTGATATATCTCACAGATATTGGTTAAATATGTGAAAATTAAACAGGCCTATAGATCGAAAATCACTATTGAAGTTGTTTGAAGGGTATTAAATTTTATTACTACTATTAAATGTTAAAGGATAATTTTGGAAGGTCAGTCATTTTAATGATAGTTGGAACCAAGTTTGAAGTGAATCATAAATTGAAATTGAAACAAAATCGAATAAAAAAATACATTCTTCAAACTTCTATATTATAATTTTATGTTGTTATGTCATAATCATGATGTTATGCATATTGAGAAAAATGTTTGTAACAATTTTTTCTTCACATTACCTAATGAACATGGAAAATTAAAGGACCGTATAAATGCTTCAATGTAATTAAAATAGTGAATATAAAGCATGATCTATGGCTAGATAAAAATGGAAATTATTATACAACATTTTTTTCAATGAAAATTAAACACAAAGTTATATTCATTCAAAATTTAAAACATGTGAAAGTATCTGATGGGTATTCACATAACATATAATGGTGTGTGACATAAATCATCACAAGTTACATGGATTGAAAATTCATTATTCAATTATTCTATTATATTAGTTACTATCATGGTCATTGTGTACATTGTAACTTGAAAAGGTAAATGGATTTGTACTCCATTTATTCACATTCTCTAAAAAACTATGTGAGAAAACACTAAAACCATATAATCTTGAAAAGATTCAAGAAATATGTGAACTAATACTTTGGGGGATGGATATGACCTTTCTTCCATCATTTTTACATTCATGATGCATTTAACTATGCATTTGGTCAAAGAAATTAAATTTGGAAGTCTTGTACATTAATGATGGATGTTTTCAATTGAGA
Organism: Viscum album; assembly: GCA_963277665.1. NCBI lineage: Eukaryota > Viridiplantae > Streptophyta > Magnoliopsida > Santalales > Viscaceae > Viscum > Viscum album. The sequence goes on along the minus strand of OY728158.1, from coordinate 902,763,694 downwards.
TGTACATTATTTATATATTTTTTCATCTTATGTAAACAATTATTGAAACATCATTAAATATGTAACTATGTTTCATTCATTTTATTTTATAAATACCTTATCCATTTGAAATCATATGTGAAAAATAAATCTCAAACTAAAGGATCTATTTCTAAACAATACCTAGAAGAGGAGTGCCTTACCATTTTTATATATAATTGAATGATATTGGGACAGTATTAATTTAAGTTGGATGTGTTCATTATATATTAACTCAATATCAACTACATAGGAAATTAATACTATTTCATATTATTGGCCAACTAGTTGGGAGGATCTCAAATATTACACTAATAGAAATGTAATTTTTAAAAGATCATAGATATGTTCTAATATATAAAAAAAATATTAAATCTGTTTATTGAAGAGGTTAGGATATAGAAAAAGTGATTCATGAGAAGTCAAACATGAAAAAAGAAAGATATAAATTTTTTTTAATAATGATCTTGTACAATTGTTTGAAAATAATTTATGTTTATAAATACTAAAATCAACCCAAATAGTATGTTGAAATATATATTTTGTAAATAAAATAATTTTAATTACTTTTTATAGATCATGAATACTGATAATCAGGATGATTTTTCAAACTATTTTAAATTTCTAGATCGGGAACCTCTAAATCGGGCTAGAATATTTGATGCTTACAATGTGAATGGCTTAAAATTTTATATATTCAATCAAGAAGAGGGTTTTAAAGCAAAAAACATATGGGAATATTTTTAGTTTTTGAATTGGGATATGATGAAAAGTTGACAGATATTATCGAGTTGAACTACCATGATAAATTTTAAATTGTTTTATTCAAATTCAAGAGGGTCAATGTTATTATGGGTATTGAAAAATATTACTTATAATTTACTTTTGTGAAGTTATCTTAGTTGATGGGTGTTGGTTACCATTGAGTACATGATCTGTATATCTGCACATCATAGTAAAAAATGGTATATTCTGTGCATGAATGGTAGAGTGTATCTATTCCCATAAAATAAAAATAATTTTATGATACGTTCAATGAAGTGTTAGATTTTACCACTAAAATTAAATACAATAAATAATAAGAAACTCACATTTTTTTCTATCATAATATTGAAAATATTATTTTTTCAAAGGTGGAAGAAGTATAAAAAGTAATAATAAAGTAGGATAATGACATGATTGAAGGAAATAATGACTATATGTGCAGTAATCGATTAACTTATCAACAACCTGTGTTATATTTTTTTTCATTTTCAGTAATGTGGATTTTTTATCATTTTTAAATTTCATTTTATACATGAGTTTTTTAATTTTGAAAAAGTAAATATTATATTTTTTGTATGTGAAATCATTTATTAACATACATATGTATTATGTTTTTTAATACTGTGCATATTTTATCATTTCTAAAATTATTTTTCTTCATCGAACATTCAAAAATATATATCTAATTTTTTTAATTATTTAAATGACATGAATTACAAAGAAGAATTGATTAATTTATAGAAGTTGACTATCAGTTGACATTCCCCCAATCATCCAAAATTCATTAGCATTGATTGATGATCCCTTAGGCTCCATCCCTATAGAATCAAGTAAGCCCTTCATCTCATGATTAATTAGGTTCAGTTTTCAATGACCCTATAATAAGGTAACATGTTTTCACTTCTATTTCTTTATGGGGATATTCGAGGGTCATGATTTTAGGAACAAATTTATTTTGAATAAAGTTATTTCACTTTTTATACTAATAACATCTTTTTCAAAATATATAGAAGTAATGTCATTATTGAGAAAAAAATCGACAGTTGAGATGTATAGAATCTGAATAGATTGAAGATAGTTATCCCCTTTTATTGTTATGGGTTCCCTATATTTTATTTTGTGGTAATATTTGGATAGATTCTAGTCCAGTTGGTGGCTGAGCTAGTGACCCTTCCTGTAGGATCGAAATAATGATGTAGATGCTCAATATACAAGAGGAGGGGTGAATTGTACACTTTAAAAATTTCCTTAAACAAGGAAAGACCTAAGTTTAACAAAGTTAAATTAAGAAAATTCACAACACCTATAACACCAGTTAAAATATTGGGACAAAGTATGAAGTTACAAACTTCTAGTTCTATACACTTGCTTAAATATGGAAAGTGATTCCGAAAACAGGTTCCGGAAATATGGATTCAGAAAAATGAAACTTAACCAAAGTTTACAATATGAGATTCCACCATAAAGTGTATATAACTTAACTAAGTCAGACTACAAGTGTAAGGAAATATAAGAAGGTTATACATTCCTTACAATACAATATGAAGCGGAAAAACATGTAACAAAAACAAGTAACAAGATATAAATCTTTTAACCCAAAGAGAAGGGTATCCAACAACCTTGGATAAAGGTCCCCTGATTTATACTTTCAAGCAAGTTTGTCTTACCCACACCAATTTAAGCCCTCGATATGAAGATCGGAGTCTGTCTTGCTATACCCGCAAGTCCTTAACTTCAAGATAGTTGGATCCTCCGTCTTCCTCAGCAAGGAAGCCCTCGAACTTCAAGGTAGTTGGCACCTCTGTCTTCCTATCCTCGGAATCCCTCGAATGTAATCACCAACATTCGAAGTCGTACAAAGAAATCTGAACGAGCATTTCAGTACGCACAAAGCTTGAAAATATTCTCTCTCTATAAATCACCTTAGCAGTGTGTGGTCTCTAGAGTGATCAACTTGTTATTGATATCTTTCAAATGAGCTCCTATTTATAGGCTCGGTTGGAATGGTTAGCTCCCTCCTCCAACGGTCATATTTTCCTTAAATTTCGGAGGGACCTGTACATGTGTCACTCAACCAATGGTTATTTAGAAACAGAATGGATGACATAATTTTATAACAAAACATGTGTAACTGAAAGCACGACATCTTTTTGTAATGAAATAAGTGTAGGAATAAGTAAAACTGATGTTCGGAATGTATGCAAATAAAAGTTCGGAGTCTAACCAAAATGGAATTCAGAGCCTATAGTAAAGAGATATTTGGATTATGTTTTATATTAATTCAGAACCTGAATCCTATAGAAATCCGGAGTCTGAATTTCTAAGGAAATTTGGATTTTATTTTTACTAGAATTCAGAATCTGAACTTACAAATTTTGGAGTCGAACTGATATAAGTTCGGAATCTAACTCATAGAAGTTCGAAGTTGAACTAGTAAAAGTTCTGAGTCGAACTAGTAAAAGTTTGGGGTCAAACTAGTAAGAGTTTGGAGTCCAGAATTCAGAGTGGAACTATATGAGAGTTCGTATCCAGAATTTGGAGTCAAACTATATGAGATTTCATATCCATAATTCGGAATGGAACATCATTAGAGTCCGTATCCAGAATTCGGAATGGAACTTCATTAGAGTTCATATCCAGAATTCCGAATGGAACTTACTTAGAGTTCATATCGAGAATTCGTAATTGAACTTCATTAGAGTTCCTATCCAGAATTTGGAATGGAACTTCATTAGAGTTCGTATACATAATTCGGAATGGAACTTCATTACAGTTCATATCCAGAATTTGGATCCTAAAACAGAATGCTTCATATCTAAGTGTTATATGATTCTGAGGTTTTTTTATATGAATTCGATTTTTATACTTAAGAAAAATATTGATATGTATAAGGAAATATAGGTTATGGTAAATTTCCATAAGGAAGTAAATTTTCCTTAGAGAAGTAAAATATCTATTTGGTTATGTATAAGGTTTTTGTGATTTTCAAAACAAGAAGGAATGGAAAAGTCATAAGGGAAACCTTATTGACTCAACAATCTCCCCCTTTTTAGAAAGCACAAACATCCTTATGAAAAAATATATAAGGACTTTGAAAATTTTAATTATACATTGAAATTAAAACTTATCTCCCTTTGTTCATAGATTATAGTGAATACAACTAACTCCCCATTAGGCTTTGGAACTCTAAGGATTGTATTCTGAATTTCTGAAATGGAATTTTCATTAGAATCGGGAATGAAAAACTTCGTAATGGGATACTCCCCCTTACTTAAGGATAGTTCTCAACATAGAAATTTTCCTTCTCCCCCTTAGGAGTAGTTATTTTTCCTTCTCCACCTTTGTGATTTTCAAAAATAATTGTGGGAATGGAAAAAAATAAAGTACCTAAAACATTAGTACAAAATAACACCAGATACAAACAACCAGAAATTTCATTAGAGTTGATAGAATTTTTTACAAGGAAAATCAAATGAAATGAAAGATCGTATTAAGTTCATTTTTCTTCCTTCTCCTTTGAAATTAACTTTTTCAAGAGAGTTTTTAGCTTCTTAAAATCTTTCTGATCCTCCTCAACTTGCTTCTCCAAAGCTTTGATCCTTTCTTGTTGAGATTTCAACACCTCTGCCTAATCCTTCATGGCCTCTTCCTGTATCTTCACTAACTAATCTTACTTTACAAGATTTTCTTCAAGATCAATCCAGAGATCTCTATCCCTTTTATAATTTTAAGCAAGAGAGTTAACCTTATCATTCAATTCCTTCAATTATTGATTCCGAGAATTTTTCTCAAGTATTAGCTTCTCCTGAAGATTCTTGATCTCTGCATCCTCAGTATCAAAATCATCTTTTACCTCATTCTGAAAATTATCAAACTCAACCAAGTCATCATCCATATTCTTTGACCAAATGGTGATTTTGCTGCAAGATTTTATATGAACATCCTAATTAATGACAAAAAATTTATTGTCAACTTCAATTTTCACACACTTATCCATCACCATGGATAAGGATTATGATTTCTGATTGAGACTTTGTTGCATCATCTGGCATCTGGAGTCAATGGTGGGAAATATCAGAATGGTGTCCACCAATTTCTTCAAAGACTCAACAACAAAGTCATGACCCAAAGCTGATGACTTTTAATCCGGTACCTTACTAGGTGAATTCTTTTCTTCAACCTCCACTAGCTTTCTTATAGAAAAACCACCAACTTCTTTCTTCCTGATGATATCTTTTGTTGGTGTATCCATGAGCACTTTCTTACCTTTATCGGTTTTCGGAATGGGTTGATCATCTGGAGATTCTTCTTCAATCTCTGATAGTTGAATAATCATTTATTCATCTATTTTCTCCTTTTATGCTCCTTCCTCAAGAAAATTCTTCATATTGGTCTCTTCCTCAGACAATTCATACTTTTTTTATTACTTTTCATTATCATAATCTTTGTTACCTTCTTTCTCAACTACCTTTCCCGGAGTGACAAGTTTTTCGGATTCAGCATTTTCTTGATAATCCTCAACTTTTTTAATTAGGTCATCTAGATCAGAACTTCATTCTTCTACTTCTTCTTCTTCCTCTACTACTTCTTCTTCTCTTATCTCAACAAATTATTCTTCTACTCATTCAACAATTTCTTTCTCTTTAAGATTTTCCTGAGTGAAGTAGTTCTTCCATGGGGTCTCTGGTAAAGGTTCAGTAAGGAGAGTTTCCAGAACCAGAATCTTCTCATAAGCCATCTCTGTTTCTTACAAAAGAGATTGAACAATCTCTTCTTCTGACATCTTCTTCTTTAATTTATTTTCTTTTTCTTGTCTTTCAAACTCATCATAAGATTTCTCTTTTAAGGCCTTAGCCTCAACATAATCTAATAATAATTGAGGGTCCCCTTCTTTTCTCTTCTCTTTGTCTTCCCTCTACTTAGCAGCCACTTCATCTGGGTAGACTTTTTGTTTCTTTGGTTTGGGTGGTACAGATTGAGTTTCCTTAGCTTTGTGGGTCTTGTCTTCAGCCACCACTCCTTTCAACTTTCTCTTCTTCCCTGCCTTTTTAGATGGTTCCAGAGTTTGCTCAACTTTCTGAGCTGCCTCAGCCTCTTCCTATGGTAAAGGGTAGAATTCTCCGAATTCAACAGAAAAAACCCATCTTTATCCTCTTTAATGTATCATCATTAACCAGCATTACCTTGCAAATTCTTTTCTTGGAAGTGCAAGAAAATTTAAAGGAATCAAGAAATATGATAATAAGCTTAGAAAGCAAGGTCGTATACATTATGATCTGAGCTTTCAGATTCCCTTCTTCAATATTCTTAATTGTGATAAAAACATGCCTCATCAAATTCAACTTCCTTAGATTTACCAAAAAATCTAAGATGTATATATCAATCTTCTTGATATTATCCTTATCACCTCTTCTCGGTACGAAAAAGACTTATACCCACAGCTGTAGAATCTGATTATTCGGAGATAGATCAGAAATCTTAGCAGTCTTGGCATCTTTAAGTCCAAGGTATTTCAATGCCTTCACTTTGTTGATACTTCCTTGTTCATCTGGAAGCTTCTGTGAACAAAACTCGGCTTCACCTTCATAAGATAGACCACCCAAGCTTGCAGCCTTGGTGTAAGAAATCTTATAAGTCTTCCCATAGGATTTTAATGAAAACTTCTCCTTGTCATCTTCCTTAAGAAAGGAAATAGACTCATAAAACTCAACAAGAAAATATGTATAAACCGGATCCTTAATCGCTGGCTTTGATAAGCAAACATCCTCCTAGCCATTCAATCTGATATTCTGAGATATAAGAGAATCATACTTATAGAAACTCAGATGAACTAACCTCTCCCTATAAACTAACCATTTTGATATTGTCTTTATAGTTGACATATCCTGAGAAGTATCTTCAGCATACATTCGGAATGAAGAGATTTGGAAGATTCTGAACGAGCTTTAAGAAGGGAGGCAGAACTTCAACACGTGAGAGCTTGAAAAATGACGTGGGACAACCATCGGGGGTCCCCTTTGTATAGGATATGGATGTGACCATTGAGCTTCCAAAAATCATCTAACAGTTGAAAAACTATCTGATCTGATCTGACGGTTGAAAACATATCTGCAAGGAAATCTTGAATCCAATATTTTGAGGTTTTAAGAAAAACATTCGGATTTAAGAAGAAAAATGAATCTGAGAAATTTTAAAAGAAAAAGAAACTACCAACAACTGAAAATTACTACGAAAGACATAAGTAAGGATATAATACCTTTCATATTGGCTAAAAAGTTTATTCGTAATAGGTAATATTCATCTTAAAAAATTTTGACTATGAAAAACTAACTACAAAAACATAAAGTTGAAAAGTCTTTGAGTACCAAAATTGTAGTACGAAAAGTATGATTATGAAAATCCCAGTACAAAAAGTTTGAGTATGAAAAATTTCAGTACGAAAAGTTCGAGTATGATTATTCTCATTACGAAAGTTCCAGTTCCAAAAATTTCCATTATGAAAATTTCAGTTCTGAAAACTTCATTAAGAAAATTTTAGTTACAAAAGTTTGAAAAACTGACTACAAAAATTTTGATTATAAAATCCTTAAAAAAAATGACTACGAAAATTTTGATTACAAAAGCATAAAAAACTGACTACGAAAAATTTTATTATGAAAGATTAAAAAAACTGACTATGATAATTTTGATTATGCTAAAAAACAAATGTACTCCCCCTATGAAAAAAAGTTTATTACTGTAAGGAGAATGTTTGAACAGGAAGTTAATGAAGGAAGATTACCTTACGATTATCATTCCCAACTTCTATTTAATGTATTCAAATCTATTGGAGGGTAAAGATTTTGTGAAAATGTCAGCAAGTTGATCTTGCGTTCCGATAAATTGAAGAATAATATATCTTTTCAGTGTGTGATCACTAAGAAAGTGATGTCTGATATCTATGTACTTTGCATGAGAGTGATGTGTTGGATTTTTACTAAGATAAATGACACTTGTGTTATCACACAAAATTTGAGTCTTAGTAAAACTCAAGACATAGTCTATGTGTGTGTGTTGCATCCACAACACTTGAGCACAACAACTTCCAGCTGATACATATTTAGCTTCAGCAGTGGAGAGTGCTACTGAGTGTTGCTTCTTGCAGGACCAAGAAACTAATGAATCTCCTAATAAATGACAAGTTCCAGATGTACTTTTTCTATCCATTCTACATCCACCAAAGTCAGTATCTGAAAATATTTTTAAGATAAAATCATTTTTAGAAGTATAAAATAATCCTAGATCCATGGTTCCCTTTAAGTAGCGAAAAATTATTTTCACTGCATTTAAATGAGATTCCTTATGATTGGATTGATATCTTGCACATAAGCATACTAAAAACATCATGTCTGGTCAACTAGATGTCATGTAAAGTAGGCTTCCTCTCATACCTCTAAAAGATGTTTGATCTACTGGTTTCTGAGCATCATCAAGATCAAGTGTGTTTGAGGTACCAATAAGATTAATTATAATCTTAGTGTTGTCATACCCATAATTTTTAAGAAAATCTTTAATATACTTATGTTGAGATATGTATATTCCTTCTGGTTTTTGAGAAATTTGAAAACCAAGGAAAAATGTTAACTCACCCATCATACTCATTTCAAACTCAGATTTCATTAGATCTGCAAAGGAATCAATTAAATATTTCTAAGTTGAACCATATATAATGTCATCGACATAAATTTGAACTACCAAAACATTTTTCTTATCTTTATTTACAAAAAAGGTTGGATCTGCATTTCCCCTAACATAGTTATTTTGAAGAAAAAATCATGTAAGTCTATCATACCAAGCTCGTGGGGATTGTTTAAGACCACAAAAGCTTTGGTAAGTCTAAAAACATGATCAGGATATTTTGTGTCTTCAAAGCCAGGAGGTTGTTCAACAAAAACTTCCTCTTGAACATAACCATTGAGAAAAGCACACTCCACATCGATTTGAAAATGTTTAAAATTGAAGAATACTACAAAGGCATGTAAGATACAAATAGATTCAAGTGGAGCTACTGGAGCATAGGTTTCTTCATTGTCTATTCCCTCTTGTTTATTATAGACTTTAGCAACTAATCTAACTTTATTTCTAACTAGGACTCCATTTTCATCACACTTATTTTTGAAGACCCATTTTACTCCAATAACAGAAGTTTCCTTAGGTCTTTCAACCAAGGTCCAGAATTTATTCCTTTCGAATTCATTTAGCTCATCTTGCATGGCTTTGATCCCATCATCATCACCTAAAGCACCATCGGTGCTTTTTGGTTCTAATTGGGAAAGAAATTCTAGATGTTCTACTTCATTCCTTAAGGAATTTCTATTCCTTACAGGTTGACTCACATCACCAATGATACTATCACTGAGATGATTCTTAATAAATACCTGACTTGGGTTTTGTAAAACCTATTCATCAACATAGGGTAGAAAGTCTTATAGGGTAAATGTTTCAGAAGCATCTTCTTGAACATTTTCCTTATTAGAAGGATCTTCTAACAAAGGTTGATAATCAGTTTTTGAAAACACATCCGAGGATGTAGGTTGGGATGGTTTAAAAACAAAATGATCAGACTCATCAAATTTTACATGTACTGTTTCCTCAATAGTAAAAGTGTTTTTATTGAAAACTCTATAAGCCTTAGAAGTTGTGGAGTAGCCTAAGAAAATTCCTTCATTAGATTTTCGTGTGAATTTGTGTAAATTATCTTTAGTATTCAGGATGAATACTTTGCATCCAAAAACCTTAATGTAGGAAAGTCTAGGTTTTCTGCCAGTCCATAACTCATAAGGAGTTTTATTAAGAAAAGGTCTAATCAAAACTCAATTTATTGTATAACAAGAAGTACTTATATATTCAGCCCAAAAATTTTCGGCAACAGAATACTCACTCAACATGGTTCTAGTTATCTCTTGAATAATTCTATTTTTGCTTTCCACTACACCATTTTGTTGAGGTGTTCTGGGTGTTGAAAAGTTGTGAGTAATACCATTTTTACTACAAAAAGTTTCAAAATCTAAATTATGAAATTCTCCTCTATGATCACTATGAATAGTTCTTAGTGAAAGATTTTTCTCATTTTTAACTTGGGCACTAAAACTTTTGAAATAAAAAAAGCTTCATACTTCTTTTCTAGAAAATAGACCCATGTAAATCTAGTGTAATCATCAACTAGAACAAACACATAGTATTTGCCTCCAATGCATCCAGTTTGTGTTGAACCAAAAAGATCAATGTGCACCAACTGTAACGCATCAGTTGTTGAGAATTCACCGATTGATTTAAAACTATATTTATGTTTCTTTCCATATTGACAAGGATCACAAATTTTAGAAGAATCAAATCTAAGCTCTGGTATATCTTTAACTAGTTTCTTCTTAGAGATTTTACATAAGTTTCTAAGGTTATAGTGACCTATTCTTCTATGTCATAACCAAGAATGATCTTCCATTGAACTTAGACAAGGTAAGTCTTGGATCCATAGGTCTTCTAAGTTCAAAGTGTAAACATTCTCTTACCTATGGGCAGAAATAATAAATTCTTCCTTGGAATTGTGAACTAAGCATTTATCATTACTAAAATTCACAAGGCATCCTTCATCACATAATCGACTTATGCAAATGAGGTTGTGCTTAAGACCCTTAACAAACAAAACATTTGAAATCAAGGTTTTACCAAGAAGAACAAAATTACCTATACCAACAATTTCTCCCTGAGAATTATCTCGAAAAGTTACTTTTCCTCCTTTCTTCTTAATAATCTTTTCAAAATAGTTTTTGTTACCAGTCATAGGACAAGAACATCAACTATCCATGTACCATGTATTGTTGTTGGTACTTTCCCTATTTTCCTGAAAATAAGAAACTAATTAGACTTTCGGAATCCAAACGTTTATGGATCTGAGATTTTCAGATAACAAAATTGTGGGTACCCACATCTTCTTAGAAAAATAAGCCTTATGAAAACCTAAAGATTGGGTTTTGTTTAAGGAACAATTCTTTTCCCAATGACCACCACATTGACACTTGGTACAAAATGGGGTACTTGGAGGAACAAATTAATTATTACTAAAAGTTGTTTTTCCATGGGTATAACCAAATATGGATTTGTTTCTTAAAGGTCGTATTTGGGAATACATCTTATCAAAATTTTCTTCACCTAAGGTAACGTTTTGACAGACACTTATTTAAGGAAAATATTTCAGACTTGAGTTTTATAACCAATTTTTTATCTTCAAAATTATAATATTTGGAATTAGAGCTAGGCTCAAAAACTCTTTTCTTAGAAATTACTTTTTCTAGATATTTAGAAAGTTTATTCTTCTTAGAATTTACATCCTCTAGACTTTTTGAAATACTTATAAAATAGGTATTTTTCTTATCAAGATCATTAGAAAGATCTGATATTTCTTTAGTAAAAATAATATTCCTAGAGTTTGCCTTATCAAGTTTTTTATTGAGTTTTGAATTATCAATCTCAAGAAGTTCAGAAAACCTAGAAACTTCTTCATAGGTAGGTAAAGTATTTTCTTCATCAGAAGAGGATTCTTCATCCGAGGAGTTATAATATTTACTATCATTATCATTTAAAGAAATGATGGTCAATGATTCAGCATTGTATACCTTATCCATAAAGCAATGATTGTTAATAGGTAATTTGGCTATAAGACCAAGATTATTCTGTCCTGAGGATTCATAACCAGAAGATTCATCTGAAGAGTCACCACCACTGGCACTCCAAGTATCATTATCTTTCATAACTTTCTTATCTTTAGACTTGTAATACTTCTTTCTATTCCTTTCAGAATTCCATTCTTTTCTTTCTTTCTTCTTGAGCATAAGGAAATTAGTTCTTATGTGTCCACTTCTCTTTCATTCATAGCATGTGACCTCTGAATCTTTCTTATATTTCCTATCCTTCTTCTTATACTTGGATTGGAAATTTCTTTGTCCAACTATCTTGTTCATCCTTCGAGCAAGATTAGCTAACTCGTTTTCTGAGACTTCGCTCTCACTAGATTCAGATTGGAAAGTAACCTTCTTAGATTTGGATCTAGTAACTCTCTCAGGAGTCTTAGCTTTCATGTGATTTGATGTTGTAGTAAAAGCAACAGTACTATTCCCATTCTTCTTTTTGATGTTGTCAGCATCTCTCTTCGTCCTTGTTTCATGTTGGAGAAGAGTTCCAAACAGCTCATCTAAGGAAATTTGAGTGACCTTTTTGTTCTCATCAATAGTTGTCCTCTTTGATTCCCACTCATTGGGCATAATATCAATGATCTTATGGGTTCTCCATAAGAAAAGTTAAAACCATGATACTCAGCTCTAAGCATCGCTCATCTTGTCTCAATCACTTTAGATGTACCAAAATGAGTAACTTCAAGTTTCTTCCATATACAGTTACCTGTTTCACAAGAAGAAATTTGGCTATATATATTCCTAGTCATTGAACATAGTAAAGTATTGCGTACCTTATAGTTGAGTTGATATTCATGCTTTTCTTGATTAGTAAAAGCACTTACCTCTTTATTGGGAATTTTGTATCCTCCAGTAAACATAACAAAATTATATACCCCAATATTGATAACGAAAGTCTTCATACGATCTCTCCAATTCTCATAATCATTACCAAAAAAAATTGGTGGTCTTGTAGGATTTAGGTTGTCGATGGAACCAACATTGATTCCTGCCATCTTAAAAATCTTTTTACACAAAAACTTGTAAATAACAAAAAATCGGATTCAAGTAGAATATTCCTAAGTAAGAAAAATATAGAACAATGAAAAACTGAGCAAGAAAAACTTATATGTGAGTATATTTATTTTAGATACCTCATCCGATACCAATTGTAGGATCAAAATAACGATGTAGATTCTCAATATACAAGAGGGGGTTGAATTGTACACTTTAAAATTTTCCTTAAACAAGGAAAGACCTAAGTTTAACAAAGTTAAACTAAAAAAAGTCACAAAAACTCTAACACCAATTAAAATATTGGGACAAAGTATGAAGTTAAAAACTTCTAGTTCTATACACATGATTAAATCTGTAATGTGATTCCGAAATATAGGTTTCGAAAATATGGATCTGGAAAAATAAAACCTAACCAAAGTTTACAATATGAGATTCTAAATTAAAGCGTATAGAATCTAACTAAGTCAGAGTACAAGTCTAAGGAAATATAAGAAGGTTATACTTTTCTTACAATACAATATGCAGTGGAAAGACTTGTAACAAAAACAAGTAACGAGATATAAATTTTTTAACCTAAAGAGAAGGGTATCCAACAACCTTGGTTAAAGGTACCTTGATTTAAACTTTCAAGCAATTCTGTCTTACCCACACCAGAGTAAGCCCTAAATACGAAGATCAGAGTCTGTCTTGATATCCCCACAAGCCCTCAACTTCAAGGTAGTTGGAACCTCTGTCTTCCTCATCAAGGAAATCCTCGAACTTCAAGGTAGTTGGAACATCTGTCTTCATATCCCCGGAATCCCTCGAATGTAATCACCAACATTCGGAGTCGCACGAAGAAATATGAATGAGTAGTTCAGTAAGAACAAGGCATGAAAAGATTCTCTCTCTAGAAATCACCTTAATAGCGTATGGTCTCTAGAGTGATCAACTTGTTATTGAGCTCTTTCAAATGAGCTCCAATTTATAGGCTCAGTTGGAATGGTCGGCTCCCACCTCCAATGTCATATTTTCCTTAAATTTCATAGGGACCTGTACACCTGTCACTCAACCAACGGTTAGTTAGAAACAGAATGGATGACATTGTTTTATAACAAAACATGTGTAACTAAAAGCACAACATCGTTTTTTAATGAAACAAGTGTAAGCATAAGAAAAACTGAAGTTCGGAATGTAAGAAAATAAAAGTTCAGAGTCTAACCAAAATGGAATTCGGAGTCTATAATAAAGAGATATTCAGATTCTGTTTTATAGGAATTTGGAACCTGAATTCTATGGAAATCTAGAGTCTGAATTTCTAAGGAAATTTGGATTTTGGTTTTACTAGATTTCAGAATCTGAACATACAAAGTTTGGAGTCGAACTGATAGAAGTTGGAGTCAAACTCATAGAAGTTAGGATTTGAACTAGTAAAAGTTCGGCGTCGAACTAGTAAAAGTTCAGAGTCGAACTAGTAAGAGTTCGGAGTCTGGAATTTAGAGTGGAACTATATGAGAGTTCGTATCCAGAATTCGTAGTTGAACTATATGAGAGTTTGTATCCAGAATTCGGAATAGAACTTCATTAGAGTTCGTATCCAGAATTTGGAATAGAACTTCAATAGAGTTCATATCCAGAATTTGGAATAGAACTTCAATAGAGTTCATATCCAGAATTCAGAATGGAACTTCATTAGAGTTCATATCCAGAATTTGGAATGGAACTTCATTAGAGTTCGTATCCAAAATTTGGAATGGAACTTCATTACAGTTCATATCTAGATTTCGGATCCTAAAATAGAATGCTTCAAATCTAAGTATTATATTATTTCTAGGTTTTTTGATATGAATATGATTTTTATACTTAAGAAAAATATTGATATGTATAAGGAAATCTAGGTTAGGGTAAATTTCATTAAGGAAGGAAATTTTCCTTAGAGAAGTAAAATATCGATTTTCTTAAGTATAAGGTGTTTGTGATTTTCAAAACAATAAGGAATGGAAAAGTCATAAGGAAAACCTTATTGACTCAACAATTCCCACTATATATTATGATTAGAGGCATATGCCTTTATCTTGTAAGAATAAGGTGTTTGATTCCAAAATAAAGGAAATTTTAATATATTTTTATGTAATTAAAATTCATTATTTAATTAAATTCTAATTTTTTATAAATTATTTTCTTTGTGAATATGTTCTTATATGTTACCATTGTTTACGCTATCACATGAAAGTGGACGTTACAAAATTTTTGTAAGAAATGGAATGATTTTAAATAGAGATTATGGAATGAGTTCAATGATACATCATTGAACACTCAACATATGTTTGATAATGTACATGGAGGGGTTCCTTGAGAGCAGTAGAAAATTTATATTGATAGACATCACCATAAGAAACATATGGTATTGAAGAATATAGTATTATATTAATCTCATTTTACATATATACATGTATATGACAAGGATATGGCATTGATTATATCACTATTAAATAATCTTATTTTATTTTAAGAATTTTCAATAAAAAATTTATCAAGATGAGTAAAACAAATAATCCCCCACACTACTAGTTTAAATATTATTTCAAGAAACATATATACTATGGTAATATTTTCATCAGTTCAAATATTTATTTGATAATATTATCAATTTAATATATTGTAATTTGGATTTATCTATTTTTAATTTAGAAAAATAATTTAGAGAACCTTGTCTCCCAAAAAGAACATTGGATGGATGTTCATATGAAATATTATGGGAGTTACATGAATGATCATTCCAAAGATGTTAGAGTGTGAATTTTGTTTATTATAATAGTACAAACAAACTTTTTTAATAAAATAATGACCTATGAAACCAAGGATATCAATTAAACTTTTCATTTAAAATCATCAAACAATATTTAATAAAAAAATATTTTTTATGTTTTATAAAAAACATTACTGATTAAAAATTTAGATATCAATGCTCAAAATAATCTTAGTTTGATAACTAGGTTTTTCAGTAATATATTATTTCTTGATTAGGCTCACAGTTCATTTTAATTTTTCACTTTTTTAATATGTGTTACTTTAAATTTTAAAAATATTTTATTTTCAAGTAAAAATAAAATAACTATAGGATTACAATCCCACACAGTCCTTATTGATCTCCTGTTATGATTAAATTGGTCAGGTCCATAGGAAGGAGGATCTTAGTCACATGCACAACATAGACTTTGGACCATTAACTCTATGAGGTCTTTGATAGGTCACTAGGGATTGTAACAACATTACTCTAGGTTATAGTTACTCCTGATCTATAGATTCTCAGAGGAAATTTCTTACGATGGAAACAACAATTTAGCAATCAGGGAACATAACCCAACAATAAGGGGCTATTAAACCGATGTAGGATACAAAGGTCATTTCTCTT
The DNA here is from genome assembly GCA_963277665.1 of Viscum album. Classification (NCBI taxonomy): domain Eukaryota; kingdom Viridiplantae; phylum Streptophyta; class Magnoliopsida; order Santalales; family Viscaceae; genus Viscum; species Viscum album. The sequence continues at coordinate 902,747,794 of OY728158.1, read as the reverse complement.
TAGTGATAATTGATTGAATTATATTAAAATATAATTGGATGTGTCCTAACTGACATTTCAATTATGGATGGTTCAAGTCAACAAGTAAATCACATAATTCTATAATCATTTAGGTCAAAAAGTTATATTGGTTTTGAGTTGAAATTTAAATATACAACACAGTTTAATTTTAAAGAAAATTTTCATATAGGTTCCAAGGGAAGGGAGTGGAGATAGAAATATAGAGAGACATATATGGGGATGATATTAGTTTTTTATGTAGTAATGAGGCTTGATTTTGAATTCAATGGTGATTTTGTGTAACTAAAAAAATTATATGTAACTTATTGAATTTAATTAGATATATATGTTCATTAATTATAATATTTTTTGTTTCAATCTGGGTATGTTCATTTTTATTAGTTTTTTGTCTCTATTTGGTTTTTAATTATTGGGGTGACAATACCATCTGCTACTTTTATTTTTCTTAAATATCTAAATATATCAGCAGTTTGAAACTCCCCTATATATCTAGAATATTTTTGTGGTTAAAATAGTCATGAAAAAAATTCAAAACTTTTTCCAAAAACTATCATAAAATGAAAAAAAAATGATGTGAAATAATTATCAACAACAAATTTAGTGGTGGATTAAACTGCTGTTGGACATTGTTTTTTGTGTAGGGGCACCACATCTGGAACACTTTTTAAATCTCTCTTGACACCTCTAACACCCACATCTCATAGAGTATCAATAAAAAATGTTCATCAAGATTAAATCATATATCTCTCAAAATATTCTCATCATTGAGAATTAAAATCAAACTCTAAAGGAAAATAAATGAGATCAATAAACCACCATATCTGATCTATCTCATGGATCCTTCTAAACCGATAATAAAGTCAAAAAATTGGAGGAACAAGGCAAATAAAATGAAACAATATTATTAATATAAGAAATTTACTAATATTATATATATCATCTTAAAAAATAATAAATTAAACAAATTGGGATACTGAGTATGAATCTAAGACTCGGGTTCCCACATACTCTCCTCTAATCCACTATGCCTCCATAGAACATGAACTAATAGAATAACTCATCCACATTACACCTTATACTAATGATCCCAAATAACATTTAGAAACTCTATGAATATCACATAAACCATTAAATCCAAATCCATCCAAATTAATAATTTTATAATCATCATGAATATATAAAATAATATATGACACATGAAAGACATCATGGTCCTGATCCAATCATGGGTGAAGCACCAACTGATACACCACCTCACCAACATGTTGTAAAACTTTGAAGGGACCCAAAAAAATAGAGATAGAGCATACTAACTCAACAAAACCATCATTTATTATGATGAGGAGAACCCATTCGGAACATATGATCATAGACCTCAAACTCAAGAGGTCGCCTCCTCTAATCTGTAAAATATTTTTGATGGACATGTGTCTCCTTCATATGATCTTAAGTCAACTGAACCTTCTTTATATTTCTTTACACCACATCGGGTCCAATGATTGTTGAATCCAAAATCTTGGTCTAGAAAAATGGATAATATAAGAAATGCTAATACAATTCCATAAATAGATCCATACTAATTGAAGATTTGCGACTATTATTAAATAAAAACCCAAAAAAGGGTGGGTTCTTCACCCATGATCCGTCAAAATCCAAGAGACATGAATGAAGTATATATTCTAATGTTTGAATGGTCTACTCCATATTCTAATCTACTTGAGGAAGGTAAGTGGTTCTAGGACGCAACTATAATCCTAAATCATGATGATTAACTCCCTAGATTCATCATGTACACGTAGGATTCTAATCATAGATGATATTCCTTGGCAGCCCATAAAGCCTTATAATCTCATCCACATATTGCCTCTCTAGAACAACCATAATTTCTTACTCCTTTATCACCCAGAACTGCGACAAATTCATCAACTGATCAACAATCACACATATTGCATCCCATATTCCCCAATATTGGGTAAACTAACAACAAAATCGATTAAGATGTCCTTTAATTTCTACTTGAGTAAATTAAATGTCTTCAACAAATAACCTTGAACCTGATTCTCTTCTATTACCTACTAGTGACCAAAAAGCATAACACACACTCTACTACTAACTTCTTCATTCCAGACCACCAAATATGACTACATATATCATGATACATCTTTTAAATTCGTTAATTTACTTCTAAATATATCTATGAAACTCATGGAGAACCTATTCTCATACTACTATTAGAAAAAACAATCTCCCCTAAAATTACATCTGATTTCTATGATCATCCAACCATCCCTCCAGAGCATCACTAAGAATGATAGGATCTCATATCATCACTACCACTAAGTCTTTTAAATGAGACTCCTTCACCTACTACATAGAGGATTATTACACTAGAATATAGTACATGAAACCACTACAAAAAATCCCCCACATCAAGAAGCATTATTTTAAGATCCTCCACGACTCTCCAAGAATATCCCAATCCCTAAGCATTATTTCTCAGTGAATTTATAATTACTAAATTAGTAACATATTTCTCTTACCCTATGGTATAAGAGAACTTGAAATCATAAAACATTAAGAAAATCAACCACCACCATTGATGAAGATTCATATCCTATTAAGAGAAAATATTCCTCAAAATCTCATGATCTATGAAGAAAATAAAGTTATAACTAATGAGGTAATGTAACCATGGCTTCATGGAAAACACCACCACCTATAAATAGATATAATATGTGGAATAGTTACATTTTTGGTGATGTAACTTCCTATACCCATTTGATATCACTAAACATTGTTCCAGCAAGATGTATCCCAAACCAATAAGCGAGGTATCAAAGAAAAACTTAAACATTACTCCCCCCTCTAGAAAATGAAGGAATATTATACAGACTTACATCCTATTTAGCTAGCCAAGAGATATGGAACATTGGTTAACCCACACAAAAACTTTTAATTTCCTCACTAGAGTTCCCAATGAGGCCAAAATCTAAGATAAATTAGATATGAATCTATAGTAATTACCTATGATACCAAGTACACTAAATACCTTTATAAAATTCATGGGTTCTTCCCAAGAATCAATCACCTAAATTTTTTTAAGGATCAACTTACACCCCCTACTGAAATACCACATTCCCATATAAATACACCTTTCATATCAACAACATACATTTATATAACTTCCCATATAGCTCTAGTTTTAGAAGGAATTAAAAAATAAGCCAAATATTATTGTACTCATCCTCTTATCAATTCCATAATATGAGAATATATTTGATGAACACTACTGAATACTAATTTAAGAACTCGCATAACACAATGTTTAAGAGGCCGATAGAAATAGATAATGTGCTTGTGACAATGAAAGACATGACTAAGAACTCAAAGTTCTCATAATGACATTGGAAAGCAGTCCCTATAATGTCATCTAAATTCACCCTCATTTAGTGATATCTATACTAAAAATTAATATTTAAAACTAACTAGATCCCTAAAAATGGTCCGAAAATTTGTTAGTACTTAGAAGAGGGTAACTATTTATAAATGTTACATGATTTAGACTTCAGTAGCCTATAAAAGACCTCATAACACCATTATCCTTCTTAGAGAATAATATAAGAGGACCCTAAAATGATATAGAGGGATAAATGAAGCTTTTATATAAAATAGTTAATATATATCCTCATCTCCTATACATAAGAAGGTTCTATTTGATGAGGATCCATCAAAATTGGGGAGTCACTAGGAAACAACTCTATCAAGCACTCAATATCATATAGAGGGGGTAAAATTACAACCACCGTTAGGAAAACATCTATAAAATCATCAAGAACTCTAGTAAATTCCACCAAAAATATCTTTATTGAGTCTAGTGACAAATTTAATAGCTATAAAAAAGAGTCATTGAATGTTGTCGACTCATATGATGATGTTGCTCCCTAAAAAATTCAACACATTGGCCCTCCTATTCTAAAAACACAACCATACTCAAGAAGAAATTAATGATGGTATGCACAGATTGCAACCAGTTATTTACAAGAATGACATAGTATGATTGTGTCTAAAGTAGAATGAAATTTTAAGACAACTAATGTTTCCCCATCATCAGCTCAAAGCCTCAACACACATCAAATAGGCTCATCTAGCCACCAAATAGTGTAGTCAACACTTGGGACATTAGAAACCTCTACACCTTTAGCCCCACGGATTGAACCAATTTGGGTTTAATAAATAAGTGTGATGATCAAGATTAAAATAATTCATATTCCTTTGTGAAATATAAATATATGGTACCTTGAAAAATCTCTTGACCATCTCGCACTGACATCAACATGGAATGAAACTACCCTTCCCAGCTATTCTTCCTCACCACTAATAACTAACTCCATATCCACACTCAACCATATATTCACGAGGATAGGGAATATCATAGGGATGACTTCTACTATCTTTATCTCCTCTTGAAGGGATATAATCCCTCTGTCCTTACTACTGATATGACCATTATAGAAACTTCTAATTTTGGGGTTTATAATGAATCTATCATACCATTTCATGTTGATCCCAAATAATGGTTGGACATTTATATTATTAATGTACATGACATCCAAAAATAGAACACACTATCATATAACTCCCATTTTATGAATTGAAACTCCTAACCTGAGATAAATGTGAAGAGAACTATTGTGTTTAACACCCCAATGGTCGAAATCTCAATAGTCTAGACCTAAAAGACCCCCCACCAATATCCTTACTCCTTAGGGAGCTCTGATGACTCATATCTTGAGATTATCATGACTTCACATGCATCATCTCAATTTCTACAGTGTTATTTAACACCTTTAAATACATAGAAAACATAAATAGGGTGACCACATATATAATAACAAGACATTGTGCCTCCTCCAGACTCCACACCCAAGACTCCTCGTGTAAGAAAAGATCAGGGGAGAAGTGATAAAGGTCCTTGAAATTGATCCCAAGACCCTTCATGGTCATGCTCCCCTACAAAAGGTATATTAATTCCAACCTATACACTACCCTCGTCGTAAAATATAGAAACTAAGAACATAAATTCCATATAAAATCATCCCACATAACATCAACCATCTTCCACTCCATAAGTTGTAGATTAAATCACTAGAATGTTTTTCCCCATATCTGACTAACTTCCAATGAAACCTGATACTCTTCTCTTTCTCAAATCATACTAAAGGTGATCTTGAGCTCCTCTAACCATTTATCCTTATATAAATCAGAGATTATCCCCTCATACTTATCAAATCTCTAACACTATAACTAATAGAACATCTTATTTTAATCCTCATCCTCCAAAGAAAAATCTATCCACTGATAGTCAAGCATATTTTCATGTTTAACATCCCAAATTTGAACTACATATGGATGAAGACTAGTATAGATCTTGGTAAGAAAGAAATAAACTTTTAGTCCTGGTAGCATGAAAATCATTAAAGGATTAACTAATTAAATTGATTTTAATTTACCTAATATCACCTCAATTAAAACATAAGCATAGAAAATTATTATGTGTGTACCTATCCAAGGCCTCTACCCATTAATCATCATCATCTCTCCTAGGGCGTTCAAAAAGCTTAAGGTCCCAACATTGGATCACTTAAAACCCTAATTGCATGTGTCCTGGATGGATTCCCTTATTACATTTCATAGTAAGTTTGACAAACATTGTTTCCCGACCAACTCATACAATCTTCACCAGTTATTATCTCCAAAATCAACCCTATCCCTTAACAAAAATCTCTAACACCACTCTATCATAAACCACCCACACTAGTAATACTTTCTGGTCTTAGTGATGACAAGAGTGACCCCTAGATCCCACCTTTAATATGCTCTTGGTTGGTGACTAGCACATAAGGTATAAAACATGAAAGTGGGATGAATTACTATATTATATCCTTAAAACATAATAATAAATTCACCAACAAATTCCATAATATCGAATAAAACTATGATCCCACCGTAATCCAAAAAATAATTATATGTCCTAAAATACAAGTTTAAAATATGAAATACCAAAAATAGAACTCTTGGGAAATGAATCCAACCAAAACTCTTAGAATAGAACTAGTACTATCTAACCGAGTCACCTAAATCATCTTGGAAACCTAAAAGGATATTTATATATAAATAAGCGTAATTGTACATGTATACTTAGTAAGATCCTCCTCAATACCACTCATTTAAATGTGTACGAATCATACTAATAATTTAGGGAATAAACAATTAAATAAAAAAACATATATAAAGGAATATATCACTTGTCCTCACCATGGATAACTCACTAAGTATCATATTCGAGTTTAATAAATTAATATCAAGAATATAGTAAAAAGGGTTCCCCATTACCACATCCCCACTATTTTTTCACTCTCACGTCCTAATGGAAGACATCTTAGCACTCTCATCCATTTAGAATCCATGTCATAGCATACCATACTAATATTTTCACATCAAATGTGGGTCATACCACAACCTTACCTATCACATCCCATGTAGTGTCAAAAAACCCTATTAGAACTACTTTATCCATATCATAACCATAACCACAAATCATGTGTCCAATATATACCACACATCACCACAAAATCACATATCTATCTCTGTAGGGAATCATGAACATGATTGAAATCAACCCCATGCCATCATACTAACATGCAAAACCCCACCAAGTATCATCGCCACATCTATATAACCAGTCTACTTCAACACACCTAGAAGGGAGTGATGGGAAGTTGGAGAATTCATCCACTCATTTACTCAAAAACATTGATGTTTTGGGAAGACACCCAGTACCTAAAACATTTGGGTGTCAGTAAGGATATCCTACTTAGGTGGGGTGTGTATGAAATCACAAGAAAGTACAAGTATAGTAAGACACAAACATGTCCATCCTATAAATTTCTTATCAAAACAACACTATCATAATGCACAAGCACTACATTAACTACACCACTTTAGACTAGCAACCATTTCCACATTTTCATAATAAACCACTCCACTTCCCTATAAAAATGATAACCAAAACCATTAAAAATACTATTTAATCCTATAATTTAACTATTTTGATATTTAAGGTTCACCAACCCTTTTATATACATTATTCTATTCAATTATATATTTACTATAAAATCATTATCAATCATCAACAACTTTAACCTAGCCATTACTACTTCATTTAATTTATAAATACTATAAAAATCCATGGTTTATTCAGTCTTAGTCTACAACCATTTACCATTTCATTATCAAAATAATATTGTATCACTAAAAATAAACTAAAAAATTAATACACATCACACAACCATCCACCGCAATGACCCCCTCACACCTCATGCCATCATTCACCATGACAATCACACAAGAGTTTCATTTCACACAAAACAACCCATCCATATCTTTCTACACCACAACCAATTCCTCTCATTCCAATCATGAAGAAACAATTTCTACCCTACTACAAGATATGTCCCATATCAAACCAACCATAAAAAATTCCCAACCAATGAAAAAGGAATACACAATTGCAAAAACTATGCATCATCCAATCACAAAACAAATAATAGGAACAGACACTTCCATCATCCTTTTTTCACATGAAAGATCACTCCAATATCATAGTTAACACAATTAGGACATTTTCACCATTTAATATTTTATCATTTTGTTAAATGGTGCTTCTAAAACTTAATCACACCAAAAACAGAACATATATATCATCGGTAAAATATTTTTAGCAACAACATCAACATTTATCAATTATATACGAAATATAATAGAAAACACATAACTGCATGAGAATCACCCATTCCAATCAATTCCCATCAATTCAAATCACTATCTTTATTAATTAAATCCATGTTATCCACTAAGTGAATGAAAAATCTTGAAACATTCAAAATTCTCATATAAATAGAAGAATTTATAGAATCCCCTACCTTGATATGAATCTATAGAGGGAAAATTAACAAGAATGAAGGAATAAACGATCTATAACTTCCAAACTAAAATGGGACTACCCTAGAACCTAACCATAATGAACCATAAATAACCATTATTGAACACTAAATCAAAACTCATGAAATATCACTACCATAACCTATAAGAATTAATATAATAAGAATGAATATGAAAGGTATAATGCCCCATGTTTTTAGGATGTATGCTCTTCCCATAAACTATATGTTTATAATTCTAAATTATTTTTCCATTTATTCAAATTAATTTCAATAGATTAGGTAATAATTTATACATAATAGTAGTTGAACTAAAAAACTTTATTCATTCATTATAATCCATTATAAAAAAAATTATATGAAACTGTGTTTTACACACTATAGATTATTACTCACTATGGATTAATTCTTCCTTTAATTATTTATAAATTAAAATGCGAAAATAAATAGAAAAGAATAAAATATTCAACCTTAGGAGATCTCATCGATTATCATCACCATTTTGGATCACCAATAGCCAAATAAAATATATAATGAGGAATCAAATAATAAAAAGAAAAATCAATTTGTGAGATAAAAAATGAAAACTATGGAAATGATTAGTGTGACTTGAGAATTTTTAATAGAATAAATGAGTTCAATAATGATATATATATGAATGAAATGTGGCTATTATAAATATGGTCATTTAGAATATAATTGTCGAAAATATATTCATTGGATATACATGTATCCAATAGGTATAATAAATTTGTGTATTTTTAGTAGTAAATTTAAAATAATATAATTGATGAATAAAAAATAGTTAAATAAAAAAATATTATATTAAAATATTCTATATATATATATATATATTTATGAATTATGAATTATTATTAAAATTATTAGTATGTAAAATTTAGATAAATATATTAATACCATTGTATTAGTAAAATTCAATTTTTGAATATAAATAATTTATTTTAATGGTATTTGGTAATGATTATTTATTATAAAAGTAATATTTTTCTAAGATATATTTTTTAAAGTGATGTATATTTTTTATTAATAAGTTAAATTGACCGCTTCTAAAATATTATAATAAAATTATTTAAATTATAAATTGATATGGAATAATATTTAGAACACTTAGTGTTTAAAAATTTGACTTTTTAATAAAGGTTGTTTTCTTTATATTTTATATTTTCATTTAAAAAATTAATTTAAAAAATTAATTTAAAAAATTTATAACTAATATTTTATGAAATGAAATTAATTTATAGTTTATCATGTCAAAATTATCTTAAGATTGTTTCTTTGAACTTTTCTTAAATTTTTTTTAGGTTAATAGTAAAAAATACGTTTTTTACCAAAACAATATCTTTTATGACTATATTATTATATAAACATTACCTAGATTTTTATAGAACGTTTTAATTTATCAAATATTTATTTAAGGAGTGATACTATTTATTTTAAAGTAACATATTAATCCTAGAAACCCCATGTTCAACATTTTTGAACATAAGTAACATTACATTCTTATTTCAATTTTTTTGATTTTTTATTTTAAATAAACACTTTAATGGTGATATTCTATTTTTTATTGACTTTAAATTCATATAAGATTTATTTTTTTATAATAAACCAAATTATTTCATGAAATTCAATTATATTGATAAATTTATACTATATATAATGTTTAAGCTTAAAACACACTTTTTTTAGAAACAGTTTTTATGCATTATGTACGCTAATATTAAAATGAACTTCTCTAAAATTTGGAAATTATATTTGATAAAAATATTTTATTATTTAAAATATGAATTTTAAATTAGGTAAAAAGCATAATTTTAATTTTTTTTCATTAAAATTATTACCGAGGTTAAAAACATTAATTAGCACGATAAAAGTAAAAAGGGTAAAAAAAAAGTTTTACTAAGTGTCAAATACCTAAAAAATTACAAAAACATGCCTCCAAGTGTGTTTATTATAGTTTTATTATAAAAACATCTTTTACTGCATTAATTTATAGTTTTTCATCCTTTTACCCTTGAATAGTGACATATCCTTACTGAAATGAAATGAGTACTTCCAAAATTCACCATCTATTCACTTTTGAACAAATCAATTGCACCACTTTATGATACACATGTACCAAAGTAATTCATCCTAAAATGATATAAGTTTTCCACTAATATTAGAATCTATCATTTTCATAATCCTATAGTCTTAATCAGTTATCCTAAGGCTTAAATTTTGAAGGATATTTCCCTGAGAAATCCTAAGTTCTCAACGTGAGTATTTCATACTCCTTAGTGTTTTCTTCTAAATATTCCTCTTAAAATTTAATTCTATCTACCATAATATAATAAAATAAATATTATTAATATATTATAATTTTAATATATTAATTGATAAAAAATTATTCATTCATTTTTAATCACTAAGAACAACCAAACAGCATCGATCATGCGTACGTGTTGACTAACGCATCCACGAAGTGATGTGGTTAGTTTTTCATCCATGGGTTTTATAACACCCTAAGGTTTTATAAAAATAAATAAAATTTGAGAAACTTTTTTTTAAGTAGATATTTATAACTAGCCTTTAAAGAAAATTTTTCTTCTTCTATGTTTTGAATTTCAAAAAATGTTCATATATTATTTTGTTCAGTAAGTTATTTGGAGTCAGATGGAACCTACTTGTTTTTTTTTTGAATAGAAACATACCCCTATAAATATTAATATGAACCCAAAGAATAGTAAATTTTATTATTATTTTATTTTATTAATGCTTTAAGGTAATGACATCTTGGTTAATTTTTCAATGTGATATAAAAGCAGTTATAGAATTAAAATTGTTAATTTCCGAATTAAGTCTGATTTTATTTAAAAATTAAATCAATAATATTTAAAATTTTATTTTCAAAAAATTAAGTTCATTTTTGAATTCTACATGTCAAAATATGGTTAGGGTTAATTTTTGGGATTTTTCTAAAATTCTTAAATTTTTGTTGAATAGTGAAATGCGGTAAAATACTGTATATTCAAATTATCAGTAAAATACACTATTATGACATCATATGTGATGTTAGGATACTGGTTTTGAACTCACATTCCATTATTACTATTTGGGTTCCTTATTGTAGGATATAAGGATGGGTAAGCGAAAGAAGGGAGTCGTGATGTTTGTTGAGTGTTGTTAAAGAAATCATGTTTTATGTTTTAATGTTTTATATTTTGCAAAAAAAATGGATACTATTTTAGTAGTATCCTCTTGTATTAATGTGGTATGTCATTTACGTAATATATCCTAATTCTTTAAAACTCTAAACTAGAAAATATCCCCATTTTGTAGTAATGTATGGTCCTGTGTTAAATTCAATATTAAGTAATGTTTTAAGGATGGGTTCTTATAGTTGGTATCAAAGGATGGTTTAGATAACTTTAGGGGTTATGATTATGTTAATAGAATACCATAAATGATTTTTACTCTATGATTAATTTGAAATTTTTTTATCATTTAAATATTACCATGTTTCTTCGACTAAGATATGCTTGTTCAGAATTGTTGTCTGCAGAAGAAACATGGAAGCTGAAGTAGGAAGCCACCAAGAGGCTGATGTCTATCTGAATCTATAGCCCAAAATGGTGAGAATTAGAACTGAATAGTTTTTTATAGCAACCGCTCCGTTGACTCAATCAATAAACGGAGGTGGTATCCATTATAGAGAGGAACATGATCTACCATGAAGAAATAGGTCTTTTGTGGATCATTTTATGAGGCAACATCCTACAACATTCAGTGGAACTACAGATCCAGTGATAGCTGAAGGATGGATCAGTGATCTAGAAAAGATTTTCGATTTCATGGGATGTTTATAAATTAAAAAGGTAATACTATCCATTTATCTTTTGAAATGTGAATCCAATCAATCCTGGTATCTGTTTAAGAATACGAGAGAAAGAGATAATCTTGACTGTCTGGAATATGATGATTTTAAGAGCCTTTTTGTAGAAAAATATTTTCCCAAAACTATTCAAATCAGAACGGGGAAACAATTATTGGAACTAAAGAAGAATGGTGATTATTTTGTGGCAACATATGAATCCAATTTTACAAGACGGACCAGGTATGTACTGGATTTTACTTATCATTTTGAAATTAAAATTAATAGATTTTACTCTAGTTTTGAACAATTTATGCGAAGATCTTTCGCTTCATGAGAGTTTAAAATCTATTAGAATCTTATTTGTTGTGCTAAAAAAGTTGAGATGGAGTTTTTTGTCCCATATGTGCCTTGCGATGACAAGAATATGAAGTGGTTAGGTTGGGAAGAAATGGGGAAGAACTCATCAAAGAAGTATGGAGTTAAGAAAATGAATTTCCCTTCTTATGAAAGGTGTGGTAAAAGGAATACTAGTGAATTTATTCTAAATTCTAGGAAATTATACTGATGTGGAAAGCTTAGACACATGTCTCATTACTGCAAGTAAAATGATCTGAAAATTAATGATAATCTAATGGTGATATTCTTTAACTGTAAGGAATTGGGTCATTTTGCTAATATTTTTCTGAAGCTAGTTACTCAGGTAGGGAATCATCAAGATTAGAAGCAGAAGGGTTTGGTAGAAGCATTTGAAACCACTTCAACATATTTTGATCCGTCAAACATATGGTATCAGGTACATTTCTTTTTTTTATAGATTTCACAAATGTATTTTTAGACTCAAGGTCTACACATTCCTTCATCTCTGAGAATTTTTCAGAAAAATTGGTAATTCAACCTCATGAAATGAAACTATATCTCATGGTAAAAAACACATGGAGGAAATATTTTGGAAAAAAAATTATAAGACTCTACCTATCCTTTTTTTGGAATGATTTTACATAGAAATCTTGTTGTTTTTCCTCTAGTAGAGTTTGAGGTTATTCTGGGTATGGACTGACTTTCATTTTATCATGCTAAGATATATTGCAGAGAAAAAGAAGTTTTTTATCAGAAATAATTTTATTTTGTGTAAAATAATTAACCCATACCATTAATAACATATCATAAATCTAAGAAACTAATAAATGGTGGAAATGATAGTTATCTTGCTCATATTTTTGAAGATAATGGAACTACCCAAAATAATGATGTACCAATGGTAAATGAATTCTAGGATGATTTTCCTGAGGATTTTTTGGTGTTATTCTTAATCGAGTCATTGAGTTTACTATTAAATTAGTTCTTGATGTTAATCCAATTTATAAACCCCCTTATAGAATATCCCAAATGGAAGTTCTAGAATTAAAAAGGCAGTTGTAGTAATTATTAGATAAAGGCTTCATTCGACCTAGCACTTCACCATAGGGTGCTCCTATCTTATTTTTTAATAAAAAATATGGTTCAATGATACTTTGCATCTATTATAAATCCTTGAATAACATTACTATTAAAAAGGTATCATTTTCCTCATATCGATGATTTTTTTGATCAGCTCTTGGGAGCTTAGTATTTTTTGAAGGTTGGAATGAGGTTGGGGTACCATCAGTTGAAAGTAAAGGATGAATACATCCCGAAGACTAGGTTCTGTACTAGATATGGTCATTATGAATTTGTAGTTATTCCTTTTGGTTTAACTAATGCACCTATTTTATTCCTGAATCTTATGAATAGAATATTTTATGAGTTCTTAGATAATTTTGTGGTTGTGTTTTTTGATTACATTATAGTATATTCTAGAAGTTAATAGGAGAATAAAAAAATATAAGGGTTGTTTTTCATACCATAAAAGAAAAGAAAATATATGGAAAATTCAGCAGTGTGGTTTTTGGTTTCAACGTATTTCTTTTTTGGTCACATTGTAAATAAGGATGGAAAATAGTTAATCCTACCAAAAAAAGTGGTTGATGAATCTCCAATACCAAATAATGTTAAAAATATTCATATTTTTCTTGTATTAGAAGATTATTTCCAATGATTTGGTAAAAACAATTCATGGATATCTATCCTACTAACTAAGTTAATGTGAAAAGAGGTTAAATTTGTTTTTATAGAAGAATGTGATGTTTCTTTTCAGGAACTGAAGAAGAGATTAGTGAATGCTCCAGTTTTGGCCTTGCCTTCTCGAAATGGTGAGTTTTTCATCTATAGTGATTCTTCATTGAAGGAACTTGGTTGTGTTCTGATGCAGAATGATTAGTTAATTGCTTATGCTTCAAGAAAACTAAAACCTCATGTGTTTAATTATCCCTCACATGATTTTGAATTGGAATCTCTGGTTTTTCCTTTGAAAATTTGGAGTCACCATTTATACGGATCCAAATGTAAAATATATACTGACCATAAAAGTTTGAAGTATATATTTAATCATAAGGAATTAAAAATGATGCAGAGAAGATGGATTAAACTGATAAAGGATTATTATTGCACAATTATTTACCATCTATAAAAATCAAACAAAGTGGTAGATGTCTTGAGTCGAAAACATCATGCATCATTAACCATGTTACGTTTGTAACATCATCCCTTGATTAATGATTTGATGAATTTTGGCTTAGAAGTTGTTGGTGCAGGGAATACATCTATTTTGTTTCACGTTTCATTGCAGTCATCATTAACAGATAGAATTAGGAAAATTGAAAAAAGAAGACCCTGAGCTATAGAAAAAGGTATAGCTGGTTAAAATGGGTAAGTTTATAAAATTTAACCCTGATAAATATTGTGTTTTAAGATTTGGAAAAAGGTTGTGTGTGCCTTGTGATTCCAAGTTAAATAAATATTTGTTTTTTGAAGCTCATAATTCTCCTTTTTTAGTTAATCCAAGAAGTACTACGATGTACAAAGAAATTCGGGAGTATTACTGGTGGGATGGAATGAAAAGGGATATTGTAGAATTTACTATGAAATGTTTGACATGTCAATAGGTTAAAGTATAGCGGCAGTTACCGAATGGGATTCTTCATCCTTTTCCAATTCTATAGTGGAAATTGGAGAATATATCCATAGACTTCATGATGGTATTAACTAAGACTTCCCTAGGTGACAATGCGATTTGGGTTATTGTTGATCAGCTGACAAAATCAGCAGATTTTTATTCTATTCGAGATACAATGTCGTTGGATCAGCTTTCTCAACTATACCTCAAAGAGATTGTCAGGTAACATGGAGTTCCTATTTTCATTATATCGGATCGGGATCCCAAGTTTACTTCTATCTTTTGGAAGGATATTCAGAAGTCTTTGGGCACAAAATTAAATTTCAGTACATATTTTTATTCTCAATCAGATGGGCAGTCAGAACAAATGATTCAAACTTTGGAGGATATTCTTTGTGCTTGTTCAATGGACTACCCGGGAAGTTGGGATCAACATCTTTCTTTAGTTGAGTTTTATTATGTTAACAGTTTTTATTCCTATATATAGATGGAACCTTTTGATTCATTGTATGGGAAGCAGTGTCGAACTCCAGCTTTTTGGGATGATGTCGGGGAAAAAAAGTTGATGAGACCAGAATTAGTAGAGGAAGTTGCTGAGAAAGTGAAGATAATCCAGCAGCACATGAGGACAGCTCAGAGTAGGCAGAAAATTTATACAGATAACAGAAGGAAATACTTCTCTTTTGTGGCAGGTGACCATGTTTTCCTTAAAATATCTCCATGGAAAAGTGTTATGTGTTTTGATAAGAAAGGAAAGCTAGGTCTGTGATTCATCGGTCCTTTTGAAATCCTAGAGAAAGTTGGACCAGTTGCATACTGGGTAGATTTTCCTCTGATTTTATCTCAGGTACATAATTTTTTTCATGTTTCTATGTTGAGGATGTATGTTCAAGATTTATCTCATGTCTTCAGCCCAGAAGTAGTTTATCTAGAAGAGAAACTTTCTTATGAAGAGAAACCAGTTTAGATTCTTGATCGAAGGGAACAGGTATTTCATAATAAGGTAATTTACTAGGTAATGGTTTTTTGGATAAACCACATGGTTTAAGAAGAAATAGGGGAATCTAAAAATGCTATGAGGGAATGGTACCCTCACTTGTTTGATGAGTAAATAAAATTACGAGGACTCCATTTCTAGAAGGTGGGGATAATGTAACACCCCAAGGTTTTAAAAAACTAAAGTAAATGCATGAAACTTTTTTTAAGTAGATATTTATAACTATACTTTAAACATACTTTTGTTTCTTATATGTTTTGAATTTCGAAAAAAATTTATCTACAATTGTGTTCAGTGAATTATTTGGAGTCAGATAGAACCAACTTGTTTTTTTGGTGAATAGTAATATACTCATATGAATAGTAATATGAACAGTAATATGAACCTAATGAATAGTAAATTTTATTATTATTTTATTTTCTTAAGGATTTAAGATAATGAAATCTTGGTTAATTTTTCAATGTGGCATAAAAGCAGTTATAAAATTAAAGTTTTTAATTTTTGAATTAAGTGTGCTTTTATTTAAAAATTAAATTAATATTATTTGCAAAATTATTTCCAAAAACTGGAATTCATTTCTAAATTCTAGACATCAAAAAATGGTTATGGTGAATTTTTGGGATTTTTCTAAATTCAATGAATTTTTTATGAATAGTGAAATACGGTAAAATACCGTATATTCAAATTATCAGTAAAATACACTAGTATGAAATCATAAGTGATGTAAGGCCACTTGGTTTGAACTTAAATGTCATTATTAATATTTGGGGTCTTTATAGTAGGATATAAGGATGGGTAAGAGAAAAAGGGATTTGTGATGTTTGATAAGGAGTGTTGTTAAAGAAATCATGTTTTAATTTTTAATGTTTTATATTTTGAAAGAAAATATACACTATTTTAGTAGTATACTCTTGTATGAATATGGCATGTAATGTATGTAAGATATTCTAATTCTTTAAAACTATAAATCCAAAAATATCCTCATTGTGTAATAATGTATAATCTTGTCTCATATTCATGATTAAGTAATGATTTATGGTCAGGAACTTATATGTTTTTTGAATGGTTACAATGATGTATTTAGTTAATTAATATGTTTAAAATTTAAAAATTATCATTATAAAATAATAATTTATCGTATACCTTCATTCCATCCCATTCATTGAGAAATGGAATCATTAATCGTGCAAACGTGTGGACTACCGCCTCCACGAATGATGAAATTGATCTATCGTCACCACCCAACATTTATGGTACTAATATTTCATTTAATTAAATTAAATTATATTTATGACATGTTTTAGTTTCTTTAAAAATTATATTAACATTATATAAAAACATTTCCTTTCTCATTAAATCATTATAACACACTCTCGTTTGGGTCGGTTTTATCACCTATGTGAATGGTGTTATAATGTTAATCTCATGAATGATTAAAGAATAATATATAATGGTAATGTAATGTAGTAATAATTTATTTATTATTATGTAATTATTATATAAATTTATTATTAATATTTAATATATTGATTAATATACCACCTTTCGATCATTAAACACACTGAAACTAGTTCATCATAATTTTTTTCACATGCCATATTCATGTCTTTTTCCTAATGAAATTATACAGAAGGAATCATTGAATAAAATGATTATTATATCTTTAATAATCTTGAAATGAATAAATTTTATCCAATAAGTGATAATTGAACCCTTCACCATAAAACTTGTACACAAAAAATAATCTAAAAAAAATAAGGATGATGAAAATAAACTATAATGTGGTAACATATTTGTGATAGATGATTATAAATTATTTCTATAAAAGGTAATATATTTGAAAAGGGCACTTAAATTAGTTATTATGAATGTTTTTTGTGGTATAGGAGGTTAGATAATGTTCGACAAAGTATGATTTAAGGTAAGGAATTCTTCTTGACCTAACTTCTTTTCTTGAGTCATTATGATTCCTTTTTCTACTATTGTTTTAAAAGAAGATTTTCTTCTATTCTATGATAATAATAGAATGAAAATTTTATATAAGTAAAGTGAAATTTATAATTCAAATATCTTCATTTATGAATTTATTTCTCAAAAGTATATAATTATTCATAATAATTCTCATCCTCTTTAACAATGGTTTCTCCTCCACGTCCATATTTTCCCTTCTAACCAATGTTATCCTATATATTTGAAAACATAATTAAGTGTTATATCATGTGAAATTTATGATGGACCTAAAATTTTACACATATTATTTCATTATTTTATGAATTATTAAAAATAAAATATAATCCAAGGATATTAAAGTATAGTGTCTTTGGAGAATTATATACATAAAACCGAAAACATGAAACCAAAATAAAAAAAATATTTATTTATTCTTCATAATGAGATCCTAACTTTATTTGAGCCCTGATACCTGAACAAAGAGATGATCTGAAATCTTGGTAAGGTAAAAAACATAGGAATAAAGATAATAATAGGGGTTATAAGGCATAACATGATGACATAAAAGGTATGGAACATGAATAAACATATGGAATCATAATATATTGAACAAAGGATCACGTAATCATGGAATCATAAAAATGTGAAAAAAAACATACAACATAAAATAAAAATAAGTCAAGTTTAACCACCAATACCATTACACAAGGAGGATCATGATTCAAGTCTAACCACCCAGACCATTGCGCATGGAGGAGCATGAGTTAAGGCTAACCACCAAGACTATTGCACAATATTAGCACAAGTCAAGGCTAACAGCAAAGACCATTTCACATGACATCTCATGAGACTAAACATTTGCCAATGGATTGGAGAACTATCTGGGTGCACCCATCATAACATGTTCCTGAATATTTGTTCCACGTGAAGAATCAATCATAATGGTTATCCATTTAATGAATTGGGTATAATAATCATTTCATAAGGAATAACAATAGGGAATATCATAATGGTGTCCATGAAGGAATGGATTTAAATAATTCATGGAAATTAATAAGGGAAAATAGGAACAGATCATGAAAATTTATGTCAAACTAAAGTGGAATCACGAATAAAGAGTGTTTAAGAAACTTTGGAAATAAAACATTTCATTGCAGTTTAAGGAAAATAATGAATATCATTTAAAGAGGAAAAGGAATAATATTTTATATGAAATAAGAAATAAACCAAGAATTATTTTCATGTTAAAATTATTGATTTTATAATAATAATAGGTGTTTAAAATATATTATAGAGTTCACTTGAAAATAGGTGAGAAATCAGGAAGTTCCCTTTAATCAGGCTTACTTATCGAGAAAAATTGAAAAGGGGACCTTTTTAAAACATGTATTTCCCCATCAAAGAAGAATGAAATAATCTAGATATATGTTTTTGGAAAAAATTAAGATATTTTAGAAGAATTAAATAATAATAAATAATATTTACATTGGGACAAATGGTAATAAATCATAACCCAAAGGAAAAAATGGAGGTTCGGAAAGAATCTTATACCTTATGTCTGGATGTGTTAGGAACTTGATCTTAATGTCCTTGATAAAAAAATTAAATCCATTAATTAATTAATCTAGAACCTTTAATAAATTTATTTTATTTACTATAATTTTATAAATTCATTTATTGAATATTTAATGATTTATAAGATATAATTTTATCATTCAGGTGCGTTCGTTTCCTTGGTTTTCCTGATTGGTTTACTTGTATATGTGTATGGAAAATCACGTAAAATAAGAATATTTATATAGAATTGAAATTACATGTTATTTAAGAACTTATAAAATTTTTAATGGTCTTATATATCATTTTTTCATATTTTATGATGATTCATTCGATAAAATGTTAATAATATCTATTTAGATTATTTTTGGCATTTTTTATCATCATGAACTAGTTTTGGTTTATTAATTAATACTATATATATAGGGCTTAAAAAAAATTATATAGGATGTAATACATATATTATAATCTTTTTTAACCATAAAAATGGTTTTATTACTATCTTTTAATGTGGTAATGGAAATTTAAAACTCATTGTCCTTAAATGTGATAAATTAACACATCACGAACGATGTTTTCATTTTTAGAACAAAAAGAGATAGGAAGAGAAATTATGATGGGTTATTGCATAAACATAATAAAATTATAGTATATAAAATATAATGGAGTTATAATTATAGTTTGGGATAATTATGTGGGGAAAATATAAGAAAATAAAATAAATTTGAAAGAGATTAAAGGAAAATGAAAGAGGATTTTACCTCTTGAACTTCTTCTCCTTGAGAACCTCCTTAGGCAAAAGGGTTTGGTCTTTTGTTGAGAAAAAAGGATTATGGACATAGTAGAGAGGCTTTTGAATATTATTGGTTATAAATTATACAATATTCAAGGCTTTCTTGGTGTGAGGATAAGAGATGATGAGGGGTGGTATTTATAGTGGAGAAGAGAAGTGTTTTTTATTATGGTATTCATTATTTCATTATTTTGTCTCAAGACAAGATATAATGTTGATTATTGTGACTAAATATAGTAACTATCATATTTGATTTCAATATAATGGTGATTAAATCATCCTTACATCCACAATGACTCAAAAATTCTTGTATTTAGCTTATACCGTAAATTACTGTATTTCACTATTCACCAAAATTCAACTATTTTAGAAAAATCCCAAAAAATTACCATAACCATTTCTCGACATGTATAATTCAAAAATTGAATCCATTTTATTAAATTAATTTTATAAATATGAAAAAAAATTATTTTTTAATTAAAATTATCATTTATTCGAAAAATACTAATTTTAAAATTATAACTAATTTTATTAAAAATTGAAAAATTAATTAAAGTCTCATAAAATTATATTATAATAATAAAACAATAAAATAATAATTTGTGAATTTATTTTATGAAAATAAATTCTCTTTTAAATCATTATATTAATTATAAAATTGGAAATAAACATTTATGTTTCATAAAAATATCAATACTTAAGTTATCATTTTTAAAACATTTAGTTACTTATATCAATATAAAAATATATCATATTTTCATTTATAAGTTACCCAAAAAAAATTATACATTCAAAGATTTTTTTACTATTATATTGGTCAAATAACTATTCCTAAGGGACATATTTTTATTCCAAAGGCCACATTAATATTCCACTTGTTTGGGTTCCTTAATTTTTAGAAATACTTTTTATCTCATTCATTATTCATTTATAAATTTGGTATTGTGTTCTATAAGTGATGTTTGTGTGATTTAAACTACATAAAATGATTATAAGAATGGAAATTTCATTGATAAAATTCTGGGTCGTTGCATTCTTTTCCCTTATAAAAATTTTCCCTATAAATTTTTTTTTACAAAACTTAGGGAAAAATAGGTGAGGATACTTCTCTTTCCTTGCTTCCTTTGGTTCCCATGTTGCCTCTTCATACTTATTGTTCCCCCATAGTTTTTTACCAAATGAGTATACTTGTTGCATAAAACATTATCTTTATCATTCAATATCTTCAATAGCTGCTCCTCATAAGAGATATCATTTTCCAAATGTACCACCTTTGAATTCTATACATGTGAGGAATTCAATATGTATTTCTTCAATAGAGATACAAGGAATACATGATGTACTTGAGACCTGGTGTGTGGAAGTACTAGTCAATAGGCCACATCTCTGACATGATGAATTATATCTAAGTGTTTAATGTACCTAGGACTTAGCTTTCTTTTCTTCCCAAATCTCATGATCCTCTCCCCTAGAGATATGAGTTGGAATACCTTATCACAAACCTCAAACACTAAGCCTCATGAATGATTATCTGTATAGATATTATATTGAATTTAGGTAGTCTAGAAATACTTTTGGATGGTATTCACCTTTTCTTTAATTTCCTTGACCATTTTAGGTCTCACCAGTTTATGATCACCAACTTCATCCCAACATGCACGTGTTCTACAAATTTTCCGATAATGGGCTTCACATGGATCCATTTGGATGCTTGAGTGAAAACTATTATTGTAGGAGAACTCAACTAGAGGTAGATGTTGGTCCCATACTCCCTTAAAGTTCATATAACATTATTTGAACATGTCTTATAGTGTCTAAATAGTCCACTCAGATTAGACATTAGTTTGAGGATGATTGGTCATACTGAAGTTCCTCTAAGTTCTTAAAACATTTTGGAGACTTTTCCGGAACATGGAGTTAAATATTAGATCATGATTAGATACAATCGATAGTGGTACTCTATGTATCTTCACCACTTCTATGATGTATATACGTGTAAGTTTATTGAGTGATAAGTACTCTCAAATTTTGATAAAGTGAGTTATCTCTATAAGATGATACCTAATGACCTATATATCATTATTTCCTCTAGATGTCTTTGGAAGTCCAGGGAAAAAGTCTTTGGTGATGTTTTCCCACTTCCATATTAGTTTTACTAATATTTGCATCATCCCATTGTACCTTTTCTACTCCACTTTTGGACATACCAGGCACTTTGATTTATATTCAATAATCTCTTTCTTCATATTTTTCCACTAATAGTTCTCTCTGAGATCTTGATATATATTTGTGCTCCCTAGGTGAATAGAGAAGGTTGATCTATGTGCATTTAAAATCTCTTTCTTTATCTCTAGATTGGATGGTACACATTTTCATGACCCAAATCTCATGACTCCTTCCTCATCCATTTTTAACTCTGAGGATTTCCCATTTCTAATAGCTTCCATATTTTCTGAATTTCCACATCATTTCTTTGAGCATCCATTATTTTCTCTATAAGGGATGGTTGAGAGATCATTTGAGAAAGAATTTATGATGTTCCTTCCTTAACGATTCCCGTGTTAATACTTTGTAGGTTTAAGAATATTTTATCCTTATTAATTCTCATTAATGATAAAGATGCATGATCCTTTCTACTTAGAGAATCCACCGCCTTATTTTCTTTACTAGGATGGTAGTGGTTTTATAATTCACAATCCTTGATCAACTCTAACCATATTCACCAGTAGAAATTATTCTCCTTCTATGTGGATATATATTTGAGGCTCTTATTATCAAAATATATTTAAAACTTCTTCTCATAGAGATAATCTCGCAAGATTTTCAATGCAAAGATCACAACCGCCAACTCCATATCATTTGTGGGATATTTTTTATCATTAATTTTCAACTTCCTTGAATCATAGGATATCACATTATTATTTTTCATCAGTACACAGCCTAATTCCTTCTTTGAAGCATCGTTGTACACCACAAAGAGGTCCCTGTGTTTTGGTAGTATGAGCACTAGTGTAGTGATAAACCTCTTTTTCAACTCATTGAAGTAGTATTCACATTCACTAGTCTATAAAAACTTTAATCTCTTAAGATTAATCTTGGTTATTGGGTTTGAAAATTGTGATAAGTTATTTATAAATCATCAGTAATACCCAGATAGACCAAGAAAACTAGGGATATCTATTACAGATGTTGGGCTGGGATACTCTTGATTTGCCTTTGTCATGGAAGGGTCCATAAATATTCCTTTATTAGTGATAACATACCCCAAGAATGATACTTACTCCATCCAGAAATCACATTTACTATACCATTCAAATATTTTCTCCCTTATCAAATTCTTTATCATATTATTAAAATGATTTTCATATTCCTCCTTCCTATTAGAGTATATCATAATATCAATAATAAAGACTACCAAATATTTTTCAAGGTAATATCTATAGAATCTATTCATTAAATCCATTAAAAAAAATTTGGATCATTAGTGATTCCTAAGGGAATCACTATGAAATCATAGTGTCCATACCTCATTAAAAAGGCGGTATTGAAAATATCTTCCTTCATCACCTTTAATTAGTGATATCCAGACCAAAGGTCCACCTTAGAGAAATACTTAGCCCAACTTAGTTGATTAAACAAGTCATCTATCCATGGCATATGATACTTGTTCTTTATCATTATTTTATTGAGCTCATGATAATCAATAGAGAGGCACATTGATCCATCCTTATTCTTGACAAAGAGGACTAGTGCACCCCACAGTGAAGCACTTAGGCATATAAAACACTTGTTCATTTTCTGTTGTAACTTCTTCTTCAATTCATCCAACTTGATGGTGTCTATTCAATAAGGTGTATTAGATATAAGAATAGATCTAGGAAAAATTTCAATTGAGAGCTCAACTTCTTAGTCTGGAGGAAGACCATAAAATTCTTCAGGTAATACACCAGTTTAGTCCCTCACAATGGTCATGTATTTGAGAATGATTCTCTCATTTGTCTCAATTATTTGAGATAGATATTCTTTCTCATAAGTAAATAATATCCACACTTGAGATAATTATTCTGATGGATATTCATCATTCTCAATACACTTATACATAATTGGAGGATGCTTTAGGATGTGAAGAGTGATCTGACTTTCCAGACAGTTGATGTTGGATTTGTATAAAGATATCAAATCCATGCCCAATATAGAATCAAACTCCATTAAAGGAAGTAAGATTAGATTCTATGGGAGGTTCAATCCATAGACATTAAATTGCAAGGAGTTATATACTTTGGATGCAATAATTGACCAATTTTTTATTCTCATAGATAAATTAACCTCTATATTTTGAGGTGGTGTTTGAATAGATATACCCAACTTGAAATATATAAAATAATGTGTGTAACTTAAATCAAATAGTACATTCTCTATTATTGAATGAATAACCATTATACCTATCACAACATGATTTTTAGGCTCTATCTCAGTAGTAGTGATAACATATGCTCTTCCTTGATACCTTGGAGGTTTTTGTTGTTGATTGACTCCAATAAACCTTGGATTATATAAATTGTTCACATAATTTCCCAGTTTCTTGTAGTTGAATCACTGCACTATAAGATGAGTGCTGATATGAATCTTCATTTATTCTTAAATATTAGGGGATTCTTCATATCCATTTAGAATTTATTATCCATATGTCCCATTATTTCACATTAGAATCATTTATTGATTCCCTTTAGACAGTTCCCAGGATGTTTATTCCCATAATTTTGACATGTGGGATGTTGGTTTTTCTTTCAATCACGAGATTTATCTATTGATCCGTCAATATTAATCTCTACTTCCTACTTTTTTTAGGCCTATGAGACCACTGAGAGTATCCAATCTCTATTTCAACCTTAAGGTCACAACAAACAATCTTCTCATAGCTTTAAAAATCCAAAATCACCAACACTTTTTTAGACTTGTCTTTAGTCCTATAAAAAAGTAGTACACCTTAATTTCAATGTTCATGACAATGTTGGATGCATATATTTCAATCCTTGTGAAGTTTTCTTCATACACCATGATAGAATCTTCTTCTTTTTACTTCTATGCAAGGAACTCCCTTTCCATATTAAGATAAAGGGTTCTGGGAAAATATTTATTGAAAAAAATATTTTATTGAAATATTCTCATTTTGTGGAATCAATTTCCTCCTTGAACATTTTTTAATTGATCAATGTCCACCAATGATCATCTTCCCCATCAAAATAATAAACTGTCAGTGCAAATTTCTCTTCTTATAAGCACTGGAGGATAAATAATATCTTCTAAATAGAGATAAACCATTGTTCTGTGAGGAGGGGATAAAAATATCCACTAAACATGGGAGGCCTTTTTACATAAAGGATTCAACCACAAGATTATATTTATTAATAGAATGTTGGTGTTCCATGTGATTCAAGTTATTATTCATAACTTGATTCAGTTGATAAAGTATTATCATGAAGTTTTGAGTACCCATTCCCATAATATTTGGAATATAATTAAGGAAATTATCACATTTCCTATCACATTTATTTTTTCCATGGGTTCTTCTATTTCCATCCATTAACTAAGAAAAATAAATTATAATTATTGGGCTTGAATATTTAGCTAATAAGCATAACAAAATAAAACTTTGAATATAGACGGATAAAATTGTAAATGAAAACCATATCCTAACTTTTTATTCCCTATATTTCAATCTAGGTTATACATGTTGATAGAATTATCCCTATGGTTCTTACCAAATTACTTTAGTCCTATTCTCCAAAAATTACTAGATTGTCCTTTGATACCAACTATGATGTCCCAAAATTTTAACACATATTATTACATGATTTTAAGCATAATTAAACATTTAGTGCAACCTAAGTATCATAAAGTCTAATTTATTTGTATAATTAGGTACACAAAACTAAAACATGAAACCAAAATAAAAACATATTTTATTTATTCTTCATAATGTGCTCCTAACATCATTTGAGCCATTACATCTAAATATGATAACCCATTAAATAAATGAACAAATGGATGACCTAAAATCCCAATAAGGTAATAAACATAGGAATAAATCGTAGCATGTGGGTTTGAAGGCATAACATGGTGACATAAAAGGCATGTAACATTAATAAACATATGGAAGAATAATATAAAGAACATGGGATATTTTACTCATAGAATCATAGAAATTTGGAAAAAAACATACAACATGACATAAACATGAGTCAAGGCTAACCACCAAGAACATTACACATGGAGTAACATGAGTCAAGGATGGCCCCCAAGACCATTTCACATGTAGGAGCATGAGTCAACACTAACCACCAAGACCATTGCATATGATTAGAATGTGTCAAGGCTAACCACCAAGACCATTGCAAATGATGTCTCATGAGACTATAAATTACCCAATTATTTGGAATTATATTTGGGTGTACCCATCATAACATGTTCATGAATATGTGTGCCACATGAATAATCAAGAATAAAGGTTACCCATGGAAATAATTTGGTATCATAATCATGACATAGGGCATAAAAAGGGAATATAATAATGGCGTCCATGAAAGAATGGATTTAAGTAATTCATGGAAATTGATAAGTGGATATAGGCATAGATCATGATAAGTTATTTCAAGATAAATTTTAATCATATTTAAAGAGTGCTTAAGAAACTTTAGAAATAAAACATGTTATTGCAATTTAAGGAAAATATTGAAGAGCATTTAAAGAGAAAAAATGAATAATATTTTATATAAAATTTGAAATAAAACAATAATTGTTTTAATGTTAGAATAATTTATTTTATAATAATAATAATAGGGTATTAAAACATATTATTTAGTTTACTTGAAAATGGGTGAGAAATCGGGAAGTTCTCTTTAATCGGGGTTGCTTATCAAGAAGAATTGAAAAAAAGAACCTTTTTAAAACATGTATTTTCCCATAAAAGATGGATAAAATGATATGGATACATGATTATGGAACCTATAAATAGAATATATAAGAATTATATAAAAATAAATAATAATTACATTAGGATAAAGAGATATAAAATGTAACCTGAAAGAAAAATTGTGGTTCAGAAAGAATCCCTCGCCTTTTGTCTGAAAGTATTCTTCACTTGATCTTAATTTCATAGATAATAAAATTAAATACTTTAATTAATTATTTAAGATCCTTTTATAAATTTATTTTATTTATTATAATTTTATTATGTTCATTTATGGACTTTTTTATGGTTAGGTGAGGAGAATATAAGAAAAGTAAAGAAATTGAAAAGAGATTAAAGGAAAACGAAAGAAGATTTTTCCTCTTGAACTTATTCTCCTTGAGAACCTCCTTAAGAAAAAGTTTTTGTTATTTTGTTGAGAAAAAAGGATCCTATAAATGGGGGAGATTCCCTATAAGAGTATTGGGTAAAAAGTGGACAAGTTTTAAGGATTTTGAGGTGTGAGGAGAAGAGGTGGTATTTACAGTGGAGAAGAGGGGTGATTTTTTATTATTTTGTTCATTATTTTATTGTTTTGGATCAAGACAAGAAATAATATTGATTATTGTAACTAAATATAGTTACAAAATCATTTTATTTCAAGATAATGGTTATTAAATCATCTTTACATCAATAATGACTCACAAATTCGTGTATTTAGCTTATATGGTAAATTATCATACTTCATTATTCACTAAAAATCAACGATTTTAGAAAAATCCAAAAAAATCACCATAAATTTTTTTTTATGTGTATAATTAAAAAAAATAATCCATTTTACGAATATAAGTATCTAAATATGATAAATTTAATTTTTAATTAAAATCATAATTTATTCAAAAAAATACCAATTTTTAAATTATAACTGATTTTATAACACATGGAAAAAAATAATTAAGGTCTCATAAAATTATCTTATAATCATAAGACAAAAAATATTAATTTATGAATTCATTTTATTTAAATAAGTTCTATTTTAAATCATTTTTTTAATTAAAATATTTTAAATAAACATTGATGTTTCATAAAAATACCAATACTTAATTTATCATTTCTAAAACATTTATTTACATATATCAAGATAAAAATACATCATATTTTCATTTATAAGATTCAAAAAATTTATTTATACTTTCATATTTAATGTTACTATTCTATTGGCCATCTTACTATTCATATGGGATATATTACTATTTCAAAGGTCATGTTACAATTCTATTGGTTTGGGTTTCTTAATTTTTATAAATAGTTATTATTTTATTCATTCTTATTCTATAAAGTTTGTATTGTGTTGTATAATTTCTTTTTATGTGATTTATACTATATAAAATTATTATAAGAATAGAAATTTCATTGATAAAATTCTAGGTCATTACAACCTTCATCTTTCCTTTATACACATTTCAAAATTAAATTTTATTAACACTTTTTATGATGTCGATTTTAACAAATGTATTTTGAAATATTCAAAAGGATTTATATTAAATATCATATTTTTTATCTTCCCCTCCACATTTCTTCTGAAAACACATTTTATACTTTTAAAGGATTTATTATTGAATAACATTTAAAAAATTAAAAGGTTTCAAATTTATTCACTTTAACTTTTCAAAAAGGAATTTTGAATGTGAAATATAACATCATATTTTATGAGTATGGAGAAATTGTTTTCTAAGATTTGTTTTATAGTTTCTTTTGTCATATGAGGATTATTTATTACAAAGATTTCATTATATGATTTTAAATGGTTTGGAAAATTATTTTAACTATTTATGATATTGAAAGGAAAAGTAAATTTTATTATATTTTCTAAAAGTAATAGTTCAATTTAAAAAATGTATTCTTTATTTTGAAAGGGATTTTAAAGGATTATATATTTTCTTAAGAAATATTTTTATATCTATATTCTAAAAGTTTTTTTTAAATAAACTTTCTATTATAAAATATATTTTCTAAAAATAATCTTCTTTTATTTTAAAAAGGGAAATTTTTAAATGTTTCAGCAAGATCATGTATTTCATTTTAAAGAAAATATTTTGAAGGATTTTATAGGCCTTTCAAAAAAGTGTCATTCCCTCTTATTTTTTGAAAGATTTATTCGAATATCTTAAAATTTTGTTTTTAATCGGTGAAAACATCCTAAATTCTTCTTATTTTACACTAGATATGTTTTTAAGTCGCTATCCAAATTATTTATCTGGATGTATTATTGAATGTTCTAGGAAGGTTTTTCATGAAACCCATCTCTTTTATGTGGGTTAATAAATGGATATCTAAAGTATGAATGTTCAAGTGATCTGATTGAAGAAATATGTATAGATGATTATTATTATAAATATTGGGGTCGTATTTATCCATATAATTCATTAGTTAAAAATTTATATCTCATAAGATAACTATAAGAATAAATTATTGATACTCTCTCCACTTAGAGAATCAGGAAGTGATGCCTGCTCCACTATGTTATGGGAATTAGGTAGTGATTCATACTCCACTATGTTTATAGGAATTAGGAAGTGATTCCCACTCTACTATGTTATGAGAATCATGTAGTGATGTCAACTCCACTATGTTTATGGGAATCAAGTAGTGATTCCTATTTCACAATGTTATGTGAAATGAATAGTGTTCCCTTTCAACTATTTCATGATTTCTACCCTAGATTATTGTTATAATTCATTTAAATAAAAATAAATATCTTTATACCTATGATTCCATGCCTCATTTTTATTATTTCATGATTTCACACTACTTTTACATGGAACATGTATGATCAGTTGAGATTACATTTCCTTCATTCTTGACTTATAGAAAAATCATATTGTTCAATGTCCGTTTTAATAATATATTTTTACCTTACTAATGTTTGTCATATTTTTATGATCTAACCCTTGATGAAATGTTGATATAAATTCCCTTATTGAGAATTTTATCACACCCCTTCCCTAGGTTATGAAGATGATTATAACTTATGAGAAGTCTATAAGCACTAGTAGAATACTAACCTATACCAACGGTTTGGAACCGTTGGTATAGGCCTCCAAACCGTTGGTATAGATTATACCAACGGTTTGGAGAACCGTTGCGAAGTAAGCCGTTGGGATAGGTCTATACCAACGGTTTTCCCAAAACCGTTGGTATAGACCTATCCCAACGGTTTTCAAAACCGTTGGTATAAGTAATATGAAAATCTATTCCAATGGTTATAAAATCATTGGTATATGTATTTCAAAAAAAAACATGTGGTGGGATTTGATCCCACAACCCCCCGTTTATAATTAAAAGCCTTAACCACTAACCTAACATAACTTTTATAAACATAACTTCATAAATATATATATGTATTATCATAATTATTTAAAATTTATATTTATATAATGTTCTCGGGTAGTAGACCTGGAAGAAATCAAAGAATCTATCCCAACGGTTCTCAAAACCGTTGGGATAGGTCATAATTTCCAGGGGTGGATGCTCGATTTTGGCCTGAGTTTTCCCAACGGTTCTCCCAAACCATTGGGAAAGGGGGGGTCTTTCCCAACGGTTCTCCCAAACCGTTGGGAAAGGGGTGTTTTGAGGACCCTTTCCCAACGGTTCTCCCAAACCGTTGGGAAAGGGTGTATATAAGTGTTGGGAAAGATCCGATTTCCAGTAGTGAATGGAGTCTTATGTGGTTTGATTATGGTGAAATGTTCATAAGTTTTATAAAATAAGTTTCATATGTTACTAGTCCTCAAAGACATTAAAACTTCCATTTTTTTATTTTGTGATGATCTGTGAGTTGTAGTGTTTAACATATATATATGTTTTAAAATAATGATGGGTTTATCTAAATTTGTATCAATGTGAGTGTTTAAAGAAAGTGTTTTTAGAACCATATCTATGAGTGTGGGTCTAGGGTGCTATATTTGGTATTAGAGTTGGGTTTAGTTGTTTTTGAGTATCAGTTTAGTTATTTTTTGAATTAGGATGAGATAACCTTAGTGAAAACCCTAATGATAAGACTAAGTATAGGAAAACATCATGATGTTTTCATAATTTATAGATTTTGTGGTTTTTTAGAAATCATATCACTATATAGTTAATATATACTATGTCAAGATGAACCTAGGTGTAAACACATAGAAATATTTTTGTTAAGTATCAACTAAATCTTTACTCTGTTTCATGATTAGTGGGACTAATATTATACACTTATCTAGCCACTCCAAAGGGATATTATTTTTTTAATTCAAATTATTTTTATGAACCACTATTAAGGGTGTGAATATGTTTCTGTTAAATAACCTATTATAAAATTACCATGGATAATCTAGAAGTTAAATTTTAATCTATATATATCATAGTAGGACCAAATATATCATAGGTTGAAATTAAATTGCCTTTTGATAAGACATATTAAGATTGATTTTTCATGTTCCTATGATCATTTATTGTGATATTATTAGATATTATCAAAAACAAAAGGTTTTAGTGTTTGGTTGGAATTAGGATCATGAAAATGAATATTTGTAATGCATGTATCTAAAAACTCCTAAGACTTATATATAGGGGCATATTTGTAATAAATGGTAGAGAATATTAAAATATAACCATTATAAGGGAAAAAATATATTACCTAGTCTTCCCTAATATAACAAGGTTTACACCTCTTTAGAAAATATATCTTGAGTTGTGATTATAATTTATATACCCTTGGGAATTTTTATTAGTAAGTGATAATTAAAATTGCAAGGACACAATTTTTTAAGTGGGGGAATGTAATTCCCAAGGTTTTTAGGCAGAACATTCTTTCCTATAACTATATGTTTATAATTTTAAATTATATTTTTTCTATTTTATTTGAAATAGATTAGGAAATAAGTTTTACAATATTGGAATTAAATTAACAAAACGTTATTAATTTATAGGAAAATAATGAAAACAAATAAAATGAAAACATTATTACACACCATGTATTATAACTCACTATGGATTATTAGAGCCTTTAAAATTTCATAAATTAAAAATAATAATAAATAGAAAAGAATAGAATGTTAAAAACATGGATATATTTTAATAACCCCGTGGATTTTTGGATTGGTTTGAGAAAGTATGAAGATACTACAGTTCTTAGAAAGAATGGGTTATTGTATTTGTTGACAATATGATCTATGGAACTAATGATTCTGGAAATTCTTGATCTAGTTTTTATAGCATTAAATATCATGGAATAAAGTTTAATGATGAATAAAAGTTTTTTTTGTAAATGGAATAATCAGGTAGTTATTTTTTCTATGCAGTCGATTTGGTGTAGAGGAATTCACGTAGCCATTTCCACTATGTAGTTGAATCACATAGTTGATTCAGACATGTAGCTAAATGATCCACATAGCTAAATGATCTACATAGCTGAATTTTTAATCCACATTTCCATTTTTAATCATGTAGTTTATCAATTGATAATGACATAATTGATTGATAACATAGATGAATATAGATTCATGTAGCCGAATCATGTAAATGAATATGCTATGTAGATTATTTGTCTTTAAGAACCATTTATCTGATTTCTATGAAGTTGGTTAGTCTTCTCATATCCATTTATGAATTCTTGTTACATCATAGTTTTTAAAATGTTTTGAATGTGTTTGAAGTGATTCTTAAATAATTTTAATTTGTTATTTTAATATGTTTTTAAATAATTTTTGATCCGCGATATTGATATGGTCTTTTCCACCTATTGTAGAGATCATGGGGTGTTAATAAAATATAATGAGGATCATAGAGTGTGATCATTACAAATCAGTAAAAGATATACATTTGATATCATGGGGTTTCTTTCCAGCATGAAAACCAAAAATGAAAAATACTATTAACACATGACGAATATATGATACTGAGAAAAAAATATATAAGTATTGTATAGAGTTTATTGTGAGAGACACATAAAACAAATAATAGAGTTTGAAGATAATTTTTTCTTATTCTTAAATGGTAAAAATATAAAGAAACTCACATCTTCAGTAGACTAAGTTTTGATTTTGAGAATTTTTGTGTAGTTATTTAAGGACTTTACTGTGAGTATTTATTCCTTACATATTCTAAAGGCTCGTGGAATGAGATCTACACACTTTATCGTCAAAGAAAACTGATTTTTCTGGTGATCTTATTTTATTTTGTAATTCTATTTTTTAACACAACATGAATATGTGTTCTTGGGTGTGACTCTTAACATGAGTGGTGATATTCCACATATATACTAATAAGAGGATTTCACTTGGGGTGATGGTGAAAAGAATCTCTGGTTCGGAGAATAACCAGTCATGATAAAGAGTAGGATTCTATATTGGATCTGAACCTTTTAAAAATATTTTGTTCCTTTTCTATTTTACTTTACTAAATCCAAAAAATGTTGATTAACCTGAAAAGGTTACCAGATCATAATAGGCCAATATATGTTAATTTCAAAACATATATAAATTAAAAAGAGCACCACTGATTCAACCCCCCCCCCCCTCTCAGTGGTCCATCACCTCTTTGGGCACTTCAATTAGTATCATAGGGTGGTTAATCTATCAAGATACACTAATCGCTGAAGATGGATAATAGGAATTATATTAATAGTATGGGTATCCCTACATTCTATAGAAATTCTATCATATTTGGATGAATGTGATGTTCCCCTATCTCTTATCTCTTCGTCTTGAAGTTAAAGATATAGTAATAGTAGGATTTCCACATATTACTAATGATGCTCTAGTAAAATTTATTATTAAAAGATATATATAATTTGGTGGAAAATCACAAAATTAAATTTTTATGTGGCTTTCAAAAAAGGTTTATACAAAGGTTATGTGACTCAAAAATTCTAAGGAAATTTAGGATATATTAGAAAGAATTTATGAAGTAAATGTGAGAATCAAGGATTCCAAATTTTAAATTTGTAGAAGTAAAATTGAAGATATCAAGATGTGTAATTAATAAAACATTGATTACTACTTTATAAAATTCAATGGAATTTTTGGTAATATTTTTCATTTTGTAGAAAAGCTAAATGATTCAACGATTGTCAAAAAATTGATGAGAAATTTTCATGATAGGTTTGATCATAAAGTTTTATCCTTGGAAGATATATAAGATCTTACTCTAGATGAATTTCATAATATTCTCATTAATTATGAAATTATAATGACCCTATATTTTAAGAAAAATATCAAAGATTATATGGATTTTGAGTCCATGAGAAAGATCAAAATTAAAGATGATGAAATTTCTGAATCATGTGAATATGATGATGAAGATGAAGATGAATATTAAAATAAAATCATTTCACTTATTTCAAAATATATTAAATAAAGGAAAGTTTAATGTTAATGGAAAATTTTCACTAAGGTGTTACAATTGTAATGATATTGGACACTTTGTGGTAAATTGTCCTAAAATGAAGTCCACTAAAGCTAAGTTAGATGATGAGAAACCCCAAAATACGAAATGGGCTAAAATATCAAAAGATTCAACCAAATTTTTTGGAATCAAAAATAAGTTCCTTAAATATAAAGGAAAAATATATGTGAGAAAAGAAGAAGAAGCTAACTCCACATTAAGCAGCTGATTTAAATATTAAACTAGTTTCATGGATCATGTTTAAAAATTGTTCAACACATATGGAAGTGAAGATGATTAAAGTGAATGAATAGAGATATATCATATGTTAAAGAAATAATTATAATCTTGTCTTGATAAAAACAAAAATATCAATAAGTATAAGAGGTTATTATTGAATGAAAAAAAATATAGTTATGATAAAGGAATAATGTGAAAAGAAACAGGTTTCTTACATTGATTAAATCAAAAAATACAAACTAAAAGTGAATAAAATGGAGAAGATGGTAAAATACCTTGAAAAAATTTTTCTCTCAAATAATAAGAATATTCCAAAACTAAATAAAAATGTCTTGAAAAAAATAGATGGAAAAGTATTAGATAATATTTAAACAATGTATTTAAGGTCAAGGTTGTATCATTACAAGATGGTGAAAATACAGGTTCAAAGAATTAGGTCAATTATGATATTTATGAATATCAAATTAAATATGTTATCTCCAAAAATACAGTTCCTAAAATCATATTTGTATGAGTTTGGAGCATTAATACTAGTAAAAAATAATCTTCTAAATAAAAGGGAGTTATATAATCTTCACGAATATCATTTCCCCTAGAGTAGATACAACCACAATATATGGAAAAGAAAACATCACTAATCTATTAGTTGAATCCATTATCAGTATGTAAGGTCACGGTTTATGGGATATTGTTGGTTTTGTGAAGTGTATAGTCAAAAAACATACACATGATGGTATACCATTTCACTAACATATATGATACATGCACCAAGGAGGGATATTTTGAGAAAATAAGAACAAATTTATAAATAAAACATGAAGTTACCAAAAATTCATCTTCTCTTCCTACATATAAAAAATTTGATTGCTCATAATAAATTAATTTTATATGTGTATCTTTATGGTCATGTTACTAAAAAAATTAATGAGTAATATTCCAAGAAAAATACCCAATTTTGAGAGTAAGAAGTGAGTTCAAAAAATGAATGAAAAAAAATCATGTTTTGATGGAGTAACATTAAATATGTTATAAGTACCAAGTCATGGATACTTGATACTGTATATTTTTCACACATGACTTCTGAAAAAAAAATTGAGAAATGTTGATAAGAATTAAGGGGGAGAACTGAACTTTGGAAATGATTATTCCCTAAAATTAAATGAGTTTTCTTGGTAGAGATTGAAACCCAGAATTTGAATTAATTATATATTATTTTTTGAAGAGATAAAGCACACTTTTCTTAGTGTTAGTCAATTTTACGATGGTGAAAATGAGGTGGTATTTAGATAGGACTCATATATCATAAAAAGCATAAAGGATTGGAGTATCATTACCCAAGGAAGAAGAACCAATGAAAATATATCCAAATTAGTGATCCTAGTGATTCCTATTACCTAAGTTCCAAATATGAAAATAACATATAGAATATATGAATTTTTCATATTTTCAAAAGAAT
This sequence comes from Viscum album, assembly GCA_963277665.1. Lineage (NCBI taxonomy): Eukaryota > Viridiplantae > Streptophyta > Magnoliopsida > Santalales > Viscaceae > Viscum > Viscum album. Next base: position 902,711,507 of record OY728158.1, on the reverse strand, counting down.
TATGAGTAAAATTTTAAAGCATAATTTTGTGAGATATTTATCTAAGATGAAGAGATATAAATATGAACTCTATGAAACCTATCAAAAAAGGGAAAATGGAATAAGTTCATCATAAATGACTGGACATTCTATCTTCCAGGCCACTTGATCTCATTCATACTGACTTATGTAGTCCAATGAGAAAAAAATATTCAAGAGGTGGTCTATATTTTATTACATTCATTGATGATTATAACTAATTAACTAATGTTTTTTTATTAAATATAACTCAAATTAAATCAGAATGATTAAAATTTTCAAAATACAAGACGAGAAGGAGTTCGGTCTCTATATCAAGAATATTGGATCAGGCAATGGTAAGGATTTTACATGTGATTTTTTTTTAAATTATCTCACCAAACATGGAATCAAGAGTTAGTACAACACACCATATACTCCAAAACAAAATGGGGTAGTTGAAAATAATAACATAAGAATAATCGATATGGGAAGGACTATGTTAGTTGAACACAACATTTCAAAATATTTCTAGAGAGAATATGTGTGTACTTCCATACACATATAGAAAAAGTGTCTATAGAGACCAGAAACGCAAAATACACCATATATAATGTGGTACAAGAGATATATAATTGTTAAATACAAAAACGTTTTTGGAATCCCTTGAATTATAAATTAGAAGAACAAAAATATGGAAAATTTTGAAGATAAAACTGAGGAAGGAACGTTCACAGGCTACCTATAAAATGGAAGTTGTTATATATTTTAGAGAAAATTGTTTGATAATATATTTGATTATAGATTTGTTGAGACTGTTGAAAATAAGCACAAATCAAACACAACAATGGAATCAATTTTATAAGATTCAATATAATATGGCATGAATATATTAAAATAGATGAATGATGATGTTACTAAGAAGGATCCTATAATTGTTGAAATTGATTCTAAATAAACCTATAATTAATGTGAAGCTAATAAAAGTGAGAAAACAATAGTACAAAAAATTGAAGATGCATGTTTGAAATGAAAATATAATTTCAAATCCACTGGATCAAATTCAAATAGGAAGAATATTGAGATTAGAGGATCAAAAAACCATTATTTACCAAATAAATCATTATATAGTTAAATAATCACTTAAGCTTGATGGGTGGATACAAGATATGAATGAGGATCTTGATAAGATCATGAAAAAATCCACTTTGTATATTGTTCCGAGATCTAAAAATAAAAATATAATTTTCACCAAGTGGGTTTCTAGAAATAATCTAAATGAGAAGGGTGATGTATCAAAAACCTTCTATGATTGTGTACAAATTATATTACCAAATGTAAGGTATTGGCGTTGAAGAAAATTTTACACTAGTAGCAAGACTAGAGACTATAATAATTTATTAGTAGTGACAGCTCAAAAACATTACAAAGTTTATCAAATGGATTTGAAATATGCCTTTCTAAATGGTGATCTTGAGGAAGAATTCTATATTGAAAACCAGATGGTTTTATCATAGACAATGATGGGAGCATGGCATGTAGATTAAATAAATATTTGTACGAGAGAAATAATACCCTATAGATTAGTATTCTAAAATGGGTTGATGTTTAAGGTATATTAATTTTAAAAAAGGGAAAAGTTGACTATAACATTTATGTGAAGGAAATGAGTATATACATTCTCATTGTAATTTTATATATAGATGATATCATATTTTTTGGTGATAAATAGTGTATCTATGAAGAGTTTTCTGAGTAGATGATAAAGCATTTTGAGATGTCGATGGTTAGTGAGATGATGTACTTTTTGGATTTTAGTTTGATCATAATCAAAATTACATCTTTCTATATCAATAAAAATATACTGGGGAATTGCTAAAAAAATTGGAATGGAAAATTAAAAACAAGTTTTAAGTTCCATTTCAATTAGAAAAAAATTGTGCATGGATGAATCTAGAAGAAATGATAACCAAAAATAATCCATAGGACTCATTGGAAGTATACTTTATCTAAAAACATCAAGGTTAGATATAACTTATGCAATGGATCTATGTTCGAGATTTCAAAGTGATCCTAAAGAGTCTCATTGGATGGATGATAAAAGAATACTGAAATATGTGAAAGGAATTATGAACTATGGGATGGTATAAATACATAGTATAGATTTGAAATTTATGGGATTTATAGATATAGATTGGTCTAGTAACTATACAGATAGATTATTAACTTTAGGTGTAACTTTATTTCAAGGAGAGAGAAATCTTATTTTGTATAGTAAAAAAAGAATAATTCAATGACTCTGAGAATGGATGAGGAAGAATATATAGAATCTATTAATACCTGTATATAGTTGGTTTGGATGAAAGTGTATTTATGAGATTTAAATAATGATACCAAGAGACTGCCGAGAAGTTCTTGTGATAATAAAATGGATATAGGGTTATATAAAAATATTGTACAACATTAAAGATCCAAGTAAATTTATAAAAGATATCATTTTATCATATAAAAGTTATCCAGAGATGATATCAAGTTAGAATACATTACTAAAAAAGATCAGGTTACTGATATTTTCACCAAAGCGATACCAAGAGATAGGTTTATGGAATTAAGGATAAAAATTCATGTTCATCCCTCCCTATTAACTTGAATTTTTATTACTTTAAGTTCCCCCGCAGTACTTTGTATTATTTTTCCAAGGGGGGGAATGATTTTTTAGTGAAGGGTAAATATATGATGTAGGTTGAGTTATAAATATTATCATGCTAAATAATTTCTCTCAATGATGATAAATCATTGTATGAGAACATGATAAAGGCATTAGAGAAGACAGTTACCCACCATCATGGAAGAAATTTATGATACAATGATGTTATTGGTTTTGTTTTATGTGTGGTAATATACAGGGTTGATGTGATGGTTTTTCAATAATTACTCTCAAGAGACAATGAAGGAAGTCATATACTGATGTTGTTTTAGATGTATTTAAATAATTCTCCTTATATTTGGTGATGTTTGTACCCCTTGGAGAGTTGGATCAGTGATCATAAATAATTATCTCTCCCCATTGATGGTGAAATGGTTCTATTACTTCATGAACCAAGTGCTTTCTTATGGTAATTAATGGGGTTTCTAATTTATTTTCTACAAATACAAAGGGGGAGATTAAATAACCCTGTGGATTTTTGGCTTAGTTTGAAAAATCTTGAAGATCCGATGGTTCTTAGAAAACATGGGTTGTTGTATTTGTTGGAAACTTAATTTGAAGAACTCTTGTTTTTGGAAGTTCTTGATCTAGTTTATATAGAATTAAATATCATGTAATAAAGGTTTATAATTTCATAAAGTGTTTCTTTAAAGGGAAGAATCAAGTAACAATGTTTTCTACATGTAGGATTTGGTGTAGAGAAATTCACATAGTCATTTCCACTATGTAGTCGAATCAAATAGATGATTCAGCCATGAAGTTGAATAATCCACATGGCTAAATGATCTCTGTAGATGAATTTTGAATCCATGTAGCCATTTTTAGTCACATAGCCAATTTCCTAAGAATGATGTAACTAATTGGAAATACATCCAAATTCAAATTCACATAGCTGATTCACATAGGTGAATATGCCACATAACTGATTTTTCATTGAAGACCACAAAACTAGTTGCTATATAGATGATTATTATTCATATATCTATTTCATACTTCTTGATACACAATATCTCTAGAATGATTTGAATGTGTTTTGCAGAAATTATTAACTAGTCTTAATTAGTGATTTTAATATGTTGTAAATCCTTTTTGATCCAAAATATAGATACACTCTTTAAATGATACAAAAAAAATTTGGAACATTCTTTATCATTATTCACTTGTATCCATCTTAATGGAAACACTAAAAACTTTTTCATAAAATATAATCTCTTTAAGAATGAATTTTAAGATTTTCCAATATAAAGAATAAACCAAAATGGATTCCTTCATATGGATATATAGATTTATAAACTTCTATATATTCAAAAAGTATGATATTATTTAATACATAATCATAAATATTTAGATATTACTCCATGATGTAATATTAATCTTCTTATTGTAAAATGTTGACAATAATTTATTCAAATTCATAAATGATAATTCTCTAATATATTTTAATTTTAATATTAATTGATGAATCATTATTAAATGGAATGTGATTTATCGTTGTTGTCCAAATATGACAACCCACTTTACTTCTCCAGTTATCTCCCTGAGACCATGCATCACCTTCAATTCCATGTATGGTAAATATAAATAAAATACATAAATATTAAGGGAATAAAGTGGTTCAATTTTTTTCTCAATGTGAACAGTAAGGTTGAGATAATTTTCTTAACCAACTTGTTACACTCTTATGCTTCCACATATGAATTTTAGATATAATTTTTATTTTGGTAACATGGATCTCATCACTTATTCTATTTCATTGTGTGAGATAATTCTTCTCTATTTATCCATCAAATCATATTCAACTCCTGATGTAATCTTTATTATCTTCAATGATTCTTCTTTTATTGGAAATGTTGTTAAATAAAATTTAGTAATATGTGAAATTTTATTGAATTTATCACAAAAAAACTTATTTAACATAGGATTTATCTTTTTTTTACAACCTATCATTAAATTTAGAATCTTTATGGGGAATCTTCATTTCCTTTATTCATTTTCCTTTTATTATGCTTCTTCCCACTTTCTTAATTTTTCCAAATCTACTGGATAACTCACAAGAATATATTTGGATGCATTGGAAGCTTTTTTTGAGTTTCCAAATGGATTCCTATGAGTTACTTTCTTCATGTTATTCTTATAATATTTAACACTCCACCTAAAAATATTCATGGGCCTATTTTAAATATGATAGTTTTTTATTCATTATCTAAAGATTAATTTTTTTGAAACATTTTGAGTGTAATCTATTTTTACAACCTTCTTCATATTTCTACCCACTGATGAATATTCCTTCTTTATCACAAAACCTTGTGGTATTATCTTATCATTAACATTTTATACATATTTTTAGAATGTACGGAATTTTTTTTTCACCTTTATTGCAGACACTACAAATATCTCCAAACTTCACAAATCTATTTGATATTGATATATTTTTCTTTATCTATAGTTGTTTCATCTAATTAGGATGTCTACCCCTTCACATTGCCTTTATTTATGCTTTTAAAATAATTTTATTATACTAAAAATCCAATGAAAAATGTCTAAATATATTCTATAATCAATAAATTCCAACAAACCATAACCTTTTCTTCTTTATTTCTTACTGCCCAAAAGTTACAGACTTGTGATCAAACTGTTTTTGGGGTTTCTACAAAAAAAATTTGATCTTCTTAGGGAACTATTAACCATAATAATTATATATACCATTGAAATAATGGTATAATTATCATCCATACTTTTACAGGTTTGTATTTTAACCCTACACATTTTATGAAAACATATTCAAAAAATTCATGAAATAAAGATATGGATGGTACCCTTTTCTTTGAGACTGCTTGAGAAAGATCATAAAAAATATGAAATTATCTTATTTTAACATAAGATAGGTCCTTTAACATTAGAATAATATTTATAATTATCTATTATAGTAGTTCCAAAATTATTCTATTTCAAATACTCAACATGTGTCTTTTCAAAATTGGAAAATTTGATTTCTAATTCTAGATAACACATCTTGAGAGAATTATTTCGATATTTAATAAATTTCATTATTTATTCATAGTCCTTACTTATCTTACAAAATCTTTATCATTCATTTTTATCTTCTCTTTTAACATATTTACATGCTCCTCAATCCTATAGTATTTAATATCAAATTATGTATTCTTTGAATCGATGTTATTTTTATGATTTTCTTCCAATGCATATAACATCTTTAGTAGACCCATAATTCTCTTAGATTTCACCAAACCACTTCTCTTCAAATTTGGATCATATTAATTCAGTCTCTTCAAGCTCCCTTTATTTGAATTTTAATTATATATATAGATTTATAAAATAATATCTCTTTATCTCAATTCTTTATCTATGTTATCTATTTTATATTTAAGTTGACTGAATTCTACCAGCTCACTTTTAAAAATTTCATAGGTAAAAGAAACTATTTATTTAGGAAATGAATGTAGTATATTTTTTATTAATTCACTAGATAAATCTATTTACATATGGTTACACACACTTGATTCTTCTTTCTTTGGATATTTTGAACTAGAATTTTTAAATACCTTATGATCACATGAATCCCTGGAAAAATTTTCTAAAGAAGTGTTCTCCAAATACTTTGTGGTACATCGAACCACAAATTATTTTCCTTCCAAGTTAGAAATGTCTTCCTTTCTTGGATAACATGAAATTTATTTCTATTTAGACTATAGGGACATCTTCCACATCTTATTATTCGGTTTATTTTTCATATTTATCAATGTATTGGAATAAAGTGAATTCTAATTTGATAGAGAAATAACTTATCCAAAACTGCACTTCATAATAATTACCAGAAAGAAACTTCAAATATTCAAATAGAACAACTTTAATTTGAGAATCCTGTTATATTTGAACCTGTCCCTCTGATACCAATTGAGGATAATTAGTTGGGTATGTGTTATACACTGAGAGGGTGAAGGGGGTCAATAAATTTAGGTGTCTAATTTTACTTTTTCAACCCCTTCACACGTTTATGATAATCATTATTAAGTGATGATCATATTGTTCTGTTTCTTTTTATCTTGTTCATTATTCTTTCAAGAAACACCTTTGAATACACACACACACACACACAAGATACATGAATATTTATAAGCTTCACCTTTCAAAATAAAATCAATGTCCTTATTATGATCTAGATTCTACTGAGATAATACTATCCACTCATATCAACTTGTGAATACAATTGGGAAGAGTTTATCCTTATACCCAATTTTAGTACATATCACACTCTATAGAATCCATTTGCATATTTATATCTATATCCTAATATTTTATAGATACAATGACTAAAGAGTATTATAAAAAATATCTACAAGGATATTTATTCACTACTTCATGTATTCTTTTTCTACTTTCACTTACATACTATCATGGAAGGATTTTCGTCTTCTTTTGTATGAAAAAATAAATACAGAAACTTCTTTTACAACAAAAACATGATCACTAATATTATTTATTAAAAGAAATACTTGTTTACTTTTCATATATATTCTTCTTCCTCATGTGTAACAACTTTACACAACACCTCGTCTATTATTCCCTCTCCTTCTTATTTATCATATTCAACTTCAATTCACAACTAAACTGCACTAGATTTCTTCTACTGGATTCAAGAAAAAAGAATTTATCTTGTGTAATATTGTTTTAGATCTTTATCCTTTTCTTTTTCATATATGTGAATCATATATTATAAATATTTTCTTCTATGCATTCAGTTATATTCATCAAATTACTCTTCATGGTGCACTTCTCATCTTGTTTTTCTCCTCTGGAGGTCTAAACATCCAATTTAATTTTTGAATAATACACCCAATATCTAGACACTTGTCATAATAATATTTGGTCATTAAAATCACCCATAATACCTCTAAAAACATCCTCCATGATCTTTATAATCATAGACCACTATAAATGATTCTCATTCAACTTATTCTCACCTTTCGTAGTGTGAATTATTCAACTTTAATCAACTTAAAATAATTGTAAAATTTACCTTCTACTTTGGCTTGAATCGTGGTCTAAAAATATATAAACATTATTTGTGAATCATAGATGAACTATTTAAGGATCTAAAATAATCACATGATTGATCTCTCACAATATTTTTGTAAAACAACCAGAAAAATCCACTTCCACAACCTGATGTGGGATCCTTATCCCTTTTTCCTTCAAAACAAAAACCACCATGGTAGTGGTATCCAACTCCTAGCCATTATGTTATTATTATTCACCATTAAATTATGGTTTTTCAAACCACATGCATGATCAAAACCATTTTGGTATTCTTGTATTTCAAGTCTTAAATGCAGAACACTCATTCATCCATGACTTCCTCACTATATCCTGGTGCAAAAATATTTTTTATTTCTTTCCAACATGCCTATAACTGTGGAAATGATCTCTTATTATTAATTTTTTTTCTAGTAGCTTCACCTATAGATTATGATCTCTTTCACTACAGACACGGTCTCCAACCTTGGATATTTTTTTGATAGGTACACTGAAGGTCCACCATAGGGGCCACCATGGGTGAGGTATTTTTTCAATTCTCTATTTTGGGAATCTTAAATCATATACTCCCTCTACCATGGGTATGACACCATGACACCACTATGGAGTGTACTTACCCATGTTGGGAAATCCCTTCACAAAACTCCCTCCAAAATGGGCATCATCTTACTTGGTTTGTTCCTTTCATCTTTATCCTTATTTAATATTTATAAATAGATTTCATCATGATAAACTAATCATTATGACTATAGAATTGAAGAACAGTTTACATGGAATCGTCATATTTAACTTCATCCAAACATCCATGGATAAAACTTGTGATAACACCTTCATAATAGATATATTTAAATCATATCCGTGGAACTCAAAGTATTCAAATCACTATTGATTTCAATTTATTAAGTACTTCCAGGCCAAGAAATTTAACCTTAAACAAACTAATCTTCCAAATTTTTATCATCCAAACTTCCAAAATATTTTTGACTCATTCTAGATAACTTCTTCTATACTTCAACATGATTGGATACTTTAACTAATAATTAGTTTATCATAATCTCGAAGATTCATCTTCACTTAAATTCCTTAATCAACAAGCCTCTTCATTAACATATTGACATCAATGAATGTTTCATATTCATTGGAAATATCATTGTTAATAAATAAAATACACACAAAGTAGTCTTAACACCCTTTACACACACACAAACCAAATCTCATAGAGTAACATGACTCAGTAGTCTCAACTGTTATACTATAGTTCTTATAACATTGGATAGGGGAAAAATTAAAAGAGTTAGGAATTATTTAAAACTTTCCTATAGGGATGGGAGAAAATTGAAAAGAATAAAGGGTAAGGATACCATCCCATTTTGAGTAAGGGTAAATAAAGAGTTTTTTATGTGTTTTTTGAAAAAAAAATTAATAAGTCCAGGATAGTGTTTTTTTTTTTGAAAATTACCTCAAAAGGAGACATAAATGATGCCACCTTTCATAAAAAAACTTATTTTAAATATTCATGTTTGTATATTCAAAAAAATATATGTTTGTATATTTTGATATATATATATATATTGTTTATTTTATATTATTTATAATTATGACCATTAATATTTTAAATTTAAAATGCTATGTTTTTAAGAAAAAAATCATGACATGTAAATTAGCTTTTACTTATTATATTTATGATTTTTTATTTTCAATTATCTTTTATATGTTGAGTCACTTTATCAAATATCATTTAGATTGTATCTATATTTTATAAGTTATAGCTTTCAAATTCACCAACATGAAACAAAATAATGTTTGAAGTTGGTGTATTTTAAAGTCTATAAATAATAAAGTAGAAATACAATCTAAATAAAATTTGACACACTTACTGAACATATAAAAATAATTAAAAATAAAAATAATTTCATATAAAAATTAATGTAAAGTAATTTTAGGGGAATGATATATTATTTCATTAAACCATTACATTTGTATTGATAATATCTACTAATATTCTTTTCCTTTTAAATTTTTTATTATATTTATGATTTTTTTTATTTTCAACAAAATTTTTTATTCTTAGTCTATGTTTTATGTTTTATTTAGATTGTTTTTATATTTTATATTTTACCATATTTTAATGCTACCTTCTTGAAATCTAATAATTTTTCATATGTTTCATGTAGTCAACATTAAAGGCTTATAAAATATAAAATGTAACTAAAATATAAATGAAAATTGAAATATTGGATAAACATTTAAAAATGGTTGATATTAAAAATAATTTCATCATTTTAATATATATAAAATAATATAGAGAATATAATACATTGTTGTTTCAAATACATTAAGTCAACAACACATGTATAAATAAATGAGTAAAATCACTATCTATGATGAGTAACTATCCAACAATCTGGTGTGTAAATAGGATACTCATATCAAAATCATCTACCTCTATGATAGGGTGGAGTATGATTACCTAGGTAGGGATGATCCTTGAGAATTGGCGACTTGACTATAAGATGCTCTGGATATGACTCACCAAAAGGAGGTTTTAACAAGATTTCATCTTGTGCACTCGATCCTTCTCCCACTATGTGAGTAGAGTGAACTTCTATAAACACACGGGGGAACCATACAGCCTATGAAGACTCAGGAATGAAATATAAGGGCATGTGAAATGACCCCTGATAGAAGCTCAGATAATCTGGAACTAGATAAAACTATGGACATCCTAACAACATAAATGGATCCCATGCCTCCTCATGAACATCCCCAATCAGCTGAGGATAAACTTATAGAGGTAAAGCCTCTGCCTATGGAATATGTGAGGCATCACATGTAGCATAATACAGTATACATCATATTCATCATGGATCCTCAATTTCAGCAGTAGCTGGAGGAGGTTCCTGAGTAGGAACCTCCACCCCCTGGGCAGCAATGTCATCTCCCTAAGGTGGATGATCTAATATACTATCTTAAACCACATGATAAGCTAACATCATCACCTATATTGCAATATGGATCGCTGCCACACTAGAAACCTCATCCTTCTTTTTGATCAGACAAGATGATAATCTATTGTAGTCGAGTATGTTGCAAATAGATTCAAAATGAATAATAAAATAGTAAAACAAAAAACTAATGAAAATTTATTATCTTAACAGATCTTGAATCCCTCTTCTGTGTGAAGTAAGATATCGTACAGTCTTTATTCTATACCATGGCACATACTTGAGCTACTCTGATAGATGGAATCACATCAGACACACACCCTTGATATGAAATGAAACTCTTTTATCCTTGATGTCAAGATACTCAGTATTTCATCAGTTCTAGTTGACATCCTACCACCATGTCAGCTTCACAGAATGAAGCGTTGGTGATTGTCTTGATGGAAATAGAATAAGATGAACACATCCAAACTATAACATGACTCTATTAGGCTGGTGCCACTCAATAATATAAAAGTGAATGAGAGGAACTACATCTATTGCATTGTAAATTCTATTGGTGTGGTATAAGGAAAAATGGTCTAATAAATCCTAGTATTCTATCAATGGAATCTTAAATGACATGTCTGATTTTCAAAAAATTATGTTACTAAAAACAAAAAAAAGTTGATATTATGAAATTGGTGTTGTACCTCTCGAACCCCTCAAGGTTTTATTTTCATGATCACAATCACCCTCATATTTATCTAATACTTTTTCAAGTGTTTTTGGATGATAGGAATCATTTCAGGTGGCCACGGAACTGGGCCAAGAAGGCCAAGAAGGCAAAAAGCCAATCTGGACTGAAATTCAGTCCACCGGCCAACCGGTGGCTTCACCACCGGTCGACCGATGGACCCTGGGCTGAAGACAGAGCCACTGCCTCACCACCGGTCAGCCGGTGGCTTGACCACCGGCCAGCCGGTGGCTTGACCACCGGCCAGCCGGTGGCACCTGCACTCAAGAGGGAGCCACTGCCTCCCCACCGGCCAACCGGTGGCCTCAGCACCGGCCAGCCAGTGGCACCCTCTCCAAATAGTGTCAGCTACTGCCTCACCACCGGCCAACCGGTGGCCCTGCACCGGCCAGCCGGTGGACACAGTCAAACTAGTCGTTGGGCTGTTGACCAGCCTGTCCACTTGGCTCCCAACGGCTCTTTTAGCCTCTCCAACAGCTCCGAAGCCACCCCAAGGGTTCCATGCCTATAAATAAAGGCCAAGGAAGCCCCGGACACCTACCGGAACTATTGTAAAGCCAACGGACATATTTTCCATCATTCGGCAATCCTCCGGCGAGCCACTTCAAAGGATCCTCAAGTGCTCCAATCCAACTTCCAATCCAAGGAGCACCTCAAGAAGCTTGGGAGAGCACCCTACATCAACTCCATCATCCAATTGGCGCCCAAGTCTTCCCAAATACGGGTTTTATTGTTTTACTTTTTATTGAGCTTTAAAATTGGGTTTGTGCCTACAAACCCCAAACTCTTTTCTCATCCCTCTTTCTTTTGGGTTTCACACCACCACTAAGGTGTGAAGAGGTTTCGTCAAGCCTTTCCTTTTAAAAGGCTTGTGTTTCGGTGAGCTAGCCTTCACCCGTTAAAAAGGCTAGTGGGTTCTTGCTATTCCATTGAAAGCAAGTGGGTTCTTGCTAAACCACAAAAAGCAAGCTGTAATAGGTCCTAGTGCTACCTCAAAGCCTAGTGGGTTTCTTGCTAAAACCATTGAAAAGCAAGCGGTAGGAATCTCTCAACGGTTGAGTTGGGAGCGGAGACGTAGGTCGGGTTTTTGGCCGAACTCCATTATCAAGTTTTGTGTCTTGCCTTCTTTATTTCCGCTGCATTTCAACTTTGAATTTTAATTTGTTAATCATTTTTTAAAAGGCAATTCACCCCCCCTCTTGCCATCTTTTCCTCGGGATTATTCCGAACCAACAATTGGTATCAGAGGGCGTATTTGAATAATTCCCTAACCGGTTTCAAATTAAAGATCCTATTTTTTTTTTTTTGATGGCTTCTACCGCTTCTTCTTCTCAAACCCCCGAAGGATTTTCTTTGGATCGTGCTCCATTCTTTGATGGAACCGATTATTGTTTTTGGAAAACCCGCATGACCACATTTCTTAAAAGCATTGGTTATCCTATTTTTAAAATTGTCATGCATGGTTTCACCCTTTCTTCTCCCGATGAATCTCAATGGACCCACACCGACATTGCAAATTTCGAGCTTGATGGAAAAGCCATGAATGCTCTACATTGTGGTCTTGACCGTAATGTTTTTGATTGTATTTCTTCTTGCACATCTTCTCATGATATTTGGAAATTGTTAGAACTAACCTTTGAAGGTACTAGCAAGGCTCAAAAGCAAGAACCCGCTCAAAAGCAAGAACCCGCTCAAGAGAAAGACCTTGACGAAAAATTCAAACCCGTTTGCCCACCTCACAAGAAAAGGGCCAAGAAAAAGGAAAATAAGAAGGCTCAAAAGGCATCTTGGAGTGAAAGCTCCACCTCTTCATTCTCCTCATTCTCCTCGAGCGACCAAGGTAATAATTGCCTAATGGCATTCCATGAGGTAACATCTTCCGACTCCTCCTCTTGTTCTTCAAATTCCAATTCTTTCAATCATTTGTCGTATGAAGAACTCCAACATGCTAGAGACCAACTTGAAAATGGTTTTCATGAGCTTTCTTCAAAATTCGTTGCTTTAAAAAAGTCTTTCAAAAAGCTTTCCTCCGAAAAAGAACAACTTTTCAAAGAGAAGGAGGAACTCACCCTTAAAATCCAAAATTTTCCAAATGTTGATTCTATGGAATCAACCATCAAAGACCTTAGAGAAACCCTAGCTAAGTTCACCCAAGGGGAACAAAATTTGAACAATCTCCTAGGTTCTCAACGAATTTCAAGAACCACCCAAGGGCTAGGATACACCAACCAAGCTTCCTCCTCCCATGCACCAACTGTTTTTGTAAGGGGGAGCTCTTGTTATAAATTTTGCAATTATTGTAAGAAAACCGGGCACCTTATTTATGAATGTAATTGCAAAAATGCCCGGTACGGTCAACCCAAGTCTATTTTCTTTTCCGATGAGTTTTATAGGAGAAGACCCGCCATGAGACAAGTATGGATTGAAAAATCCTTCTTAGCGAGTCTCACCGGACCTAAATTTGTTTCGGTTTCAAAAACCTCTCCCCGATGATTTATTGTTTTTATTTAGGGGGAGTTAGGATTGATTAAGCTTTTCAATTTCAAATTTTTTTTCAATCTTTCAATTTCAACACTTGGTTTCAAAACTCTCAATTTCAAAAATTTTCATTTGGTTTCAAATTTCAAAATTCAATTGGTTTTTGATTCAAAACTTTCAATTCAAACTGTTATTCAAATTCTCATTTCATTTCAAAAATTTCAATTGATTTAAAATCTCTTCTTGTTTTTCAAAATATCCCTCAATCAAGTTTTATGCCCCATTCTATTTTGATAATCACAAAGGGGGAGAAATTTCTTGATTGATTGGGGGAAAATCATTTTTCATCATGCTTTGCATTTCCTTTCAATTTCAGTATTTTACATTGTTTGTTTCGGTGATTGTGATCATCAAAATAGGGGGAGATTGTTGTACCTCTCGAACCCCTCAAGGTTTTATTTTCATGATCACAATCACCCTCATATTTATCTAATACTTTTTCAAGTGTTTTTGGATGATAGGAATCATTTCAGGTGGCCACGGAACTGGGCCAAGAAGGCCAAGAAGGCAAAAAGCCAATCTGGACTGAAATTCAGTCCACCGGCCAACCGGTGGCTTCACCACCGGTCGACCGATGGACCCTGGGCTGAAGACAGAGCCACTGCCTCACCACCGGTCAGCCGGTGGCTTGACCACCGGCCAGCCGGTGGCACCTGCACTCAAGAGGGAGCCACTGCCTCCCCACCGGCCAACCGGTGGCCTCAGCACCGGCCAGCCGGTGGCACCCTCTCCAAATAGTGCCAGCTACTGCCTCACCACCGGCCAACCGGTGGCCCTGCACCGGCCAGCCGGTGGACACAGTCAAACTAGTCGTTGGGCTGTTGACCAGCCTGTCCACTTGGCTCCCAACGGCTCTTTTAGCCTCTCCAACGGCTCCGAAGCCTCCCCAAGGGTTCCATGCCTATAAATAAAGTCCAAGGAAGCCCCGGACACCTACCGGAACTATTGTAAAGCCAACGGACATATTTTCCATCATTCGGCAATCCTCCGGCGAGCCACTTCAAAGGATCCTCAAGTGCTCCAATCCAACTTCCAATCCAAGGAGCACCTCAAGAAGCTTGGGAGAGCACGCTACATCAACTCCATCATCCAATTGGCGCCCAAGTCTTCCCAAATACGGGTTTTATTGTTTTACTTTTTATTGAGCTTTAAAATTGGGTTTGTGCCTACAAACCCCAAACTCTTTTCTCATCCCTCTTTCTTTTGGGTTTCACACCACCACTAAGGTGTGAAGAGGTTTCGTCAAGCCTTTCCTTTTAAAAGGCTTGTGTTTCGGTGAGCTAGCCTTCACCCGTTAAAAAGGCTAGTGGGTTCTTGCTATTCCATTGAAAGCAAGTGGGTTCTTGCTAAACCACAAAAAGCAAGCTGTAATAGGTCCTAGTGCTACCTCAAAGCCTAGTGGGTTTCTTTCTAAAACCATTGAAAAGCAAGCGGTAGGAATCTCTCAACGGTTGAGTTGGGAGCGGAGACGTAGGCCGGGTTTTGGCCGAACTCCGTTATCAATTTCGTGTGGATTGCCTCTTTATTTCCGCTGCACTTTACTTTGATTTTTAATTTGTTTATCAATTTTTTAAAAGGCAATTCACCCCCCCTCTTGCCATCATTCCTCGTTTATTCCGACCCAACAATTGGTTAGTCAATGAAAGACTGTATATACGTATTTTAGTGGGTAATAGACTTTACAACATGAGGCGGTATGAACCCAAATTGTGTCTCAAAGCCCTGATTAAGTGGTGTGACTTGCTCCACCAATAAAATACAACACTAAAAGTGATAATTAATAAGAATTTAAATTCAATAACTCCTTCTAGAATCAGAAAACAATAGAGACGAGTGATCATAACAACATCCACATGAAGCATCCCACAATGCATCTATATGTCTCTCTTGACCAGCAACAAAAGGATAGAGGGGAGGAATTCACTCCCATTCCAACATATAAAGTACGATTATGCATCCCTTGAGATTAGTTTGATCTGAGTGGCATGATGCACATAAGGCTCTATATGTGTATGCCAAGCATGAAAATCCCCATTTGTATCTTTTGACCTAGTAAAAATATTCCAATATCCCCAAATACATCATGTGTACATGCATACCTGAGTGATCAGTGTACAATGTCCCTCTAATGATCCTTAATATATATGTACAGGCTTGATGCATGATAGTCTTCTCATAAACATCATTGGGTAATTGTGCAAAGTGAATCTCAATCCACCACATATATATCAACCCACCAAATATAGAATCCTTATCATCCAAAATCTTAATACCTATCAACCTCCGTACAAGATTAGGTAATTCTCCATAGGTGGGTCCTATAATTACATCCCCTAGGATAGGAAGATCGAACTGGGGTACCACATCCACAAGGGTGATGGTCATCTGTCCCTCGGGAAAGTGGAGTGGTTATGTCTTTGGTAGCCATATTTTGGTTAGGGAATAAAGTAGGTGATTATCAGCAAAGGAAAAATCAGATTATATAGAAGCTATCATGGCATAGGTACGGTATAATGGCAGTTGTTGGTGGAATTTTATGATAATGGTATCTTATACACACCCTGATCCATCAAACCTCACAGCCTACTATCACATGCTATGAAACATGCCTATACTACTCAATGAGTAGCATAATATCCTCCATCAATATATAAAAAAATAAGTCTTAAGTGTAAAATGTAAATACAATTTTATGGTCAGCATAATGAATGGTACAATGTAAGACATGACAAGTCTATTCTCATTGTTTTATGATTTTTTCTTACCAAAAAAATGAAATTTATTCATGTTTTTAAGGAATATTTTTAAAGTATTTTTACATATATTTTTACCTTATAAAGGTTGTTTTGTAAGATATAGATTTATATATTTATATATAAAAACATTTTGTCTTAATATTATAAACCTTTATTAGAAAATAATTCAAAAAGTGTTTTATAAACCGAGGTAAAAAAATATACAACATCAAATAAATTTATTTATCCATGATAAAATGAAAATTATGACAATATAAGGTGAAATAAATAAGAACAAGCCCATTAAATAACTCATAAATTATTTAAAACAAATAAGAAATATGTTGACATTTTTCAACAGAACATATTCTATATGAGATGAACCTAACTTCAAAAGTGAAGTGAAATCTAGCTTCTTTTCAAGTGGTATCTTAATAACATCTTCCAAAGTGATATACTTAACTTTTTAATTTTCAAAATCTTTTGGAATTATAATAAAATATTCACCATATGGGGGTGCCTTTCATTAGAAGGTCAAAAGATTTTGAAAATTTAAAAGTTAAGTAAATCCATTTGGAAGATGTTATTAAGGTACCACTTGAAAATAATTTGTATTTTACTTCACTTCCGGAGTTAAACTCATATCATCCAAACTCTTTTCTGTTTAAAAATTACAAGGTATTTTTTTGTCTGTTATAAAAAATTAATGTGTTCTTTAATGGGTTTTTTATATACATTTCACATTATATGATCATAATTATCATTTTATCATTGAAAAATAGTTTTATTTGATGTTTTATCTTATTTTTACCTCGTTTCCAAAACATTTTCCAACTTATTTTCTTATATACTTTTAGATAACAAAGACAAATTGGTTTTTATAACCCAATATAACCTTAGTTTGACTTTAACTAATAAGTTATATCTCAAATAGTGTGATTTTTAATTTATGTATGATTTCTCAAATGATGTCATGTTTCATGATTATCTTACAGAATGCAAGTATGAGCTACCTTAATCTTCAAAATTGTCCAACCTCCAAATGAAATGCCTAGAAACTCCTTCATGTGGAATATGCAATCATTTCCATATTTATAACATTGTATGATCTATTTTCTATGGATTGATTCCTAAAATAAATATCTATAGTTCATCCCAATATGAAATATTTTTAGTATGTTTTTAAATGAAACTTTACTTTCAAATTATCTTCCAAAATATAATATTTTTTATAGATCACTTAACTTATCCACTATAACTCTAGAAAACTCAGTTGCATGCATGATAACATTCCAGTCAAATTTAGAAAAATGTGCAATTGCTTCTGACCAAGATGCGAAGAGTGGTCGATGATTTATTATGAGTTGTGGCATCTATAAATATACTAAATTTATAGAAACTTCTACCACGACTTTTGTTTCACCCTCCTCATCTATACTATTGTGTAAGTCTATTATTTCATTAGAAAATTACTCATTGAAATTCGAATTTATATGTATATTCAGGAGCTCATCTAGGTTTTCCTCTTTTACATCATAGGGAATAGCCTTAATATCTTGGGATGGACCTTCATCAACCAATATTGTAATTATATGTCTTTGTACAATTGGATTTTATTGTTTTATAGTACAAACCTCAACATATAACTCCATCATGAAACCATATGACCATTGGGAAAATAAATTTATTGCTTAGATCCAGTTCTCCACAGCAACCGATAGACAAGATAGATTCCACAGTTTATCTAAAATTAACAAATTTCTATATCTAATAGACTTGATCTCTTAATTATGTCTAATATTTAAGCTACAAAACATTTATTCTTTAATTTCACATAGGGTTACACAATGAGCAATGCTAACCATTATTGTTGGTTGTGTATGATAATAATCTCCTTTCTCAGTTTGAATAACCTCCTCATAGTAGTAGACACATAAAAACATGATTATATACATGAAAAATGTTTTTTTATAAATATTATGATAGTATAAATGCTATTTGTAGTGAGGTTTGACCATACAAACTTTATTTCAGTGAGATTTTAGAGCATCTTTTTATATCCCAAAAGTTGACACTAATGTTTCATAGTACAATTTTTAATCTTCTTAAAGGTGTGTTTAGTAATTTATAAAGAATATATGAATAATTTAAAGAATATCCTTCTAGATTATTAAACTAGATGTGCATTAAGGCCCATTGTCGTGCATGAGCTCCCAATCGATTCTACCTCAATGTAGTGTTTTTAGGTTTTACCACTTGGTACATCTATGTTAGAGCCATATCTACTTGTAGTATCCAAATAGGGATTCAATTTCTTAGATATCCACATAATATTTATGATATAAAAATGTTAGAACATTTTCTATATACTAAAATATGGCACTAATGTTTTTTAGTACAATTTTTAACTTTCCTAATGGTATGTTCAATGGTTTATAAATAGATTTTGTTTCATCTACAATATATCCATCGAGAGTAACTAACCAGGCATGCAATAAGGTATGAATCATCTAAATCATAGTAGTAACAAATCATGTGTGCACTTAGGCCTCTTTTTCATCCACTTTTTCATCTTTTATTATTTTCTTATTGTATGTTTATCCAATGATTTTAAATAGAAAATAATTAATTAATTATTAGTTAATCATTATTTAATCATTAATAATCTTATATTAATTATACCTTAATCAACCATTAATCTCTATTTAATCATTACTTCATTAATATATATAAAATAGTTACTATATATATAATTCTTAGTTAATTAATAGTTAATCATTAATTAATTATTATTTAATCATTATTTAGTCATTATTTAATGATTGGATAATCATTAACTAATAATTCTTTAATCATTAGTTAAAAAATCACTAATCATCAGTTATTCATTCTTTAATCCTTAGTTAATCATTACATAATCATTAGTTATTCATTACTTAATAATTATTTATTCATTAGTTAATAATTCTTTAATAATTCTTTAATAATTATTTAATCATTTCTTAATCATTACTTAATAATTCTTTAATAATTAGTTAATAATTAATTAACTATTAATTAATCATTCTTTAATCATTATTTAATCAGAAGTTAATCATTCTTTAGTCATTAGTTAATTATTAGTTTATAAAACTTTAATCATTATTTTATCAATCTTTAATGATTAGTTAATCAATATTTAATCATTAGTTAATCATTATTTAATCGTTAATTAATTATTAGTTAATCAATATTTAATCATTAGTTAATCATTCTTTAATCATTAGTTAATCATTTTTAATCATCATTTAATCATCCTTTAATTATTAGATAATCATCCTTTAATAATTATTTAATCATTAGTTAATCATTAGTTAATAATTATTTAATCATTATTTAATCATTCGTTAAACATTATTTAATCATTATTTAATCTTTCTTTAATGATTAACTAATCATTATTTAATCATTAGTTAATCAATCATTATTCATTATTTAATCATGAGTTAATCATTATTTAACCATTATTCAATCATTAGTAAGGCATTATTTAATCATTATTTAATCATTAATTAATCATTAGTTAATCAATAGTTAATCATTAGTTAGTCATTAGTTAATCATTTTTTAATCATTAGTTAATCATTATTTAATCATGAGTTAATAATTATTTAATTAATAATTATTTAATCATTATTTAATCATTATTTAATCATTAGTTAGTCATTATTTAAGAATTAGTAAATCAATATTTAATCATTACTTAATCATTCTTTAATCATTAGTTAATCATTATTTAATGAGTCTTTAATTATTAGTTAATAATTATTTATTCATTATTTAATGATTTGTTAAACATTACTTAATCCTAAATTAATTATTCATTAATCACTACTTAATCATTTGTTATTCATTAGTTAATTATTATTTTGTAATCATCATGTAATCATTCTATAATCATAAGTTATTCATTAGTTAATTTATACTTAATCATTACAAATAATAAAAACATTTCTTAACTATATCTGAAAAACTAAACTATTAAATAAATAACATGTTTATAACTAAATAAAAACAAATAAATTAAAGAAATAAATAACTTTAAAATAAATAAGAAGAACACCTCTAAATGATGTTTCGTACAAATCAGTACTTCTTTTAGGACATCGAAACCACCATTCATAAAGGAAGAACCATCAGGATTAATGTAGAGAGAGAGAGAGAGGAAGTTAGAAAAATTAAGGTAATATGGAGTGAGTATTGGGGGTTCCCTTTTGTAGGCTCTTTAGGGAAATATGGAAGAATCGGTTCCACCTTTCACCTTTACTTGAGGAGAAAGGCTATTGCACAAAATTCAGATTTCTCTTTATGTTAGGTGAAAAGACACATCACCCCTGACACCTTTGACATGTCATCGATACACATCAATGAAAGGAAAAAAGAGACATTTTTTATGACACCTTTTAATTTAAATCAAAGGTAGAAGGTCCTATGTTATCTTTCTGGGGTAATTTTCAAATAAAATCTAACCTATACTTATTTAATTTCTTTTCAAAAAATTTATAAAAACTTTTTAATTAAATCCTCACCCCATATTTCATGGTAGAAAACATTTTTAATGACTTTGAAATCAACAAAATATTCATATATGGCTTATATAAATAATTTATTATATATAAGAATTGGATATAAAAATAACCATTGTGAAAATCAATATAACCCAATAACACCATCCATATCCTCCCATGGGATTTATATATGCACTATATAAGAAAACATATTATGTTCCAAAATATATTGTTAATGAAATATATGTATATCATAGAATTAATTACATTCAAACATTATTAAAATAAAAAATTAGTGGAATTATTGATTCAAGATAAAATATCACGAAAATATAAAATACATATCATGAATAATAGACATTTTATACAACTAAAAACTATAATTACATTAAATTATTTCAAATAAAATTAAATATAATAAATTATTAATAAAAACAAATCAGTTTCCATTTATTTAATAAAAAATTCCACATCACTATATATATATACAAATGATATCTCTACTAAAGATAAGGGATTATCTTACCATGATATTTCATCTCTCAATAACCCCAAAAACTATCACCAATTTTATCAAAAGATAAAATATAATTTTTTAAATAACATTTTCAACATGGAATGGGATTTTGAGTACAACTTTATCGCATTATATAAGAAAAAATTATATTTTATTACATTACATAACAACTAGACTCTGAGTCTACTCATATTGGGTATAAATAAAGTGAGAAAAATGTCTCAAAAATAATTCTCACACAATAATCTCACTAAAAAAATAATTTCATCTCACTAATAACTCACTTCAAATAATAATATTTAGAATAGACATTATCCTGTATCATATAAGATTCATATGTATTTATGAAAAATCTGTAACGCCTCGACCCCAGTTACCCAGAGTTGGTGCATTATTTTAATACATTGGCATGATTACAAGGAATCAAGTACAAAAGGACCGAACGGTTTAGCAGTCTTGGAAGATAGATTAAATACATGAATTTTACAATACACTTTATAACATACAAAACAAAAAAAATAATCCTTTATTAATTCCATGATTCCCTTGGATTAACCCTGCATATCGATCACAATACACATCTTGGAATCCTGGGAAAAATAAAACATAGAAAGGGGTGAGCTCGGATGCTCAGTAAGGATAACAATACAACAGAATCTTTTATAAATAAGAATAAACATTTAAGGAAATGTATAACTAAAAAAAAATCCTTTTAAACTTGAACTTAAGAATCATATGGAAAAAATAAAATGAATTAATTCCATTTACTTATTCACATGGATATTCTACTAGTCGAATAATCACATGAAATATCACTAACCACTTTCATAATGATGGAATTCATAATTCCAGACTATCATAACCACATAGTCAAGGTCTTGTTCCAAGACTACAAATAAGATTTTGTTAAGGCCTTGCGCCAAGACACTAGTTTGTCTCATGAGACCTACCGATGCATCGAGGAGCTATAGTGGGCTCCACCCGTCACTTACTAAGTCCAATTCATTCCTCATATGAAAACATTTAAACATAACATAAACATTCGTATTAAAAATGGCGTATGAAATGTCAATACTTTAACTATAAACCATGAATGGTATAAAAATAACACTTCCACAGTCAAACATATCACAAAACCTTCAATACAATACAGAATATTTGTATCATAATAAATCAACTTCAAACAAGTTTAAAATCCATTAAAGGATTATGATATAGATGAAAATGATTTGTAAAACTCTTTGAGAGAAATATCCCTTTTCATTAAATCATTTAAAAGTAACAAAATTTAGAAAGGAAGACATTTAAAAAAAAATTGAATCAAATTGTCCCATACCACTTTGAAACTTTTTAAAGGAATTAACATTTTAAAAACATTCACGTCCATATAAATAAATCCTTAAAACCCATTTTGAAAACATGGATATTAATGAGAACAATTTAGAAGAATAAATATTTAAAACATTTAAAATGATGTTTTAGTAAAAGGTACCTTAAAAATAATCCCTTTGAAACTCTTTAATTAAACATGGACATGGATAATAAATATTTCCCAGTAGATATTGACGTAAAAACAACCTCGGATAATAAAGAGATTTTGAAATTAACCCTTACAAATTTGATAACTTACGAAACATACGCCCCATGAAAGAAGTATCATACAATGAATATGTAAATACACATAAATTAAAGTGTATTATATAATTAATATAATTATGGGCAGTATATACACCACGCAAAAGGTAATAGTGGCAATATGGTATGAATCTCACGGGAATAAGGAGTGAGATGAAAACCCCCTACCTTGCACTTTCCTTTAGTCGAGGTACGTTTAACCTCATGTATGAAGACTATAGTATGTTATTAAATTATACCAGAACCATATTAATATTTATGTTATCATACATTATTCATTTATGACTTTATACCACCCATTTAATAATAATTTCCATGTTATATTAATATTTTGGGTAATAATCGCTTTCTTTACCGTACGTGTTTTAACTTGTTACTCTTGATTGTATCACTTAGATAATGATTTAAATACTTCCAGAATATAAAACATGATTTATATATCATATTTATTTAGAATATAAATATGTATAATAGACAAATATATGAAATGGAAAACACCGTTTATGGAGACGGTTGTCCGTACGTACACATAAACATTGTTTCCGTTTTCATATAGTATTGAACGGAAGTAAGTGAATAAGATATATGTAAGTACATAAATAATTATATATAAAAATATATATATCCAGTAACATTATTATGTCATATATTACATAATTATTAGTAATATATATTTTTAAAATCGTCGATGAATGGTGTACTTGGAAATGAATCTCATCGCGTCGTGGAGATGGTAATCTGTACGTACGCACGAGCGAATATATCATTCTTTTGATATTAAAATAGTATATAATTGGATGTTATATCATATATAAATAATACTTATCATGTTATATTTATTATTTACATCAAATACACATCATTATTATACTCATCCAAATAATAATGTACTGAATCACAATTACACCACAACGTGGAGACGGTAAGTTGTACGTACGCACGTATGGTGACATGTCATTCAAAGGGTGGATAGAATAATTAATTTGGTTGTAACATAATTATAATAGCATCACAGTATATAGAAGGTACTAGATTTATTATCTTAGAATATAAAAAACAAATAAAAATGAAGTGGAAGAAGAAAGAAACTTGAAAGAGGGTGGTGAAATCATTACCTCTTATTCGAGTTCTTCCTTTTGATTTGATCAAAAGGGCTCCTTATCTTGGCTTTATGATCAAACTTAGGCCTCTAGGTTAAAGTGAGGGAAGTTGAGAGGATATTTGGGAAGGTTTTGGCCGAACCAAAAGGCTTTGAAGGTATGAAGAATTGGTTAGAAGTGGTGTCCTTTTATATGGGGGAGGAGGGGCTCTTTAGGAAACACTTAAAGTATTATTTTAAAATAAATTCATATTCGGTATCTAATGGCTCCAAACTAGAATATTTAAATTCTACGGTATGGATGGGTCGAAAAACACTCAACCAATAGATTTTAGACAGGTTTGGGTCACTATATTAACCTTATCTTTTAGATTTAACTCTTAGTTAATTAGTTTAACATTTACCATGTCTCTTTGTATTTTTATATTATTTGGTTAATAAAATTACTATAAACTACCAAGAAAATCCATAGTGGTTCTATCATAATATAATTACTTTGGCTGAACCTTACATTTTTAGGAATATTATATCAATTAATAATATAATCTTTGTTTTAAAAACTTTTTTAAGTCAATTTTGACACCATTTAATAGTTGATTTTTGTTAAAGTCTTAATAACTTTATTAATTCAAACCAAATTCATTTAAGAAATCCTAATATGTCATATTAACCAATAAAATTATTGTATGTCATCAAAACTCTAAAATTATTTTTATTTTATCATTTATAATACCAATTATTTGATTCTTTCATTAATAAGGAAAAAATTGTATCATTATTGTGTCATAAATAAATTTAAGTACTCAATGGCTAAAAATTATAAATAAAATACCATTATGTAGGAAATAGTTTTATATTTCTAAAAAATACTTATTGTCGAAAATATATCATATATAACCCTATGTAAAAATTGTTTTTCTAAAAGATATATGCTTATGTCATTTTTGTATTTACTTTAACTTAATTAATATAAAGTGTCATTATCACTTACAAGTGGATCCATGGGGTCCCAAAATCGACCCAAAGATACCCATGGTCGGAAATGTATCAACCAATAGGGTTAGGACATGTTTTAGGGTAATTTATTATTATTATAATATTATTTTTTTACCCTTATTTACCAAATTTACCGTTTAACCATGGTAAATAAAATATTTACTGAAGTAATTATTCAAAATGCATAAAAATAAAATTTACCTATTTAAATAATTTGGAACACATGATTCTAATTATGGAATCCATTTTTCTAAATTCAAAACAAATAAGTGGCAGAAATTAATTTAAAATTAATTCCCGCCGTTAAAACAAAAGGCATGTTTTAAGAGATAATAACTATCAAAAGATTGGCACTTTCTTATGTCCATTTTAATGTGAAATTATTTCCAATGACCAAAATTGGATTAAATGGTAAAACAATAATCTAATTATACTCTAAAATCCATCAAATTTATAATTTGTTACTGTTAATTATTTTGATTAAAAAAGTTGTTTTTAATTAAAATTTAGTAATTTTCATTATTCATCAAAATATGAAAGTTATCCGAATTGTACAAAAAATTCACCCTAAGATAATTTCGATATTCCGAATCAGAAAATGAAGTCCATTTTTAAAGATAAAATGTATAAAATTTCAAAAAGTGGGTATTACTATTCATAATGGCTAGTTTGATTGGTTGTGGTGTGTGTTAGAACTCGAAGTTGCGTACAACATGCGCTACTGCATTATTCAAAGAGAAGCGTACCATGGAATCTTGGGGTGTTGAATTCTCCTCACCTCCAATAAATTGTTTCCTCGCAATTTGAAATTATTTTTCAAAAATAATAGGTTGAAAATAGAAAATACCTTTGGGAAACCCCACATTGGAAACTAGGTTAATAAAAATTAGTCTTA
The DNA here is from genome assembly GCA_963277665.1 of Viscum album. Lineage (NCBI taxonomy): Eukaryota > Viridiplantae > Streptophyta > Magnoliopsida > Santalales > Viscaceae > Viscum > Viscum album. Next base: position 902,685,105 of record OY728158.1, on the reverse strand, counting down.
ATAAGAGGAAAAGGGAAATGAAAGGGTCACTACCAAATTATGATCTTGATTAGGAGAACATTGGTAAAAATTAAAGACATATAATTGGAGGAAAAACGTAAATATTTATAGGTAGTTATTAAGGTCATCAATCACAAACAAGTGTAAAATTGAGTGCCTTAAATTCATCAATCTATGATGATTTAAAATACCAACGGTTCAACAAAACATATGGTATTAGGATAAAACATTTTTTGTTTTAAAATCCCTTCACTAAAGTATAAGAATTAATTTTTTCATAGAATAAGAGAACAAGAAAAATATATACTTGACAAGTAGAGTCCCATCCTATAACTAATTTCTACAATAAACTCATCTTTCACTTTAAAAGATAATAGAAATAAAAAAATATTTTATTTATCCTATTCGTATAGGTTTATAAATAAAATGAATTTCAAATTCATCTACCCAGACTTTTAAAAAAACTACATTACTTAATCCAGGATATCACGTGGGCCATTAGTAGGTGATACACCCTTGTTGCCCTTCGGTTGCGGGTTCAAGTATCGCGGCCTTGTCGGACGCGAAGGGTTGTCGCCCGACCTTCGGGTTGTCCTTTTATGGAAATCCAAAAATAATCTCAAACTAGAATTATCCAGAATACTTCTTTCCAAACTCATAGTCCAAAATTTATAAGGAATTTAAACACAATGAGGATCCCTTTTGCAATGTAATAACATGTGAACACCTTCATCATGTATGCTTTTACAACACAGCAACATCCTGAATTACCAAAATCAGCCATCTCTTATTCCAAAAATAGTACCTCATCATCAAGACCATATTAAGGATTACCTTTCCTTCAACCATGTATTTTCAAAAAAAATGTATCTTAATATTAAGTCACTTTTCTTAGAACCATATAATCTCAAATCCTCAATAAAATAGTACTATAGTACAATCCTTATTTATCTGCATAATTCATGTAACTAGTATTCTGTTGATACAACACTCAAATGAAATGACAACATAAGAACACTAGCCATTCCTCTTCATCTGAGGTAGTATCATAACTTGATTATAATCCAATAACATCATTTTTTGTATACTCTTATGATTTGGACACTGGTTCGCATAGTGTCCCAACTCCTTGCAGATGAAACATTGTACATTTGAAACCTTTTTCTTACCCTTTCAGTCACGTACTTGGTGTCTTTTTTCTCCACACTTATAACAAATTCCCATTCCCTTCAGGAAAGTTCTAGGGTGTTTTTTCCCACATTTATCACATATGGGAAAATTCTTCTTTTACCTTTTCCCTTTATCCATCTTTTTCTCTTCCATCCTTTTCTTCTCTTGCTTCCCTTTAAAACCATAGGACTTAAATAATTTTGTACTTATCTTATTAACACATGATAATATTTCTTTATATGTTGAGAATACTTGGGAGACTATTTCCTTTCTAAATTTTTTCTTAATACCATGAAAGATATAATCCTTCTTACTCCTTGGATCATACGAATTGTTGGATTTCACATTCTTTGTACTAGGCGCCATTTCTATACAATGGCATACACTAGATTAGTTTATGAATCACAATACATAAATCCAAACTTGTAAAACACTTAACATAAATTGAATAGTTTATGGATATAATCCATAATCATAAAAATGTTTTCTTTGAGGGAGTATATACTCATAAACCCTTAAAATGGTTTGTAAAGGAAATGAGAATTATCCTAAGCATATACCTTGGGAGTGTCGTAACAAAGAGTGCAGCAAGGCCCATTGTCATGCACCAGTTCCCATTCGAGCCTAGCTCAAAGCGGTGTTTTCGTATTTTACCCCTAGGTACATCTGTGCCAGAGCTGCCTCTACTTGCTCATATCCAGACAGGGATGTATTGCTCGGAAAACTCATAAAATCTCTACAATACCAAAATTCTAGGAAGTTCATCTATAATAATCCTCAAAGTCCATCTTAGGTCTACGTGCTCTAATCAGAGTTTATCTAAATCTAGCTTCCATGTTTATTTCTAAACTTCCTCTGATACCAACTTTAACGCCCCGACCCCAGTTACCCAGAGTTGATGAATTATTTTAATACATTGGCATGATTACAAGGAATAAAGTCCCGAATGACCGAACGGTTTAGTAGTCTTGGAAGATATATTACATACATGAATGTTACATTACACTTTATAATAAACAAAACAACATAAATAATCCTTTATGAATGCCATTATTCTCTTGGCTTAATCTTTCATATCAATCACAATACACTTCTTGGAATCCTGAGAAAAATAAAACATAAAAAGGGTTGAGCTCAAATGCTCAGTAAGGAAAACAATAAAGTAGAAACTTTTATAAATAATCATAAACATTTAAGGAAATTTCTTACTAAAAAAATCCTTTTAAATTTGAACTTCAACATAATATGGAAAAAATAAAATGCAGTAATTCCATTTACTTATTCACATGGATATTCTACTAGTCGAATAATCACATGCAATATCACTAACCACTTTTATAATGATGAAATGCATAATGCCAGACTATCATAACCACATAGTCAAGGCCTTGTGATAATACTACAAATAAGATTTTGTCAAGGCCTTGTGCCAAGACACTAGTTTGTCTCATGAGACCTACCGATTCATCAAGGAGCTATAACGGGCTCCACCCGTCACTTACTAAGTCCAATACATTCCTCATATGAAAAGGTTTAAACATAACATAAACATTCGTATTAAAACTGGCATACGAAATGTCAATACATTACCCATAAACAATGAATGGTGTAAAAATAACACATCCATAGTCAAACATATCACAAAACCTTCAATACAAAATAGAGTATTTGTATCATAATAAATCAACTTCAAACAAGTTTAAAATCCATTAAATGATTTTGATATAGATGAAAATGATTTGTAAAACTCTTTGAGAGATATATACCTTTTTCATGAAATAATTTAAAAGTAACACAATTTAGAAAGGAAGAAATTTAAAAAGAAATTTGAATCAAAGTGTCCCATACCACTTTGAATCTTTTTAAATGAATTAACATTTTAAAAACATTCATGTCCATATAAATAAATCCTTAAAAACCATTTTGAAAACCTGGACATTAATGTGAACGATTTAGAAGAATAAATATTTAAAACATTTAAAATGATGTTTTAGTAAAAATTACCTTAAAATAATCCCTTTTAAAACTCTTTTATGAAACATGGAAATGGATAATAAATATGTCCCAGTAGATACTTACGTAAAAACAACCTCAGATAATAAAGAGATTGTGAAATTAACCCTTACCAATTTGGTAACTTACGAAACAAACACCCCATGAAAGAAGTATCATACAATGAATATGTAAATACACATAAATTAAAGTGTATCACATAATGAATACAATTGTAGGAAGTACATACACCACTCAAAAGGTAATAGTGTCTATACGGCATGAATCTCACGGGAATAAGGAGTGAGATGAAAACCCCTTACCTTGCACTTTCCTTTAGTTGAGGGTACGTTTAACCTCTTGTATGAATACTATAGTATGTTATTAAATTATACCATAACCATATTAATATTTATGATATCATAAATTACTCATTTATGACTTTATACTACCCATTTAATAATAATTTCCATGTTATATTAATATTTCGAGTAATAATCGCTTTCTTTATCGTACGTGTTTTAACATGTTACTCTTGATTGTATCACTTAGATCATGATTTAAATACTTCCAGAATATAAAACATGATTTATATATCATATTTATTTAGAATATAAATATGTATAATAGACATATATATGAAATGGAAAACACTGTTTATGGAGACGGTAGTCCGTACGTACGCATAAACATTGTTTCCATTTTCATATAGTATTGAATGGAAGTAAGTGAATAAGATATATGTAAGTACATAAATAATTATATATATAAATATATATATCTACAGTATCATTATTATGTCATATATTACATACTTATTAGTAATATATATTTTTATAATCTTCGATGAATGGTGAACTTGGAAATGAATCTCATCGCGTCGTGGAGATGGTAATCCGTACGTACGCACGAGCAAAAATATCATTCTTTTGATATTAAAATAATATATAATTTGATGTTATATCATATATACAGAATCATTATCATGTTATATTTATTATTTACATCAAATACACATCATTATTATACTCATCCAACTAATAATGTATTGAATAACAATTACACCACGACGTGGAGACGGTAAGCTATACGTACGCACGTATGGTGACAAGTTATTCAAAGGGTGGATAGAATAATGAATTTGGTTATACCATAATTATAATAGCATCACAATATAGAGAAGATACTGGATTTATTATTTTATAATGGAAAGAACAAAGAAAAAGGAAGTGGAAGAAGAAAGAAACATGAAAAAGGGTGGTGAAATCATTACCTCTTCTTCGGGTTCTTCCTTTTGATTTGATCAAAAGGGATCCTTAGGTTGGATTTATGATCAAAATAAATCCTCTAGGTTAAATTGAGGGAATTTGAGAGGATATTTGGTTAGTTTTTGGCCGAACCAAAAGGCTTTGAAGGTATGAAGAATTGGTTATAAGTGGTGTCCTTTTATAAGGTGAGGAGGGGCTCTTTAAGAAACACTTAAAGTATTATTTAATAATAAATTAAAATTCGGTTTTTAATGGCTCAAAACTAGATTATTTAAACTATAAGGTGGGTATGGGTAGAAAACCACTCAAACAATATATTTCAAACAGGTTTGGGTCACTATATTAACATTATCTTTTAGGTTTAACTCTTAGTTAATTAGTTTGACATTTACCGTGTCGCTTTGTATTTTTATATTATTTGGTTAATAAAATTACTATAAACTACCAATAGAACCCAAATTGGTTCATTAGTGACATATATATCATCATATTAGTCCTTTGGTCGAACCTTAGATTTTTAGTAATATTATATTAATAAATAATATAATATTTGTTTTAAAAACCCCTTTATGTCAATTTTGCACCATTTTATAGTTGATTTTTTTAAGGTCTTAATAACTTTATTAATTCAAAAAAAATTCATTTAAGAAATTATAATATGTCATATTAACCAATAAAAGTTTTGTATGTCATCAAAACTTTCAAATTATATTTATTTTGTCATTTATAATACCAATTATTTGATTCCTTCATTAATAAAGAAAATACTGCATCATTATTGTGTCATAAATAAATTTAATTACTCAAGGTATAAAAATTATAAATAAAATACTATTATTTTTTAAATCCTTTTATATTTCTAATGAATATTTATAGTCGAAAATATATCATATATAACCCTATGTGAAATTTTTTTTGCTAAAAGATATATGCTTATGTCATTTTGGTATTTACTTTAACTTAATTAATATAAAGTGTCATTATCACTTACAAGTGGATCCATGGGGTCCCAAAATCGACCCAAAGATTCCCATGGTCAGATACGTATCATCCAATAGGGTTAGGACATGTTTTAGGGTAATTTATTATTATTATAATATTATTTTTTACCCTTATTTACAAGATTTACCCTATAACCATGGTAAATAAAATATTTATCGAAGTAATTATTCAAAATGCATAAAAATAAAAGTTACCTACTTAAACAATTTTTACCTCATGATTCTAAATATGGAATCCATTTTTCTAAATTCAAAACATAGAAGTGGAATAAATTAATTTAAAATTAATTCCCGTCGTTAAAACAAAAAAAGCGTGTTTTTAAGAGATAATAAATATCAAAAGATTGGCACTTTCTTATGTCCAGTTTAAATGTGAAATTATGTCCAGTGACCAAAATTGGATTAAATGGTAAAAATATAATATAATTATACTCTAAAATCCCTCAAATTCATAATTTATCACTATTAATTATTTCAATTTAAAAAGTTGTTTTTAATTTAAATTTAGTAATTTTCACTATTCATCAAAATATGAAAGTTATCCAAAAAGTACCAAAAATTCACCCTAAGCTAATTTCGATATTCCAAATCAGAAAATGAATTCCATTTTGAAATATAAAATGTATAAAATTTCAAAAAGTGGTTATTACTATTCATAACGGCTAGTTTGATTGGTTGTGGTGTGTGTTAGAGCTCAAAGTTCCGTACAACACACACTACTGCATTATTCAAAGAGAACCGTACCGTGGAAGCTTGGGGTGTTACAAAATCAAACATCACTCTAATGAATATTATAAAGGTATAAAATATTTAATCCAAGATATAATAACCTTTAAGGGCTCACTTTACATTAAGACATACAACCAATCCAAATTCATTTCCCATGAGTGACTCGTACCTCTAGATGGAATTTCTAAAAACTATATCACCACACATTATAATGATAATAAAAATCAATAATGGTTTAAATAAAATATAAAAATCTAAATTTTATAAAAATTAAATGTTCTCACATTGATATAACTAAGGTATACAACTATGATTATAATGAACTATAATTGGATCATTCTTTATAGTTACAAGATTCCTCACTCAATATCACACTAACACCCCAATCCTCATTGATTAAATTTATTTTCAAACTCTCCTAAATTCTCTATATTTTCATCATATAATCCATGAAAATTATTATAAAAAATTATAATAAAAGGGACCACCTTTTTATATTGAACGAGATATGGCCCATTTGATATCATAGTTATATTATTTTTTAAATAATTAAAAAGAAGAAAGAAGTAAACCCCCTAAGACTTTATATTTTATATATATAAATTAAAATGATAGAGAGTGTAGAATCATGACTAGGGTGTTGTTTCTTTAGTTTAATTGATAATTTGACCAGAACTATAAGAGATAAAATATAGATAAGTGAAATTTAAAAGTTATTTATATGGATATATATGGGTATAGGTTAAAAAACGATGTGATAGAAGGGAATTATATATTTATAAAAAATATTTTCTAATTTAAATTATTTTTTTATAATATATCCAATCCTCTTGGGTATCAGGTTCCATAACACTTGGTACTATGTGTCCCACTTAGGACCACCCCCACATTGGACTCCTAAATGGGTACCTAGAGAACCTCCATAGGGAACCTGATTACTGATTTAGCCTTCAATTAAACATACCACCATGACATAAACCTTTTAAAAACATTCCAAAAAACTTTCAAGATTAATTAAATCATGTAATAACATCATAGATTTCATATTAAAATTACAATATCTATTTTAATCATGTAAAAAAAACAGTTGCACACTACATCACCACAAGACTTGTTTAGTATAATTCTACCAACATATCTTTACATGGGATGTCAAAAATCCTACAACATACAACTTTTCATCTTCTGTATGTACTATCAAGCATTGATATGATTCAATTCATTGGATTAGATCAAATAAAACATCTCACCCATAGAGTCAAAATACTAATAGGCTTGCTAAACACATTATAATCTAAAAATATCATATTCAATAGTGTAACTTTTGATAGTACTTAAATACACATTATTCATGGATGGATGAAATGGCTGATAATAAAATCATTTTTCGTGGTAAAAAAAGTGAAATAAGAGTCATGATATACTTTACCAAACCAAATTTTTCTGCATTTACCATTATTAGAAGAACTAAGATTCCACAAATTATATTTTTAGTAACAATGATTCTTTAACAATAATTTACTCATAAAATATCCATTTATTGATGTGTTAAATATAATACTATAAACCCATATTCAAGTATATATCACTATAAATTCCACATTATAACTTGAAACTAACCTACCATGAATACCCAATTTTTACTTTTTGTCTAAAAAGTTAAAGTACCATATTTTTTATCAATATGATGGGAGAACCATCACACTCTTATATTATATAAGAACATTCTCTATCCCAAGCATCACACCAGGCCATTTATAAAATTTTAAATCAATAAACTACCGAATTTACTAATATCATCTAATAATTTTTGAACAATACTCAAATTTTGGTGACATTTATGAAATAAAAAATTATTTTATTTTATAGTGTATCATTCCATCTAATAGATTATATCTTTAAATATACATGTGTATAGAGGTCCAAGTTTCTTCTAGTCCTAAAAATTATCATTTTAGAGTGTTGAAGGTTCCATATATAGTTTCTAGATAGCTTGGTATAATAGAGGATGTGTTTTGGATTATTTTTTTAATATTTTTATGATTCATAAAGTATTATATGGTGAAAAAAACCATGTAAGGGTATATGTGGAATCATCATGTGTAAGGTGTCATGTGGTGACCGCTGACAACATAATAGAGTTCAAGAATAGTGGATTACAAGAGGTACATCATATAATGAATCATGATGATGCATTATATAGAGGGAATCACGTAGTGGGACCATGTAGAGGATATCATGCTCTCACATTAAACTGTGAATAGGAAACTGTGTTAGTAAAATAACATTTCATGGAAGAGTTCTCTATGAACCAAATCTTACATGGGAAGGTGGATTTAATCTCTTAGATAAAAATTAATCTTTATGTCGCACTCCCATATTTGTGAAACAAATTTTTGGTGATTTATAATGATAACAGAATCTAATAAAGGAATAGTGAGTACATTATAGAAGATAGAACAGTGATCTTTCGTCACATGAATAGTAGTAAACCAGGGGAAATAAGTCCACTCCAAACATTATACCAGAAGTTAACTATAGTGTATTTTGTTATATTGGAACATTAACTTTGTATAATCCTTGGAGTATCCCATTTAGGGTGAACCAAGTGAATTTATTATGCCATGTGCATGTTTTCATGTTTGTTTATACATTATTATGGGATGAAGATAGAATAGTGTTTTTAATGATAAAACAGTATCCAAATAGAGAATAAGTTTTATTTTTCATACCTTGATTCATACCCCATATCAGGGTAATTAACATAGTGGATCCAATAATTGGTTTTGGAGGTAAATTTTTAAGTGAGTAAATATATCTTGGTTGAATCCATGGAATTAGTCACCCAAAAAGGTATTAAGATCATCGAGGGTAACAATTTACAACTGTGGAAGAATCAAATATAGAACTAATTTGGATTTATAGGTGTGTATGTTTACACTATTTCTTCACATAGTATCTCAAAAAATATTCTAAGTGGTTCATTATTAATTGTAGACTGAATAGAATTGGATGTTGATGCCAAATTTGTTAATTCTTTAGGGGATATTTATCCAACACAATTGACGTGAAGGTGATGTCATGTGAATCCTCCCATGTAATGTGAGAAAAGATAATGAATACATATGAAAGAGATTTAAAAGTTTAATAATCTAAATTATATGTTCTATGGGACTAGTATGGGGACTTAAGGATGTACCCTAATGAATCTACTGATGTAGTCATTGATCAGGTGAAATAATTATTGAGGACATGTGAGATCTTAGAGAAACCCTCGATGATGTGAAGATCATCAAATGTATACTAGGAATATTTCAACCCCTATTTAATCCAAAATTATCTATGATTTTAGATAAATATATGAAGGATCTAAAACTAGATAGTTTACATAATACTCTTACCTCATACTAGATGAGAAATAATGATAACGATGATGTGGAAAATGGGAAATTGAAGGAGGTGGAATTCAATGCCATAAAGAATCTCAAAATGGAGGATGTCTATGAAAAAGAAGAGATGGATGGCATCATGTGATTCCTTTTATCAAATCTTCAAAATAAAAAAGGAATGTTTAGGGTGAAACTTCCACTTTTAGAAATTTGATGTGTAATGGTTGGGAACCTTTTAGTAAATTGTCCCATGAACTTTTAAGATTACAATGAGGATTATAAAATAACCATGAAGAAAATTACTAAAAATTTGAATGGTAAGAGAATCACTAAACATAATTTCTTTAAGAATAAGAACATTCTCTAATAGAAAAATGATAGTTTGGAAGAAACTAAGGCAGAATAAATTAAATACTATAAAATCCATAATGAAAATTATATGGTGGAAGTTGTGGGATCTTCCTAGAAAAGGTAAGAGAGTGGCAATGATAGAGGAAAAGTATAAGGATTATTTGATCTTTAAGTTTAATTGGAAGTCTCATTTGAAGAGATATATGTTTGGAGAGATAAAATGAAGAAATACAATAGAGTGGTTAATGATTAAAAACTCTATATTAAGAAAAAAGAAGAAGATAAGTCTAAAATGAAGGTAGTGATTGAAAAAATAAAATCTTAAAATATAGAAAAATCATAAAATGTAATTGATTACAAGATTAAATTTTAATAAAATATTTGAGTTATCAAATGTTTGACTAAGATATAAAAGATCAGGTTAAACATATTAAAGATATTGAGAAGGAAGTTTTCATCCTATTATGAAAAGTTGAAGGGAAATACTTTTGGCTCCCAATATAGCATCATGAATTTAGATCACATTGGTGAAAAAATGATTGTGGATCATGGAGATAAATCAAAGTAGGAAAAGTATTTTAAGTAGAAGAACATGTCATATTATAATGAAAATGATGGTAAAAGGTTTGACCATAAAAAGAAATAAATAATTGTTAATTCAAGACTATAGGCATCCACTTTGAAGTTGATGGTTGATTTGGAAATGACCCAGAATAATAAAAGTTAAGAGACAACTAGTGCTACAATAATGACAAATAGGAATGTACATAATATCAGATTTTATTGTTTTGTAAAGTTGGGACATTCCAAAAAAAAAATTCCATAGACAAGGGGTGACAAAGGGAATAAGAGCAATAAATAAACCTTACTGGAGTTTGATATTCCAGGTATATTTTGAAAGGTCACTATTTCTGGTGTAGACAATTTGGATATATGGCCAGATATTACTCATTAACAATGTAGAGGAATGTACCAATATAGAATCAAGGTGGTCATATGAAAGATCTCATGGATTACTAAATCCCACTAAAAGCATAAAATCAATTTCACTGCAAAATATTTGAATTGTTCTAATAGTGGTATATCTGTTGGTAAAAGTACATTTTCTGTTAGTAAAATGTTTTTCCAAAAAATATATCTTTGTCACTAAATTGTTTTTCAAAACAATGTTGCAAAATGTTATTGAGACAGATAAAATAATTTATTTTCAATTTTAACAATACCAATAGATAATATATATTTTGGTTAAAATGTTCAGTAATAGATCCATATGATAAATTTTTCTTTTGGAAATATTATTACCAACATTTATCTTTATATTAGTAATATTATTAATAATATTATTTTATTTGTTATTATAAAAAATAGAAACAATTTATATCTATTTGTAAATTATATTTTAAATAAAATATTATTTGTGGATATTTTAATATTTACTATTGAAATCGGATATTATATTTATCAATAAAATAATATATAAAATATTTATTATATTTATTATATAATAATTATAAATTTAGCTAATATGAAACTCCAACAAGATGAGACTGTATTTAAAAAAATATTTTAAATATAACTAAAAAACATATTCAAACACTAAGAAAATACATCAATCTCCAAGAAACATGATACATACATGTTTAAACATGCTCAAACTCTAATATACTTCACATAAACTCAATAAAACTTCATCTTCCATATGATTTTATTACACATTAGTTGTTTTTATCATGATTAAAATTGGAGATATGGTCCACACATACAGTTTACACTAGCACAATTGACTTTCATTGGCAGTATGAAGCAGGTCATCCTTAAATTCAAATTTAGGTGGCTGAAAGCATATTATCATCCCCACACATGTAATAAGGTACCATTTCTTAAACTTTTGAATGGAATCATTTCATCCCCAATCTCACAATGGAAGTAAGAAGAAGACACATATAAAATAAAATAGTATCAGGGTATAAAATAGCACATCAAATGAGAAAATTGAATGTTTGAGTCAAATATGATTAAGAATATTATTTTTTACTCATTTCATAAAACTTATAACATACAAAACATACATTAGATATTTTACAAGAAAATATTAATTTCTAAGTATGTTTCACTTATCAATATACTACACCAAATAATCTCTTTAGCCTGACTACCGGAAAATTAAATCATCAATTATTCATAGTTTAGTTCATTTCAAATGATTATGTATAAAAATATCAACACGATTAGTTATGTATCATTGAAGTATTGAAAAGAATGTATCTCGATATCATTTTCTATTTTAAATTTCTTTAACTCTAAAAAAAATTGTTGATTAGTCCAATAAAATTTAATGGCATTAATTGATATAAAATCAAATTGAAATTAAACAAACATTGGCAAGGTAAAAATGTTACAATCTAACTTCAAAACTATAATTGGCCAAATTATGATAAAAACACATATCATATTGATCAGATTATATAATATATAATTTTTGTGTGTGAATATTATAAAACATATAATCCATAAAACATTATAGATTATAAATCATATATTCCTAATTATAGATTATTTAATATGTAAAACATAGATTCCAGATTATATATTATAAAATAGATACCATATTATAAAACATAGATAATAATTTATATATTATAAAACATAGACTTCATATTAAATCATGTAATATGTAATATGTGTTTACATATTATTCATATCTATCCACATAATTAGTATGCAATTGTACAGTCGTGGAATGTACTACATTAAATTTCATAGTTCTTTAATTAGTTTCCAAATTATATTAAAAAAAGAGGATAACAATCATAAATTAGTTTTATATAAAAATAATAATTAACATACTCCTTAGATAGATTAGTAGGTATTGCAGCTTCAAAATTCATAGCATGTCTAAATGTGTAAATCAGATAACGCCTTCACTTTTCATCCTTTTGACTCAAACAAGATTTCCAAGAGCACTTATCAATAATTTTTTGAATACTAATATATTGTTTAGGTTTAATAATAATGATAAATTTAAGAATAAACAAATGAAATTTTATTTGAAACATTTAAATTTTATTTTTTATGGTTGATGCATATACATACCACTTGATGTCAAAATTTGTAAATACATACATACCACAGTGACTGCACTGAAGAGTGAAAACCTATCCAAATTTTATAGTTAATAATAGGTAAAATTATATATGGTTCTAGATAAGGAAGTTGTAATAAAATTTAACACATAATGATTAAAAATGAATTATTAGAAAAAGTAAAAGAGAAATATCAATAAAAAAATAATATTAAAAGAAAAATTATTCTATTAGTATGATAACAGAAACTTAGGAAAACAAAATAAATATGATAAGCATTAGAATTCTATTTAAAAAATATTTCATTTGGGGGTAAATGATTTATGGTTATAGATAATAAAGTTTTAATGTAATGTAACACTTAATGATTACTAATGAATTATTAGAAAAATAAAATATTAAATTAAATATATAAAATTATATTTAAAGAAAAATACATCTATAGATATGATAATAATAATCAAAAACACATTAAATAAGAATATAAAAAAGTTAGTAAATATTAAATGAAGAATAAAGAGATAGAATAGATCCTAAACTAATCCTCCAGTAGTGGTCTCAGAGTAAAAAATATTTTAAAAATGTCTCAGGTCTATTTTAAAAACAAATTAAAAAGTACCTTATTTCACTACATGGGGGGCCCATTTCACCTGCTTGGTTGAATTTCATATCTAACCCTATCAACCATTAGTGACTCTGACTGAGCTCACCTAACTCCAACTTTTTACATGTGGGTGTAATTTTTACCCCTTGTTATTCTAGGTTTAGTATTTAATAGAATTCCTCAATAACCATACTGAACTCCACTTATTAAGCTCTAGTTCTCCTCTTAAAGTCTAACCTGGTTCAGTTTCATCTCATTTGAATTCAAAATGATCATAGACTATAGACACTAGCTTGTCTTGAAACTACCAGCAATCGTAAAGAGTATACCCATATATATTGACCAATCAATCCTTAGTTCTCCATCAAAACCATCAAACAAATTATAGTTTGAACCTATAGTGAATAAGCCCCATAGTACTAACATCATGGCCTAAAACCTATAGTGTATATACCCCATATTGAACGAAAACAAAACTTAAATGGCCAGACATAAGTTTTCACTAATATTTCCATGTTATGATTATGTGGTCCATCATTTCTGGAAGTGACACTCTGTATCTTTAGAAATACAGCAATCATCGAATGCACAAAAATCAAACATAGAATAAAAAATACAAACTCTAGGTATGATGTACTTGTAACCCATTCAACACTAAAACTTCATGATAGAAAAACATATCCTCATTGATGATAGTAGCTAAAAAGTGTAAGATAAGGTGTCTTAAAATTATCAAAACAAGTGAACCTAAATATTACTTCACATACAATATAACATTGCTTGGGAATAAAGCATTTTCCTAAATAAAATCGTATGCAATACCAGTGAAAAAGTCATTGATTTCAATACATTCTATATAAAAAATTATTCCATAAAAACAATAGGGTATATAAGAGAAATATAAAATTTTAGAATTCCCCATTAGAATAGTTTATAAGGTAATCTTGGTTTGTTTGAGAAGTGATTTGAAAGTCTCTCTATTCTGGTCTGATTATCCTCTCTCCAAGTCTAAATGTCTCCCCAGAATAGAGTATATCTACCCCTTAAATAGATTTCCCTAGTAATAAAAGTACTATCATACATAAAATATGGAATTTATTCATCCCATCATTCAATATCCTCCATGTACTTCTAATTAGATCGGATTACAAAAATTAAGCATTTTTTACTCTCTAAGGGATTGTAATAGAGGATCTTCTATTGGGTGTAATTTTCTTATCTAAATCATCAAACTTCTTAAGCCTATGTCAATTTTTTTTCACCTAGACACACACAACTAAGAACTAGCATCTCATGCACCTCTATAAAACATTATCTCTCACTCCCTAAAGTAGCATACCCATGACGACATGCTATGTTGTATCAAATTCTGGTTCTACAATGGAACACAAATCAAATAAAGATCTATATAATAGCCTCTAAAAATCTTCTAGCATCATCTATTTCTACTAATCCAACCTTCATAAAACCAGATTTTCTTTAAAGTGAATAAGAATCAAACACCCAGCAGGTTTTGACCACCAACTCTGAGCTTCGATCCTTATCAACCTACAGTCATCCACATCATTGAAAAATAAATTCTATATACATTTATATTAATAATTGAATAATTTTGAAGTCATATTACACACCAATAATTGGGTGATAAATAGGACTTATAGACTTTTGGAATAGTTTTGTTGATAATACCAACCACTTCACCCTCCCAATATATTATACTAACTTGATCATTTTAAATGAGCACCTTTTATTTTCCTAATAATAATGTGATGAAACTTATACAGGTTCAATTATATTGTTAATAAAAATTCATGGTATACATTTGGTAACCATATAAAAAACCTTTATCCATATTCAAGATGATTTGAATGTTATAAATACTTATCATAAATGATAAGTGTTATACATAGTTTTCAATTATATAACATTACAGAACTTGTGATTAGGTAGATTCTATAATTAAAATAAAATATAATACTATAATTCCCATAAAAATTTTTATGATAATCAAAATGCAACACCATATTAAATATTTTTAACAAGCATCTCAATATGAACAACAAAACAAAGACCATATAACAAAATTAAATCAATAAATAAGCATAATTAATTTTTATGGCATGTAAAAATGGTTGAAATAAACAAGAATATAAATTAGTGAATGAGTTTTTTGAATCCTTGAGAAAACAATCAACCCATCAGGGTTCATCTTCATCTTTCTTTTCACACAAAAAAATAATTGAAATAAGGAAATCATAAGACAAATGGGAGAATAAAAGCTTACCGTTTGAGGTAAAAAATCTATAAATGTTAAAATATTCACTCATCCATATCGCCTTTTATTGTTCTACTAATGATTTCCAATTAAAGTTTTCGTAGATTAAACAACAACAAAATCCCATGCATGTCCTATAAGCACTTAAATTAACATGAATCATAAAAAAATTCCATAAACTACTAGACCAAATTCCAAGGATCAAATTCTATGAAACTTTAGAAAAACAACATGTCGAATATTCCACAAAATCGAATTCAATGGTTTTGATATGATAATGTGTGCCTAGGGATGTAAAGAATATCCTCAAACATTATATTGGACTAAAAACTAAGAACATATTGAGAATATAATTAATGAATAGTGGTGTAACATTAAAAGAATCCGTTATTTATAGAGCGTTCAAGATCTTTGATAACATTTTTCTTTTTTAAATAGAGGATGTGAATTATTTAGCCATCAAAAGAGGGATTGACCAACCCAAACTAGTTTTTTTATGTATAGGTCCATTAGGGAGATTGTCAACATTATATCCTCTGGAAACCTATGAGATAGATAACATTTATTCCAAATTTAATGCAATAATTTCAACAAGTTCTCAATTAATATGGTAATGAGAAGTTAATATCATAGTATTTCCCATAAATTAATAAATTCATAACTATGTATTAACAAAGAAACTCAATTTCAAATAACATAAAGTAATTAATTTTAAAAAATAAAATAAACTATGATTCATTAATATGAAATTACACTAATATTTTATAATCACATAAATATATCATTAAAATGTTCACAATATAAATTAAATTCAATATAGATATAAACTATTATGCACATTTAAACTAATTAATCTTCTAACATAAGACATGCATTGTAAAAACCCTTATAAGTATATACTCTCAATGTCAAATCTGTCAATGTAAAATTTAATAGTACACTAAATAATTAATGTAAAAAATGAATTTAATTCATTTTCACATCACATGGAGTGGGAATCATACATTAATAAACAAAATAATCTATATTGTGGTATTCCCATTCAATATATACTAATTAAAGGTGTAAAATTTCACTATGGGTTATTTGTTTCACTATAATGTATCGAATGAAAAAAAAAGTAGTTCATTTAAAACGAAATTTGTACCTGGAATGAGACTTACAAAGGATTTTAGTCAATTTATATTTCAATAACGAACTCATTCTCTATTATGGGGCCCTTACTATGAATCAATATCAAATAAATTGTACAGAAATTTATTTTCTTGTGCAAAGAATAAAGTTATTTTCATTATGATTATTATATTAGAATTAAAGATAATATTTAGAAGGGGTCTTTCACTTTTATGATGACTAGAATTAAGTATTAATTTGTGAGTGATGGAATGTAAATTAGAGGCATTTACTCAACATTCACAGCCTAAAACTAGAAACTGTGAATGAAATATCACATTTTTTAGATTCTAACATGTTCCTTAAAACATCCTAATTCATTTATTTCTCACACAAATTTTACATTTCACTTGCTTCATCAAGTTAAGTGAAAAATATTATTGAGCATGAAGTTCCATGTTAACAAACTCATGGGATAATTATTCCCATCTAACCACAGGAAAATTCAATTGAGAGCACGACCCAAAAATTGACCAAACGAGGTACCTTTACTGCTTCTTTAATAATTCTAGGTATATCATCATCACCGTAAAGAATGTACACTTTATTATTGTCAATATTAACTTCATCTCCTCTATAACTAGTAAAAACAATAGTTTATTAACCCTTAGAAATGACAGAGATCAAATTTCATTCCTCCTATGATGCCTAGGACTGATAGAGACAACTCTTTTAGGATTTAACTTAGAAGTTTTCTCAAGGGTAATAATTCTATTAAGGGTCTTAAATGGAGGAATAATAATCACCATGAGAACATGATTTAATTTTTGGAACAATTTTATTACCATACAATGAGATAAATGAAGAAATATTATTTTATATGGAGTATCTCCAAAAAAGTACATAATTTTCATCCATAAATCACCAAAAAAAACAAGTGCATGAAAGCTCATTTTATATTAATTTCACTAAAAACCCAAGCTAAAATTCAATTAAAACATTAAATACTCATTATTTTAGGTTCTTAAAACTTCAAGAAAAGAATTATGTACAGGATAAGAGACCCAAACGTCAACTGATTAAATGATAAATGGTTTTATGTACATACCCCTCCCTACACCTCATTGAGGAAAAAATAAATCGAATATGGTGTAGGAAATGGTAGTTAATTGAGGGTGTGGGTGTGGTCGATAGTGAAGAAACATGAGTGTGAGTTCAGGTAGATATTACAATAGGTTGGAAGGAGAATGATGAATATTGAGAGGTGATCAGGGAAGAGGGAGATGTAGGAGAAAGTAAGCTTGGGGGAGGAAATATATTTTTTTATATTTTTTTCCTTTTTTAATGGTTTTTTATTAAATTAGGATGATTAGGTTTATTTTTAGTTTTTAACCATTTAATGATTTTTTTTTAAAATATCTCTTGGGTATAATATTTCTTCTTAAATAAAATATATTTAAAATAATATTTTTATTTTTTCTAAATAGAATATATCTTGGATGGTTTTTTGAATATATTCCAAGTATTTGTCATTTTTTTAATGTCAACATAATGTTTTTAGTAAACTAATAAGTGATAGTAATAAAAAATATTATTAAATGGTTTATTTGTAATGAATAAATACTATAACCATTTTTATATCATTAAAATATTTATTGATTATAATAATTAATAAATATATATATATATATTTTTTGGTAAAAACTATCAGTATTAATATAATAAAATAACAGATTCAATTATTAGTAGAATATATATTGGTATTAAATAACTAATAGCAATGGATTTATCTGTTGGTAAAAATAGTTTTGGTACTTGAATTTAATGCCAATAAAATTTAATTTCTTTTAGAATTTTTCATTTATACCAATAGATATATTATATATTACTAAATTTATGTTTGAATAAGTTATTTTTTGTAGTGTTTGTACCCTTTCAAGAAATTTTTTTTCAATCGTACATTAAAGAGGATCAAGCATCTCAACCAACACTAGGTGTAAATATAATGAAATTGATCAAAAATAAAAGTGCAGAATTGAATGTGGTTATAGAAATTTATTTAAAATAATTAGATCATTTTGTATTATGGATCATTGATAGGGGATGGAATAACCACATGTCAGGATGTAAGGATCATACGATGGTCATCAATAACAATAAAAAAATATTTCTCATATTTGATAATGATGAAGTCCTAAAGATTATTGGATAGAGGAAAGCTAAATTTTTGGGTAAAGATATGATATGAGTGGATGTTTTGATCATTAAAGGCCTTAATCATAAATTTCTCAGTTTAAGTCAACTGTGATACTCAGATCATGAAATAATATTTACCAAGAATTTGTGCATCATCAAGGGAAAATATTGTGTATTTGGGATGTCGGGGAACTTCATGAAGGGGAATATCTATCTTGTGAGTGGAGAATAAGATATATATTTTCTATCTAAGGAAGAAGAAAAAAGTTTATGGGATAAACTAATTTTCAATTTCATTCAACCATCCTTTGAATATATAGTAAAAAATGATGGATCTCTGGATCTCCCTAAGATATCATGTGATTATACAGACAAATTACATTATTATAAAAAAATAATATTACTTCAAAATAGTTATAATGAAAAATAACGTAAATCAAAAAGATTGATTGAGAAGGTGTATATTGATGTGTGTGGACCTATCTCACAAAGCACCACTAGTTGGAAGAGATATTTTTTTTCTTTTTATTGATTATTATAGAAGTATGAATTGGATAATCCTCATAATTCACAATCTCAAGGTGTTTAGTTTCATAATCCAATATCAGAGGGAGTATTAAAGGAATCTTGGAAATAAAAGTTGACTTTTTTAAACTAATAATAGGAAAAAACATCACAGACATCCAAGTGGAGGATTATCCCAAGAATCATAGGATAAGTAACCAAGGCTCAATAGTGATAATTTCTTAGCAAAATGGAATGTTAAAGAGGGGAAACCATGTCATAAACAACATGTCTATAATGATTCTTTTCAAGAAATATTTACCTACGATTTTTTGAAAATAATTGGTATTGACATCAATCAATTTTTCTAACAAAGATTTGTTATATCCAAGGGAATTCTTTATTTGTGATATGGTATAGAAATAAGCCACTTGGAAATACTTTTGAGTCTTTATAATTAAGTAATTCATTCTCAATAAAAATAAACATGCGAATTTTGTATCTTTTAGTGATTAAGTGTTATTTAATGGACACTCATGAAAAAAAAGTAAAGTATATAAATTCTTCAACAAGAGGATAAGAAACATTGTGTAAATTAATTGCGTTTTTGTAGTGGATAATGATAATATCATTTAGTAAATCAATGGAAAATATTAGGAGGATGGTGATGAATATGTGAGAATCTTAGTGGGAGTTAAAATTCCTAAGGTTGATTCAAAGTAAGATTTAGATAATGAGAAGGTTGGGGTTAAACATGTTTATGCATGTAATTTGAAGAGAATACCTAAAATTGATAGGTAGAGCATCATTAGTGATCATAAAACACAGGTGTAGATGATTATAATGAACACTAAACTATAAAATATTTCTTATCACATATAGAGAAAAAATTTTTTGAATAATCTACTGCAGATAATAATTTTGTTTAGTAAATGAATGAAGAGATTGAAAAAATTGATAACAATCAGACTTGGGATATTTTTTTAGGATAATATACAATAATTTCATCAAGATAAAAGGTTTTTTGGTATCAAACTAAATGAATATAATTTTTTATTAGAAAAAACGTGTGACTAATGTTCAAGGGGTATTAAAAAATCAAGGTAATCGATGCTAATGAGAAAATTTCACTTGTGGAAAGGCTAGAGAAAATTTGAATATTCATAGACATGGTAGTGAAAACATAATTCAATGTTTTCTAGATAGATTTCAATTCTTCCTTTTAAAATGGGGTTCTAGAGGGAGTGGTGTACATAGAATAGTTAGATGGTTTTATCATCAATGAATATGAGAACAAATTTTTTCATCTGAAGAAGGCTTTGAATGGATTGAAGCAAACACAAAGAGCATGGTATTCACAACTTGAACAATACTTGAAGAAGATCAGTTTTTAGTATAGTGGAGTTTATTACAATACCTATTTTGATAATTAAATTAGTTGAAGTATGATGGTTCTAGTTTATGTAGATGACATAATATTTGGTGGAGTAGATAATTCCTAATTCAATCTGTATACAAAATTCATGAAATTTGAATTAAAAATGTTGATGATCAGAGTGTTAATTTTTTTCATTGATCAATAAGTGATTCAAGGAAGGAATAATATATTTATTTCTCAATATAAAATGACAAGGATGTATTTTGAAGTTTTTTAATGGAGGATTACAAGTATATGACAACTCCAGTTTCTACCCAGTTCAAATTTTCAAGGCATGATGCTAGAAAAGAAATGAATACTCCAGAATAAAAACAGAGCATTGAAATCATGTTATGCGTAAAAATAACATAGCCTAATATTTCTTCTTCTATATTTCAGGCATCAAGGTATTAATTTAATAAAAAATGATTCCACGTTATTTAAATGTATATAATACTAAGATATATCAAAGGCGTAATAGATTTCAAATAGTTTTAGAATGAAACATCTGAACATTAGTTTTTATGATATATAAATGATAACTCATCCAGTTCAGAAGACAACATAATATTAGCATCAGGTGGTACATTATATCTTGAAATATTTATTATTTCTTTAATAATAAATAAAAAAGATTCAACTTCTTTAATAATTGTAGAAACTAAATATATTTCAACTCTAGAATCCTTCAAGAAGTTATTGTGGATAAATAAGAATCTTAAGGACATGCTATTTTAAGTAAATTATTTGATCAGAATAAATTTCTATAAATTGGGTGATATAAATAGTAGAAAAAATCAATTCCATTACACAAGTAAGAAGAACATTTAAATCAAGTATCATTTTATCAAGGAGAAAGTATTGAATGGGTTAGTGAAGTTTTTGTATGTTCCTACAAAACATCAAGTTTAAGACATTATGATAAATTATTTACCCTAAGAATCATTTAAATGGAATTGACTAGCTATCATATTCTAGTTGAACCCCCTCATGATGTCCCATAGGGTATCATTAATTTCTTCAGTTTTAATCAAATTAAAAAATTATCAAAAATCAAACAAGTATAGTACCAATTACATAAATATAGTAAAATAGTGTGTTCAAGGCCAAACCCATGCGATGGTGAAAATGGATTTTAAGAAATTTAAATTATTTAAATTGAGTGAGAAAATTAAAATGAGAACAAAGAAAATATTGGTTTCATTTCAATATGAGAATGTGTGTCAGGTTCTATAAATTTTAGGTTCATGTGTGAGTGGATTTTATAAATTAAATTATTTTTTCATTTTTTTCATTAGAGTAGAGATATAGAGAGATATGTTTTATTGGTATATACTCCTTAATACAAAAAATTTCCTTTCCATATAGTCAATTACTTTAGGTTTTTAATGAATTAATTGTCTTGATACCATTTTCAAACGTTATCATCATAAATTCTACAATGGTCATGTAGAAACAAGGAGATCGATTGATATGTTAAATTATTTCATTCTTTAATCTAATTTTCAATGATCATTAAATGAAAATTATGAAGGATTGGAAGAATTTTGAGTAAGCACAATAACTCAAACATGAACAAATTAAAAAAAGTTACTCATATGCACACTCCCTTGTTATTTACGTCACTTGACACCAGAGAATAATTTCCCCCTCATGTTAGACATAAGAGTTTTAGAGGGGAAGATAGAAATAAATAAATAAATGATATAAGATCCTATTTTTTATACTTTATATTGAGAAAACCTTCATTCATTTTAGAATGATTGGATGAATTGATCACACCCCTAGCCTCATATTTATAGTTATAAATCTCTCATAGTGACATGAATTCCATAAAATGATCAACTTTATTTGTAAAGGTCAAATATGGGAGTTACTGGGCATTACATTGTGGTTCCTGATCAATTTTGAAAAAAATGGAAGAATCTGGATCTGCTTGTCTTGTGTCATGTTGTGAAACTATATTCCACACTGTGACTTTTTAGTTTTTCTCTCAGGTGTTGTTTTTATCATTTAAATATCCCTTAATTAATTTATTAATATATTCATGATGATAACATGTTATTCACAAAGTGAATTATCATTTTATATCATCTTTGGCTTTACATTCACTTGAATATTCAATTACGAGCTTCATATTTGAGCCTTGAAAATTTGTAAATCTTGGAACATACTTTTTATCTTGAATTGCATCTCCGTTCATTTATTTTATTCATTCGAATATATTTCACATTTAACCTATCATAAAATAATAAAAAATAAATATATGGTAAGAATTATCAATTTAATTACAAAATTAATGAATTTAATATTTAAAAAAGTATGCATGAAATATAACCATAAAATTGCTCCACACTTAAACTCATGCTTGTCCTAAAGTATGAAATATAAAAAAATTATACACGTTGTACATTCTACCAATATTTAAATAAATTTTAATAAAATCAGTTGATTAAAAGGGGAATTAAAATGTCAAGCATCATATAGAGAAAGTTCATCGATTCTTCACTTTCTAAAGAAACAAGTCAATCATGTATTTTACTTTTCCTATTTTGACTTAACCTCACTTCTTCATTCTTCCATTAATGTTTTTTAATTTATTTTCAATGTTAATTAAGCTTACAATTTTCATCACTTTTAATTTTTTCACTCATTATCAAGGTATAAATGTAAATAGAGTTTTACACATACCTCAAATCATGATCCTTACTCTAGGCTTACAATTCTTCAAATTTCTCCACCCCATAAGGAAAAAATAAAAATAATAATAATAAGTTCTTCAGTATTAGGTTCAAATGACTCTAAGGATTCAGGTTATGTGGGTTAATGATGAGAAATTAAATCTCAAAAAGTAGGTTTGACTCTAATGTACTTTTCTTGATAATCAATAAAATATAACTGAAAAATTATCCTTTTAAAAATGTCGTATTCCCTTTTCCCAAAGATCAAAGTAAAATTCATCAAGAAATTAAGTATTATGAATGATTCACCCTCTTGACTTTTTTATTATTATTATCAAATTTTTTGGAAGTTGAGTCTAGAAAAATATCACATCCACCACCCAACCCCAAATGATAAAAATCATTGGTTATGTAAATATTAATTTTCTACGCTCCAAGACAAAACCCATTTTTCATTTTTTCATAAAAATTAATTTTTATATTGGGTGTGAAATAAAGTACAATGAATAAAGAATAATATACCTTTCTAATATGCCATAAAAATACCCCCACACTTATCCATTATAATTTAAAAATCCTTTGCACTATGGATTCGTCTCCCCCATACTGATTTTTTTGATAATCATGAAAAATATGTAGAGTATGGTAAGAAAGGATAAGATAATATTGTAATGTAGTTCTTCCCTAATAAGATTATTCATGGATTCTACAGGATTACAAAGGATTATTGTAAAAGTGGGTCTCAGGATAAGGTCTTCATAAAAAAATAGCTCAATCATTTTAAAGGTGAATTGTTAAAATCATAAATTCAACAAGATGTAAATAAATCTTTAGAAAAATGTGTTCTCGAGTTTAACTTAAGAAATGTACTCAATAAATAAATGGAAATAATTATCCTAGAAGTTTTCTTAGGAATTAGAACATATGAGTTGGGATAATTACCCATGTAAATTCAAACCAATAATAAAAATAATTAACACAAATATAAAATTTTTAAGGCATGGAAAATCTCAGAAAAATTTCATTTATAAAAATTAAATAATCTCCCAAATCATGATTTGATAAATCAAAATAGCCATGTTTATATTTACTTAATTCATTACACTATTTTTCTCATTTAAATTTATTGACAAAGGAATTTAAAACATGGAATTATAATTATCATAATCCATGTTCTTCTCCTTGATTTATGATTATATAAAAATAAAAGCACAAGTCATATATTTTAAATATGAAGTTTTTTTTATTTTATTTTTTTTATATGAAGAAATATAAGGGATAATTAGATGATATCAGAATTAAAACTTGTACACCCCTGTTGAATTGTGTACTCTGTCTTTTTGTCATAAAATTTTTTCTTTCCCACCTTATGCCTTCACTTTATAACTGAAAATAAAAATACATATGTTAAAGTGAAATCCATGTTCCAATGAACTTTAAAATTATGGGGGGAGTGTGCCTTAAAATAAGGAAGATAAAAATTCAGAGAAAAACATCAATTGCCTCCCATAAGGGTTTTTTTTTACATCATTCGATCAACCATTCGTACTCTCAGCCCAAGTTATGGGGGTTGGAAAGATTATACCTTTTTAGGTTCGATGAATGGTCGTAACTAGGCTTTCTCTATATAAGTGGGTACCCTTCCTTTCTCTGACATCATCTTTACCCTTCCCATGAGTAGTTTCAGCTCTACCTCTATTAGTCCATTCCACTAGTGGTTCTTCATTCCTAAAAAAATATTATCAAGATTATAGACCATCCATACCTACTCTCCAAATTTATACTTGTATTTTCTGACCATTCCTCCATTACCAAAAATCATGTCATGCAGATTCTTGTATATCTTCTAAAATTTTAGTTCTATTTACTTAGTACATTGATATCACTTTATTCAGTTTTTTCATGATTTCCACTTCAAATTATTCATCTTTCACATCATAATTCGTCATTACCTAATTTATATTAAAACTAACCTAGTAATTTCTATCCCTTAACCAAAATTCACCACTCTAGAAATTGATCAATGATATTCTAGTCACAAAGAATAGTCTCCTTAGAATAATGGGTCCCATAACCTCATCTATATTGATAATAATAAAGTACATTGGGAAGTAGAACTTTTCTAACTTGATCAGAATGTCTTCGATGAGCCCACATGGGTACTTTATTGTCGATTCTTCCAGTTCCAGTGCAACCTATGTTTCTTTTATATCTTCAAGTCCTAGAATCCTAAATGTTTTGTATGAAATTATTTTCTCATTGGAACCTAAATAACATATATCCCTCCCAAACTCATTAGTCCCATAATTTATTAGAATTGAAAAGATGTCTGGGCCTGTTTCTTTCTTCATGAGATCCTTTGACATCACAACTAGACACTCTCATGGGAGTAGGATCATGCTGAATTCCGC
Organism: Viscum album; assembly: GCA_963277665.1. Classification (NCBI taxonomy): domain Eukaryota; kingdom Viridiplantae; phylum Streptophyta; class Magnoliopsida; order Santalales; family Viscaceae; genus Viscum; species Viscum album. Next base: position 902,658,921 of record OY728158.1, on the reverse strand, counting down.
TATCTTCTTCATATTTGTTACCATATCCTTTATAAACATTTAATACGTTATAATATTTGTGATATATTTTAAAAAACGGTTGTTAATGTGATGTTTTTTAATATTTTTAATGAATTCACTTTGTTGCGCATTGAATTTTCCTTGATTTATTCTTTCTGGAAATGGTAGTCTTGTCCTGGATAGTGGGGGTTCTTCTATTACATTTTCTTCAACCTTTTATTTACCCTTATGTTTTTCATATTTTCTAATTTTACCTTACTTGGTTTAGGGTTTTATGTTTTTCATATTTATGTTTCTAAGTTTGGTAGACTTTAAATATTCACAAGGGTTGAATTCTAGGTCTCTAGGTAGCACACCTCTTGGCCACTCTCATAGTTTCTTTGAAATTTGACTAACATAAAATTCAAGGTTCTTGAGCATAACCTTATCATATCTAGAATCATCCTTTATCTCATTAATTTCATCGACTTAATATTTTGAGAATATATTATGTTCCATGATAGAAACTCATGTGGGTGTCATAAATATAGCCAAATATTCCTCTAGGGTGTGGATTTGGATTTGAAGAGATGGTTCTTGTTGTGATTATTGAAATCTCGGTCCTCTTTATTGATAACCTCGACCATGTTGTTGTGGTCACCAGCCTTGTAAATTATTACCACGATTTTAATCAACATAATCATCTCCTTTCACATACATACCTTGGGGTTGTTGTTGTTGGACCCTTATGGTATCCATCTTCCTCATCGGTGATTTTATTTGAATTTATATCCATTAATTGTTAATTATCATGTGGAACCCTATTCATATTTTTCCTTCACCATACAACTGGAATCTATTGCTTTTTATTTCATTGAGTAAATTAGAAATTTCTTCTGGTGATTTTTTCATTATAGAACTGCATGTTGTAATTTCTACAATCAACATGTTTCCCTATTAAAAAACCTTTATATAATTTTTTAATAAATAACCACATCTCAATTATATGATTATATAATATTCCAATAATGTATTTGAAACATTTATAAGAATTTTAGAGTGACTCTTCTTCAAATTGATTAAAATTTAAAATATTTACCTAAATATCCATGGTTTTTTAGAGAGATAAAAAATGAGTGAAAAAATATATTACCAACTCATCCCATGTGGTGAAATAATGGGATGGAAATCTATGAATCCATTCATTTGAATGATATATTAATTAAAATATAAAAATTAAAATCCATACCATGTCATTAAAACATTTTGAAGTTAAAACATGTCACAAATTTCAAGAAATATTCCTAAGTCTCCATTCAGATATTCTTGTAGTTGTCTAGGAAATTTCATGGTGTTGGATATCATTTAGATGATTTATATTGTGATTTCTAATTGTTTGGCTATGATGGGTGGAATCAGGATGATCAGTAGTAATCTAGAGTTAGATGAACTCCCATAATCTATAAGGGTTTGTAGCCTAATATCTATTGGTGGTACCCTAATTTTTTTTATTTTTGTTCTAATCCATCCATGGTCACAACTATGTTATTCTACCACCTTTGGATCCTTTCATTCTTAGGGTCATATGGGATGATTTCTTTACATTTTGATCATGTGGAGTGGTTGTGTATAAATTATTTAAAACTATAATTATGGAATAAGAACACTGAGAATAAAAAAGGTAAATTAAAATAAAATAAAATAATAATTGAAAATCCAAAAATATACATTCCCCAACAACGATGAAAGAAAATTATGGCTGGTAGGGGATTTTTAATTCCTTAAGGTTTAATAAAATTGAAAATTTTATAAAAACTAAAACAAGACTCCATCCAATTAAATAAATATATTTAAATGGTGTGTTTGAGGTCAAACCAATGAGATTATGAAAATATATTTTAAGAAATTTAAATGATTTAAATTAAATGTGATTAATTAAAATGAAAGTGGGGAATAAATTGGTTTTAATTCAGTATGAGAAATCATGCCATGTTTTATAAATTTTAGGTCTTGTTATGGGTGAATTTTAGAAATTAGATTTATTTTCATGTTTTTCATTAGATTAGAGATCGATAGAGATCCTTGGTCTTTGTATCTTATACTTAATGAAAAAAAATTACCCTTTTATATGGTTAACTACTTTGGGTTTTTAATGAATTAATTTCCATGATATCATTTTAAATCATGATTGTCTTGAATTATAGAATGATCATGTGGAATATAGGATCATTAGTTGATGATTTAAATTGGTTCATTATTTATTTGTATGATCAATGTTCATGAAATGAAAATTTATAAGCATTTGAAGAATTTGGAATAAGCACAACCACCAACACACAAACAAATAAAGAGAAAAATAACTCACATGAACACTTCCCCATTATTTACATTACCCAACACAATATGGGAATTACCCCCTCATGTTATTCATGAGATGATTATAGGGGAGGAGATAAAGAAATAAATAAATGATATAGAATCATGTTGTATAGTACTTCATCTAGAAAATACCTATATTCATTGTATAATTATTTCATGAATTGAGCACATCCCTAGCCTCATATTTATATTTTTAGAGCCCCTAGGTGTATTTAATGCCATTAAATGGTCCAATTTATTTGTAAAGGTAAACTATAGGAGTTACTAGGTATTATGAAATTAAGAACATCCAATTTTGATAAAAATTAGACGAATTTGGATCTTCTCAGTATATTTCATGGTGTGACACTATATTTCACACCAGGACCTTTTTCACTATGTGTTGTTTTTCATTATGTCTCCCTCCCATCATGAATTTATGAATATTATCACAATTTTAATAGGTTATTCATGACATTAATAATCATTTTCCATCATTTTTGGCTTCCTATTCAGTTGAATCTTTAATTATGATCTTTTTATTAAATCCTTGACATATCATATATCTCATATAATAATTTTTATCATGAATTTCATATCCATTCATGCATTTTCTTCCTTCAAATATTTTTCACATTTAATCTACCATAAAATAATAAAATAATAAATATACTATAATAATTATCGATTTAATTACAAAATAAATGAATTTAATATTTAAAAATTTATGAATGAAATTTAAACATCACCTAATTTATGTAGTGAGTATGTTGAACCCAATCCCTAAGATATTTAGTGAATTTTTCAATGCGTCCATTTGTGTTCTTTTTCTATTTGCATAAAAAAGTGTGAAATTTCGGTTCTTTAAAAAAGTGGGATAAATCATGTTGATAAAGGAGGAATATTTTTTGAACTGGGGAGAGATTTTATATATTGAATCTAGGGGAGAATGGATGTTAGAGTAGTTTCAAATTTTATGATTTTGAAGTAGTTCATTTGAACATGAAATATATTAAAAGGATGTTTCTGGGTTTGTGATTAAAGAATTTCACCATGTTTTGTTAAAGAAGTGGTATTCTCTAGAACTACACTTTGATAAAAAAAAAATTTAATAATTGGTATTGATCCCCAACATCAATTTGTGTCAACATTAAATATCATATGGTATTGAGAAAGGTTCAGTATGTTGTATCGAGAATGAAGTGATTCACTGATGAAAATTGAATTCTAATTCTTTTTCTCAATATTGGAATGGGTTATGTGGGATTTTAGTATATTTTGAATAAATATTTAATTGTTATGTCGAGTTTAAAGATATGAATGGTATTTAAAGAAGTGGTGAATGATTTTTTTTTCAACAGTTAATTGGAAGTGGAATATAAGTTTGAAGTGTTTTCAACAAACCCAAAGTGGGAAATTATTGAGAAAAATCTCCCTCAATATCATTTAAAGGTTATTTATCTATTGTTTTTTGTTGATAAATACTAGTTTCAGAAAGTTCTAGTGGTTACCCAAAATAAATGGAAATGATAGAAACTTTTCCCAATGTTTGTTATATTTTTGGGTATAAAAATAAGGGGGAAATAATGGTTTTGTATAAGAATTATTTGAACCATATAAGGATTATGTGGACAATATATGATTTAGGAAGATCACATAATATATTCCCGTGATCTTTGTGATAATTTCATTGCTCATGGTAGTCAGATAGAAACATATCCAGAGTATTTAATAAAATCATGTGAATACGTGATATGTTCATGACCATGTGAGATTTATACAGACTGTAGAAAAAGGATCATGTGAATGTGTGAGGAGTCCATTTTGTAGTAAATTGATGGTGATTTTTTCTAACCTCATAGTTGGTTTCATCAATGTATATTACATAGAGGTGTATCATGTGGTGTCAAGTGATAATTTCATTATTTGTGGTTGAAATGAAGAACTTTACGTGGATGGGTTTTAAGAATTTGAGTGAATATTAATTTTAGGTTTAATAGGTTTTTTGGATCCATTTCCTTATATATGGACCCAATAATTAGTTCATTATTAGAGCACAAATTATGTGGGTATTTATATTTCGAGAGATTCTTCTAAGTTGGAAAGTTTTATGTGGTGAATAAAAACCATGTAATGGTGTAAAAGGAATTAGTCTGTGTAAGGTGATACATAGTGAATAATGACCACATAAAGAAGTTTCTAAAAGTTTGAGTATGCAATTAATATCAAACAAGGAATCACACAATGGAATTAAATGATTGTTATCATGTTTTGGACATTACATGGTGAACAATAAATTGTGTAATGAGAACAAAATTTTGAAATATTGCTTTCTGTGAAGAAAATATTATGAAGAAAGGTGGATTTCATCTCTCATATAATAAAGGAACTTCATAGAACACTCAAATTTATGTGAAAAAAAATATTTGGTGATTCATAATAATAAAATAATATATAGAAGGAATAATGAGTACATATTAGAAAAGAGAGAAGTTAACTTTCAATATGTGATTGGTATTGAACTAAGGAGGACATTTATCCTAATACAAACATTGTAACAATAGTGTACTTTAGAGGATTTTGGTAAATTAACACACTTACTTTTTATTCCCCTTGAAATATCTTAGTTATGGTGAACTATGTAAAATTAATGTGTCCTATTTTTTTCATTTCTATTTATAAATTACTATGGGAATAAGAGAGAAGAGTGTTTTGTTTAACAATAAAATAACAACTAAAAGGGTAATTGGTTTTATCTATCATACCCTGATTCACCCCCCCCCCTCTATCAGGGTTCTTAACCTAGTGGTTGTAATATTTTAGAATCATTTCAAATAATTATGAAGTATTAACTTTTATTCCATTATCTATGCAAAAAAAATATTGTGAGGAGTATGAAACCTTATAAAGTTAAAGGAAAGGGCCTCATAAATCTCTCTAGGTTCAACCCACATGGTAGGTGGTGGATTGAGTGTGGAATCAATCTTTAAAATCCAAAACCATCCTTGAAATATATATATGGGAACATATTGGTATTATAAACAAAATATTATATACCAGTGGGACATGACACACATGGAAGTTTATCATCTAAATCCTGTTGATTCCCAAAAGTAAAATTTTACACTCCCTTCTCGAGTACCCATTTTTTTCTAACACATGAATAATATTCAGTATTAACTTTCATATTTTTAATTTCATAGGGATATAGTATTCATCTCTAAATTTCCATTTCAAAAATGGAGGGGTTCCAAATAGAGTAGAGGGGTCTCTATTAGTGTGATGATTCCCCCGATAAAAAATGAAATGTACAAATATTTTATAGTATGTAAGACCTCAATTTTGTAATATATTTCCATATATGATGTTCCACATATTGAAATAACTTCCAATGTCTTATGAAAGTGTATAAAAATGGGCTCAATATATAGTAGAGACAAATGGGCATGCCAAAGTGATCAAAGGATCATAATGATGCTCTGATGGCTGGTGGGTCAAAGTTGACACTCAATTAAACTATTTCTAGTGATGGCACAACTATCCCAACATCAGTGACATAAAAAATCTTAGGGGTTTTAGTAGATGAAGATGATGTTGAATTGTTCATGGATGATTAGCCTATGGTGACAAAGTAGGTATCCATATAACTCAAAAAACCTTCAACTATATAATAGGAAACAATAGAGGTTGAATATACTAACAAGTGGTTTAGAGGTTTTATTATTCACCTTGACATAGATCCCAACCCCTTAGAGAGAATGATGGAAGAATAAAATTCTTCCAAATTTATCACAAATTTCCCTACATGTTTATAATAATACAGGATTCTCATATATAGATATTACATATGTTTAGATGAATATTCAATAAATTACACAAAGACATGCTGGAAAACCATAACAGTTTAGTGTATTTAGAGACTAGATAAAAAATCTTCTAATTTGGTGAAAGATCTTCAACATCACCCATAAAGATCTTCCAACGTAGTAATCTTCTTATACATACCCTACTTAAAACCATTATTCATAACCTAGGGAAATAAAAAATAAGAAAGTGTGAGCTCAAATTCTTGGTAGGGGTAAATAATGGAAATACGTGAACATAACTTGAGCATAAGGGTATGATAATATGATCATAATATATGAAAACCACACCCTATATATCAAATATCAAAATCTTTATTCATGGCATAAATATTGTAAGTTCATAAGACATGAATCATAAGAAAATCAAAGATCATGATCCATGAGAGCATAACATTGGCATAAGACCTGGAATTATGACATATACATAATCATAAAAAATATTATTTCAAGGAAATACACAAAGACACTCATAACATGTTAGTCTTGGGATAACCACCCATGTACCTGATTTAATCTTGGGATAAACTCCTATGTACCCTCTTTCGGGCTTTGGATAACCTCTCATGTACCCTCTTTTGGGCTTGGGATAACCTCTCGTATACCCTCTTTGGGGATTTGGATAAGCCTTTACATACCCTTTGAGCTCATATAACATTAATCATTACCCAATATATAGGAGGGACATATATTTCCCACCCATCACATAATAAAAACCATACACATGTGTGCCATAATATCATAAAACATTCATCATATTTGAACCCATAAAAATAAATGGGTTTTTCAAACATTTGATCACAGAATAACCTATGGGGAATAAATAGGTTTATAATAATTTTATCATAGAATAACTTATGGAAAATAAATAGGTTTATAATCATTTCATCATAGATTAAAAAATGGAAAATGAAGTAGATTTCATAATAATTCAATCATGGTATAACTTGTTGAAAAAGAAGTAGGTTTCATTAGAATTCTATAATTGTATAACCCATAGAAAAAAGAAGTGGGATTTATAAGAATTATATCATCTTATAGCCCATGCGAAAATAATTGGGATTTATTAGAATTATATCATGGTAAAACGTGTGGAAAAATAGTAGGTTTCATATGAATTATCTTATGGAATAACCTATAAAAAAGAAGTGGGTTTTATAAGAATTTTATCATGGTACAACTCAAGAAAAAAGAATTGGGTTTCATAATAATTCTATCATGTCATAACTTGTGGAAGAAGAAATGGTTTTCACAATAATTATATCATGGTATAAGCCATGTAATTTAAATGGGTTTCATAATCATCATTTCATCATAAAAATAAACCATTCAGAGAAATAATAATAATGTTATACTTGGATCATATCCCCAATAAATCATAAGTAACCTCAAAAGATTTTATCTTACATAGATAATGATTTTGAAATAATAATCACATGGAATTTTTCTTTAGGAAAATAATATTTATTTAAAAATAACTTATTAAAACTAAAAAATCATTGAATATTTTAGAAACCATTTTCTTTCAAAATAAATTTGAAAACTTATAATGGAAGTTTTAAAATCATTTAAAATATTTCTGGTGGAAAATATGGTTTTGGTTTTGAGAACTTTTGAAAACATAAAATATTTTAAAAATAATTTTCTTTGAAAATAACCATGATAATTTATAAATTTATCTTAAAAGAAAATAATGTTCATGATGATGGGAAATTATGCTTACTCCATACATATTAAAATAAATATTCTTTTCACATTTTTTGTAAAATCCAAATGGGAATTATTTGGAAAACGACAAGAAGAGCCCCTTCAAAACATTTTTAAAAAAATTAGAACATGGGTAAAAATGTATTTAATAAATAATTTTAAAAAATTTAAAAACAATTTGATAATATTTTTAGAAAACATGGTTTTGGATGAAAAATTAGTTTTTATCGAATAGAGAAATAAATAATATTTTTCATAAAAACATTATTTTGAAATCTTGAGTATATTAAGAGAGGAAAATGAATGGGAAACATGTATACTTATGAAATAACCATAGGAAAATAAAATTCATGATTTTCTTAAGAGATATATCATAATATTGTATCATTGGAAATATAATCATAAAAAATCTTGATAAACAATGAAATCATAACATAAAATCATTACCACATTGGTAACTTTGAATTGTAATCCCTGTGAAGGAATAAAATTAAATTTAACATAAAATATCATAAGAATAAATAAATTCAAGATATTAATATTCAAAATGGGATTTATATACACCTCATATAAGAAGATAATTTCATAAAATATCATATTTCTTGAGAAAAGGAAATTAATACAAAAATCCCTTACCACTTTGGTAACTTTTAAACCATAAACCCTAAGAAATAGAGATATTACAATGGATATATAAATCCAAATAATTTTCAGTATAATAATCATGAAATAAATTAATTTTCATTATATACACCACATAATATAAATATGTGGTGAATATGGCCTTTGTCTTGCAAAAAGTAAAAACTGAGACGTAAATCCCTTACCGCTTTAACAATCTTTTGAATCATAAGACCCAATAAAAAATAACATCAAATTAAAATTTAAATATTAATAAAATAATTATATTCATGAAATAAAATTTTAAATGGTTATTATATAAATCATATAAAATAAATGAGTGGTGAATTTGCATCTGTCTCCCAGAAATAAAAGAGATACTAGATATCCCTTAACATAAGTCTCAACTTCCTTCATACATGATTGAAACTCATATATAATAAATATAAGTTTATTATAAATATATTAAATAACCATAATTATATATATAATATCATATATGATTTAATTATGACCTTTTATTACCCATTTATTAATAATTCCATGTTAAAGTCATGTTTTCGGCAATAATTGCTTTGTTTTTTGTGTATGTTTTGATATTTTATTTTTGGTCCTATTACTTTCAGCATGGTTAAATAATATCAAGAATTATAAAAATGATATAAATATCATATATATTCAGTATATACTTATTTATAATGATCCATAAAAATTAGAGATAGAAAATGAAATACACTGTTCATGGAGATAGTAGGTCGTATATACGCATGAACGTTATTTCTATTTTCTCAACAGATTGAAAGAAATAAATATAAATAATATATTAATTTTATATAATAATATTTTTATTATATATTTTTATTAAATCTCTCCTTATTAACTTCTATGTAAATCATGAATGAATCTCATTACTTTGCGAGGTGGTAGTCTGTCATACACATAAACGAAGTTATTATATTCCCACAAAATAGAAAGTAAGAAGGAACATGTGATATAATAATTATATAGGAATAAGAATATAATATATATATATATATTATATATATTTATATAAATTTAATATGTTATTATATCCATCCTTGAAAGGTGGTAATAGACAAACGAATGACATCGGTTTACGAGGGGGTAGTCCGCCGTACACATGAATGATGATTTTGTAACCAATTTGTTAGAAGTGTATATGGTTTTAGGTCATGAACTTAACATTAAAACATATTAATATATGTAATATACTAATTTTATCATATCATAATGATTTAAAAATTATTTAAGGAAGTGGATAAATAAATAAAATAAAAAACACGGGTTGAAGAACATTACCTCTTCTATTGGTAACCTCCTGATGTTTACACCAAAATCTTTCATAGGTTAGATTTATTCCAAAAATAAAAATTATAGGATGATATGAGGGAATTAAAGGAAGTTATTTGGGTAGATAATTTCATAAAAAAATTAAAGTGTGAATAGGAGAGGAGAAGGGGTGGCCTTTTATAAGTGGGGTGAGTGGCATACTTATAAATTTTTGAAAGGAAAAAGGTGTCACCATGTTTTCCACATGACACAAGGCAAAAAAATGTATAATTATCAAAATTAGAAGATATAAGGTATAAATAAGGCCATAAAATGGGTTTTTTACACGTTTTTGGTTATTTTTAACCCATATAGTTTTAGATTACCCCCTTGTAAACCCATTTTTACCTTAACCGTGGTAAATAATTTTTATTGTTTTTACTATTCATTATGGTAAAAAATTGATTTTTCATTATTATATAATATTAATTATTATTATTCTTCAAAATATTTGATCCATATTTCCAAATTCCATTCATAGAAGTGTAAAATTTTAATTTAAAATTTATCATGCAGACACGATAAGAAAGCGGTTTTTCAAAGAGAAAATATTCAATAGTTTAAAAAGTTTTTATATCAAAATTAAATATGAAAATGATTCCAATGAACTAAATTTGATATATATATATATATATAAATATATATCATTGAACAAATTTTTTTTAAAACCATCATAAAATAAATTTTATGTTTTTAAAATCTTTAAAATAAATGACACTTAATAAACACTAGCATTTTTAACTATTCATCGAAAAAATTATCTTCTCAAAAAATAACCCTAATATATTTTTCAGATGAATATCTCAAAAATAAAATTTATTTTTTCAGATAAATATTCTATAATTTCCTAAAATTATGTTAAAAATAAGTGTGCAAAAGGTGACAAAACAACTTTTTAGAAAAATATTTTTTTATACATAAAATCGGACTTATTCTTATCTTTAATCTATTAAAAACATAAGATGAATGTTAAAAATTTTATTGAATATAATATATATATATATATATATTGTTAAAATCATTCACTAAATTTTTTTATTTATTATGGTACAACATGATTTTTTTCATAAAAAATGTTTTTCAGAAATATATTTCCTTTATTTTCAAATAATTTTTACTTTAATTTATAATTAATTGGTCACTAAATAATTAATTATATATACATGTGTAAACCATATAATTTAATAATTTATTTAATCTTATTCATACCCATCATTCCAATTACTATGTGATAACTATCATATTAAATAATTATATTTTAATGTTATTCCGTGTTTCGTTGAAACTTGGTGTTGTGTGTAACATAAGCTAAACTCAATGTTGTGTATAACACAAGACAAAATTAGTGTTTTGTATGACACAAAATATATAAAATAATAAATTTATTTTAAAGAAACCATTTCACAAAATCTCAGGGTGTTTCATTCTACCCCCCTTGAAATGAATTTTACCCTATAAATTCATCATTTTGGTACCAATAATTGAGGATACTTATTCCTCATTAAATCCTCAAATTATCATATAACATCCTCAACTGGTGGTTTGTCACAAAACATTAACTAGGTGATTGATCTTGTTTTGTAATAATTTATTTTTATGATCCATAATCTCAATTGATTGTTCCTTAAATGAAAGATCATGCTCTAGTGGTACGACCTATGAGTTCAATAAATTTGAAGGATCAGGTATGTACTTTCTTAGGAGAGGTACATGGAACACATCTTAATCCCGAGATAGGTATGGTAGAAGAACAAAATTATAAGCTACCATCCTGATACGATCGAGTATCTCAAAGGGACCAATATAACTAGGGTTTATCTTTCCCTTCTTTCTACCACTAAAAAATTTATAGATAGACCTTCTCACCAACTTCAAATTCTAGACCACATCGATGATTATTAGTATTACATTTCTATAAACTTTTTTATTCCCTTATATGTTTTTTTATCTAACCTTCTCCTCCATCTCATCAGTTTGATCAGGTCCCAATACCTTCTTTTCTGCAACTGCATTCCAGTACATTGGATTTTTACACTTATTTTTATAAATGGATTCATAATAATCTATATAAATGATTGAGTGAGAGCTAATTTTTCAGGAAAAAACAACTAAAGAAAGGTGTTTATCCCAACCAACTTTTAAATTCATATAACATGATCTTATCATATCCTATAGTATTTGAATTGTTCTCTTAGACTGATCATCTTTTCGAGGATGATACACAGTACTAAAACTCAACTCTGTATTAAGATATTACTGAAGACTTCACCTATAAAATTTATTCTGATCTAGATATGTTTTAGGCTCATTTATAGGTACTTTTGTGCCTTGTTTTGAGTGATTTTCATTTTGGTTTTTATTTAGGGTGTGTTTTGGTGAAAATTTGAGGATAATGGAAGAAAGAGGGCAGTGCATGGTTGGCACACGTTTTTCCCTAACCAGGCTCCCTGGACTAATGAACCATGAAACCCTAGAAAGAGAGGGCTTTCATTACTGGCACATATTTTTTCAAACTGTGTTCCCAAAAAGGAGAAATCATGCACCCCCTAGAAGAGGTTCATGTTTAAGGTGCACAGTTAGAAGAAACTGTGCACCATGAGAAGCAAACCGTGCATATGAGATTTTAATCCCATGAAAATTAGTTTTAATTTTTCCAGAGACCTATATTTTAACCCCTATTTAGCCCTAACTCAACTCCTATTGTTAATTCATGATTTTGGAGCCTCCTAGATATATTCCACTACATTTTGACCTCTATTCTTCACAATCTAAAGCCTAGATTAAATATTTTCACCCCACTCAGCAGGAGGATCTAATCATGTTTGGTTTCCTTTCTCTTCTTATTATTCTTCCATATATTTAAGGATAATTCTTCCCTATTTTTGGTTGTATCTAGATGTATTCCTATGGATATAGATCAATAATTACGATATCTTGATTATTTGATCTTGATTTACGGTTTAAGATCCAAATCTTATTCTATGTCATTATTCGATTCAAAGTTTTGGATTTTCCTTAGTGATTGTTCGTCATCAATTTTGGGGTATGTGGTCTGTTATTCATAGCCCATAATCCTGATTTTAATTTTTTGTATGTAATTTTATAACTGTTAGAGTTTTTTAGCAATTGAATTTTCTAATTGAATTAATTAATTTGGTAATTAATTAATTAAAGGAATTGGGGAATTAGGGATAATTAAATTTTGATATAATTATCAAGATATTGAAATTGTGGGATTTAGAGGATAATTAATTATTGTGTAAATTATTGGAATATTGAGATTTTGGAATAGTATTAATTAATATTTGAATTAATTAAAGATATTTTTTGTGATTTTGAAATTGTGAATTAGTGTAATTATTTTTTAAATTAATTATGGGATATTAACATTGTTTAATTGAATTAATTAATTGTTGAATTAATTAATGAGAATTGTTGAGATTAATCAATTGATTAAAGTGGGTTAATTAATTATTGAATTAATTAATTGGTTAATTTTTATGATATATAAATTGGTTGAATTTGATTAATTAATTTTTTAATTAATTTATAGAGGTTATCATGATTATACAACCATTGATGTGATTAATTAATTGTTGGATTAATTAATGGAATTTATGTGATTAATTAATTATTGAGTTAATTAATGGAATGATATGGATATTGAATTTTTGAGTTGGATTAATTAATTTTTTAATTAATTAATGTGGTATTATGTTACATGTGATATATGTAATTGTTTCATATACAAGTGTAGGACATGGATTGATGCTCCAAATACCCATCTGTGATTGACTGAGAAACGATTATAGGACACGAACTGATGCTACAAATACCCAAGGGGTTCTAGCCATGATGTTCTAAGACTCAAGGAATGCATGTATTTTATATGGGATAGAGACTCATGCTCCAAAAACCCATGGGGTGTGGGACATGGACTAACTCTCAAAATACCCACGAGGTGCTAGATATGACGTTTTATGCCCAATATATTGGAATTGAACTATGGTAACAATTATCCATGATAATGAATCTAAATGAATAGATAATTAAATACCATTACATTGTAATGAATTGTGAATTAAATGTGTGAACTAGATCAGACTCTGGCACGGTCTGTAGTAGGTACTGAGGTTTGTTTGTCCTCAAGAACCCAGGGGATTATGTGGCTAAATAAAAAATAAATGATAATGTGATAACTGTTTACTTATTCATTGTACTTGTTTCTTTATACAACTTCATACACATTTATTGACTAGATATTATTTTAGACATCATTGGTGGTGTCCTACTGAGTTGTACTCACACCCTACTCGGGTTTCCTGATCAGTACCCGAATAGAATTTATGTTTTCAGGATAGGATAAGAGAAAAAAGACCTATGTTAGATAGCTATGTAGGGATAGGTCATGGATAAGAGAACCAAATTTGGTTCAAGATCCACTTGGGAGTTTCTAGTGTCTCTAATTTTTTGGTTGCATGTTGAAACTCAACACGTACTTTGGCATGCCATATTTTACTATTCAGTTTTGATATTTTATTCCTTGATTTGGTCATCATGTGATATTGGTACTATTCTGGTTATGGTTATTTGTTATTATATTATTGTTTCTTATTTTCCACTGGTTATTACTCTAATAAAAATGGGTATATTCTCCCCATGATCTATATTAGACCCTTTCTGCTAGTCAACAGCCTCTCACATATGGGGAGGCATGCCTGAGGTCATGTGGCCGACCAACTCAAGACACCGATGTGTGGCACCTGGGTCAGGATGTTACATCGCTAAAACTTTGAGGTAAAATTTGGAACTCGATCAGATACAATTGAATGTGTTACCCCATGCAATCATAGAACTTCCTAAATGTATATTCTGGAAAGAGGATTCAAAGAGAAATATTCTCTGATAGTAACGAAGTGTGTTGACTTTTATAAATTGATCAACTAAAACACATAATTACCAAAATATCAATGATAAGATAAAACCTAAAGGTTACCAATACCTTTAATCATATTTCCACAAAGTTTAAATGAATTCATCCTCATATAACTTTGTCACTAAAATATATACAAAACCAAAGGGTTGTGTTTCTATAAATGTATCCTAAAATATCCTTAATCTTGAAAAACTCCTATCACGTAAAACGTAAAGAGAGGTATTTAAGACTTTGAACTTATAGTTAACCTTAAACTTATAAACACATGATGTAATTCATAAATATTAAGTTAATCTTACATGGAGACATATATTCTTCTAAAAATGACATAATCCTTAGATGTTTCATGGTTCTTACAACCCAAATACCATTGGAAAAATACTTCAACAGCATAATCCTTAAATCCCAATACATAAATATTTCAATCCTTACACTTCAATTAATGACATAGAATAGGTAATTTATTTGTATAGAAATTAATTTTGGGGTTAGGTCATTTATTTTGATAATTTCGTTGTACCCCACACTTGATACTTTAAACTCATCAATAAATTTTCACTTTATGGATTCTTTTCCACATAGATAACATCTTACCCTCTATTTGAGATATTCTCCTAAGTTCTTCTTCCCACCTTCTTGAAATGTAGAAATATTAATCTTCCTTTTTCTATATTCATCACCACACAAAATGTCATAAAAATTCATATTCTTCTTATTTTCTGCTTTAGTAATTTTAATGAATTTCATGTTGTTAATCATATATCACGATAGTCGATTTGGCATAATCACAATATCCTTCTCCCTGGTAATTATCTAATTTGGTTTCCCATAGCCACCTAATAGTCAATCAGAATCAATTTTAACATGATTTATTATGGTTCCATCCATTGACTAAAACTAAAATGTATATTGTAGTAAATATTAATCATAGTGGAAGACCATATAATCATGAAAAATCACTTTTAGAATGTCTAAATTGTTACACATTTTTTTAAATAAATGACACCTTAGGATTAGCATTGGTCATTCATAATCATTATTTAAATCCGTCATGATGGTTCATAAAGATTTTGTGAATATAAAAAGAATATCCCCTAGGAGTTTCAAACCAGGTGTGTAGAAAGACCCATTATTATGCACTAGGTGACGATCGATTCCAGATCAGTGCACCCATTTCAAAGTTATTACCCCTAAGTTCCTTTGTGACAGAGCCACATCAACCTATAGTATCCAAAAAAGGATGTCATTTCTTGGAAATTTCTTTCTCTATACTTTACTAAAATTCTAATACATTTTCCTATACTTTGACTCATCCTTAGACTTGTCCTTAGATATATCCCTAGAAATATCCTTAGAAATATCCCTAGGGATTTCACTAAATTTTTCATATCCTAGTTTACAAAGATTAACTAAACCTATCCTCTAATACCAACTATAATAACCCATGATTCTCATACATATATTACATATTTTAAAATGAATCTTCAATAAATTACACAAATACATACTTGAGGCCTATAAGAGTTTAATGTCTTTGGAGACTAGGTACACAGTCTTCTAATTTCTTGAAAGATATTAAATATATTCTATAAATATCTTCCCACATAATACTCTACTTATACATGCCCTAGTTAAAACCTTTCTTCATAACCTTGGGAAAGGAAACATAAGAAAGGGCGAGCTCATGTGCTCAGTAAGGGTAAACAAGGGAAATACATAAAAATAATTTGTACATAAGGGTATGATAACATAAAAATAACATATTAAAATCACTCCCTACATATCAAAGATCAAAATATTGAGTCATTGAATAAATATTGGCAATTCATAAGGAACAAATCATAATGAAATCGAATAACATGATCCATGAGAGTATACTATTAGAAAAAGACAAGTAATTTTGGCATGCACATAATTATAGAAAATCTTATGTCAAGGATATCCATCAAGACACTCATAACATGTTATTCTTGGGATAAACACCCATGTTCTTGCTTAGGGATTGAGATATCCTACCATGTACCCTATTTTGGGCTAGGGATAACCTTCTACGTACACTCTTTTGGTCTTGGGATAACCTCCCATGTACCATATTTCAGTCTTGGTATAACCTCATGTTTACCCTTTGATATCATATAACATTAATCATTATCCAATGAATTGGAGGTATATATAGGTTCCACCCATCACATAATGAAAATTATTAACATGTGTGCCTTAAGATCATAAAAGATTATTCATATTATAATCCATGAAAATGAATAGATTCATAATCATTTCATCTTTTCATCATAGCTTAACCCATGAAAAAAGAAGCAGGTTTCATATGAATTCAATCATGGTATAACACATGGAAAAAGAAGCGAGATTTAGAATAATTCTATCATAGTATAACCCATGTAAAAATAAGAAGCTTTTATAAAAATTATATCATGGTATAACCCATGGAGAAATATGTTATTTCATAAGAATTTTATCATGCTATAACCCATAGAAATAAAAGTAGGTTACATAAGAATTATATAATGGTATAACCCATGAAAAAACAAGCAGGTTTTATGAGAATAATATCATGGTACAACATGTCACGAACCAAGCCAGGTCGACCCTAAACCGATCACCCGGGTCACCTGAGCCAGCCCGCGACATGGCCTCAAGCGAGTCTCCCCTTACGCCAGAGGTTGCTAACTAGTGGCGAGGGTGTAAGGTAAGTCATGGGGAAGACTATACCCTCTTATAAAAGTGAAGAAAAGGGACCAAAAAAATATAGCAACAACAGAAGTAGTGTAAATAATGAGAAAGTAGTGGAAAAAAAATTATTTATAAGGTTTGAATAAAATTAGCGAACGTCAGTTTATATAGAAGATGCATGCATGACATACTAATGATACAATGGAAGCATTAAACCATGCAACATACTTACACATCAATGCAAAAGTAAATAAAAAAAGTCTCAAGCCCTGAGGGCGATCTCCATGAGCATCCTAGGACCCAACTCGGTCCTTTTCTCCTAACTCCAAGTACAAGAAACAACAACGACAAGGTCCTGCAACCAAATAGAATCTACTCGGGTACCTCAGTGCAATGGAGGCCCGAGTAGGGTGTGAGATATATATCTCAGTAGGCCGGAACCACTGAGGTCTAGCCCACTCTAGACCTTGAAATATAATTAAACAATGTGCTGGTATTTCCAAACAAAAGCGATACAATACAAAAAATAAATGCTCGTCTAGGTTCCAAAAAGGACACCTGACGGAAATACCTGCCTCGGCGCATAGTCGGAATAAGAACCTATTTAAAACAACACAAGTAAATTTGGTTAAAGCATAAAAACACGTTTTATCATTTTTCTCACTTACTCTATTTATTCACTCATCATTTCAACTCATATTGGAAATCATTCATTCTTACCTTTATTTATTTGATCACAATTCACTTGGGTTTTACCCACATCTCTCATTATTTTCATAAATCATTATTATCATTCGTTTGGTGTTGAATGCCATGTCAAGCACCCCAATCTCATTTGGTGTAGATCGCCATGTCTAACACCTCGAATCACATTTGGTCTAACACCTAGATAATTATTCAGTGTAGATTGCCATGTCTAACACCCCGAATCA
The DNA here is from genome assembly GCA_963277665.1 of Viscum album. Classification (NCBI taxonomy): domain Eukaryota; kingdom Viridiplantae; phylum Streptophyta; class Magnoliopsida; order Santalales; family Viscaceae; genus Viscum; species Viscum album. The sequence goes on along the minus strand of OY728158.1, from coordinate 902,640,484 downwards.
CATTTGGTGTAGATCGTCATGTCTAACACCTAGATAATAATTCAGTGTAGATCGCCATGTCTAACACCCTATATCATAAGCTTGGATAACCATTGGGAAGGAACGTCGTGTCCAAACCCAACTTTGAAATTGGTCTAGAACGCTATGTCTAGGACCCAGAATCTCATTTATTTATTACCATTTATCAATTAATTAATCAGTCGACACAATTCCCATTTCATAATTAATTCTTCACATTTAATTATCCAAATCTGTTCTCAACTTTTCCTAATTAGTTCTCATAATTAATTATCTTTAATCATAATTCTGAAACTTTCATGATAAATAGAAGGTAAACAAAAGTGTATGGCATCAACATGCCTCAATGATGGGTTATTAATGACATTAAAAGGTACAAGACAACAAAATTTTTCAAGAAAGGAATTCAATTAAAACTATAACGTTACATTTATAACTTAAAGAACATGGAAGAAGGGGGGGCGTTTAGGCAGGGCACACCCAAGGGGGTGGCCAAGAGGCAAAGCGAGCACCCATGATGGGCTTCACCATAAATGAAGGCCACAATGGGCATGAGCGAACCACCCATGAATTTCAATAAGAAATAATGAGGCATCACCGGAAGGTTGCGAAAAGCGGCACAAGATGTGGCATGACATAAGTGCCGAAGTAAAGGGAAGAGGGTAAACACCCTACCTTAAAAGTTCTAATTACATGTTAAGCCATGAACTTAGGAGGTGTCATGGCTCATTTATTATTTTTCAAGGAGCAACGTCATTTGAGGTTACCGGTAAGGTACAAGTACATGCATGTCATTTATCAAGTATAATGTCAAGCATAAAGAGTCATAAGACATTTACGCAAGCAAAAACAAACAAATCTAATACTATATTTTTATTTTGAAGGCAGCTCACTTCTATTGGAGGAGTTTTATTAGAAAATATGTCATTACTTTGTCAAATAATTCATTTAGTAATATTTAGCATTTACTTTAAAACTCATTCAACACTTAACAAAATTAAGAAGTCAAACAATAAGGAAGGAAATCATGAAACTCTATTGATACATTTTTAGATTGAAACCAACGCACCTCGAAAAAGGGGTTTTATTATTAAATTGTTAGTTTAGTGACCAATCAACCTCTTTTATCTTATTCCTGCAATTCACAGGATTTGCATAGAAGCATTTAATCTGAACTAAAATTTCATAATTAAAATGCTAAGGAAGTGAAAAATTAAATTAACTATTACTTTACTTAAATTTAAAGGCAAGGGCAAGGAGAGGGACCCTACCTCCAGGTGGATCCATCCGTCCACTCCATCTCTTTGCACTTTCTAACTAAAGTTTCCGTTGCTACTCCCCCACGAGGCATATGTGATTTCACATACGTATAAGGACACCTAGCCTCTATGCACACACTCCGCATGGGCATGAGCGTGCGCAAGAGGATCCTTACACATATGATTATACACATAAACCTATCTCTGCTCACCTGCGCAGGCACTTTTTATATATGCAATGGGGACAACTAGACCCATACATTTATATTCGCTGCCATGGACAAATATACGCATGCTGGGGGAACCCACATACATATAAATACGTACCTATGCCTGCGCAGGTGAGACTCCAAGACTCTAGAGACTCGAAACCATGCCAAAACCTCCAACGCACTATAATACAACCACATCCAACCTCAAGACCCAAAGAGAAACCAATTTAAGTGAGGCAAGACCAACCGATGACATTAAATCCTTACCTCGGGTGTTAGCGACAATGTGAAACGAAGTGAAACCACCCAATTCCCTACTAATTAAATACTAGGGAGTCAATAACACATGACGACCCTAATTTTAAGGATGTGAAACTAACAATGGGTATAAAACCTTACCTCAAAACATTGGTGATGAACCAAAACCACCCGAACCACTTCGCCTTCAGCGGCGGTTTCCGGAACGCACCTCAAGGGACCCCAAGAGAACCTTCGCACCAACCTAAAACAAGTAGAAACCAAAAAACCGGATCACCTCTAAGCCCTAGGGTTCGGCCACACCTCACCGGGCACCGATTAGGTCGAAATGACGCCAGAAACAGGGAGGAGAAGGGAGAGAAGTGCTCACCATGGAGATTTGGAGGAATAAATCTCCAAAAACCGGGAGAAATCGGAGGAAGGAGGAGGTGTCGTGGAGGGGGTCGTGTGCGCGGCTAAGGGGAGAGGAGGGAGGTGTGCGCGTGTTCTGGCCGAGAGAAGGGGAGGGAGAGTTAGTTTTAGGTTTTTAATTTTAATTTAATTTATTTTATTTTATTCTAATTTTAAACAAAATCTTAAACGCACCCGACCGCACGGTTTGACCCGCACCGTCTGAAAAACTGTGTGCAGCCCGCGTGCCTGCTACCGGATACCCGGGGTATCCCGCATGGCTGACCCGCACGGTTAAACCTACCGCGCGTAGTCCAATATAACCGCTTAAAAAGGTTCTATAACTCGGGACCTCGTTTCGAAGCTCAGTTTTAAAACTGACCCGCTGATAAAATAAAAAGTTCAAAAACCTTCTCATTTTATCCACTCTAAAAAAACGGTTCACTACAAACTACCCACCTTAAAAACATCTCGTCCCCAAGAAGCCTTCGGAAAACAACGAAAACATCACCCGACTTACAAGGGTCGTTAATTTTCATTCAACCGGTCGTATTGTGTTTCCAACACCCAATGCACCTTTAAGCATTTTCTAAGAAGACTGCACTTAAGCCTTTACAACTCGATCCAACACTCACGTTACAACTGAAACATCAAAGAAGAGCTTACATATGAGGATATTATAGGGACCTCAACCCAAGAAAACAGTCAAATCATGATCGACCAACTAAAATTGGTCACACATGATTTCCTCTAAAGACATCTCCAACCCGAAAATCACACTCGCCCTTAAATCGACGACGTGCTTTTAAAACTATTCTGTTATCAACCACGCATACACCGAAGTCCTTACATGACCTTTGGTGATATTCTCAAGTCAAGCCATCACAAGACTATTATAAAACTATCATGCCTCAGCACGAAGCGTAACTCCATGAAACTGTGCATCCCACGCACAACCAGAGAGAGATTACGAAACAAACCAACAACTTTTAAACTTTAGCGCAGCATATAACCGACACTATCTTAGTGTATCCAAGACAACGTCAAGATGGGGGCATGCTCGTCTCATCCATCAGAGTACACTAAGATTAAACCAAGGTCGATTAGAAGATCATTCAAACCAAACTCTAATGCCTATACCACCTGAGGTATTCGTATTCGTCGAAGCTTAACCACTGAAACTCTTCCCACACTCACGGAGTTTCTAAAGAGTTTCGCACACTGCCAACTTTATCAAATTCGTGCTTTCAATCAAGCACTGACATGTAAACCAAAACTGATGCGACACTACCCACCTTAGGAGCGTCCATGTCGTCGCAAGAAGGACTAGCCACTTACCAGCGTGCTATTTCTAAAGCACTAAAACGAATGGTGACGTTCCTCGAACTAAGATCACCACATCACAAGCTCATACCGAAAACAAGGCAGCTCAAGCTCTAAGGGTACTACCTAGCATGGGCCAGTCCCTTACGAAGCACACACACCGACCCTATCTCTTGGTCACGCAAAACAAGGATTACTAGTCTCAAAAACCCCTTTCCATTTTATCCATTTCATTAATTCATTTCAACCTTTAAACATTTGAAAGAAGATTTTAACAAACCAACAAGTACTATTTCACAACAAAGTACTTGGTTTTCAAACAACTCCCCACAGGAAAAACAGGCAAGTTGTAACTAACTTCCTCTTCAACATTTAACATTTAATGTTATCCAATCATAAACAGGAAATTTAGCATCTAAATTCCTTTTAACAAAGAGATGACCTCATAAGGTCCCATTCATTCAAACTAGGTTCTTCAAAAAGAAATCTTATCACAGCTCATTTCAATAAAAATGCCCCAACTGGCCCACTCAGTCCAGTTGAGCATGTTTAAAAGTACACGAAACTTTCAATCAAAACTCAATAGTTTTACATTTACAACCATTTTCCACATGCAATGGTCAAACAGGGTTCAATCACATGGGTGGCCACCTACCCATCGATAAGGCTCCCATACACCTTACCGCTAGCATTTGGTTCCCATTTATCAAATAAATTTATATTTAACATTTAAACTTCAGCAGTCATATTTTAAAAAGTTTGAGAACGCGATTTATCCCTTTTCCCAATTATAAGGTGCCCATACACCTTATAATGGAAAACTGGCTCCGTCGTAATCGCAACCAACAATTTCAGCAGAAGCAACCAAGCATTTACTAGCAAGATAACAAGCCACTACAAACATCTAACACAAAGAAACAAGTTGAAATCACCAAAACATGCTATAACACAGATCATGACACACAAGAAAGATAGAAAACATGACATATTTCACCCAAACATGTTAACTATCACCGAAACATGCTTTCTAAAGAGGCGTGCTAAATAAATCCAAGCATGACATATTTTCAAGGCACACAATCAAAATTAGCATGCATCCTACTAATTAAACTACAAGGCATTGCACATATGCATGACATGTGAATCTCTAAGGGCCTAGTATGATGCATGCAATGAAATTTCCTTGCCATATCAGGACAAGGAAAAGTTTCAAAACCTTTTCATAAAAAAATAAGAAGTGGAAAATACAACATTCACCCAAGGTGAAATCACATCAACTGTAACAGCAAACAGCATGGACATCAATTCCCAGCCCTGGCCACTTGGTCATTTCTCGTACGTGGGGTGATCAGTCACAAGCATGGCTATTAACCCAAGTGCCAACACATTTCTAGTCTCCTATCCAACAATCCCAAAAACAGAAGGACAAAGAAAAAAGAGGGTCCTCTGATACCATTTTGTCACCAACCAAGCCAGGTCGACCCTAAACCAGTCACCCGGGTCACCCGAGCTGGCCCGCGACATGGCCTCAAGCGCGTCTCCCCTTACGCCAGAGGTTGCCGACTAGTGGTGAGGGTGTAACGTAAGTCAGGGGGGAGACTATACCCTCTTATCAAAGTGAAGCAAAGGGACCAAAAAAATATAGCAACAACGGAAGTAGTGTAAATAATATGAAAGCAGCAGAAAACATTTTTCATTTATAAGGTTGGACTAAAATTGGCGAATGTCAGTTTATATAGGAGATAAATGCATGATGTTCTAATGATACAATGGAATCATTAAACCACGTGACATACTTACACATCAATGCAGAAGTAAATAAACAAAAGTCTCAAGCCCCGAGGGCGATCTCCATGAGCATCCTGAGCCCCAACTCGGTCCTTTGCTCCTAACTCCAAGTACAAGAAACAACAAAGACAAGGTCCTGCATCCAAATAGAATCCACTTGGGTACCCCAGTGCAATGGCGGCCTAAGTAAGGTGTGAGATATATATCTTAGTAGGCCAGAACCATCGGGGTATAGCCCACTCTAGACCATGAAATATAATTAAACAATGTGCTGGTATTTCCAAACAAAAGCGATATAATACAAACAATAAACGCCCGTCCAGGTTCCAAAAATGACACATGACGACAATACCTACCTCGGCGCATAGCCGGATAAAGAACCTATTTAAAAGAACACAATTAAATTTGGTTCAAGTATAAAAACACCTTTTATCATTTTGCCCACTTACTCTATTTATTCACTCATCATTTCAACTCAGATTGGAAATCATTCATTCTTACCATTCTTTATTGGATCACAATTCACTCAGGTTTTACCCACATCTCTCATTATTTTCATAAATCATTATTATCATTGATTTGGTATTGAATGCCATGTCAAGCACCCAAATCTCATTTGGTGTAGATCTCCATGTCTAACACCTCGAATCACATTTGGTGTAGATCACCATGTCTAACACCTAGATAATTATTCGGTGTAGATCTCCATGTCTAACACCCCGAATCCCATTTGGTGTAGATCACCATTTCTAACTCCTAGATAATAATTCGGTGTAGATTGCCATGTCTAACACCCTATATCACAAGCTTGGATAACCATTGGGAAAGAACACTGTGTCCAAACCCAACTTTTAAATTGGTCTAGAACTCCATGTCTAGGACCCATAATCTCATTTATTTATTACCATTTATCAATTAATTAATCAGTCGACACAATTCCCATTTCGTAATTAATTCTTCACTTTTAATTATCCAAATCGGTTCTCAACTTTTCTTAATTAATTCTTATAATTAATTATCTTTAATCAGAATTCTGGAACTTTCATGAGAAATAGAAGGTAAACAAAAGTGTATGGCATCAACATGCCTTAATGATGGGTTATTAATGACATTAAAAGGTACAATCCAACAAACTTGTTCAAGAAATGCATTCAATTCAAACTATCAAGTTACATTTATAACATAAAGAACATGGAAGAAGGGGGGGTGTTTAGGTAGGGCACACCCAAGGGGGTGGCCAAGAGGCAAAGCGAGCACCCAGGATGGGCTTCACCATAAACGAATGCCACAATGGGCATGAGCGAACAACCCAAGAATTTCAATAAGAAATAATGAGGCATCGCCGGAAGTTTGTGACAAGTGGCACAAGATGTGGCATGACATAAGTGCTGAAGTAAAGGGAAGAGGTTAAATACCCAACCCTAAAAGTTCTAATTACATGTTAACCCATGAACTTAGGAGGTGTCATGCCTCATTTATTATTTTTCAAGAAGCAACGTCATTTGAGGTAACTAGTAAGGTAAAAGTACAAGCATGTCATTTATCAAGTATAATGTCAAGCATAAAGAGTCATAAGACATTTACGCAAGCAAGCACAAATAAATCTACTACTATATTTTTATTTTGAAGGTAGATCACCTCTATTGGAGGAGTTTTATTAGAAAACATGTCATTACTTTATCAAACAATTCATTTAGTGATATTTAGCATTTACTTTAAAACTCATTCAACACGTAACAAAATTAAGAATTCAAACAATAAAGAAGGCAACCATGAAACGCTATTGCTACATTTTTAGATTGAAGGCAGCACACGTCGAAAGAGGGGTTTTATTATTAAATCGTTAGTGTCGTGACCAAGCAACATCTTTTATCTTATTCCTGCAATTCACACGATTTGCACAGAAGCATTTAATCAGATCTAAACTTGCATAATTAAAATGCTAAGGAAGTGCAAAATTAAACTCACTATTACTTTACTTAAATTTAAAGGCAAGGGAAAGGAGAGGGACCCTACCTCTAGGTGGATCCATCTGTCCACTCCGGCTCTTGGTGTTTTCTAACTAAATATGCCGCTACTGCTCCCCCACGAGGCATATGTGATTTCACATACGTATAAGGACACCTTGCCTCTATGCACACGCTCTGCATGGCCATGAGCGTGTGCAAGAGGATCCTTACACATATGCTTATACACATACACCTGTCTCCGCTTACCTGCGTAGGCACTTTTTATATATGCAAAGGGGAAAACTAGCCTTGTACGTGTATATTCACTGCCATGGACAAATATATTGACGTCGTGGGAACCCACGTACATATAAATACATACCTATGCATGCGCAGGTGAGTCTCCTAGACTTTGGAAACTCAAAACCACGGAAAAACCTCTAACGCACTATAAGACAACCACATCCAACCTCAAGACACAAAGAGAAACCAATTTATGTTAGGCAAGACCAACCAACGGCATTAAATCCTTACCTCGAGTGTTAGTGAAAACGTGAAATGAAGTGAAACCACCCAACGCCCTACTAATTAGATACTATGGAGTCAATAACACATGAATACCCTAATTTAAAGGATTCGAAACTAACAACGGGTATAAAACCTTACCTCAAAACATTGGCGACAAATTAAAACCACCCTAATCGCTTCACCTTCAGCGGCGGTTGCCAGAACACACCTCAAGGGACCCCAAGAGAACCTCCGCACCGACCTAAAACAAGAAGAAACCAAAAAACCGGATCACCTCTAAGCCCTAGGGTTTAGCCGCACCACACCGGGAAACGATTAGGTCAAAATGACGCCAGAAACAGGGAGGATAAGAGAGAGAAGTTCTCATCATGGAGATTTGGAGGAAGAAATCGCCAAAAACTGGGAAAAATCGGAGGAAGTAGGAGGCGCCGTGGAGGGGGTCGTGCGCGCGGCTAAGGGGAGATGCGGGGGGGGGGGGGGGGGGGCTGTGCGTGTTCCTGCCAAGAGAAGGGGAGGGAGAGTTAGTTGTAGTTTTTTAATTTTATTTTATTTTATTTTATTTTATTCTAATTTTAAACAAAATCTTAAACGCACCTGAACGCACGGTTTGACCCGCACCATCTAAAAAACCGTGTGCAGCCCGCGCGCCTACTACCGGATACCCAGGGTATCCCGCACGGGTGACCGGCATGGTTAAACCTACCACGCGCAGTCTGATATCACTTCTTAAAATAGCTCCAGAACTCAGGACCTTGTTCCGATGCTCGGTTTTAAAACCGACCCGCTGATAAAAGAAAAAGTTCAAAAACCTTCACATTTTATCCGCTCTAAAAAAACGGTTCGCTACATAACCTATAAAAAAATAATTGAGTTTCATAAGAATTTTATCATGGTGTAACCCATGGAAAAATAAGTGGGTTTCATAATAATTCTATTTTGGTATAACCCATGGAAGGTAAATGGGTTTCCTAAACATCATGTCATCGTAAAAATAAACCATTCAAATAAAAAATAAGAATGGTATCCTTAGATCATATCCCAAATAAATCATAAGTAACCTCAAATAATTTCATCTTAGATGTATAATGATTTTGAAATAAAAATCGATTGGAAATATTCTTGAGGAAAGTAAATTTTCTTTGAAAATAAATTTGAAAACATATATTGGAATATTTAAAAATGATTTAAAATATTTTTTGAGGAAATATAAGTTCTGATTTGAAAAGAAAATTTTAAGAAATAAAAAATTTTGAGAATAATTTTCTTATAAAATATACAAGAAAAATTATAAATTAATCTTAAAATAAAATAATTATCATGAAATTATGAAATTATGTTCATTTTTTTCACATTAAAACATTGATTCATATAACATTTTCATTAAAATCCATACAACAATTATTTAGAAAATGACATGAAGATTGTTTTCAAAACAAATTTATAAAAAATAAAACACAGGTACAAGTTTATTTAATAAATAATTTTAATAATTTTAAAAATAATTTTGAAAATATTTTAAGAAAATGTGGTTTTGGAAGAAAAAGGTTTTTTGACCAAAGAGAGAAATAAAGATGATTTTTATTAAAATAATTATTTTGAACTATTGAGTGCATAAAAAGAGGAAAATGAATGGAAAACATGTATGATTATGAAAAACCCATAGGATAATAAAATTAATTTATTTATTTAGATATGTATCATAATATTTTATCATCAAAAACATAATATTAAATAATCTTGATAAATAATAATATTGTAACATAAAATCTTTACCCCTTTGGTAACTTTGAATTGTAATCCCTGTGAAGGAATAAAATTAAATAAAACTTAAAATATCTTCATAATAAATAAATTCAAGATATTAATTTTCAAAGGGAATGTATATACATATCATATAAAAAAGATAAGTTCATAACATAACATATGTATCAAGGAAGGAAAATTGAGATAGAAATCCCTTACTGCTTTGGAAACTTTTCAATCGTAAACCCCATAAAAGAGATATCCTAAAATGGATCTGTAAATCCAAATAATTTTCAGGTGAATGATCATAAAATTAATTCATGGGTAGTATATACACCAAATAAGAAAAATACAGGGTGAAAATGTCATGTGTCTTATAGAAGTAAAATGTGATATGAGAATCCCTTGTCATTTTAGAAATCTTTTGAATCATATGCCTCAATAAAGAATAACATAAAATGAAAATTTAAATATTCTAAAAATAAGGATATTAATGATATATCATGTCAAATTTGTGGTATATACACCACCCAAAATAAACAAGTTGTGAATTTTCTTATGTCTCCCAAAAATAAAAGTGATATTAGAAATCCCTTACCATAAGTCTTGAATTCCTTCATACACATTCGAATCTAATTTATAATAAATATAAGTTTATTATAAATATATTAAAGAACCATAATTATATATATAATACTATATATGATTTATTTATGACATTTTATTACCCATTTATTAATAATTATATGTTAAAGTCACACTTCAGGCAATAACTGCTTTGTTTTTCGTGTATGTTTTGATTTGTTATTTTTGTTCCTATTACTTTAATCAGGTTTCATAATATCTAAAATTTTAAACATGTTAAAAATATTATATATATTAATTATATATATATTTATAGTGATCCATAAAATCTAGAGATAGAAAATGAAATATATCGTTCAGGGAGATGGTATGTCGTACATACACAAGAACGTTGTTACCATTTTATTTATGGATTTCGGACAGGTTCCCCCCCCCCTTCTTGGAGTTGGGAGGGGGCGGAGGATCTACCACGACCTCTAATTCCAAGGAAGGCCTTTTTACCTTTTTATAACCCTAGATATCTTCCCGATTTCCCGTCGATTTACTTGAGTCTGAAGGTTCCAGATCTTCATCTCGGGAACCCTCATCTTACGATCTCTGACTCGGAGTTCTCTGAGGCTTAAAATCTCTTGAATTTGACCCTAGTCGCTTGATTCAATCACCTAATACATTCAGTTGATGAGTTCGACATATTTATGTTTAGCAAATGGGGTCTTCAGGATCGCACGGTGGTGGGTTTGATCAACAACCATCATATGATGGTATGCTTTTCATCAGAGGACGACTTAATACGTGCTTGGTCTAGAGCTCCTCGATGTTGTGGTGGTTGCAGTTTCTTCATTTTCTGTTGGACATTTGATTTCAACATGAATCGGGACTCTCCCTATGTCGCCAACTGGGTAAGTTTTCCTCATCTTCCTTTACCCTACCATAACCCCACGATTATCAATATGTTAGGGAATCTGGTGGGGCGATTTATGTGCTCTGATGATCGCACATCATCGGTGAGTCATCCTGTCAACCCACAGCTATGTGTTGAGTTGGATGCCTCAAAGCTGCCAATTGAATGGATCTGGATTACGGTTGGTGAGGAGTTTCGCTGGAAGCAAGCGGTGGTTTTTGTTTCTTGGGTTGATTACTGTTCGGGATGCAATCATCTGTCTCACCGTGATGATCAATGTAGAAATGGAAGTACACCAACTTCAATGAAGAGAAATCGGAAAACTACTGGTCAGGGGCAGATGACTGTTGATGTTGCAAAGGCTGGAAATGGAGTGGATAGCTTGGACTTGAGAAACCCAGCTGTCTCTGTGGTGATTGGGAGACTAAAGAAGGACCTCAAGGTTGGTATGAGTCATGTGGATGCTGATTCTCTGGGAGGTGGCGCGAGGCAGGATACCACATTGGCAGGTTATGAGGGAGGGAGTGCTGCTAATGCTGGGCATAGGACCGGTGGTCTTAAGCAGTGTGTTGATGGTGTTGGGCATAGCTCTACTGGTCTGAAGGGGGGGAGGATAAATTCGAATTCGACTGGCTGCGGGAAAATTTTCGATACCAGTCCATGTCTGCAATTGAAATCTGATGCTTTAGGGAGCACCGAAGAAACTAGTAGTCGGTTCCAAGTCTTGGCGTCTAGTGAGTTTTTTCAAGTGGAAATGGGTGAGTTAATTCAGGATGGCACTGATATGCAATGCGTTTCAGTTGATGCAGAGAAGGGAATGGATATTATGTTGGAGACTGAGGGGAAAACTAAAGATCAAGTGGAGGTGGGTGCTTCAATGAAGGAGAATAACAATATGCAGCTTGTCTTGATTGATGCACCGATGAAGATGGATGCTAGACAGGAGCATGGAGGTTAGACTCCATGTTTGTCAATGCTTGACTGTAATTGGTTAAATGATCAGGCCAGAGGAGTGGGTGATGGTGGAAAGTGGGGGAATGTCTCGGACAGCGACAAGGAAAATGTGACGGTGAAACCTTCCTATTGTGAGGTTCTAAAGGATGGGAAGAGGGAATCTAGAAAGCAGGTGTCCACCACATCAATCTGAAGGATGAGGAAGGATTACTCTGAGTTGTCGAAGCCACTGTCCACTAGATCCTCTTTCAAACAATCACCACAGGAGTTGGTCTCATTGGAGAAATTGAACCTTAGAAGGAAGTATTCCAAGATCCTATGGCATTATGAAAGCTCAGAATGGGAGACGGCCACTACGGAAGGAGGCTCTAATATGGGTTATGATGTTTATGATGTTTATGATATGTTATCGGCTCATGAATTGTGGTTTTTCTACTGTTGTAATTTTTTTTTAATAAATATTCAGGGGCCTACCTCTGAAGGACTTTCCTGGTATATATCATATATTTTCATTAAACCATCATTATTACCTTCTATTTAAAGCATGAACAAATCACATCACTTTGTGAGGTGGTAGTCTTTTATATTCACAATTGATAATATCATATTCCTATAAAATGTAATGTAAGAAGGAAAATGTGATATAATGATTACATATGAAAAATAATTTTTAGGTCCCTTGGTATGAAAGTAGTTACTGGTTGGGGTGAATTTTTCTTTTTGGTTTATTATTATAAATTCTAATTTATCAGAGTTATAATAGTGTTAAAAGTTACAGCATAAATAAAATAGATAACACAAGATGTTTTTTTAGAGGTTCAGATAACCAAGATCTGAGTCCTCTGTTAAGTCTCCTCTACTCCTCAAGGAGTTTGTTATGCACTAAATCCTCACTTTTGAATGGGATTGATAACCTTATTATAAATAAATACAGACATACCTTTTTTACAAATGGTGGTATAACGCCTAACTTTTGAAGGATCTACAGCCTACCTTCCTTTTGTCTAAGAGGAACAACCCAACATTCCTTTTAGATGGGAGGAATAACCCAGTAATATCTTTTGTATGGGAAAATATTAAACCAAAACTCTAGAGGATAAATAGGTAGTAAGAAGTATTACAATGGAAAAATAAAAAAACAAATGAAATAGTAGTTGATAAGAGGATTTAGAAATTCATTGCAGATCATGTTATTTTATTACATCAATGGAGGAAGATGAAGTCAATGAATACATCTAGTTATCACAATAGAAAAGTGAAAGTTGAATAAGTTTCTTGATTAATTTGAGATTAGGAGAAAAATGGATCAATGTATCGATTTTGAATGAATCATCTGCAATGGTATATGTGTTTTATTCTTGAATTAATCTCCTAAAACATTAAAACAGATATCTACATGAGTGTGTCTATGTCCAATGTCTACATGGTACTTGTCAGTGTTTAATAATAAAATAATATGACTATTACCTTGTTTTGTTGAAGTCGCACTAAAAAAACACACAATTGGGATAATATTTATTTATGAAATATTAAAAGGAATATTTAATATATTAAGAATAATATTCTTCAACAAACCACAATTGAAAAACAATTAAAATAATAATATAATTTTGTATATTATACATGCAGTTGAAAGTTATAAAAAATAGAGCATCGTATGAAAAACAATTTGTATGAGAAGATTCCATTAAAAATTGATGCGATTATTCTTTTAAACACTATTGGAATTATATTTCAATATAAAATAATAAAAATTTTGCAATGTAAATTATTTTAACAATAATATAAATAGAGAAAATAAAAATTTTAGAAACAAATTTTAACTAAAGGTGATTCATGACTTGCCTTTCAAAAAAGAGAGTGGTGATACATTACTCACTGTTAGAAATTTCCAATAGTGGAAAACAATGTATTAACTACCATTGAATTTTTTAATAAAAATAAAACTATTTAAACAAAACTAAAAACAAATTAATGAATCTAAAAACCTAATGGATTCATGAGAACAATAAAAAAATACCTACCATTGGATGTCAAATGGTGGATCAGAGCCAAACATTAGAAAGTATTTAAAGATGAAGAACTTTACTACTAATTTTAAAATAAGTATGAAATAAAAAAACAATATGAATGGATTTAAAAAAATATAATTCCATACTTCAAAAAAATAAATATATAAATACCATGATATAGTATTGTATAAAAATAATTGAAAACATATAATAAGAAATAAGAATATATAGTTAGAAAAAATTTGATGAAAAGTGAATAAAACACTTCTCAAGAATGAAGAGAAGAAATATTTTGTATGAGGTTGAAGAAAGATCATCCAAGTCTTAACACAGAATGAAGAAACAAACAGAGGGCTAAAAATTTAACTCATCATTAATGTTCAATGGTGGGTAAATTTACCTACCATTTAGGTGAAACGGTGAGTAAATTTACTCACTATTGAAATTTTTAATAGTGATATGAATGTCTCACCATTGGTAAAAACCAAAAGTGAAAAATAAATATCCCCCCATTGGTAAAAACATTAGTGATGAAAATTTCTCACCATTGGTAAAAACCAACGGTGAAAAAAATGTCTCTCCATTAGTAAAAACTAATAGCGACTTGAAAAAACATTATGAATCCAACAGAAAAGGCAACGAACCAGAAGAAAAAAGATACGGAAGACCTTCTTGAGAAGAAGAAGAATAGCATGAACAAAAAACTAAAAAAGAAAATAACAAATCAAGAAAGAGATATTGGAAAGGAATGTAATCAAAATGAGTGATTTGAATTGTTATTCTTTCTTGTTATAATCATCACCATACAAGAGATTAACCGAATAACTAAAGAATATATGCCTAAAATAGAAAATTATGAAGAAGATGAAAACAAATAATTTTAGATGGATATAGAATTATAAAATCTTAAATCAATAGTTTTATTGAAAATCGAGATGTTGAGAAGCACGTCAGAGAAGAAGAGTGTCACAGGTAGGTCTAATGTGGAAGGAGATGAGGGGAGGAGGAAAAACTCGTGCAGGCAAGGAGATAAAATTATAGAGATAAAAAATGTGAACTTTTGGAAAAGGAGGAAGGCATAGAAGCCTCACAAATAAGTGATCAGATGATTGATAAAAATCAGAGAAGAGAATCAACGGCATGGTTTGACTCTCAGTGTAAAATATTCATCCCACATTGCATACAACATGTGGGGTGACACCGGTATGTAAAACAGAATGTGGGGTCGACCAACTAGAAAAAAACACATAGCACAGACACTCGGCATGTAGGCCATACAGGTGACCAAAGACCAAAAAATGTGGGGCATACTACTTGGGCCTTATACATGATCCAACACACTTAAATCATGCACTAAGAAATCTTAAAACCAAGATCTGTGTGAGCCTCAAGTGTTAGACCTCCCATGATAGTAAGCCTTTGATTCCCTTTAAAAGCGGTTGAGGTTCACCTTAGGTTCTCTCACACAGCCATATTTTTTGAAAAAAAAAGTATAAAGTAAAAAGATCAAAACAAAATACGAATACAGGTAAAAGATAAAAATTATTTTTTCACAAAAAGAATAATTTAATTAAATATTATGTAAATTTAATTTATCAAAATAAGGAAAGGCATATAATTTTTAATACCCAATTAAAAACAATCCACCCATTTTTTTTAAATTAAAAAATATCATATTTATTAAATTTTCAAATAGCATAAAATAATATTATTAAATCTTAAAAAAACTCCCCTTGAAATTTATCAAAAAGGACCTTAAAAAAGTAATGTAAGAAATGAAGTTAAATTTATTTAGATACATAATTAAAAAAAATTATTATTGTTCAACTGTACAATTTTTAATCATTATAAACAAATTAAAATTTAATCATAGTATAAAATATTAGTGAGATATAGAAAATAACATATAGTAGCAGTGTTTAATTAGACAGTGTTATTTAATGAAAATTAATCAGAGTGTAATAAATAACTTTAAATTATAGAAGACATAGAATAAACATTGAATAGATTTATAAAAATAGAAATTATACTAACCAAAAGTTAAGATTACATCATACCCAATTCAAAATGTGTATTAGTATATAAAATCGATACCCACTTTTAAACATAAAATTAACCATTGTACATTAAAAAAGTAAAATATTCAATGAAAGGATAATTGAGATAGTGTTATTTTAACAAATTATTTTTAATCAGAATGATCTAATTACCATTAAATCACAGTGATCAATATTTATCAAAATAGAATATTTACAAAAAACATTAAAGTTAAGCTTTTACATGTTAATTTTAAAGACAAGAAAAGAACAAAACATTGTTACATTCTATGAAAAACTAATTTTCATAAATAGATTAGATAAAAAAAGTACTTCCAAAAGAAATAAACAGTTTCTTTTTTAAAGGTTTTAAAAAACAAACACCCCTTGAGTTTATGCATTTAAATATTAGATTTAAAAAAAGATCAACAAAACAAATTTTATTATCAAAATTAAATCAATTTTCAAATAAATTGATTATTTAAAACAATTTAGGATTATAAAAAAATTTCAACTAAGAATTATGAAAGGATAAAATATAAATCACATAAGATATTTAGAAGTGCATTAAAGGATTCCCCAGATCAATTGTTAAAAAATTATTTCAAACAAACAAAGTAATTTTAATTTTTATAATCTAATTATTTAAAAAACTTATTTAAAACTTACATAATAGTATATTATTTAAAAAACAAGGGGTAACTCCCCCTAAACTCATGCATCTTTAAAGAAAGATAAGACAATACTATTAGAAAATTTTATAGAAAAGTAAACATACAATTAGTATATTTAGAACTAAAGTTTTAACTTTGTGAACTACAAAAATTTTAGATACTAAAAAAAAATAGGTAGAAATTAAAGCACATAACTTAAATCATAAATCAAATGATTTTATAAAAATATATCAGACATCTGTTATGCCAGAATGTCAAACTATATTATAGTAGATAGTATGTACGATGGTTAAAAATAAACTTATCTATAAATGGAAACTATCTTATTTTTAATAGGATTTAAAATATTCTTTTGGATCCCATATTTTCCATATACCATGTGACTTTGTAAATATTCTTACAAGCTTCCTTAAAAACATCAAATTATTGTTTTGGTACCCATACTAGTTTGGGTCCAACTAGATTAGTAGAGAAATATTTTGGTACCCATACTGATTTGAGACATTTATTGTATGGTAATTTGGAAGAAAAATTTTTATAAATGGAAGTCTTAGTATATCTTAAAGACTGAGTAAAATTTAAATAACATTCATTCGCATAACTCTCTTATAATTTATAATTAAAGAATGTAATCTTTGAAATAATTACATTTATGCCTTTAACAAAATTATTTTTATACATCTGAGGAACCAGAATATTACATTAACAACCCTTTTATCATATTTGGGTTTGTTTATAGCCATTATTTTATCAAATTTCTTTTCGCCTTGAATAAATATAGAAAAAATTTCCTTTAATCCAATAATTTTATTCTTTTAAGGTTTTTATTCTCTTTCCAAATAACTTCTAGGCCATCATATACTTTTGTATTTGAACATGATCCATAATTTTCCAATTTCTTATTTTTTATGTTTAAGATTCTTAGCCTGAATGGCACAAAGGACTTAATTTTTATTGATTTTTAATAACCCCCCTTTCAAGGGATGAGGGGGAACCCTTACAAGTCTTGTAGTCTTAGAGATTACATATCCCATAGGCTTAAGAGATTACATGACCCGAAGTTCTTAATAAATTCAACTAGACTCTAACTACAAGTAACTATCCCTCTCCAGAATTTTCATCGTGATGGTAGCTCTTCACCTTCACATTGTCGTCTGGATAAGCTTCTCGTCTAAGCACAGTCTGGTCCTGATGGCATAGTCATACCCTCTCATTCAATTTTAGATAAATCATTACAAACTAATGTAAATATTTTGCTTTGAAATTTTTCAATTTTTGAAACAAAATATTTTATTCTCATTTTCACATCTTTAACTTTTAACAATTTAGTATCTACAACCTTGTTATATTTTATATTAGTTAAAAAACAATTACTCAATGTTTTATTTTCTTCTTTAATATTATTATTTTATCTTTAATTTTCCATGTACAATTCTTCCATTGTTAATATGTCACTTTGAAAATTTTCATTTTGAGAAATTAATTGTTTAACTTCATTTTCAATATTAGTATCATAACCAGAACTATAATTATAGTCATATTTTACATCATTTATAGTAGTATCCAAAAAAATAGATTTGCATATTCTTTTTCACTTTCAGAACCAACATCACTTGATTCTGACTCTTCTATACAACTCTATCAAGTATAATATTACTTTCTTTGTTCCTTCTTGTATTTCTTATCCTTTACTTCTTATTTAAACTTGGGAAAGTCTGATTTTATATACCCCTTTTTCCTGCACTCATAACATATTAATTTAGAGACATCATATATTCTAGTTTTATCTATTTTGATACCCTTTTGTTGCCTTTTTGGAAATCTCTTCTAAGACTCTTTATAAAGCATCTCTTACCCTTCATGTACTTATAAACACCTTTGGTAAAATTTTCAATTTCATCCTTCTCACTTTTCTATAACTTAGAATCAAAAGAGTTGGAAATAACATTTATATTTTATTTAAATGTTATTCCTTTACTTTTATCATGATCATTAGTATTGTCATTATTTATTTCTAACTTGTATCGAAGAAGTGATGACATCAACTCATCCATATAATATTCAATAAAATATTTACTTTCTTCAATAGACACTTTCTTTGAATGTCATTTCTTGGGTAAATCACGAAGTAGTATTATAAGGAGAGCTTAATTCTATATGGTCTCTCTGAGAGAAACCATTCCATTTATAATTTTGGAAAATGTATTGAATATATCATTTATGCTATCTTGTTCAGTTATCCTAAGTTCTTTAAACTTGACTCTGTGTATACCTAGCTTGGTTCTTTGTAACTTTTTAGTTCCTTGATGAGTGAATTTTAAATTCATCCAAATTTTAGAAGCAGATTTACTGAATGAAATATAACTATAAATATTTTTACTTAAAGAGCAGTATAAGTAAATTATACCTTTTTAATTTAAAACACATTTTTAATCATCATTACCAGTAATAGTTTCTAAATCAGCTTCATAAAATTTATGAGGTTTTGAAATTATAGCTTAATAACCAAGACCTATATTTTTAAGAAATTATTAATTCTATCTTTCAAGTAAATATAGTCACTTCCATTCAAGTGATGTGGTTTTATGGGATTAAACATCTCGAAATCCTGATTAGTTGTAATAAGTAGTGGATCTTTTCCATGTACTTTTAATTCTTGGATAATGGTTAGTTCATAAATAGATAATGAAAAAATTTAAAACCAAATCCTTAAAAAGGAACCATGCTCTGATACAAATTTCTAGGTCCATTGGTATGACAGTAGTAACTATAGGGGGTTTTAATAGTTCTTTTTGATTTTTTTATTGCAAATTCTAAATCAGAGTTATAACAGTGTTAAAAGTTGCAGTGTAAGTATAGATAACATGTGATGTTTTTATAGAGGTTCATATCACCAAGATCCTAGTACTCCCTTCAATATCCTCTAATCCTCGAGATGACTGGTTTTCACTAAATCCTCACTTTTTAATGGGAGTAATAACCTTATTACATATAAATACAAATGTTCCTTTTTCGCACCTAGTGGTATAACCCATTGACTTTTGAAGGAGTCACAACCTACCATTATTTTTTCTGGAGGAATAACCTAACCATAATTTTATATGGGAGGCATAACCCAATGATTGCTTTTAGAGGGAAAATATTAAACCAAAAACTCTATAGGAAAAATATGTAGTAAGAATTATTTAAATAGAGAAATAATAAAAAAGAATGAAAGAGTATTTGAGTAGATGATGTTGAAATTCATGCCTCTCATGTTCTTTGATGACATAAATATAGGAATATGAAGGTGACGAATATCTCTAGTGATCACATTAGAATAACAGAATTTGAAGAAGTTTCTTGATAAATTTGAGAGTAGCAAAAAATGCATCAATGTATCCCTTTAGAATGAATCATCTACATTGGTATATGTGTTTTATCCTAGAAGAAATATCCCAAAACATTAAAATGTATATCTAAAGTAGCGCTTCTATTTATAATATTAGCATGATTCTTGTTAGTGTTTAATGATAAAATAATATGATCGTTACCTTATTTTTTTGACGTTTCACTAAAAAAACACAATCAGACTAAAATTTATTTATGAAATATTAAAATAACTTTTAATATATTAAGAATAATAATTTTTTAAAAAATACAATTTAAAATCAATTAAAATAAAAATATAATTTCAAATATTATCCACGCAATAGAAAGTTATGAAAAAGATATCATCATATGAAAAACAATATGCATGAGCATATGTCATTAAAAAATCCTGCAATTATTTTTAAAACATTTTTGGAATTTTATTTCAATATAAAATAATAAACATTTGGCAATGTAAATTGTTTAACAAAATTAACTGAAATTGATAAAATATATATTTTGGAAACAAATTTTCACTAATGGTGAGTCATGAATCACCATTGAAAATAGATATTGGTGAGACACTACTCACCATTAGAAATATCTAATGGTGTAAAAATAGAGTATTACCTACCATTGTATTATTTAGAAAAAATAAAATGATTTGAACAAAACTACAAACAAATCCATGCATATTGACACCAAATGGACTCAAGAGAATAATAAAAAATTACCTACTATTGGATGTCCAATAGTCAGTAAATTACCTACTGTTGGTTTCCAATGGTGGGTCAAAGACAGACATCAAAAAAAATTTAAAGATGAAGAACATTAATAATAATTATTAAATAAGCATGAAATAATAGAAAATAAAACTAAATGGATTTAAATAAAATATACTTCCATACTTTGAAATAACTAAATATATAAATACCACAAAGGATAAGCATATAAAAATAATTGAAAACATCTAATTAAAATAAGAATATATAGTTAGAACAA
The DNA here is from genome assembly GCA_963277665.1 of Viscum album. Taxonomy (NCBI): domain Eukaryota; kingdom Viridiplantae; phylum Streptophyta; class Magnoliopsida; order Santalales; family Viscaceae; genus Viscum; species Viscum album. The sequence continues at coordinate 902,619,501 of OY728158.1, read as the reverse complement.
ATATAAATCAAACAGAATAAATAACCGCTTGACATAGAATAGATAAAATAGTATATATGAGGTTGAAGAAAGATCGACCAAGGATTAGAATATCATAAAGAAACAAAAAGAGGGTGAAAATTTTATCCCACTATTTATGTTGAATGGGAGGTAAATTTTCCTACCATTGAGGTGAAACAGTGAGTAAATTTAAACATCGTTGGAATTTTTCAAAAGTGACAAGAATGTCTCACTATTATTAAAAACCAGTAGTGACAAAAAAATGTCTCCCCATTGGTAAAAACCAAGAGTGACAAAAATATATCACCTTTTGTAAAAACCAATGATAACATGAAAAAAAATTAATCAACCAATAGAATAGGCTTTAAACTAGAAGAAAAATGATATGGAAGACCTTATTGAGAAGAATAATAATAGAATTCACAACAAACTAAAAAATAAAATCACAAATTGAGAAAGATATACTTGCAAGGCATGTAATAAAAAGAGAACTTTTAATTGTGTGTGTTTCTTGTTACAATCATCGATGAAATGTAAATGAAATGAACAACCATGAAAGATATGACTAAAGTAGAAAATTAATAATAATATATAGATGAAAAATATAATAAAAATGAGACTTCTAAATCTTGAAGTAATAGGTTTATGAAAAACTGAGATGATGAGAAGCATGCCGGAGAAGAAGAGTGTCATCGGTAGGTCTGTTGTGGAAGCATACGAGGGGAGGAGGAAAAATTCATGTTGGAGAGGATATAAAATTCATAATTTCAAAATTTAATCTTATAGAAGAGGAGGAATACATGGAATCCTCACAGAGAAGTGATCGGATGACTAATAAAAAATAAGAGAATTGATTACCCAGATTGACTCTCTGTATAAAATATGCATTCCATATCAAATCCAAGACGTGGGGTGAAAAAGGTTTATAATCAAGGATGTGGTGTAGACCATCCAGAATAAAAAACACATAGAATGGATGCTCAGTTGTCGGGCCATGTGGGCGACCAAATCCCAACCTATGCAGGGTGCACTACTCGGGCCTCATACATGGGCCCACACACTTAAAACATGAACTATACAAGCTTGAAACTTAGATTTGGGTGAGAATTATGTTCTAGAAATCCCATGAGGGTAGGCCTTTGGGTACCCTTAAAAGTGGTTGAGGTTTAACTTGGGTTCTTGCAAACAACCATATTTTATAAAAAAAAGTAAAAACATCAAAACAAAATATGAATACATGTTAATGATAAAATTATTTTTTTAAAATAAAACATAATTAAATTAAATATTATGTAAATGTAATTTATTAAAAAATAGAAAGATATATAATTTTAATACTCAATTAAAAATAATAATAACATAAATATCATATATAAAAATTTAATATATCATTATATCTAGTTGTGAGAGATGGTAATGGAAAAACGAATGAAATCAGTTTGTGAAGTGGTAGTCCGCCGTAGACATGAATGATAATTTCATAACACATTTGATGGAATTGGATATAGTTTTAGTTAATTACCTTATCATAAAAACATCTAATTATATGTGATATAATTATTTTATTATATCATTGGGGTTTAATATAATTTAACTAGGTGGAGTATGAAATAAAATAAAAACACTCATTCAAGAACATTACCCCTTCGTGGGGTATCCTCTTTAGGTTTTCACCAAAAGCCTTATTAGGATGGATTTATGACCCAAATGATGATTTTATGATGAGATCATAGAATTTATTAAGTTATTTTGGTTGGTAGTTTCCAAGATAAAGTTTTTTCAAATTGTGAATAAGAGAGGATAAGGGGTTTCCTTTTATGAGTGAGGTGAGTGGCACACTTGTAATTTTTTGAAAGGAAAAAAAGATATGCCCACATTTTTTAAATAAAAAAAAGTCTAAAAAATATAAAATTATAAAACATAGAAGATATAATCTCTCTATATGTCCATAAAATGGGTTTTTGAAAAGTGTTTTGTCACTTTTAAACCTTATCTTTTAGTTTAAACCCACAGTAAACCCATTTTTACCTTAACTATGGTAAATATTTTTTATTGTTTTTATTTTTAATTATTGTCAAAAAATAAGTTAAAATTATTATATAATATAAATTATTATTATTACAAATATAGAATACATTTTTTCAAATTACATTTAGATAAATTTAAAATTTTAATTTAAAATTAATCCCACAAATGCGATGAGAAAATGGGTTTTCCAAGAGAAAATGTTCAAACGTCTAAAAATATATATAAAAATTAAAAATTAAAATGATTCCAATGACCTAAATTGTGTTATTAGATATATAATTGAACTTAATTTTCTTTTTAAACCATCATAAAATAGTTTTTAAAATTTTAAAACCTTTAAAAGGAATGATAATTCTTAATAGGACCAATATTTTTCACTATTCATCAAAAACCTTATCTTCTAAGAAAATTCTCAAAAATTATAATCAAGATAATTTGACATTATTATTTCGAAAATATTTTTTTTTTCAAATAAATTTTTTAAAATTGTAAAAAAAATTAAAATAAGTGCGTAAAACGATACAAAACTAATTTTTCGAAAAAAAAATATAGTTTTTAAGCATAAAATTGGATTTATTCTTATTTATTATATAAAAAACACATAACATTGATTTTGAAAACTTTATTGAGTATATAATCTATAAATTTTATTAAAATAATCAAATCAAAAGTGGTTTTTTTAATTTATTAATGTAAAAATTATTTATTTTCTTAAAAATAGTTTTCCAGAAAAATATTTCCTTTATTTTCAAATAGTTTTTATTTTTATTTATAATTGATTAGTAGCCAAAGAATTCATATTATATACATGTGTAAACCATATATTTTCATAATTTAGTTAATATTATTCATACCCATCATTCCAATAGTAAGGTGATAACTATAATATTAAATAATAATATTTTAATATTATGTCATGTTTAGTTTAAAATCAGTGTCCTGTGTAACACAAGATAAACTTAGTGTTGCATATATTAAAATCCAAACTCAGTGTTTTATATAACACAAAATATCAAAAATATTAAAGTTATTTTAAAAAATATTTCAAAAAATCTCAGGGTGTTACAATATGATCCCTCCCTATAAGAAATGGATGAATCAGATTTGTACATTGCAAATGAGAATCAAGTTACCCAACAAAAGGCACATAGGAGAATATGAAACATTATCACTCACATGTAATTAGGCATATTAGTGGGATATTTGGGATCCCTTCATCATTTTATAGTGAAATTTTGGACTAGTGATCTCCACTATCATGTTATCCATGCACTATCTTGAAGATTCTTGGCTAAGTTGGTATGCCTGGAGTGGATATGGTTTTTCATATCCATACATGAGTCTATATCTGATGGTTTTGAATCTGTTTTAATGGATGAACAAGAGTTTTCTTTAATATAGTGGGAAATATTTTAACAATATGTCATCATATCTACCATGGATGAAACCATTCAACACCAATAGGTTGAACTAGTGACATCCTATCTTGAGGTGGCTCAAGCAACATCCCTGATATTAGAGTGTAAATATGAGGATGGTATGATTCATTTTTTCATGGATGAGGCTTAACCCTAGTCAAAGGGGTAATTGGTATAACATTATAGGCTTTTAGGAGTTTCTCAATTGACTCAATAGAGGCTAGCTAAGATTAGGGAGTCTATTTATCAGGAATAACCATAGGGGTATTTTTTTAATAAGGGAGAGGATCCAAAATGGGGATTACCCTCCTCTTTTTTTTCTAGGTAATAAAATTATCACTTGTTTAAGTATCAAATTTTTCATCTCAATCTCATTAAATGAATTAATTAATTAAAAATATATATGCCAACATGACTTTTTTTGCAGTGTGAGATATAATAAATAAATAGAAAACCATTTAATTATGTGAGAGTATTGGAGATGGAGAGATGAGTTGGGATCATAATATTACACCAATCACTTTTGGAAACATATAAAGATGGGGTAATTGAGTTGACATGATTCTGTGATTTTGATTTCCCAAACAATGTGTAGAGTTCATAGGGGCACAATACAATGGGAGTTACAATTACACTTTAGCATAGTGAATTTTGAAAGAGATGACTATATCTTTGAGAGTTTTCACTAATGGATCAATGAGGAATACATGTGTAGTATTATCATTGACCACATTAAAAACATGGTATCCACTACCATAATTCTAAAGATGAATCATTTGGGATTTGTACCTTGGAAGGGAGAATGACCTTTGGAGTGTTGTTTTATCATTGTATGGGAGTCCATTCAGAGATGATGAGGATGGGTCATATAGGAAATATACCCTGGATGGGAACCATGAATTTATATATCTATTTTATCCCTATATGGGAGATAGTGTGGATGTAAAAATTGAAGTCAATCTAAATCAGGGGACACAAAGTGTGCTTATATAGAGCATGATTCTTAGGAAGAGTTCAAACACTCTTAGGTTTATGACATCATGTGTCAAGCAAATCGATAAGGCATAAAAAAAAATATAAGTCATTTAGGTTAGTGAGGAAAATTCATATTCATCCTATGTAAGAGGCATGAGGATGATATCTAGTCATGATATAGGGAGGAGATCAATGGGTGATCCCAATATTTATCAATTTTTGGTCAGAAATATTTGGCCAATAAATGGGATAACGTTTAAGTTTATATAGCTTAAAATATAGGGGTATACCTTTTCATTTCATGTTTCTAGTATTAAGGGTTTGGTACCTTTTATGTTTGGTTTTCTATCTAGGACCATGAGGTATGATAACCTATAAAGAAATAGGGAAAAATTAATTTGGAATTACTTTTCTAGCTAAGGATCATTAGGAACACCTTAGGGGTAGGTTAACATATATTAAGGTCATGGTACTTATATTAGGGGTGTTTTTGAAATTTAAAGTCATAAAACTCTGATCATGGGGTATATATTTATGGTTATGTATAATGAACCAATGGCATGCCTTTTTGTTTCTTTCAACTAAGAATAAAACATATAATTTCAAGGTCATGTAGAGAAGACAAAGGGGACTTAAATTTGTATACCTATAAATGAGGCACATGAAAAAACCCATTGATAATTGACATTCGAAATTACAAAGTAGATAACCCTAAGATGGGTGCATAGAGGTCATGAGCCCCACAATGCTGATTTTTATATGCAAATTTGTCTCATGAAAATGATAGAGTGAAATGTTATGGTGAAAAAAAAGAACCTAAATTTAATGAGGTAATAGAATAATCAGTAGATCATAACATAGAAAACCTCTCACGTAGATATATATCATGCATAGAATAAGGGGCATCATTCCTAAGTTGGGCTAGATAGAGAGATTGACTTAAGTATTTTGAAAATCCCAAGTGTCAGGAGCGAAATAAATTTAATTTCATGGTTGGGTCATGGATGAGGTATTCTAATGTCTCTCTATATCCCATATAGTGGTAATAAATCTACTCATACAACTAGAAGGTGGAACAGTATAATACAAATGCCAAGCATTGGTTGTACTCTTATGCAAGGAATAAGGTGTCATATAGTTTAAAGTTATGTGATGGGGGTGGCACCATATAGTTTAACATCATTCCACAATGACATTAAAAATATAGTTTTTCATCATATAGTGAGAATTATGAAGATTGAAATTCATCTTTTCTAATGATGAAATCGATTCCAAAACCCATAATCCCATGTGATCCATTATTGATGTGAGAAATAAGAGGAATTTTATGGATACATGCAATCCATGAGATTACTAAAAAGATGAAGATTTTTGGTATAAAATGATTAATTAACTATTGGTAGAATGTTTTAGGATGGGGAGACAAATTGGGTGGCTATTCATAGATTCAGTTAACCCAAAAAACATAGTAAAAGTTATGAAAGTGTAACATAGGGGGCGTTAAGACTCCACCTAAGAAAAGGGGAGTTGATGAAGCCAAATTATTCCAATCAAAATAAATATTTCAATGGGGAGATTTCTAGGATTAATATGTACATTTACCACCTTATAAACTTCGATTTTATTGTAATATCATTATTAATAGAGGAAAATAAATGAGGTTCAATCACTAAGCACATCTTCAAAACACGGGGCCTATGTCTTCGTTGCAGAGAATCCTCTAGGATGTGTAACATAGATGGGAGGAGGGAATTTGGAGATCTATTTTTTCACATAGTAGAGTATGTTTGTAAATGGTTCACTAATGATACAAATCAAACACTATGGAAGTGTGGAGATTGAGGAAAGGTCTTAAAGAAAATTCTGAGTACCTTGGGGATACACTGTCATGCATTGGGAATTTCGATGGGGGTGTACCAAGATTTAATGACTGTTGAACCCACCAAGGACATAGGTAAAAATCATTTACCATGTTTTAGGAAGGACTAGGTCATCCATAAACATTATATAGTTTAGGTTTATCTAGCACGTACCTTCGAGTGATCCCAATTTATGGTTATAAAACTCGGGCCATAAAAAGGGGTATATAGTATGTATATCACTGAATAGAGGGAAAATTTGTTGTGAATTGGATATTACAATTCCAATACAAACAATATCATAGGGAAAAGGCATGAAGTATAAGGTTATGAAACTTTGGCCAAAAATGGGAAGTCTATATGGAATAGGATGGAGAAGAACCTGATTTGAATTGATGACTCAAGGCCATTATAGAAAAACCCCAAATGGTGTGCTCATAGTTTAAGGTCATGTGAACTTTACCAAATGGGTGTTACTTTTAGAGTCATGAAAACAAGACTAATAACATGTATTTTAACATATTATAATAATGATAGGGGTGCTATGCAGTTTAATGTAATATAATTAGGACTAGAGATAAATGGATATAAATTTTCTCTAACTTTTTCTTCGACTAGTGGGTTCAGTGAGAATAGCCAAACTTTTTCTATTGTTAGATATTAGATCCCACATGATTTTTAACATTTTAATTTGTTCTCTAACAGTTTTAAAATTCATAAAAGAGTAAGAATTATTGAGGATGGGATTTAATTTTCCTCCAATTACCCTTTATGGGTTTTCATCCTAATGGTATTTTTGAACTTCTTTCCTAGGGTAGCTTATAGATGTTCCATTGATACTATTAGGGATAGTATTTAAGGTCTCATAACTTTGACTTGAGGGTTTTTAAAGTTTAATATTGTGTATATTTGACCTAAGAGTTTTGACGTTTATAGTCATGGATCTTTAACTTGAGGTTTATTACGGTTTAAGGTCACACAGATTCGATTATAGAATACTACCCATTTGAATTCATATATCTTGGACTACAGGTGAGGCCATCTATATAGCACGTGGGAAAATAAAGACTTGATGTAAATCAAAGACCCAATATACTAATTTAAACTAACCTTAAGGACAAAGTCATATAGATTGTGGTCAAGATTCATAGACCAAATGAGTGTTTCTTCACATATAATTAAAGGAAATACAAATCCAACATAAATTGGAAATACTACAAACTAATGTAAACAACCATCATGGGGGAAAACCTACATAATTTAAGGTCATTATTATTAAACCATGGTGGGTATGTGCAGTTTAAGATCCTAAAACTTAGATCATCTCCAACTGGATGATATACCACTTTAACATACCGAAGGCAAAAGAGGCCTGAATGAAAAGTTTCAAGTGATGAAAAATTGTATAGGTGATGGGTGACTTATAAATGGGATTTATATAGGAGATATAAGCATGAATATTTATCTTGTAGAATAGGAATCAGGGAACATATATTTCTAGAAAGTGTCACGGTAGAAAAAAGACATTAAAAGGAACATAAGAATTCTATATAGGTATGACTTGTATATGGAATAGGAGTGATGAAATAATGTGTACCATAGTGAAAATAAGTTATTAAATACTTGATAGGAATCATCATAATACCCATAATAAGAAGAAACTAGGAATGGTAATATAGCCCACGGTTCAGAATGGAATGATGGAATCAAGAGTCCCTACATATCCTATAGAATGGTAATTGATCTACGCATAGTTTTATAATGTTGAATGGTAGGAGAAAAACACCAAAAGTGGGGTATAATCTCATGTGAGGATCTTAAATTTCACATAGTTTAAATTCATTTAATGGGGATAATTCCATGTATTTTAATATTATGTAGTAAGAACATTGAACACACATTTTAATATCAAACAGTGAGGATGAGTGGGATTTTTATAATGTTCTATATCATAATTTTTTGATAGAATAGGGGGAGGGGGATTAGTTAGTTTTTATAACAAGAAATGTAACACAAACTAATGTTAATGGAGGGATAAGGGGGCTAGTGCCACACATATATCCTCTAAAGGGGTATTCACAAAGTTTAATGTCATAATTATTTGACTAATGGTGTGAATAATAGTTTATGTCCATGTTGTATATATTGGTGGGGGTGAGATAGTATATTTATTAAGATAAAATAAAACCGGATGTGAATGGAGGAACAAGGGTAATAACATGAATAGTTCTAAAATAGGCATCTTATGAAGAGGAGGGGAATACTATTTAAGGTCACAATCCATAGATCATATTGGTTGAGGTATTCCACATGAAAAAAAAGGATAAGTGGGAAAAACTGGTAAAGGGGATCCCAGTATCTATTTCTATGTATCAAACCTTGAATAAGGTAGTTAATAGTTTAAGGTCCAAGAATTTTATCGTGGGTGAGATAGTCTATAAAACACTAGGTTAAGGAAAAACTTGACATGAATGGGAACAGCCCAATGCCTATATAGAGAGTCTCAAAAGAGGTTAAAGGGGGATCTATAGGTTAAATTCATGCATCCAAGACTAAGTGGGATTCTATACAGTTTATAGTCATGAAACTAGGACTAGGGGTGAGGTATCCCATATAACATGAAATAAAAAGAAACACCTGACATGAATGGAAGGATTCAAGGACAACATAGATGGCCTCGGAAGGGGATATTCATAGTTTAAGATCATGGAACTTTAAATAGGGTGAGGTTTCATATACATCAATAGGTGAGAAAAAACTCAATGTGAATTTGGGATTTTGAATGGTAGTATAAATAGAATCAAAGGGGGGAAAGTGATTTTTTGTAGTTTAAATTCGTGTTACAAGGACTAAAAAGGAATCTGTGCATATAAACATAATGTTCCATGATATTTTTAGGGTACAAAACAAAACTCCTAAGAATACCTAATTCATGTTCGGTATGGGAAATGAGGAGTATAAGTAGATCATTTATACCACATGTGAGTTCCCAGTAGTGTAGAAGGTGTTGGGGTTAGAATAAAACATCAGCCATTAGAATCACATCGATAAAAAGGGAAGCTAGTCATGGTGAGGACCTATTGTTCCAATATTATTTAACTGCAATTCATAAATTCATGAGTGGGGTAACACTGAGGGAATTAAATTATAATGGAACAAAGTGGAAGTGTATAAAGTAAATCACAACCTCTAAGACCTAAATAACAAGGGGGGGTAAAAAAATCATTGTGGATGACTACTAAAAATGTATTTGAAATTAATTTCAGCTAAAACACTATCAAGGATGGGGGAAAGAAACATGAGGTTTGATTTTAAACCACGTATTCAAAACATTGGACCTATCATGTTGATGTTAAGAGTCCTTTGAGGTATGTACCCTGAATGGGAGGTGGGAATTTAGAGCATTCTTTCATCATCATAGGGGATCTTGTTCAAATATTAAGGATGGTGGGTATCCAAATAAAGGAATAAATAAAGTATAAAAATTAATTGGGATGATTTTTTGTTAGGGTTCAACAATTTATGTTTCATGCCATCTTACATTGATCACATCATGGAGTGCATCAGTACAAGATAGTTTTTGACCTACCGCTTGAGAGGAGCATTGTTTTTGTGTCAAGTGAGAGAAATAAACCCAAAATATGGGAATTTATCATCAATATGATGTGGTAAATATGATATTCCAATGATTAAATAGTGTTTGGGCCCAGGATAAATGACCCCAATGTGACTATGTGTCCCAAAAAAATAGAAATCAAGTTGTACATAGTTCTATAAAGGGGGTTATATAGTGAGAGACTAGAACCATTATAGGGGTTCCCTCTCAGATAAAGAACCATTAAATTATATAGTTTCGATTCATTAAATGGAAACTATAACATATAGTTTAACATCATGTGGTTAGGATGTTTAACACATAGTTAAACATTACATATTTAGGACGAATATTGTTCAATTTAATATCAAACTCTAAGGACGAAAAATAATTTTTCTGGGGGTTTAAGGTCATATAAAATTGACCAGGGATATGATATTTTTTAGGAAACATTGATAATATTGTGAAACCCAACATAAATTTTAATCCTTGTGCCATATAGAAAACTATAAAAGGTAAAATAGGGATGTGATGTTTAAAATCGTGATTCCAAGATAAGGAGGCCCCCTATAGGATTTTCATCAATCGTGTTGGGAAATAATCCAATACAACCTATAAGCCTATATGATCCATGTATGTTGTGGGAAAAAAGAATATAATAGGATAACCAATGCCACATGAGAGTTCATGATAGGATAAAATGGGCCAAGTTTAGCATTCCACATCATTTTCTACAGGAGACATCACAAAGAGGTTGAATGAGGGTAACCCCACTATGACTAACTACTCTATTAATGTACATAAATTCATTAGTGGTTAATACTAAAGTTTTTTAAGTTCCAAAAAAATAGAGGAGGTTGGATAATAGGTAAATCATGACTTCCAGTAATTGAGTCACAAAGAGGTGACAAATGAGTAGAAGATGAATACTAACCATATCTTTTAAAAACAGGTCCTGCTGCCACATATTCAAAGATAGGGGAAAATTGGGTTTGAACACTGATCATGTCTTTAAAACATTGTAACTATCAAGTTACTTTTGGTAAATACTTTGAGTCATGTTCCCTAGATAGAAGGTAAACCTTTATACTTTTGTTCTGTCAATACAATGGAGATTATTTTTGACCTAGAAGGTTCAAGGGGATTCAAATAGTGTAAGTATTAAAGTGTAAATTCATACTAAATGGGTGTTTAGATATAGTTTTCACACTAATTTTTATGCCTCCTATTGTTAAAAACATTGTGAGGAATTTCATTACAGTAGAGGGATAAACTCAAATCCTAAGAGGAGTGTCATCTTTATGTCGGGTAAAAAAAAGGAACCTGATAGAGTGGTATTTTTCACCAAGAAAAAGTGGGGATAATTAGATTCTAATTAAATAAATAGTTAATTGTCTTGGTATGAAGATCATGATACCTCTATATATTTCATAAAGTGGGAATTAATCAATATATAGTTCTTGGGAATGGTGTAGTAAGTGACCAGTACCCATGGAAGGGGTTGTCCTATCGGGAAAGGACAATGAGAAAGTTAAAATAGTTTTCTTATTATATATAAATACATTAGTTTCATAGTTTGTGGTTTTTTATCTAGGAACCAGGGATGGGGGAGTTTAACATTGGGTATCTTGGAAATTAATCACATAATTTAATATCATATGGTAAGTATGATACACTTCATTGTTTAAATTCATGCTATTAGGACTATGTTCCATACAGATTAGGTTTATGTGAAAAGGACTCATTTCATGAAGGTTAAAGTCATTTTTAATGGAATTAGGTGTTTTACCGTTTAAGTTCATATATAACAGACCTTGTTTCTATGTAGTTTAATATCATGCAACTAGGATGAGAGATATTGTTCACTTTAGAGTCATTCTTATAGGACCATGACCATATAGTTTAATTTTATATGGTGAGGATGTGAAAACTAAGTGTTAATGTTATAAAAAGTACTTCATGAGATGCCTTACATTAGTGTGAGGTGTGATGTTCTTCTTTTCCATAGAAAACAGTGACTATGAACCATTATAGTAGACATTATGGATGTAAAAGGTGACTTACCACTTGGGCTCTAGTTTAGGAGGTTTCATTTTGGGTATTATTGGCATTATCAATGCCAAAACCAATCCACTTCGGATAAAGGAGTGAAGTGGGGCCTTATTGTTGAATGCTCACACCACATGGTTTTGATGGACCTCAAGATTATGTAGTGCCTGAAGCTTATTCTAATTGTGGTCCTAAATATTGGATAAAAAAACTTGATACCTTTTTTCTAGAGTTATCTAATCATTAATGGATATATGTCTTGATGGTATGTGAACCTTGATGGAAATCACTACTTCTTTTCTATATAATGAGTAGGAAGTTGGTTGGGTGGGAGTCAAAGTTTTTATTCAATATTCCCATAAGAAATTGGAGAACTTGTTGACCCAACTCTTATTTTTTTATCCACTATATTATAAAAATTATAGAGAGTTTATTTTTAATGAATTTATTTATCCATTAATTTATGTATGATAGTGATAAGTATGTTTACACCAAATGATATACTTGTCATATAACTTCTTTAACTCATCAGCTCATATTTTAGTACTATTTTTTGTGACAATAGAAGGAGGGATCCAAAACTAATGAATAATGTGGGATTTCACAAGCTTGATCATAGATATAGTATTTGACTCCTTGAGTGGAATGGCATTAGTCCACTTCGAAAATAAATTACTTTAAGTTAGTATGAAACTACACTGTCAGGATTTTGTTGGATGGTAGGGGCCAAGAAATTTAGTCCCCATAAAATAAAGGAACAAGAATATTTGGTTTTGTGGACAATATGAAGTGGATGATGCATAAAGTTACTGTGAATCTAGAAAATGTGGAAATTTTAGTGAATTTTATGTAGCCATGAATCATAATGGGCTAAAAATAACCTAATCTATGAATCTTATGAGGGAGAATCAATATTGAATGGTGATCCCTACATAAACCAACTTAGACCTCTCATAAAACTGGATGGATCTCTATTACTTGGATACAATATAGATTCCATCAAATATTCTTTACTATTGTAAATTCTTTATGTTAATATCATCACAGATAACCAAATTCACCACATGCTGGTGAATCTTCTCATTCTTGGATCAGTCAGATGATAGAGTACTATGTTGAAGGTATATAATCAATGGAGTCATCCACTTAGTTGAAACTTATACTATGGGGAAATTTAAAGAACATTATTTGGAATTAATGTATTCTAATTTAATCACCTCCCAGATCTATTCATTAATAACAATTGTGTTGATCACTTTTCGATGCACTTTATGGATGAAAAATTCAACCCCTATGAGAGATGCATCCAATCTATCTAGGGTATCCTCTCAATTATTATGGGACCAAAGGACATGATTTACCTATTACTCTAAGGTAAATATGACCATCATCTAATATCTATTCTCATGTAATTTAAATATCTCTTATTTATTGACTGTATAGTCCCCATTTATTTTATTGATGACTAGCTCAAAATAACCTTTCAAATGAAACCATAGAATCACAATTTCGAGTGGTATCTCAAGAATGGTAATGGGGTATTGATACCTAGCCTTGTTATTATTTAATACTTATAATAATAGGAACAAGTATGGAATGAGTTCCTTGGAAGGAGTGATGAAGACCACTCCAAGGCTTACCCTATTGAGCTTATATTTGTTGAGACTTTTCTTAGTTGATTTTTGAGAGGTATCATTGAAGTAAATCTTCCAGCATGGTGTTTCTTGATTAATGGAAAGTATGGACTTATTTGGGAATTAAAAATAAATGTTTATTTCCTCAAATTATTGGTGTATGTACTAGAAATTTGTTATTATTTTAACCTTAATATCCTTCTGAGTGATGAACCGAATGTAAAACTACTGAAGAATTGTCTCTTAGCATGCCTATTTCTTACTCAACATGGGAAAATCAAGGATGTACTTAAGTGGATCAACATAGAATATTATATTTATCTCATGTTTCCATGGATAATAACACAAAATTATCACCACAATGAATAAGGTTAGTTAGTTATTTTTTATAAGAGAATATATGGTCTTGGTATTTATTATTACATTACTAAGATAGTACCGACTGTTCTCCTTGAATTCTCTATTCTTCTAATTCAAGAGGGTTCCTATGAAACATTATAAGGCCATCACATAAAGAACCAATGGATTAACTAATATAAGTGCAATCATAATTTCTGGTTGTAGAAGGTAATATTTGATTTCATCAAATAAATCTTGGAATTTTTCATCCAATAGATAAGTGATTCCTTTCTTCATCATCTTGGAAAAGGTATTTCATTTTCCTACTAGATTGGAAACAAATATCATATATATGCTAGATGGCCTTAGATTCCCCATAACTATTATATATTACTAAGAGGATACATTATAGTGATTTCCTTGATCTACTTTAGGACGATATCGATTCCTTTTTTTCTAACAAAATAGACAAGAAACTTCTAAGAGATAACTCTAAACACACACTTCAAGGGGTTCATCTTCAATTGGTGGGCGCAAATCAGACCTAACACTTTCTCAAGATCTTTTAGGTAGACTTAAAATTGGTATTATTTGACCTCAAAATCTTATATATATAATTCTATAAGTGTTCTAGAGAGGGACATAGATATGTGGTTCATGGAACACTGATAGGTCACCCTAGTGTTCTTCCAACTGAAAGGAATCGTGTGTCAACATTAGGTTCCCTAATATGACCTGAATTTCATTTTCTATTCATCACTGAGATATATCCATGTTTTATTATACCTATAATATCTATCTGTGAAGTAAAGGCCCTGGAATCTGATGTTTGTGTAAATTAATAACTTAGTGAATGGGTTGGGAAAGTCCACCTTTGAGTAATGGATGTTGAGGATTTAGAATTAAATGTTGATACTAATGTGTTCATTATTCTTTATGACTAAGATAATATTCTTTAGAAATCTAGGATATTGAAATTATCTAATGAATTTGTCTTTTATTATCTTTTCAACTTTGACCTTGAACATGGTATAGTTGGAGGGATTCATTTTTTTAGGTTCTTGTTTGAACCAATAGTGGTCAATAGGAAGGACCATTCAGTGGATGGATACTTGATGATCAATCCCTGGTATCTCCTTGTAGTTATATACAAATACATCATGATTATATTTTAGTAACATAGTGTTATACTTTTACTCTTCATGGAACATAATGAAATTGATTAGTCTTGGTCTTAAATCTTCTTCAGTTCCAAGATTCACCTATGTCAGATCATTGATGGTGGTGGAGAACCAATCTAAAAATATAATAAAGCTTCATCCAAGTCCTCTTTATTGGATGTGTGGGTACTTGAGTGAGTAGGATATGACTCATAAGCTATAGGAAACTGTGTTGTGGCATCATCTTCCTACATAAGGTTAGAATATTTATTAGTGAACCCATATCTTTCTAGATCTATGGACACTATAAGAACATAGAATGATGATTCAATTCTGTGAGGCCTCAACTGGTGGTTTCTAAACATTATATAAAATAAATGGGTCTTAGTCTAATGAAAATTATCTAGTTCTAAATTTTTGGTATGCATGACAAATATGCTAATTATATAGTAGAGGTTGGACCTTTTGGTATGAAATAGAAGTCTCCACAAGATTAAAATTCACTTTACCTTTATAGGAGAAAAAGGAGATTTTTGAGAAATATGTATTACTGGAAATAATGAAACAACACTCAAGGTCTTAGTGTTCACCTCTAGGTGTTGGGTGGGAAGAATGAAATTATAGTTCAAGTCATCCAAGGGATACATAAGATAATGTTTCAAGTCATTTGGAGCTTTAAAACACTCATGATATTCAATATAGAGCTACTTATCCTCCCTCTTGTAATACCCAGCATTATGATATCAGTCTTCATGAGGGTCCAAAAGAGTGTAATCTCCATATATCACCCCTAATTGACCATTTTGGGGGTATTTTATGCACTGATGATACGATGAGGGGACAAATGCATGTAGGTAGAGCTAAGGCCTTACAAGTAATGCATTAAAAGTAGTATATTATGAGACAAACATAAACCCAGTATTTGAGACCAAGTAACTAAATTAGATTGAGGATGAATCTTTACAGGAAAATTGTTCCTACTCTTATCATATCCCAGGATTTCCATGTTTTATGTGGTTATATTGGATTATGTGTACCTAAGATTATAGAGTGTCTATGTCAGTATAATATTGATCCTTTATCTAATTTCCACCAAACATCAACAAAATTTTAAACTATTTATCTTACTAGATAAATAGAGGTTGTAGATTTTCCCTTGTATGATTGCACCTCTATTTTCCCTAGAGAAGGAAATGATGGATTGATATTCTTCCTACTCAATATCCTCTACATGGTAGGCCTAAATAGTATACACATTGGTTTAAAACTACAAATCGATATTCAAAACCTTGATTAAGGCTCTAGTAAACTTATTTTATAGGTGGATCAAGTTAAGGGTCAAGACTCAGGCTGAAATTATTGCAATATGATTGAGCACATTGTACTTCTGAGTTAACGGTATATGTTTTTTCTCAAGTGTAATTTTTTTTACAGGAATAATTGAGGGTCGACATGGATACAGTGGATGTGACTAACCATTATCTTCTAATTTATTTTTTTAGTTGTTGATTTTTGGATAATACTGAGATGATTATGGATAATCCAAATGGTTTTCCAATCACCAAGGTTTTGGATCCACACTGGATGTTTCTATCTATATATTTTATGCTTCTTTATCCCTAATAAATGATTATTTTCTGGTCTCAGTGTCATATATAATGTTTTTAGGTATATAAAATTTGGAATTTTACTTATCATAGGATTATTTTCCCTTTCCCTAATAGGTTCAATGAGAGTTCATGGGAATTAATTGATGTGCTTTATATCTAAGTTCTGTATAGGGATCCACCAACAAGAGCGAATTAATGGAGTTATACTTTTTCTCTTTATCTAAATAATATTTTAAAGTCAGTCGTGTCATAAAACCTCCTCCCAGTGTAAGGGGTATGGAGTATATGATGGTGAAAACTAGATTTGGCACTAGAAAGTATTCCTGACTATCCTTGTGCTGCTAGTTCCAACCCTCTCAAGTATTGGATGGATGAAAAAATGACAGTGGAAAAGAAGGAGAAGGGATAACCAAAAAGGGTATTGGTTGATTCATCGATACATGAATAATTATATGATCATGATTAATCAACTTGAAAATAAAAAATCATCATACTTAATCGATCCTTTTATTAGATACATGTTGTCATTCCCTGGTAATTTCATCATCATCAGAGCAATAAAGATGCACATGACCTATGAAGAAGGTTCATTAAACTCTATTATGACATGATCTACCATATTGTAGAGCTTGAATTTAAATATGAATCACTCCTTAATGATATTTCTAAGGAAACTGTGGTTGGGTAAGTAGTTGGTATACTTCTTTATCATAACCTCTTTTAAACTCTTAGTCTTGGGGAGCTTGAGAAATTTCATCCCCAAAGAACAAATAAAAAACCTCAGAACATAGTAATACTTAAATAAGTGGACTATATTTCTCTATTTAGTGAAAGTGATCCTTGGTTTTTTCCCCTAATGTTGACCTTGGAAAAAATTATCAATTTAAGGTTGTTCTTGATGGGTCATATTTTGATGGGGAATCTGGAGCTGGATTAGCTGAGCAGAAAAAACTATACGTAATATTATCCATTTAGTCTCTAGAAGGGTTATAAATTAGAGTAGGAGGAGGAAATGTATGATACTATTACTTGGTCTACTACATGGATTCCTAAAGTATTTTATCTCTCTTAGTTAATTCCTATAATCCCCTTAGATACTTTAGGGGGATGAGGATCTAAAAAAACTCATCATATACATTTTATACACACATTTCCAACATTTATTCTTAAGTATCTTATATATAAAGAGAATATGTATTTCCTTTCAACTGAGAAATGAATTCAAAAACCCATTCATTGTATTTCTGGTTACACTTAGAAAGATGAGTGACACTCATCATGTGTAAAGTGGAGAAGAACTGGTAAAGGAACTATCAATAGAGATCCACAAAATTTATGATAGATCGTGGTGATAGATTAATATACTACACAATGGTGGGGCCTTCTATAGTTTGAAAAAATTAATCATTCTTGGCTGCCTCATATAGCTCTGGGGTTCCCAACACTATGACACATCGAGAGGAAAAGAAGGAAATGTGATAATTTATGCCACATGTGTAGTTGAAGGAGGAAAAATTGAGTTTCTAAAATATGGTATTATATGATTTTTATCCACCCATGCTTGACACAGTTTATTTTTAGGTTTCACCATGGATCTCTATGTTTATACATCTTTGAGGTGTGTAGTTATAACACTTCTCACATCATCATGGGGGTGTCAGAATTTTTCTTCACTATAACTGAACATATTTAATGTGAAATGGAGAGACCATAGTCAAATAGTGGAAAAATAAAATTGATCTAATAAAGAAGAGACAAAAGGGAATACTATTCTATGTCTTGGATGAGTAGAACCACCAGTTTCAATACTAGTTAGATAATATTAACTAAATTATTTATTCCTAGTAGGCTAACCAAGGAATATCAGCTGTTGAGATTATACTAGAAGAATAATGAAATCATATTAGATGTTTTATATATCAAGATGGTACCCATTGAGGAGCTAAGTACTTAACTTATTTTATCCATCAAGATTATAAAACAAATTAGTAATCACAGTGTCTAATTTAGTTTCCTGATAGGTATCAGATAGACTGATGGGTTTAGTAATTCATTTAATTTTCTCAAGGTGTTGATATATGGATAGAAGTTCCCAAGTTTAAATTTCAAGACCCATGGACCATCTTTTCTATTAGGTATGAACACTTTTTGGAAGTTTTACATGATGTTGTTGATCTTCTCAAGGTAGATCATCCTCCTTACATTTATCATCACCCACCTCATGTTCCTACCCATCAGGGGGATTGACAGTGATATCATTAACTATGGAAGTGGTTGGTAATGGGGTACTAATGGAATATTTTAGTTGTCCAACTGAAGGAACTTGTCACCATCATAGGTGAGTATTGAACTAGTGGTCAACATACTCCCCCCATCCTATGATATAAACATGAGTAGATTCTTATTCCATGATCTATAACAACACTATAAGTATTAAAATATAGTCCCTCTGGAAGATATGGTGATACCCATTTGAATTAGAGTACTGGGATACTATATTCATGGTAAGATAGACCATTAGGCCGTGTTTCTCAAAGACTTTAAGGTGGTTTGAAATTTTTGGGTATGTCAACTAGTGGACTAGAAGAAGATGGAACACTGACCAAAGATTCTACGAGAGACATTTCATGTTATTTTTATCAATCATCTTTGAGATATAAAAATATAGGGTCGTAGGTGTCTATAAAAAAATTGGAAACCAATCATTTTCTAGGATTCCCTATAAGTTTTTATCCTCATACTCTTGACCAGGAGGATAATATTTCTCAAAATCCCCACAAGCATCCATACCATACAATCGAGAGGCCATAGGAAAAAAGAAGCATAGACCTACTCTATTGTTAAACTTTATATGAAATAGATATCAAAAAACACATCCTTCCATGGGATTAAGATTTTTCTATCTCAAGAAACCTACACTTCATCACCATTTCCATTTAGGAAGAAGATTATGTGGCCTCTTATTGATTCTTAAATTCATCAAGAGACCACATATTTTCTAAAATATGATCTATATTAGAAATAAACAACATTAATCTATACAAATCCTCAGTATACAATTTATTGGTGGAAATAAGGAATTTTAATGGTGGAAGGGAAAACTACATGATGAGTCCTTGAATAGAAGAAAGGACATCTTCCATATTAAGGTATTTTTTAAGAGACTTGAGGACCTTATAAACCTAATATTCAGTAATGGAATTCTATAATTGATTATTGACTACCCCTATCAGTGATGGGTGAGAGATAAATACTTCTATGAAGTCATCAAATATTTCTAATTCGGGAAAATCATAGGTGTACTTGATTTGGTGCCCCTACCCTTCCTCAGATTCAAATGAAGGAGTTCTCTGAGTGTTATGTTTAGATATTCTCAAAGATTTTTAACATTTTCATCACATTTAGATCCATGGGAAGGACCTATGAGTATCTAATAACCTCTTTTCCCTATGTTGGACCTTTTTGATAGTGGATTTCTTCATCACAGGTAGAAACTTAGTGACATTTGGGGACAAGGTCATATTCTTGGAGATTTGATCCACTATCCAAGGAAAGAATATGGGGTATGGATTCTAGTTGGGTATAAATATCCCATTTTCTATGGTTATTATGGTGGAAGATGTGTCTTTCGTGTCAAATATCACATGATCTATAAAAGTGATATTCAGTTGGGTTAGTTTGACATCCCCAAGGTTAGTGCTATGGAGTTTTTTCTAGTGTGGGTGGATTAAGAATTATATCTATCTATTCATTTTATAACAATACTAACTTATGTAGTTGGAGATTTCAGGTGATGGGAGCTAGCCATGGAAACTTCCGAGTGGTATAAATGTTTTTCATATCTTGAACATACCCTAAATCCTTGGTGTAGGAGAGAGTAATCTCAGTGCGATTCTGTGAAAGACTATTGAAATGGTTGGCAGTGTTAATAAGGGGATTTAACCTTATGGGATCACTACTTGTGATGGCACCAGTGTAAATCCACAACTTCCAAGACCTCATAGTTTATCTCCCAATTAGGGAAAACTCCTTCTTTTTCATACAAGTAGACAGGGTCATTGATATCCATCTGCTGAATGAGTTCCTTTAGGGAGATAGTGTATGGGTGCCCATGATCCATGGGAGAGTTTTTTATCACAATATGAGTATAAGTGTGTAGGACTTGCACATGATTGGCTCTCCTCACCCCATGGTTATTGTTGGCTATTGGGGATGCTTATTGAGCATGACCAGTGGGAATAATTCTATAAGAAACACTTAAATTCGACTTTTAGTACATGTTTGATAATGGTAATGCCCAACATTAGAGAGGCCTCAAGATGGATAATCCCCAATTTATCACATCTTCTTTCTATCAAAGTATAAGGTATTAACATCATATTCACTATTATATTTTCTAATTCATCCATCATGACCTGATTTCATGTTCAATGTCCTCCTTAGACTTTTTGTGACCCTTCTGGTCCTGTATTCCCATATTCCAAAGGCAGAAAGCCTTCACCACTGATAATTATGGTGTCTTCTTCTTGGTCAAAACAAGATAGTGGGATTTTGACCCTTCCTTACATGGATTTCTATATAGATATCATTTTATAATCCAAGTATCCATCGTATATTTAATACCTGGTCATGAATCCTACTCCCACTACCATATTTAAGTGAACACTAGTTAATTACTTCACTAACAACCTTAGTAGGGTGAAAAAATTAAATTTGTGAGGATTTTTCTTAGGTATTCATCAAAAATCATAGGTACGTTGGGTATCTAAAATTATATTACCTAATATGGGATGTGATGGAATCCTATGTTTTCCTCATAGTGAATCTTAGGTTTTGGACCTAAGGTATCCCATGCTCATTGCACAGGGTAACTTATGCTCATAGCATAAGGAATACTAGGCTCATTTTCTTAGGAAAACATGGATAATACCTAGAGCCTACTCATATTTTTTATATGAGGCATCTTATTCTCATCATAGATAGAAATTCAAGCTTTTCCCCTAAGGTTTCCCAATATCATCTCTAGATACATCATTGTCTCATCACACAAGGTAAAAACATAATCTCATCACCTAAGTATATGATAGAGAGATCCCATTCTTGTTTCATGGACTTTTTATGCTCATAACATAAGGAATATCATGCCTATCACATGAGTCACTTATTTCTCATTACCCAAGTATGGGTTTTTGATGCATCTGGGTTTCCAAATACACTAATCATGTAATGTAGAGTTATAGGTTTAAAGTCTAGTGGGGAAGTTACCAAATACGCTCATCTTTTTTGGGCCAATCATAGTGTTAAATTCTAGTGGAGATTCTTCCCATACATTCTCATAATATATTGGGTCGTGCACGAGTTAAAATCTTATGGGGACACTCATAGATTAAGGTCAACTGAGGACACTCATAGTGTGAAGTCTAATAACATACTCTTACCATATATACTCATCAATTATTGGGATAGGAATAGGTTAGCATCATATGGATATACAAAATTCTAATGGGGAATTTTTAAATGTATAATGAGTGGTTTGGTATAATCTAGAAAGATAATTAGGCTTCAGAGATACCATCTCCCAATGGGAATATAGAATGGTGGAAATACTGAGATTGAACCTCAAAGAGTCATCCCATATACCTTTTAGGAGGATATGTATCAAAACCCATGTAGTTATAGGTTCATAGTTTAAGGTATTATATAAAGAACATATTATAAATTTTAACATCAAGTGGTAAGTATTCACATTCCATGAGAGGATTGAGAATAAGGGATGGTGTGGGGATTATAGTTTTGGATTCTTAGAATAATAGGGTCATCTCATGATCATCACATGAGAAATTCCATGCTCATAACATGAGTATTCGTTGGATTTTCACATAGTGTATCCTATATTTTCACATATGGTAAGATATAGTTTAAGTTCTTGCACTAAGTATTTTTTTTATATATTTTAATGTGTTGTGTTGAACATGAATCATATTATAAAAGTGGTGTAAATAAGGTTTGAATAGGGTTGATTCATTTAGCTTTAAAATGGAAGGAATGGTTCATCAGGTAGAATAGGGCGGTTTCCCTTTATTATTCCATGATTGGGGATTACTGCTAATAGGAGGCCCAAGGATTTATCATAAATTGGGAGAGCGTGAGTGGGGCTTATGCACATGTTTTTCTGCTTGACCCATGTTTAGAAGCACTAGGAATGGATATTTCCTAAATTTATCTTAGTGATAAGAATTTAGGTGTGATTTTGCCTGTGATTAAGAGAGGGAGGTTAAGGGATTACCCAACCCATGCTTGGTGTATTCGGCCTATCCATTATGGTACACGATATAAATTTTGTGTGTGTAATTTTCATGAGTAATCTTGGATTGAGTGGATAAAGGACTTATTATTACTCAAATTATATTTAATCATACAATGTGATGGATACATCAGATGGGTCACCTTGGTATGATATTTATTCAACTTATAAGTTGCAAAAATTTTAAAATTTGCACAAGAAATGGCCTCTAGAACAAGTATGTTGTATGAATGTAAAGTAAATGTGTTATTGCATGTTTTTTGTTTCACAAAACATAGCATTTCATGAAGATTTGTAATCTTTCATGAAGTATTTTATTTTTAAATTAAATTTTTTTGAAATCATCTCAAACAAAATCCAATACATTGTAGGACCTATGTGAGGAATTTTTCTCAAGTAACTAACCTATGAGATTCCATGGAGGTCTTTTATTACATTAATTCATGAAAGGAAGAGTTATAAAAGTTAAAAATGTGACCTTTTACTTCTAATGGTATGTACCTAGAAATTGGGTTGATTCAATATTTATAGGGTTTTTATCTCATTGAAGGTGATGGATAGCACAACATTACCATGATTGCGAAACTCTTGCCTTGAAAGATTCTATAATCCTTGAATTTCACAACTAAAATCTTTGTAATAATTTATACAATTCTATTTTAAATAGGACTTGAGTACTTGCTAAACTTTGGGCTTGCACTATGGCTCTTATTCTAAATTCAAGAAACACGAGTTGTGAGAATTCAAGGAAGATTCATGAATGTCTTGGAAATTATGTAAAAACTTTACCTATGCTAAATAATTCCTTTATGTGGTTGTTTTATCCCTTAATAATTATTAGGCATATTTCTAAATGTTTCAAATTCATATTTCCAGTGCCAATAATTACATCATGTTTCTCGAATCAAAATACCATTACATTATGATGACCCCAATTTCACTATGATATTATGTTAGTAGGTTTTAATATAAATTTATGTGCCCTCTATGGTACTCCATAATTTCCCTAACCATCTAAAAACCCTTATTTTACTAATGGTTCATCATGAGTTCACTTGGTTATCATTTGGTTTTTTAATCCCTTAGCACCTATAGATTAATCCCCATTGAACTATATGACTCATTCTTTATATTTTCTTCTATTAATTATTATTCCTATTTTTCCGGATTCTATTTTATTGGGTTGATTTATTTTGGTTGGAATATGTTCATGGATTAGATGATGGATTCTTGTGTATAGGTTTCGTGGGGGTTCCTTCTGAGTTTGGTAGTAGTTGATCGATGTTTTCTTGTCTTCCATGATCAAAAATTTAAAAAAAATGTAGGTAAAGGATTCAGGATATCTCTCTTATTTATTTATATATGAATGTTGTATTATCATAACTCTATTTTTATTGGGTATATGTTTTAAATTAACCTAATTAAATAATGAATAATATTTCAAAAAATAAAGGTAATTATCTATATTTTATTTTATTTTATAAAATTATATGATATTTTATATAGTTTATTTCTAGGTTGAGGAATATGTGTTTTTGTGTTTTCTTTGTTTTTATGACCATTATTAACTTTATAACCGGGTGATCACTTAATTATGGTAAAAAAACAAATACATGGGATTATATAATTAATATTAATGTTATTTATATAATAGGTTTTGAATTAATATTGAAGAATGAATAAAATAATGTTTTTTGATATTTATATCTATTGTAGTTAATGTTTTTCTGCTACGTTTTATTGTTATTATTATTGTGATTAAATTGGTTTTATTAATGTATGTTTTTGTGATTGGAATTGGGTGATTTTTTTTGTGGATGTAATTGGCATGTATTGTGTGGGAAAGGAATTGGATAATGTTATGGTTGTAGTGGAAAAGATTGGATGGTAGTTGGGATGGGATGTTATGGTGGATAATGTGGTGATGTGCAACATTGATGTGGTTGTATCTTATCTTTAAAAAATAAGATTTGATTTTGAATTAAATAATAAAATACATGATTTAATGAAAGTGGAATGGGTCGATTGGTTAATGGTGTGTAGTTAATAAAAAATAATATAATGGGTGGAACACATAAGGTGAAGTGAATTGAAAATGTTAAATTCTAAGTGTTAAATGAAATTTATTAAAAGAAATTATGGTATAATGAACATAATGTCGTCTATAAAGAAAAAATTATAAAATTAAAAATTAAGTGATAAAATGTGAAGTTATTATTAATGAATTTCTATTATATAGTTTCATGTGGTTAATTATGATATAGTTAATTATAAAAGTAATTTTCAGTGGTGGTGGATTCAAAGTGTTTATTTTAGGTCAAAGTATTAAGTGAAAATATTTTTATGGTCAACCCTTAGGTTGGACTTACATAGTTTATTATGTTAGTGTTGCTTCCATAAAGTGGAATTTTGTATTTTCATTAGGATGTATTAGTATTTGTATGAAATTTAGGTGCACTTTGGGATATATATTTTGTTTTACATTTATGTGATGGAGTTAATTAGTGATTTTTTTCCTTATGTTCTTGGTATTTATGACTATAAATCATCATATATGTGTGTTTTTACACCATCGATGCTATTTTCCAACATATATCCTATTAGATGTAAGATTTGATGTTCAAACATGACTTCACTACCAACTTAGGTGGGGTTATAATAAAAATGGGTCATGATTAAGTTGTATCAGATAAGAGGATAATAGTTAGGATAGATATTAAAGTTAATAACTTGTGAAAACTGCATTGGTTTGGTAGGTAATAGTATCAATAAAATATATCATGTGATATAATAAGTGATATTGATTAAGAGAAAGCAATTTAGTACCCCCTATGGTCTGATAAAAGGAACATAATCTTAAATAACTCAAATGATAGATTATTATTATTACATGGTAGAGAACTGGATGTGGTACATATGCATCATGTTTTTGGACCTATGTTTGAATAGGGATTTGGTTGGTAATTATAATGAAATTTAATTAGAATACCTTAAATAAAATATGGGTCTTGGGATTTAGTGTTTGATTCCTTTTGAAACTAAACCCAATGATATATAGGTGTGGGATGTTATTGGGATTGATTAGGATTATTTATAAGGATATTATTTTTGATAACCATGATGTAATATTGATGTATAATTATTATTAAATGTAACTAATGTTGTTTTTATTTTTTTATTTTATGTTAAATGTTAACTACCGTTGTGTAGGATTGTATTTGTGTTAATTTTTTTTATTTTTACTTAGTTTTGATTCTCATGAGAATATATTTTTTAGAATAACATAGAAGTAATGTTGGATTGTAACTCTAATAAGTAAAAAAATTGATATAAGGTAACTGGATAAAGATAAATGAAAAATTAGATAAAGTTGGAATCACATTAATGATTTAATAAATATTTTTTCAATGTACAATTTACTTTGGTGAATTAATGAAGATTAATTGTTTATTAATGATTAAAAGACCATTAGATTTAATCATATAAATTTTTTAAACACCATGAACTAATATTTACTTAATATATTATCTGTTATTTTAACTTTCATTATTATATATTAATTAGAAAAATATAATTATAGGATTTTCTAGGGTGAATTCAAATAATATTGGATAAATTTTATGATTATTTTTATTTAATAGTAAGCAAGGTATTAACTCAGTAAGATAAATATGATATTTCTATTGAAATTTTTAATGTATTTTGTAATTCTTAGCATTTTTTGGTAACTCATTTAATAATCATGTTGAAAATATGAAATTTTATATATAATACAATGATTTAAAAACTTCTGATGGAATCTTAATATGAAAGAAAATTTAAATATGATTTATTATAAAATAAACTTTTCTAGTAATGTTTTAGTTTAAAATAAGAAATATTTAATTAGTAAGGTGAATAATTTCTTTAACATAGTTTTTTCGTAACTAGTAACATGTATGTTTAGTAAGATAAAAGTAAAAACAAATTACATCATAACATAGATAATATGAAAATTAAATTGATTTATTTATCATATATTCTCTTTATGAGCTATATAATTATGTATTTTATGACACCCTGACCCAGCCACCATGTCCAAGCCTGAGGGTCACATGACCTCATGCATACCTCCCTGTATACACGAGGTTTCTGGCTAGTAGAGAGGATAAAATTTTTTCAGTGGGGATACTATACCTTCAATGTCTATTATGAAAAAAAATATAAATATAAATAATATAATGGCCATAGTATCATAGAGAAACTAAAAAATAAAAATTGCATACATGTCATACTAGTAAAAACTATCTCCCAATGTGGAAATCAAAATAGAGTAATAAGTACAGATAAATAAAGAAACAACAGGGTCCTCCAGTGTCTATCCTAATCTTCTACCTGCTCTATACTCCTCTACATAGCCATTCATCATAGATCCCTTGTCCTTCATCGGATCTTTAGTCATGAAATATATAATTTCATTGAAATTAACAAGTAGGTTATGTGTTCAATATTCATTAGGACACCCTAATGAATCCTTAACCAAGTGTTATCAAGTATAAAAAGTATATTCAATGATAATAATAAATTTTTACCAACAATAATAACATGCAATCCAAAACCGAGTGGTCATCTGCTAACCAAGCCACCACAAACCCCTGACTTTTTAATCTTTGGCTCTATGATATAAGATAATCGTGGAATTAAAAGTGAGAAATAATAATACACTATGATCATAACATGTCTTCTATTAGTCTCAAGGCATCAATTCAAATCATTCCCCCATGTCATCGTATCATGGATCTCTTGCGGGTTAGGCCTTTGGACTGTTATTCCCCATTTATTCCTTGGGTCATACCCCTAGGTCATTATGTGACAAACATGTTTCCATGTGTTAGACCTCTTGGCCATCATGCCCATAATTTTCTAACTTGGTTTAGGACCCCTACCATCATTCCCCTTACATGTGATTAGGTCCATCTTCATCATCGTAGGCCATGCACACCCCACCTCTAAGGGATAAACAACACATGATGGTCCACCTATCTCAAGTACCAATAAAAACCAAAAATTCAATGGTAACATATATCACAGACAAAGAATACAAGGCAAGAAAAGCATATCATCATGATAAAATACAGCATAAAAACATATTAATAGGCGATCACAATAAAACATAGAACATTTTAATATGGTAATACTCACATAATCATGTGTCATAACAAGTCTCAAGGGTTTTAGACACACCAACATGAAATCACAATCAAGTATGGTTAATAAAATTATTCCAAAACAAAAATTATAATATGGTGATATGTGTAACAAAATAGTTCAAACCTCAAATTCGTTGATGTCAATGGTAAGGATAAACCTCTATGTTTGATTTCAAAGCTAGCATGGAAACCTCAACAATCAAGAACACCCCATCCTGGGCCTGACTGTCATTGTTTTTGACACTTCAATGCTCATGTTTGGTCAAGGTTTCTAAGAACCAAATCCATTAATTTTATTTGAATTTAAAAAATAAAATATCATATGTGATGATACATTCTCTCTCCTAGATAATTCTAAAATTATCATTTTAGGTCAATGAATGTACAAAAAATATTTTTCTCAATAATAATTATAAATGACATGTGATAATATAAATCAATATTAATCTATGAAAATATGTGGTATTTATTTATAATTATTCTTTCATAACTTCATATAATTATACTTTGATAAATTTTCAGGATTTTCCTTTGATAATATTCATAATGTATCCTTTGATCATGTAATATTATTATCATTTTATAATTATTTTATAATAATTTAATATAAATTATCCTTTGATAAATATATGTAAATATCATTTGATAATTCTTGATAATTATCCTTTGATAATTTTGAAATAATTATCTTTTGATAATTTTAATGAATTGTCCTTTGATAAATCAATATAACCATTATTTTATAATTCCTTTCAATTATCTTTAAAAAAATCATAATTATATTTTGATATTTTTTTATAAATTATCCTTTTATAATTATGTATAATTATCCCTTGATAATTCTTTATTATTATCTTTTGATAATTTTGTGTAATTATCCTTTGATAGTCTGTTTAAAAATTATTCTTTGATAATTTTGGTTTTATAACTTTAATTTAAATTTAACCATTTTTTATAGAATTTCATAAGATGGAAATATGGAATAAAATAAAAAACAACCAATTTTACCCCTTAGGCACAATGCATAATATAGGGGAAGAAGAGAATTGTTCACATGCCTGGAACTAGAAACGTAATCTCAACCAGGTCGATAGAGATTCACTAATCATGTGAAAAGTTGTTCCAAGGTCACTTAGACTTAATATAATCAACCAAGAATGAAGGATATAGGTTTTAGATATTTTAAGATAACCAATTGCATATACATTATCCTTTTAAAAACTGCAAATTAAAAACACTAATTTAATTTGTGATTCAACTGATAATTGACTATGGAATATTTAAATTCATCCCATTAAGGTGTTTAAAATTTAAATGGGTAAAAACAAATTGATTTCATAGATTAATATTGAAGGGTGTGTGAATAAATCATTACATGTGTGAATAATAAGAAAAAGGAGGGAAATAAAAAATAATAAAAATA
This sequence comes from Viscum album, assembly GCA_963277665.1. NCBI lineage: Eukaryota > Viridiplantae > Streptophyta > Magnoliopsida > Santalales > Viscaceae > Viscum > Viscum album. The sequence goes on along the minus strand of OY728158.1, from coordinate 902,589,918 downwards.
ATAAAAAATGAATAAAAGAAAAGGGTAAAAAAATACCCTTATACATAGGCATGTTCTTAAACCAAACACCCAACACACACAAAGGTTATATCATACCTATGATAAATCCCAAATTACAGATTAAATAGAGGTCTTAGATTTCCCATATAAAAAATTGTTCGAGATATATTCTATTATTTTATAAAAAATACACAGACATTATATAATATATTTTACATTTTTATTATATCAAAATTGAGGCTCTATGGATCTCAGAATCTCACTTTGACTCTATTCCTAACTTTGAAAATATTCCTTAAAATATTCCAAAGTGTTACAAGGAAAAAAATAGATACATTACATTAACAAGGATTTTACCTTTACAAAAATCCATAATAAACACAAGTATTGAAAATTTATATTTTCAGATAAAAAAACATGTAATTTATTATCAAAAGAGGGTTCCATGATCTATTAAAATTGAGAATATTACAAATATAACCCTTTAACAACTTCTAATCCTTTAGAAATATATCTAGTGGTCTTATTCAAACAATTCAAGAAACTAAGGTCAAGTAGTAGATAGTATTTCACCACATCTATCGGAGTTTGATCCACAGTGTACACATAGAATACCTCAAATATAAAACCCTATATCTAAGATTCATGACCATCCTAAGTAATTATTTTCTTCTTTATCTAAAGACCCCATCCAGATCCTTGGGTCAAATATTATGTCTATTTTTCACCCTTACAGAACCTCAAAGCTCTGGAGTAGAATTTTTGGAGATTCCGTGTTTTTTCACATTGCTGATATTTCCTTAGAGATACTAGGAATAAATTTTGGTAATTCCTTCTTTCCTCACATTTGAAACTTCACAGACCACCTTATTTTACAAAAGGTGTTGAAAAGCCCATAATCCACCCTATCTTCATGACACCACTCTAGCGTAAAAACTCAACCTTCCTCTTTGTTCTTCTAAAAATAACACTGTAAGGTCTATTGATAACTAAAAGAAGACCCAAACCTCTATCCTTATCTAAAACCTTCTTATTCATCAGGTAATTTATAATAATTTCTTTGAGTTAGGTCACATAAGAAACCACTAAGATTTTTTGAAGCTTTGTGAGATCTTGATCACTATTTAGATCAATCATACTAAAAAGTAACTATTTGAATAAAATGTAATTGAATTTTATACAATTCATACCTTTATATATTCCTAAAAAGTTCACTACACCCTACCACTGCTTGGAAGGTCTATTTAGCATAAAATATTCCAACTTCACCTTCCCACCATTCAGTGTCTCAATTAGTTTGAAGATACCCTCAATGATATCTACCAACTTCTCAACACCCTGTAGTCCACTGGTACCTTGAAAGGATGATGGCTGATGGAGTTTAAAATCCCTAGTGTACTCAACCATGGATCTTAGTGTAAGGGCTCCTGAAAGGGGTGGGATGACTACCTGCACCACTGGAGAAGGTGTGAGTACATTCTCTAGTGTACCCTCTTACTCTACTAGAAGTCCCACCAAATATCTAAGATATAACATCTATATAACAGAATGAATTTTAATAGACCCTATCCAGTCCATAAGATCATACAAAGTTCCACTAGGAGTCTACCCATAACTCCTGGTATACCCCTTCTAGAACTAACACCGGTTTTCATCCCTACACATTAGTCACAATAATCATGTATATACTAACACATAACATCATTCTAATTTTAACTAATTAAATGAAACATAGACATATCAAAACAATATGGAAACAAAAATATATCACATAGTAGAGAATATATCCTAAAAATGAGCACAAATCATGACATTTAATTAGATAACTACTATATAGCACAACAACAATATATGTATGGAATTTGAACCTACTTTCCAAGTCATGATTCATGAACACACTCGAAATCTCATAAAAATAGTAACAGAAATCCTGTTAATGGTAACTTGGAGGTATATTACACATATGTTATCCAGGAACATGGAAAATCCCCTATCCAAGTCCCACATATCCAATACATTCTACCATGTCCTATTTTAGCCTAAAAGAAAAGGATAAAACTAGTCCTATGATTTCATTTTATAACTCCTCAACCTAACCATTGGGTCTGAACCAGAGGGTCACATGATCTCATGCATGCCTCTTCTTATACAAGAGGCTTTAGACTAGTAGTGAGGGTCTAAGTATGTCTGTAGGGAGACAATAACCTCAATATCATGTCATTTAAAAAATAAATAATATAATAATATAATTATTAGAGTATCAAACAAAAACTAATTAATCAAAAGTTCATACATGTCATACAAGTAACAAACAATTCCCAATGTAGCAAGACAAATGGAGTAATAAGTGTAGATAAATAAATAAATAAATAACAAGGTCCTAAAGTGTCCATCCTGATCCTATATTAGCTCCATGATCCATTTCTCATACATCCACCATAGGCCCCTTTCCTTTTACAGGATCTCTAGTCATGAAATCTACAAGTGAACTGAAATGCCCAAGTATGGTGGGAGAATAAGACTCATAGGACACCATCAATGTATCCTTAACCAAGAATACTAAAGTATAAGAATTTTATACCAAGATAATAATAAATTCATAAAATTCATAATAATATATAAGATAAAACCAAGTTATCATATACAAACCAAGCCACCACAAACCCTTGACTATACCAACTTCGGTTCCATGTCAGAAGGATAATCATGGAAGTCAAAGTGAGAAATAACAAGCCACTAAACTCATAACATGTCTCACAGTGGTCTCAAGGAATTGATTTAGATCATACCCCCATAACATCATACTCTATCTCTAGCATAGGTCAGGCCTCTAGACTATTATACCTCATATATGCCTCGGGTTAGGCCCCCAAACACGTTGCCTTAGTTCATGACACTATACCATCATTCCCCTAATGTGTTTCCTTGGGTTAGTTCCCCATACCATCATTACCCTTCCCTAATATTAGGTACATTTTTTTATGCTTCAATATGTGCACACTCTCCCTTTAAGGAATAAAAAACACATGATGGTCTGCCTTTATCAAATACCATTAACAACCTCCAAGGTAATGGTAACAAAAATCACAAGGTAAATCAAACATGGTGGGAAAAGAATATCATCATGATAAAATATAGTATAAGAACATATTAATAGGTGATCACAATCAAACATGGAACACGGTAATCTAGGAATACTTCATGGAATCATATATCATAATGGGTCTCACAGGCTACACAGATACCTACATGCAATCACAATCAAGCACGGTGAATGAAATTATAACAAAATATAAATTATAATTTGAAAATATGTGAAACAAAATCCTTAATAGGTAAGTAACTTCCTACCCCAAATTCTTTAATGTCAATGTTAACGATAAACCACCCTATGTAGATCAAAAGTTGGAGTTGAAACCTCAACAACCAAGAACACCCCCTACTAGGAATTATTATTATATTTATAAACACGTCAATGCTCAAGGTTAATCAAGGTTTCATAGAACCAATCCATCAATTTTATTTCAAACATAAAATAAAATATCACATGCGATGATACTTTCTCTCTCATAGATAATTCTAAAATTATCATTTTAGGACAATGCATAGGCAATAAATATTCCCCTCAAGAATAATTATAAACCACATGTGATAATATAAATCACTCAAGATTAATACAAGAACATATATTGTAGTTATTTACAATTATTCTTTAATAAGTATTTATAATTACTGTTTTATAATTTTACATTATTATCATTTGATAATTTTTATAATTTATTCTTTGATCATTTGATATTATTATTCATTTATAATTATATTTTGATAATTACTAATAAATTATAATTTGATAATTTCATGTAAATATTGTTTGATAATTATACTTTGACAATTTTTAAATAATCATCATTTGACAATTTTAATGAATTATCATTTGATAAATTGATGTAACCATAATTTGATAATTTATTAAAATTATATTTTATAATTTTATATAATTATATTTTAATATTTTTTATAATTATCCATAGATAATTATTTGGAATTATACCTTGATAAGACTTTATTATTATCTTTTTATAATTTCATGTAATTATCCTTTGATAATTTGTTTAAGAATTATCCTTTGTTAATTTAGGTTTTATCAATTTAATTTAAATTCAACCATTTTTTCCTGAATTTGAGAAGAAAGAAATGTGAAAGAAAATAAATAAAACAAATAAATAATACCAACCTATTTTACACCTTAGGAATAACACACAACACAAGTAAAGAGGATAACCAGTCATGCTCCTTGAACTGGAAAAGAAATCTAAATCATACCAATAGATCTTTACCAATCATATGCAAAGGAATTACAAGGTCACTCAATGTAAATTGAATCAACCAATAATAAAGTATGTATGTTATAAATACAATAGAAACAAAAACAACATACACATTCACCATTTTAAAACTAAAAAATTAAAACACCGATTTAATTTGTAATTCAACCAAAATTTGATTATGGGGTGTTTAAATTCATCCCATTAAGGCATTGAAATTTAAAATGGGTAAAAATGAGTTCATTTCATGGATTTTGATTTATGGTCACATGAATAAATGATTCCTATCATTCATAAAAAGGAGAAAAAGAAAAAAAATAAAAATAAAAAAAAATAATGAAGTAACAGGATAAAAAATTACCATTATATATGGGCATGTACTTAAACCAAGAACCATACACACACAAATTTCATATCACGCCTAGGATAAAACCTATATTCTAGATTCATTGAAAGTATCATATTTCCAGGATAAAATTTTATTTTTTGATGTATTCTATTATTTCAAAAAAAAACTTTTTGCATGTTATATAATATATTTCTTATATTTCTTATATAAACACTAAGGAACTATTTTCCCTAAAATCTCACACTAACTCCGCACCTAACTCCAAAAACATTCCTTAAGATATTCCAAAGTGTTATAAGATAAAAATAGATTTTTTTCATTAATAGGTATTTAACCCTTATATAAATCCATAATAAACACAATTATTGAAAAATTAAACTTTCCCATAAAAATAATTGTAATTTATTAACAAAATATGGTTCAAGGATCAATTAATATTGAGAATATTATATATTTTTTGTTGAATTTTGTATATAAATTTTTTATTATTTATAAAACCACATTAGAAAAAATATAGTTATTGGCTTTTGTTCAATACATGCCATTTAATTATTTTATATCTATATAATGATGTTTTATTTCATAGTTAAATAATAGTATGCTTTTTTGAAAATGTGTTTCCTTAAATAATGATTTTAGTTGGTGGGTTTTTCATCAATAGAAGACATGTTCAATTCAAATAGTGGGTTTATGGAATTTTTTATGAATTTTTTTATGTGTTAATTTAAAAAAATAGAGTTTAATTTTAAATGAATTCATTAATTCTATGTGTGGAAATAAAATATTATAGATTATTTGAGAATCTAATGTTTAGAATGTGTGGTTTTGAAAGAAATTTTTGGTGTTTTGGATTAGTGTGTTGTTTTATGATTTATTTTTAGAAAATGTTTCAAAATGATGAAATTTATTTAGTATAACATCATGAAAACATGATTAAGTTTTGTTTTTAGTAAGATTATATTTCCTTATAATATATTATTGAAATATTTTTATGATTGTTTTTGGAATTCAATATTGGTGGAAATAAAAAATAGGTATTTTAAATTTTTTTATGAAATATGGTTAACTAGGTGCAGGTGTAGGAGAGAGAAAGTATTTATAATGTTTAATGGAAAGATAAAGATGATATGGAATGATAATGTGGATTTTTTTCAATGGTTGATTTGGTTTAGTAAACAATAATGTGGGAGTTAATGTGATTCCTATTGTGTGTTTTATTTCCATTATAATAATGTATGTAATGATTTTTGAACTAGACTTGTTGATTTTGATGATTTAGTTGGAGATGTAACATAAGATTTTTGTCAAGATATTGTTCTTGATAAGTATAAGGTAGTTTCATAGGAGAAGGTTATATTGTATTTTCAATAGTAAAAAGTAAAAATATACTTTAGTGGAGTGTCATGTCATGAAGTTAAAGAATGGGATAAGGTTTTTTAGGTTTCTTTTGAGTTATAAATGATTCTAGATTAATTTTGGATATCCTTAGAATTTTTATTTTTTTGATGTGTGACTCGAATGTTGCAGAATATGATTCATTATAACCCATGAGATGATTTGTGAGAAAAGTATCTCGTTATGGTCAAGAAGGAGTTTATTTCCCATGTATGAAATGATGAAAACATTATGGTTCTATTTGAATTCCATCTAGGAGAATCCAAAGTGTTCAACCATGGTAATTAGTTTTAGGTATGTATTGGATAATTCATAGGCCACTTAATTGATGAATATGTGTGAGCATGGAATTTTGAGTCTTCCTCAAGGCCTATGATTTATTGGTGATCGTTGAGTTTGTAGTTGAATTCCTTATTGGTGTTAATGGATTGTGAATAGATATTATAAGGATGTTTATTCCATGTTGTAAATAAATATAAGGATGATGACTCACATTGTGGTTATTGTGATAAGAAAAATGAATAATTAAGTATTCTTATAGAGATCTAGCAAGGCTCTGGGCTTTTTTCTGGTTATATCTAAGTGTCTTATGTTGAGTAAGTCAGCCTGTTTTAATTCTAATATAGTGGGACATTGATGGTATGAGTTCCCCAAGGTTTATTATGTTCCATAGTTTATGTCGTCATTTTTTTGATAATGTGGTTGGATTCTAATGGCTAGTTTATTATTATGTATTAGGTTTGATTAAAAAAATTATAACTATATCCAAAGTCAGTAACATTATTCCTTTCATTGGTTACACTTATATGAATTTCTAGAAGTTTAGTTTTAAATGCTTTTTTTTCTATATATTTTATAAATTTTTTTGAAAATTTAGTATTAATTTTATTTTATTGAATTATTTATTCACATTTAATTTATTCTTTAATATAAAATATAAATAAAAATCAGTTTACTATTTCAATCAAATCTCAAATGTTTTCTAAAAAATCATGAAGCTTATAGATAGTTAAAAAGAAATATCTTATTAGGATGAATGATTTTTAAAAATGTCATAGTAACTTGAAATTGATATGTAATTAAAAAAAGATTAAATTTTGATAAGTGGGTTATGTAATGTGTTAAAGTGATTAAATCTATCCTTTCTTCAAAATATTGTTTGAGAATTTTTTATTATGAGAATATTGTTTGAGATGTATCTCATGTGGTCGTTAGTTTTAGGAAATATCTTTTTGGAGAAGGGATGATGTTATAGTATAGTTTAAGAATAAATGGTGTATTTTGTGCTTTTATTGAATGAATCCTTTTTGGTGTGGCATGTACTTAATATTTGTGTTGTGTCTATAGAATATATCATTGTCACCCCAATGTTTTTGTGATTTGAGGACCCCATGGGTTTTATTTTTTTTATTTTCCTTCAAGGCATGATTTTTAGGTTATCTCATGTGTTGGCCTTTGACAAGCTGATATTTCATGCATATTTTAAAAAAAATAGTTATTTTTAATAATTTTGGTGAATAATTTCCATTAATTAATTTTTTATTCAAAATTGGGTTTTTATGAATAAAGAGTTTATGTTGATTTAAATGGTTAAAAATCTGATGGTTTTGAATTTATAAATTATTTTGGAATTAAGGAATTGTTTCTTTGAATCATTATTAAGTGATTTTTAACTTATTTGATACTCTTTCATGTCTAAACTTTACCAAAAAAATCAGTACATCTTGGTCCAACCCTCAACTATGGTCCACACGCCACATAGGGAACACACAAGGGGTCTACCCATCCATGTAGGACCACAGGAGGTCCAGCTTAAGAGGCAGGCTTAATGAAGGGTAAGGGCTATTCAAGGCCCATGGTGGTGAAATTTGTGGGAATTCATATCTAGGATGAAGCCCTAGAGTGTCAGTCCATGGGTTATAATCCCTACGATGGAGGGATGAAGGAATCATTGTCATATGTTAGTGCGTGATGGTGGAGGGGGGTCCTCTAGTCCCTGCGCAACTTCATTTTAGTGGGGAGCATGGATTTTTTATTTTATCCAGTGCTCAACTACTAGCTAATTTGATTTGGGACACATATTTTTTTGGTTTAATGTTATTTTTTACAAAAACATTTTTATCATTTTGTTTTTCACCTCTCTCACCTCAGACAGATCCCTCCACCGAGCTCTGACACTGTGGAAACCTCTGCACTCACTGGACACCACTTTAAACTCGCAGATAACTCCATTTTTGACCATATTAAATCGTGATCTCGATCTGTATCCCACTTTCATGCCTCTACACAACCACTAATTGTCTATGAATCCTTGAATGATCACTATGAATCCAATTTAATCATCCTACGACCACTATAAAGGATTAAGGGGTTGAGGAGACCCCCCACTTTTATTCCACCATTCTATGTAGCCATGCTACCCTTAAATTCCATGCTTCCATCTCACTATTCCACTACCACATGGAATATCCTACATGCACTTCAAATTATGCAAGAAAAAAGAAGGTTGAACCACATGATATTTGAATTCCACTGCAAATATCAAAACACATTAATATTAGGGGTATTTATAATCACAACTATGGGTCATATAGGGAGAATTCAAAATGAGAACTCTAAGGATCTCTTATACTAAGGGATCCTTCCTCCCTGCCTCTATAAAAGGAGAGTCTCGCTATAACACCAAGATGTTTTTATGAAATATTTTTATTTAAATAATTTTTATTCTTTAGTATATTTCTTTGCATGAAATCATGAGTTTAAACGAACCATGAGATTCCCCTAATATAAAATTACCACTATAGCCTAGCTGTTAGGTTAGCAGTAATAATTATAACTAACTTATGAAAATGCATTATGAATCCATTGGATATTAACTATTTATGAAAAATATAAATCAATTATATATTTGTATTTTTTTAAGTTAATTTCATTTGGTAATGAAATTAATCAGATATATGTGTTATATACTTAATAAAATATTTTTTTTATATTCATCCAATTGATATTTTAGTCATAAGTTATGAAGGAAACCCTATTTTATGTATAAGAACATATTTTTTTAAGGTTAATTTTATAACTTTGAGTGGAGAACCCGTTTTAAATTAATATTTTTACACATTAATAATTTCTATATAACAAAATAAACATTTTATTCTGAATAGTAATATAAAAAATTACTTTGGATAAATTTCTGATATTTTTCTCATAACTTTCATGTCTTGACTAATAGTAAAAATACGCTAAATCTTAATTAAAAAAATTCATTGAGATAATTTATATGATTAAGTTATAATATTGAATGGTTTTAAAGTGTAAATAGAATATATTTTTACCATTTAATATAATTTATGTCATTATCATTAATTTTACATTGAATTCGTAGGTAAAAACATTTCAATCTTTTGCAATGCTTTAACTTTTAAAACTCACATTCTCATTTCAACAACGAGATTAATTTTAAATCAATTACTGAAACTTCTATGTTTTGAATTTGGAAAAATGGATTTTATATTTGGAATCATAATATCTAAATTGTGTGAATATTTACCTTTTATTTTTTAAAATTATTAATAGTAACCTCAGAAATTATTTTATTTACCATTGTTAAAGGGTAAATCTGGTAAATAAGGGTAAACAATAATCATTTAATAATATAATACTACCCTAAAACGTGTCCTAATACTATTGGATAAAATATTTCAGACCATGGTCATCCTTGGGTCGATTTTGGGACCCCATGGATTCACATGGATGTGAAAATGACATTTTATAAGAATTAATTTAAAGTAAAGATAATTATAACCTAAACATATATCTTCTACTAAATTGATTTTAATATAGGATTATATAACTGATATCTATTCTTATAAATAGTCATTAGAAATATAAAAATATTTCCTACATCATGGTATTTTATTTATAATTTTTAGATATTATATAAATAGTTTTATTTATGACACAAATATGATGTAGTGATTACCTCATTAATGAAAGATTCAAATAAATGAATTTATAAATAACAAAAAATGTAATTTGGTTATTTTGATGTCATCCACGAATTTTATGGATGATATTGACAAATTATATTCGATTTAATTCCTTATTTTTAAAGGAATCAGGTTGTTATGAATTTGTGAAAAAAGTCATGTTTGAATAGTGTCCAAAATTGACACAATTCATAACTTAAAACATAAAATAGTTTATTAAATGATATTAAATTCCAAAAATATAATATTTATCCAAATGGTTAATATAAGTCAAAATATTTCATAAATAACTTTTTTTGTGTATTTTTACATGATATAGTTATTACATTAACCCACAATGTGTAAATAACATGATATCACGGTAAGATTAAAAAGTGTAAAATAAGGGTAAAACCAAAAATATAAGGATAAAAAAATATTATAAACTTTTATAAATATTATTGGATGATGGATATTAGAACTCAAATCATCTTATATTATAATTAAATAAGTTTTTGACCATTTTAAAACTAAATTTAATTTATAATAAATTATTATTTTAGAACTTTTCTAAAGTGACCCTCTCCTCTCTTATAAAAGGACACATCCTCCCTCTCCTCTTCACTCCATTTTGAGCCTTCAATCTCGAACAAACTCTAACCATTTCTATTTTCAAATTATATTGTTATATTCTATCATTTTAGGTCTTCTCAAAAGATCAACTGTAGTTCCCTAGGAGGAAATTTAAACGAGGCACGTCGAGGAAGAGGTAATCTCTTCTACTGATTCTTTAAAATTTATTTCTTCTTATATTTACACTTCTGTAGTTATTTCATTATAAATAAATGACATTAGTTTCACTCATATACTGATATTTTATTATAAATATTAAATATCCCTATTTAATCTTCTATCCATCCTAAGAAAAATGAAATCATTGCACGTGCGTACGTACAACTTACTGTCTCTACGTTGTGGTGTAATCTGTTTTTCCCCATCACCTTACTTGGATAGGTATAATGGTGGAAATAATAACTATATATGATTAATATAACATGATACTAATTTTGAGATACTATAAACTATCCAATTCAATACCACTCAACAATTATGGGAACAATATTGTCGCTCGTGCGTACATACGACTTACCGTCTCCATGGCGCTATGTGATTATTTCTACATAATATTAATTAAATCATGATTATATAAATTAATTTAATGAATAAATATGATATATAATATATTAATACCAAGCTATAAATGATATAACTATAAAAAAATAAGAATAAGAACTTATCCGAAAAAACATACATAAGAACATAAAGCAGTTAATTCCCGAATAATGAGCAATAATGAATTGTTACTAACAAACAGATGAAAATATAATCCGAAATTTTATAATAAAAATGATTATGATTCTAGATTAAATCATTAACATTATTTAAATTATTATATTGTAGGTTCGGATACATATGAATCATATCATATTTAAGGTAAGGAATAATTTTTCAATCTCATTTTAATCTGAGATTGCTTATATGTAAGTATTTACTTAGGTTATATTTATCATTAATGTCCATGTTTTATAAAAAAAATTCAAAAAATGTTTAATATTATTAAATGTATGTTTAAAGTCGTTTTTACCTATTTTTTGAATTTTAATACACGGTATAAAAGAAACCTTTCTTTTTTTTACCATATGAGGTACCCAGTAAAAGTACGAGGAGAATGCTTTTTTTAACTTATATGGCATGAAAGGATTTTTACACTTTAATAAAGAATTATTTTCATTAATATTACTTTACAAGTTTTCAATTTTATTTTCAATTAACTTCTTTTATTTTAAAATTTCATGACATTTTGTGAAAAGAAAATGTTTTTTGAAGAAGAAAGGATATTTTCCTCAAGAACTAAGTTCAAGTGTTTTATCAAAATTATTTTCCATATAAGATGACATAGGGTTATGTTTCTATCCATATTATTACTTTTATTTTATTAAATTATGATGGAATTATTTTTATGAAGTTTATTTACCTTATATGGATTATATTATGATGGCATGATATTTAAGAATCCCATTTTATTACAAGGGTTATACTATGATGTATGATTTATGTTTTTGTAGAACACATAAGAATGGTTTCATTATAAGATTGGTGGGACCTATATCTCCCTCCAATTCATTGGGTATAGATTTATATCTCATGAGATAGACGTGGCTGGAATGGAATGTAAATATGGTTCAGTAATACAGGGCTGGAATGAGGAGTGAAATCGGTTTAGTAATGAACTTTTTCCGCTATGATGGTCTTAGAAATGAGCACTAACTAATATAAAATGATTTCATATTATTATGTGTCTATGCCACAAATTTTTACGTCTTATTTTATGATTATTGTGATTACATTGAACTTCTGTGATTTATCCCATGACAATATATTATGATCTATGATATGCAGGAAAAGATTTTCAAATGTTATATATGATTGATATTTCCTTTGTTTACCCTTACTGAGCATTTGAGCTCACCCTTTCATATTTTTCTTTTCCCCAGGTCAGGAATAAAAGTATTAAGTATTATATGCCAAAAAGGAGTCTAGTTAAAATGAAATAAATGGGAGATAATGTAGATGATTTATGAACTGGTTGTTTGTGTTTCCTAGTTTCTAAAGACACTATACATATATGGTTGTGTTCTGGTTTTGTTATATCTTGTAATAAATATACTTCAATTCATAATTAATATCAATATATGTAATGTATGGGTCATTATAGTTGGTATTAGAGGAAATGAATAGTTAACCTTTGGAAACTAGGATGAGAAAGCCTTAATAAAAACCATAAGGATATGTCTAAGTATAAGATACAATCCTAGTGTTTTAGAAACGACCATGAATAACCTATGATAAAACCTAAAGTCTGCTAAATTGAAATTTTATTCTTGATTATGTGGTTTTCCTGTTATTATTAGTGTTTCTCACACTATGCTTCTTGGTTTTACTCAATGGATGGAACCCAAAGGAACCGCATTAATGCTGAATGTGATGGGTAATGAAATGATTGTCCACATAAGCATCCAAATTTTATGGGAGCTAGAATTCAAAATCTTAAAGCCATGCTCACACAACTTTTTCAAGATTTGAATCATGCAGGACTTCCAAACGGGAAAAGGAAGGAGCAACATTTTGTTTAATCCTTCATGGGGCAGCATCCACCTTCATTCAGTAGGTCTTTTGATCCACTAGTGGCTAAACAATGGATCAGTACCACTCAAAATATATTTTCAGTTCTACAATGTTCTCAACATGATAAATTCATCTTAGCAGTATATCGTTTGGAAGGTAAAGCTGATCAATGGTGGAATCTTATCAAGAATACAAGGCAAAGAGATGAAATTGAGTCCATGGAATGGGATGAGTTCAAGAACTTATTTTTTAGTAACTACTTTCCTCATATTCTTCTAACAAAGATGGATAAGGAGTTCCATGAACTTAAGAAAAAAGGATTATTAATCTGTTGGTACCTACGAAGAAAATTTTACAAGACTTTCAAGGTACGCTTCTGGAATTATTATCCAATGTGAGATTAAGATTGATCGATTCTTTAGCGGATTAAAACCAAGTTTGTGAAGGGAATTATTCATAAGGGACTTCAATGGATAAGAGGAAATTGTTTGATGTTCTCTCAAGGTTGAGATGGATATTGGAGTAACCCATCAGTCATATGGGTTTGATAAGAAGAGGAAAATGGAATTCAAAGGAAAATCTGAAGACCACACTGAAAAGAAGGGAGTTTTCCCTTATTCTCAAAGTGTGTAAAAAACATAGAGGGAATTGTCTTAAAGGAACTAGTAAATTTTTTAAGTGTGTAAAATAAGGTAATAGGGAAATTGAATGTTGAAGTAATGTTGAAAATATGTCTAATGATGTGAACAAAGAAAAGGCTACACAAAATGAACCTCCTACACTTCAATTTTATGAGTGCAATTTAATGGGGCATTATGCGAATCAATTCCCTAATCCAAGGTTTATTGATTATGATCGATGTCAATAAACTCATAAGTCTAAAGATAAAGGAAAATCACATAAAATTACTATTGGTGACATGTAGTACGATAATGAAGTGGTGAAAGGTATACTTACCATCCACACTAAAGTAGAAAATGATTTATTTGATTCTAGATCCACCCAATATTTTATTTCTAAAAACTTTTCTAAGGGTATCGTTATATTACCTAAATAATGAGATGGTGAGTTAGCTCTGAAAACTCCTAAAGGCTCAATGGTCGCATCAAAAGTTTATAATTCTTCTCCAATCAAAGTTTGTGGTAAAGTGCTTCTTAAAAATCTTTTGATCCTTCCTATAGTGTAATTTTATGTGATTCTTGGCATGGATTTTCTATATTTATATGGATCTCATATCAATTTCAAAATAAGGGAAGTCACATTTAATATTCCATATCAATCAATAGTCATCTCGGTGCAAGGATGAATATAACCTTCCAGTGGAAATTTCTTCCATCTTATGGGTCTTCATTAAAATAAATGAAGGTTTTTTATCTCAAATGGTTGGGGATAAACTCACGATTAAGAATACGCCCATTGTATGGGAGTTTGATGATTTCTTTCTGGAGGATTTTTCAGGTGTTCCACCAAATTTTGAAGTTACATTTTCAATAGAACTCATATCAGGTGTTATTCATATTTCAAAGACACTTTATAGAATGGCCCCAATTGATTTGTAGGAATTGAAGAAGAAACTCTAAGAGAATATTGAATAAGGGATTCATACACCCTAGTGCGTCACCTTGGAGATAACCTATTCTGTTTTTTAGGAATAAATATGGATCAAAGAGACTCTGTATTTATTATAAAGAACTTAAAAAGATAACTATCAAGAACAAATATCATGTCTCGTGCATTGATGACTTATTTGAACAACTACACAAAGCTCAATACTTTTCCAAGATTGATCTTCGTTCAGGGTATCATCAATTACATGTCAAAAAATGAGGATATACCAAATACAGCATTTCGTACAAGGTATGGACACTATGAATTTATAGTGATGCCTTTTGGTCTTACAAATTCCCCTACTATCTTCATGGATCTAATTAATTGATTCATTAGAGACAATCTTGATCAGTTTGTGGTAGTATTTATAGATTATATTCTAGTATTTTCAAAGACAAGGACGAACATGAAGATAATTTGAGAATTTTATTTAAGATCCTAAGAAAGGATATTATTTATTCCAAATTTACCAAGTGTGAATTTTGGATTCAAAAAGTTTCATTTTTTGGTCACATAATCTCAAGAGAGGGGATATCTATGGATCCAACAAAAATAGAGGTTATTGAAAGCTATTTGAGACCAACAACAGTAATTGTGATCTCAAGTTTTCTTGGTTTGGCTGGATATTATCGACATTTTGTGAAATATTTTTCACGATTATCTAATACACTCACCAAGTTGACTAGAAAAGGATTTAAGTTCTTTTGAACAGAGGAATTTGGAGAGAATTTCAAATAGAAAAAAAGAAGGTTATCCAGTGCACCTGTGCTCAAACTACTTTGTAGTGGAGAAAGGTTTGGGATCTATAGTGATGCATCCAAGAAGGGTTTGGGGTGTGTTCTCAAGAAAAATGATATGGTGATAGCTTATTCCTCATGACAGTTGAAAATACATGATAAAATTTACCCAAATCATGATTTGGAGTTAGCTATAGTAATCTTTTCATTAAAGATATGGAGGCATTATCTTTATGGTGAAAGTTGTGATGTTTATACTGATCATAAAAGTTTAAAGTATATTTTCACAAAAAAATGAGCTGAATAAGCACCAAAGAAGATGGTTAAAGTTGATTAAATATTACAACTTCTCAATACATTACCACCCTAAGAAAGAGAACAAGGTGGCAGATGCTTTGAGTCCAAAATACCATGCTAGCTGATCCATGATAAGGATCATGAAAGATCCAATATTTATGGATTTACAAAGGACAGATCTTGAAATTTTAATGGAATCGAAGAAATCTTATCTTTATCAAATGAATGTTCAACCATCTATAAAATTTAATATTAAATATACACAGAAGGAAGATGTAGAGTTACAAAAGAAGGTGATAAGTGTTCATGAATTCAACCTTTATTATAATGAAATAATAAGTTTTAGGAACTGGGTTTGTGTTCCTCCCATACCAGAATTAAAGAAGGATTTGTTGGATGGGGCTCATAGTTCTTCATTATCTATTCATCCTGGAAGCACAAAGATGTATAGGGACCTAAAAGAGTACTTCTGGTGGGATGGAATGAAAGAATATGTCACTGAATATGTCTCTCGATTCTTGGTTTGTCATCAAGTTAAGGCTAAGATATAGAAGTCTAAGGGGATGTTACAACCATTACCTATACCAGAATGGAAATGGGAAAACATCACTATGGACTTTGTCATCGGACTTCCCAAAACATCCAAAGGAAATAATGATATCTGGGTTATAGTTGATCTCCTTACAAAGTCTTCTCACTTCATTGATATTAGAGAAGATTTCTCTCTTGATCATCTTGCCCTGATATATATAAAGGAAGTGGTAAGATTTCATTGAGTTCCACTTTCCATTATATCTGATTGGGATCCAAGGTTTACCTCGAAGTTTTGGATAAGTCTTCAGCTTTATCTAGATACACAGTTAAGTTTCAGCACGGCTTATCATCCTCAGATAGACGGTCAGTCTGAGAGGACAATTCAAACTCTGTAAGACATGTTGAGAGCTTTCTATATGGATTTCAAAGGTGGTTGGGATCAACACCTACCATTGGTAGAATTTTTGTACAATAATATATTTCACTTCAGTATTCGGATGGATCCTTATGAATCCCTCTATATAAATATGTGCAGAAATCCAACTTTTTAGGATGAATTTGGGGAAATAAATATATTAGGACCTGATCTTGTTGATGAAATGGTAGAAAATGTCATATCTATTCAACAACACATAAGATCAGCTCAGAGTCGACAAAAATTTTATGTTAAAAACTGAAGAAAAGACCTAGAGTTTGAAGTGGTTGATAAAGAGTTCTTAGGAATATATCCCTAGAAGAGAGTAATGAGATTTGGAAAGAAGGGCAAGTTGCGGCCCAGGTATATCGGTCCTTTTGAAATTTTGGATCGTGTTGGGAAGGTAGCTTACCGATTGGTGGTTACTCTGAATCTATCACAAGTTCATGATGTGTTCCATGTATCTCTCCTGAGAAAGTACATACCCAATACCTCACATGTAATAAGTTCAGAAGTCATACCGCTGGAGTAAGATCTTTATTATGAAGAACAACAGATAGAGATTCCAGATCGTATTAAAAATGTTCTATGAAACAAAACCTCTCACATGGGTAAAGTTTTATGGAGGAACCACCAATTTTAAGAAGCTAAATGAGAGCTTGAAGATATTATGAGGGTGAGGTATCCCCATCTTTTTATTTCTAAGTGATGAATTTCGAGTGTGAAATTTAGTTTAAGGTGGGGTAGAATGTAACACCCTGATGTTTTTAGGAAATATTTTATTTAAACAATTTTTATTCTTCAGTAGCTTGATTTGCACGCAATCATGAGTTTAACTGAACTAAGGGATGCCCTTAATATAAAATTATTGTTATATCCTAGCGATTAGGTTATCAGGAATAATTATAATTAACTTATGAAAATGAATTATGAATTTATTGGCCATTAATTATTTATTAAAAATATAAATCAATTAGATATTTTTATTCTTTTTGAGTGACTTACATTTGGTAATGAGATTAATAAGATATATGTGTTGTATACGTAATAAAATATTTTTTTAATATTCATCTAATTGATATTTTAGTCATAGGGTATGAATAAAATCTTATTTTATGTATAAGAACCTATTTTTTTAAAAGGTTAATTTTATACCTTTGAATGGAGAACCCATTTTAAATTATGATTTTGACACATTAAAAATTTCTATATGAAAACATAAACATTTTATTTTTAATAGGGATAAAAAAATTACTTTGGATAAATTTCTGATTTTTTCTGATGACATTTATTTTTTGATGAATATTAAAAATACACCAAATTTTAATTAAAAACAATTTTTTTATCGAGAAAATTTACATGATTAAATTATAATATTGAATGGATTTAAAGTATAAATAGAATATATTTTTACCATTTAACATAATTTATGTCATTATCCTTAATTTTACATTTAATTCATAGGTAAAAACATTTCAATCTTTTGCAATGTTTTTAATTTTAAAACTCGCATTCTCATTTCAACAACATGACTATTTTTAAATCAATTACTGCAAATTCTGTGTTTTGAACTTGGAAAATGGATTCCATATTTGGAATCATAAGTTTAAAATTGTGTTAATAGGTACCTTTTATTTTTGGACATTGTGAATAGTAACTTTAGTAATTATTTTATTTACCATGGTTAAAGGGAAAATCTAGTAAATAATGGTACAAAATAATAATTTAATAATATAATACTACCCTAAAATTTTTTATAATCCTATTGGATGAAATATTTCAGACCAAGTGCATCCTTAGGTATATTTTGGGACCCCATGGATTTACATGGATGTGAAAATGACATTTCATAAGAATTAACTTAAAGTAAAGATAATTATAACCAAAACATATATATTTTACTATATAGATTTTAATATAGGGTTATATAACTGGTATATATGATTATAAATAGTCATTATAATTCTAAAGAATTTCCAAAATCAGGGTATTTTATTTATAATTTTTAGAGATTACATAAATAGTTTTATTTATGACACAAATATGATGTAGTGATTACCTCATTAATGAAAGATTCAAATAAATGAATTTATAAATATTAAAACATATGTAATTTTGTTATTTTGTTGTCATCAATGAATTTTATGGATTTTATTGACATATTATATTTTATTTAATTCTTTATTTTTTTAATTAATCATGTTATTATGAATTTTTAAAAAATCAAGTATGAATAGTGTCCAAAATTGACACAATTCATATCTTAAAACATAAAATTGTTTATTAAATGATATTAAATTCATAAAATATAAGTTTCGTCCAAATGGTTAATATTAGTACAAATATTTCATAAATAACTTTTTTTTGGTCTTTTCACATGATATGGTAATTACATTAACCCACAATTTGTAAATAACATGATATCACAGTAAGATTAAAAAGGGTAAAATAAGGGTAAAACCAAACAAATAATGATAAAAAAACTATTCCAAACTTTTTTAATATTATTGGATGATGTTTATTATAACCCAAATCATCTTATATTATAATTAAATAAATTATGTACCATTTTAAATCCAAATTAAATTTATAATAAATTAATATTTTGGAACTTTCCTAAAGTGCCCCTCTCCTCTCTTATATTAGAGAATATCCTACCTCTCCTATTCACTTCATTTTGAGCCTTAAATATAATCCAAACCATGACCATTTCTCTTATAAACTTACCTAGTTATATTCTAGAGGTTTTTTTTGTCAAAAGACCAACTCTAGTTCCCTAGGAGGAAATTTAAAGGAGGCACGCTGAGGAAGAGGTAATCTCTTCTACCGATTCTTTCAAATTTCTTTCTTCTTATACTTCCTCTTATTTAGTTGTTTCATTATAAAGTAATATAAAAAGTATCAATAATATACAGATATGTTATTATAAATATAAAACAACCCTATTTCACCTTCTATCCATCCTATGAAAAATGAAATCACCGCACGAGCGTACTTACGGCTTATCGTCTCTACGTCGTGGTGTAATATGTTTTTTACCATCTCCTTACTTGGATGTGTATAATAGTGTAAATAATGACAATATATCATTAATATAACATGATACTAATTCTTAGATTATATAAACCATCCAATTAAATACCACTCAAAAATTATGGGAATGATGCCGTCGCTCGTGCGTACGTACAGCTTACCGTCTACATGGCGTGATGTGATTTGTTTTACATAATCTTAATTAAATCATTATTATATAAATTAATTGAATGAATAAATATGATATATGTTATACTAATACAATGATTTAAATGATATAACTATAACCAAAAAAATAGGAATAAGAGCTTATCTGACAAAATATACATAAGAACGTAAAGCAGTTAATGCTCGAATAACAAGTAACAATGAAATGTTACTAACAAACGGATGAAATATAATCATAAATGTTATCATAAAAATTATTATTATGCTAGAATAAATCAGTAAAATTATTTAAATCATTATACAGGAGGTTCAGATACATACGAATCATATCAGACCTAAGGTAAGGAATAATTTTGCAATCTCATTTTTATCTGAGATTTCTTATACGTAAGTATTTACTAAGGTTATATTTATCATCTATGTAGATGTTTTATAAAAAAAATATTTTCATAAAATGTTTAATATTCTTCCATGTTTGTTTAAAATCATTTTTACCCATTTTTAAATTTTACTACATTGTATGGAATGAATATTTCTTTTTTTACCATACGAGGTACGCTTTGACTTTTCCGGTAAAAGTACGAGGAGAATGTTTTTAAATTATACACATGAACAAATTTTTAAACTTTCATAAATAATTATTTCCATTAATATTCCTTTACAAGATTTCATATTTATCTTCAATTAATATCTTTTCTTTTAAAACTGCATGACATTTTGAGAAAAGAAAAAAAAATTGAAGAAGAAATTATATTTTCCTCAAGAACTAAGTTCAAGTGGTTTGTCAAAATTATTTTCCATCTAAGATGACATAGGGTTGTATTTATATCCCTATTATTACTTTGACCTGATTACATTATGATGGAATTATTTTTATGAAGTACATTTATCTTATATGGATTATGTTATGATGGCATGATGTTTAAGAATCTCATTTTATTACATGGGTTATACTATGACATATGATTTATGTTTTTGTGGAACACATAATAATGGTTTCATTATGAGATGGGTGGGACCTATATATCCCTTAAATTCATTGGGTAAATATTTATATCTCATGATATTGACAACGATGGAATGGAAGGTAAATCTAGTTTAGTAATACAGGGCTGAAAAGAGGAGTGAACTCATTTTAGTAATGGACTTTATCTGCTATGATGGTCATGGCAATGAGCTCTGACTAATATGAAATGATTTTCTATGCTTATGTGAGTATGAAAAAAAGTTTCATGTCTTATGTTATGATTATTGGGATTACATTGCACTTCTATGATTTAACCCATGACATGATATTATGATCTCTTATATGCATGATAAAATTTTCAAATGTTATATAAGATTGATATTTCCTTTGTTTGGCCTTACTGGGAATTTGAGCTTACCCTTTCGTATGTTTCTTTTCCCCAAGTCAGAAATAAGGGTATTAAGTATGATATTCCAAAAAGGAGTCTGGTTACGATGAAATAAACGAGAGACAATGTAGATGTTTTATGAACCAGTTGTTTATGTTTCCCAGTTTCTAAATACACTATACATATATGATCCTGTTATGGTTTTTTTATATGTTGTAATAAATATACTTTAATTCTGAAGTAATATAAATATATATATAGTATGGGTCCTTATACTCACCTTCACTGGTGAGGAGTTTGACATCATAAGTATGAGGCTTCTGAGGCCTATACTACATTTCTTCTTCCCTGTTTTTATTTTTATTTTATTTTTAGTTTATCTTTTAATGTAATTTACATTTAATTTATTAAATAAAATTCATTAATTATTATTTTTATTCATTTTTGATCCATCCCTCCCAATTATCTTCTTCTCCATCTCTTCTTATTCTTCATATAATTATAACCTTCTGTCTATTTTTATTTTATTTTATTTTATTATTCTTTCTTCTCCCTATTATTCTACTCTTTTTATTATGTCATGTATTTTTATTTTATTTTTAAAAAAAATTATTTGGAGTGTGTGGTTTTCAAAGAATGTTTTGGTTTTTTGGACCAGTGTATTGTTTTATGATTTATTTTTTTAAAAATGTTTTAAAAGGATGGAATTTATTTATTATAACATCATCAAAACATGATTAAGTTCTATTTTAAGTAAGGTTTTATTTCCTTAGAAGATATTATTGAAATATTTTTATGATTTTTTTTGGAATTCAATACTGGTGGAAATAAAAAATGGTGTATTTTAAATTTTTTTATGAAACATGGTTAACTGGTTAGAGGTGTGGGAGTGAGAAAGTATTTGTAATCTTTATTTGAAAGATAATGATGATATGTAATGATAATGTGGATTTGTTTCAATGTTTGATTTGGTTTAGTAAACAATAATGTGAGAGTTAATGTGATTCCTATTGTGTGTTTTATTTCCATTATACTAATGTATGTAATTATTTTTGAACTAGACTTATTGATTTTGATGATTTAGTTGGAGACTTTACATTAGATTTTTTTCAAGATATTGGTCTTGAAAAGTATATTTTAGTTTCATAGTAGAAGGTTATATTGTATTTTCAATATTAAAAATTAAAAATATACTTTTGTGGAGTGTCATGTTATAAAGTTAAAGAATGGGATGAGGTTTTGAGGTTTCTTTTGAGTTATAAATTATTCTAGATATATTTTGGATAACCTTAGAATTTTTATTATTTTGATGTGTGAATCGAATGTTGCATAATATGATTCATGATAACCCATGAGAGTATTTTTTAGAAGATTATATCGTTATGGTTAAGGAGTTAATTTCCCATGTATGAAATGATGAACACATGATGGTTCTATTAGAATTATAACAAGGAGAATCCAAAGTGTTCAACCATGGTAATCAGTTTTAGGTATATATTCGATAATTCATAGTCCACTTAATTGAGAATATGTGTGAGCATGGAATTTTGAGTCTTCCTTAAGTCCTATGATTTACTAGTGATCGGTGAGTTTGTAGTTGAATTCTTTATTGGTGTTAATGGATTGTGAATAGATAATATAAGGAGGTTTATTCCATGTTGTAAATAAATATAAGGATGATGCATCACATTGTGGGTATTTTGATAGGAAAAATGAATAATTTGGTATTCTTATAGAGATCTAGCAAGTCTTTGAGCTTTGTGTCTGATTAGATCTAAGTATCTCATGTTGAGTAAGTCATCCTGTTTTAATTATAATGTAGTGGGACATTGATGGTATGAGTTCCCCAAGGTTTATTATGTTCCATAGTTTATGTGGTCATTTTTTTGATAATGTGGTTATATTCTAATGGCTAGTTTATTATTATGTATTAGGTTTGATTAAAAAAATTAAAACTATATTCAAAGTCAATAACATTATTCCTTTCATTGGTTACACATTTATGAATTTACAAAAGTTTAGGTTTAAATTTTTTTTCTATATCTTTATTAAATTTTTTTGAAAATTGAGTATTAATTTTATTTTATTAAATTATTTATTTATATTTAATTGATTCTATAATATAAAATATAAATAAAAAACAATTTACTATTTCAATAAAATCTCAAATGTTTTTGAAAATTCATAAATCTTATAGGGAGTTAAAAAGAAATGTATTCTTAGGATGAACGTGTTTTAAAAATGCCATAGTAACTTGAAATTGATATGTTATTATAAAAGTATTAAATTTTGATAAGTGGGTTATTTAATGGGTTGAAGTGATTAAATCTATCCTTTTTTCAAAATATTGTTTGACAATTTTTTATTATGAGAATATTCTATGAGATGTATCTCATGTGGTCGTTAGTTTTAGGAAATATCTTTCTGGAAAAGGGATGATGTTATAGTATAGTTTAAGAATAAATGGTGGCTTTTGTGATTTTATTGAATAAATCCTTTTTGTCGTGTCATGTACTTAATGTTGTTGTTGTGTCTATAGAATATATCATTTTCGCCCTAATGTTTTTGTGATGTGAGGACCCATGGGTTTTATTTTTTGAATTTTCATTCAAGGCATTATTTTTAGGTTATCTCAAGTGTTGGCCTTTTACAAGATGATATTTCATTCATATTTTAAAAAAATAGTTATTTTTTAATAATTTGGGTGAATAATTCCCATTAATTTATTTTTTATTCAAAAGTGGGTTTTTATGAATAAAGAGTTTAAGTTGATTTAAATGGTTAAAAATCTGATGGTTTTGAATTTAGAAATTAACTTGGAGTTAAGTAATTTTTTCTTTTAATCATTTTTAATTGATTTTTAACTTATTTGATACTCTTTCATGTCTAAAATTTACCAAAAAAATCAGTCCATCTTAGTCCAACCCTAAACTAGGGTCCACATGCCACAAAGGGAACACATAAGGGGTCCACCCATCCATGTAGGACCACAGGAGGGATAGCCTAAGAGGAAGGCTTAATGAGGGTTAAGGGATATTCAAGACCCATGGTGGGGAAATTTGTGGTAATTCATATATAGGCTGAATCCCTAGAGTGTTAGTGTAGGGGGTATAATCCCTACGATGAAGGTAGGAAGGCATCATTGGCATAGGTTAGTGAACGAAGGTGGGTGGGGGTCCTCCGGTCCCTACAAAACTTTATTATAGTGGGGAGCATGAATTTTTTATTTTATCCAGTGCTCACCTGCTAGATGATTTGATTTGGGACACATATTTTTGTGGTTTGTTGTTCTTTTTTACAAAAACATTTACATCATTTTGTTTTTCACCTCTCTCACCTCAGACAGATCCATCCACCGAGCTCTGACAATATGGAAACCTCTGCACTCACCAGCCACCAGTTTAATCTCTCAGATAACTTCATTTCTGACCCTATTAAATCATTATCTTGATCTGTATCCCACTTTCATGCCTTTACACCACCACTAATTGTCTCTGAATCCATGAACGATCACTATGAATCCAATTTAATCATCTTATGGCCACTGTAAAGGATGAAGGGGTTGAGGAGCCCCTCCCCCCCCCCACTTTAATTCCACCATCCTCTATAGCCATGCTACCCACACATTCCATGCTTCCATCTCACCATTCCACTACCACAAGGAATATCCCACATGCACTTCAAATTATGCAAGAAAAAAGGAGGCTGACCCACATGATATTTGAATTCCACTGAAAATATTAAAACACATTAATCATAGGGTTATTTATAATCACGACTATGGGTTATATAGGGAGAATTAAAAATGAGATCTCAAAGGATCTCGTATGAAGGATTTGAATATTGG
Source organism: Viscum album (assembly GCA_963277665.1). Taxonomy (NCBI): domain Eukaryota; kingdom Viridiplantae; phylum Streptophyta; class Magnoliopsida; order Santalales; family Viscaceae; genus Viscum; species Viscum album. Next base: position 902,564,701 of record OY728158.1, on the reverse strand, counting down.
GGGATCCTTCCTCCCTGGCTCTATAAAAGGAGAGTCTCACTATAACACCCAGATGTTTTTATGAAATATTTTATTTAAATAATTTTTATTCTTTAGTATCTTTCTTTGCATGCAATCATGAGTTTAAACGAACCACGATATTACCTTAATATAAAATTACCATTACATCCTAGATGTTAGGTTATATGGAATAATTATAACTAACTTATAAAAATGCATTATGAATCAATTGGCTATTAATTATTTATAAAAAATATAAATCAATTAGATATTTGTATTTTTTTAAGTGAATTTCATTTGGTGATGACATTAATGAGATATATGTGTTATATAATTAATAAAATATGTTTTTTATATTCATACAATTGATAATTTACTCATAGGGTATGAATAGAATCCTATTTTATGTATAAGAACCTATTTTTTAAGGTTAATTTTATACCTTTGAATAGATAACCCATTTTAAATTAATATTTTTACACATTAATAATTTATATATAACAAAATAATCATTTTATTTTTAATAGGGATATAAAAAATTATTTTGGATAAATTTCTGATATTTTTCTAATAACCTTCATGTTTTGATTAATAGTAAAAATACGCTAAATTTTAATAAAAAAAATTCATCGAGATAATTTATATGATTAGGTTATAATATTGAATGGTTTTAAAGTGTAAATAGAATAAAATTTTACCATTTAATATAAATTATGTCATTATCATTAATTTTACATTGAATTCGTAGGTAAAAACATTTCAATCTTTTGCAATGTTTTAACTTTTAAAACTAACATTCTCTTTTCAACAACGGGATTAATTTTAAATCAATTACCAAAACCTCTGTGTTTTGAATTTGGAAAAATATATTCCATATTTGGAATCATAATATCCATATTTTTTGAATATTTACCTTTTATTTTTTGACATTATGAATAGTAACCTTGGAAATTATTTTATTTTCCATAGTTAAAGGGTAAATCTGGTAAATAAGGGTAAAACATATTCATTTAATAAGATAATACTACCCTAAAACGTGTCCTAATACTATTGGATGAAATATTTCAGACCATGGTCATCCTTGGGTCGATTTTGGGACCCCATGGATTCACATGGATGTGAAAATGACATTTTATAAGAATTAATTTAAAGTAAAGATAATTATAACATAAACATATATCTTTTACTAAATTGATTTTAATATAGGATTATATAACTTATATCTATTCTTATAAATAGTCATTAGAAATATAAAAATATTTCCTACATCATGGTATTTTATTTATAATTTTTAGAGATTATATAAATAGTTTTATTTATGACACAAATATGATGTAGTGACTACCTCATTAATGAAAGATTCAAATAAATGAATTTATAAATAAAAAAAATGTAATTTGGTTATTTTGATGTCATACAAGAATTTTATGGATGATATTGACAAATTATATTCGATTTAATGCCTTATTTTTAAAGGAATCAGGTTGTTATGAATTTGTGAAAAAAGTCATGTTTGAATAGTGTCCAAAATTGACACAATTCATAACTTAAAACATAAAATAGTTTATTAAGTGATATTAAATTCCAAAAATCTAATATTCGTCCAAATGGTTAATATGAGTCAAAATATTTCATAAATAACTTTTTTTTGTGTATTTTTACATGATATAGTAATTACATTAACCCACAGTGTGTAAATAACATGATATCACGGTAAGATTAAAAAGAGTAAAATAAGGGTAAAACCAAAAGGATAAGAATAAAAAAATATTATAAACTTTTATAAATATTATTGGATGATGGATATTAGAACTAAAATCATCTTATATTATAATTAAATAAGTTTTTGACCATTTTAAAACTAAATTTAATTTATAATAAATTAATATTTTGTAACTTTTCTAAAGTGCCCCTCTCCTCTCTTATAAAAGGAAACCTCCTCCCTCTCCTCTTCACTCCATTTTGAGCCTTCAATCTCGAACAAACCCTGGCCATTTCTATTCTCAACTTCTATAGTTACATTCTATCATTTTAGGACTTCTCAAAAGATCAACTGTAGTTCCCTAGGAGGAAATTTAAAGGAGGCACGTCGAGGAAGAGGTAATCTCTTCTACCGATTCTTTCAAATTTATTTCTTCTTCTACTTACACTTCTATAGTTATTTCATTATAAAGTAATAACATCAGTTTCACTCATATACTGATATTTTATTATAAATATCAAATATCCATATTTAATCTTCTATCCATCCTAAGAAAAATGAAATCACCGCACGTGCGTACGTACGGTTTACTGTCTCTACGTCATGGTGTAATCTGTTTTTCACCATCACCTTACTTGGATAGGTATAATGGTGGAAATAATAACTATATAAGATTAATATAACATGATACTAATTCTGAGATACTATAAACCATCCAATTCAATACCACTCAACAATTATGGGAACAATATTGTCGCTCGTGCGTTCATACGACTTACTGTCTCCATGGCGCTATGTGATTATTTCTACATAATCTTAATTAAATCATGATTATATAAATTAATTGAATGAATAAATATGATATATAATATATTAACACCAAGCTATAAATGATATAACTATAACAAAAAAATAGGAATAAGAACTTATCCGAAAAAACATACATAAGAACGTAAAGCAGTTAATTCCCAAATAATGAGCAACAATGAATTGTTACTAAAAAACGGATGAAAATATAATCCTAAATGTTATAATAAAAATGATTATGATTCTATATTAAATCATTAAAATTATTTAAATTATTATATTGTAGGTTTGGATACATACAAAGCATATCATATTTAAGGTAAGGAATAATTTTTCAATCTCATTTTTATCTGAGATTACTTATATGTAAGTATTTACTTGGGTTATATTTATCATTAATGTCTATATATTATAAAAAAAATGTTTTCATAAAATGTTTAATATTATTACATGTATGTTTAAAGTCTTTTTTACCTATTTTTTGACTTTTAATACATGGTATAGAAGAAATCTTTCTTTTGTTTACCATATGAGGTACCCGGTAAAAGTACGAGGAGAATGATTTTTTTAACTTATATAGAATGAAAGGATTTTTACACTTTAATAAAGAATTATTTTCATTAATATTCCTTTACATGTTTTCAATTTTATTTTCAATTAACTTCTTTTATTTTACAATTTCATAACATTTTGAGAAAAGAAAATGTTTTTTGAAGAAGAAAGGATATTTTCCTCAAGAACTAAGTTCAAGTGTTTTATCAAAATTATTTTCCATATAAGATTACATAGGGTTATGTTTCTATCCCTATTATTACTTTTATTTTATTAAATTATGATTGAATTATTTTTATGAAGTTTATTTATCTTATATGGATTATATTATGATGGCATGATATTTAAGAATCCTGTTTTATTACAAGGCTTTATACTATGATGTATGATTTATGTTTTTGTAGAACACATAAGAATGGTTTCATTATAAGATTGGTGGGACCTATATCTCCCTCCAATGCATTGGGTATAGATTTATATCTCATGATATAGACGTGGCTGGAATGGAATGTAAATATGGTTCAGTAATACAAGGCTGGAATGAGGAGTGAAATCGGTTTAGTAATGGACTTTTTCCGCTATGATGGTCTTGGAAATGAGCACTAAATAAAATGAAATGATTTTCTATTATTATGTGTCTATGACATAGATTTTTATGTCTTATTTTATGATTATTGTGAATACATTTCACTTCTATGATTTATCCCATGACAAGATATTGTGATCTCTTATATGTAGGAAAAGATTTTCAAATGTTATATATGATTGATATTTCCTTTGTTTACCCTTACTGAGAATTTGAGCTCACCCTTTCATATGTTTCTTTTCCCAAGGTCAGGAAGAAGGGTACTAAGTATGATATGCCAAAAAGGAGTCTAGTTACGATGAAATAAATGGGAGACATTGTAAATGCTTTATGAACTGGTTGTTTAGGTTTCCTAGTTTCTAAAGACACTATACATATATGGTTGTGTTACGGTTTTGTTATATCTTCTAATAAATATACTTAAATTCAGAATTAATATCAATATATGTAATGTATGGGTCATTATAGTTGGTATTAGAGGAAATGAATAGTTAACATTTGGAAAATAGGATGAGAAAGCCTTAGTAAAAACCATAAGGATATGTCTAAGTATAAGATACAATCCTAGTGTTTTAGAAATGACCATGAATAACCTATGATAAAACCTAAAGTGTGATAAATTGAAATTTTATTCTTGATTATGTGGTTTTCCTGTTATTATTAATGTTTCACACACTATGCTTCTTGGTTTTACTCAATGGATGGAACCCGAAGGAACCACGTTAATGCTGAATGTGATGGGTAATGAAATGATTGTCCCCCTAAGCAGCCAAATGTTATGGGATCTAGAATTAAAAATCTTAAAGCCATGCTCACACAACTTTCTCAAGATATCAATCATGCAGGACTTCCAAACAGGAAAAGGAAGGAGCAACATTCTGTTGAATCCTTCATGAGGCAGCATCCACCTTCATTCAGCAGGTCTTTTGATCCACTAGTGGCTAAACAATGGATCAGTACCACTCAAAATATATTTTCAGTTCTACAATGTTCTCAACATGATAAAGTCATCTTAGCAGTATATCGTTTGGAAGGTAAAGTTGATCAATGGTGGAATCTTATCAAGAATACAAGGCAAAGAGATGAAATTGAGTCCATGGAATGGGATGAGTTCAAGAACTTATTTTTTAGTAAGTACTTTCCTCATATTCTTCGAACAAAGATGGATAATGAGTTCCATGAACTTAAGAAAAAAGGATTATTAATCTGTTGGTACCTACGAAGAAAAATTTACAATACTTTCAAGGTACGCTTCTGGAATTATTATCCAACGTGAGAGTAAGATTGATCGATTCTTTTGCGGCTTAAAACCAAGTCTGTGAAGGGCATTATCCATAAGGGACTTCAATGGATAGGAGGAAATTGTTCGATGTTCTCTCAAGTTTGAGATGGAGATTAGAGTAACCCATCAGTCATATGGGTTTGATAAGAAGTGGAAAATGGAATTCAAAGGAAAATCTAAAGACCACACTGAAAAAAAGAGGAGTTTTCCCTTATGCTGAAAGTGTGGAAAAAACATGGAGGGAATTGTCTTAAAGGAACTAGTAAATGTTTTAAGTGTGTAAAAGAAGTTAATAGGGAAATTGAATGCCGAAGTAATGTTGAAAATATGTCTAATGATGTGAAAAAAGAAAAGGCTACACAAAATGAACCTCCTACACTTCAATGTTATGAGTACAAGTTAATGGGGCATTATGTGAATCAATTCCCTAATCCAAGGGTTATTGATGATGATCGATGTCAACAAACTCATAAGGACAAAGATAAAGGAAAATCACATAAAATTACTATTGGTGACATTGAGTACGATAATGAAGTGGTGAAAGGTATACTTACCATCCACACTAAAGTAGAAAATGTTTTATTTGATTATAGATCCACCCAATATTTTATTTCTAAAAAATTTTATAAGGGTATCGTTATATTACCTAAACAATGAGATGGTTAGTTAGATCTGAAAACTCTTAAAGGCACAATGGTCGCATCAAAAGTTTACAATTCTTCTCCAATTGAAGTTTGTGGGAAAGTGCTTCCTGAAAATATTTTGATCCTTCCTATAGTGTAATTTTATGTGATTCTTGGCATTGATTGGATTTATTTATATGGATCTCATATCAATTTCAAAATAAGGGAAGTCACATTTCATATTTCATATCAATCTATGGTCATCTCGGTGCAAGGATGAATATAACCTTCCAGTGTAAATTTCTTCCATCTTATGGGTCTTCATTAAAATAAATGAAGGTTTTTTATCTCAAATGGTTGGGGAGAAACTCATGATTAAGAATACGCCCATTGTACGGGAGTTTGATGATTTCTTTCTGGATGAGTTTTCAGGTGTTCCACCAAATTTTGAATTTACATTTTCAATAGAACTCATATTGGGTGTCATGCATATTTCAAAGACACTTTATAGAATGGCCCCAATTTATTTGCAGGAATTGTAGAAGAAACTCCAAGAGAATCTTGAATAAGGGATTCATACACCCTAGTGCGTCACCTTGGAGATAACTTATTCTGTTTGTTAGGAATAAATATGGATCAAAGAGACTCTGTATTTATTATAAAGAACTTAAAAAGATCACTATCAGGAACAAATATCATGTCTTGTGCATTGATGACTTATTTGACCAAATACACGGAGCTCAATACTTTTCTAAGATTGATCTTCATTCAGGGTATCATCAATTATGGGTCAAAAAATGAGGATATACCAAATACAGCATTCTATACAAGGTATGGACACAATGAATTTATAGTGATGCCTTTTGGTCATACTAATTCCCCTACTATCTTCATGGATCTAATTAATAGATTCTTTAGAGACGATCTTGATCAGTTTGTGGTAGTCTTTATAGATGATATTCTTTTATATTCAAAGATCAAGGAATAACATGAAGATAATTTGAGAATTTTATTTAAGATCCTAAGAAAGGAGAATATTTATGCCAAATTTACCAAGTGTGAATTTTGGCTTCAAAAAGTTTCATTTTTTGGTCACATAGTCTCAAGAGAGGGGATATCTATGGATCCAACAAAAACAGAGGTTATTGAAAGATATTTGAGACCAACAACAGTAACTGGGATCTCAAGTTTTCTTGGTTTGGCTGGATATTATCGACATTTTTTGAAATATTTTTCACGATTATCTAATACACTCACTAAGTTGACTAGAAAAGGATTTAAGTTCTTTTGGATGGAGGAATTTGAAGAGAATTTCAAAGAGCTAAAAAGAAGGTTATCCAGTGCACCTGTGCTCAAACTACCTTGTAGTGGAGAAAGGTTTGGGATCTACAGTGATGCATACAAGAAGGGTTTGGGGTGTGTTCTCTTGAAAAAAGATATGGTGATAGCTTATGCCTCATGACGGTTGAAAATCCATGAGAAAATTTACCCAACTCATGATTTGGAGTTAGCTATAATAATATTTGCATTAAATATATGGATACATTATCTTTATGGTGAAAGTTGTGATGTTTATACTGATCATAAAATTCTAAAGTATATTTTCATGAAAAAAGGATCTGAATATACACCAAATAAGATGGTTAAAGTTGATTAAATATTACAACTTCTCAATACATTACCACCCTAAGAAAGAGAATAAGGTGGTAGATGCTTTGAGTCCAAAAGACCATGCTAGCTTATCCATGATAAAGATCACGAAAGATCCAATATTTATGGATTTACAAAGGACGGATCTTGAAATTCTAATGGAATCGGAGAAATATTATCTTTATCAAATGAATGTTCAACCATATATACAATGGAATATAAAATAGGCACAGAAGGAAGATGTAGAGTTACAAAAGAAGGTGATAAGTGTTCATGAATTCAACCTTGATTGTAATGAAATAATAAGTTTTAGGAACCGGGTTTGTGTTCCTCCCATACCAGAATTAAAGAAGGGTCTGTTGGATGGGGCTCATAGTTCTTCCTTATCTATTCATCCTGGAAGCACAAAGATGTATAGGGACCTAAAAGAGTAATTCTGGTGGGATGTAATGAAAGAAGATGTTGCTGAATATGTCTCTCGATTCTTGTTTTGTCAGCAAGTTAAGGCTGAGAGATAGAAGTCTAAGGGGATGTTACAACCATTACCTATACCAGAATAGAAATGGGAAAAGATCACTATGGACTTTGTCATCGGACTTCCCAAAACATCCAAAGGAAATAATGCTATCTGGTTTATAGTTGATCTCCTTACAAAGTCTTCACACTTCATTGATATTAGAGAAGATTTCTCTCTTGATCATCTTGCCCTGATATATATAAAGGAAGTGGTAAGATTTCATTGAGTGCCACTTTCCATTATATCTGATCAGGATCCAAGGTTTACCTCAAAGTTTTGGATAAGTCTTCAGCGTTCTCTAGATACACAGTTAAGTTTCAGCACTGCTTATCATCCTCAGATAGACGGTCAGTCTGAGAGGACAATTCAAACTCTGTAAGACTTGTTGAGAGCTTTCTATATGGATTTCAAAGGTGGTTGGGATCAACACCTACCATTGGTGGAATTTTCTTACAATAATATATTTCACTCCAGTATTTGGATGGATCCTTATGAATCCCTCTATATAAATAAGTGTAGAACTCCAACTTTTTAGGATGAATTTGGGGAAATAAATATATTAGGACCTGATCTTGTTGATGAAATGGTAGAAAATGTCAGATCTATTCAACAACACATAAGATCAGCTCAGAGTCGACAAAAAAGTTATGTTGAAAACTGAGGAAAAGACCTAGAGTTTGAAGTGGGTGATAAAGAGTTATTACGAATATCTCCCTAGAAGAGAGTAATGAGATTTGGAAAGAAGGGATAGTTGTGCCCCAAGTATATCGGTCCTTTTGAAATTTTGGATCGTGTTGGGAAGGTAGCTTACCGATTGGTGTTTAAACTGAATCTATCACAAGTTCATGATGTGTTACATGTATCTCTCCTGAGAAACTACATACCCAATACCTCACATGTAATAAGTTCAGAAGTCATACCGTTGGAGTAAGATCTTTATTATGAAGAACAACAGATAGAGATTATAGATTGTATTGAAAATGTTCTACGAAACAAGACCTCTCACTTGGGTAAAGTTTTATGGAGGAACCACCAATTTGAAGAAGCTACATGGGAGCTTGAAGATATTATGAGGGTGATTTATCCCCATCTGTTTATTTCTAAGTGATGAATTTTGAGGGTGAAATTTAGTTTAAGGGGGGGTAGAATGTAATACCCGGATGTTTTTAGGAAATATTTTATTTAAATAATTTGTATTCTTCAGTAGCTTGATTTTCACGAAATCATGAGTTTAAATGAACTGAGAGATTCCCTTAATATAAAATTACCATTATATCCTATCCATTAGGTTATCAGGAATAATTATAACTAACTTATGAAAATGAACTATGAATTCATTGGCCATTAATTATTTATGAAAAATATAAATCAATTAGATATTTTTTTTTTTGAGTGAATTAAATTTGTTAATGAGATTAATAAGATATATGTGTTGTATACTTAATAAAATATTTTTTTTATATTCATCTAATTGATATTTTAGTCATAGTGTATGAATAAAATCTTATTTTATGTATAAGAACCTATTTTTTTAGGTTAATTTTATACCTTTGAATGGAGAACCCATTTTAAATTAAGATTTTGACACATTAATAATTTCTATATGAAAACATAAACATTTTATTTTTAAGAGGGATAAAAAAAATTACTTTGGATAAATTTTTGATGTTTTTCTGATGACATTCAAGTTTTGATGAATATTAAAAATAGACCAAATTTTAATTAAAAACAATTTTTTTACCGAGATAATTTACATGATTAAATTATAATATTGAATGGATTTAAAGTATAAATAGAATATATTTTTACCATTTAACATAATTTATGTCATTTTCATTAATTTTACATTTAATTCATAGGTAAAAACATTTCAATCTTTTGCAATGTTTTTAATTTTAAAACTCGCATTCTCATTTCAACAACATGACTAATTTTAAATCAATTACTGCAACTTATGTGTTTTGAACTTGGAAAAATGGATTCCATATTTGGAATCATAAGTTTAAAATTGTGTGAATAGGTACCATTTATTTTTTGGATATTGTGAATAGTAACTTTAGTAATTATTTTATTTACCATGGTTAAAGGGAAAATCTAGTAAATAATGGTACAAAATAATAATTTAATAATATAATACTACCCTAAAATTTTTTATAATCCTATTGGATGAATTATTTAAGACCAAGTGCATCCTTAGGTATATTTTGGGACCCCATGGATTTACATGGATGTGAAAATGACATTTCATAAGAATTAACTTAAAGTAAAGATAATTATAACTAAAACATATATCTTTTACTATATAGATTTTAATATCGGGTTATATAACTGATATATATGATTATAAATAGTCATTAGAATGCTAAAAAATTTCCTAAATCATGGTATTTTATTTAAAAATTTTAGATATTACATAAATAGTTTTATTTATGACACAAATATGATGTAGTGATTACCTCATTAATGAAAGATTCAAATAAATGAATTTATAAATATTAAAACATATGCAATTTTGTTATTTTGATGTCATCCAAGAATTTTATGGATGTTATTGACATATTATATTTTATTTAATTCTTTATTTTTTTAATTAATCATGTTATTGTGAATTTTTAAAAAATCAAGTATGAATAGTGTCCAACATTGACACAATTCATAACTTAAAACATAAAATTATTTATTAAATGATATTAAATTCATAAAATATAAGTTTCGTCCAAATGGTTAATATAAGTACAAATATTTCATAAATAACTTTTTTTGGGTCTTTTGACATGATATGGTAATTTCATTAACCCATAATGTGTAAATAACATGATATCACAGTAAGATTAAAAAGGGTAAAATAAGGGTAAAACCAAAAAAATAATGATAAAAAAACTATTCCAAACTTTTCTAAATATTATTGTATGATGTTTATTATAACCCAAATCATCTTATCTTATAATTAAATAAATTATGGACCATTTTAAATCCAAATTAAATTTATAATAAATTAATATTTTGGAACTTTTCTAAAGTTCCCCTCTCCTCTCTTATAATAGAGAATCACCTACCTCTCCTATTCACTCCATTTTGATCCTTAAATATAATCCAAACCATAACCATTTCCCTTATAAACTTACCTAGTTATATTCTAGAGGTTTTGGTTTTGTCAAAAGACCAACTCTAGTTCCCTAGGAGGAAATTTAAAGGAGGCACGCTGAGGAAGAGGTAATCTCTTCTACCTATTATTTTAAATTTCTTTCTTCTTCTAATTCCTCTTATTTAGTTGTTTCATTATAAAGTAATATAATAAGTATCAATAATATATGGATATTTTATTATAAATATGAAACAACCCTATTTCACCTTCTATCCATCCTATGAAAAATTAAATCATCGCACGTGCGTACGTACGGCTTATCGTCTCTACGTCGTGGTGTAATCTGTTTTTTACCATCTCCTTACTTGGATGGGTATAATGGTGGAAATAATGACAATATATTATTAATATAACATGATACTAATTCTTAGATTATATAAACCATCCAATTAAATACCACTCAAAAATTATGGGAACGATGTCGTCGCTCGTGTACACGTACAGCTTATCGTCTCCACGGTGCGATGTGATTCGTTTTACATAATCTTAATTAAATAATTATTATATAAATTAATTGAATGAATAAATTTGATATATGTTATACTAATAAAATTATTTAAATTATATAACTATAACCAAAAAAAGAGGAATAAGAACTTATCTGACAAAATATACATAAGAACGTAAAGCAGTTAATGCTCGAATAAGGAGTAACAATGAAATGTTACTAACAAAAGGATGAAATATAATAATAAATGTTATCATAAAAATAATTATGATGATATAATAAATCAGTAAAATTATTTAAATCATTATACAAGAGGTTCAGATACATACGAAGCATATCGAACCTAAGGTAAGGAATAATTTTTCAATCTCATTTTTATCTGAGATTTCTTATAAGTAAGTATTTACTAAGGTTATATTTATCATCTATGTAGATGTTTTATAAAAAAAATATTTTCATAAAATGTTTAATATTCTTCCATGTTTTTTTAAAATAATTTTTACCCATTTTTGAATTGTACTACATTGTATGGAATGAATCTTTCTTTTTTTACCATACGAGGTATGCTTTGACTTTTCTGGTAAAAGTACGAGGATAATGTTTTTAACTTATACACATGAACAGATTTTTACACTTTAATAAAGAATTATTTCAATTAATATTCCTTTACAAGATTTCATATTTATCTTCAATTAACATCTTTTCTTTTAAAACTGCATGACATTTTGAGAAAAGAAAAAAAATTGAAGAAGAAATTATATTTTCCTCAAGAACTAAGTTCAAGTGGTTTGTCAAAACTATTTTCCATCTAAGATGACATAGGGTTGTGTTTATATCCTTATTATTACTTTGATCTGATTACATTATGATGGAATTATTTTTATGAAGTCTATTTATCTTATATGGATTATGTTATGATGGCATGATGTTTAAGAATCCCATTTTATTACATGGGTTATACTATGACGTATGATTTAGGTTTTTTTGGAACACATAATAATGGTTTCATTATGAAATGGTTGGGACCTATATATCCCTTAAATTCATTGGTTAAAGATTTATATCTCATGATATTGACAATTATGGAATGGAAAGTAAATCTAGTGTAGTAATACAGGGCTGAAATGAGGAGTGCACTCATTTCAGTAATGGACTTTGTCTTCTATGATGGTCATGGCAATGAGATCTGACTAATATGAAATTATTTTCTATTCTTATGTGAGTATGAAAAAAAGTTTCATGTATTATGTTATGATTATTGGGATTACATTATACTTCTATTATTTAACCCATGACATGATATTATGATCTCTTAAATGCATTATAAAATTTTTAAATGTTATATAAGATTGATATTTCCTTTGTTTACCCTTACTGGGAATTTGAGATTACCCTTTCATATGTTTCTTTTCCCCAAGTCAGAAAGAAGGGTATTAAGTATGATATTCCAAAAAGAAGTCCAGTTACGATGAAATAAATGAGAGACAATGTAGATGTTTTATGAACCAGTTGTTTATGTTTCCCAGTTTCTAAATAAACTATACCTATATGATCCTGTTATAGTTTTTTTATATTTTGTAATAAATATACTTTAATTCTGAAGTAATATAAATATATATATAGTATGTGTCCTTATACTCATCTTCACTGCTGAGGAGTTCGACATCATAAGTAGGAGGCTTCTGAGGCCTATACAACATTTCTTCTTCCCTGTTTTTATTTTTATTTTATTTTTAGTATATCTTTTAATGTAATTTCCATTTAATTTATTAAATAAAATTCATTAATTATTATTTTTATTCATTTTTGATTTGTCCCTCCCAATTATCTTCTTCTTCATCTCTTCTTATTCTTCATATAATTCTAACCTTCTGTCTATTTTTATTTTCTTTTTATTTTATTTTATTTTATTATTATTTCTTCTCCCTATTATTCTACTCTTTTTATTATTTCATGTATTTTTATTTTATTTTAAAAAAAACATTCCTTGGAGTGTGTGGTTTTCAAAGAATGTTTTGGTTTTTTGGACCAGTGTATTGTTTTATGATTTATTTTTTTAAAAATGTTTTAAAAGGATGGAATTTATTTATTATATAATCATGAAAACATTATTAAGTTTTATTTTTAGTAAGGTTTTATTTCCTTAGAAGATATTATTGAAATATTTTTATGATTTTTTTTAGAATTAAATATTAGTGGAAATAAAAAAATGGGTATTTTAAATTTTTTTATGAAACGTGGTTAACTGGTTAGAGGTGTGGGAGTGAGAAAGTATTTGTAATCTTTATTGTAAAGATAATGATGATATAGAATGATAATGTGGATTTGTTTCAATGTTTGAGTTGGTTTAGTAAAAAATAATTTGGGAGTTAATGTGATTCCTATTGTGTGTTTTATTTCCATTATACTAATGTATGTAATTATTTTTGAACTAGACTTATTGATTTTGATGATTTAGTTAGAGACTTGACATAAGATTTTTTTCAAGATATTGGTCTTGAAAATTATATTTTAGTTTCATAGAAGAAGTTTATAATGTATTTTCAATAGTAAAAAGTAAAAATATACTTTAGTGGAGTGTCATGTCATGAAGTTAAAGAATGGGATGAGGTTTTGAGGTTTATTTTGAGTTATAAATGATTCTAGATATATTTTGGATAACCTTATAATTTTTATTATTTTTATGTGTGAATCTAATGTTTCATAATATGATTCATGATAACCAATGAGAGTATTTTTGAGAAGATTATACCGTTATGGTTAAGGAGTTAATTTCCCATGCATGAAATGATGAACACATGATGGTTCTATTAGAATTCTAACAAGGATAATCCAAAGTGTTCAACCATGGTAATTAGTTTTAGGTATGTATTTGATAATTCATAGGCCACTTAGTTGAGAATATGTGTGAGCATGGAATTTTGAGTCTTCCTTAAGGCCTATGATTTACTAGTGATCGGTGAGTTTGTAGTTGAATTCTTTGTTGGTGTTAATGGATTATGAATAGATAATATAAGGAGGTGTATTCCATGTTGTAAATAAATATAAGGATGATGCCTCACATTGTGGGTATTTTGATAGGAAAAATGAATAATTTGGTATTCTTATAGAGATCTAGAAAGGCTTTGAGCTTTGTGACTGGTTAGATCTAAGTATCTCATGTTGAGTAAGTCAGCCTGTTTTAATTCTAATTTAGTGGGACATTGATGGTATGAGTTCCCCAAGTTTTATTATGTTCCATAGTTTATGTGGTTTTTTTTGATAATGTGGTTATATTCTAATGGTTATTTTATTATTATGTATTAGGTTTGATTAAAAAAATTAAAACTATATTCAAAGTCAATAACATTATTCCTTTCATTGGTTACACATTTATGAATTTACAAAAGTTTAGGTTTAAATTTTTTTGTTTTTTTCTATATCTTTCTTAAATTTTTTTGAAAATTGAGTATTAATTTTATTTTATTAAATTATTTATTTATATTTAATTGATTCTATAATATATAATATAAATAAAAAACAATTTACTATTTCAATAAAATATCAAATTTTTTTGATAATTCATGAATCTTATAGGGAGTTAAAAAAGAAATGTATTCTTATGATGAACGATTTTTAAAAATTCCAAAGTAACTTGAAATTGATATGTTATTATAAAAGTATTAAATTTTGATAAGTGGGTTATTTAATGGGTTGAATTGATTAAATCTATCCTTTTTTCAAAATATTGTTTGAGAATTTTTTATTACGAGAATCTTCTATGAGATATATCTCATGTGGTCGTATGTTTTAGGAAATATCTTTCTGGAAAAGGGATGATGTTATAGTATAGTTTAAGAATAAATGGTGTCTTTTGTGATTTTATTTAATAAATCCTTTTTGGTGTGTCATGTACTTAATGTTGGTGTTGTGTCTATAGAATATATCATTTTCGCCCTAATGTTTTTGTGATGTGAGGACCCATGGGTTTTATTTTTTGAATTTTCTTTCAAGGCATGAGTTTTAGGTTATCTTAAGTGTTGGCCTTTTACAAGATGATATGTCATGCATATTTTAAAAAAATAGTTATTTTTTAATAATTTGGGTGAATAATTCCCATTAATTTATTTTTTATTCAAAAGTGGGTTTTTATGAATAAAGAGTTTAAGTTGATTTAAATGGTTAAAAATATGATGTTTTTGAATTTAGAAATTAACTTGGAGTTAAGTAATTGTTTCTTTTAATCTTTGTTACGTGATTTTTAACTTATTTTATACTCTTTCATGTCTAAAATTTAACAAAAAAATCAGTCCATCTTAGTCCAACCCTCAACTAGGGTCCACACACCACAAAGGGAACACATAAGGGGTCCACCCATCCATGTAGGACCACAGGAGGGATAGCCTAAGAGGAAGGCTTAATTAGGGTAAGGGACATTCAAGGCCCAAGGTGGGGAAATTTGTGGTAATTCATATCAAGGATGAAGCCCTAGAGTGTCAGTGCAGGGGGTACAATCCCTACGATGAAGGTAGGAAGGCATCATTAGCATAGGTCAGTGCACGAAGGTGGGTGGGGGTCCTCCAGTCCCTACAAAACATCATTGTAGTGGGGAGAATGAATTTTTTATTTTATCCAGTGCTCACCTGCTATAAAATTTGATTTGGGACACATATTTTTGTGGGTTATTGTTCTTTTTTACAAAAACATTTTCATCATGTTTTTTTTCACCTCTCTCACCTTAGACAGATCCATCCACCAAGCTCTGACAATATGGAAACCTCTGCACTCACCGGCCACCAGTGTAATCTCTCAGATAACTTCATTTCTGCTCCTAATAAATCATTATCTTGAACCATATCCCACATTCATGCCTTTACACCACCACTAATTGTCTCTGAATCCATAAACGATCACTATGAATCCAATTTAATCATCCTATGGCCACTATAAAGGATGAAGGGGTTGAGGAACCCCTCCCCCCCCCCCCCACTTTAATTCCACCATCCTCTGTAGCCATGATACCCTCACATTCCATGCTTCCATATCACCATTACACTACCACAAGGAATTTCCCACATGCACTTCAAATTATGAAAGAAAAAAGGAGGCTGACCGACATGATATTTGAATTCCACTGAAAATATCAAAACACATTAATCATAGGGGTATTTATAATCACAATTATGGGTTATATAGGGATAATTAAAAATGAGATCTCAAAGGATCTCGTATGAAGGATTTGAATACTGGGGGATCCTTCCTCCCTGGCTCTATAAAAGGAGAGTCTCACTGTAACACCCAGATATTTTTATGAAACATTTTATTTAAATAATTTTTATTCTTTAGTATATTTACTTTCATGTAATCATGATTTTAAACAAACGACGAGATTACTTTAATATAAAATAACCATTATAGACTAGACGTTAGGTTAGAAGGAATAATTATAACTAACTTATAAAAATGCATTGTGAATCAATTGGCTATTAATTATTTATGAAAAATATAAATCAATTAGATATTTGTATTTTTTTAAGTGAATTTAATTTGATGATGACATTAATGAGATATATGTGTTATATACTTAATAAAATATGTTTTTTATATTCATCCAATTGATAATTTACTCATAGGGTATGAATAGAATGTTATTTTATGTATAAGACCCTATTTTTTAATGTTAATTTTATACCTTCGAATGGAGAACCCATTTTAAATTAATATTTTTACAGATTAATAATTTATATATAACAAAATAATCATTTTATTTTTAATAGGGATATAAAAAATTACTTTAGATAAATTTTTGATATTTTTTTGATAACTTTCATGTTTTGATTAATAGTAAAAATACGCTAAATTTTAATTAAAAAAATTCATCGAGATAATTTATATGATTAAGTTATAATATTGAATGGTTTTAAAGTTTAAATAGAATATAATTTTACCATTTAATATAAATTTTTTCATTATCATTAATTTTACATTGAATTCGTAGGTAAAAACATTTCAATCTTTTGCAATGTTTTAACTTTTAAAACTAACATTCTCTTTTCAACAACGAGATTAATTTTAAATCAATTACTGAAACTTCTATGTTTTGAATTTGGAAAAATATATTCCATATTTTGAATCATGATATCCATATTTTGTGAATATTTACCTTTCATTTTTTGACATTATGAATAGTAACCTCGGAAATTATTTTATTTTCCATAGTTAAAGGGTAAATCTGGTAAATAAGGGTAAAAAATATTCATTTAATAATATAATACTACCCTAAAACGTGTCCTAATACTATTGGATGAAATATTTCAGACCATGGTCATCCTTGGGTCGATTTTGGGACCCCATGGATTCACATGGATGTGAAAATGACATTTTATAAGAATTAATTTAAAGTAAAGATAATTATAACCTAAATATATATCTTTTACTAAATTGATTTTAATATAGGATAATATAACTGATATCTATTCTTATAAATATTCATTATAAATATAAAAATATTTCCTACATCATGGTATCTTATTTATAATTTTTAGATATTACATAAATAGTTTTATTTATGACACAAATATGATGTAGTGATTACCTCATTAATGAAGGATTCAAATAAATGAATTTATAAATAACAAAAAATGTAATTTGGTTATTTTTATGTCATCTACGAATTTTAGGGATGATATTGACAAATTATATTCGATTTAATGCCTTATTTTTAAAGGAATCAGGTTGTTATGAATTTGTGAAAATGGTCATGTTTGAATAGTGTCCAAAATTGACACAATTCATAACTTAAAACATAAAATAGTTTATTAAATGGTATTAAATTCCTAAAAATATAAGATTCATCAAAATGGTTAATATAAGTCCAAATATTTCATAAATAACTTTTGTGTGTGTATTTTTACATGATATAGTAATTACATTAAACCACAATGTGTAAATAACATGATATCATGGTAAGATTAAAAAAGGTAAAATAAGGGTAAAACCAAAAAGATAAGGATAAAAAATATTATAAAATTGTATAAATATTATTTTATGATGATTATTAGAACTCACATCATATTATATTATAATTAAATAAGTTTTGACCATTTTAAATCGAAATTTAATTTATGATAAATTAATATTTTGGAACTTTACTAAAGTGCCCCTCTCCTCTCTTATAAAAGGACACTTCCTCCCTCTCCTCTTCACTCCATCTTGAGCATTCAATCTGAAACAACCCATGACCTGTTCTATTCTTAAATTCCATAGTAAAATTATATAGGTTTAGGTCTTCTCAAAAGACCAACTATAGTTCTCTAGGAGGAAATTTAAAGGAAACACGTTGTGGAAGAGGTAATCTCTTCTACCGATTCTTTCAAATTTATTTCTTCTTCTACTTACTCTTCTGTAGTTATTTCATCATAAATTAATAACATCAGTATCAATCATATACTGATATGTTATTATAAATTTTAAATATCCCTATTTAATCTTATATCCATCTTACGGAAAATGAAATCACTGCATGTGGGTACGTACGGCTTACTATCTCCACGTCATGGTGTAATCTGTTTTTCACCATCACCTTAATTGGATTGGTATAATGGTGTAAATAATAAATATATATGATTAATATAACATGATAATAGTTCTGATATACTCTAAACTATCCAATTAAATACCCCTCAACAATTATGGGAACAATATTTTCGTGCGTGCATACATACGGCTTACCGTCTCCACGGCGCTAAGTGATTCTTTCTACATAATCTTAATTAAATCATGATTATATAAATGAATTGAATGAATAAATATGATATATAATATAATAATACCATGCTTTAAATGATATAACTATAACATAAAAATAATAATAATAACTTATCTGACAAAACATACATAAGAATGTAAAACAGTTAATGCCCGAATAACGAGTAACAATGAAATGTTACTAACAAACAAATGAAAATATAATCATAAATGTTATCATAAAAATGATTATGATTATGGAATAAATCATTAACATTATTTAAATTATTATATTGGAGGTTCGGATACATACGAAACATATCAGATTTAAGATAAGGAATAATTTTGCAATCTCATTTTTATCCGAGATTGCTTAAACGTAAGTATTTACTAGGGTTATATTTATCATCCACATCCATGTTTTATAAAAAATATTTTTACAAAATGTTTAATATTATTAAATGTATGTTTAAATTCATTTTTACCTATTTTTTGACTTTTACTAGATGGTATGGAAGAAATATTTCTTTTGTTTACCATATGAGGTACTTTTTTACTTTTCTGGTAAAAGTACGAGGAGATTGATTTTTTTAACTTATATATCATGAAATAATTTTTACACTTTAATGAAGAATTATTTTTATTAATATTACTTTATAATTTTTCAATTTTATTTTAAATTAAATTTTTTTATGTTTAAATTTCATGACATTTTGAGAAAAGAAAATGTTTTTTGAAGAAGAAAGGATATTTTCTTCAAGAACTAAGTTCAAGTGTTTTATCAAAATTATTTTCCATCTAAGATTACATAGGGTTATGTTTCTATTCCAATTATTACTTTTATTTTATGACATTATGATGGAATTATTTTTATGAAATCTTTTTATCTTATATGGATTATATTATGATGGCATGATGTTTAAGAATCCCATTTTATTACATGGGTTATACTATGATGTATGAGTTATGTTTTTGTGGAACACATAATAATGGTTTCATTATAAGATGGGTGGGACCTATATCTCCCTACAATGCATTGGGTAAAGATTTATATCTCATGAGATAGACATGGCTAGAATGGAAAGTAAATATGGTTTAGTAATACAGGGCTGGAATGAGGAGTAAAATCGGTTTAGTAATGGGCTTTGTCCACTATGATGGAATTGGAAATGAGCCCTGACTAATATGAAATGATTTTCTATGCTTATGTATGTATGCCACAAATTTTCATGTCTTATTTTATGATTATTGTGAGTACATTTCACTTCTATGATTTATCCCATTACAAGATATTATGATCTTTTATATGTAGGATAAGATTTTCAAATGTTATATATGATTGATATTTCCTTTGTATACCCTTACTGAGCATTTGAGTTCACCCTTTCGTATGTTTCTTTTCCCCAAGTCAGAAATAAGGGTATTAAGTATGATATTCTAAAAAGTAGTCTAGTTACGATGAAATAAATGGGAGAAAATGTAGATTTTTTATGAACCAGTTATTTATGTTTCCTAGTTTCTAAAGACACTATACATATATGGTCATGTTTTGGTTTTGTTATATGTTGTAATAAATATACTTCAATTCTGAATTAATATCAATGTATGTAAATTATGGGTCATTATAGTTGGTATCAGAGGAAAGGAATAGTTAACCTTCGGAAACTAGGATGAAAAGCCTTAGTAAGAACCATAAGGATATTTATAAGTATATGATACAATCTTAGTGTTTTATAAATGGCTATGAATAACCAACAATAAAATCTAAAGTGTGCTACATTGAAATTTTATTCTTGATTATGTCCTTTTCCTGTTATGATTAGTGTTGCTCACATTATGCTTCTTGGTTTTAGTCAATGGATGGAACTCAAAGGAACCGCGTTAATGTAGAATGTGATGGGTAATGAAATGATTTTCCCCCTGAGAAACCAAATGTTATGGGATCTAGAATAGAAAATCTTGAATTCATGCTCACACAACTTTCTCAAGCTATGAATCATACAGGACTTCCTAACGAGAAAATAAAGGAGCAACATTTTGTTGAATCCTTTATGATGCAGCATCCACATTCATTCAGTGGGTCTTCTGATCCACTAGTGGATGAACAATGGATCAGTACCACTAAAAATATATTTTTCAGTTCTACAATGTTTTGAACATGACAAATTCATCTTAGCAGTATATCACTTGGAAGGTAAATCTGATCAATGGTGGAATCTTATCAAGAATACAAGTCAAAGAGATGAAATTGAGTCCATGGAATGAGATGAGTTCAAGAACTTATTTTTCAGTAAGTACTTTCCTCATATTCTTTGAACAAAGACGAATTATGATTTCTATGAACTTAAGAAAAAGGATTATTAATCTGTTGGTACCTACGAAGAAAATTTTACAAGACTTGCAAGGTACACTTCTGGAATTATTATCCAACGTGAGAGTAAGATTGATCAATTCTTTAGCGGCTTAAAACCAAGTCTTTGAAGGGAATTATCCATAAGGGACTTCAATGGATAGGAGGAAATTTTTTGATGTTCTCTCAAGGTTGATATGGATATTGGAGTAACCCATCAATCATATGGGTTTGATAAGAAGAGGAAAATATAATTCAAAAGAAAATCTGAAGACCACGCTGAAAAGAAGATGAGTTTTCCCTTATGCTCAAAGTGTGGAAAAACATGGAGGGAATTGTCTTAAAGGAACCAATAAATGTTTTAAGTGTGTAAAAGAAGGTAATCATGAAATTGAATGTCGAAGTAATGGGAAAAATATTTCTAATGATGCGAACAAAGAAAAGGCTACATAGAATCCACCTCTTACACTTCAATGTTATGAGTGCAAGGAAATGGGGCATTATGTGAATCAATGCCCTAATCTAAGGGTTATTTATGATGATTGATGTCAACAAACTCTTAAGTCCAAAGACAAATGAAAGTCACATGAAATTACTATCGGTGACATGGAATATGATAATGAAGTGGTGAAATGTACACTTATCATCCACTCAAAAGTAGATAATGATTTATTTGATTCTAGATCCACCTACTCTTTTATTTCTAAAGAATTTTATAAGGGTATCGTCATATTACCTAAAAAATTAGATGGTGAGTTATCTCTTACAACTTCTAATGGCACAATGGTTGCATCAAAAGTTTACAATTCTTCTCCAATTGAAGTTTGTAGGAAAGTTCTTCCTACAAATCTTGTGATCCTTCCAATAGTGTAATTTTATGTGATTATTGGCATGGATTGGCTTTCTTTATATGGATATCATATCAATTTTTAAATAAGTGAAGTCACCTTTCATATTCCATATCAATATATGATCATCTATCGGTGCAAGGATGAATATAACCTTCCAATGGAAATTTCTTCCATCTTATGGGTCTTGATTAAAATAAATGAAGGTTTTTTATCCCAAATGGTTGAGGAGAAACTCATGATTAGTAATAAACCCATTTTATGGGAGTTTTATGATTTCTTTCTGGAGTAATTTCCAGGTCTTCCACCAAATTTTGAAATTACATTTTTAATAGAACTCATATCGGGTGTTATACCTATTTCAAATACACTTTATGGAATGGCCCCAATTGAGTTGCATAAATTGAAAAGAAACTCCAAGAGAATCTTGATAATGGATTCATACTCCCTAGTGAGTCGCTTTAGGGAGAACCTATTCTATTTGTTAAGAATAAAGATGGATCAATGAGACTTTGTAATGATTATAGAGAACTTAACACGATCACTATAAAGAACAAATATCCTCTCTCGTTCATTGATGACTTATTTGACCAATTACACAGAGCTCAATACTTTTCCAAGATTTATCTTCATTTAGGGTATCATCAATTAAGGGTCAAAATGAGGATATACCAAAGACAGCATTTCGTATAAGGTATGGACACTACAAATTTATAGTTATGCCTTTTAGTCTTATTAATTCCCTTACTATCTTCATGGATCTAATGAATAGAGTCTTTAAAGACTATCTTGATCAGTTTGTGGTAGTCTTTATAGATGATATTCTTGTATATTCAAAGAGAAAGTAAGAGTATGAAGATAATTTGATAATTTTATTTAAGATCCTAAGAAAGGATGATCTTTATGCCAAATTTACCAAGTATGAATTTTGGCTTCAAAAAGTTTCATTTTTTGGTCACATAATCTCAAAAGAGGGGATATCTATGGATCCAACAAAAACAGAGGTTATTTAATGATGTTTGAGACCAACAATAATAACTGAGATCTTAAGTTTTCTTGGTTTGGCTGGATATTATCAACTTTTTGTGAAATATTTTTCATGATTATCTAATACACTCACCAAGTTGACTCGAAAATGAGTTAAGTTCATTTGGATGGAGGAATTTGAAGAGAATTTAAAAGAGCTAAAAATAAGGTTATCCAGTGCACCTGTTCTCACACTATCTTGTAGTGGAGAAAGGTTTGAGATATACAATGATGCATCCAAGAAGGGGCTGGGGTGTGTTCTCATGAAAAATGATATGGTGATATCTTATGCCTCATTATAGTTGAAAATCCATGAGAAAAATTACCCAACTCATGATTTGGAGTTAGCTATGGTAAAGGTTGCATTAAAGATATGGAGGCATTATCTTTATGGTGAAAGGTGTGATATTTATACTGATCATAAATGTTTAAAGTATATTTTTACAAAAAAGGAGCTGAATATGAACCAAAGAAGATGGTTAAAGTTGATTAAAGATTAAAACTGCTCAATACATTACCACCCTGGGAAAGCGAACAATGTGGAAGATGCTTTGAGTCCAAAAGACCAAGCTAGATTATCCATTATGAGGATCATGAAAGATCCAATATTTATGGATTTACAAAGGATAGATCATGAAATTTTAATGGAATAGAAAAAATATTATCTTTCTCAAATGAATGCTAAACCATCTATACAATTGAAGATTAAATAGGCACAGAAGGAAGATGTAGAGCTTTAAAAGAAGCTGAGAAACATTCCTGAATTCAACCTTGATTATAATGAAATAATATGTTTTAGGAACCGGGTTTGTGTTCCTCCCATACCAGAATTAAAGAAAGATCTATTGGATGAGGCTCATAATTATTCATTCTCTATTCACCCTGGAAGCAAAAAGATGTACATAGACCTAAAAGAGTACTTATGGTGGGATGGAATGAAAAAGGATGTCACCGAATATGTCTCTTGATTGTTGGTTTTTCAGCAAGTTAAGGGTAAGAGATAGAAGTATAAGGGGATGTTACAACCATTACCTATACCAGAATGGAAATGGGAAAACATCACTATGGACTTTGTCATCGGACATCCCAAAACATCCAATGGAAATAAATCTATCTGGGTTATAGTTGATCTCTTTACGAAGTTGTCACACTTCATTGCTATTAGAGAGGATCTCTCTCTTGATCATCTTACCTGGATATATGTAAAGGAAACAGTAAGATTTCATGTAGTACCACTTTCCATTATATCTGATTAGGATCTGAGTTTTAACTTGAAGTTTTGGAGAAGTCCTCAGCTTGCTCTGGATATAGAGTGAAGTTTCAGCACTTCTTATCATCCTCAGACAGACGGTCAGTCTGAGAGGACAATTCAAACTCCAGAAGACATGTTGAGATCTTTCTTTATGAAGTTCAAAGGTGGTTGGGATCAACACCTACCATTGGTGGAATTTTATTACAATAATAAATTTCACTCCAGTATTCGGATGGATCCTTATGAATCCCTCTATGGAAATAAGTACAGAACTCCAACTTTCTAGGATGAAGTTTGGGAAATAAATCTATTAGGACCCGATCTTGTTGATCAAATGGTAGAAAATGTCATATCTATTCAACAACACATAATATTAGCTCAGATTAGACAAAAAATTTATGATAAAAATTGAAAAAAAGACCTAGAGTTTTAAGTGGGTGATAAATTGTTCTTACGAATCTCTCCCTAGAATAGAGTAATGAGATTTGAAAAGAAAGGCAAGTTAAGCCCCAAGTATATCAGTTCTTTTGAAATTTTGGATCATGTTGGGAAGGTAGATTACTGATTGGTGATTCCACTAAATCTATCTCAATTTCATGATGTTTCCAAGTATCTCTCTTGAGAAAGTACATACCCAATACCTCACATGTACTAAGCCCAGAAGTCATACCAATGTACCAAGATCTTTCTTATAAAGAACAACAGATAGAGATTCTAGATCGCAATGAAAAGGTTCTATGAAACAAGACCTCTCTCTTGGTTAAAATTTTATAGAGGAACCACCAATTTGAAGAAGCTACATAGGAACTTGAAGATATTATGAGGGAGAGGTATCCTCATCATTTTATTTCCAAGTGAGAAATTTCGAGGGCGAAATTCAGTTTAAGGGGGGTAGAATATAACACATGGATGTTTTAATGAAATATTTTATTTAAATAGTTTTTATTCTTCAGTAGATTGATTTGCACTAAATAATGAGTTTAAATGAGCCAAGAGATTCCCTTAATATAAAATTTTTTTTATAGCCTAGACATTAGGTTAGTGGGAATAATTATAACTAACTTATGAAAATGCATTATGAAATTATTGGCTATTAATTATTTATGAAAAATATAAATCAATTAGATATTATTATTTTTTTGAGTGAATTACATTTGGTAATTATATTAATAAGATATATGTGTTGTATAATTAATAAAATATTTTTTTTATTCATCCAATTGATATTTTAGTCATAGGGTATGAATAAAACCATATTTTATGTATAAGAACCTATTTTTTAAGGTTAATTTTATACCTTTGAATAGAGAACACATTTTAAATTAAGATTTTGACACATTAATAATTTATATATGAAAACATAAACATTTTATTTTGAATCAGGATAAAAAAATTACTTTGGATAAATTTATGATATTTTTCTGATAACTTTCATGTTTTGATGAATAGTAAAAATACGCTAAATTTTAATTAAAAACAATTTTTTTATCGAGATAATTTATATGATTAAATTACAATATTGAAAGGATTTAAAGTATATATAGAATATATTTTTATCATTTAACATAATTATGTCATTATCATTAATTTTACATTTAATTCATAGGTAAAAATATTTCAATGTTTTGCAATGTTTTTAATTTTAAAACGCGCATTCTCATTTCAACAACGGGACTAATTTTAAAACAATTACTGAAAATTCTGCGTTTTGAAATTATAAAAATGGATTCCATATTTGGAATAAGAAGTTACAAATTGTGTAAATATGTACCTTTTATTTTTGGAAATTGTGAATAGTAACTTCAGTAATTATTTTATTTACCATAGTTAAAGGGTAAATCTGGTAAATAATGGTACAAAATAATAATTTAATAACATAATACTACCCTAAAATTTTTCATAATCCTATTGGATGAAATATTTCAGACCATGGGCATCCTTCGGTCAATTTTGGGACCCCATGGATTCACATGGATGTGAAAATGATATTTTATAAGAATTAATTTAATGTAAAGATAATTATAACCAAAACATATATCTTTTACTAAATAGATTTTAATATAGGGTTATATAACTGATATATATGATTATAAATATTCATTAGAAATATAAAAATATTTCCTACATCATGGTATTTTATTTATAAATTTTAGAGATTATATAAATAGTTTTATTTATGACACAAATATGATGTAGTGATTACCACATTAATGAAATATTCAAATAAATGAATTTATAAATATTAAAACATATGTAATTTGGTTATTTTATTATCATCCATGAATTTTATGGATTCTATTGACATATTATATTTGATTTAATTCCTTATTTTTGAATTAATCATGTTTTTATGATTTTTTTAAAAAGTCAAGTATGAATAGTTTCCAAAATTGACACAATTCATAACATAAAACATAAAATTGTTTATTAAATGATATTAAATTCATAAAATCTAAGATTCATCCAAATGGTTAATATAAGTCCAAATATGTCACAAATAACTTTTTTGGGGTCTTTTTACATGATATGTAATTACATCAACCCACAATGTGTAAATAACGTGATATCATGGTAAGATTAAAAAGGGTAAAATAATGGTAAAACCAAAAACATAATGATAAAAAACTATTCAAAACTTCTATAAATATTATTTTATGATGTGTATTATAACCCACATCATATTATATTCTAATTAAATAGATTATTTACCATTTTAAATGGAAACTAAATTTATAATAAATTAATATTTTCGAACTTTCTTAAAGTACCCCTCTCCTCTCTTATAAAAGAGAACCTCCTCCCTCTCCTCTTCACTCCATATTGAGCCTTAAATCTAGTCCAAACCATGCCAATTTCTCTTATAAACTAACCTAGTTATATTATAGTGGTTATGGTATTCTCAAAGGACCAACTCTAGTTCACTAGGAAGAAATTTAGAGGCACGCTGAGGAAGAGGTAATCTCTTTTACGGATTCCTTCAAATTTATTTCTTCTTCTACTTCCCCTTATTTAGTTGTTTAATTATAAAGTAATATAATAAGTATCAATAATATACTTATATTTTATTATAAATATGAAACAACCCTATTTCACCTTCTATCCATCCTATGAAAAACGAAATCACCACGCGTGTGTACATACGGCTTACTGTCTCCACGTCGTGGTGTAATCTGTTTTTCACCATCACCTTACTTGGATGGGTATAATGGTAGAAATAATATTAATATATTATTAATATAACATGATACTAATTCTTAGATACTATAAACCATCCAATTCTATACCACTCAACAATTATGGGAACGATATCATCGCTCATGCATATGTACGGCTTACCATCTCCATGGTGCGATATGATTCATTCTACATAATCTTCATTAAATCATGATTATATAAATGAATTTAATGAATAAATATGATATATATTATACTAATACCATTATTTTAATGATATAACTATAACCAAAGAAATATGAATAAGAACTTATCCGACAAAATATATATAAGAATGTAAAGAAGTTAATGCCCGGATAACGAGTAACAATGAAATGTTACTAATAAACAGATAAAAATATAATCATAAATGTTATCATAAAAATTATTATAATTATAGAATAAATTAGTAACATTATTTAAATCATTATACAGGAGGTTCAGATATATACGAGGCATATTGAACATAAGGTAAGTAATAATTTTACAATCTCATTTTTATCTGAGATTGCTTATACGTAAATATTTACTAGGGTTATATTTATCATCCATGTCGACGTTTTATAAAAAAATATTTTCATAAAATGTTTAATATTCTTCCATGTTTGTTTAAAATCATTTTTAACCATTTTTGACTTTTACTACATTTTATGGAATGAATCTATCTTTTTTTACCTTACGAGGTACGCTTTGACTTTTCTAATAAAAGTACGAGGATAATGTTTTTTTAACTTATAAAGCATGAATATATTTTTATGCTTTTACACAGAATTATTTCCATTAATCTTCTTTTACAAGTTTTCAAGTTTATTTTCAATTAACTTCTTTTCTTTTAAAAGTTCACGGCATTTTCATAAAAGAAAATGTTTTTTGAAGAAGAAATGATATTTTCCTCAAGAACTAAGTTCAATTGATTTGTCAAAATTATTTTCCATCTAAGATGACATATGGTTATGTTTATATCCCTATTATTACTTTTATCTGATTAAATTATGATGTAATTATTTTTATGAAGTCCATTTATCTTATATGGATTATGTTATGATGGCATGATGTTTAAGAATCCCAGTTTATTACATGGGTTATACTATGATGTATGATTTATGTTTTTGTGGAACACATAATAATGATTTCATTATGAGATGGGTGAGACCTAAATCTCCCTCCAATTCATTGGGTAAAGATTTATATCTCATTAGATAGACATGGTTGGAATTGAAAGTAAATCCAGTTTAGTAATACAGGGCTGAAATGAGGAGTGAACTCAGTTCAGTAATGGACTTTGTCCGCTATGATGGTCTTGGAAATGACCTCTTACAAATATGAAATGATTTTCTATTCTTATGTGTGTATGAAAAAAAGTTTCATGCCTTAAGTTATTATTATTGGGATTACATTGCACTTTTATAATTTAACCCATGACATGATATTATGATCTCTTATATGCATGATAAAGTTTTCAAATGTTATATATGATTGATGTTTCCTTTGTTTACCCTTACTGATAATTTTAGCTTACCCTTTCATATGATTCTTTTCCCCAAGTCAGGAAGAAGGGTATTATGTATGATATGCTAAAAAGGATTCCAGTTATGATGAAATAAACGAGAGACAATGTAGATGTTTTATGAACCTATTGTTTATGTTACCCAGTTTCTAAATACATTATACCTATACGATCCTGTTATGGTTTTTGTTATATGTTGTAACAAATATACTTTAATTCTTAATTAATATCAATGTATGTAAATTATGGGTCGTTATACTCACCTTCACTACTGAGGAGTTTCACATCATAGGTAGGAGGCTTCTGAGGCCTATACTGCATTTCTTCTTCCCTATTTTTACTTTTATTTTATTTTTAGTTTATTTTTTAATGTAATTTCCATTTAATTTATTAAATAAAATTCATGAATTATTATTTTTCTTCATTTTTGATCTATCCCTCCTTCTGTCCATTTTTCTTTTTCTTTTTATTTTATTTTATTTTTTTATTCTTTCTTCTCCTTCTTATTTCCTCTTTTTATTATTTCATGTGTTTTTATTTTATTTTATTCTAATCTTATTAAATATCTCTCTATCATCCTCTTATATTGTTTTTATATCATTTTTATTCTTTTCTTCTTCTTTTCTTTCTACCATATCCACTAAGACCTCTTACCCTAAAAAATGAGGGGCTAACCTAGGGATTATCCCGGGGGGAGGGAAGTGGTGTTTCCATTTCATTATGAACTTATATTTTTATGTTTATTTATGTTTTTGGTGAGAAATAGTGAAGTTCACGAGTGTGGTGATTTCCCACTAAGACACTGAACTCAAAAGAAATTATTCTTTGTTTAAATCTTTTCCCTCCCTTCCACTAAATATAAGTTCTCCATGCAATGAATTTGAGTCATTTATTGGATGAAATGACATAAAATGGATTTAGATCCTGGAAGGTTTCACAATCTCGATTGAGGTGTTCTAACAACCTTGATTACAGGAGGTGGTGGGATTAAGATTACCGAAGGCATTCAGGATTTCACACCACTAAATAAAATAATAGCATTTTAAAAGTGATATTTCATTACTAAACTATAAAAATAAATTGAAATACCAATAATAATAATGATATAAACCATAAACCAAACCACAAATTCTAGGTTCTTTTTTTATTGACCAAATTTTTTCATTTCATATTAGTTTAATCACTTTTTCATTTAAATTCCATTTCTTTAATAGAATTAAAAAACAAAAAAAATAGTTTAGGTGAATTAGAATAAGTAGGTGAAAATGGGAAATATCCTCAAGTGAGATGAACCTGGTCAGCCTTTGTGCTACATTATAAAAATAAATTTGCTTTTTTCCATTCCCTATGATAGGCATGCATTTAAAACTGGCACCATTTCTTGGGATCCAATTAGTATTTTTCTTATCTTTTTATATTTTCACACATAAGATAGATTTAATTTATTTCCAAATAAAAAACCATAAAAAATCATTTTTCCATGATGTATCAAAATATACCATATCATTTTACGTGAAAAAATTATTCATAGGTATAGGATAAAAAATAAGAACAGACTTGATATGATAAACCTCAGGTGCAAGAACTTCGAAATGACATAGAAAAAATAAAGGGAAATTTGATAGATTATTTGAGTATGTTCATGAATTTATGGAGAAACTAGAACCTAAGATACATGTAGGAGATTAATAAGATTTGAATTAATTATTCAATGAGTATGAGGCACCACTTGATCTCCCCAAATAAGAAGATTCAACTCCAAAGAAGGAAGTGGCATTGGTTTTCCCCAATTTCACTGAAGGAATCTAAGAAGTTGAGTCCAAACTCAAGGATTATCAAAATCCCAACTATTTGAGGAACCAAATTGAAGATTACCATGAAGATATATATAGTGAAGATAAATATTCATGTTATTATAGGAATATGAAAAAATACTTGGATCCATTTTGGAGTAAATTGGCAGAATATGAAATGTAACATGATCTTCCCATCTAAAATATTAAAGAATCATCACCTGACTACCTATTTCTATCCATAAAGGAATACACCACCCATTTGGTAGAATTTGAATAAAGTATGGGGGAGCCCAACTACCTACCTTTATCTATTGAGATTAAATTTCAAGAGTTACTTACCACTGAGGATGTGATTAAACCAAAAATAATTCAGGGGTGATATTATTTTGAATTCTTTATTTTATAATCATATTCAATCTGATTTGAGTATCACTCTTAACTTCTTTGAATTTTTTGATTTGTTCAATCATTATTATGACTTAGTGGAAGATAAAGAAAATAGATATATATATATTGAGGAATACATAGAGATCCCTGACTATGATGGACATATATTTGAGGGGGTACTTGAAGAAAACTAAGTAGTTAAGCCTAGGGAGATCAATACAGAGGTTGATCACACTAAAATGGGTATTTTTTATTTACATTATTCATGTTTAAATTCTTTCAAATTAAAAATACATTCTAGCCCTACTTTTGAAATTACAATTCATGAAACTCATGTTGATTCAATAATGGAAAAAGCAATAGAAGGTTAAAAAAGTAGAAACCAAGAAAGAGGATGACCTATACTTCATCCAACCCCTACCATGCCAGTTGTATCTAATTGTGAAGGGGGTAGGATCTGGTATACTCTTTCTCTGGATCATTCTTAACCAAGAATGAATATATGGAAGTTGGAAAAAGCCACATGTGTTGGTTCAATTCCAATAATATCCCCCCACCATCATATTATAGATAGCAGCTAGTGCGGCCCTCTAGAGGTAGTAAAAATTCAAGGCCCACTTGGGGGATCATACCAAGTCTTATATTTAATTGCTTTCTAGTACTTTCAATTTAATTATTAGAATTATTCTAACATGCAACCCACTCCCTATTATCATTTTGAGTTTAAATGACATGATCCTTGTACTTAACTGGGTAATTTTTGTATAAGTTCATGATGGATCAAGGTAGCCCCCAAACAAGGAGGAAATAAGAATAAACTTACTGGGAATGGGAGTTCACTTTTAGTATTTATCTTTTAAAATCTATAAATTTTTTTCCAACAACATGTTTTGATCTTTTAAATATAAATTTCATGCCCATAATTGAATTAATTATTTACTTGACTTATCTAACTGATATTAGTTTTATAGAAATATTGTGATTTCATGTTTTAGATTTTAATTTTAATGAAATTTAATGAGTAAAATAGAGAATTGAATGATTAAAGTGAATAATATATATTAAAATGAGGACTCATGATTTGATATAATTAATTGATTCATGTAAATGAAATTTTTCTATCATTTTTTATGCTTTGAATTTCTAAAATTCATGTGATTTGATTGGTTATTTTTAATCATGCCAAGAGTAATTTTCTAAAATCATATGTCTCATTTCTGAGAGGATTTCAAGGTCAAGTACTTCCTATTTATTTTTAATCATATTTCTTGAGTGGTCTTGGGACATGCCTCCTACTTAAACTTTCATTTGAACTTATCAAATCCATGACTATGAAAAAACACAATTAAAATGATTAAGAAAACTTTTGAAAATACTTTATCCTTGAAAACCACCACAACTAAAAACACGCCTTTAACAATTCTTCCATTTATCAATGCTATAAAAATTCGATGATAAAGTTTATATTTATCAGTGATAAAATAAGTGCTGATAAAGTCCACCCTTTATCAGCACTTTTTTAGTGCTAATAAAAGGTAACATTTATCAATGGTTTATTTTAGCACTGCTAAAGGAAACCTTTATTAGCACTTTATTTTTATCACTGATAAAGTTCCAAAATAAAATGTAAAATTAAACAAATAAAAATAAAATTAGTAAATTAAGAAAAATATGAAACATTTTATTAATTAAATAATTATTGATAAAAATGAATAAATTTAACATACATATATATATAGATTATAAGTATTAATAAATAGTATATATTAAATATAGATATATAAAATGAATAAGTATAATATTTATAAAATGTTAATTAAAAAAATATTATTGTCTTATTCATTTTTAATGTTGTTTGATTTTTCAATTTTACTTATATCAAATATCTTGTATTACATTTATTTCACATATATGTGTGTGTGTGTGTACGTGTGTGTGTGTGTGTTAATGCATTTTTATACACAAACGCACACACAAATATATTTACTCAATATATAGAAACACATACACCTAATATTTATGTAATATTTGAAAATTTTAGTATATTTTAGAATTTCATTATCACATGATACATTTAATATATATTCTGTTTTTAATCTGTCAATTTTATTTATTTATTTTTAATACTACATTTAGGGTATTCATTTTTAATTTTTTTTATTTTTTATTTTATTTTTGAATTTGATCATTTTCTATTATTTATTTATATATTTATTTACTATGTTTTTGTATTTTCAATATGTGTTAATCTACTTCAATATATATATATATATATATATCCATATTTTTTTAATAACATATATTTAATTAATAAAACTTATCCATTTGATTATTATTTTTAAAGTGTACTCTTTTTGAATTATTCAATTTCAATCATTTTTAAAATGCATGTATTTGAGATTATATATCCATTAATAATGTTAAAAATATAGTTATAAATAAATATATCTATAAATGTATATTTATTATATTTATAATTACTATAAATAAATTATTATTATATTTTAAATAAGTATTTATATAATTATAATTAAATAATTATATATATTTAAATAATTATATTATTATAATAAATTTATTTAAATAATTATAAAATAATAATAAATTTATTTAAATAATTATAATTATAAAACTTTTAACAATTTTTTTAGCACTGATAAAGATCAATCTTTATCAGCGCTAAAAGGAACTATTAAATGATATATTTATCATCACTTTGTTAGTACTAATATAGCTTGAGATTTATCAGTACTAAAAAAGTGCTAATAAATATTCATTTTATCATCATTTATAAATTTAGTTCTGATAAAAGGGATCTTAATCATTTCTTTTTAGAAAGCACTGTAAAAACTTTCCCCGATCTATTTAAAAAAACCCTAACCACGACTCAATCACTCATGATTCTCAAGCTCTCGCAGAACTCCTCTACTGCCAGTGTAACTCTTCTACATTCCCTCAGATTAATAAAAGCTAAAATCAAATGAATATTATTTTCTACTCTCCCTCTATCATTGTTTGATGTTTTCAGTTTCACATTTTGCATTTTTTCACTATTCTTAAACCTGATGAACCCTACATATCTTCTCATGGATAATAAAATACAATGAGTGTGGTTCTATTTCATCATTTTCTTTCATATAAAATGGTTTCTAAGAAAGAGAAGGATGTTTTCATATGGTAAGGCTAATCAATATATGTGTATAGTCCTGTATGGATAAATAAAATAGATTTTGGATCTACCCTCTCTATACATCATCCCCTCCCACACCCTCTCCTCTCCCTCGTTTATTATTCTTATTCTTCTTTCATAAGTATTTGAGTGTCCAAGACATTTTTCCCTAGAGAAACACATAGATGGTTTACTCTCCTCATGACACTAACAAGGATATCTCTAACCCCCCCCCCCCCTCAGTTTTCTCTTCATTTGAATAACATGGGGTTCCAAAATCTTGGTAATTTCGCAAATTTAATTCATCTTATATACTAGATTATAGATTCTAAAGTCTTAATTACGAGGGCTTTTAAGGATTATGGGATACTAATTTGTGGCCCTCATTTGTGGGTGATGAACATATAGGGACCAAGTTAATGTAAAAAACATTAAAACATGTGTTGTGTATTTTGGTTAATTATGTAAATTGTTAAACCGTGAAATGGGTTATTTAGTTTTTTGATTTTGATGAATATGTTTTTATTAAATTAAAAAAAATATTGAATTAATTAGTCATGTTCCAAAAATTATTTTAGTGATGCATGTTTTGAGAGTATTGTTTTTTTAATTATTTCAATATTATTATTAAACTTTAACCATGGATTACAAAGAGTGATGGAAAATTTCTTTGGTGAGAAAAGTATGCTCAAAAAATTTAAAAATTTTATAGATTGGATAGAGTTGATAAATCATTGGGTAAATGGACTTAGCAATACACAAAAACATATAAAAACTGTATTTTTCAAAAGTAAGTGAGTTATCCATGGTTGGATAGTTTATC
This sequence comes from Viscum album, assembly GCA_963277665.1. NCBI lineage: Eukaryota > Viridiplantae > Streptophyta > Magnoliopsida > Santalales > Viscaceae > Viscum > Viscum album. The sequence goes on along the minus strand of OY728158.1, from coordinate 902,529,293 downwards.
AAGAAAACTATGAGATGTAATTTATTAATATATTTACAAATCAAAATAGTGTGATAATTAATTCATAGGATAAAAAATAATTTGAAAAGTCATATAACATGGTGAATAGCTGTAGAGTGAACAAAAATTGATTAAAATATACTTTTGATGGTTTGGATCTTTATTTCCTATAAGTTGGGTAATTTTTTATACATGTCTAAAATTCACAAAAAAAAAGATATTGTATTTGCTCATATCCTTGAATCATAAATGGAAACTTAATCTTATATATACTTTTATCAGAGGATGCAATATATGACCAACTTAGATTTAAGTGGGGAATTTAATATATGATATTGTATGAATTAATTTGGATACTTATCCCAAATGGTTTCTCATCAATTATAAATCATAAGTAGCATCATATATCGCTTGAAACATTTATTGGAAAACTCAATGAAACAAGTACTCTGACGTGATGAAATTGTCAGTTTCCATGAGATAGTGGTCAATGCTCAAGGCACACTTTATTAAATATAGAGTCCCTATAAAGGGATAGAACCCACCCTATTGTAATTAACCATTTTCTTTATTCCATATCCAGAACTATCTTCTTGATTGATCATTGTATATCACTAGGTTAAGGTGCTAGCACTACTTTGGTGATCGAGGGTCCTCAAGAATATTTTTGTGCTTGAAGGCAAGTGTAATATCCTCAAAGGCTAAAATACTTTGTTTGTTGCTTCAGTTTTATAAATCAAACATATTCCATAGAAGTTTAAATATATATTCTACTAATACTATATTATAAGTATTTCATAGGTGTTTTTTTGTTTCCATTAACATTTATCCTTGAGATAAATTAGCCCTTGTTTAGGTTTTTATTATCCATATAATATTCATAGGATTATTCCCTTAAACTCATAAGTGGTATTAGAGACTTGTTAATCAAGTACACAATGTATTAATCTATTAGTTTTTTGAATAAATAAATGTCATATTTTTCAATATCATATATTATGATATGAAGGATTTCTTTTTTCATCCATAACATATGGATATTATATATCATATGGTATGACATATAGAAAATATAAGGATTTGAACTATTTTATCATACAAGTTATGATATTATAAAATATGACTCTATCCATGGTTTGTGTGAAAATAGGGGATCAAAGCACAAATACAATATCTCTTCAATTGTTAAATATGATAAAAGAAATATGATATCTCCTATCATATTTAGTGAGACTATTCATGGCATATGATTAAAGTTTCATCATATAATGTGATTGAGTTGTGGGTATAACTTTCTCCAATATTATATTTTACAACTGATAATATCATTATCATTTGTAAAGTAGGACATTTCTAGAGGTAATTGTAGATCTACTTCAAGATATGTGGTATGATTTTCAATAATGGGAAGTATCTATAGTTCCTCTATGATTTTATAGTAATATATTATAATAATAAATTTAGGATTGCATTGAATAGATTCATTTCATTTATAAGAGTAAAAAAATTCTAGATAAATACTGAGCATAAGTTGAAAAATTACCCCTTTAAAGGGATGTATGTTATTAGAGGGATCTTATGGTGGATTAAAAAAAATATCCATAATTTGAAGGTGAGGAATCCTTGAGTAGTCAAAAGTGATGTTCAATATAGGTGGGGTGAGATTCATTTATTCAATACCATTAGAGTGGAGGTACTCCAATTCCTCTTCAATTAAGGAGACATTTTTAGTGATTCCATTAGTGTAAGTTCCTAGGACACTTTAATACTTAGACGCTTGATTGTATTCCATCTCTTGATTATGGATTGGACTCCTTATTTCAAACTATCATTCCTTCCAGCATTGTGGTTCCAAATTTCATTGATGACATACCTTCTGAATAGTGATGGGAGGAAGGCTAGTTTGAAAGAGGGAATGAGTAGCCTCAAATCCATCATCAAGATATAGGAGGAAATCAAGCATCTGAGGATAGATTAAATAAAGTTAGTGAAGGTTAGTTGTATTTTAGTATTGAATTATTATATGTATGTTCAATATAGTAACAATTTTCTTGCAAGATTCATGCAATTGTGGACTTTTATTCATAGAGTGTATTGTATTGTTTTTATTTAAGAAAAATTAAATTTCTGAATACTCATACAGACAATGTATTCTAAATGTGATGATGTTACCAATCCCAAGGAAGAACATACTTTTGATGATATAATGGTAATGTTACAAAGGAAATTCTTTGGAAATATATAATGGTAATGTTACAATATAGTTTATCTATTTTACTAACAAATTATATAATGAAACATTGATTTTTTTTTCATTATTCCTTACAGAATTCATTTATTTTATAACATTTTCATAATAAATTTTTCTTAATGGCTGCTAGGAAAAAACCCATAGAGGCTTCTGAACTCTTCTAATGAAGTTACATCTTAGGGATGTTGAGGGAAAAATAAAACTTCAACCACCACTTAGTTTTACCCACATTATAATGTAGGAAACATGGACTGATTTTATAAATCATCACAATTATAAATCATTTCAAGTGAATTTTGGTCAATAATATATTATTTTACATTATTTTTTATCCAAATTGATTCAAAATTGTTAATTTATGAAACATAAAAAGAGCTCTGAAAATAAATAATGTGCATCAAAACCAACGTACCCCTATTGTAAAGGAAGAATGGGGTACGCTTAATTAAATAAGAAATTGGTATGTATTTAAATCAATAATAAAATTTTAATTATATGATATGAAACAACATATGTTTCTATTTTTATGTGCAGATTGATGAATCAAAATTTGAATCAACTTCCATCCCAAGTCATGTGCTATGGAAGGAGGCTCATGTAAATAAAGACGCTATATTAGTTTATGAAAACACAAAATCAATATGGGAAGTATGTGTAAGTATGAAATAATTGTAATTTGTTATGATTTATCACAATATTATATAAAAATAAATATGTTCATATTTTTTATATGGTTTATACGCAAGAATCGACAATGTTCATACCACAAGAAAAGCGACTTTCAATATCTTTGAAGCATCCTGAACAATATGGTCATGTTAGAGGATTAGGTTTTGGAGTCTCTCCTTAAACATATTTTGAGAATATTAAACCACATGAAGATACATATAATATAATGAGATGAATGCATAAACAAATAGACTCACTGCAAGATATTATTTTGTGATCTGGTTTGGCAGACTAATGTATAAGAAATGATCAAAGCGAACCGAAAGTAGAGAAAATATTTTTACATAAACCAAATGATCCAACTAGCTTTAAGGATAGTCATTCCCAAAAAATTCATACCTTACTCAATGTAATAAATGTTTTTACTAATATTTCTCCTAAATGTGAATCAAATAACTTTCGATAAATTTATATTACTAAAATTATATAGGGTACAGTTGTATGTGATTTTTATCTGTCAACACCCATGTACCACCATGTTTTGATGGGTACAGTGTATAATATCCTGGGAGACTACCTACACAATAAACCCATCCCAAAAATTACATTAGACTGGAAATTGAGGTAGCTTATGAGCCGACTACTAAGTTGCTTGTTCCACTTGATGGTCTAAATATTACAACAGTCGAAGCTGCTATTAGATATTTCATAGTATAGTCGTCTAATCTTATAAAGATACATGGGGTACATATTTAACAAATTTTTTCATATAAAAAAATGAAATAGTTTATGATAAAAGTTCTGAAGTGAGGTATGGTGTTACAGATGGATAAAGTGATATAGAAACGAAAGGTTGAATCAAAAAAATATAGTGAATTGACCTAGAAAACAAAACGACCTTATGAGAGTACCTTCATCCCACTAGTTCTATAGAAACATTTATTATCATTAAAAATTCATACAGCAACCACATTAAAAGATAAAATTATGTCTTACATTTAATATGAATAAGAAATATATAGATATTCCCCAACATATGAAATTGGCCTCGAGACTCTAAATGAGATTCTCAAGCAAGAATGGTTGGGTGTATAAGTTGTAAATACATACATAAGGTACATTTTCATAATACGTCTATCCAAATAGTGAGATAAATATGTTTATTAAAGTTAATAACTATTAATATTTTGTATAGGTGTTTAACTATATAAAATTAAGATCATGTGAAGCATGATTTGGATTCATTAATCCCTATAACATTTTTATGCCATAAATTACTTTGAATAATGAATAAATATAGAAGAAAAAAGATGATTTACTCAAAGAGTTTAATAAAAAATAATCAGATGACAAACTATTTTTTATGCCTACATTTCAAGGGTAAAACTCCATGATCTAATCACATAAACTATATTTTTAATTTTTTCATTACTTAATTGTTTTGGTTTTATTAAGAAGCACTGGATGATGATTGCATTCAACATAGACACCACGATTATTTATTTTTTGGATTCAATGCATGGATTTCCAACCAACCAACTATAAATTATGTGTATTGTGAATATGTAATATTATGAAATCAATATTTTATATATAAACATAGAATTATATGTTCGGTATGTGTTTTAATGATAATTTTGTTATGATACGGCGGTCGCTCAATACAGGCTAGATCATGGAATGAAGTCGATGTCTTGAAAGATAAAGCATATGGATTACTAAAAATAGAAATAAATTAAGGTATATATATATATAAATATTTAACTATCAAAACATTTCAAAAAAATTACTTATTTTGTTCGATGTTTATACAGTGTCTGAAACTAGATAATGCAATCAATTGTGGAAATTATTTTTGAAAACATATGAGAGAAATTATAAAGCATGAAAAGAAAATCATCCCACAACAGGTAATTTCCTAAGGTAATTACAGTTTCATTAAATTTATTTCGTATTCATTTTTTTATCTATATTTTCTTAGTGCTATGAATATTACTGAGAATCGAGTTACTTAAAAGAATAAATCAATTTGTTTAGAGATGAGTGGGAAGCATACTTTTTGTCAGAATATATGCTGAAAACAAATTTAGGTGATTAACTAGTATGTTTGTGATATAGTATGAGTTATGAACTTTGAAATATATTTGGTGTGTGAATAATTAGAGTCAAAATTATTATATATTATATTTTATCACTTTCTCAAGGAGAATAACAATGAAGGAAATCAATTTTTTTAGAAGCACTGATCTATAAACAATAAAATTGTTGAGAAATTGTGGAGAAAGAGGTATAGGCAGAGGTTAAATCATAGGAATAGGTAGAGTTGAAGGTGAAATAATAGGCGGAGGAGAAGGTGAAGGCGAAGGCAGAGTCAGAGTCAGAGACTGACGTAGAGGAGGAGGCAGAGGCAAAGACTGAGGTGGAGACCAAGGAGGAGGAGGATAAGAAGCGTTGGCTTGAAAACAATAAAATTGTAGGGTAATGAAGTAGAATAAGGATAATTCTATTATTTTTTTGAGAAAAATTATTTAAAAGTGAACACAACACTTGTCACTTAAGATAAGATCCATTGTGCATCTTTCTAGTTTAAAATGACATTTTAGTAAAAAATATATGTGGCATACAAAAAATCGATAAAACACATTTGGATTGTTTTGTTACTTTATTAAAACTATATATACATTATTTTTTATGTGTAGGGTTTAGGCTCACCTCAATATGATGCACGGTGTGACTGGTATGACTCCAAGTATCAGTTATCATTTTAAATTTGACATTTAAATAAAAAGGTGTCACTCATTAAAAACTGAGAAAATACACTTTGATTGTCCTAATAATTTGGTACAATAATTCATAATTCATTTTTTAAATGTATGAATCATTCTCCTATCAAACCCATACATGATTCTACCTGTATGGCTCAAAGTGAACGTTTCCAGTTTAAAATGACATTTTAGTAAAAAACACATGTGGCGTAATCAAAACCAAGTAAAAAAAATTGATTATTACGATACTTTAAGAAAATGATCCGTGAGTTATTTATGATGTGTATCATTCAGTTGCACCTTAATCTGACCCACAGTGTGACCGATATGACTCCAAGTGACTCTTTTTATTCAAAAATTGACATTAGTTTTAGTGAAAAAAAGTGACATACTCAAAGACAAGAAAATACATTTGGATTGTTTTATTACTTTAATAAAATGATACATACATCATTTTTTATGTGTATGGATCATTTTCACCTCAATTGGACACACGGTGTGATCGGTATGACTCCAAGTGTCCGTTATCAGTTTAAAATTAACATTTTAATACAAAAACATGTCACTCACTAAAAATGAGCAAACATGCTCGTATAGTATTGATAATTTGTGAAAAAGATTAATAATTTATTTTTGATGTGTATAAATATGTCTCATGTCAAACCCACACATGATGCCACCTGTATGGCTCAAAATGCGTGTTTCTTGTTTAAAATGACATTTTAGTAAAAAACACACATGGCATACTCAAAACCAAGGAAACAAATTACTATTATTTTTATACATTAATAAAATGGTAAATGAGTCATTTGGGACATATATCACTTATTTGTTCCTCAATCCAATGCACGGTGTGACCAGAATGACTCCAACTACGTCTTTTTATTCAAAATTGACATTAACTTTAGTGAAAAAACAACTCACATACTCAAGACCAAGAAAATTCATTCGGATTGTTCTGTTACTTTATTAAAACAATCCATACATAATTTTTGATGTTTAGGGATCATCATCACCTCAATCTGATGCATGATATGATAGGTATGAATCTAAGTGCCAGTTATCACTTTAAAATTGACATTTTGATACAAAAAATTATTACTCATTGAAAATTGAGAAAATGTTCTTGGATTTTCTTGATAATTTAGAAAAATTATTCATAATTAATTTTTGATGTGTATGAATCAGTATCATGTCAAGCCCACACACAATTCCACCTATATGGATCAAAGTACATGTTTCCAGTTTAAAATTACATTTTAGTAAACAACACATGTGGTGTACTCAAAACTGAGGAGACACATTACAATTGTTTTGATACTTTATTAAAACTATCCATGAGTCATTTGGGATGTGTATAATTCAGCCACACCTCAATATAATGCATGGTGTGACCGATATGACTCCAAGTGCGTCTTTTTATTCAAAATAGACAGTAATTTTAGTGAAAAAAACAATTGACATACTCAAAAATAAGAAAACTTATTTAGATTATTTTAGTAATTTTGAAAAATAATACATATTTCATTTTTGATGTATAGGGATCATTCTCACCTCAATCTTATGCATGGCGGTATGACTCCAAGTGTCCGTTATAAGTTTAAAATTGACATTTTAATATAAAAAAAAGTGCCACTCACTAAAAACAGAGAAAACATGCTCAGATTGTCTTAATAATTTTTTTAAATGATTCATAATTACTTTGTGACATGTATTAATCAGTCTCATTTCAAATCCACTCATGATTCCACCTGTATGTCTCAAAGTGTGTGTTTCTAGTTTAAAATGACATTTTAGTAAAAAACACATGTGGCGTACTCAAAACTAAGGAAATACATTTAAATTGTTTTGATAATTTGTTAAACTAGTTCAAGAGTCATTTGGGATGTGTATCATTCATTTGTGCCTTAATATAATGCATAGTATGACCGATATGACTCTAAGTGTGTCTTTTTATTCAAAATTGACATTAATTTTAGTGAGGAAAAGCAAACATATTCAAAACCAAGCAATAGAATTCAGATTCTTTTGGTAATTTAGTACAATGATCTATATGTAACTTGTAATATGTATAGATTATCCTCACCTCAATCGAATGCACAGTATAACTCCAAGTATCTATTATTAATTTAAAATCGACATTTTAATAAAAAAGTGTCACTCACTGAAAACCCAGAAAATGTGCAATGATTGTCTTGATAATTTGGGACAATGATTCATAATTTATTTGTGATGTGTATGAATTAGTATCATGTAAAAACCACACATGATTCCACCTTTATAGCTCAAAGTGCATGTTTCTAGTTTAAAATGACATTTTAGTAAAAAAAACATGTGGCATACTCAAAAATTAAAAGCACATTCTGATTGTTTTGATAATTTAGGACAAATTTACATGATTATTTTGGGATGTGTATGATTCATCCTCACCTCAATATGATGCACAGTGTGACCGGTATGACTCTAATTGTTCCCTTTTATTCAAAATTGACATTAATTTTAGTAAAAAAACAATTGACATACTCAAAACCAAGAAAACACATTCAGATTTTTTTAGTATGTTAGTAAAATGATCCATACATCACTTGTAATATGTAGAGATCAGTCGCACCACAATATGATGCACAGTGTGACCGGTATGGCTCCACGTGTGTCTTTTTATTCAAAACTGGCATTAATTTTAATCAAAAAAAACAACTGACATACTCAAAAATGATAAAACACATTTCAATTGTTTTGGTACTTTAGTAAAATGATCCATAAGTCATTTTTGACGTGTAGGAATTAGTCACACCTTATTTAGACTCACGGTGTGACTGATATGAATCCAAGTATGACTTTTTCTTCAAAAATTACATTAATTTTAGTAAAAAACAATCGACATACTCTATAATAGTGTTTTATTTTTCTTTTATTTGTGTTATAAATTTTATTTCATTTAAATTCATTTTTTTATCTTTTTTTGTAATTTTTTTTTGTTTCTATTGATGAAATGTGTTGTTATAGCACATTGCACCTATTTATGGTGATGTAATGTGATGAAGCATCACACTACAGTTTTCACCTTTATTAGCACTACTAAATGCATTGATAATGGTATAATTTATCAACACTTTTAAAAGAGTATATAAATATACCCTTTATCAGTTCTTATAAAGGCATTGATAAAGTCTATCTTTATCAGTGCTTATAAATGCACTGATAAATCATACTTTTATTAGTGCAAATATAAGCGCTGATAAATAGTACTTTTATCAGTGCTTTTAAAAGTGCTAATAAATGGTGTCTTTTATTTTTTTTCTAAAAGTGATGATAAAAGTGTGATTTATCAGTGATTTTATTTGTGCTGATAAATCTACCCTTTATCAGTTCTTTTTTAGCACTGATAAAATTCATTGACTTTTAATCGTGCTATGGTAGTCACCTTTTTTCTAGCACTGATAAAGGCTGATTATAACACTATTAAAGGCATTTTTTATAGTAGTCAGCCTTTATATTAATTATTTTTATCCCATATAGACTATGAATAATCTTGTTAGGAATGAGTTACATTTTTATCCATTTTTATCCATTCTTACCCTCCTTTTAGTATTTTTCATGATATTTTAAAGTTGAACTGTGGGGGTGAAGGGAATCATTATGGGAGGGATAATATACATTTTAAGGCAGAATTTTTTGGGTTCTATATATTATAATTGATAAATTTTTACATTCATTGTACTCTTCATTGTTTTTTACCCTCTTAAAAATAGAAAAGGAAAAAAAGAACCAAAAAAATGGGTTGTAATTTGGGAAAACCAAAAATCACCATTACTAGACTTTTGATTTTTATAATTTTTGGTTAGGTGGTAGATGTGAGGTTTATTTTAATCATAACTTTATAAAATGAAAAAGAAATGAAAATTTATATTGAAAAATAAAAAAATATATAAAAGTATAGAAAAATTCAAGAGGGTTCACAAATCATTCATTATGATTTATTTTTATCATGACCTTACTTTGAGTTTGGAGAAAGTTGGAGTTGTTACTTTAAAGGGGATAATTTTATTGAACTTTTACTTTGATACCATGCTTTATACTTTAGAGATAAATCCTCCTCCTTAGACCTTAATTTTTAAAACATTAATTCCTACCAACCTTAATCTTTAGAGTAATTTGAAACTTAATTGAAATACCTCATTATTTTATGTGCCTTTTGTCTTTACAAAGTAGATAAATTAGTTCCTTTACAAGCTTATGGATAAGTAGCATGTTTTCATGATATGAGCATAGCTCCACTTAAATTGTATCATGAGATATGGGTGAAAAGATTCTAAAGTGAGGTAAATAATTATTTGACTTGTTTAATAATAATGAATTAAGGATCTTGAATAGATGAGAGGATAAGTTCCATTATTTTCAAAAGGTATAAATTAAAACACATGAATTTATTGTTTCTTTTAAAAAAGGGAAATTTAATTGATTTTTTATATGAAATTTGAAAGTTTTATTAACATTGATAATCATTTAGTTTTATCACTTTGAAATTTAAATATTAGTAATATTGGTTCCCCCAGATTTTTCTTATTTAGATTTAATGCTTGAGGATGAGCATGGTTTAAGTGTGGGGATATTTGACACATTGATATTTTATGCATGTTCTTAAACAATTTTTAGTTATTTTTGAAGTATTTTGGTGAATAATTCCCATGAATTTAGTGTTTCTATTCAATAGTGGTTTTTTATGAATAAATATTTTAAGTTAATTTAAATGGTTAAAAAGTTGATGGTTTTGAATTTATAAATGAATTTTTACTTAAGTAATTGTTTCTTTGAATCTTTTTTAAGTTGTTTTTAACTTATTTAAAACTCTCTCAGGTTTACAGTTTACCAAAAAAATAGTCCATCTTCGACTAGCCCTCAACTAGGGCCCACGTGCCACATAGGTACCCAAAAGGAGTCCACCTGGCCATACAGGTCCATGGGAGGGCCAGCCTGATAGGAAGGGTTCACAAGGGTTCAGACCAGTGTAGGGCCCATGGTGGCAAAATCTATGGGTGTTTATAGCTAGGAAGAAGCCCTGGAGCATCGAGGTAGGGGGAATAATCTATATGGTAATTGTAGGAAGGCATCATCGGCATGGCGTAGGGCACGACAGTGGGAGGGGGTCCTTCATCCCCTAAAAAACTTCATTACAGTGGGGGAGAAGGAATTTTTTATTTAATACACTGCTCACCCACTCACTGATTCGATGTAGGGGGCATCTTTTTTGGGGTTACTATTAATTTTTTACTAAAATGGTATCATCCCGCTATTTTGTGCCTCACTCTCCATAGACAAATCCCTCCACTGAACTCATTTTCTCTCACACCCTCTGTACTCACTGGCCACCATTGTATGCTCTTAGAGAACCCCATTGTCGACCCCAATGAAGCTTGAGCTCAATCCATCTCCCACTACCACACCTTTCATCCACCACCGGTCATCTTTGAATCCATGATTGGCCATCATGAAGCCAATTCAAACATCCTCCAACCACTTTGAAGGTTAGAGGGGATGAGGAGACCCCACTACCATTCCACCATCCCCCATAACCATTTTTTTCCAACATTCCATGCTTCCATCTCACCTTGGCACTACCACGTGGAACATCCCACATGCACCGAAAATAATACATGAAAAAAGGGGGCTACCCCATGTGATATTTGAAGTCCACTGCAAATCACAAAACACTTAGATCTCATAGGTACTTTCAATCAAAATTGTGTATCTTTAAGGGATAATTCAAAATGAGATCTCTTAGGATCACGTATAAAGTATTTGAGGACCGAGGGATCCCTCATCCCTACCTCTATAAAAGGGGACGCTCACCTTCACTGCCAAGGAGTTCAACACTATGAGGAGGAGTCCTGTGAGGCTGATGTTACATTCCTTCTTCCCTATTTTTATTTTTCTTTTTTTTTGTTAATTTTTAATGTAATTTTTATTTATTTTATTAAATAAAATTCATTCATGCTTATTTTTCTTCATTTTTGATCCATCCTTCCCAATTCTCTTCTTATTATTCTCTTATTATTCATCTTATGTTTATAACTTCTATTTATTTTTATTTTATTATTCTTCTTATCCCTCTTCTTCTACTCTTTTTATTATTTCATGTGTTTTAATTTTATTTTATTCTATTCTTCTTCCATATCTCTCTCTCATCCCCTTCTATTTTTTTTATTTTTTTTATTCTTTTCTTATAATTTTCTATATCTTCTATCCACTATGACTTATTACCCTAAAAAATAAGGGGTTAACCCTAAGGCTTGTCCTGGGGGAGGTAATTGGTGTTTCCATTTCATTCTGTACTCAAATTATTAAGTTTATTTACAATTGTGGTGAGCAAGAGTGAAGTGTATGAGTGTGGTTATTGGCCACTATAACATTGATCTCTAACTAATTTATATTATTTTTTTAAATATTTCCACTTCCTTTTACTAAACATAAGATCTTCATATGATTAGTTTTATCTGTTTAAAGTATGAAAAGACATACGATGGAGTCGGGTCTTGGAAGGTATCATACTCTCGATTGAGGTGTACCATAAATATTGATTACAGGAGGATCTGGGATTAATATTACCAAAGTAATTCAAGATTTCACAAAAATAAATAAAATAATATTAATTTAAAGGTGAGATTTCAGAATTAAAATATCAAACTAAATTGAAACACTAATAAGAAGAATGATGGAACTCATAAACCAAACAACAAAGGCCATGTTCTTTCTTTGTTAACTACATTTTTTCATTGATTGTTAGTTTATTCTTTTCTTTAATTTAAATTCCCTTTCTTTAATAGAATTTAAAAACAAAAAAAAATATTTTAGGTGAATTAGAATAAGTAGGTGAACAACTAAGAAAGCTCCTCAAGTGAGATGACCATGATCAGCCTTTGTGCTACATTAGGAAAATAAATTTTCTTTTTCCATGCCCTATGGAAAGCAGGTGGTCAGCCTCATTTATGAAATATATTATATAAATTATGTTCATTAAGAGTTCCCCTTCCCTAGTTTTTTTTTATTCCCATGGATGAGAATTGTTTGAGAGGTTTCTAATGTATAGGACCATATTTATTATATTCCTTTACATTTTTGTATTTTACTGTTAAATGTGTTAGTGAATGTTTATAGGTATGTTTATATATTAGAGGATGTGGTTTAGGGGGGTTATTTTTTATCATTAAACATTTTTTTACAAAGTGGATTTCACCATGTTTAGTTATTTAGTTAATATAGGTTGGTTGAGTTTTGTTTATTTTATTGTGATGGGTTATGTTGTGACATAAAGCGTTTTGGATTAATATTACTTGTGTATTTTTTGAATCATGTTGATGATATTTTCATCATAGAGTCCTTGGTTGTATAATTAAAACGTTTTCTCTATTTTTTTGATCATTTTGTTTTGGTAATTTTTTTATTATGGGATTATTTTGGTTGAGGTGAAGGATGAGGATTGCACCATGATCCCTATAGGTTCAATCATTACAGTGAGAAAGTAATTTTTAAACCATGACTTTCTTTGTTTAAATAAAATTTAAATTATTTTTAGTAGACATAATTTAGGGATATTTCACCTTGAATCTCATATCAAACACTTATTTCATTGTGACAACCCTTATTTCAACATGATAGTATATCTCTAAGTTTTCAGTATAAATTCTATTTCACTCTTTAGTTCTACCTAATTCCTTTAACAATCCCTAAAACATATGAATCTTGTGGTGAATCTTGAGTACTCTTGGTAATCCTTTAGTGGGGTTTAACCCTGGGAGTCAATAGATCATTCTCTTTCTTTCTAAGCTATTATTTCTTTATATTCTATTTTATTCCATATTACACTTTAATTTTTAGAAGACTATGGTAGTAGGTTGGGTTTTTCTTGATTGGATTTCTTTAGGTTACGATATTTTATGGTCATGTATATGTATAATGGTGGATCCTTGTGAGTTTAGTGGTGATTGATCAATTTTTTATCATCACCCTGGTGTAGTAATTATTGAATTCTCAAATATGGTATCTCATTTTGATATCTCTCTTCTTAATTTATATATAATTATATAATTATTGTCACCTACCACCCCATAATAACTCTTCCTTATTCTACATTGAGTATGTTTGTAACCCCTAGAACCCATATCAAACAATCCCTAGTTTCATAACTTGTACAAAAGGTATAGGAATATTCAAATGGGAGATGGTACCTTTATAAATTGATGAAATAAATAAGAAACCACCAATCAAATCCATATCATAATATAATAAAAACATAATCCTAACAAGCATTTATGTCCGATACAAATTGAAATCTCAAAATAAAATACAATGAATATCTCCTACTATAGTAACTCCTTAACAATCGCTAACACTAAAAACCACCATCAAAAATTAATTCATAACATAATCACAAACTTCCTAATGGGTTCCTAAAAAACATATATATATATATATATATATATATATGGGTGATAATAAAAGTATTCTTAGTATGAAACTCCCTAAAACCCCTCATGAAATTGTGGAAGAGGCATAATAATGCCTTAGGTGATAAATAATGAAATAATTTCGTTACCCAACAAGGTCAACTATACTCCCACAAAATATGGCATTCAAGTATTTATAAGAAAATATAAAAAAAATTATATATAATAAGGAAGGTATATTAAATCACTTCCCACTAAACTAGTCACCATCACATCCAAACAATATATATCTTGATACTTCTATTACTTCTATAAGTCATATAAATAAAATCCACAAATATGTATATTCATGTCACAACCACATAAAAATAATCAGAACCATGAAACTACAATATCTTCATCATCGTATTTAATAAATTAGAGCAATTATAACCTCCATATAAATTCAACCATACCAAAACCCATTAAACCCCATGAAAATTTGAAATTTTCAAAACTATAATCTATTACTACCTACATATGTATTTATTATGTAACCTTGTGCTATTAAAACATCCATATATAAATATTTATTATACTAAAAATTCATTTTAGTATATATGCATATATATATTGTATCTTGAATCCATGGTAATCCAAATATATATGGATACCATAATATGTTAGGAAGAGAAAGTGGGGAAGGTGGATAGATAGCTATTTATACCCTCTATATCCTGGATATTGGGAAAATCACACAGAACCCAAATCCTAAAATGGGTTTCGATCATGCTACATGACTCCAGTGGTAGTGAGATTAAAATAACCAAAGTATAGTAAATATATAACAGTACACATATAGTATATTCAAAAATATAATACATTATACTAGAGAAACAATTTTCTTCACCTCACGTCGACTATGATACCACCTCTATCAATAACATGAATCAACATTTCCACTAATCACAACATGCACCATAGATCTAATTTTATCTCATAATAATTTCACATTATCCAGTTACCAACTACTAATATATGTATATATATTCCTCATCATTAGTTTCTTATCAATAAATTAAAAATTCACTAATTATAACATTAACCATCATTATCCAAGTTATATTTATTAAATCCATATGAATATTCAAACCTTACTATTTCATATGAGCACATTTGTGCAAAATTATTAATTCAATTACCAAATGTAAACTAATTACCACTTCTTCATAATAATATATCATTAGAACATCATATTCCATTATATTAAAAATTAATGAATTCATTCATTTAATCAAAAAATCATTTACTGCTTCATCATTATATCAACATAAAATATTCCCATTAATAGATTTTTTTTTCATTCATTATTATTCCACATCTGTCCTACTATTACACAAGCATGTAAACCTCTAACCAAACTTATATAAACTACTAAAAAAATCCACTAGAAAATCATCACCTCATGTACATACTAATAGTTATAACATTATCCCCATCATTATCTAAGACATACCACCACCTTAACAATAATATATCATCAACCAATCCACTTCCATAGAAACATTAGGAAAAAAAATAACATACAAACCACATCATAACCATATCATAACCATTATAATCACAACCAAAGTAACTATAATAACCACCATAATGATTTAAATCAAACAAATATAATAACAATATAATAATTCATACATTATTAAATCATATTATAAATTTTATTCATATTAGAAAAATAATAATTAACATAATATTACACTATTTTTGTTACATTAATTAAGTTATTATCTAATAAATAATATTATAATTACTCAACAACTAGAATTATATCACAAAAATAATATAATTGACAATATAATTAATAATATATATACAATAACAATAGAATCAACATCATATATCATCATCACAAAAATCATGATATACACTTGTAATAAATTCCCCATTTTTATAATTCCTTATATCCATTTCATTTTATTCTTAGAAAATTTCTATCCCAATACTGAATGAAAAAAACATGATAATTATATATTCAAACATAATAATAGAATAGAATTATAGAATCCCCAACCTCAAAGTAAGCATCAATATTCATAATAAAATAATGATTAATAACCAATTAATAATGTAATACTATTAGTTTATAGTATTTTTGGGTTTAATTATGTATTTTTAGTTTATGGGATATCTTAAGTTGGTTTTAGGAAGTTTTGGGGGGATTCAAAAGAGTGCTTGGTGGAGTAATGGAGTGTTGGATCTCTAAGCATAATAATGTTGATGGTGTACCTCATGGAGGATGACATTTTTGTTATTGTGAGCATAGTGATATGATATTTTTGGAGATTTGGTGAGTCTGGTGTTAGAAACACCCATTTTTTGTGAGTACTATTGTAATGGTAGAAATCCACACCATAAAGAGGTGATTTTTAGTGGGTGTAGTGTTTGGGGAAGTTTGATGTGATCTATGTGAACCATGAGGAGGTAAAAAACACATGTTTTATTGGTGTAGCAGATGTAGAGTTCCTTTATTAGAAACAGGGAAAGTGAAATAAGTGTGTCTCTAACCATGGTGGTGTTGAGTTTAGGTGTGGTTGAGTTTTATAATAGAATTTTAAAATAGGGAGGATATATCCTCCATACCAATGTACCAGCTATGGTGTGTACAAAATGGTGATGGATTCCATTTTATGTTATGGCGGGTTCTTAATGGGGGAATCATAGTAAAGGGAACCATTGAGAAAATTACTCCTTTGCATCCTTTGTTTTGAAAATCATAAAAAATTTATTTTTAGGTTGATTTAACTTGAATTTTGTTTTTGTTAGTTTTACAGTGTAGGATAAAAATTTGGGGAGCTTAAATCTGGAGAATTTGTGTTTAATCTGTAATGCATGAAAATTCAATGATATGAAGTTTCATTCTAGATACTTTTTGTCAGATGATGAAGCACTATATAAGAATAGTTTTATGTCATCAAAAGATATTCATATTTTTTGAATCCAATGAAATATATAGGTTTTTACTTCTAATGTAATTAAAATTGAACCCAAGGTTTGTAAAATCTGACCATTTTAGGTGCATCTATAAATAGTACCCACTATTGTATGGATTATAAAAAAATTAAAATATGAGGTTCCTATAAATGATATGCTTTTTAAGATTTTAATGTCTTTCAACTGATTTCACTTATGATTGTAGTAATTTTTCTTTATTATTGTTTCTGCTTAAGATGTATGTTTTTTAGGATCTTATTGTTAACTCTCCAAGTTCTCTTATTTTAATCATTGATCTTATGGCCATTGTTTCAATTACCTTATAGTTTATAGAATCAGGATTTTTTTTAATTGATTTGATTGAGGGGTTTATAGGGATGGGAAGAGGGTTATTTCCATTAATTTAATGAAAATATTTTGGGTCTATGAATCTGCTATCGATCATGATGTTAAAGAAGATTCTAGTGGTTGAAGCTTGTTATTTTGAATTTTTCTATCAAGTATACCTATTATTATAAGGGGATACCCATATTTAGTTAAAATAATCCCTTTCTACATTGGGTTAAAGAAAAAACCTCCCTATAAGGATGGTGTTATCCATTAATAATATCCTTTAGAGAAGTGATTGGTTTTTTAACTAGTACTCAATGTTTCATTTTTATTTATATAATGATTAAAAGTTCTATAATTTTCTATATGTTTTTTGTGCTTATAAGTTTTATTAATTATTGAATTTATAAAAAAAATTACATTGGTTTTATCAATTATTAATTAACATTATATTCACTAACTCTAATTTGTGATTTTATCATAAGTTTGTAACTGTTGTTAAATTGAATAATTGAGTGGGATTGAAAATTTTAAATTTCCATTTAACTAAAATTCACCCCACCCCCCTCTTATAGATTTACCTTCCTTATTTATCTGATACAATATTTCATATCAGGTCTTGTATCTATGTTTGAGACTGAATCAATTCATATTTTTTAGTTTCAGTTGATTTATCAAATTTTATATCTTATTTTATATACATTAATAATGTGGTAGAGAAATATTGTTTTATAGCAGAATTATAGTTGAAAAATTATAGAATATAAATAATATCCAGCCACTATTAATTGATAGAGCATAATATGAATAATAGTGTGATAATAGGAATATTTTTTTTAATAATATTGGTGTTGATCATTTTATTATAATGATTAGAAATTATTTAATTCTCAAGAAATAAATTTCTACTTTAAATCATGCTCAGAAGATGGAAAATCAAGGAAATTACAAAGTCATAAATACATTATTTTTTTCTATGAATTTTGGTATCTATATTGAAATTTATTTATGTGAAAAAGATAATGGTATATAGAAGAAATTTGAAATCACTCATTTTATTACTACTAAATTTCATAAAATAAGAAGGATTATGCTTTATTATAACTATAAATATTTTTTATTTTATGCTAGGTACGTCTTTAAAATAGATGAATCAAAGATTTATGATAGTCCTAATCAGGATTTAATCTCTTGGTGACAAGGATTTGGGTGATGATAATCTATTGTAGAAACTTATAGATATACTTCTAAAGAAGAGATAATCTTAGTGAACAAATATAGATGATACTAAAAAAATTATGAAGTTTAATATTAATGATCCTACTAGTACATTCATTCAATATGATAATTTTTTGAAAATAGATACAGGAAAAGATAAAATTGAAAATGGGGTAGATTTTACTTCTAATCTTGGTTATGCATATTTTGGTAATATCATTTTTTTATGATATTTAAAAGGATACTACTCCTAAAAATAAATTTTAACATCATTCAGATTGTAGTAATTCAAATGATAGTGGTAATGAACTTTCTCATTTTCAAAGAACGAAGAATAAGATATCTAGAAATATGAATTTATATTGTGATTAAAAATGTATAAAAATGAAAAAAAAGTTACTTTTGAAATCATCTATTAGGAATGAGAAAATCCTAACCATATTAGACTAGATTTTATGAGATTTAAATGGAAGGAAAATAAATCTAATATTTCTTCGAATAGTAAAGGGAAAAGGAGCTCAAGAGCTTTAGAAACTTTTAGTATAAGTGGTGGAGACACTACATTCAATAGTCATTCAGAAGATATTGATGGTAGTCAAAATATTATTGGATTCCATTAAAAAAATCCTAAGAATGAGAAATGTGTTATGGATAAGAAAATTGTTGAATCACTTACATATTTAACTTTTAATTCAATTATCTTGGATATTTAAATTATGAATCAAGATCAAATTCATCAGAAGATGAATTTTCAACTTTTTAAAAAGATGAAAAATAAAATTCATCAAAATATGATGAAGATATTCCTATATTTGATGAAATGACATGATATGTAACTCCCATTTAAATGAAAAATATTAAGTTAATGAAATTTTGTGATTATACTAAGGTAGATCTTTATAAATTTAATAATATAATTTCAAAACATACATATGAGATTTATAAACTTTCATTGAAATCAGATACCAAATATAGATCTAGTTTTTCATTTAATGATTGAAATTTGGTTATTAAATTAAAATCTAAAGTTAAGGGGTTAAATAAACATCTATCTAATTATATATCCAGAAAGTGTAATTTTGGTAATTTTTTCAAATAATTGAATCAATATTCAACATCTTATGTAATAGTTTCTACTTCTAGAAAATCACATTTTTAGTCAAATTTAATTGTTTATAAAAGTGAACCGTTTTATAATAAATGTTAAAGATGAGGTCTTGCACATGAGCCACAGCCCAGTCGGTGAGGACTCCTTAAGTGCATCCATGCAACCCGAGATCAAATCCAGGAAGAGGATAATTTTCCTGTACTATAGCAGTACTGTAGTAGGGACTGTAGTAGTACTGTAGTAGGTACTGTAGCAGGTACTGTAGTAAAGACTGTGCAGTACTGTAGGAAGAACAGTAGCAAGCATTGTTTGGCATTGTAGCAGCCGAGAATATTCCCTCGTTTGGGCCTTCAGGCCACTGATTTGGTCCCCGAGTCCTTTAAGGCCTTCGGGCCACCCAGGCCTTTGGGTCAGTAAGGCCTTTGGGCCACCTCAAGTCCTTCGGGCGACCTTAAGTGCATATGAAAATCAGACAACCTACAAGTAAAAAGATTCAAAAGGAGGATGGGCAAGGATCTTTCACCATAGCATAAGCTAAATGGATTGTAAGAATGAGAGGGTATGGAACCTACCATCAGGACAAGCCTATGCATGCATGGGAAAGCCTATCCAAATAGTCATGCAAAGGTGGAGAGTTGATTTCACAATGAAGATGCTGGGGAGGAGCAGTTCCAAGTAGTTAGTCTGGTTTGTATGTAATGTTTGAATACTACAGGAAATAAATTCCTCTAAGGCCTATGGACCATGTAATACATATTCCTACGGTCCTTGTAAGGGTTCCACCTCACCCCTTGAATGGTGGATTATCAAAAATCAATAAAAATTAAGGTCTTTGGGCCATTGGAGGAGTTAAAGATGAGGTCTCTAACAAAATAAATGTTAATTTAATAGAGTTAAATATTTTTTTCATAAATATTTTATATATAAAGATCTTTTAGCTATAGAATATTGAAGAGATATAAAGATGTGTGTTCTTAAAGTTTTATTTACTAATGTAATTAGACCCAAGAAAGTTTGCATACCAAGAATATAGTTTTATTGATTTCATGAAAATTGGTTGAGTATCCATATCCAAAATAAGAGGTACATAGACAAATATTTTTCTCAACATATAATAGGAGAAAATTTTAACTTCTATAACATTAAAAGGTTGAATGATTGATGAGTTAATTTTGGTGACAATGCGCAGGGTGAAATCATCAAAAGTAGTGATGTGCATTTTCTTGGTAAAAAATTAATTTCTAATGTTTTTCATGGTTTAGGACTTAATAAAAACATTATTAGAATTAGTTACTTATATGATGAGGGTTATCTTAGAAAACTCATAAATAATAAATTTACCATTCAAATTTTGGAAGGTACATTTATTATATCTACTGGAAGAAATGAGAATGTTTATAAACTAGACATATAAAACATTATACATCATAATATAAATTGTTTAAGTGAAATTGAATATTTATCTTGGATTTCTATTTTTAACATAAGCATACCTTGTTTAAGGTACTTTTATTCTATCCACTAATTATATAGTTTTTAGTTCAACTCAAAAATCTCTTTTTGATGGTTTTTTATATCTTCAAATAAGTGAGTATGAAGTGATCATGATGGGTGAGCTTAAATTTTTCTATGGTTTTCAAATTTTTCAGAAATAGGAAGAAAATATTTTAACTCAATATAATTATATTATATATTTTTTAAAACATTTTGGTTTTGAAAATTATTCAAGTATCATTTCTCTAGTAGTAACTTCTATCAAACTTGATCTTAATGAATCCTAGAAACTAGTTGATCATAAAATTTATAGGTGTGTGATCAGAAATTTAATATACCTAATAGCTAGTTGACCTGATATTATGTTTTTAAAATCTATATTATATTCAATAAAATCCAAAGGAATCACATTTAAATTGGTTAAGTATATAATATTTTATGTAAAATTATCTTCAAAACATATCCTATTTTAAT
The DNA here is from genome assembly GCA_963277665.1 of Viscum album. Classification (NCBI taxonomy): domain Eukaryota; kingdom Viridiplantae; phylum Streptophyta; class Magnoliopsida; order Santalales; family Viscaceae; genus Viscum; species Viscum album. The sequence goes on along the minus strand of OY728158.1, from coordinate 902,507,567 downwards.
CTTCTTGAATTGATTTTATACTTAAGAGTTTCTCAGATTCTGAATTTGGTTGTTTTAGTTTATATATAAAGATTAATTTTTAAACATGTCATTTTCTATGATAATCCTTAGTTTATTATTCCAGAAATAATAAACATGTGATAGAACATTTTATCACTAAATCTAAATATGCAGCATTATGAAGTTTTTTCACTCAACTACTATGGATGAATCACACAATCACATATTGTTGGGTTGATTTTCACTAAAACTCTAATTATTTATCATATAACAAGTGTTATTTATTTTTATAAAAACCAAGAATATCACTCATGGAAAAATCTTATAGACATAACACATCATTTCCTATGGTATCATTCACAAAAAGAATATATAATTCTCAAATTTATCAAAAACTATAATCAACTTACTAATATTTTCACTAAACTATCAAATCCTAATAGATTTGAATATATTAAATAGAAGTTAGTGATGATCAATTTGAATTTATCATAACTTCTAATTTTTTTGAATACAATCTCTTGAAATTGAAATAATCTTTGAAAAAAGAGGAGTAAAATATTTATTTTGTTTTATAACACTTTATATAGGTAACTTTAATTTTTCTAGAAGATAAAAAATTTTAATTTTATTCATTGTATATTACTTGTTTTTAATTGATATTAAATCCTTCTAGCATAATTTATTCTATGTAAAATATTTTATAAAAAAATCTTAAAAAATTATATATATATATATATACATATTATTTCATATAATAATTTATGTGTTACATGATATTTTATAAAATATTCTTATATTTCAATATATGTGCTGTTATGAAATCTCTCAAATGCTCTAATATGAAATTTTTCATTTTATCTAATATAATTTTTAGATTTAACATTATTAATATTTTTATATTTTTTAACATCATCTTTTAATTAGTTATTTAATAAATTTATAAACATTTTATGGTATAATATATTTTCTCGGGTATAATATTAAATATTATATTTACTCTAAAATAATATCTAATGTATTTGTAAGTATCATGATCTGATTCCTTAATTTTTTTAAAACCTTTATGTTTTTTCTCTAATATTAATTATTTAAATTTATTTTATCATTAGATATATATCGATAAATCTCTTAGGAAGATAGAATTGTTTCATAAAAACAAATTGGAGACTAATTTCATACTCAAGAATATAATAAAATTTATTTTGAACATTCTCTAGTACCATCTTTGTAGGAAGAAAATCACTCATAGGTATCTAGAGATAACATTTAGAAGGTCCAAATTTATTAATCTTATCATATATATATATTTAATTTTTGACTCTCATTTATACTTTGATATATTTTCTTTCTTTTTAAAATTATATTTTTTGAAGGGGTAGAGTTTCAACATCATTTCAAAAAACAAAGGGGGGTAAATTTTTAAATAAATTTTTTAATCAAGGGAATGTTTTTTCAAGGTGAAGTTATCTTAGGGGTAGAGAAACATTATATGTTTTCCTAATATTTTCCTCAATATTTCAAATATATAAGTTAAGGATAAATTTATTTTTGACTAATGAGTTTGTTCTTTTAAAACTCTATTTTTTTTAATGATCTGATCAAAAGATAGAGAATTCAATATTCCTCATGTATCAATATAAAATATTTATATTAAATAACCTTTTTAATTTTATTTAATGTGTCTTATAATTCTCAAAAAGAGGGAGGTTTTTTATTCAATTAATTTATTGCATACAATTTTTTTAAAATCAAGATAAATTTAACTTTGAGCTATATTTAACTTAAAATTTGATTTAGTTATTTTTTTGTGTAGGATAAAAATCTGGTGAACATAAATCTAGTGAATTTAAGTTTAAAATACAGTTTTTGAAACTTTGGTGATCTGGTGTTTCATTCTAGATTGATTTTTCCAAGTTATGGACCATTATAGTGTCATAATTTGATGTCATCCAAAGATATAGGGATTTTTTGAATCTATTAGTAGATAGAGGTTATTGTTTCTAATTCCATTGAAACTGAACCTAATGTTTTTAGAATCCAATCATCAGAGGAATGTATATAAATATTACCCATTTATTCCTAGATCTAAATAAACTTATGATACAAAATTCTTTTTAAATATGTACTTTTATTTTAAACCTTGCAATATCATACTGCTAAGTGTGCTTTCAATTATAGTTGTTTTCTGTTCTAAGTGTTTCTGATTAAATCATATATTTTTTGGAATATTTTATTGTAATCATTGATCTTGTGACTATAGTTTCAAGAATATTTTGATGTGTGGAAGTAGGGTTTTCTGATTGAGTTGATCAATGGGATTATAGAGCTATCTGGTTGATGATGAGTTTTCGGGCATAGGAATTTTCTAGCAATAATGGTGTTGAATAATCTTTTAGTGGTTGATGATTATTATTTATAATGTTTATTCCAAGTATTTCTATGCTTTAAAGAGAATACTTGGAGTCATTTTAAAGACTCCATTACTGCTTAAGGTTAAAGAAAATACCTCCCCGATAAGAGGTTGATGTCCTTTAATATTATCCTTTAGAGGAGTTCTTAGTTTCTTAACGAGTACTCCATGTTTCATTTTTATTTATGATATGTTTATATATTATATACTTATATATATTTACACCATGATTACAAGTCATATTACTTGTTGAATTTCCACTAATTTCACATTGTTTTTACTGATTATTCAATATTCACTGTATTCACTTACTATGATCTGTGAATTTATCAAGAGTTTGTAACTACCGATAAACTAAATACTCAAGTGGGATTGAAAATTTTAAGTTTAATTTTGAATATAATTCACCCCTCTTATATTATTATATGCCTCTTTTATCTGGGACAATAGGCATCATGAATTTTATGGTTACTGAAAAAGATATGGTGTTGGGTGGTTTTTTTAATGGATAAATCTACCATTGGGATAGAGGGGGGTATTGGTTCCATGATTATGAGTATTTATTAATTAGTTCCAAGAAATTATGTGTTAAAAATCCAATTTTACCCAATTCCTTGATTTCCTGCCCTCTTGGCTAAGAATATCGACCAAGAAACCTCTCTTAGGAGATTTGATTATTCCTTTTAAATAAAAACTCCTCTCTTTTGGATTTTTAGAGGGATTAAATTAGATATTTGAGTATGATTCATAGAATTATGAATCTATGAATTTTGGTGTGATTTTCCATCTTGAAGACCCTCTTGAGGTAGGTAGCTACTCACAAAGTCTAATTATGTCAATAACTAGAAATCCTGAGTGTTTTATGAATTAATTTTTTATTTTAATCTATGATAAATGTTTTACTCAAATCATGTGTGAATATCTTCTTATGAGAAATGGTTTTAGAAATGGGAAGGTGAATCCGGTGTGAGTGTGTGTGTTCACTCACTTTTTTATGGAATGGTTATTGAGAAGGTGTTTTTGAAATAAGTGGTTTTGGTGAGGGTTCATGATTCATGTGTATTGGTGAAATTATTGATTTGAATATTATTTATATACTAAAATTGAGGCACTATATATTTTATGGATTCACATGTGTTAATGTAGCATATGGTTGGGGACTTATAGATTCAATTATGAATAACATAATGAAATTAGGGCACACTAGATTGAACTTACAAATGATGAATTGGGTTAGGGGAAACGGGTTTCCACTTATGAGTTTAGTCCATCCATGGAGTTCTATTTAGATTGGGGATGAATTTCTTGAGCTTTCACATACATAGAATGAGTGTGTGATTTTTAGTGTGGGTTATTTTGTTATAATAATGGATTTAAAAGTAAAAGTGTGTTTTTGAGTGAGTTGTTGTATGGTTTTATATTTCTTGTTTATTTTATTACACTTATCTCATTTGCATATAAAATTTGAGAAAAAAAATTATTATTTAACTAGTATTTGAGGGAAGTATTTGGGGATATTTCCAACTGAGTTATGTACTCACACCTACATATACATCTTGGTCTATATGAAGTTTTTGTTTATTATGGTGTAGGTAATAGGAAGACCACTTACTTCTCTTATAGAGATCTTGGATGTTGTGGTATTAGGTTATGTAGTTTGGACCATGAAGGTAACTATATATTGGAGCAAGGTAGAGTTCCTTATGGGAAACTTGTCTTTAATTTTGGTTCATTTGGTCTTGCAATCTTGTTTAGTGTTTTTTTATCTATTGAAACCCAAATTATTGGCGATGGTTTATATTTATGCTATGTATTAGAGTTTTTTCTTGTATTAGTTCACAAATTATATATATATATATATATATATATTCAATTAGTTTCCAATTAAAGGATATTTTGTATGCATGGAAATAGTCCTGCGTGATTTGGTTATTCCCTTGACATTTATTTCATGCCAATGGTGTCTGAGGTATGAACCTAAGGTTAGTGGAATTCTGATCCTACCAAAGGTAATGGGTTAAGGTCAGGCTGTTACAATTAAACTCCAACCACCATATAGTAATCCTCCATGGAACCTAACCTCATTAAAACCTTTATAAAACCTCTAATATGAAGTCCTGAAACTATGATAAAATTACTTCCATGGTCTTATGAGGAGATAAAAGATGAGTAATGATTGAAAAAAGTAGTAAAAGGGGGTAACATGGATTGAAAAGGTCGATAATATGAATTAAGGTCCTAAGTATTGATCACTGAGGCTTGGGGTCATTATGAAATGCTTACACAAACACCTGAGTTGTATAGGAAGAATATGGAAATGAACCATGAATAATGGATGGCCCTAATATAAAATAAAATTTCATAGGACCTTTCCATTTGGTGGTGAACAACAGTATATGTGTTTGAACCTTAGTTAAATCTAGATATAAAATCTTATCCCATTAAAATTGATATTAATCTATTAAAATCCCTTTTTCATTTCACTACAGTACATAGAGATAACCACCTCCATGTCATAGAAAACCTATAAACGTTCATTTCACCCATAATCCCCTTCTTAATAAAAGAACAATAATGAAATAGCTACATCATTCTCCCCATTTTACCTTGACTCCCCCTGAGCAACCATAGCATAAAACATTTGTAACCCGGACATAGAGACACTTTTTAAACCCAAATAGGAATTTCAATATTTGATTCCTATAGATCCTACATCAATGATCAAATCAATATAAAATGAGAAATGATGCACTAAAACCCACCAAAATATATCTAAATATAATTAAGAAAAGAAAAACCAATAAAATCACCCAAAATACCTATCCACTATTCCTAAATCACTAATAAAACATGTAATAAATCATGACCACATCCAAGATCGTGTTTCACACCCCATTATTTATAATAACTAAAATGTAAAACTACACAACATGACCCTAATCCAAAACTGGCATTTTGGACTCCACTATGAAAAACCACTTCCTTTCACCGCCAAACTCTACCATTGATCTAACATAATACCTCAAACACCCCATAAAAAACTTGAGGAACAAGGATGGTTTGAGACTCTATATAATAATTATTTGAATTGATTCTCATTCATGGTAATCAAAAACAATTCTAGAAAAATTTAAAACATCCATGTAACCAAAAAAAACCCAGTGAGATACCTCTCAAAAAGAATCTATCTATCACAGGATCAACTGAAACACACAAACATAAAATAACCACATCATATTAATAAGTATCACTCATAAAAAAATAGGATACTGAGAACTCATCGATGAATCACATTTATATGTACACTATTTAAGGCCATTGTGTACCCACATGAAATGAACTGTAGAAATAGAATTCCCATGAAACACCTCTTATTTACTATCCAAAATCTAAATATGCTTATCCATTATTTTTGTATCATCCTAAATATCTAACAAACTCCAATAAATGAGGTGTGAGATATCATGAATATTCAAATGAATCCATGACACATAGAAAGCATCACTTATCCAATTCATATATAAAAACATATCTAACCAATATGACACCACAAAAATGATCTCAAAAATATAAAAAGGACCTATGAATCAAAGAGAATGATTACTCCAATGACAAAAAAAATCTACCCTTGATGAGGAAAAACCATTTGAAACACATGATCTCCAACACCAAACTCCAATGGATTCCTCTTTTTTATTTCACATTGGACTTATGATGATATTGTGAAACCTTTATCCACTCATGAATCACTTACACCTTATCTATTGTACTCAGTATGAATTATAGTCTGAGAATCACTAACTCTATATCCCCAACCCAATAAAATATAGATATTCAAGGCCATCCATACAACTAATATAATCCAAACTAGTGGATTATTTAAAATGATATTTATATGTATACTCAACCAAGGGAAGGTGTTTCACCCACAAACTAGCAAAATATTGACCACACATGCACTATAAGTTTTCTAATGTATAGATCACATACTCTATATGACCATTATTATGTGGATATAAATTAATTATAAGGAACAACTGAGATCCAAAATTATGTTGAAGACACTTCCATACATGTAAGGTAAAATAAGGATCTTTCTCATAGATGTACATCCTAAGAACTCCATGAATCAATATGACACTACAATAGATGAGGCCTTTAATAGTTCTAAAAAGGTATTTGTTAGGACAAAATAGTTTTGAATACCTAAGAATGATTAAAAGCGTTCGACCTTTATCAATTCTAGAAAAAAGTACTGATAAAGAAAACCTTTATTAGTGCTAAAAAACGCATATAAAGGGTTCCTTTATCAGTGATTTTTTTAGTGCTAATAAAGGTGGTCTTTATAAATTATTTCTTTTTTGCACAAATAAAGGTGTCATTTATCAACACTTTATCTAGTGCTAATAAAGGGTACCTTTATCAGTTAATTTCTAGCACTGATAAAGGCCATATTAGCTACAACCTTTCAGTATCCATGAAGCATCCCAATAAAAATAAATCATAATTAGAATATATAAACATAAATATATATATATATAGAAAATTATATTAGAATAAAAATATAACATTGCACCATCATTTCAATTAAAATTTTACCTAAAAAATATTTACATTGATGTTACATGTACAATTAATCAAAAAAAATTACATACCATATAAAAAATCAAAACTAGCATACTTTTTTCAATGATCAAACTTCGTATAAAGTCCTTTTCATAAAGTAAAACCAATCTTTGATTTAGTAATAGTAAATAAAAATATATATATATTTTTAATGTTATATAATCCATATATGATAAATTATATTGTTAATTACTATATATATTAATGATATTATCAATTAATCATGTGTCAGATTGATGTGAAGTTGAGTCCTACATGTCACAAATGAATTATAGATCATTGTCCTAAAGTTTAAAAACAATCCAAGATCATTTTCTCAGTGTTAGCTACGTGAAGTGCAATTTAAACTAAAATGAAACTTTTATATTGAAAACATGAACATTGATTCATAATTTCCACATCGTATGTCAAATTATTGTGTGGTAAGTTCCTACATGTCACAAATTAATTATCCAGCATTATTCTACAGTTTTAAAACAATCCAATCTTATTTTATCATTTTTCTCTAGTGATGAAAATTTTAAACTAAATTGACACTTTTATATTAAAAACACAAAATTCAATTCATACCAGCCACATCATGTGTTAGATTGATGTGCGGTAAATTCCTACAGATAAAAAATGAATTATGAGTTTTTTCCCTAAATTTTGAAAACAATCCGATCTTTTTTCTCAGTTTTGGATATGTGACATATTTTAAACTAAAATGAAACTTTTATATTGAAAACTTGTAATTCGAGTCATACCAGCAAAATCTTGTGTAAAATTGATGTATGGTCAGTTATTATACATAAACAATTAATTATTGATAGTTTTACTAAATTATAAAAAGAATTTCAATGTGTTTTATTAGTTTTGAGTAAGTCATGAGTGTTTTGAACTAAAAATTCACTTTTGAATTAAAAACATACACTATGAATCATACTTAGAACATCATGTAAGGATAATTTTATTCCTATATTTCACAAATTAATTATAAATTATTTTCCTAAACTTTGAAACATGCACTTCAAGTCATACTTGTGACATCGACTTTCTAATTGATGTGTGGTCAATTCCTAGATTTCTGAAATGAATTGTGGATATTTTACTAAATTTTGAAAAAAATTCAATCTCGTTTTCTTAGTTTTGGCTATATTATGTGTTTTAAACTAAAATGAAACTTTTATATTGAAAATTGGTACTTCGAGTCATACCAACAACATTGTGTTTAGAATTGATGTGTGGTGTATTAGTACACATCACAAATGAATTATGGATCATTGTAAAAAATTGTGAAAACAATTGGAATGTTTTTGCTTAGTTTTTAGTATGTCATGTGTGTTTTGTACTAAAATGACACTTTTTTATTAAAACACGCACTTCAAGTCATACCAGGAACATCGTGTATCATATTGAGGTGTTTTTTATTACTACACATCATAAATAACTTATAAATTGTTTTTCATAAAGTTTTAAAACAATATGAACTCGTTTTCTTAGTTTTGGATTTATTATGTGTATTTTAAACTAAAATGACACTTCTATATTGAAAAAATGTACTTCGAGTCATACCCATCACATCATCTATCAGATGGATGTGTAGTTGATTCTTATATGTCACAAATTAATTATGGATCATTTTCATAAATCTTGAAAATATTGTGAGCTCATTTTATCATATTTTTCTATGTGATGTGTATTTTAAACTAAAAGAGAACTTTTATATTGAAAACATACACATAGATTCATACCAGCCACATAATCTATCGAATTGATGTGTAGTCAATTCCTACACATAAAAATTGAATTATGGAGAATTTTACTAATTTTTTAGAACAATATGATCCATTTTCATGTTTTTGGCTAGTGACTCATAGTTTAAACTAAAATGACACTTTATATTAAAAACATTCCCATCGAGTCATACCAGCTACATAGTGTATCAGATTGGAATTCAGTCAATTAATACACATCACAAATGAATTATGGATCATTTTACTAATATTTGAAAACAATTAGATCTCTTTTTATCATTTTTGAGTATGTGACATGTGTTTTGAAATAAAGTGTTAATTTTAAACTAAAAATGTATACTTCAAGTCATACTGGAAACACCTTGTATTGGATTGATGTGTGGTTGATTCTTATATGTCAAAAATGAATTATGGATCATTTTTTAAGTATCAAAATAATTTGAATGTGTTTTCTCAGTTTTGAGTATTTCATGTGTTTTTTTAACTACAATTTAAAATTTAAACTAAAAACACACACTTCAAATCATATTAGGAACACTATATATAATATTAAGGTTTGGTTGATTCCTACATGACAAAAACGAGTTATGGATTATCTTGTAAAAGTTTGAAAACAATATGAGGTCATTTTCTCAATTTTGGCTATTCGATGTGTGTTCTAAACTAAAATGAAACTTCTATATTGGAAATAAGCACTTTTATTCATACATTCCACATATTCTATAACATTTATCTAAGGTTTAGTCCTACTTGTCACAAATTAATTATGGATATTTTTCCTAAAGTTTAAAAACAATATGAGATCATTTTCTCAATTTTGGATATATGATGTGCGTTTTAAACTAAAATGGAACTTTTGTATTGAAAACATGAACTTTGAGTCATACCATTCACATAATGTGTAGGATTTAAGTGTATTAATTCATACATGTCACAAATTAATTATGGAGTGTTTTCCTAATGTTTAAGAATAATCCATGTTTTTTTATCATTTCTGGCTAGTGATAGATATTTTAAACTAAAATAACACTTTTATATTAAAAACAAACACTTCAAGTCATACCAACCACAGTGTGTGTCAAATTAACATGTAGTTGATTCATACACATCACAAATGAATTATAGATAATTTTCTTATAGTTTAAAATAATCATAGATCATTTGATCATTTTTTAGTATGTGACATTTGTTTTGAACTAAAGCATCAATTTTAAACTAAAAACATATACTTTGGGTCATATCCAGAATATCATGTATTGGATTAAGGTGATATTGATTCATACATGTCATGCCATTTTTTATTGTTCTCAAAAGTAGGTTCTCTTAAATTGGATCACATCCATGGTGATAAGAAACTCTCACCATAGATGTGATCCAATTCAAGAGAACATTCTTTTGAGATTAAAAATCCTTCAACCATCACACCATTTATTATTCATATTCAAGCATTATATCTATGAGAATTAACTAAATAAGTAGTAATAATTAACCTTTTCATAATATTTGTATAAATTCTTGACTAATTTATCTATTTCCCTTATATCATTTTCATCCTTGAAGTCCAATCTCTCATGAGCACTAGTAGCTTTGGACATGTTACTAGCTCTGTCAGAATCTCTAGAGTATAAACCTTCATTATACTTCTCCTTGAAAAATTGGTAAAAAATAATATATAAGTTTTATTATATTAATGATTCACATATAAAATGTGACTCCAGGGTTATATCCCATACTAGATCAAAAACATTAAAGGTAATCACCTAAATTTGATGTTGAAAAACATTCTGACACCATGTACTTTTCTCACTCATCTCTAAAAAAAATTACTTCTTCTTTTGAGTATGTAGATTTTTGGAAATATTAGTAGTACTGAGAAAATATAGACAAAAAAATGATCAAAAATATTTTTAATTAAATTTTATTTACCTTAAAAAATTACATGTTCAGGGATGCTTGTCTTTTGATGATATATGGTATATTTCATAAATTTTTAAACTTAATATCTATAATAATTGTCGTTATTTGGCTTTAGACATTATAGAAAAATTGACCAAAACAAGTAAATTATTTTGAAATATGTTTTAATAGTTAAACGTTACTATATGTACCTTAATCCATATCCATTTGAAGAAATTCATAGGATTCTTATGTTCAGTCACCGACTTCATACCATGATTTATTATATATTTATAGAGCTCTATATCATGAAAAAATTCCCATAAAAATAAAATTTGAAATATATAATTTTATTTTTATTAGTAAAATGTTGCAGTTCAATAAAAAATCACAATAGTCATCATGTTTAGTTGGTTTAATGGAAATCTATACATTGGATCCAAAATAAACATTTTGGTTATCTAAATTGATTATGATGAGCATCCAGTTCTTCCTAAAATACAAAAAAAATTATTAATATATATATATATATTATGATTAGATTTTGTATTTTTTTTCCCTTAAATTATAGGAATTAAGATGATTTTGTCATCTATCATTTTCTTCTAAAATTACTTGCTTAGTTCATCTTTTTTCTACTTAAATTTCTTCCAATTCCAAAAAAAGTTAATGCATAGAAATGATATATAGATTATTGATTCCAATCATGATTTTTAGGTTTTACCCATTATATAGTAGTACTATATTCATTTGTAGAAAATATGAATAGTAATTAACTTTAATGAACATAGTAGGTCATTTTTTGGACAGCCAGATTATGAAAATTTACCTCATGAACATATTCACATTTGAGAATCCTATCCATTCAAACTTGATAATATCATTTATAATCTCTAGACCAATCATATATGTAATGACATATCAAAATAGTTTTTTCTTTATATTTAATGTAGGATATATTTCCATCTTTTAATGTTCTGTCTACGTGAACTTATAATGTTAATATATGTGGTAGTAGAACTGGTGGGGAGAAGGTACTTCTAGAAAGTCCTTTTTATTTCTTGGTTTATTTAATAGATTTTCTTGATCTGAAATTTTGTTTCCCCATTATTTTATTTTCCTATAATAATATACCTAATTTCATACCTTTTTCATTAACTGTTAAAGGCTTTTAATTTGAGAAAATTATTAAGGACATAACTCATATATCATTATAAAATTAGATAGTCATGCTATGAAAGTTTCAATAGCATTATCGACTATAGTAATATCTAGATCATCAATAGGAATAAAAAATAGATCACTCAGATCATGAGCTACTTAAATTCCCACACTCATGTGATCTTTTTGGATATTTTTTGTATAGACTATCTCCTATGATATTATACATTATACCCATCTAAACAAGGTGATTTTTGGGTGTTGACAGATATAAATCACATTCAACTTCACCCTATAGAATTTTAGTAATATAAAGTTATCAAAAGTTATTTGATTAACATTTAAAATAAAGAGTAATGAAAAAATTTATTATCTTGGGTAATGTAATCAATTTAGGGGAATGTATAGCCTCAAAGTTAGTGGGGTGATTTGGATCTTCATGTACTGATCTTTGTTCCACTATTGATTTACTTTGATCCTTTCACATATATTGTTCTTCCAAACCATAATAAGAAATAATATCTTTCTAATTATCTATTTTTTCTTTCCTTACTTTCATTGTCTCATATATATCTCCTTGAAACTTTGTCTTCTCGAAATATTTTTGAGGTGACACTCCAAAACCTACACCTCTAACACAACCATATTGTTTTTTCTACTTCAAATTTAATGAAATTAGTTTTTCTTTAGGTATAGTTGATGTTTATTTTTGTGTCTAAACCGTATAAAAAACATATGAACATAAATAGATATTTTTATGTAATACTATTCTAAATTATAAACAGAATAAATAATTACTATTATGTTATACTTACACATGATTCTCATGATGCTTGTTTGTTTTCTTCAACTAGTTTCCCCACGTTATGTATATAGGCATCCTTCCACAGTACGTGACATGGGTTGGAAATGGATTAAGATGTTGATTCGTCAATATACATATAAACAAAAAAAATATATTGTTTTATATCCATAAAACAATTATTATAGATTAAAAATATATACCATTTTGTTTTCAAGTGAAGGATACATCATCCTTTCTTTATTATAGGGGTACATTATTTTTTCTACATGTTGTTTATTTTCATAACTTCTAGGTTGGTTCATAAATTAAAAAAAATTAATCAAATTGGGTAAAATGAATAATGTTAAATAAAAATTATTGAATACATTGCACCTAAAATGATTTCTTGTCATAATGACTAATGAAATCTTTCCATGTATCTAGTTTAATAATGTGTGCATACATAACCAGTGGGTGAGGGTTTACTTTCCCCTCAACATCCCTAAGATGATTCTTTGTAAAAAGTGTCTAGAAGCATCTATGAACTTTTCTAGTGACCATTATGACTATTTATTATGTAAATCATCTAAAATAAATGAACTATATAGGGGATAATGAGAAGTAAATCAATGTTTCATTATATAAATTTTTTTTAAAATAGAGAAATTATATCATAACATTACCTTAATATATTCTCAAAGAGTTCCCTTAAGTATAGGTAATACATGGTGCCAAATCTATATTAATTGGAACATGAATTCTATTTATGATACCAACATAACTAGTGAACATTTACTTGTTGGGGTCAATAGGTTGGCCATGTTGATTCTAGTCAATCTCAAATTTTATACCCTTTCTTCTTGATTAGATAATTTTATTTAACATAGTGATCCTACATCATTATTGTTTTTTTCATCAACTTGATGTTGATCCCCAAATAATTATGTAGTTTCAACATCAATCATTTGTTCTTCCTCAGGATTGGTAACATAACTATATACAAGACTCGTTATCTACATGAGTTTTCAAACATTTAATTTATATTACATAAATACAGTAGATAACACGTAATATTATGAGGAAAAACATAGTATATTAAAAAACACTTTAACCTTCAATTGAACTTGATTTTTTTCTTTAAATATTAAAGGGATTTGGATCCCGTACCAATTATCAAAATCCCCTATTTTTGGTCCCCTTTAACATACAAAGAATTTTCTAGATTGGGACTATTTTGAAATGATTGTGATCTCCCATGAAAGAGTTATCCTCAATTAAATTGACATATGACCCTACATTAGTTTTACTCTCTAATAGGACAACTATACAATTCTTGTTTGTTGGATCTGAGAAAAAAATACCCAAACTACTTGTGATGTCATTATGAACGGTTTATCCTTATACGCTTCTACACTATAATTCACCTTCATAAATCCCGATTCATCTACTTTCACTATAATACTATTATCAAACCATTTTCAATGGAAATCAAAACTTGAAATGTTGTATAATCCAACTCATATATTTGTTTTATGATTCAAAAATATGACATATTCACATAAATTGGATTTCTATACTTATAATTGAATATGTGCATCGCTTTTTCCATAAGTATAACTCCACTGTTTTTCATCATATTCCATTCATATTGTTCCTTTTTATAAAATTTATAACCATTAATTTAAAACTAGTGTAATATATAACATTTACTTTTGGTCCCCTGGATAGGCATCAAAATCATTCAATAGTTGAATTTAGATTTTTAGATAACATCATATAAATATGATCTTGGAACCATCCTATAAACTATTTCTTATATGAATTTGGCATCCATCCTTTATCCCTTGATGGATTAAAGTTTATAATAATTTATTTGTGGGATTCAATGTATAGAGAAAGCTTTACACTATTATGTAAAATGTAAAGGTGATCTTTTTCCCACTTTGTGATGGTAATTGTAACAAAATTTCTTCTAGAAAACCCTTCACCCATAAGGTATCTTCTGTAACAACACTTTGGGAGACCAATGCCATAAAGATCTAATAAGTAATCGGTACAGAATGCAATAGCTTGTTCAAAAATATATCATTCTACAGTACAACCTTCACGATGAATTCAATTATTGATATACCCTTTAAAAATATTCATATATCATCCAATGGGGTACATCCATCTGTAATGGACAAGACCACATAGTTGAACCTTTATAACTAACTGAACTATTAGGTAGACCGTTATATCAAATAATGATGGTGGGAATAACATCTCTAATTCACATAATATTACTGCAATCTCCTTATTCATATTGGAAACTTCACTGATTTTATAACTTTATTGAATAAGGATTTGAAAAATAAGTAGGGTCTAGTTATTTTATGACATACATTTATAGGAATAATATAATGTAAAGAGATATGCGTTAAATATTGCATCAAAATATGGTACTCATGTAATTTTAGACCCTGTAAATTCAAATTAATCATTTATATGACATTATATATATTTAATTAATACACCTATAGAACTTTTACACCATTAAAGAATTTTAAAAATTGAAATTTTTCTTATCTGGATAGAGTGTAGGTTGTTCAAGGGAGAAAATTTTGCATCACTAATTCCAACTCTTCCCATATCCCCATGTCGATCATGTCCAACCTTGCCTTGAATCCATATTTTTTTGTCAAGAACATTTATTAATGTGCCAATGACACTATAGAATATATATTTTTCTACATGCATGGCATCAAGAAAATTTCTGATGTACAAACAATTCCAGTATTATAATTCAAAGAAAACTGATTGATTTTTTCAACCAAATTGCATAAGGTTTTTTAAAAGGTTTTACTGAAAACAATGTAAATGTTTTTTACTTTATCATATGGTTGATTTCCTATTAATGAAGTTTCTGTTATACCTTGTTATGTGTTCCCATTGAACATTTTCATATAGGATTGATATTTATGTCATAAAGGTAAAAAAAATTGATGTCCTAATAACATAGTCTTTGAGGCATGTTTCAACCAAACAGAGTGTGTGCATTCTTCACAAATGGGACACCCCAATATTCCTTTAATGCTAGAGCCTAAAAATTTTCTGTAAGTATAAAAGTCATTTATTATATTGTACAGTATAGATATCAATGTAAATTCTTCACTTATATGAGTATCATACAATGTAACATCTGTATTCCACATCAATTTCAGATATTAGATCAATGGATCAAAATACACATCAATATCATTACCAGGTTTGTTTGGTCCAGTTATAAGAAGATACAACATAATGTATTTATACTTCATGCATAACCATGATAGAAAGTTATAATTTACCAACATAACTAGTCATGTACTATGAGTACTACTCTATACACTAAAATAATTTATTCCATCTATAGATAATGAAAGATGGAGGTTTCTCAGCTAACTTCTAAATTCATGATACTCCTAATCAATTTTCTTCCACTGAGGAGTGTGTGTTGTGTGATGTAGTTTCCCATATTCAATTATTGTATCTACATTACATGTCAATTTTCTAGCAGTTTCTTAACATCCATATAGTCTTCTAAATTGTGTAATGATAAGAAAGTACCATACAACTTTCAAAGGAATTGATTCATATTTCTTATATTGATTCACACCACACTTAGGGAATTTTCTAAGTTATTTATGGTCCTTGTGAAATAATATGAAATCATTTGAATATACATTTATTTTTTTAGAGATCATGTCCATTGAACATAGCATTTATTTAGTATCGTGTATTCAATAAGGAAGCTCATTTTCTACCGGTAGCATATCATTATGGAGACACAATAGTTCTAAAAAGTTTGTGTCAATCCATCCAATATTATCTTTCAAATTATATATCTTAAATAAATCTTACAATGTTATATATTTAGTAAATATGGTATAAAATGGACTCTTAGCACAGTTATTTATCTTATCAAACAACTTTGGGCAATTATAAAGTTCATATTCAATTTCCATTATCATTTATTTTATATGATATCCATCACCATTTACACTAGTATTCATATCAAATAATAACAGGTTTATGCACATTCTAATTAGATAGATCAACAACATGTACAACAATGGATTCAAATACAACTTATCCTCATTTTATAATAAAAGTTAATAAACATGAGGTTGAGGGAGAGGGTGAAGAAAGAGTGGCTTGAGATGAGGGATATTGGGTGCAGAATTAGGGAGATCGAGGTAAAATTTCATGTGTACACCGTTCAAATATATTAGGAAAATTAAAAACACCCAATGAATAATTAAAAATTTATAAATAATAAAAGAGGTTTAATGAGTCACACGCCATGGTTTTTTGAAAGTGTTGATCATATGGGGAGTTAGAGGGATAGTGGTGGGGAATTTTTAGTCTCATGATATCCTAAATGGTGCAAGCGATCGGGTCCTCTATTAGGGTATTATTTAAAAGATCGTAAATGTTTTATTGAATCTTTTTTTAAAAACATTGATAAAGACCCATATTTATCAGTGCTAAAATAGAAATCACTGATAAAGGATAATCATAAAAAGTTATTAAAATTCCATCATCATAAAAATAGAAAATACAATAAGAAATTAGTTATTATAGATCCCTATAGATCCCATGTTCCTAGAATGTCGGTCCCTGCCTCAGGGGTGTTGACCTCTCTTCCATGTCTTGGTCCTTTTAGGAGGCTCATGCTCATCATCTGATGACAAGTCAAGAGAGTCTTCCAGGATAGAGAAGATCCTATATTTCTAGGAAACATCCTAAAATTATATCTTTGGGTTGGCTTTAAAACTATCTTCAATGTTTGTAGATAACAATTTCTGGACAATGAGAAAATCTCTAAATCCAAAAATAACTTATTCTATTTTTTGAAAAAATGGATTCAACCTATGAGTCAAACCACTTTGGCACACCCTCCCTCAGACCCTAGGGAAATATTTCACCTTTATAATCATCTAGAGGAGTTTAAACTTTGGAATTTTTTACTCTAGAATTGTCACATTCTTTGTCTGAGGTCGTGACAAAAATATCATAAGCAGTTTTCATTAAATCAAAAAATAAATGATAGAAACACTATTCCCATTTTTAGTTTCAATAGTCCTAAACCGATAAGAGACCATCTGCAGTGGGGTAACATCACCCAGAATGTATGTTCTAGCTAAGTCTGTTCCAGCCAGTATAAGGGAGGTCTGCCCCGCCTTGAAGAAAGAAATATATGGACAGGATTTCCTATATGTGAATAATTGTAAAGTCTCGTTTAAAAAAGAGTGAATGAATGTTAAAAAGGAATGAAATTTAATAATTATAAAATTAGTAAATTGTAAAAATATTACAAAGATGAACAAGTGTAATTAATTTTATAGATTTTTAAAAAAAAGTAAAAATGAATATGTGTTAAAATGAAAATGAATACATATTAATTATATAAATTACAACCATATTAAAGACAATAAATATTAATGGATAAACATGTATAAATAAATATTAAAAATTTGTAAAATTAAAAAAATGTTAAACAAAGAATAAATTACAAAGATATTAAAAAACAATTAAGATTATTATTGAATAAATAATATTAAAAATGAATAAATTCAAAAAATAAAAAAATAATAAATAGTATATATTGAATAAAAATATAAAAAATGAATAACATTTACTAATTAGAAGCATAATATATATTAAATATATTATGTTAATAAATATAATTCTAAAATGAATATTAAAAATTGAATAAATTATAGAAGTATTATATGTGTGTTCATTATAAATAAAAATGAATTTATTACATATATGTATGTGTGAAATTAATGGAACACATGTTTGATATATGTTAAATTGAAAAAACAAATGAAATCTAATTAAATGTCCATTACTCGATTCAATTAATCAATTTTTTTAATTAATATTATTTTTTAATTATAAATCATTGTTCGCTAAATATATGGATTAGTTAATGTAAATATACATATTTTGTATTATATAAATCATATTTAAGAAAATATTATTTATATTGATATATATATATATTAAAAATATCAAATATATTAATGAATAATTATGTATAAAGACATTAAAAATTAATAAATTACAAAAATATTAAATGAATAAATTTGTAAAATTTATAAATTATAAAAAAAGTAAAAAAAATAGCTTTACAATATTAATGAATATATAATATTAAATGAATTCATGTTAAAATGAGTGAAATTTATTTTATTTTTTTTAATTTGAGGCCAAAAAATATTTTTTTTATTGAAACAAATGACTACGTTTTTTGGTAAAGGAGCCTCATTACATGGCTCGTAGACTGAGAGGTAATTAAAACCAATTACATGGCCTGAAGACCCATATTTTTTACTCAAATCCCCCTCTAGTGAATAGTAATTCTACAGTACCTGAACTGTTACAGTTCTCACTATGGTGTATGCCACCACTACAGTGTCGTCGGTGCTATAGTTCCATTATGGCTACAATTCTGCTATAATACTGTAACAATGTTTCTATAGTCATTTGCACCCAATATATTTTTGAACTCCTAACCTTGATGTGGTATAACATGGTCTCTACCACTAAATCAAACTCCAAATACATATTGAAATAAAAGATGAATAGATTGAAAAAATATTACAAAAATGAATAATATAATAATTATATAAATTAAAAATAAATGAAAATGAATTTATGTTTAAATAAAAATGAATATTTATTAATTATATGTAAATTACAACTTTATTAAAAACATTAAATGTTAATAAATAAATATAAATAAATACTAAAAATGAATAAAATTAAAAAATATTAAATAGATAAAAATTATAAATGAATAAATTAAAAAAAATATTAAAGAACTTATTAATGAAATAATTATTAATAAAAATGAATAAATTATATATATAAATATATATATATATATTAATTATAAATAGTAATAAATAGTATATATTAAATATAAATATAAAAATGAATAAAATGTAGTAATTAAAAACATATTATATTCAATATTCAATATTCAATATTCAATATTAATAAATAAAAATATAAAATGATAATATTAATAAATTATATTATTTATGTATTTTTGTCTCTATAAAATTGAATTAGTTTCATATATATACACATATAAAATTTAACAAACAAATGATATTGATAAAACAAAATGTCTTAATTATTAAATATTTTTGAATTAATATTAAATATTTTTAATTAAATTAATGAACTATTTTTCACTAAATACAAGAAATATAAATTTATATTATTTATAATACATATTTAGTATTATATAAATAATATTTTAGAAAATTATATATATATATATATATATATATATATATTTTTTATTTTATATGAAATTTTTAACTAAATATCTTATATATCAACTGAAAATTTATATTTAGTCATATATAAATCATATTTAATAAAATATGTTATATTTTTATCAATATAAATATATTTATATATTAATATGTGATTTTTAATGATATAGTTTTTTGATGGAATATAACCTTTATCAGTGCTTTTATTTAGTCCTCATAAAGGCTACCACTCTTTATTGTGGGTTTTGTAGTAGTGGAATCTCTTACATATACTTCTTGATAAATCATTCACTATACTCAACTCCTTGATCACAAAAAAAACTAATCCCACTTCATCATCTGATCAATAATCAACCAAATTATATTTAATTCAACATGAGATAAATAGCAAATGGTAAAAAATCCATCAATATTATAAGGGCCCCGATTTTACCAACCATTCATTTATTATTTCTCAAATGTTAAGGCTGTCTCAATATGTTTTCTATTGGTTTTGGAGGGTTGGCAAGGATTATGATGATTTTACTAATTTAACTATTTTAAGGGTATTGGTTAATTTCTGGTTATGTATAAAACTATATGTTTGATTTAAAAAAATATTTATAAAATATATTTTTTACACATGGATTTAATTATCCTATATAAGGTTTTAAATGTTAAAAATTTATTAAAATATTATGCATCAATTATAAATTCTTATGTTTTACCAATTCTTCTTGAGTATTTATAATATATATTACATATTATATATTTACACAGACATTATGCTACATATTATATATATGTGTGTGTGTGTATATTACATAGTTTTAAAACATTGGAAAACATTTATGTCATGAAAAGCTAGAAAAAATTAGGCATTAGTGGCCATTATTTTTTCAACTCGTGGCATTTTAAACACCCACCTAATCATTTTGTGGTGGTTATTAAAATCACCATGTATTTCACGGTCACTAATCATTTTGTGGTGATTTTTTTCATTTAGTGATAGTTTTTATATGTGTTGTTTTTGAGAATTTAGTTGTAGTTTCTATTTTATTTAGCAGTAGTTTTTAAAAAAAATAACCCAAAAATAAAATATATAAGATGAACATAACTATTGCTAATAATAATTTTCATTAATTTATTTGGCAGTTTTTTTAGAAAATGCCTCTAAATATTTACGTTAAAATTTATTTTTAAAAAAAAATACTTAATAAAAATATATAAATATAAAAACTCTAACATGTAATAAACTAAAACATAAAATTATGATAAACCCATTATATATACATCATACATCCATATTAATATATACATACATACACAGTCAGCATAACCTCGGTCAAATCATACATTAGTCATCAATATATATATATATATATATATAATATGACAATACATGCCCAATATACATCCACCCCATGACCTCCACTACATCCATATTCCTCCACATCATCTCATCAATCAAAACTAACCACATCATCTCATCAACCATAATAAAAAAGAAGACAAAAATTAAAACTAAACATAATAAATCAAAATTATAGTAGAATCATTGATAAAATCTAAGCATACCATGAAAAATAAGAAACATCATAGCTACCTTATAAATAATGTCATGGATTGGAATGATCAACCTCTTGTATACTATCGATATCTTTCACCTACAACAAAAACCAAAATATTTAAGAAAAGAAATGTGAAAGAGAAAAGATACAGAACATGATCAGAATGTTGCACATAAAATTTGTTATTTTTTTAATAAAATAGAAGAAATTTTAACATAAAAAATACTAGATCATGAAATACACTTTCAAAACATAAACTTTCATATTTAAGATATGATTCAATACTTGAAACTAAAAAGAAATATGTATAAAACATTTTGATTAATTTTTTAATCGACGTACAGTGTGTTTGAAATTTATTTAATAAAAATATATTAAATAATTTGGTATGAAATCATGTCTTTTAATTCATAATAAACTCAATGGTGGTTTTCCCATGATTTCATGTCAATATGAGGTTGTTTTCTATAGTTTTCATCATTACACACCCATTTTAGTGGTTTAAAACACTAAAAATGAATTTACAGGCATCCTAGGAAAACCATAACTCAGAATGATGTGTTTTCAGTTAATAAATTTCAAAATTCAATTGATAGTAATTTTCCTATGATTTCATGTCAATTTGATGTCATTTTCCTAGTTTTGACCCACGACACACATTTTTGAATACTTCGGTAACTTTAAAAAAATAATTACCGAGTCATTCTGACCACAGCCTTCATCAAATTGACATGTTTTCTACACTTAAACATCAAAAATAACTCAATGGTTGTTTCAAAATGATTTCACAACAATATATGGTTTTTTTCTATGGTTTTAACTGTTACAAGCACGTTTTAGTGTTTCAAAACACAAAAAATGTGTTTACAGGCATCTCAGGAAAAGCATAACTTAAAATAAAATTTCGTTAATTTCTACATTTCAAAAATAAATCAATGTTAGTTTTTCTATTATTTCATGCCAATCTAACATTTTTTTCCAGGTTTTGACCCTCTGACACACATTTTTAAATGTTTTGTTACCTTTAAAAAATATTTACTAGGTCATTCTGACCACACTACATGTTGGATTGATTTTTTTCTATATGTGCATGTCAAAAATAATTCAAGAGTGGTTTTTCCATTATTTTACATCAATATGAGGTTGTTTTATTTGATTTTCACTGTTACATGCATGTTTATGTGTTTTAAAACACTAAAAAATGTTTATGGGAATCCCGAAAAAATCATGACCCAGAATGATGTGTCATAGGTTCTTATATTTAAAAAATAAATCAATTGAAATTTTCATATGATTTCATGTAAATCTGACATCATTTTCCTAGTTTTGACACCCCGACACATATTTTTAAAGGCTTTGGTGCCTTTAAAAATAGTTTATCGAGTCATTTCGACCACATTGCATGTCATATTGATCTGTTGTCTATGAATAAATTTCAAAAATAACTCAATGATTATTTCACATGATTTCACACCAATATTATTTCATTTTATATGGTTTTGACTATTACACACATGTTTTAGTGTTTTGAAACACAAAAAATGTGTTTATAGGCATCTTGGGCAAACCATAACATAAAATTATTTTCTATAAGTTAAAAAAATTAAAATAGAAATAAATGGTTATTTTACTCTAATTTCATTTCAATCTGACATCATTTTCCTAATTTTACCCCCCCCCCCCACGACACATGTTTTTAAAGGCTTCGGTGCCTTTAAAAATTGTTTACCAAGTCATTATGACTGCACCACACATCATATTGATGTTTTTTCTATGCGTACACCTAAAAAATAACTCAATTGTGTTTTTCCCATGATTTCACATCAATATAAGGTCGTTTTATATGGTTTGGACCATTACATGCATGTTTATGTGTTTTAAAACACTAAAAATGTATTTACAGGCATCCCGGACAAACCGTAACTCTGAATGACATGTTTTTGGTTATTAAATTTAAAAAATAAATCAAAGGTCTATTTACTATTATTTTATGTCAATTTAAAAAAAAATGTTTTTGAATCCCTGAAACACATTTTTTAAAGGCTTCAACACCTTTAAAAATTATTTACTGAGTCATACTAACCATATCGCAAGTCATATCAATGTTTTATCTATGAATACACATCACAAATAACTCAATTTTGGTTTTAACATGATTTAAAGTCAATATAAAATCATTTTCTGTATTTTGGACCATTACACGCATGTTTATGTGTTTTAAAACACTAAAAACGCATTTATAGGCATCTTAGTAAAACCGTAACTCAGAATGATGTGTCGTCAATTTCTACATTTTCAATGATAAATTGGAAGTATTTTTCCTCTAATTTCATCACAATATAACATCATTTTCATTGTTTTTACCCTTCTATATATATTTTTAAATGCTTCGGTACCATTAAAAACTATTTATCGAGTCATTCTAACCACATTGTGTGTCGGATTGAGGTGTTATCTATACAGGCACATAAAAAATAACTCAATGGCTATTATAACATGATTTTATGTCAATATAAAGTCATTTTATATGTTTTTTACTTTTACATTTATGTTTATCTATTTTAAAATAGTACAACATATTTATGTTAATATGAGGTCAATCTGATGTCATTTTCTTAGTTTCTACCCCCAACACATGTTTTTAAAGGATTTGCTACCTTTATAAGTTGTTTACTGATTCAAAACTGGGAAACTTAGATTGAATTGTTTTAAAACTTAAGTATAATGATATATAATTCAATTTTGACATGTAGGAACCAACCACACATCAATTCCTCATAAAATGTGGTTGGTAGGACTTGAAGAGCATGTTTTCAATATAAAAGTGTCATTTTAGTTTTATTTATGAAAGTTTTATATGTTCTTTGAAAATATATGAATGATCTATGAAATTTATAATTTACTACGATATGATGAGCTATAAGTCTATAAATTTCCTTGGGGAACATGTCAGTTATCCACTGAAACAAAAAAAACCAAGTAATTTTCTATTTTTGACCTCCACTGCTCATGTGATTTCCTATAAGTGTCTTGTTCTTGCACTTTTTATTTCAACCTTCCAATTTCTCTTTTTGAATCCCAATAAACAGTACTACTCGATCCCTTATTGGGTGTAGCAGTAACTGATGATGACGTCTTACCAAATACAACTAATGGAGTAGGCCCATAACACATCCCCCATACATTTATGGGATGCTTCTTCCTTAAAATTGCTGCAACTGCATCGTTCTAGGAAACCGATGATGATTTTGAACGTTTTTCATCCTAGAATTCTTGAATTTTAACCAGTTAATACAAAAATATTAACACTAATTTTATAAAATATTGAAAATTTATAATATTATCTAATTAATAAGTTTTTTATTATGATTTATTGTTATTTCATTGCTATAAAAACATAATATTAAAAATATATTATAACAAAAAACAAGTCATAAACCCATTTAATTGGAGCTAACTATATGTATCAAACAATGCCAAATTGGCATCATTTGATTCATGTAGTTGTCCCCATTTAACTAGATTTAAGTCTAGTTTTTTGTTATAATTTATTTTTCATTATTATGTTTTTATAGTAATGAAATAACATGAAATGGTAATGAAGATTACTTACTCCAATGTCTTTGGTAGGGTCATTTACATAAATTTTGTTGGGTTTCCTATTCACTTTTAACCATATCTTTATTCAGTCAACATAGTGACCTATTTCATTATCCTTTATAAATAAATATAATAAATTTATTAAAAATATTGACTTATAAAAAAATGATATATATAATTATGAATAAAATACAAACCAAAATTGTTCTTTTTCTCGAAAAAACTCTGAGACCCAGCGATGTGATGAATGACTTATTTCTCACGATTAATTATATTTTTTTAGGTAATTCTTATAAAAAATAGTAACATTAATAAAAAATTATAATTTTATTGTGTTGATGATATTAAGATACCATAAAATATGAAATTACCTCATGAGATACATCTCTATTAATATTGACAAACAACTTCCATTGCTTATGAGAAATTCCTTCAGCCACTTTCTCATAAATATATCATGAGCTTAAAGATGTGTCATTAAACTCATTCCATATTCTCTATTTAAAATATATCTATTTTTTCCCATATTTTTCAGAGACTATGGGCGTGAAATGGAGTCAGGGACATCAAAATGAAAAACATCTTGGAATAAAAAACATAACAATTTATAATTATATTACAAAATTTTACTCATGTCTTATAAATTAGTTATTAAAGAATATTAAATTAATATCACCTTTAATTGAGAATCAAAGACCTCATTTTTTCAAGTTTTAGTAATATGAATCCAATCTTTAAAATTAATGGGGAAAATCGCCATCTCATAAGAAAACATTTCAAGAATATTCCCATAGATTTTGGCAACATCACTGGTAGGAACCCCAAAATCATCAAATTGAATGATAATCTTGAAGTCCTTCAGGTCCCATATATCTACTTGTTCATATTTATATCTCTTCTACTATTATCTTTATCTATTTGACAAATTAATTAAACAACTAATAAAATATATAGTTTTTTTTTACAATGAAATACATACGAGTAATGGTAACTTGCTAATATCCCCTAGATAGAAGGGTAGCCAAATACTCCATCGATGGAGGTGAATTGGAAGTTGGGTTTACAACTGTATCAAAGGAAATGGTTGGCTCTATAGTTATCTTGGGTATAACTAAATCACTCAGATCCACTTAATATGATGGTAGTGATGGTATGCTATGAGATGTTGATCGGCTAGGATCTAGAAATTTGTTTATTCTTGTAATTACTACAATTCAAATGGTTTATATATATTAAATTTATAAAAAACTAAAAACTAAAAAAATTAAAAAAATTGAAATATACAACAATATATATATGTATGAAACATTTATCAATGATAAATTTTAATATATTTTCATTACCAACTTATACATTCAATTATCTTCAAATTCATTATCTTCGTTTTTATCAACCTCCATTACAACTAGTGATTAATTTTCACCCTCTCTTGCAATTTCTATTATTTTGATATTTTTAGGAAAAAATTGTTCAATGTTTTTTGGTTGATGAGGTTTACTATCACAAAGTACTAATTGATATTCATCGCTCATAACATATAACTCTCTCTACTTTAAGTTTACAAAAGCACTCCAACATTCATGTATTTTATCATCCACATAATAAACCATCTTCGCTTGTGAAGCCAAGATAAATGGATCATGCTCTGTATTCGCACTAGTATGGATCAAGCGAGAGAAGTTGAAATTAGTAAAATATAAAAAATCTTTTAATATACCCCTATCAATGTTGGCCCACTTTCATATGAATAAGAACACTAAAAATGACCATGATAGTTTAATTCAATTATATCATTCAACATTCCATAGTATCACACCTCTATAAGTGTAAATACATCGCTATTTTTTGGTTTTCAAGTCTTCTTCATGATAAATTATATGAAACTTGAATCCATTATTATTTAAGTAATCTAATCTCTTATCCTTCCTTAGATAACCTCAAGCCAAAAAGTTAAAATCATTTGATATTTCATCTCAATTTTCAATATTCATTATATAGAAAAAAAAATATAAAAGGTGTTACTTTTAATATGGACAAAATAACTACACATCAATAATATGAATATGATAGTATACTTACATGACAAATGAACCATTCAAAGATCTCCTTATTAATAGATTTTGTTAATTTTTAATCATTTTCAATTTAGTCCCTTATTTGCCTCTTTGTTTTCAATAAAATTTATTAAATAAATGGATCTTCAATATGACTATTGAGTGTCACATATTTATGTGCTTGTAGAAACTCTAATTCAGTCAGTGTAACATTTAACCTATTTCTAATTGGTCATCTAGTAGTTGGAAATACCGATGACTTGTTTTCAGAACGAGAATTAGTAGAGATATCGCCAAAATTTCCAACACGATTAAATCTAGTATTAATCCCATCCAAATACCTAAAATACAAGGTCAAGAACTCTTCATCTATGTAACCTTCAATAATAGATCCTTCTGGTTGATATCTATTCCTCATATATGATTTCAAATGACCTAAGTACCTGATGAAAAAAATAAGAAACATATTAAAAAATATATACACAATTATTTGATAAAATTTAATTCACCAATGAAAATAAAAATAATATCAATATACCTATCAATTGGATATATCCAATGATAGTGCACCTATCCACCAAGTTTAGCTTCTTCAACCAAATGAAAAATCAAATGAATCATGAATGTGAACAATGAAGGGGAAAATAACATCTACAAATGAAAAGGTTTCAAAACAAATTCTTTCATGAAGTTTATTAAGATTAGATGGATTTATAGTTTTTCTTCAAAGCTATTTAAAAAAGGTATAAAACTCAACTAAAACTGCAGTTACTTTTTCAGGTAACATATTGTGCAATGTAAATGGAAACAACTGGTCCATCAGAATATATAGGTCATAAATTTTCAATCCATGTGACTTTCTATGTTTCAATTCAATACACCTTGATATGTTACTTTAATATCCATATGTCACTTTTACATTCTTTAAAGTTATAAGGAATATGTATTTCTCATGATTTTTTATTGAAAAATAGGAAAAGGATGTTTTCCATTATCATTTTCCCACAAACCATGATTTATATTCATTGAATCTAAATCATTACGAGCATTAAGGTGATCCTTTGATTTAATCTACTCATTAAGTAACGTGAAAATTACATTTTCATGGAAGTTCTTATCAATATGAATTAAGTTAAGATTATAATGTACCAAATTAAACTCCTAATAATAAATTTTGAGAAATATACTCTTTTCCCTCCATTGTTGTGTTCTAACTATTATAGATATTGTACCTTGTACCCCTTTCCCCCTTCTTTAAAATGATTATATTTTCCAAATTCTTTGATGAAATTAATAATTTTACCAATATTTATGAACTAGATAACACCTTTTGTGGATTTCTCAATTCAATATCTCCATTGAATTGTGTCTTGTTCAACATGAATTTAATAGAAGAATTAAGAAATCGATGATGACGCATAGAACACCATTTTCTTCTATGGGGTAATCATTGAGGTTTAAAATCAAAGTTACAAATTGGACAAGACAAACTAGTATGATTATTCAAAATAGATAAATTTTCTATTCTAGTAAAGTTGCTAATTTTACACATAAAAGCAACATGCATTTTGAATAGTTTTCTCATTGAAGCGTCATATGTTTCCACTCCATCGTCCTATAATTCTCACAATTATTTAATTATAGTTTGAAGGTATACATCAATTTCATTTCCAGACGTTTGCTTTTTGGGAATAATCATCAAAATAATGAAATAATTATTCTTCAAACACATCCACAGAGGTAGATTATAGGGTATCAAAACAATTTTCCAAATTCTATAATTAGTACTTAAAGTACCAAAATGGTTAAAACAATCAGAATCCAATCCCAAATATATATTCCAAGGATCCAAATAAAAATATGGATATAATGAATCAAACATATTCCATGATGTTGAATCTTTTGTATGTCTCATTAATCCATCATTACTATCCTGATCATTCCACTTCATGTCGTATGCATTATTAAATGATATGAATAATTTTTGAAGTGTGGTTTCAGAGGAAAGTAATGTAGTGCCTTTATATGATTTTTCTTCTTCTATTTCTTCCTGGGGATGAATTTTTTTATACTCACATTTTTGTTCATTTAATTCCATATGCTTGTATGAAATATTATACATTATTATTTATCAGACTCTTCTCCCCAGTAAATCATGAAATCATTTGGGCATGTATGTATCTTTGTATAAACAAGTCCAAGTTTTTTATGACTTTCTCATCTCATAGAATGATTTGGGTATCTTAGATTCACTAAATTCATCATGAATAAACTCTAAAATCATGTACATTACTTTTTAAATAATTCCACAAAGACATTGTATATGATACAACTTAAGTAGAAAAGACAACTTTGAGTACTTGGCACAACCTTCATACAATTCTTGTTTCTATTCTTCAACTAATTCATAAAAATCATTTTTTTGGTCACTAGATTTTTGGGAAATATTAACCTACTCATGATCAACTGAAGGTTATGTTGATCTATTGAAATCTTGGACATTGTATCTAATAAATAAAAAATTCATCATTTATCAAATTTTGAACTGAATTCTCCTCTGGTGGGTCACTTTGTATTTTATTAATAGGATTTTCAATGTTTTGAATTTCCATAAAATTTTATTAACCATTCCAAATCCAACATACATATTTAGAAGGAAACTATTTCAATATCAAATTCTTATATACTTCGTTTTCATTCAACTATCACACTAATTTTCAATCAGGACATAGACATTTTATTTTACCACCCACTGATCGGTTTGAAATTGCATAATCTAAAAATTATTCCAAACCCTTGTTATAATGAGGTGTGCTTCAAGGTAAATTAATCCAACTTTTATCCATAGGTATTGTATTTTCACTCTTCTCCCTATACATTGAGATATAAAGATATGAGTAGTTAATCAAACAAGTATAATCAAAATTAAAAATCACCCAACTTTGTCTATCTTGATCACTAAATATATCCTATAATTTTATAAATATATTATATAAAATCATGGTGAACATAAAAGTATATAATTATCAGATCATGCATAACATATCTTTCATCATCCTCTTAATATTGAATATTTTAAAAATATATCATTTAAATATATAAAAAAATAAATAATAATATATCAATTCAAACACATATCAATACTTTTAAAATGAAAAAACAAAACAAAATTATAAATAAAAATCATGATTAAAAATTAGATATATAAAACACTCAAAAATATAATATTTTAAAAAAAGAAAAAAAATCACAATACATTAGATAATCATGATACAAAAATTATCGTATCACACAAAACATATGTTTAATGTTTAATACACACAAAATATGCCTCTAATTTTGATATTAGTAAAAAAATTATAAATCATATTCATAATTATAAATTAGATACAAAAAATTTAAACTTTTGAAACTTATGTTTACAGTTTGATTAAAATGAATTTATTTGTAAATTTTTTATTTTTTTGAATATTTAATGACAAAATAATTTGAGAAACTGAAGAATATCACAAGTTAAGCTAAAATGAATCATTTACAATATCCATATTCTTTGGATAGAAAACCTCTTCTCTTCATGTGTGAAGAATTAAATCTCTACTTTAAATTTGAAAGGCTTCTGTTAACATGGTGACCCAATTAAAACTATACCGCATAATGATATAGTCAAACCAATTAGACAATATTACAAAATTGTACCTAACAATTGTGGATCACACTCACTGGGAGAAGGGGAATAAGGTTCATTATTGGGGATCACCATCAAGGATAAGGGGGGTTGTTGTGGGGTCATCATTGGGCAGTAGGTGGGGTCAGGGTCATGAGGATCAAAGGTGAGGGTGGGGCGAGGGGCGGTTGTCATTAGGGACAAGGGGAAATCCATCAGGGAGAAGGGGGATTGGAGGGAGCGGTGAGCTGTTGGAGAGAAGGGGGATTGTCATTGGGGAGAGGCAGGGTAGGGGGTAGGGGCGGTCATGTCATGACCCATCCCCCAGGACCTGTGTTGTGACTACCCCAAGCCCACCTTCCATAGGCTAGGGACTGGTGAATAGCACTGGAAAGGCATATCCCTAAAACTAGGAAGGCATTGCCTTTTAACCTAAAAACTCACACAATACAAGCACACAGCAAGATACAAGCACAAAGTAAACTATATAGTAAATAGAGTGAGTAAAGTAAGTAAAGGGTCAGAATACAAGCCCATCTAGAAAGTACAAGTAAAACTGGAAACAACTCTTGTGAACACCCACCAAGGATCCTACCTGAATGGTAGGTACAGCTCTCGAACAGTCGTCTCCGCAGTTCGTCTCATCTAATGGTCCACCTTCGAGCAGCCTCCAGTCTTGGCACCCTCATCCTCGATCAATATTGTTCGTTGTCTGCACAAGACACAGCAAGGTCTGGGTGTAGCCCATGCAGGGGTGAGTATAGAAATACTCAGTAGGGACCCCGAGACCCCTGAAGGTCTCTCACAATCCACAAAGGATAAACCACAAAGCAATACCATAATCACAAAGCACAAAAACAACAGTCAACCCTACATAGGTATATGCCCATACATATACATAAGTTATCAAGTATACCCATCTCATTCATGAGGAAACACAAGGTCCAACTCTTATCCAAAATAAAAATTGTTCCATAAAGGAAAGAATACCACAAACGTAACACCACGAAGGTAAGTACCAAAAAGGTAACACCACACAGAAGAATACCATGAAGGTATCACCACACAGAAGTGTACCACAAAGGTAAATACTCAGCTCACAACAGGTATAACTTAAGTATAGAAGTACAGATTATTAGTCAAAATCTATATCATCTTATTATGTTAAGTAGTACTACTTCTGACCCACATAGGATCGATAGGTAAGTAACCCTCGCTGACTCACACAGGATCTGACCCACACAGGATCGGTATGTGCTGGCCCACATAGGATCACTAAGCACTAACCCACACAGGATCTGATAGAATCTTACCCACATGAGATCTGAAGATGACCCACATAGGATCTGAAGATGACCCGCACATGCTCTGAAGATTCTTCAAGTACAGCCAGCCACAGGGTTCCCGCACTAAGCTCGCTTGATTCTAGGAGGATCTACTCCTCAATCCATTCATAGATACATAAATTCCCATGAATTCCCATGAAAAATTATCATGAAGGTCTGTCACATCATAAGGGTCTCAACGTGACAGACAGCATGTCAATCGGATTTCCGGACTGTAAGTTATTAGTGTTTCCATTCCGAGGGCTCGGTTGGATTCAGGTTCGATCCAAACCATCTATACTCAAACATTATCCAAAACTCAAGTGGATTATACCAAAAGGACATTCTCGATCCAAGGATTCTGGCACCATAGATGGTTCGTCAAACGGACGTCTGGTTCTCAAGATATGGCCAATAAGGCGTATCTGGGTCCAGATGGACTCGGGTCCGGTCGGACCGACCCAGCCCGACTCGGTCTGGGCCAACCCGACCCAGTTCAGGTTAACCCGACCCAGTTCAGGTCAACCCGACCTGGCCTGGGTCCGACATGGGTGGGCTGGGTCGCGGCGGGCTTGGACCGCAAAAGGGGCAGCCCGGCCTGCTGGGCGCGGCCTGTTCGGTGTGGCCCACTCGTTGTGGTCTGCTCAACGCGGCCTGCTGAGTGTGGCCCGCTCGTTGTGGCCCACTCGCTCCGCCCACTCAGCTCGGTCGGCGGTTGGGTGTGGTTCACCGTGGCAGGGCCCTCCCTACCTGCTACCTGGGGGAAGGCACCCCCCGGAATTCCAAATGGTCCAGTTGGACCATTCGGATTTGTCTAACCCGGTGGCGCCATGTGGCACCACCTGCTGGAACGCGGGACCCTCCGGAGTGGGTCCTGCTCATCTTGATGCGGCCAGCTGGAAATATGGTCGGCTCCCCTTCCAGAGGTGTGACGAAGATGTTGTCCTCCCTCGTTCGGCCGGTTTTCGGCCATCCTGGTGCGCTGCTGCGGCTCGGTAGTTGTGGCCTCCTCCTCTACCGGTGGCGCGAACGTGAGCCGCCCTGCCTCCACGCAGCCGGCCAACGTGCCGGCTGCCGTCCTCCTCCACTGTGGCCGACAGTCCGTGGCCTCCTTCAGCGGTGCGGTTGTGCTGCCGCCGCCATCGCAGTCAGTCGGTGTGCCAGTCACTGCCTTGTTTCTTGCCAGCGCCGGTCGCCGACACCGGTCGCCGGCCGACTTCCTCGGGTCACCGGGTGAGCTCCAGTGGCCCGTTCTTCAATACGAAGAGTTCAAAGTTCATCTTGGACGTTTTCATCGCATCTGTCTTAATGTGGTTAGGTTCTTCTCAACCCGATGATCCACCTGCAAAGAACACATCAATCCATGAGGTAGCGGAGAGATCGGGTCGTGTTTGTTTGGCTTGCACCCTCCACGTTAGTTTGATAACAAGCTGCTCAAGAAGATTGAATCAACATAAATTAACGAAGATCAATCATAAACTAACCCTACCTAGATCATTCTTTGAGGATGTCATGAGGAAGAATATAAAGACAATGAAGGAGACTTTGGCATTTGTCGCTCCCACAACACGCTTCCAATCTGAGCTCGAGCATCGGTTCCTTGTTCTTGATCCAGAGGTTCATTCTTCGTTGGAGGAGGTTCTTCTACCAATAGTTCTCTAAAGGCTCTCCCAAGTTCTCTCCTCCTCTAATCCTTTCTTTTCCAATGATTTCCCCAACCACAAGAGGTGAGGAGCCAACTTAATTAAGTTCAAGTTAATTAGATCAATTAATGTTGTCTCATTAATTGGGTAGGTTCCAAGAGTCATATCACATTAAAATGGGGTTCAAGGTCAGGTGGTCCCTACCACTAAGATTCAAATGAGGGGTTTCAAATAAATAAAATAAAGGTTAATTGTTTTATTTTAGTATTTTTTTAACTCTCCCTGAAAAACTGAAAATCCAACTTCCACCCTCGACCTACTGCAGTTGAGGTGAAGGCTCCCTTAAGTGAATATCGGCGTTGTGAGTTCAACAGTGTCCTCATATTTCAATTTTGAGCACTGGTTCAAAATTTAAAAATTTCTGCTTGCATGTTAATTGAACGTACTTAAATAAAGTTTGGAAATTTATTCCGGAAACTCTGAGCCTCGAAATCACATGTCGTTGAAATTTACATACTCATAATATTTCCATATAATTAAAAAATTATATGGAAAAATATGGGTCTTTACAGGTCACCGACATCGGGGATAGGCATGGTTGAGGGGGAGGGGTGGTTTCTGACATTGGGGAGAGGTGCGACCAAGAGGGGGAGGGGTAGTTGGTGGCATCAAGGAGCGGAGTGACTAAGGGGGAGGTGCAGTCGCCTGTGTCAGGGAGAAGTGGTCCTTAGGGACAGTCACCGAATGATTGGGGGGAGGGGGAGGGGCTAGGGAATCAGGTGGGTGAGGGGTCGAATATGGGTTAATTTTTAAATATTAAAAGTGGTTTAAACAAAACTACCACTAAATATTAAAAAAATAGGTATTAGAAAAATTTATTTCTTCAACTAACAATGATTTAAAATTTCATCTAATCGTTTAGTAGCGGTTATTAAAATCGTCGCGTATTTCACGGTCATCGGTTATTTCACAACAGTTTTTTTCATTTAGCAATGGTTTTTGTATGTGTCATTTTTTAGCGTTTAGAGATAGTTTTGGTTTTATTTAGCGGTGGTTTTTTAAAAAAACCCCTAAAAATAAAATAGATACGATGAACATAATAGATACTAATAAATTTAGCAGTGACTATGTTTAGCGGCGGTTAATAATAACCGTCGCTAATAAATATTTTCATTAATTTATTTAGTTGAGGTTTTTAGAAACAATCGCTAAATATTTCCTTTAAAATTTATTTTTTAAAAAAATATTTAACCAAAAATATAAATATAAAAACTCAAAAATGTAATAAACTAAAAAATAAATACATGATAAACCTGTTATACATACATCATGCATTCACAGTAATATATACATACATTCATAGTTAGCATAACCTCAGTCACCATAACCTCAGTCAACCCATACATCAGTCATCAATATATACATATAAAATATGTCCAACAACAACTAATTCTCAATATACATCCACCAAATGACCTCTATTGTATCTATCTACCCCCACATCATCTCATCAACTGAAACCAACCACATCATATTGACAACTATAACAAAAAAGAAGACAGAAATTAAAATTAAACATAATAAATTATAATTACAGTAAAATCATTTATAAAATTTAAACATGCTACAGAAACTAAGAACCATCATGATTGACTTATAAAGAATTTCATGGATCAAATAGTCAACCTCCTGCTTACAGCCAACATCTTTCGCCTATAATAAAAACTAGACCATTTAAGAAAATAAATTTGAAAGATAAAATA
The DNA here is from genome assembly GCA_963277665.1 of Viscum album. Lineage (NCBI taxonomy): Eukaryota > Viridiplantae > Streptophyta > Magnoliopsida > Santalales > Viscaceae > Viscum > Viscum album. The sequence continues at coordinate 902,472,033 of OY728158.1, read as the reverse complement.
CAAAGAATATATTCATAATTTTGCACAAAAAAATTGTTATTTTTTAATCAAACAGAATACATTTTTACATAAAATAAATAATATATCATGAAAAATATTTTGAAAACATAAACATACCTATTTAATAAATGATTCAACACCTAAAACTGAAAAGGAATAAGTATATAACACTCTAATTAATTTTTAAATCGACAGATGGTGTGCTTAAATTTTACTTAATAAACATGATTTAAAGACTTTTATGAGATAGAATTTACTTTATTTTAAAAAAACTCAAGTTTTTTTGTTACATGATTTCACTTGAATCTGATGTTGTTTGCTATGTTTTTTACAGTTACACACATGTTTTAGTGTTTTAAAACACTAAAAATGTGTTGACAAGAATATTAAGTAAACCATAACTTAGAATTATGTTTCTTTGGTTCCTAAATTTCAAAAATCAATTAACTGTCATTTTTTCTCTGATTTCATGTCAATCTGACATCATTTTACTAGTTGGGACCCCTCAACACACATATTTGTATGCTTTGGTAATTTTAAAAATTGTTTACCGAGTCATTCTGACCACACTGCAAATTGGATTGACATATTTTAAGCATTTTCATGTTAAAATAACTCAGCTTTTGTTTTCCCATGATTACACATCAATCTGAGGTCATTTTCTACAGTTTAGATTATTACATGAATATTTATGTGTTTTAAAACACTAAAAACATATTTATGGGAAAACCGTAACTCAGAATGACATTTTTTCAGTTCCTATATTTCAAAAATCAATATTTGGGCATTTTCCTATGATTTTATATTAATATAACATTTTTTTAGTTTTTACCCCTTGAAACATATTTTTAAAGCCTTCAATACCTTTAAAAATAGTTTATCGAGTCATTCTGATCACACTACATGTCGTATTGACATGTTTTTTATGAATATGGATAAAAAATAACTCAAAACTGGTTTTCCCATGATTTAATGTCAATATGAGGTCATTTTATATGGTTTTGACTATTACATGCATGTTTTAGTGTCTTAAAACACTAAAAACATGTTTATAAACATCTCGGGAAAACCATAACTCATAATGATGTACCATCAGTTTTTACATTTTAAAAATAAATTGATGTTCACTTTCCTCTAGTTTTATGGCAATTTGATGTCATTTTCCTACTTTTTACGCCCTCAACACATGTTTTTAAAGTCTTTGGTACCTTTAAAAACTGTTTACCGAGCCATTTCAACTACACCTCATGTTGTATTAACATGTTGTCTATGTGTACATGTCATAAATAACTCAAAAGTGGTTGTCCCGTGATTTCATGTTAATATGATATTTTTTATTTTGGTTTGTACCATTACACACGTGTTTATTTGTTTTAAAACACTAAAACATATTCAGGGGCATCCTAGGAAAACTATAACATGGAATAAAATATCGCCAGTTTCTATAATTCAAAAATAAAACAAATTTAATTTTAAATGGATTTCATGTCAATATGATGTCTTTTTCCTAGTTTTGACCCCCCCCCCCCCCCCCGATACATATTTTTAAAGGCTTTAATACCTTTAAAAATTGTTTATTGAGTCATTCTGACCACACCGCATGTCAGATTGACATGTTGTCTGCACGTACATGAAAAAAATAACTCAACGATGGTTTTTCCATGATTTTATGTCAATTTGAGTTTTTTTGTATGGTTTTGATCATTACATGCATATTTTAGTGTTTTAAAACACACAAAAAAATGTTTTTATCGGCATCCCAGAAAAATAGTAACTCAAAATGACATTCCATTGGATCCTACATTTCAAAAATAAATCAATAGTTGTTTTACTATTATTTCATGTCAATATGACATCGTTTTCTTGTTTTTGACCCCCGACACATGTTTTTAAATACTTTAATACCTTTAAAAATAGTTTACTGATTCGTTCCGACGACACCACTCCTCATATTGATGTATTGTCTACGTGTTCACATAAAAAATAACTCAAGATTGGTTTTTTCCATGATTTCACATCAACTTTATGTCATTTTATATGGTTTTTTCAATTAAACATGGTTTTATGTGTTTTAAAACGCTAAAAACGTGTTTACATGTATCTCGGGTAAATCATAACTCATAATGACATACTATTAGTTCTCAAATTTTAAAAATCCATCAAAAGTCATTTTAATCTGATTTAATATGAATTTGACATCATTATTCTAGTTTTGACCCCTTGACACTTGTTTTTAAAGGCTTTGGTACCTTTAAAAACTATTTATCGAGTCATTATAACCACACTGAAAGTATAATTGATGTGTTTTCCATGAATATATATCAAAAATAACTCAATAGTGGTTTTAGCATGATTTCATGTCAATATGAGTTCTTTTTCTGTGGTTTGGACCATTACACGCACATTTATGTGTTTTAAAACACTAAAAATATGTTTAGAGGTATCATGGAAAAATAGTAACTCAAAATGATGTTTCTTTGGTTCCTACATTTCAAAAATCAATCAATTTTCCTTTTCCTCTAATTTCATGGAAATCCAACATCATTTTATTATTTTTGAACCCCCGAAACATGTTTTTAAAGGCTTCGATACATTTAAAAACTACTTATTGAGTCATTTTGACCACAACGCACATTAGATTGATGTATTGTATTTGCATACACATCACAAATAACTCAATTGTGGTTTTATCATGATTTCATATCAATATGAGGTTGTTTTATATGTTTTTGACAATTATATGCACGTTTATGTCTTTTAAAAAAGTAAAAACATGTTTACCGGAATCCCAGGTAAACTGTAACTTAGAATGATGTGCCATTGGTTCATACATTTTAAAAATCAATTGATTGTTGTTTTCCTATTATTTCATGTCAATTCGACATCATTTTTCTGGTTTTAATCTCCTGAGACATGTTTTTAAAGGCTTTGGTACCTTTACAAACTATTTACTCAGTCAGGACTGAGAAAATGATCTTGAATTATTTTCAAAATTAAGGATAACAATATATAATTTTTTTTACAAGTAGGAATCAACCACACATCAATATAGAATAACATGTGGCTATTATGACTCAAAGTGCATACTTTTGATATAAAAGTGTCATTTTAGTTTTATTTATGTAAGTTGTATGTGTTATTTGAAAATTTGTGAATGATCTTTGAAATTTAGAATTTACCTCAGCATTATGATCTATAAGGCTATAAATTTCCTCAGGGACTATGCTAGTTATCTGCTAAAATATATAAACTAAAGTATTTTCCATTTTTGACTACCACTGATCCTATGTTTTCTTATAAGATTCTTGTTCTTTTACTTCTTCTCTCAATCTTTAAATTTCTCTTTGTGATTCTCGATCCACAATAATACCCAAACCCCCATTGGGTATAGTAATAACTGATGATGATTCCCTACCAAAGATAGATGATGCAGTAGGTGCAGTACCCATCCCCCATAAATATCTTGGATTCTCCTTTCCTAAAACAGATGAAACTACATAATTATGGGAAACTGATGATGATTTTGAAGAGTTCACATACCAAAATTCTTGAATTTTAACTTATCAATACAAAAATATTAACAATGATTTTTTAAAATAAATGAACTTCATAATATTATCTAATTAATAAATATTTCATTGCTATTTATTTTTATTTCATTACTATAAAAACATAATATTGAAAAATATATTGTAACAATAAATAAGCCTTAAAGAAAATTAATTGAAGCTGGCTAGATGTATTAAATGGTTCTAAATTGGCATCATTTGATCCATGTATCTAGCTCTATTTAATTGGGTTTAAGGATTTTTTTTTGTTATAATATATTTTTTCATTATTATTTTTTTATAGTATTGAAACAACATAAAATGGTAATGAAAATTACTTACTCCAACATCTTTAGTAGGTTCATTTACATAACTACAATTGTGTTTCCTATGAACCTTAAACCACATCTTTGTTTGGCCAACAGAGTGACCTAATTCATTAGACTTTATAAAAAAATATAAATAGGTTAGAAAAACCCTTGACTTATAAAAAATGATATAAATAATAATAAATAAAATCCAAAGCAAAATATTTATTTTTCTTGAAAAACTCTAAAACCCATGAGGAATGACTTGTTTCTCACAATTCGTAGTAATTTTTAGATAATTCCTACAAAAAATAGAAACATTGATAAAAATTATAATTTTATTGTGTTAATTTTATTAAGATATTATAAAATATGAAATTACCTCATGAGATAGATCTTTATTAATATAAAAAACAACTTCCATTGATCATAAGAAATTCCTTTAGGCAATTTCTCATACATCTGTCATGAGCTCGGATATGTTTCATTAAACTCATGCCTTAATCTTTATTTAAAATCTATCCATTTCTTGCCCAAATTTTTCAAATTCCATGGGCATCAAACAGAGTTTGGGACATCAAAATGAAAACCATATAGAAATAAAAAAACATAACACTTTATAAGTATATTATACAATTTTTCTCATGCCTTTTAAATTAGTAATTAAGGAATTTTAAATTAATATTACATTTACTTGAGTACTAAAGACATCATTTTCCAAGTTGTGGGAATATGCCTCCAATCTTTATAATTAATGGGAAAGCTCACCATCTCATAATAATGCTTCTCAAGAATCTGACCATAGATTCAGACAGTGTCATCGGTAGGCACCCCAAACTCATCAAATGGAATGATAATATTGAATTCCTTCAAGTCCCATACATCTATCATGTTCATATTTATATCCCTTCTATTTTTATCTTTATATGTTTGAAAAATGAATTAAACAATTAATAAAATATATAGTTTTTTATATAATGAAATACATACTATTTATGGCAACTTTCCAATATCCCCTAGATGGATGGGTGACCAACTACTCCATCACTATAGATAAATCAGGCAGTGGGATACCAACTGCATCCAGGGAAATTCCTGACTCGCGAGTAGTCTTGGGTATAATGGAATCACTCAGATCCATTGAAGCTAATGGTAGTGGTGGCATTCCGAGATGTTGACCGGTTAGGATATTGATTTTTTTTATCTTGGAATTCCTGCAATTCAAATGGTTTAAATATATATATTTTTTTAATTGGGTATAACCGCAAAAGCGACACACGACGCAAGGAATAAAATTACATTAAATTGCAAGCATGGGGACTTGACCACGCGACCTGCCCCTCACCCCCCCCCCCCCCAAACCCTTACCACCCCACCACCAATGGTGGGGAAAAATGGTTTAGATATATTAAATTTATAAAAAATGAAAAAGTAAAAAAATTACAAAAAATGACATGTAGAAAAATTTATATATGTAAAAAACTCTTATAAATAAGAATTTTTAATATATTTTCATTACTAATTTATACATTAAATTATATTTATATTCATTATCTTCATTATTATCAACCTTCATTATGATTAGTGCTTCATTTTCACCCTCTCTTTCAAGTTCTATTATTTCAATATTGTTAGGAAAAAATTGTTCAATGTTTTTTGGTTGATAAGGTTCACTGTCAAAAAGTACCAATTGGTCTCCATCACTCATATCATATAATTATCTCTACTTTAAGTGTTCAATAACACTCTAAACTTCATTTATTTCATCATCCACATAATAATCCATCTTCTCTTATGAAGCCAAGATAAATGGATCTTGTTTTTCATGCTCACTGGTATGGATCAAGAGAGAGAAGTTGACATAAGTAAAATGTAATAAATATTTCATTATACTCCTATCAATGTTGACCCACTTTCATTTGAATAAGAAAACTAAAAACTGACCATGATAGTTTAATTCAACTATATCATTCATTATTCTATATTATTGCACCTATGAAAGTGTAAATACTCCACTATTTTGGTTCTTCGTGTCTTCTTCATGATAAATTATACGAAACCTGAAACCATGAATATTATAGGCATCGAATCTCTTAGCCTTCCTTATAGGGACTCAATCCAAATAAATCAAATCATTTGATATTTCAACTCAATTTTCAACATTCATTATCTATAAAAAAATAAATAATGTGTTACTTTTAATATAGAAAAAATAACTACATTTCAATAATATGAATATGAGTATATAATTACATAATGGTGAACCATTTGACAGTCTCCTTATTAATATCTTTTGTTAATTATAGATCATTTTGATCTTTACCCATTAATTTCCTATATTTTTGCAATTGAGATTCTTCACTAAATTGATCTATAGTAATACTATTTAGTAGAACATATCTATGTGATTATAGTAACTCCAATTCAATCGGTGTAAAATTTGACCCCTTTCTAATTGGTAGTCCAATAGTTGGAAATACCGATAACTAGTTTATAGAAGGAGAATTAATGGAGATATCATCAACACGTCTAACATGATTGACTATAGTCTCAATCCCATATTAATACCTAGAACATAAGTTCAAGAACTATTTATCCATGTAACCTTCAATAATAAAGCCTTCTGGTTGAACTTTATTCCTCACATATGATTTCAAATGAACTAAGTATCTGATAAAAAAATAAAAAACCATATTAAAAAAATATGCAATGATTTGATAAATTGAATTCACCAATTAAAATTAAAATAATATCAATGTACCTCTTGATTGGATATATCCATCGATAATGTATAGGTCCACCAAGTTTAGCTTATTCAACCAAATGAATAGTCAAATGAATCATGACTGTGAAAAATGAAGGGGGGAATAACATATCTAAATGACAAAGTATCAAAAAAATTATTTCTTTAAGTTCATCAAGCTTAGGTTGATTTATATTTTTTTTTAAATCTATATGAAAAATGAATACAACTCAACTAGAACCATAGTTACATTCTTAGGTAACGTATTATGTAATGCCAATGACAATAACTTTTCTATTATAATATGTGAGACATGAATTTTCAATCATTGTAATTTTGATGTTTTAAATCAATGCACCTTGATATGTCACTTGAATGTCCATATAGAAATTTTACATTCTTTAATGCTTGAATGAATATGTATTTCTCATGTTTTTTCATTGTAAAAAGGCTAGATGATACTTACCATTCTCAATTTCCAAAAAACAATATATTTTATCTTCATTAAATCCAAATCCATACGCGCATTAAGGTGATCCTTCTATTTTACACTACTCATTAACCAATGTGAAAATTACATTTTCACAGACGTTCTTCTCAATATGCATTAGTTAAATATTATGATGTATAAAATTAAACTCTCAATTATGCAGTTTGAAAAATATACTTCTTATTGTGTTCCAACTACTTCGGATATTGTACCGCATACCCTTTCCCCCTTCTTTAAACTGATTACATTTTCCAAATTCTTTAGTGGAATTCATTAATTGTACTAATATTTCTATACCATATAATACCTTTAGTGTCTTTATAAATTTAATATCTCCATTTAATTGTGTCTTGTTAAACTTGTATTTATGAGAAGCATCAATAAATCAATGATGACGCATAAAACACCATTTTCTACTATGAAGTAATCGTTGAGGTTCAAAATCAAAATTACAAATAAAATAATCTAAACCAGTATAAGTGTTCCAACTAGATAAATTTCTTAGTCCAGTAAAGTCACTAATTGTCTACATTAAAATAGCATTAATTTTGAATATTTTTCTCATTGAATAATCATATATTTTCATGCCATCACCCCATAATTCTCTAAATTTTTTGATTAGAGGTTTAAGGTATACATAAAGTTAATTTCTAGGAATTTTATTTCTAGAAATAATCATTGAAATAATGAAAGAAGTCTTATTCATACACATGCATGGAGGTAGATTATAGGGGATCAAAAAACTGTCCCAATGATATAATTAGTACTTAAAGTAACAAAAGGGTTAAAACCATGAGAAGATAATCCCAAATGTACATTCATAGGATCCAAAGAAAAATCTAGATATAATGAATCAAACATCTTCCATGGTGTTGCATCTTTTGAATGTCTCATCAAACCATCATTACTATATTGAGCATGCCAACTCATGTCGTATACAGTCTTAGATGACATGAATAATCTTTGTAAGCATGGTTTTAGAGGAAAGTAATGAAATGCCTTTGCATGAGTTTTCTTCTTCAGTTTCTTCATGGAGTTTCATTGATTTATAATCTCATTGATGTTCATTCACTTATATCTTCTTGTATAAAATATTATGCATTCTTCTTTATCAGACTCTTCTCTCCGGAAAAGCATGCAATCATTAGGTCATGCATTTATCTTTTTATAATCAAGTCCAAGCTTATTGATGACTTTATATATCTCATAAAATGATGTAGGGATATTATCTTCACTAAATGTGTCATAAAAAACTCTAAAATCATGTACATTACTTTGTTAGTCATTCCATATAGACACTTGATATGATATAACTTAAGTAGAAAAGACAACTTCGAATATTAGGCACACCCTTCATAAAATTATTATTTCTCATCTTCAATTAATTCATAAAACTCTTTTTTTTTTGAATTTATGAACAATATTAACCAACTTAGGGTTAGATAAAGGTTCTTTTGATCTATTAAAATCTTTTACATTTTATCCTACAAAGTCAAATACATCATTTATCAAATTTGGAACTGAATTCTCCTCTGATGGGTCACTTTTTATTTCGTAGATAGGATTGTCATTTTTTTACTTTTCATATAATTTTATTCAACATTCCAAATACAACATATATATCGAGCAGGAACCCATTTCAATATCAAATTCTCATATACTTAATTTTTATTCAACCATCGGTTGAATTTTCAATTAGGACACAGACATTTTATTCTACCATCCACTGATCAGTTTGTAATTGCATAATCTAAAAATTCTTCCAAATCCTTGGCATACTGAGGTGTGTTTCGAGGTAAATTAATCCAACTTTTGTCCATAGGTATTAGATTGTCACTCTTCTCCCTGTATACAATTTTTAGATCATGCATAACATATCTTTCATCATCCTCTTAATATTGAATATTTTAAAAATATATCATTTAAATATATAAAAAATAAATAATAATATATCACTTCAAACTTATATCAATACTTATAAAATGTAAAAACAAACCAAAATTATAAATAAAAACCATGATTATAAATTATATATAGAAAATACTCAAAAATATAATATTAAAAAAAAGAAAAAATAAATAATAATACTTTACATAATCATGATAAAAACATTATTGGATCACATGAAACATATGTTTAATGTTAAATGCACACAATATATGCCTATAATTTTGATGTTGGGAAAAAAAGTATAAATCATAATCTTAATTATAAATTAGATACAAAAATTGAAAATTTTGAAACTTCTGTTATCAGTTTTATTAAAATGAATTTATCTGTACTTTTTATTTTTTTGAATATTTAATAATAAAATATTTTCATAAACCAAAAAAATCACAAGTTAATCTGAAATAAATCATTTAAAATAAACATATTCTTTGGATAGCGACACCCTTCCCTTCATGTGTCTATAATTAAAACTCTACTCTGAATTTGGAAGGCTTTTAAAAACATGGGGACCAAATCAAAACTCTACTGCATAATGATATAGCCAAACCAATCATACAATATTACAAAATTGTACCTTACGATTGAGGATTGCACTCTCTAGGAAAAGGGGAATAGGGGTAACTATTGTGGATTGTCATCAAGGAGCAGGGGGTCATTGTGGGGTTGTTGTCGGGTAGTAGGTGGGGTTGGGGTCACGAGGATCATCGGTGAGGGTGGGGCGAGGGGTGGTCATCGTCGGGAATGAGGGGAGAGCCATCAAGGATAAGGGGGATCTGGGGAGGGGTGATCTGACGAAGAGATGGGGGATCGTCGTGGGGGATAAGTGGGGTAGAGGGGGATGGGAGTTAGTCGGTGTTGGGAAGATGTGCAACCGAGGGGGAGGGTTGGTCGCCAACATTGGGGAGAGGCGTGACTGAGAGGGGGAGGGGTGGTCACCAACGTTGGGGAGAGACACGGTCGAGGGGGAGGGGCAGTCTCCAGTATTGGGGAGAGTCATGCCCGAGGGGGAGGTACGGTTATCAGTGTCGGGGAGATGCGGGGCCGAGGGGTGGTCACCGAGAGATCATGGGTCATGGAGGAGGGGCTAGGGCATCGGGTGGGGGAGGTAGTCGAATATGGATTAATTTTTAAAGATTAGTGTTGGTTTTGTTGAAACCACTATGAAATATAAATTATATTTAATAGGATTTTTTTAGCGATGGTTATTAGAACCGCCGTTGAGACCTCTTTTTGTGGTGATTACACCAAGTAGGGGGTTCGAAACTTCTTTTAAATTTTATATGTAAATGTGAATTTATCATGCTAAGGATTTCATCACTGCCACTATTCACAGCTAAATCGAGGCATGCTTTTATGAGCGCTAAACATAAAGCACTGATAAAAGGGTTATCTTTATCAGTGTTAGCTAAAAGCATTGATAAAGGTAACTTAGCACTAAAAAAGTACTAGCAAAGGTATACCCTTTATCAGTTCTTTTTTTAGCACAGATAAAACCTTTTAATAAAAATTATTATTAATATACATAAAATTATCATATTTACATTCAAAAAAATAATGTTTGTTTATATATATTAATTAAAAAACGCATGTTTATAATTAATATAAATATGATATATTAATATATATTTTTAATAATTCAAATATATATATATATATAATGTTATAAAATAAGTATTTATAAAATTATAAATAAATAATTATATATTTAAATAATTATAAAGTTATAATAAATATATTTAAAAAAATAATATATTTAAATATTTAATATTTTTATTATATTTATAATTATATATATATATATATATATTTCTTAAGGCATTTTTACCTTGTTTGTAATGGGTTCCCTCTTTTCCTAGTTTTAAAAGATGTCCTCCCATTTTTATGTTCAATAAAGCTGGTTTGACCCTCTACCTTTTCAAATGTGTATATATATATATACAAATATTTATAAATATATTTTTAATTATATATACTTATATATTAATAAATTAATATAATTATATATGTATAATTATATATATATATATTTATAATTATATAAAAATATCTATAGATATATTTATTTATAATTATATATATTTTTTTGCTTAAATAGGATTTATATTACAATAAGTATATTTTTTTAAAGTAATATATAAATATGAATTATATAACTTTTAATAAAAAATGCATCTTATTTTCATAATTTTATATATAAAAATTTATCAAATTTATATTTGTCAAAATGTTTAATATTTTATTTATATACATTGTTTATAAAATGTGTATATAATTAAAATAAATATATTATATTAATATTCTATTTAAACAATTATATAATATATAAATGAATGTATTTATTTAGATACGTATTTATATTATGCCAACAGGGAAAAGGTCAGTTGGTGAACTGTGTCTGTCTGTGGCATCAAATGGGTGTGAAGCGAAGGTTCGACACTTACCCATAGCATTATTTGCCCCAGTTTTTAGGGGGTTGGTGGTTTTCTATGGGTCAAAGCTGGATGTTGTGTCCAAGGATTTGGATGGAATTCTGGAAGGGGCATCATGAGCAAAACAGGCAGGCGTTGGTAAAGCCGGTACTGTGGCGATGGTGGCGTGATGTCGCTAGGTGACGGTCAATGATGGTTGCTGGTGAAATGGCGCAGCGGCGATATCAGTGTGACAGGATGACAAGGAAGACTTAATGGGCACTAGTGAAGTGCTATGATGATAGTGACAATGGCCACTGCGGAGTGTTGCACTACTGTGGTGACAAGACGTTGTTACTGGCCAGAAAATATTGGTGTGATGGAAAGGTTGCAAAGCAGTTGTGGGAGATGATAATGAGCTATGGGAAGTAAAAATAATGGGTTTCATAGCCAATAGTCCTTCAGGCCATCTATATATAAATAAATAATGCTGGATGGGTGGGTTATCCCCTTGGGGGTCTATTGCTCACCTTTCACGTCTGTGTGTGAGGTGTGTGTGTTTTATGCAATTGGACCCTCAAAGCACCTAATATATATATATATATATATATATATTGATATCAAATAATTTAAAAATTTATGTACATGTATAACCACATGTATATATGTATGTGTATGTGTGTATATACATGTGTAGATGTGTATTTCTACATACGTATGTTTGTAATTCACGTAAATGTTATGAATTCAATTTTTAATATTTTTATAATTTATTTAATTTAATCTATTCTTTTTTTATTATATATTCATTAACAATGTTAAAAATATACTTAATCATTTTGTAATATTTATTTATACATATATTTATTTACTATACATTTAATATTTTCAATATGTTTGTAATTTATATGAATAATATTTATTCATATTTATTTATTAAGTTTTAACATTTAAAATATTTTTGAAATTTATATAATTAATATATTTAAATTATTTTTTTAATAATTTTGTAATTTAAATATATAATTATACAATTATAAATATATATAATTTTTTTCAAAAAGTATTTATGAAATTATAAATATATATATAATTATAAAATTAATATAAATATATTTAAATAATAAATATATTTAAATAATAAATATATTTAGTGTATATATAATTATATATTAATAAATATATGTATATTTATATAAATATATTTATAATTATATTAAATGATTTTTAATTAAATTCATTTATAATTTTAATTATAAATAAATAAATACATATTTAAATAATTATAAAATTATAATAAATATATTTATTATATTTATAAGTATATAATTATAATTATATATAAATACTTTTTAAATATATTTATTAATAATCATAATTATAAATAAATATATATTTATATAAATAATTATAAAATTATAATAAATATATTTAAATAATAAATATACTAATTATATTTATAATTATATATAATTATATATTGATATGAATATATATAATTATATAAATATATTAAAGTGGTGGGGACCATGAGTTGTAATTATATAAATATATATAAGTATATAGAAATATTTTTAAATATATTTATTTATAATTATAATTATAGATAAATAAATATATATTTAAATGAATATAAAATTACAATAAATATATTTAAATAATAAATACATTTATTATAATTTTATAAATATATATTTAATTATATAATTATATATATAATTATATATATATATAATTAAATAAATATATTTATAATTATATATATAATTATATAAATATATTTATAATTAAATAAAAAAATTTATAAAATTATAAGAAATTTATTTAAATAATAAATATATTTATTATATTTATAATTTTATAAATATATTTATTATATTTATAATTTTATAAATATATTTATTATATTTATAATTTTATAAATATATTTATTATATTTATAATTTTATAAATATATATAATAATAATAATATATAATTATATAAATATATTTATAAATATATAGAAATATTTTTGAATATATTTATTTATAATCATATTTATAAATAAATAAATACATTATTAATATTATATCTTTATTAGCACTTTTTTTGCACTGATAATGATATATCTTTATCAGTGCTAAAAAGCAATGAGAAAACCACTCTTTATAATCTCTAGAATTTTAGTGTAGATAAATGACTGTTTTATCAGCATTTCTTTAGCACTGATAAAGTAATATCATTATCTGTGCAAAAAAATGACGGTAAAGAGTAGTTTATCAGCGTTTTCTATTTCGGTGCTAATAAAACAACTATTTATCAGAACTTTTTTGAAAGCACTTATAAAATCCTTCAGTGGTATTTTTAAAGAACCCTAACAGACTGTTTCCCCCACTTGCACCTTCAAGCTCTCATGGAACTGTACTCCTGCCACCACCTCTCTCCCTGTTGTCTCTCTTTGTTATCACTCTGATCGTTTCTCTTGTCATCATTTCCTATTGTCTCTCCTTTCTGTCCTTGTCACTCCATGTCGTCATCGTCGCTCCCTTGTGGAACCTAACCCTCATGGAACCAAACCTCACGGAACAGAACCCTCACGGAACAGAACCCTCGCCGCTCTTCAACAAAGAATCAATCCTCTCAAGATCTAAGGTATGATATTATTTCTTCTCATCTTTAATCACTTCTTCCATCTAGGTCTTTACCGCCTCTGACCTTCGATGAGATCCTTTCCTTCCCATGTTAGGTGTTTACTGTCAAAGGTGAGGCATTTCCATTTAGATGATGTAGGTATTTCTATGAAAATTCCTTTAAAATTAATATCTTATGATTATTAGTGGTTTAAAATGGTTTCTTATAAATTCATATGCATATGGTATACCCATAGTGTGTTGGAAATGTTTTTTAAATGAGTTTTGATGCTCAGCATAGGAAAGTTTCCAAATGGATTTCTCATGTTTTGTTTTGAATTGATTTAATGGAATATCATGTGTTTGATAAAAGTTCTAAATGTACTTTAAATTTAATTCAAAGTTTTTAAAGAGGTTCTTAGAAATAATAAGTTTTTAAAGGGAAGATTTATGCTTTAAAAGGTGTGTTTTTAACTCAATAAAATTGTTTTATAGCTTTCTATCCTGTGCATAAATCTTTAAGGTGGTTTGTGGAAAATAAATGTTTTCCAAATAAATTTCAAAAGGATATTTGATAATTTTATTTCAAGGGATGTTTTGAAATAGGATTTCAAATGGTGTGACATGGCTTGGAATATTGAGAATCTTTTGAAATCCAGATTGGAACTTTTAAAGAAGTTTATTTCTAAAACATGTGACACCCTCAATTGAGTCCCTTATGAATGATATGCATGTTGTTGCTTGTGACCTCTTGGGGGTGTTTAGAGTTTTTATCTCTTTATATAATTATTAAGCATTATTGTTAAATCGGCTATTTCTTGTGAGGGTATATGAGGTGAGATGAGGTTTATTTTAAGTTATTTATGTTTTTTCTTTTCACTTTGCTTGAATTCTCACCTAAATTTATTGATATCATGGGAGTCCTAGGGATTAATAAATGACATGTATGAGTGAAAACTCTAGTTTTACAAGACTTTTGGGATATATATGTTCTTATAGGTTGACCTAGGGTTTTTATTTCCAGTTTAGATCATGTTACTTGAGTCCTATGGAGTTTCCTATGATGTTTGGGTCCTTTTTGTATAATTTAGAGGATTCCATCCTATAACCTATTTGTATCCCATAATTATCAACTTCATTACATGGAACCATTACTAGTGTTTTATTTTAACCAACTTATCCAATCACTTATTAGGTGTTTGTGTGCAAGTATTTCTATATTGTTAACTGATATTGAAATACTTTTAAAAACAATTGGCATGGAAAAAATTATATAAGTGATTAATGGTATAAATTAAGTGATATAAAAAATTACAAGCAACACTACCCACTAAAAATGTCATTGATGTATTCTGGTTTATTTGATACAATATAAAAGTGTTCAAACCTATCATTACTCTTGATGAAGTGATTTGAAAAAATAATTAATTTTTTTTTCTAAAATACACTTGCATTTTATTTTTTAAAAAAATTAATAAGTGGTAGAAAATCATTCATTTTCAGTAAACTATTTATAAATCACAAAGGGGTGAAAATAATTTTAATTATTATTTTTAAATGAATATTTAGGATATTATTGATTAAAATACAAAACATTTATCACTTATAATAGTTGTTTTTAAAGGAATTGGTTTTTTTAAATAACATTTATAATTAATTTCATTAAGAAAATCATTCAAAGTATACACTTTTTTTATATTATTTGACTTATGTAGTTTTTATTTTAATATGAAATAAATTATTTAGTGTGAGTTAAACAAACATGTTGCATCATTTAAAATATAGTTTAGTTTTTGTAAATATATTCACAACCTATTTGTTTAATATTTTTCAGCAATAAAAATGTCTTTTATTGAAAAAATAACCTTTTTGAAATTATTGTTTCTTTTTTCTTTGAGAAAATGTATTTTAGAAAAAAATCATTTTATACTTTTAAAAAATATGTGTTTATTGTCTTTATTTCCTTGAAAAATATTTTTTATTATCTTTTTAAAACTAATTTTTCAATTGAAACTATAATTTTTTTTATAATTTAAACACAAAATATTTTTTTTCCATTTTCTGGGTCATTTTTTAAACTATCCTAAAGTTAGTTATGTTTTGAAAATTTAAACAAGTGAGTTTCATGAATAAATTTATTTTATTAATAGGAAACAATTTAATTTTATTTTAGAATAAAGAAATAACACTTATACATTTACAAACTAAATTAATGATGACAAACATGGTTGCGATGACCAAGACTTTAAGCCCCTTTTGTTTGAATCCTCTTACCTCAAGAATTTCCCACATACAAAAAAAATTTCCCAATAATCTGCAAGCAAAAACTCACATCCAACATTAATAATATTTTAAAATATTAGGCTAAGAAACTACGCCACTTGAATAATGTTGAAAGTCTATTTATAGAGATGAATATAGGGATAAAAAATTCAAGATAAAAATAAAATACAAAAAACTAAATAGAAAACATATATGACATACCTATTCAAATTGATCGATCTTAGATAGATCCATACTCTCATTATTTGTCATGAACTAGCCCAAGTACCCTAGTAAACCGATAATTGAGCCAGTCCTGACATAGCTCTAAGGGTGTTCCCAATTCCCACGAGTCGGTGAATAGCACCAGACATCATACATCATGAAAGTGGGAATGAATATGCCAAAAAACATAGCAGAAGCAATACAATAAAGTAAATATACATACAACAGAAACTCCACTGGGAGTAATATACCAGAAGTCAACACGAAATTAAATCTCAAAGTACTACAACCCAAGTACCAAAACTTGAAATAATATCACAAGTCCCTAAGGACACAAATCACCAAGTCCAAGGTTCAACAACCGGATCCACCTCCAAGACATCCTTTCCCCTTTCTCAAACCTGGAAGGAGATAATCTAAAAACACTCAAAGGTACAAGTAGTTTGTGAGATAAAAATCCCAATAGGATCTCACCACGGATTCCATAATAGATACCAATAACAGATTAACCAAAGGAATGTTTTCAATTTTAAAATAAATAGTTTTGAAATTTTAAAGAATATTTAAACAAATTAGGCTATATAGTTCAAATGATGGAAAATAATTTAAGCACAAGATTTAGTTTACCAGAGATAGAATATTTATAAAACAATGCCTTAAATAAAAAATTTATATAAAATAGTTTACATAAATCCAAATGGCATTTAAGTAGTTTAAAAAAATTTCATATATTTATATCTTAAATATAAAGTGAGTGAGAAACATGGTCATCTATCAAATATGTATGAAAGTTTGAGGCTATAAAACTACGCACTCTCTAAGTGATCATGAAAATATGTGTATACACACATCCCTCACACACTGGCCAAAGGTGACTCATCACCATCCCATCTAGGATGTGACCATCTACATTTATGTTTTAGAATGTTGTATAATCATAGAGTGTTTAAAAATAACTCACAAACTACCTAAGGATTTCATGTGCTCTTATATAATCAATGATGGGGAATTTATTTTAAGACTACTTAAAATAAAACTAAATTTCATTCCACAATTTCAAATATTAATTTTACATTTAAAACCAAAACATTTTTTAATCAAAAACATGCCTTTCCAATAAGATAAACCATTGGGTTTCTACCAAAAAAAATTAATCTATTTTCACTAATTTGAAATAAATTTAAAACCAATTCCATCAATTTTCATTTACACAATTAAACTAAACAATTTAATCAAAATATATTCCATCAAATATAAAATTTAAATTAAATAATTTAAGTCAACCAATTATCATAAACACACCCTAATTCAATGTAATTAGGGTTTTCCCAATTTTCATGCCAAAACCATTCTAAATCTCCCAATTCAATGGAATTAGTTTTTATTAAATAAATTGAAATCAAGTTTGAGAAATTGAATTTAAATAAAAAAATCAATCAATCAATCAATTAAAGGTTAATAAATTTGGCCAAATAAGATGGAACCACCTACCTTTTTCTGAAACTCACACTCGCAATGAAACCCTCCAATAATAATGAAGGCACAGAAGACCTCGAAACTCAAACTAGAAATGAGATACAACACCATGGATCATATATCCATCAATTTCTATATGATCTATTGAAATCCCAATGGAGGAGAAAGATATAAAGATGGAGAACAAGGGAGAAAGCATGCCTGGGAATCACACTGCCAACACAATGACTATCGAATGCCGAACAAAGGGACCCAGAAGGGTTGGAGGGATTCAAGATTTCCTAGGGAAGGCTTTAGGTCAAGAGGAAATAAACTAGAGTAGAGGAGAAAATAGGATCTCAGATGTGCTGCCTATTTAAAAGCTATAGTCAAGGTATTACATGATGTGTAAACCCATTACACATTGTGAAATAATTAATTTATATAAGCACCCCAAAACATGTTGATTCGAATAAAAAATTGATCATTAATACTTAATGATGTGTAATGACTTATCACGTCATGTAACTTTCATAGTGTAAACCTTTCACGGTATAAACCTAGCAACCATTACACATTGTGCAACCTAGTTACATGGTATATAGACCTCTGACAGTTTGTAAAAAAGTCTGGTTAAAGTTGGGAGTCCAACAAATCTCTGACTTCACCATTATAGGTATCCCACTAACTCCTTCTCAACCCTACCTAGTTAATGAGAAGGAAAAAACATGAAAATTTTAAATACATGACTTTCATTTCTATAACGGGATGTTACAACCTCCCTACCATAAAAACTTTATGTCCCCAAAAAGCCTATAAAGAAGCTTCCATGCCAAAGAGATGAGGCTACAGCTCTCTCATTAGTGCCTTGCATTCCCACATCTCATGACTATTATAAACATGCTACCAAATCACACAAACCAAAGGTATTGTCCTCCCATGAAGTACCTTGGTCTTAGAATCAACTGTCATAACTAGCCACTTGTCAAAGATAAATCAGATTCAATCTCAATATCACTCTAGCTCAAAATGTGATATGAATCAGAGAGATACTTTTTTCACTATGATACATGGAACATGTTATATATCAATGATAGTCTCAATGGAAGTTCTAAATGGTATGTAAATTTCCCCACCTTCTCCAAAACCTTGAATGGTCCTACAAAATGAGGAGTAAGCTTCCCTTACCTCCCCAACCATCGATGACCCAACCAGGGTGAAACTTTCAATAATACCTAGTCACCAACTGAGAACTCCAAATGTCTACGGTGAAGATCAACATAATAATTATATTGACTCTGGGACTTTAAAATTCTATGAATAATTAACTAAATATTTGGTGTCATCTCATGCACTAAACTTGGTCCAACCAAGTAACTTTCACTAATCTCTGACCAACAAAACAGATATTTACAAGTCTGAGCATACAAGGCCTCAAAACGATCCATTATGATCATGGAATGGTAACTATTGTTGTAAGAAAACTCAACCAGAACCAAATTATCATCTCAATCCCCAATGAAATCTAGAACACACATGTGGAGAATATCCTCAATAATTTATATAGATCTTTCTGTCTGGCCATATGACTGTAGATGGTAGGTCATTCTCAAATGGACCTGAGATACCAATGCCTCCTAAAGGCCTCTCCAAAAGAAAGAAGTGAAATGAGGATCCCTATAAGAAACTATAACAGATGGAACTCCATGAAAATAGACAACATACTTCACATATAGATTTATTAACTTCTCAACTTTTATTGTATCATGAATAGGTATGAAGTGAGAAAACTTGGTCAGCCTATCGATCACAACCCATGTCATATTCCAACTTCTCTGGGTATGAGGCAACCCAACCACAAAGTATAAAGAAATTTTATCTAACTTCCAAGTAGGGACTTGAAGTGTCTGAAGTAAACCTGAAGGTTTCTAGTGCTCGACCTTAACCTTATAGCATGTATAAAAATAAGAAATAAACTCATCAATGCCCAGTCTCATACCTAGTCACCAAAACTGATGTTGTATATCGTTGAACATCTTATTGGTTCCTAGGTGCATAGCCCATTGGGAATTATGATATCCCCCCATCATATCCTTTCTTACTGCTAACAGCACAATGAAGCGATTCTGATAGCATAGAACACCCTCTTTGGAGAATGACCACTAGTCAACTATCTCCCCACCATAAATAGAGTCTCCAATGCTATAGAATTCATCATCAAGCTATTAATCCTAAATAATCATCTCGATAAGAGTGGATGATAAATGAATACTGGATAAAGAAACCTCATCCCCTAATTCCTAGACTCCAATATGAAACTATGAAAATAGAGTCATCAAATTACACTCTTTTAAAGATTCTTTCATTGTCTGGGTCAGAAGATTCATACTCAAATCATTTGTTATGACATTCCCTTTCCCCAAGGTATAGGCAATGTCAAGGTTGAAATATTTCAGGTACTCCACCTAATGCCTCTGGCAGAGATTAAAATCTCTTTTATAGAATATAGAACTCATGCTCTTGTGGTCTAAATACACAGTAAACCTTTCTCTAAAAAGGTAATGTCTCCAACTCTTAAGCACGTGAATTATAGTTGCAAGTTCAAGGTTGTGGGTAGGATAATTATTCTTGTGTGGCCTAATATGATGAGATCCATAAGAAACTACATGATCACCCTGCATAAGAACACAACCCAAGATAGAACCTAATGCATCACAAAAGACCACATACCCCTTAAAACCTCTATAAGAGTCAACACTGGCACAGTAGTCAAAAGAAATTTTAGTGCCATAAAATAACTCTAAAAATTATCATCTCAAGAAAAATTCACTCCCTTCTGAGTTAGAACAGTCATCGAAGAAGTCAACTTTGAGTAGTCCTTCACAAACCAATGATAATATCCAACTAAGACCAAGAACCTCTGAATCTCTAAGACATTACGTGGTTACTCCCAAGTCATAACAACCTTTACCTTCTCAGGATCAAATAATATTCCATGTACTGACACTACATGTCCTAGGAATTTTACTTTTCAAATCCATAAATCACACTTCAAAATATTGGAATAAAGTTCGTGATTTTTCATTAAACTAAGAACTATTCTCAGATGATGCACATAATCCCCCTTGGACTTATATTAAATGAGTATGTCATCCAAAAAGACTACCACAAAGGTATCTAGATACTCATGAAAAATCTTGTTCATTAAAGCCATAAATACTTCAGGAGAATTTGTTAGATTAAAGAGCATAACAAGGTACTCATAATGGTCATACCATCTTTGAAAGGTAATTTTCTGAATTTCATATTCTTTTATCATAAACTAATAGTAATCATATCGATGTTAAATATTTGAGAACCACTTTGACCCTTTCAATCGATCAAACATATCATCAATACATATCAATAGATATTTTTTATTTACTGTAACTCGGTTGAGATTTTGGTAATCAACACATAAGAAAATAGAACCATTATCTTTCTTAGCGAAGAGAACCAATGTCACCCAAGGTAACACACTAGGGAATATAAAGCATTTCTGAAGAAGATCATCCAACTAGGAATTCAGCTCTTTCAGTTCATTTGGTACCATATAGTAAAAAAGAATTTAAACAGGTTGAGTACCAGGTATTAAGTCAATAGAAAACTAAATCTCCCTTACTAGTCAAAAAGAATATAAATCGAAAGGGAACGCATTAGAAAACTCAACAAAAAATGGAGGGAGATAACCGCTCAAAGATTCTCACTTCAGATCAAAAGAAAAAACTTATATTACCTTCCCCAAATCTAGATAAGAAGGTCCAACCCTACTCAACCATGGGTCCCATTCTCTTTGAAAGATAAGAGACACACCACTGGGTGTAGTAAGGTAGACCCTTTGAAGATAACAGTCAATCTGGGACTTATTGGAAATGAGCCAATACATTATGAAAATGACGTCAATAGGTTTCATGTTAAGGACTAGAAAACTCCAAGACATATTGACATCTAATAGAGATAAGACACAAGCAGGATTATGGAGACCATACTATCTCTTCATTCCCATGGATATAGTAATATCCATTATACAAGATAAAAGCTCCATAGAAATATTTAGCATATTAACAATACAGGTTTAAATAAATGAATGAGATGAACCAATGTCAAATAGAGAAATCACTAATGATGAATCTATAGTAATGGTACCTCTCATAGTCATTGGACTTGTATCTGCTTCCTCTGGAGACTCTTCTATTGTGTGAAGTAGCTTCATTCTGGATGCCTGTGGCTAGAACCATTTTATATGTGAAGCATCTAATTGTACTATAGTTTAAGAAGGAGATGATGATCTCGTTCAATTCTATGGAGTATAAAAGATATGGTAGAATATCTATAAGTGCCCTGAACATCTATAGTAGCCACAGTTCTTAGGTGCCTCAGTGAAAACCCTCTATAAATGTACAAGAACTCTACACTAATAGAAAATAAAAGGACTTCCTCCCATACATGTAGGAGTTATAGAATGACTATACTGTCGAGAACTACCACGAGAATCATCACACTTATTATTTCCTTTGAATTAACTCACACTTCTACTGGGATAAAAAGGAACTCCTATCAACCCTGACCTTCCATCCAGATCTATCTCAACCATCATTTCCCTATCCAACACATTAGTATAAGTGGGAAGCATTAATAAGAAAACCAGATAATGGATATCTGATCAAAGTCCCAACTCAAACCATTGAGACTTCATACGCTCATTATATACAATATTAGGTGAAAACAGCATGAGTTTAAAAAACGATTTGAATATTCAGTCATGGTTCTGTCGACCTGATAAAGCTTGAAAAATACACAGCCTTATCCAACACCATTGACTCTGGATAGAACTAGTCAATGAAAATACCCTTGAAGTCTTTCCACTCTAAGCCCTCATGTTTCTTCATCTTCACCATCATGTCCCACAATCTCCTACTCATTCCCTCCATCACGAAGGTGGCACACTTCACCTTAAACCCATCTGGTGTCTCTAAGAACTCAAACATACATTCTATCATGCCTAACCATTCCTCGTTATGTTGAGGATCAGTGGAGCCTTTTAAAACTGGTGTCTTCTGATAAAGGAACTCTTGAGGATGACTCTAAAGAATATCCCCCTAAGGTTCCATATCTAGAGCCTAAATGGGAACTAGAGGTGGTGCTTATCCCAGAGCTTGTATGATGCACACAATAATTTCAACTAGATTTGGGTCCACTGGAGGATTGTATCATCACGGTTTAGAAACAGCTTCCTCTTGGATCTTATTCTCATGTCTTCTCAAAGGCATGATGCTACAAAACATCAGTAGAAAACAAGGAAGATGTTAGATAATTATCAAATAGAGAAATAAGGGAAACAAGATCCCAACTGATAGAAAAAACAAGATTTGATTTCAATCTATACAAATAAAAATAGGAAAAATACTAGAACTAATCCACAAGATTTCTTCCCCTAACTACCCCTAGAAACTTAAGGTTCATTGCGATGAGATTTTTCCAGACACTCAATCTCAACTACCTCTTAAGTCCAGAAAAGATTTCTCAATTCATATTGACTTCAATAAAATAAGTTAAACTACCAACCTTGGATACCACTTTGTCATGAACCAACCTGGGTACCCTTGTAACCTGATAACTGATATGGTCCTGATATAGCCCGAAGGGTGTTCCCGATCCCTATAGTTTGGTGACTAGAAATTGGAATCATTCAGCATGCATGTGGGAATGAATTTTTTACAAAACATAGTGACTTAAAGAAAATCAAGTCAATATTCATACAAAAGAAACTCCACTGAGAGTAATATACTATAATTCAAAATGGAATTAAATCCCAAAGTACTATAACCCAAGTACCAAAATCGAGAAGAATATTTCATGTCCCTAAGGACACAACTCACCAAGTCCAAGGTTCAACAACTAGATCCACCTCCAAAATATCTTTTCCTCTTTCATGAACCTAGAAGAAGATAATCTACAAACACTTGAAGGAACAATTAGGGTGTGATCTAAAAATCCCAGTAGGGTCTCACCAAAAATTTCATAATAGATACCAATAACAAATTAACCAAATTAATTTTTTAAATTTTAAAATAAAAAAGTTTTTCATTTTAAATAATATGTAAACAAATCATGCTATACAGTTCAAATGATAGAAAATACTTTAAGAATAGGCTTTAATTTAAAAGAGATGGAATGTTTCTAAAACAATGTCTTAAATAAAAAAATTATATAAAACAGTTTATAGAAATATTGAATGCATGTAATAAGTTTAACAACATTGGCATATATTTATATCTCAAATATAAAGTAGGCGTACAACATGGTCATATTTCAAATAGGTACGAAATTTCCAAGCTATAGGACTATGCACTCTCGAAGTGATCACATAATATTTTTATACACACGTCCCTCTAACACTGGACAAAGGAGACTCGTCACCATCCCATCGAGGATGTGACCTACTGCATTTATGTTTCAGAACATTGTATAATCATAGATTTTATCCAAATAACTCACAAACTACCTAAGGCTTGAATGTTCTCTTAAAAAATAAATAATGGGAAATTTATTTTAAGAATGCTTAAAATAAAATTAAATCTCATTCCCCTATTTAAAATTCCAATTTTTCATTTAAATCCAAAATAGTTTTTAATCAAAAATATGTCTTTCCAACAAGATAAAACCACTGGGTTTCTATCAAAACTTTTTAATCAATTTTCACAAGTTTGAAATAAATTCAAAACTAATTTAATCAATTTCACAATTAATATACAAAATTAAATTCAACAATTTAATTGAAATAGTTTAAACCAAATCTAAAATTTAAATTAAACAATTTAAATCAACCAATTTTCATAAACACACACCAATTAAGTAGAATGGGGGTTTTTCCCAATTTTCATGCCAAAACCATTCCAAATCTCCCAATTCACTATAATTGGGTTTTATTAAATAAATTGAAAGAAATTTTGATCAATTTAATTTAAATCAACAATTGAAAAAAATCAAACAATACAAGGTTAATTGATTTGGCCAAACAGGATGGAACCACCTACCTTTTTTCCAAAACGCACACTCACAATGAAACCTTCCAATGAAAACTAAGGCATAGAAGTCCTCAAAATTTAACCTAGAAATGAGATCCAACATCACGAAGCATAGTTACATCAATTTTAGGATTATATATTGAAATCCCAAAGGATTAGAAAGATAGAAAGATGAAGAATGGGGAGAAAACTTACCCAGTAATCACACCGCCAACACAACGATGATTGAACACCGAATGAAGAGACCCAGAACGGTTTGAGGGATCCAAGATCACCTGGGGACAGATTTAGATTAATATAAAAGAAACTAAAAAGGAGGAGAAAATAATATCTTAGTTGTTATGAATATTTAAAAACCACATTTGGGGTATTACACATTGTGTAACCCCATTACATGTCATTTTTTCGTAACCTCTAAAAAACATGTCACTTAAAATTAAAAACTGATCATTAATTACTTCATAATGTGTAATGGCTCATCACATCGTGTAACTTTCATGGTGTCAACCCTTAATGGTATGCACCTAGCAACCATTACACATCATGTAACCCAGTTACACGGTGTGTAACCCTCCGACAGCCTATAGAAAAGACCGGTTAAAACTGAGAGTCCAACAAATCTATAACTTCACCATTATAGGCATCCTCTCAAATCCTTCTCAACCTTACCCAATTAACAAAAAGGAAAAACCATGAAAATTTTAAAGACATAACTTTCTGATCAGTAATAGGATGTTACATTATTTAATCATTCTAAAACTATATTACAAATTAGTGCATACTCTATCTCATTTCACTAATTAAAAAAATGGAACTTTTGATGATAAATTTCCTTCAAAAGTGATGATACTACCACATAAAAATATCTAATATAGATGATTCCAAAACTATTGTAAAATATGTTCTCATTTTAGTTATATGGATGTTGTATTCCTCCCATGCATGAAAGAAGATGTCAAAATAGGTTTAAAAATGGTTACCTCAAAAATGAATTATGGAAAAGATCATCTAGAAAAGGACGTATATGCAAGTTTTTTGGATAAGGACGTAAGAAAAATTATATCTAAAATAAAACATAATATCTTCAAAGACCATGTAAGATAACTTTGTGGGAAATAGGTATAGAAATCATAAGAGTGACAATGGGGAATCCGAAAGTAGTGAAACTAGAGGGAGGTACATAGGGATACTTCTAAGGTTTCAAGGATCTGATATCATTTAGAAATAATAGAAAAAAAATTTCTTCTTTAATAAGGTTAAAACTTTATTTATAAAAATAGATAACGAGATACAAGACTCAAGATATATAGAAAATTAAAAATTCAAACTAATATAAAAGTTAAAAAATGGTCATAGATAGATCATTATCTTAATTATTTAAGTACCCTAATAGATTTGTAATAATAACTCCTTATAAAACTCAACATAAACATTGAAATTTAAAGTAACCAATAATAACCCCACTATATTGTAAACTTCATTAGTGAAATAGTTAAACAAAACTCCCACACACTAAAATATAAACCTTCTACCAATCTAACCACTGAGTCTTCACCAAAAATCATATACCACCATAAAAATTTGAATTAATTTTTAACCCCATTGAAACACTTAAACCTACTTTTTATCCAACATCACTTGCATGGTTTAAATTAGGGGAAGCCTCTACAACTACATAATCCCTCTAATTTGGTGTTAGCTTCTAGGGATTTATATCAACAAAAATGTGACGACAGATGGTATGAAAAACTATGTTATTTATTCAGTTGGGGTAAAGGTAGAAACCAATAGAATTAGTAATAAGATTGGTGGTTGTTGGGTTTTGGAATGGTAGCGGTAAGCCTTGAATCCTGAGCCAAATCATGGAGAGGAAGGAGGGTATCTCTTCATATGTAAGAAAAATACTATATGAATCAGCAGAAAATTCATGAATCCATAATTGGATTCCTACATTAAGATGTAAGTTAAATGAATTTCTTTCATCACCCACTTGAATGGCTAGGAGTCTCAGTTCTAAATGTATACATGAGATGTGGTTTTATGATTTGTTTTTCTAATAGCTGATATGTTAATTATGACTAAATACAATTCATATTTTTTATAGGTGTTTATATCAATACTATTTGAAGGGATTACCATGTGAACATAAATATAGACTCATTAGTCCTCAAATCACTTCTACAGAACTAACCTCATTGTATTCAGTTCAAATTGATGTAATAGTGGTAAAAATGGATGAAAATTTTGAAAGAAAACTTACAGATGACATAATATTCTTATTACCAACGATTTAGGGGTAAAACTATATTATTTAATCATATAAAATATATTTTCATTCCTTTAATTACTTGTTCATTTTTATTTTTAAGAAACATTGGGTACTCATTGCAGTCAATTTGGATACTCCAAAGATTAATTTTTTGGATTCACTACATGGATGCCAAAAAACCAACCACACGTGATGAAATTTATCAATTTATAATAAACTAAATCGAACATTTTATAAATAAACATCAATTTATATATTTTATATCATGTTTTAATGACAACTATGTTATAATAGAGTGGTGTTTAAATATAATCAAAATCATAGCATGAGGATATTCCATGCATACAAGGATCCTATTGAATTCTACAAGTGGATAAGTATTAGGATATATATACTAATATATCACTATAAAAACACATATCAAAACAAATTAATTATTTTTATCAATGTTTCTATAGTGTCCAAAAAACAAATGGAAAATATTTTGGTTATTATGTTTTCAAATTCATGAGATATATCATATACCATCAACAACCTATAATCACTAAAGAGGTATTTTTTAATATAATTACTATTTGATTTAAAATATTTATGAATCCTTTTTTTATTTATATTTTTTTAGTACTACCATGACCGTCGAAAGTCCTCATATTCACAAGAAGAAATAGATTTGTTTAGAAACGACTGGGAAGCATACCTGGTGTTATTATATACACATATATCATGAATATGTGACTTCATACTACTTATTTAGTTGATTTTATCATTATTTTATCTACTTTTTTTAGTGAATTTTTTCATCATGTTTATCTAATACTTATTTTGTCAATTCTCATAAATATCATGAAAAAATGGATTTTTCAACAAGGATGATTCACCCATGTACTGTGATTATTCACTCAACAAGGATGATGCACTCATGATGATGTCGTTTTATTTTTATTCTCTAATGCATCCAACATTCTAGGTTACCAAATTGTAATATTATTAGATGACCCAAAATGTTGAATGCACTGTAGGATAAAAATACATGTTGGAATCAACCGTACCTCAAATTTATACATGGTGTACCCAGTATGACTCAAATTGTGTGGATTAAATTTAAAATTGATATTTTATTAATGTATTGTTTCATATTTATGTTTAATGTATTTATTTATAATATTACTAACATAAGAGTTGTTTTATAATACATGTAGATTATTTTTCTTGATTTGCGGTGTTTTGTTCAAAAAAATTTATAATCATGAGATATTGGAATTCAATGATACAACTGAGATAACGATAATAAGTAAATGGGTCAATCAGTTACACTTCAATCTGATACACAGTGTTCTTAGTATGACTCTAATTGTGTGTTTTTAGTTTATAATTTACATTTTAGTTTAAAACACACATCACATACTCAAAACTAATAAAACACATTCAGATTATTTTTATACTTCAGGAAAATGATCTATAAGTCATTTGTGATGTGTAAGAATTAGTCTCACATCAAACCAACACATGATGTAACTAGTATGACTTCAAGTGTGTATTTTTATTTAAAATTGACATTAATTTTAGTAAAAAACACAAGTGACATACTAAAAACAAGGAAAATTCATTCATATTGTTTTGATACTTTATAAAAATGATCTATAATTCATTTTTTACATGTAGGAATCATACAAACCTAATTTTTTTTCACAACAGTATGGCTCAAAGGATCCATTATCATATTAAAATTGACATTTTAGTTCAAAAAGTGTGTCACACACTGAAAACTAAGAAAATTCAATCTGTTTGTCTTAATAATTTAGAAAAAATATTCATAAGTCATTTGTGATGTGTAGGAATTAGTTTCACATCAAACCAACACATTATGTTATAGGTATGACACAAAGTTCATGTTTCTAGTTTGAAATGACATTTTAGTAAAAAAAACACAAGTGATATAATCAAAATCAATAAAATTCATTTGGATTGTTTTTATACTTTAGTAAAATAATCCTTAAGTCATTTTTAACATATAGGGATCAAACTAACTTCAATATGATGCACAATGTGACCGTTATGACTCTAAGTGTGTTTTTTTATTTAAAATTTAAATTAATTTTAGTAAAAAGAACAAGTGACATTATCAAAACTGATAAAAATCATTTGTATTATTTTGATACTTTAAAAAATGATCCATAAGTTATTTTTGATGCATAAGAATCAACTCCATATCAATATGACACACGGTGTGACTGTTATAACTCAAAGTATCTATTATCAGTTTAAAATTAACATTTTAGTTTAGAAAGTGTATTACTCCCTAAAACCTAATAAAACACATGTTGATTGTGATGATAATTTGGAAAAAATATTCATAAGTCATTTTTGATGTGTAGGAATCAGTCTCACATCAAACTGACACACAATGTGATCGGTATGACTCAAAGTGTGTATTTTTAGTTTGAAATGAAATTTTAGTAAAAAAAAGTTACATACTCAAAACCAATCAAACACATTCAGATTATTTTTATAAATTCAGACAATGATCCATAAGTTATTTTTGATATATAGGAATTATCTTCACCTCAATCTGATGTACTTTGTGACCGATATGACTCCAAGTGTGTTTTTATATTTAAAATTGATATTAATTTTAGCAAAAAGAACAAGTTATGTAAGAACCCGAATCTTCATTTTAGGTATGGATCTTGATTTTGGGTGTTTTTGAGGAAAAAGGGAGATTCTGTAAATTTTCTAAGTACACGACGTGTACTCCTAAGTACACACCATGTACCCAGTTGCCGCAGGTATCCATGTACTGGTCATGTAACGACCGAGTACATGGATGTGTAGACTACCTAAAGTGGGGGTCTGTTGAGGTTAGTACATGAAGTGTACATTAAATGAACACATCGTGTACTTTTATTTTTATTTGATTAATCGGACTGAGGTCGCGTCTCATCTCTAGAACTCATTTCTTCTTCTCATGTCTCATACAGGAGAGTGATATATGACTGATTATCTTCGATCGCCTCCCATTCCTCCATCTGAAATTTGATTGAGGCACCTCTGGGTGTGATGGATTCCCACTGGTGAGTTCTCTCTTTCCCCAGAGCCCCTCTTCCTGATTTCTCTTCTCTCGAGTTATCCAAGGTTGAAATTTTTTGACCTTTTTGTATATCTATGAAATTCTAGGTCTATTCAAGGGTTGATTTTCAAGAGTCTCCCTCATACTACATTGAGGTGAGTGGTTTGTTTCTTTTTGGAGTTTGTCTTTGAGTTATATATTCCTAAGTGATGATTACCCATGATTTGGGTATTTCATGTTAAGGAATTAAACCCTGTTATCATCTTCCTTAGATTGATTGATATATTAAGGGTTTTCGTTGATATATTAAGCTAAATTTCATGTTTATTGAACACCCTGGTACATTTCCTTAGTTGAATTTTTATGTTTGTTTGGTCCAGGTTGCCTATGAGGCAGGCCTTATTTCCTTTACTTGCTTATTAGGTTGGAATTGATTGCTTATTACTACATGTTAAATGCATGTGTTATGAATTGTATCTTCTTAGACTTTTATTAGTTGATATTACTTTGTGATTTTGTATATTGTTTGTGCACAATTGTATTACACAAGGCTGTGAGAACCTAGTGTAGTTAGACCATAGGGGGAATTGACGTTGAGGGATTCCCGAAAGTGTCTGTTATACTTAAGTTGTGAGACCATAAGGGGGTTGAAAATTATCTCTCCCTTATATTGTCTATATTATATCATTACAAGACCATAGGGTGAATGTATACTGAGTTCTTCCTCATAGAGTTTGTAATTTATCGTTAAAATACCACAGGGGGAATTGATGGTGAGTGCTTCCTCAGAGAGTCTTTGTTTTTGTGGGACCAAAGGGGTTAGATTGTGTGAGATTTCCCAAAGGGTAGTTATATCTTTAATGAATTTATGATATGTCAAACCATAGGGGTAATACTGTGAGAACTTTCCCAGAGGGTCAATGTGTAACGCCCCGACCCCAGCTACCCAGAGTCGGTGCATTACTTCGTAACATTGGCATGATCACAAGAAAGATCAAATCCCGAAAGACCGATTAGTTTAGTAGCCTTGGAAACACTAGATATATTCATAAGTTTTACATTACATCATAAAATGAAAAACTACTACAACAACATAATGTTTCCAACGTCCACACTATAAACCCCTCATAATATCCCTGCAAGTCAATCATAATTTACTTCTTCACTACCTGGGAAAAATAAAACATAGAAAAGGGGTGAGCTCAAATGCCCAGTAAGGATAACAATATAGCGGAACATTCAAAATAAGCATAAACATTTAAGGCAATGAATTACTAAAACAAAAGCCTTTTAAAATTGAACTTCAACATGGTATGGCAAAAGTAAAATGAAATAATGCCATTTACTTGTTCACATGGATATTCTACTAATCGAATAATCACATGCAATATCAATAACCACTTTCATAATGTTGGAATGCATAATGCCAGACTATCATAACCACATAGCCAAGGCCTCGTGCCAAGACTACAAATAAGATTTTGTCAAGGCCTTGTGCCAAGACACTAGTTTGTCTCATGAGACCTACCGATGCATCGAGGAGCTATAGCGGGCTCCACCCGTCACTTATTAAGTCCAATGCATTCCCATATGAAAAGGTTTAAACATAACATAAACATTCGTATTAAAACTAGCATACAAAATGTCAATAATTTCACCATAAACTATGAATGGTATAAAAATAGCACATCCATAGTCAAACATATCACAAAACCTTCAATACAATATAGAAGTTTTGTATCATAATAAATCAACTTCAAATAATCTTAAAATCCGTCAAAGGATGTTGACATAGATGAAATCAAAATTCTTTTTAAAGAAATATCTCCTTTTATTTTGAAATCATTTAAGATCCATATAAAATAAAACATTTTCTTTGAAAATATTCTTATAAGCTTCTAAGTAAAGCTTTGAAGATTTTATAACGGCGTAAAATTACCGCACCCGCCGTATAAGTTAAAAAAAACATTCTTACCTCAATTCTGTCGAAAAGGTTAAAAAGGACCTTGTTTTGAAAACGACGGAAAGATTCCTTTATAAACCTCTTATAAAAAGTCAAAAAAAGGTATAAATGACTTTAACCCATATTCTTGTAAATAGTAAAAATGTTTTGAAATACATTTTTAAGAAACATGGATGTGGATGATAAAGAGATCCCAGTAGATTATTACATATAAACAACCTCGGATAATGAAGAGATTGTGAAATAACCCTTACCTTGTACTTTTCCTTGGTTGGGGTAGGTTAACCTCCTGTATAATGGTGAAATAATTGTTACTAAATTATACAAGAATCATATATATTAATATGATATCATATATGATCTTTTAATATTGATTTGATAATAATATCTTAGTATTATCGTTGTTTCGGGTGTTAACTTACTCGTTTGCTTTTGTATGTTTTGTTACGTAAGACATGTTTGTAAAGGATAGGTTGTATATTATTCAAATCCAGAATGGTATTAAGTCCTTAAACATAATTTTTAAATCATCAAATGATAATTATACTTGAATGGATACGATGGAGGATGAATCTCATCGCGTTCGTGGAGACGGTAGTCCGTACGTACGCACGAACGCTACTTCCATTTAATTTTTATTTTAAAAGAATCGAATCCAAATGATACATAGGTATATTACTATTCCAGTATAATATAATATTTTATATATGTTACTTAAGTTCATTAACACCATCCTTTATATGTTCCATGTGTGGTATGAACGAGTCATATCATTTTAAGGGGGCGGTAGTCCGCACTTCCTCAAATGAAATTATCGTATGTATATACAACATGAAACGAATAATGGTATGAAATAAAATGGAATTACAGAAGCTTATATATAATATATATATCATTAATATCATATTTAATTACAGTGCCATCATAATGGCCACCATGAGAGGTGGTAAGATGTATTTGAACAATCATCGTTTCGTGAGGCGTTAGTTTGCCATCCACAGAAACATTATGTTCATCATCCATTAGATGGAGTTGTGTGTATCTGTAGTTTGAATCCTTCTTATAACAATATCCTAGTATATTGAGGATACTGGTGTTGTTACAAAAGAAATGAAATAAAAAGAGTTTGGGGGTTGGAGAAGCAAAATAAATGAAAATAATTTAAGAGAAATCGTTACCTTTAATTTAGGTAACTCACTTTGGTTGGAACCAAAGGACTTCTTGAAATGCTTTCTGCCTAAGGGGAAGCTTCAAGGAGGAGGATAGGGATGTGGGGAGCTTAGTTTGGCAGAGTTTGGACGAGCCAAGTGGCTTGAGAGGTGTGAAGAAATGAGAAGGAGGAGTGCCCTTTTATAAGAGGGGTGAGGGGCACCTTTGGAAAAGCTAGAAATATTAATTTATAATAAATTCATATTCGGTTTAGAAAGGCTCCAAAGTTTACTATTCAAAGGATGAGGTGGGGATAGGTCGAAAACAACTCATCCAATAGAATTTAGACAGGTTTGGGTACTTATATTAACCTTATCTTTAAGTATTAACTCTAAGTTAATTAGTTTCACTTTTACAATGTCTCTTTGTATTTTTATATTATATGGTTAATAAACTTACCATATACATCCAAGCGACCCCCAAGTGGTCCATTAATGATTAACCTATCATGATATAAGTCTCTTGGCCGAACCTTAGATTTTTAAGAATTTAATATCAATTAATAATATAATATTTGTTTTAAGAACTCTTTTATGTCAATTTTGACACTATTCATTAGTTGATTTTTGTGAAACTCATAACAGATTGATTTCTTCAAACAAAGTCAATTAAATCAATCCTAATATATCATATTATCCTATAAAATTAGTTTAATTCATTAAAAGTTTCATATTATATTTATTTGGGTATTTATAATATCACTTATTTTAATTTTTCACTATTATATTAATTACTGCATCATCATTGTGTCATTAATAATTTAACTTATTTGATGTCTAAAAATTATAAATAAAATATCATCATTTAGGAAATAGTTTTACCTTTCTAATGAATATTTATAATCGAAAATACAACATGTATAACCCTATGTAAAAATTGTTCTTTTAAAAGATGTAAGCTTATGCCATTTTTGTATTCATTTTAACTTAATTAAAATAAAGTGTCATTATCACTCACAAGTGGATCCATGGGGTCCCAAAATAGACCCAAAGATGCCCATGGTCGACCATGTATCAACCAATAGGGTTAAGACACGTTTTAGGGTAATTTAGTATTATTATAATATTATATTTTTTTTTACCCTTATTTACCGGATTTACCCTTAACCATGGTAAATAAAATATTTACCGCAGTAATTATTCAAAATGTCTAAAAATAAAAGTTACCTATTTACACAATTTGAACATCCTGATTCCAAATATGGAATCCATTTTTCTAAATTCAAAACACAGAAGTGGCAGAAATTAATTTAAAATTAATTCCCGCTGTCAAAACAAAAAGCGTGTTTTTAAGAGATAATAACTATCAAAAGATTGACACTTGTTTATGTTCGGTTTAATTGTAAAATTATGTCCAATGATAAACATTAAATTTAATGTTAAAAATATATTCTAAATATACTTTAAAACCACTCAAATTCATAATTTATCACTATTAATTATTTTGATTAAAAAAGTTGTTTTTAATTAAAATTTAGAAATTTTCACTATTTATCAAAATATGAAAGTTATCCGAAAAGTACCAAAATTTCACCTTAGGCTAAATTTGATATTCCTAATCCAAAAATGAAGTCCATTTTAAAATATAAAATATATATAACTTCAAAAAGTAGGTATTACTATTCATAACAACTAGTTTGATTGGTTACGGTGTGTTAGAACTCGAAGTTGCGTACAACACACGCTACTGTTTTATCCAAAGGAAAGCGTACCGTGGACGCTTGGGATGTTTCATTTTAAATTTTTTGATGTCTCCATTTAGTCAAAAAGTTTAAAATATTGTATTTAAAAAGGTTTCACTATTAGAAGTTGATAAAAGTGAAATACTGAAAATGAATTTGTTCTTGCATTATGACTAAGAAACTCATAATAGGGATTCTAAAATTATAAGGATTATATAAAGTTCAAAATGTAGTTAATACTATTCATGACCTCTTTTAATGGTGTGATTGAACTCGGTGTTGCGTTTAGTACAAGTTATTGAATTATTTTGAAGAAATAACACATTATGAATTCTTGGGGTGTTACACAATGTGATATTTTGAATGTTGATTATGACGATTCTTTCAAGCTAAAGCACAAGATTGAACTCAGTCTTACATGTTTGTTAGATGGTCTTATGAGACATCTATTTTGGGGATACATATCTTAGGCTATATCCTAGTATTTCATTATTTTACGGTTTTAATAAATAATTATATGTAAGTGAATGTAATTGGAAACTTTAGGATTATTTACTTTTGAGTACTTCCTTGTTTATTGCTTCATTTTTGCATATTGTCTGCTATATATATTCATTGATAGTTAGGCACAAATATTTTGGTGGTTGCCTACTGGTATTTATCTCACACCCTATTTGGTTCATTCCTTTCAACCCAAACAGATTATATGGTTGCAGGTATAGATAAAGTCGTGTGCCCTTCTTCATCAGGTACTTGATTGTTGTTAGAGCTAGAGAGCATGGGACCAAGTTGAGGCTTGCGATGCTGTTGGAGTTTACTATTTTATGTACTTTGGTTTTAGTATTGTATTTACATAATTTTTACTTGTTTGTATACTTTCCTAGTTACATGTTACATGCATAATTTATTTATATATGTTACATTTGTTTATACTATCAGTCTTCCACTGTTTACTTCTGTTTTATGGTATTACTACTTCCGCTACTGTTTACTGTTTGTTTCTGCTGTGTTACTCTACCAATGAAGGGATATTTTCCCCACTATCATACCTAAGTCCCTCTCTACTAGTAGAAAACCTATGGAATTTGGGGAAATGTTCTTGAGTCCATGTGACCAACCAGGTACAGGACACCTTTGGGCATCACCCAGATCTGGGACATTACAAAGTGGTATCAAAGGGGTTTATTTTCTGCTTTGTCTTACTATTTAGTGCCTATATATAGGGATAGGAATAAATGGTAAGTTGGTAATAAGTTAAACCTGGGAGCATCAAACCCGTGTATAGGGAAAATCCAAGTTACCTTGAAAATTCCAATTTCCTGGTTTCGCAATTGTTACAGTTGATTTGATTTCACTATTGGGTGATAAACATGTTTTGTGCTATTATGATTTATATCATTGTGGTTCTATTTTTGTTGTAACCTGATGAGATGATGTTATGACATCTTATGCATCATGTAGTCACTTGCTAGAGATCACATGTCATGCATTCTTTTCATGCCATTTAGGGTGTGTTATCGATTGCATGTTGTTGTGATGGATTTTTGTTCTATATATGCATGTTATTATGATATATTCCTTGATATAATACCTTCTATTTGATAGGGTATTGCTAATATGTAAAGTTTCATTTGGATGGATGTCAAACTTTGGTCCTTGAGGTCTTATGGGCCCCCTTAGATCAGAATTTTGTGGATCATGTATGAACTTTAGTTGAATTTTGTCAAGTTTTGATGTGGAATAGGATGCTAAAATTTGATTCGAGGGAGTATGGGATCTCAAGGGTTGTAATTTTTCATTCATTGGACGAAATTCTAAGTTTTTAAGGGTTATGGAGAAGTTTTAGAGGCCTACTGTCTAGAAACCCAGACCGCATAGCATGTGGTGTTATGAACACATGACATATATTCTTCTATTCTGGAAGAAACAACTTTTCTTAAGTACACACCGTATTCTGTATATACACGTTGTATAGTATTTATCCATGTGACTGACTATGTGATCAGAGACACAGTGTTGGGATAATTGGGTAGAACACGTCGTGTACTAATAGTACACGTCGTGCCAAAGACGCCAGGTATATGGTTGTGTAACTAACAACACGGGTGGATAAAACTTAGGTTGTACACACCGTGTCCTATTCTTACATGCCATGTAAGATTCGCCCATGTCTTTGACTGTGTGGTTAATGACACTGGTGGTTGGAACTTAAGTGGTACACACTATTTTTAGGGTGAACATGTCATGTAGTGTTACCCAGGAGAGAACCGTGTAGTTTGGCCATGTAGAATAACTCGGGTAGGAGGGAAAAATTCAAGTACATGTCGTGTCATAGGAGGAACGCATCGTGTGTAGTAGTGTTACATGACTAGGTTTGGTAGAGGTATATGCCCATATTGAAACCTAATGGAACACGTCGTGTGGAGGGTAAACACACCGTATAACCCTGTTTTGAAAAACTTGAATGTTTTCTTCTCTTGTTCCTTTCTTTCACTTCTATGTTTTAGTCCTTGATAATATTGAGTTGAGGTGTGCACTTGACCTTGCATAGTCATGTCACCAAGACGTCCTCTATTTTTATTCCAGATACAGGGAAGCAATTATACACTGAATATGGTAGATCAGGGACTACCAGTAGATCCTCTCTTTGTGCCCATATTCACACCAGCTGTTATACCAGACATAGGTGATGGTGCACAGTTCTAAGAAGGCTTCATGTGGTTTATGTAGACCTATCGGGGAGCACCGCATCCTGCCCTGTCTATGGTAGAGTTGATGTGGGTTTTTCAGTAGCAGTATCCCCCCACTTTCTCATGAGATGGAGGACCTCAGGCTTTAGAGTCATGGTTAGAATCCATGTTGTCTATCTTAGAGCATCTAGAGACACCTCTTGAGAAGAGGGTGAATCTTGAAACCTATATACTTAGAGATTCCACCAAGAGATGGTGGGATGTGATATCACGGGTGGGATGCCAACAAGTTGTGGCTTGGTATGAGTTTCAACATACCTTCTATGACTATTTCTACCTGAAGACCTTGAGGGCCGACTGAGCCCAAGAGTTCATGGGTCTGGAACAGGGTAATCTTTCAGTCATAGAGAATTATTCTTGCTTCACAGAGCTATAGTGCTTCACACCCATTCCAGGGGTGATGAGTTATTTCTGACCAGGAAGTTTGAGGATGGTCTCAGGAACAACATTTGATCCCATGGGAACATCTTAATGTTGACTTCCATATCTTCAATAGTTAACCAGGCATTGATCACCGAGCGTAATCTGAGGGAGTCTAGATCTATGATTCAGGTGGTTCGGCATCCATGGTTGGTACTCCTCTAACTGACAGTAGGAAGCACCGCAGGGAGTCTATGCATGGATATCTGAGTAAACGGGATACTTATTCAGGTATCCAGGTGGTATGCTACCAGTTTGGTAAGAGTGGGCACACAAGACCTCAATGCCCGAGAGACCCAATCGAGTTCCAAGCTTGCATCAAGATGAGACATATTCAGCATTTTTATCTATTTTTCTCACCAACAACTGGTGATAGGGGTTTCACTATGACTCCATATTCGGGAGTAGGACCACCAGTTTCTCATCAGTCATGGAACTGGATTTATTTTAGCTATTCATGCTGAGGAGGAGGTCACGGTTGTGGTATCCAGTTGGTAGGTTTTCAACGACAACATGGTGGATTAGCTTAGGGTAGTTAGGTAGGGTCACAGGGCCGCAGTACAGGTCAGACCTTTGTAGTGGAGCAGGCCCAGCAAGAGCAGAATCCCGGACCCTCTATGGTTATAGGTACAATTCTAGTTGCCTTAGTTTTAGCTTATTCACTTTTCGATACAGGGGATTATTATAGTTTTATATCTATTGTCATTGTGGAGATCCTTAGGTTCTGTATCTTTACTTATGATGATGTTATGACATTAGTCACTCCATTGGGGATGAGAATGGCTAGTGTACGTCAGTGTAAGGAGTTCCCTCTTGAGGTTGGTTGGTGTCACTTCTTATGGGACCTCTATTTCTTAGAGATGATAGGCTTTGATTTCATTCTCAAAATGGATTGGTTAGTCTCTTTCCAGGCCTTTTTTTACTGTTATCACCGCAGGGTGAGTTTCACATCACCATAGGGCGGTTCTTTTCTACACAAGGTAAAATTGGATGTTTAGGTGAGCAGAGATGGACTCGAGCATCTTGGGTTAAGAGTAATTAGTTCCTAGATTGCTATATTATATTTGGATGACCAAGGGACTTCACAGATATACTTTCATCTAGTGGTGGATTGTTTTAGATATGTCTTTCCAGATGACTTTTCAGGTTTACCTCCATAGAGAGATATATTTTTCTATTGATCTTGTGCTAGGAGCATCACAGGAGTCCATTCCTCCTTATATAATGGCTACACTAGAGTTACAGGAGATCAAGAAGCAGTTATAGGAGTTTCAGACAAAGGGTTTCATCTGACCCAATACTTCTCCTTGGGGTTCACTTGTCTTGTTTGTGAAGAAGGCGGACGGTACCCTCAGACTTTGTGTGGATTATCAGATTCTGAACTAGTTGATAATCAAAACCCAATATTCGTTGTTGAGGATTGATGATCTCTTTGATCAGATTATAGGATCCTGGGTGTTCTTGAATATTGACTTGAGATCTGGTTATCATCAGTTGCGTGTTAGACTATCAAATATACCTCTTACAGCCTTTTAGAGAAGGTATAGTCTATACGAGTATGTGGTTATGTCATTCATTCTCATGAATGTGCCTATAGTTTTCATGGAACTAATGAACCAAATGTTCCATCATTACTTGGACTATTTTTTGGTTGTTTTTGTGGAAGATATCTTGGTGTACTCCTACACTCAACATGACCATGCCACCCATCTTGAGATCATTTTTAGTACACTAAGAGAGCATTAGTTTTATGCCAAGCTCTCAAAATTCCACTTTTGGATGGACCATATTCACTTCTTGGGTCATATTATCTTGGAGATAAGAGTATCAGTATATCCAAAGAAAGTGAGAGTAGTAGTTTCCTGGGAGAAGATGAAGAACGTATTTTAGGTACAGAGTTTTCTAAGGCTGTATGGTTACTACAGATACTTTATACAGGACTTTTCATTCTTATCAGTGCCACTAATGATTCTGACTAAGAAGGGTGTGAAGTACTTGTGGACAGATTCATGTGACTCAGCCTTTTAAGAGCTGAAAGGAATGTTGAATTTTGCACTGATACTAGTTTTTCTAGAGTCAGGAAAGAGTTACACTCTTTACTACGGTGCATCAGGTATCGGGATGGGAGTAGTGCTTATGTAGGGGGAAAGAGTCGTTGCATATGGGTCTTATCAATTGAGGCCATGTGAGAGGAATTACCCATGAACAATTTCAAGTTAGATACAGTTGTGCATGATTTATGTTGCTAGATAAATTATCTGTCGGGAGAGCATTTTGTGGTTTTCACTGACCAAAAAAATTTCAAGTATATCTTTACTCAATGTGATCTAAATTTGAGATAGTAAAGGTGGGTTGAGTAGCTTCACTCTTTTGACTTTGATATTGCCTACACACCTAGGAACGGAAATGCAGTGGCTGATGAATTGAGCAGGAGGACTTAGATATAGGTAGTTCAGGAGGATAGTAGTGAGTGGAAACTTATGGATCTATTCTCTAAGATGCATTCAGAGGTTCATGATAGATAGGGGCAGACGTTTATTTCTTCTATAGTTTTTACCTATACTCTACTGGATCGGGTACGAATGAGGTAGCTATCATATTCTAAAGGCCTAGCCCTATGGGAGAGTGTGTCGGGAGAGGACCCTACTCTCAGATGGAGCATAGGAAAGGATTAGATCTTTCATTTTCATGGGCACATGTGGGTGTCAGTAGACATATTTAAGGATATTTTGTGGGATTTTCATTCCTTAGTTTGGGTATTTTATCCTGGTGTCGCCAAGATGTATCAAGATTTACACTGTCAGTATTGGTGGCCAGGTATGAAGAGAGATGTTGTTGGTTTTGTTATGATATGTTCCACCTATCAGTAGTTTAAAGTAGAGAATCAGGGATTGGTAGGTCTTTTATAGTAGTTACCCATTCCTGAGTGGAAGTGGAATGATGTCGCAATGAATTTTGTGATAGTTTTACTGAGGTCTCCTCGAGGGAATTATGCATTTTGGGTTTTCATTAAGAGAATCATGAAGGTTTCACACTTCTTACCAATCAAAAAGACCTTTAGTGTTGATGATCTGGGAAGTTTATACATCTTTGATATTGTACGCTTTCATGGGGTTCCACACTCTATCATTTCATATAGGGACGCCCGTTTTACTTCTCATATCTGGTAGGGACTATAGAGGGATTTGGGGATTTAGGTACTTATGAGTACAGAATACTATCCCCCAGACAGATGTCTAGTCCAAGAACACAATTCAGGTGTTGGAGGACATGATTTGGGCATGCGTCCTAGATTTCAGGGGTTCTTGGGAGAAACAAATACCCCTAGTGGAGTTCGCCTACAATAATATTTTTCAAGAAACGATTCAGATGGCACCTTATGAGACTTTGTATGGTAGGCCATACCGATCACCCCTATGTGGGCTAGAGACAGGAGTGGCAGCATTTATGGGACCTCATCTTGTCTATAAGACCACTGGGCAGGTGGAGTTGATTCAGAAGAGGATGGATACTACACAGTCTCACCAAAAATCTTATGTTGATCAACGAGGATGACCCTTGGAGTTTGAGCTTAGAGATCAGGTTTTCTTACATGTCACACCGAGGTTGGGACACAAGAGGATTATGAGATAGGGAAAGCTTTCACTGAGATACATCAGGCTATTTGAGGTTTTGGAGAGAGTCGGGCCGGTTGGATATCGGTTGCAGTTACCTCAGAGGTACCAGGCTATGCACAACGTCTTCCACGTTTCTCATCTACGGTTTTACGTTTTACATTCGTATCACATTTTTTAACCCAAGGAGGTTGAGTTGGAGGTGGATGATCCTTCTAGGATCACCCTATTCAGATTTTGGATCGCAACATGAAGGTTCTTCGTGGCTGGTATGTTCCTCTGGTACAGGTGTTATGGCAGCACGGGTGAGTACAGAATGAGACTTGGGAGAGGGAGGTCGATGTTCGATTGCAGTGGCCATAGTTGTTTGAAGTTTCTTATTCACCACCCTTAGAATGGAAATTTGGGGATGAATTTATTTAAGGGGGAAGTTTATAAGAACTTGAATCTTCATTTTAGGTGTGGATCTTAATTTCAGGTGTTTTGAGGAAAAAGTAAGATTCTAGAAATTTTCTAAGTACATGTCATGTACTCTTGAGTACATGTTGTGTACTTGGTTGTCATGGGTAGCGGTGTACTAGTCATGTAACGGCCAAGTACATGGCCATGTGGAATGCCTAAAGCAGGGGTCAGTTGAGGTTAAAACTGGTGTGTGCATTTAATGAACCTGTCGTGTACTTTTCTCTTTATTTGATTAATCAGACCGGGGTCACGTCTCATCTCCAAAACTCCTTTCGTATTCCCATGTCTCGTACAGGAGATTTACATACAACCAATTATCTTTGAGTACATCTCGTTCCTCTGTCCAAGATCTGATTGAGGCGTCGTCGGGTGTGTTGGATTCCCACCGATGAGTTCTCTCTTTCCCTAAATCCTCTCTTCCTGATATCTCTTCTCTCTCGAGTTATCCAAGGTTGAACATTTTTGACCTTTTTGTAGATCTATGATGTTATTGGCTGATTCAAGGGCCTATGTTCAAGAGTGTTCCTTATACTACATCAAGGTAGGTGGTTTGTTTCCTTTCAGAGTTTTTCTTTGAGTTATATATGCCTAAGTGTTGATTACCCATGATTCAGGTATTTCGTGTTAAGGAATTAAAATATGTTATCATATGCCTTATATTGATTGATATATTAAGGGGTTTTGTTGATATATTTTGATAAATTTTATTTTTAGGGGACACCCCATGGGTGTGTTTCCTTGGTTGAATGTTTATGGTCATTTGGTCCAGGTTGCATATTAGGTAGGCCTTGTTTCCTTGCCTTACTTGTTAGGTTGGAATTGATTGTGTATTGCTTCCTATTAAATGCTTGGGTTATGCATTGTATCTACTTATACTTGTAGTAGTTGATATTACTTTGGGCTATTGGATATCATTTTTTCACGATTGTATTACACAGGGCTATGAGAACCTGGGGTAGTTAGACCATAGGGGGAATTGATGTTGAGGGCTTCCCTAAAGTGTATATTATACTTACGTTGCGAGACCATAGGGGGGATTGACAGTGAGTTCTCCCTCATAGTGTCTATATTATACCATTACAATACCATAGGGGGAATGGATGTTGAGTGCTTCCTCATAGATTCTGTAGTTTATCATTAAAAGACCATAGGGGGAATTGACGGTGAGTGCTTCCTCAGAGA
Organism: Viscum album; assembly: GCA_963277665.1. Classification (NCBI taxonomy): domain Eukaryota; kingdom Viridiplantae; phylum Streptophyta; class Magnoliopsida; order Santalales; family Viscaceae; genus Viscum; species Viscum album. The sequence continues at coordinate 902,428,349 of OY728158.1, read as the reverse complement.
GTCTTTGATTTTGTGGGACCAAAGGGGTTAGACTCTGTGATCTTTCCCAAAGGGTCGTTATATCTTTAATGAATTGACGATATGTAGAGCCAAAGGGGTTAAACTATGAGAACTTTCCCAGAGGGTCAATGTTATATTTTGAATGTTGATTGTGATGAGTCTTCCAAACTAAAGCACAAGATTGGACTCTATCTTACATGTTTGTTAGATGGTCTTATGAGACATATATTTTGGGGATAAAGAGATTAGGATAGATCCTAGGATTTCATTATTAAATGGTTTGAATAAATAATTAAATGTAAATTAATGTAATTGGAAACTGTATGATTGTTTATTTTTGAGTACTTCCATGTTTATTGCTTCATTTTTTCATACTTCCTGCTATATATATTCACTAACAGTTAGGCATATATCTTTTAGTGGTTGCCTACTGAGATTATTCTCACACCCTATTTGGGTCATGCCTTTTGACCCAAACAGATTATATGGTTGCAGGTATATATAAGGGAAAGCACCTTTCTTCATCAGGTACTTGATTGTTGTTGGAGCTGGAGATCATGAGACCAAGATGAGGCTTGCAATGCTATTGGAGTTTACTATTTTCTGTACTTTGGTTTTAGTATTGTATTTCCAACATTGTGACTTGTTTGGATGCTTTCTTAGTTACATGTGACATACATCATTTATTTATATATGTTGTAGTTGTTTATAACATTAGTCTTCCATTTTTTACTTCTATTGTATGGTATTACTGCTTCCGTTACTTTTTACTATTTATTTCTACTGTGTTTCTCTTCCAATGAGGGCATAGTTTCCCCATTATCACACCCAAGGACCTCGATTCTATTTGGTATCCTCTAGAGTTTGGGTAAATGATCTTGAGGCTATGTGACCAACCGGGTATAGGGCACCTTTGGGTGGCACCTGAATCTGGGATGTTACAATTACAAACTTAAAATAAATTAAACACATTCATATTGTTTTAATACTTTAGTAAAATGATCCATAAGTAATTTTTTATGTATAGGAATCAACCTCACCTCAATTTGATGAACGATGTGACTAGTATGACTCCAAATGTGTCTTTTTATTTAAAATTGGCATTAATTTTAGTAAAAAGTAAAAGTGACATACTCAAGACCGAGAAAATACATTTAGATTGTACTGATAATTTAGTACAATGATCCATAAGTAATTTTGACATGTAGGAATCATCCAAACCTCAATCTAAGAGCCAGTGTTCCCAGTATGACTCAAAGTGTCCATTATCAGTTTAAAATCGACAATTTAGTTCAAAATGTGTTCCACTCACTGAAAACCAATAAAACATGCTCTGGTTGTATTTATAATTTATAAAAATGATTCATAAGTCATTTGTAACATGTAAGAATTAGTCTTATGTCAAGCTAACACGTGATATGACCGATAAAACCCAAAGTATACGGTTTTTGTTTAAAATGAAATTTTAGTAAAAAAACACCAGTGACATACTCAAAACCAAGAAAATGCATTCTGATTGTTTTTATACTTTAGGAAAATAATAAATAAGTTATTTTTTATGTTCAGGATCAACTGTACCTCAATCTGATGCATAGTATGACCATTATGGATTCAAGTGTGTCTTTTTATTTAAAATAGACATTTTAGTAAAAAACAAAATTGATATACTAAAAACTAAGAAAACACATTAGTATTGTTTTGATACTTTAATAAAAATATTCATAACTCATTTTTTACTTTTAGTAATTAGACTCACCTCAATCTGATGCATGATGTGCCTGGTATGACTCAAAGTGTCTATAATCAGACTAAAATTGATATTTTAGTTTCAAATGTGTTTCAATCACTAAAAACCAAGAAAATGTGCTTGATTTTCTTGATACTTTATTAAAATGGTTCATAAGTATTTCTTTATGTGTATGAATCATTCTCACATCAAACTGACACACGATGAGACCAGTATGACTCAAAGTTCATGTTTGCAGTTTAAAATGACTTTTTAATAAAAAAGAAAAGTGACTTATTAAAAATAGATCAAACATATTCATATTGTTTCTATACTTTATGAAAATGATCCATAAGTCATTTTTGATGTGTAGAAATCATCCCCATATCAATCTGATGCATGATGTGATCGCTATGATTATAAGTGTGTCATTTTATTTAAAATTTATATTTTATCAATGTATTTTTTCATATTTATGTTTAATTTATTTATTTATAGTATTACTAACATAATATTTGTTTTCTTATACAGGCAGATTCTTTTGATGGGTTGGGGTGGTTTTTTCAGCAATTGATACCATGGTCAGACATTTTTTATAGGGGGTCACGGGTGCCAAAGATGTTGAAATGCTGATTTTTTTTAATTTTTTGTAGATACTAATTGCAAATGTAATTATAAAAAATGTTTTAAATGTATATAATAGTTTTTTTGTATTTTTGATGTAAATTTTTTTCAATTAAAGTGTGAATTTTCATACAAGTATGTTTTCATACAGGTGTATACAAGTGTATTTGTTGCAGGGTGCTCTTATTCAAACAACACACTATAGTATTGGGGACTTTATCAGTGCTATGTCTAGCAATGATAAAGGGATACCTTATTTAATATCACTGAGGAAAACAACGATTTTATAGTGTTGTTAAATCCCTTTTTTCACACTATTAAAGGGCCTAACTATAGTAGTGCATTTTATAAATAATAAAAATTAACTTAACAAAGATAATAATATAGAATTAATCTAAATATAAGGGAATTCTGTAAAACATGTGAACAAGATGCTTATTTTAATTCATTATATGTTCTCCAAGTTAGTATGTATTTTATTTTACTTTGATTTGTTTAATAATTCATGAATATACTATATGCTTAATTAAAATAATGAGTATTTTAATATTCCATGCTAAGGAATATTATGAACAACTAAGTTTATTAATTATAAATTTCTTAGTGATTATCTATACATATTTATTAGAAATTTTAGTTTTTCTTTATTTCTTCTAATAATATAGTTTTTCATGATGGAATTTTATTATAAAAATTTTATATAATCAGAATGATAAAGTAAAATTATGATTGTTGAATTTAATATTAATTTTGAAATGTGTTTAGGTCTTTCTTGTTTGTTAGCTTGCATGAATTATTGTAAAAATATTAATTTATATTAATATTTATTACCTATAAAGTATTATTTCTTTCTTCCATTGATTTAGTTGGAATATTTGAAACCTTGATGTTCTTTAAATTGAAAACGTTTTTTGTTGGTTGATGCATTGAGGGTAGAATGAAGTTGATATAATTTATATTGGTGACATGATTCAGTTAGTGATGGAATATTGTGGATAATGTGGAATGTGTTGATTATATGGTGGATGGTTTTCTTGAGTATAGATACTTATTTAATTCTTAATATGTAAGTTTATTTTCTTGATCTCTTTATGCATGTTATTTATTAATTATCCCCTTAGGTGTATTCTTCCTAGATATGAGAATAGAAATTCCTTAGTTCCTGGAATTATGGAATTATTATTAGTTGGTGAATTAAAAAAATTGTAATTTTTCTTGATGATTGAAGTTTATGATCACATACTTGAATATTAATGAATAAATAAGGAACCTTGGTTTTGTGATGATTGATGTAATAATATTGTAATTGATCATGGAATAATATTAAATAATTGATGGTTGATTAATAATTAATGATAAGTGAATATTGAACTTGATTCTTGTGTATTTATGATTTTGTTTTTGAGACCTTATTAATGGAGGTTTGTATTTCATATGATATGATATCAATATAATGAGTCTATAGTTGGATATTTTCCCCTAGAATGGTTTTTCTATATATATATATATATATATCGTTATGTTCTATTATTTATTATGCTTCACCACCTGAGTCTTTTGGGAAAATCTATGCCCATATTTGGTCTTGGGTTATGGGTGTCTTCCCAACATCTAGGTTGAAAATGTTACTGATGGTTGAATGATCCCATTACCCCACTCTCTCTTCAAGAAGTAGAGTGTATGTAAAGATATTTGTGTTTTGATGGATTACTATATAGGAAATGTTCCCATATGAGCTGTAATGGATTTTGGTTATGACATACATGTATATACAGGATATGGAAGCATATGGTTATAAAATAAACCTATATTATACATTTACTTATACATGGGATTTAATGTCTTAAGGTATAATGTATACTTACACAAGACTACAATGTCTTTCTTACTTCTATGGGATGTGGGTTTGATGAATGGATGTAGATGTGATATCTTTGCATGGATGTACAATATGATATAGAGGAAATGAGAATTATAGGATGTATGACATTGGGGTTTAGAGTGACTGGTAAAGTCAGGAATGTGGTAGACAGTACCCTAGTTATATATATGATTCTTAATTTCATTACCTATATCTGTACATTATTTGGTAAGTGATCCATGATGATGTTGGTAATTTAGATTAAATTATTAGGTGATAATTTAGTTTCTATATTTATTTATTGAGGATTTAGTATGATTATTCCACATTTTCATGAGATTTTTTGGGTATTATCCTATCAAATATATGACAATTCTCTCCCTTTTATATACATCTATTTTATAGATCTATGGGAGGGTATCGATGATCTAGTTGGACATCACTAACTCATAGAGTTTTATTGATTGATTTCATGTGTATGAGGTTGTGTTCATATGAGTTTCCTATGGTTTATTCCATTTTGTTTTTCCATTGTATATCATTCATGTATTTGGATTTGGATGTTACTATTTATTTATACTAAGGAGTTTATTAGTAGTTATTTTATATTTCCTATGAATATTTAGGGAAATTCATCTTATTTGAGTATCATATACCCTAAATGTATTTTTCTAACTCATGGATTATTTTAATTGGTATTTAAGGGTCACACCCATCTTTACTACTGGCCTAGGAGGGTACTAGTGGGGCTAGATCAAGAAAAAGTGGGACTAGAGATTTTAATTGAGAGGTAGGATGGAGCTTGGGGATAGGAACTATTGGGTATTGCATTTGTTTGTTAGGAAATATAATCATTTTTACTGCGTATGTGATGTAAGAAAAGGAGGCCTTCTAGGACATGGGATTTTATAGCCCCAATGATTTGGCATAAGGAATTTATGTTTATTAAAAATGTAATGAAAAGTGATGTTACTTGGAAGGTAGAGATCTCTATAATGATAAATCATCTTGAATGATTATGTATGTATTTGAATTGGGTAGATAATTTAAATTTTGATAAATATTAATAAATTAATCTTATTTATTCCATATTATAGGTTTAAGAATTCCCTATCCATTTTCTATTTTATAACTATGGTTGTAGGTTGATTCCCATGTTAGGCTTGTGTCAAAGTAGTCTGGTAGGATGCTCCAGCATATCACTATAGAGTTGAAGTGGAATAGGATGACACGTGAAGGAATAAACTTCATGAGTTTCAGAATTAGAGTATTTTGAAGTATGGGGGACCTATTTCTAATCCAAATATTGAGGATTTTTTAATGGAGATGGATATTTCATTTGGGATGATCCATTCTAGGGGAGATCACTGGATATCATTAAAAATTAATATACTATAAATATCTATCTATAAATGGTTTATTCTATTCCTTGGAGATCCCAAGGAGTTAGATGTATCATGGGAGAAGTTCCATGATTCTAGGATTTATTCCTCTATTAGACTATGAAGATAGTATACTGGTAAGAGATAGTTTCCCTTCATCATGGGATTTACAGTCTTCAAGAGTTTATTATCCAATTTCATGATCCTGTATTATTCTTTAGATCTATTTTCTGATGGGGAAGCTAGAGAGAATAATTTCAAGGAGGTTTTTTATTTGAATATCCTACATTATGATACCCCATTCAGGATTCCAATGTCTCTCGTGGTTATAGAAAAGGAATAGGTTATTAAGTGGATACTAGCTTAGAAAAGGCTACCAAAGGAGGAGAGTTTACAGGACTCTCCATGGAGTAGAGTTAGGGCTAGAGGCCCTTGATTTCCTAGTCAATGATAGACTAAAAACATAGGGATTTGGTTCCATCCTTCATCATTTAGTTTCATTGAAACCAAAAGTTCTTGAAAACCTATCATAGGATCAGATTTAGTTTAATTTTCATGTGAAGGTTGTGACCATATGAAGCTAGAGCGTCTGGCCTTCCTTAGTAGTATGTATGGAGTCGGTAGTGTAAGAACCTGGTTCTTATTCTTGAGGTACGGGTTTCTTATTTTCATTTTTCCTTTAAGGTTTTTGAGAAAATAAGGAAAATGGGGACAAATCCCAAATTTTGTGGGTACACACCGTGTACTTTTTCCACACGTCGTTTATTATGGCCGTGTGGGATGAGTACATAGGGCATGTAGTTTTGTCGGCAATGAAGGGTGTAAAAACTGACTACACGTCGTGTACTTAGTAAATACACGTCGTGTAATCAATCGGCATGTGAATAGTAAGGCGGTCTAAGTAGCCGCCATTGGATCTATAGTACATGCCATGTACTCAATAATACACGTCGTGTACTCATGTCGATAGATGAACAGTTTGGCGGTGAAAATTAGCCTCCAAAGGAACAGTTTAAAAAAATGAAAAGTACATGTTGTGAACTTGAGAGTACATGTTGTGTAGTTTGTTTTTTCTCTTAAAACAGGCAGTAGCCTCCTATTTCAATAGAGGAAGCTTATAACATCGGAGGAGTGCTGAGAGAAAAGGTCAGAGCTTGGAGAAGCTCCCGACCGCACACCGGAACTCGGATTTCTTCACTGACGGTCTCGATTGAACCGCACGGGTGAGTTTCTTCGCTCTTCTTGAACCCTTCCTTCCAATTCTTTATCGAGGGGAAGTTATTTGGGTTTGAACATATTTTCATTTATCCCAGATCTACATCATTCTTGGATGTTTCGGGAGGTGTCGTTCATGTATATTGATCATAGGAGATCAAGGTAGGTGGTCTGATGTTTAAATCCAACTGTCATGTGGTTTTTGTGTACCAGTGTGCTACGTTCTCATGTTGGGGTGTCATATGGTTGAGTCCTTGGTTAATTAAATTCCTAGAATTGAATAAGTAATTTAATGAATATGTATAGCTGCTGTTTGGGATCATTTGTTGGATCCAGGGCCACCCTGTGGGTGCGCCCCCCCCCCCCTATTTAGCTTTTTGGACAAGATACCCGAGGTTATGCCATATTTATAACATGTTTTAAGTTTTCTTGAGATGAACTTATATGAATTACTTGTTGTGCATTGGGCTCGTCCCGGTTACCAGATAGCCTGAGGGCAGTGTTTGTTTAGCCTGAGGACATTATTCTACCTAGCCTGAGGGAAACGTTTCATATGTATGAGGACAGTATTTTCGTGCCTGAGGGTAGTATTCGTTTAGCCTGAGGGAAATCACCTGAGGGTTTTGATTCTATTTACCTGAGGTTAATATTGTGCATGTATGAGGACAATGTGTATTTTTTATATTCATTGTGGTGGTTTGACATGTTATACCTGCCAAGCTAAAGCACGGGCTTGGTATTGTTTTACCTTGTACTTGTTGGATAGCTTGTTGTAGTTTTGTTGTGGCACTGTTTATAAGATTGTCGGCTGAGGCTGAGTCTCAAGAACTTATAATTCAATTATCTTAAATTGTTAAATAATAATTAAATGGAAATGAAACTGGTAGGTTTTAGCTGATTTTGAGTACTTCCTAGTTTACTTCATTTTCATTATTGCACACTATTGTTGCACAAGTTCATTAATAGTTGGGCACGGGCCTTTGGTGGTTGCCTACTGGGATTTATTTCTCACACCCTATTTGGGTCATGTATTGGTCCCAAACAGATTATATTATTGCAGGTGTTGATAAGGGCAATAGTCCCTATACAGGTACTTGATTGTTGCAAAGGAGTAGGAGAGAATGGGACCGAGCTTAGGCTTGCGATGCTACTGAGTTCCTACTGCACTGTTTTTCTTTTTTTGTTGTATTTGTTCCTTGTACTGTATTGTTCGTATTGTAGTGTATTCTATTTTGGATGCTTTCTTAGACATAGGGACATATTACATCATTATATATGATTGTTGTTCATTTCATTATTTCAGTACTGTTGTCCATTTCAGCATAGGTATTATTTATTGCTTCCGCTTTTGTATGATTATATTTCTCCATTGCACTACACTTTGACAAATGAGGGTATAGTTTCCCCACTATCAGACCTGGGCCCTCGCTGCTAGTTGGAAGCCTCTGGTGTTTGGGGAAATGCACTTGAGGTCATGTGACCAACCGGGTTCGGGGCACCCGTTGAGTGGCACCCAGATCTGGGACGTTACAAAGTGGTATCAAAGGTATTTTTCTTTTCTCTGGGTTATTTTATTATTTAGATATGATAGAAAGAGTTATATTGTTAAGGGGTTCAGTAATAATTGTGCCTGGGAGTAGCTACCCCATGTACAGGTAAGGACCGGATTTCCTCGAATTAAATTGTGATTTTATATTTATGATTATTACAATTGATTTGATTTTCACCATTGGGTGATGCACTTGTTGTGTGATGTTTATATTTTTATAACTGGGTTCTATTTAGTTGCAACCCAATGAGATGAGGGTATTTCATCTCATGCATCATTTAGGCACATGTTAGAATCACATGCCATGCATAGTTTCCATGCCATATAGGTGCATTTGAAATTGCATGTTTTTGTGATAGATGTTGTGCTAGAAAAGGCGTGTTGTTGTGATAGATGTCTTGCTAAAATACCTGCTATTTGATAGGGTATTGTTATGTACGGTTCTGGAAATGAACGCCAAACTTTGGTTTTTGAAGAGTATGGGCCCTCATCAATCGGAATTTGGTGAATCATCGACTTGTTTACCTTATTATAACACACATAAGAAGCCAAGATTTTATTCTCGGGAAGTATGGGCCCTCACAGATCAGAATTTGGAACTTAGGTGTTGGTTTCAGTTTTTTTCTGGGCTCCAGGGTAGTTTCTAAGGCTTAATGTCTGGAAAACCTAGAATACACACTATGTAGTTTTGATTACACGCCGTTTAATCTTCTGTTCGGGAAGAAATGAAAAAAATTAAGTACACGTTGTGTAGTCTCTAAATGATTTCATAAGCCATGTGGATAGAGACACGGGATGGGGAAGTTCTAGAGGGAACATACCGTGTACCAATAATACACGTCGTGTCGTTTAATTTGGGGATCTAGTCATGTAACTAACAAATACGGGTCGGTGTTACCTCTTCTTGTGCATGTCGTGTACCTGTGGGACACGCCGTGTAGTCTTGACCGGTGAGAGACCATGTGGGTTTGTCCATATGGCTGGGGAAATGGGGTGGTGTACACGCCGTGTGTGGGTGTAACACACCGTGTAGTGTAAGCCGAGTAGTCGGTCATGTCGCGAACAACATGGGTCGGTTGGGGCTTCTTAGTACACACCGTGTCCGTCTGGAACACACCATGTAGTGTAACCTGGGTATAACAGGTTGTTTCACTAACAAACACGGGCTGGTGAAGCTTGATTTATATACACCATATACCTGTGGGACATGCCATGTAGTTTTGAACAGGGAGAGACCGTGTGGATTTGGTCGTGTGGCCGGGGAAAACAAAGTGGTGTACACGCCGTGTGCAGGTGTAACACGCCGTGTATTTAGGGTTGAGACATTCCCAGAACGGCATCAGAACATGACCATATAAGGTCTTAAGGGTACACGCCGTGTGTACTTTATAAATTCCATGTAGTCTCTTTTTGATAGTTCTTGTGTTTTTCTTGCCCTTTTTGCGTGGGCAATTTTAACAGACAAAAGAACCTCAAAAGTAAATTAAAATAATGCGTGTGTTTGACCTTGTAGAGTTATGCCGCCGAGACGACCATGATTTTTTCACCAGGATAGCGGCAATGATTATACTCCAGAGACGGTAGGACATGGGCTACCGATGGATCCTCCATCAAAGCAAGATGCGGCACCAGCCATTATACCAGACACAGGCATGGAGGCGCGGTTTCATGAAGGCTTCGTTCAGTTCATGCAGACCTTCCAGGGAGCACTGCTGGCTACCACATCTATGGAAGAGTTGACACGTATATTATAGTAGCAACATTGACCTAATTTTTCAGGGGATGGTGGACCACAGGCTACGGAGTCTTGGTTGGGTTCTATGAAGACTATCTTCGAGCATCTGGAGACGCCTCTTGGGCGGATGGTCAAGATCACTACATAAATACTGCATGATTCCGCCAAGAGGTGGTGGTATGTTACCACCCAGACTGAGCATCACTGAGATGTGGCGTGGGAATATTTTCAGGAAGTCTTCTATAACTTTTTCTTCCCAGAGACGTTGAGGGAAGATTGAGCTCGAGAGTTCATGAATCTGCAGCAGGGCGCTGTGTCAGTGATGGATTATTCTTCCCGCTTCACCGAGCTACAGCGCTTTGCACCTGTTCTGGTGGGAGATGAGGCATTAAGGGATCGACACTTTGAGGATGGTCTTCAATATGACATCTGAGCACTAGTGAATGTTTTCAGGTTGCCTACAGTGCATGCTATTGTGAACCAGGTACTGATTACTGAGTGGAACCTTCAGGAAGCTAGTGGTGCAGACCAGGGCAGTTCGGCACCAGTTTCTAGTACTATTTCTACCAGTAAGAGGAAGAGGCAGCTGGATTCCTCTCATAGTGGAAGTTTTAGCCAGAATATTTCTTCAGGTGGTCAGGTCGTGTGCTACTATTGTGGTAGAGAAGGGCACAAAAGACCTCAGTGTCCACGTGACCCAGTGGAGTGCCGAGCTTGCGGAAAGATGGGTCATCTGCAGCACTTTTGTAGGTAATTTTCACCAGTGGCTAGTGAGAGGGGTTTTGGGCAGACTCCATGTGCAAAAGTAGGGCCAGTAGTTTCTTACTAGTCAGTGATGTGGGATACGTCGGGATGCATAGGTCGAGGTGGTGGTCGTGGCCATGGTAGCCAGACACCAGGATCTCAAAGACAATAGGGCAGGTCAGCTCAGGGTAATCAGGGTGTGTCGCAGGGTCGCGGCATTGGGCAGGCATATGCGGTGCAACAGACCCAGCAGGAGCAGGATCCTAGACCTTCTACTGTCAGAGGTTCTATTCTAGTTGCTTTTGTTTTGTCTTCAGTACTTTTTGATACCGGTGCGACACATAGCTTTGTATATGTGCCCATTGTGGAGAGCCTTGGGCTTTGTGTTTCTTCTCCTTCTGATGTTATGACGCTAGACACTCCTTTGGGGATTAGAACGGTAGGTGTGCGTCAGTGCAAGGAGTGACCACTAGAGGTTGGTGGGTGTCACTTCCTGTGGGACCTCTATGTCTTGGAGATGACGAGCTATGATTTCATTCTCAGTATGGACTAGTTGGTACCCTTTTGAGCCTTTATATATTGCTATCATCGCAGGGTGAGTTTCAAGTCACCAGTGGGCAGGGAGTTTCTATACATGGGCGAGTGGGATGTCCAAGAGAGTCGAGATGGACTCGAGCATCGTGGGCGAGGTGGAGTGACAACTCAGATTGTGAGTTTATATCTGGATGACCAGGTAACTTTTCAGAAGGATTTCCCTCCAGTAGTTAATCGTTTCAGGGATGTCTTCCCAGACGACTTCTTAGGTCTTCCTCTGAAGCAAGAGGTGGATTTCTCTATTGAGCTAGTACCAGGAGTAGCACCGGTTTCCATTCCTCCTTATAGGATGGCTACAAAAGAGTTGTAGGAGCTCAAGGGGTAGTTAGAGGAGTTGCAGGAAAAGGGTTTCATCCGACCCAGTACTTCTCCTTAGGGTTCACCTGTCCTATTTTCAAAGAAGGCAGACGGTACCCTCAGAATTTGTGTGGATTATCGGAAGTTTCACCAGTTGACGGTTAAGAACCGATATCCCTTGGCAAGGATTGATGATCTTTTTTATCAACTTCGCGGAGCACGAGTGTTCTCGAATATTGACTTGAGATCCGGATATCATCAGTTATGTGTTCTTGATTACTTGGTCATGCCGTTCGGACTCACGAACGCACTAGTAGTTTTCATGGCTCTGATGAGTCGTGTGTTCCACCCATATATAGATTCTTTTGTGGTAGCCTTCGTGGACGATATCTTGGTGTACTCTCACACTCGACACGACCATGCCATACATCTTGAGATCATATAGAGTACACTGAGAGAGCATCATTTATATGTTATGCTCTCAAAGTACAACTTTTGGATGGACCAGATACACTTCCTAGGTCATATTATCTCAAAGGCAGGAGTTGTTGTAAACCCAGAGAAAGTGAGAACAGTAGTTTCCTGAGAGAAACCTAAGAACGTGTTTGAGATACGAAGTTTCTTGGGGCTGGCTAGTTACTACAGGCACTTTATACAAGACTTCTCCTGCTTAGAAGTGTCGTTGATGGGTTTGACTAAGAAAGGTTTGAAGTTCGTTTAGTCAGAAGCTTGCGAGACAGCCTTCCAAGAGTTGAAGGGAAGGTTGACATCAGCACCAGTCCTGATACTTTCAGATCAAGGGAAGAGCTATACAGTTTACTGTGATGCATTAGGTACAGGGCTAGGAGTAGTGTTGATGCAGGGTGATCAAGTAGTTGCGTACGGGTCTCGACAGTTGAGGCCACATGAGAGGAATTACTCAACGCATGATCTCGAGTTGGTCGCAGTTGTTCATGTGTTACATTGTTGGAGACATTATCTCTTGGTAAAAAAAATTGGTGTTTACGGACCACAAAAGTCTCAAATATATCTTCACCCAACATGACCAAAATTTGAGATAGCAAAGGTGGTTTGAGTACCTTCAGTCCTTTGAATTTGATCTTGCCTATACACCTGGTAAGGGTAACGCAGTTGTTGATGCACTGAGTAGAAGGACTCAGATACAGGCAGTGCAAGAGGCCATTGGTGAGTGGTAGCTTATGGATTTGTTCTCTGAGATGCATTTGGAGGTGCACAATAGTCAGGGGCGATCCTATCTTTCATCCTTAGCTATGACTTCTACCCTCCTAGATAAAGTGAGTATGAGATAGATATCGGATTCAGAAGGCCTAGTTCTATGGGAGTCTGTGGAAAGTGAGGACCCTCCTCCTGACTGGACTATAGGCGACGATGAGGTACATTGTATCCATGGATGAGTGTGGGTTCCAGGGGATATACGCGAGGAGTTAATGCAGGAATTTCACGCTTCATCTTGGGCAGTGCATCCTAGGGTTACCAAAATGTACCGTGACTTGAGACATCAGTATTGGTGGTCGGGTATGAAGCGGGAGGTGGATGGTTTGTTACAAGATGTTCCACCTATTAGCAAGTGAAGGTGGAGCATCAGAGGACAGCCGGACTATTACAGAAGTTACCCATTCCGGAGTGGAAATGGGATGATGTCGTGATGGACTTTGTGACTGGGTTGCTGAGGTCACCTCGAGGCAGTGATGACGTATGGTTTGTTGTGGACAGACTTATGAAGGTAGCTCACTTTTTTCTGATCAAGGAGACCTTTGGTGTGGATGAGCTCATAAAGTTGTATATCTGAGAAGTAGTACGTCTTAATGGGGTCCCTCGTTCTATCATTTCAGATAGGGACGCCCGTTTTATGTCTCGTTTCTAGCAGAGTTTACAGAGGGCACTAGGTACACAAGTTATTCTGAGTATAGCTTACCACCCTTAGACCGATGGCCAGTCAGAGCGTACGATACAGGTGTTAGAGGACATGTTGTGTGCATGCATCCTGGACTTTGGGGGCTCTTGGGAGAGGCACATACCCCTGGTTGAGTTTTCCTACAATAATAGTTTTCAGGAAACTATCGAGATGGAACCTTACGAGGCTTTATATGGTAGGTTATGCCGATCACCTTTGTGCTAGTTGGAGGCAGGTGAGGCAGCTTTATTGGAACCACGTCTCGTGCAGGAGACTTCAGAGCAGGTCCATTTGATTCAGAATAGGATGGCTTCTGCACAGTCTCATCAGAAATCTTATGTTGATCGCCGCAGACAACCCTTGGATTTCATGGTCGGGGATCAGGTTTTCTTGCATGTTTCACCAAGGTTAGGGCACAGGCGGATCAGGAGATAGGGTAAACTTTCACCGAGGTATGTGGGGCCGTTTGATATTCTGGAGAGAGTCGGGTCGGTTGCCTATCGGTTGTAGTTACCACAGAGGTACCTAACCATGCACGATGTCTTCCATGTATCTCAGTTGTGCCGTTATCACTCAGACCCATCTCACATTTTTCAGCCCGAGGAGGTTGAGCTTCAGGTCGATGCATCCTTTGAGGAGCATCTGATTCGTATTGTTGATAGGAGCACGAAGGTTATCTGAGTTCGTTCAGTTCCTCTTGTATGGGTGCTATGGCAGCATGGCCGAGTGCAGGACAAAACCTGGGAGAGGGAGACCGACGTACGTGCTTAGTGGCCAGAGTTGTTCTGAGCTTTATCTTCACCACCCTTGGAAGGGAAATTCGGGGACGAATTGCTTTAAGGGGGGAAGTTTGTAAGAATCTGTTTCTTATTCTTGAGGTACGGGTTTCTTCTTTTCCTTTTTCCTTTAAGGTTTTTGAGAAAATAAGGAAAATAGGGAAAAATCCCAAATTTTGTGAGTACACGTCGTGTACTTTTTCCACACGCCGTTTACTTTGGTCATGTGGGATGAGTACACAGGGCATGTATGCCTGTCGGTGATGAAGGGTGTAAAAACTGACTACACACCGTGTACTTAGTATATACACGCCGTGTAATCAGTCGACAGGTGAATAGTAAGGTGGTGTAAGTAGCCGCCAACAGAGCGACAGTACATGCCGTGTACTCAAGAATACACACCGTGTACTCATTGCAATAGATGAACAGTTTAGCGGTGAAAAGTAGCCACCAGAGGAACAGTTTAAAAAAATGAAAAGTGCACACCGTGTAATTGAGAGTACATGTCGTGTAGTTTATTTTTTTCACTTAAAATGGGAAGTAGCCTCCTCTTTCAATAGAGGAAGCTTAGAACATTGGAGGAGCGCTAGGAGAGAAGGCTGAAGCTTGTAGGAGCTCTCTACCGCACACCAGAACTCGGATTCCTTCGATTATAGTCTCGATTAAACCGCACGAGTGAGTTCTTCGCTCTTCTTGAACCCTTCCTTCCAATTATTTCCCAAGGGGAATTTATTTGGGTTTGAACGCATTTTCATTTATCCCAGATCTACGTCGTTCTTGGAAGTTTCAGGAGGCGTCGTTCACATATATTGATCAGAGGAGATCAAGGTAGGTGGTCTGATGTTTAAATCCAACTGTCATGTGGTTTTTGTGTACCATTGTGCTACGCGCCCATGTTGGGGTGTCATATGGATGAGGCCTTGGTTAATTAAATGCCTATAATTGCATAGGTAATTTAATGAATATGTATAACTACTATTTGGGATCATTGCTTGGATCCAGGCCCACCTCGTGGGTGCGCCCCCCCCCCCCCCCCCATTTATCCATTTGGCCAGGATACCCAAGGGTATGCCATATTTATAACATGTTTTAAGTTTTCTTGAGAGGAACTTATATGAATTACTTGTTGTGCATTGGGCTCGGCTCGGTTACCAGATATCCTGAGGGTAGTGTTTTTTTAGCCTAAGGGCAGTATTCTAATTAGCCTTAGGGAAATGTTTCATATGTCTGAGGATAGTATTTATGTGCCTGAGGGCAATACCTTGTGCCTGAGGGAAGTATTCGTTTAGCCTGAGGGAAATCACCTGAGGGTTTTGATTCTATTTACCTGAGGGTAATATTGTGCATGTCTGAGGACACTGTGTATTTCATATATTCACTGTGGTGGTTTTACATGTTATACCTTCCAAGCTAAATCACAGGCTTGGTATTGTTTTACCTTGTACTTGTTGAATAGCTTGTTGTAGTTTTGTTGCGGCACTGTTTAGGAGATTGTCGGCTGAGGCTGAGTCTTGAGAACTTATAATTCAATTATCTGGAATTGTTAAATAATAATTAAATGGAAATGGAACTAGTAAGAGTAGATGCTTTTGAGTACTTCCTATTTTACTGTATTTTCATTATTGCACACTGTTGTTGCACAAGTTTACTAGCAGTTGGGAACAGGCCTTTGGTGGTTGCCTATTGGGATTTATTTCTCACACCCTGTTTGGGTCATTTCTTGGGCCCAAAAATATTATATTGGTGAAGGTGTTGATAAGGGAAAGAGTCCCTATACAGGTAGTTGATTGTTGCAGAGGAGTAGGAGAGCATGGGACCGAGCTTAGTCTTGCGATGCTGCGGAGTTCCTGTTGTACTGTTTTGCTTTGTTTTTCTGTATTTGTTCCTTGTACTGTATTGTTCAGATTGCAGTGTATCCTGTTTTGGCTTCTTTCTTAGACATGGGGACATATTGCATCATTATATATGACATTTGGTCATTTCTTTATTTCAGTACTGTTGTCCATTTCAGCATAGGTATTATTTACTTCTTCCACTTTTGTATGATTATATTTCTCCGCTGCGCTACACTTTGACAAATGAGGGTATAGTTTCCCCATTATCAGACCTGGGCCCTCACTGCTAGTTAGCAGCCTCTGGCGTTTGGGGAAATGTGCTTGAGATAATGTGACCAACTGGGTTCAGGGCACCCATTGAGTGGCACCCGGATCTGGGATGTTATAGGTATCCCATTATTGGTTCAATCGATGTAGTTGTATCTACTACGGCAACAACAGCGGTAGTAGTGTGCTCCAGGAATAGGTTAATAGTGAGTAGAGAGAGAGAGAGCATAAGACATACATATGACAACTCTTATCCTCATAGAGAAAAGCATAACCATTAGGGTAGTCACCATCAGGGCAAGAGATGTCATAGAGTAGAACATGATCAATATCACATGATTTAGTTTATAGTACCAACAAATCTAGATGGCGTATATGGTATTATCCATTTACATTCTTTATGGGTGTATTTGTTTTTTGATTCATGAGAAACACACTCCTTTATTGAACCATCTCTATTTGAGGATCTAGGCCTTGAGGTGGAGAGGCTTCTAGTGATCGTGGTGTTGGCTACACCTATTGGAGGTCAAGATAACTTATTTGATATTTGTAGAAATTTTGAGTTGATGTTAGGGAAACATCACTCATAAAAAGTTTTAATATTTTTATAGATATATCCATATGATATTATCCTTATCATGAATTGTCTAAATTCAATTTAGGTTATTGTCGATTTCTTTAAAAGTTGAGTTATACTATATGAAACTAACAGTGAGCATGTTCTGCTCATTGTAAAGTATAACAATTATATTATTTTAATGAATATCGAGACCTTACTATCTATTATAGATGAGTTGATGTTAATTTCATCAGAGGTTCAGCTAGTGGTGTTTCACTGGGTTGTGGGAGAGTACCCGGATGCCTTCCCAGAAGAAATTATGACACTACCCACTCATTGATAGACTGATTTGTCCATTTATTTGGTAAACCCCAAGAATATTATAGATGTTTAGAGTTTCCATGACCTAGAATGATATTATCAAAGGTTCATGCCTAATTTATATTATATTGAAACTCCTTTTATATTATTAACCCCAAAGGACTATACCTTCATATAGACTAACCAATTCTAGGATACTATTGAGTATTTAAAGGATAAGTTGGTCATTTCTTCAATTCTTCATCTTCTAGAGGAAGGTTTTATGATTGAGGTTTATTTTGATATTTCACGACTTTTCTTAGGTTTAATTTTATGTTTTATAGAGAAATAATCTTCTATATGACTTAGTAGTTAAGAAACCATGAACATACTATGATACTCGTGATCTCAATCCTATCTCATTCATGTTTATTTTGAAGTTTTCGTGACACTATATCATTTATTAGTGAATTTTTTTCTTCAAGGATCCTAAGAGTTTGAGATATGTATTCTCTAGGTTTGATTTGAAAATTTGATAATGAATGTGGTTGAAATTATTATAGGACTATGGATTTTATATTTCTTATACACTAGGAAATAATAATGGTATTGCTAATTCAATGACCAGGAAGACACTTAGAGATGTTTTCCAAGAGTCTGGAGATTCTTATAGCAAGTCATGCTTAAATCTGGTAATTTTCTGGTTCTAAAGGGGGGACCAAGACCTTTCAAAGACTAATCGAATATTCCAAAATCAATTGCTACTAGATCTTCAAGTAAGGCCAAGAAAAAGGAGACTCAAATTGTATCAAGGGAACTATCTAGTGAAGAAGGTGTATTTAAACTACCTGGTATGTTGGGAAAGCTAGATCTAAATGCGGAAATTAAGGATCCTAAATGTAATGAAATTGTTCTGAATTTGGAACCACTTACGAATGGAGCCTTAAACAGAATGGAAGGTAAGTTTGAAGCAACAAATGGGGATTGTTTGGAGCTAGTTCTTCACTCTAAGGAGGAAATGTTAAAAAATTATTTCAATATCAATGCTTCAAAGGAAGTTGTCGATAGAATATATGAGAGACCAATTAAAGTGGATATGAATGAAGAGAAAAGGGTGTAGATCAACAAACAGGACTTCATTTTGGCACATGGTTTTGATGAAAAGAAGATCAATGTGGAGGAATACATCTGAGCCTGGGACAAGTTGGCTGACAATTTCAAGGATCTTCTGGAGAATGTCCCAGATTTGGAGGTATCCTCTCTTAATTGGGGGATTTATAGGGTGGTTGGCTCTAACATTCTAAGTTTTGTTTTTAATAATTTTCTGGGTTCCTTCTATGGTTAACTCCTTTTCTTTGGATTTTCTCTGGTTTCACACTTTTTCCTCAAAAGTATTTTTGGAATAAAAATTTAATTTTTAGGTCAGGTGGCGATTCTTATAGAGTGAGGGGTGAGTTTACAACATTGAATCTTGATAAAAGATAAGTTTATTGTAGATAGTGTCTCAACTAGATGTTCTTACAATTATCCTTTATGTATAATGTGTTAGAGTCTTAGTTAATAGATTTTGAGGTGGATTTCTAACAAGATCGATTCATTATTATTAATTTTCCTAAGGGGTGTCTGTTTATTTATACCTAAATGAAACTATTAAAGTGTAACGTAGTGTCCAACCTAAGAGAATGTGTGTAAAAAATCCAATAAATAAAATAAACTCATGAAAATGAAAATAATGGTTATGGAAATGATGAGAAAAGAAAAATTAGGAAATAGTTATGGAGTTAAAAAAAATAATGTGAAAAATGAATGAAATGGGTGAATTATAAGAAATAAGACCAAGGTAGAATCAAGTGATAAAGATAGTATAAATTTCAATCAATTGTTGTAAAATTAATTTTCCTTTATTTTTAATAAATTATCAAACTAGGTGTCTAATACTCAAAAGATCTTGTCATCACCATCAGTCCATGGTGTTAGTACTTGGATGGGTGAATTTAGTAGTTTATTAGACACTAAATTTACTATGATAGAGATAGATGGTGTTTATTTTTTCAAGATAAAATTTTCATTTGATATTGATAAGTAATAACTTAGTAAAATAAATAGTTCAAGAATGAACTAAAGATATGAATAATAAATCAATATTATTTTACCTAAATTGTTTTATCCAAAAACCATTTTTGAAACAATATTAAAAATTATTGAATTCATTATAAATAGTATAATGAGAAAATAAGGAGAAGGGATAAGGAAGTATTACCTATTCAGATCTCCTATTTCCCATTTTTGTCTTCTCTCTAAGAGTTTATGAGTCTCTTAGTTCATTTCCACTACTCCCATGGAACATCTTGTATCCTCAAATGAATTAATTCCTCCTACAATGTGTCCAATATTTTTTAAAATCATACACTAACTCCCATAATCAAACTCATTGACAACACCCCAACCAAAAATCATTAGAATCTACATGTCATAGGTTATTATACATCATATTATTTAGGTTACACCAACTGAAATAATTTATACATGTCACAGTCCCATGTCAACTTGATTCTTCATATGTTTATCTTCCATGGAATGATTTAAAAACTCTTTTAATATTTATATTTGAAGTCTAGAGCTTTGGTTCCCTAAGTTTAAGTTCATTAATGAAGTATGGAAAACATGTAATTTGAATCCTTTAAGGAATAAGAACTTTATTTTTACAAAGTTATTAATACTTATGGGCATTTTGATCCTTACAGGGGTTGATCCTTCTGTGACGAGTGATCCTTATAGGATAAACCATCCTTATAGAGATATGATTATTATGGGATGAGTTATCCATATGTAAATATAATGATTTCTTGAGTTGGGTAATCCTTATATGAATCTAGAAATTTTCCTTATAGATTTTTTTACACTAAAGGACCCTTACATGATCTTACCCTTATATGAATTCAATGCCATGAAGTTGGCCTTTATACAAATGGTATCCCCAAGAAATAAAATCCAAAAACTTGTGAAAATAAATAATTCAAAATTAAACTTTAAAATAATCAATGAATTAATGATTAGAAATGTGTCCTAAAAATTTATATTAAAAATAAAAACATGGAACTTGAAAATATTAATTCTATAATTGAAAACATAAATTAATTTGAGAAAAAATATTTCCATGAATATTCCACACAAAAACTAAAATATTTGATCCTAAAATATAAGAAAATAAATCCAATAATAAATATATATATATTGATTATATAAAACACATAATTTCATTAATATAATCAAAGAATAACTATTTTATTATAAAAGACCAATGTATAATAATCCTTCACTTATAATACAATTTATCATTAAAAATATAATTATCATTAAAAATAGATGATAAAAACATGTATCAAATAATAGAAACATAAAATTACTCTATATATAATACATTTCTCATCCTAAATCAATCAATTAAACATATTAAGTGGAAGTAAATTAATCTTAAAAATAAAATAATTGAGTTTCCAACAAAGAGGTGATTTTTAAAAATGTTTTTCCACATGGACTCTCTTAAGTAATTGTGGATGATTTCTCTTCTAAAAATATTTTTTTTAGAAAACATTTAGTTTCTAGTTTTATAAAAATGATTTAATTTGAATACTTTGAAAATATTTAGACAAACTTTTCATTGAATTCAAATATTCTTTTGAAATTCTCTTTTTCTCCATAGTGAACAGAATCACATGTGTTGAAACATATTAGACACAAATAAATGGTTAGATGTGTTTAATAATTATAATAAAGAATAAATAACTTATCCATAGTTTTAGTATTAATAATTAAATTTTCAACCTAAATTAGGAGTTCATTTCATAGACCATTTTCATGAAAATCTTCTTAGTTTAAGCCTAAAGAAGATGTTTAAATTCAATAAAAATTGTAAATGATACTCCCAAAATATGAACAAAAGCAATTTTTTGGGAGGATTGTAAATTATGTTACTATATTTAATCAATGGTAGAAAAGAAAATTTTAACCACTCCAAGTAGGAAAAGAATCTCAAATAGAACTAAAATTTACCACTATTGAAAATGAAAATTAGAGATTAAAAATTGTCAGCATTAAAAACTTTTAAGGAAATTTTGATGTTTTCTGAATTACAATTTAACATAGTAAAATAGAACCCTACTGCGCACTTAAAACTCAACATTATCTCCATTTTTGAACTTCAGGATGGAGTATATTAGTAAAACTATTTAGGTTCAAAATATATTTTCAAATAAATAGTTCTAAAATCATATTCAAGGATTAAAATAAAGTTCAAAAACATATTTTACACTAATATAGTCAATAGGTAACAACATCAAAGAAATTTTTATACTGGTTATTATATAATATATTTAGTGAAAATATAATATTTTTAGTGTAAAATTCAAACTCACACTTTGTAATTTAAAAAATATTTTCAAATAATAACAAAAAAAAAGATGCAGTGGTAAAATTTAAGCAACAATGTCAGGGAATTAGAAGTAATATCCAACAAAATTTTAAGAAATTTCACCATGATAAATAATTTTCCAAAATAATTTACAACCATAAAATATATAAAAAAACAATAATAGTTTTATATAAATCAGTGTAAAAAATAAATGTAATAAGTGAAACAAATCCAATCACATTGAAGCTTTAATAATTTTATTTTAACAAAACAATCCTCTTATTTTCCCTTTTGAGAACATTCTTCAGTTACCCACATCTATCACATGTATATAAATTAATCCAAGTGACATCACATTGAGAATTAGTCTTTTAAATAGCATGGAGAGACATCAATATTGAAGTTATTGAAAATTTCAAAATCTAGGTATTAGTGGGGAAACATGAATATCATAGTATCATTTTATTCCTATTAAAAATCTAGAATAAAAACTCAAAAAAATTACTATGGGTTTACTCCCATAAAACAAAAAATAATAATTCCTTGGTTGGACTTAGTGAAAGCTCATTCTCATATATAAAGACTATTATCAAACCACTTGGTTAACCCTCAATGTAAGGTTTAAAACTCTCTATTTACTAATAATTTATAATTATATTCTCCATTCAACTCCATAACTCCATTGACTAATACTCTAAGAATTGTTAAAGGTACAAAAAACATGGATTTAAGTTTTTTAGAGAAAACTTTATGTTTAGAATTGAAAATAAAAACTCTATATACAAACTTAAAATATCTATTATGGATTATGGAATCATGAAAAGTTTTAGTTATTTATTTTTATATCCAATAATTTTCATAAAAATATCTTCTAATTTCATTAATTTTATTGAATTATAGTAATATTATTTCTTTAAAATATTTAAAAATAAAGTATAATGCCTTCACTACCCAAATAGATTTTTTCTCAATCTCTACAAGAAAAAGAAAATATTTTCTATAAAGAAAATTCTAAGGGGAAATACTAATAAAGGTATTGAATGTCATTCTATAGTCCCATAAGGCCTTATCTAATTTCAGAGACCAGTCATTCCTTGATGTACACATAGTTTATTCCAAAATCTATTTAATATACTTATTTGAAACATTATCTTGTCCACTATACTAAAGATGGTATGTTTTTTTCAGTTTTATGCACACAACTACATTTCTCTATCAAAGTCTTGAATTTAATTTTTTAAAAATGAGTACCATTTCCATTGATGAAGGATTTGTATACTCAAAATCTTGAAAAAATATTCTTATTAATGAATTTGACCACACTATTTTCTTGGTTAATTAGAATTTACAAAACCTATACTCACTTAGAAACATAGTTTATAGCCACCAAAATATACTCATTACCTTGATAAAATGGTAATTATCCCATAAAATCCAATCCTCATACATTAAACATCTCAACTTTAAGAATTAAATTTTGAGGTTGCTGATGTTTTCTTCAAAAATTTCCTAACCATTATCTCTTTTGATAACCCACGCCTAAAATCCTAGAATCCATGAAAATTTTTGTCTAGTAGAAGATAACACAAATAAATTTTTGAGATGTTATTAATCCCCCATGATTTCTTCCCCATGGTGAAGAGTGACGAATCTCATGCATGAAACACATCTCATACTCAGGAACACACTTCCTAAGGACTCCATCAGTATACCTATTAAAAAACAATGTGTTATTCCAAAAGTAGTAATTAAGATCAAAAATGAATTTATTTCTTTAATTCTATGATATACCACTATGCATGACTCATGTAGTAAAGAAATTCTCTAAATTTTTATACCAAGAAGTTACTTTCACTAAAAATGACAAGATTTTTTTATCTAGAAATAAAGAATATATGTCTATTAGGTCATTATTTTGGGTGTTGGATGGCCTTACAAAATTAAAAACAACTATATTTTCATAATCTTGATTATCTATAATTTCTAAATCAAACTCTTATAATAATATAATACACCTAAAAATTCTTTTTTTTCTCTTTCATGGGTATATGGTACTTTAGGTATGCATGGTCAATAAAAACCATAATTTTGAATCCAATCAAGTACTTATTGAACTTCTCAGGAGTAAAAGAAACTTCCAAAAATTTGATATTTTTTTTGGTGTGTAATTACTTTGATCATCATTTACCAACCTACTAGAATAATACACCACATGCAACCCCACCTCTTTCTCTTTCCCTAAATCTAACCCAGTAACTATATTACTAGAATCACAAATTAACTCGAAGGGAAATTTCTAGTATGGGTAAATGATGATTAGAGTTGAAAAAAGTTATTTCTTGAGGATATTGAATAAATATATACATTTTTCATAAAAAAATTGTGTATCCTTGAAAATTAAAGAGAAAATGGATCTTGTGATCTTTGAAAACTCATTAATGAACCCCTGGTAAAAACAAGCATGCCCCAAAAATATTCTAATAACCTAAGAATTTTCTAGAGTGATTATATTTTTAATTACCCCTATCTTATAATTTTCATGTTCTATACACCTTCTATAAAAATTTCAAATAAGGAAAAATCCTTCAGATTCAATGAATTGACATTTTTTTAAATTAAGAATAATATTAGTCTCTTGAAACCTTTATAAAACTAATTAAAGTTTATCCAAATAACTTTAAAATGTGTTTCCAAATATAGGTAAATCGTCCATTAATAACTCAATAATCCTCTCAATCATATTTGAAAAAATATCCATCATACATATTTAAAAGGTGGATGGAGCACCACTCAAACAAAAGAGAATTTTCTAGAAGGAAAATATTTCAAAGGGTAATGATAATGCGGTTTTATCCTAATGTTTAGGGAAACAAGAGTATAATTATAATTAGAATACCCATCAAGAAGGTGGTAAAATTCATCCCCATCTCACCTCTAGAGCTTCTGATAAAAAACTGACATAGTAAAATGATCATTTATAATGTCTAAATTGGGATTTCTATAGTTAAAAAAAACTCTACAGTTGGTCACTATTCTAGTTTAAAAAATCATTCTTTTCATTAGTGATAATAGTGACACATTTTTTTTGGCACAACTTTGATAAAGCATACCCAAGGGCTTTCAAAAAATGGGATAGATTATCCCATCATCAATCAGTTTTATCACTTCTTCCATAAAAAATTTTTTCATGATGGTATTAATCCCCCAATGGCCCTTAACCCTCGATTTGTTATTTGGCTCCCTTAATATCCTATGAATAAAATATTAATGACTAATTCATTTAATTTCAATAATGGATCAGCTGATATCAATTTTAAACCTCTTCAAAACATCCAAAAACTTCCCATTGAGACTTTATCTCAATTTGGATGAAATGATAACTCATAGTGAAGAGTTATCACCTAGAAATTATTATTTTAGGTGAGATGTAAGTGTTTTAAGTTCTAATTTTAATTAATATTGACTGTAAGTTAAACTCTTGGGCCTATGTGGCATTATACATTCAATCAGCCTCTTAAATGAAGTGTGAAAGTTGGATAGGTCCTACTCTTCTTTGTTGTCTATAATAGGAATCTCTATAAAATATGGTTCTAGGTGTGTCATAAGAATTATTTTTTCGAAACAATCATCCAAATTTTCAAAAAAACCCAGAAATTCATCAAATAATCTCTTCTACTTACTCAAATAAATTCTCAAATATGTTTAAATTTGTGTTGGTCTACTATTAATCTCATTAATCATTATTTAAAGTCTTATTATTATTCACCAATAGGTTCATCACTTTCATTAAACTTATATCTAAAGTAGTTTCATGTTTGTAGAGGTACCTTACACCTCCCAAAAACATTAAATTATTCTCTTTTTTTTACCCAAATTTAAAATTAATTTTCCTTTTGAAACATCTATAACTGCTCAACTGATGTCTAGAAAGGGTCTATCAAGAATTATAGAGACTACCCTATCACATTCCATATCTAGTATGATGAATTAAATATAAATAAATAGTTTTATTACCCTAAACAAAATTCCACCCACTCTTCCCATGGGGTGAGTAAAATATTGGTCAACCAATTATAACTCAACTGTAGTGGTCTATAATACACATAATCTTATCTGTACAAATAATGGGTAAGGGAAAAAATTTATACTCACACCTAGGTCACAATTAAATTTTGGATAACCCATATCTATTAAGGTGCAAGGAACAATAAATCTATCTATATAATTAAGAATAGAAGGTATTCAATTTTGAATATAAATATTTCGCTCCTCTATCCGGATATAGGTGTAAAACACCTTATAGATCTTTTTTCTTAACACAATTTTCCTTAATGATTTAAAATATGATAGAGTTAGAAACAAATATTCAAGTAAAGGAATATTAATATGGATATTCTTGAAAAAATTAACACCTCAACTCCAATTTCCTAGGTAATTTACTATATTGGTAAAAAATACAAGATATTGAATCTTATAATATCGAATTGTTAAGTGGTCTTAGAAGACTAGATTCATACCTAATTCTCGCATTGCATTTGAAAATATGAAATAAAACTTAATATTGTAATGATAAATTTATTATTTATTCTCATATATCCTTGAAATCATTCAATATTTACTTTTTGGTACCCATGGAAAAGTAAAACATAATAAAGGGTGAGCTCATATTCTCAGTAATGGAAAACATATAACAAAAGCTACAATAGAATAAATAATGAATAAATAATATATAAGAGATAATCAGTAATCAAATATTCCATATATATAATATTATAAAGGGGGAATAAATCCACAAATGACATAACAACTTAAATAACCACATGTATATCAATAACCAAGTTCCTAGTTATATAAAGTATAATGTCGGACATCATAATCTTACCATCAAGGCCTCGTACCAATACATCATACATAAGTTGGTAGGGCATACACTAAATACCCAAACTATTTTGTCTCATAATACCTACTAATGCAATGAGGGGCTATAATCAGAACTACCTAAGACTTACTAAATCTAATGAATTCATCATATGAAAAGAGTTAATAATCAACATAAATATCTATATTTAAAAACTACCATATGGAATGTTAGTATTTTTACCAATAAATAAATAAATAAAATTGATTATAATAAATATATATAAATAAGTTGGATGTTATCATTATATTATATACCTAGGGAAGTATATAAATCCTTATAGGATGCTAACATAAATGAAAAATCTATTTTACAGAGACAGCTAAAAGTCACTTTGAAAACAGGAAGAAATATCCTTTTCTTTTGAAGAAAATTCAAAACTAAAAATTCCCAAAATAATTGGAATATAATTTACTATAATAAATATATAAAATTTTATAGGAATATTGCTAATTAAAAAAACTATGATGGTGGGAAAAGGAAGTCATGCGGTAAATATTAAAAAATATTCTTTTTTCACTTTGTAAAAAGTCAAAAGTGCGTCATAATGAAGAAAGTTTAAAAAGATTATTTTTAATATTTTTTAAATAGAGTCAATGGTGGTAGAAAATAACTTTCATAATCATTTAAATTTAAATAATAAATTCCATAAAACAATTTTTTATAACATGGGCGTGGAAGAAAAACATCACTGACTAAAGAGATGAAATAAGGTTGGTTTTCCCAAAAATATTTCTTTAATATATTGAGTAATGAAGAGAGAAAAAGGGAATTAAAATAATAAAACCCCATAAATAACCATAGTAGAATAAAATAGATGGGTTTTAAGAGATAAAGATCATATAATTACCCCAATGGAAACTTAAACATAAACAAACCTAAATAAGAATGAGATTGTAAAATAAACTCTTACCTCGGTATTATTCTTAATCAGGCACGCTCTAATATAATGTATAATAAATTTAGTATTATTATACATATATATAATAAATATATATTGATTTATCTTACAAAATAGTATTCATTAATAATATCTTTGTATCCCTTTCTTAATAATTTATTGTTAAATATTATATTTGAGTGTTAACTATTTCATTTTCTATACATATTTTGGTTTGATGGTTCAGGTCCTTACACCTTGGTCATGGTTTAATAATATTAAGAATATTAAACATTTTATAATTATTATGTTTATGCATTCAATATAATCTTATAACCATCCATTAAAAATGGTCATGACAAATGAATTCGTCATTTTATGGAGACGGTCGTTCATACATACGCATGAGTGATGCTTTCATTTTCTATAGGATTAAAAAAAGATAAAAAAGATTTTATCAGTTAATATAATAAATTTTATTATATTTAATATACTTATGTTATCATATTATCATGTTTATAGAATATTTTAAAGAGGTATAAGAAGAAATAAACTTGAAAACACTCGGTTAAGAGTTAAACCTCTTTTTTTTTGAAACCCTTATTTAGATTACACATTAAACCTTATATGATTAGTCTTTTAGTTAAAATATTAATTATAGGATGTAGGGAGATATTTTGGGAAGGTAATTTTGTATATTTTTTCTAAGATTAATGGATCAATATTTGTGAAAAATAGAGGAGAAGAGGTTCTCATTTATAAGTGAGGTAAGTGACACACTCATAATTATTCTTTACTATTAACTATTATAAGCGTATTACTCATGGTAAAGTGGCACTAAAATAATTCTATTTTTAATACAAGGTGATAAGGGTTGAAATACCCTCATATAATAATAATTAATTTTAGGTTTTGTGACCTTATTACAAAGTTTTATCCTTAATTATATGGTTTACCCCTTTACCGTGGTGTCACCAATTTTACCAATGTTACTATTAATGATGGTGAAAAATTAAATTCACGTCATTAATTAATTTTAACCTCCTAATTAAAAATATTATATTTAATTTTCAAGATTAAATCTGTATAAGTATTAAAAATTAATTTTAATATAAGTGTGTAAAACACAATAAAAAAAGTTTTTTTAGAAAATGTGTTTTTAAGCATAAAAATAATCTTATACCAAAATAAAATATAATATTTATTTTAATGAAATTAATTATATTATGTTTAATAAATGTTATATTACATAAATTTAAAACCAAATACAAAATAAAATAATGTGTTTAAATTACTTGATTTAATGAAGAGAAATTACAATTTTGCAAAAAATAACACCTTTCACCATTCACCCAAAAATCAACTATTTCTGAAAAATATCAAAAAAATAAATCTAAGATAAATTTTAACTTTTGTACTAAAAAATGATATTCATTTAATTATATTAAAATTATAAAATTTATAATTTTTTTTAAATATAACCATGAATTATTTCTATTATAATTATAAAATTATAGGATGTGCATTGGGAAATAGTCTAGGGATGTAGTGTTTACCAGTTATGGGACAATCTTAGGTATTACAATATCCCCCACTTAAATAACTTCATTCTGTAAATTTTTAATAAAAGTAAGTTCTTAAAAATTTGGGTAATCCTTCTCCATATCTTCTTAAAACTCCCATGTTTTCTCCTCTAGTTTTTTATTTCTTCAAAGAACCTTTATGAGTTTATTTGTCTGATTCTACAACACATACACTCTAGTGTAAAGAATTTGGATAGGATCTTAATTTTAATATAAGTTAGTTTCCAACTATATTCCCTCATAGGTGAGTACATGCATTGAATATAACTTTTATTTCCATAATAATGAAACTATAATACATCATCTACTTTAGAGAGGTTGGATATAATAACCAATTGATATTCCACAAATCTAATTCCCTCTAAAATTTCATAAGGCCCTATATAAATAGGGATCAAATTCCCCTTTTTACAGAATATTATAATTCCTTTCCATGGATAAACCTTTAAAAAATATGATCCCCTACTTGAAATTCTAGATCCTTATTTTAGTTATCATAATAGCTCTTTTTCATGATTTGAACTACCTTGATGTGATTTTGAATATCTTGTACTTTCATAGTTGTATCATCAACAAGTTATGGGACTAATATCTTTATTTAATTAACTTCTAACCAATGATTTAGAGTAAAAAATCTTTTTTCATACAATTATTCATATGGTTCCATGAGGATACTTGAATAAAATTTACTATTGTATAAAAATTATACCATAGATAGATTTTGATTCCATATACCTTAAAGGTAAAGTGAGAAATATCCCAACACATCTAAGTATTGATAGCCTCTTGAATAATCCTTTAAAATTTCAATGTGAATAAAGGTTTATGATTAAATACAATTGATAAATGTGCAACATGAATTTTCAAAACTTCAATAAATAGATCCATGCAAGATGCTCAAGGGGTATATTTTCCCTTACATCTAGGAAATGTGAAAACTTGGTAAGGCAGTTGATAATAAACCATATTACATCATTCTTCCTAGGATTCTTCACAATTTTAGTAACAAAGTCCATTGTAACATTGTCACACTTCTATATTAGTATAGGAATAGGTTTCATGACTCGTGTAGGTTATTGTCTTTTACCCTTTACCTTCTAGAATACTAGTCATCTCGACACATAGTCCATAATTTCTTGATTCATACCATACCCAAAAAATGTTCTCTTAAATCTCTATACAACTTTGTGATACCATAGTGTATAGAGAAATTTGATCTATGTGCATCATCTAGTAGCTCATTTTTCTGATCTAGTATGGATAAAACATATAACCTCTTCCCAAACATCAACACTCCATCTTTATAGATTAATTCTTATAATTTTATATCATTCAATTCTTTAATCTTCCCTTGAAATCCCTTATCATATATTTGTTACTTCTATATCTTTTCTAATAAATATAGTTTAGAAATTTCTTGGAAATATAATGATGTTTCTCCTTACCAAACAATTACTATATCCAACTTTACTAAATATCTGAATATAGGATCTTTGTTAATTATAATCATAGTTAGAGTGTAATGGTCCCTCCAACTCAATGCATCATCCACCTTATTTTCCTTCCCAGGGTGGTAGTGTATCTATCAATCATAGTCCTTGAGTAGTTCTAACCATCTTCTTTGCTTCATGTCGATATATTTCTGAGAGAATATATACTTAAATATTTTTTGGTTTATATATATGTCACAAATTTCATTGTGGAGATAATTACTCTATATATTCAAAGAAAATATTGTATCTACCAACTTAAGATCATGATATATAGAGTTCTGTTCATTTATCTTCAATTGTCATGACACATAATCAACCACTCTATCATTTTGTATAAGGACACAACCCAATCCTTTATTTGATGCATCACTATATATTACAAACCATTCCTTTCCTAATGGTAAATTAAATACTGATTAATTAACCAATATCCTCTTTATCCCTACAAAACTTTCTTCACATTACATTGACCATGTAAATTTAACCTCTTTACATACCAACTTGGTTAACGGGTTTTCCAATCAAGAAAATTTATGAAAATATCACTAAAAGTTACCTAAAAACCAAGGAAACTATATATATCAGTAATATTTATTAATTTGGGTGATTAAATAACTACCATTTTGATTTAAGTATCAATAGATATTCCATAATTAGAAGTGCTATGGACAAGAAAAGAAACTTAATAGAGCTAAAATTCACACTTACTAAATTTTCTATATAATTCCTTTTCTCTAAGATCCTCAATAGTTATTTTCAAATGATACTCATGATTATAATGGATTTTATATTATATCTATATATTTTCAATGGATACCTCCATGAATTTATCAATATAATCCTTGAATACTCTATTCATCATATCTATAAAAATAGAAGATGTATTAGTCAATCTGAATGGAATTATGGTAAACTCATAATTTTTATACCTTGTATAAAATTATATCTTTAGTATATTATCCACATTCACCCTTAATTGATGATAAAAAGGGTTAAGATCAATCATTGAAAAATATTTAAATCCTTAAAGTTGATTAAATAAGTCATCGGTGAGTGGAAAATGTTGTACCTCTTGTACCCCTCGTGGTTTAATTTTCATGATCACAATCACTCTCTTATTTATCTAATCTTGTTTTAAGTGTTTTTGGATGATAGGCATGATTTCAGGTTGCCAAGGAATTGGGCCAAGAAAGCCAGAAGGAAAAAGTGGACTGATTTCAGTCCACCGTCCAACCGGTGGATGACCACCGGCCAGCCGGTGGAATCTTGACAGAAGGCATCCCCTCTGTCCAGACCATCGGCCAACCGGTGTCCCATCACCGGCCAGCCGGTGGAACACAGACAGAAGGGACACCTACTGTCTCACCACCGGCCAACCGGTGGCCTCCTCACCGGCCAGCCGGTGGTGCCTGGGCAGAAGGCCTCTCCATTTTCCAAATCACCGGCCAACCGGTGGCCAAGCACCGGTCAGCCGGTGGAGCCAGTCAAACTAGCCGTTGGGCTTTGACCAGCCTGCTCCCAACGGCTCCGAAGACTTTTCCAACGGCTCCGAAGACCCCAAACGGCCATATGAGGGTTCCCCCTCTATAAATAAAGGACTAGGAAGCCCCGGAACATTAGTGGAACTATAACCAAGCCAACGGAAGCCAACGGACACATTTTTCATCATTTGGCAAACCTCCGGCGGATTCCTTCAAGGAACCTCAATTGCTCCAACCCATTTCCACATCCAAGGAGCATCACCATAGAAGCTTGGGAGCGCTCCTCATCAACTCCAATCAATCCATTGGCGCCCAAGACTTCTCCACATTACCGTTTTTCTTGTTTTATTATTTTGAGCATCAATTTGGGTTTGTGCCTACAAACCCCTCTTTCTCTCATCTTCCCTTTGTTTGGGTTTTCACACCACCTTCAAGGTGTGAAGAGGTTAGTCAAGCCTTCCCTTTAAAAGGCTTGAGTCATAGGTGAGCTAGCCTTCACCTGTAAGAAGGCTAGTGGGTTCTTGCTCAACCATTAAAAGCAAGCTGTAATAGGTTCTAGACTACCTTAAAGTCTAGTGGGTTTCTTGCTAAAACCATTAAAAAACAAGCGGTAGTAAATCTCTCAACGGTTGAGTTGGGAGCGGAGACGTAGGCTTTGGTTTAAGCCGAACTCCGTTATCAAGTTTTGTGTCTTGCCTCTTTTATTTCCACTGCACTTTTAACTTTGTTTTTAAATTGTTAAACTTTTTTAAAAGGCAATTCACCCCCCCCCCCTCTTGCCATCACTCTCCTTCCCAACAATTGGTATCAAAGGGAAGTTTGTGTAATACCTTAACCGGTTACAAACCTAAAATCCATAGTGATGGCTTCTTCCTCACAAGCACCCGAAGGGTATTCCATGACTCGGTCTCCATTCTTTGATGGAACCGACTACACTTATTGGAAAACTCGCATGATTACATTTCTTAGAAGTATTGGCTATCCTATATATAGAATTGTTATTCAAGGCTACACTCTCTCTAGCAAAGATGAGTCTAAATGGACCCCCGAAGACATTTCTAATTTTGAGCTTGATGGCAAAGCCATGAATGCTCTTCATTGTGGGTTAGACCATAATGAATTTAATCGTATTTCTACTTGCACCAATTCTCATGAAATTTGGAAGCTTTTGGAAGTGACCCATGAGGGGACCAACAAAGTTAAGGATACTCGATTGGATATGTACCGTCAAGATTTTGAGTCTTTTACCATGCATCCATCTGAAAATATAACTGAAATGTTTACACGTTTTACTGATGTTTGCAATGGGAGAAAGTCCCTTGGTGATGATGTGTCTGCAGAAACGATGGTCAAGAAGATCCTTTGGATCTTACCAAGCACATGGGCACCGAAAGTCACGGCAATCCAAGAAGCAAAAGACATCAAGAACATGCCGGTCGAAGAGATCATCGGATCCCTCATGACCTACGAGATCACCATGAGGAGGCAAGCTGAAAAGGAAGGCAAACCGATCAAAGTTCCAAAGAACATCGCCTTCAAAGTTCAAAAAGAAGAAAGCACCTCCTCCTCATCGTCTTCCTCTTCAAGCGGCAATTCAGAAATGGAGAATCTTGCCCGCAAAATGCACAAATTCATGAAGAAGCACAAGAAGAAGAAATCCCGCAAGGCTCAACCCAACGAAAAATCCGAGCCCGAGGTAACATGTTACGGGTGTGGCAAGAAAGGCCATTACAAGCCCGATTGTCCACTCAACAAGAAAAAGGCCAAGCAAAAGGAAAAGAAGAAGGCATTCAAGGCCACATGGAGTGATAGCTCCACATCCTCCTCCTCCTCCTCCTCAAGTGACAACGGTAAAAAATGTCTAATGGCATTTCATGAGGTATCCTCTTCCGACTCCTCATCCTCTTGTTCTTCAAATTCTTTCAATCATTTATCTTATGAGGATCTCCAACATGCTAGAGATCAATTGGAGGAAGGTTTTCACGAACTTTCTTCCAAATTTATTGCTTTAAAAAAGAAATTCAAAATTCTTTCTTCCGAAAAGGATTAACTTCTCAAAGAGAAGGAAGACTTGTCCCTCAAGATCCAAAACCTTCCCGATGTTGATTCTATGGAATCAACAATCAAGGATTTAAGGGAATCCCTAGCTAAGTTCACCGAAGGTGAACATAACCTCTCGAAGCTCCTTGGTTCCCAATGCGTATCTAGAACCACCCAAGGGCTTGGCTATTCCAAGCAAGCTTCCTCTTCCCATGCTCCTACTATTTTTGTAAGGGGGAGCTCCCAATATAAATTTTGCAACTATTGTAAAAAACCCGGGCACTTAATTTATGAGTGCGATTTCAAAAATGCCCGGTATGGAAGGCCCAAAACCATTTCCTTTAATGATGAATTTCATAGGAGAAGACCCGCCACTAGACAAGTTTGGATTGAAAAATCCCTTTTAGTGAGTCTCACCGGACCAAAATTTGTCTCGGTTCTAAAATCCTCTCCCCGGTGAATTGTTGTTTTTATTTAGGGGGAGTTAGGATCGTTTAAGCCTTTTTTCTTTATTTTCAAAACTTTCAATTCAAAACTTTCAATTCAAATTTCAAAAATTTCAATTGGTTTAAAACTCTATCTTGTTTTTCAACCTTTCCCTCAATCAAGTTTTATGCCCCGTGCTATTTTGATAATCACAAAGGGGGAGAAATTCTTGGTTGATTGGGGGACAAATCTTTCTCTCATGCTTTGCTTTATCCTTTAAAGCATGCCTTTCATTTCAGTCTTTTACATTTCTTGTTTTGGTGATTGTGATCATCAAAATAGGGGGAGATTGTTGTACCTCTCGTACCCCTCGTGGTTTAATTTTCATGATCACAATCACTCTATTATTTATCTAATCTTGTTTTAAGTGTTTTTGGATGATAGGCATGATTTCAGGTTGCCAAGGAATTGGGCCAAGAAAGCCAGAAGGCAAAAGTGGACTGATTTCAGTCCACCGGCCAACCGGTGGATGACCACCGGCCAGCCGGTGGAATCTTGACAGAAGGCATCCCCTCTATCCAGACCACCGGCCAACCGGTGGCCTCCTCACCGGCCAGCCGGTGGTGCCTGGACAGAAGGCCTCTCCATTTTCCAAAGCACCGTCCAACCGGTGGCCAAGCACCGGTCAGCCGGTGGAGCCAGTCAAACTAGCCGTTGGGCTTTGACCAGCCTGCTCCCAACGGCTCCGAAGACTTTTCCAATGGCTCCGAAGACCCCGAACGGCCATATGAGGGTTCCCCCTCTATAAATAAATGACTAGGAAGCCCCGGAACATTAGTGGAACTATAACCAAGCCAACGGAAGCCAACGGACACATTTTTCATCATTTGGCAAACCTCCGGCGGATTCCTTCAAGGAACCTCAATTGCTCCAACCCATTTCCACATCCAAGGAGCATCACCATAGAAGCTTGGGAGCGCTCTTCATCAACTCCAATCAATCCATTGGCGCCCAAGACTTCTCCACATTACCGTTTTTCTTGTTTTATTATTTTGAGCATCAATTTTGGTTTGTGCCTAAAAACCCCTCTTTCTCTCATCTTCCCTTTGTTTGGGTTTTCACACCACCTTCAAGGTGTGAAGAGGTTAGTCAAGCCTTCCCTTTAAAAGGCTTGAGTCATAGGTGAGCTAGCCTTCACCTGTAAGAAGGCTAGTGGGTTCTTGATCAACCATTAAAAGCAAGCTGTAATAGGTTCTAGACTACCTTAAAGTCTAGTGGGTTTCTTGCTAAAACCATTAAAAAGCAAGCGGTAGTAAATCTCTCAACGGTTGAGTTGGGAGCGGAGACGTAGGCTTTGGTTTAAGCCGAACTCCGTTATCAAGTTTTGTGTCTTGCCTCTTTTATTTCTGCTGCACTTTTAACTTTGTTTTTAAATTGTTAAACTTTTTTAAAAGGCAATTCACCCCCCCCCCTCTTGCCATCACTCTCCTTCCCAACAGAAAATGATACTTATTCTTTGCAATAATAGCATTGATCTCTTAGTAATTAATGAAAAATATCATAAACCTATCCTTATTTTTCATAAATAGTATAGGATATCCCTAATATGAAACACTAGGGTGTATAAATACCTTATCACACAACTCTTACAGTTGTTTCTTCAACTTTACCAATTCCACTGGTTTTATTTTGTATAGAGTCTGGATATAGGTTTTTCATCATGGATGAGTTCAATAGAAAACTCAACTTCACTCTCATGTGGATTTTTTGAAAATTATTCATTAAATACATCAATGTATTCATTTATAATAGGTATATACTCTATACTTATGATTTATTCCCTATATAAAGATAGAGTTTCCTCTTCCCCTTCTCCTAGAATTTCATTAAGCCAAGTTGTTGTAGGTGGATCCTTAAAAGGTTTATATAATTAAGTTTAACTCATAAAAACAATGGACTATCTACCCCCTTAATAAATAGTAATATATTTATATCAATAATAAATTCTTAGATTATACTTTTAAATCCAATTCATAATGAGGATTATTTCAAATTCAATCATATATTTTACAATCACATATGCAAATATGTAATATTTATGCAAATAAATAAAGAATTTTTTATATATCCTTGTATAAAAAAGATTCCAATAAGGTTTATTGGTTAAAAACCATTTACTCATAGTGTTATAGGATGATTAAATGCTCTCAGTAAACATAAAATATATATAAGAGTGTGTAGATATGAAATCAAATAAAGTATTATCTAATTTTGAGTTTACGATAAAATTACCCATTATCACACCATTTGGGACTTTAACCTTAGATGTAGTGACTGTATAAGCTTGATCATTCTCCCTTATCCTTTTTTGAGGTAAATTCACTTAATTATTTTGGAATTCATTCAAATATTGCTCTATTTCCTTACAGGTGAATCATTGTACATTAGAAACTTCTTTTTTCCCTTTAAATCACAAGCTTGATGGACTTTGTCTCCATACTTGAAGCAAAATCCCATTCACCTCAAGAATTTTCTATGGTTTTTATTTCTAAAAATATTATATGTTAGAAATTACACCCTTTTATTCTTCCATTTTTCTATATTTCTATTCATAGAGTGCTTAACCACCCACTTATTTTCTTTATTTTACTGGAAAACATAAGACTTGGATAATTGTTTCTCTATCTTAATGTCACTTGATGCTATATACTCATATGTTGAACATGATTGAGAGACTAATTCCATTCAAATTATATGTTTCATTCTATCAAATAATCGATCAATATTACTTCATGGATTGTTTAAATAATCCACGACATGATTTTTTATCCTTGTAATGTTAGTTTCATATTCATCAATATTTTCTCCTTCAATTTTCCTTAGATTGATGAATTTACTCTCTCTATATTAGCTCATTTATCATGAGGAAAGTATTTTTCAAGGAATATATCCCTAAAATTATTCAAATACATACTATATATTTCCTCAAACTCCTTAATTTTATGGATAAATGATCAATATTGAACAGTGTCTACCTTAAGATGATAAACTGCCATGATAACTTTCTCCCTCTAACTACTTCCCAAAGATAGAAATATATTCTCTTGGGACTTGATCCATTACTCAGTTACTAATGTATTGGTAGTCCGATTGAATTATAGAAGATATTTTTGTATGAAGTAGTCCAAAATTGTTTCATCATGTTGGGGATCAGCAGGCTGCTCCATACGAGTAAGGTTATTGGTCATAACCTGAGTCATCTACCCTAATATAGTTATAATTTATTTAGATCTAGATCCAACTTCATTACCTTTCCCATTAGGTAAATCCATAAATAGAATATGTGAATTAATATTGTTTTCATTCCTTTTTCTAAGTGCCATTTTTAAACAACGGAATACACTAGATCAACTCATAGTATTCTGAATTTTCAATTATAGTGTATAATTCCAAATATAGTGTAACACTTAACAAAAATAGAAAATATATGCATAGATAATCTCATAATCATAATCTTAGTGTATTTTTTAATATTTTAAAATATTGAAAATATTTTCAAATCCTTCATAATGTTTTTTAAAGACAATGTAAATCCACCAATGCATATCCTTATGGAGTGTCAAATTGGAGGTGCAGTTATGACAATTTATTGTGTGCCTGGTGAATATTGACTTAATACCCTACTAGTATTTTTAGAATTATTAACCCTAGGTTAATCTATGACAGAGACTATATTGAATTGATTATATCCATATACTGATTATATTCTAAGGAAAACCCATGCTCTATACTTAAAAAATATTAGAATATTTTTTCTATATATAGAATTATCCCTAGAGTCTATCATAGTGTTATGTTATCTAATCTATGTTTTCCTCAATCTAGTTCCCAAGGGTCCTGCTAAACCTTATCTAATACCAAATGTAATACCCTAAATCCATTAACCCAGATTTGGTGGTTAAATTTATACATTGTAAAAATACAAGTGATTTAATCCCACAATATCAAATCATTTAATAGTCTTTGGATATAATATACCTACATGATTCTCACAATATATTTGAAAACATAAAATAAAACTTAAAACTCTATTGATAAATTTATTGTTTATTCTAGTATATCATTGAAATCATTCAGAGTTTAATTCTTAGTACACCAGGGAAAGTAAAAAATAATAAAGGGTGATATCATATGCTCATTAAGAGAAAAATTATAGTAGAATCTATCATATAAAAAATAAATCATGAATAATATAAAAGAGAAAAACAATAAAAAAATATTCCATATAATTAATATCATACAAGGGGAATATATTCATAGATGAAATAGAAACAAAAATAATCACATGGATAACAATAACTAGTTTCATGATGATAAAATGAATAATTCCAAACATCGTAATATTATCATCAAGGCCTTGTGCGAAGACATCATACATAAATAGGTAATACATATGATAAATACTCAAACTAGTTTGTCTTATGATATCTACAAAAGAATTTATGGGGTATAACAATCCCCACCTATCAACTACTAAGTCAAATACATTCATCATATAAATAGAGTGAATAATCAATATAATACATAATTAATATCAATATCAATATCTACAAACTAACATATAGAATGTCAATATTTTCCCTAGTAAATAAATATAAAAACAAGATTATAATTAATTTAAAGAAATAAGGTGTATAGTATCATTATAGTATATCCCTAGTGAATCATTAAAATCCTTAAAGGATGTTTACATAGATGAAAAATCTCTTTTATAAATACATTAGAAAGTTACATTGAAAATAGGAAGAAATATCCTTTTCTTTTGAAAACATTTTAAAACTAAAAATTCATAGAACAATGGTAATAGGATTATCTTTAAAAAAATATATAAAATTCTATATTAATATTTCTAATTAATAATGTCTATTATTATGGTAAAATATGGTCATGCGGAAAACGGTAAAAAAATATTCTCTTCTCACTTTGTAAAAATCCAAAAGTGTGTCAAAACAGAATTTTTTTAAAAATATTACTCTTAATAATTTTTAAATAAATTAAAAGGTGGTAGAAAAAATACATTTAAAAATAATTTGAAAGTAAATAAGAACTTCCATAATTTTTTATAGAATATGGACATGGAAGAAAAGGCTCACCAACCAAAGAGGAGAAATAAGTTCAGTTTTTCTAAGAAAAAATTCTTTGGCATTTTGAGTGACATATAGAGAAAAATGAAATGAAAAAATGAAAACCCCAAAAATATTCATATGAGAATAAAATATATGGGGTATATTTGTAAAATATTATATAATTCTCCCAATTTAAACCTAAACATAACTAACCCCGAATAAGAATGATATTACGAAATAATCTCTTACATCAACCTTCTGCTTTGTTGGATGCACTCCCATATCATGTATAAAAAATATAAAATTTTTATAAATCTATGTCAAAACCATATTTGGATTTTTATAACTATATAATATTCATTAATAATTTCTTCTTATCCATTTATTAATAATTTTTTGTTAAAAACAATATTCGAGTGTTAACCATTCCATTTTCCATACATGTTTCGGTTCGATGGTTCCAGTACTTACACCTTGTTCATGGTTTCATAATCTCCAAAATGTTAAAACTTTTATAATTATAATTTTTATGCATTAAATATACTTTTATAAATATCCATTAAAAAATATCATGAAAAATTAAATACATTGTTTCATGGAGATGGCAGTTTGTATGTACACGTGAGTGATGCTTTCATTTTCTATATGAAAAAAAATAAGATAAAAAAGGGTTGTTACATCAACATGATAACATTTAAGTATATTAATTATACTTATGTTATCATATCATCGTGATTATTGAATATTTTAAGGATGTGTAAGAAGAAATAAACATGAAGACACTCGGTAAAGAGTTATACCTCTTATTTGGAAAACATCATTTGGATTGCCCTTTATCCTTATAGGATTGGTATTTTGGTGAGGAAATGACCTATAAGATGTGGTTATGGATTTTTGGAAGGTATTTGGGTATATATTTTTCTATATATATTGATCAAGTGGTGTGAAGAAGATAGGATAGGAGAGACCCTTTTATAAGTTAGATGAGTGACACATTTGTAATTATTCTTAACTATTAAAGATTATAAGCATATTACTTATGGTAAAGTGGCACTAAAATAATTAAATTTAAAATCTAAGTTAATAAGGTTTTAAATAACCTCATCCAATAATAATTTTTATATTATTTTTTTATCTTATCATAAGTTTTTAACCGTAATTAGCCTATTTTACCCCATTATTGCAGTGACGTCATATTTACCAATATTACCACTCATAATGACTAAAAATAAAATTTAACTCATTAATAACTTTAAACATAATTATATAAATATAATATAAATTTTAATTTTTAATTTTTTATATTTTTTATAAATTAATTTTAACATAAGGGTGCAAAACACAATGGAAAAACAATTTTTTTCTAGAAAAAAAAATTGTTTTTAAGAAGAAAAATAATCTTATACCCAAAAAATATATAATAAGTATTAATATTAAATTAATTATATTATGATAAATAAAAGGGATATTATGTTACTTTAAAACCAAATATAAAATATAATGGTACTTTTGAGTTATTTAATTTAATGAAAAGAAATGACAGTTTTCTAAAAAAACAACATTTTTCATTATTCACCCAAAAATCAACTATTTATAAAAAATACCTAAAAATACCCTAAGATAAATTTGAACTTATAAACATAAAAATAATATCCATTTAATCAAATTAAAATTCATAAATCAAAAAAAAAAATATTTAAATATAAACTTGAACTATTTCTATTTTAATGATAAAATAATAGGATGTGCATTGGGTAATAGTATAGGGATGTGGTATTTACCCATTATAGGATGATCTTGAGTGTTAAAAAATACTAATTTAATTTTATTAATTTAATTTCATTATTTTTTAATCACTCTTTAATGTAAGGGGTGGTTGGAGTTAGATTCCTCAAAACAATAGGCATCTCCTCGTGTTCTTCCTCAATAATTTATTTCCCTTCATTTTTCTTAATTTTAAAATATTTTTCATCCTATATTTCAAGTGAAACAATATGTTTTATATTATTTTTAATGATCATTTCTAGATTTCTATATTCATTTTTTTCTAGATTTTTTTTTCAAATCCATCCAAAAAATCAATTTGAATAGATCTAAGGTCATTTATAACATCCTATGGTATTGTTAAACCAGTCCTAGTGGTCATAGATATTATTTTATACCAAGGGTTTATGTTAGTTATGATAATAAATTTACACTTATATATTTCATTTATTCCCTAACTATATATCCCATTTATAACTCCATGTTATGTATCTAAGTATCAATTTTAGTTTTCTCTATATCAAGTTGATTATTTTGTGGATAAAGTTTTCCTAAAAATTACTGCATCATTATCCTTAATTCATATAGTGAATTTTATTTTTATTAAACTTATGTTGGTTTTAAAATTTTGGACTCTTATATTTTGATAATCTGTGGATATCATCTTTTATCAACACTTCTTTTTGTCTCTATGATAAGTTAGGGTGGTTTCAATGTCTGGGATATAATTGTTTGAAAAAAGGGTCATCTTTAGCTTCCATCGTTGGGCCATACACAAAAAAGTAAAAAAATTCTATAGTTTGGTATGGAATGTCACTGTTTCGGAATAATTTGATATATTTACTAAACATGCCACATCGATTTAATTTCTATTTAAGCTATTTTCTTCGATTTTGACATCCAATTTGATTTTCATTTTGTTTGAAACTTTTATTCATTATATAATGAAGTTGGTATTTTATTTTAGTAAGCTATGAATTTATTTCCATCTATGGACCATTTTTGTACTCTCCTATATTTATTTTTCTTCCCTAAGAATCTTTTTATTATAAATTAAGGTAAGGATATTAGTAAATCTATCTTAATTATTCATCTGTATTATCTAAATAATTCCCCCCATTAGATTGGTCCACCAAGTTCTGACATGAAGGTAACATCCATTCAAAAAGGAATCCATGAGGAGCTATGAAAGGAGTTGGTGATGGGAAAATTACCTTACAAAATCTATAAAATTTTCCCAGACTTCATAAAAATCCTCTTCATACTATTGATACA
Source organism: Viscum album (assembly GCA_963277665.1). Taxonomy (NCBI): domain Eukaryota; kingdom Viridiplantae; phylum Streptophyta; class Magnoliopsida; order Santalales; family Viscaceae; genus Viscum; species Viscum album. The sequence goes on along the minus strand of OY728158.1, from coordinate 902,385,573 downwards.
AACTATTAATATTATTTATAAAAACTCATTTTAATCTTATAGGGTAAATTTTCATGAAACTCGAATTGTATACTTGTTCACGGGTTTCAAATATTTTTTCATATAAATATAAATAATAGTTTATAGAATTATATTTAATTTGTAAGGGGAGAAATATTATTTTATGTTCATTTTCAATAATCCCATAAGGAAGAAACTATTTCACTATGTTGTATAAATCTCAAATGAGGGCTAAGTATTCTTCATTGGGAATTCCATTAAAAGTGGGAAATGAGGATATATATATGACTATTTCATCTCATTATTTTGGATATTTTGGTTAGCATGTTAGAGAAAGTGTTGCCTGAAATTTGGATAAGTTTAAACTTACTCATTTTAGGTGTCACTATGTTTTATTGTATGAGGTCTGGTTTAATATTTTGTTCATTATTAGCAGGGACTCTCTTTCTCTCTCTCATGTTCTCTATTTTTTTTCTTAGTTTCTTTCCTAATATCCCTAATATGTTTTTCAATTTCTTATTTAATGGTTTCTAACTCTTGATAGATTGATCTTGTGTGCATGCACAAGATAAATCTAAAATGTGGTCAAGAAAAATCACACAACAAATTATATTTTTTATATATTTTTTAAAAATATATTAAGTAGTTTTTTGTTTTTTTATTTTTTTCTATTGTGTTTTTAGAATTATCATTTTCACATAAATAATTCCATGATAACTATGGAAACATTTTATGTGTTTTTGTTGGGATTATAAAATTGTTTATTTATTTTTACCAACTTAAAACTAATAGATTGGAAAGTAGGGTTAAACCCAAGGGATGGTGTGTGAAAATTTGTAGAAAAAACAAACAAACTCAAAAAAATGAGAACAACAGTGGTGTAAATGAGGAAGTGAGAGAAATGATGAAACCTTGATGGAGTTAAAAAACTAGCATGAAACTGTGAATGAAATGGGTGAATCTCAAGAAATGGGACAGAGGAAGAATTAAGTGATAAGGGTAAGGGAAATTTTTATTCTCTATTGTTAAAATAATTTTCCTTTATTCTTAAGAAATTAGAAAACTGGGTTTATAAAATTCAAAATATTTCACAAACACCATCCATTGAGGGTGTTAGTTCTCGACAGAGTGAATTTAGTGGTTTATCATTGACTAAATTCGCTAATTATGAGAGTGAAAAAGTTGTCTTCATCAATATCAAATTGTTATTTGATCTTGATGGGAAACAACCCAGTTAAATAAATAGTTCAAAAAGAAAGTAAAGTGATGGGCAACAAATCAATAATATTTTCCCTGAAAAGTTTTATCTAAAAATAATTTCTAAAATAATGTTTATCATTAAATAATTTATTTCAAACAATAAAATGAAAAAAATAAGGAGAATGGTGAATGAATTATTCTCTATTTAAGAGCTCCTATTTACAATCTCTTTCTTCTATCCCATGCCACAAAGTCTCCTGGTTCATGCATGCTTCCCCCATCAATTGTATTCTCTTTTTGAATGAATTAATTCATCCTCCAATGTGTCTAGGTTTGAGTTTTTAAAATTAAATAATGCACCAAATCCCAACACTGAGCTCATAGAAAACACCACATCCTCAAATCATTGAACTCCATATGTCACTAATTACTATACATCACCTTCTTTAGGTGGCTCTAGATAAACACTTCCACAAATGTTTCAACCCCACATGATCTTGATTCTAATTTATTAATTCTCCTAGGAAAGATTTTGTGGCTCTCTTTATTTTCAACTTTGATGTCATGATCACAAGTTCCATTTTGTTTATTAGGTTCATTAATGAAGAAAGGATCACATGGAATTTAAATCCTTCAAGGTATAAAAACGTGAATTTTTTAACATTAAGGGATCCTTATGGGCATTTTGATCCTTATATGGGTTTACTCTTCCATAGTGAGTAATCTTTATGGGATACACCATCCTTATGGGGATATGATGCTTACAAGATGACTAATACTTATAAAAAATATTCTTACATGATTCGGTTCATCCTTATGGGAACGTGATTCTTACACTAGTTGATAAATCCTTATGGGAATCTAAAAATGATCCTTACAGACTATTGTGCATTGATGGACCTATATGTTAGTTGATCCTTACATTAATTTCCAACCGTGGAGATGAACTTTATTAGCATTATTTATACTATAAAAAAATTCAAAAACATGTGATAAAAATCAATTCAAAATAAAAATTTGAAATAATTAATTGATTCTAGATTTTAAATGTTTCCCAACAATTAGTATTAAAAATAAAAACATAGAACTTGAAAATTTTAATTTCAAAACTTAAAACCTCAAATTACTTTGAAAACAATATTTCTAAAAATATTCTTTCAAAATTTAAAAATATTTTAACCTAAAATATAAAAAAATAAAATCAAGAATTGTTACATCAATTAAGTACAAAAAACACACAATTCCAATAAGGTAATAAAATAATAAAAATTTCATTAAAAAGGGAAATTATATAATAATCCTTATTTTAGACAACTTTTTAACTTTAAAAAAGAAATTATCTTCCAAAATAGATTTAGAAAACATGTTTCAAATCAAATCCACATAAATAGTAAGAAGATGAAATATAATGAGTGTTATTATTGGGAAGAATCTTCATTCCCTCAATAATGTAAGAGGTGGTTCTATGTGAGTTCCACAGCCCAGCCTTGGTTGTACATCCTATGTGGAAAAGATATATTGTGCCCTAAGAGATCAATTTTGGTGGTCTGGTATGGAGAGGTCTATTTTAGATTATGCATCTTGATGCTTGGTCTTATCAATGGAAAAATATGAGTATCATGTCACCAGTGGTTTTCTGCATCTAATGGATGTTTCCTAATGGTAATGGGATGAAATTTAGATGAACCTATTTATTAGTTTATATTGAGCTCTATATAGATATTGTAATGAAAATAAATCATGTATCCTATATATGATTCATACTTGTTATATTTTTACAAGATAAAAGGTATCACACCACCTATGATCGATCAATTTAGCAGTCTTGGAAAACTAGATACATTCTAGAATCTCATATTACATTTGAAAACATAAAATACAACATATTGTTTTCTTTGAGAAAATTATTATTCACTCTATAATTCCATTTGATATCAATCATAGTACAATTCCTTACATCTTGGGGAAATGAAAAAAGTAAAAGGGTGATCTCATATTATTATTAAGGGTTACATATATTGGAATCTATCAAGAGTAAATAAGGAATAATCAATATGACAGAGTGGATAATCAAAACACGTGTCATTCAATCAATAACATAGGTTAAATCAACCTCTATGGATAATTTAAATAAAGAAATCACATGGATAATGGAGAATTATTTCTTAATTAATAAAATTCATAAATTTTAACATTTATGAACAATCCATCAAGGCCTCTCAACCAAGATATCATTAATCTTACCATCAAATCCTTTCAACCAAGACATCATTCTTAATAATGGATAAGTGTAAACCCAATAACCGTCTAATGTGTACATGTATTTTATCTCATGATATTATTTTATGCATAAAAGGGATATCTATAATTGGGACTCATTCATCACTTTCATATCTTATTCATTCCTCATATGTTTAATGATCAAAACAATTCATTCTCAAAATTCCTTATAAATAAATATTTATCTATATTAAATAAAGAATATGAAATATTTCCCCATTCAATGAAATAAAAAAAACATGATAATAAGACATCCATAAAAGTAATTCGGATGGTATATTTAAATTATATCCCCAATAAATCATAATAAACATAAAAGGATTTCAATATAGATTAAAATACCTTTAAAATAATATGTGAGGATTTATTTTAAGACGTGAGAAAAAATATCATTTTCTTATAATAACATTCTAATTTTCTCTATCCAAAATATAGTGAAAATGAATTTATTTGAAAATAACCATGTAAATTTTAAATTAAAATTCAAAGTAAAGTATATCCATAATGGAGGTAAAAGTTATTTATTCCTTATATTAAGAAAGAGAACATTTTATTTTACTTTTATAAAAAGTCAAGAAAATAAATTATCCAGAAAAAATTAAAAAATATATTTTTTAAACCTTTGAAAATAAATTAAAATATGGTTGAAATGACTTTAAACAATCTTTTTATTATATAAAATAACATTCTTGAAAACATTTTAAAGAACATGGATGTGGAAGAAAATGTTCTTCGACCAAAGAGAAAATAAGGTCAATTTTTCTTAAAAGAATTCTTGATAATTAAGTATAAAAAGAGGGAAATGATATTATTAATTTAAAATTATAGTAATAATAATATTATAATAAAATATATGGGTTTTAAATTATATATCATAAAATTATTTCAATAAAATTTCAAACATAAACAATCTCAATTAAAAATGATATTGTGAAATAAATCCTCACTTTTATAGTAAATTTTGAATCAAAACCTATTAATATAAAATATTTGAATAAAAAACATTGAATACCATGAATAAATATGGATTCATGATATAAAATTTAAAATTGTAAATATATACACCATGTAAAATAAATTAGGAGCATAATGGAAAATATGTCTCATTGAAGTGGAAATGAGATGAAATTACTCTTACCCCAAGTCCAATGTTACTTGTTTACTATATTAACCTAATTTATAATAAATTTAGATTTATTATAAATATATAAAAGAAAAATATTTATAGTTATCATACCATATATGATTCACTTATAACATTCTATCACCAAATTATTAACAATTCATTATTAACATCATCATCCTGGGCGTTAACTATTTCGTTTTTCATGCATGTTTCGATTTGGTAGTTATAATTATTGGATATTAGTGATGATTTAATATTATATATAATATTAAAAATTAAATAATTTCTATTCTTATCTATTAATTTTAAATTTATAATCATTCATTAAAAGAAAACATAATAAATGAATCACATCGCTTCATGGAGGAGGTAGTCCACATGTACCCACGAGCGATGTTATCATTTTTATAATGATTGGAAGGGTAAGAAGGTAAATGATTTATTATATTTTCATAAACATAATTACTCAAAAATATAATATATAAATATTATATTCATCATGATAACCATCCATGAATGTTGGTGATGAAAAACAAAATACATCGCTTTGTGAGGCCATAGTCCCCATGTATGCACGAACGATGATTTCATTTCCCATTTGATGGAGAAAGAGAAGAATAGATGTTTTAAAATCAATATAATAACATTTGATTATATGTTATATAATTATGTAATTATATAAACATGTTAAATACAAAATTTATGTAGGTGTAAGAATAAATATAATGAAAACACTCGGTTAAGATCCATAACTCTTCTTTGGAAAACCACCTTTGGCTTACACCTTAAGACTTCTAGGGTTGGTATTTTTATTAAAAAATGACTTATAGATCATTTTTAGGGATGATAATAATTTATTTTTTTATTTATTATCTGATATATATGACTCATAAAGTGTATAGAAGAGGATATCGGTGGTGTATTTTTCTAAGTGAGGGAGAGGATGCATTTGGAATTTTTCAAAATATTAAAATATATTAATGTCTTAATCAGTCCAAATTGACTAAAAATGATTCATATTCTAATATTATATGATATATGGTCTAAATATGACCATAAAATATTATTTTTACAAGTTTTTATGTCATTTTAACCTTTATCATTTTAGTTGTAACCCTTTTAACCCATTTTAACTCTTATTGTGGTAATTGATGTTTTTACCAAAGAGACCAAAAAATAAGTTGAACTTATTACCTAATATTAATTATTATAATTTCAAATATTCAATCCATTCTTCATGATTTAATTTATTTAAGTGGAGGAAATTAATTTTAATATAAATTCATAAAACACAAAAAAAACAGTTTTCCAGAAAAATGCATTTTAAGTAAAAAAAAGTTTTTATATCAAAATTAAGCATAATGTTGATTTAAATAAAATTAATTGGATTATATTTAATAAAAATTAATTAATTAAATTTTAAAATAAATTAAAAATAAAATGTGAGTTTTAAATACTTGAAAAGAAAATATAATTTTCTATCAAATTGGTATTTTTTAATATTCAATGAAAAATCAATCTTTTCATAAAAATTAAAAAATTTCACCCTAAGATAATTTTTATATAATAATTTAAAAAATTATATCATTTTATTAAATTAAATTTCTAAAATTAGTATAAATTATTTATAATATTCTCTTACAAAAAAAAATAAAAAACAATTATGAATAAATCATATTTTTGAAGTGTAAAATGAATTTACTAAAAATTTAGTTCTTATTTAATAAGAATTAATTAATAATTTTTATTGATTATGATATATATATATATATATATATCATAATTCGGTTACTCCTATTCATAACCACTGATGTAATGATCATGTTGTAATAATCATATTTAAAGAACATTCTTTTATGGTTTGTTTAAGCTTAGGGTTGCATGTATTACACACTGTTGAACATAGTGTTTGTTAAAAATAAAATATAAACTAAAATATCAGGGTATTACATTCTTCAATCCTTACTAAAATTTAATCCTCACAATTTTAATTCTTTTTTTCTAAACAAAATATAATGTAGTAATAAAATAAGATAACATTAATTTCTTGGTTATGACCAAGAAACCTATTATGAAAGTATATTTATATAAATAATACTTGTAAATGAGTTTATAAAAACATTCCTTGGTAATTTAGTGTTACTTTAAAAATAATTATCACTATATTTACCTTTAATTTTATTGAGTTTTAGAATTTTTTTCCATTATGATAGAAAATATGATAAAATTTACTTATATGATTTATTCTCATTATATAAGCATAAATTTACCCTTATACATGCCTCATCATAATCATTATGAATTTGTATTTCCAAATCACTAAAATCAAACTTTAATCGACTATAGGATTCTCAAAATGATGAAAATTTAATCCTCCTATTTCAAACTGAAATGGTCGGTACAAGATAAATCATAACCAATATGAATAAACCTTCATATTAGGAAATAATTCATTAATCTCTAAAGCCCCAACAAGAACACCCAAAGTTCAACTTAAATAATTCCATAAGTAACTAACCTTAAAATTTCTCAAAAATATTCTTGATCAAGTTAAAAATTCAAAAATCAGAAAGATTTGATCACATATTTTTTAAGGATTAATTTAACATTTATCTCTAAAAAACATTAATCACTCAGAAATTTTTATACAAAAAAATGTATATGTTTTATCATATAATCTCCAAAATATGACCATATTTCCCATAAATAACTTGAATCACCATAAATCCATAATAAAAACTTACATGCTTTAAAAAGATAACTCAACATTTATTCTTTAAATTAAAACCCATGTTAGCCAAAAATATTTTCATTTACCTTAATCATATAAGGTTCCCAATATAATAAACTTTAAAAAAAATTGTTACCAAATCGCTTTTTAATCCCATTGTCATCAATATGATAAAACATATATTTCTAAAATGTAAAAACCCATTTATCTAAATTAACGAAATTAATAATAAAGATCATATAAAACCTAAGGGTTATAAATACCTTTCAACTTATATCCACAAAATATAAAATAATTCTTAATAAAATATAATTTTCACTAAAATATATACTAAATAAAAGGGTTTTATTCCTATAAATGCATCTGAAAACATCATTAATCCCCTTAAACATCCATAACATAAAATCTAAAAAGGGGTATCTATACCTTTAAAATTCTTATCAACCTTAGACTTATCAATTCATAACAATTTAAGTTTATCTCATATCACTATAGAATATCATAGGTTTCCATAAGTTCTATCCTCTCATTCATTATAATGATTTATAAATAAAATGTGATTTAATCCAATAATACCTCCAATAGTGTGTAGCTAGTTGTGTAGTCTTGGTCCCAATCATCATGCACCAGTGATAATTGAGTTAATAACAAATCGTCCCCTTTTAGATTTGTTACCCCTAGGTGCATTTATGACACAACTGTATCCACTTTCTAGTATACAGACGGGGATATAATTTTAAATAGAAGACACATTCTATACTTTACCAAAGCTTCATGATATTATCCTATACTTAGACTTATCCTTAGAATCTATCATAGAGTTATGTTCTCCAATCTATGTTTTCCAAAATCTAGTTCCCAAGGGTCTTACTAAACTTGTTCTAATACCATCTATAATGACCCCAACTCTTATATTCCATAGTAAATGCATACTTATCAAATTGGTACAAGATATAAGGGATTAAATCACCCAATATTGATTGGTTTAGAAGTCTTGGAAAAATATATACATGCTTGAATCTCACATTAAATTTTAAAACAAAAAATACAACATCGTATTTTTTTTTAGAACATTATTATTCCATATTTCATGTCATTGCATATAAATAATAGTATACTTACTAGTATCCTAGGGAAAGGAAAAAAAATCAAAGGGTGAGCTAAGATGCTTAGTAAGGGTTATGTACAGCATAAGCTATCATGAGTAAATAAGGCATAATGAATATAGTAGAGTGGATAATCAAAACACATGCAATTCAATTAACAAATTGAGTTCAATGAGAATCCATGGATAATGTCAACATAGAAATCACATGGATAATATAAACTGAATTTATAATTAATAAAACCAATAAATCTTAAAATTCATGAACTTACATCAAGGCCTCTCAACCATGATATCATGAATCTTCTCATCAAGGCCTATCAACTAAGACATTGTTCTTAATAAATGGGTAGGTGTAAACCAAATATACATATAATGTGGCCATCTGTTTTGTCTCATGATACCTATCAATGCATTAAGGATCTATTTATAACTAGGACCCACCCGTCACTTTCACGTCTAATACCTTCATCATATATTTAATGATCAAAATAATTTATTCTCAAAATTCCTTATAAATCAAAATTTATTCATATTGAATCAATAATACAGAATATTTTCCCATCCAATGAAATAAAACAACATTATCATAAGCCATATAGAGAAATAAGGTGGATGTTATCTTTAGAATATATCCACAATAAATTATAATAATCGTCAAAGGATGTCGACATAGATAAAAATACCTTTAAAAGAATATTTTAGGATTTCTTTGAAAACATGAGAAAAATATCCTTTTATTTTGATAACATTATAAGTAAAAAATTTCAAAATATTAAGAAAATTACTTTAAATAAAAATAACCATGTAAATTTTTAAAGGAAACTTTAAAACAATGTGTGGATATAACAACGTGAAAATTCATTCATTTTGTATACATAAAAAGATAAAAATCATTTTTTACTTTTGTAAAAAGATAAAAAAATGACTTGTTTATAAATTTTTTAAAAATATTTATTTTTAAAACTTTGAAAATAAATTCAAATATGTTTGAATGTGAATTTAAATAATATTTTGATCATATAAAATAATATTATATAAATTTTTTTAAATAACATGGACATGGAATAAAATGTTTGTAGATCAAAGAGGAAATAAGGTTGATTTTTCTTAAAAATAGTTTATTGATCATTTTAAGTATAAAAAGTGATGAAAATGGTACTATTAATTGAAAATTATAGGAATAAACAAAGGAGAATAAAATATATGGGTTTTAAAGGATAATATCATAAAATTATTTCAAAAAAAGTTTAAACAAATAACAGTCTTGATTAAAAATAAGACTGTGAAATAAATCCTTACTGTTTTGGTAAATTTTGAATCAAACCCCCTTAAAAGATAAAACTTGAATAAAAAAAATTAATAACATGGATAAATATTTATTAATGATATAACATGTAAAAGGGTCAGTATATACATCATATAAAATAAATTTGGAGCATAATGTAAAACATGTCTCACTGAAGTGGAAATGAGATGAAATTACCCTTACCTCGGGTCCAGATTGCTTATTATACACTATTAAAATATTATATAATAAATTTCTATTTATTATACCATTTATGGTTCACTTTTAACATTTTATCACCAATTTATTAATAGTTTATTATTAACATCATCATCCCGGGTGTTAATTATTCTGTTTTTCATACTTGTTTTGACTCGGTAGTTACGGTCCTTGAATATTGGTCATTATTTGTATTATTTATAATATTAATAAACACATTATTATAATTTTTATACATTAAATAAAAATTTATAATCATTCATTAAATGAGGATATGAGAAATAAATCACATTGTTTCATGGAGGTTGTAGTCCATACATACTCACAAGCGACATTATCATTTTTAATAGATAGAAGGGTAAGATGTTAAATGATATATAATATTTTCAGAATCATAATTATATATTAGATATCATATATAAACATTATAATCTTCATAATAACCATCCATGAATGGTGGTGATGAAAAACGAGATACATCGCTTCATGTGGTGGTAGTCCACACGTACACACAAATGATGATTTTGTTTCCCAATTGATGGAGAAAGAGATGAATAAAGGGTGAGAAATAAACATAATAACATCTATGTATATTTCATATAATTATTTTATTATCTTATCATGGCTATAATAGAATTAAAGGATTCATAATAAAAAATAAAATGAAAATACTCAGTTAAGAGCTATACCTCTTCTTTAGACAACCTCCTTTGGATTACACCTTAAGAATTATAAGGTTTGTATATTGATAAAAACAGGACCTATAAATAATTGGGAGTTATGTTAGGAAGTTATTTGTTAAGTTATTTAATGATATATAAGGATCATTAAGTGTGTATATGAGAGGATAGGTGTTGTCATTTTATAAGTGAGGGAGAGGACACTCTTTGATTTTTTCAAAAGATTAAAATACATTAATGTCTTAATTAAGAAAAATGGCTTCTAAATAACTCGTATTTTAAGTTTATATGAGATAGGGTTGAAATAAAAACATAAAATAAGATTTATATAATCTTTTTGGTCATTTTAACCCTTATCACTTTAGTTTTAACCCTTTTAACCCCTTTTAACTCTTACCGAGGTAACTGATTTTTTTTACCAAAGTTACTATTTATAATGACAAAAAATTTAGTTAGACCTATTACCTAAAATTAATTATTATAATTCCAAATATTTTTACATTTTTCATGATTAAATTTTTATAAGTTTATGAAATCTATTTTAATATAAATGTATAAAACATAATGAGAAATGATTTTCTAAGAAAATTAATTTTAAGTATAAAAATGTTTTTATATAAAATTTAAGAATAATTTTGATTTAAATAACATTAATTGGATTATTTTTAATAAAAATTAATTAATGAAATTTTAAAACCAATTCAAAACAAGATATGACTTTATAAATACTTGAAAAGAAAAGACATTTTTCTATAAAATTTGTATTTTTCACTATTCACTAATAAATAAATCATTTTAGAAAAATAAAAAAAATCACCCTAAGATAATTTTGATATGATAATTTCTAAAATGATATTTTTTATCAAATACAATTTATAAGTGTAAAAAATTAATTATAATATTTTCTTACAAAAATCAATAAAAATCATTTTTGAATACAACATTTTTTGAAGCATAAAATGGATTTTCTAAAAAATGAGTACTTATTTACTAAGAATTAATAAATACATTTTATTGAGTATGAAAATTATATATATATATATATATATATATATATAATGTATTTACTCCTATTAATACCCACTAATTTAATAGTTAGCATATAATGACCATATTTAAATAATATTATTTCACGGTTTGTTTAAGCTCGGGGTTGCGTGTGTTACATGATATCAAATGTATTATTATTTTTAAAAGAAAATATAAACTAAAATATTGGGGTATTAAATATATGACTCTAGATGGGTGATTTTTTATCCCTTGAAGGAATCGATTCACTTCATGTCGATTAAGTAATGGAGCTCAGTGGATGTGTTTATAAAGAAGTATTTAGATGAGGTTATAAGGCTCCAGAGAGTTCCTAAGATGATAATATTTATCAAAATACTCATTTTAACTCACAAGTGTGGATACATATCCAATATGATTTTGAATCTCAACTATTCCTTAGAGTCTCTTTTCATCTGCAGAAGTATAGTTAGACAGAGTAGACTATCTAGATGTTGGAAGATATTTTGAATGCATGCATTCAGGATTTTATAGGTATGTGGTTGAGTAAAGTACCCTTGGATGAATTTAATTATAATAAAAACTATAAAATTATAATTAGTATGGATCTATTCGAAACACTATATTATCGACCTTACTGGTCTTCATTGTGTTGAACCGAGGTCAGGTAGGTAGTAATTCTCATACTAGAATTGGTGTAGAGCATAACAGTGAAAGTGTAGGTGATTCATGAGTGAATGAAGGATGAATGAGATTCTGAAAATACCTACACTAATCATGGGAGTATACTTATATATTTTTAAATCATATATCATGTATTCTTGAAGGTATCTTTTAATAACTCAATATTTTAGAATATATTTTCCTTTAAAATAAATTTGATGCATTTGATATCTTGTAATGTATAAAAAATAAAAAATGAGTGAATAATGATTCACTATTTTATTAAGTTAAAGATATTACCTGATAATTAAGTTAAACTAATAAACAAGTGACTTTGTAAAATAAAAGTGGTCAAATTAACTTATTAAAATACAATTGATTCTAAAGAGACTATTTTGAAATGTTTTGTTAAATTATAAATTTTCATTAAATTTAATATTTTTGAGGAATAATATCAATAAATTTTATTTAAAAATTTCAATTAATAATTTAGAAAATAAATTAAGGACATTAATGAAATGGTTCTGTAATGATAAGGACTCCTAGTCTAGTATTTCTTGGTCAAAGGGAAACACTTTGTTTAAGACATTATTTTTATTGTATATTATATATGGTTTATTTGAAAGATGGATTTCTAAAAAATTTAATCTTAGTTTAAAAATTTGAACATAATTTTTGAATTTAGGATTCTTAAATAGTATTATGTTGAATTTCTATGATTTTTCTAAAATGGTTGTTTTTAAGTGAATGGTGAAAAAATCAATTTTTACAAATAACGTTACTTTTATGGAATCATTATTATATAAGAATTGATTAAAAATGTATGAAACCTTTGGATCATACAAATATGTATTTAAGAGGTAAAATAAATTATTTAAAAATATTATGTAGAATTTGGAAACCTGGTCTTTACTTTTTGGAACTTAAGTTATATTTTATTCTAATTAAATAATTATTTTAGTCCTTTTACTTTAATTAAGTTTTCGTAATGATCCATTCGGTTTTGTATTACTTTAAAATTAATAATAATGTTATTTTTTATCAATAATTAAAAAAAATCATGTATATCAATTTTATGCATGATTTTGGTGAAAATTCATTTTTATGCTTCAAAATACATATTTTAAAAAAAAATATTTTTCATTAGGTTTTGTGTACTTATATAAAAATTTATTTTACCACCTCTATAAATTTAATCTTGTAAAATAGATTCCATATTTGGAATAATAATAATAAATATTAGTTAATATTTTAAAATTATATTTTGGGCACTTAAATAAGTTACCATGGTAAAAAAATCACCACATTAAAGGGTAAAATTATAAAAAAGGGTTTATCCAAATAAATAAGGCCAAAATTATCACTAAAACTTGTCTAAATATGATTTTTTGAGTGTAATTCTACATTATATCATCCAATCATTGAAATTTTTTCCATTTTTTCAATTTTCCTAGAAAATGGATTTATATTATTTTAAAGTTAAGGGTATTTACATGGGTGTAACTCCCCTCACATATAAAAGGAAACCTCCTATTCTTACTTATCCACAAAAATGAAGCTCATTATCTCAAACAATATCTACCAAAATACTTTACCAAAACCCTTATACATAATCAAAAGGTTCTTTTATTCCCAAAATACCCATCTATGTATCCTTAAGGTGTTTTTTAAGTAACATTATCTAAGGAAGAGGCATAAGTTCTTACGAAATATTTTCAAGTTTCATTTCTCTTAAACCTCATAAAAATGTTCTATAACCATATTAACATAATTAAATCACTATATTTAATATACCTAAATTTTTTTATGTTAATGGTATAATCATTTTTTGTCTTCTTTAAATCTAATAGAAAATGAAAGTGTTGCTCAATGTGTATGTGCAAACTACCGCCTCCATAAAGCGATATAATTTTATTTTCATCACCATCTCTAAATAATAGTTATATAAATGGATTTAATTAATATATATGATATTTATAATATAATTATGATTATATAAAGATAAATTATCATTTACCTTCCATTATTTACATCCTTTGAAAAATGAAAACATCACCTGCAGGTATATGTATATTGTCGCCCACATGAAGTGACGTAATTCATTGCTTATCACCACCTTGCATGTATTGTTATAAAATATTATATAATAAATATATATTACATTTATAAAATTATTATGAATCTATAACCATTACTAAGTTGAAATGATAAGAACTATAAAACTGAAATATAGAAGGAAAACAAAACATTTAACAGCAAAATATTGATTTTAATGAAAAATGGTTAATAAATATGTGATTAAAATTACAAGATAATGATAAATATTAATATAATTATTAATATGGTGCTTTTATTTATTTATAATAAGTTTAAATTAATTATACATGATGTTAGAGTGTGTATGAAGAAAATTGGTACTTGAGGTAAGGGTTCCATCTTAAATTTTCTTCTTTGAGACATGTTTTTCATTATGTGCATATTTTTGTTTATATGGTGTATATGATTAATAAATTAAGTATTGAATCATGATTAATTATATACTAATGTTATTTAAAGTTTCATTTCATTTTTTATCCTTCAAATAGGTTTTGGATCAAATGTTATAAAATTCATAAGGGTTTCTCATCTCACTTTTCCTACTTTGATACATATTATGTATTCTCAAATTATTTTATTTTGTGTAGAGACCCTATGAATGTTTTTATAATAATTTCATGAAATTAAATGGATTTTAAAATCATTATTAATTTCTATGTTTCATGGACTTTTTATTTAAGAGATACCAATGTAGTAAGGGTTTACTTACCTCAATTACCCTTCATTGAGATATATTTTATATTTACCACCTTATTTATTTTGTGTGGTGTATAAAATAATTATTAATATATTTTATTATTATTTTAATGAAAATTATGTGGATTTAAAAATCCATATTTTGTTTTTTCTTTAATGAGTTTTTAATTAAAAGGTTACTAATTTTGTAAGTATTTATATTACAATCTCACTTTTTATCAGGATTGTTTATGTTTCAATTTCCTTTGTAAGAAATTTTAAGTTATTTATTTTCTTAAAACCATATATTTTATTCTTATATTTCTATGTTTGAGTCTTTAAATTATTTTATCCATTTCCCCTCTTTGGTACTCTGAAGACCAAAAGAATAATTTTAAAAAAGGATGACTACATTTCTTCTTTTTAGTCAAGAATCTTTCTCTTCCATATCTAGGTTCTTTAAATTTATTTTATAAAAGTTATTATCTAATTATAAATGTTTGATAAAGGTATTTTTATATTATCTTTTAATTTATTTATAAAATTTATAAATTAAACTTCTTGAAATTTTCTGAACAAGTCATTTCTTAATCCCTTTAGAAAAGTGTAAAAAAATATTTTTAATCATTTATGACATTTACAAGTTTTCCCACCATAATTTTCCTCATTAAAAATGAATCATATTTTATAAGTTTAAAAGTGTTTTCAAAGAAAATCTTATTTCAATTATTTTATTATTTTTTCTATCTTTAAAGGTTATAAAGTGGAAATGATATTTCTTCTTATTTTTCAAAGCATATTTCTTATGATTTTATAAAAGTATTTTTCATCCATGTAAACATCCTTTAGGGATTGTTTTGTTTAACTAAGGATATGTTCTTATGATACCATACATTTGATTCCTTTTTATAGCCTATGATGAGTATTTTTTAACAATGTTTCGTGAATATAGTTACTTTCTTATGGGTTAATTAAATTATGAAGGAATGATTAATGCTCTTATGTTCTTATGGAATGTATATGAATTTGTTATTGTTAGGTAATGGGTGGGTCCATTATATCCCTATAATACATTGGTTAATGTCTTATATATAATTAACTCAAAGGGTAAATAGTTAAGGGGAGGTTTTTTCAAGCCCAATAGGGTACATAGAAGGTTTTCCCAAGCCCAAGAGGGTATACAGGAGGATTTTCTAATCCCAAGAGGGTACACGGGAGGTTTTCACAATCCTAAGAGGGTATATGGGTGGTTATCCCAAGCCTAATTAGGTACACGAGTGGTTATCCCAATTCTACCATGTGATGAGTTTCATGGTGATAATCCATGAAATACAATATTTATGCTTATGTTTATGCACCACTTTTATGTCATAAACTTATGGAATATGCTTATGATATGCTCTCAAGGATCATGATTGATTATTGATGATTCCACACTCTAATGACTCGTGTATTTTTTATAACATAACCTTATGTTAGGACTCATGATTTATGGTCTATTACATGTTGGGTATGTTTTCAAGAGTTATGATCGTGTTCTCATAACCCGATGTGTATCTTATTCTTATTTATGATCATCGATTGATGTCTCCATTATTTAACCTTAATAAGAATATGAGTTCACTCTTTATTTTGTTTCAATTTACTCAGGTTATGTATAATTGTATTATAAAATATATTCATAAGGGTATCATATGTGAATAATTTTGTGGGAGATGTTGAATACTTATTATAGAATGATAAAATCTAATTATAATGGGAAAATTTTCCATAAGATTAGAAAGACATGTGTTTTACTAAGTAAATGTGTTTACTAGTTCTATTAATCACTAAAACTAAAATGGTATTAGGTATGTAAGTGACTCAATTTTGGTAAATGTTATTTTATTTATTCATGATTAAATTTATTTCTCTTATAGTTAGTATCAAAACCAGTATATATAAATAATATATTTTTTTCACTGGATCCAGGTGTATGGGTCAAGATCGTTATAATTAATATCAAAGTAGGGTTTGGATAACTTTATAAGTTATGATATTATCATATGAGGATAATTTAATGTTGTTGGATACTATCATGGGTTAATAAATTTATAGTTCATCATAATCTTAAAGAAATTTATTCCATTTTTAGGTCTTATGTAACTAGATTTTAAGGTGATTAATGAGATTACAGGTGATAATTATGGTATAGATAACCCGTTGGATTTTTATGTGATTTAATATTGAGTTAATATTAGTTGATAAGTTGTTTTATTTTTTTAAGGATTAGGGTGATAAAACATTAGTGAAAACCCTAGGTATAAGTCAAAGTATAGGATAGCATCCTGAATTTTTAGTAAAATAAAGATTGTGTGGTTTCTTGGCAATAAAACCCCTATCTAGATACAAATAAGGGTATATATGATTAGGAATAGATAAACCTAGGTGTAATAACCCTGATAAGTCTCATGGATTATTAACTCAATCTTCACTCAGTGTATAATAAGTGGGCCTAATAGCACACCTGGTTTGATACTCTTGGGGATATGCTTTGGTTAATTTACATTCTCATTAAAAACCTTATGAAGTATTTGAATATGATGTTATGTATTGGATATTATAGTAATTATGTTTAATTGGTAGAATGGGTTAATTTTTATTGGTAGTATTAGTTGAGTATTATGGATAACCATAATGATTTAACTATAATTTAGTGATAAGGAAATTCAGGTTATTTAGGGAAAAGATTAGTATATTTGGGAGTATATATGATTAAGGTATGTGATTAATGTTGTTTAGGGTTAAGGTTTAAGTTATATTTTTGAAACATAGGTTTCCATGATTTTTTTAGTTTTAGGATATAACAAGTAAGATTTTCAATGATTATTAAAGTTTAATAATTTCCAAGACAAAATTTAAGTATTTTTTAGAAGAAAATATAATAAAATATTTTTTATTTTTGGGTATTAAATTTGGAAAGGAATATTTTATATAATTTTAGGGGTAATTTTTTATGAAATGATTCATTTTTAAATTTGGTTAATATTTTTGAGTATTGTTATATTAATTTATTATTTCTTAATATAAATATTTATCTATATTTCATTAGGGTATTATTTTTTCGTATTCTAACAATTTTTTGTATTAGTAAATGACTATATATAAGAGGAATAAATTATCATTATTTCATAGATATTATGATCTATAAAAGTTGATTTTAGTGATTCATGCAGAAAAAATTCATCGTGGTTATTTATCATTTAGAATATGAGATGAATCCAAGGTGGAAAACTACTCGAAAAATAACCAAAGTATGAAATTGTGCTTATGAAAGGGAAATAAGTCGAGAAAGTATATTTTATCACATTCTCTATCTTGATGGTAAAATAATTCATAAAATCAAACATGGTTAAGATAAATCTATCCAAGTATTATGTAAAAAACACCACTCAACTATCAAGGAATACTTTTGTAAATTCATTCAAAAGTATGAGTCTCATAATGATACATACATGGTTTTTTAAATATTCAACTAAGAAAAACTAGGTTTCCTATTAATGACTTGGAAGTTAATTATCATGGTAAAATCTATGTTATGTTTTGTATTTATTTCATGATGCACTATTTTTTAGTAATAACACATTAAATATTTCAAAGATGCAATTTATTTAATGGGTGGAATGTAACACTTAGAGTTTTTTAGAATATATTTTCCATTTAAATAAATTTGATTCATTTGATAACTTATGATGAACACAATATCAAAATTAACTAAATAATGTTTTTCTACTACAAAAATTTAATGAAATTATTACATAGTTAAATTAAATTGATCAATAAATAAATTAGTCGAATAAAAGGGTTCAAATTAACTTAATAAAATATAATTGATCCTAAAGAGATAGTTTTAAAGTGTTTTTGTTGAATTATGCATTTTGATTAAATTTAATATTTTTTAGGAATTATATCAATAAAAAATATTGAAATTTTTAAATTAATAATTAATAAAATCAATTAATGACATATATAAAATGGTTAATTATCGATAATGAATACTAATATTGAAATTCTTAATTAAATGGAAATGATTTTTTTAAACACGGTTTTTATTATCTATTATAAATGATTAATTTTAAAAATAAAGTTATAAACATTATAATTTTAATTAAGAATAATGAACTTATTTTTTTAATTTATCATGTGAAAATTATCTTAGGTTAATTTTTTTTGTATTTTTCTGAAATATTTGATTTTTAGGTGAATGGTGGAAAAAATAATTTTTACAAATATTGTCAATTTTAAGACATCATTATAATATAAGCATGATATAAAAATGTATGAAAAAAATTTCTCAACCAAATAGATATTTAACGAGTAAAATAAATAAATTAAAATTATCATTTTGAATTTGGAATCTCATGCCTGACTTTTTTGAACCTAATCTATATTTTATTCTAATTAAAAAAATATTTTTCCTTTTACTTTAATTAAGTATTCAAAATGTTCCATTTATTTTTGGACTTATTTTAAAGTTATAAAACACTAATTTTTTATCTTTAATTCAATAAATTTCATGGATATCAGTTCTATACATGATTTTTGGATTAATTTATTTTTATTCTTAAGAAGACATTTTTCTAAAAACTATTTTTCATTGTATTTTGCGTACTTATATAAAAAATAATTTTATCACCTATAAAAATTTAATCTTATAAAATAGATTAAATATTTTGAATCAAAATAATAAATATTAATTAATAATTTCAACTTAATTTTTTTGATATAGAAATAAGTTACCATGATAAAAGTTTATCACCACTGTAAAGTGTAAAAAATGTTAAAAAGGGGGTTAACATAAGAGATAAGGCTGCAATTATATCTATAAATTATATAAATATGATTTTCTGAGCGGATTTAGACCTTATATCATATTATATTCAAAACATTTTCCATTTGGAGCCACATTCCCATAAAACTGACTTTATATAATTTTAAAGTTAATGGTATTTATAAGGGTGTCGCTCCCTTCACCTATAAAAGGACATCTCATATTCTCACTTATTCACACAACTTGAGCACCTTAGTTATAAAATTATCTTCCCAAATAAATTAAAAACACCCTTATCCATGAATTATAGGATCTTTTCTTGCATAAATACCCATCTAAGAATCCTTAAGGTGTTTTTTAATGGTGAATATCCAAGGAAGAAGTATATTTTCTCACTAATATTTTTCAAGTTTATTTTCTCTTAAACCTCCTCCAAATATTCTATATCCATATTAATATAAATAAATAAATATATTTATTATAATTAAATGTTTTTATGTTAATGATACCTCCATTTTCTATCTTCTTCCCTTCTAATAGAAAATGAAAGTGTTGCTCATGCATATGTGTGGACTATTGCATCCATGAAGTGATGTAATTAATTTTTCATCATAAAAAATAAAATGTGGTTATATAGATAGATTTAATGAATAAATATGATATTTATAAAAAAAATTAAAAGATAAATTATTATTTACCTTCCTTTCTTTCCATCATTTTATAAATGAAAACATCACTCATGTGTATATGTGGACTACCGCTTCCACGAAGTGATGTAATTAATTTTTCATTAAAAATTTACAAGGATTGTTATAAAAGTGTATATAATAAATATATCTAATATATATGAAATGATTTATATTCTTGAACCCTAAATTAGGTGAAATAAATATAATTTTAAAACTAAAACATACATGGAAAATAGAACAGTTAACACCCAAATATTTATTTTAATGGTGAATTATTAATAAATAGGTGATTGGAATTATAAAAGGAATAATATTGTGACAAAATAACCCATCAGGTGACACCTTACATTTGGAAGTCCAAGCCATAATAACCTAAAGCCCAACTCTATAGTCCAGGGTCAGGCAAAAAGCACAGAAAAGTATTAACTAAAATAGGAGGCATTTGCCTAATATACCTATACGCATGAACCCAAACATCTTCATATAGAAGTGTATAAGAATAATAATAAAATATAATAAAATCTAGAGTAGAAACCATGCATGTGATAGACTCTAGAGAATACAAAAGATTATGATGATGCAATTCAAAATATAAAGGTGAAAAATACACACCCAACCAAAAAAGTTGTCCCAACCTAAAAACAACTGGAATAAATTAAATCTGAGAGATCCTGATACTTGATATCAAAGTCCAACCATTGTACATGGTCAATTCACCCAGGTATAACTATGCTCCATCATAATTACTACCAATATGTCCTTCATCTGTATAAAAAATGACACATGTGGGAAATGCCTATGTCGGGGTGTGTATATACATACCTAATAGGACTCCTTAAAAACCAAAAGGGGGTCATAGAGAGATACAACAATAGTCATCTCAACCCAAAGAAAGAGGGAAATGAAACCCAATACATATATATGGTTATAAAGAAACCCAAACTATATAGAAAATGGATCTTCATCTCACATCATAGATGAAGTTGATGAGTAATCCTAAAGCTCTAAAAGTCCATCAATTATGCCCAACATCAAACACAGCCTCACCAGAATATGTGTGTAGAGGGCCAAACCTCATAACGGTGCTCTAAATCCAAGGGATCACACATCTCTCATGGAGTACTCGCACCCTGCTAGAGCTCTAAGATGAGGTATTTCCACTCCATAGGCATATAACTAGTGCCTTGTAGTAAGGGGAGTATTGACTATACCTATATAAAGAAATGGGGAACCCGCACCCTAGTGTGATAGGGGAGTACTGACCCTGATATCTCTCTGATAGTCAGAAGAACTCATGCCCTAGTGTGACAGGTGAGTACTAACCCTGAAATTTCTCTGATAGCATGGAGAACTTATGATCTGGTGTGACACTAGATTACTAACTCGGACATCTCTTTGTTAGAGTGGAGAACCTACACCCTAGTACAATAGGGGAATATTGACCCTAATATCCATCTGATGATCCTGCCCGATCACTACCATCATCAAGCATTTCATGAATAAGAATTCTTCTCATAATATATTGCATCGTATCTCAAAATCCAATATGAAGGCCACCATCATGTTCTATGAAGAGAAACACTCATGATAGGCTACTCGTGGGCTAATATCCAAGTCAAAATGAAGGAGATACGAGAGGTGGAAGATTTGTATAGGAGTATACTATGTGTATAGGGTCCACACAGTGTGTGACCCCACTCCTCTGCATGGTCATGTTCTCCTTGTACATGACTCAAGAATCCATGTATCTTTACATGATGTTTCCTCTAGGATAAGAAGCATGTATGACCACCTGAGGTCATGGATGTGTAACTTAACCCATGCCTATGCATTTCGACCTGTTCCCATATACATCAGTACATGGTGTGTTCGTCCACATGGGGACCTAGGCATGTGGGGATTGAACATGTCTTGGCCACCTAGGTAGGGTCATGTAGCATGTAGTTCTACCTACATGGTATGTGATATTTAACTTCACCTAAAGCCCTAGCACCACATCCTGGGGGATACACACTGTGTGTTCTTCAGGGAT
Source organism: Viscum album (assembly GCA_963277665.1). Classification (NCBI taxonomy): domain Eukaryota; kingdom Viridiplantae; phylum Streptophyta; class Magnoliopsida; order Santalales; family Viscaceae; genus Viscum; species Viscum album. The sequence goes on along the minus strand of OY728158.1, from coordinate 902,362,970 downwards.
ACATGACATGTTGTTGGAGGAACCAAAGAAGATTTCACATGTCTTCCAGATCTAATCTTTCTATTGTGGATCTTGCTGTTTGACAACCCAAAATCAAGGTCACATGACACTAGGCATCGATTCTCAACCTCTGATGGTCAAAAATCATATTTTGATGATCTGATCGAAGATTTTTTCACCTCTCATCACCTATAGTGCCTCACACCACTGCCCATCACCACTTAGGATTTGATATCCACAAATAAAAACCTTCAATCCATCTTGATCTATCCAAAAATCACTGATCTGATCATTGTGTACACATCCACTTAAAATCTGGCCTGTAGTGCCTCACACCACTGCCCATTACCACTTAGGATTTGATATCCACAAATAAAAACCTTCAATCCATCTTGATCTATCCAAAAATCACTGATCTGATCATTGTGTACACATCCACTTAAAATCTGGGGGTTTGATCATGCTCAGACCTGCCTCATAATGTCGAACTATGTCCTCGTAGGACAACAATGAAGAACGCAAAGAACAGGTGGGGTAAAGACATAAGAAAAAAAGGTTAAAACATCATTATTCAATAATTATTGGAAAAATATCATAGACCATGCATATCTAGGGTGAGAACATGGAAGAATTCAAGTAATAATTTAATAAAGAATTTAATTTATTAGACAGGCTCATTCGAAGGATGCAAAAACATAGATCAAGAATAGCAGATACAACCAATGCTCAATCTTTTAATAAAAAGGGTAAAAATCCACAATTGATGAGACCTATCTCGATTTAGATGGTTTTTTGGTGAAGAAATTGATCACCATTGATGTGTGGATCCCATTGCATCAAATTCCTTCTGATCCACCTCGATCTGATCTCTCATTGTCCTCCAATCTCTATCTGACAACGAAGAACGTCAGATCTTCTTTCAATTATTTTAATGTTAAAGTGGATAAACATGTATAATTGTTATAATGATGTATATATATTGAGGAATTTATATTTTAGGTGTTTTAAAATAAAATATTTTAATTTAATAATTTATTTTAATTAAATGCACTGCCAATGACTACCTCAACCGGACATCCAACGCCAACTATCCTTAGGTAACACCTAGGGTAAACTTCCCATTTCAGACTCAGCCTTGGTCTCAGATTTCTGATCCAAGAATCTGTTTGAGAGTTATTCCATTATTTCTAAAAAACTAAATGTACATGATATTAATATATTTTTATATTTTTATAATATCGATTTTAGGCTCACTGGACCTCAGAATCTTACATTATCTTAGCACCTAGATCAAAAAAATATTCCTTAAAATATTTTAAAGTCTTACAATCCATAAACTAGTTCACTGTATTATTCCAAATGTCAAAGATTCTCATCCACAAAAAGCACAAGCTAAATAAAAATGTGGGGATATTGATCATTGATTTGGATCTACCACTCCCAAGAGCTCTCATGTATGTTCTCGTGCTACCACAGCACACGAACCAAGGGTATGGTCTATCCTCACAAGATCCTCTCCTGCCGATCCTCGATCACCACTAGGTACTCCATGAAGGTGGATCCAACATCAATATCCATCTCTCCCTATTCAATCATGTGCATAATATCATGCATGTATCTCCTCAATAGCTACACATAGAAGACTTCATGCACCCACTCCAACTATAGTGATATGGATAAGTGATAAGCAACCTTACCAACCCTCCAAAGGATCTTGAACAACCCAATGAACCTCAGGTATAGTTTTCCTCCTTGAAAAATCTATGAAATACTCTTCATGGGGATACTCTTAGGGAAACATGGTCTCCCTGATCAAACTCAATGTCCTATGACATCAATCTATATAAGATTTATATTGGCTCTAGGTTGTCCTCATATGATAGTGGATCACCTATACTTTATTTTTTGTTTCTTTCACCATATCTATCCCAATAAGATGTATCTCTCCAATATCAATCTGGCATAAGGGTGAACTATAGGGTCTCCCATACAAGGCCTCAAAATTTTCCATGTCGATAGTAGAGTGAAAGATTTTATTATAAGAAAAATCTATCAATTACAAGTGATCCTCCCTAATCTAGTTGAAGTCTAAAAAATAATCCCTCAGCATATCCTCTAACACCTGGATAGTTTATTCGATCTACTCATCCATATAGGGGTGAAACACTATACTCATCCACAACTAGATCTTGAATGCCTCGTGCATTCCTCTCTATAATTGTGACATAAACCATGAATCTAAGTCATAGATAATCATTGAGGGTGCCCCATGGATCCAGACAATCTCCTGTGTGTACAACTGTACCAGACTCTCAACCAAACTCTCATACCTAATGGTAGGAATTGTGCTAACTTTTTAAGTTGGTCAACTATCACCCATATGGAATCATGGTCTCTCATGGTCCAAAAAATCTCTATCTCAAATTCCATGGATATTTTGTTCCATTTTTACTCCATAATCTCAAGGGGTTGTGCCAAACCTTCCAGAACCCAGTGATCATCCTTCACTTGCTAACACGTGAGACACTAAGAGATGAACTCATAAACACTCTGACTCATTCTATCCCACCAAAACTGTTGTTGAAGGCCCCAATACATATTCCCTACTCTAGTATATATATCCAAAGGAGAAGTGTGGAACTCCCTCATCAACTCATCTTACATCGCGACCGAAACCACTGTCCCTTCCTAAAAAAGGATGACATGTTCCCCTCCTTCAAAAAATCCATTCAATGAATCTACTGAAGATATCTTGTCATAAAGAACCTCATAGTTTATGTCTCCCAAATGATCCTCCCTCACACATTGAAGAAGTGTAGGATTCAATACCATCAAATGAAGATAATTTGTGCCACTATCTTTCACTAGGGTTAGATATAAAGAATCCAACTACTCATATGCCTCCTCCACCAATTAAGAATGAGACTCACTGCTAAAGTCATTATCCACCATGTTTCCCTTACCATAAGTATAGACTATCTCAAAATTCATAGTCCTATAAGAACTATAACCAGTGCTTCTATATCAAGTTCATATATCTCTATGATAATATATACCTGAAAATATGATGGTCTGAGTAAACAACAAAGCGCTCTCCCAAGAGGTAGTGTCTCTGTATCATCAGAGCGAAGACTACCATTACCAACTTCAGGTTGTAGTCACATAGTTTTACTCATGGGGTCTTAATAGCCTTTACCCATATGCGATCACTACCTTCCACTAGATAAACATGTAGTTGAACCTAGCTCCAGAGGCATCTCAATGCACTACGTACTCCACACCCTCCTCTGGTAGTCTCAAAACAAGATCACTAGTTAGACTTAACCTCAACTCCTCAAAGGATCTCTAACACTACTCAGTCTAAGTAAACAACTACCCTTTCTATGTCATGGTGGTCAAAGGGGCTTTAATCCCAGATAATTCCACTACAAACCTCCTATAGTACCCCACCAATCCAATAAAACTCTATGCCAATGACATGCACTTAGGTGGTTCCCAATCAAGTATTACGTCAATATTTTATGGGTCCATAGATAATATATGCTCATACAACCACCTACCTATATATCTTATCCCTCCATGGCATACAACCACCCATGTCCCTGACTTCCAGGTCTCTGATCCTGATATGGTCAACTTGGTGGTGTTTGTGGTAGGATCTTGTAACATCACCCTCTACCAACTGATCCTACCTATAGATCTTATCTCTCTCCTATTCCATCACCACCTCCCTAAGGGATTCCCTAGCCAGGTCTGGGGATCCCTGATCACAGTGATGCCTCTGACATAGAGGTTCATCTACTTTCTACCTATCATGTTCATCGTAAAGGGTCAAGAAATCATGATATAAGTGACCTCACCCATCACAATCATAACATATCCCCTCTCTAGGATGACTGGATGCTTTGTGTAATCCTGGAGATATAGACCCATGAATTGAAGTCTGATAATGAATCCACTACTAAGATATCAATGTCTGATTCCTACTACCTATTGTAGATGACTCAGCCACATGATACCCACCACTCTCAGACACTAGATCTCTCTAGATCACTCTATCATAAGTGGGTATACATAAGGAGATCGCACTGGCTCGAATGTTTCTATAGAGACCCTACCTAAACTTCCTCACTTGGAAGAAGTCATCTTGTACCATGTTGAGGGAGTATCGTGTAAGTTTGGTGAACCTAGAAGCATACACAGATACTATCATGCTACCCTACTATAGATCAAGAAGCTCTGAGATTTTAACTAAGCATAAGTATGATGGGTAATGCTCCTCACAAAATAGTTTCTAGAATTCAGATCGTGAGAGTGTTGTATCATCATGGGTCCACATGACCAAAATTCACCAGCACCCAACTCCTCCATGGAAAATAATAGATGTGCAACCATATGATATATCTGGTTCCAAATGAGCATGAAGACTTGGATCACCGAATCTATCCAATCCTTCACTACTTGGGGATCTAGATCACCACAGAACCTCAACAACCTATGGTGATGGAACTTGTGGAATGTGCTAATCCTGCATGCATCCTCGGCCTAAAATATAGGTACTAACTAATACTCTATTGGGAGGGTTCTGCTACCTTCCCATGTGAAGGAAACACATCATGGGATGGCCCCTAACCTAAGGAATCATCACTCATTGGATCATAAACAAAATCTAGAATCAGTAACCAAGTTGGATGTCTTTATGGAGACATCCTAAAAGTAATCAAGATGCACCATGGTCAGATGGGCATATATATATAGGGAGCTAACTCTAGAAGGATGTTCAAAGGACTCAATACCATTTGGTGCATATACCAATGTTCCCTACAATCGATATCTTGGTATGCTAAGTAGAAAATAAGGAAGTAAAAGTCCTGGTGTATGAATATTTTAGTCGTTGCACCAACACTGGGTTCCCTATCCAAAGAGATACACTCGAGAAACTTTGACACTATTTCCCCAAGTCCCAACCAATCCTCATAAGGGGAAAACTCCAAACATTATTCCAAGGAATGAAATCCTTTGATGTAACTTGGTAAAGATCTGACCCATCAAGGACCACCTGGCCTATGGAAGGTAGATCCATCGCAACCCTAATCCTACCTCCATAGGCCAATGGCTAAAGACAATCTCTAAGAAGTCTTAACTAAAATGGGAATACTTTTCCTAATTTACCTCTATGCATGCACCTAACCACATCCATATAGAAGTTCATATAAATGATAATAAAAAGACAGTAACATATAAATTAAAAAGCATGCATGTAATGACCTATAGAAAATATAAAAGAGTACAATAATGTGATTCAGAATGAAATGAAGAAAAATACATTTCCAACTAGAAAAGATGTATCAACTCAAAAAAACTGAAATAAATTAAATTTGAGAAATCATGACTTCTAATATCCAAGCCCGACCACCATACGCCATCAATTCACCTAGGTATTACTAGGTGTAAGATCCCATGTTTTTTTAAGGTACGGATCTTTCTTTTTAGGTTAAATGTGTTTACTTTACTTTTTGGCTTAGACCCTAGGCCAAGTCGTGGTCCGGTTGGGTTTTTTTGTGAAAGAAAGTGGAAAACAGGATGAAATCTGGCTGCAGGCTAGGTACACATCGTGCACTTGGTCTACACGCCATGTACATCCAGTGCACGTTGTGTACTGGGCAGTCATGATGTGTTGCCAGTCTGGTTCAGAAAAAAATAAAAGGATAGTTTATGTCGTGTACTTGAGGTACACGTTGTGTACTTTCCTAGTGGGTTTTTTTAAATAAAAGAGGTAGTAGCTTAACTTTTTGACACATATCAAGTTTTCTCTTGTTTTTTAACCCAAATAACCTCTAAAATAGTTTTTATGATATCAAATTCATCCAGACTCTGATTCAAGTGTCCTCTGTCACTTTGGAACTGCATCTGTAAGTACTTGATTCCTTTTTAGTAGTTCTTGATTCTTTGAAACAATGACTGCACTATTTGGATTTAGGATCATATGCCCTAATATCCCATTCTTCATCTGTTATTCAGATTTCTTCCAAACCAGGACAAATCAGGACTTGATACTGGACGAGTTGTCTACTACCGAGGTGAGGTAGGTTGTTTATAATTTCTTTCGAATTTTATGTGCTTTTCGGGCATTCGGCTGATATGCCCCCCGTCGGACTTTCCGGTGAGGCCTCATTTTTTAGTGAGTTATTTTCCATAGTTGTAGTTGGACCTAGTGAGGATGCCCATAGGTTCCATTTCGGTTTGTTGGCACCCGTTACATGATTCAAGGTCACCCAATGGGTGCGTCTTAAGGAAAATACTTTTTATGCCTATTTAAACCACCTAAGGGGTGTGTGTTTGTGCTTTCCTAGTTAGAGGAATCCTATTGATGCCTTGATATCTTGAATAACCTATTTAAGAGATGTATTTCCTCCTTTCTTATTGATATATTATGATTCCATGTTTATTTTGATAAAATGGATTAAATGAAATGGATGATATGGGTGGGTATACCTATATAAAATGATAATTTCATGTTAAATGGTTTATATGGGAGGGTAGGATTATATTTTTTTAGTTTATAAATGGTTTTCATGAGTGGGTATACTCATGGATTGTGTAGTTTGATGTGAGTGGGTATACTCGCATGGATTGGATGTTTAATTTGAATGCTTGAATGCTTGATTGAATGGTTTGATAGATGCCTTGGACTGCTCTCCATGGATTTGGAATGTAGTAGTGGATGCCTTGGGTTGACTCTGCCCCTTGGGTCTTGATTCTGTGGGATGCCTCGAGCCTTGCTACCCTGTAGATATGGCTTTCTTGGGCTCACGTAGGAATTGTTATTGCCATGCTACTAGGACCTCAACTAGTGCCTAACTGATTTTCCACTAGGGAAACCAATGGGACTCTATGGGATGACTTGGACAAGCTCCTTGGATCTAGTCCTCTATGGTCTATATATATTACATGGATACCTTGTTCTACTGACACCTTGAATCTAGCCCTTATGGTCTACACTTCACTATACGGCCTAATCGTGGGATATTTGACTTCACTATACAGCGTGGTCATGGGGTAATTGACTTCTCTATACATTATGGCTATGGATTTCTTGATACAGATGGATGTATATTGTGGCTGTGTGACTTTCTTGTTTACTTGTTACAGCTTCCTTGTTAGGAGCTGACTCTCTTATGCAGGTAGCCTTGAGGGCTGGTTGGTTTTACTTCTTGCAGTAGACTTGTGCCATGGTCACACGCACTTACTTTACTGGTTGTTTACACATACTATAAATTTTGTATAATTGTTGTTAGAATTGTATAGACCTTGGTGGTTTCCTACTGGGATGTTTATCTCACACCATGTTTGGGCCTCCTTGGGGACCAAAACAGATTATATTGTTGCAGGTGATGATGGGGAAAAGCGCCCTAGTACAGGTTGTGGATTATAGATTTAGAGAAGGGGGGCATAGAAACAATTTGAGGCTTGTGATGTTGGGATACCTTTTTGGTCTTTGTTCTTTTTGGGACTTGTACTATATTGTATTGATATGTACCTATTTGGATGCTTTCTAGATACTTGTACCATCTGCATCATTTTTTATATGAGACACTTCTTGTTATTGATATGTATTACTATTTTTCCTTATCTTCAATTACTACTTATTTATTCACTTCAGATATTTATTATATGTTTGACTTTTGTTGTGATACTCTTTTAATGAGGGAATAGTCTCTCCACTGACTCACATAGGCCTTCGCTACTAGTCGGCAGCCTCTGGCGTTTGGGGAGATGTGCTTGAGGCCATGTGGCCAACCGAGCTTGGGCACCATAGGGTGGCTTCTGGGTTCGGGACGTTACAAATTGGTATCAAAGGTGTTTTCTAGTTTGACTTACTATTTGGTGATGTTAGACAGGGATAAGAAGGAAATGGAGTTTGGTAATAAATTGTGCTTGGGAGTAGCTATCTCGCATACAAGTAAAATCCAAAATGCTTTGAATTGAGTTCTAATTTTATGGATTTTGATTTTTACAGTTGATTTGATTTCACCATTGGGTAACACACTTGATTTCTGCTATTAGTATTGATGAAATTTTGGGTTTGATTTCAGTTTCAAGTCGATAAGATGAGGGTGTGACATCTCATGCATCATATATAAACTTTTTAAAATCACATGTCATGCATTATTCCATGCCATCTAGAATGTATTAGATATTTCAAGCTGATGTGATAGTTGTTCCTATTGTTGTGTTAGTTGGGTGTAGTAGATAAAGGTGTGATGTAATCTTTAAATCCATAAGGATTATGGGCCCTTATGAATTGGGAAATGATGCACCGATGGAATGTAAATATTAAATGAACTTGTTACACTTATGGTTTGAAAAGGGAACCAAGGTTGGGTTTGTGAGGTGTTATGAACCCTCATGGATTCAGAATTGGTAACCCTTAGTGTAATTTTCTGAATAAATGAATGGAAATGGAAACTTGAATGATGAATAGAGACTTGACCTATACCCTGATTTTGATTGGGAAATAGGTATAGTTTCTATTGGTTCGTTATTTGTTCATTATACAGTCCTAGTTTAGAAGTATGTTGTGGGTTTGACTTGGTTTCTAGGAGGGTTTTGACCTATCCTATTCTTTTATCTTTGTACTTTGATATTTTTCCATCCTGAGGAGTGTGTTTGCGATTGTAGATACATGCCACCATGATGACCTCCAGTGGTATGCAGTGATGAAGGCAATGACCATACATTAGAGATAGTGGGCCAAGGGCTACCGGTTGATCCTCCCATAGTGCTAGTTGTGGAACCTAAGTCTCTTCCAGACACAGGTTTTGAGGCACAGTTCTTCGAGGGTTTCTTTCACTATATGCAGACTTTACACGGAGCACTACAGCCAGCATTTATTATGGCTGAGCTGACACGAGTGTTCCAGCAGCAGCAGCATCCTACATTTTCAAGGGATGGAGTACCACAGGCTTCATAGCTATGTCTAGATACCACTTTAGTGATTTTTGAGTATCTGGAGATGCCTCCGGAGCAAAGGCTCAAGCTCACGATTTATATGCTACATGAAGCGGCAAAGCTCTGGTGTGACATTTTGAACCAGGATGATGGTCTATGGAATATGGGTTGAGATGAATTCCAAACCCATTTCTAGGACTACTTTTACCCTGTGACTCTGTGATCAGAGTGGGCTACTGAGTTTATGCATCTCGAGTAGGGCGCGATGACGGTTATGAAATACTCGACACGCTTTATAGAGCTACAGTGTTTTGTGCCAATGTATCTTACAGATGAGCTGTTGAGGGAGAAACACTTCGAGGAAGGTCTTAGATATACTACCAAATCTTAGGTAAATGTGTTTATATTTCCTTCTATCATTGAGATTGTGAATCAGGCATTGATTATAGAGTGTAACCTGAGGGACGTTGCGGGTATAGAACAGGGGAGTGTTATTTCTCACCCCAATGGATCTACGTCTTTAGGTAGGAAGCGTCGTTTTGAGGCTTCCCGCAATATGAGTACTAGTCAGGCTATGGGTGCAGGCAGCTTGGTGTATTTCCATTAGTGTGGTAGGCAAGGATACATGAAAAATCAGTGTGATTGTGACCTAGTCGAGTGTTGAGCTTGTGGCAGGATAGGGCACTTACAGCGGTTTTGCAGTACCTTCTTTCCAACTGCAAGTGGTAGGGGGTCATCTCTGGCAGTGGGTCCTGGAGCAAATTATTTAGCTCCATGTCAGGCTGGGAGCTGGAGTAGTGCAGGCCAGTCAGGCCAGGGTAGTGGTGGTCATGGTCATGGTACCAAACACCGGGTTCTCAAAGATAGAAGGGTGGGTCAGCTCAGGGTAGCCAAGCAGGGTCACAGGGCCATGGTACAGGTTGTACTTATACAGTGCAATAGACCCAACAAGAGTAGGATCCCAAACCATCTACAGTGAGAGGTATGATCTTAGTAGATTCTACTATTGCATCTTCTCTTTTCGATACAGGTGCCTCTCACAGTTTTATCTCTGCACGAGTGGTAAAAAGCCTTGGTCTTTTTGGTTTTGATTTGTCACGACCCGTCCTCGGGGCCCGTGCCGTGACTACCCCAATCCCGCCTTCCATAGGCCAGGGGCTGGCGACTAGCACCAAGGCGTAAATCCCAACAAAAAGGGAAGGCATTGCCTTTGAAAAGTAAACAAGCACCACAGAGTAAGCAAGCGGAAAAGTAAACACTAAGTAAAAACTGTACAAGCTGTGCTGAAAGTAAAAGGGGCCGGAAATACAAGCCCAACTGTAAAGTACAACTGAAAGGAAAAACAGCAACTGAAAAGGGAAAACTGCAGCGTCGAGCCGTCCTTTGGAAGTCCCACCTGAAGGGTGGGTACAGATAGCCTCCACTGCTCCTCGGGTCCACCTGACCGCTCCGAGTACGTCCCGCCCAGTGGTCCACCTCCAAGTACTGTCCTGCTCCGCACGCCTCCACCACGGTCAGCGCTGTCCGTCGTCTACAACCAACACAACGTAGTGCGGGCAAAGCCCGTGCAGGGGTGAGTATAAGCTACTCAGTAGGGACCCCGAGACCCCCGAAGGTCTCCCGAAATCCACAAAGGATAATCCACAAAGGAAAGGTACAATCACGAAGTAACATCTGACACGGCTTAGGTATATGCCCATACATATACCTAAGTCTTCAATTCCCCGTTCGGCTCCAACGTCCGAGCCCAAGCACAACCCAGTCCACACAGGAAAGCAAAACGTATACCCACACAGGATAGCACAACACAGTCCACAAAGGAGAGTAAACAGTAAATCCACACAGGATAGCTCAACACAATCCACAAAGGAGAGTAAACACAAGATTCAGCTCACACAGGTATACTTCTTCGGATGACGATAAAGATGATCACTGATCCATCTAAGTCGTCGGACCCACTAAGGATCGATAGGTACTAACCCCGCAGTGACCCACACAGGATCGGACCCACACAGGATCGGGCTCACGCAGGACCTGTAGGCGCTGGCTCACACAGAACCGCTGAGCGCTGACCCACACAGGATCGGACCCACACAGGATCGGTAGCACTGATCCACGTAGGATTGCTGAGTGCAGTAGTCGTCGCAGTCCACTGAGGATCTCTGTACAGTCGTCGCCGCAGTCCACTGAGGATCTCTGCACGGTCGTCGTCGGAGTCCACGGAGGATCTCTGCACAGTCCTCGCCGCAGTCCACTGAGGATCTCTGCACGGTCGTCGCTGTCGAAAAAGCAGTCGCAGCCAGCACTAGGGTTCCCGCACACAGCAAGCTCGTTCGGGAGGGTCCGCTCCACGAGCCGAGAGGCTGATACATCAACTGACACAAAGTCCGAAGTTGATGTATCCAAAAGTTCCGTATCGACAATAGGAACTCAACGTCGCAGACGGCGCGTCAATCGGACGCCCGGTCTGAGAGTTATTGGCTTTTTCGTCCCAGGGGCCCGGTTGGTTTTTAAGGCAAAACCAACCTGACCGTACTCCACCTGCGTCCAAACCTCGGGCGGAGTAAGCCAAAAGATCCGTCTCACTTAGAGGAAACTACCAAAGTTGATGGCACGTCAATCGGACGTCCGTAGCTCAAGATATGAGCGTTTCCGCTCCGAGGGCCCGGTTGGTTTCGTGTACGAACCAACCCGGCCGAACCCAAAGTATTCCGAAACTTTGAGTGCGATAAACCGAAACGACCGACTCGCTCCAAGGATTGTGTTGCCGCTGACGGCGAGTCGTTTGGAGGTCCGTAGCTCAAGTTACGGGCGTTTGAACGAAAGTCGTCCGAAGACGGGGGGTCCGGGCCCAGGCCGACCCGGCCCGACCCCCCCCCCCCCTGGTTGGCCCGAACCGGGTCGGGTCCAACCCGGTTGGCCCGGCCCGGCCCGGCCAGGGCCGGTCCGGCTCGGCTCGGCTGAGCGGCCGAGCGGCCGACGCGGGGGAAAGCCGCTGCCACGCGTGACACCCCCGTGGCACCCGCGGGGTGTCGGCCAGACAGCCGGACGTGCCGTGTGACAACCCCGCGACACCCGCGGGGTGCCGCCCTGGACACCCGCGGGGTGCCGCGTGACAACCCCGCGGCACCCGCGGGGTGTCGCCCTGGACACCTGCGGGGTGTCGCGTGACAACCCCGCGGCACCCGCGGGGTGTCGCCCTGGACACCCGCGGGGTGCCGCGTGACAACCCCGCGGCACCCGCGGGGTGTCGCGCTGGACACCCGCGGGGTGCCGCCGCCTCCGGCCTCCGGCGACCCGCGCCGCCACCGGCTTCCGCGGGCCGCCGGAGTCGCTCCGGTGGCCCGTTTTCCTTCCCGTCTGCGCCGTTGTTCCTCCCGGGTTCCGTTCTTTACTACGGGATCATCAAACATCTGTTGCGGCACGTTCCGTCGTCGCCCGCCAAATCCGCACAAAACGAAGAACGGCGGAGGGTCGTCGGGCCGTGTTCGTTTGGCCCGCACCCTCCGCGTTAGAGATAAACAACCGGGAGAATTTTATTCCACACAGGTTACAACAATTTTAATAAAATAAAATTGTTTCTTTGATTCCGGTTCTTTAATTTTTAAAGAATGTTCACGGGAATATAAGGAGGGGTATTTCCAAAAAAAAACCCTACCTCACTGACCGTCGCGCGCGGGCGTTCTTCGCGGAAAAGCTCGTCGCGGAAGAGAGGGATCGTCGCGTCGTCGCGGAAACCGGCGTTGAGTCGGCGAGCTCAACGGACAAAGAACAACAGATTTAAATCATAAATAATTAAATCTGTGTTTAAAACCAAAAGAAAAGAACCTTGTGAGGAAATCCGAAATCACTCACCTCAAACGGTCGGTGATCGGAGATCGGAGCGGGGAAGAACGTCTCGGACGGAAGCGTCGTCGATTTCCGGGTTCGGCGTTCTTCGCGTTCTTCGCGTTCTTCGCGTTCTTCGCGTTCTTCGCGTTCTTCGCGTTCTTCGCGTTCTTCGCGTTCTTCGCGTTCTTCGCGTTCTTCGCGTTCTTCGCGTTCTTCGCGTTCTTCGCGTTCTTCGCGTTCTTCGCGTTCTTCGCGTTCTTCGCGTTCTTCGCGTTCTTCGCGTTCTTCGCGTTCTTCGCGTTCTTCGCGTTCTTCGCGTTCTTCGCGTTCTTCGCGTTCTTCGCGTTCTTCGCAAGGGAGAAGAAGAAACAAGGATCCTCTCAAATCTTCTCAAAAGATTTTGGTTGGTCTTATTTTATTAATATGCCAACACACGAAAACAGGTTAAGAAACGATTGAATTAATTCGTTGAATTAATTCAACGAAAGAAACAGGCCATTTAATTCACGAAATAAACCGCCCAATTAAATGGTCTGTTAAGATTTTAAGAAACGCGTCAGTTGACTTTCATTAAGACGGGTTTTCACGGGTGCGTTTCTTAGCGGAAAGAAACGGCGGGGCTCGTGCGGGCCCCACCTCACAAATATCCTACCAAGGGGGGTAGGATATTTCTGGATAGCATCCTATCCGCTTTAACTCAGTTCAAGCCGCCTTTAAGTGGCTTCAAGTGGCTTCCAAGTGGCTTAAGCAAAATAAAATAAAGTTGTCGCAAAATTATTTTATTTCTTAACTTTAAGCCTGAAAATTAAAAACCACACCCGAGCAAACGCAACTCCGGAAGGGGCGTTTCTAAGCGAATACCGGCGCTGCGATTTCATCGGTGCCCTCAGAATTCGATTCCGGACACCGGTTCAAAAGTTAGAAAAACCCGCTCGTCCGTTCACTGAACGTACCCGAGCCAATCTTCGGAAAATGATTCCGGGCACACCGGGCCTCGGAATCAGGTGCCGTCAGAAACTGCGCTCTTGTAAAATTCCAAAGAAAATTAAGAAAAAAATTTCCTTGAAATTTACGGGTCTTTACATTACTCCCACCTCAGGACTTTACGTCCCCGTAAAGATACATCATAAACTAGGGAAACAAAAGTGGGTACTGAGCACGCATCTGAGCCTCCCGCTCCCAAGTGCTCTCCTGGAGGTTCCCGTGCTGCCATCTGATGCGCACAAGAGGAATCGATCGCCCACGTAGGACCCGCTCCTGTCGATCCTCTATCTCCACTGGAACCTCCGCAAAAGTCGCCCCATCATCCACGTCTAGCTCCCCATAGTCAATGATGTGTGTCGGGTCGTGCACGTATCTCCTCAGCTGGGATACGTGGAAGACGTCGTGCACCCGGTGCAACTGAGGTGGCAGAGCCAGGCGATAATCCACCTCGCCAATCCTGCTGAGGACCTGGAAGGGTCCGATGAAACGTGGAGACAACTTTCCGCCTCGGCCAAATCTCCGCAAACCACGTCGAGGTGAGACACGCAAGAAGATGTGGTCGCCATCCTCGAACTCTAGTGGCCTCCGCCTCCTGTCAGCATATGACTTTTGCCGGCTCTGAGCTGTCCTCATCCGCTCCTGGATGACCTGGACCTTCTCTGTCATGGCCCGGACCATCTCTGGTCCCACAAGTGCTGACTCTCCAGGGTCTGTCCAGCACAAAGGAGATCTGCAAGGCCTGTCATACAACGTCTCATATGGTGCCATCCTGATGGTGGAGTGGTAGCTGTTGTTGTACGCGAACTCCACCAAGGGTAGGTGGTCCTCCCAGCTGCGAACAAAGTCAAGGACACATGCGCGGAGCATGTCCTCGAGATTCTGAATGGTCCTCTCCGTCTGACCATCCGTCTGAGGGTGAAAGGCGGTGCTCAGACGTAGCCGCGTCCCGAACGCCTCCTGCAACCCCTTCCAAAGCCGGGAAGTAAAACGAGCATCCCGATCGAAGACGATAGTCGATGGCACACCGTGAAGTCGTACAATCTCCTGAACGTAGAGACGCCCCAAGCTCTCCACTGAGCCCTGCTCTCGGATGGGTAAGAAGTGTGCCGACTTGGTGAGTCGGTCAACAATCACCCAAATGGAGTCGTGATCTCTGGAAGTGCGTGGAAGTCCAGTCACAAAGTCCATAGATATCCCGTCCCACTTCCACTCCGGGACCTCCAAGGGCTGTACCAAGCCTGCTGGTACCTGGTGCTCTGCCTTTACCTGCTGGCAGGTGAGGCACCGTGAAACGAACTCTGCCACAGCCTTCTTCATGCTCGGCCACCAGTGCTGTCGTCTGAGATCCTGGTACATCTTCGCCACTCCAGGATGTACCGCCAAAGGAGAAGTGTGAAACTCTCTCAGCACCTCCTCTCGTAAAGCGACTGGTACCAAGGTACGTCCTCTGAAAAGGACGTCGTGCTCTGCTCCAAGGGAGAAACCATCAGGTGCCTGTCCCGAGGATATCTGTACACGCCGTGTCTCACAGTCAGCGTCCCCACGCTGTGCCTCTCTGACCCGCTGTAGAAGTGGAGGAGAGACTGTGAGAGACTGAAGGAAGGCTGCCCCGTCTCTATCCACAAAGGATATCTGCAAGGCGGCTAGCTGCTCTGTCGCCTCCTCAAGTAGCTGGATGTCCGACCTCCTACTGAGGGCATCAGCTACCACGTTCCCCTTCCCAGGAGTATAGAATATCTCAAAGTCATAGTCCTGGAGGAACTCGAGCCATCGCCGCTGTCTCAGGTTCAGGTCCTTCTGAGAGAAGATGTACCTGAGACTCTGGTGGTCAGAAAAGACAGTGAAGCGCTCGCCCATCAGATAGTGTCACCATGTCTTCAGGGCGAAGACCACTGCTGCCAACTCCAAGTCATGGGTAGCGTAGTTCTGCTCATGCGGCCTCAACTGACGTGATCCGTAGGCAATCACAGCCCGCTCCTGCATCAGGACACACCCGAGTCTGGTCCCTGATGCATCGCAGTAGACTACGTATCCAACTCCCTCCTCAGGCAACCTCAAGATAGGTGCGCTGGTCAACCTCTGCCTCAGCTCCTGGAAGCTCTGCTGACATCTGTCTGACCACACGAAGGGTTTCCCCTTCTTCGTCAACACTGAGAGTGGGGCCGCAACTCTGGAGAAGTCCGGCACAAATCTCCGATAGTATCCGGCTAGGCCCAAGAAACTCCGCACCTCTGTCACGCTCTTGGGTGGCTCCCAAGCTAGCACTGCCTCGATCTTCGCGGGATCCACTGCAACTCTCACCTCAGAAATGACGTGCCCCAAGAAGTGGACCTCATGTAACCAGAACTGACACTTCGAGAGCTTTCTGTAGAGCTGGTGCTCTCGGAGTGTGTCTAGTACAACATGCAAGTGGTAGGCGTGCTCCTCCTCCGTGGTCGAGTACACCAAGATGTCGTCGATGAAGACTACGACAAATCGATCGAGGTATGGCTGGAAGATCCTGTTCATGAGGCTCATGAAAACTGCTGGAGCGTTGGTCACGCCGAAAGGCATAACCAAGAACTCATAGTGGCCATACCGACACCTGAAGGCCGTCTTCTGCACATCCTTGTCTCGAACTCTGAGCTGATGATAGTCTGACCTGAGGTCTATCTTCGAGAACCACCGTGCTCCCTTGAGCTGGTCGAAGAGGTCATCAATCCTGGATAGCGGATACTTGTTCCTCACTGTCACCTGGTTCAGGCGACGATAATCGACACACAGTCGCAAGCTCCCGTCCGCCTTCTTGGCGAACAAAATCGGGGAAGCCCAGGGCGAAACACTGGGTCGGATGAACCCCTTGCCCTGCAAGTCCTCCAACTGTACCCGCAGCTCTCGAAGCTCAGCGGGGGTCATCCGATATGCTGGAGTGGATATCGGGGTTGTCCCGGGGTACAGGTCAATATAAAAGTCTACCTCTCTGCGAGGAGGTAGTCCTGGAACGTCGTCGGGAAAGACGTCCGCGTACTGATCCACCACTGCATGAAAACTGGGACTCCGCACGTCAACTGCTCCCAGGATGAGGCTAGCCAACTGATGAGTGATGGGCTGACCTCTCCTCTGCGTGAGTCCATCCTGTACTGCTAAGGCTCCCTTCTCGCCGGTGAAGGTGAACCTGCTCCCGTCGGTGCGCACACATCGCACCTTGCGCCTAATGCAGTCAATCTGAGCATGGACCGTAGATAACCAATCCATGCCCAAGATGACGTCGTAAGGCCTCGACGCTGCTACAAGAAGATCCCAGCCGAAGCTCTCGCCTCCTAGAGTAAGCTCGCACTGCCGGCACCAGTGCGTAATCGTCGAGTCTGCTCCCGTAGGAGTCTCTAGCCGCAAGGATCGAGCCAACGGCTCTGTCGGAATCTCCGAGCTCCGAACAAGGGCAGTGGCTATGAAAGAGTGACTCGCTCCTGTGTCTATCAGAACTGCAGCAAGGGTGGAATAGACACAGATCGTACCTCGAATCATCTCTGGTGCGCCGTGGTCGTAGGCCTCTGCTGCCTGGAGCTGCGCCTGTCTCTGCCTGCCAGCTCCCTGTGGTCGGGGCGGGCCTCCTGGTGGTGGCGGTGGCAGAGCCTCAAAGCGTCGCCCACCACCTGCTGCTCGGTCAGCTCCTCTGCCTCGTCCGCCTCCTCCCTGCGGACCGCCACGGTCGACCCTCTGCCTCTGCCTGGGTGGTCCCTCCACCGTCTGCTGCCCCTCGGTACGACGGGTCGGGCAGTCACGAGCCATGTGGCCCTGCCCGCCGCACTCGTAGCACTGCCTGCCTCTCGGAAGACTGGCTCCGCGCTAAGTGCCCTGCACTGCTGAGCTAGTGTCCCGAGGTCGTCTGCCGGAAGGTCTGGTCCGCCTGGAACCCTGAGTCATCCGTCGGCTACCCGCTGCCGAAGACTCCGCTATCTACCGCCCTGCGGTAGGTCTCGCTGTGGACTCAGCCAGGAAGATCTCGGTCAGGAGGGCTCGCTCCAGTACTCCTGCCTGGGTCGGGATGCTGAGGGAGATCAGCGATGCCCTGATCTCGTGTCTCAATCCCTGCTCGAAGGTCCGGGCCCGGAAGAAGGGGTCCCGTACCATATCTGTCGAGTAGCGAGAAAGGTCGGTGAACCTCGCCGCGTACTGGGCGACCGTCAAACTGCCCTGCCGCAGCTGAAGAAGCTCCTGGATGCGCACCGCACGGAGGGTGGCCGGGACGAACTCTGAGCGGAAGAGGCTCTCGAAGTCCGTCCAGATGAGGGAGGCCTCATCGTGTACCTGGAGCATCAGGCTCCACCATCGCCCTGCTGCTGCGTGCAGTAGGCTCGCCGCGAGGATCACCATGAGGTCTGCTGGTGTCCTCACTAGCCTGAAAACTCGGACGACCGCCTCCAGCCAGTCCTCGGCTACCTGGGGGTCCGACTCCCCACGGAACCTGGGTGGTCGCTGGCGCTGGAACTCATGCAGAGCTCCGAGGCGTCGTGCGTCGTCAGCTGCCAGTGCTGGAAGCATCGGGGGCTCGGCGGGTAAAGGTACCGTCGGTGCCTCTGCTGTCAACGGGCCCTGTACCGAGGCATCGTCGCTCGGCGGGCTGTCGTCGCGCTCTACTCTAGGAACCCTAGCTGGCTGTTGTCGTCGTGCCATCCTGAAAAGGAAACAAGTATGCCACGGTCAGAACAGTATACCTGGTGAGCTGACACAAGTAATCACAGATAAAACTTGAAACACACATGCAAGCAATGTTTTCGTGCATTAAGTCGGAAATCAGAAGTCAGGGTCCTGGTGTATGGATACGTCGGCCGCCGCACCAACACTAGACTCCCTAGACTGATAACCACACTCAATACGCTAAACACTATTGCTTCACACAGAAGAAAGATCAGAGTCTGCGGTAGAACCGACCAGCTCTGATACCAATTTGTCACGACCCGTCCTCGGGGCCCGTGCTGTGACTACCCCAAGCCCGCCTTCCATAGGCCAGGGGCTGGCGACTAGCACCAAGGCGTAAATCCCAACAAAAAGGGAAGGCATTGCCTTTGAAAAGTAAACAAGCACCACAGAGTAAGCAAGCGGAAAAGTAAACACTAAATAAAAACTGTACAAGTTGTGCTGAAAGTAAAAGGGGCCGAAAATACAAGCCCAACTGTAAAGTACAACTGAAAGGAAAAACAGCAACTGAAAAGGGAAAACTGCAGCGTCGAGCCGTCCTTTGGAAGTCCCACCTGAAGGGTGGGTACAGATAGCCTCCACTGCTCCTCGGGTCCACCTGACCGCTCTGAGTACGTCCCGCCCAGTGGTCCACCTCCAGGTATTGTCCTGCTCCGCACGCCTCCACCACGGTCAGCGCTGTCCGTCGTCTGCAACCAACACAACGTAGTGCGGGAAAAGCCCGTGCAGGGGTGAGTATAAGCTACTCAGTAGGGACCCCGAGACCCCCGAAGGTCTCCCGAAATTCACAAAGGATAATCCACAAAGGAAAGGTACAATCACGAAGTAACATCTGACACGGCTTAGGTATATGCCCATACATATACCTAAGTCTTCAATTCCCCGTTCGGCTCCAACGTCCGAGCCCAAGCACAACCCAGTCCACACAGGAAAGCAAAACGTATACCCACACAGGATAGCACAACACAGTCCACAAAGGAGAGTAAACAGTAAATCCACACAGGATAGCTCAACACAATCCACAAAGGAGAGTAAACGCAAGATTCAGCTCACACAGGTATACTTCTTCGGATGACGATAAAGATGATCACTGATCCATCTAAGTCGTCGGACCCACTAAGGATCGATAGGTACTAACCCCGCAGTGACCCACACAGGATCGGACCCACACAGGATCGGGCCCACGCAGGACCTGTAGGCGCTGGCTCACACAGAACCGCTGAGCGCTGACCCACACAGGATCGGACCCACACAGGATCGGTAGCACTGATCCACGTAGGATCGCTGAGTGCAGTAGTCGTCGCAGTCCACTGAGGATCTCTGTACAGTCGTCGTCGCAGTCCACTGAGGATCTCTGCACGGTCGTCGTCGGAGTCCACGGAGGATCTCTGCACAGTCCTCGCCGCAGTCCACTGAGGATCTCTGCACGGTCGTCGCTGTCGAAAAAGCAGTCGCAGCCAGCACTAGGGTTCCCGCACACAGCAAGCTCGTTCGGGAGGGTCCGCTCCACGAGCTGAGAGGCTGATACATCAACTGACACAAATTCCGAAGTTGATGTATCCAAAAGTTCCGTATCGACAACAGGAACTCAACGTCGCAGACGGCGCGTCAATCGGACGCCCGGTCTGAGAGTTATTGGCTTTTTCGTCCCAGGGGCCCGGTTGGTTTTTAAGGCAAAACCAACCCGACCGTACTCCACCTGCGTCCAAACCTCGGGCGGAGTAAGCCAAAAGATCCGTCTCACTTAGAGAAAACTAACAAAGCTGACGGCACGTCAATCGGACGTCCGTAGCTCAAGATATGAGCGTTTCCGCTCCGAGGGCCCGGTTGGTTTCGTGTACGAACCAACCCAGTCGAACCCAAAGTATTCCGAAACTTTGAGTGCGATAAACCGAAACGACCGACTCGCTCCAAGGATTGTGTTGATGCTAACGGCGAGTCGTTTGGAGGTCCGTAGCTGAAGTTACGGGCGTTTGAACGAAAGTCGTCCGAAGACGGGGGGTCCGGGCCCGGGCCGACCCGGCCCGACCCCCCCCCCCCTGGTTGGCCCGAACCGGGTCGGTTCCGACCCGGTTGGCCCGGCCCGGCCCGGCCAGGGCCGGTCCGGCTCGGCTCGGCCGAGCGGCCGACGCGGGGGAAAGCCGCCGCCACGCGTGACACCCCTGCGGCACCCGCGGGGTGTCGGCCAGACAGCCGGACGTGTCGTGTGACAACCCCACGACACCCGCGGGGTGCCGCCCTGGACACCCGCGGGGTGCCGCGTGACAACCCCGCGGCACCCGCGGGGTGTCGCCCTGGACACCCGCGGGGTGCCGCGTGACAACCCCGCGGCACCCGCGGGGTGCCGCCGGCGACCCGCGCCGCCACCGGCTTCCGCGGGCCGCCGGAGTCGCTCCGGTGGCCCGTTTTCCTTCCCGTCTGCGTCGTTGTTCCTCCCGGGTTCCGTTCTTTACTGCGGGATCATCAAACATCTGTTGCGGCACGTTCCGTCGTCGCCCGCCAAATCCGCACAAAACGAAGAACGGCGGAGGGTCGTCGGGCCGTGTTCGTTTGGCCCGCACCCTCCGCGTTAGAGATAAACAACCGGGAGAATTTTATTCCACACAGGAAACAACAATTTTAATAAAATAAAATTGTTTCTTTGATTCCGGTTCTTTAATTTTTAAAGAATGTTCACGGGAATATAAGGAGGGGTATTTCCAAAAAAAAAATCCCTACCTCGCTGACCGTCGCGCGCGGGCGTTCTTCGCGGAAAAGCTCGTCGCGGAAGAGAGGGATCGTCGCGTCGTCGCGGGGAGGCGTCGCGTCGTCGCGGAAACCGGCGTTGAGTCGGCGAGCTCAACGGACAAAGAACAACAGATTTAAATCATAAATAATTAAATCTGTGTTTAAAACCAAAAGAAAAGAACCTTGTGAGGAAATCCGAAATCACTCACCTCAAACGGTCGGTGATCGGAGATCGGAGCGGGGAAGAACGTCTCGGACAGAAGCGTCGTCGATTTCCGGGTTCGGCGTTCTTCGCGTTCTTCGCGTTCTTCGCGTTCTTCGCGTTCTTCGCGTTCTTCGCAAGGGAGAAGAAGAAACAAGGATCCTCTCAAATCTTCTCAAAAGATTTTGGTTGGTCTTATTTTATTAATATGCCAATACACGAAAACAGGTTAAGAAACGATTGAATTAATTCGTTGAATTAATTCAACGAAAGAAACAGGCCATTTAATTCACGAAATAAACCGCCCAATTAAATGGTCTGTTAAGATTTTAAGAAACGCGTCAGTTGAATTTCATTAAGATGGGTTTTCACGGGTGCGTTTCTTAGCGGAAAGAAACGGCGGGGCTCGTGCGGGCCCCACCTCACAAATATCCTACCAAGGGGGGTAGGATATTTCTGGATAGCATCCTATCCGCTTCAACTCAGTTCAAGCCGCCTTTAAGTGGCTTCAAGTGGCTTCCAAGTGGCTTAAGCGAAATAAAATAAAGTTGTCGCAAAATTATTTTATTTCTTAACTTTAAGCCCGAAAATTAAAAACCACACCCGAGCAAACGCAACTCCGGAAGGGGCGTTTCTAAGCGAATACCGGCGCTGCGATTTCATCGGTGCCCTCAGAATTCGATTCCGGGCACCGGTTCAAAAGTTAGAAAAACCCGCTCGTCCGTTCACTGAACGTACCCGAGCCAATCTTCGGAAAATGATTCCGGGCACACCGGGCCTCAGAATCAGGTGCCGTCAGAAACTGCGCTCTTGTAAAATTCCAAAGAAAATTAAGAAAAAAAATTCCATGAAATTTACGGGTCTTTACATGATTTATGAGGACATTTTGATGCTAGACACACCATTGGGAGTTAGAATGGGTGATGTGCACCAGTGTATAGAGTTTCACCTTGAGGTTGGTGGGTGCCACCTCCTCTAGAGTTTATATGTCCTTGAGATGACATGGTTTGACGTCATTCTTGGAATGGATTGTCTAGTAGCGTATCGAGTGTACATTGACTGCTATCACTGGACAGTGACTTTCACATCATTATAGGGTGTATTGTTTATTCACAAGGGTGAATGGGATGTCCAAGCAAATAGAGATGGATCCGAGCATTGTGGGCTTGGTGGGATGACAGTCCAGATTGCTATTTTGTTTCTGGATGATTGGGGAGTGGTTCAGGTAGACTTTCCTCTAGTGGTTGAGCACTTTAGGGACGTCTTTCTCAATGAATTTTCTAGTTTACCTCCTGATATAGAGGTGGAGTTCTCCGTCAAGCTAGTTCTAGGAGCTAATTCAGTATCCATTCCTCCTTACAGGATGGCTACGACGGAGTTGTAGGATCTCAAGAGGCTGCTAGAGGATTTGGAGGCGAAGGGGTTTATTAGACCAAGTACTTCTCTGTGGGGTTTCTAGTCCTTTTTATGAAAAAGGAAGATGAAACTCTTAAACTATGCGTGGATTATCAGAAATTGAACCAGTTGATGGTTAAAAATGGATATCCTCTTCTATAGATAGGTGACATGTTTTATCAGCTTCAAGGAGCTCGAGTGTTCTCAAAGATCGACTTGAGGTCAGGATATCACCATGTGCATGTTCAAACTACAGACATACCTTGTACAATCTTTAGTAGAAATTATGGGTTATAAAAGTATTTGGTTATGTCGTTCGGTATCACGAACATGCCAGTAGTTTTCATAGAACTGATAAACCGAGTGTTCCATCCTTACTTGGATTCTTTGGTGGTGGTTTTCATGGATGATATCTCGGTGTATTCTCACAATTGACATGACCATGCCAACCATCTTGAGATAATTTTGAATACACTGAGAGAGCATCAGTTATATTCTAAGATCGCAAAGTGCCACTTTTGGATGGAATAGATTCACTTATTGGGTCACATTATCCTAGAGATAGGAGTATCAGTGGACCTAGAGAAGGTGAGAGTTGTAGTTTTCTGGGAACATCCCAAGAACCTTTTTGACATATGTAGTTTCTTTGCGTTAGCTGGTTACTAATGACATTTTATATAGGACTTCTCATGCTTAGAAGCACCGTTGATGGGCTTGACTAAGAAGGGTGTGAAGTTTGTGTGGTCAGAATCTTATAAGATAGCCTTTTAGGATCTGAAAGGGAGGTTAACATCAGTACCAGTCCTGATACATCTAGAGAAGGGAAAAATCTATACTGTGTACTATGATTCTTAAGGTATTGAGTTGGGGTAGTGCTGATGCAGGGCAATTGAGTCATGGCATACGATTCTCAAAATATGAGGCCTTACGAGAGGAATTACCCTACACACGATCTCAAGTTTGCTGCAGTTGTTCATGCGTTGTGCTGTTGGAAGCACTATTTACTCAGAGAGTGTTTTTTGGTGTACACAGACCACAAAAGATTCAAGTATATCTTTATGCAGTGTGATCTAAATTTTAGGCAGTGAAGGTGGGTGGAGTACCAATAGTCCTTTGACTTTGAGCTTTCCTACACACCTAGTAAGGGCAATGCAGTAGCTAATGCACTGAGCAGGTGGACTCAAATATAGGTAGTAAAATAGGCTAGTAGAAAGTTGTAGCTTATGGAGTTGTTTTTTGAGATGCATCTAGAGGTTCACGATAGATAGGGATAAACTTTTCTTTCATCCTTATATATTACCTCTACCCTACTGTACAGAGTTAGGATAAGGAAGCTATCAGATTCAAAAGGCCTAGTTCTACAGGAAGGTGTGACAGGTGAGGACCCTTCTCCTGGTCGGATGGTAGGCGATGATGAGATCCTACATATCCATGGACGTGTTTGGGTTCTAGTGGATAAAAGTGAGGAGTTGATGCGGGAGTTTCATGATTCAGCTTGGGTAGTGCATCTCGGGGTCACTAAGATGCACCGTGACTTACAACGACAGTACCGGTGGCCAAAAATGAAGAGAGAGGTACCTGGTTTTGTTATGAGGTGTTCCACCTGTCAATAGGTGAAGGCAGAACATCAGTGACCAGATGGGATTTTATAGCAGTTACCTATCCTGGAGTGAAAATGGGATGATGTCGCAATGTATTTTGTGACTAGTTTACCGAGGTTTCCTCAAGGTAATGATGTTGTGTGGGTTGTAGTTGAAAGACTTATGAAGGTTTCACATTTCTTACCAATCAAGGATACCTTCGGGGATGATGATCTTATAAAGTTATACATCTGATAGGTGGTATGACTTCATGGGGTCCCGCGCACTATCATTTCAGATAGAGATTCCTGCTTTAAGTCTTGTTTCTAGTAGAGTTTTTAGAGGTCACTAGGTACACAGGTGCTTCTGAGGACAACATACCACCCTTAGAATGATGGTATGTCAGAGCATACAATACAGGTGCTAAAGGACATACTGCCAACATGCATCCTATATTTTGGGGCCTCTTGAGAGAGGCACATTCCCCTGGTTGAGTTATCCTACAATAACCATTACCAGGTGACGATACAGATGGAAACTTATGATAATTTATATAGTAGGCTATGTCGTTCTTCCCTGTGCTGGTTAGAGGTAGGAGAGGCAGCTTTACTAGGACTGTGTCTCGTGTAGGAGACTTCTGAGCAGGTCCAGTTGATTCAAAAGTGGATGGCTACCACACAGTCTCTTCAAAAATCATATGTTGATCACCATAGATGACCTTAAGAGATCGAGGTTGGGGATTGGGTTTTCTTGCATGTTTCCCCAAGGTTGGGGCACAGGCAGATCAGGATACGGGGAAAACTTTCACTAAGATATGTCGGGTCGTTTGAGATTCTGGAGAGAGTGGTTCGGTTGCCTATCGGTTGCAGTTACCTCAGAGGTACCAATACATGCAAGAAATATTTCACATATCTCAGCTGAACCACTATCACTCTGACTCGTCTCATGTTTTTCATCTTGAGGATGTTGAGTTCCAGGTTGATGCATCCTTTGAGGAGCATCTGATTCGTGTAGTTGATAGGAGCATGAAGGTTCTTCGAGGCTGGTCAGTTCCTCTAGTATAGGTGCTATGAAATAACGGATGTTTACAAGATGAGACTTGGGAGAGGGAGGCTGACATACGTGCTCAGTGTCCAGAGTTGTTTCTATACAAATCTTGACCACCCTTTAGAGAGAAATTCGAGGATGAATTGCTATAATGGGGAAGATTGTAAGATCCCATGTTTTTCTTAAGGTGTGATTATTTCTTTTGAGGTTAAATGTGTTTAATTTATTTTTTTTTCTTAGACCCTAGGTCATGTTGTGGGCCAGTTGGGTTGTTTTTGGAAATAAAGGGAGAAAATAGGCTGAAATCTGGTTGTAGGTCAGGTACACGTTGTGTACTTGGTCTACACGTTGTGTACTGAGCAGTCATGATGAGTATCCAGTATGGCTCAGAAAAAAAATAAAAGGACAGTACACGTCATGTACTTGAGGTACACATCGTGTACTTTCCTAGTGGGGTTTTTTTATAAAAGAGGCAGTAGCTTAACTTTTTGATGCACATCAAGTTTTCTCTCATTTTTGAACCCACATCACCTCTAGACTAGTTTTTCTAATATCAATTCTGTTTGGACTCTGATTCAAGTGTTGTCTATCATGTTGGAATTGCATCGGTAAGTACTCAATTCCTTTTAATTAGTTCTTGATTATTAGGAACAACGAATGTTCTATTTGGATTTAGGCTCATATACCCTAATATCCTATTCTTTATCTGTTCTTCAGATTTCTTCTAAACTATGATGAATCGGGACTTGATATTGGGTGAGTTCTCTACTACCGAGGAGAGTTAGGTGGTCTATACTTTCTTTTGAATTTTCTATGTTTTTTGGGCATTCGGTCGATATGCCACCCATCAGACTTTCCAGTAAGGCCTTGTTTTTGAGAGAGTTACTTGTCATAGCTATAATAGAACCTAGTGAGGATGCTTGTAGGTTTTTTTTATGTGTGTTGGCACCTGGTACATGATTTAAGGTCGCCCAAGGGGTGCGCCTTAAGGAAAATACTTTTTTATTCCTTTTTAAACCACCCAAGGGGTGTGTGTTTGTGCTTTCCTAGTTAGAGGAAGCCCGTTAATGTCTTGATAGCTTGAATATCCTATTTAGAAGATGCACCGCCTCCTTTATTATTGATATCTTATGATGTCATGCTTATTTTGATAAAATGGATTAAATGAAATGGATGATATGGGTGGGTATACCCATATAAAATGATAATGGCATATTAAATGGTTTATATGGGAGGGTAATCCCATATTCTTTTATTTGATAAATGGTTTTCATGAGTAGGTATACTCATGGCTTGTGCAGGTTGATGTGAGTTGGTATACTCACATGGATTGAATGTTTAATTTAAATTCTTGAATGCTTGATTGAATGGTTTGATAGATGTATTGGACTGATCTCCATGGATCTGGAATGCAGTAGTGGACACCTTGGGTTGACTCTGCCCCTTGGGTCTTGATTTAGTGGGATACCTTGGGCCTTGCTACCCCGTGGATCCATCTTGCTTGGGCTCATGTAGGAATTTCTATTGTCATTCTCCTAGGACCCCAACCAGTGCCTAACCAAGTTTCCACCAGGGATGCCCATGGGACTCAATGGGATACCTTGGAAAATCTCCTTAGATCTGACCCTCTGTGGTCTGGATATATTACATCGATGACTTGGTTTGCGGACACCTTAGATTTGGTTCTTGCGGTCTACACTTCACTATACAGCGTGGTCGTTGGATATTTGACTTCACTATATGGCGTGGTTGTGGGATACTTAACTTCTCTATACAGTGTGGTTGTGGATTGCTTGATATAGATGAATGTACAACGTGGCTATGTGACTTGCTTGTTTACTTGTTATTGTTGCCTTATTAGGAGCTAACTCTCTTTTACAGGTAGCCTTGAGGGCTGGTTGGTTTTACTTCTTGTAGTAGACTTATGCCATGGGCATACGCACTTACTTTACTAGTTGTTTACACTCGCTAGTAATTTTTTAGAAATGATGTTAGAACTGTATAGACCTTGGTGTTTTCCTACTAGTGTTTTTATCTCACACCATGTTTGGGCCTTCTTGGAGACCCAAATAGATTATATGGTTGCAGGTGATGATAGGGGCAAGCACCCTAGTATAGGTTGTTGACTGTGGCTTTGGATCAGGGGAGTATAGGACCAAGATGAGGCTTGAAATGCTGGGATACCATTTTGGTCTTTTGTTCTTTTTGGGACTTGTACTGTATTGTATTTCCATGTACCTATTTGGATGCTTTCTATATACTTGTACCATCTGTATCATTTTCTATATGAGATGCTTCTTGTTATTTATATATATTCCTATTTTTTCTTATCTTCAGTTACTTCTTATTTATTCGCTTCCGCTATTTATTATATGTTTCACTTCCATTGTAATACTCTGGTAATGAAGGTATAGTCTCCCCACTAACTCACCTAGGCCCTCGCTGCTAGTCAGAAGCCTCTGGAATTTGGGGAGATGCGCTTGAGGCCATGTGGCCAACCGGGCTCAAGGCACCATATGGTGGCATCCGGGTTTGGGATGTTACACTAAGCTCCACTATAATCACCGCTGACCTTTCTTTCGTCTAAATAAGACATTACATGTGCAAGAAAAGTCTATGTAGGAGTGAGTATATACACACCCAGTAGGATGCCCAAAAACTACAAGGGATCAATAGAGAGATGTATTAATAGTCAGCTCAACCCAAAGAAAGAGGTAAATAAAAACCCATACATATATATATACTCATAAAGAAACCTAAATGATAGATAAAGGGTATCTTCATCTCACAACCCATCTAAAATTGATAAGTAATATTTCATATACAAAAGTCCATCATAGATGCCCAACATCAAACTCAACCTCACCATAATATGTGTGGAGGGGCCCACACCTTACAATTGTGCTCCACAGCCGAGGGAGAAAACATCTCCCATGGAGGATATGTACCCCATTGGAGCTCAAAGATGAGGTAGTACCACTCCATAGGTAGATAAATGGTGCCCTATAGTAAGGGGAATATTGACCCTACCTATATAAAGAAATGGGGAACTCATGCCCTGGTGTGACAGAGGCGCACTGACCCTAATATCTCTCTGATATCTTGAGGAACTCACACCCTGGTGTGAAATGGGATTACTAACCTTAGAATTTATATGATATCATAGAGAAATATCTCCCTAGTGCAATAAGGGAGTACTAACCCCATCATCTCTTTGATATAGTGGAGAACCCATGTCTTAGTGTGATAGGGGAGTATTGACCCATCATCTATATGATGATCCCTCCTGATCACTGTCATCGTCAAGAATCACCTGAATAAGCGTCATGCTTAAAATGTCTCTCATCATATCTTAAAATCCACTATGAAATCCACCATCATGTTCTATGCAAAAAAACTCAAGATGGGCTACTCGTGGGCCAAAATTCGAGTCAAAAAGAAGGAGATACAAGGGGTATAAGATCTATATTAGAGTACATGGCATGTATGGGGTCCACACAATGTGTGGCCCCACTTCTATGCATGGTCATGTTCTCCTTATACATGGATCGGGAATCCATGTCTCTATACATATCGTTTCCTCTGAGATACATAGCATGTATGACCACCTAGGGTCCTGGCTGTGCAACTCAACTTGTGCCCTTTCATTTCTACACATGCCCATGTACACTTGTACACGATGTGTCCATCCACATGGGGCCATGGGTGTATATGTATTTCACATGTCTTGGATACCTAGGTAGGGTCACATAGTGTGTAGTCCTACCTACAAGGCGTGTGATATTTAACTTTTCCCAAAACCCTAGCACCACATCTAGGGGGCTACACGCTGTGTGTTTTTTCAGGATGCATAGTGTGTAGTCAGCGAAATTAAAGAATGTTTCATGTGTCTTCTATATCTAATTTGGTTACCATGGATCCCACCATTTAAACACCCAGGATCAAGGGAACACACCACTGACTATTTATTCTTAGCCTCTAGTGGTGAAAAATATAATTCTCCCAAGATTCTTGAAGACCGTGTCACCTCCCATCACCCGTAGCACCTCACATCACCTTCATTCACACTTTGGATCTGAGATCCATTAATAAACACTGAAAATAAATCTTGATCTATCCAAAAATAACTGATTTGGTCATCATTCACACATCTACCATGAATCTGGGGGTCTGATCATGGTCAAACCTACCCGGTAATGTCAAATTGTGGTCTTGTAGTCCAACGGTAAAGAACGCAAAGAACAAGTGGGGGAAAGACACAAGAACAAAGGTGAAAACAGAATTAGACAAGTTATATTGGAAAAATAATAATAAATCAGGGATATCCTAGGTGAGAACATAGCATAATTCAATAAATAAATGAATGAACAATTTAATTCGTTAGACAGGGTCATGCGAAGGATGCGAAAATGCAGATCAAGAATAGAAGATACAACTAATACTCAATATTTTAATAAAGAGTAAATATCCACAATTAAATATCCCTACACTATTTTGGATAGATCATTGGTGATGAATTTATTTTCTAGTGATGTGGGGATCTTGTTGCATTCGATGTCTACCGATCTGCCTCGATCTAATCTCTCATCGTCCTCCGATATCGATCCACCAATGAAGAACGTAAGATATCCTCTAAATTCTTCTAGTTTTTAAGAGTATAAACCTAGATAATTGTTATAATGATATGTGTGTGTGTGTGTGATTTTAGGTCATGGATGATTCAAAATAAAATAAATAAATTTAATCATTTATTTTAATTAAGAGCACCACCAATGATTGCCTCAACTAGATGTCTGGAACTGACCATCCTTAGGTCACACCAAGGGTAAACTTCATGTTCTGGACTCAATCGTGGGGGAATGCCGAAGATCCCCATCCATTATCCATCACGAATCTGTGGGGCGCAATGTAAGGTGTGAAAGAAAACTAAGAAACATCACTCAATAGTTTGATTTCATCATCAATGCTCAATGATTGGGGATGAACAATGGAAATGTTGAGAAGATCGGGGTGAAATTTAGAATTATGAACCCTTGTAATATGATGATACACATATCAGGGGAAATGCTCTGCCATCCAGCCATACAAAAATTGAAATGGACTGCTAAGATGATGCGGGAGTTTCCTTTCCTGTATCTTCCATAACTGTTCATAGATTTGGGCGAGGGTAGGAACAACCAAGTTAATGGGTTGTACCTCTATCAATGTGGCTTCCATCATCAGAGTGTAAGCCTTAACACTGATATAAACATCATGAGATGGGAAGATCCATCCACTAAAAACATAGCAAATAAACCTTCCAATCTGAGCTCAAGAGATACGTCTAAATGAATTCCATACCCCCCAAGTGGTGTATCGACCTTCATCGAGGGTGGAGCAGTATGAGCCTGAGATTTTTCATGATTGTTGAGTTGAGTGAGTCTAGTTGTGGTGAAATCTCATCCTAGTATTGTTCCCCTGCAAGAACAGCCCAATCCAATCTTTGAATGAAATAAGAGAATGATCATGAAGGGGTTGATTGATTAATCCCTCTACCATGACTAATAAATTCATTATCAGTAGAGATACTTGTTTGGAATTCCTCCAAGAATTGGATATTGGAAGAAACTCATCATACATGTTGACTAGAATGGGAATCCCTCAGAATCTCATGTTGTCTCAATTCCCAGCTTCAAAAATATTCCTTAAAATATTCTGAAGTCTAACAAGGAAAAAATTGGGTCACTACAGGTATATAGTAATAAAATTATTAATATAGTTCTAGAATATATTTATAATAAGTGTAAATTTATTATACAATAGGTTAGAGTGTGTGAAAATCATATCGGGACTTGAGGTAAGGGTTTGGTCTCAAATTTCCTTCTTTGAGACGTGTTTTTGAATTATGAACCTATATTTATTTATATAGTGTATATGATGAATATTTGGAATAATATATCATGGTTCATTCATTATTCATGGTATTTAAAGTTTCATTTCAAGTTTTATCCATCAAATTGGTTTTGAATCAAATGTTATAAAAGCCATATGGGTTTCTCATATCACTTTTCTTTCTTTGAGACATATGACATATTTACTACTTGTTTTATTTTGTGTGGTGTATATACTACCCTAATGATGTTTTTATCATAATTTAATTAAATTTAATGTATTTAAAAATCCATATCAAGTTTTAAATTTCATTTATATTTGATTTAAGAGATGCTAATGTTGTAAGGGTTCCCCTATCTCAATTCCTATTCATTGATATATGTTCTATATTCCCCAAATTCATTATTTTTATAGGTTATATACTACCTATGAATGTATTTTTGATTCATTTCATGAAAATTATAAAGATTTAAAAATACATCTAAGGTCTTCTCCTTCATTAGGTTTTAATTTAAAGGTTAAAAATTTTGTAAGGTTTTATGTTACAATCTCACTTTTTATTATTATTGTTTATGTTTCAATTTCCTATGTAGGAAATTTTATATTATTTATTTTTTAAATCCAATATATTTTCTTATTATCTATTTATTTTTTTGGTTTATAAGTATATTTTTTATTTTACCCCTCTTTGCTACTCAAAAGGATAAAGAGAATGCTTTTAAGAAAGGCTAACCTTATTTCTCCTTTTTAGTCATGAATAATTCTCTTTCATATCCATGTTCTTTAAAATTGATATATGGAAGATCTTATTTAGTTTTAAATATTTTATAATGGTATTTTTATATTATATATGACTTTATTTATATTCATTTTAAAGGAATATTTTTTCATTTTCTGAATGGTTCATTTTTTACTCCCTTTACTAAAGTGTGAAAATAATGTTTTTAAACATTTATGACATGAAAATATTTCCCATAATCATGTAATTTCATTATAATTAATATTTTTTACAAGTTTCAAATGTTTTTAAAAGAAAATACTATTCTTATTATTCTATTAATTTTTAGTTTTAATGGCTACAAGAAGAAAATAATATTTCTTTTTTTCAAAACAAATTGTATGCATTAATAAAATTATTTTTTATTTATGTTAACATCCTTTAAGGATTGTTATATTTCACTGGGGATAAGATCTTATGATAAAATACACTTTCTTCATTCATATGGATTATGATGATGATGTTTTAATAATGTTTCATGAAAATCGTTTCTTTCTCACAAGAAAATTAAACTATGAAGTAATGATAAATGATCTTATATTCTTATGAAATATATATTAGTTTTTTATTATTATGTGATGGGTGGGTCAATTATATCCCTCCAATGCATTTGGTAATATTTTACATCTCATGATCTTAAAGGGTTCATGGGTGATTAATCCACGCCCAAGAGGGTATACAATAGGTTTTCCTAAGCTCAAGAGGGTACATGTGATTTTTTACCAATCCCATGAGAGTACATGGAAATTTTTACCAAACCCAATAGGGTATAAAAGAGGTTTTACTAAGCCCAAGAGGGTATAAGTATGGTTTTCCCAAGCCTAAGAAGGTACACATGTGTTAATACCAAGCTTACTATGTGATGAATTTCATGGTGAGAAGTTGTGGCGTATGATTTCTATGATTATGTTTATGTCACCCTTTTATTCCAAAAACTTATGTATTATAATTATAATATAATCTATTATATCATGATAAATTATTGATAATTCTCTACTCTTATGACTCGTTCCTATTGTTAAGATATATCCTTATTCCATGACTCGTGATTTATGATCTATGACATGTTGATGTTCTTATACCCTTATGATTATCTTATGATCACTTATTATCATCAATTGATATCTCCTATTTTTATACTTACTGGGCATCTAAGTTCACCCTTTGTTATGTTTCAATTTCCTCAAGTTATGAAGAATGGTATTATGAAAGATATGTCTAGAAGGGTATAATATGTGGAGAATATTGTGGGATATGTTTAATTCTTATTATTAACTAATAAAATCCTTGTATAATGGAAAAAAATTCCATTAGATGGGAAATAAATGAGTTTTTAAATTGAATGTTTTTCCTAATTCTCTAAATATTTAAACCTAAAAAGGTTTTGGGTATGTAAGTGACTCAATATTGGTTATTTTTGTTCTATTTATGGATGATCAAATTTGGGTCACTTATAGTTGGTATCAAAACTATTATGTGAAGAATATTTTTATAGCTTCTGATTCGGGTGCACAGGTTGGAGGTGTTATATATCACCTTATTGTGAGAAACTAAGGTTTATTTGTGGGAGTAAGATATATCCCTTATTTTTATACCAATCAATGTGTTAGAACATGTGGGTGTAGTTTCATATCAATTAGCACTACCCCTATAGATGAACTAGGTCCATGGAATTTTCCATGTATCACAGCTTCATCAATACCTTTATGATAATTCCCATGCCATTTTTTGGACTGAGATACAATTTGGGGATGATGTGATATTCAAGGAATGACCAGTAAGTTTGTCATCTAGTGTCTATATCAATGGAATCTAACATCCTACAACACCCACTATCATAACAATGTTATATTCACATCTAGTTAAATTGACCAGTGGGGTGAGAAAGGGCATACTAATTTGGTCATCTGGTTAGTTCTCTACCCAATATAGATGATAGGTCACACCTGAGAAAACCACCCTCAGGTGTTGGTTGTGTAGAGAATGTTACTCTTGTCACTAAAATGATATCTAAAATACATTAAGGAATAGTCTCACAAAATCATGTACTCGCACTAGGCTACAACACAACCTATCATAATATTCGTTTAATTATCACCATCAACATACTATCCATGGAATCAACATTATCATCATACCATCCACAAAATTTTCCTCTACAAATATCATATCTATCATAAGTTTAAGACTCTCCTATTGACAGGGTCTCAAGGTAGTGTACCAGGTTAACTAATTCACCCAACTATTTAAACATCCCATCATAACACCACCCTCCACCTAGGAAAACATCTCTAGGAAAAACTATCCACATATCACTACCACAAGTAGTTTACACCATTATTACAAAAAAAATATCTTAGAGGATATATTCCTCCTAGTTAATCCTCTACAATCAAATAATCCAAGAAACGAAACATCATAATAATGTCGACCACATATTGATTGTCCCGTCATGGTTTTATAGTGAATCTTTGGATAATTTCCCAACTATCATAAAAAAACTCCACACACCCTGCCCTTTAGTTATACCAAATTAAAGAGGAAATAAGATCATGATGCCAACTGTCATTCCATAACATGACACCCAAACTCAAATTCCACCTCAAACTACACAATATTTTCAAATCATTAATATGTTGATGTCTAACTCATCAATATTCCATGCCAACGTCACTTCACTAGAAGCTCTCTTTGTCAATACAAGAATAATAAAAGTAATGCACCACTAATTTTCATGTTAGATCACACCAATTATCTTGAATTCCTCACAATTATTTCTCAGTTCATAATATTTTTCAAAGATTCATCTCCCCTCACCATTGATAATAACATCATAAAACCCTCACATTGTACTGAATCATTGATCAATATGAGTCATTATAATTATACTTATAATCATGTGTCCCACCAAGGCCTCTTCATGTATTGCAATCACTGTAAAGGTCTCCATAATGATCACGCACACACTCACGTCCAAGTCTTTTAACAATTTCATCATTTTAGTAACTTCTAATCATTCAACAGAGGAAACTATTGCGATCTACTCCTGAAAATGAGCTAATAGATACTTTTAGAATTTTCTTGGCTCAACTCACTATCAATTTCAATTTCAAATAATTTAAAATATAAAAAAATCTTTGAGAGTTGTGCACTAAAGGTAACACCACAATGTGGTGGTTTAGACAACATCATGGTCTAGCATGTGATACACCACGACATGGTGAGTCTCACCAAACCATCATGCATTGTATAGAATCTATCTTATTATATGATAATGCTTGGTGCAACCTCTAACTTCAACTCTATCAATAATACTTGATTAAATAATCATGTGATGATGGTTAGAGGTGTTTGAACACCTAGAATAATATTTTAAATTTTAAATGATTATTAAGATAATTGATTTATATATCACAAAGAGTTATAACATTTGAGGGTTTTTAAAACACCTTATCAATATAGCTGAACTTTTGAGTTTCAAATAAGGTTTTTGGATATCTATATAAACATACTCAATCCTCAAACATGGGTGTTTATCTCTAACATATAAACTCCCCAGCTGAATATCTCCCATTCTCTCTTTCTCTTATCCTTTAACTTGATGTTTCTAGAAAACCATGGATAATGGAGGATCCTTTCTGAGTATTGGGAGATTCCCATAGTTCGTGGATATGTTAGGAGGTAGGAACTCCTTGGTTACTCAGTGATCTTGATCAAGTGCATGTGAATATTGAACAAACTGTATCATCAAGGTGCAAGGTACACGTTTTTCATTTTATTGTTCATTAAAAATGTATATATAGATTATAGGATTAATGGTGTTTTGGATTTTCTCTTCTACTATGTTTTTGATGTTATAAATCCCTCATAAACCCATAAGTGGTATTATAACCAATCTATCAATGTTTGGTTTGATTCTAAATGAACAAAGAAACTATAGAATATGATTCTTCAGACACCACAACATAGCCTTTTCAAAACAGTCATTTTGGTTCTTCAATTTGAAGGAACACAATATAATGGTTATAAAAAATGGGTGTAGTAATTATAAATGTTATATTACTATGACATTGATGAATAAAAATGACTATTTTGAGCATCGATATAAAATCATAGAAAATAGAGCATTGTAAGATGATGTTTAACATCATGGTGAACTGATATATGTGTCATGGTGACTTTCAAAATGAGGACTGACCACAATATAGGCCAAGTAGTTTTAGACTTATGAAGTATTTCCTAAAAAGAAATTCTCCCCAACTTCTGGGTGAAATGACATGAAAAACACCCTAGATAAACCTACAATGGCCATAAAAATAGTCATGGATCATGATGTTTTCAAAGAACCAAAATAACATGCATTATGCCCTATTGCAAGATATTTTTGACAAAATGTTAAAGAAAAATAGTTTTTGTTAATATTTACAAAAACCTTCACCAGTTATGAAGCCTAATCCAAATACAAGGGGGGATTTAAAGCATACAAAAAACGTTTTAGTAGATGTGATCGTAGTTTAAAGTGCACTTATATTGTTGAAATAAGGTGAAAAATAAGTGAATATTTATTTATAAATAGTTCATAAAAGTAAATATAAAATGTTTATACGAAGGCCTTATTTGAAAATTTATTTGAACCAATCCTAAAGTATTTTTAGATTATATGATAAATAGTTTAAATAAAATCAAGTATGTGATATTTGATTTATATAAATTTGAATGCATAAAATATGATATGTTTATTATCCAATAATAAAAGTGATCGTAAAATATCACATATTTTTAAATATAAATGATTTAATATTAAATTCATATAAATCATAATATGAAAAGTTCATATTGGATAAAAGTGAGTTTTTCATGTTTATCTATGCTTAAATTATAAAGTGTTTATAATTTATTTACGAATTATTCATAAATTATTATCTCATGTTTGAATATATTAATTATTAATTATTTAGTTTATTCTATACTTTATTATTCATGGGTATAAATGTTATATTGTGAATAAATGTATGCTTTAGTTTATGGTTTTAAAATCACTTCTTTAAATTATCATATATGCATTTAAGGAGTTACATGATATGTGTGATAATTGATTTTTTTTACTTCTACCATAAATTTAGCTTGTTTGTATGTCTTTTAAACAGTCACACATCAATATGGGTTGAACACATTGGTTTATTGGAAGGAATAAAGAACTAAATTATCAGAATTGTGCATACATATAAAGGGAATACATAAGATAATATGGTGAGGTTAAATCCTCTTTAAAATACTAAGCATTAGATTCCTTTCAAAGTTAGCACTTGTCAATACCTCGATCATCCATTCTGGTTGGTTATGCTAAATTTTGGTGCTCTTAGATTATCTTCTGTGTGAAAAACAATATGATTAAGTGCCTATTTTTTACGTTTGTTTTGGTTTATTCTTAGTCGAGAGACCCCGCTAAACTATAAAAGAGTCATATATGATATGATTAACATAATTGTATACTTATATAACTAATTTATGGGAGAAACTATAATGTGACCCAAAGATTAGTGAAATATATATTTTGACCCAATCATAGATATAATGTATGTCAAAAGGGTCATCATTTTAGTGGAAGCACGTTTAATAAAATTTCTTATTAAATAAATATAAAAAATGATACTCATATGATAAAAGCTTATGTTGTATATTTATTATACCATTATCACCAAACATAAATTTTAGATCAATATTATAATATTAGAATCATAATAAAAACAACTGCTTAGACTGGTATGAAAACTTAATAATCATTCTTTAAAATAAAGTAAAAAATTTATGCATTAGAGAAATACCTTCCTAATTAACCAAATGTTGAAGTTGTTAAAAAAAATTATCTATATTATTATGAAAATAATAAATGAATCCACTTTTGGTTTCAAATTCATTAAACTCAAGAGGACTGAAATAACTTTTAGCCTCTACTCATAAAGTTATTGAGTATGCTAATAACTTGGAGAGACTAGGGGTATCCTTAAAGGCTTGGTATGGCTGTGAAATTAATTTTGTTATCATCATTGGAAATATTCTGACAATGTGATTAAGTTTCATAGAAATTTACCTTATTTTATAAAAGTGTTGAGGATAAATAAACTAGGCATGATATTTCCATGTTTTGGTGTTGTATTAACTATACAAGTAAGTAAAATTACAAACCGAAATAAGAAAAATTAGTTAAAGTCCAACATTGTTTTTTTAGTGTCCATTCATAATTATTGAAACCTTAGGGAGGTGTCAGGAAGGAGGGATAATGTATCCATTATATGGAATTATCCAGGATATTTTAAGGGGTTTATAAAAACTTCATAGAAAGTCCAAGTCAGGTATTTATTTTACAGAATTGATTATTCAATCTTTAAGGGTATATGATAAATGAGAACTCGTGAAATTGTTTTGGGTGTGTTATATTTGTTGTCAAACATGTATGTAAATAATTAGAAGTTTTTGAGAATATTTTTGAGTTTTAAAAATGTTTTTGAGTTTATTTTAGATAACTTAAGGTGTTTAAAGTTGGTTTGAGGTGATTGAATAAGAAATCTAGAGAAATTCAGAGTTGAAAATTATTGAAGAAATTGACAAAGTACTCTATACGTAAGGGTATTCTTGAATTTTTCACTGAGAATGTAAGATTACTTATGAAATTACTCTAGATACTTAATGATTTTCCAAACCTTACAGATCAAAAATTTAAAACGTATCGAGTCACGCTTTGATACGTCAAAGTAATTTGCTTTACATGTAAGGTTTATTACAATTTTAAAAGGGATATGTAAGGGTGAAAAAGAGGGAAAATGATACTTGAAAAGTACCAGAACCGCATTGTGATACATAAGAGTGAATCCAAATTTCTAGTGTGCATAGAAAAGTTAATGGGGGGATACATAAGAGTATATTTGAAATTATTTAGAATTCATAAGAGTTGATTGAGAGGTATTTGCGAAAAAGTAAACACATAAGGGTAATATGGATTTTCTATCATCTTCGTGAAGTAACCAGATAGTTTCAAAGGATATGTAATAGATTTTAAGCTGATACATAAGGTTTTAGGACATTGAGCTTAGAGAGAAAGTTGAGATGTTCATATATGAACATACTAACCATAAAGTTAGTTAAAGGATGATTTTATTTTTCAAAGAACTATATTATAAGGAATACTCGACATTATATTATGAAAATGTGGTAATATTATGATATTCCAAGAACTAAGGTATAAATTTTGGTACAAAAGGAAGCCTACTCCTTCTAGCCAGCTGCTCCTATAGTGATCAGACTATTCTAAAATGATAGTGATGATACTCCCGCCACTCTCTTAGTAACCTAATTATAGGTAGAAAACTAACTTAACTAGGTGAATTTATAGAAATATCCCTCCTACACTAGTAAGTATGAATAATGGGAGAACTATTCCTATAAATAAATGGACCTTCCTCCTGATGGATAACATTTTTCTCCTTAATTGGCACCTTGTCCCCAAGGTTAAGACCAAGAAACCGGGAAAGAATGTATGTGTTATATTCCCATTTAGATTTCTTAGTAGTTTTTTCTTACCACTTTATGAGCCATATGCCTTAATAATGTCCAAATACTTCATTGACAACTAGAACTTTATTCGGTATAAGTAGTGTAGGAAACTCGGTACCCCAAGAATTTGGAAGGGCGGTTTTCGCAGAAACATTTTCGACAACCTGATTCAACCATGAGACATGAAATATGGAATGTATATGTGTATTTTTAAGAAAAATAAGTCTATAAGTAGTAGGTCTCAAGTGGGATTATATGAGATAAGGCCTATAGTAACATGCAGCTAATTTGGGACATATTTTTTTAGACTTTGATGTTTGGTTATTGGGTAAGAGTTTGACAAAAACTAAATTGAAAACATTAAAATTATATTCCCGCATATGATTATTGGAAAATCAATCCATTAAATACTGATCATGGTTGAGGTTATTATGAATTTGGTCAAGAACATTGTCCCAAACAAAAAGGACAGCAACAACCATCTCTATTGGAGTATCCCATTCACAAAATTGCAACACTAAAGGAGGCTTGTGGCTATAAAAAACCTAGAAATACATCATCTTGAATGAAGTATGGGAGGTGTCATTATAAAAAAAAACTCTACCCAAGGAATCCATTGAGCCCAAGAACACAACTTCTTTGAATCAAAACACTGCAAGTATGTTCCCAAACACCTATTAACTACTTCTATTTTTTCATCTATTTAGGTATGATATAATGAGATTATCTTCAAAGTTGTTCCTTATAAACAAAAAATATACTTCCAAAAATTACTAAAAAAATAGTGTCTCAATCACTAAGAATAGAACTTGGTATACCATGAAAATGAGCAATCACCTTGACCAAAAGTTTGGCTACCCCTTTGGTTGTGTAAGGATGCCGCAGAAATAATAAATGTGAAAACTTTGATAGTCAATCCACTAAAACTAATATCACATCATATCTAAGAGATTTAGGTAGCCCAGAGATAAAATAAATTGATACTTCATCCCAAATAAGGTTCGATAAGGGTGGTGGTTGTAGTAATCCTACAGGAGACATTGTGATGTATTTTTTATGTTGGTAGGCATCACATTCCCTAAAAAACTATAAAATACACTTAGTCATTCCTTTACAAAATAAGATCACTTGTAATATATTATAATTATTCAAGAATACATCGTCCCCCCCCCCCACAACAATAGAGGTGTGATAGTAATTCAATAACTTGGGGATAAGGTTAGAATTTTGAGAAATCACTATTTTCCCTTAAAAAAATCATCCCATCTCTGAATATGTTTCCTAGTTTGGAATTAGGTTATTGAATAAGTGCTGCAATTATTCCAATGAGCTCCATATCTTTTTGTAACTCACCCTACACAACATTGGACTCTAACCAAAATGGTTTAGAAACAGTGGAACCTAAATGCTTTTCTCATTTTTCCACCTCCAAATTTCCAGCAACCTGTCGTGATAAGGAATCTACCTCATGATTTTTTTTAGGATTGTAAACCATTTCAAAGTCAAATCCAAGAAATTTTTCATGATAGAATTGTTTATTAGCTATATGATATTGTTGACTGAGAAGGTGTTTGAGCACCTTATGGCCTGTATAAATTGTAAAATTCTTTCCAACAAATAATGTCTCTAATAACTTACATCCAGGACAAGAGATGTCGCCCTCTTTTCATAAATGAACTTATAAAGGTGGGTAGAAGTTAGTTCCTTATTATAGTAAGTTATTGGGTAGCCATCCAACATCAGTAAATCCCCAATACCCCTTCTTGATACATCACACTCCACAATAAAAGGTTTCTAAAAATATTACAAAGCCAAGATTGGAGCTGAAGCCAAACATTGTTTAAGTATGTAAAATACTTGTTCAAATGATGAGTTCTATAAGAACCCATCCTCCTTATTTAAATCAATAAGTGGTTTTGTAATTTTTCCATATCTAGTAACAAACTTCTTGTAGTATCTGGTAAGACCCAAAAACCCCCACACTCCCTTGACACTATGCGGTCTCATCTAACTGAGAACACATTCAATTTTTTAGGATCCATCAAAACCCATTCACAAGTAATTTTATGCCCTTAATATTCCATTATTTTTTGAAAAAAACACTTTCTTGTTGTCATGCAATCAGTTTTCTAGCAGCAAGCAGAATATTGTTTCAAGGTATTTTAGGTGCTTTGTCTATGTTCTACTATAAACTAGTATTTCATAAAAGAAAACTAGCATGTACCACTGTAATAATTCCTTAAATACTTGGTTTATAGTATATTGGAAGGTTTTTAGAGCATTCATGATCCAAAATAGCATTAAAATATATTCATACTTCACCTCATGAGTTTTAAATATAGTCTTGCTCACATCTCTTACCCTTACCTGAATCTGGTGGAACCCTAATTTTAAATTTATTTTTGTAAAATATCATGCTCTGCATAATTCATCCAAAAATTCATCTATAACTATAATTGAAAATCATTAAGGTATTTTTATTTTTTTAGTTCCCTGTAGTCCACACACATACACCAACCTCCATCCTTATTTTTCACTAGAATAATCGAGATTGCGTAAGGACTGTTATTATTTCATATTAGTCCACTAGTCATCAACTCTATCACTTATTTTTTCACTTTATATTTTAGGTAGTGGTTTAGTTTATAATTTCAAATGTTCACTGAAGTTTCCCCCTCTTCCAAATTTATTACATGATCTAACATCCACCTCAATGGAAATCTCTTTGGATCTTCAAATATTAACTGGTTCTTCTGCTTTACCCTCTCTAATTGATGTTGTGTATCTTCCTATTTTTGATCACTTTATATTTTTATAAAGGATAGTTGAGCCTACCATATCCAAACTTCCAAAAAAAATACTTTATTTTGGGAATTCTATCATAAGTAAACAAAATCTTCTAGGTTTTCTGGTACCCCCTATAACTTATTCTCTTTTCATCTCAAAATAATTACACGGTTTTGTCACACCAATTAGTTAATATGTTTCTTAGAATCTTTAATCGTTTCATGTTAAGGACCATTTCCCACCCCCTATATAAAAAACAAACTCTTCAACAGATAAAACAAAATTTTATAAGCAGATTGTTACCACCCTAAGGATGCCCTATGATAATACTCGGAATCCATCTTTGAGCCTTATTCCATATGGCCTAGTTGGGACAACCTCTGCTGATTAAATCTTATTGAAAGTCTTAGAAATGAATTTGTGACTCGCTCCAATATAAACAAGGAACATAATGGTAACTCTTGAAATATTCCCAATAAAGATCATTGACTCTATCCTCACTGCACCCATGCTTCGGAACTCAATTGTTTCTATAAGTTGTTCCTCCAGTCGATCTCCATTCATTTCACTCAGTGTTCCTCCTTGATCCGTCTCTAGAAAAGTGTTAAATTCCTTAGTAGAAACCTAAATTGGTTCTTCATATTCTCACATGATGGAATGAAAATTATTTTTAGGAAACTAATGCATTGGAACAAAAGTCTAGCCATAATGAAGACATGGCCCCTTACGCCTTCTTTCCTCACATTTTTGATGATTGATTACCTTTACTCCAAACCACTATTCATCACCCACTGCTTTCTTTAGTTCTTATTCCCTTTTATCTCAGTCAACTACTAGCCTATTTTTTAGATAATTTACTGTTCTAACAACCGTTTTTTAGGAAAATTGTGGTAACAGTAGTCGCTCGTGTGCATTATGCAATACCCCCTCTCCCACTAGTTCCTGCTCAATTTTCATAGACAAGGTGTGAAACCTGATTTTATTGATAGTTTCATGATTTAATACTCTATTATCAATCTTAGGCTATAATCCACCCATGAAAAAACTCATATACCATGGTTTGGGAAAAATAGGAATTCTCAAAGTTGCCTGCTCAAACTCCTCAATGTACTCATCCACTATTCCAATCTGACACGGGGTCCTTAAAAATCTTATCAAATCTCCCTTTGTAATATTTACATACCTTTATAGTAAGTATTACTTGAATTTATCTCAATGTTATCTATTATTTGTTCTATTCTATGAAAAAAACCA
The DNA here is from genome assembly GCA_963277665.1 of Viscum album. Classification (NCBI taxonomy): domain Eukaryota; kingdom Viridiplantae; phylum Streptophyta; class Magnoliopsida; order Santalales; family Viscaceae; genus Viscum; species Viscum album. The sequence continues at coordinate 902,319,334 of OY728158.1, read as the reverse complement.
ATATAAGGATTTGTTCTCCATGAAAAGTTGTGCTAGATGCAGTTTCATTTACTCTTGGATTCAGTTTACGAAGATGTACGTATATGCATTTATTATCAATATAAAGGGATATTCTCTCATAAAAGACGATAGTTCCACCCTTTTCAATGCATTCTATAGGCTGTCCACATGAAACACATCCTTTATAATTGAGCTACTCTTTGTACATTGTCTAAACTAATTCCTAGTAAGGCTTTCATATCTAAGTTTCATCGAAGAAACATTCTTCATTTTCCCTATTTTAGTTATAGGTTCTGAATTTAATTTTATCACCTTTATCTAATCTATCATCTGCTCTTCCATGCCCCTCATTTGTTGACTAATTCGTTCTTTAGACTATTTCTCCATTCATTAACTCTTGGTCTATCTGTGAGTTAGCTTGTCTAAGCTTTGATGTAATACTTTCAATGTTAGTTGAAATATTTCCACTACCATCTCAATAGTTTCTACATTATTTTCCATCATTTTATGAATCAAAATTTAAATTCATTCTGGATAACTGATTCTAAAATAAATCTTCTCACTGTTGTAGTCACCATTCAAACTGATCATCTATATTTTCTCTCTCTTTTGTTCGATCAAAAAGATTTAATCGACTCCCCAATGAATGTGTCTCTCCTACATGCCATTCACAGATGAATACAAGAACGGATTCTATGAGACATACCTTAGCGTACAACAATTTCATTCTTAGTTATGGTTAATGCTTTAATAAAACTTATCTTTTGAAGATCACTCCACAAAGCGATCATAACTGATAGCTCCAATAATCTCCCTCTTAGTGTCTAATAAGCTCATTTCATCCACTTTTCTCGTGCGATGTTCCCCAGTGGAGTTTTAAAAAATGTTAGGATATTGATCTTGGAGAGAAAATTTATAATTTCATATAGGAATAGAATAACTAGAAAGGAAGTTTGAGGATGCTTTTATGTGAAAATAATTACACTATAGGGAAAAATTGACATTATAGTATGAACTTTTGGTACTCTTCTACAATTCTAATAACTACGATGTAGGTGTAGATACTTAAGGAACCCCACTCCTTCTAGTTAGATACTCCTATAGTGATCCAGTCATTCCAAAAATGATAGTCATGGTACTTTAACCACTCTCTTAGCTGCCTACTTATAGGAAGATAACTGACTTAACCAGGTGCATTATAGGAAATACCCCTCTAGCATTGGTAAGTATGAATAATAGGAGTTAAAGTCCTGGAAATAAATAGACCATCATCCCAATGACTAACATATGGTTAAACCAGTCTTTCCAGGAGAAATCTAGGAGTAATAGGAATATCACATAAAGGTAATCTATAGTTTTCAACATATGTATAAGGGTAACTGATTGCCTATGGAAGAGAAGTCTATTCATAGAAATGAGGAAATTTACAGGAGAATTTGGGAGGGTAATTAATTTTCATATTGTTTTGTTGATCTTCAAATTATAAATTTCATGATGATCGTGATTGATCTATGATGCAAGATGAGTTGAGTTCATGCTATGAGAATGAATATGACTTGTGTCCAAGTGATGCACATATACACATAGATCAGAAGGTGAGGGTATTTGTGGAGGTTCTATTGATAATTATTAATCATGAGTAGCTAATTCATATGATCATTTTTAAATGAGAATTGATAATTAAGAAGGTTGTGATCATGGGGGACATACCTACATAATTGTTTGAGATTTTTTTATGATTAGTGAATTATGGGAAGCTATAAAAATTAGTTGGATTATATTTGATCAGTTTTTAAATTAGGATTTTGAATGTTGTGTTTTATGGAATTTTTATAATCCAAAATTATTAAATAAATTGAGCCAGTCTGCTAGAGTATAAAATTGGGATTCAATCAGTTGAACAAATAGAACAAGAGATCAGAATAAATATAAAGATAAATATTTGGATATAATTAAAAAGTGAGAAGATATTGAGAATTGGAATTCAAGAATAATGACCTTCTATACCTTTTTTATGTTTTTGATGTCACAATCTTGAAGAATAAAAATCCCAACTTATTTCTATATATCATCAAGTCTTGGAGGAGATAAATCATTGATGTTGAAGTATCCTAGAGCTTGATGGTGATTTTTCTATTTTTGTTTTGATAATTTGTTTTGAACTAGTGGGAATGTGATAGAGACCTGGACACTATAACTAAAAGGGGGATCCAAGATGGGAAGTAGGCAAGCCAATACCTGGCTATAACTGGCATAATTATAAAAAAAATCTAGAAGGGGATTAAGTGGCCCTCACAACACACAACCTAGCTAGCAGGAATCTGGTCACTCCTAACTAATTGGAGGGCATAGTTTGGGAGAATAAATTGGGGTTCCCATGACTGTCACTTAAATAACCCACTTGGAAAACTATGGGGAGGTAGGGATGTTATAAGGAGGGTGAGGGTGGGGAGAGGGGGCAGTAGGAATATTTCTATTTTAGAGATTTAGCCTTCAGGCATGGGTGAGAATGTAACTAGGCCTCTCGAGTATTTATCCTTTCTTATCCTCCCTTATTTTTCTACTTCTTCCTCCTATAATCTTGGTTTACATAGCTTCACTAAATTCAAACAGTCCACTCCAGGGGAGGGCTACTGGTTAGCAAGTTATTATCAATTTGGTTTGACTTAGATGAAAATTCCTGGAGGTGAGGAGCACTGCTGAATTCCAATCATGAAGGAGGAGGCGCATTGTTGGATACCTTATAAGGGTAGATCCAAGATGAATGAAATTTTGCTTGGCGGAGTGAACTAGTGACTCAGGAAGATCAACACTATGCTCGGATAGAATCAACTAGTGTGGGAACATGAACAATAAGAGTAAGTTGATGTTGATAATTCCTCTTTCTAGACTATCGTTCTTATGAAAAATTGGAATTAGTCATTCCATAACACCTGGAAGAAATAGATTTTGGATGGAACTCTATGATATTAATGTTTCAAAAATTGGTAGAAACAAGGTTCACCCAAATCACTACACTAAGTCAAAAACTTCATCCCTGATCACTCTAAAAAACATTTAAATAATGAAAGTAAATGTGTGTAATAAAAAAATAACACTTTGAATTTATGTGGTTTAGATTGAGAGTCATGCATCTATGGGAGAAACATTGTAGTATTTCATTTATCTAGAAAGAAAAATTTACAACTTAGCGACTTATGATTCAATCCAGATTACTATAGAAAAGTAATCATAATTACATTCAATATATCCATGAAATTATCCCCATCCCATATATAGAGAGAGTAACTTTCGATTTTCTAGCTGCACTGGCCTTTGAAAAGTGTGGGAGTCCATCTGTTTTACTATTCCCACTGCCAATCTCTTGTAGCAATATTCAGTATGACTTCCACCTCCAATAATCCAAAAACACATCACAACAGAACTGAACATACCTGTATTTTTTAATTACAAGATCAAACATCAAAAAAACTGCCTTGCATTGAGTAAATTAGAAGAAGCCTCTTCTGAACCACCTTCATCTGGAAACCTCATTCTAGAGTACTGAAGGAAAAAAACCCATCGCTGCCACAAATCCAATGAAATATATATCTTTTAAAACCAATCATTCTAGTTGTCTGATTTCATTCAACTAAATTAGATTTCAAAAATTCCAAATAATCTCACACTTGAAGACCACTTCAAAGAAAACCATGACACTACCTTCAAATTATGCAAGACATCCTTTCATTCATGCTGAATATAATTTTTCTCCACCTCCTTCTGTTCACCCAAGCCCAATTGAGGATTTATGTTGACTCAGTATTTATGGACCCAAAATTTAGGTAAACATATCTTATGGGTTCTATTTTCTATCAACCTATCATAACTCCAACTCACTATCTTCCAACATCTTTCAGATGTAATAGTACTTTAGATCAATGTGTTTAGTTCTTGAATGAAACATTAGATTCTTAGAAAAAAATTCACTCTTACTATCACAAAATAATAACCCTTTCCCCTGGATATGTCTAATTTATTCAACTAAATGTCCCAATCATGCCATCTTCTTGCTAGCTTCTGTAACTGCCACATGTTCTGCTTCCGTTGTAGAAAGTGGATTCACTGGTTGTAACCTGGACATCCAACTGACCGTAATTCCTATGAAAGTGTAAACATATCTGGTTGCACTACTCTTTTGAGAATCATAATCACCCCCAAAGTAATCATCTACAAATCCAAGTATCAAATCATCATCTCCATAACAAAGAGTTGTAACTTATATACCTTTAAGATGTTGAATAATCCATGTAACAACTTCCCAATAAACCTTTCTCGAATTTTCCATAAATTGGATTAACACTCCCACTGCATGAGAAATATCCAAACATGTACATACCATAACATACATTAAAATTCCTATATCTAAGGAATAAATAATTTAATTCATGTACAACTTTTCTTCTTCCATTCATGGCACTTGTTGCTTTGAAATTTTAAAGTGTCCAGTGATAGAAGTTGAAACCAGCTTACATTCTATCATTCCAAATCTCTCAATTATCTTCTGGATGTAATCCTTTTATTATAAAACCAAACTTTCAATCTTCCTATCATGTTAAATCCTCATTCCCAAGATCTTCTTAGCACTTCCAAAATCTTTCATATCAAAATTTTAAGATAAGTATTCAACTAATGAATCAACTGGAGATTCAAACCTAAAAACAACATATCATCCATATACAAATTAAGATAATGAAATCATTTTCAATGTATATCCTTTTATTAATATTAATGGTCAAAATTACTTCATATAAAACATTTTTCTTCTACGAAGGAATCAAACTCCCATTTCTAGAAACTTGGTGCTTGTTTCAAACTATAAATACTTCTTAGTTTTCTCACCAAACCCTGGTTAGGATTATCCATAAAACCAATAGGTTGAATTATATAAATTTATTCATCTAAATAACTATGAATAAAAACCATCCTCACATCCATTTGTTTAAGGTAAAAAAATTTAGAAGTAACCAAACTTAACAGAATTCATATAGTAGTATGTTTTACTACCAGAGATAATATCTTAGAGAATTAAATACCTTCCCTCTACTAAAATCCTTTCACAACCAACCTAACTTTACATATTTTACTTCTATCGGCCTCTTATTTCAATCATAACACCCACTTGTTCTCAAGTGATTTATTACCATATGATAATTCTATTATCTCCCAAGTGTTATTCACTCATACTGAATCCAAATCCTATATTGCTAACTCTAACCTTCTGGAATCACCCAGAGTATCCACTTCTTCCAGAATCTCTAGTTCTTCTAAATACATTAAATGTGAGAAGCATAGATTATCTCTATACCTTCACACTAGATGTATAATTTTTTATGATATCTGCAAATTAACTTGTGATTCAAATTCTTCCAAAACTGTAACTTTTGAATCTTCTCCTTCTAGAACTCTTGATTGATCTTCCCAAGTTCCCAATATTTCTAATATATCTTCCACTGGATAAACTTATAAACCTTTTTTACTTTCATTTAAAAATTATTCTAGAATGTTTTTTATTCTGATAGATTCATAGAAATCTGAATTTTTTGAAACATGTGATCCTCTAAAACCACCATTCAGATCAGCTTGAATTGAAGTTGTATCTTTATCCTTAACTTTCTTCATCTTCAAGTTCTGATATTTCCAAAATATCTTCTCATTGAAGAGAATATTATGAATTTTGAAAACTTTATCATTTTTATCATCCTAAAGAAAAAAACCAAAGTCTTAATCTCTATAGATTATGGAAAATCATGCTCAATATTTAGCTTCAAGATTATCTCTATCTTTTTCATCTACATGCATATAGGATAAACTTTTAAAAACTTTGAGGTGGGAAACATCCAGAACTTTTCTAGACCAAATTTATTCCAATAATTTCTATCCAACTAGTGTTAAAGGACTTCTATTTATTAAGTATGTTATTGTTCTTACTGATTCCTCCCAAAAATCATTAGGAATTTCAGAATGTAACAAAATAATTTTCCCATCTCTATCAACGCCCAATTCATTCTTTCAACTACACCATTTTTTTAGGTGTTCCTAAAATAGTCTTCTCATATTGGATTCTTCTTTTCTTATATTAGTTCTAGAAAATCCTTCTAGTATACTCACCACCGTTATTTATTCTCAGAAATTTTAAATTTCTTATGATTTCTCTTTCTATCGCAACCATCTACTAAACAAATATTCTAAACACTTAACTTTTATGTTTTAAAAATCATAACCATAAATTTATTATGGAATAATCAATTAAGGTAACAAAGTGCCTAGATTTTTCATAATAAAGAACCGGGGTTGGTCTCCAAACTTATATATGCACTAATTCCAACTTCCAATATTTTGGTGTTCTTCCAAAAATATTAAAAGAAACCTTCTGCCACTTCTTGAGTATAAAAATATCACATCTTTTAGAGTTTTAATGATCTAACTTCAATATGTATATATTTTCTATAATCTCTATTCCTTTATTACTAAGGTTCCCAAACTAATTATTCATCTTAAGTTACTTTTTTTATTAAAACACTTTCAAGGGGTAAGTGAGAACCCACACAACTAACCAGGTCAAGCAGCAAAAGAAACTACAGACTTATCAAAGAAAAGTTTAAGCCGTTTGGACTCAATTTACCTACATAATTTCCAAGGGATAGCATTTACCTGGATGTCTTCATAGTGTTGTGCTAGATAATCCCAAGAGAGCATGTACTCCTCTTTGTTGATCTTCTCCATGTTAAACCCTCTAATCAATATGTGGTCTTACTTCTCTATCCAATCACATTGCTCCCTGGTAACAGCCACTTGGATCATTCTTTCCATTATTTGATCAAACTCTTCCTTCGTTGCCTTAATTTTTAGGAAGTCCTCTACCATCTCTTCTTCTGAATGCATGATCAGTTCCATATGGGGGTCCATAGATGCATCTTCCCGTCGTTGAGTACCAACAGGAATCCTTGCCTCCTTCTATTGTGCAGAAGGGAGCATAACCATCTCTTATAACTATGAATCCTCTAGATGTAGTGGAATCACCCCACATTTACCCTTAGTCTCATTATCTTGAGAAGACTCTAAAACTTCCACGTACCCCTCTGCCTACTGCTTTGGGGAACTGTTGTCGCTTACTTGTTGTTCCTCCATTCCATTAGCCATGGTGCCCTCAGCCTATGAAAACTCCCCTTATTTCATTGGTTGATGTTCCTGTTCTATGGACTTGCTACCTTTTTCGGCTGACCGTGTCTCCATCAGCTTAAGAAGATGTGAGTAGTCTCTTTGTCCCTTTGATTTCTGCTTCTTGGTGGCAATGCAGCTTCTGGGGTCCCTGTTTTCTTTATTCCCCTTATTCCTCCTCGGGTTGTGAAGTCCAATAACATACTCTCCTATTTCAGCTAAGGTTAATTCTCCATTATACTTGGCTTATAAGGTACAAGTGTTTTTATATTCATCTCCCCCTTCGACACTCAGTGTAACAAAATGGTTGTTCAAATTGAGACAGGCCAAAGTTCTGGGACTCTGTTTATTATTCGGCTGATATGTTCTATGCCTTGCCACCTCCCACTTCTAACCAACCTTAGAACATCCCAAATCTATATTGTCTGCACACAAAACCATTGAATAGGTACAGTACTTTGGATCCCCCATGGTATTTGAAGTGTAAGCTCCATTTGAGTCCGCTTGAGTTTGATCACTGGAAGAGAGCCTATCCAGCATTGCTCTATTCTGTGTAGTGCCTGCTTTCAAGATAGGGGGGCCTTCTAGATCCCATCTCAGTCTATTGAAGATGTCAGTTACTCTCAGTTCCTAAGGTAGCTCCCTATCCTGCTTCTTAAAAACTTCAACCGAGCTCACACTGTCAACCACCATTTCATCACTTCGAGAGACAGTTCAATCCCCCTCTGCTACTTTCGATGGGCCTAATGAAGTCATTTGCATGACCTTGGAATCCTCTACATGAATCTCATCTTTATGAGAAGAAAAAGGGGGTAGTATCAGGCCCTTCACGACTCCCTTGTCAACCCCTGCTTCCACTTCAGCATGAGTGGGGTAAGTGCCCGAGGCGAGAGCACCTTGAACATAAGTTCACCCAAGATTCAAACACCACCTGCTGCTTCCACTGAAAATATTCTCCTACCGTAATCCACACCCATACAACCGGAGGTCTAGAAACCTCAACTTCGACACAAATCCGTGGGTAAATAGGATGAAAAATAGAGCTGGTTATTGAGTCAGAGCACATGTAGCGTCCAACCATGTTTCCAAGCATACAGATTATAGAGGGATTCTAGAAAGGAATAGGGAGTTTGGGAAAACATACTCACAGCGCTGCGGACGGGGCATCATAGTTCATATAAAGATCATAAGATCATTTGAAGAGATGAAAGTTCAGGCCATTGAAGGATCGAGGAGCTGCGAACCACACCATGATCAGATCCTTCATGGATGCAAAGTGAATCATGATATGTAGTTTGTTCAGAAGACCTATAGTCGCCCGATCTTAAAGACCCAAGGATTCAAAAACAAACCTGTAAAATGAATCAATCAAAGGGAGTTGCAAAGGAAATCAAGCAACCAGGGTGAGATCGAGGAGAGCTAAAGCATCAGTGAATTCCGCGATAGAAATCACGAGCTGAGGGTAGCCATCGTGAAGGTCTGAGACCTTAGGGAAAATATAAATTTTGGGAAATAGAGGTAAGAAATCCGGGTTCGAGAATGGAATAAAGGGGAAAATCTTCTCTAATACAGCAGGGCATCCCATCCCCCCAGTGGGGGAGGGGCAGAGACGGCGTCCATCATGCGCTGCCTAGGTCAGGGACGAAGCGCCAATCTCCCAGTGTGAGTCCTCAACACCCCAAAACTAATTATTCCAAAGTTCTGAACTTACAAAAGATGTTGTTTCAGAAAGTAAATCTTCCACATCCCTTTTGGTCAGAGACAATGACCCATATTTTATACCCATGGCTATAAAGAACCTCGAGTTATCTTTCATACTCCTTACATAAAACTTTTTCTAAAACCTATTATATCGAGATGACCCATTAAAATTGGGTTCTTCAAAAGTCTTGGGACATGTTGAACTTCCTTTAGTATAAGAAAAGTCTAATTCTTCAAATAAAATTTTACTTCTTCCTTTCCCACAATTTCAATATATTCATCATTATCAAAATGAGATACATAATTTTATATACACCCTTTTTATCCCATATAATGGAATGAAGCTCCAGAATCTATAATCCATGATTAAATATATGTAGAAACATTTTCAAGTAGATTTAAACTAATATATGATGTCATGATCAGCTCTCCAGAAGAATTGATTTCAAGAGATATCTTCCTATCATGAAAATATTTCTTGAGGTGACCACTCTTCCTGCAAGGATAAAAAATAGGCCCACTTTCAAAAGAATTTCCTCCACTCTTTTCCCTTTATTTCTTATCTGATTTTTTCTAATTCTTTCAATAAGGTGATCATCCCCTTCCTTACATATTCAATACATCATCAAAAGATGTTTCTCTCTCTTTTCTTATTTCTACCATTTCTGATTCAACTATTCAATTCTTATAGAAGTACCATGAGAGGTCTATTCCCAATCCATCCCCCAAATAGCATGAAATGACCCACTCTCATTGTGAGAGTATCTTGAGTAGTCCATCGACAACTGATGATCCGAGATTGTGACCCCCATGACCGACCCTCAAATCCAATCCTTATATCGTGGTTATAGATCCATTTTGTATACTTCCCTTGCCTACACTATTCTTTTGACCAAATATTGTATACCTTGGAGACCTGATAGTGTTATGAGTATGATCAAGCATGGAATTCACTCGATCATCTATATTTTCAAGGGTCGTTGAGGGTGAATCAAACACCACATGAAATGTAGTACTATTATAACTGATAGACCCTACCACAGCTATCTATAAGAAGACCTTTTGGAATATTTATTCTAATCATGATAATCTTTCTTAAGGTGACCTCTCTTCCTATAATTCTAACAAACATGAAACTTCCAAAAGACTTTCCCCTTCTTCTTTCCCTTGATTTCTTCTCTGGTTGCTTCTAATTATTTTGATGAGATGAGCGTACATTTTCTTCCATATTCAATACATCATAAAAAGATGTGGCACTCTATTTTATTATTCATACCAATTATAGGTCGACTATTCAATTCTTGGGGAAGGCCCCTATGGTGGAAAGTGATTCTCAATCATCTTATAAATTTCAAATCACCTATAAATTCTTAAAGTTACATAAACCCAACATTTTATTTTACATTTCTCTCATTTCTTGGGTAACCTAATTGCTTCATTTTTATTCCTTTCATACCCCAATTATTGGCTTTTAAACTCTCCTTGTAGGATTTATTTATGGTGGTTTTTGGTAATCCCCCTCCTTGTTTTCTCACAACTTTTCCCTGTTTCTTCATTTGGGAGGGGATGTTGTCTGATAATCATGGTTTTTATAGTGTTTAGTGTAAATGAGGGATGTGGTTATCATGTTATAGGATGTTAAAGGTTATATCCTTCATTTTGGTTCTTGGTGATGGTCTCTCTCTTTTTCCAAAATTATTCATAGGATTAGGAATCTCTATTTGAGGTAGGGGATCCTTCATTTCTCATCTAATGTATCATGTAAGAGTTTTTGTGCTTTTGTATATCTTTGTAAAGATATTATATCTATAATAATAAATATAAATAACTAGTTTAATTTAAATTTAATGGGAAGGGGTTTTAATTTCATGATTTTATAGATTTTGTTATTATTTTGACATTGAGATTATATGAGTTTGATGCCTTGCTGAAAATCATGGTTGTTGGGTATCTATGTTTGTTATGAATTGATATGTGTTGTGGCACCCTTAATGTGTGATTATTTTGATACCACCTTGAATAAATGGTTAATCACTTATATTAATCTAAATAATTGGTTTCACATGGAAACTATAGCATGTGTGAGAATACCCTAAAATAAAGTAGTGGAATTGATGAAGCCCACCCCCTATTAAATCTAAAATATGATAAGTGGTTTTTGTGTGGATATGAAATGTGTGGTTTTGGTGTGTGGGGATGATATGTTGTGGTGTGGTCATGTTTTGGAGCGGTGATGTGAAGTTGTGATGTGGGATGATTGTGTGGTGTTTTGTGGTGTGGCCATGTTGTGGGGTGGTGATGTGCAGGTGTGATTCATTGTAGTTATGTGATGAGTTGTGCTTGTGTTATGTAGAAAATGATATGGGAAGTTATGATGTGGTTGTGGTGATGGGGAAGTGGATGTGGATGTGAATGGTGGTGATGTGGGGCTAGTTTTCTTGATGAGGATGATGGGTTGTTTGTTTATTTGGTGTTGTGTTGTGTTAGTCGCCCATGTAGAATTGGAATTAAATGATAATGTTGAAATTGAAATGGCATGGGATAGTTTGGTTAATGGGATGGAAATAGATAATGAATAAATTAAAATGGGAAGTGTGGATAAATATGGTTGATGCTTAATGTAAAATTAAATGGGATGAATAATAAAATAAATGGGAAGGAAATATAAAATAAACTGGATATTTAAATGGTATTGGTTGGGAGTGGGAAATCTTGAAATTGACTTGATTTGTAAAGAAAGGGTGGAATGTGTCTTATGGATTGTGGATTGTGGATTTTTGTATGGTGTTGTGCATATAGTGGTGGTAGAAAAAGTGGCGGTGTTTTGAGGTTGGGTATTGATGTTGTGAGTAGTTTAGTGTTTTTGTTATAAACCCGTAGGTTGGGATTGTGTGTGGTTATATATGTGTGTGTGTGTGCCTTGTATGTTCATTGTGATTTCTATATGCACCCCACCCATGTTGAACACCATGTTTTGATGACCAAATATTTTTGGGGGTGTTTTTTCCAACATCCTTATGATGAGGATGGATGGTTGGATTCCTATTCTTTATTGCTCTCTCTTCCAAGTGATGTTGGCATGCATGGGTTGTGATGGCTAGAAGTCAAAATCAAACAGTCAAGATGTGATGTGATGTGATGGCCCAAGTGTCTTCAGGCGAGATGTGATGAGATGGCTTATGGTGAGGGTCGTGCATGGCAGGAGGACGGAACACAATTTATGTCCTTTATATTCATAATTCCCTACTATTCTAGTTACGTGATAGGAACTAAGGTGGTAATAGTGTCATTATAAGAGGGAAATAACAATATGTTAGAAAGGGAAGCATTTTTAGGGTTAATTATGTCATTGTTGGGGAAATATTAGTTTATTAGGAGGGGAAGACTCTAGGACCATGTGTTAAGGGTAGAGATTTGTTTTAAAAGGATACAAAAGTGTGAGCGGGAGGGGATAGAGAATATCTGGGTTGGAATCAATATTTTGGATTGGATTTAGCCTGCGGGATTGGGAGGGATCTCTCCTAAGAGTCTTTTATATTCTTCCTACTCCCCTTATATATGTAAATATTTTGGTTCTCTTCATATATACAAGAATTTGGTCCTCTGCCTTTATCATTATGGTTGTGATTTGATGACTCAAGTGTCTTTGGTCGAGATGTGATGTGATGACCAGTTTTACGTAGGGTGTTTGGAATGATGTGATGCTCATAAGAGATGAGAGCGCTAGGAAATACGATGTTTGGGTTTGAGAGTAGAAAATTAGAGGAAAATAAGTGTGGGTACCCTTCATCGATATTCTTATTATTATGTTATTATAATTGGATATGTTATTTGGTTAGAATTCCATAGTGAGGATGAGATTGGTTGGTTGACTTGCTTAGGTTTTGTCAGTTCGGTAATTTTCTTATGGGTGTATTGGAATGATATTTTTCACATGTGCATGAGAGAAATTGGTATGACCCTACTTGTAACATCCCGGTTTCGAAAGCCACCTAGACGTGCCCCGTACCCAGTTGGTCACATGGCCTCAAGTGCATTTCCCCAAACGCCAGAGGATACCGACTAGAAGTGAGGGACTTGGGTGTGATAGTGGGGAAACTATGACCTCATTGGCAGAGTACACAGTGGAAGTAAACAAACATGCAATCGTGGAAGCAGTAAATAACCAACAATAGTAAATAGCGGAAGACTGAGATAATAAACAACTAGAGCAATGCATAATAAATGATGCATGATACATATGTCTAGGAAAGCATCCAAACAAGTCACAATACTGGAATACAAATAGTACTAAACCAAAGTAAAAAATAAAAGATAAACAGATCCTCAGCATCATAAGCATATGCTTGGTCCCGTACTCTCCAGCTCTACAGCAAGTCAAGTACCTGAAGTAGAAGGGAGCTTGCCCTTATCTATACCTGCAACAATATGATCTGTTTGGGCCCAAAAGCATGACCCAAACAGGGGTGAGACTAAATCTCAGTAGTCAACCACTAGAAGATTTGTGCCTAACAGTCAGTGAATATATGGCAGGTAAAAGTACAGAAAGCAGTCAATAGAAAAGGTACTAAGTAGTAAACAATCCACAGTTCCAAATCAAGAAACAGTGAGACAAACAGTTAATCCTCAAATAGGTACCCCTCTGGGAAGTACTCACGACCATCCCTTCTGGTCCTACCTAAAAATTACAAGTAACCCTTTGGGTAGAACACTCGGTCTAACCCCTCTAGTTCTGCATATGAATATAATAAGACTCTTAGAGGAAGCACTCATAGTCTATCCCCTTATAGTCAAAGGTAAAGCAAGACTCCCTGAGGAAGTTCACACAGTCCATTCCCCATATAGTCTAGGGTATTCAAGGACTCTCTAAGGAAGCTCACACGTCAATTCCCCTTATAGCCCCAAGGTCTAGGACTCTCTGAGGAATCTCACTCGGTCAATTCCCCTTATATCCCCGGTCGTACAATTCAAACAAAGACTCTCTGGGGAAGCTCACACGGTCAATCCCCTTATAGTCTAAAGCAAACAAGGAATATCTGAGGAATCTCACTTGGTCATTTCCCCTTATATCCCCAAGTGGTTCTAGGCTCTCTGTGGATGCTCACTCGGTCAATCCCCCTTATAGCCTAAGTGCTCAAAGACTCTCTGAGGAAGCTCACCCGGTCAATTACCCTTATAGTCTTCTACACCAGGTTCTCATGGCCCTGTGTAGGTCAACGAGCATAGTAGTGTAGTATGGCCAAAGTAAACCTACATAACTACTTGGCTACCAGTCTACAACATATCAAACATGTCTGAAAAACAACTCTCCATCCTACAGCAACAGGCATGGAAAATATGTAAAGCAGCCAAAGGCTAAACAGAACCAAACGGTTGTAAATAGAACATTCATGGAAAAAACACATCTAAAGCATAGCAATAAAACCTATTCATAACTAATTTGCCTCTACACAAGCATACAAGCATGGAAGGAAAACAACAGAGGTAAAATGGTAAACATGTAATACCTCGTTCAGGGGTATTGGTGGAATTTGCACATGATACTCAAAGACTTTTAATAGAAAGTCACAAACCACCTAACTTGGCATTAGGTGATTGATATACTTGAACCACGATCCTTGAGTCTCCTTAGAACACCTTAGATCTAAGAAAATGCACAAAATGCTCAACCCATGATAACTCGCGAAAGAGGATAAATTGGAAAACTATGCTCTAGGATAAGAGAGAACTCACTGATGCGATTCCAATGAAACCAACGGAGTTCGATTCGGAGGGTGGACAGAGGCTCAGGGGTTTGTCGAAGATATGTGACCGTACGGGTTCTCTCGGACGAACAGAACCTAAAAGAAGATGGTTCTATCCGTCAGACGCGACCCCGATGGGTTTAATGAAAAAAAAGTACACGGTGTGTACTCACCTTTTCTATACTCCTCTTTAGGTGGTCTCCATGTCACCCCTACATGGTTGTGTGCGTGGCCATGACACGGCCTCCAGTGGCATCGCAGTACACAGCGTGTACTCATAAAGTACACGGCGTGTACTTCAAAAATTTCCATATTTTCTTCTTTTTCTCAAAAACAACTAGAAAAGGGAAAACATACCTAAAAATAAGATCCGGGTTCTTAAAAACTTCCCCCCTTAAAGAAATTCATCCCTGAATTTCCCTAGCATGGCGTAGAAGAAGAAACCTCGAACAGCTCTGGCCACTGTGATCGTACATTGGCCTCCCTCTCCCAAGTCTCGTCCTATACCTTCCTGTGCTTCCATAGCACCCATACCAGAGGAACAGACTGGCCACAGAGAACCTTTGTACTATGATCAACAATATGGATAGGATGCTCTTCAAATGACACATCCACTTTGAGCTCAACCTTCTTAGGTTGAAAGACATGAGACGGGTCTGAAAATTAACATCGGAGCTGAGAAACGTGAAAAATGTCATGTATGGACTAATACCTCTGAGTTAACTACAACTGATAGGCAACCGGACCAACTCTCTCTAACACCTCAAACAGCCCGACGTACCTCGGAGAAAGCTTACCCTATATCTTAATTCTCTTGTGTCCCAACCTCGGTGTGACACGTAGAAAAACCTGATCCCCGACCTCGAACTCTAGAGGTCATCTCTGCTGATCAGCATAAGACTTCTGTCGAGACTGTGCGGTAGCCATCCTCTTCCAAATCAACTCTATCTGCTCTGTGGTCTCCTGAACAAGATGAGGTCCCATCAAAGATGCCTCTCCTGTCTCTAGCCAACATAAGGGTGATCGGCATGGCCTACCGTACAAATCCTCATAAGGTGTCATATGAACAGTTGCTTGAAAACTATTGTTTTAGGCAAACTCCACAACAGGTATATGCTTCTCCCAAGTACCTCCAAAATCCAGAATGCATGATCGGACCATGTCCTCAAGCACCTGAATCGTATGCTTGGACTGGCCATCTGTCTGGGGGTGGTAAGCTGTACTCAAAAGTACCTGTATACCTAAAGCCTTTTGAAGCCCCTTCCAGAACCGATAAGTAAAACGTGCATCCCTGTCTGAAACAATGGAGTGTAGAACTCCATGTAGATGTACAATCTCTCAGATGTAAAACCATCCCAACTCATCATCACTGAAGGTCTCCTTGATCAGTAAGAAGTGAGAGACCTTTGTAAGCCTGTCAATGACAACCCACACTGCGCCATTCCCTCGAGGCGACCTTGGAAACCCTGTTATGAAATCCATCATGACGTCGTTCCACTTCCACTCAAGAATGGGTAACAACTGTAAAAGCTATGTTGGTCGCTAATGCTTCACCTCCACCTACTGACAAGTGGAACACATCATGACAAAACCAACAACATCCCTCTTCATACCTGGCCACCAATACTGATAGTGTAGATCACGATACATCTTGGTGACGTCGGGATGAACTGCCCAAACTGAGGAATGAAAGTCCTACACCATCTCCTCGCGTATATCTATTGGCACCCATACATGTCCCTGGAAATGCAAGATTTCATACTCAACTATGGTCCACCCAGGAATAGGGTCCTATCCTGACATGCTTTCCCATAGGACTAGGACTTCATAATCTGATAGATGCCTCATTCGTACTCGATCAAGAAGGGTAGAGGTAACAGCTATAGAAGATAGAAAATTCTGCCCCTGTCTGTCGTGCACCTCTAAATTCATGTCAGAGAATAGATCCATAAGCTGCCACTCACTACTGGACTCCCGAACTACCTGTATCTGAGTCCTCCTGCTCAACGCATCAGCCACTACGTTGCCTTTCCCAGGCATATAGGTAAGCTCAAAGTCGAAGGACTATAGGTACTCAACCCACCTCCGTTGTCTCAAATTCAAATCATGCTAAGTGAAGATGTACTTGATACTTTTGTGGTCGGTGAAAACCATAAAATGATCTCTCAGAAGATAATGTCTCCAATAGTGTAAGGCGTGAACAACAGCTGCCAACTCCAGATCGTGCATCGGGTAATTCCTCTCATGTGGCCTCAACTGCCGAGACCCATACACAATGACTCCATCTCCCTACATAAGCACAGCTCCCAGCCCGATACCTGACGCATCACAGTAAACAGTATATCTCTTTCCTGACTCTAGCAAGACTAGTATAGGTGCTGAAGTCAACCTCCCTTTCAGCTCTTGAAAGGCTGACTCACAAGAATCTGACCATAAGAACTTCGTAGCCTTCTTGGTCAGACCTGTCAGTGGCACTACTAAGCATGAAAAGTCTCGTATGAAACGTTTTTAGTATCTAGACAACCCTAGAAAACTCTACATCTCAAAGACATTCTTTGGCTACTCTCAGGAAACTACAGCTCTCACTTTCTCTGAGTCTACTGATACTCCTGTCTCTGAAATAATGTGACCCAAGAAGTGAATCTTGTCCATATAAAAGTGGTATTTTGAGAGCTTAGCATATAACTGATGCTCCCTCAGTGTACTCAAAATGATCTCAAGATGTGTGTCATGGTCGTGTCGATTGTGAGAGTACACTAAGATATCATCCATGAAGACAACCACGAAGGAATCCAAGTAAGGATGGAACACTCGGTTCATCAGTGCCATGAAAACTGTAGGCGCGTTCGTGAGACCGAACGACATAACCATATACTCGTATAGACCATACCTGCTCCGGAAGGCTGTAAGAGGTATATCAGATGGTCTAACATGCAACTGATGATAACCAGATCTCAAGTCAATCTTTGAGAACACTCGAGCTCCTCGAAGCTGATCAAATAGATCATCTATCATCGGAAAGGGATATTAGTTCTTGAACGTCAACTAGTTAAACTTCCAATAGTCCACACAAAGACTGAGGGTGTCATCTGCCTTCTTCACAAACAAGACAGGTGAACCCCAAGGAGAAGTACAGGGTCGTATGAAACCCTTTGCCTGTAACTCCTCCAACTGCTTCTTGACCTCCTGCAACTCAGGTGTGGCCATCCTATAAGGAGGAATGGACACCGGTGCTGCTCCTGGTACAAGCTCAATAGAAAAGTCTACCTCACGCTCTGAAGGCAAACCTGAAAATTCCTCTGGAAAGACGTCCCTGAAACGATCCACCATTGGAGGAAATTCTAACTGTGTAGTTCCCTGATTATCTAGATATAGACTATAAATCTGGGTCATAAATCCTCCTAACCCATTATGTTCTAATCCCACTCTACTCTCCTGGACATCCCACTCACCCTTATGAAGAAAAGATCCACCCTCTGGTGATATGAAACTCACCCTACGACGATAACATTCGACGACTTCCTGGAAGGGAACTAGTCAGTCCATTCTGAGAATGACATCATAGCTCGTCATCTATAGGACATAGAGGTCCCATAAGAAGTGACATCTATCAACCTCTAGAGGTTACTCCATGAAATGATTTATGCTAGGTGTTCTCATCCCCAATGGTGTGTCAAGCGTCAACATACCGGCAGAAGAAAAGATGCAGAGCCCAAGGCTCTCCACAACAGAAACAGAGATAAAGCTATGGGAAGCCCCCGTGTCGAAAAGAGAAGAAGATAAAACTAAGGTTACTAAGATCGTACCTCGAACTGTAGAAGGTGCGGTATCCTGCTCCTGCTGGGTCTGCTCCACTGCAAATATCTGGAATGTTCCATGGCCCTATGATCCTTCCTGACTGGTCTGAGCAGATCCACCCTGTTTTCGCTGAAGGACCGACGACTGAATACCCCGACCACGACCTCCACCTTGGCCTGAACAGCAGGAAGAACTCTAGTTCCTTGACTGATGAGAAACTGGTGGTGATTCTCCCGAACACGAGGTCATAGAAGAACCCCTGTCTCCAGCTGCTAGAGAGAAAAACTGACAGAAACAGTGGAGATGGCCCATCTTGCCGTAAGATCGGCACTCCATCGGGTCTCTCGGAAAATGTGGCCTTGTATGCCCGCTCCTCTCACACTGGTAGCACACCACGTGGCTACCAGAAGGTGCATCCCACCTACTCTGATATCCTCATGCAGTCTCTGTAGGTTCTGGGCGCAGCGGAAGCGCGTTGGTGGGATTTCCCAACTTTAATTTTAGCATTAAACAACGTTCAATCTGAGATCTGTCATGATATAAAATGCCGGATCTTCGGAATAGAATGAAGAATGAAAAAGAAAATAAGAGTCCCAGAACCCCTAATATAGGATCATCATATGTTGGTTATAATTAATTTAATTAATTTATAAGAATTACCTCGATGGAATTCCTTCTTCATTGATGTCTCCGGTCACGATCCTGTGATCCGTCGTTGCATCGTAGAATCCAAGTATAGGATTCCTCTAGCGGTGATCCACGTGTGCTCCACGTATCTCTAGACATCGCCAAAGGGAACTCCAGGTGATAGAATGGAAGAACCTTCACTTGCAATGTCTGTCTTTAATCGGCTTGATCCGGTGGAGGATCTTGCCTTCGTAACTTGAAAACGTTCTTGGTGGAAAGGGAACTCTCTCTTAGCTTGAGAGTATTTCCAATCTGTTGTGCACAACCAAAAAAATGGCTATATATCATGAGAATAATGTAATTGGGATTTATAATACTTAGAATAATAAAATGAATTAATTACCCAAAAGCATTTAATCATTTCATTTAATTCTTAGTAATACCCCATGTCTTAATAATGACAGTTGACTATCATTATTACTTGACATGCACCCAGCGTATCACATTTAATATCATTTAATTAAATAAACAATATTTTCTCACGAATCCTGAAAAAACAAACTACACGGCGTGTATATAAATATACACGGTGTGTACTTTTATTTTTAAGTTTTATTTATTTCCTCCACCTCATTTATTAGACCTTGAGTAATGGATATTTATTTATTAAATAAATGTAACTGCATTACTTGCTAATAAATATATATTATTTCACCAATAATATATTCTCTCGAATAACTAGTGTCGAAATAAATGCGACCAGACATCCTTGAATAATTATTAAACCACAATCGGGAATAATCTTTATTCAACTTGTTAGATTAATATTTAACTGAGATACATAGACACACTTAGTGTGTGACCCTGTAGGCCTCTTTATCAGTGGCATTAGGCGGAGCCTGCCTAAAGTCCAAGAAGTTAACGCTGCAATGACGTGTCTCCTCATACGAATGCTTACCGTGTAATATAATCCTTTTGTCACGATATCTTGAATCAAGCGGGTTGCATGCTAGTGTCATAAACCCACATGATCGATTATTATTTCTTTGACTTTCCGGAATTGAACTCACCCATACTTTACCATGGCCATGGATTTATTTAGGCTATATTAATTCCATCAAAGGGTCTAAGATATCTACTTCTGTTATGGAACAGAAGGGACAAATCCTTTCTCGCATTATCTATTAATGCGATATTACTCGTGATGCACCCAACGTATCCTACCTCACTGCGAACAGTGTGTCGTCACAGTTTTCTTCAATACATCTAAGTGCGTAAGTTTTAATACCCATTAATAATAATATTAAATTCTAAGGATCAATACACACATCCGCATATAGGAACATCCAATGACACTATGAAATGTGGATTTCCTACTGGCGGGTCTCGTTCTCATAATATCCTCCTGGATATTACCAAGGGCGCACACCATGAGAAGGTGCCTCAAAGTTTTATGATTCATCACCCCTAATGACCTGTATTATTTGTGCCCCTCAAATAATATCATCCAGTCATAGAACATACATTCAAGAATAGTGTTATGGCACTTCTGGGTTCTCATCATAGTAGAGATCCGCTATGACCCTTTAATGCAACAATTTTCCTTAGGACATTATCACATGCATTGTCACGCAGAAGAGCAATCAAGATGTGATAAGGCTTTTATTAATGAATAAAGTACAAATTAGTTGGTTCTAGGCCACCAACTCCAACAGAATTCCACTTGGACTAGAGCCAACTGCTAACAACCTTTAACCCGCTAGCTCTCACATGATATTCATGCTTCTGCTGAGATAGTCCTTTAGTCATGGGGTCTGCCACATTCTCTTCCATGGACACTCTTCTCACTACAACTTCACCCCTCTGATAGAAATCCCTCAAGAGGTGATACTTATGGAGTATGTGCTTTTTCCATTGATGTGACCTTGGTTATTTTGAAAGAGCCACCGCTACAGTATTATCATAATACAATGTAATGGGATCTTTACTACTAGGCATCACATCAAGCTCCTGGAAAAAGTTCCGAATCCAGATGGCTTCCTTGGCTGCATCATAAGCCGCTATATATTCGGACTCCGCTGCAGAATCGGCGACAATTGGCTGCTTTGAACTCTTCCGGCTCACAGCTCCTCTATTGAGACAGAAAACATATCCAGATTGCGACTTCAGATCATTCTGATCTGTCTGAAAACCAGCATCATCATACCCTCTAATAAAAATATCCTTTTCTCCTCCATACACCAGGAACATATCTTTAGTTCTTCTCAGATACTTAAGGATAATATTAACAGCAGTCCAATGTTGTTCTCCTGGATCTGCTTGATATCTGCCTACCATGCTCAGTGCATAGGAAACATCAAGCATGGTACATAACATGGAATGCATGATGGATCCTATAGCCGAGGAGTATGGGATCTTACTCATTCTATCTTTCTCTTGTTGTGTTTGAGGACACATTTTCTTAGAAAGATGTAGGCCATGTGACATTGGAACTAATCCCCTCTTGGATTGTTCCATACTAAATCTCTTTAGTATCTGGTCAATGTATGTACCCTGACTTAGTCCAAGTAGCCTCTTGGATCTATCACGAATGATCTTGATCCCTAGAATGTAGGCTGCTTCACCTAAGTCTTTCATGGAGAAGCACTTGTTCAACCAGTCCTTAATTGACTGTAAGGCTGGTATGTCGTTTCCAATAAGCAATATGTCATCAACATATACTACTAGGATAATGACCACATTCCCATTAAACTGCTTATAAACACATGGCTCACATTCGTTCTTAATGAAACCAAATTCCTTTATGGCTTCATCAAATCGAATGTTCCATGACCTGGATGCTTACTTCAATCCATAAATGGATTTCTGCAACTTGAAAACCCGTTTGGCTTCACCTGGTGTCACAAACCCTTCTGGTTGTGTCATATAGACATCTTTCTAAAGGTTCCCATTAATTAATGTTGTTTTGACATCCATATGCCAAATCTCGTAGTCATGGTAAGCTGCTATGGAAAGTATGATTCTTATGGATTTAAACATGGAAATTGGCAAGAAGGTTTCATCATAGTCAATTCCTTGATGTTTTCTGAATCCTTTAGCCACTAGCCTTGCTTTATAGGTGCTAACTTAACCTTCCAAGTCCAGATTTCTCTTGAATACACATTTTCATCCAATAGGCTTTACATCAACTGGCTCATTGACCAGAACCCAAGCTTGGTTCTGATACAAGTAATCCATCTCAGAATTCATAGCTTCTAGCCATCTTGTAGCTTCTGAGATTTCTACTACTTCCTTGTAGGAGAGAGGCTCATCATTGTCCAAAAATAATGATTCACTATCCTCGGTGACTAGGAAACCAAATCTCTCTGGTTCTCTTACCTCTCTTGAGCTCCTACGCAGTACTTGTGTTTCTGGAACCTCTTCCATAGGGACCTGCGGAACTTGTTCCTGTACCAACTCTTTTGTATCTTGATCATCAAATTCATCAAAGTCAATCTTGCTCCCACTATCCTTCTTGAGGATGTGTTCCCTCTCAAGAAAGACGGCTTGTCTGGCGATAGTCACTTTCTTGTCTTGTGGGTTATATAGGTAATATTCTTTTGTTTCCTTAGGATATCCTATAAAGATACACTTCGTGCCCCGGGGTGCTAGTTTGTTGCCTGAGAAGGCCTTAACAAAAGCCTCGCATCCCCATACACGTGTATGCGAAAAAATGGGTTTCTTTCCATTCCATAACTTGAAGGGAATTCCATTTTCCACCTTAGTTGGTACTCAGTTTAATGTGTATGCTGCATTTTGTAATGCATATCCCCAAAAGGATAATGAAAGATCTGCATGACTCATCATTGACCTCACCATGTCCAACAAGGTGTGGTTCCTCCTTTCACTAACACCATTCCACTATGGTGTATAAGGAGGAGTGAGCTGAGATAGAATCCCAGACTCCCGTAGAAGATCGATGAACTCTTGGTTCAGATATTCTCTACCTCGATCTGATCGAAGCTTCTTTATCTTCTTACCAAGATGATTCTCTACTTCATTCTTGAATTCCTTAAATTTCTCTAAGGATTCTAACTTATACCTCATTAAGTAGACAAATCTGTATATACTCAAATCATCAGTAAAAGTAATGAAGTAAGAATATCCACCTCTAGATTCTATTGGAAATGGTCCACATACATCCGTGTGTATCAATCCTAGAAGCTCTTTGGCCCTTTCACCCTGTCCACCAAAAAGCGGCTTGGTCATTTTACCTTGTAAAAAATCATGACATCTATCAAGTGGTTTTAGCTCAGTAGAGTCTAAATAGCCATCTTGACAAAGCTTTGTCAAGCGCTTCTCGTTTACATGACCGAGACGGTGATGCCACAACTGGGTGATGTATGAGTCATGTGAGTTTGATTCGTTATTGATTGCCAACACTTGGTTTTCGTAATTCAATACATACAAACCATTATTTAAATGTGCCATAACATAACATACGTTGTTCTTATAAAAGAGACAACCCTTATTTCCAAACTTGAAAATAAATCCATCCATATCCAAACAAGATACAGAAATTATGTTCTTGGTAACACTAGGCACATAATAACAGTTATGTAAAACCAAAATCATGACAGTTGGAAATGAGAGATGGTAGTCGCCAATAGCCAACGCAGCCAGCCTTGCACCATTGACAGCTCGAAGATCTACCTCTCCTCTGGCGATTTTTCTAAATCTACTTGGTTCCTGCATTTGAATACAGATGTGAGCCCCACAAGCTATATATAATACCCAATGTGTAGAAATAGAAATATTTCACTCGATAACGAACGCACCTTTAGCGTCCCCACACTTTTGGGTGCAGTTCCTCTTCCAGTGGCCCTGCTTGCCACATGCAAAACAAACCACCTCCCGTTCCTTACGCTGCCTCTGGATCTTACTCTTCTTGGAGGGATGGTGCTCAGGGGATTCAGACCATTTATAAGTCTTTGGCCCCTTTACCTTGTCCTTCCTTTTCTTATTCACCATAAGGACCGCGGGTTTGTCATGCCCCATGTCCTTATCTACTTGGAGAATCAAGTTCAGAAGCTCCGATAGACTCTTCTCATTTCCGCTCATGTTATAGTTGACAATGAAGCTAGAGAAGGTTTTGGGCAGCGATGATAGGATGAGATCTGTACACAAATCATCCGGGAATTTAATCCCTAAGATGTCCAGGTGTTCAATGTAGCCAATAAGCTTGACTACATGAGGCACAGCTGGCGCAGACTCTCCAAGCTTAGTTGTGAACAAAGCATTGGAGATCTCATACCTCTCCTGTCTCACCTTCTCTTGGTAGATATCCTTAAGGTGAGACATCATTCTATACACGTCCATGTTTTCATGTTGCTTCAAGATCTCATTGGACATGGCCGATAGCATGAAACATTGGAAATTTGTGGCATCATCCATGTGTTTCATATAGAGAGATAATTCTTCATCACTGGACTCTTTCCCAGGAGCAACTGGAATAGGCTCTTCCAGCACATACAATTTCCTTTCGTGGTGAAGGATGACGCGTAAACGCCTCTGCCACTCTTGGAAATTGGTGCCGGTGAGAAGGTTTTCATTCTCGAGTATGGTTCGCAATGATATGTTTTACGTAATTTACTTGTCGTTTCTACAAATTAAGATGAGAAAAGGTTTAGTACTTTATTACAAAATTGAGACAAATAAATAAATTAATACTTATTAGTCTCCCACTATTTTATCAAAATCCAATAGCCCTCACCATTGACTTCAGAATATTCTGTTTCCTGAATATTCTAATGGAAAGGATCCATAATTCCCTTCGCATTACCAAAACTAGGGTTAGTCAAGAAACTTGAAGGGTTTTAGGTAGGCATTCCAAATTCTAACTGCATTAACTCGCAGCTCCTTGATCCGCTGAGTGGACTCCCCAATCTTGAAATCCTTTTATTTTGGATTTCCTCAACCTTTTCCTCTTAGTCACACCAAGTCCTGCTGTGGAAGTCAACCCTTGATGCAAACCAAGTTAAGTCAACCCAAAACCTTGAATTAGAATTCCCCGATAACACTACTAGAAAAATGACCTATAGCCACGGACTTATAGCCACAATTTTATAAATCTGTGGCTATAGGTTAATTTATTGCCACACCTAACTTAAAACCCGTGGCAATTAAGGTTTGATCCTCGAAAGTTTCCTCTTCTCTGCGTGACCCCCTCACATTACCCTCACCTCTACGCGGCCCTCCTTCCCCAACGGTGCCCCTCACGAGCTCTCTTCTCCCCTGACCCTCCTCCCCCGATGGTGCCCTCGCGGTCTCTCTTCTCCCCCGACCCTCCTCCCCCGACGGTGCCCTCGCGACACTGCCCCTCGCTGCAACCCCACCATGAAATCTCATCTCCGACCCTCCTCCCCGGACGCTGCCACTAAATGTGGACACCTCACTTCCCCCTACCGACGCTGCTCCTAGGTTTCCACCCTACCTCCTCCTCTGGCACGCCTCTGACGCAGCCAACCCCTCCTGGCGATCCTCCTCCTTCTTGCGGATCTCGTTCGGTCACAGCTCCTGAATTTTCTTACCCACAAAGTTATTTAGGGTTCTATCTTCTATGTTGGGTTCCTTAGATCTCAATATATCTTTTGATTTATCTTCTCACAAGTCATACTCATGTAAATAAAGAGAGACGAGTAATCTTAGAGAACCCTTGGTTTTGGGGAAGATACATCCTGCTAATTTCCACGATGGAATAATGAAACCAAATAAGTAATATGTATAATAACACTGTGTGAGAAGTTTAAACCACATGGTAGAGATTAAACAATGTAATGTAGCAGCATGAGGATATCTGTGTGATGATATGATTATGTGACCTCGTGATACAACCATATTCCAATAGCAAATTATGAAAATATAATGTGAATGTGTGATTATCATTCAGATATGATCACACCGACTGGTCCTGTTGGAATATATCATGTGTATGTCTCTTGTATAATTACTTTACATGGAATTTTCATATATTATTTCTTATCTATCGTATGTTATTATTGAAAAACCATTTTAAAATATTAAAAATTAATATATTTAGTTGTTTTTAAGGCTTTGTTTCACATGATTACATAAATTAGTCAAAGTTTTTAAATGTTGATAATTATGTAAGACTTGAATGATGATCTGGGTGATAACTACTAGAATTTAGAGATATAGCCACGGATTTATATCCACGGTTTATACAAACTGTGGCTATATCAAACCTAATGTTACGATGGTCATGGTTGTACCCTACCCCCTCGCGCTTATCCCCCTCCCTCAATCACGATTCTCCCCTCCCACAATCCATATTATGCTTCCCTCCATCGCCATTCTTCTCATCAGTCTCCCACTCCTCCTCTCGGGCTTCTCCACCTTCCGGCCTCCTCCAAGCCTCCCCTTCCCGCATCTGTATCCCTGCCTCCTCCTCTTCTCACCGGGTCACTGCATCCACCTTCACCTTCCAGTCTCCTCACCTCCCCCTTCCCGCATCCGCATCCGCACATCCCCATCCCGTCTTTCCTGCATCTCTTCCTCGCCACCTCTCCGCCTCCCTGCCTCCCCGCCTCCCCGCCTCCCTACCTCCCCGCATCCATCGGTTCTCCCTGCCCTTCTCGGCTCAAATTTTGGCTCCACCTCGCAGATCGAGCTCCCTCAAAGATCCACTCCCTCATGGATTGCACACATCGCCTCCCTCATGGATCCCATAAAATATTTCCACCTTCCACTTTCACGCTCTTGTCCCAAAAAATTGATGGAAGGTATGTATTTTATTATCCCCTCATTTAATATATATTTGCAACTTCTATATTTCTGATATTTTCAATCCCTCCCTGCTAAACGTATGGATATATTTATGGTTTGGCCTCCAACATTGTTAAGGAAGGTTTAAAAGGGATGGTTTTAGTCCCAGACACATTTAAACCCGAAAGAACAACCATAGACCAGGTGGGTGTCACCTAGAAAATATGTTAATGTACTGGTCAGGTGAAAGGCATGCTAGAGATCTCATAAGGTAAATTGTATCTTGATTTAGTTGATGGATCCTTCACTATGGTGTCCTATAAAAAGGCTTCTAGAAATAATCCATCTAAGGAATCCCCCTTTGTTTTGGAAATATCTTCCAATAAATTTAGTCTCATTTGTTGAAAAAGTTGGGCAAATGAAATTGATGAATAATAAAAATTCTAAAAGAAGGAAAACCAAATTGGGTGCACCGACCAGAAGGAAAATGGTCAAGGAAAAGAGAAAGAATCCATTAGTGGAGGTGGATAAGAAAATATTTCCCCCAAACAAGGGAATATTATTCTCAAAATGAGTATCTTGTTCTAAAAATTACAAGGCCTCAAAAATACAAAGACTTCTCTTTCCCTTAGGTACTTCATTTCACAGCATAAGCCTAGGTTGATTGGTATCATAGAACCCATGGTGAAGTTTGATTGTTTTAAAAATGTTTGACCAGAATTAAACTGAATATGTTTAGATGATAAATAATATTAAGACGGAAAATGTGGAAACCCTTGGGGTGATTAAAAGAAAGGATGTTCAATATAATATTTTCTAAATTGGGCAGCAGCATATTATAATCAGTCTTGACTTAGGTAACTCCTCTTTTTCTAGTCTCTTTTATATATTCCTTTAACTGCTATATAAAAATAAGAGGCCTATGGGAGGAATTGTATTTAATATCAACTCAGATCAATGTGAATAGAGTCTTCATAGAGGAATTTAACTTTGTTCTAAATAAAAATGAAAATATTAGAGGAAACCTTATTAGAGTAACCTCTATAGACTTCCAAAGATTCACTGATCAGTTATTTTTGAATGATATAAGACTATTAGAATATGAGTTTACTTTGTTTTATAACACTATTAATAAGAGGAAAACCGTTAAAAATGATAGGTTATTTCATGCTCTTGAGATAAACTCTTTGACTTTCTTAATGGTTCCCTAAAAGTCTACATCAATTACCCTAGGAAGTTAAGGCAAGGGGATACCCTTTATACTCCCCTCTTTATTTTAATTGAGGATTAACTCAGTATATGTTTACTACAAGTTATTGATCAAAGGAAAATTATACATATTAAGTTTTCTCAAAACATCAAAGTTACAATGCACATCCTTTATGCCAATGATATTCTCCACTTCTGTGAGGCTAAAAATGGATGTACAAACTTCATTAGAGAAATATTGTCCTATTATGAATAGGTATATGATTAATCTATTTCAAGGAACAAATCGATGGTTATTTTTGGGAATGGAATTTAAACCGGTAAAAAGGATCCATCATCAATATCTTGAAGGTCAAGCAAGGGGATCTAAACTTTAACTATCTTGGAGGAATACTCTTTTATGGAAGATTTGGAGTAAGATATCATGAAGGAATTTCCAATAAAATCTAATCACAACTCACTTGTGGGGAATGTAAGACCTTATATCAATATAGAAGGATATTCCTTCTGAATTATCTCATTACATATGTGTTTGTATATTCCTTTCATCTCTATAAATAGAAAAGGTAGCTAGTTAAATAGTGGGCACTCAAATCTATAATTTTGTGTGGTCGAGTAATATCCATGAAAGAAAAATTGTATCTATGGATTTGAGGAAATTTTTTAAGCCTATTGATATGGGAGGTATTGGTATAAAAAATCTCAAATTCTTTAACAAGTCCCTTGTGGATATCTATATACAGAATTTGTTAAATTCAAACCAAGATTCAACTAAATTAATTAGGAAAATAATAGATTTGTTTGCATAGGGATAAACAATTTTACTTGGGCTTCTCAATTTGGCCACCCATAAGAGATGAGTATACTAAGATAATGATGCACACACTTTGGAAGTATATGTTCTATAAAATTTTGGAACTCTAATAGGAATAGTTGTCTAATTTTTTTAAAAAAAATTATCTGCCCTCTAGCCTGAATAAAATCTTCATTTACAAGGAACCTGAACATCTTGAGTAGATGAATTATCTCCTCTGCACTGGTATCAAATAGGAAATTGCTTCTTTCATTTTTTTGAGTAGGATAAGGCCTTATAAAGCCCATCTATACTAGGAACTCTCAACCTAAAGCTACACTATCATTATCAGTGTGGTGTTGATGACGGCCCACCTGGTGGATGTAGTTCTTTAGGAAATCTTTTGTCCCTACCACTAGGAAACTATTTATTTGGAATGTGTTAATCAACAGGATTCTAACATATGATAGGATTCAAATGGTTGGATTATAGGTGGGATCCTACTGCTTGCCCTATCTTAATAGTTGTGAGAGTTGTCACCATGTTTTATTGGAATGTGTGTCTAATAAAAAGATATGGAATCTCTTTGAGTCTATATTTCATTATAAGTTAAAAACTAATAAAATTTTGGATTCATTCATGAGCTACCTGATAAGTTTGGATATGATTTTTCAACTAAAGAAATTTATCTGTACTTTTATTTTTGTTGGTTTTCACTATATATGACAATCAAGAAATAGTATCAGATTTAAAGGGAATACGCTTCCCATTAAAAACATTATTTCAGGTATTATGGTAGACATAAAAGTGAAATCTAAACTGTAAGTGGGATACATAAATAACAATATGGAGACCTCATCATTACCAAACTTCTTGGGTACATTGGTATGATTAGAAATCCTTCTTAACCTAAATTCATGAAATGGATTCCTCTAATCCCATCATGAATGAAAATCAATGTTGATAGTGATGAATTAGGAGAACCTAGTCCCTCAAGTTGTGGTGGAATTTTCAAAACCAGTAGAGGCTTCATCAAGGGATGATTCTAACAATTGGTTGGTAGATTTATTACTCTTGAAGTTAAACTTTGGGTGGTAATTCATGCAGTTAAATATGTAATCATTATGGATGGAATAAGTTATGGATTGAAATTTAATTCTTGTTGGTGGTCAACATACTCAGGTGTAAATCTACATTGTTCCCACTGCAGCTCTACAAGGAATGGATGGATTATTATTGTTATTGAGGGAAGATACACTTCATGGAATCTCACATATGCAGGGAGTATAATATAGTGTTCAATGAACTATCTAATAATTTTTTAGAGAATGGGACTTTATTTTGGTTTTTTATCTCAATGATGAATTTCTTCACCTTTGTCACTCTAATGTAAAGGGTGATGTCTACACATATCTCTAAATTCAATTTATTGTATCTCCACTTTATTTTTAATAAATTTGATGTGAATGGGTATTCTAACCCATTCCATGGACCTTCTTGGGTTATTATATCATGTTACATGTTGTCACATATTTTTATTTCTAGTTATTCCATGATTATAGGATACCATACAATATTAATGATTGTTATTTCTAGTTATCACATGTTGCATTTTTTATGTATAATATTATGTCATCTGCCGAGTGTGGCTTGGATCTTTTGAGGATACCAGGGTGGAGAAAAAAAAGGATCCAATTACAACCTCTTCTTCTACTTTATACTCTTTTTATGGTTCATAACCTACTAATAGTTTTGATGTGATTACTTATCTAATGCTTTGTAATTTGAATCCTACAGACCCAACCATTAAAACTTCATTAACTCATGCTGCTATGAGATCTGTTAATCACTTCTCTGTCATATCTAATAATAATACTACTCTTGAAATGAATTTGGTAACCATAAATTTAGAGAAGGAGTTATCTCCTTCTCCCCTTGTGCACTCTAAATCTATTACCAGTTATGTAGAATTAGGGAGTCAGATGAGTATTTTTAAGGTTGTTTCAACTGAGACACATACAATGACTTCTAAAAATATTAAAAATGATGTATAACCTATCAAACCTACTTGCACCTCCCTGATACAGGACCCTAAACATATGTAGGCATGTAATATTTCCTTTCCATTGAATCTGTACCATCCAACAGATCTGGATACTGCCTAACGACAGACAGTGGGATACTTCAATGTTTTCAGGTACTCCTATTTATACATCTATAATTAATTATGATTTCTCTATGAAATATGGAAACTTGAATTCTAATCATAATATCAATTCTTTGTCGATCTGTTCTAAGAATTCTGTAGACTCACCTATGAATGATCCAATTAGCAAACCTACAAAGAAGATTCTAGTCAAATATAGGAATGAACAAGAACATGCCACTAAAAAAAACCTAGAGTTTAGAAGGTCTACTAGAAAAAAATGCTCTGGAATAAAGAGAAAAGGGTGTTCTAACTCCAAATTCAGGTTTAAATGATGATCCCCTTTTTGAATTTTCAGGGTATCGCTAACTATGACATGTTCATTTTTTTAAAAAGACCATCATCCTATGTTATTTTCCATCACTAAACCTAAAATTTTGTTTTCCTCTGTATAATCACATTTATTCCAACATAATTATGTTTTTACTAGTGAAATCAATAATACACTCAATGTTGATTCTTTATAGATTTTTTCACACTTTTATTTACACAATGTTAGTGTTTTCAATATCTCTATCCATATATTTACTTGCAACTTTAACATTTATGGCACACATAATTTCTGCTCCTTTGTCAATTCTAAAAATAAATATCAAGAAAGAAGAACTATTTGGAATGATCTTTCATCCCTAGGCACTAACATAACTACCCCTGGTTTCTAATTGGAGACTTTAATGACATTCTTAACTCAAGCGAGAAAATTGGACCTTCTCATGCTTTAATTTCAATGAAATAATTTAAATCCTCGATTGAAGACACTAATATCATTGAAATTAATCTCACTGGTGTAAAATACACTTGGTATAGAAGACATTACAAAAAAATGGTTGCCTCCAAATTGAATAGAGACTTCATGAATGTCCCTACTATAGATTTATGGGACATTATCTCCAGAACCACTCTTCACAAGCTGAATTTTGATCATCATACCATCTTGGTCAATGTTTCCTCTAATGTCATGAAACCCCGATTGGATCATTATTAATTTTGAAAACTGCAGCGTCTCCTTGAAGGTTAGAAAAACAGAGAATGTTTTGAAGAATCTTCTACAATTATCACTTCATCAAAATCTGAATTCTGGAAGGTGATTGAAAAAGGTATTATTGCAAGGTTATGATTTCATAATATCTAATTCTTGATTAAAACAATAAAATACTGCTATACGGGGGTATAATGTTATTAAATTAGTGGAATTTATATGGAATATTGAATAAGTTTCGGGGTTGTTCTCTGAAATTAAAACATGATACTTATTAAATGTTTTGGAATTTTAATAACAAAGGCTAACAATATGTCATGTCACATTGTAAAATATTTTAAACAATGTTAATTTCATTTTCTTTTAAGATACCTTTCTTATGGTGCTTTATTTTAGTTGATATGCAATTTATTTTTTGGATTTAAATACATTTTAGGGCTTAATTATTTATTTGGAAGTGTTTTTTATCATTGCTCAGGTTTTCCTACATGGAAGCCCTCTCTTGGAGTGTTATAATTTACAAATGAAAATGTTATCAAATATAGAATGTTTTAGACAGGTATGTTTTAGTTTAGTTTTTATTTTATTTTCTTTATCACATTGGACACTTAGGTCTTTTACTTCTTTCAGTGGACAAAGGGTAATTAGATTCTGTGAAGGGGGGAAAATGGGGTTCAGATTGATTCAGTCCACCGACTTTGATCCGAGGTAAGATTATATGGTTACTACTTGTCTCGTACCTCATGTATTTGGGAATTTCAGTGTTTTTGACTCCATATTATGTTTTCAGTGGGGGAGCATCAACTTTTAGTTAGAAAGCTCCAAGAGACGAAGTGGATGGTTTGGTTCCACCTTGAGATAGGATCCCTCTTCTAGCCTCTTTAATTCAAAAATGCTTTAAATTGAATTTAGCTTCTTTTTTAATTCTGTTTAATTATATTGAATTTCATATCTTGAATAAGTGTTCTTTAATATAATTGTTTCATTTGATAAATAAAGTCATGTTTTTATAATAAAACCCCTCCAATGGAGGTGCGCTGTCTGCGAAAACTCACAGTAATAGTTATGTTGATCTAGTTCCTTAAATTATTGCATTTGATTTATGCAGAATGAGTTTTAAAATAAATGTTAAATATAATTAAATGAATTGTGTGATAAAGCAATGTCATGATTTTATAATAAAACCCCTCCAACGGAGGTGCTCTGTCTTCTAAACCAAAGAGTAGTGATAGTTATTTGTATCATGTTTATATTTGGTTTGAGTCTTTCATATGTCTCTTGTTGGTGTTTGTTTTGTGGCTAGTTAGTTTTTGTTTTCTTTGAATAATATAAACTAGCTTATCATACTCGTTTAACTCAAATGACATTGCCCGAGTAGGCATATACCTTGACCATGACACTTTCCTTTTCATGCATTGAATATTGTAAATAAAATTTCCATGTTTAGGAAAAGTGAATGAATTTGTAAATGTTTTGTGTAGGGTATATGATTCTTTTCCATCATTTTGTTTCCCTTTAGATGTTGTGTCATTGTGCCACTTGCTAAAACCTTCTCTGGAGATCCTTTGTTATAGCATATTAAATAGTTGATTTGTTCTATCATTTGTCGGTGGGGCGACGACCGGAATGTTGCCCCGCCTCCTCCCGCTCCCTTCGCTCCTGGACGAAAGGTGCTGCCCCACAGATGTCATTGGACTGGACCAACACGTCGTGGTCATGCCGCGGTCACGCCGCGGTCACGCCGCGGTCACGACGCGGTCACGCTGCGGTAATGCCATGATTTGGCCCTGCTCCAGCCACATCCAGCCCACACCACCCCCCTTCCACCTTCATTTCAGCCCGCTGCCACCAACATTCCAGCCCGCAACAGCCCCCCCTGCCACCTTCGAATCAGCCCGCACCATCCCTCCAGTACCTGCAACTAGCCCCCTTCCACCAGCATTCCAGCCTCCTTATGCTCCCTTCGCTCCTGGCCGGAAGATGTTTCCCCACAGATGTCGCTGGACCGAGCCAACACGCCGTGGTCCCGCCACGGTCCCGCCGCGGTCCCGCCGCGGTCACGCCGCGGTCACGCTGTGGTCACACCACGGTAATGCCATGATTTGGCCCTGCTCAAGCCACATCCAGCCCACACCACCCCTCTTCCACCTTCATTTCAGCCCACTGCCACCAACATTCCAGCCCGCAACATCCCCCCCTTCCACCTTCGAATCAGCTTGCACCATCCCCCCAGCACCTGCAACCATCCCCCTTCCACTAGCATTTCAGCCTCCTCCCGCTCCCTTCGCTCCTGGCCGGAAGATGCTGCCCTGCAGATGTCGCTGGACCAGGCCAACACGCCACGATCACGCCGCAGTCCCACCGCGGTAATGCCATGATTTGGCCCTGCTCGAGCCACATCCAGCCCACACCACCCCCCTTTCACCTTCATTTCAGCTCGCTGCCACCAACATTCCAGCCCACAATAGCCCCCCCTTCCACCTTCGAATCAGCCCGCACCATCCCCCCAGCACCTGCAACTAGCCCCCTTCCACCAGCATTCCAGCCTCCTCCCGCTCCCTTCGCTCCTGGCCAGAAGATGCTGCCCCGTAGATGTCCACTACTAAAAAATGACATATAGCCACACATTTATAGCCGCAATATAAATGGTCAGTGGCTATAGATTAGATATAGCCACGATCATATCATTCCCCGTGGGAATAGCTTCTTTTTTTTATCCTCCATTGAGGCTTTCTTCTCCACTCGCCCACTCCCCAATCTCTCCCTCGAAACCGTTCTCCTTCGATCGTCTCCCAAGTGATTTCCCCCTCATCCGATCCTTGCCAGATTCTCCTTCACCCTCACCGGCTTCTCCATTCACAGCTCATCCATTCGCGACATCTCTATTCATGGTTCCTCCACCCCTCAAGTGTTCCTCTCCTCCCACATACCCTTATTTGGGTGTACCTCCTCTATCTGGTGCATCAGCCGATGTTTCCCCTCTCCGAGATTGAGATCCCTGTCCTCCGCCCGACCGAACTACCCTTCCCTGCCTACTACTCTTGTGAAGGACTCGATCAGCTCCCTGATCTCATGACATTGGCTCACACAATGGAACCCTACCCGCTTCATCCCTCCCTGCTCTCGTGACATCGGCTGAGGCATTGTGTCTGATATACCTGGATAAAATTTTGTCTTAATTCACACTTCTTTTACTTATACCAAAAATTCCAGAAACTTATACTATCAATGATCAAAATGCCACGTATCACTAAACAATAAACATGTCAGATTCTTTCAGCCATAGAAAACTTCATTAAGCACATAACCAAGTCCAAGATTATTCATCCAACCAGATCTCAATCGTGACTTACCTTGCCCGAAACATTCTCCGGGGAACTCAAGAAATCTCTATAATCATTAAACAACTTCTCTCACTAGCTCAAGATCAAAAACTTTTCCTCAAAATTAACTTTTCAATTATAAATTAGGGTTTTTTTTGTTTTAAAATCATTTTTTGTACCCTTTCATAGTTCCCTTGGAACATGGGTTACCACGATTAACGTGACGTATCTCACTTATGAAAGTCATCTTAGTCATCCAAAACCTTATTTCCAACCTATGTAAGCATCATACATGAATCCAAGCTTCTCCAAATTTCAATATCCATTCTTTAAAAAGACAAAACACCTAAAAAACCCACTTTATTAATATCCATCAACCATTTGAAATCAAAACCAATCATATTTTTTTGGTGAATACATCTCAGATAACAACATTTGAATTGACATACCACTACCTTACTTCGACACCACTCTACTCATCCTCAACAAAACATAGGAATTTCATTTGTTAAATATTATATATTTATAAAACCAAAATAATAAGGAAATTGGAGGCTCCAATATTTCATTTTTATTCAACCAGAAGAGGGAACACTATCCATTGAATAAAAAACATTGTCTTTAATAGCCTCATAATGGAATGATGCTTGCCTTCAATTCCATATCCATGGAAATTTACTTAAAAACATTCTTTGGAAATTGCTTCAATCCTATCACTTTATTCATTCATCATTGTTCCCATTTTATTTATGCTGAAATTCAAGGTATCTTCTCTATTCCGTTTCTTATTCTCCAAGTCATCATCTTCGATCATCACATTTAAAATTCTTGCATGAAATCCCATTATTCCACAATCTCTTATAAGTTTGGGATATCTTTGTTTAAATGGGATGAACACATCCTTGATTGGAACTTGATGTTTTTTCTACCTGTTCATAATACATTCTTTTTATCTCCATAATAGTCTAAAAAACCACTTCCTTTCTAAAAACCAATGTTATAATCACATGAATTTAAATGGGTTTTAATATCTATTTTGGTGAAAAATATTTCTACACCAACGTTATATTGACAAAGACTAAGCCATTAATAACTAGTAACTACATTGATCTATATGAAATTATTATCTATATAGATACATATTTGTATTTATTTTACAGTATACATATTTAGGTATGCGCTTATTTCCAGTATGCATTACCACTTTTCACTCACATAGAAAATAAGTGTGACATAGCTACTGTATGCATTGATTTTTCACTATGGAGTACTATTATGAACTTATATAGAGAATAAGCGCATTAATATTAGTTCCTTCCTATTTGAACTTGTTTTCCAAGAATTTATATTGGAAAAAATCCAATATATGTGTAAGTGAATTTATAGTAGACAGTTATTTTAAAGCTTACATAGAAATAGAAGAGAAAAAAATATAGAGGAGAAAGAGTTTTGAGAGAAATAATATATATATATATATAATCATATGTATTTATTATGATGTATTGCTAGTATATTATTTCCAAACTTATGATATATTGTTTGTATATTAAATAAATCATCAGATGTATATCTAGAGAAGAAATCCAAATCAATTAGGATGAAATACTCTTCATATTACATTCATAGTTATGTTAATATACCAACACTACATCATAATTAAATCAAATATTATATCTTGAATTGAATCAATTTCAATTCAAGAATATTATCAGTTTGAAAATGTTAACATATTTTAAGGGAATCTGTTAGGATGTATTAATACTTGAGTTTGTATGTTAAAAAATTTTAATGTATAATTGATGAAATCATAAAAATACATTGTGATTAATATACAATGATGTATTTTAAATTGTTTTTATAACATCAATTATACATAGAATGTAATAATCAGATGTATTTATAATAACCAAGGAAATGTTCTTTCTTCAATTAGAGGAGTTGATTAGAGTTTCTTTAGAAAAAACCAACTTAAAAAAAAGTTTGTTAACACAACAATTGTAAACTAAAATTGAAATTTTAATCATAAGAGATCCAACTCAATTATGTTGGTATATTTATTATTATGTATTGTTGTTTTTTTATGAACAGTACATCACAATTATACATTGATTTAATAACATAATTGATCCAACTCATTTATGTTCACATCCAATAATTGATGTTATCATAATAAATACATTTTATTATTATACATTGCTGTTTTTTTATATTGTTAGTATAATAAACTTTAGCAATACATTATTAAACCCCGTTTTTCATATGATGAATCATTATTTTTGTGGTCTAACTATAAATTTCATTGTATTATAGGTTGTGCCTTCTGATGAAACCTCTAGAAAATCTATTTCAAGTACTACAACAATTCCATCTTCATAGTCAATAATACGAACTATTTAATTTTATTTTTGTTTCAAGTTTATATTGAGAAAACAATTTTTTTTTATGTAAACCTTCACATTTTATTGGTGAAACTCCTTTTTCATTCTATGAAATCTATTTTTGAAAAATACTTAAGCTACTATTTTTCTATAACTTCTAAAAAATTAGATTTTCAATATGTTATGTATTCTCCTCTTCTTTTCCATAGCTACTACTATATCAGTTTTATATATTCCAGCAACATACACCTTTCATTCAAGGTTTGATAATTAATCTCCTGTTCTAATTTTTCCACACTCATTCTAGGTGTGGCACAGTGTATTATTTTGTTCAAGAAATTTCCTGTTAATTCATATAAATTCTCAGGATATTGTTCCATGATCT
Organism: Viscum album; assembly: GCA_963277665.1. Taxonomy (NCBI): domain Eukaryota; kingdom Viridiplantae; phylum Streptophyta; class Magnoliopsida; order Santalales; family Viscaceae; genus Viscum; species Viscum album. The sequence goes on along the minus strand of OY728158.1, from coordinate 902,281,227 downwards.
GCTTCTTTTCATATTAGTGTTGTGATGTCCGTTATTGTGTGGTCTTATAAAATGGTTCAACTAACTCCCCAAACTCCATGCCCTTTGTTCTTTATTTTGATTATTACCCATATCTGGAATTGTGGAATGTTTCTTCCTCTTCATGGCATAAATCTTTGTTAATAACTAGTTCCCTTAATATCCAACCATTTCCATCTCCAAAATTTCTCAGCCTCATTCACCATGGAATGGGGCAGGCTGTTGTGAAATTTTCATTCACCATATCACTTTTATCTTGCTCTCGATAATTCATTGTAAGCTCCAAATCCTTCCAACTATTGATTATTCTTTAATAAACATAATAAACAATATCAAACACCATTTGACTTTCCACCTCCACATGCGCATCCATATACTTCCATGTGAACCAATTCTCTATATCTCCTTAGAGAATTTTCTTTTTATAATGTCATTAATATATTCCTATGCTTTAAACATTTTAAATCATTTTTTATTTTTAAAAAACCAACACACAAGCTCTTTGGTTACAAAATTCTCCCCATTTGGTGTTCATTGTCAGCTCTACTCCCCCTTTCTCAAGAAACTTCTTTCACAAGATATATGATGTAAAAAAACATCTTTTCATGCCTCCAAATATGAATTTCATACCTTAGTCCCCTTGTTGGATAGAATAATTCCAGATTTTGTTATTTTTAATCTTATAACTACTTTCTTTAAACCCACCTACACTTTCCACATTAAATTACAATTATTTAATTCTAAACTTTGAATTGAGTTTTACACAAATCCTCTAGGCCTTGTGAGTTGTATATTTATGTATAAAACGATATTTTAAGCCAACAAACTTGTTTGTTATGTGTCACTCACCTCTTTGAACTACCACATGATTAAATGGCTTATTATGTAAGTGTTTATGCCTCTTTTTTCCATCCCTTTCTTCAATAATTCATGTATTATTCTAATATTCAGTTATGAATTGTCTAGTTATTAAGTAGTTTATGGTATTTTAGAAGTGAAGGGCTATACTCGTCATCGGTTTTAGGAACGTTCCTGATTGAGGATGGTCCCTATTATTTTTTCATGTTGCAAATACTTATTGGGAAGCTCTCTCAAAGTCTATATAGTCAGGTATGTCCTATAATTTTAGGATTTTCAATGCAGTAGCTTCAAGAATCCATTTTTCTTCATTTTTTAAGATGATTTTGATGTGGCAGTAGGCAAGGGGCAGGGGTCCTATCCGGGTTTGGGGGGGTCTGTCCATGGGGGGGGGGGGAACTGGAAGGGGGGGGGGTGAGGGAGGGCAGTGGGGGGGAGGGTGCAGGGGGTCTGTAGGGCATAGGGGAGGGGTGCAAGAGGGCAGGGGGGTCTGTAGGGGAGAGGTGCAAGAGGGAAGGGGGGGAACTGGCAGGGGGAGATGGTGCAGGAGGGCAGGGGGGTGTCTACAGGGCAGTGAGGAGGAGGGTAGGGGGTGAGTGGGGGGGTTTGCAGGGGAGAGGTGTAGGAGGGTAGGGGGGAACTGGCAGGGGGAGATGGTGCAGGGGGGCAGGGGGGGTGTCTGCAGGGCAGTGGGGAGGAGGGCAGGGGGGTCTACAGGGAAGTGGGGAGGGGTGCAAGGGGGGGTCTGTAGGGTAGGGGGAGGGGTGTAGGAGGGCAGGGGGTCTGCAGGGGAGAGGTGAAGGAGGGCAGGGGGAGTGGGGGGTGTCCAGGGTCTGGAGAGGGGAATTTGCAGGGTCAGGGGGGGAATGGCAGGGGTGGGGGATGGCAGGGGGAGAGGGGTCAGGGGGCAGGGGTGTGCTGGGGGCAGGGTATGTGTGCAGGGGGGGTGCAGTGGGCTGGGGGGGAGGTGCAGTGGGCAGGGGGTAGGGGTGTGTGCAGTGGGTTGTGGGGGAATTGCAGGGGCAGGGGGGAGTGTAGGGGGCAGTGCTGGGGAAGGGGGCAGGGGGGCTGTTTTCTTTATGGAATGGGGGGACATATAGCCACAGTTTTAAACTGTGGATATATGGATATAGCCAAGGTTTAAAACCGTGGAAAAATTCCTATAGCAATGGTTTTAAACCATGGATATATATATTTCCAAACTTAGGATTATGTCATGGTTTGAAAATCGTGGCTATAGGGTGTTGCCACGATTCAAACCGTGGCTATAGGTTTTTCCATATAGCCACACCAATACTATCCATGGTTTATGAGATCGTGGCTATAACCTATAGCCATAGTTTTTGGGCCTATAGCCACGGTTCCAAACCGTGGCTATAGCCTTATTTTGTATTAGTGTAATCGAAAGCACCCCAACTAGGGTTGGTCAAGCACTTTGAACTATGGTTCGATTCTAACCAAGATTATGGAAGGCTATACCGACTTAATATTTCTTTGAGGGATTTTATCCTTATACATAAATTTTCATTTTATTATCTTTGATTACATTATTGTTAATATTAAGTTGGATATACTTAATTGATTAACCATGTCAAGATAATATTTACGTATAAGCCGGTCTTATTTTAGTTCCATATTGCATGCTTGTTTAATTCATTAATTGTGTGATCGTGACAACACACCCACAATAAATATAAACCATGCAACTGACAGAAATAAAATAAATGGTATGATCATGATCTTTGTTCTATTGGTTAGTTTATCTAGCAGTTGATAAACTAACCCAAGACCTAGGGGAGAAAACACCTTAAACCTTTCGAGTTCGTGTTTACAGCTTTCCACTTGTCCATATTTGTATCTCCTGGGATTGGTTTCACCTCAGCTCCTAACTTGAGCCAACTCCACTAGCTTGGGAGCTCCATCCATTACATATGCATTTATCTCACATGCAGGTGAGGGGTAAAAAGGGGTTTTTATAGAAAATAATCCTTGGGTGCGCAGACCCTACATATTAATGAGGAGAAGGCTCGCAGGCCAACAAATTTAATTTAAATAAATAAATTAAAAGAAACCATTCACATACAAAGGTCTTGGTCTAGATCATGATCATCCATACATGCAACGATATTTACATATAAATAAAACTAGCATTCAATTCTTTAATCGTTCTTGCTTAAAATAAATCACGCTCAAATAAATTAATTATCTTTAATTAATCAATCCTTTTATCGTAAATCCTTTTCTGAATTTCCTTGAGATTCTCATCCATCATAATTTTAAACAAATAAATTCATTTAAAATTATCCTTTTATGTAACTTGTACCTTGGAGGAAACCCGGTGAATTCTCGTTCATTACGCAAATGTTAAATTAAACACATGTATATATAACACCTATCACGTGTTGTGCCTCATCTTTACGCCTGCACCATGGTACACGTCTCAAGGGTTTGTATAATATAATAATTAAATTTTAATAAATCTGCGTAATTTGGGTGAGTACATGGCGTGTAGTTTCAACTACACAGCGTGTACTTTTCTTCACCGTCCATCTGAAGTACACGCCTGGGGACATGGCATATTAATGTACTTCGGAAATTTTTGGAGTACACTGCATGTTCTTTTGGACACATGCCCTGTAGTTTCCACATTACACAGTTTCCAGCCAGGCAAGCCGTGTACGGGGTACACGGTCCAACCCAAACCCGAAGGGAATACACGCCGTGTTCAGTTGGACCACATGACGTGTAATCCGGAAACTGTGTGCCACCTGTTTATGGTCAACACATGGTATCATAAATGACTTCAATACACGACCTGATTTGGAGGATCGGTCAATGCATTGAACCTATACTACACGGCGTGTACTTCCGAATACACGCCATGTATTCTGGTGTTGTACGACCAGAAACGTTTGGCTCATCCGGATGAGTTCCTCTATTTTATTTTAATCAAAATTAAAAGAAAAATTTGTTTCTATGAGGTAAACGAGAAACGAGGGAGGAGGAACGGATCTCGATATTCAGATTTCCAGAACGATTAAACTTTAATTGAAACAACTAAATTATTAAATACGTAAAACGTCAACAAAAAACTAAATAATTATAATCAACGATATGACCACTCTGATACCACTTATAGGTTCCGGGAAAAGCGGAAGCGCGTTGGTGGGATTTCCCAACTTTAATTTTAGCGTTAAACGACGTTCAATCCGAGATCCGTCACGATATAAAACACCGGATCTTTGGAATAGAATGAAGAATGAAAAAGAAAAGAAGAGTCCCAAAACCCTTGATATAGGATCATCATATGTTGGTTATAATTAATTTAATTAATTTATAAGAATTACCTCGATGGAATTCCTTCTTCATTGATGTCTCCGGTCACGATCCTATGATCCTTCGTTGCGTCGTAGAATCCAAGTATAGGATTCCTCTAGTGGTGATCCACATGTGCTCCACGTATCTCTGGACGTCGCCGAAGGGAACTCTAGGTGCTAGCGCGGAAGAACCTTCGATTGCAATTTTCGTCTTTGATCACCTTGATCCGGTGGAGGATCTTGCTTTCGTAACTTGAAAACGTTCTTGGTGGAAAGGGAACTCTCTCTTAGATTGAGAGTATTTCCAATCCGTTGTGCACAACCAAAAAAATGGCTCTATCTCATGAGAATAATGTAATTGGAATTTATAATACTTATAATAATAAAATGAATTAATTACCCAAAAGCATTTAATCATTTAATTTAATTCTTAGTAATACCCCATGTCTTAATAATGACAGTTGAATATCATTATTACTTGACATGCGCCCAGCGTATCACATTTAATATCATTTAATTAAATAAACAATATTTTCTCACGAATCCCAAAAAAAACAAACTACACGGCATGTACTTTTATTTTTCAGTTTTATTTATTTCCTCCACCTAATTTATTAGACCTTGAGTAATGGATATTTATTTCTTAAATAAATATAACTGCATTACTCGCTAATAAATATATATCATTTCACCCACAATATATTATCTCAAATAACTAGTTTCAAAATAAATGTGATCAGACATCCTTTAATAATTATTAAACCACAGTCGGGAATAATCTTTATTCAACTTGTTAAATTAATATTTAACTGAGATACATGGACACACTTAGTGTGTGACCCTCTAGGCCTATTTCTTAGTGGAATTAGGCGGAGCCTACCTAAAGTCCAAGGTTAGCGTCTAGCAACATGCCAAGGCACCCATATAGAAAGAAGTTAATGCCGCAATGATGTGTCTCCTCATACGAACGCTTACCATGTAATATAATTCCTTTGTCACGATATCTCGAATCAAGCGGGTTGCATGCTAGTGTCATCAACCCACGTGATCGATTATTCTTTCTTTGACTTTTCAGAATTGAACTCACCCATACTTTACCATGGCCATGGATTTATTTAGGCTATATCAATTCCATCAAAGGGCCTGAGATATCTACTTCTGTTATGGAACAGAAGGGACAAATCCTTTCTCGCATTATCTATTAATGTGATATTACTCGTGACGCACCCAACGTATCCTACCTTATTGTGAACAGTGTGTCGTCACAGTTTTCGTCAATACATATAAGTGCGAGAGTTCTAATACCCATTAATAATAATCTTAAAGTCTAAGGACCAATACACACGTCCACAGATAGGAACATCCAATGACACTATGAAATGTGGTTTTCCTACTGGCGGGTCTCATTCTCATAATATCCTCCTGAATATTACCAAGGGCACACACTATGAGAAGGTGCCTCAAAGTTTTATGAGTCCTCACCCCTAATGACCTGTATTATTTGTGCCCCTCAAATAATATCATTTGGCCATAGAACATATATTCAAGAACAGTGTTATGGTACTTCTGGGTTCTCATCATAGCAGAGATCCACTATGACCCTTTAATGCAATAGTTGTCCTTAGGACATTATCACATGCATTGTCATGCAGAAGAACAATCAAGATGTGATAAGGCTTTTATTAATGAATAAAGTACAAAGTAGTTGGTTCTAGGCCACCAACTCCAACAGTCTCGCTGCAGCGCTTCCTGCTATCAACTAGGGAAATACTAACTCTGGATGTCGAACCGCCCTGGATCACAGCTCCAGAATCCCTCAGATTGCGCTCATTAATCAGCGCCTAGTTGACGATAGAGGATATCAAAGTCAACCTAAATATGTTCACCTGGGAATAGATCTCCTTCCTGAGACCATCCTCAAACTTCCTAGCCAGGAACAACTCATCACCTGTTGGAATAGGCGTGAAACGTTGTAGCTCCATGAAGTGAGATGAATACTCCATCACAGAAAGAGTGCCCGACTCCAGGCTTATGAACTCCCGAGCTCGATCGGCCCTCAAGGTCTCCGGGTAGAAGTAATCATAAAAGATATGCTGGAACTCCTCCAAAGCCATATTCTGGTGGCGTCCCACCTGAGAGATGACATCCCACCATCTCTTGGTGAAGTCTCGAAGCTTGTAGGTTGCGAGCTTCACCCTCCTATCTGGTGGTACCTCGAGATGCTCGAAGATCGTCAACGTGGATTCAAGCCACGACTCTGTAGCATGTGGTCCTCCTTCCCCTGAGAAGTTGGGAGAATGCTGCTACTGAAAACCCTGTATCAAATCAGTCATCGATGGGGCAGGAGGTGGCACTCCCTAGAAGGTCTGCATCATCCTCAGAAAACCCTCCTTAAACTGCCCATCCACACCTATGTCAGATATAATGGTTGGTGCAAAGGCTAGCACAACTGGAGGATCTGCAGGTTATCCCTGATCAGCCATGTCCGGTGTCTGATCACCGCCTGGAAGCTGACGTACAACCGGAGGGCGTTTCGGTGGCATGACTCTGCAAGGTCAAGCACACACCTTAGATCAAGTTTATCAAGGACTGAAAATAAGGGGTGTAATAAGGGAACATGAGAAAGAAATCATGCAAGTTTTACAAAGCATGACTACATGGCGTGTACAATTACTACACGGTATGTTCCCTTAAGTCATTCACATGGGTATGTACTCCAGCCACAACTGGTCGTGTAACACCCCAAACACATGGCATGTTGTCTTAACACACAGTGTGTACTTGAATCCTCTTCCCCTTCCCAAGTACATCTACACGGTTAAGCCACATGGCTCTCCTAAGGAAAGACTACACGGCGTGTTCAAGGTAGACACGGTGTGTACTAAACAAGCTTCACTTGGCCCGTGTTGTTGGCGACACAGCTTGACACACGACTCAAAACTACACGGCGTATTCATGGTGGACACGGTGTGTATGTGAAAAGATAACACCGACCCATGTTGTTAGTGACACGGCTGGGTACCTAGGTCAAACCACATGGCGTGTAAAAGACTAACACGATGTGTATGTGAAAAGATAACACCGACCCATGCTGTTGGTGACACGGTCGGGTACCTAGGTCAGACCACACGACGTGTAAAAGAAAAACATGACATGTATGTGAAAAGATAACTCTGATCCATGTTGTTGGTGACATGGCCGGGTACCTAGGTCAGACTACACGACGTGTAAAAGACTAACACGACGTGTATGTGAAAAGATAACTCTGACCCGTGTTGTTAGTGACACGGCCGGGTACCTGGGTCAAACTACATGGCATGTAAAATCCTAACACGGCGTGTTCCTACAAGGAATTCCCCATCCCATGTCTCTGTCACATGGTCTATGACACGGTTAGAGATTACACGGCGTGTACATATGGTACATGGCGTGTACTTAAGAAAAACTGTTTCTTCCCGAACAGAAGAACACATGGAATGTAGTCAAAACTACACGGAATGTATTCTGGGTTTTTCCAGACAGTAAGCCTCATAAACTACTCCGAAGCCCAGAAAAACACTGAAACGAGCATTAAAAGTTCCAAATTCTGATATGTGAGGGCCCATACTCTCTGAAAATCAAATCTTGGAATCTTATACATGTTATAACAAGAAAACAAGGTGATGATCCACCAAATTCCGGTCCATGAGGGCCCATAACACCTCAAGAACCAAAGTTTGGCGTTCATCAAGACAAATCCTTACACAAACAATACCATATCAAACAACATGTATTTTATAAAGTCATCTATCACAACAACATGCATATTCTACACAACATCTATCACAACAACATGCAATTGCTAATTCACCCTAGATGGCATGGAAATAATGCAAGACATGTGATTTATAGTAAGTGCCTATATGATGCATGATATGGAATACCCTCATATCATTGGGTTGTGACAAAAATAGAACCTCAATATCATCAACAGTAATAGCACAATACATGTGAGTCACCCAATGGTGAAAATCAAATCAACTGTAAAATTGAAAAATCAGAAAAATTGCAATAAACGAGGTAGATTGGTTTTTCCCTGTACACGGGTTAGCTACTCCCGGGCACATCTTATTACCAAGTACTTATTCCTTCCTATCCCTAGCTACTAAAGGCTCCAAACAGTAATTCAATAGAAAAGAATCCCTCTGATACCACTTTGTAACATCCTGGTTCCGGAAGCCACCCAGAGGCGCCCCATACTCGGTTGGTCACATGGTCTCAAGCACATTTCCCCAAATGACAGAGGCTTCCAACTATCAGCGTGGGCCTTGGGTGTGATAGTGGGGGAAACTATTCCCTCATTTGCAGAGTACACAGTGGAAGTAAACAAACATGCAATCGCGAAAGCAGTAAATAACCAACAATAGTAAACAGCGGAAGACTGAGATAATAAACAACTAGAGCAATGAATAATAAATGATGCATGATACATATGTCTAGAAAAGCAGCCAAAAAGTCACAATGCTAGAATACAAATAGTACTAAATCAAATTACAAAATAAAAGATAAACAGCTCCTCGGTATCACAAGCATATGATTGGTCCCATGCTCTCCTGCTCCACAACAAGTCAAGTACCTGAAGTAGAAGCACTAGTGCAGAAAACGTTTTTTACGTCACCATTTTTTTACGTTGGTTATATAAAACCGACGTCATAATATGTAAAATGAGGTTTTTTTACGTCGGTTATTTAATAACCAACGTTATTAATCTCGCGACTTTGTTTTTTTACGTCGGTTATACATTAACCGCCGTAAAAAACAGAAGCGGGGGGGCGTTTTTTACGTCGTTATTCAATAACCGACGTAAAAAACGCGGTTTTTGAAGGCCGTTTTACGTCGGTTATAAAATAACCGATGTAAAAAAAGAATCCGCAGATGTTTTTGACGTCGGTTATGGAATAACCGACGTAATAAAACGCGGATTTTGAGCCATTTATAACGTCGGTTATAAAATAACCGACGTAAAAAAAGAATCGGAGGAAGGTTTTTACGTCGGTTATTGAATAACCGACGTTATAAATGTTTTTTAAAAAATTATAACGTCGGTTATTGAATAACCGACGTGATAACTCATTTAAAAATTTACCCAGACCCGTGGATTGTCATTCGCGAGTTTACCTTCGACAGTCGCGACTCGTCTCCCTCGCGCGTAAACCCGAATCGGCTCGTCCATTTCGTGGGTTTAGATTCGTTTTTCGATCATCGTTTCTCATATTTAATCTCCTCGGATCAATCATCTAAACTCGCAGCACTCAGGTAATCCTCCCACTCGTTCGTTTTTTTTCGCGGATAGTATATATATATGTGTTGTGATTTTTTTGTTGAAACTAGCTAAGATTCTTCGATTGCGAACCCTTTTAACTCGTTTTGGCACCATAATCTTATTTATCATCCCTAGATCTATTAGTTCGACTTGCAATATTGACTAATTTTATGATTTCACTAATTTTTCATCATTTTCTATAAATCCACGAGAGGGTTGGGGCGTGTCCATTTGGATGGGTTGCCCTTTTACAGTTGTTACTACTTTATTCACACACAACCATGGCATAGGTGCATGGATTTGGGATCACATCACCATTTTCACCCCCTGCAAACAAAGTTTCATGAGGAGGACTCACCAGATTTCCCCTCGGCATGTTAAAAATTTTAGATACCCTCTTTTCAGCAAGTAAAAAATTAACTAGTTTTTTCTTCACTACTTATCCTAAACAAATAAAACCACCATTCTTTCTAGAACCTCTACTAGATCCATTGCATCCATCAACATACATATTTGGATCTGAAAGCATCCCTTAAGCCTTATGTTCGATGCTAACATCCTTTACTGATCTATAGAAAATATGATGGTCTGTTAAGCTCTCCATTTAAAAGTCAAACCCCACCAATTATTCATCCTCATCATGAGAAAATGGCACAACATCTGAATTTCTGATTCAATCTCTTGGGTCACTGAACAAACATTAACTCCTTCAAATCCACACCTGGAATAGACAACCTAATGTCGAGTTCCTTCTCTATCTATTGAAACTCATTTCTTCCTCCACACCTAAAAACATTCTTTGAATGGCCCAACTTCTTGTTATGGTAAATTTTCAGTGATTCCAGGGGGGGTGGGAGGGCTATCAAGAGGGTTGGGGGTGTCCAGGGGGGTGTCCAAGGGGGTAGGGTGTGGGGGGTGGTGTCCAGGAGGGGTGGGGGGCTGTCCAGAGGGGTCGGGGGGTGTCCAGGGGGGTTTACAAGGGGGTGGGTGGGTGTGGGGGGCTGTCCAAGGGTGTGGGTGGGTGTTGGGGGGTGTCCAGGGGGGTGTCCAAGGGGGGTAGGGGTGGGGGTGGTGTTTAGGAGGGGTGGGGGGGGATGTCCAGAGGGTTGGGGGGTGTCCAGGGGGGGTGTCCAAGCAGGTCGGGGGTGGGGGGTTGTGTCCAGGAGGGGTGGGGGTGCTTTCTAGAGGGGTCGGGGGCTGTCCAGAGGGGTCGGGGGGGTGTCCAGGGTGGTGTCCAAGGGGATGGGTGGGTGTGGGGGGCTGTCCAAGGGGGTGGCGGCCCTGTCCAGAGGGGTCGGTGGGGGTGTCCAGGGGGTGTCCAATGGGTTGGATGGGTGTGGGGGGCTGTCCAAGTGGGGTGGCGGCCTCTCCAGAGGGTATTTGGGGTTGTCCGGGTGGGTGGGGGGGCTGTCCAGAGGGTTGGGGGATGTCCAGGGGGGTGTCCAAGGGGGTAGGGGGTGGGGGGTGGTGTCCAGGAGGGGCGGGGGGCTGTCCAGAGGGGTCGGGGGGTGTCCAGGGGGGTTTACAAGGGGGTGGGTGGGTGTGGGGGGCTGTCCAAGGGGTGTGGGTGGGTGTTGGGGGGTGTCCAGGGGGGTGTCCAAGGGGGGTAGGGGGTGGGGGGTGGTGTTTAGGAGGGGTGGGGGGGCTGTCCAGAGGGTTGGGGGGTGTCCAGGGGGGTGTCCAAGCAGGTCGAGGGTGGGGGGTTGTGTCCAGGAGGGGTGGGGGGTGCTTTCTAGAGGGGTCGGGGGCTGTCCAGAGGGGTCGGGGGGTGTCCAGGGTGGTGTCCAAGGGGATGGGTGGGTGTGGGGGGCTGTCCTAGGGGGTGGCGGCCTGTCCAGAGGGGTCGGTGGGGTGTCCAGGGGGTGTCCAAGGGGTTGGATGGGTGTGGGGGCTGTCCAAGTGGGTGGCGGCCTCTCCATAGGGTATTTGGGGTTGTCCGGGTGGGTGGGGGGGCTGTCCAGAGGGTTGGGGGATGTCAAGGGGGGTGCCCAAGGGGGTAGGGGGTGGGGGGTGGTGTCCAGGAGGGGCGGGGGGCTGTCTAGAGGGGTCAGGGGTGTCCAGGGGGGTTTACAAGGGGGTGGGTGGGTGTGGGGGGCTGTCCAAGGGTGTGGGTGGGTGTTGGGGGGTGTCCAGGGGGTGTCCAAGGGGGTAGGGGGTGGGGGTGGTTGTCCAGGGGGGGTGTTATATCTTACTATATTTTGTTTAAAAAATAATATTCAAGCATATTTTTTTTAAATACACATCTATTTGTTTTATATTTCAAAATTGTTTACATTCAAATTATGATTTTTTTCATATAAACATATATTTGTCTTATCTAAAAAATATATATATTTTTGCTATTTGTTATAGGTAATAATGAGTCGAAGTTGGATTACGGCACATCGAATGAGCAATGAATATGAGGAAGGTGTTGATGCCTTTTGGAATTTGCTAAACGAAATGTTCCAAGTAGTGACATTTTTTTCTGTCCATGCCTGAAATGTCTGAATATGAAGAATTTGAAAAGTAGAGAGATAAAAGATCATCTGATTTGTCATGGTTTCAATCCGAGTTACAACCCTTGGATTTGGAATGGCGAAACTGGACAGAATGTCACTGATGATAATGAATCGCAAGATGGTAACTCCGATGGAATTGAAGAAATGATTTGCGATATTGTAGCAGAACAAATTGAGATAGAACCGACAGTTGCACGTCTATATGGTGATGCTGAAAAACCATTATATCCTGGTTGTACAGATTTTACGGTTTTGTCGGTGGTGTTAAGATTGATTAACCTGAAGGCGAAACATGGATGGAGTGACAGAAGTTTTACAGAGCTGCTACAATTGATGAAAGACATTCTTCCAAAAGATAACGATCTTCCAGATTCACATTATAAGGCCAAAAAAATATTATGCCCGATGGGATTGGGATACAGGAAAATACATGCCTGTCCGAATGACTGCATTATATATAGGAAGGAATATGAATTTCTGAAAGAGTGTCCTAAATGTGGGACATCACGGTATAAGGTGAAAGAAAAATCACAAGCTGATGTAGAGATTACAAAGCTCCCTTCAAAGGTATTTTGGTATCTTTCTATAATTCCTCGTTTCAAACGTTTATTTGCTAATTCACATGATGCAAAAAGGTTAAGATGACATGCTGATGAGCGGGTATGTGATGGAAAAATACGTCATCCAGCTGATTTCCACAATGGAAGAAAATTGATGCCCAGTACCCTACATTTGGAAATGAAATTAGAAATCTGAGACTAGGCTTGTGCACAAATGGAATGAATCCATACCGAACCCTCAGTAGCACACATAGTTCATGGCCTGTTTTATTGGTAATTTACAACCTCTCTCCTGAAGTTTGTATGAAGCGCAAATATTTCATGTTTAGTATCATGATCTCTGGTCCAAAGCAACCCAGCAATGATATTGATGTATACTTGTCACCGCTGATTGATGATTTGAAACTGTTATGGGCTGATGGTATTAGGGTGTATGATTCTTATAAAATGGAATATTTTCAACTGCATGCAGTGCTTCTATTCACTATAAATGACTTCCCAGCATATGGAAATTTGTTTGGATACAGTGTTAAAGGGCATAAAGCATGTCCAATTTGCGAACAACAGACGTCATATTGTCAATTGCATCATGGGAGGAAAACAGTGTACATGGGTCATCGAAAGTTTTTGCCTATGGATCACCCCTTATAGAAGACTAAAAAAGGCATTCAATGGCTCACAAGAATTTGATACTGCTCCAAAACCTTTATCCCCAGATTTGTATTTTGAGAGGGTGAAAAACCTTGATGTGACATTGGGAAAGACACAGAAATCTGGTAATGATAGACATATTTGGAAGAAAAGGTCAATATTTTTTGAGCTACCATATTGGAGGTATCATGAAGTCAAACATAATATTGATGTCATGCACGTGGAGAAGAATATCTGTGATTCTTTGATCGGAACATTGCTAGATATTAAAGGAAAGACAAAAGATGGGTTGAATGCAAGGTTAGACCTACTATCAATGGGAATACGTTTGGAGTTAGCTCCCACTTCTAAAGGAAGACGAACATTTCTTCCCCCGGCTTGTCATACATTATCGAAGAGGGAGAAAAGTATCTTCTGTCAGTGTCTTCATGATATCAAAGTGCCTCAAGGTTATTCTTCAAATGTAAAAAATTTTGTCTCATTGAAAGACTTGAAGTTGATAGGTATGAAATCACATGATTGTCACGTTATGATGCAACAAATTCTACCAGTTGCACTGCGTGGAATATTGCCCATCCGTGTCAGAAAGACTATAATGAGGTTGTGTTATTTTTTCAATTCAATTTGTAACAAGGCGATTGATGTGAATGCTTTGAACATTTTGGAAAAGGATGAAATTTTTATACTTTGTCATTTGGAAATGTATTTTCCTCCAACTTTTTTTGATATGATGGTGCATTTAATGATTCATCTGGTTCGAGAAATAAAGCTTTGTGGACCTGTATATCTTCGTTGGATGTATCCTTTTGAAAGGTATATGAAAATATTAAAGGGATATGTTAAAAATCCATATCGACCTGAAGCCTCCATTATTGAAAAGTATATTTCTGAGGAGGTAGCAGAGTTTTGTACGAGCTACTTGGCTACGGCGCAACACATAGGTTTGCCTCCATCTCGCCATGAACGGGTTAATAATGAGGGAAAGGGGATTCGTGGCTTGAAAGTCAAATCACTGTCAGCTGAACATATGAAGAAGTTAGAATCATACATCTTGAATAACATAACTGATGTTCAACCGTATATCACATTGCATATTAATGAGTTGAAACAATGTCATCCAAAGAAGAAAGAAATGTGGATTTTGAATGAGCACAACAAAACTTTTTTTCCATGGTTTAAAAAGACCTTTCTTGGTAGATCAGATATATCAGAGACATTAAAATGGATAGTGGGTGGTCCATCTTTAAATGTGATAACATGGTCCGATTATGACATTAATGGCTATACATTTCATACGAAAGCTCAGGACAACAGAAGTGCAGTTCAGAATAGTGGTGTATTGGTGTTTGCAGAAGCAATGCATTTTTCGAGTGCTAAGGACAGAAACCCAATTTCGGCATCAAGTGCATATTATGGAGTGATTGAAGACATATGGGAGGCTGATTACTTTAAAATTAAAGTTCCTGTTTTTAACTGTAAATGTTTTATCGGTAACAACAGTGTCAGACACGATGAATTTGGAATGACACTTGTTAATCTGAACATATTAGAAGACACAGCTGATTCTTTTATAATGGCAACACATGCCAAACAAATTTTCTATGTAGTAGATCAATCAGATATGCAGTGGGCTGTTGTTTTACAAGGGAAAAAACAATATGTTGGTGAGGATGAATTTGATGAAGATGATGATTTATGTGAGATCCCTACTTCCATGGAAAGATTAACAGAACATAATGATGAGTATGTTGAAGACATGGTTTGTGCCATAAGGAACGATCACGACGAAGGAATTTGGGAAAACAATCCAACTGTACATTCCTAAAATTACAGGTAACACATGTTTATTTCTTGTTTACATTTAGTTTTTTCATATAATGTTAGATATTGTAAATTTTTTACTTATTAAAACATGTATCAAACCAAAATGATAAAACAATAAAAACCGTAAAGAGGAGAAGTCCTGGGCGCACCGGCTGGCCGGTGGTGGATCACCGGTTGGCCGGTGGTCCAGAGCAAATCTCTTTCTGGTCCACCGGCCGGCCGATGATGAGCCAGCGGCCAGCCGGTGGTCCAGACAGAGAGGAAGGCTCTGTCTGGTCCACCGGCCGGCCGGTGGTGATCCAGCGGCCGGCCGGTGGTCCAGACAGAGAGGAAGGCTCTCTGTCTGGTCCACCGGCCGGCCGGTGGTGATCCAGCGGCCGACCGGTGGTCCAGACAGGAAGGCTCTGTCTGGTCCAGCGGCCGGCCGGTGGTGAGGCAGCGGCCGGCCGGTGGCACCAGGCAGTGGGCAAGTCTACTTCCTGGGTCCTCCGGTTGGCCGGTGAGCTCACACCGGCTGACCGGTGGACTCAGTGAGTCCACTTTTCAGCTTTTTTGGGCCAACTCCTTGGCAACCTTTTGCCTGTGTTTACCATGTTTATCATTGTTTAACATGCTTACCATATTACCAATGTTTACTATTATGTAATTTAGTACACTTTTCTATTTTTTGATTAAGTAGTATTACAATATTTGAATTTGTATATTTGTGAACTAATGTTTGTTTTTTTGATTTGAAGGAAAATGACAGATCAATCAGTTGATCAGCCACATGATTCTGGAGATGAGCATATTGGTCATACATCTGGGGAGGAACATTCACATGCTCCTATTACGAAAAAGAGTTCAAAGGTTGGTAAGCGTGGGTGCACACGTTTACCAAAATTATCACTTGCCCATACGAAGGAGGAGAGGATAGTCGTGGAGTTTGATTATGATGATCTTCCTAGAGGTCCAAATGCTAAAGATTTTAAGGGTTTTGTAGAAACTCAGGCTAAGAGCAAAGTAAGCATTCTCTATGATGATTGGAGAAGTGTGGATAAGGCGATAATTTCTCAGCTATGGGAGACCATTTTGGTAAGATCTTTTGCTATTGTTTGACTGTTC
This sequence comes from Viscum album, assembly GCA_963277665.1. Taxonomy (NCBI): domain Eukaryota; kingdom Viridiplantae; phylum Streptophyta; class Magnoliopsida; order Santalales; family Viscaceae; genus Viscum; species Viscum album. The sequence continues at coordinate 902,265,092 of OY728158.1, read as the reverse complement.
TTTAAATGTTTCTAGTATATATAATATTTTTAACCTCTTTTTTATCAGATGACATTTGATATTCCTGACACTGGAGGAGTCAGGAAGAAATGCTTATCGTTGGCTTCTAGGAGATGGAGGGATTTCAAATCAACCCTCTCATCTGATTTCATTTATGGTCATAGGAGTCGTGAGAATCCATGTCGTATATATCCTTTTATAGATGGAGACACATGGAGACAATTTTTTTGAAAGTAGAAGAAAAGAATCATTTTTGGTAAGGGCAATGTAAACTTTTATAAGCTTTCTTATATAAATGATCTTATTATTGTTTTGTTAATGATTACTTATTCTTAATTTACAGCAAACAAGGAAAGCTCATCAAGAGATCCAATCTAAAAATGTATACCCTCATAGTTTATCTCGGGGAGGGTATGCATTATTGGAAGAACAAATGATGGCAGAAAAATTTCAACAACTAAGAGCTGAGTCTTCAAGCTCTGGAGAGGTGGCCCCTCCATCCCCTCCATCTAGACATGAGAAATGGAAAAGAGCTCGGAAGGGCAAAAAAGGACAATATCTTTCGAAAGAATCGAGACTCGTAGTTGAGAGGATTGTAAGATATCTATTTTATTTATTTAAGTTTACTATTTTCTTCATATATTTCCAATCATTATAGAAATGTTCAATTAATTATTACAGGACTCTCTTGAGGAGCAGAGTTCACAGGGGACATTTACACCATCTGGGAGGGAAGATATTTTATCTGTGGCATTGGGAAAGCCCGAACATCCTGGCCGTGTAAGAGGATATCCGGCAGGTGTATCGGTAAGAAAAGTGTTGCCACGTTCCTCAACTTCTAACGTTGAGGGAGTTTATAAAAAAAAATATAATCCTTGGAGGCTGAAGTCCATAATATTAATGCGACAATGGAGGACAAGATTAGAGAATCGGTGCAGTTTATGTTTGCAGACTTGCAAAGACAATTTCAGGGTGCAGCTCCCACTCCACCTCTCCCAGTAGCTCCCACTCCCCCACCTCAGCCTGCGGACCCCATTTTTGATCCTCCTCCTCCGCCGCAGCTACCTACTTATTGTGAGTTGTATGTTGATGATCCTCAACATCATATAGTTGCATATGGGATGGTATATTGTATAGGAGATACAGTTCATCATCAACAGTTAGAGGTAGAGAATCAGAGGGTCACTGTACAGGATATTATAGATAGATCAGCTCGGATACCATTACCTACAGATGAGGTGACGACAGTTGGACATAGTATCGGCCATTTTTTACTTTGGCCATCCATACTTCTTCGACTCATTACCATAGAGGTATGGATGTTATATCTTTTATTTTATATTTTTATTAATGTTTTATCATTTGAAAACTAATATATTTTTCAATTTATTTTTACAGGAATACTTCAAAGGTAAAGAAATACTGTATAGACAACAACAAAGACAGATAGCTATGACATCAGATGCAGATACTAGCAGTCTTGACAAATTGTCAAGATATTCAAATTTTGTTGGCGGATCATTATGACTTTACAATGGAAGCTCATGTCTGTGGACGTGAACTAAGTGTGAGGATTATGAAAACTGATATCATGGAGTTTGTCACTGGAGATAAGTTGGGCATCAACGTGGTGCAAATTTTTATCATGTAAGTCTTAACACCTTTTCCTTGCGTTATATTTATTAAAAATGTATACTTATGTCTGCTTTGTATTAGGTATCTGTATAAAATTTGTGAGAGGAATGAACTGACAGATGTATATGGATTCGTGGACCCACAATTGATTTCCCCTGAAGCATGTGCATTGGATGAGGAACAAAGAATGCTTTATATTGCTGATAGATTTGAAAAGAATGTAATCACACAGTGTTGGATGATGCCTTTTTGTGAGAGGTATGAAACACATCCCTCTCAAAGAGTTAATTATCTTTTAACATAAAAAACCACTAATGTTAAATTTCCTTTTATCAGGGATCATTGGATGTTAGGGGTTTTTTGCCCTAGGGAGAAAACACTTTATTGGATATGCTCTCTCCATGATGATGTGCGAGAAAGTTTTAAGAATATATTGGAAACGTAAGTTTCAATTTCACAATAGTTTTATATATTATAATGAATTTTAAATTTACCCCATTCGTATTATTTTCTAATAGGGCATGGGTCCACTTTCGAAAAAGCGCAAAGAAAAGGAATTTCAAGATCAAATATGTACATGCGAAGGTAAATATCCATTTATAATTTGTACATTTTGATTTATTACATAAAAATAATATATTGAATTTACACTCATTCAAACAGAAATGTCATGAGCAACAAGGCATCATCAAATGCGGATATTACATGTTAAGATTTATGTATGAAATAATAACAACTGGGACAGTTCTGAGTTTTGACCTGGTAAAATTTCCTCTTTCTCATAATATTTCAATTTGATTTATTCATTATACACGTTGACTACTATCCTTTTCCTTTTTAGCTTTTTGATGACCCTTAACCCTTTACTGCTGAAGATATCAAACACTTACAAATGGAGTGGTCAAATTATTTTACAGGTTTGATTGACTTTTAGTTGTTTGTAATGTAAAATGTAATTTTGAATATTGTCAATGTAATTGTGTATTTCGTAGTCATTTAGGTTGGATTTAGTTTTTTTTGAAGTTGACAGTGTAAGTTTTGAATGTTATATAAGTGAATGTTTAATTTTTCTCTACTTATTGTTTTGGTCTACTGTTGATGGTTTTTCTGGTCTGGATTTTGGTATGGGGGGAGAGGTTCCAAGGGGGTGGGTGGGTGTTTGGGGGGTGTCCAAGGGATATGGGAGGGGTGTCCAAGGTGTGTTTGGGGCTGTCCTAGGGGTCGGGGGGGTGTAAATGAGGGTGGGGGTGTCCAAGGGGTGGGGGGTGTCCAAGGGATATGGGAGGGGTGTCCAAGGTGTGTTTGGGGCTGTCCAAGGAGTCGGTTGGGTGTAAATGAGGGTGTGGGGGGGGGGGGCTGTCCAAGGGGTGGGGGGTGTCCAAGTGGTGGGGGGTGTCCAAGGGATATAGGAGGGGTGTCCAAGGGGTGTTTGGGGCTGTCCAAGGGGATGGGGGGGTTTCCAAGGGGTAGGGGGGTTTCCAAGGGGTCGGGGGGGTGTCCAGGGGGTGGGGGGGCTGTCCAAGGGGTGGGGGGGTGTCCAAGGGGTGGGGGGTGTCCAAGGGATATGGGAGGGGTGTCCAAGGGGTGTTTGGGTCTGTCCTAGTGTTCGGGGGGTGTAAATGAGGGTGGGGGGCTGTCGAAGGGGTGGGGGTGTCCAAGGGGTGGGGGGTGTCCAAGGGATATGGGAGTGGTGTCCAAGGTGTCTGGGAGTTCTGTCCAAGGGGCCGGTTGGGTATAAATGAGGGTGGGGGGGTTGTCCAAGGGGTGGGGGGTGTCCAAGGGGTGGGGGGTGTCCAAGGGATATGGGAGGGGTGTCCAAGGGGTGTTTGGGGCTGTCCAAGGGCTCGGGGGGGGGGGGGGGTGTCCAGGGGTCGGGGGGGTGTCCAAGGGGTCTGGGAGGGCTGTCAAGGTGTGGGGGGGTGTCCAATGGGTGTTTGAGGCTGTACTAGGGGTCTTGGGGGTGTAAATGAGGGTGGGGGGCTGTCCAAGGGGTGGGGGGGGGGGGGGTCCAAGGGGTGGGGGGTGTCCAAGGGATATGGGAGGGGTGTCCAATGGGTGTTTGAGGCTGTACTAGGGGTCGTGGGGGTGTAAATGAGGGTGGGGGGGCTGTCAAAGGGGTGGGGGGTGTCCAAGGGTTGTGGTGGGGATCCAATGTGGTGGGGGAGGGCTGGCCAGGTTGTTAGGTGGGTATAGATGAGGGTGGGGTTCAGTTGGGGCTTGGGGGAGGGCTGGCATGGTTATTTTTGTTATTTGGTTTCTGGTTGCTTTTTGGTGAGAGCAGTGCAATTATTTTAAAAAAAAATATATCGCTTTCACGTCGGTTATTTTATAACCGACGTGGTAAATAAATCGGTAGGGGTTTATCACGTCGGTTTTTTCGAGAACCGACGTGATAAACCGTTCCCGGGCCTTTTATCACGTCGGTTCTTAATATAACTGACGTGCTAAAAGGCCTGGGAATCGATTTACCACGTCGGTTATTAGATAACCGACGTGCTAAAACGTTTCCCAGGCCTTTTTATCACGTCGGTTATTTAAGAAACCGACGTGATAATAGGCCCGGGGTAGGGTTAATCACGTCGGTTATGTCATAACCGACGTGATAAACGATATCCCAGGCGTTTTATCACGTCGATTTAGAACATAACCGACGTGATAAACCCCCCCCCCCCCCCCGCGCATATTTATCACGTCGGTTATTAATGAACCGACGTGATAAACACCGTGATGTTAGGGATGTTACGTCGGGTTTTAAATAACCGATGTAAAAAACGTTATTTATAACGTCGTCCGTATTAACGTCGCCTAAAAACCGACGTAAATAATGAAAAATAACCGACGTAAAAAATGTTTTCTGCACCAGTGAAGGGCGCTTTCCCTTATCTATAACTGCAGCAATATGATCTGTTTGGGCCCAAAAGCATGACCCAAACAGGGTGTGAGACTAAATCCCAGTAGAAAACCACCAGAATATCTATGCATAACAGTCAGTGAATATATGGCAGGTAAAAGTACAAAAAGCAGTCAACAAAAGGGGTACTAAGCAGTAAACAATCCACAGTTTCAAATCAACCAATAGTGAGACAAACAGTTAATCCTCAAATAGGTACCCCTCTGGGAAGTACTCATGGACATCCCTTCTGATCCTACCTAAAAAGTGAAAGTAACCCTCTGGGTATCACACTCGGTCTAACCCCTCTGGTTCTGCATATGAATATAATAAGACTCTCAGAGGAAGCGCTCACAGTCTATCCCCTTATAGTCAAAGGTAAAGCAAGACTCTATGAGGAAGTTCACACAGTCCATTCCCCATATAGTCTAGGTTAGTCAAGGAATATTTGAGGAATATCACACATCAATTCCCCTTATATCCCCAAGGTCTAGGACTCTCTAAGGAAGCTCACTCGGTCAATTCCCCTTATATCCCCAGTCGTACAATTCAAACAAAGACTCTCTAAGGAAGATCACACGGTCAATCCCCTTATAGTCTAAAGAAAACAAGGACTCTCTGAGTAAGCTCACTCATTCAATTACCCTTATAACCCCAAGTGGTTCTAGGCTCTCTGTGGATGTTCACTCAGTCAATCCCCCTTATAGCCTAAGTGCTCAAAGTCTCTCTAAGGAAGCTCACCCGGTCAATTCCTCTTATAGTCTTCTACACTAGGTTCTCATGGACCTGTGTAGGTCAACGAGCATAGCAGTGTAGTATGGCCAAAGTAAACCTACATAAATACTTGGCTAATAGTCTACAGTATATCAAACATGTCAGAAAAACAACTCTCTATCCTACAGCAACATGCATGGAAAACAGGTAAAGCAGACAAAGGCTAAACAAGACAAAAAGGTCATAAAAATAACATGCATGGGAAAAACACATCCAAATCATATAAATAAACCCTATTCATAACCAATTTACCTCTACACAAGCATACAATCATGGCAGGAAAACAACATGTGTAAAATGGTAAACACGCAATACCCCGTTCAAGGGTATTGGTGGAATTTGCACATGATACTCAAGGCCTTTGAATTGAAAGGCACAAAACACCTACCTTGGTGTTAGTTGATCGATATAATTGAACCATGAGGCTTGAGTCTCCTTAAAACGTCGTATATCTAAGAAAACACACAAAATGATCAACCCACGATAACTCACGAAAGAGGAGAAATTGGAAAACGATGCTCTAGGAGAAGAGAGAACTCCCCGATGCGATTCCAACTCAACCGACGGAGTTTGATTCTGAGGACGGATGGAGTATTGGGGGTTCGTCAAAGATCCTTAGTCGTACGGGTTCTCTCGGACGAACAGAACCTAAAAGAAGATGGTTTTGTCCGTCAGATGCCACCCCGGTGGGTTTAATGAAAAAAAAGAAAGCACACGCCATGTACTCGCCTTTTCCATACTCTGATTTAGGCGGCCTCCATGTCACCCCTACATGGTCGTGTGTGTGGCCATGACACGACTAGCACACAGCCTCCAGCGGCATCACAGTACACGGCGTGTACTCATAAAGTACACGGTGTGCACTTCTAAAATTTCCAGATTTTCCTCTTTTTCTCAAAAATGACTAGAAAAGGGAAAACATACCTGAAAATAATATCTGGGTTATTACACTATTGAGCATACTTGTATACTCAAAATATATATATATAAACTATTTTTAGGTTTCTAGGAGGAATTCATGGACTATAGCTCATGATTTGGAGCTATTATTGTATTGATGCCTTAACTTTTCTTTTGGGTGTTTATTTAGAGACTTTTATCCGTATTTGTTTACACTATACATGCATTGTTAGACCATTTTAATTTCATTTATTTTATATTATTTCATGTATTTTCTTGTTTTTGATTTATCTTATCCCTTGGTCTTCTTATTATAGAGGGTAATGACACCCATTTGTAAGATTTTTATACCCTCAGTACTAATTTTCAACCCAGGGCCTACTAGAGGCGGGACTCAGGGGTAATTATTTCTCTTCCTTCATTGGCAGCCTAGAAGGGGTACCTTTGGAGGGATGGGTCATGAATGAGTGGTATCAGATCTGATGGTTGAGAGATAGGATGGATTTTGTAGTTAGGAATTGTGAGAATTTCATGGGTTGGCAAGGAAATGACGTCAGTTGATCTTGATGCGTGACATAGTCTAGGAAATATCATCTAGTACATGGTATTTTAGGGGGCCCTATGATCTGATGTAAGGACTCTCAGCCTACCAAATAACCAAGTGAGGTGGAATCATTTGTAGAGTAGATACCTATAAGAGTTACACACATCACGATGACTTGTGTTCTTACTTGAATTGGGTGGTCTTAGGGAAGTTAAAATTAATTAAATAAATCATAAAATTTTATGTGTGCTTCTCTGAATTTTTTCATGATATAGTTTTTAATGAATTGTTATTATTTACTGAATTATTCATATAACCTGAAGTAAAATAGTAAAATGATGGTTTACTAGCCTGATCTATTTTTTCGAAACCATGTTCAGGATTGAATGTGTTTCTTACTTACATATCATAACATGATTCTTAATTAATTGAATTTTGTTTACTTTATTAAAATTTATAACATACCATCTATTTTTATAATATTATAATTTGTTAGATAAGTATTCTTAGTGTATTTTTTTTGTGAAAGACTATTGAATTTTGAAAACCCTTATTAAGAATATTACATTAAGTAGATTTCATACCAGCATGATAAAATGATTTATTTTGAAACCATACTTAAAATTATTCTAGTTCCCATGTGAGTTAATATGTCATGCATTGTTTTCCATTTTTGATTTATCATAAGCTTGTGTTATGGAATTATTGTAAAACTTTCTTTTGGATATTTAAATTTTGAAATTTATAAAAAATGACCATCTTGATTATTATTATTTCCATTGAATTTTAAAACCTTGAAAATAATAACTTTCTCCTTATTTTTTGGCATGATTGTGGTTTTGTGGTATTGATATAATCATATGTTGTAAGCATGTGTTGGGTTGAAGAATCAAGTGAATTTGTTTCTAAATTTTGGAAAATGATAAAAAAAAATTGTTGTAACCTATTGATACTTGAAACCATTTAAATAATTAAACTTATTATTTTAATATTGACAAGAATTTTAGTGCTGGAATAATTTTTCCTCACATGTTAATCCATGAGTGGTTTGTTATGGGAAGTATGTCTAAAGTTGAAAACATTTGTGTCATAACTATATGGAATTTCTAATATGTGAGACTTGATCATGTATCTTGTTTGACATTTTTTATTTAAATATGGGAGTATAATTATGTTACCCTTATTATAGTATATAAGAATTTTTTTATTGAGCAATTAAATAATTAAATATGTTTTATTTTGAGCATGATAAAGCATAAAACATAGTAATACAACATATGTAGTTTTAATTTTGTGGTTAGAAAACATGTTTTATTTTGGGGATTATGAAATCATGTTATATATGTGTGATGGGTTATTTAAATTTCTTACAAGAACCTAGCATTTACATGTTTTCAAATTAAGTTGGAAGTGTATTTCCTCATTAATGAGATGAACCTAGAATGTCTTGTTTAAGCATATTGAACATGATATGTGAGATAATGTGTGTGCAGTTTCATCTTTAACTTTTCCATGTGTTAGATCTATTTAAATTAAAGGTATGGTGATTCACCTAAAATTACTTGGAAATATTGAGTGTTGTTTGTGGTTGCATTGTTATCATTACATTGAAGTGTTTATGTGCCTTGCTGAAAATTATAGTTATTGGAAACCTTGTTTGCATTGTGATTTTTGTGGATTATGAGACCCTAATGTGATGACTTGATTAATCTCAAAATACCTTAAAATGCTAATCACTTATATATTTTTAATGAACCAGTTCCCCTTGGAAAATTGTAATTGTGTGAGAATACCCATGATAAATGATGAATAAAAGTAAGGTAAACCCTTGAACATGAATAGTGAAAGTTGGGATGTGATGATATGTGTGTTTGTTCTTATTGTGTTTCCTTGTGTGGTGTTTACTATTATGTACTGATGGTGGTGTCTATATGAGTTATATAATAAGTTTGGTAGTGATGCAATGGTTGGTTGGCATGGGATTAGAAGTGGGTGGTTGTGCAGTGGTTGTGTGTTGAAGTGGTTGTGTTGTACATCTATGGTGATGTACTATGGCTAGTGGTGTGGGGCAGTTGTGATTTGCAGTGGATGAGACATGTGGTTATTGTGGTGAGATTATGTATGTTGTTTTGTGGTTTAACTGTATCTATGGAATCACCCACCTCCCATAAAAAGGTTGATAAATTAATGTCAGTAATTAAAGAAAAGGGTTGTTTAGAAAAATCTTAAAATCGATGAAGATGGGTTTACCTCACACACCTAAATTCTTTTTTAGGAATTGATGGAAGTGTTTTACTATTATCATATTGGTTAGGTTTGTTATGATTGGTCATATGTTGGTGGCACGTGTTATGGACACAAACATATAAATAGAAGGAAACCCTTTCCCGCATGAAGACACATTATATTACGACAAGTTTTAAAACCATGAGGGTGCCACCCAAAGCATACAATATCATTGTTCCATGGATGGTTTCCTTTGATTTGTATATTTTTGATATCTCTATCTATGTTGATGTAAGTGCTTGTGTCAGTTAGGAAATTTTACAACTAAATAGGGTGGATTATTCCAACCTCATGTGTTGTTTGTGATACATGTAATGTGTTGAATTGAGTTTTCCATTTTTAAAGTTAATGTGTATTAATATTAACTTATTAAAGAGCATGGTAGAGCTATGTTTGTTAAACAACAAGAACTTGATGGAATCATGTAACTATTCCATGTATGTAAGTTGTTTTGGGGGTCATGTTAAATATGAAAGGTTATATATCATGCTAGTAATTCTTTATGATTCTTATAAACATCAATGTGTTTTTATATGAAACATGTTTGAGTTTTAAATGAAAATTGTGGGTGGATAAATTAAATCTTGTGATGTATGGTGGATTAGATCAATGAATCTTTTATCCAGCCTAGTTGTTTAATTAGTAATGAAATGTTTTTGGAAAAGGAAAATTTAATTGAGTATGTTATCCTTGGAAGTTCTCTTCATTCTGTGAAATATAATTTAGTGGGACCCACTTGGTTAAAAAATATTTTATGGTAACAAGTTTTCCCAAATAAATTATAAAAATTATTTTATAAAACTTCCATTTATTTAAAAATTAGTTTTTTAAAATGTGTTGAAAGTGTTTTCAAAAAGATTTTTTTGATAAATACCTTGTTATGGAGAAGTATTAATACTTTTAACATAACATGTTTCAATATGAAATGTTGAAAATAGAATATCTAAGTTAATAAATTATTATGTAAGCATGTTGATCTAATTTTTTCATGATATATTAAGCATGATGAGTTTTGAATTTTATAAATTTAAATCTTTTAACATGATAAATAAGGGCAAATCATGTATGGATAATCATATGATGGAATGCCTTGGTGAATTTGTTGAAATACAAGATATTATGTAACCTCCATAATGAATCTTAAGAAATTAAGAATGGGATATGATGTTTTGTATGGTAAATAATTTTCTTAAAAGTGTTTGCATGTTTTGCTAAGATTTTGTTTCTAAACTATAAGTTGGCATGCTAAGGGTTGGATAACATGATGTTTATTTTTTTCCTAATAAGATATAATCTTTGAAGTTATAATCCATTTTGTTAAGAATTTTTTATAAGTGTTGTTGGTTGGGTTTTATATGGGTGTCCATGTGTCCTATTGTGATTCATGTGGTTTAATTAGGGAAATTTTTTATCTCTATATATAATCCTCAATTTGCTGACCTTTTGAAATGATTTATGTCTTAATAGTAGTTTTCTTCTATCTGAGAGGTATCTTCTGATGAGTGTGTTCTCATTATGGTGGTTGTGTTCTGGATGTGGTGAGTTCCATGAGAGGTATCCCACGGAGTGGTTGTTTAGACCCCCTTTCTCTTTCCTTCCCAGATTTGTTTTAATTATTAGAGATGAGAATAGTTTGATAAGTATCTGATGAAACAAATCAAACATTTCAACCCATTACTTTGTGGAAATTTTTGTGGTAGGGATGTTCTAGGAGGGTAATAAGAGGAGTTGTCTAGAAAATTCTTCTAGGAGGATTCATGTGGTGTGGAGACTCAAGTTACGGTGTAAGGGTAGTCGTTGCAGCATGGAGGAGTTGGTTGTGGTGTAGGGAGCCTGGGGAGGTGTTTTTTGTGACACTTCCAATTTAGGGGTAGCTACTTCATGGAGCCTTAGTTGTATAATAACCTCTTCTCAACAGTTGAGGGTTGCGACGTGGAGATCACAGGTTGCGTCGTAGTACTATAAGAGGTGTTTTGGACAATTCTTCCAAATTGGTACACCACTATGGTGTGGTGTCCTCAACTATGGTGTAGTTATCTTCCTAATATATAGGATCGATGTTATGGTCTTTGCCTTTTTCTTCAGAGGACAGTTTGATCGATTGGACTATGGTGTGATCTTCCCCTACGTGTTTTATTCCCTTTTGTTTTCATCCATTATGCATCATAGTGGCCAGTGTTTCACCATGATCTTATAAATTTTAGACAACCTATAAATTATTAAAGTCATATGAATCCAAAATTTTGTCTGACCTTTCTCTTATTTCTTGTGAGATCCAAGTGCATCCTTTAGATTCCTTTCATCCCCTAATCAGTGGATTTTAACCTCTAACTTAAAGGATCAATCCGTGGGGATTTTAAGTAAGTTACCTCCTTGTTTTCTCCTAGTTTCTCCCTATTTCTTCATCTGGGGGGACTATTGTCTAATAATCGTGGTTTTGATAGTGTTTGGTGTAAGGGAATGATGTGGTTGTCATGTTCTAGGCTGTAAAATTGATCTACCTCATTGTGGTGCTTATTGGTGGTCTCTCTCTTATTCCAAACTTATTCTGAGAATTGATAATTTTCATTTGAGGTAGGGGTTACTTCGTTTCTCATCTAGTGTATCATGTGACAGGGGTTATGCTTTATCTTTTGGAAGATAGTATATTTGTCCTAATAAATATAAATAACTAGTTTAATTGAAATTTAAGGGGGTGTTTGAATCACATTCTTTTACAAATTTTGTTATTATTTCGACATTGAGATTTCATGGGCTTGATGCCTCGCTAAAAATCATGGTTGTTGGGAGCCTATGTTTATGTTGAATTGATATGTTTTGTGGATCCCTTGATGTGTGATTGTTGTGATACTACCTTTAATAAATGTTTTATCACTTATATTCATCTAAATAATTAGTTTCACATGGAAACTGTAACTTGTGTGATAATGTCCTAAAATATAAAAGTGGAATTGATGAATCCCCCCTTGTTAAATATAAAATATGAGAAGTGGTTTTTGTGTGGCTGTGAAATGTGTGGTTATGGTGTGTGGGTATAATGTGTTGTGGTGTGGTTGTGCTATGGGTAGGTGATGTGAAGTTGTGATGTGGGGTGATTATGTGACGAGATATGGTTGTGTTATGTTATGGATAGGAAAGTAAATGGATGTTATGTGGTTGTGGTGATGGTGATGGGGAAGTGTAACTGGTTGTGAATGGTTGGATTGAAGAGGATGATGGGCTATTTGTTTTTTTTGTGTTGTGTTGTTTTAGTCACCTGGGTAGTATTGAAATTAAATTATAATATTGAAATTGAAATAAGATGGGATGGTTTGGTTAATGAGATGAAAATGGATAATGAGTGAATTATAATGAGAATTGTGGTTAAATATGGTTAACATTTAATGTGAAAAAATGGTCTTAATAATGAAATAAATGGAATGGAAATATGAAATTAATGGGTTGTTTAAATGGAATTGGTTGGGAATGGGAAATCCATAAATTGGCTTAATTGGTAAAGAAAGGGTTGAGTGTGGCTTGTGTCTTGTGGCTTGTTGTGTGGTGTTGTGCATCTAGTAGTGGTGGAGAAAGTGTCAATGTTGTGAGGTTTGGCGGTGATGTTATTAGTTGGTTAGTGTTTTGGTTATGAACCCATAGGTTGGTCTTGTTCTTGGTTGTATATGTATGTATATATATACCTTGTATGTTCATTGTCATTTTTATACACACCCCACCCATGTTGAGCATCATGTGTTGTCAACTAAATATTTTAGGAGGTGTTTTTTCCAACATCCTAGTGATGAGGATGGATGGATGTCTACCCACTCTTTTCTACTCTCTCTTCCAGATTATGTTGACATGCACGGGCTATGATGTCTATAAGTAAAAATTTAATTATCAAGATGTGATGTGATGTGATGGATCAGGTGTCTTCAGGTGATACGTGATGAGATGGCTTATGTTGGGTGGCATGCATAGTAGGAGGGGGGAATGAGGTTGATGTCCTTAATGTTTATGATACCCTACTATTTTGGTTATGGTTATGACGTGACTTTATAGGTGTCTTCGAGTGATATGTGATGTGATGAAATAGGTGTATTCAGGTGAGATGTGATGTGATGGCCAGTCACACACTGAGTGCTTAGCATGATGTGATGTTCAAAAGTGGTAGGAGCACTAGGACGTACAATATTGGGGTGTGAGAGCATAAAATTAGTGGGAAATCAGTGTGGGGTACTCTTCATTAATATGATTCTTATTATGTTATTAAACTTAGATGTGTTATTGGTGAGCGTTCTATAGTGAGGATGAGATTGGTTAGTTGACCTGCTTAGGTGTTGTTGGTTCTGCTATTTTCTCATGGGTACATTAGTATTCTCTTTTTCACATGTGCATGAGAGACATTAGTATGACCCTAATTAGTATACTTGTATACTCACCCTATGTATATACAAACTATTTTCAATTTTCTAGGAGGAATTTATGGATCGTGTTGTACATTCCTAGCTTGGTCTTTGCATCTATCACGGTATCGTTAACTTAGATTTTCTTTTGGGTTTTTATTTGTGCAATTTTATCAGTATGTGTTTACATTATACATGCATAGTGGGATGGTTTTTGTTTCCATTGTTGTATATTATGTAATGGTGTTTCTTTCCATTGATTTATCTTATCACTTTATCCAATTATTATAGAGGGTAATGCCTCTCATTTGTGAGATTTTTATACCCTCAGTGCTAGCCACCAACCCAAGGGCTACTGGATTCGGGAGTTGAGGGTCATTATCTTTCTTCCTTAATTTTCATACTAAGAGGGGTACCTTTGTAGGTAGGGTTCATAACATCAAACCCCTTGATACCACTTATGTATAATTACTCTTTTTTTACTATCTTTATGGTGAAAAATTAGAAGTAGTCATTTTTAAATCACCTAACCTAAACATATTCTAGATGGAACTCTATAAACTTAATGTCCTAGAAATTGGTAGAAAAAAGGTTTAGCCAAATCACCACAGTAATCCCAAAAATTTATCCTTGTTCACTCTAAAAAACATTCAAGTAATTAAAGTAAATATAATCAAGGAAAAAATAACACTTTATTTTTATGTGGTTCAGATTTAGAGTCTGATGTCCATGAGAGAAACATTGTGGTATTTCATTTATCAAAAAAGAAAACTTTACAACTTTGTAACTTATAAGTTAATTAGGATTACTAAATAAAAGTAATCACAATTACATTCAATATATAAATGATAGTGGTCCCACCCCTATATATATAGAGTAACTTCTGATCATCCAGCTACACCGACCTCTAAAAAGTATGGGAGTCTATCTGTTTCTTTGTTCCCACCATTGATCTCCTGTAGAAATATTTAGTATGACTTCCACATATGAAAAATAAGTAATCATTTCATAACATAACTTAACATCCCCATATTTTGTAAGTACAAGTTGAAACTTCCAAAACAACACCACCTTGCACTGAGCGCATCAAAATAAGTCTCTTCTGAACAATATTCTTCCAGAAACTTCCTTTCAGAATGCTAAAGAAAATTGTTGCCACAAATTCAGTTAAATAAATATATTCTAGAAAACCTATTCTTATTGACTGATTTTATTCAATTTAAGTAGAATTCCCAAATTATCAACTATTAAATTCTGGAAAGAGGCATTTTGGAAGGACTTCACTCACCTGGTGTGATACTTTGAGAAACAACGGCTGAATTAGGTTACACTATCAACGATGGAAATAGAGGAGTGGAGAATAGGATCAGGAAGAATTGTAGTAGTGTATATAACATAATGGATTGTTCCTCAAGCATAGTAATTTCTTGTTCTAGTTATTGAGATAATTTTTTTGTTATACTAGTCAAGGTACCAGTGTTCGATGGCACAGACTTGAGGGTACAGGTCACTCAAGAGGAGTTTTACTTCCATATCCATCAAATAATTGAAAAATTGAAGATACCTATAGATTAGGTAATTATGAATGGGGCCACAATATATTGGTTCAATCATATTCTAAAATTCCATTCAGAATTGTCATGGCCAATATTTAAAGTTGATTTCATGGAGTGATTCAATAGAATGGAAGTTCTGAATCCATTTGCAAAGTTTACAGATACAACTAGTGACCCATGACCACTAATGATCATGGAATAATAATGTCACATCCATGAATTATTTTAAAGGTAAATTTAATTTAATTTCTATTATTTCTTAGTTTTGGGGGTTTCCCATGCATTTTTTGAGGAAAGTGTGAGTTTTCATGATTTGGGCCAAACCGTGAGCCCATTTTCAGATTTAAAAACTAATTTTGTTTCTTTTATAACTCTTTAATTTTTTAACATTTTGCACCCATTACACTTTAAAAATGTCCTCCCCTGACCTATTAACACCATAATATAAATTTGGGCCCTTTATGAATCCATAATCATGGTGGATTTGGGTTTTTATTTAAGGAATTAGGCCAGCTAAGAAGCCCATTTCCAGTTTAAAAAAAATATTTATTTAATATATTATTGATTTTTTATGATTTTTCTATGATTATAACTCTCACACAAGACCAATGATCCTAGGAGATCCCCAATTCTCTTTACCTCATCTTTGAAGCTCATATGAATTGTGAATTAGGTCAGAACTTCTTAGGCTTTCTCAAATCGTCCAGATTTGAAGAGGTAACTTGTTTCCTTCATAACTCCTTCAATTTTTACTCTTTTTCCCCCATTTAAGTTCTCAATTGACCTTATCAGCCTTATTAGAACCTCAAATTCATTTTTGGATATTTTTAAATTCAGATACTAGTGTATTTGGGGTGATTTCATCAAGATACCTCAAGTAAGTGGGTCTCCTTCCTTCTTCCTCCCATTTTCTTAGAATTTCTTCCATTTACTTACGGTTTCTTCCATTTATTCTTGAAGTTAATAATTTCCAGAAAGTGGGGATTCGAACCTAGGGTTTTATCTTGGGTTTCTTGGTCTATTATTGTGGTTTTAGTCTTGATCTAAGTCCCTCGTGATGCGGTGGTGGTGCGGTTGAACTTTCGCACAAAGATTCAAGGTTTTTGACACTTGTGGTAGGTGATTCCATGTGTAAGAAATTCTAGATGAGTTAGATTTGATTAATTTATATTTTAAAATAGTTATCCTTTATTTTAATTTTTTTGAAATTTGGTTTTGTTGGCATTTGTTAAGCAAATTATTTTTAGGTACCAATTTTGTGTTAAATTGGGCGTTTTACATGTCTACTCTAAGTTATACCAATTGGGGTTGTTTTATAACTCATGTAATAGATTTATAAAAGAAATTAGTGCTTAAAATTCTGTTTTGGTGAATATGGGTATGCACATAGTGTTCAAATTCTGGTTTTTAATGGATTTTGTGTGCAAAACATTGTTAAATTTTGTGAAGTTATTCTATTGAAATTATAAAGTTTTTATTGAGTGGTGTAAGTGGTGAAAAATATGTGTAGATACTATTTTGAGTTTATTATGACCATAAATTATGTGATTATGTGCTAATGGATTTTTTTAACATGTAAAAATAGTTTGAGCGCAAAGGGAGAAGCCCGGGTATCTAGGAGGGCAGATATGTACTAGTACGCTAGTGATCCGGAGGGGTTTTATCCCTGTTTCACTGAGAAAAATGGATAACAACAACACTAAAATACTATATTTATGATTTTTGGGGACCACTAGTTTATGGGTATATTCCCTAATAGTGTATAATTCATGATAATGGATGTTTATATGGTTACTTTACACCGATGTATGAGGTACACGGGGCATGGTACTGCCTAGTGCCTAGAGGTGTTCCCGAGATTGGTGCTCATTGAATATTTTTTATTTATATTTTCATATGGTGGTTTTGGATGGAAAATAAAGTATATTACATGTTTTATTGAAATGTTTTCACTCATGGAAAATTCACTTTGAAAACTATTTTCATTTAAAAGTTTCATTCTTTAGAAATTATTTACACTTCTTCTTGCTTATCAAAACTGGCATACTTTTTATCTTGTATTGATTACTATATGGAATCTCTTGGTATTATCCTATTGGGATTAGTCTAACACCCTGATTACACCCCTTGGGTGTAATTATACTTGATCGTGTTTGACATAGGTAAAGTAAAGTCCTTAGGTGATGGTGGTTCGGGTTGTTAATTCTCATCCATGGTGCGGTGTTGTGGAGACGGCTTGTGGGTGATGACCCCTTGTCATGTGGAGTCCTTAGGGATGTTTTTTTGACACTTTCATGTGTCTTTTTACCTCTTTTTCTATGTTTAAACCTATTTATTTAGTTTGGGATTTTTTTTAAAGCTTGTTTGGCATGAATTTTCAGATTCGGTTTATCGATTGTTTTTTATGTTTTATGTATCCATACTTGGGTAAATCATTCCCAAACCAAAATATATGATACCCGAGCACTTGTGCCAGCCCGTGGGGATAGGTAATGCCCTTATAGCCTTGTCATAGTCTAGTTTTGGTACCTGTTTTAATGGCGACCAGATTCGGTTCATGACAAAATGGTATCAGAGGAGGTTAATATTTTTGGGTTATATTATTATTTTGGGATGGGTCAAGCTAGACAGGAGCTAGGACTTTAAGGAATCAGATTTTTGGTCATGAGTAGGGTACTTGGCTCTCACATCTCTTGGTAGACCTCGATTCACCATGGGACATTGAAATTTTTTGTTTGACTTCGCTTTTAGGTGAGACGTGTGGGCTGCAGACTACACGTGGACATCGGGTGGGGGTGGGGTAGTTGTTTCTTTTATCATTGTAATGTGTTTGGATTATTTATATTTGATTTTATTGATTAAATTTTAATAATTTTTATACTGATTTTTTTTCTTGTTACTATTATCTTTTGTAGCAACATACCTACCTAGAAAGCTCTCATGCACCCAGGGGAGGAAGTTGGAGAGAGTTATCCCTCACTGCTTGATCAGAATCTAGTAGAGACTATGGTTCAGGATGTAAAAGATCTATTACATGGACTATCTCTTGTTCCAGCTCCTTTTATAGAGGATGAGACTGTTCCTAGGAAGTAAAATTCCCAAGATTTCCTAAAAAACAAGCCTCCTACTTTCTGAGGTAGCATAGAACACCAAGAAGTAGAGGAATGGCTTGAAAAGATCGAGCACATGTTCGAGTTCTTGGACACACCTAAGGAGGTTAGGATGAAGTGTGCCTCTTTTTTGTTAGAGGGTCCCAGACACAGGTGGTGGGAATCAGTACTTAAAACTAGAAATAATGAGCAGATGCGCTGGGGATATTTCAAGGTCATCTTCAATGAACAATATTGCCCTGAAGTCTTGGCATATGCTAGATCCCGAGAGTTTAGGGATATTGTTCAGGGGGATCTTTTTGTGATGGAGTACGCCAACTGTTTCACTAATCTGGTTCGGTATTCTCCTGAAATCGTCTCTAATGATCAAGTGAAGGCCCAAAGGTTTGAGAAAGGCTTACGGCCAGAGATATACTCCCATGTTTTCTTGTTTAAGCTAAGAACCTATACTGAGGTGGTTGGTCGGGCATGTATGGTAAATATTGACTGAAAATGGAGGGATGGTTTCTCTGGGAAAGTATTAGTAGTGGGCAGTGGTAGCTCTTAAAAGAATAAAAGGAAGCGAGAGGAGTAGGGGAAGAAGGGAGGTGGTAGTTCAGGCCACTCTTCCAGACAGTTTTCATCTGTGGATTCTGATGTAAGATTCATCATGTTCCACCAGTGTGGGAGGTCTGGGAACATATAACCAGCATTCCCATTTCATTCAAAGCCTTGTTATAAATGTGGAGGTATGGGTCACTTTTAGTGATTTTTCGGGGTGGCACGTCCACTTCAGAGTGGGGCAGGATCAGTGGCTTCAAGAGGAGTGTCAGCTCAGTCAGAGCCATCGAGGATGGGGGGATCTTGATTTGGTGGTTGTGGTGGTAGGGATGATTCATCTTATGGGTAGATCTAGTTTAGTGAATAGCCACAGACTAATAGTCATCCTTAGGCAGAGACCAGACATCTCCATGTAGTGGACCAGGCACCAGTAGGATCATAGGTGGGACCGTCGAAAGTTTGAGGTACCATTTTGATTGCATCTTCTATAATTGCTACTCTTTTTGATACTGGTTCCTTTGTTTCATTCATTTCTACTCATTTTGTGAACATGCTAAAATTTACAATCGATTTGTTATCTTTTGTGATGGAGTTGGTGATGTCATTGGGAAAGAATAAGGGGCAGGGTCTCAGATTCCTGTCATGTGCGCTTTCCATGTCAGGGGTTGAGATGGAGTGGGAACTCTTGGTCTTAGATATGTATTTATTTTACATAATACTTGGTATAGATTGGATAGTACACTTCTAGGTTCACATCGATTTCTATAGGCAGCGAGTGAGTTTCACGGCACCTTATGGGAGTTGTCAGGTTTTTCATGGGGAATGGGATCCTCGGTCGAGTCGTACGGGACCTCCACTCCCAGAGTTTGGAGATATTTTTTTCCAGTTATCATCACTAGAAATAGAGGAAAATGGTAATGCTCCTGATGGTGGAATACCTCATTTAGTGTACAGGTTTCCATAGGTATTTTCGGATGATTTTTCAGGTTTTCCCCCAGAGCGGGATGTGGAGTTCTCGATTGATCTGGCACCGGGAACACAGCCGATATCTCTTCCCTCATATCGCATGGCCCCCAACGAGATGAGGGAATTAAAGATATATCTGGACAAATTAGAATCCAAAGGATTCATTCACCCAATCATCTCTCCTTAGGTCACTCCTGTGTTACTCGCAAAAAAGGCTGATGGATCCCTCCGATTGTGCATTGACTATTGGAAGCTGATTAAGGTAACAATCAAGAACAAACATACTTTTCCCCAAATATATGACTTGTTTGATCAGTTGAAGGGTTCAAGGTGGTTTTCTAAAATAGACTTGCATTCGAGCTATCATCAACTCATGGTGAAAGAGGCAGATATTCCAAAGGAAGCCTTCCAAAGCAGGTACGACCACTTCGAGTACCTGGTCACGCCCTTCGAATTGACTGATGATCCAACAGTCTTTATATCTCACATGAACAAGGTGTTCCATCAGTATCTCGATTATTTTGTCGTGATATTTTTGGATGACATCCTAGTTTATTCAAGATCTGAGGAGGAACATGAGCATCACTTGTGGATCATTCTGGGCACTTTGTAAGAGCATTGCCTTTATGTAAAGTTGTCCAAGTTCACTTTATGGATCAAGGAGGTGAAATTTCTGGGGCATGTGATCTCAGAGCATGGGGTTTCAGTGGACCCTGAGAAGATCAGTGCAGTTATGTCATGGGATCAGCTGAAGAACATGTTCGATATCAGGAGTTTCCTCAGCCTGGCTAGTTATTACAGGTAGTTTGTTTGGGATTTATCTCAGCTTGCTTCACTGATGATCGCACTCACCAAAAAAGGGTTGAAGTTTGTATGGACCCCATAATGTCAGGAATCCTTCGAGGAGATGAAGAGGTGGTTTAATACCGCCCCCGTTCTGATTTTTCCAGATATAAAAGAGTATGTGGTGTATTTTGACGCTTCAGGTATGGGTCTTGGGTGTGTGCTTATGCAGGATGATCACGTTGTGGCATATGGCTCTTACCAACTCTGACCACATGAAAATAATTACCCAAACCACGACTTAGAGTTGGAAGTTGTGATGCATGATTTGAATACTTGACGTCACTACCTCTTTGGGGAGAATTTTGTAGTCTACTCTGATTACAAAAGCTTGGCTTATTTCTTCTCGCAGAAGGACCTTAACTTGAGGAAGCATCATTGGATCGAGTACTTTCAAGGGTTCGACTTTGACATTGTCTATAACCCAAGAAAGGGTAATGTGGTAGCCAATACCTTAAGGAGAAGAGTCCTAGTGTAGGCTTTGAGGAAGTCCAGTGATGATTAGAATCTGATAGCACTCTTTGCTTAGATGCATGTGGAGACCATGGAGCAAAATGGGGGTGCATTCTTGGTGATCTTTCAGTTGATTCCTTCTCTGGTGTATCTAATTCAGTGTGATGAGATTTTTTAGTGGTCTAAGTAGTTTCTTCATGGTGGTAGATGTCTTCTGATTGGTCGTCGTCTCCCGAGGGCATCTTGTGCTTCAAGGGCCATTCAGTAGTGTTGTTATCTCTGAGGAAGGTGGTGATGCATTTTAGCCACCAGTATCAGTGGGCTGTCCATCTGGGTACCACCAAGATGTATTATGATGTTTTTTAGTAGTTCTGGTGGCCTGGTATGTGACGAGACATTGCAGACTTCATGTCGAGATGTTTCACATTCCAACGGGTGAAAGCAGAGCATCAAAGGCCATCTAGTTTGCTCCAGTCGTTACCCATTTCTACATGGAAGTGGGACGAGGTCACCATGGAATTTATTTTTGTCTTTCCTTTTACATATCAGAATAATAATTCCATTTGGGTGGTGATTTATCATCTGACCAAATCATCCCACTTCATTCTGATCAGAGATACAACTAAAGTGGATGAGTTGGGTCGTTTGTATCCTCAGGAGGTGGTAAGGATCCATGGTATTCCATCAATAGTTATCTCGGATAGAGACCCTTGTTTCACTTCTAATTTTTGGTAAGGCCTTTAGAAGGACTTGGGGTCTCATATTAAGATGATCATGGCATACCATCCTCAAACAAATGGTCAGACAGAGCAGACGAATTAGATTTTGGAGGGTATGCTCTGTGCATGTGTTCTAGACTTTGGAGGTTCATGGGATATCCATTTTGGATTGGTTGATTTTTATTATAATAACAGCTATAAATCCTTGATTCTAATGGCTCCTTTTGAGGTGCTCTATGGTTGGCCTTTTCGGTCCCCCCTGTGTTGGGCTGAGGTAGGTGAGACCTCACTGTTGGGGCGGAGTCTGGTGCAGGAGAAGTCTGAGAAGGTCAAGTTGATCAGGAAGCACTTATTGACAGCTTAGAGTCACCATAAATCATATGTTGGCTAGATTCATCGAGACCTAGATTTTTATGTGGGTGAAAGGGTATTCTTGAAATTGGCCCCTCGTATGGGTCATCGTCGATTGGGAAAGCAAGGAAAGTTGGCGTCGCGGTATGTCAAGCCTTTTGATATCATTGAGTGTATTGGAAAGGTGGAATACAGGTTGGCCTTACCTTATTAGTTTACATTCTTCCATGAAGTCTTCCATGTCTCCCAATTGAAGAAATATAACCAGGATCCATCCCATATACTGAATTGGGAGGAGTTAGATATAGAGCCTAATTTGTCTATTTTTAAGCGGACGATGTGAATAGTTGATTCCCAAGAGAAGGTGATTCGAGGAAATTATAGTCCACTAGTTCGGGTCCTTTGGAAGCATGGTAATGATTTCCACAAAACTTGGGAGCGAAATTTGTGGGTTGAGAAGGAGTACCCATTCTTGTTTTCCAATCAAGCTTTAGGTTAACTTTTCAGGGTGGAAAGTATTTCATGGTGGGGAGAATTGTCACATACATGACTTTTTTTAAAGGTAAATTTCATTTAATTTCCATTATTTCCTTGTTTTGGGGGTTTCCCATGCATTTTTTGATTAAAGGGTGAGTTTTCATGATTTGGGCCAAATCGTGAGCCCATTTCCAGATTTAAAAACCAATTTTGTTTCTTTTATAACTCTTTAATTTTTCAAGATTTTTCACCCATTACACTTCTAAAATGGCCTCAACTAACCTATTAACACCACCATATCAATTTGGGCCCTTTATGAATCCATAATCATGGTATATTTGGGTTTTTATTTAAGGAATTGGGCCATCCCAGAAGCCCATTTCTAGTTTTAAAAAAATGTTTATTTAATATGCTATTCAATTTTTATACTTTTTTAGTGATTCCAACTCTCACCTAAGACCACTTACCCTAGGTGTACCCCCATTGTCTTTTCCCCATCTTTGGATCTCATATTCATTGCGAATTAGGGAAGAACTTCTTAGGCTTTCTCAAATCATCCAGATTTGAAGAGGTAACTTGTTTCCTTCACAAATCCTTCAATTTTTACTCTTTTTCCCCCATTTTAGTTCTCACTTAACCTTATCAGAATTATTCTAACCTCACTTTCATTTTTTGATAGTTTTAAATTCATCTACCTGTTTATTTGGGGCAATTTCTTCAAGATACCTCAAGTAAGTGGGTCTCCTTCCTTTTTCCTCCCATTTGCTTAGGGTTTATTCCATTTAATTAGGGTTTATTCCATTTATTCTTGAATTTAATAGTGTAAATAAAGTGGGGATTAGAACCTATGATTTTATCTTTGGTTTCTTGGTTTATTATTATGGTTTTAGGATTGATCTAATCCCCTCGTGGTGCGGTAGTGGTGCAGTTGAACTTTCACACACAGATTCAAGGGTTTTGACACTTGTGGTAGGTGATTACATGTGTAAGAAATTATAGATAAGTTAGATTTGATTAATTTCCATTTTATCACACTTCTACTTCATTATCCTTGTTTATAAATTTGGTTTTTCTGATTTTTGTTAAGAAAATTATTTTTAGGTACCAATTTTGTGTTAAATTTGGTGTTTTGCATGTCTACTCAAAGTTATGCCAATTTGGGTTGTTTTATAACTCATGTGATGGATTTATGAAAAAAATTAGTTCTGAAAATTATATTTTGGTAAATATGGGTATGCACATAGTGTTCAAAGTTGTGTTTTTAATGGATTTTGTGTGCAAAACATTATTAAATTTTGTGAAGTTATTCTATTGAAATTCTAAAGTTTTTATTGAGTGGTGTAAGTTGTGAAAAAAATGTGTAGATACTGTTTTGAGTTTATTATGACCATAAATGATGTTTTTATGTTCTAATTAACTTTGGTAACATGTGAAAATGGTTTGAGCATAAAGGGGGGATCCCGGGTATCCAGGAGGGCGAATATGTACTAGTACGCTAGTGATATAGAGGGGTTTTATCTCTGTTTCACTGAGCAAAATGGATAACAACAATACTAAAAAAACTATATTTATGAGGTTTTGTGACCACTATGTTATGGGTATGTTCCCTACTAGTGGATCGTGCATGATAATGTATGTTTCTATGGTTACTTTACACTGAGGTACAAGGTACATGGGGCCTGGGACGAACTAGTGCCTAGGGGTGTTCCCGAGATTGCTTCTCATTGAATATTTTGTATTTATCTTTATAATATGGTGGTTTTGGATGGAAAATACAGTATATTACATGTTTTATTGAAATTTTTTCACTCATGGAAAATTCCCTTTGAAAATTGTTTTCATTTAAAAGTTTCCTTGTTTAGAAATTATCTTCACCGCTTCTTATGTATCAAAACTGGCATGATTTCTATATTGTATTTATTACTATATATAATATTTTGGTAATATCCTATTTTTATTAGGATAAAAACCTACTTAAATCCCTTGGGTTTAATTATACTTGATCATGTTTGACACAGGTAAAGACAAGGCCTTGGGTAATGGCGGTTCGAGTTGTTAGTTCTCATCCATGGTGCGATGTTGTGGAGACGGCTTGTGGGTGATAACCCCTTGTCATGTGGAGTTCTTGGGACTATTTTTATACTACTTTAATGTTTCTTTGGACCTCTTGTTATATGTTTAAACTTATGTATTCAGTTCTAGATTTTTTTTAAAGCTTGTTTGTCATGAATTTTCATATTTGGTTTATCGATTGTTTTTTATGTTTTATGTATCCATACTCAGGTAAATTGTTCCCAAACCAAAATATATGATACCCACACACTTGTAACATCCCATGGGGATAGATAATTTTCTTATATCCTTGTCATAGGTTGGGTTTAGTGCCAGTTTTGTTGGAGATTAGATTCAGTTCGTGACAAATCATGCACCACTACTGGAAATCTCACCTTTCCCAATGCTTCTATACCAATAGTTTGTAAAAACCGTTGGTATAGGTCCCCTTTCCCAACGGTTTGGCCAAACCTTTGGGAAATCCCACTTTGAAAGATAAACTAGAGGTACTGGGATCAAATCCCACCGAATTTTTTTTTTTTGAAATATATATACCAACAGTTTTATGGAACCGTTGGTATAGATTTTCATATTACTTATACCAACGGTTTTCAAAACCGTTGGTATAGGTCTATACCAATAGTTTTCCCAAAACCGTTGGTATAGACCAATCCCAATGGCTTACTTTCCCACAGTTCTCCAAACCGTTGGTATAGGCTATACCAACGGTTTGGAGGCCTATACCAACGGTTCCAAACTGTTGGTATAGGGTATTTTTCCAGTAGTGCATGCTGTCATTTGAGCTTCAAAAAAGGGAAATAGGAATGTATATAAGCAATATTAGAACTCATAGTATGTATTAATTCTCTTGGAAAATTGGAGTAAGAAAAATAAGACCATGGTTGAAAGGGGGAAAATGATAATATATTCTTCCAGATTCGGATTCTAGTGATTTTGTTCTAGAAGATGTTGAGGATCCCATTACCTCATATTGCACAAATTTATTTTACTTTGAGAAGGAAAAAGATATTTTCAAATTTCTTATGAACAAGTCAGGTTTAGAAAATGGCCATGTTGAATCAACTACTATTATAGAAACTGATATAGTGGTTGCTACTAGAATGTCCTTTTGCTCGATGCCTAATTGTATTGGCTTAAGGATGGGTGTGAATTATGGATTGTATTTTATATTTTTTTTTCATATTGAAATCATGCCATGTTTATTCTTCCATATATTTAGTAAACCATACATAAAAAATTTATATTTATTTGATTCATTTAAATGATCAAAATTGTATTTTTTTTCTTTTAGGATTTTTTGGCCCTTTGGGCCACTATTCTATGTGGGATCCTATGTACTAGGCCTTGGCCTTTTGGCCGCCCTATTATTTGTGCACTCCCATGACACACTGGATATTTGGTTGGTTTTGTTTCCTTGTTGTTGATCATTCTTTCCACTCATTGCATCGATGTCATCCATGTGTCCTGTTGGTTAACCAAGGTACTCGGTTTCTATTCTGGTGACATGTGTGTGGCATGCTCTGGTTGGGTATGTGGTTTTGAGGGTGTGTCGGTGTCAGGGGGTGATGACCCCTACACCCTGGTCTCTTCATCACTGGTGATTCAATCTCTCTTAGCTCTAGATCTCAACTTTGGCAAGATAAACCCTAGCTCTTCATCATCGTGTTGCTACATTTAAGTTTGGTGCCTATCGATCTCCCTAACCATGTCTTTTTTCCAGTCTTGTGGTGGAGATAATGTCCTTATACATAAGAAGTGTGGACCCTTCTTAATTATATTCCTATGAGATATAAGAATAAGATGATCTTGGATCTAGATGCATTGCGCTTCAACCATCCAGTATCAAGAGAATAAGATCATTGAAGTTTCATTAAATTCCAACACTATAATTGTCAGTTTTAGTTTTTGTTTGCTGAGAAAATTGTAAATTATGCTCTGTTGTTCGTGTTTAATTTTTCTATTCCTAGATGGTTCATTTTACCTTGTATCATTTCTCTTTCTTGAGCATTAATAAAACATGTGTGTGGGTGGTGGTGTTCTTTCCATGTACATAGGTCCCCATGGGACTGAAGCACATTAAATCTCTGTGTTCTTTACTCTTTTATTTGAAATATCTCATTTCTTATATTTTGTTTGTATAAATCTATAATATTATAATTTTTAATTCAAATATATAGTTCGGTCCTTTTGGTTGTTTGGTTTTCTACCTTGGTTTGGGTAACCACTCAGCCTAAAAAAGTGGTATTAGAGCCTATCTTTCTTCATTTACTATCAAATTCGATTACTATTTCCTGGTTTTTTTATTTATAGTTTTGGTTTCTATTTGATTTTCCACATTGAAAAATCATTCTTAAATTTCCATTATCCCATCTATATCTCTCCACATTTCATATCCCTTTGAATAAAACATTGTTTACCTAATATATTGCTCTGTTGTTGGGGGTGTACACTTAATGTTGTCTGTAAGAACTCAGTATCTACTCTGTGGGTAAATATGTCAACAATGAGATATGTAATTGATAAATTTAATGATTCCAATGAATTTAATTTGTGGATAATTAATATTATATCCCTAATTTTACAGTAGGGCCTAATTTATTCCCTTTATGGGCCCAATAAGCATGTTATAACTATTAATGAAACCAGACAGCCAGTTATTGATTATGTTAATGTTTCCCCTAATGTGTTAGTTAAATCACATAGCTCCCTTTTACATTATTTAGGTGATAAAGTCCTTATAGAAGTGGATTGTGTGTCTACTACTACTAGTATTTGGCTTAAACTTGAAAAACTCTACATGAATTATTCGTTAGTAGGTAGGATTTACAAAAAAACACTGCATGTTCACATTTAAAATGAAACTTATAACTTAAATTAAATCCCATCTAGGTGAATTTAATAGTCATGTTAGACTTATCCAACATTAATGTTTCTTTTTATGATGAGGATCAAGAAATGATCCTCTTAATATCTTTAGATAATGCCTATATCACCCTTTTAGATACCATGATGTATGGACGAGACTCTTTAACCATGGAAGATATTAAATCGAACCTTCTTTCTAAGGAACTACATTCTAAACCAAAAAATAAAAGGTGAGGCTAGAGCTTATTCACTAAGGGTATACCTCCAATTAAAACTAAAAAGAAATAGTTTAATAAATATAATAACAAAAGTAAAAAATAACCTAAATCTAGGTCTAATTATAGGGATAGAAAGGTCACCTGTATTTATTGTGGCAAACCAGGGCACATTAAACTCAAATGTAGGAAACTCAAGCGTGAGTTAGAGTCTAAAAACCCCATTGATCAGTCCCTTCTTGTAAACTCTAGTTATGAAACTGTTTATGTCCTTAATGTGTCCACCCATGCACTCAATCAAGAGTGGGCCCTTGATTCAGGTTTCTTTTTCCACATGTGTCCTTTTAGAGAGTCCTTTCTAGAGTTTGTTGAGAGGGTAGAAGGAGATTTCCTCTCAGGTAAAATAAGAGGTGTAAGTTTTAGGGTAGGGGTTCAATTTTGTTATAACTTGATGACCATGCTATCATTTCTTTAGTTTATGTTAGATGGGTTCCCAACCTCCAAAGAAACCTAGTCTCCTTAGGGGTATTAGACAAAAATGGCTTTACCTTTAGGTCTAAAATAGGTTGTCTTAGAATCTCCAAATGCTCTAGAACCATTCTTAAGGGGTATCTAATTAATGGGTTGTATGTATTGAATGGAAATACCCATTCAAGGTAGTTGGGTAGTGTTTATTCAACCAATATTGATAGTACTATACTTTGGCATAGGAGATTGGGGCATGTTATCTACAAAGGACTTGAGTAACTCAACAAGAAAGGGATGTTGAGTGACATCACACCAAGAAATATTCCATTTTTTGAAGATTGTGTTATGGGAAAATCCATAGGGTTAACTTTGGTAAGTCTAGTTTCAAAGCCACCAGCCCCTTAGAATATGTCCACTCCGATCTATGGGGTCCATCTAGGACTCTCTCTCATGGTGTAGGTTTCTATTTTATTACCTTCATGGATTAATTATCTATAAAAGTGTGGGTTTACATTCTTAGAAACAAATTTGATGTTTTCCAAACATCTAAAACCTAGAAAACTATAGTTGAAAATTAGATTGGGAAGAAAATTAAAACTATAAAAACTGATAATGGGATTGAATACTTATCCACTAAGTTCATACAATTTTGTGAATCTGAAGGTGTTAAAAGATATAAAATAGTTAAGGAAACTTTTCAACAAAATGGACTAGCAGAAATGATGAATATGACTATCCTATAAAGAGTCTGAAGCATAATTTCATGCTCAAGCCTCCCCAAATCCTTTTGGGAAGAGGCTTTCAGCACTGTTTTTTACCTAATTAATAGGTGTCCCTCTTCTACTAATCAATTTAAAACAACTAAAGAATTGTGGAATGGTAATCCCCCTTATTATTCCCAATTAAGAGCCTTTGGTTGTATAGCTTATGCTCATGTTAAGACTAATAAGTTAGAACCAAGAGATCTAAAGTGTATTTTTTTTGGGTATCCTGAGGGTTTCAAGGAGTAAAAACTCTAGGTAAATAAAACTGGATATCAAAAATGCATTGTTAGTAGGGATGTTGTCTTTCACAAGTCTTCCTTTACCAAAACCAAGACTGCAACATCTGGTAGTAGTGATCCATCCCTTCAACCGATTGATGAAACTGAGTTTCCAACCCTATTTGAGGCTCTTGTATAGCCCTCTAAACCTGATGAATATCCTACTACATAGTATGGTTCCTCATTCACTTCTAATTTAGATTCTGAATCTAAATATGTATCCCCTAATAGATACTACCAACTGACCAGAGATAGGGAAAGGAGGGTTCCTATACACTATTGAAAATTTAATCTATAGCCACAGACCTATAGCCACAGTTTTATAGGTCTGTGGCTATAACTTATTTATATCCATGGTTTAATTTCTGTTTGTGGCTACACATTTGAATCTCTTATTTTTTTCGATTCCTATCAGGCTCCTCCTCCTTCTCCAATCTCGACCCTCTCACTGTGGCGCCCTCCTCCCCCGTGACCTCTCCTCCTCCCAGACAACCTCTATCACTGCTCCCTTCTCTCTTCCCTCACATCTTTCCTCTCTCACCCTCATTGTTTTCCTCTCTTGTTCATCCTCGCCGGCTTCGATTCCTCCATCCCTCATCGCGGTTCCTTCATTCACAGCACAGATTCTCCAATCGTGGCTCAAATTCTCTATTTTGGGTTTCTCCATCCCTCGCACGGTACTCCCCTCCTCCATACCCTTACTCTTCCCCATCCCCCTCCCTCCATCACGATTCCTCACATATCACATTTCTTCCTTCCCCCGCGATCCCTCCCCTGCGATTTATCCTCCCTCTCCTCCCCTCATCTGACATGGCCTCCCCACATCCCCGTCGGCACAGCTCCAGCACACCCAGGCCACCTCCCTGCCTACGCAACCTCCCTACCTCCCTGTCTACATGGCTCTGATGACCCCCACCTCACCTCTACCCTCTTCCTCTATCATGGCTTGTCGCTGCTCAACGCTACTTTGACACGGCTACACCACCTTCCATAGTCCTCCTCTGGTGCGGCTACCCCACCTCCTGGAGATGCTTCTCCTCTGACGTGGCCACCCCACCTCCATCTGATTTCTTCCATAGGGTTTCTTTGATTTCAGATCGTCGGCCTCTCTGATTTTCACTAGTAAGATTTATTTGAGGATGTTCCTTTATATCCTACTTGAGAACTAGTTTATGGTAATATATCAATGTTAATGTTTCAGGTTTGTGAGGTTTCTATCAAGGGCATGTAATATCTGAACATGTTTTTGGGGTAATTCCATAAAGTGAGTTTTCATCGAGTTTATATATTTATGTATCAAACGTTATCAAGTTAATGTTGATCATCATGTGTTATCAGGCTTGATAAAGCCTCTTGAGATCATAGAGTGATAGTGGGATTAAATATATCTTGATATTGTGATGAAAAATACATAGATAGTGATAGGTTGTGATTCTATATTAGTTATTGTTGACCAACTTAATAATTTGGTATACTTTCATTAAATTGGGTAGAAATTTTCAGTTGATATCTTTGGGTAGTTTTATATAGGGGTTATCGTTAGACTTCAAGTGGTACCCTCAATGACTATTTATGACTATAATTCTAAGTTACTATCAAATTTTTTGAGTCTTACGGGATGATTTTGGGACCCATTCGATGACCGGAACAAAAATTAAATCCCAAATAGATTGGTAGAGTGAGTGCACTATATTGGTATTATAGGATATGTTGATATCCTTTTTTATGACTTTGGATGGATGTGGGGATCAATTTCCATTGGTAATTTTTTCTTATAATAAAATCCATCACTCTAAAATCAGTATGGAACCTTTAGAATATGTATATGAGAGACCCATCATGTCAAAATTTTGTTGGACTTTGATTGGTGAGACATCAATTAATGGAATGAAGATTGTGAAAGGTATGGAAATTAAAGAACAAGTGAATGTTGAGGATATGGGGACATCCTAGAGGAGATAGATATCTCACATAGATTGACATCTTCGACCTTTAGAGTTTGACCATGGGGACCATTTTTTCTTGAATTTCTCCCCATGATGAGTATTATGCAGGCTTCAATGGGGTAGCAAGCTATCCCCAATGGTCATCAGTACATTCAAGATCCTATGGGGGGATGTGAGTATTCTATCCACATGGAATTTCCACCAAAGTTAGACCATGTTCACGATCTCTTCCATGTGTTACAACTAAGGAGGTACATGAAATACCCGATGCACATTATTGACATGGTATAACTAGACATTGATGATGGATATTTCTTTTCAAAAAACCTGATGTTGATCAATGATCAACGGGATATTGTCCTCTAGTTGTAGTAGACATTTCCTTACTGTTGAACTCTCTAGCTTCCTTATACACATTCATATAGTGTTATCACTTCATCACCATGTTTTTTTTAGTTCCTCTTACATGATTTATACTAGATATATACTACATTTTTATAGAAACCCTATTATTGTTCTTCATAATACTAGTTATAGTTTTCAAATGAGTTTCTTCAGTTTTTTGGAATCCTTCTTATAATATGAAGATCATCCTCAAGATTCTTAATCCATATCTCATTCTCCTATAGTTTTCCTTCTAAATTCTGAATTTGAGAATTACTTTCACTTTATGTTATCTTAATTTGTTCTTCATACCATTCCTTAGAGACGATCATGGATATCTCATGTTTTATCCTCATTCACATGCTTTACTTATTAAACAAGTGACTCAATAATATCACTTTTCCCTACATTTTCTTTCCCATATTTTAGATGGTTTGCCTAAATTCTTCCATGTAATCACAATTCATTTATTCTTCAGCTTTAAAAACTTTCAATTCGTTTTCCAAGACATTAATTTTCTCTTGTGGTTTGTACCAACAATTTCTATATTTACCACATGATGTTGTTTATTCATCTTTAACATATTAAAGTGATATAGAATATGTATTTTTAGTTTTTCATGAATCATCTTATATATGGTTAGAAATAAATATGCACAATGAATAATTTTTTTTAACTAGATAAGAGTATCCAATTTCTTGGTCTCCTTCTTCTTGATATTATTTATTTGAATTTTAGACAAATGAAATTCTTCATTAATTGAATGATCATTATTAGAAACAACCCATCTTACCTTCTTCAAGATAGATTTTTCACCATACAATTCTTTGAAATTTATTTACATGTATTTGGAAATCTTGTAGTGATCTAAAATTTCAAATACATATTATTGTAAAGAATTTTTCAATGCCTTATTAGAATGATAATCAATTTGAATATTTCATTGATCAAACTCATAAAAACCCCCATACTGACTTTCAAATAAATTCTTATCTAATAAAACATGACAAGGAATTCCAACATATTCATCAAAATATAACAAGAATTCCTTTTTCCAAGGGGAAGGGGGAGGGTGCGGGGGGTGTGCAGGGGTAAGAGGGTGTGTTCAAGGGGTGCCAGGGGTGTGCAGGGGAGGGGCAGGGGGAAGGGGGTGTGTTGGGGGTAGGGGCAGGGGCAGGGGGAAGGGTGCATGGGGTGTGTAGGGGGAAGGGGGTGTGCTGGGGTCAGGGGGTGCGGGGGGGGGGGGGGGGGTGCAGGGGGCAGTGGGGTGTAGGTGGGGGGGTGTTGGGTGCAGGTGGGGGAGTGGAGGAGTGGGGGTGTAGGTGGGGGTGTAGGGGGAGTGGGGTGTTGGGGGGAAATGGGGGTGTAGGGGTAGTGAGGGTGCTGGTGGGGGTGCTAGGGGAAGTGGGGGTGCAGGTGGGGTATAGGTGGGGGTGTGGGGGTGCAGGTGGGGGGCAGTGGGTAGTGGGGTTGCAGGTGGGGGTGAAGGGGGAAGGGGGTGCGCTGGGGGTAGGGGGAGGGGGTGTGTTGGGTGCATGGGGTGTGCAAGGGGTAGGGTTGTGTTGGGGGCAGGGGGTGCAGGGGGCAGTGGGGGTGCAGGTGGGGGTGATGGGGGCAGTGTGGGTGCAAGTGGGGGGGGGGGAGTGGGGGTGTAGGTGGGGGTGTAGGTGGGTGGGGGTGTGCAAAGGGTAGTGGGGTTGTAGGTGGGGAGTTTTGGGGGCAGTGGGGGTGCAGGTGGGGTGTAGGTGGGGGTTTGGGGGTGCAGGTTGGGGGAGGTGCAGTGGGCAGTGGGGTTGCAAGTGGGGGGTGTTGGTGGGGGTGCAGGGGGGTTTAGGTGGGGGTGAATGTGGGGGTTGGGGTGAGCCTTATATTATTTTCACTTTCTAACCTTCAAACTAAAAGACATACTCCCAACATTTTGGATGATCTGTTAGGTGTATACTAAAAAATACCTAATCACCCATGATCCCATAGGTATCATTTCTATGATGAAAGACAACTCACTACCTTAATCGAAGAAAGACAACTCATGTCTCCCTATACCACTAAAACGAACCAAACCAAAGATACATATGTGGTTATATCTTAGTTTATATCCATAGGTTTAATTAAAATCGTGAATGTATTGTTGTTTAAACCCATGGTGGGATCACTTCTATATGATGGGGATTTCATGTGCAGCATATAGAGGAGACTTATAAATCTTGAAATATCATTATTACATGTCATTTGAGTTTAGGTGTACCACTCAATGGATTTATTTATGATTTTTCATGAATTTTTATGAAATTTTAAGTTGTTTTGGGTTGATAAATTTGATTTTTTGTGTTTCTTAGGTCTAGGTGGGTGTCCAAAGTGGACCCCACACTTGGCTTGTTTCCTGAGTGCAGTATATTACCTGGTGAGTTTATCATCAATTAGTCCAATTGTAGTTCTAATTTTAATATGTTTTATTGTTTGATTCATATGTATTCATGGATGATACAGGGGATAGAAGGATCATTGGTGGTTGGTACAATCTTGAGATCTATTTATGGATTGTCGGTTGAGGTAGGTGTCCTTTATATTACTAATTATATTGATCATTTGGATTATATTATGTTTGTGTAATTATTAATATTATCCTTTTGATCAT
Source organism: Viscum album (assembly GCA_963277665.1). Taxonomy (NCBI): domain Eukaryota; kingdom Viridiplantae; phylum Streptophyta; class Magnoliopsida; order Santalales; family Viscaceae; genus Viscum; species Viscum album. The sequence goes on along the minus strand of OY728158.1, from coordinate 902,231,038 downwards.
TTTGGTATTGGAGTCATGTATCATTTATCATGTACAGTTGACACACCGATCACATATATTTAAAAAGTCTTTATATCTCACTTCTTTTCCCTTTATTTCCTTACTGGTGGTTTCTTATAATGAGGTTGGTTCTATCCACTTCCATCAAATGCATTGAGTTTGACATCGGATTCAGGTAAGTTTTCTTTTGTTTTTATTCTTTGGCCTAATTTTAAATATGTCTTTTGTGATTTTTGGGTTTTCTATATTTTTGTAGTGTGTTTTGGATCTCGTTGAGGTGGATTCGAGCTGCTTGTCGAAGGTGACTCACTATGTATGCATAGGTAAGCATATATATAATAAGTTATCTCATTATATGTTTGTCTGCCCATGGCAGCATGATTACATATAAGGGGTTAGGTGTGATTATGTATATATATGGAAAATGCATATGTGTGTGGGTGATAATGGGCTTATGCATGTGAGCATATATATAAGGATCCTCTTGTGCATGTTCAAGTCCATATGGACACGTACATAGGGGTTATGGCATCCTTATGTATATAAAAAGGTGCATATGTCCAGAGGATGGATGAAGCAGCTTAGAGTTTTCATTGATAAAAGTGTCAAGTGTCGAGTGTGGCTTGGATCCTTTAAGGCAGGGTCCCTTTCCCATACTCTTTAATTCAAGAATGTTTTAAATTGCATTTATCTGCCTTCTTAATTCTGCTTGTTTATATTAAATTTCAATTCTTGAATAATTGTTAGTTAAGATAATTGTTTCGTTTGATAAACAAGTCATGGTTTTGTAATAAAACCCCTCCAATGGAGGTGTTCTATCTGCAAAAACTCACAGTGGTGGTTTATGCTTATATAGATTTCTTGAAAGTATTGCATTAATGTTTTCCATTTTAATCCTTACCCTTTCTTCTCTCATTTGAGACACCACGAGCATCTCCAAAGATTTTTTTGACTCACAGTTTCATATAGACAAATTATAATCTTACCACAATCACTAAAACACCCCTTAGTAATTAACTATGGTGTGGATACATTTTCATTTCATAGCACCCTATGAAATGGTTTCCATATCTTCACCATGGATCACAATTACCTTGACGCATCTGGTGTAATCCCAAAGTAAACTTTATGTAGTTACTGCAAATCATATATGACCCTTACGTAGCCATTATCTTTCCCAGACAACATTTACATAGGTCATGAATTGCCTTGATATAGTCTCCTTCACTTTAGAGATGACAATATCCCCATTTTGAGAAAACATGAACTGAGTATTCTCATAAAAAGCTAAAACTTAAAGAAAATATTTATTTATTTTCATCAAACACAAACAAATATCCTTGAAAACTTGACACTTTATTTAGTAACATCACTATGAAATTGAACTAGATAAAATCGACTACCTTACCAGGAATAATTCACTGCTTAGTACCTAAGTAATTAGTTTTCTTTGAACTGCTTGAAGCACCTTCATCAGTTCTCTTTGATTTCCCCACTCGGTTGAAGGTTCAATGTTCAAGTGATCGATTAATAGGGTTTAAAGGGCTTAGAATTCAGTGAGAAATAGAATGAACTATGGAAGGTATTTTTTCAATAACGAGATCCGTGAAATTTGGTTAATTATCATATTTAATTCTCACAAAATTTTCAACATTGTTACTCTAATATCTGAACATGGAACAATGCTTCTTTTATCACAACATACCACTCTTTCTAGAAAAAATCTTATTGAAATTTCCATCACCACACTCATTAGGTGGTTTTGGTTGTATATCCAAAACATCTAACACCCAATTCCATGATGCATGGGTCCTCCAATATCTCTCTTTAACACACCTTACAAGAGTCTACCATGGTGAACAACATTCCCATAGTTGGACTCCCTATTTTCCATAGGTACTTTATAAATGTACTATGGTGTTCACCATAAAAGTTTATCATCCAAGTGCTCATTTTGGAATCTTTAGGCCATCCAAGAGATTTAGGAATATTTTATTCATTGTTATTCCTTCGAATATGGAATCCAAAATGATCAGGATTCCACTATTTTATAAATCATTTAAATGAAACATTACATCCATGAGTTTTACCATGACATGGTGAAAAAATACTATCCATTTTCTATCCACTATGATCATGGTCCATATCCTCCATGGGGTGGTCTCCCACTCTTTATTGACATTATTTCTGAGTCCCACATTAGACTTTAGTGAAGACATCCACTATTTCATCACTCAATATGATACATATACCACCTTTGAAATCTTGTGGTACTAACCTATACCAAAACCACTAGTTCTTGAATACTTCTTGGTTCCACCTCTCACTAGGTTCTTATTTCCCCATTACAGAACCACTTTATACTAGTGTCATGTTTCTCATTCAACACCTGATGCTAGTTGCAATTGATAAGGCTCCTGAGATATAACCATGAGAGTTATCTTCTTCTTCTCTAATATCTCTGTATTTTTATTGAGAAAATCTTTTTTTAGTTTTTTAATAGATTTTACATACATAAATCGTGAAATAAAATATATTATTGTAACAATTGAAATTAAAAGCTTCTTAGAAAATATTTTTTGAACTACAGTTCTATCAACATTGGTGTGTTCATTGAGATATAAAATGTTTCAAATAAATGTAGGATAGGACCAATTCAATTAGTTGATGCTGAATAATATGGAAGTCAACAGTAATAATAGAGACACATTATCAGCCCCAACCTACTCTCATCTAGTAAGAAAACAACATTCAAATACCATTTACAATAATTTTTTAGCATTTATTAGACACTCACCTACCCCCAGCGCAACACCACCCCACACTATTCTCTAAATATAAAACTCAATCCCATGTTCCCATCATCACCACTCTCTTTAAATTACAACTTTTACTCAAGGTGGAAAGACTAAATAATCCAAATAGAACTACCACCTTATCATAGATTATAAATTGCTTGATACAGTTCCATCTTCCACTTTAGAACATCACAAAACCTGACCTCCTCTATTGTTTTTTATGATATTTCAAAATTATGGTATTCCTATTCACATTTCATTCCAAGATAGAGGAAAAAATTACTCAATGAGAATATGGATTTTAAGAAATGTTTTGTTTGTCATACTTATTAAAGCCTAACATTGGAAGTGTTGTTATTAATCACTAATTTTAGAGGATCTATCATCTTCTTATAATTGAATTCTTCTTGAAATATCTTCTAAAACATCAACCAGTTCCCCAATAATCCCCCATTTTGATTTCATTTCAAATTTCCCCTCGACATTTGAACCAATACCACAACCAATCATGCACCTCTAGTAGTGTTTTTACAGGAAAAACTAAAGCAAACATACAATTCAATAAGATTTTGTATTTGAAATAGATAAAAGTATTAAAAACATTATGTGGTATGATATCTATAATTCTTAGAGAAACCATAACATCCATGTTTAAATTGTATATTTTCCTTATCAAGAATTGCATATTCATTCCAAAATTTATCAACTTATAGGCATCTGAAGTGATCTTTCTAGAATATTTCTCTTATTTTATTCTCATAGTGAGTTATCTCTTAAACTATTAGAGATTTCAAATATGTATGTACCATGTTATTTTTCAAAATAGAATTCCCAATGAGGCATATTTTACTTGGAATTTCCTAGCTTTCTTGTTGGCTCTGTAGTTTTGAACAGTGGTTTCCCAAAGCTAAAAAACTAGACCGGCATGTTCTAAATCACTTCCCTTAATAGCCTTATGTTTAGAAAGGATATTCACTTTCTTGTATTTATTGTTGAAATCACCACTAAAATCAAATAGATTTATATCTGGATTCTCAGATTAGTTACTACCGCACCACAAAACCTCCTAAGTAGTCATATTAGCCAAAGAAATATGCAATTGGGCTATAAATGCTACTAGAACCTATAGATAAAAAATTTATACATATTTACATAGATATTTAAATGATTTTGGAACCTACTAAAAAACTATAGTACAATGAAAATACCCTTATTACATATAAAATAATTTATAAATATAATGAAACTCTTTTCAGTGCATTGGTCTTGATCCTCTATACATTCCCTTCGGTCCCAAGCCTTTTCATTATCAACACACAACCATTTAAAGAACCTTACTATATCCTTTTTAGATTCACATCCCTCCCTGGATACTTCCACCACATTGAGATATTTATATACATGTATATTTTCCATAGGTTTTCTCTTTAACCAAATAGGTTTCATAAATTCAGATGTTGGTTATTGGAATGGAAACTCCAAAGGAGACTGTTGAAATGTCATACTTGAAATGAAATCCTTTTTCACCCCACAACACATAGAAATAATCCAATATGTGCACGATTATAAGAAAAAATAGCAGTAACCTACATTTATGTAGCTATATTCATCTACTATTTCTCCTAATTTTTCATCTTGGATTGCAGTGTCGAAGAAAAAGATAGATCTTGGTGACTAGTCAGTTCAGCAGGATCATGTGCTAGTTCAAACACCTCTTTCTACTCCTTTCAATGCATCTTTACAGGCTCTAAATTCCCCATAGCACCCATAGTTTAAGTTTCCTCAGTAGTTTTAAATTCTTCCATCAATAACTTCATCATTTCCTATGTTTTTTGGTTTGATAAATTTTCCTCTGTTCTTCCAATCAAGTGTAACCACACACCAGACACCATTTTTGAATGGATTGTTTTTGTGTTGATTTCATCTGTTGTGTGAGTAGATAACTACTCTAACTATTGTGGCCATTATACCACTGTTAATTCTCCCCCAACACTATATGGATGAGATCCTTAATATATTAAGTTATCCACAGGTTTGGAAATGTCTTGATTTATCATTATTCAATCAAGATTCTCCCTCTCTATCTAAAACCTCTCAATAAAAGAATAATATTATAGGTATCCAAAAGATAGAGACTGAGAAACATTGGATATATTTATATGCAATAATTAATATGTATATGAATTATATAATATGATAGAATAATGGAGGATAAAGTATAAGAAGAAGGAAGATAAATACTCCACCAAGCGACGTTACTCCAAGAGGCTAAGGCCTAACCCTCTATGTGGGGGGGTCTGTCCTAGAGGGGGGTGTGCAATGGGGGTGTCCAGTAGGGTTGGTGCAAGGGGGTCTAGTGGGGGTGGTGTGCAGGGGGGTGTTCGAGGGGACAGGGGTGCGCAGGGGGTGAAAGGGATGTTTAAGGGGGTTTACAGGGGTGGGGTATGTCCAGCAAGGGTGGTACAAGAGGTGTCCATCAGGGGTGTGTAGGTGTGCAGGGGGGTGTGTGCAAGGGGACAGGGGGGTGCGGGGGGGATGTGCATGGGGGTGCAAGGGGATAAGGCCTAACCCTCTGTCCAGGGGGGGTCTGTCCAGGAGGGGGTCTAGTAGGGCTGCAAGGGGGTCCAGTATGGGTGGTGCAAGGGGGTGTGCAGTGGGGGTGTCTAGCAGGGGGTGCAAGGGGGTCCAGCAGGGGTGGTGCAAGGGGGTGTGCAGTGGGGTGTCCAATAGGGGGTGGTGCAAGGGGGGTCCAACAGGGGTTTTCACGACCCTTCCTCGGGGCCCGTGCCGTGACTACCCCAAGCCCGCCTTCCATAGGCCAGGGGCTGGCGACTAGCACCAAGGCATAAATCCCGGTAAAAAGGGAAGGCATTGCCTTTGTAAAGTAAACAAACACCACAGATTAAGCAAGCGGAAAAAAAGTAAACACTAAGTAAAAGCTGGTACAACAGTGAGTGCGGAAAAGTAAAGGGGGCCGAAAATTCAAGCCCAACTATAAAGTACAACTAAAAGGGGAAAAACAGCAACTGAAAAGTAAAGCCGCAACGTCGAGCCGTCCCCTGGAAGTCCCACCTGGAGGGTGAGTACAGATATCCTCCACAGCTCCTCGGTCCAGCCATCCGCTCCGAGTACACTCCGCCCAGTGGTCCACCTCCAGGTACCGTCCTGCTCCGCAATCCTCCACCGCGATCAGCGTTGTCCTTAGTCTGCAACTAACACAACGTAGTGCGGGCATAGCCCGTGTAGGGGTGAGTATAAGATACTCAGTAGGGACCCCGAGACCCCCGAAGGTCTCCTAGAATCCACAAAGGATAAACCACAAAGGAAAGATACAAATCACGAAGTAACATCCAACGCGGATTAGGTATATGCCCATACATATACCTAAGTCATCAATTCTCGCTCGGATCCAACATCCGAGCTCAAGTACAACCCATTCCACACAGGAAAGCAAAACATAAATCCACACAGGATAGCACAACACAATCCACAAAAGAAAGCAAAACGTAAATCCACACAGGATAGCACAACATAGTCCACAAAGGAAAGCAAACAGGGTTTCAGCTCACACAGGTATACTTCTTCGAATGAAAATAGAGATGATCACTGATCCATCTAAGTCGTCGGACCCACAAAGGATCGATAGGTACTAACCCCCGCAATGACCCACAAAGGATCGATAGGTAACTAACCCCCGCAAAGACCCACACAGGATCGGGCCCACATAGGACCTATAGGCGCTGGCCCACACAGGACCGCTGAGCGCTGACCCACACAGGATAGGACCCACACAGGATCAGTAGCACTGACCCACAAAGGATCGCTGAGTGTTGTAGTCATCGCCGTCGAATCCACTGAGGATCTCTGCACAGTCGTCGTCGTCACAGTAGTAGTCGCAGCCAGCTCTAGGGTTCCCGCACATAGCAAGCTCGTTCGGGAGGGTCCGCTCCACGAGCCGAGAGGCTGATACATCAACTGACACATAGTCCAGAGTTGATGTATCCAAAAGTTCCGTATCGCCAACAGGAACTCAACGTCACAGACGGCGCGTCAATCAGACGCCCGATCTGAGAGTTATTGGCTTTTTCGTCCCAGGGCCCGGTTGGTTTTTAAGGCAAAACCAACCCGACCGTACTCCACCTACATCCAAACCTCAGGCGGAGTATTCCAAAAGATCCATCTCACTTAGAGGAATTCAACAAAGTCGACGACACGTCGATCGGACGTCCGAAGCTCAAGATATGAGCGTTTCCGCTCCAAGGGCCCGGTTGGTTTCGTGTACGAACCAACCCGGCCGAATCCAAAGTATTCTGAAACCTTGAGTTCAATATACCGAAACGACCGTATCAATCCAAGAATCGCATCGCCACTGACGGTGCGTCGTTCAGAGGTCCATAGCTCAAGTTATGAGCAAAATACCGAAAACGTCCGGAGACGAGGTGTCTGGGCCCGGACCGACCCGGCCCAACCCCCCCCCCCCCCCCCCCCCGAGTCGGCCCGAACTGGGTCGCCCCGACCCGGGTCCGGGTCCGACCCGGTTTGGCACGACCCGACCCGGCGGGTCGGCCCGGCTCGGCTCGGCCGAGCCGGTCGAGCGGAGGAAGCCGCGGGGTGGGCGCTGCCCCCGCGGGATGAAACGTCGCGGCCCCGGGTGGGGCCGCCTCACCAGCGGACGCGGCGGACGGGCCGCGTCCCTCTTCCCGGTTCCGCGTGGCCGCGGAACCGGCTCGCCACCGCGGCTTCAGCCGCGGCGGGTTTTGCCGGCGGCGCGCCGGGCGCCGGCGGGAGCTTCCGCGGGCCACCGGACGCGCTCTGGTGGTCCGTTTTGCGTGCGGTCTTCGCCAGCAGTCCTCTCCCGGGACTCAATCTTCACTACCAGGCCCTCGAATCTCCTTTGCAGCCCCGTTTGTCGTCGTCCGCCGTTTCGCGCACCAAGAACGAAAAGGTGCGGTGGGTTCAGACTTGTTCGTTAGTCCGCACCCACCGCGTTAGCGGTCTTAAAGATATTCACCCAACAATATCTAAATGATCGGGGATTTAATCACAAATATTTAAAGAATTAAACCCCTACCTCGTTGTAGTCGTCGAGCGTGCATTCTTTGCGGAATTGATCGTCGTGGAAGGAGGCGATCCTCGCGTCGCGGAAGGGCGTCGCCTCGTCGCGGAATACGGTGTCGCGTCGACGAACTCCGAGGTTCAAGAATATACAGATTTAATTAATAATAATTAAATCCATATTGTTGTTATAATCCACAAAGAATTTAAAAGGAGTGCAACCCCCTACCTTGTCGTTGTCGATCGAAGGTTGTCGCGGGGTTGGATTGTCGCGGAAGAACGTCGCGGAAGAAGAATCGTCGGCGTCGCGGTACTTGGCATCGCGTCGTCGATCTCCGAGGGCTCGGTGTTCTTTGTCGCCCTTCGTCGAAGGCTGGTGTTCTTCGCGTTCTTCGTGTTCTTCGCGAAGGAGGATGAAGAACTTGAGGTTTCTGTCAAATCCTCTCAACCAACAACACTTAAGAAGTTGTGCGCTGGTCTTATTTTATTATTACACCAACGGATTGTAAACAGGTTAAGAAACGATTAAATTAATTCATAGAATTAATTTAACGAAGTTAACCGCCCAATTAATTGGTGCGTTAAGAATTTAAGAAAACGCGTCAGTTGACTTTCATAATGACGGGTTTTCGCGGGGGCGTTACTTAGCGGAAAAGAAATGGTGGGGCTCGTGCGGGCCCCACCTCACAAATATCCTACCAAGGGGGTATGATATTTTTTGGATAGCACCCTATCCACATCAACCTCAGCTTAAGCATCTTTAAGTGGCTTTCAAGTGGCTTTAAGTGAAATAAAAATAAAGTTGTCGCACACTTTATTTTATTTCTTAACTTAACCCCAAAAATTTAAAAACCACACCCGAGCAAAAGCAACTCTGGAAGAGGCGTTTCTAAGCAAATACCGGCGCTGCGATTTCATCGGTGCCCTCAGAATTTGATTCCGATCAACGGTTCAAAAGTTAGAAAAACCCGCTCATTCGTTCACTGAAGGTACCCAAGCCAAACTTCGGAAAATGATTCCGGGTACACCGGGCCTCGGAATCAGGTGCCGTCAGAAACTGCGTTCTTGTAAAAATCCAAAGAAAATTAAGAAGGAAAAAAAATTCCTTGAATTTTTCGGGTCTTTACATCACTCCCACCTCAGGGATTTACGTCCCCGTAAAGATACATCATAAACTAGGGAAACAAATGTGGGTACTGAGCACACATCTGAGCCTCCCGCTCCCAAGTGCTCTCCTGGAGGTTCTCGTGCTTCCATCTGATGCGCACTAGAGGAATCGATCGTCCACGAAGGACCCAGTCCTATCGATCCTCGATCTCCACTGGGACCTCCGAAAAAGTCACCCCATCATCAACGTCCAGCTCCCCATGGTCAATGATGTGTGTCGGGTTGTGCACGTATCTCCTCAGCTGGAATACGTGGAAGACATCATGCACCCGGTGCAACTGAGGTGGTAGATCCAGGCGATAAGCCACCTCACCAATCCTGCTGAGGACCTGGAATGGTCCGATGAAGCGTGGAGACAACTTGCCACCTCGGCAAAATCTCCGTAATCCACGTCGAGGTGAGACACGCAAGAAGACGTGGTCGCCATCCTCGAACTCCAGTGGCCTCCACCTCCTGTCAGCATAAGACTTCTTCCGGCTCTGAGCTGTCCTCATCCGCTCCTGGATGACCTGGACCTTCTCTGTCGTGGCCCGGACCATCTCTGGTCCCATAAGCGCTGACTCCCCAGGGTCTGTCCAGCAAAAAGGAGATCCGAAAGGTCGGCCGTACAATGACTCATATGGTGTCATCGCGATGGTGGAGTGGTAGCTGTTGTTGTACGCGAACTCCACCAAGGGTAGGTGGTCCTCCCAGCTGCGACCAAAGTCGAGGACACATGCGCGGATCATGTCCTCAAGAGTCTGAATGGTCCTCTCCGTCTGACCATCCGTCTGAGGGTGAAAGGCGGTGCTCAGACGTAGCTGCGTCCCGAACGCCTCCTGAAACCCCTTCCAAAGCCAGGAAGTAAAGCGAGAATCTCGATCGAAGATGATAGATGATGGTACACCGTGAAGCCGTACAATCTCCTGAACGTAGAGACGCCCCAAGCTCTCCACTGAGCCCTGATCTCTGATGGGTAAGAAGTGAGCCGACTTGTTGAGCCGGTCGACAATCACCCAGATGGAGTCATGACCTCTAGAAGTGCGCGGAAGTCCATTCACGAAGTCCATAGATATCCTGTCCCACTTCCACTATGGGACCTCCAAGGGTTGTACCAAGCCTGCTGGTACCTGATGCTCTACCTTCACCTGCTGGCAGGTGAGGCATCGGGAAACGAACTCCGCCACAGCCTTCTTCATGCCTGGCCACCAGTGCTGTCGTCTGAGGTCCTGGTACATCTTCACCACTCTAGGATGTACCGCCAAAGGAGAAGTTTGAAACTCTCTCATGACCTCCTCTCGTAAAGCAACTGGTACCAAGGTACGTTCTCTGAAAAGGATGTCATGCTCTGCTCCAAAGGAGAAGTCATCAGGTGTCTGTCCTGAGGATATCTGTGCACGCTGCGTCTCGCAGTCAGTGTCCCCATGTTGTGCCTCTCTGACCTGTTGTAGTAGTGGAGGAGTGACTGTGAGAGACTGAAGGAAGGCTGCTCCATCTCTATCTATGAAGGATATCTACAAAGCGGCTAGCTGCTCTGTCGCCTCCTCAAGTAGTTGAATGCATGTCCTCTTGCTGAGAGCATCGGCCACCACGTTCCCCTTCCCAGGAGTATAGACTATCTCAAAGTCATAGTCCTGGAGGAACTCGATCCATCACCGCTGTCTCAGGTTCAGGTCCTTCTGTGAGAAGATGTACCTGAGACTCTGATGGTCAGAAAAGATTGTAAAGCGCTCGCCCATCAGATAGTGTTGCCATGTCTTCAGAGCAAAGACCACTGCTGCTAAATCCAGGTCATGGGTAGCGTAGTTCTTCTCATGCAGCCTCAAATGACGTGATCCATAGGCGATCAATGCCCGCTCCTACATCAGGACACATCCGAGTCTGGTCCCTGATGCATCGCAGTAGACTACGTACCCTACTCCCTCCTCAAGCAACCTCAAGATAGGGGCACTGGTCAATCTCTGTCTCAGCTCCTGGAAGCTCTGTTGACATCTGTCTGACCACACAAAGGTTTTCCACTTTTTCGTCAAAGCTGAGAGTGGTGCCGAAACTCTGGAGAAGTCTGGCATGAATCTCTGATAGTATCCAACTAGTCCCAAGAAACTCTCCACCTCTGTCACGCTCCGGGGTGGCTCCCAAGCTAGCACCGCCTCGATCTTCGCAGGATCCACCGCAACTCCCGCCTCAGAGATGACGTGTCCCAAGAAGTGGACCTCACGTATCCAGAACTGACACTTCGAGAGCTTTCTATAAAGCTGGTGCTCTCGGAGTGTGTCTAGTACAACCCGTAAGTGGTAGGCATGCTCCTCCTCAGTCGCCGAGTATATCAAAATGTCGTCGATGAAGACCATGACAAATCGATCGAGGTATGGCTGAAATATCCTGTTCATGAGGCCCATGAACACTGCTGGATCATTGGTTATGCCAAATGGAATAACCAAGAACTCATAGTGGCCATACCGACATCTAAAGTCTGTCTTCTATACGTCCTCGTCTCGAACTCTGAGCTGATGATAGCCTGACCTGAGGTCTATCTTCGAGAACCACCATGCTCCCTTGAGCTGATCGAAGAGGTCATCAATCCTCGGTAGCAGATACTTGTTCCTCACTGTCACCTGGTTCAGGCGACGATAGTTGACACAAAGTCGCAAGCTCCCGTCCGCCTTCTTGGCGAACAATATCGGGGAAGCCCAGGGTGAAACGCTGGGTCAGATGAATACCTTGCCCTGCAAGCCCTCCAACTGTACCCGTAGCTCTCGAAGCTCAGCAGGGGCCATACGATATGTTGGAGTCGATATTGGGGTTGTCCCGGGGTACAGGTCAATATGAAAGTCTACCTCTCTGCGAGGTGGTATCCCTGGAACGTCGTCGGGAAAGACGTCCGCGTACTGATCCACCACTGCAGGAAAACTAGGACTCCGCACGTCAACTGCTCCTAGGATGAGGCTAGCCAACTGATGGGTGATGGGCTGTCCTCTCCTCTGCGGTAGTCCATCCTGTGCTGCGAAGGCTCCCTTCTCGCCGGTGAAGGTGAACCTGCTCCCGTCGGTGCGTACACATCGCACCTTGCGCCTAATACAATCAATCTGTGCATGGACTGTAGATAACCAATCCATGCCCAAGATGACGTCGTAAGGCCTTGACGCCGCTACAAGAAGATCCCAACCGAAGCTATCACCTTCTAGAGTAATCTCACATTGCCGGCACCAGTGTGTAATCGTCGAGTCTGCTCCCGTAGGAGTCTCTAGCCGTAAGGATCGAGCCAACGGCTCTATCGGAATCTCCGAGCTCCGAACAAGGTCAGTGGCTATGAAAGAGTGACTCGCTCCTGTGTCTATAAGAATTGCAGCAAGGGTATAATAGACACAGATCGTACCTCAAATCATCTCGGGTGCACCGTGGTTGTAGGCCTCCACTGCCTGGAGCTGTGCCTGTCTCTGCCCTCCATCTCCCTGTGGTCGGGGCGGGCCTCCTGGTGGTGGTGGTGGTGGTAGAGCCTCAAAGCGTCGCCCACCACCTGCTGCTCGGCCAGCTCCTCTGGCTCGTCCACCTCCTCCCTGCGGACCACCACGGTCGACCCTCTGCCTCTGCCTGGGTGGCCCCTCAACTGCCTGCTGCTCCTCGGCACGATGGGTCGGGTAGTCACGAGCCATGTGACCCTGTCCGCCGCATGTGTAGCACTGCCTGCCTCTCGAAAGACTGGCTCCGCGCTGTGTGCCCCTCACGGCTGAGCCAGTGTCCTGAGGCCATCTACGTGAGGGTCTGGCCTGTCGGGACCCCTGAGTCATCCGTCGAATGCCTGCTGCGGAAGACTCTGCTACGTGCCGCCCCGCGGTAGGTCTCGCCGCTGGAGAATTCTCAGCAAGAAATCTCTCAATCAAAAGGGCTCACTCCAGTACTCCTGCCTGAGTCGGAATGCTGAGGGAGATCAACGATGCCCGTATCTCATGTCTCAATCCCTTCTCAAAGGTCCGGGCCCGGAAGAATGGGTCTCGTACCATGTCGGTCGAGTAGCGTGAGATATCGGTAAATCTCGCCGAGTACTGGGTGACCGTCAAGTTGCCATGCCGCAACTAAAGAAGCTCCTGGATGCGCACCGCACGGAGGGTGGACGGGACGAAATCTGAGCGGAAGAGGCCCTCAAAGTCTGTCCAGATGAGAGATGCCTCATCGTGCACCTGGAGCATCAAGCTCCACCATCGTCCCGCTGCTGTGTGCAGTAAGCTCGTTGCGAGGATCACCATGAGGTCTGCTGGTGTCCTCCCTAGCCTGAAAACTCGGACCACTACCTCCAGCCAGTCCTCGGCTTCCTGGGGGTCCGTCTCCCCGCAGAACCTGGGCGGTCGCTGGCGCTGGAACTCATGCAGTGCACTGAGGCGACGTGCATCTTCAGCGGCTGGGGCTGGAAGCATCGGTGGCTCGGCGGGTAGAGGTATCGCCGGTGCCTCAGCTGTCAAAGGGCCCTGTACCGAGGCCTCGTCGCTCGGCGGGCTGCCGTCACGCTCAACTCTCGGAACCCTAGCTGGCTGCCATCATGGGGCCATCCTGAAAAGAAACAGGAGAGCCACGGTCAGAATAACATACCTGGTGAGCTTACATATAGTAATCACAAAGAAAACTTGAAACACACATGCAATCAATGTTTTCATGCATTAAGTCGGAAATCAGAAGTCAGGGTCCTGGTGTACGGATACGTCGGCCGCCGCACCAACAATGGACTCCCTGGACTGATAACCACACCCAATATACTAAACACTATTGCTTCACATAGAAAAGATCAGAGTCCGCGGTAGAACCGAACTCCTTTGATACCAATTTATCACGACCCGTCCTTGGGGCCCATGCCATGACTACCCCAAGCCCGCCTTCCATAGGCCAGGGGCTGGCGACTAGCACCAAGGCATAAATCCCGGTGAAAAGGGAAGGCATTGCCTTTGTAAAGTAAACAAACACCATAGAGTAAGCAAGCGGAAAAAAGTAAACACTAAGTAAAAGGTGGTACAACAGTGAGTGCGGAAAAGTAAAGGGGGGCGGAAATACAAGCCCAACTATAAAGTACAACTGAAAGGGGAAAAATAGCAACTGAAAAGTAAAGCCGCAGCGTCGAGCCATCCTCTGGAAGTCCCACCTGGAGGGTGAGTACAGATAGCCTCCAAAGATCCTCGGTCCAGCTGTCCGCTCCGAGTACACTCCGCCCAGTGGTCCACCTCCAGGTACCATCCTGATCCGCAATCCTCCACCGCGATCAGTGTTGTCCGTCGTCTGCAACCAACACAACGTAGTGCGGGCATAGCCCGTGCAGGGGTGAGTATAAGATACTCAGTAGGGACCCCGAGACCCCCGACGGTCTCCCAGAATCCACAAAGGATAAACCACAAAGAAAAGATAAAAATCACAAAGTAAAATCCGACGCGACTTAGGTATATGCCCATACATATACCTAAGTCATCAATTCTCGCTCATCTCCAACATCCGAGCTCAAGTACAACCCAGTCCACACAGGAAAGAAAAACGTAAATCCACACAAGATAACACAACACAATCCACAAAGGAAAGAAAAACGTAAATCCACACAGGATAGCATAACACAGTCCATAAAAGAAAGCAAACAGGGTTTCAGCTCACACAGGTATACTTCTTCGAATGACGGTAGAGATGATCACTGATCCATCTAAGTCGTCGGACCCACAAAGGATCGATAAGTACTAACCCCCGCAATGACCCACAAAGGATCTGACCCACAAAGGATCGATAGGTAACTGACCTCCGCAAAGACCCACACAGGATCGGGCCCACACAGGACCTATAGGCGCTGGCCCACACAGGACCGCTGAGCGCTGACTCACACAGGATCGGACCCACACATGATCGGTAGCACTGACCCACAAAGGATCGCTGAGTGTTGTAGTCGTCGCCGTCGAATCCACTGAGGATCTCTGCACAGTCGTCGTCGTCACAGTAGCAGTCGCAACCAGCTCTAGGGTTCCCGCACATAGCAAGCTCGTTCGGGAGGGTCCACTCCATGAGCCGAGAGGCTGATACATCAACTGACACATAGTCCAGAGTTGATGTATCCAAAAGTTCCGTATCGCCAACAGGAACTCAACGTCGCAGACGGTGCGTCAATCAGACGCCCGGTCTGAGAGTTATTGGCTTTTTCGTCCCAGGGGCCCGGTTGGTTTTTAAGGAAAAACCAACCCGACCGTACTCCAACTGCATCCAAACCTCGGGCAGAGTATGCCAAAAGATCCGTCTCACTTAGAGGAATTCGACAAAGTCGACGGCACGTCGATCGGACGTCCGAAGCTCAAGATATGAGCATTTCCGCTCCAAGGGCCCGGTTGGTTTCGTGTACGAACCAACCCGGCCGAACACAAAGTATTCTGAAATCTTGAGTACGATATACCGAAAATACCGTCTCGATCCAAGGATCGCATCTCCGCTGACGGCGCGTCGTTCGGAGGCCCGTAGCTCAAGTTATGAGCAAAAGACCAAAAACGTCCAGAGACGAGGGGTCTGGGCCCGGACCGACCCGGCCCAACCCCCCCCCCCCCCCGGGTCGGCCCGAACCAGGTCGAACCGACCAGGGTCCGGGTCCGACCCGGTTTGGCGCAACCCGGCCCGGCCTGGGCGCGACCCGGCTTGGCTCGGCCGAGCCGGCCGAGCGAAGGAAGCCGCGGGGTGGGAACTGCCCCCGCGGGATGAAACGCCGCGACCCCGGGTGGGGCCGCCTCGCCAGCAAATGCGGCGGACAGGCCGCATCCCTCTTCCCGGTTCCGTGCGGACGCGGAACCAACTCGCCACCGCGGCTGAAGCCGCGGCGGGTTTTGCCGACGCCGTCGCCGCCGCGCCGGTGGGAGCTTCCGCGGGCCACCGGATGCGCTCCGATGGTCCGTTTTGTGTGCGGTCTTCGCCATCGGTCCTCCCAAGACTCAGTCTTCACTTCCAGGCCCTCGAATCACCTTTTCGGCCCCGTTTTTCATCGTCCTCCGTTTCGCACACCAAGAACGAAAAGGTGCGGTGGGTTCAGACTTGTTCGTTAGTCCGCACCCACCACGTTAGCGGTCTTAAAAATATTCACCCAACAATATCTAAATGATCAGGGATTTAATCACAAATATTTAAAGAATTAAACCCCTACCTCGCCGTAGTCTTCGAGCATGCGTTCTTCGCGGAATTGATCGTCGTGGAAGGAGGCGATCGTCGCGTCGCGGAAGGGCATCACGTCGTCACGGAAGGGCGTCGCGTCGTCGCGGAATATGGTGTCGCGTCGACGAACTCCGAGCTTCAAGAACGTACTGATTTAATTAATAATAAGTAAATGCATATTGTTGTTATAATCCACAAAGAATTTAAAAGGAGCGCAACCCCCTACCTTGTCGTTGTCGATCAAAGGTTGTCGCGGGGTTGGATCGTCGCGGAAGAACGTCGCGGAAGAAGAATCGTCGGCGTCGCGGTACTTGGCATCGTGTCGTCAATCTCCGAGGGCTCGGCGTTCTTCATCGCCCTTCGTCGAAGGCCGGTGTTCTTCGCGTTCTTCGCGTTTTTCGCGTTCTTCGCGAAGGAGGATGAAGAACTTGAGGTTTCTGTCAAATCCTCTCAACGAACAACACTTAAGAAGTCGTGCGCTGGTCTTATTTTATTATTATGCCAACGGATTGTAAACAGGTTAAGAAACGATTAAATTAATTCATAGAATTAATTTAACGAAGTTAACCGCCCAATTAATTGGTGCGTTAAGAATTTAAGAAAACGCGTCAGTTGACTTTCATAATGACGGGTTTTCGCGGGGGCGTTACTTAGCGGAAAAGAAACGGTGGGGCTCGTGCGAGCCCCACCTCACAAATATCCTACCAAGGGGGTGGGATATTTTTTGGATAGCACCCTATCCGCATCAACTCAGCTTAAGCAGCTTTAAGTGGCTTTCAAGTGGCTTTAAGTGAAATAAAAATAAAGTTGTCGCACACTTTATTTTATTTCTTAACTTAACCCCAAAAATTTTAAAACCACACCCGAGCAAACACAACTCTAGAAGAGGTGTTTCTAAGCAAATACTGGCTCTGTGATTTCATCGGTGCCCTCAGAATTTGATTCTGAGCACCGGTTCAAAAGTTAGAAAAACCCGCTCGTTCGTTCACTGAACGTACCCGAGCCAAACTTCGGAAAATGATTCCGGGCACACCGGGCCTCGGAATCAGGTGCCGTCAGAAACTGCGTTCTTGTAAAAATCCAAAGAAAATTAAGAAGAAGAAAAAAATTCCTTGAATTTTTCGGGTCTTTACAGGGGTGGTGCAAGGGGGTGTGTAGGGGGTGTGTGCAAGGGGACAGGGGTGGGAAGGGGGTGAAAGGGATGTTTAAGGGGGGCTGTGCAGGGGGTGTGTGCAGAGGGGTGTGTGAAATGGGACATGGTGTGAAAGGGGGTGTAGGGGGGGTTGTGCCGGGGGGCATGGGTGTGCAGGGGGTGGAGGGGGTGTCTGTCCAGGTGGAGGGGGGTGTCTGTCTAGGGGGGGTGTTGTCCAGGGGGGGCTGTCTAGGGGGGTGTATGTTCAATGAGGGGGGGATTCTATCCAAGGGGGTGTCTATCCAGGGGGTGGGGTGGGGGTGTCGGGGGGGGGGGGTGTCCAAGGGGGTGGGGGCCTGTGCAGAGGGGTGCAAGGGGGCATGGGTGTGCAGGGGGGTATCCAATAGGGGTGGTGTAAGGGGGGGTCTAGCAGGGGGGAAGGGGGTGCAGGTGTGCAAGGGGGTGTGTGCAAGGGTACTGGGGGTGTGTAGAGGTGTGAAAGGGATGTGTAAGGGGGTGTATTTCTAGGGGATTTGTTGTCCAGGGGGTGTCCAGGAGGGGGTATGTCCAAGGGTGTCTAGGAGGGGGGTGTCTGTCTAGGGGGTGGGGGTGTCTATCCAGGGGGTGAGGGGAGGGGTATGTTCAGGGGGTGTCCAGGAGGGGGTGTAGTGGGGGTGTCCAATAGGGGTGTGCAGGTGTGAAAGGGGGTGTGTGCAAGGGGACAAGGGGGTGTGCATGGGGGTGCAAGGGGTGTGGAAGGGGGTGTAGGGGGGATGTGTAGGGGGGTGAAAGGGGAAGGGGTGCAGGGGGCCAGCACCAGCTGAATGGTGCTGGTTTGTTTTTAGAAAATGTGAAGACCTATAGCCATAGTTCAAAACTGTGGCTATAGGTCTATAACCACAGTCCAAAACCATGGTTATAGATATATAGCCATGGTTGAGAACTGTGGCTATAGATGATGATTGATTTTAGCCTATGCCATGACTTTCAAACTGTGGCTATAGGCCTATATCCATGGTTCAAAATTTTGGTTATATGGTTTACCCTATAGCCACACCAATACCATCCACGGTTGAGTAAATCATGGATATAACCTATAGCCATGGTTGAGTAAACTGTGTCTATAACCTATAGACATAGTTTTTGGACCTATAGCCACGGTTTAAAACTATGGATATAGCCTTATTTTCTAGTAGTGATACCTCATGCTCAGTTTATTTAGTATGAAATGGCATCTTATGCCTTTATTGTATCCTGAGATATTATTCATGGTGGTACTCAAACCTATAGGTAAGCCTTAAATGGAAAAGACTCAAAGCAATGAGTCTTTTCCATGAATGAAGTAATGAAATATTTAAAAAAGAACCACACTTAGACTATTGTAAACAACCCAACTAATGAAAAAATAATTGGTTCCAAGTGGATCTTTAAAATAAAAGAATATAACATAGAGGGAAATAAAATCAAGTATAAAGCAAGGTTAGTTTCAAAATTTTTCCTCTAAAGAGAGGGAATTGATTACTCTGAAATTTTTTCCCCTGTTGTAAATAATTCTTCTATTAGACTTTTATTATCCTTCACTGCCTATAATGATCCACACATTGAATAGTTATATGTTAAAACTTCTTGTTTTCATGGTGATTTGAATGGGAAAATTTATATGAAACCACTTGATGTTTATCCTAATGAATTCAAATTGAATCAAGTATGCCTTTTAAATAAATATTTGTATGACTTGAAACAAGCCTCTAGGTAGTTGTACTTAAAATTTGATTCATTAATGTTAGTTAAATAGTTCATTAGGATTCATTATGATGAATGTGATTATTTTAAATCAAACAAAAACTGAATGATTTATCTGCTACGATATTTTGATGACATTCTTATCATTTGTAAAAATATGAACCTCATTTCTGCTATTAAAACATAATTAAAAGGAAAAGTTTTAAATGAAATATTCAGGCACAGCTATGCAAATATTGGGTGTTGAAATCATAAGGTACATACCAAATAAATTGTTATACTTGTCACATCATGATTGTGTTTTATAAATTCTTAAGATATATATGTTTGAATCTCTCAAACCATCAAATATACCCCTTGGACAACATTTTAATCTATATTTAACACAATCACCCATAGTTGCTGATGATATTCAGTTTATGTCTCAAATACATTATGCTAATATAGTAGGTAATGTTGTATACTACATGATTTGCACTCAGCTAGATATTGCCTATGAAATCTGCACTCTTAGAAGATTTATGGATTCACCAGGGAAGTTACACTAGCATGTCCTTAAGTGGCTCCTTATATACCTCTCTAATAGCACTAATATTGCTTTGTGTTATATGAAATATGTAAATTTTGTTAAATTCATTAATGGATATGTAGATCTTGATTGTGCAGGTAATGTTGATACTAGAAAATCCCTCACTGGTTATATCTTCACTACTTATGGTGGTCTCATTTCATGTAAATGCAATATGCAATTCATGGTTATACTGTCAACCACGAAGTCTAAGTATATTGCCTTGACTGAAGTAGTGAAATAGAACTTATGGATGAAGGGTTTGTCTTCTGAAAAACACATGTACAATTTTTTTTATTAATTTATATTCTGATATTCAATCATCACTTAATTTATCTATAAATTTAGTTTTCCATGGTAAATCAAAGCACATAGATATTAGGTTGTGTTTCATTAGAGATGTTGTGGAATATGAAACCATGTGTGTCAAAAAGATACACATTGACATAAACCCAGCTAATATTTTGACTAAAGCCAAGGTCTAATCTAAGTTCAAATTTTGTTTAGATAGGTTGAAATTGGTTCCTATTCTATAACCATAGGTGTAATAACATCATTGTTTTCAATTGAAAATGGTGGATATTTTTGAATTATGGCTTGTATTTTATCTTGTTTTTTCAATTTGAAATTGTGCCATATTTATCCTACCATCTATTTACTGAACCATGCATGAAAAAATTATATTTATTAAATTATTTAAATTTTCAAAATCGTATTACCTTTTTTTCTATTGGGATTATTTATCCCACTGGGCCGCTATTTCAGGTGGGCTCTTATGTACTGGGCCTTAGCCTTTTGGTCAACCTGTTATTTTTGTGCTCTCATTCCATGTTTTCTATCTAGTTGTTGTTGTTTCCTCACTACTTAAAATTCTCTTTGTCCATTACATCGATGTCTTATATGTGTCCCTCTTGTTAATCAAGGCCCTCGGTTTCTATTCTGGTGACATGTGTGTGGTATACTCTGGTTGGGCATGCAGTTTTGTGGGTGTTCTGATGTTAGGGGAGTGATGACCCCTACACCCCAGTCTCTTCCTCTCTGTTGATTCACTCTCTCTCAATAATGGATCTCATCTCTCATAGGAAAAACCCTACCTCACCATCACTGCATTGCTACATCAAATTTTTGTGCCTCTTGATCTCCCCGTCCACATATTATTGTCAGTATTGTGGTAGAGATGACATCCTTCTACATAGAAAGAAGTTCAACCCCTTATTAATGATAGACCTATAAGTGAGGAAAGAAGAATAAGATCTCATATCCAGATGCATTTCACTTAAATCATCTAATATCAAGATAATAGGACTATCAGAGTTCCATTAAACTCTGGCATCGTAAGTATCAGTTTTATTTTTTGTTCACTATAAAACTTGTAAATTCTACTATCTTTTTCATTTTTCTAGTCCTAGCTAGTTCATTTCACCTTGTATCATTTCACTTTATTAATTATTAATAAAACATGTGTGTGGGTGGTGGTGTTATTTCCATGCACGTAGGTTCCCGTGGAACTGAAGCATGTTAAATCTCTGTGTTCTTTACTCTTTTCTTTTCAATCTATCATTTATTGTTTATTTTTTGTATAAATCTATAATATTTGACTTCATACTAAAAAGATAAAAAAAATTCCTTTTGGTTTTTTTCTACCTTGGTTCGGGTAACCACTCATCCTAACAATGGCGGAGGTTCTCTTGAATGAGGCTAAAGCAATAAAAGGTGGAAAGGCATGGGTGACAGGGGAAAGTACACAACTGGTGGTAGAAATATAGAAAGGGGAATAATGCATAATGTTGTATTATCATGGCACACCCAATTATTGTAAAACTCATGGGCATGATCACTATTATTATAAATAAAGTAGTCGATTTGAAACTGGGTTACCAAGTATAGACAGATTACCAGCAGGATTGGTGTTCAATATATGTGGTATCTATGAGGAGTCATCATTCAGGGCATTCCCACTTCTTATCAAACTTAAGGGAATGATCATTATTATGTTGAATAAGGTATTAGATTTGTAATTGGGTTACCAAGGGTATACAGATTACCAACAGGATTGGTCTTCAATACATATAGTATCTGTGAGGAGTCGTCATTCAAGGCAATGAATCCTCCCAGAACTAGTTTAAGGTTTCATTGCTGCATAAATCATTGCAGAAGAAGGAGTTGCACATGTTGTTCAGGGCAGATTCATTTGAGAAATAGTACATGCTCCATAGACTATATTTAGGATATGCATTAGCTTTTCCACCTAAAAATTTTCATCTTTCCTTGGGAAAGAGAGGGTATGTTGTTGCTGCTTTAAGATATGAAACTAATGTTTCTCCAATCCTACATGAGGAGGGAATTGATCCATATTCAATCATTAAAATGTATGAAAAAGATTTTAGGTCAACTATTGTTTTCAATACAACACTTAGTGTTTATAACTCCAGAGTTTCCAGGGTCATTCATGCTTCCTTGCATCTTAACAATGCAAACTTAGTCTACAAAGTTAAAATAATGGGGTGAGTTCAATTTTACCACTTAGGCTTTAGAGATTATTTTTAAAAGGATTTTTTTTCATGAGTCGGGCACTGGTTTCAGATGATGATAGTGGGAGTGGGTGTGGTGGAAGTACCTACCGGTCAACGAGGGGATTACCTTTCCTCAAAAGAATCATGGTTAAGTCTTCCCTGCTCAGACTTTAGATTCTTAACCAACTTTCCAAATGAATAAGTATTTTCTAAACTAGATCTAGTTCATGCAGATTTGGTAGAATTTATTATGATTATCAAATCATTAAAGGAATCTATTGAACCTATTCATGGTTCATTAAAAGTTTTTTAGGGATATGAAGTTGACATGTATCTGTAGTGTACCCTCATGGAACCACCTTCTCAGGGAGTAAAATATCATTGTGTCCATGGGATAATTTTATGGACATGGTGGTGGTGAATTGTTCATCAGGTTCTTCAATGTCATGGTTCCAGATTTATCATTCAACATTTGAGCTTGATTTTGATTTGAATGGAAACTCAAACCAGTAGTGGGATACAAGGTTTTTCTCCCAACATTGTACCACATCTTGGGAGTAGATTTCTTAGAGAGGTCAGATCTTGGAAAAAATATAGTCTAGATGCCTCAATTCACCTGCTGTCATGGAACATCTACAACAATTAGTTAAGTAGAAGGGGTGATCTGGTAAGGATATAATATGTGAATGTAATTTCATCATCCAAAACTCATCTGCACAACTGTATATATTTCTAGGAGTGTTTCTAGTTGTGTTTGAATAAGTATTTATTAACCATAACCATTTCCCTTACTTTTTTCTTGAGGACATGGAAAGACTTCAAAGTGGAGGGAGTGATAGAGAGATAGAAACCTCAACTAAAAGGGAGATCTGATCTGGGAAGCAATCAATATAGTACCTATAGATAATTGGAACAACTATGAAGCAAATTCTAGAGGGGGGCAAAGGGGCCCTCACAGAACACAACCTACAAGTAGCTGGTTACTCCTAACTAATTGGAGGGAATATTTTGGGAGAATAAACTGGGGATCCAATGATTATTACTTAAAGCACCCACATGGGAAACTATGGGGGTGATGTTGTTATAGGGAGGTCAAGGTTGGATAGGGGGCGGTAATATTTTTGTGTTGGGTGATTCAACCTTCAAACTTGGGTGAGAGTGCAATTGTGCCTCTTAAATATTTCTCATTTCTTCTCCTCTCTTATTCTTTCTTCACCTATAATCTGTTTCACATAGTTTCTCTACATACAAGTAATCCACTCCAAGGGAGGGTTACTTTTTAGTGTGTTCTTGTTAGAACCAGTATAAAGAAATATTGGGAGACGACTTCAAGGTTTAAGGATGATACCTTCCCTTCACATGTAATCACTTTAGGAAATTTGTGATAATAAGTTTATCGGACTCTTCTTGAAGACTGAAAGGACACAGTCACCCACTCTAGGGGAGAACCTTGTAAAAATATCATGTTGTTTGTGTTTTATCTTTATTTTTTTCATGCAGTTGAGTTTAAATTGTTATTTGAGATGATCTTGATCCTAATTGATCATAGAGGTTGATTTCAAAAAATAAATTATAAAAGAGTGATGTTGATCCCCCCCAGTATCACAATATTGATTATCTAGGTACTTCAAGTGGTATCAAAACTAATCCAAGTTCCCTTTTAGTGATTCTTTTGTATTTGAATCTAAGGATGGAGAATCTGAATTCAGTCAACAACAGAGGTATACCTACTTTCGAAGATAAAAGTTATCATGGATGGAAGAATATGATGATTCCTTATCTTATTTCTCTTGTATTAGAAGTTATTGATTCTACTACAGTGGGGTCTACACCACTTGAGATATATTATCCCATGGAATTTAATGACAAAATAAATTTGAGGTTAATTACAAAGTAATGAATGTAATTATGATGTCTTTATTAGACAAAGTTCATAAAAAGATGATGAGATTTGAAACTGTCAAAGAAATTTCGGATAAGATTAAAAATATTTTTTAAGGGAATGTGAGAATAAAAAAAAGATAATATTCAAATTTAGAGAGTAGAGTTTGAAGATATTTTTTAGGTCACAACCCCACATTGTTCATACTTATAATAGATAGGACTGAGGGTGAGTTGTTGGCCAATTATGTTTGTTCTGTCTTGTGGTTATACAAGACAACTAAGGGGATTGGATGGGTGGTACTATGATTTCTCTAAAATATAGGTAGTTTTGTTGGTAAAGTTTCCCTGTAGTAGAGGGTTATCTCTAGTAGTATGATCTTCAGTGAGATTCAATCAAGTATTATGACTCTCTTTGAACTTCCCTTACTATGATACCATTCTTCTTCTTTTCTCTTGTATAGTTTCTATGAATATTAATAAAACACAATCATTTTTCTCAAAATTTTGTTTTGTATGTTCTATTTTTATCTCGAAACCTAACAATTTGGTGTTCTCATTGAGTTTTGGATTTATATGGAAGTATTTTAGTGCATGTAGTTATTTTTTGGCTATTGAGTTTGTTCTAGATGAATACTTCATCATTTTTGTTTTAATGAAAACTATAATGGAAAGATAGTTTACTCGAAACAATATTGCATGAGGTTTTATAGAAGTTGGATAAAAAGGATCAATCATAGACCCAGGAGATAACTCCAATGTGAGTCAACTTATACAGGCTCATTCTTATTCAGGTAGTGAGTCAATGGTTTTCCATCGAGAAAACATGGCAGGATAAGGAATATGTTACGCTTTAGCTATGGAATTTAGAAGAACTTTGATTAACTGGGTTAAATGTTTAGCATTGTAATCTGAGAATACCATTGAAGTTAGAAAACAGATCAATTTCAAAGCCTCTTTTTTTGCTGGTAGTGGAAGTGGGATAGAAAATTATAGTCTTCGCCATGATGCTGAATTCATGTTGAATAGACTAAAACTTAATTATAGATTATATAATTTGTCGAATCAGTTGAAAATGCTATTGTTTACTAGAGATAGTTCTTTTAGTTGGATAACTAAGACTAAAACATATTTTCTCTTTATTTGGACATCATATCAAATGAAATTACCCATAGAACAACTCTACATGGGTTAATCAACATTATATTGGTTCTTGTCTTATAAAAATTCTAATATGGAGTTAAACTGATACATTCAAGTTGGCACTCATGGAGAGGTATGGTAAAATAACTTAAGGAGATCCCTTGAGTTGCCTTAAAACTCTTTATCAGACTGGTACTATGGATGAATATATTAAGGATTTATAACATGTGGATCTAAGGATTCCTAATTCTCCTAAGTCTTGGTTTATGAGTATTTTGCTGGGAGGAATACAAAAAGAAATAAATAATAGGTTCTCTACTGATGAACCAAAAAACAAATATCACATGTTGACTTTGGCCAAGAAAATAGAGAAGTAAGTTTTAGGGAAAGGCATATTATGGCCTTTCGGTGAGAGGTTGGTGCACTATCCTCTTCCACGAGGGGTGAGAGTTGGTTCACTTGGATACCTTTTAAATCGTCCTATTGTGGAAAGAAGTTTTAAATGTAAGTATGATCGATATCCTATAGGTGATGAATGATGGAAGGGAATTTAAAGTCTCAGCTGACAGGTGAAAGAATTATGAAAACAGAAGGGACTATGTTTCTATTGCAGACAGCCTTACCATCCCCTACATTGTTGTCTTAATAAATATTTTTGCTTAATGATCTGGGAAATTGAATATCCAAAAACCAGTGAAGACACAGTGGATACTGCAAAAAAATCATTAGAGTCTTGTGATTTTTTCAATTCTTCAGTACAATAATTAGTGGGATTCATAAGTTTAGTCACCCAGAAGGCATTGTTTGACATTAAATTAGGTTATGAAAGTAAATCACTCACACAAGGAAAATATAGGCTGCTTCAGGTGATTGTGTATTAGTTCACTTTTGTTGTTGATGATTTTATTTTTTATGTTGGGGGCCTGATATAGTTAGGGTATGCAATGTCTTAAGACCTTGGTGTTTGTTTTGACCAATTAAAAACAAAAAACTATGGAATTTGAGTGGGAAGGACAACTGGTTAAATTACAGGGAACCACCAGGATACTAGATAACTCAAACATCCTATGACATTTACAGCTAAAACCCATTACCTATTTATATAGCTGGATATGTAAATATGAACTTACAAATAAATTTGTATCTTCAAAAGTGGATAAAAAACTTGATAAATAAATTTTTTACATATTGATCTTAGAATTTTGTTCCATGTTTGAAGATATACAGGGGGTTCCTCCTAAACGAATAACAAACTATGCAATAAATCTTGTTCACAGAGCTAATCTGATTAACATATGATCATACAAGTTGGAACACCATCTTAAGGGAGAGGTTGAGGAGCTGGTGTTTGACATGCTTGATAAGGGGATCATTAGATACATTATGGTTCTCTATGTGAGTCTTATTATCTTAGTTAAAAAAATACGGTGGCTGGCATTTATGTGTCGATTATCGGTCTTTGAAAAAGATCACAGTTCTGGATAGGTTTCTAATACCTGTGATTGATAAATTGTTGGATGAACAACTTGGATCACAACATTTTACTAAATTGGATTTGAAGTCCGGTTTCTATAAAATCAAAATGTGGATGTAAGATGTGTGCAAGAAAAAATTCAATACTCATGAGAGACATTATAAGTACCTTGTAATTCCCTTAGGCTTAATGAATGTGCCAATAACTTTTCATTCCAAAATGAACATTATTTTCAGTAGTATTTTGTGAACATTTTGTAGTTTTATTTGATGATACACTTGTTTTTAATAAATATTGGACATCTCAAATTAAAAATTTGGTCGTGTTGTTTCAAACCTTACAGGCTCACAACCTTTTCACCAATAAAAAAATGCTTTTTTATCTAGCCCTCTATGAAGTACTTAGATCATATTATTTCTAGATGAATCTTAATGGACTCAAAAAAGGTGGAATGTGTCTATTAGTGGCCTCAACTACACAATGTTACTGGGGTAAGTGGGTTTTTGGGACTCGCTTTTTACTACAGAAAATTTATTTGGGACTACGAGAAGATAGCAACACCATTAATTGAATTAACAAAAATTTGTGGTTTCCTTTGTGATTATATAGTGGTTAGAAGTTTTCATAAGCTGAAGTAATGTCTAATTTCCACACTAGTTGGTTTCACCCAAATTTACCCTACAGGTATATGCAGTTGTTGTAGTATAGGTAGGGATTAAATCCACATAGACTGAATAAGTGAACTTGAGACACTCAGATTTGATGGAAGGATTGGCTATGAAGTGGCCAACTTTTTGGATTGATTTGATTTTAAGAACAAATGAGTTAATAAAAAAACAATAAAAGAAAAAAAAATGAATTGAATTAATTAAAGTTAATGGGATGATCCTAGGTCTTTCTTAGGGATAGAATGGATGTAATTATTTTTAATTGGATTTTACGTTCTCTAGTTCAAGAGGTATCTGATCAATGAGGTAACTCCCCAATATCATTCTTCAATTTAATTAATACAAAATTTCAAGGATAATCACTAATTCACTTATAGAATCACTTTCATGATCACTCCAAGTAATTAGATCATACTAGTACTCAAAATGTGTTGTCATTAAAGTCGATGAAGACAAAGAGAAAATAACTCATCAAATAGAAATCTTAAAATAATGAACTGATTTAAATATTAAAGCATATAAAATAACATCCAATACATACCCTTGCTACTCCCTTGGATCAACCCATAATATTTTTATCTATATATTTATGTTAATCTATCAACAGAAGAGGGAAGTATAGTTATAAGGGGGGAATTGAAGAAGAAAAACATTGACCGTTGTGTGAAGAAATTCACAAGGGTTGGTGTAAACAAGTTCACACCTTGATTCCATGGTATCAAAGTGATATGAATAAGGATAGAAAAAGAGAATAAGAATAAATTTTATTAATAATTGAAGGTTAATGAAAAACATACATGGAAAAAATTGAAGATGTGATTACAAATTGAAAGTGTAAAATTACAATTGAAAGAAATACATTAGATTGAAAGGAAAAACATGGATAGAAAAAAAAAATATGGATCCAATTCCCTTCACCAATAGCTCCTTATATAGTCATATTAGGAGGATTAGTTAGACCCACCATAAATTAATTCCTTCTCCATTAATTGGTAGATTCAAAATGAGGGTGAGAAAATCAAGGGAAATTTGACGTTTCAAAGTTGACCAGGAAAATCATCCAGATTCATCTCCCTTGCTGATGTGTAAATTTTTAAATAAATATAGAAAAATATAAAGGGGTATTAGAAGTAAAATATATTCTTCCATTTATCCTCTAATATATTTAAAAAATTTAGGAAAATTGTACCATCTGTTTGGAAGTTATGCTCAATCTAGTGGGATGACTTTATGGGCGTTCAAATCTAGCCCACCATTTAAATGTCAACTTAGTCTCCCTTTATCTCTATGAAAACTTCAAAATTAGCTCTGAAATAGTTTAATGAAATGATCCCCATATTTTTCTATTTCTACAGTTAAAATTTGAGCTTAATTTTCCTTATATTGTGGGCCCCACTTTTGTTTGATGGGCCCTAGGCTCATTATGCTTTGTCCAGAAAATTTCTGCATTCATGACCAAAAATCATCATCTTACCTTAGGATTCATCCATCGATACTAAAAGATAAAATGTTCCAAATAAAGTGATAAATAATATTACAAAATATAAAATTAAAATATTGAATAAAATTATTTACACAAACAGATGATTGATTGGGCCCAAATATGCACTTTAAACTTGAATTACACAAATGATGTGAAATGAAGTTCAGTTTATGAAATACACTAAAATTGATGTTTATGGAGTTTGAAACACATGAATATTATGATATAATAAATTAATATTATCCCTTTTTAGTGCCTAATCACACCCCCAACTTGATTTTTTCTAGTCCTGAGAAAAAATTATTTCAAAAATATGAAATTGAATTCTTTTTTTCAAAAATATTTTAACATACATTTCTCACCAAAAGACATCATGTCAAATAATCATAAAACCTATCAAAATAATTTTAAAAAATCTAGGTTCACAAGCATATCCATAGCCCAATATCATTCCTTTTTTCAAATTTATTACCACATTTCATCCAATTTTAATTAAGCATGATGATATGTTGTGTATCTCAAAAGACATGGGGCCTGTTTTCTTGTTTAAGGGGAAACAAATGGAAGCTCTGAGTGAGAATCACATTAAAATTTAATATGAGTATCTTTTTTTTGTTTTTTTAACCACAATATAAATAAAAATACTAACTCTGGGCAAGAAAACTATGGATTCACAATCCCTAAGTGTCAAACACCACACATATTGTCAATTCCATGCTCTACAATAGAGATATAAATCCCAACTGTGGGAAAGACAACTATGGAGTCATGATCCCCAAGTTTCGGACACCACACATTTGGAAAAAACATTTCTCTATGTGGTCATTATTTCAATTTTTTTTGGATAATCAAATTAAACTAAAAGTGACCCCAAACCCTATGCTATGATGAAAGGGACCCAAGAACTCAAATTTACACCCAAGATCCAATGTACATGCATTGTGGAATTTTGATTAAGAGGATTAAAATTTAAATATTGAAAAATCACATTAGACAATTGTACTTTCCAAAAACTATTCTCATGAACTTAAACATGCATTAAAATTATAATCAAAACATTCAAAATCATTTGAAATTCAGTTTTCATGTTTCACAGTGTACATTAATGTATGAAAGAAAAACGAATTGATTTTTTTCATTTTTTATTATAAAAGCCTATTTTTTTTCAAAGTACCAGATTTTCACTCCCCCCAACTTAGAATGAAACTGCCTCCAATTTTGAAAGATAATATAAGAGAGAGAAAAGAATTGGGAAGAAATAGGGGAGATGTGATTTGAAATTAAACCATGGAATAAAACCACCTTGTTTGTAGTTTATGACCCATCAATAAGAAATTTATTACTTTGGATCCACATCACATATATACTCCTCGAGGATGTTTGATGGTTGTGTTTTAACTTTAGAAGGAAAGGGTTTTATTTTAAAATACTAAAATGCATCAACACATAAATATTAAACATAAGATGCATTAGATCACATTGGAAACCCCAAGGGGTTCTCTTGAAAAAAACACAAAAACATGCAAAATAAAAAAAAATGAAAAGGCCGGGTTGCTTCTCAGAAAGCGCTTAATTTAAAGTCATTAGCTCAACTTGGACCCCCAAAATTATCCAGTACCAACTTTAAACATTTTAAGGACCCCATTTTTCTCCACTTAAACTTGATTTAGATTGATTATTTTTTTATAATTTGTTTCGTGTGAAAACCCATGTTCAATAATGATTATAAAAGTGCAAGGAATTTTGGTAATGGTTGATCGAGTTTCATCTAGAGTCTTTCCTACTTTGTGGGATTCTTGATGAAAATAGATGATAATTGAATGGTATTTGTTATCATAAATGAAGGGATTATTGAGTGGGGAAGGAAGGATCATAACTTTGAGTTCAGTTTCATTTAATTTTCCTAAAGAAGAATGGAAATTTAAATCAAAATTTGTTTCTTATCCAAAAAATATTCGAAATAATTGGTTCCTTTTGAAAATATGATTCATCCCCAAAATTGTCCATTTGAATGTCTAGAGTGGTTATAGACTCAATATTTTTTATATCTTCCAATGTTTCAAAGATTGGTGCTACTAAAAAATCATTATTTTAGAAATATTCGGGATACTGAATCCATGATGTAAAATTTCCCTCTTGTGATTAAAAAAAATCATTTTCCTCTTGATTTAAAAAACCATCAACAATCCATTCATGTTCCTCAAGTCCCCTAGATTCAAAGTCTGGTTCATCATTAAATTCAAGAGAGTTTTGAGGGTAACAATATTATTTTATCAATGTTAAGGTGGGGAAAACATGATTGGGATTGGGTTGTATAACAATTTCAAAGCTTTGTAGTTCAACTCTCAAGGATGAAACTTCTAAATTCATTTTATCCATTTGTCCACATAATTGTTCAAGTAATTATTGGGTATTTTTATGGATAAGATTATTTACATCATGTATATCCCTAAGATTGATCTCATTAATCATTATTAAGAGGGATAAAAATTATCCCTTGAAAAAATCATCATCTAAGTGGTTGTATATCTCATTCGGTGTGATGTAATCATTCCAAGGTTGATCAATGAAACTCCCTTTGTGAGGTGCTTCCCAATATTGATTTCCAATTTGATTTAATCTTAAGTTTATGTTTGGGTACTATTAAAGATATTCCATTGGAATAAACTGATGTTTGGATTTGAGATTTTTTGGACTCTAGGAAATAGAAATGGGAAAAGAAAAGATGAATGGTGGTGAGAAAAGAGAACTTGGATGAGAAAAGAAGGTGGGTGTCTAAGATACTTACTTGGGTCCTCAGAAACAGCACCAAAATTTGGTTGTGCCCAAATTTACCCTATAGGTATATGTGGTTGTTGTAGTATGGGTAGGGATCGAATCCATAGGGTCCTAAGAAGTGAACTTGAGACACTCAGATTTGATGGAAGGATTGGCTATGAAGTGGCTGGCTTTTTGGATTGATTTGATTTTAATAACAAATGAGTTAATAAAAAAACAATAAAAGAAACAAAATAACTTGAATTAAATTAATTAAAGTTGATGGGCCGATCCTAGGTCGTTTTTAGGGATATAATGAATGTAATTATTTTTTATTGGATTTTATGTTCTCTAGTTCAAGAGGTTTCCAGTCAACAAGATAACTCCCCAATATCATTCTCTGATTTAATTAATACACAATTTCAAGACTAATCACCAATGCAATTAGAGGATCACTTTCATTATCACTCCAAGGAATTGGATCATACTAAAACTTAAAATATGTCATCGTTAAATTTGAGGAAGACAAAGAGAAAATAACTCATCGAATAGAAATATTAAAATAATGAACTAATTTAAATATTAAAGTACATAAAATAACATCCAATTCATACCCTTTATACTCTCTTGGGTAAACCAATAAGAGTGTTATCCCTCCATTGATTCTAATCTATAAATAGAAGCGGGAAGTAGACTTATGAGGGGGGAATTAAAGAAGAAAAACATTGAAAATGATCACTCCATCGTTGTGTGAAGAAATTCACAAGGGTTGGTCTGAACAAGTTCACACCTTGATTCAACGGTATCAAAGTGATATGAAGAAGGATAGAAAAATAGAATAAGAAGAAATTTTATTAATAAATGAATGTGAATGAAAAACATGCATGAAAAAAAACTAAATATGCGATTAAAAATTGAAATCATAAAATTACAATTGAAAGAAATACATTAGATTGAAAGGAAAAACATAGATAGAAAGGAAAAAACATATATCTAATTCCCTTATCCACTAGATCCTTATATAGTCATATTAGGTGCCCTAGGTTGACCTACCATCAATACATTCCTTACCCATTAATTGAGAGAGACAAAAGGAGGGTGAGAAAATCAAGGGAAATTTGACATTTCAAATTGACAAGGAAAATCATCTAGATTCATCCCCCTTGTTGATGTGTGAATTTGTAACTTAATATGGCTTAATAATAAGGATTTGTATAAAGAAAATATCTTATTCTATATGTCATCTAATAGATGTGAAAATTTTAGGAAAATTGGACCATTTTTTTGGAAGTTATGCTTGATCTAGTGGGATGACTTTATGGGCATTCAAATATGGCTCACTATTTAAATGTCAACTTGGTCTCCCTTTATCCCCATAAAAACTTCAGAATTATATCTATGACCATTTTAATTAAATTATCCCCATATTTTTATCTTTCTAAAGTTAAAATTTGAGATTTTTTGGGCTTGGGTTTTGGGACCCACTTTTGTTTGATGGGCCTTAGGCCCATTATGCTTTGTCCAAAAAAATTCTACATTCATGCCCAAAAATCATCATCTTCCCTTAGGATTCATCCATCGATCCTAAAAGATAAAATGTTCCAAAAAAAGTGATCAATAATATACCAAAATATAAAATTAAAATAATGAATAAAATTATTTACACAAACAGATGATTGATTGGGCCCAAATATGCACTTTAAACATGAATTTCACAAATGATGTGAAATGAAGTTAAATTTATGAAATGCACTAAAATTGATGTTTATGAACTTTGAAACACGTGAATATTAAGATATAATCAATTAATATTATCCACTTTCAGTGTCTAATCATCGTTTTTTTCCCTATTAAATTTCCATAGCCCTTCACTATTGAGTGTGATGCTTCCGAATGGGGGGTTAGCGCAGTGTTAATGCAAGATAATCGGCCAGTTGAATATTTTAGTAATACATTTTCTATATTTACTCTCTCAAAGTTAGTTTATGAAAAGAAAATTATGGATTTGGTATTTGTCATCAAACATTAGAAATAATATTTTTTGGGCAAGCATTTTGTGGTCTATACTAATCACAAAGACCTCAAACACATTCTAACTCAGCAGATTCCTTTTAACAATTAGAAATGTTGGAAAATAAAATTATTGGGCCATGATTTCAAGGTGATTTATAAGCCAGGTAAAACTAATAAAGCAACATATTCTTTTTCTTAGTTGCTTGAAAGGGAATATTCATTAAACACCGAACCAGAACCACTTTGTTTAGTGGTTTATAAACCATTTTGGTTAGAACTTTTTATGGTTAAGAAGGATATACTACAAGATACGGACCTTCTGGAAGTAGTTAAATTTGTTTGGAACTAGGACCATTCCTATCATGGGTTTTAGTTCTGTAATGGTTTTCTTTTTTATAAAAACATATTGGTACTATCTAAACATTTGATTTTAATTCCAAAATTATTGTATTATTATCATTCTTATATCATGGGAGGACATGTGGGATTTTATATGACCTGCAATATTATAGTATTTGGTTTATTTAGGAAGGTCATGAATCCCTTATTTATGAATTATGTCTGTGAATGTGATATTTTTCAATGACAAAAATATCAATCCATGTCTCTGGATGGGTTGTTACAGCCACTACTAGTACCTTAGTATGGGATGATATTTCAATGGATTTTATTTTAGGACTGCCCAAGTCCCTTGGTTATGATGTCATTTTGGTGGTTTTTTTATCAACTATCCAAATATACACACTTTGGGTTGTTACACCACCCATTTTCAGCTATGGGTGTGGTTGAAGCCTTTGCCAAGGAGGTTGTCCAGTTACATAGGATACCTGACTCAATTTTAAGTGATTGAGATCCATTATTTCTCAGTAATTTAGGGAAATAATTGTTCCAATTGGAAAGAACCACACTTTGGATACTCTCCTTTTATCATCTACAAACTGACAGCCAAAATTGAAGTCATGAACTGAATTATGGAAACATATTTATAGTGTTTTTCTTCAGAAAAACCACTTTCTTGGGTTTGGTATGTCCTGAAATCCCAGACAATTGTCACCTATTGACCGGTCAAAGTTCTGATTCTCTGCTAATGTGTATAGAAGCACTCGGGTCGAATCCTCGACGATGATACTTTTTAATAGTCGAATGTTTTTAGTTGATTGTATTTTGATTGGGGGTTTGTTTGAAGAGATTAATTGAAATGATTAATTGATTAATATTGATTTAGAAATTTGATAAATATTGGTATGATTTAATCATTAGGTAGTTAAGCTTGTGATATCCTTAAGCTTTTCTTTATATTGCATTAAATTAACACCCATGTCACAAGTTGACGTTGATTGGAATTCCTAAGTGTTAAGGCTTTAATCCAAGCCTTAATTTAACTAGGATTATAATATCAATCAGTACTTGATTGTGGTAGTGTATTTATGGTTCTAATAATACATGTAATCCATACGTTAAACAAAACAATTCATTAATCCATGACATGTTAAGTCCAACATACACAATGTTAAATTAAAGAATACTCATCGAGAAAAAGCTCTCAATCGCTTAACATACCTAAATTATAACTCACCCCAATGAGAGATTTACTCAGAAATTTGGGTGGTTAATAGTCTGGTCATAATTTTATTATGATGAATTAATAAGTGAAGAAAAATAAAGGGATTATAAAAGAGTTGTGCGTCGAACACACACACACAAACAGTGGTGGGAATTAAATACTGAATTTAGATTGAATGAGAAAGCACAATAAGGGATGGGAATTAAACTATATTTAAACCATTTTAAGACCACTAATATTATTTAATATAAGTTTTAAGAGAATAATAGATGCATAAGAAGAAACTTTCATTAAAATAGAATTACAAAAACAAACACTTACACGATTACAAACGAAGAACAACACAAAAGTAAATGAAAACAAAGAGAGGAGGAAAGGTCTCTCAAGTAAAAAACTTGAGTATGGAAGGTCCTCCCAAGATTTTTTCAAGGTATTGGTAGTGCCAATATATGATTCTCTCATCTGAAATGCCAACTCTTTTTAAGGACAAGTGGGGAATGTATTTATAGCCCAAGGAAGTGGACTGTTTGCATTCTCAATCTGCCCCTCCACTTTCATCGCCATATTAAAACAGCCGAATATCAAGATATATCCTTCTTAAAAGTTGTATATAATAATGTTTTCTGAATAATCTCAAAATTTTGAGTCATTTAGACTTATATATCCAAAGTTATGGCAGTTTGATTAAATAATGTTAATCTGTCCATTTCAATCCAGACTTTTTAAAAGACCAAAATGTGAATGGGTTTATCAATAGGAATATGCCTTCAAATATGAATGATTTATTCAAAAAAGTCGGCCTAATATATATCCTCTTTCACACTGAAATATCTCAACTTGATTTGATGACTATATCAGGATGCATGTCATGAATACTGTACTGATTTTAATTCCCGACCAGAATGGTGGGCTGAGTTTAAATAAATCAGTTGGGCCCCTTGTCTTTGGATTTGGGCCTTTAAATTTTTATCCAAGACTCCTTACATTGTACCTAGAAAATTTTAGAATAATAAAAGAATTTAAAATTCTGGATTGAGCCCAGTAATTCAATCTTCAAAGCTGATCCAGTTTCTTCATAGTTTATTTGGGTATTTTTTTGTGGAGCATATGACCCTTAAAATAGAAGAATTGGTCCATGATCACTTCTAATGAAATGTTTTATATTGAAATAGGAATACTAAAAAATAAAAACCATTCAATTTGGATCAGTAGGGTGATAGTTATTATTAAAACATTAAACATACTTAAATATGGATGAATTCAAATAGTGCTCAAAAATTATATTTAATATTTATACATTAATATTTCACACAAATTATGCACATTTCTTATAAAATTAGTAAAGGGAGTATATAAAAAGTTATGAAAATATTAATAAAATCAACTCCCCTACACTTAATCTTGTTCATGTCCTTATGTGCAATAAATATAAAAACATGACAAAATCATTTTCAATCACCAACAAATATTAAAATTTTGGTTTCCCCAATCAGGGGAGGTTTAGAAAATTTCACTCATCCATATTTAATTCCACCACAATTTTTTACAAAAACAATGTTCCAAAAACAATTCATTTTTTCATTCTCAAATTTATAAATGGAAAATGGTGGCACACACATCTTAATCCTCTCAAGATGATAAAATTAATTTATGGAGTTTTACTCATTCACCAACCAAAAGTGAAAATCTTAGAGTTTTAAAGATCTCTCAGCTTATACTCTCTATCCTAAAGTGATCAAAAATAAAGAGACTTTTTTAGGGGGTTTTCTGTGGCTATAGGATGGTAGGAATATAATATCCAAAAGATAGGAAAAGGGGGGTAAAATACCAACATGGAAAAAGTAATGTACATTTTTTTGAATAAGACATGAAAGAAAATGGAAAAACATATTTACAAGGGAATGATTGTGTAAATAAAGACACAATAGAGAAAGAAAATTTGAAGGAGATTAGAAGATGAAATATTTAAAAAATACAAAACTTCTCCCAATGACATAAGTATTCTTTTTTTCTTTTCTTTTCTTTTATTTTTTTTGAATTTTTCAAAAGTTGAACTTCAAAAAGATCTTACACTCATATCCCAACCCATGATTTATCTTCTCATGACACTAATTGTAATAGTTATAACATGATCAAAAGTTGAGGAAGAGTGATTTTTGACCTGGCCATGACACAACCCATTTTTTTGTTCCTTTTTTTTGATTTTTTTTAACAATTGTCAATAACTTTTATAAAATTACATAAATTAAAGTAAATTGAATTCCCCAAAACTCACTAATTGACAACCTCTCCCCCACACTAAAATGGATGCTTTCCCTCAAGCATATGATAACTCATTGAAAATCAATAAAAGGGCACCCCAAAAAATGAAATTCATTCCCCCCAAACTTAAATTTCAAAAAAAAATTATGCAATCAGTACTTGATTGTGGTAGTGTATTTATGGTTCCAATAATCCATGGAATCCATACGTTAAACAAAACAAGTCATTAATCTATGACATGTTAAGTCCAACA
Source organism: Viscum album (assembly GCA_963277665.1). Classification (NCBI taxonomy): domain Eukaryota; kingdom Viridiplantae; phylum Streptophyta; class Magnoliopsida; order Santalales; family Viscaceae; genus Viscum; species Viscum album. The sequence goes on along the minus strand of OY728158.1, from coordinate 902,193,436 downwards.
TACACAATGTTAAATTAAATAATACTCATCAAGCAAAAGCTCTCAATCTCTTAACATACCTAAATTATAACTCACACTAATGAGATATTTAATCATTCATTTTTATGGTTAATAATCTGGTTATAATTTTATGATGATGAATTAATAAGTGAAGAAAAATAAAGGGATTATAAAAGAGTTGTGCGTCGAACACACACACACAAACAATGAAGGGAATTAAATACTGAATTTAGATTGAATGAGAAAGTACAATAAGGGATGGTAATTAAACTCTATTTAAACAATTTTAAGACCACTAATATTATTTAACAGAAGGTGGATGAGAATAATAGATGAAGAACAAGAAACTTTCATTAAAATAGAATTACAAAAACAAACACTTACACAATTACAAACGAAGAACAATACAAAAGTAAATAAAAACAAAGAGAGGAGGAAAGGTCTCTAAAGTAAAAAACTTGAGTATGGAAGGTCATCCCAAGACTTTTTGAAGGCTTTGGTAATGAAAATATGTGATCCTAACTTCTGAAATTCCAACTCTTTTGAAGGAGAGGAGGGGGTGTATTTATAGCCCAAGGAAGTGGACTGTTTTCATTCCCAATATGCCCCTCCACTTACATCGCCATTTTAATAATTAATACAGTCCAATATAAAGATATATTCTTATTAAAAGTTGTAGATAATAATGTTTTATTACTACTATAAAAATTTAGAGGCATTTGGACTTATGGAGCAAAAGTTATGGTCATTTTATTAAACAATTTTAATCTATAAATTTCAATCCATACTTTTTAGAAGGCCAAAATGTGAATAGGTTTACCAATAGGAAGATGCCTTAAAATATGAATACTTTATTCAAAAAAGTCAGCCAAATATATCTCCTCTTTCACACTAAAAAATCTCAACTTGATTTGATGACTAGATCAGAAGACATGTCATGAATATTGTACTTATTTTAATTCTCATCCAGAATGGTGGGCTGAGTTTAAATGAATCAGTTGGGCCCCTTGTCTTTGGATTTGGGCCTTGAAAGTTTTATCCAAGACTCCTAACATTGTACCCCGAACATTTTATAAGAATAAAGGAATTTTGAATTCTCTATTGAGCCCAGTACTTCAATCTTCATAGCTGGTCCAGTTTCTTCACAGTTTCTTTGGGTCTTCTTATGGACCATATGACCCTTAAAATGACAGACTTGGCCCAAGATTCATGCTAATAAAATGTTGTATATTTAATTAGGAATCCTAAAAAATAGGTATCATACAATTTGAATCATTAGGGTGATAATTATAAATAATATAGTAAACTGACTCAATTAGACCACTTCTAAAAATTCTCAAAAATTATATTTAGTATTAAAACATTAATATTTCACACAAATTATGCACATTTCATATAAAATAAGTAAAAGGAGTATATAAAAAGTTATTAAAATATTAATAATATCAACTCCTCCCCACTTAGTCTTGTGTATGTCCTCATGTGCAACAAATATAAAAACATGAAAAAATCATTTTCACTCACCAACAAATATTAAAATTTTGTTTTCCCCAATCAGGAGAGGTTTAAACAATTTTACTAATACATATTGAATTCTACCACAAGTTTTTAAAAAAACAATGTTACAAAAACAATTCATTTTTCATGCTCAAATTTAGAAATGGAAAATGGTGGCACATAAAACTTACTCCTCTCAAGATGATAAAATTAATTTATGGAGTTTCACTCATTCACCAACCAAAAGTGAAAATATTAGAGTTTGAAAGAGCTCTCAACTTCCAATCTCTATCCTAAAGTGCTTAAAAATCAAGAGGTATTTTTAGGGGGTTTTCTGTGGCTATAGGATGGTGGGAAGATGATATCCAAAAGATAGGAAAAATGGGGTAAAATACCAACATGGAAAAAAGAAATGTACATTTTTTTTTGAATAAGACATGAAAGGAAATGGAAAAACATATTTACAAGGGAATGATTGTGTAAAGAAATACACAAGAGAGGAAAAAAATTTGAAGGGGATGGGAAGATGAAATATTTACAAAACAAAAAACTTCTCCCAATGACATAAGTGTTCTTTTTTTTTCTTTTTTTTCTTTTTTTTCTTTTCTTTTTTTTTGCATTTTTTGAAAGTTGAACTTGAAAAATATCTCACACTCATATCCCAACCCATGATTGATCTCCTCACAACACTAATTGTAATAGTTATAACAAGATCAAAGGTTGAGGAAGAGTGATTTTTTACCTACCCAAAACACAACCCTTTTTTTTTTGTTCCTTTTTTTATTTTTTTTAACACTTGTTAGTAACATTTACAAAATTCCATAAATGAAAGTACATTACATTCCCCAAAACGCACCGATTGACAACCTCTCTCCTATACTAAAATGGATGATTTCCCTCAAACATATGATAACTCAATGAAAATCAATAAAAGGGCACCCAAAAAATGAAAGTCATTCCCCCCGCACTTAAATTTAAATACTCCTAACATTGTCCCCTGAACATTTTAGAAGAATAAAGGAATTTGGAATTCTGGATTGAGCCCAGTACTTCAATCTTCATAGCTGGTCCAGTTTCTTCACAGTTTCTTTGGGTCTTCTTGTGGACCATATGACCCTTAAAATGACAGACTTGGCCCAAGATTCCTGCTAATAAAATGTTGTATATTTAATTAGGAATATTAAAAAATAGGTATCACACAATTTGGATCATTAGGGTGATAATTATAAATAATATAGTAAACTGACTCAATTGGACCACTTAAAAAAATGATCACAAATTATATTTAGTATTAAAACATTAATATTTCACACAAATTATGCACATTTCATATAAAATTAGTAAAAGGAGTATATAAAAAGTTATGAAAATATTAATTACATCAACTCCCCCACAATTAGTCTTGTGTATGTCCTCATGTGAAACAAATATAAAAACATGACAAAATTATTTTCACTCACCAACAAATATTAAAATTTTGTTTTCCTCAATCAGGAGAGGTTTAAACAATTTCACTCATACATATTGAATTATACCACAAGTTGTTACAGAAAAAATTTTCCAAAAACAATTCATTTTTTCATGCTCAAATTTAGAAATGGAAAATGGTGGCACACAAAACTTACTCCTTTCAAGATGATAAAATTAATTTAAGGAGTTTCACTCATTCACCAACCAAAAGTGAAAATATTAGAGTTTGAAAGAGATCTCAGCTTCCACTCCCTATCCTAAAAGTGCTCAAAAATCAAGAGGTATTTTTAGGGGGGTTTCTGTGGCTATAGGATGGTAGGAAAATGATATCCAAAAGATAGGAAAAAGGGGGTAAAATACCAACATGGAAAAATCAATGTACATTTTTTTGAATAAGACATGAAAGGAAATGGAAAAACATATTTACAAGGGAATGATTGTGTGAAGAAAGACGCAAGAGAGAAAGAAAATTTGAAGGGGATGAGAAGATGAAATATTTACAAAACACAAAACTTCTCCTAATGACATAAGTGTTCTTTTTCTTATTTTTTTTCTTTTCTTTTTTTTTTTGCATTTTTCAAAAGTTGAACATGAAAAAGATCTCACACTCATTTCCCAACCCATGATTGATCTCTTCACGACACTAATTGTAATAGTTATAACAAGATCAAAGGTTGAGGAAGAGTTATTTTTGACCTACCCAAGACACAACCCTTTTTTTGTTCCTTTTTTTTATTTTTTAACACTTGTTAGTAATATTTACAAAATTATATAAATGAAAGTACATTACATTCCCCAAAACTCACTGATTGGAAACCTCTCCCCTACACTAAAATGGATTCTTTCCCTCAAGCATATGATAACTCGTTGAAAATCAATAAAAGGGCGCTCAAAAAATGAAATTCATCCCCCCCCACTTAAATTTCAAAAAAAAATTATGCAATGAAAATACATGTTGATATTGGGTGGGATAAGGTATTGGGATTTTAATATGGCTATCAAAGAAAAGGTTTTCATAGGCTCGAAGGGGATTTCAAAGGGAGGATTAATGTATGTTTAATGGGAGGATATTTGGATATTATAATTCTTATAGGGTTTAAAAATGCCTCTATCATATTAATGCACACCAAAGTTGGAAATTCAGATCGAAGGTCCACAAACTCAAGTCTCACAAATGGGGGTGAAAAACACACATTTTTAAAAGATGGCCATAGGTAGCCTTGGAATGAAAGAAAATGTTGTTCCTCACAGGTGGGGAAAATCATTTTCCAAATCAATAACTAAGCATTCAAAATTAATTATTCTTGACACAAAATTCTGTATCCAAAGTCATGATGAAAATATAAAATTTTTTAGATGAAAACATGTATTTTTAACTTTTCAAAATGGTTGGCCAAAATTTAAAAATTTGAAGGTGAGTAATCATGATTTTACTTTTCATATTATTTTTAATTTTTTTGTTTTTTTTTATTTTTAGTTCTTTTAGGTTTTTTTTAGTTTATTATAAAGACACACCCACACAAAAGAGTAAATATAAACTATGACGAGGAAAGTGGTAAAAAAACGAGAAGGAGGGAGGAAGAAGAAAGAGAGAGATAGAGATAGAGAGAGATAGAGAGAGAAGTTAAAGGTAAATAGGTTCCCCTGGTTTGGATTTGGTGGGTTGCCATCTCCATCTAGTGGTGGGTCAACTGTAGAAGTTGTGGATCTGATGGAAGTCTATGTGGTTCCAGGATTGTGGGATATTACCTAAGAAAGAAAAATCATTATTCATCTAATGAAAAACTAAAAAGAAATTAAAATTTCATAAAAGTAAAAGAAAAAATGGGTTGCCTCCCAAAAAGCATTGCATTTATTTGTCTACAGCTGGATAGTTGCAGTGGACTACCCATAGTCTGACGGTGGCCAACGTATTTTCTGAACTCTAGTGTGCTTCTAGAAAAACTTTTCCTTTGGGAAGCCTGATGATTCATTGGATAATTTCATCCCTTACTTGTTGTTTCACTTGCAATTAAACGGGGGTGGAAAGAGAATATGACTATCCTCCCTTTGGTCTTCAACATGAGGAATGATTTTATCCACAGAGTGATGATTTTCTATGATTGGAAATTTAGGAAGATGTCTCAATTCTGGTGGTTCATTTATGTGATGTTTAGATAACACGAAACCATAGTATGAGATCCCAATTGTTTTTTACTCATTTATTTCATCACTTACCAATGTAGAGTAATGAGGATTAGTGGAGTCATAAGACTGAATAAGTTTTTAAATGTCCTTTATATCAATTTTTTCTCTAAAGAATGGTCAATTTCAACCTCACCAGTGATCACTTAAATTAATTATGGAACAAATCTCACAACCTTCACTACCATCGAGACAATATAAACACGTTATTTCGAGGTTCACCTCATATATAACAGAATTTTCATAATCATGGATAGGAAATGATGAATGTTGGATAATCTGATTTGAATCAAAAAATGAACATGCTTGTTTGTTTTCCCCATTACCATCCAAGTTAGAGCAGTGGATGTCAGAGGTTAGATGGGATTCCAAAGAGTTTTCAATATCCTTTAGATCAATGAAGTTTGAATTTGTAATGTCAACATCAACTTCTCCATTTATGATTTGGTTAATGAGTATTCAATATTCACAAACTCCTATATCAGTAGAATAGGAAGAACATGATGGATTGGGATTCAAAACACTCTTAGAGAGACTTTTAGAAGCATGGATAGAGAATATAGATTGATTCTCTAATGGGTATCACGTGGATTGAAAAATATTGAACTTGAATAGTTGGTCACCAAATTCCATGGATAAGATGCCAGCATGGACATCAATTTTGGTTTTAGATGTCATAAGGAAAGGTCTTCTGAGAATCAGAGGAGATTGGAAAGAATTTATCTCACCTTCCATGTCAAGTACATAGAAGTCTGCTGGGAAGATAAGATCATTCACATGAACAAGGACATCCTCTATTATACCCTCAGGACTAGCAGTGCTTTGATTGGACAATTGAATGACAACACCCATTGGATATAAGGTACCTAGACCAAGGTTGGAGAAGATGGATTTGGGTATGACATTAATTGAGGCTCTAAGGTCTATGAGTGCATCATAGAATTTGGAACTTCCTATTTGGCATGGAACTGTAAAGGTCCCAGGATCTTTGCACTTAATGGGTATGGAATCTTGGGTTGAAACATTTTCAAAGGTCCTAAGTTGCCTCTTATGGGTACACAATTCCTTTAGAAACTTGTCATACTTAGGAATTTTTTAATGGCATCTAAGAGGGGAATGTTCACTTCAACACGTCTAAAAATGTCGAGCATTTAAGGATCGGGTTCAAAGGACTTCTTTAGCTTAGAAATGGCTTGAGGAAAAGGAATTGGGTTTATATGGAATGAGGTGAGGGAATGGTTTCAGGTTCCTTTTCATATTTTTTTTTCATTTTCTAGGTCAACATTCATAGGAGGGTTGGAGGACTTATCTTGAGGCATAACAATTTTCTTTCCCGATCTAAGTAAAATTTCACTTACATTACCCTTGGGGTTGGTTAATGGTTGAGATAGAAGTTGGGAATAATTTTATTATTATTACTAGCTTAGGTGGGATTCAAGTTGACCAATTTGGGTTTCAATATTTTTAAGACTAGAATGGGTGAAGGAGGAAAGATCTTAAACTACAATTTCCCATGGTTTCTTGGAAGAAGAGGCTTGTCCCAGATTGGGATTGCCTTGATTTTTGGTTCTTGGGAAAGCGATTGTATTGGTTTGGGAATTGGGAAGGATCACTGGAATAATGGAATCCTGGAGGAGGAAGAGGAGGATTGATCCTTTGAGGTTGAGGAATAAAAGGGTAAGGTTGTTGGAAGTTACCAACACATTGACCATATTGGAACTGGTTTGGGTTTTGATGATGGTATTGAGGGGGATGAAAAATGGGATTCTCATATCTCAAGTTAGGGTTATATGTAGAAGATAAGGGCTCAGAATGGGGCTGGCTGAAGTTTCTAACAAACTGACCTGATTGTTGAGGGTTGGGGTTCTGCTGAGCATATGCTGCATTGAGCTCCATTGGTCCGGATGAATCAGATGGTTCATATTGAAGTTATGGATAGGTGCCTTTTGGATGAGTTGGTGAGTTTCAGATTCCACAGTTTTTAACAGGTCTAGGAAACATTGATTGTGGAGAAGATGAGGTTGGGGCTTTGGTAGCTACAGCTAGTTGTTGCATAAGGCCTATGAGTTCACTCATCCACTTTTTCATCTTGTTCGGCTCTATGGATTGATTCTCTTGGACTTTTTTGACTTGAGCATGTACTTGAGTATGGAATTGTTGTGTGTTTTCATTCATGTTGCTTATGAGATCTCTTGTAGTTGCAGGAGTTTTATTAATAGGAGCATTGCCACTTGCGGCATCAATGAGTGTTCTCTCCATAGACAATAACCCCTCATAGAAGTATTGGATCAAGATTTGGTAGTGTGGGTAGATTGAAATAATCTTTCTGAACCTCTCCTAGTATTCATGGAGTGATTCACTTGGAAATTTACAGATACCACTTATTTTCTTTAGGATAGAAGTAGTACGAGAAGCAGGAAAGAATTTATCTAAGAAGAGTCACTTCATGTCATTCCATGTGGTTATGGAACCAGGAGGAAGGTAGTAGATCCATGACTTAGCAGTATCATCTAGGGAGAAAGGGAATGCTTGGAGTTTGATTTGTTCCATATAAACCCCTTGAGGCTTCATGGTAGAGCACACCACTTGGAACTCTTTAAGGTGGAGATGTGGATCATCACCAGCTAGCCCATGGAAATGAGGGAGAAAATGAATTAAACCTAATTTGAGTTAGAAGTTAGCTTCTATGTTTGGATATTGAATACCAAGAGGTTGGTAATTCATATTGGGGCAATAATTTATTTTAGTATTTTTTCCCTAGGATTGGTCATTTCTAATTCAACTGGTTGGACAAGGACTGGTTCTTGAATTATTTGATTATCCCTAATGTTCCTCCTAAGTTGGCGAAGAGTTCGCTCAATTTCAGGGTCAAAAAAATCTGAGGGATTTTTTAAGAGGATACAGGGTATTTAGAGAGATGTTGGAAGAAAGAGAAAGATGAGTTTTTCTTTGTGTTTTTTCGGTTTATGTTTTTTATGAGAAGGCGGGTTTTTCTTTGTGTTTTTTTTCAATTTTTTTAAATTTTGTTTTTTTTACAATAACCAGAAACTAATGACTACATAAAGCACCATCCCCAGCAACGAAACCATTTTAAAGTGCGACCAATTTTTTCTTATCGACCGGTCAAAGTTCCTATGCTCTGCAAATGTGTATAGCAGCACTCGGGTAGAATCCTTGATGATGATACTTTTTAATAGTCGAATGTTTTTAGTTGATTATATTTTGATTGGGGGGGTTTGTTTGTATAGATTAATTAAAACGATTAATTGATTAATATTGATTTATAAATTTAATAAATATTGGGATGAGTTCATTATTAGGTAGTTAATCTTGTGATATCCTTGAAATTTTCTTTATATTGCATTAAATTAACACTCATGTCACAAGTTGACGTTGATTGGAATTCCTAAGTGTTAAGGCTTTAATCCAAGCCTTAACTTAACTAGGATTCTAATCTCAATCAGTAAGTGATTTTGGTAGTGTATTTATGGTTCTAATAATCCATGGAATCCATACTTTAAACAAAACAATCCATTAATCCATGACATGTTAAGTACAACATACACAATGTTAAATTAAAGAATACTCATCGAGCAAAAGCTCTTAATCACTTAACATACCTAAATTATAACTCACCCCAATGATATATTTACTCAGAAATTTGGGTGGTTAATAATCTGGTTATAATTTTATGATGATGAATTAATAAGTGAAGAAAAAGAAAGGGGTTAGAAAAGAGTTGTGCGTCGAACACACACACACAAACAGTGAAGGAAATTAAATACTGAATTTAGATTGAATGATAAAGCACAATAAGGGATGGGAATTAAACTATATTTAAACCATTTTAAGACCAATAATATTATTTAACAGAATTTGGATGAGAATAATAGATGAAGAAGAAGAAACATTCATTAAAATAGAATTACAAAAACGAACACTTACACGATTACAAACAAAGAACAACACAAAAGTAAATGAAAACAAAGAGAGGAGGAAAGATCTCTCAAGTAAAAACATGAGTATTTAAGGCCCTCCTAAGTCTTTGTAAAGTCTTTGGTTGTACCAATATGTCCTCCTATCTTATGAAATTCCAACTCTTTTGAAGGAGAGGAGGGGGATGTATTTATAGCCCAAGGAAGTGGACTGTTTGCATTCCCAATTTGTCCCTCCACTTGCATCGCAATTTTGATAATTCATACAGCCTAATCTCAAGATATATCCTTCTTCAAAGTTGTATATAATAATGTTTTCCGACTACTCTCAAAATTTGGAGGCATTTGGAATTATGGATCCAGATTTATGTTCATTTTATTAAACAGTGTTGATCTATCCATTTCAATCCATACTTTTTAGAAGGCCAAAATGTGAATGGGTTTATCAATAGGAAGATGCCCTTAAATATGAATGATTTCTTCAAAAAAGTTGGCCTAATATATCTCCTATTTCACACTAAAAAATATAAACTTTATTTGATTACTATATCAGGAGACATGTCATGAATATTGTACTAATTTTAATTCTCGATCAAAATGGTGGTATGAGTTTAAATGAATCAGTTGGGCCCCTTGTATTGGATTTGGGACTTGAAATTTTTATTCGAGGATCCTTAAATTTTCCCACAAAAATTTAGAATAATAAAGGAATTTGGAATTCTGGATTGGTCCCAGTACTTCAATCTTCATAGCTGGTCCAGTTTCTTCATAGTTTCTTTGGGTCTTCTTGTGTGGACCATATGATCCTTCAAATGACAGACTTGGACCAATATTCCTTCTAATGAAATGTTTTATATTTAATTATAAATCATAAAAAAAAATTAATAACACAATTTTTATCAGTAGGGTGATAATTATAAATAAAATAGTAAACTGACTCAATTGGACTACTTCTAAAAATGCTCAAAAATTATATTTAGTATTAAAACATTAATATTTCACAAAAATTATGCACATTTCATATAAAATAAGTAAAGGGAGTATATAAAAAGTTATGAAAATATTAATAACATCAATGGGTTTCCTGATTGTTCATTGGATAATTTCTCCCCTTCCTTGATGTGGTTCTTGCAATTCAATGGGGGTGGAAGGAGAATATGACTATCCTCTATTTGGTCTTCAACATGAGGAATTATTTTATCCACAGAGTGATTGTTTTCTATGCTTGGAAATTCAAGAAGATGTATCAATTATGATGGTTCATTTATGTAGGGTTCAGATAACACAAAACCAGAGTATGAGATCCCAATTGTTTTTGACTCATTTATTTTATCACTTACTAATGTAGAGTAATGAGGATCAATTGAATCATAAGACTGAATAAATTTTTCAATATCCTTTATATCAATGTTTTTCTCCAAAGAATGGTCAATTTCAATATCACAAGTGATTACTTTATTAATTATGGAACAAATCTCACAACCTTCATTCCCATCGGGACAATATAAACACATTGGTTCAGGGTTCACCTCACATATAATAAAAATTTCAGAATCATGGATAGGAAATGATGAATGTTGTATAATCATATTTGAATCAAAAAATGAACATTCTTGTTCGTTTTCCCATTACCATCCAAGTTGTAGCAGTGGAGGCCAGAGGTGAGATGGGATTCCCAAGAGTTTTCAAGATCCTTTAGATCAATGGAGTTTGTATTTGTAATGTTAACATCAAATTCGCCATTTATGACTTGGTTAATGAGGATGTAATATTCACAAAATACTCTATCATTAGAAAATGAATAACATGATTGATTGGGATTCAACACACTCTTAGAGAGTCTTTTAGAATCATGGATAGAGAATACAGATTGTTTCTCTAATAGGTATCGCATGGATTGAAAAATATTGAACTTGACTAGTTGGTCACCAAATTCCATGGATAAGATGCCAGTATGGACATCAATTTTGGTTTTATATGTCATAAGGAAATTTATTCCTAGAATCAAGTAAGATCAAGAAGATTTCTTCTCACCTTCCATGTTAAGGACATAGAAATCAACAGGGAAGATAAGATCATTGACACGAACAAGGACATCCTCGATTATACCCTCAGGACTAGCAGTGCTTTGGTTGGGCCCCTTTTCTTTGGATTTGGGACTTTAATTTTTTATCCAAGACTCCTTACATTGTTCCCCAAACATTTTATAATAATAAAGGAATTTGGAATTCTAGATTGAGCCTAGTAATTCAATCTTTATAGTTGGTCTAGTTTCTTCACAGTTTCTTTGGGTCTTCTTGTGTGGACCATATGACCCTTAAAATGGAAGAATTGATCAATGATTCCTTCTAATGAAATGTTTTATATTGAAAGAGTAATCCTAAAAAAGAAGAAACATTCAATTTGGATCATTAGGGTGATATTTATTATTAAAATATTAAACAGACTTGAATCTGGATGAATTCAAATAGTGATCAAAAATTATATTTAATATTTATACATTAATATTTCACAAAAAATATACGCATTTCCTATAAAACCATTAAATTAAGTATATAAAAAGTTATTAAAATATTAATAACATCATATCCCTTGGGCATAATTTTGTTACAACATTTCCACCCACTCTTCTAAAAAAATGGCACCATTTGAGGTGGATTATGGATGGAATCCCCCAACACATTTATATTATGTGTGAGGGGGTAAATCATGTGGATTTGATAGAAATTTATATTCTTTTACATGATCAAATATTTGACATCTTGTAGAAAAACCTTATGCAGGATCTATAGGCCATGGAAAAAATTTCTAATCGCCATTATAGGGATGTGCAGTTTGACATTGGGTAGCTGGTTTTTGTTAAGCTCCATCCTAATATATAGAATAAAAAATCTATTAAATTAAATCTTAAACTTTTTTCTTGATACTATGGGAATTTTCATGTATTGAAGCATTTAGGTAATATTGCTTATAAAATATATTTTCCTAAAACCTCTTGTTTTCATCATGTTTTCCATGTTTTTCAATTAAAGCGTGTTGAAGGAGATTGTCCAGAACTAGCAGAACTTCCCACTGGTCTATCTAGTGGTGTTGGTTTGGTAACCAAATGAAAAAACTTACTTAATTTCCACCAAAATATATCTAACCCTTGTGACCAATGGCTTGTTATATAGAGAGGGGTGCCTACTAATGAATCCACATTGGAGGGTTCCCAGTTTATCCAAAAATAGGTTCCCCACTGCCACCTTTTGGATAAAGTGTAATTTGAGGAGGGTGGTATTATTAGACCATGGCCCCCCATTGTGTATACTTATAAAAGATGGGGTAGATCATGAATTATTGGTTAGTTTTGTTAGTTCTGTCTCTTGAATATTAAATATAGCTAAGGGGATTAGATGGGAGGTATGGTGATTTGTCCTGAATAGAGGCAGCACTATTAGTATAGTTGGCTTGGAGTAGAGTTCTAGCTTCAGTAGTTCAATATTTTGTAGGAGTAAACTGGGGAGGAATCACCTTAAAATTTCCTTATTATGAGATTCTTTTTCTTCTTTTCTCTTGTACAGTCTTTATGAATATTAATACAACACAATTGTTTTTATCCAAAAAAAATCTTGTATGTTCTATTGTTAGCTCAAAACCTAACAATATTAGAATAATTGATGATCATACTATTGATGGTTATTGTAAGGATGAATGAAATTGTCATCAATATCAGAGGTTTTGGAAAAACTTTGGAAGAATCAACCATTATCAAGAAGTTTGTTAGAAATTTCCCTGATAAATTTTATGTAGAGGTCTCTACTATGAAATATAGAGATTATTTGTCTCTTGATGAGCTACATAATTTTCTTGTTTCTTGTGAAATGATAACAACTTCTATTTTTAATAAGAAGATCAAATAATAGAAGAAATTTTCTTTAAATACATGAAAAATCTCAAGCTTAAAGAAAGGAAAAGTGATTCATCCTTAAAATATAAAATTCATGAATAATATGAGATAATAATGTCTCTCATATAAAATAAAAAGAACTTCTAGAACATGACACCTTTTAGGAAATTCTTTAGTTTCATGGTGTGGTAAAAAGCAGAACTTTGTTACATTATCTATTACTAAAGATGGGTATATAGTTGTAGGTAGTTGTTGTGCATAGATTCTGTGGATGAAACACACATTATTAGACTATGGATATAAATTTAAACATGTACCTATAAATTTTGATAAAATAAGTTCAATAGACATTTCTAAAAAACCTTTATCACATTCAAGGAAAAAACATATTGATATAATACATCACTTTCTGAGAGATCATTTTCAAATAGGGGATATCGCTCTTAAATTTATTAGAACATAACATAATATTTATGATATATTTATACAGACTTTGAATTATGAGATAATGAATTATATCAAACATTAATTAGGTATGAATAATTTTGTTTACAATTCTTTTATAAGTCTTTTAATGTTTCTTTTAACATTATTTTCAATAATTTTATAGATTTATAAGTTCTATATTCATCGAGTACACTTTAGTTATTTCATTTTAAAATATATCATATAAAAATATATTAAATATTTTTTATTGTTTCCCATGCATCAATGTAAAAGTAAATCTTTAAATGATTATAGTTGAAAATCATAATCAAATCATTGCACCTATTCTAGCCTAAACCAAACCCTATTTTAGATTCCTCTTTCTCACACCCTTCTTTGAATACCTACCTTTTTGGATCAAAAATATTAGTATGAACAATCGAGATGAAGATATATTTTGGAGAAGATGCTCCTCAATCATAAATCCAGTTCAAGTAAGTAGATAAAGTATCCAAAGCCACATTTATTGCAACACGAAGTGGTATTTGGGAGAGAAGTTGATGTTTAATGGTTTAGAATTAGTAGTTCATTTCTGTGGAGATTCTTTTTTCATCAAGACTATAAAAGTTGTTTTTTAGATGAAAAATTACCTTTCTATCCTCTCCTGGTAAAATAATTTTATCTAAATATGGTATTTGAATCTAAAGAGTATGAGGATGTGATTTGAAGAGTCGTTGATGGTCAAGAATGTGAGTTCACTTTGAACTTTTGGGATTACTGATAGAGATAATATTTTTATTATTTTTAATGTATGTTTTAATGATTTAACCCTTTCCAATTAATCAATTTGAACTTATTTGCATCATTTTAGTATTTTTAGTGGATTTTGTGCTTAATTGTGAAAATTGTTTAATTCTGGAAATTTAGCAGTTTTGTGGAGCTTATGTATTTCATGCATATATCTTACAATTTTGATTCAAATTGAGTTATTAATTTTTTTAGGATTCATATGTTTGTGGGCTTAAATTTTATCTTGTATACCAAGATCTAATTAGAAATTCATTAGTCCAGAAAAATAAATTAAGTAGAAAATTTTTGTTGGCTAACAGAATGGATCCCACCATATTTAATGAGGCATATTTCGGTCTAAATATGTCCAAATGAGATGATTCTATTTGGATGATAAATATAACTCATATCCTCTTGCTTCCATTAAATTTAATGGATAAATTAGCTCATTAAGGCTTCCTTTTCATGCAACCAAAAGGAGGAAGTTGAAGAGTATCCTCAGAAAGAAAAAATTTACTTCAGTAATTAGATAATAACTTTTTCTAAATGTGTTCAATATCATTGAAATTTTTAGAGTCGATATACAACTCAATTTGTAATAACTTTTAAGAATATTCCTTGGTGAGTTTATAAGTTTTTGTGGGAAGAACCAAAGAAAAAATTTAGTGGAAGGATTGTGGAGGAGAAATTTTATGATCTTCCTTTCCCCTCTTTTCTTTCTTTTTAGTTTTGTAATGTCTTATTATTCCCCCTTCTTCATGGATTCCCTTAAAATGGAAGGTTAATACTCTGAGTTATTGGGGAAGGATAGGTTTTCCATTTTGTAATGTTTGAGTTCATGCACTTAATGTTATGAAATCTTTTCTCTCTTTTGAGAAGTTGGTTTTAATTTCTAAAAAAGTTTTTTATTATCAAGTACGATCATGTTTGGTTTTAGATTGTATTGTTGTTGTTGCTTTGTTCAATGATTATTTTCTCCCTCTACTAGGTTATAGTATATATACTACTGAATATATCATGGTTCAGTGGTGAAGTACTTTGCGATTTTCGGTACGTGTGGGAGGGGTAGTGGATATTCTTGGTTGTTTGGGATACACAAGACCCGGTTGGGAATTTCCTAAGTCAATTGAGGGTATTTGTTGCAACTATTTCACACATATGAAGGAGAGTATATAGAGATGATATCTTGGAAATATTTACTCTCACCATCACCATTTGACCAAGGGAGTGAGAGGAAGCGATTGTGGAATCTCACTTTAATTGGCTTAGTAGAAGAGGATTGGAGAAATTAGAATTATGATAACATTGAAATTGAAAAACTAATCCCGACCTGATCACTCAATTAATATCACTGTTTTCAATCTCTTTCTTTGTCAATTTTCTTTCAATATTTTTCTTAGTTTATTTCTTTTTTTTCACTTTAGTTTATTTTCTAAATCAAACAATTTCATAAACAACCTCCACTTCTTTCTCAAATTTTAATGTGACGGCTTGATTATTGTGCGCTCTTCTTTGGAGACATCCTAGGTTAACCATTATATCACATTTTAACTTATGAATTATTATTTTTTGTTACACCCCACAATAGGCACATGTCTAAACTTAGTGTCGTTGTTGGGGAGGCAGTGAAAACAATCTAATTGTAAATATTTGGCTCTTTTCAAATTAAAAAAAAATAAAAAAAAATGTTTAACTGACCTTAGTCTAAAGAGGATAGTGTTTTTTTTCTAAATAGATCAGGGGAGATAGAACCCAAATCATCAAGGATGACAAATTCAAGGAGATCATCAAAGAACTTAATGCAAACATTGAATACCCAGTGTTGGAGGGATTGGCCAAAGAATTAATTGAACTTCAGGAGTACTTCCCAAAATTTTATCAAGAAATGGTCAAGGTTCAACATGAATAAGAGATTGGTTATGATAAATTTCAGGTGAAATAACTTCAAAAAGACATATAAAAATAGGGGAGAAAAGTAAAACTAGCATTTCAATATATTTTTTCATTAATGTAGAAACCAGAACCTAAGAAAGAACTTAAGGAGGCCAAGGAGGAATAATTTTCTATTGAGATATGTGTGGGAGATCAACATGATTTGGATGACTTCTGGAATGAGTGTGAGGTAATACTTGATCTACCTATTCCTTACAAAGTATAATATCCAGCACCATTGAAAGAATACACCACCAAAGAGGTTTAATTTAAGAGAATATTGAGGATTATAACTACCCGCCTCCATCTACTAACACTCAACTTCAAGAGGCACTTTCCACTAAAGAATCAATTGAAGTCAAGACACTTAAGGGATTTAATATTTTTCTAAACTATTTTCATTCTAATTTTATAAAAGATGAATTGAGTAATACTTCCACTTATTTTAAATTTCCATATTCATCCAACACTTGTATTGCCTTGGTGGATGAGGAAGAAAAAGAAGATGCACCTGATGAGAAACATATAGAGATTCTTGAACATGTTGATAATTTATTAGAGGGAGTACATGAGAAGATTAAAGTGGTCTTGCCTGAGGAAACAGGGGCACAATATACTTACTTTGAAAGGGAATAATTTGATATTGATTCTTCATGTCTTAATTTTGTTCAAATATAATTACATCCTTACATTCCCTTTGATTATTTCATTGATGCAGCATACCTTGAGAAATCACTAGACAATGAAGAAGAAGTTGTGCAAGTGGAAAACAAGAAAGATGAGGACTCATTATTTGTCCTAACCCCACCAAGAAGGTTGTATATTATTATCCTAGGGGTGGATTTGGTGTACTATACCCATGGTGTCCTCAACAAAAATGATGAAGTGCGTGATGTAAAGAATAAATTTTTTTGGTTCATCACAAAGAAACTCAACCCACTGTCAAATTGGGGATAACCAACTAGAACTTCCCATCTGGAGGTAGTCAAAACCTAGGGTCCACTTGGGGGATTAAACCAAGATCTATCCTTCTTTTCTCATAATATTTCTATTTTCTTTTCTTTTAATATATGTCTTATGTTTTCTTTTGTTTTTTTCTTGTAGGTTTTCAATGTGAAAAACTTAGGAGATTATTTCAACATTGTCCAACCAATAAGTCAGGTTGTACCTCTCATTTACACATTCTTACTTGCTGTAATTCAATTTAAAATCTAATTACATGTTAAATCAATTTTAATTCATTATGGACATTTCATCATTTAAGTATGGGGGAGGGTAACCTTTGTAGTTTAGGATTTTTATTTGTTGTTTGTTTTTAAAAAAATGTGTGTTTTTCAAATCTATGAGTGTTTCATTTTTAGTTTTTGTGCGTTTTTGAAACTCTTGATCTGAAATGATTATCATTTCCATTTTTTAAACTCATGTCAATGAGTGAAACATTTTATTACATTAAACTGAGCTTAAATGATTATTAAAAACAACTTTGTTTCAAGTTCCAATCTTTTGGGATTTTCATGAAAAGTACTCTGATTTTTGAATTTCATGATACACATCACTATATTTATCTTTGAAATCACTTTCCTGTGAGGCTTCTAAACCATTTTTGTTGTATTCTTTTCATTCACCTCACTTATTGAGAGAACCAAACTATGATTTATTTAACCATAATTTTATTTATTCCTTTCAAAACTTGAGGGTTTGATACACATGTTTTTTAAATGATTAAGGCATTTCATTGGTTTTAATCCCCCTTTTCAAGATAATACTTTTAATTATGGCCTAACTTGTACATTTAATCCTTTTATCCCTTGAAATAAATGAATATTCTATTAGTATATCCACATTACAAGCCAATTTTCCCTATCCAACCTCCTCATGAAGTGAAATTACATGATCTAGTCGAACTTAAGTGTGGGGGGAAGCTATCTTGTGTTGTGATACCTCATTTGGTGATACTTTGGGTGGAAAATAAAATGATGAAGAGATGTGTTTATTTCTGAAAAAAAAAACCATTATGTTGAAAGTTTTTCCCTTTTTGGAGATTTTAAGAAAAAAGAAGTTGTGCATTTCTGGAGCTTCTAAAGAGAAATAAAGGTGTGCCAATATCTTGAGCTTTCAAGGAAAATCATGTTGGAGATTATTGAAAAAAAATTGGATAAAATTCTTAATTGTGTGAAAATTTATTGAGTTTTCATGATTATGGAACTTAATTTATACTAAGGGGAGTGAGGAGGATACTATACTTGAGTGAAAATTAGAATCTTGTAACTTTGCTTCAAAAAGAGCTAAACCCTCCTCATTCAAACTCAAAAAAATTCACATAAAATCCTACCAACCAGAAGCCACAGAACAACCCTATAAAGTCCTAATGATAAAAACATGTCCTTGACTCACATTAGGTGGAGATTTAGGAATTTATCAAGTCTATGGTGACTCTTTCATTGGTTTGAATGAGAAAAGATTTATTGAAAATTGATATTTGTGAGATGAGAGAAAAATCATGTGAGGTAGGTGTATTGTGTTCATAGGAGGAGAAATTAAGAATAAAAATATTCAATTATCTAAATATAGAACTTGGAATAATGGTTTTTGATGAGGCATGATATCCTTTGGTTTATTGGTATGAAATTGGTGGATCTCATTGGCATGTGTTTTGAATTTGCTTTGATTTGATTTTGACTTGTTCAGGAGTCTAAGTGATAAGTGTGGGGGAATTTATAGAGATAATATTTTCATTATTTTTAATGTGTGTTTTAATAATTTAACCCCTTTCAATTAATCAATTTGAGGTTATTTTCATCATTTTAGTATTTTTAGTGGATTTTGTGCTTAATTGTGAAAATTATTTAATTCTGTAAATTTAGCAGTTTTGTAGAGCTTATGTATTTTATTCATATCTATTAAAATTTTGATCCAAATTGAGTGATTACTTTTTTTAGGATTCATATGTTTATGGTCTTAAATTTTTTTGTGTGTACCAAGATCCAATTCAAAATTCATTAACCCAAAAAAAAAGTGGAAAAAGTTTGTTGGAAGACATAATGGAGCCCACCATAGTTAATGACGCATATCTCAACCTAAATATGTCCAAATGATCTGATTCTAGTTTTAGGAGAATTATAACTCATATATTCATGATCCCATTAAATTTCATGGATAAATTCTCTCATTAAGGCTTCATTCTCATGAAACCAAAAGGAGAAAGTTGAAGAGTCTCCTCAGATAGAAAAAGTTCACTTCAGTAATTAGATTATAAATTTTTATAAATGTTTCCAATATCATTGAAATTTTTAGGGTTGATATCCAACTCAATTTATAACAACTTTAAGAAGAGACCTTAGCATGTTTTAGAGGTATTGTAGGCAGAACTGAATAAAACTTTATATGTAAGGATTCTGGAGGAAAAATTTTATGTTCTTCATTTACCCTCTTTTATTTCTTTTTATTTTTATAATGTATTCTTATTCCCACTTATTCATGGATTCTATTCACATGGAAGGTTAATCCTCTGAGTTATTTGTGAAGTATATGTTTTATCTTTTTTAATGTTTGATTTCATGCACTTAATGTTATGAAATTTTTTCTCTCTTTTGCAAAGTTGGTTTCAATTTCTAATAACGTTTTTTATTATCAAGTACAATGGTATTTGGTTTTAGATTATATTGTTTTTTTTGCTTTGGTCAATGATCATTTTATCCCTCTACTAGGTTATGTTCTATATACTATGGAATAGATTATGGTTTAATGGTGATGTACTTGGTGATTTTCGGTACATGTGGGAGGGGTAGTAGATATTCTTGGTTGTTTGGGATAAACAAGACCTGGTCGGGAATTGCCTAAGTTAATTGAGGGTATTCTCTAAAACTATTTCACACATAGGAAGAAGATTAGATTGATATGGGATCTTGGCAAGATTTACTCTCACCATCACCATTTGACCAAGGGAGTGATAGGAAGTGATTGTGGAATCTCACTTTAATTAGCTTAGTAGAAGAGGATTGGATACATTGGAACTATGATAACATTGTAATTAGAAAACTAATCCCGACCTGATCATTCGATTCATATCGATGTTTTAAATCTCTTTATTTTTCAATTTTCTTTCAATATTTTTCTTAGTTTTTTTTTCACTTTATTTTATTTTCTAAATCAAACAATTTCAAAAACAACCTCCACTTGTTTCTCAAATTTTAAGGTGATTGCTTAATTTTTGTGCGCTCCTCTCTGGATACATCCTAGGTTTGCCACTATACTACATTTTAACTTAGTAATTATTATTTTTTTGTTACACCCCACAAAAATCACGTGTCAATGACTATCTAAGAGTCCCACATATTGGAGAATATGAGGACTATCAGAGCTCATGCCCTATGAACCATCCCCATTTTGAGATTAGAAATGCACTGGAGGAACTAACTAATGATAGAACCTACTAAAGACCAATATTAAATGAGATAAGTCCAAAATTTAGGTATTTTTTAAGTTCATGCATCACTTTATCTACCCAAGGAAGGGATATTTTAGCTTTATAAGGTATCAAGATTTATTATTTGTATATCTGATGGTACATGGAATTTAGATAAGATTGCCTCATTTCTTGATGATCTATATAGAAGAGTTAACCAATCCATCCTCTCATTTCAATGACCATCCATATCCTAAATTCATTTCTATTTTGATGGAATAAAATAGATTGGTTCTTATGGGTATATATGCTCCTGGTTATGTTGATGTAAATAAGGATGAAAATGATGATAAAGAAGATAATAAGGCTAATAAGGATGATAAGGGTGATGATAATAGAAAATATGATGATTATAATCCTCCAAATTTAGATGAAACTATACTTATTATTATTTTAAGGGTAGAATAATCTTTTGAACCAAATATTTCTACACCTGTTTCAAAGAGACAAGTAAGACCCAACTCTTCAGAATATATATTAAAGTCGTTGGCTACTCCACCTTCTCTAAGAGATAAATCTATAATCCCTTTTCAAGAAGAACTATTGTATGAATCTTTTCCTATAATAAAAGTGGTGGCTATGGAAGATTATGAGGACAAATATGAGGCCTCACTAAAAAAAATAAATAGACCTCCTGATCTTTTATATCCTAAAGAAGAATCCTATAGAAAGAAACTAGAGTTGAGTGCTCGTTCTTCTGATGAGAATGATGATTTCCTTCCTAAATTTGATCATGATCAAGCTAGAGCTGCTCAATCTCAAGAAGTTGGACCCTCTTCTTCTCAACATTCTATAATAAATTCTGCAGATTTCATTCAATTCAAGAATGGCCTTTTGAAAGTCTTAAAGGAAGTGTTTTTTACTATAATTTGGGCTAATACTCATGAAAAAGATGAGTACATTGCATACACTATTGAAAGTTTTGTTTCACACATCTATTCCAAGATGTTTCTGAAGATATATTGTATGCACCAATAGATTCGATCTTTTAGAAGAGAAATGAAAAGTTTTAGAATCTGAATTCAAGCCCTGAAAGTATATGTGCTAGGTATGTTGGCTACCATGGATACAAGGTATCTCTCAATGATGACCAGTTCATCCATACCTTCATCTTCTGATCAAGAACCCCTCCTCCTTCAGTTTCTATTGATGAGGATTTGATTTGAAGGTTGGTTTATTAAGAGATTCATAATATCTTGGATAGTGTAAGAGATATCAAAAACCAAGTATAAATGGTCATAGCTACTCATTGAGAAAAATAATTTGAATTGATTAAAGTTGAATCCCATGAGTTTTCCAAATATAAATGTGTGATATAGAGTGAAATAAAGTATTATATTAAAAGTATTTACACCAAATCAAATCTCAAGACTCAATTATTATCATTGGCCATAGATTTGAAGATTCCACCTCTGACAGCTATCTTCAGATTTATTGTAGATAAGTTGTTGTTAATGACTTCTCTTATAAATCAATTTATATTAGACAATTATGAGTTCCTTCAAGTTATGGAACATGGGATAAAAGCTTTGGATTACATCATAAGGATTTTAGAGCCTTATATGTATGTTGTTAATACCCCTATGCTAGCACCTCATGCTCTTCCTTTTCCTTGTACATCTGCCTCTCCTACCCATGCCCTAACCTCGGTTCTTGTCACTTCATCTATTCTAACCTCTACCTCACTTATACCTCCTACGGGACCTTTTGGTATCACTCTTTCCCAATCCCTTTTCTACATTGTTCTAATTTCAAAGGGTATATCCATTCCTCGAGCTACTACTATTCCTCAGACTACTCTTGCTTCTACTCCTGATATTTGAAAAGGGAAGGATCTCATTGACCCTTTTACCCATCAAAATGTTAATGATTTTGATTCTAACTAAACTATGATAGGGCCTATGTAAATTTTTTAAACACTTAATGAAATGTCATTTTATTCTTATTTCGATGTTTGTTTTCTTTTTTATTGTATATGCTTTATTTTCTGTTTATTTTTGGTTTACTATTTAACCCTTTATGAATTATTTTTAATAATCTAAAAGGGGGAGTAAAAGGAATAACCTAATCTATAATATATTATTGCATGTGTAAAACGTGATTTTTTAACAAATTGACATTGTTTAATCATTATTGTTAACTTTCTTGCTATAGAAAATTATAATCATTAATTTATTTTCTTTAATTCCTTTAATTCTTTGAATAATCATTTATGTCATGATTTGTGATCATAAAAATGGGGGAGATTTTTTTCTTAGTCCAGCAATTCTTTATTTTAATGGTCATAACTCATTTTTATGTTATTTCTAATCCATTTTATATTTTATTAAAGTAAATTCATTTTTCTAGAAAAGAATGAATATTTCACCAAGTCACGAATCGGCCGCATAACATATGTAATTGACCACATGATATTTTCAGTCGATCGCATGACCACCTGATCAAACATGATGAATTTATGGCAAAGGAATCAATTAACCACATGGAAAATCTAATCAAACACATAATCATTGGATTGATCATGGTGACCTTATGACAAAGTCAAGTGACCGCAAGACAAAGACAAGCAACTGTAAGACAAAACCAAGCGACTTCAAGACCAAACGATTGACCGCATGCCTAACAGATCGATTGTAGTTTTCTCATCACTAACTATTGGATCAAACACATGATAAACCATGTGAAAAAATGAGAAAATGAATCAAATGTTGTTAGAATTCTCAAAATTGACGAAGTATGGGATCGAAAGCAAGTACAAGTTGATCGACTGCAAGTACATAGTGATCAACCGCAAATACAAAATGATCGACCTATAACATATACACTAAGTATGTAAGTGACCATGGATATTGACATAGAAAATTTAAATTAGCCATGTCTAAAGGTAAGTATTATAGTATTATATTATTAAATATATTAATACCACCTTTTTTCCGTGTAGAATTAAATGTCAATTAGAAGCATTTAATGATCCTAGATTCCTTGCCAAAGTATGAGGATCTTCATGATGATTTCTCAATGTCTATTTTTGAATATTGTCTTCATTTTTAAAAGGATATCCTAATATTTAAAGAAAATGTGAAGTGAAAGAAAAATAAAAATGTGCATGTGTAACACAGATACATCAAAATATTGTCAAAACAAAAAGAAGAACATATACTCTATTTTAAACGTCAATGACTCTCTATTATCACCATAACTTCAACGAAACATCTGAGAACAACTAAAAATTTTCACACATAAATTCCAAATTGAAAGATGATAATGAGAAGAGAAGGATATCTTTCAAAACAAAAAAAACAACATACTCTACTGCACCAAATTATTTGCTTTCTCTTACTTTGTTTTATTTACTTTAGAGTTGTGTGTGTGTGTTGTGCACTATTTATCTTTTAGAACTATCTCATATGCTGAACTAGAGAGTGAAATAAACTCCCTTTATCATTTCTATATCTACTCTCCCATGATTAACTGTGGAAGAGGATGTGTATCCTGGAATGCCTACATAAAATTTTTGTTTATTTATTTCTCTCATGTAGAACTGTGGAAGAGGCTCTATAAATATAGGAAAACTCAGTGTGTTGTTGTGAAAAACTCAATCCAGGTTTTGGATCAATTTATTTTATAATAAACTACTTAGTAGTGGATGATTTCCAGGTATATGGGATTAAGACTGAACCCCTTGTTTATTTCTACTATGTTTTTATCTCTTCTATTTTACTCTATTTTTCAAAACATGTATGTATCTATTTTCTAAACTATATAAAAAACATTAATTTGACAGTTGAATTTATTTTTTGTTTTATATACAGTGTTTGATTTGATTAAATATATTTCAAAAGTTATAAAGAGTTTTTAAACTTATTTTTAACTGATTTGTGATCGAACTTATAAGAAGCTTTTCGAAAAGATCAAATTATATAACTCTACTATTTTAGTTAACTAGGCATATTTTATAAATTGGGGGAATTGGTTTTTAAATAATTTTTAATATACATTTTAATTGTAAATACAATTCACTTATCTTAAGTTTTCCACTGGGATCGATAGTTATAATTTCATTTTATTGGATTTTTTGTTATGATCCTTTAAAAATGAAATAGGTGATGGGCATGTTTCAATGATTTTTAACGAACAGATGTTGGTATCATAATTAATGAGTTTAATATTAATGTTGTTATTATAGAAATAAAATAAAATCATTATTTACTCATTAATATATAATAATACTAGTTGTTAAGTTTTATTAGTCATCCATGATAATGATTTATACCATTGTTCATATAGGTGGTTAAACTAACCCAAATAAGAACATACTATAATCGATGGGTGAGTATGGTTATGAAAGCGGTTTCTTTTGGAATAATATCATTACTAAAAAATCATAATGATATTATTTAGGTATTTTTAAGGTGTTTAATCATTTTTAAATATATTTTAATAAATAATAAATAAACTAGGTGAAAATTAAATATGTCACTTCATGGAGGCGGTAGTCTGCATAAACGAACGAATGACGTTTTCATTTTTCTTAATAGAAAAGGGTAAAAGTGGTTAATGATCATTACCATAATAAATTAATAGTAATTATACTATAAATACTGAAATAATCATATAATATTGGGAAAAATATATTTGAAATGTAAATATAGAAAAGAAACAATGTTAGGGAAAAGTTAGTACTTATGTTGAGAACTTTAAGCTTCCTTTAGAGGATTCCTTGGAAAGGGAAGACTTAGGTGAAACTATTGTGCCCAAAATCTTAAGGAAGTGAAATAGGATACTAGGGTAAGGCAAAAAGGTCATATTTTTAAGAGGATACCAAGATTTAAAGTGGTCTTTAAGGGGTGGTGAGAGGTCCCTTTTATAAGTGATGAGAATGACATTTTTGTAAATATTTTAACTTAATTTAAAGAGAGAACATGTTTTATAGGTCAAGAATACTCCTAAATAGACAATAATGTAGTGTAGATATAGTTTGACCAATACAAACCTCAAATACTCAATTATAATTTTTTTAACATGTTAGTCCTTTTATCCCTTTGGTTAACCCATTTTACTCTTTTGTCTTTTACTGCGGTAACTAGTTTTAACCTAAGTGATTAATTTTTATGCATAAAAATAAAATGAAACTGATTAAATAATTTTGATATACTTATTCCAAATATTAAATCCATTTTATCAACTAAAATTTCTATATGTAATAAAAATTAATTTTAACATTAGTTCATGTCACGCGTAAAACCCCATTTTTAGAAAGAGTGTATTTTTAAGCCAAAAAATTATGTGTAGGATAAATTTATTGATGATTTTTATTTACATGGTATAAATTGGTTTATTATAAAATTAATAAAAGTTATGTGTCTTTAAAATAAATCTAAAATTGAATTTTACCTTAATAATATTTAACTTAAAGAAAAGACCAAAAACAATTTATTTTATTGGAAAATATTACTTAAGTTCATAAAATGTTAAACATAGGTTTTCTAAATTCATAATGGTATTTAATAATGTATTATTTTAATAATTAGATACATATTTTATCATTAAAAATATTTTATACATTTTTAAGTTACACTTACTTCTCGATAGAGTCATAAACTTTATGGTTTTAGTAAAAACTGTGTTTTTCACTATTCGCTAAAAATTAATTATTTCAGAAAAATTACAAAAAAAACATACTAAACTAATTTTTAAATTCTAAATTCAAAAATGATATTATTTTTATCTGATTCAAATTCCAAAATTTATATATATTTTTAAAGTAAATACAAAATATAAAGAAAAACTACTTTTATTGAAAAATATCATTTTTGAACATTGAGTGTTCTTGATATTATTCTATACCAATTTATAATTTAAATAATGTTAATATATTAGTTCATATATATTAATATCATATATAAAAATTGGTTGATTTAATTTATTAACACTTTAAATAGTTTTTTGAGAAAGAATAATTTTTTTTTAATATTAAATCATATTAATTATTTGTCCTCTAAACGTAAGAAATCTTAATTGATTACCATATTTTTATCTACTATATGTTGTATTCATCTTATAATTTCTTAATAATGTTCATCCAATATGTCGTAGCTCATTTTAGTTTGGTTTTATATGCATAACAAGCTATTAACATAATATTTATTTAAAGAAAATGCATAATGAATTTTTTGGTCATCACATAAGTGACTTTCATTAACAATTTCACAACCAAAGTGTGGGTGTACTTCATCAAAAACAAGTTTGAGGTGTTTGAGAATTTCATACAACAGAGGTTCATGGTGGAAAAGGAGCCCAAGAGTAAGTTAAAGTGCTTATGATCAGACAATGGCGGTGAGTACAGAAGCAAGGAGTTATGAAGGTTCTGCTGGCGGAAGAGGATTAAATTTGGGAAGATTTTTCTAAGGAATCTGGAGAAAAACTAAGTTTTATAAATGGTGAATAAGACTTTGGTGGGAAAAGATAAGATAATAAGGATTCACGTAGGGTTCCCCAAGCTGTTTTGGGCAGAAGTTGTGAACTGTGTTTCATAATTAGTCAACCAGATTCCATCATCAACCATTGGGAAATAACTTCTAGAGTTTTGTTAGTTCATAATAAAGGTTTATTTGAACCACCTTGAAGTCTTCAGAGCACTTGTCTATGCTCGCATTGATTCTAGAGAATGAGACAAGATAAAGGAAAAATCTCAAGTGTGTTACTTTATTGGTTATGGTGGGGAAGAATTTTGATTTAAAAACTGGTATAATGACTCTCATAAATTCATTAGAAATTGAAGTATTATCTTAAATGGGGAGATCCTCTAGAAGTATTGGAACCTAAAAGAAATTATGAAAAAAATTATCATTGAAAGTATAAGTTCAGATAGATAGGCCACTGGAAGTTTATTAACTTCTTGTGAATCTGATAAGCATGATAGTTTAGGAAACAACAGACCATTTGATGGAGTTACTAGAAGAAAGGGGTCAAATTATAAAGGTGTTACCCAATCCCATGGTACTGTATAGTCCAAGGACTTCTAAATCTTGAGCACCATAAGTTTATGATTCAAAAATTTTCATTTTTGAAATGAGCTTATCCATAGAGACAGGTGCAGAGGTCTACCAGGGAAAGGTTCCTTATACAAAGGTATAAGAATACTTTGCATTGTCTACTTATAACAGATGATGGAGAGCCAGAATGCCTAGGGGAGGCAAGGAGTTTGAAGGATTATAAATAGTGTGAATTAGCTACGAGGGATGAACTTGAGTCCCTTTGTGTGGCCAAAACATGGTATTTGATATAGATACCTTCTAGAAAGAATATTCTTCATAACAAATGGGTTAATCGACTGAAGGAAGAATAAGATGGTAGGAAGAAGTACATGGTCGATCTAGTTGTGAAGGGATTTTTATAGATTGAGTTGATTTCTTTGAGATATTTTTTATGGTAGTTAAACATGTGACTGTCTAAATAGTATTAAACATGGTTGTATCAAAAGATCTCCATCTAGAGTAGATGGATGTGAATACAACATTCCTTAAAATATATTTAGATTGAGAGATCTGTATGAAGCAACCGGCTAGTTTCAACAATTATTGGAACCATGGACCTGTGTGTAATCTCAAACATAGAATTTATAGTTTGAATTAAGAACCAAGGTGTTGAAATTGGAATTTTAATGGTTTTATTATGGAACAAAATTTCATCAAGAGAAATATTGATTATTAATTTTATCAGAAGTTGTTTGTTGATGAAGATTTCACTATCCTTATTCTTTATGTGGATGACATGTTAATAGTGGGTTCAGTGAAAGAAAGGATTGGTGAGATAAAGTTTGAGTTGTTTGGAAGATTTGAGATGAAGGATCTTGGTCTAGTAAAGAGAAATTTTGGGATGAGGATTATATGAGACCGAAGTTCCGGTAAATATACCCGACCTAGGTTGACTACATCCAGAAGGTGGTTAAGCACTTTTGTTTATTAGAAGAAAAACTTGTAACCACACCCCTGGCTATAATTTTATGCTAAGTATAGATAATTCACCTTGAATGAAAGTTAAGTTGGAGTGCATAGATAAATTTTCATATGCACCAACTATTATAAGTTTGATGTACATCATGGTTTGTACTCATTCAGATATTGCACATGCAGCAGGAGTTATCAGCGGGTTCATGTCGAACCCTAGAAGGGAGCACTGGGAAGCTATAAAATGGATCCTTTGTTACATTAAAGGTTTTAAAGACTTGGCACTTTTCTTTGGAATAGTTATAACTATTCAAGGTTTTGTAGACACTGACTTTGGTAGAGATTCAAATTCATGGAAGAGAACTACCAGAAATATGTTTACTTTTAGTGGAAGGAAAGTTAGTTAAATATCCAAACTTCAACCAGTGGTCAAACATTCTACTGCAGAAGTGGAGTATATAACTTTGATGGAAGTATGGAAGGAGCTAGTATGGATAAAGGGATTACTGGAGGATCTTGAAAAGGCACTGGAAGTTGTGACATTGTTTTGTGAGTCATAAAGCGCAATTCACTCAGCCGAGAATCTAATGTTTCATTCTCAAGCATAGAAAATTTAGATGAAGTGTCACTTTATTTCTACATTGTTAGAGGAAGGGATGTTATACCTACAAAATATTGAATGAGCGTAGAACCCAATTAACATGTTAACGAAGGATGTGGATCAGGAAGTGTTGAGGCAGTGTTTTGCCATAGTAAGTCTGGGTTGACCAAAAGGAAGTCATGGTGGGGATTCCTGAGGCTAAAATTTGGAGAAATTGTGTTTGGGAGATGGTAGTGGACTTAGTCACAAAACTAAAATGAATCTCGGGTGGGAGATTGTTGAGGTGTGAGCTTCGTTTCATTAGAAGGAGGAAATGTAAGACCATCAACAGGATGAAAATTTGATGGCCTTATGTTTGTGGAGCGGTAACAGATGGGTGAAAATTCATTGGATGAAGCAAACTCACACAATATGAGTTCGTCCATCAGAATTTCGATCACCAGAAGATTAAGTAGGAGGTATATCCTTCAAGTTCATCAGATGGTGAGCAATACACCAGCTGAAAATGTTAATATGGTGAAGTGATTTGCCCTGATAGAGGGTTTCTTCATGCATCTTAGAGGAAGTGGACTTTATCCGATGAAGATATGATGGAGATGGTGACTAGAAACACCAGAAGGACACTCCTATAAAAGGAGAGTGGATCACTTGTGATTAACAACGACACTAAGTGATCATTGTAATCATTCTATTGATTCATTGAATAAAATTGAAGTAGTATACTTCCATGGATTAGGGTGTAATCTTGAACCATGTAATGTCTTTGGGCTGTTCTTTACCTTTTAAGTTTTGTTTCAATCATCATTTATGATAGTTCTTATTTGCGTTTATTCTGGTGGTTTTACATTACAGAGTGGTGGCTTAGGTGTGTTTTTCTTCCAAGTTTTGGGTGTTCTATGTGGGGTTTATTCTAGATCTTTTTCTTTCGTGCATGAAGTTCCAATGGTGTGTATTCTGGTGGTATATTCGGAAGGTGGATGAAAAACCAATAACCTATGTCAATGCCTCTGGTTGTTATACAGTTTCATAGTCAAACAATGTTGGTCAGGGCATGTAACAATACTTATAATAGAAAATCAAGATACATTGGTCTCTGAAAAAGTTATGTTAGACGGTTGATACAAGATGATATCATAACCATGGAATTTATTAGATTAATCCAGAATTTAGCAGATCCACTGAAAAAGGGACTTTCAAGGTAGTTGGTGTACAAAACATCCTTATGGGTGGTTTTAAAGTCCTAATAAAGAATTCACCAATGATGGAACCTCAAATTAACATGTATAAGTTCAATTTAGGAGATTATATCATACATGTAAAAGAAACATAAGATTTATATTACATCCTAGGAAAATGGTGTTTGTTTCCCATGAGAAAAGGAGGATGGTTTAAAAAAAATTATGAACAAAGGATATCAAACAAGTGTTAAAACATGTGAACACTTTTTTGTTTATCTATGTAAATGTAGTAGTGGGGTCACACTAGAGAGCTAACGACTTTATCTCTCAAACATTCATGAAATAATGAGTGGTGCATGGATACAGTGGTGTCTAGGAGTAGATGAAAAACTGAGGAATTTGAACGAACTTGTGTAGGATGAAACTGACTGATAACAATAGTTACATGTTCAAGGTAGTGTCCACATGTTTCTCTATTCATCTTTGATTTGTCTCTACTGTATAAAATTTCAGATCGAGAGATACATTTATTTATGCAAGTTCTTTTCAAGAGAGTATGATACTTGATTTTTAAAAGTTGTTTTTTAAAAAATTTAAAATGGTGGGGGATTGTTGGATTTTTAGTGTTTTTAAAATATTAAAAAAAAAATTGTTTTAAAAAATTTAAGAGGGGGGATTTGGAATCCCACACCAGAAAGTGGTTTGGAGTGAGGTTACTTTTATTAGGGAAAGCACACTTATCATTATTAACAGAATGATAAAGTAATGGAAAATTTTGATGGCGCACGCGCGATCGCGCTGTGTGTCACTTTGATAATGCACATTTCACTTATAATCTAGACCATCGATCAGATCAATTGTGATCTAATTAACACACCCATTCGCTAACTGGTGAGATTTTAACCACTTAATCGATTAGGTTCAATTTGACACACACTGTTATTTTGGATAAAATGCACTTTTCCATAATAGGTGTCTACCCAATTCCAAAGGATAATATACCTTATATTTAAAGGTATCTAATTCCTACAAAATGGAGTTTCCATTAGAAAAATCACTTTGAAAAACTTCAATCACTCCAATTTATCTCAAAGGCAATGACTTCTCTTCTAAAAATATCAAAAACACTTTGTTAGTGCGCAATGACAAAACTCTTTAGTACTCTCATGTTTCCAAAGCCTCTCTAAGGATCATTATCTGCTGATTATAAGTGTAGAGTTTTCAACTACCATTGTATCTTAAAGAGGATTCTCTGAAAATCAACTATACTGTTAATTTGGTGTGGATAAATCTACGTGAGAGTGACATCATAACGTGCATCAACGGACTCCATCTAACATCATCTAAGAAAAATCTATACCACTACCCACCAATATCTTCGACACCTTAAAATATAATTTTTGATTAAAAATAAATTGCCCCAACCTTCAATATAAGAATAAAAACACACAATATAACATGAATACTTCTAAAAAAATGATGACAGGTGATTAAAACCGCCACATAAAAACAACAACAAAACCATCAATTTAAATGATTTTAGGTCCACATTTTCCAATATTTTTTACAGTCAGCATCGTCTGGTGACTGGGTGATATCGCGGGGTGGCACTTTCCCTTATTCATTTCGTCGAGTTGAGATCCTTCTACAAACCCAACCCTAGAAACTGGCTTACCCAATTACCCAACCTTAGAGTGTTGTCCATAGCTGAAATGGGCACTACTAGAAATTTAGGCTATATCCACAGACCTATAGCCACGGTTTTATAGGTCTGTGGCTATAGCAAATTTATAGCCATGGTTTAATTAAGAAACCGTGCCTAAAATTTGTCGTCCCCCTTTTTTCCCCCAAAATCCATCGGGCTCCTCTGTTCTCCCCCGATCCGTTTGTCGTCCACCCCCCCCCCTTTCCCCCAAAATCCGTCAGGCTCCTCCTCTGTTCTCCCCCGATACGCGACTCTCTGCACCATCCTCCTCCATCTTCCCCCGATCAGCGACCCTCCGCCCTCGACCTATCTCTCACGGCGGCACCCTCCTCCTCCATCCTCCCCCGATCTGTGACCCTCCACCATCGACCTGTCTCACGGCGGTGCCATCCTACTCCATCCTCCCCCGATCCATGACCCTCCGCCCTCGACTTATCTCACGGTGGCGCCCTCTTCCCGGATACCCTCTGTGCGCGACCCTCCAACCCCGACGGTACCCATCGTGACCTCTCTCACCATTTCTTGTCATTTCATTCTAAATCTATAACATGGGGGATTTTATCTATTTTGAGGAATCATGTTGATTTATATTGGTCCATCCATCAATATAGGACGGAGAGGCTCATATAACTATGTGGTAGGTGGTCCCTAAGTTTCTTCTTCAATTTATATGAGTTGTATGTGCTTTATGATGTGAGAGTCTTGACAAGCATGTGAAAATGTCTTGAGATGAAACCAGATTGCATTTCTCAAGGTTCTTTCATACAACCTAGGATGAGGATATCCCAAGATGCCATCTACACCCGGTTTCTTAGCGATTTGGAAAGTTATGTTATAATTGTGTATTTTCTTAGTCTTTCACTAAATTTTAAATTAAATTTACAATTTTATTGGCATTGTTTTTTGGGGATTTTTCTTGATGTAGGTCCAGGGATATGAGACAGACCCTTGGGATGTCGTTGGAATTGGTTCTAGTGTAATAAGGTATCCAGTTAGATTTTTGATGATTATTCCCTTTTATAATTAAACTGATAAATTAATTTCAAATGTTTTAGATAATTGTTTTAAGTTTCTTAGAGAGAGTTGGGATCTTGCTTAGTGATGTGGGATGGGACTGGGCATGGAAAGACCTTGGTGTTCCTTGGAAACTTCTTCCTACCTTTGGGAAATAATTAGAAAAGCGTCGAATAAAGATAGGCGGTATACATACTTTACCATGTGGTATTTATGCTTTTGATTTATTCTCATGGCTTGCAATCTTGCTAATTAAGTGATCAGTTTATTTAAATTAAATTAACCCCATAACCAATATATAAATTATTTGGTTTTAATTAATTAACTTTTTTAATTAATTAAATTGAAATTCATCGATTATGATTTATAAAGTGCTAAGGCCTTGATGGACCTTAGTACTAGCTGGTTTACCTTGGACACTAATAGTCTAGGCCTTAACTCGAGACACACTTAGCCTAGGTTATGTACTTGGGTTGGGTGAGCAGATAGACCTTGTGAGACCTTGAAGACCAAAATGGGTCATGTGCCATCTCTTGAGTCTTGTCAACATGACATATCTTGTGTAGTAAAAAAGATTGTGCTCTATTGATTATGATGCCAAGAAAAATAGTATTACTTTGAGCATCAGTTCTTGAACCAAGACCTGGATTGAGACCGAGGACCTGTGTGAGGGTGCCTCTATTACTAGGGGACCCCAATGGGTGCCCTGTTGACTAACCAACCCTAAGTGGATGCATATGGCCTTGGTAGAGATGGTAATGAGTGTCACCTTAAAACCCGCATCAAATGTATAATCCCATGGGGTTATGAATTGTAAGTGATGGGTTTGGAAATTTTTAAAACCCTTAACTTTTGTTTATACCTTCATATGTTTATTTTGGATGCAACCATGGTTCCCAAATGTACTTCTTGGGACCTGACCTATGGGCCTGATGTGACGATGGTATGGTGGTTACCTAAGAGTGTTTCCTAGGATCCGACCTTGGGCCTTATGTGGTATGATTGTGAGACAAATTATACATGATGATGTCATCATGGATTCCTGACATGTATCCTGGGATTTGGCTGTTGAACCATGTGAAGAATTATTGGGACGTTGGGATTCGACCTCAAGTCTATATGGGATGCTTTGGATGCCACAAGTCCCTAGGATGCCTAACCTAACTAGGATCCAACTGAGTTGGATTAGGTGATTACTTATTTTTATTCAAGATTATTATTATTATGAGATGACTATGTTATCCGTAGGATTATCTAGTCAATCCTGATGATTTTACTTATTCTTGATCAGGATGCATGGGATCCGACCATTTGGCATGGTGACTTGGGGGATGTTTTTTATTCAGTGATTACCCAAGGTGGCTAGGAATCAACATCAATCCATTCATTTTATTTGAGTTTATAGACATTCTCAGGATGCTTGGAATATATCCATGGATCCATTCATGATGAGTAGTTGGTTGTTTGGACCTGAGAATTTGGTATGCCTGGGTTACACCAAGATCTGATATTTATATGGTTGGCATGATATCATGAAATTCTTAGGGGGAGGGGGTGTGCAATGGGGAGGGGGCAGTGGGGGTGCAAGGGGAAGAGGGAGGGGTGAAAGTTAGGGAGGGGTGTGTTAGGGGTGGGCGGGGGGGTGAAAGGTGGACAGGGGGGTGGGGCAGGGGGCGTTGGTGCAGGGGCAGGGGGGTGAAAGAGGGGGGAAGGGGGTGGGGCAGGGGGGTGCTGGTGCAAGGGCAGGGGGTGAAAGATCTTCTTGATAAAAAAACATCATGAGTTTTAAAGAATAATATAGATGATGTTGATTCGATGCTTGGGTTATTCATCACAGCTTAAATCATTGTGATTTGAGCTGAATGAGTGATGTTTGAAAAATAAAGAGCCTTATTAATGACCATCTCATTATATCACCCACTCACATAGGTTGAGGTCTCATATCTCATCTCACATCACCAATATATTCTTTAGGTCAGGTCTCTTATCATATCATGTACCACCACTATCTCACACTACTGGAAATTCGGGTTATAGCCATGGTTCTAAACCGTGGCTATAGGCCCTCAAACTGTGGCTATAGGTAATAGCCACGGTTCCAAACTGTGGCTTTAACACTATAGCCACGGTTGAAACGGTGGCTATACTAAAGGCCGGACAGACTTAATTGCCACGGTTTATAACCGTGGCATTATGTCTATAGCCACGGTTAATAACCGTGGTAATAAACCAATAGCCACAGTTTAAACCATGGCTATAGGGTGTCCAAATCCATAAAAAAAATACCCCCCCCCCAACCCCCTCGACACCCCCCGGACATCCCCTGGACACCCCCCTGCCACCCCCCTGCCACCCCCTGCCAGTCCCCCCCTGCCACCCCCTGCCAGTCCCCCCTTGCCACCCCCCTGCCAGTCCCCCTTGCCCCATGCCACCCCCCTTCTAGTCCCCCCTGCCCCCTGCTAGTCCCCTCCTGCCCCCTGCTAGTCCCCCCCTGCCAGCCCCCTACTTGTCCCCCTGCTAGCCCCCCCCCCCCCCCTGCCCCCTGCTAGTCCCCCCCCTGCCAGCCCCCCCCTGCTTGTCCCCCTGCCAGCCCCCCGCCTACTTGTCCCCCTGTCAGCACCCCCCTGCCCCCTGCCAGCCCCCCCCCCCTACCCCCTGCTTGTCCCCTGCCAGCCCCCCTGCCCCCTGCTTATCCCCCTGCCAGCCCCCCATGCCCCCTGCTTGTCCCCCTACCAGCCCCCCCCCCCCCCCCCCCGCCCCCTACTAGTCCCCCCCCCGCCAGCCCCCCCCTGCCCCCGCCCGTCCCTCCCCCCCGGCCTGGACACCCCTCCCCCCTGCCTGGACACCCCTCCCCCTGCTTGTCCCCCCTTTCCACCCCCTGCCAGTCCCCCCTGCCCCTGCCACCCCCTACTAGTCCCCCCTGCCCCCTGCTAGTCCCCCCTGCCCCCTACTAGTCCCCCCCTGCCACCCCCTGCTTGCCCCCCCTGCCACCCCTGCATGTCCCCTTGCCAGCCCCCCCCCCCTCGCCCCCTGCTTGTCCCCCTGCCAGCCCCCCCCCCCCCCCCGCCCCCTGTTTGTCCCCTGCCAGCCCCCCTGCCCCCTGCTTGTCCCCTGCCAACCCCCCCCCTGCTAGTCCCCCACCCACCACCCCCCCCCCTGCCCCCTGCTTGTCCCCCTGCCAGCCCCCCCCCCTGCCCCCCTGCTTGTCCCCCTGCCAGCCCCCCCTTCCCCCTGCTTGTCCCCCTACCAGCCCCCCCTGCTTGTCCCCCTGCCATCCCCCCCCCTGCCCCCTGCTTGTCCCCTGCCAGCCCCCCCCCCCCCCCCTGCCCCCTGCTTGTCCCCCTTCCAGCCCCCCCCTGCCCCCTACCAGCCCCCCTGCCCCCTGCTAGTCCCCCTGCCCCCTGCTAGGCCCCCTGTCAGTCCCCTGCTAGTCCCCCTGCCCCCTGATCTAATAACCAAGTTTATCTGATCTGATAACCACAACATCTTCAGCACTGCCAGATTCAGGTTTAACAGGTACCAATTCACCAATTCTGACATGTTTAGCAGCATGAGATAAGATAGGAACAGACTGAACTACATCAGATTTACAGA